>OY776078.1:38535617-41531867 GCA_963675205.1 Catocala nupta
GATTATCCGAAACAAAACAAATACATCATGAAAAATAGACATGACCGTCCGGTCCACCAAAGCTCGGGGCAAACTGAACTATCTGTCTGGCCGACTAAACAATCGGTGGTATGGCACCGCGTGGTGTGTTTGCGACGGTTCAGTTTAAAGGCAATCATGTAGCCATAAAACTATTTTATCGGCCGATACCGAATTGTTATAATGTGCGCACTGCTATACATCTTCATACTGATTAAGAAACCAACCAAACTATGGGCCGATCGAAAGTTTCTAGTTTGTGGGGCCCTAAAACTACACTGGTACTTATTATAAATATAGTCGGCTTATCTACAAAAGATTTCATAATACGTTGCAACGAACTTATCAATTTTGCGTTTATGCACAGGATAACTATATCAATTCCGATAACGGTGATGTAAAAATTATATTTTAGAATAATACGTGTTATTTTTTATGTGTCTTATATAACTCGCTAGACCCGCTCAATCGCAGAATATCCACTTCTCAAAATGTCTACAGGTCGCAAAATGTTTAAATTTTCATTTCTCAGAATATCTCTTTCGTAAAATGTACCTTGTTTTCAATTCCTTTGTATCAGTAAATAACGCTCAAGTACGGATGAGATTCGCGTACAGAGGGTTCCATTGTGGTAGATACATATATAATACAGATAGGTATAACAAAAACTACAATATATTTAAAAAGTAACTATTATTGTTAGATTGAGTAATAAAGAGAATAATCACTATTAAATATTGTTTTTTAAAAATCTTATCCTACGTAAACGTCTAACTGAAGTAAATCAAACCTAATGCTGTTTTATTCTACTAATGATCTCGTCTCTACAAGACCGTCGCAGTAGCAACGCAACACAACCGATCACATAAATAAATTATATTAAAATTTTTAAAAACCGCCTTCAAATTGTACCCAGGAACTGAAAAGCAAAAAGTAATTGGTATTTACATATGATTTCCTACACAAACCTTTAACTCAAATTAATATTACAATTCCAGTACAAAAATAAACTAAACACTTACTTATCTATAAAGAGTGATCTTACTTGCTATACTTACGATAAACTATTTTAACACCTAATTACAATAGAATAATGAGCAATGAGCACAAACGAGTTATAATTAATATTACTCCCATTATAAAAAGTACATCATAACTAAAAAAAAATTGCGTGCCTATGAGCAAGTTAACGGTATTATAACAAAGCGATGTCTTCCCGGGGCTGTAGCCCCGAGGTTCTCTGCCACAATTTTATATTCCAAGTTTAGGCTGTAAAGTGGAATTTACTACTAGTAGTGGTTTATTTTGGGATGAAATATAATAGAATATGATGCTCATTTTAGTTTGAATCATTTTCAAAGAGCCAAATTAACGAAAGCCAAATTAAAAAAATATAAGTCGCACTGACCTAAAACGTGACGAAAATATTTTAATATGTGATTTAAAGCTAGAAATATATTTCAAATAGGGTAAACGAAATTGATTTCAAAAAGAGTATATGTATTTTAACTAAACATTGTTAAGAATTTGTAAAAGATAATTCAGATTGTTGATAAAAAATTACGTTAGTGATCGTTACTAAATGGACAGTGCTTGTCATGGATCATGTTTGAAAGTCCGTTTTTTATGAAACTGTATACTATTTAGTTATAAATTATATATTTTTCTTAAACTTTGATAAATGCCGCATCGATACATAAAGAATAAAATAAATATTTTAAAATTGTCCATTTTGTCCCCTTAGTAACGGTACATTTTTTCTCGGAATGGCTCTATTATGAAGTATTCAAAATAAAATGACATTACGATTTCGACGAATATGACACAACATGAAAGTTCCTGGAGCCGAGATATTTAAATTTAGTAAAATTGTCGGTGCTTCGAGACCTGTGACTGCCCGAAACCCAAAACCTAATAATACTCGATTTAAACGTATTTGCTTAATATAATATTAGACAACGAGTATTAATCACGATTAATTATTTTAAGATAGTAAATATCTATTTACTGCCCGAAGTTTCGACCGAATTGCATCAATTTTGGTGACTGGAAGATACCTACTTATTACGATAACTGTTTATCATTAAGCTTTACTGTTTGCTTGTTTGTCATCTTAGTAAGAAAAAGTGATGTTCACGGACACAATTAGGTACATTTATTCGTTCCATCCAATACGTAGTAGTTTAATAACTGTGTATTTTAAATGCTTCCCAGAACATATATTAATATACTAAAGTCAGTTCTAGTAAAACGAAAGGTTACATGGAACATGGGTTCAAAATTCTTGTTAAAGAATATATATTATTTAGTGAGTGAATATTTACGTGCTAAACTATATTACAAGCATTTAGTATAGACAAAAAAACTAATTACAATAATTATTATGAATATATTTTGTAATTGTAAATATTTTGTGTCTAAAGGCAAATACATACATATATACGTGACAAGTATCTTGAAGAAAGTGTCACACACTATTCCTGTTTTTAGCTAAGTTGAACAAACATAGCTGACTAGCATGACTGCACGAATGGCGTAGTGGATTAAATGGTCGCCTCGCCACTGCCGCCGCGCTGCGTATTGTGGGTTCGATCCCCACACGGGACAAAAATTAGTGTAATCCACAAATGGTTGTCCCGAGTCCAGACTCGGGACAACCATTTGTAGATTACACTAATTTTTGTCACAACATCCAGATGTTCTGTGTCTGTTGTTTGAATGTTTGTAAAATCCCACGCGACACAGGAACAATTACGAGTGAGGCAGGTTGCTTTAAAAAAGATATATGCACATCATATGCATCACAAAATTTGTCTCGTGTAAATAGCCCTTAAGTATTATAGTAATTAATGTCGCAAGGCTCTATAGTTATCCTTTTAAACGTTTGCGATTTCTACGCATGACTGAATATAATATTAGACATTTATCTTCTCTTGGAATCCAGTCATCAGTAAAATAAACGATACCGTAGTAATTCAGGCGTTAAATTTCGAAGCAAATGGAAATCCGTAGTCTCTGCATTACCGTGAATTTATGTATGTATGTATGTATGTAAATTTTTGGCGTCGATAATGTTGTGTGTCAAAGTACCGACAATTTAAATTTAAATGAAATTGGCCAATGAGGGTAGAAGGAAGAAGGAAGGAAGGTGGTACTGAGCTTACACCAGTCTATCCATGACCAAGATTAAGCAAGTCTATCGATACGGCAGAAATAAATAGGTATTTATTATCTTTATATAATGACCAACGTGATTAATACCCGTCGTCTTATATAGTATATCCTAACTAATATTATAAATACGAAAGGACATTGTTTGTTCCTTTGTTACGCTTTCATGCCTTAACTAATCCACCAATCATAAATAAATTTTGCATACACATTATCAGGGAAACAGAAATATACATAGGATCTTTCATCCAGAAAAGAAGTACTTTATTAATCTAACCTTAGCTAATCTACATTTGCGTAAGCGAAGCTGCGTGCAAAATTTAGGTAAGTACTTATACTAAATACAGTGTTGTACACGCAATTGTATAATGCATGCACGCAAACCGCTCACGAGAAGCTCGCGAGCTGTGTGCGTGCATTTAAAATTTGTGCGCCGTTCGTGCGCCGCCCGCGCGCCGCTTGCGTGTCAGCTACGCGTACGTGAACGACGCGCAAGTTGCGCGCGAGCTGCGCGCGATTAAATTTTCTACTGACATATACCGTATGGAAGCGAACTTTGCATTGCAAGCTTTGCATGAGTTGCGCCAAATAATATAATAATTCTTTATAATTATTATTCTTTATATAAATAATCGGAATATAAACCGGCTCACAATAAGTTCTAGTTGAATAATTATGAAAGTTTAACTAGCCACTGAAGTAAGAACGTTATAATTAAATCAGATTACTTATAAATAGTGACATTTAACATGTCAAAAAGCATGAACAGCCTTTGTCATATGGAAATAACTTTAAAAATAGGTTTTGAGTCAATTTTACTATTGTTGCCACTATTCGTCACATGTAATGTGCGTTCAAACCCTTAAATGCGACTAAAAATACTGTTATACGAAACGAACGAATGAAATTTTCATTACGAGGCTGAGCGTCCTTTGTACTCGTTGTGTCAATATTTGTAAACCCCGGATTAATTTTGCCTTCAATTTTTAGTTGCATTTCATGGATGCGCTCACCAAAAAGCACTGAACGCCTGTACTGTTCTATATTTAATACATACTAGGACAAATATTACAATAAGGGAGAGGTGGCTTTGACGCTTATATAATATATAAAATAACTATTAGTATTTCTTATTAAGCTTAACAGCGTATGAATCAAAATATATTGCAAAACTTAATATGCTTCAATGACGATGATACATCAAATCAGTAGACACTGAGTATACTAAGTGACCGCGGCTTGTGCAAATATATGTTTACCTACAGGCAGGTGACGAGAAAATTATTATTATTCGATAGAACATACGGTACTTCACGCTACATGGCTACGTTATGCATGTAAAATTGCTGAACATTTGATTGAATTTTAAAATACTTAAGGTCTTTAACCATCGCTCGTACGTAGGCGTCAAGACACAATGATTTTATCATTATATCTCGATATCAAGGCTGATAGGTAAGACCTCATCAACGCGGCGAGGCGAGTTGTTTGAATAGATAACCATTAATTTAGTAATTATTCGCCAAGTAGGACTAAGATAGCATACCTAATACTTGCTTAAGGAGACTTGCTGCCCGCGACTACGCCAACTTTAATTACAGATCACCTGCAATTGCCAGTTTACTGCCGGTTTTACTTAATTTTAAGTTGAGCTCTGACCTACTAGATTGTTGCGTGGTTTTCGTGTACCGTGTTTTTTGTTTCGTCGTCACACAAAACCAACAACAATCTTTAAGCCATTGTCTTGAACGCAGACCTCTCTAAACATTCTTACCTCATTAGCCGCCAAAAAGATTTTACAATTACACTACCTATGCCTTGCGGTGTCAACCAAAAATCATAATTAAATC
Organism: Catocala nupta; assembly: GCA_963675205.1. Taxonomy (NCBI): domain Eukaryota; kingdom Metazoa; phylum Arthropoda; class Insecta; order Lepidoptera; family Erebidae; genus Catocala; species Catocala nupta. The sequence goes on from OY776078.1 coordinate 38,540,657, forward strand.
AAAATATCTTTATTCATTTATGTAACAAAGTAAAACTTATGAACATCAAGGTTACACTAACTAAATAATAATATGAATTTCTACTTTTCTTAATATGAAAATCTTTCTTTCACTTTAAAGGAGTCTGTCCACTACCCCGTCTCATACCATGACCGTGCTAGGAACGTGTCAGGCAAAAAAATATTATTTGTAAGGAAATGTATAAGACTATGCCCACTAGACCGTTCCGTCATCGACCAGCAGTTCCTATAGCAGGGCGTATCGTGTTGCTTTTCGTGTCTGATACGTCCGAACATGTTATGAGACGGTGTAGTGGGCAGACTCCTTGAAATTAAACTACTATATGCGGATTTTATCGCGTTGTTTATTTGACACATTATTACATAGTTTAGAAACTGTTAAATTACTACTACTATAATTTAATTAGCTTAAAAGTAAAGTTTAATAGTAGTAGTAGTGTAACAGTTTCTAAATTACCTATGTAATAAAGTGTCAAATAAACAACGCGATAAAATCCGTATATAAAATAAAATTTGCGTAAACAGAAGACAATATTATGAAAATCTACATTTAAATACAATTCCGCGCACGTGGCTCGTAGCTTGAAGTTTTATATGTATGTACCTATATCTTCAAACTACGAGCCTGTTTAATGTACAGGATACAGATTTATGACCTGTATCCAACACATTTAACAGACTAACTAAAATAGTTTTTTTTATATAGGATTGTTATTACCTGAGTATAGCGCGTTCAAGCAATCAATGTATTTAGTTTTCTAATATTATTAAAGGTGAAGTTACCGAGTTATAGCATCACATTAATTGTACACAAAATTAACCTATTTGCGCAATAGTAGCGGTCGCCAAATGGTTGAAATTCGCCCATAACATATTTAAATTTTAAATTTTAGCATGATTAAGGTTTTATGGTCTACAACTATACTCTTATAATAACATTTCATTTAGTCAGCTACTCCACATACATATGTATGTAACCATAGTTACGAAGCATTCTACGAAGTCAACCGATCAATGCCGAAATACTACGAACGCGATTCGACTGCTTGTGTCAAATGCATGGTTGTGTGCGTGTAGGGATTTTTCATTAATATAATGTATTTCTAATGCATATTTTATAAAAATATTAGGATTCACCCGGGCTCCTTCTCCATATAAACTTTAATTGTGCTAAATTTCACACTCCTCCAACCGCGCAATTTTCGTAAAAAGGGTACAAAGTTTTTGCTTCACGTATTAATATATAGATGTAGCAATAAAGGTGCAAAGAGCTGTTTTATACGCCTGATTGATAATTCATGAAACAGTATTATAACAAAATACTGTTTCATGAATTATCAATGAAATTTATTCGTGCGTAAATAGATTCCGTTTTCGCAGTATAATATTTGCAGTGCAATAGATCAATTCAATTCAATTCAATTCAATTCAATCATTTATTGCATTCCACAATGTATAATCATGAGGACGGTTACAATGTTTACAAAAATTTTTTTATTACATTTATAGTTACAGTTTGATTTAGCATACGTTTATTTAGGTGTCAATCACCTGTGCCTACAACTATCGGTATTGCGATCACCGATTTGGTCATTGGACGAGAAAAGAGATGAGACATTTTTTAGCAAATCTTCATTATACTTTACTACTAGTTTTACGTAAATAGAAATAAGAAACAACAAAAAAATTATTACTTGCACCAGTTATTATTATTCTTAGCACCAACTTACTCTTAAAATTGGGGTTTTAAATTAACTGCGATAAAATTCGTGTAAATTAGTTTAATATCAAGGTATAACATTCGTGTTTCGTTATATAAGGCTTTTCTATCAAAAAAATACCTTGCCGCCATAGAGTCACCATGTCGTGTCGAGTAGGTATAAAGGGCGTGAAAAAGTAAAAAACAAACTCACCTTCGCATTAATAATATTGGTTAGGATTTATTCAATTTGATTGTTAATTGTTATATTTAATTACAAGACTTTAATGTTAGACCTAAAACAATGCAATTATTTAGCTGTATCTGCCCCAAAGTGACACCATAAAATTAGAATTTTAAAGTAACAGTTGTTTTTGACGCTATACGTCGTGGGTCACAGAGCAGAAACTTACGCGCCGCGCGTCGATACGCGTAAGAAGCTACTGTTATATAGTAGGGCTCGTAGCAAAGAGTAGCGTTAAGTTGGGGGATGACTAGTATCATCTGGACCTGAGCATTCGCTTAGTTAAGACAATAAGTGACAAGCTTTGTCCGTATACTTCTTTGGTGATGAATTTTCCACTAATCTCTTCAAGTATTACGTTACATATGAGCCCTATATATAAGTTGTCCCACTGTTGGGCACGGGCCTCTTCTCAGAGTGTTCTCACTCAACTTAAACCATTGTCAACTACGCTGGCCCAATGCGAATTGGCAGACTACACATATCTTCGATAATATTATAGAGAACTCTCAGATATGCACGTTTACTCACGATGTTTTCTTTCAGAGTCAAAGCGACTAATAAATAGTAATTATTTTATACGCACATAACTCTTTAAAGCCAGAGGCCTTAGGATCAAACTCGAGACCCACACAGACGGTTCTACCGGAATCTTACTAGGATATTGCTGCTTCAGTTACCTTTATTCTATATGCTAAAGTTAGGCAGGTAAGCGACGGCACATACTCCGTCTTGGATAGCGCAGATTCTACGCCGATAGTCTTAGCTGTTAGTACATCCCAAGGTCCGATGAAGAGCAAGTAGTTGTCCAAATTTCCTAACCAATATACCTATAATAGGCAAAGACAAAAAAAATAGTTTACGCATGCCCAGCAGTTGCATCTAATACCTGCCACTAAGACAGGTATTTGCTTGCCATATTTTGTCTTAAACTGTTGGCATGTATATATTCTATATTCGCAATTAACCGGCTATGATTACCTGAATATCCCACGTAATAGCTGCCTATTGTCTTCTACCGTGCATAGTATCGGTCTCCGTGCTGACACTAAGAATACCTTAACAGAGTAACCCAATAACACTGAGCCGTAAGCACATAACTTCTCGATTTATAATAATCTATGAATCATCTATATTGTATTATGTCGCATCTACACCATACAGATTCTTTGTCTAATAAATATTAGTAATAGAATATGTATATTGTGAACTGTGATGTTATAACCAGTGTATCATTGTGTTCAGTAATAAACGGTCGTTCTCATCAATTGGACTTCTCATTTATACAACCCTAAAGGTACCGTGGATATGATCATGCAAAGCAGTCAAAAATAGAACATTCACTAAAGATATTATTACAGTTTGTTTACAGTAATTTTTGATTAACCAGATGAGTCGCGGCGGCACACCGGCGGCCAGACACAAGGTTTTTAATTATATATGACATTCTAATACTCGACAGGATAATAGGTATATGTATCTCCGATTGTTAAAATACCAGACATAATTGTGTCTGGCTGATGCCGCGATGGTACGCCACTGAGGCTCTAAGTTCAAAAATGAAGATTTTACGTTTTCAAGTAGCTTATTTCAGAACTGAGCTCCCTTATACTAAACTATAACTTATTATAATTTAAACATTATAATAAAATTATTTTACTGTTCAATGTTCTAATGCTATATTTTTTCTGTTTCTTATGTGATATGTGTGTTTTGTATTTGAATGTTATATCGGTATAAATAGATTTAGTTATAATATGTTTGACTTATTAGCAAGCATGTGTAGTACGTATATAAGTTTTGTAAATTAAGTAGTTTAGCTTTATTGTAAACGTTAAGTACAACTTTTATTTTGTGGTATTTGTAAATGACTTAAGTTCATTGTAGCTGCTTGCCCTAAGCTTGTATAAGGTATTCAAGATGTGGCTTAACTAAGCTACTGTAAATTGTGGGCTTTTTTCTAAACACTATGGTTAACAGTACCTATTATTTCAATTCTTATGTAATTGAAGAGGGGTTTCAATGTCAGTCTATTGTCTAAAATCAGATCTCTCTGTTTAGCTACTTATGCCATTGACTGAATATTTCATAACTCATTTTTACTGTATTTTAACACTACCAGTTTACCCAGTTCATCTAGAGAGCCTTTTGTTTTTATTATATACTAATTTATTATTATGTAATTCTGGTCGGGGCTTCGCTTCGAGGAGGTCAAGTTAGGTTATGCTGGCAACAGTACTATTTTTTTGAATAAAGTGTAGCTTTTGTTACTTGGTGATAATATAGCCTTTTAAGGGTGAATTTTTAAAATCGATTGAGTAGTTTTTGAGTAACATCCTTGCAATTTACTTGCAACCAGTAAGAAGAAGAAGAAGGAGAAGAACAGAGACCGGATAAACGAGAAGAAGAATAAGAAAAAGATGAAGCAAAAGTATTAGACGATTATGATACTGACGAATAATTTTCCCAGATTTTAAATTGTACACCAAGTTCCTCATATTTAATACAACTTACTTTTATTATTCAATATTTTTCAATTAAACAGGATCACAATATCCCGTTCAATAGGCCTACCGGGAAAACACATAAGCAAGCTTCACGAAAACTCGGAGTTCTCAACAGGGTGAGGCGGTTCTTCACGCCTGGGCAGCTGTGCCTATTGTATAAGGCACAAGTGCCCTCTTGCGTGGAGTACTGTTCTCATCTTTGGGATGGCTCCGCGTAGTACTTGCTAGACGCTCTTGACAGGTTACAGCGGCAGGCTGTCCGTATCATCGGAGATCCAGAGGTCACGAGTTCACTGGAAAACTGTTAGATCTGCTCATCGATACTCTTGAATGTTCCAGAAAAACTATTGCTTTCATTAAACTCACTTATTGGGATAGATATATTAATGAGATAATTGACAGGCGAGATCTCTGCTGTTACCACTTTTGGCTGTATGTTTATTTAATTCGTTTGCGTTTTATGCGAAGTGACCGTGAATGCTGAAGCTGCCCAGTGCTATAATGCTGACGCCGTTTAATTGCTCGCTCTGTATTATTTATTTTTTATTATTATTATCTATTCTTAGAGTACATGTTTATTTGTGTCACCTTTATGTAAAGCAGGTGCCTCAACAGATAAACTCCTTGAATCATGTGTAGAGTTTTGTAAAGATTTTTCATAAATTAGATTATGTTGTTATTATATGTGGAAATAACAAAAGAAACTCTTTAAGATTACAATCTATATTATATTAGTACTTAAACTGTCGACAGTAATGTTCTACTGTGTGTCACAAACATTTTAGTGTAACTAAATTGCGAGAAATGTATAACTATATCTGTGCATAGTTTAATCATACCATACTTCTTTACATAGATTATAATGTGTCCAATACATATTTTTATGTAATATAAAACATATTGCACCTGAAGTATAAATACACCTACTTATATTAAATATATGGAGCTTAACAAATCTAGAAACAATGTGTCTGTTAGTATACAAACAGACTATTTAACGAAACCTATTTTAATATCAGCAGAAACTCAAACAGATAATTTATTTCGAGACTAACAATACATTCACCATTCTACATAACAATATTCAAGGTATGCGATTAAAAATAAGTGATTTATAATTGTTATTAGAACCACGTTATATAGATGTTCTTTGAGTAACACCTTCCTCAAAGACAAAAAATGCTGACATACTACAATTACCAAGTTATAGAAAGGCATCTTATGTTTTTAGAAATAATCATTATTCATATATTTAACTTTTCATTATACTATTGTAGTAATATAATAATCACGTGATTATAAATTACATACCATGCAATAATATCGTTAAGCATGTCCCATCTTTAACTCAAAAGCGACAAAGTTTGTAAGCGCAGTGCTGGCCACGCCACTGACGTCTTTTCACGTCAGTAGATGTCGTCACAAACGAGATTAGTGCTGTGAATTTATTTAAAATATTTGTATAGTATTTTTATCACAAATTCTGCTCTTATCTAACGCTGTAACTTCTGGGTTACTAAGTAGGGAAAGAAGTCGAAACACGGGTGAACTATTCCATGGTACTTATAAGCGCTTATTATTCGTAAACCATGCACAAGTAAAATGTAGCGATGTTTTATCGATATATACTCGTGACTGTTTTTTTGTAGGTATGAAACAAGGAATTTGTCTCTTGACGTAGCGAACACAGATTTTCGTTATTGACGTGGCGGTCAAAAGGATAACTAACATGCTGTAAACAGGGAACGTCGAATATAACGGTCGTTGTCAAAGGCTCGACGCTGCACGTTACTTAGCACGTAAATTGAATCACACACAGCTTCAGCATGGTACTCTAGCCATTAATTACAGTAAACACATTTCGAACAGAACATGTTATAGAGTAAAACTGGGTGTTTTTATCACCTGTATGTATTGTATTGTGACGGCGGGCAATGTCATACAGAGGGAGCGCGCGACAATCTGTGCGTGATGCCGCGCCCCTCGCAGTTTGACGGCGTCGCGACGCGACGCTTTGAAATTTAATACTTGTTTTGTTACTAACAAATTTTCAATCAATTATCACCCGCTGCGCTTTGTTTGCTTTTGCCGATTGATGTTACTTTGACGCGGCGCACGCTTTGCGAAATTATTCGATGGCAAAATATTGCATTTCATTATAAACCAGTTTGGACGGATTAATGATTTATTGTATTTTATTGCTATTTGTTATTTGTAAACTTATCCACCAACGAGCCGTAAAATAAATGCTGCCCGGCTTTTACTCTTTTACTGTTAAATTTATATTATAAATTATTTCGGTACAAAGTAGAAAATACTGGTTATTAAGATAATGACCAATATTTTGTAACCGATTGGTTATTTTCCCATCAGTTATAAGTGGCTTGTTCGGTAATAATTTTTAGGGGTAGATCTTAAAATAAAGTGTATTTACTCAGGCCCTTTCTTAAGTAAGCGATTTAACTACGAAAGCCTAAACGAATCATTCGCATATATAAAAACTTGGTATTTTTATGATTCATGTGTAATTGTTGTCTAATTCTCTTCTACAGTTACGCTATGTACGTACCAGTCAGGTAATAATGCATTGGAATTGTTCAATCCTGTCCAAATTGTAACTCTATCAAACATAATATATGTATATTATATATAATTTATTATCATATATGTCGAGACGTCAAGAAAATAGTCATCGAAATGCAATTTATTTCTGTAATTGGAGTTGAATTAAGGGCTATCTATTGGTTTAAACGAGAAACGAAACGTCAAGCGTAAGCTTGAATGAGGTCGCCACAGGGCCAATGTGTCAGCTGGAGTGACAGTTATAACTGTCAGTGTCGTATTGACGTTATATAAGCGCCAGAGATGCGTGCGCATACATTCGGTGTGATGAACTCGTGCGTTACCGATCAAATCAGAGATAATCACAGTCAACCTATATTGTTTTATTTTTATCTTGTATTTACCTATCATTAGTATACCTACGAAGTATAATACTACGCCTATATTTTGTTGCTTCATCATGTCAAAAGCGACGCCAACATATATACAGAGTGTCCGGTAATTAATGGATAACCTCGAAATGTCTTATAGTGGAACTGATGACCGTTCAGAAAAAAATATGAAAAAAATCTGTCCTTAGTAATCTGTAACTTAGTAGTTAGGACAGATTTTTTTCATATTTTTTTCTGAACTGCCGTCAGGTAGTACCTGAGATATGTGTTTTTTTTTAAATTACCATTTATAACTTTCGTGTATACTACGACCATAAATTAATAAATTCCATCGGTTTTCTGTTGTTTTATTATTAAACACTAATTATGCTAATAGATAGACAGTCAAAAGTATGCTATGCTTATATAGCTTGCACTTTTTAACATACTTTTTCTTCCAAATTTTTTTCTTTTTTTCTGTACCTACTGCCTTCGGTTCTACTATAAGACATTTCAAGGTTATCCATTAATTACCGGACACCCTGTATATGATAATAAATTAATCGAACAAGTAGAATATGCGAAGTTTCTGGGTATTTATATTGACAAGAAACTAAACGGGAAAAGTAACATTGAACACATTAGAAACAAACTAAGCAGATGCTCGTATGGTCTTTATAATATAAACTTGCCCCAACTATCAATATCGACATACTACTCACCGGGAACCATGGACTAGTTGCATCTACCTTAACATACTATAGTATTACATTCTGGGGAAAATAAAGAAATAGAAATCATATTTAAAACGCCGAATACGTGTTTGAACTGAAAGTCACCGATAGTTGAACTTTTATCAACAAACATAAAATATTGACTTTCCCATGTTTACATATTATGGAAGTATGTATTTTGTCAGGACGAATCCTCAACTGTTCTTTTTGTCTATCAGATATTGTTAAACGTGGCAGGCGAGATAATGGTAAACCGTGTATGCACAATACTCAAACTGCCTAAGTAGTTAGTAGTAATCTAACGATAATAACAAGACACTGTTAATGTTGGTGGATTTTTGACATGCGTTTGTTCTGAATCGATATTATACCATATATAATAAGTAATAATTGTCCTTATCAATAATTGTTCATAGGTTGTATGCCTATCTAGAGAAAAATATCAGCACGCGACGCGGATGTCGCACGATTGCGTGTTGTTCCCTATCAAGGATATAATCTATTCCGCGCTCGCGGACCTTACAGATCAAAGCGCGTCGCATTGTCTAGTAACTGAGTGTCCGGCACGTACGTACACATACATACTATGCTAGCACGATCCTTTGCGATTCACCCCGTTTGTGATACGAATAAAATTAAAAGAAATACACGATAATACATAATATAAATTCTATAGGGATAATTCAAAACACTTATAACTACGACTATTAACTACTTTTGTTTCCACTTTTCATAGTAAATTACTTATTCGAATTTTGTACAATATTAAAAATATAAAAATTGGCTGATTTAATCGCAAGACTAAAACTTAAGACGCATTCGGTCACAAAATAAAGCAGTGACGTAAACCTAAAACACAATAGATTTCTCTAACGAAGTAGGCACTTAGCAAGCAATATCTTTTTTAATTCATAACTCTGAAGGATTGGTCCTTCATGGGGTGACATAGGGGACGAACATTTGAATGGAGATACTGTCAATGTTTAAAATTATATAAGTACATGATAAAATTACGTTAATGAAGACTTAAGAGCAGTCCACCTTCTCCCGAAATTTTAATGGAACTTTGTTTCGTATGCATATTATAAGGGTGACTGTGTATACATGAAAACCGGTATTTAATATTTTAATTAAAGATAAAAAATATGTATAGGTCATGTTATACAAAATTTGGACTTAAGAGTGAAATAACAGTTTGTAGTAGTAGCAGTATATAAAGTTAGCAAATATGAAAATAAAAGGATATACGATTTCTATTAATTAAAATATGCAAGATAATGACTGTTCTAAATGTAAATTTCAAGTTAACTTGAATATTTCGTATCCTTTACAACTCACCACAATCATAATTAGTATTAACGGACAGAACTATTCGTATAAAACTAGCTTTCTAGTGCGACCGCGCCCGTAAAGTACCGAGGAGATGATATTTAGTAAACGCTTTGCCCAACATATCGCATATCGCCGACATCTAAAATTACCTGATAGCTTGATCTATTGAGAAGGTCAGAACTAAAGGTTTGCGAATATAACTTTTATTACAACACTAGCTGACCTACGCAACTTCGTCTGCTTCACATAAGAGAATTTACCCCGTTTTTGCAACATTTTTCATTAATGCCCCGCTCCTATATGTCGTAGTGTGATGTTATAGGTATAGCCTATAACTTTCCTCGATAAATGGGCTATCCAATGCTGAAAGAATTTTTCAATTCCTAATACCTACTGGTATGGATTGAAAAATTAAAACAAAAGCTACTGTTCCTGAGATTAGCGCGTTCAACGAAACAAACAAACAAACTCTTCAGGTTTATAATATTAGTATAGATGAGCCATTTTACACTAGGAATAGTTGGCGTATCGCGGCGGTCTTTGCAATACTTTAATTAAAGTATTGCGCAATATAGAATAAATTATTTAAAAAATTGCACTGCGAGTTCACTTCGTCTAACATTTCGCATAACTACGGTCTCCAAAATTACCTGGTAGCGGCATGTCTTGAGGAGTTCAGAACTAAAGTATTGCGATAATAACATGTATTAGAAAAGGAGACAACGTTTTACCACTAGGAATGATTCGCAGCGGTCTTTAAATTCTTTTAAAGTATAGCGAAAATTACTTTCATGACAAAAGAAGAGAATTTTTACACTGGAAATAATTCATACACCGCGTGGGTATTTATAAACCTTGTAAAAAAAGGACACAACATACATGCAAACTTGTAACAATCTTAGAACTATTCATATAAAAATAGCTTTCTAGCGCGTCCTCGCTCAAATAAAGTACCGAGGGTATGATATTTTGTATCGTAACATTCGCCTAACTCCGACGTCTAAAATTACCTGGTAGCGCCATCTATTGTGAAGTTCAGAACTGAAGTATTGCGCAAATATGATTCATTATAAAATCAGGAAAGTACTGAACCATTCGTATAATATCTTTTACGCGCCGCTTAACCCGCATAAATTTCACAGATAATAAAATTTCTTAACCTTTCTCGTATTATTTTATATAACGCTGACGTCCAACACTACCTAGTAGCGTCATCTATTGAGAAGTTCAGAACTAAAGTTACGTTGAAATAATATAAATTGTACGCTATCGCATAAAGTATCATATTTATTAATCTAGGGTATAGCCTATCTATGCGAAAAGTTTTATCAAAATCTAGTCATATGTGACTAAGTGACAAACTGTAAATATCTTCGTGTTACCTTATTATTCCTAAAGCTTCATGTGTTCGTCTAAAAATCCTACTATACCGAAAACCAGCTGATAAACCTAGCGTACCTATAGTATATAAATTTCATACATATGAATACATATTTCGTGTTGTGTTATGAACGGGGTTTTGACTCCCGGATTTGGCTTTAATTTTTCTATCTATGTAAAATGTCTACACAACAGGCTCGTTACCTATTATGCAGTACCTTAACTATAGCTGGTAAAACTTGTATATATACACCTCTACCTGCACTTTCAAAAATATAGGCGTGAGACTATGTACCTACGTATGTAAATCCTACACTGACAATTTATATTGCAAGCGCAGATTCTATTTCATAACCAATTGAAGTCCCTATCATCATCATCATAAATTATTTTTCTAGGAATAGCGGACGTTTGCAGGAGCGTCCGCTATTCCTAGAAAAATAATCAAGCTCCCTATGCATATTACGAATCACGCTATAGACATAAATGCATATAGTGTATAGTCTATAAAGCTTCAGTTGTTACTAATGTGGCCATCTAGTCTCGCTACACTAAAATATCTTAACAAAAACATATCTTTCATCCACCAATAGATGGCGTTAGTGCATACTTTCGGCAAAATAACGTGAAGGTTGGCAGCATAGGTTTGTAAAGTAATCAAACCCTCTGGTGTACGGATTTCCGAACTTCCAGTAAAATGTTGTTTTACGTATATCGATAGAGGGCAGTAGTGACGGTTACATTTTACTAGGAATGATAGGGCACAGCATAGATTGACAAAGGACGTACACAAAATTGTACCAAGTAACCAAACAATATTACAATTTTCAAAACTGATGCACTAATATAGAAATCGTTGCATATAATAACCTGAAATTTTAGTAGTAAGTAATCTCTGAACTAATGTCCTTGAACGCCATCTAGTAGCAAAACAATGCAAAACTTGAATAATTAAAAAGAGTGCTATCTAATCGTGGCGTTGCAGTAACATTACGTACTGTATAAGAGAAATATACATACCGAGCACTGAAGATTGTTGCGAGCGCCATGAAGCAGCCGTCAGCGACTCGGGGAGAGCCGGTAAAGCATTTGTCGACTGTCCAATCAAGTACGGGTCCAATATCGGGATTGCAGTCTAAAAGTAAGACTATTGTCTCACGAGCCAACTCGTAAATCTACGATACAATAGAAATAACTATATGTTACTTTTAAAACTACTTTAAAACATTTAAACAAGTTATCAAGTATTGTAAAAGTATTCTAATAAGTCTTGAAACATAACTTTTTATAAAGCGAATCATGATTTTCAAAGTAAATATTTTACAGTGTTAATATAACATGTGTTTATCAACAACAGTCTTTTAGGTGAGAACTTCACTAACAATTCTAGTATTTTATTTAGTTTACATACCTTGTCGTTGGTGGACGAAAGCATTTCGCTTAACCACGGGTAGAGGGAGCCATCCTCAGCCAGTGCAGTAGGAGCAAAACAAGGACCGCAGCACACAAGCGCACTCATCGCCTATGGACGAAATGTAAAAACAAACCTGTTACTTTCAACACACTTTGTACCTCGTTTATTATCATCAAATAATAAGTGACAATCATTTTTTTGCTTGCACCACGCAAGTAGCGAATTCTGTTGACGTCGAAACATTGTTGAATACGTGTACCCTGCATCGCGACACAATCGCAAATGCGGTAAACCTACGCGCACACCGTGTTTGCACGAACCGAATGCCGCATAAAGATGAACTCATGCCACAGAAATTCAATATTAGGATTTCTTTCTGAAGTAGAGAACCATTGTACCATGGGCCAGTATATTATAGACCTATGCTTTAGTTGTCGCAAAAAGCACGGCTATCAGTTTAAATATTAACGCAAGCACAACAATGGCGCGTAACTCATGCTGTGACCTTTATGGAGTTTGGAGATCGACTGGTTTACTATCGACGTATTTAGGTATACTATAACTTTGAACGAGGCCTTCAAATGCATATAATTAGAGAAGCAGATAAAGTTATATTAGCTGGTCGTTGACTTGTTTAGGTGTATTGTTAATGCGCGTGAAGTTAGACGATGTTGTTGATGTTTGATAATTGATAAACTTTTCTTGCCCTCCATACATTATAGTCTAGTTTTGCAAGGCATGTAAATAACAGTCGCGATGGCGACGTCTTCCCAAAAAACAAGTACCATATTTAGCAGAATCATAAAATTTCAGTTGACGCAAGTATAATTAAAATATTTACGAACGTGTAACATTCATGTTCATGTTTGCAATAACAGACAGAACAATTACATGTTCGTACGATTTATGTACGCTTAGTCATTGTTTGTTTATATCTAGAATTCAGTAGTTATGACTATTGTAATTACTGATTAGCTAAAAAGTTTAAGTCAACGCCATCTAACGACGACGCATAAATACATAAAGAGGTGACTAAGCGTTACTTTCCTCACGTACTTTTGCATCATTGTGGCGAACGCGAACCGTCTGTTACAGTATTGATCAGAAAGCGAACGACGTTCGGTATTTCGACCGACAGCGAAAACGTTTTCTTAAATGTACATCTAATACCTGTAGGCCAATTCACGTATTTAAATGAGTTTACTTGCAGTGCAGTTGGAGTTAAGTTTCGATCAAAACAGCTCTTTTCGTATTCACGTAATTTTGACAGCTGATGTTTCAGATACAAAATCCGACGTAAAACTTAACTGCGACTGCATACGGACTGCATCGAAACTCGATCGGTGCGTCGAGATATTACGTGAATTGGCTTACAGATCATAGTGTGTAACTTGACACGGGTGCAAAAATTGCAGAACGCAAGCGGGGAGACATATCGATGAGGTTTTCTTTGATTAAATTAAGAAAGGCGACAATAGACGGCAAGATTGGTGCTTCAAAATTGACAGTTAAAAAATGAAATGGCTCAAAATCGCGTCGCTAAAAATATAAAAAATATTTTATATAAATTATGCTAAATGATAAACAAACTGTCATTAGTTGGTAAAACTGGTCAAAACGCATTGGAAATTCTGTAAATCATCGCCGTCGCGAAATTTGTTGGCACTTTTATAAATGCTCACGACGTCACAAAGTCTACATTGCGATATTGGTGACGTTGAATCCTATGATATTCGATGACAAAGAAGGAAAGTTATAACACGTTTTGAGTTAGTTGATACTACCACGATTTTACATATTAGGTATATAGTGTGTTGTGATTGAAAAGGCCGTGATCACTTAAATTCCCGATGTCTAGTGTATAATGCGGCTGCAGTCTACACCCGTTAGCGTACAACATATTTGACAGATTAAATTGTTTCTTTAATATTAATATAACATGAACGTGTAATATATGTATACTGTGTGTAGAATTAACTTGTGGTCAAATTTAAAGGAAGTAAAGTTAATCATACGATCTGTAGGATATGCCTCGGGGGTAAAAAGTAATTAATTTTAACATATATGATTGATAATAAAGATTTTAAGTTTATCAAATAGTAGAACTAATAATCTTTAAAATAAAATAATCTTCGAGATTATTAATGGAATTGACATTTGTCAAGAAGTGAAAAATATACTAATTTATTTATATATGCCTGGATCTGTCTGTAATCATGACGAGTAATTACATTATGGTATTATCAGTGGCCGGGTGGTATTACGATATCGTCAAGTCGACGTCATCTCCCTGACTGCCGCTGGTATGAGGAATACCCAGCATTGCGAAAATGTGTGCTGACGTATACTCAGCAAACGTTCAAGGCGTTCAAACTTTGACCATTCAAGACTTTTATCATATATACTTTACGACCTTGAAAGACGATCATACGCTGTGTATTCTTTAATCTAGGTATACGACTTATATGATCGCAACGTCGATATAGTAAATATATATATAAGTTAATTTCCTGGAAACCCCTTGGGAAACGGGCAAAAGCATTCCCTACTTGCGTGTGGCAAATTAAAAATAAAGCTGCAATTGTGTGGCATATTAAAAGATTAAATACCATTATATATGGTAAGTTATCTTCTGCATAATTATGTTAGATGATATTCTAATAATGATATAGTTTATGTAATGATGCGTACCCTTAGTGCTGATAGATTCAGCCTGTCATCGTTTTCGTGTTGTGTCGGCTGCATGACAAGTGTGCCAAGGTGCTTCGCCAGCGGCCCGCACCATCCAGAGAATAGGGAGAACAGACTTCGGCACAGCTCCTTCTTCATCAGCGAACCGTACATCTCAACTGGTGGTAAAAATAAAGGTCAAGTTCATTATATTGGTGTGGCTAAGACTTGTTAAATTAACATGTGATATACTAATATTATATTTATCAGTCATGCATTGAATTATTAATTTTAAAGCAGACTTTCAATACTTGGTTTATTGTGGTCATGCTTTCAGTTTTAGCGTTGTATTTGGAGTATCTGTCTGAATATGGCAGACATGATCAGACAAATAGATTTTTATATAAAATTAGTTATAGTCTGTGTCAATCGAATTTAATGACAATATAAACAATCGGTTCGTTATCTTAATCATAGAAATTTTAGTAATGTCCAACTGTTGTGCTAATTATGAATAAATTTCGTTTCTGCTGTAATATATGCATCATAATAAATACGTATTCATGAATTTGCTCTAACGTTTATCTATTCGTTATTTAAATTCCCATAAACGGTGTATATTTTATGTAGTTTTTTATAAACAAATTTCGATTTACTAGTTGACAAACAAAACTTTAATAAGACACGTAATTATTTCAGTTTAGCAGCTATTATTCGTTGCCTTGCCATTACTCATCCGTTCGCTGAATTTTGTTACGAGTAGACGTTTGTACTAATTTTGCCTGACTTTTGTCAAATTGTGTGTGAAGATTTTGAAATTAAACTCGGTATCTCTCTTACTAACTTGTGGAGAACCCCATATACGATTGGTGCCATCTTGGAATTTGTATTGCGCCATCCCCGCTCGTGCGTTGGTGAGTGGAATCAACTTAATACATATTGTTAATATTGAAAAAGCTCACTGGCCATTTGGCTGGGTTTGATACCTCGATCAGTTGTTGCGTCGTTGGAGCGGGAGCGCTACACCATTTGACCACCAATATATGCGAAGCGCACCGTGAAATAACTGACTACTATCAACTTAACATAAATTCTCACTTCATCGGCGCAATATTTGCTTGTTATCTAATGTTGGTTATACTATATAGATTATTTTATTAAGCATCATGCTGCAAACACCTCATATAAAATACTCATACTCTCCGGATATTTCTAATACTACTACTATTTCGGGAGAGCATATAGCACATAGAAAATGCAATTAGTCTGAATCGGAGTTTGTAGAGGCTATCAGAAACCTCTCCCAAGAGTTGAATAAAAACATTGATGCCATAAGACTTGGACTGCGCTCTGACAAAATTATCAGACAATAAAACTAATATTAGTTCCGATCTCGCTTTAGTATCACAAGTTGCTTCTGATATAAAAAAATGAGCTTAGCAGTTTACGTTCTTACCACACTAGCCTTAAAAACGCGTTTGTAAATTGGAGTCCGAGCATCAGGGACTTACAGAAGATGTCACAAGTGTCCAAAATTCGCTCCACTACACAATAGACCAGCAAGATGATCTTAAAAAGCAACTCTCTTCCTCTCCACCGGCTTGTGTCTTGTTAACGTATGAGGTCTTTCATGAAGAGGGAACTTGTCTTGTGGAATAGGAAAGCGAGAAGAGGCGCGTCAATACTGGATACAACTCAGGCGTTGTGCTTTAGCACCACTGCCGATATGCCATCTGGCCCGCTCGACTTATGAACATCTAGAGACGCCGGACCTCACGTTGTGAATTTGAGATTTCTGGCATGGAATGACCGCACCACGGGATAGTGGGTGGTACATCGCCTCCATCTTTC
This sequence comes from Catocala nupta, assembly GCA_963675205.1. Lineage (NCBI taxonomy): Eukaryota > Metazoa > Arthropoda > Insecta > Lepidoptera > Erebidae > Catocala > Catocala nupta. Next base: position 38,557,441 of record OY776078.1, read on the forward strand.
ATAGTCGAGTTAGAGGCAAAGAGAGAACCCAGCAAAACGGCCCTTTCTTCGGCACTATGTGCCAGATTACCATCGGGCTTTCGGAGTGGTGACAAGAACGACTGGCAACAAAAAAATTACCTTCGGCAGCCTTGGCGAGGGACAAGATGGACTGTGTTGATGGACAGCGTTGATGTTCGAGCGAAGTCCTCTTATATTGCAGAATTCCAATAAATAATGTGGATGAGGATGTCGTTGAATAAACACGTCTTCTATTATTTTTAGCCATATTTGAAAAAGGGGTATAAAGGATATCATGAGACGTTGTACTATCAGCGCAAGGGACTAAGACATGTTTACAACTCAGCAGAGGCTGGCACAAGTAGAGCGATTTTCCGACGCGGCAACATCAAGAACTTCACACGGACTGGCGGTTTAGCCTCCCAGAGCGGCGATTAAGTAATCCCTGGGTTTGGGAACCCGTTCAGCCTGCGAGCGGCCAGCGGACAGCCGTTTCACCGGGTCACCCTGACCGCCGCGTCGACACTTAGCGCCTGTACAAGGCAATGGCACTCACATAATCACTGGTCCCCTCACTGACAGTGCAGCGCCTCCTCAAGGAGCACTGGTACCCCTACTCACCGCAGGAACACAACACGGTTATTTTGGCTGCGGTCTTCTGTAGGGTGGTGGTACTTTCCCAGACAGGCTGCTCCTGCGAGAGGTAACAGTAAACAGTTACCTCTATGCCCTACCTCCTGTCCTGTCTACTTATTAATAAGCAATACTGAATGCGCCATAAATGTTCCATCGTGCCTTTTACTGCCTCCAGACAACTATCATACCTTAAAACACATATCTGTATCTTAAAACACAACCCTAGATATAATATACTGCAGCATGCGAATTTAATTAGGTATAATTACTACAAAGCCAATTATCAATTGATCAACGAGAATAAAGATTAGATGAAGTTAATTGGGATCAGCTTTTACTTGGTTTATCAGCTGAGGACTGTGTTAACTTAATGTATGATATTATTTGTAGTGCAATTAAAAATACACACCTATTTCTAAAGTGCGTTCAGCCAAGTTTCCATTGTGGTTTTCCAAGTCACTAGTCCGTATTTTCAAAGGCAAAAACAAGGCATGGGTCAGGTGGAAGGTATACAGTAATTTATCCGATTGTGAACAATTTTCATTTCTTCAGCGTAGATTCGACATTGAGTGTAAAAGAAATTATAAGCGCTATATTAGCTCTGTCGAAGATAACGTCAAGAAAAATGTAATATACCTGTGGCGCTAAGTCTCAAATCGTAGGGGTAAAGCGGCCTTACCATCCAGTATGTTCTATAAGAATCAGAGTTCTAGTCACTAGAACTAGAAACTAGTGCACCAGCTGAGATATGCTATGTTTATGAACTTTTTAACTCTGTTTACGAACCATCTACCTTTAATGTGAACGCATGGCTGTCACCTCAGGAAAGTGCTAATAACGCGCTATAATCACCGGGATCACGCTCAGCGCTAAGAAAGTTTTAAGGGCACTAAAATCATTAAACTCCAAAAAAGGGCCAGTGTACGGTGTGATGGTTACCGTACAGAGAGATTTATGTATCGTTCATAAATAATAATAATAATATAATAATAATGGTTTATTTTCTCTCTCACACAGAAATAATTACAAAAAATCAGAATCTCATGCTAAGTGTTACATTTATAAAGAGGAGAATCTGGGTGAGAGACTGGTATCTGTACTAGGTAGACCTGCAACCTAATCAAAAATCTGCCGAATGAAACATTCGCAAAACCATCTTGGAAGCATATAGCGCATATAGGCCTAGCGGATCCGGATTACAACGTTAGTCGGCCAGTAGACCTTCTATTTGGAACTGAAGTCTATTCTAACATTATATTAGATGGGCTAATTCGCAACCGAGACCCATCGGAACCTGTAGCTCAGCTTACTGAATTAGGGTGGTTATTATGCGGTGGCAGCCCGAACAAATCATTTCAATGCAATGTTATTCTAAACAACATTGAGGACATTCATCATTTTTGGCCAAAGTGAAGATATTCAAGAGCAAAATTCAATCTCAATAGAGGATCAAGCGTGCCTAGAGTTTTATGAAGCCACTACAAAACGTTTAGAAAGTGGTCGTTATGTAGTTAGATTACCTATGAAACCAGAATTTGAAGAGAAATTGGGTTCGTCAAAAGAGATTGCCATAGCACAATTTAAAAATCTAGAGCGTAAATTCAGCAAGCATGATAATCTAGCGAAACAATACAGGCAGTTTATTTACGATTATGAGCAACTGGAACATATGAAGTTAGCAACTTCTAGCACCAAGCAGAGGAAAATGGAATGTTTTCTACCTCATCATGCGGTGCAAAGAGAAGAATCAAGTACAACAAAACTGCGTGTAGTATTTAACGCTTCGTCTAGAACAAGCTCAGGCTATAGTCTCAACGACTTGATGTACAAGGGCCCAAATCTACAACTAGATCTGCTTGAGCTTATTCTCAAGTGGAGGCAATATCGCTTCGCCTACACAGCCGATATCGAAAAATGCTTCCGCATGATTTTGATTGATGACCTTGACCAAAACCTACAACAAATAGTATGGCGAGAGAATCCCAATCAAGCTATTAGATCATATAAGTTATCTACAATAACATATGGAACCAAAGCAGCACCGTTCCTTACTATGATGACTCTTCGTAAATTAGGGACTGATGAACAGCGTAATTGCCCTAGAGCAGCAAAATGCATTCAAGGAGAGTTGTATATGGATGATTGGGTTTCAGGCGCCCACAGCTTTGAAGAAGGAAAACAAATAATAGCAGAGATGAACGCGTGTCTAAAAAGCGGCGGATTTTCTTTACGAAAGTGGTCCTCAAACGATAAAAGATTGTTAGACAAAGTTGAACGAGCTAATAACAATCAACCATTGTTTACATTCAAATCCGATAGCTCAGCAAAAACTTTGGGTTTGCAGTGGAACTCAACCGAGGACCAATTTAGCTTTCAATGTGATTTTGCATGTAACAACACAGCGAACACAGCGAAACTTACTAAACGAAAGCTTTTATCGGAAATATCCAAGATTTTCGACCCCTTGGCGTGGTTGGCGCCATTGACCACTAAAATGAAACTATTGTTCCAGCAAATATGGCAAGACTCTCAGATTCAGTAGAACGATGAAGTGTCAGCAAAAATCAGAGAAGAGTGGATACATCTGAGACAAAATCTGTACCTCATAAGTCAGTTTAGAATTCCTCGGTGGGTGCAAAGCAAAAAATATGATGTCATAGAATTCCATGGATTCTGTGACGCATCAACCAAAGCATTCGCCTGTGTAATATACGCGAGGATAGCTACAAAGGATGCAACTTCAATAGTGCTAGTCGCAGCTAAAACCCGGCTAGTACCGATAAGCAAGCCGGTATCACTTCCTAGATTGGAATTGTGTGCGGCCGAATTACTTACAAAACTTATGGCAAAAGTTATTAAAAGTATTAACAGCTTCGTCGTTGTGACGTATGGTTGGAGTGATTCCAAAGTGGCACTGAGCTGGATTCAAGGTGCTCTGGAGCGCTGGAAGCCTTTTGTAGCCAACAGGGTAAAGAAAATCACCAGCACTATGCCAGTAACATCTTGGCACTACGTAAATACCAAAGAGAATCCAGCTAATGCAGCTAGTAGGGGTTTGACGCCATCTCAACTGATGGAGAATGCATTGTGGTGGCACGGGCCTACCTTCTTAGCATCCTCAAACTTCAAACCAACTGAGCAAAAAGCGAACTATACCACCGACGAAGAAGTTAAGAAACATACAAACGTAGCTCAACATTTCATCTCAAACAACAGCATTATTGACGATCTCTTGAATCGTTATAGCTCATTTACAAAAATAATTCGTATACTTGCTTGGATACGACGGGCGTTGACACCTAATGTTTGTAAACAAAGCGTCAAGTATCTCACCTTACACGAGCTTAGATTAGCAAAATTTATTATAATAAAATATGTGCAGCGCAATGAATTTAATCACGACATTGACACCCTAATGCGTAAGAATGAGGTCAAGTGCAATAGCAAGATAGCTAGTTTGAATCCATATTTAGACAAAAATGGGATTTTAAGAGTTAAAGGAAGACTCAGGAATGCAAACATAAGCGCTGACATGAAATACCCTATTATAATACCATATAGTGGTCGATTAACCGAGCTTCGTCCTTCTTGGCCAAGTGCAGGGGGAATCTGGGAGCGATCAATCAGAAGTCTCAAACAGCATCTTAAAAGAGTCGTAGGTGAGCAAGCATTGACCTTCGAAGAATATAGCACAATATTAGCGCAAATTGAAGCCAGTCTCAACTCAAGGCCTCTGTGTCCAATACCTGATGACATTGAAGACCTAGATTTTCTGACACCAGCGCATTTTCTTACCAATCGGGCAGGTCTAACGCTCATAGAAACAGCTAATGACGCCCGAACCAGATGGCACCTGACCAACAAGCTTTTCCAAGATCTGTGGAAGAGATGGAAAGCAGAATATCTCAGCCAACTGTCGGTCCGGAGTATATGGCTGAAAGCAAAAAGGAACATCAAAGTCGGTGATATGGTGACCATTCACGATGATAATTTCAATCGGGGCAATTTCCAGTAGGGAGGGTCATAGACATCCACAAAGGAAATGATGGTTTTATTAGGGTCGTGACCTTAAAGACAAAAAACGGTATAATAAAGCGTCCTATAATAAAATTATCTATTTTGCCGATCGAGACAAGTTATGCAATGGTAACAGAAGACAATCATAACAAGCCAATCGAAATAATATCTACAGCGACCAGAGTGCAATCAAACAAAATGAAGCGTCCTAAACTCATTAGCCTGGCTTTATCTTTGATGTTTTTTATGTGTATCTTAGGGTCTAGCATAGCATCTAACAATATTACCCAATTTAGCGACGATCAATCTTTGTACTACGATCCATTGGGGAAATTGCATTTAGTACGGGATCAATGGAAAATTGTTTCGTATTATAATATGCAACCTTATTGGCAAGGAGATAAAGCAGTCAATACGTGCCTCAAGTACCTACAGCAAACCTGTAATAAAGTTCAAGGAATGAACCATTGTAATATGATTTTAATACAAGTACAACACGATTATAGCGAGCTCCAATATCATAATAAGTTGTTGCTAAATCAGCACTTTGGCGCGCGGTCAAGAACACGACGCGGCCTTGTCAACGCAGTGGGTTCTATAGCAAATACTTTGTTTGGAGTATTAGACCAAAGCTTCGCTGACAAATATCATCGAGACATTGAACTCATAAACGGCAACGAAAATCACCTAATGCAGCTTTGGAAGAACCAAACTTCAGTAGTGGAAGTCCGAGTTTAATATTCTAAAGCGAACAGAGAAAACCATTGAAACCCAACACAAATTGATAAATAGGCATTTAAATTATGTAGATCGAGCGACTAAAGAGATACAGAAGCAGTATGAAAACACAGTTCTTCTACAGGAATTCACTCTAGCAGCCATGGCTACCACAAACATGGTGCAAAACTTAAAGCGTATCCAGGATACATTGATTGATTCCATGACAGATATTTATCATGGTAAGATCAACTCGCAGTTATTAACGCCGAAACAACTCAGCGAGGAACTTCAAATAGTCTCTGTTTAAATATCAAAGGAGCTGACTTTACCCATCAATAGCATACAATCTGACTTATATCAAATCTATAAGCTCTAAAAAAATCAAAGCTAGAATGAACAACGAATACTTTATCTTTGAAATTACCTTACCATTAATTAGCAGAGATAGTTTCCAACTTTATCGCTTGATACCCATACCTCTTCAAGTTGAGAACGATATGTATAGCATTATTCCAATCGCGGAATATATAGCAACCAATGTAATGCGAGACTCCTATCTCACTTTCCACAACAACGATCTTCAAGGCTGCGAACTCAATGAAGAAACGTACATCTGTCAATTGCAAGGTCCGATTCAGCATTTGGATCCAGAAGAAAAGTTTTGTCAAACTGAACAGATGGGTACATGTCAGATCAAAAGAAAAAGCTGCTCAAATAAGTGGTCACAATTACACGACCAATCGTTATATCAGAGTGCCGAGTGTGAATTTGTTTTACGTTAACGCGATCGACACGTTTATGACGTTCGGCGCTCCGATTGGCCAGCGCCAAGCTTTTAACCAATCAGAGAGCCAAAAGCGGTTACCGTTTCGATCGCGTTAACGTAAAAATAACTCGCACTCGGCACTCTGTATTTTGCATGTTATTCTTACTCTTTAACATTCATATGCGACGATGAAACCCGAACGCGCCGAATCAGCAAGGCCGGGCTCATTCAACTCGATAAACAATGCATTGCAAAAGGTCGTGACATAACGCTTTATTCTTATCAGCAAAAAAATACGGTCACTCTTAAATCAGACTTAGTAGTAACAAATATAGCTCCAATAAAACATCATCATATGATCAATATTACGCTGCCGAAAATCGAACCAAATGAAGATGATGTGCATCTTAACATCTCGCTAAAACATCTCGGCGAGGAGATCGCCGCCATGAAAGAAGCAGCTCAGCAAGAGGTAACTCTTACTTCGCACGATATACACCACTACGCTATATCGTACGTTTTACTAGCAGTAGCCGTCGCAGCGTTCCTGTCGTTTCTGGGGTGGAGGTGGAGCAGACGAGCAGTCGGCTCGACCGCGTCTGCGCCCGTATCGGAGGCGACACCGGCGCGCAACGCTGCACTAACGTCAGCGCCTTCTAATAGTGTCAGTGTTAGTGCGAATATTAGTGCGCGTAACGTACCTAAGCCCGAGCAAGGGTTTAGTGTTTATGGGACCAAACGGTGGTCCAGTTTGCGTGCGAAAAAAGACATGTCGACTTCACCTATCAGTAAGAGACAATCGGTTTTTACGGTCGATAGAATTTGATTAGTGATAGTTTAGAGTAAGAACATTATAGCATTGTTTTAACATTCACTTAGCATAAGCAAAAGACTGGTTCACCCTTGTTTTACTAACCCCTTATATTGTAGCGCCTCAACACATTTCTTCCCGTATTCTTCCCTCGGGAGCATGTTCAATACATATCGAACACATCAGCATCTTTGGCTTAACTAGGTCGCACGCGGCCGCAATAGTGGACTGAGTGACCTACACGAGTCAGTGCATAACCAACCGGCACATTAACCGCACTCATTAAAGCATCTCTCATTAGCGTAAATTAGCATAACGTGTCGGAATAAATCTGCTATTATACCGCTCAACTCTATCTTATTATTTATCACCCGTGAATCCCGGGATCTAGCAGCAACTCCGTGCGATACCGTACAGATACTACTCGGACGAGGCCATCCTTTCAAGGATGCAGTTCCACGACTCGACCCAGGGCCCACTATGCCGGAGGTAGATTAACGTCATGTATTAGAACGATATCTCCAATCTCCATATTTGGTTGGGAATGCTGCACAGTGGGAAATTTTGTCCTAAGTAGCGGACATCCTCATTTTATTCATTATTTTGATAGATTTAGTTATAATAAGTTACCTGGTTCGCTATTTCACTTAATTTTAAGTCACCACCTCACACCACAGCATTGTTTAATAAAAATTTTGTAAGTATGACTCCAAAAGATATATAACGGGGATCCCGTTATATATTTTTCCATCCATTGGATCCCAAGGACTACACGAAATATAAGATGACATTAATGTATTTAAACAAATGCTTAGGACATATTTAATAGAAAAGACATATTATTCTGTCAATGATTTCCTTACTGACATACAATTTTAACAATTATAAATACATTGACTGAATATAATGATAATAATATATGTCACCGCAAGTCCACATAACCAATTATTTTAATACATCTATTTACCGCTAATTGACTTATAATCAGGTCTCTATTTATTTACTAAGATTATTTCATGATAACCACATTGTTTATGCGAGTTTTACCAGTTATTGCTTAAAATAAAAGTTGTAATGGTTTGTTGTTGTTCGAGACGACAACTATTTCTCATTATAATTAAATCATTCATTTTGAAGTAATTAAGCAATTGCTAAATTTATAACTTGATTTTTGATTTTTAAGTAATAACGAATTGATATCTAGATATTTTTGTTAAGTTCAAAGTACGAGCCCCAATGCAAAAATGTTCGTCTACTAAGAAAATTGAATGTAACCATGTATTGTAAGTGTAATATAGATAAGTAATGTCGGTTTAATGAGTCTAACAAATAAAAATGAGATTAGTAAATTAAATTAAGTTTATTTACTGTGAAGTACTCAAATAAAATATTTTGTCGTTACAAAAAAAATATGAATTCTTCCATCACAGTCTTAATTTTCTCCTTTAAATCTTTTTTTGACCTTGATGAATTTTTTCGCAACATCTTCTTCATTTTCCACCACATTGTCTCAATTGGAGACAAATCTGGACTGTTTGACGGCCACTCCATTGTAGGTATTTGTTTAGAGGTGAACCAAGCCTTTGAAAAACATAGGCATTTTGATGTTTCAAAACCGGAATGGACGGCAATAAACTCGTTTCTAAAATGTTTTGGTATTTTACTGCATTAACAGTCTCGTCTACAAATTGCAGGCGACCCACACCTTGTGCTGACATGCAGCCCCATATCATTACAGACGCAGGGAACTTCACTTTTCTCTTGATACAGTCTTGGTGAAATGCTTCATCTTTATTTCGGATAACTTTTTTTCGTACATCACCGACAGTCACCTCGAATTTGGACTCGTCACTCCATATTATTTGACGCCACTGGTCAGCAGTCCAGTTTAAGTGATCACGAGCGAATTTTAACCTTTTCTTTTTCTGAAGTAATGTGAGTAAGGGTTTCTCTTTAGCCGTGTAAAAGCCGTAACCCATTCTCTTCAGGACTCTTTTACAAGTATCGACCGAGACATCTTTTTTAATCATATCACGCCATTGTACGGTAAGCTCTTCTGCACGAGCACGACGGTTTTCTTTATAATTTTCTTTAAAACACGGTTTTCAGCTTCACTCGTAATACGAGGGCGGCCTGATCTCTTCAAACACGAAACTGTGCCGTTATTTTTGCTATGCTGGATTATTGACTGGACAGTTGATCTTGGCAATAATAAGTCTTTGGCGATTTGGTATGCAGATTTCCCATTATCACTGCTTGAAATAATCATTTTTCGAACTTCTACCGCGATAGGTTTTCCACGACCCATATTGCTCAAAATTACTAGCGAAAATAATGAAAAAATACTTGGAACACGCCTTTTTATAGCCTTTGACATCTTAAAAACAATTGAATTCTATTTTTAAGACAATCTATTTTTAAATTTTGGTGTAATAATTAAAAAAGTATATTAACATTAGGCATAGACGAACTATTTTGCATCAATTAAGCACTAGACGAATTATTTTGCGTGACCATTTAAACAGTAATTTAACTAAAATACATAATTTTAAAAAAGGATTATTTTTTTCAATAGTACCAAAATAACTTTATTTATATGGAGTATTTTATTAAATAAATTGTTTACTGCTAGTGTCTTTCTAGGAACGAAGAAAGTTAAAAAGAAAAATGTGTTCTTCATAATGTGTGACTAGACGAACATTTTTGCATTGGGGCTCGTAATTCGAATACTTTCAAGTTCAAGATTGAATCGAAGTGTCAAAAAGCCTGTTATTAAAACATTTGAACTGAAATTAAATTGTTCTAAATATTAAAAACAGTCTGTTGATTTTTGTAAAGAATTAACGTAATTAAATTAGCTATTAAGGAAGTGTGTTAAAATAATAGTGAAATATTGTTTTTGTGTATTGACCTCACAACGCCCGCCATCTTAAGTGCGTTTGGCGTTGTGTAGTCAAGCATTCTATTACGAGTTCTCTCCTACGCAAGAGTTCTTAACAAATTGTAATCTCGTGAGCACTAAATTTAATATTCACTTTCACTGTGTTGCTTTACCTAAGCTTGTGCTTAATAATTATAAGAGTTTATTGTCTTAGCGATTAAAAAGAGTGGCCATGCGTTTCTTGCCCGTTCTTCTCATGAGCCCTACTTCCTTGCTTTGCTGAACGTGGCAGTAAATGTAAATTCACAGAAAAGAATGTAGTGTAACTTCGACATTTATAATTGTTACCTTTTAACCTAACTTCAATAAATTTAATGTGATTTGAGTGGCCGAAAGCGTGTTTCATTATTTGCAATGAGTGATCCATCTATTGAGAATAGTGAAGTCAGCTCTGCTGACGTCACAGCTTTAAAAAACCCTGCTGGACCTTATGCTCCGTTATATATAATAATCTAAATTAATTGTTATTGCATGCATGTAAATTTTTGAATAATAAATTCCTGTAATTTTCTTGTAAACATTTGCACACCAGAGAATCATACATATATTTATTGTAACAACTGCATGTAACCATATGTATGACGCAAATAAATTGATTTCTAATTCTACCATGTGACTGTGTAAATTATCGCTGAGCATATATAACAATATGAAAATGTACTACTTCCATCAAATGATTTTGTTTGTTACTATGGAAACGCTGTTTGCTAGTCTTCAGCATTTCTGTGTGTTGCCATAAAACCGCCTGCCTATTTTCTACGAATCTAATACCTAATTAACATTATTTGTACAATCTAATATTATTAAGTAACATTTCAATCATATTAAAATATATTTATTATTATTACTTGCTGACCATGTTATGCTTTCTCCCTATGTTATATATTTTAACGTAAAGTATTGCGGAGCAGAACGACACAGGTAATAAATAAAATAAAATTTGAGTATTATTTAATAATGTATGACACATGTCTGTAATGAATTTTATGTTTGTACGTTGTAAATTATTACAGATATCTTAGATGAACAGTCAGTTTAGGAGCTTAGTTTTACATTACTTTTCATCTTTTTTTTTGCAAACATATTTTTTGGACTATTTGGAAATATGTTCAAGAAAAATATAAATATGTCACTAGTACCCTAAACAGTATAGATAAAGCAAAATTTTGTTTAAAGATAAGCCGTTTTGCCTGTTGTCAGCGCGTTAAGAAATGCATTTTTGCGCATTTGGTAACGATTTGTTATTGTGTATAGTTTCACAAAACAAATCTTTAAACGATATCCATTGCTGGTAATTACCGTTAAATGATGGTATATCCATTTTCGGCGTTGTTTTTCTCTAACTGAAACCGACCACCTTTTACTGTTTACAGCCTTTTTAACGTCGTTATATTTATTCTCATATTCAGTAAACACGCGATTATATTCTTCGTTGTCTACAAGACATTCGCTATCGTTATCCCTGTGTAAAGTGTCGATTACCGACCACCTTGACTGCATAGTATTCAAAATGTCTTCGAATTCCCATCGCTCCGACATAGTCTCGATATCAACAGCCTCAATGGTACGCAAAAAGCCTAAAATCTACTTTTATGCTTTCGCAGCATTTCGTTAACTTTACTCGAAGTAATTTTCGTGGTTAAATTGGTAGTAAAAGAGGAATGAGAAGCACCCGTTTCGGCAGGAATGGTAGAAGGCTCCTGTCGATCGGAAATTTTAGACAATGGTGTCGCTGGTCTCAGTAATTGTTTAGATGGTTCAGTGGTTAAATATTGATTAATAAGTGTTTTTATCTCATTGTAAAAGCTAAGCGCTTTTTGGTAATAATACTCACTAAAATATTTATGGTTAGGATCGTCGAATTCGGCAGATAAGCGGGTATGGTTTATCTGACACTAATTCCGGTAAGCACCTAACGTAGTTAAACGTTTTCAATATAGGCGGGCGGGGCGTCATACGCTACGGCCTATCTTTCTAAAATTAGTACGGAGGTTGTCCATCGCGGACATAATTTGCTCTTGCGTAGCTAAGATCGCCTCTATGATGGTAATGGTAATTTGGTGAAGTAGACTGGCAAGTGGTAACCTGGTTTGTCTTAAAGCGCGATGCTGGATGGTTGCTCGTCTGAGAAACTGGTTATCCACTTTACGATGGTACAACTAGTTATGTCGTAAGAGAGTCACTGCCAGGTAAGCACACTAAACACTCGCGCGGGTCTCGCCTCACTATCCGGCTCGAAGGACCACGATGTACGGTGTGATGGTTACCGTACAGAGAGATTTACGTATGGTTCATAAATAAGTGAAAGATTGAGTTAAGACTGCGCCGAGCGTAAGACGCGGTTGGACTGAATGACAGAGCTCGACATTCAAATCGGCGCGCGGCCGCCATAGTAAAATTGTATGGAGGATTTGAAGTGCTTTTATGATAAATATGTATCTTTATTGTCAACCAATAACTTAAATATTTGGGACAGACAAATTGTAATATAATTATTTATGTTTCGTTTAAGCTGTAAAATAAGATAGATTTCTACAGTTATAATTTAAAAATCACGTAACACTAGCTTTTCTTTTTTGCATTTTTCGTGAAAATTTACGTAATTTTGTAGGCGAAAATATTAATTATTTTAAGGTTTTTACACAGAGTAATTGTAAACACATTCATTGTTATGATAAATGTAAATTTTATATTTGTATTAAACAAAAAGTGTTGATTTTATCAACTTAACTATGACCATTGCAATTAAACTACTATATACTGATTTTATCGCGTTGTTTATTTATCACTGTATTACAAAATTTTGAAAATATTACTCTACTACTACTATTGATTTTATTTGACTAATTTATAAGCTAATAAAATTATTTAAACTATTAAATCTATTTATTTTTGGTTTACAAATTATGTTCAGGTACTTTGAAATAACTACACTGGAACATTGAGACAACTACCATCTTAGTCTCCCCGTGACCATGGCTGCTGAAAAGCACCCGAAACGTCGGGGAAAGTGTAAACCAAAAATAAATAGATTTAATAGTTTAAATAATTTTATTAGCTTATAAATTAGTCAAATAAAATCAATAGTAGTAGTAGAGTAATATTTTCAAAATTTTGTAATACAGTGATAAATAAACAACGCGATAAAATCCGTATATAGTAGTTTAATTGCAATGAATAACATTCGCGTAAACAGAAGACAATATTATGTTAACTATGACCACCTGTTTTGGCACATTTCGCTCGGCGCAGTCTTAAGCACGACTTGGTTTATTGACTTAATCTAATATGGTATGGTAATAATGGTTATGTGAGTACACGCGAACCGATTGGTGACTGAATGCGAACTGGTAAATTAATTAGTTGCGATAGCGCGTGTCCGCGTAAACGCTGACTACACGCAACGTGATGTACGATGCTTTACCTTGTGATGGTTACCTCCATATTTCCTTAAAATAACGGCCAGCACTGTATTTGTGCCACTACAATTAATATACATTAAGTGTACAGCGGAAGGATTTTTCTGAAATATGGAAAAGGGCTAATATAACTCCAGTCCATAAGTCACGCTCTAAACATGACATACAAAATTACCGTCCGATTTCAATTTTGTCTGCATTGTCGAAGCTTTTTGAGAAGCTAATCCATGATGCTATCCATAAGGCTATTTACAACTGTATAATTCCACAATAACATGAATTTGTAAAAAGAAAGCCTACCACATATGTATTCAAATTAGATAAAGTAAATACTTTATGGTGTCGCATGCGGTGACAAACGTAGTTTTGGCAGATCATTCTTTGCCTGTAGCTAACAAAATATTGTTTGTCCCCGCCTGCAGCACCATAAAGTATTTAGTTTAACTAATTTGAATACATACGTGGTTATATAATTACGAGTATTTGATAAAGTAAGCTTACAAAACAATGCATTAGTCAGTCGAATCTTTTAAGATATTGTGATAGGTACCTACTTGTTTTTCTCTTTTCAGTTCATTACTTTTAAACAGTCGGGATTTTTGTTTTTATAATAATAATTTTATTTCAGACTTTTTAGTTTTATTAACCGAATTATAATATAAAATAATATATACATAGTTTTATTTTAATATATAACTAAGTACAGGCAATGTCATTCCTGACTTGAATACATTCTCGGTAGAAAATGATACTTCGAGCGCCCCCATATATAATTTGTACGCTTTTTGATAATTTGTGTTAAAACAGTAATATAAACGTGATATGATACATATATTTTTGAAATAGTATTTGCACGATCTTTCATTTGATACCCATATAGCTAAGGTAAGTGAAAAAAAACAAACACTGCACCCTTTTTTTCCATTTGCAGGCGCCAGTTTGAAAATTTATATATCCTATGTCACTACCACAATTCTGATGAATTCAAGGACACCACATATGCCAAAAACCGTCTAGCCGTTTGGGCTGTAGAGCGTGCCAAAGAAATGGACATACATACATACATACGATCGACAAACATTACCCTCCTTCTGACGCAGTCGGGTAAAAACACAAGTACACAGATTTTCAGAAAGCTTTCGACAAGGTTGATCATGGACTACTTTTAACTAAAAAAGCTTATAATGGGATTCGGGGAGACTTACTTTGTTGGTTCTCTTCTTATATTAATTATTACAAATAGATCACAAAAAGTTGTTGTCAAGGAACATCGCTCAACACCTGTGACGGTTTCATCTGGTGTACCCCAAGGTTGAATACTAGGATCCAATTTATTTATTTTGTTTATAAACGACATTAGTGACTGTTTTATACGCTAAAAATTCTTACAATATACTGATGACTTAAAGATTTATAAAAGTATTAAGAAACGATCTGACTGCATTCTAGTACAAGATGATCTAAACAGATTTACTAACAATTGTACAAAAAATTAACTATTTTTAAGCATCTCCAAATGCTTTACAATATAATTAAAAAAAATAAAAACGTGTTATCTAATAAATACAACCTGATTCAAATTCGAATTAACGAAAAATTCAATTGTGCGAGACCTTGAGGTACTACTTGACCAGAACTGCACCTTGACCAACATATTGACACCATAATAAATAATTCAAATAATGCATACTGTTTTGTATGGATTCGTAATGAGATCTACGATCGAATTTAAATGTACGAGCACTTATATCAATTTATATAAAGCTCTGATCAGATTCCAGCTGGAATACGCTGTTGTTGTTTGGAATCCACTATACGTGGATAATCTTGAAATAGTTAAGCGCAAGTTCCTGAAATCTACGCATTACCGCTGTTTTCAAAATTATACTCTCCCTTATGGCATATTACTAAAAAAGATTAACTTAATGAGCCTAGAGTCCAGACGTGTATTTTTGGAAACCATGTATCTTCATGGTGTATGCAATCATAGATATGATTGTAGCGACATTCTTAATAAGTTATATTAAAAACTGGATATATTTGCAATGCTCATAACTACATTCCTAAATGATATCATAGAAATTATTAAGTAAAATTTTTAATAACAATGTAAACTTTTAATGAGTAACTGTTTAATGATACTTTTATTTTGATGATTACCTTTCGTGTTAAGCTTTATTCTCGCAGTATTTCAGCTTAGTTAACAAATATAGTCATAACATTTATATTTAAATATTACGTGGATAACGGTGTGAGTGCTCATTAATTCTTATGTTTATTTAAGCTGCTTAGATTAAGGATAATGTGTTTGTTTGTCCCTAATAAACAAAACAAAAAATAAATATTATAGATGGTTTTTTTCTGACCAGTAATTTCACTTTTCGTGTACGATTATTTCAATGCTTCTTTAATTTGTTAATCAAACAATATGTTTAAAAGATTTTGAAATACCGAGTAGATGCCTAAAAATACTTATAAATGTGTTAATAATTCCATAAAGGTTACTATTTATGGAATCATATGTGATAATTTTATCAAAATTTGTTTAATTACATATTTATTAAATTTGATTGACAGAGTATAATATATGCATTAAGTTAATGCAATTAGTTTTACCTGGAAATATTTCCAGGAGTTCTGAAAATTGGTAGTATAAAACACGGCTACGGATTTCGGCCTTGCCACGGCAAATATATAATGTGCGAGCGACAATGCTTATTTTACAATTTCTCAAGAGACGCACGCAGATTATGATGACGGCAACCTCAGAAAGTATGGATCTTTTGCCTGTGATCTTTTTGCCCTGATGTAGCTTACTAGACCGATATTGGTCTTAAATGTCTTACTACACGTGTGACATAAGAGTTGGCCTGCGGAGATGTATGTATAAGTGTAGGTGGGTTTACGTCTTTCCTTACGATTGTTCAAAAGCGTCTAATTTTTTTTGCTATTAACTCTGCTTTTATCTGGGCGACGCACAAAAAACAATGGTCTTAAATGAGAATGTTGGGTGCCTGGATCGCAATTGTGGTTGAAGGATCGTGATATCACTTCCTCTACGCAATGATTCAGCGATTAACTCCTCATTAATATATTGTTTTCGACATACATCGTGAACGACTACCGAATTTATTCCCTCCAAAAAAAAATCATAAGTTTACCCATCTCATCCTTTTTTTTAATACTTGACTTACGAAAAGTCTTCAATCCTTTGCCTTCACTTTTTTGTAATGGATTCTCACAGATAAAACAATTTATCCCGTTAGAAGTCATGGCTCTAGAAATGCTAACAACACTGTAAAACGATAAACGTATCCTGATAATTAAGATAAAGATAAAGATTTATTTATTGCATAACTGTGTACAGTAACTGATCATATTAATAAAACATATGTTTTCGGATCCAACAGTTTGTCCATATCGGACATGCAACATATAAGGACATAAGGCAACAAAACTTAACACTACAATATATTATAGATACATTTCATATAATTACTATTGCTTTTCAAAAACTCTTGAAGGTCGTAAAATACATTTTTAATTAACCACTTTTAACTAAATTCTAAATATATTTCCATTTAATTCCTTTATAGTTGTTGGTTATTTGTGGAAGACACTAATAGTGGTAATATAAGTACTCTTATAGAACATCATATTATTTATTGTAGGCAGATGTATATTGTACTTATATCTACTACGGATAATGCTCCTTGAAGCAGATTTAAAATTAAAATACTGCATGTAATTTTTACGAATATATTTATTTCTAAGATATAAATACTAGTAAATGTAAGGTAACCCTTAGTTTTAAAAATATATCGTAAGGTCTCTGTACTATGCATGTTATATATTGTTCTGATACACCTTTTCTGGAGAATAAATGTGGATTGAATGTTTGTCGAGTTCCCCCAGTAGATTTATATATAGACCATACAAGATAAGGGATATGTAGTATAAGGGAAAAACATTGCCAAAATATGCATTTCTGGCTACATTAATTATATTTGTTGTTTCAGACAGGATAGATAATGCAGGCGCTAGATATCTTGTTGTTTATTTTGAAATGTGCGCCTTCCAGTTTAAATTTTGATCAATAACAACACTTAGACAATTTATTTCCCTAACTTCAATTTTCAATTTTTGTACTACAAACAGTTATGTTTAATAGTATGGTCTATTCTTGTAATTTCTGAATTGCATTAATTTCGTTTTTGATAAGTTAACTTTTAAATTCAACGATTGAAGCCAGTCAGTTACAGTTACTAAAGTATTATTTATTTCATTTTGAAGATCATTTGGATCGATATTTGAGATAAAAATTGTCGCATAATCGGCATACATAACGCATCGATGGTTAATTATATTTGGTAGCTCATTTATAAAAACGAGGAATAAGAGGGATCC
The DNA here is from genome assembly GCA_963675205.1 of Catocala nupta. NCBI lineage: Eukaryota > Metazoa > Arthropoda > Insecta > Lepidoptera > Erebidae > Catocala > Catocala nupta. The sequence continues at coordinate 38,575,158 of OY776078.1, forward strand.
CAGTATACTGCTCTGAGGCACACCAAGTTTCACGCATTCAAAATCTGATGTAATAACTTCCATTGTTTCCGTATTTTCATTAAATATTACGATGGTAGTTCCTTGTAGTCTATTATTTAAATAATTTTGTATTAGTTGATTTAATAGAATATCGTATTTACAACAATCAAAAGCTTTTGTCATATCGATGAAAAGAGCAACAGATGGTTTTTTATTGTTAACTTTGTCCCAAATCGTATCAAATAATTTGTATATTGCCAAAGATGTAGTTTTTCTTTTGAAATCCAAACTGATTTATGACTAAAATAACGACAATATCAAAAAAAAATTTGAGTCTTGTATAAATTACTTTTTCAAAGAGTTTTGAGATGCTTGGTACAATGCAATCGGCATATAGTTATTAACGTCATGGGGTGATAGTGGCTTTATGAGGACTTTTCATGGCTATTTGGAAATTCACCAGTTTCTAACATGAGGTTGATTATATATACTAGGGGATCAGCAATAAAAGGAATGCTAATATTTAATCAATTTAATTGGCATATGATCATGCCCGAAACTAGTTTTTTTTTTTTATACTATATTTATTACTTCGCACTTATCGATTGGTTATAGGAAGATACCTTTTGGTTTATTTGTTTGATCAAATGTATGTTGAATGGCATTGTTCATGCTATGGTTTTGGTTAATGTAGAAATTAAAACTTACTATGACAAAACACTTCCATTGAGTGCAAATGGCAGATCTTTTTCCGAATATGTTTTTCTTTTATAAAAAGACGTCCCGAGGGACTTTACAAATATTCATACAACGGATACAAAATACACCCAGACTCGGAACTACTATTTGTGGATTACACAAATTTTTGTCCCATGTTGGGATCGAACCCACAACACTTGTCGCAGTGGCAGTGGCGAGGTGACCACTTAAACCACTACGCCATCAGTCTGTCAGATGGCCCAATACAAAGGCGACGCATTTCTATATACCTGCAATAGGTACATAGTCATTGCGGTCAGATCATGGTTAAAAATATCCCCTTCTAAAGGCGACATAGCACGATGCATAATGTTGGAAGAGGGAAATTTGTACTCACAATCCGGCGGCACTAGCCATAGTATAGTTATTTTACGTAAATATACGGCAAACACCCTGTTGTTGTGGATAAATAAAAGTTTACGCCGCTCGTACGCCAAAACGAGAGATTACACAAACAAAATGTTGTTACATAAATTGTAGGAATTTTTCTCTGGTTTAATTTTGTATAACATGTTTTTATCGTAAAATGAGTTGGAAAGGAGATATTGCCAAAAAACTAATTCCAATATGGCGTCGCGAGCGGCAGAGGTACGAAGTGTAAATTCGGAAAGAGGTCATCCAAATCTATAATACTACCAATTTTCAAAACTCCCGGCGAACTTTCCAGGTTACACCTTTATTTCAGACCAAATGACTGTACTATATATCTTCTTTTATTTATTTGTTCATTTCTCTTTCACGCCTAACTACTCGACTGACTATCATGAAATTTCGCATTCAAGTTGTCAGGAGTAAAGAAAAGGATATAAAGTACTATTATCAAGGGAAAAAGCATGCAAATGAGCGATAGAAATTTATTGACGAATGTATTATATTATATAACATATTTATTCATCGAGCTTTATTTATTCATAGATAAAATAGTTGTAAAGTGGACTTAGTACTTACGTGGGAAACTTTTGATGAGCTCTGTGACGAAGTCAGCGAATGTGATGCGTTGTTCCCTGGCGGCTGGCGCGTCCTTTTCTGCTTCCACTTCGAGACATTGGCGAACGCCATCCAGGTACTCCGTCAAAGTAGGATGCAAGGATCCGCCCTCTAAAGCGAAAGCGCTGTTACAAAACGAAAGAAAATTTATTAATGATAGTACAAGTAAATATTTATTGAGACCAAAATTTATGAATACAAACATTTAAATCTCACCTAACTGCGTAACAATTTGTCGGCAGTTAGTTGCAATTGTTGGTATTATGTAGTATTTACTTTATTAGTTGCCTAAGTGGTCTCGTAGTATAAGGTGTGGATGGGGAGTTCGCTTTTGCAATAATGGTTGCCCATTGTAAATTTACTTTGTAATTTAAATAATAAACCATCGTTAATTCTGTTAAATAATGTGCATTATGTTCAAAATTAAGAATATATATTTGTATTGCTGTAAATATAATGAAAATAAAATGTATCTGAAATAACGTAATGAACATAACGAAAGTAGTATTGCCAATAAAAATAAAGGTTTCGATATGAAGCTGCCTTTGTTTGAAAAAAAATCAGTCACGTTATTGTTTTTATACTATTTACTAAATATTTTGAATAGCCAATTCGTATTCTAGGTTTTCTGCCATGTATAGTTGCTTGTATGCTTTGTTAATTTAAGACCAAGCATAGTGACCTAAGTAAGGTTTGTCTTAAATTAACAAACAATCATGTAATTATAATAGATACTTTTTACTAGATTATAGTAGATACTAAGCGATATAACTTTAAATACAAATCGTATAAAAGCTTATTAATATTTATTATTAATAATACATGATATTGATAAAATATATGTATACAGGGTGTCCGGTAATTAATGGATAACCTGGAAATGTCTTATAGTGGAACTGATACTGAACTTTTACAGCTAGACTTCTAGATACTTTGAGCTCATTCTGCGTAAATAGAAACACCAATGATTAAATTATGTTCGGGTACTTTGAAATAACTACACTGGAACATTGAGACAACTACCATCTTAGTCTCCCCGTGACCATGGCTGCTAAAAAGCAACCGAAAAGTCGGGGAAAGTGTAAACCATAAATAAATAGATTTAATAGTTTAAATAATTTTATTAGCTTATAAATTAGTAAAATAAAATCAATAGTAGTAGTAGTGTAATATTTTCAAAATTTTGTAATACAGTGATAAATAAACAACGCGATAAAATCCGTATATAGTAGTTTAATTTCAATGAATAACATTCGCGTAAACAGAAGATAATATAATTACCATTTATCTTTATACAGTGACTACGAAATGAGGACATAAACAGCAATTACGTAGTGAAAGATCTAATAATAGGTAATATGAGAAGACGGTACAGATTCTTGCTTAGTTACATACCTGTTCGCAAACGTTTTCTTCTGCGCAATGAGCAGTAACATCTTGTTGAGGTGAAGTCGAAGTGCGTCTCGTCGACGTCTCCTTCTCATATTTTCTTGCTTACGATCTACAGCCTCACGTAATAATGCTAATAATTCTTCCATTAAATCCCTGTGTGAATACAAATATAGTTAGTGTCACGACACGTACTCTGAAAGCAACGTGATGTTGTTTAAAGAAAAAAGAGCCCTTGCTTGTTTTAATAACTTTCTTGACATAATTCCTGTTCTTAATATGTTACAGTGGTATGCGATTATAAGAATGAACACGTAAACTAATGTATAGTCAAAGGAAAAGAGATGTTTTCAAGTAGATTGCGGGCGAGAGTAAGTCTTAAGATTTTGACATGCTTTTTAAAGTGGTGGCCGTCTTTATTGGAATAAGACATTTTCGAAGCAAAAACATTTATGTAAACTGAGGCCGTTTTGAAAATAGTTGCCATTTTCGTTATGGTGGCCTTTTATTGGGGTTTTTTATGACATACAGGCTATTTATGGCAATAGCAGGACTTTTTGCAGTAGCTGATATCAAACTAATTGAGAACAACTATCATATAAAATACCCCATATGTAAAAGTATCATTACATCAAGATATTTATCGATGTTATGTCGAACAATGCGTCTATTATTTATTTAGGTATTATTCGCTAACTTACGCTATACAGCAATATAAATACACAAATCACAATGATAATAACGCAGCAGTTCAAGGGAGGATTGTTGTTTATAATCCGGTAAATCAGGCAGTGTTTATTTGTTCAACTTTATAAATAAGAATAAAAACAAAAAAATAAGTTCCTATGCGTTTCTTAGTAAACTCTCTTTGATGGATACCGCGTATTCATTAAAGTTAGGTTATGTTAGTTAATACCAACAGATCTATTGACCAGTAACTAACGGTTAGGTATATTAAGACTAGGAAGTAGTAAATGCTATATTACAAAAATGTTTGATGAGTCTTACTTAAGGGCGTCCGGGTTAATATTCCCACAAGCTGCGACAGCAGCGTCCCGGACCTCGGGCACCTCGCAGCGAGCTAGCGGCACCGCCAACTTGTGCAGCGACCCAGGCGAGGCTTGCGCACCGCGCCCTTCGCCGCCGCTGCGCTCGCTAAGCGAGTCAGGCGACGAGCTATCACATATCCATCTTACATGTTAGCATTCACATAACACACGTTTTAAGTAACATCTCATTATGGAACAAAACCACAAAAAAATATGACTTGATAATAATTAGAAAGAGACAAACATTTGACTTCTTTAAAAGTCGGAGCTTTTTTACAAAAGGTGAATAGAGTTGATTTATTTAACTTTAAGTAATAGTAGAAATTTAGACTTACGTAATATATACTTATACAAAACTCAAAAAATAACAACAAATCTATTTAACTTACAAACTACAGCTACGACTAATACAAGCGCAAGTAAATGACACCGTTACAACGTATACAAGCGTTAACACAAATAACACAAAACAACAACAAAGCGTTGCGAATGCCAACAACTAATGACACACCCCTAGTACACATAGAACGGCGCTGCTCAGTTAAATACAACACAAGGATTCATTTCAACAAAGGCTTACAAGCACCTTAAGGACGACCACTGAGTTTTACAATATCATTCTGTTCGACAGAGTATTTGATATACGCGTTAACGAACTCATCACTGACCAATAAAAACGCGTTTCTTTTGAACACCTCCAACTTTCGTGTGAATACATGATTCACACGAAAGTTTCAGAAGGTTCATGAAAACCTTAAATATTTTATATATACCTAATAAATAAATGGTGATTATTTCAATCAAATTTAATATTTTAACCTGCGTTTAGATCCGTAGATTACGTATAACGCGCGTATGAAAGTAAGCGCATGGTACTCAATGCTGTATTTGTCTAATAATATTAAACCAGCATTTTCAGCATTGTTTCTACAATTTGCGATTATTAAAATTAAATAAATTTAATAAAATACTTCAAATACCCTAGTATAAACAGAATACAGATGTTAATTACATTCGTAATCAAAAGACAAAATAATGTGGTGTTGTACTCTCTACCCTGGTGCTTTACAAACCTCTGTCAACATCGGGGGTAAACGAAATGTCCTAAATGGTCATGATTGGTACCTTAACCGGATCACAGAGTTTGTAAAACACTGCATTCATTATTATGATAAGCTTGTTCAATGAAACATGAATGCGATACATAAAGGACAGTTCATTTCTTAGTCTAGCTATTCCTACATACGATTCAATATTATACCTACTGCGCTAATAAATTACGAATCGATTTGTTTGGGAACATTACTTTAAACATGCTTTCCATACAGACTATGTCAACTCTAACAATGTATCTAACCAACAGTCTGTGACGTCATTTTCGTGTAGTCTCTACATTTGTGACGAAAGTGTCAGACGGGCTTTACGTGACGGCAACAACATAACATCCTATGGGATACATTAAATCGGGATAGAAATATAATTGATTCAATATTCTGAATATTTTAGGCATGGCTACTGGGCTGGCCACGCCACAATATGTCTAACTAAAATGAATTAAATTCGGTAGTTCAATATGTTCTGCGCGCACGACTAAGTTACTTCCGTTGCGTTGAACCGGTAAATGGACTATCGCTTACCGGTCAAAGCAATGGATATTAAACTAAACGAAAGTGTGCTATATAAAATATCGTGGTGCACAATCCTCTTACACTGGTTCTATCGCGAATTAATTAAATACGACAAACGTACATAATTAACTATTTAAGAAGTTAAACGACTTTAGTACAGTGTTGTCTTTTGGGGGAGTACGTTTATGTAGTATAGTCCACTGTTCACCACAAATGACAACTATCGTCCGATCATATATTTAGCGTCAAGTACGGCTACACGCCAGTGACGGGAAAGGTACAACGTATCTGAAGTGAGACATTACCCCCACAGCGGCTCCGGGCACGCTGAGAGAAAGAGCGCACTGTCGGGGCAAAACATAACGTATGCTTTTATGTACAAGTTAACTTTGTAGCACATGGCTCAGTAAATATCTGCGAGACCAAGCTTCCAAAGACACAACATATGTCTTGATATTTGAACAAGTAAATGTTATTATTTCTCATATAATTAATTAAGTATTTCTATAAAATTGCTGATTTCCTGAATGTATATTTACTTTGTTGTGCGGGACTCGTAAGGTATACGTAACAAAGTATACGTAAATGCATGCGTGCATGCACGCGTGTATTACGGCCGACGTCAATGTATGTACTTATCATGCCGCAAATATATGAAGCTTGAACATCGCATGATATTTACTCATGTACTCTCTCTGACAATACCATGACTCAGCCATCAGGCCAAAGCATATTCTTTCGAAAGCCAACGCTAGACATACGATATGGTAGAGTAGGCCATCAGTAGCTATTGTATTTGTATCTTCATTTATATGAACTGTGAGACTAGATAGAACTGACTAGTACTATAATTACAATCTAATTTTTTTTATTGAATGTGTTTTGCCGTAGACTCGCGCAAACACTTTTGTATCGCGGAAATTTCATTTAGAGAAAAGGATATTTTCAGTACCATAGGTCAACTGAACCGATTTTGGTACCGTAATTGGCCGTGGTTCGAGTTTTATCGAATCCACAAATATAAATCCTAAGAAGTAGCTCCAAATCCATCCAGCTCAAAATTTACAAAAATAAGTCAGGGATATTATGTGTCACTATCTGGTTATCATCGAAAGTTTGCACGAGTCGAAGCATATGTCTGGCGCAGGCTTTATAGCGACAGAAGCTTCAATATCCATTCCATTACACTGCAGTCTTGAAGGATTTCGTTTTTTATTGAGTTCGTTGATTAGTTTAAAACCATTTTGCCAATTGTATCATCTGATATATACTAGAGAACAAAGAATTTCGCTTCGAACTCTATAAAAGTTTAATATATAAATGATTTTGAGAAAGAGAGTTCTCATATCACGTAACACAGGGACAATCACAAACATATTCGATAGTTTTAGAAGAACAAAATATGAAGCAATTTGTCAACATGTATTCAATAAAATATCCGAACCATTATCTTCTTTTAGAAGTATATGGAAAACACCGCATGCCAGTGAACACAGTTCCGATGTTTGACAATATACGCACGAAAATCCTATTGCAGCCGAACACAAGAAAAGAAAACAAGTGTGAAAGTACATGTATCATTATACAGGATTGGTAATTGCCAGATGTATAGAGATTATCATAGGAGATATCCAGTGGCCCGAAAGACTTGTAGGCGTTATCGGCACGTGGTGTGATCTCCATATTCCACTTTTATACGTACAAGATTCCATGAATTTCAGCTTCGGTAGATTGATCAGGGAACTGAGTAAAACACTCACATACAACTTAGCATATTGTCAGTTAACAACTAAAAATTAATGTTATACAATTAGGGTATAATCACAATTGCTTTGTTTGACAAAACAATTAAAAGTTGCCCTTAATACATAGTTGGGTACCACCATTGATGTGAAAGAAATATTGCGATCTTAACAAGTAGTTCAAAATACAGTCAATCAAGTCATCTTACCAACTCATATGATGTGCTTCCTAATAAATTTGTATATATTGAGACCACTTACCTAAGTACCGACTCGAAATACAATATTGTGTGTCAATTTCATATAGATGCTTGTATAAAACAAGTAGTTAATAGTTGTCGCTTCGCTACATACTAGTGACTAGTTAGATTTTGAGGACACTGGTCAGTTATAACATGCTCTAAAGAAACTCCGAGCATAGTTTCTTTGTATATTTTCACCTAAGAATTGTATCTATTCCTATCAAATCTATTTCTACTAGCGCGGCAGTTTTGCAGCTAAAGCTAACCATTGTTTAAAGTTATTAATATATCAAATATAAAAAGATATCTACATGTTATATACGTATGTAGGTATGGTGATTTGTGTGACGTCGTAGTGTATATCGCGAATGGTGACCACGAGGTTATCGGCACAAACACAGCCCCCAATAACAAGTCTTGTTACGCCACCTTCACAGCACAGAGTAGACTCAACATTATATGGTATGTGCTAGCTGTGCATTGAACCTAGGCGTGATAATGAGCGATGAGAGCCGCAGTGGCCTTCGCTCACACGTACGGTACACGCGGCAAGGCCACCGTGCTTCATATCCATCATGTAACTTAACCTTGTGCCGATTCCATCGAAAGATTTGTAATAAGCGCCGGCATATATATAAAAATATTTATCAAAAACGAAAAATTGTTAATTCTATAAAACATCACAGCTTCTAGAAATTTTGCATGACGAGATAAGGGTGATATTAGATATTATGAGAGTAGATGGCGCATGGCAGCAAATTATACACAAGCGTGAGATGGAACCGACACAATGCGGATGTAATGATCAAAATCGAATGCGACGTGCACGTAGCGAGCGAGAATGGCCACCTCGTTCGTTTGTGCTGCCTGTGCGCTCGCGCATAGCTCAAGGGCAGCGTGAAGAATCCGCCCGGCGCGTTGAGGCTCTCGCTGGACGAGCTGAGCACGGCCAGGCCCCACCCCTCCGCCTCAGTGCTAGTGGACAGATCATTACGCCAATATTTCCCTGGCCTCGTGTTCGTGTGTAGGTGCGCACCAACTCCTCTACCACCTAGCTTCAGAATCTACATTTATTACGCCCCTATGCCATCGTGTTAGAAATCTAAATAGTAAAAAGAACTACTGCTTACTTGCCTTTTACAATTACAATTATGCAAACAAAGACGATAATATGTCGTCTAATGATACCACACATTAGGCAGTGGTCCAAGAAAAAGTCACTGTGAGTGACATTTTACCTATACCTTAATGTGTCTTATCTAAAAGCTTACTTTGTACACAAAAGTACAAACGATAACGCAGTTCAAAGAATACTGTCCTATGCGTGATGACTACTACTTATTACAAGTCCGTAACCAACCTAGCATACCAACACTTCATAAAATATTGCTTGATTAAAATGATACCTTTGACATTTGACGTACATTATGTAATTATAATGTCTTCCAGACCGAATTTGGGTCACGCTGCCCGTCGGCGAGTGAGTGTACATCACGTTTTCTATATGTTTGTACTGACATCTGTTGTAGCCATGCACAAGCTATAGGGTAATTTTATTTATAACCATCTGCATTTAGCGAGTTCAATTACATTTCAAAATATTTTATAGTATCCCACATACTTCTTTTTGTATAACATTATTGTCTGAAATTTTCAGGCAACGAATTTCGGATTTCAGACAACTCGACAGATAAGGTAATTAGTGAAAACTTAAAAGCAGATAGAATTGCTTCCGCATTTATAATATAAACAATGATGTATGGTTTCGTTAGCAGTTTCTTTAACATTAAATTATTATAAATAGACTGATCAATTATAATTATATCAATTATATAATAATTACTATCTTCTATTATAGTAAACTTTCACCAACATAATCTTATCATGACTGTGTATCATTTCAATCACACTGCCTTTTACGAAGTTATAACACAATATAAATGGATAAAAATGGACATCTCAATAGTACGAATGAAAACAGAACCACCGTTCACACTTAGAGAGGCGTCATCTTTCTCCATATAATTTGTGGTTTTAGTTACCTACCTATGTATAAATAGCATTACTATAATAACCATTGTATTGTAGCTAAGTAATCTATATGATTATATACTTGAATACGGTCTAAATATACAATATTATAAACATGAATAATATTTAATGTGGTATCCTCATATCCACCTTGTTCATACTATTAAATAGAATATATACTATAATTAATTTGCAGTGACTTATGCTCCGATTTTGTGATAATAAATACATGTTATAGATCTGAAAGTTTAGTGAAACGCTAGTTATATAATATGTAGTAAATGTGCATCTTTAATGCAATACGAATAAACTATTAGATGGTACTGATCAGCGGAGTAGGTAAATCGTGTAGGTATCTAGTATTATGTGAGTAACTGATAGAAAGAATAAGATCTTACGTCAAAATCTGTGTACTTCTGATAAGGGACTTCAAAATTTAAAAGTAAACAGTTTATTTAAATCTCTGAAATTTAGAGAAGTATATTGTACACAAGACTTCGACTATTTATAACAAAGAATACCGATTTTCTTAAAAACAGGTGTTCAGTGTATATTGTTTATAAATGCATGCGTTTAACAAGAAAGAAGTTTTAAGAAAGCGCCTGCCGCGAGAATTCGCTCACGCATATGAATCTAAGTTTATATTTATTTCACGGCGTTACATAAATCTTAGTACAAACGTCATTCGGTTTATGGCTCGCGTGCTTCAGGCATGTCCTGAGCTTTATAAAAATGTACATTAACGCAATAGAGGTATCTTGCATTAAATTATGTTTTAATACAGCCAACCAGCAAGAACCTAAGGCCAAACGACGTTTTTACCGACTTCATTAATTTAGACAATCAGCGAAATTAAATGCATTTTATATCTGCATAATATATCGAACGGTACATAATAATATATAGATAAATACAGATTAATGCCAATTATAAAAGAGGCCCCAAAATAAATTTTAAATATCAAGCCAATTCTTCTACAGTTTTTTTATATATTTTTGTGTTTAAATATAGTTGGAATGCCGAGATCATAATATATGTTTAATTATTCTTATTTCATAGAGTATATTTTTGTCCAATGGTCTCAGCACCGAAATAAACTCTAAAAATGTGTTTGTGTGTGTGTGTGTTTTTGTGTATGTGTGTGTATATATTTACGTCAGTGTTGCATACCTGAGGCTAAGATCGGGGCTGGCGCACCGGATGACAGGACTGGGCACCGCCGGTACCACTAAATATGCCATCGTCATATAGTACTTCCATACCTGTAATCACACAATGACATATTTGTAGTTGACAGTAGTACATTAATGAAAGCTAATGTGCGCAGCGTCACTGTTAAATATTTTTAAAAGACCACTTGAATTCTATGAATCCTAGACTTTACAAACACAAAAAATATCCAGGCGCATCCACGCATTGTTGTTGAATAGGTACTTCTTAAACACTTGACCTGTGAGTCTGTGGCCCGGAAGTGTTTAGCTGAATCGGGTTTGACTAGAAAATTGACCCCAAAACCATTGAGAATAGACCTTTTGAATTATTTGCTTGAAATATAAATATTTTTACCTTTACAAGTTGAAGTTAGATCTAATATTTTTTTAATCGAATCAAGATAAGCAATGCGCTATCAAATGACATTCCAATATATTTTATAGTCAAGGACCCAATAGACGTACTTATCAATACATTCAAATATAATTATATATTTCCGGTGACCAGCAGGGGCCTAATATTTTAAAATTAACTATGCCTGTACGTTCCTGTATAAGGCCTGCAATCAATTAAAAATGAAATTGAATTATATCGAAAACATTGAATATGGGGTGACATGTTATCTATCTTGATCCTATCCCACGTATTCCTTATTACCATCATTTGTTGATTCTCTTCTCTACTAGAAATATCAAACTGTTGGATCATCCCTTTTTATTTAAAGAAAGCCCAGTCAGACTATTGATTTTATAACATTATTATTATTATTTAGCTACAAGCTGTATCAAATTGTAAAAACGATTACTTCGAGTTCAGAGCTTTTTAATAGCAGATCCTAATTAGATATCTTTAAATATCCCCAATATCATAGTAGTTATCCAGAACAGACGAGTCCTCTCTTTTCATTTGAAACTAATATATATAAGAACCAATTCTTTAATGAAAAGCCCCAACTGTTAAGGTGTTTTAATAATGTCTTATAACTATAGAAATTTAGCGAGACATCAGATGCTTCGTCATCTAAAGAATAGAATAATAATAATTATTATTTATTTATTGATTACAGTGGTAAAACATGAATACAGTCCATAAAGTACTTAATATAGGTAATATAATATGGGTGCTGTATTAGGGTAAACCTGTGCCACAGGCGTTAAGGGCACTTACAATATACTACTAGGAACTAAATTATATACAAATAACCATACTTATTATATAAATATATGCAAAAATAGGCCAAGATTATAATTATTATCATGGAACTTGTTATTACTTATTTAACAACAATCAACAAATCTTCAGTATCCTCACAATTTAAAGTTTGTAAGTACTGACAGACTATCCGCTTAGATCTTATATAACTTAGGTCATATACTCGTATAGCTGTTTGTTTATTTATCTTGTTATAAAGAAAAGGCCCTAAGAATGCGAAAAATCTATTTGTAAAAATAAACTTTGATTCAGAAAGTGTGGTACAGACAATATCTTTTTGTCTTTTAGTGTTAGTAAGGTTGATGTTATACGTAAGCGTTGCGTGCTGTTTAAGTACGGTGTACATTATAAAAAGCTGTCGGACAGTTAACACATTACAATTTTCATACAAAAGATGTGTGGAAAAGCGGTAGGGTCGTCGGGTTGCTACTTTTAAAAGCACTCTTTGTGCTCGTTCAATATTTAACATGAAGGATTTTGCGCTACCGCCCCATGAAGTAATGCAATATTGTATTAAAGACTGACACAATGCCTTATAAATCTGCATGATGACTTTGTGATCAGCAATAAGGCGTAATTTTTTGAAAACAAGTAATAATTTGCGTACTCTGTTAGTTAAAGCAGTTATATGTTCTTTAAAGGAGAGTGTGTCGTCTAATATAACACCTAAATATTTAATATTAGTAGTGTTAGAGATAACAGGACATGTGCAAGCAGTAATGTTATTACGGTAATGTGCATATAGATTAATGTGACTTAAATGAGGTTGGTGTCTACGCATACGAAATTTTATAAATTTAGTTTTTTAGTATTCAAGGTGAGCATATTATATTGAAGCCATTTGTTTACTATATTAAAATCGCACTGTGCATATTCATAGACTTCCGCAATGGTGTCAGCGGAAAAAAGGAGCGCAGTATCGTCTGCGTATGAAACAATTTTTCCATGATGTAGACTTAGATTACAGAGATCGTTAATGTACACCAGAAAGAGGGTACCTCTGAGGACGCTTTCTTGAGGAATACCGAATTGGGGTAATTTCAAATCGGCACTGACGACATTATCTATCTTGATACATTGGTACCTATCTTGTAGATATTCTGTTTGAAGCTGTAACTGTGTGCCCCTAATTCCTAGTGCCTCCAATTTTTTAGAAGCTTAGGTACAGACACGGTATCAAATGCCTTCGCCAGATCAAGGAAAATGCCAATTACTTGCTTACTCTTCCCAAGTTCCTCTAAGATATAGCTGGTTAAATGATGTACTGCGTATGCTGTTGATAACTTAGGTCTAAAACCGAATTGCATGTCGGAGAAGAGGGAGTTCTTTCCAATATATGTTACTAGTCTTTTATTAATAATTTTTCCAATATTTTGGAGAAAGAAGGTAATAGTGAGATGAGCATCTAGATCGTCACGAGATTTTTATTACCGGATTTATGTATTGGTATTACTATTGCTTTCTTAAGACATTTGGGAATGATGCCATCCGAGAGGCAATTTCGAAAAATATGCGTTAATGGACGCAGCAGAATGTGCTTACAAGCTTTGAGAATATTAGTGGAGATATTATCCCATCCTACTGCACAATTATTTTTTAAATTTAATATTAGGTGTTCTACCTCACTTTCATCTGGCTCTAACATGACAAAGGATTTGCCACTTTTAAGATGGGTATAAGGTCGTGAGAAAGTAAGTAGAAAGAAATTACACACGACCAACGACCCGAGTAGGCCCCTCACAAGGTGGACAGACATCTTGGTATGGGTCGCGGGAAGCGGTTGAATGCGGGTAGCCCAAGATCGGTCTGTGAGGAAAACTTTAGGGAAGGTCTATGTCCAGCAGTGGACGTCTATCAGCCGAGATGATAACACACGACATTACAAAAATAAAAATGTAACATTAGATGTATACTAACTTGCATATATCCATCTCGTTCCTTCTCTGGCTTCCTAGGCAGGGCTGGTCCGCGAGACAAAAGCGAAGCGCGGTTGTCGTTCACAGGTCTGGCAATGTTTAACAAATCATGATCGTACTAGCTGATAACGTTTAATAAGTTGCCTAAAGTAAATGTAAATAAGCATTAATAAGTGTAACTTTGACGTTCGGCAGTGTTACTTTGCGACCTACATGAATAAACATATTTTTGATTTTGATAAAATCGGTATACAATATCTATCATATTTCCTTACTAACAATCGGTTTAACTGTCTGAAGAAAATGTAATCAACAGACAAAGTCGCATTTATATCCGCAACTTGGTCTGTATTTTAAAGTAGAACTATGTATTTGTACCAAACTGCATCGATATAAGTTCAGCGGTTTTGTCGGACTGACATAACACATAATATAATATAAAGAGCTACTTTCTTATTTATAAGTATATGGCAACCTCAAAATAACTTCATGTCTGGAAATCCAATAAACAAATTGAAAGTAGTAGCAGTAGTAAACTATAAAAGAAGATTCATTCATATCTGTTATGATGATGAACATGACAGACAAATTACAAAGTGAAAAACAAAACTGAAGAAGAAATCGAAGACTTGGATTAAATGTACTTAACTTCAGATATCTGACTGATGAATTCAAATTGAGTAACTCAGAACAAGACAAATATATACAAGAAAACGTAGAGATCACTAAAAGACATTATAATAATATCATCCCTGTACATAAACTGTCCCACTGCTGGGTGTGGGCCTCTTCTCAGTGTGATATAGATTAGGCCATTGTCCACAGCGCTGGGCCGGTGCGGATTGGCAGACTTCACAAATCCGCGCACGTCGCCACCGTTCGAGTCAAGCGACAATACTAATAAGGCCTTTAAAAGGACAGCAAGGCGAGAGAGCAGTAGAATACGTTTCGCTTCATTCTACAATCGATCAGGGTATTTTATTGGATAATTCAGAAAAATAAAGAGTTCGCGTACTTTTTAAAATTTTAGAACGTTTACTGTTGAAATTGAGAACTCGCTTAATATAACCCAAGTTTAACCAGTCATATTGTATACTAATGTGCGAATTTATAATATTATTTTAGTTAGTAACATTCCTGATTAATTGTTTATATTTAGGCTTTGATAAGTGAATTGGGCATCTAAAATGTTTACCAAAGGCCTGTAACACATTGATTTTATTGAATGGTTTATAAATAACACAAATCCTGCACGGGGAACAATTCCTGTATCGCGGGGGTATTTACAGTGGGCTCAAAGAACACCCAGATTCGGAACAACCATTTACGGATTACACAAATCTTTGCGGGGATCTAACCCACAAACTTCGGCACAGTGACGAGGCATAGGTCTGGAACCACTGGACCGATTGACTTGTAATTTGGTGTGCAGACACCTTGGAGTCATCCCTCTGTGAAGTTTGTGCCTTATGGGTCAAAAGACCCCCAAGATATAGGGGTCACAAGGTCATAAGGTCAGGAGATATCCACCAACAGAGTGATTTAGAAGTCCAAGGAAGAGGCTTTTGCCTAGCAGTGGGACATTACAAAAAGACGAAGAAAATAAATAAAGATGAGATGAAGACCAAGAGGTTGAATCCTTGGTTTTTACACGCATCTCGTTTTTTTATAATTCTCTATTATTACATATTTTTGATACTTTAAACTACTATTATTAAACACTTTTAACAATAGTAGTTTAAACAGTAACTAGTAAAAGTGTATAACGCGATTAAATCCGTATAAACTTGTTTAATCTCAATGTATAATATTCCCGTATACCCGAGACACTATTAATACTTCTTCAGCATTTATTTTGTTTATAGCATATGTTGTTATACACTTGCATCTGTAAAAGATGCAAGGCACAGATTCAAGTGTATAGGCTGTTGCCTATTCATATATGTCACATTCTACAAAACATAGTATATCAAGGATACTTACGCAGGTTCAATGATAGTGAACAGAGCGTGAATCCTGGCGTGCAGAATCGGCCACGCTTGCAGTATCGTGGATGGGCAGCGGGCTGGTACTCGGCTTCTCTCCAGTAAGCCGAACAGTACTACCTAATAACAAAACAAAACATGATCATCTACGTAGTGTATATAGACAGAATACTGCGCGCCTTGCTTCTACTAGAGTATAAAGTAATAATAATATTCACTAGCGACCCACGAACAAATTATACATCTAAACCTTCCTCATGCATCACTCTATCTATTGGTAAAAACCGCGTGAAAATCCATTCGATCGTTTTTGATTTTATTGCGAACAGACAGACAGACGCAGCGGAGGCATTTGTTTGATAATATTTAGTGATGTCCGTCAGCACGTCAATGAAGTGATACTAACATATGGGGTATAAATTATTATAAGGAGATCTGTCTAATAGGCAGATAAGTGTATTTCGTTGCCACTATGAATTATTGATTGGGCAGGAATCACCCGGCTGCAGCCTTAACAAGCGATCAAAAAGGACGTCTTCCTCGGTAATGTCTTCCTAGGTGATCACCAATTCTTGCAATGTGTTTCGCATTAGCCATAGAGAAGCTCATTATGCTTTACTTTCTTCATCAAGCAACATTATTTATCATTCATTCCCGTTTCTTCTTTCTGACACTTATATGCCAAGCATGCTGTCTTAAAGGGCGATAGCGTCAACTGACACTTATTTTTGCGTTGGAAATTATTAATTTCATCTCCAGGAGCACGAAATCTATGATTCAATCTGAATGTAAGTCAGGTGCAAAATTTAAGCCGCTATTATAGGTAGGAAGCGTAAAATTTAGAAAATTAATTTCAATATGCTGACTTGTATTACCAGAATTTGGGAAAACCAGTAGCCACGGAGCAATAATGGTGTGCAAATGGAACTGCACTTCACATACAGGTGATATAAATGAAATCACTAGCCACCACAACATACACAGTCGACAGATAACGCGGGCCTCTTGCTGACTACTACCCTGATATGATAACATCACAAAGATAATATAATATGTCATATTTGTTATTAAATTACCTCCCAAGGATCAGCGCCATTGGAGGCGCTGCCGCTCCAGCTGTTCTTGGTTGAAGTTTCATCGTGTTGAATCCCTGAAATCACGTTATATTACGTAAATATTTATGCAACCGTAAGTAAACATTCGAAACTATAGCACATTCAATAAATCTGAGAAATTAGGTTTATCTATAACAAATGCAACTCTTTCAATTCTGTCCATTTGTCTCAACAAGAGCATTATTTAGTTTATATTTGTACGTTATATAGATGTGCACAGTTATTTTTGTTTATTTCGTTTACGTCTATAAATGTTTATTCAAGTCCTAAAAACCAATTCACCATAGGCCATAGTTTGGTAGTTAAGTCGGGTTGGCAAATCATTGCCGGCTGCCAATGGTAATGCCAATACGCACTCGTATGTCGTCGCATTAAACGACATACGGATGCATACGGGCTTATATAGGCTCTTAAAATTCTACGGCACACTAGATGACAAAAATTCACTCATTGTTTATGCTACGATTCAAAATTTTATTTTAATGTTACATAGATATCCTATATAATACAAGATTTAGCTGGTACATTTGCTATTTATTATCTCTTATCCTTGTATTCAACTTACCAGCCGTCCACACAGCATGGCTTCTCTCAGCGATCCACACAAGGTCGGGTTGTCCAGCAGCAAGGATGGCCTGCTTCTCAGCGGGCGGCAACAGCGGCAGACACCGTTCAGCAAAGTACGGTACATGCATATCAGCCGCGTCGATAAGCGCGGGTTCGTCACGGGTCAATTGTAGTTTCTCTAGTAAGTATTTCGCTTCCCTAGACAAGAAACACATTATTAGCTATGTGCACAGCTGCATTCAAATTATACTTATAGAAACGTTTACGGTAGAATTAGAATTTATGTTTTATGACATAACGTAAAAAGAAGTTGCGGTTGCCTCATCGACGAAATTATGGTACCCTAACTTAACGATGATTAAAATAAATGTGTGCTGTTTGCATAATTTATTTTATTATCATTATCTTTACACCTCTCTAGTATTTCAAAATATAATATGACACGCATTTTAAAATACAATATGTCACGTGTTCCATTACTATATTTTTCCTTTTAAATTCGTCACAAGTACTTATATTTTTTACTAAGCTGTAAAATGGCTTATGTTAATTGTAAAGTTATAGCCATTCAAACATAATACATGTCGCATTTATAATATATGAGATAGGAGATAGGACATCCAATACATACGTTATAAAGAGAAAATATTTGTATTTTGTTTGTAATGAATAAACCTTAAGAAACTCTTGACCGTTTTAAAAAATACTTTCTCTATTAAGAACATACTTTATGCAGGAGTAACATAGGCTAGCCTAGGCTATAATAAACGAGGCAAAACTCCGGAAGACAGTCCTTTGAAATATTTTGAAGCTATCTTACCTGAGCACATGTACGGCAAGTCTCCTGGGATACGCCTTACACTGGCACAGCATCACGAGTCCGAGAGCTTCAGCCCCGCGAATGACGGAGGCAAGCGGTTCCTGTTTAGTTGGCGCACCGCTGGCTACTGGCTCGCCATTTTTCCAGCTTGTCAGTAGCTGGAGTAACATGCGAAGACCGTTCTCCACCAGCTGTGGGGATGTATCCTGCAACAAACGTCATTATTTATCAAAGGCATAAATAATAAAACCTGCCCAATTGAGCAATCCTTTAGCATATTACTTCATTAAATATAGTAAATCCATTGGGTCACAGCAGCATACTGAGGAGCAGACATAATATGTTTTTAATTAGGTCCGGCATTCCAACAATTGATAGGTTAAAAAATATTATACTATCAATAATACTTTATTGATTAGGCTATATTTATATGTATGGGTATATACCGCTTGCATACATACACACAGGGTGTATACTATGAATTAATTATGTGTTACATACTGCTTTGAAGTGGTAAAATCATTATCATGAAATCGATACAACACGCCATCGATACGATTCAAGCCAATTAAAGTTTTTTAAACTTAAGTCTTGGACTCACACAACCTAGTTGCATCAGTTGAGAAGTTAGCGTCATGTTTGAGTAGAGTGATCTGAAGGATTGTTTTAAGCTCTTAAATATAAAATCACTATGACTTACCTGAACTTCTTTTGCTAAGAATTGTGTGAATCCAGCGAGGACGTCTTGCCGCCACTCGGGGAAGTCTACGATCAGAGTCTGGAGGCTCTGGAATGAGAGGCCTCGCAATTCTTCGTCCATATGCACTGTGAGGCGACACAACAAGTCTACGAGCTCACTCGAGCCCATACCTTCGGGGATAAGTCTATGGAAAACAAATAAAAACAGTTGTTTTAGTAACAGGCAATATAGCAATGACTATTTTAACTTCAATGGCACATCCGCAACCGACGAACACAAGAATTTATAGGCAAATTGTGCTTTTCTATCAAGCATTTCTCAGTAACAGCATCGCTAAAGATGGATTCACTAGCAATTATTAATGACTTAAATATTATTGTCAAAGGAAACATGTGTATTTTATCTATATTGTATCATATTTCATATACTACAGACATCGTCTGCCCAAAATAACCAATCGCATCGCCACTTACCGGCTCCAATTGTGAATATGAACTATCAAGGGACCTAACCAAACACATTCAAAAATTTCCTCTAGATTTAGTCTAGTCTAGACCAGTCTGGTTCAATCCAGTTGAGTAGTACAGTTCATTGAGATACACACATACAGAAGAATATACAAAGATAATAGCCGGAATATATTCTATTGTCCAACTATTATAAAAATACTAATTCTGGCAGAATATTTTATGAGCATATTACTGGACTATGTTACCTTGGTATAGCTGCAACGCATGTCCGGAATAGATCAATCCTCGGCTTCCTTTCTCCTGTATTGATCTCTTGCTCCTTCGTTACATTCTGAGTATTGGTCAGCATCAGGGGTCTACCATAATGAGCATCTAGAGCCCTTAGGATCTCAACCAGGACCCGCCTCACAAATGGGAAGTAAGCGCTCATTCCAATGGACCTTGCGGTCTCGTCAGTCAACATTTTGTTCAAGAAGGTCTTCTTAACCCTCAGTGTATTACCTGAGGGCAATGTTCCAGATGTCCTCGGCATCGGAGGCTCGCCCTCCTTTTGCTGTAAGCTGTCAGCAACTACCAAAAAGGCTCTGAGTCCAATCGACATCCTCTCTGGAGTTAGAATAATCTTGATAGGCCTGCCTACCATCAGGAGATCAAAAACAATCTCGCGCATGGCGAAATCTAGTCTTTCTTGGGCAATGAACTGGATAATCTTCACAAAGATATTCAGAGGCATGTCTCGTGGGACTACGCCCTTTGAGCCCTTCGGGAACAGTGAGTTAACGATGCTTTGTAAGCGAGATTGTGTAGCAGAGTTGCTTTCGCATTTGATTCTGATCATGTATACCCATAGCAGACGGTACAATGACTCTGTAAAAAAAGTAATGCACATTAAAACATGATTATAATATACACATAAAATTCTAAATCCTATTCTTTGTCTTACTACAGATTTGTGTTCATAATAATCACTCTTCATAATTTGATTTTTCATACTTTTTTTATTCATACATTTTTATTACTACCAACGGAGCTCATAACAGTTAGTGATCATAATTTTTTTATTAATACTATTACTATCAATAAACAGTTTAAATTTATTTATTTTTCAGACCTTTTTCTTCATAACATTCAATGATCATATTGTTTTAATTAATAATATTGCGTCTGTCTACTTTTCTATCAAAAATTAGTTTCTGGCGCTTCGCCGGCCGTTGCCGCGGCACTCTCGCTTCGCTCGCTCGGCTCGCGCGTTGTTTGGGTCACAGTTCTAACCTAACCTACTTCTGAATATTATAGGTAGTTATTTATTCGAATGATTATGTGTTTCGATCATTAGAATAAACAAATATATAAAAACAAATATTAGTAAAAACTAAGTGTATAATTAGTGATATTATGAAATTCAATGATTATAGTTTGAAATATTTAGTTTTTGAATTTTTTATGAAGAATGATCATTATGATTTTAAATGGTTAGAGAAATATTTTTGGACCTCCGATGATAGGAGTTGAAAAGTTATGTAAGACAATGCGCATCCATTTATTAATCATCGGTAAAACATACAATACTAGCTGTGACTCACGACATCATTCGCATTTGTAATAACAACTATAATTTAAACTATCCTAAAGATTCCAGCTATTGCTAAATAAAATGGAATCCAAATCGATTGTGAGGTATAGTGGTAAAATATAAAAGACTGAAAGAGTTATTTTACGAGTTTAGATAGAAATTGATAAAGCAGCAGGGTAATCGAGTTCGTTTCTGACTCAGTAAAATCTTTTATACACAGTAGAAATGTTTATAACTATATACAGCTTCGATATTTACTCGTAAACTCGAGATAATATTCTTACCTAAAGCCACCCTACACATCTTGGGATCTCTATTCTTGAGGTGGGACAGGCACATGGCCAAGAAGCAATGCCAGTTCGCCAAGAAGAACTGCTTCTGGGAGACGCAGAGCAGGCATGTGACCAACGGGAACAGCGCCAGACGATGTTTGGACTTGGTACTGGCGTCCAACGTATGGCTGTAAAGCATTTCTACGAAATTCTTTAGGCACGGTACGTTGACTTCGTTCTTCACCGTCTGAAATATAGGAATATTTGTTAGTTTATACGTCGAACTTGGATGAATTGGTCCAGAGCCGTAAGTAATCATGAGCGCACTCGATTACCAATGCCATTTCTCAGCAACTCTTGAGTCACAAAGTGAGCAGGCAGACATTTTAGTGACATATAAGTGTGATCCATATCAAAACGTGTACATTCTGTCCCTTTAAATTATGACATTTTTTATTTACGTCCCGTCATAGTCAAAGCACCTACTCAAATTCTATCATTTTTTTATCACTTTTAGTTATTGCCGATAAGATAGTTGTCGTCATGTCTTCTATATACAACAATTTCTGCTTATATTCTAATACTTCTTAGGCCAGCAGTGGGGAAGGAGGAAAGTAATCCACATTATATCATATCGCAGTATATCAAAGTAACCATCCACATTGCAGTGATCCTGATTAAGTCTCACATATTAATGGCGCCTACTGGACGTAGTTTTAATCTCTTCTAATAAGAAAAGTCTAACAAAATAAAACACATTCTATCATTAGAATTGGTAGTTACGCGAGCGCTCAAGCTTACACCTAGTATATAGTTTCCACATACCGCAGCGACAGGCACCAGTATCTCTACGAAAAGCCCAGCGAGGGCATGTCTGATATCCTTGTCCTTCACTTCAAGGAAGTATTGCGCACACTCCTGTAGGAACTGGAATGACGCTTCGAATTCTTCAATGGGTACCATCTTCACACGAAAGAACTTCATTCCCATCAGTAATGAGATTATACTCTGTGTGGTGTGAGGAGACGGTTCACGGCTCTTCAGCTCCTTAAGATCAGCAGTGAAGCGCTTCTTGACTGAAGCAAAACGTGACTGCGCAAGTACAGCAATCACTTCGGCGTACAGATCAGCTATCAGATGAACGTTGGCAGCGTTTGGATTTGACTGCAATCTGTCAAGAAACATTATATAATAAGAATATTATGTTTTTATTTCATATCACTCCTTTTTAAACATTATAATTATAACTATTTCAAAATATATTGGATAAATGATCGATAAATGTTCGAATGTAAAATCTGAGCTATACAGTCATCATTTTGTCTCTTGTATGATTACTGGGCTTCGTTGTATGTAGCCCCAGTGCATCAGTTCTTAGATAAGACACTAACTTAAAGTTTCATACAATATTGGTGCAATTCTAGTTACAACCATCCGATCTCAGTAGCACCTTCATCTAGCATGTTACTTCATTATGGCTGAATAAATCCCTAAACTATGTTGTATGATCGTACATATAATTTATGCAATTATTGTCAAATATAATCATATTAATAGATATACCAAGCTATTATGAGACATAAACCAAATTCTATTCATGAAAACAACTGCTTTTTGTTAGCATCAAGAGAACTCGGAAACAAATGATTCATAAAATCTTACCCTTCTTTATAATTGAATCGCTTGAACGCCACATTCTCGATATATTGCACTAAGTCCTCGTGTCCTGGATGGAAGGGCAATTGCTTGAGCACTTCAATGAGGGCAAGGCAGAAGAGGAATTCCACAGCGAGATCGCGCCTCTCCGCTTGAAGCTCTTCACAACTGCGCTCAACAGTCTCTGTACCGGCGCCGCTGCCGGACACTATGTAGATTATGCTGCAATAACAATAGGTTTTTGTAGAAAAAAAGGTAAAGTTAAATATAAAGGTTTATATTGCTTGAAGGTGGTGCAACAGCAAGCAGCAATAAATATGTCATTTACATTTAAATTGCATTTTTTAAACTGTAAAAGCAAATGTAGATATGTTTAAGTCAAAAGTCAAAAATCATTTATTAATTTAGGTCACAAAGTAACACTTATGAACGTCGAAATATATAGGTTAACGAGTTTACTATGTGACTGAAGCTACATTTTAAATTAGGATATACCAAAGTGGGGCGTTTTGAGAATGTATCGCAATCTATGTCGTACCCCACCACTTGAATCGCATTTACGTCACAATGTGCGTTGTGCATAAAACGTCTCACTATCATACTTATTTTCAATTGTTAAAACACATATAAAAACGTCTCACTATCATACTTATTTTCAATTGTTAAAACACAGATATAAAAACGTCTCACTGTCATACTTATTTTCAATTGTTAAAACACAGATATAAAAACGTCTCACTATCATACTTATTTTCAATTGTTAAAACAAACTTCACATTTAAGATAAGGTAACATTTTTCGAAAGATATTTTTTTTTAAATTACCTCATTTATATTGTGGTCGTAGCTCAAAAAATGGCAAGGTATTTTATTTTATTTCTTTTTTTATTATTTTTTATTTAGTAGAAAGAATGGACGAGAACAGACTGACTAAGAAAGTTTATAAGGCTAGTGTGAATGGAACAGTTGCAAGGGGAAGACCTAGGCGAACGTTTCCTGATCAGATCGGAGACGTTCTGGATAAAGGCCAGGTTAAGAGCACCTTAAACCGGCGAGCGTGTATGAGGAATGTTATGAAAGTGAATGAAGCCAGAGAAGTGTGTCAGGATCGTAGCAAATGGAAATCCGTAGTCTCTGCCTACCCCTCTGGGAAACAGGCGTGAATTTATGTATGTATGTATTTATTATTTTGTGTGATCTTACCTCTTGTTCCTGAGATCCTGGTGTGGCTTCTTAGCCTGTTCGTTTAGCTGTGGCGAGTCAGCCATCTGGCGCTCTAGCCAGCCGAATAATGCTCTTAGTAATGACGGCAGGCAATGTTCAGCTACGGTGCCGAATGCCTGAAGAATCTGATCAAGTTGAGGGTCCTCACCGCGCT
Organism: Catocala nupta; assembly: GCA_963675205.1. Lineage (NCBI taxonomy): Eukaryota > Metazoa > Arthropoda > Insecta > Lepidoptera > Erebidae > Catocala > Catocala nupta. Next base: position 38,599,860 of record OY776078.1, read on the forward strand.
GCAGTGTCTTCGCTAGTGGCTTCTCCTGTGAATACAGGATGCAATATAATAATCAATAATAACAATATCAGCCCTGTATACATACTGTACCCCTGCTAAGCACGACCCTCTTCTCAATGTGAGAAGGCCGATGTCCACCACGCTAGACTAGTGCGTTCACTTCACATAGTGCGTGCCGTAGGATCGAATTCAAGACCTCTGTGTTTTCGTGTAACAATATATGCGACGGTAGCCCAATGTGTAAGACATTGGATAGGATCTGATCCCCATCCATTGTACTAACGACGTGAGCCATTTGTAATACAAGAATTTAGTTCAGCTCGCATACTAGTAATATGCAAACCAAATAGCTAGTGACCTTAAATAAAATATACATAGTAACTATAATGCAAATCAAATGCTAGATTTTCATAGATTATTATCTATTGAAACTGTATATTTCTGCAAAGAAAAATACAGTGTCTCCTTAAATATATTAATTATTTAAATGTAATAACGTTTTCAACTTCTTACTGTGACACGTATATTAAAATACTACTAACTGCACTTAGCAATACTGTGTTAATGCGTAAAACACGTAGATAACAAAAATTAAAAGACGACAACTTAACCAAAACAACATCAATACTTTCTTACCAGTGGTTCGGCCAACAACATCAATACTTTCTTACCAGTGGTTCGGCCATGACAGCTTCCATCTTTCTCTCTGCCTGTACCGTGAATTCTGTGAAGAGTAGTCTCATGACGAACTCGCCAGGGCGCAGGTCCGAATCGGTCTGTGCCAACACGGGGCCCTTGTGAGCGCCCCACGGAAGCATCGAACCTAATGCAAGCAACCACATATACAAGACAAAAAATCGTTTAGATCCAACCGGCTATACATTGCTACGTTTTCCTTAATACTAAAATATAGGTATTCATTGTTTGCTCGAATTACTGAAATATGCCGTGTGTATCATGTCGTATGCCGTGTCAGTAATACGGCATACGACATGATAGATGCAAATTTATTCTAATAATTTATATATTTGTCTTCGAATAATTTATAAACTGAACATTAATACTTAGGATTCACAAATATTCTGGTGGTATGATGACAAATGCGATTTTAAATAAGCACTATGAAGTTGCTTTTTACAAAAAATATTCGAGAAAAGTATAGCTCAAGTTGAATGGAGCGCACTTATCTATTTGGAGGATTTTTTGAATATTGTATGTGTATATTAGGTTTTAGCTACACCGATCTTACAATCAGGGGCGTGCACAAAGATTTCTGGTAGGGTATGCACGCCCTACCCGAAACCTCTGCGAGGGCACTACATTTCATTTATAAATGTTTTTGTGTGTATATACAGAGTGTTTGGAGGGTGAGTAGCTATAGGAAAATGGTCGATAGGTGATGGTGTCGGCTACGTGTTGCGCCTACGTAGCTAACACCATCACCTATCGACCATTTTCCTATGGCTACTCACCCTCCAAACACCCTGTATATACCTGTATATTATATTGTAGTATTTAATAAATAGATTTCGATTATATAGATTTACATAAACCAGCGGACTAGGGTATGCAGAGCTTATTTGCTTGTATGAAGCGCACGCGCCTGCTTACAATAAAATATCAAACAATATAGATAGCATGACACGGTTTATTGGGGTCGTAGATCCTACTTCGTGGATTGTCTTTGACCTATGTTATAATTTCCATTTCACCTTAGAATCTATACTAATATTATAAAGTTGAACAGTTTGTTTGTTTGTTTATTTGAACGCGCTAATCTCAGAAACTACTGATCCGAATTGGAAAATTATTTTAGTGTTGGATAGGTCATTTATCGAGGAAGGCTATAGGCTATATAACATCACGCTACGACCAACGGGGGCGGCGTAGTAATCATAAATGCGGGTGAAACCGCGGGCACATCTATAACACATATTTATAGCATAAATTATTATATACATACTATAATTATATTAATCTTATAAACTGAGAATTTTATCTGATTACTTCGATTTATAGCACAGTGTACAATTTATTTCGAATCATATTAATGTATTGACACCACTGCACAAGTAGTAAGCGTGTACTTACGTATTTATTGACCATAAAATGAACACACTTTGAACAGCTGTATTTGAATGTTATTCGAATGCAATTGAACTAACGAATGAGGCCTTAGTAAATGAAAGAAATATTTGTGCGCCATATTCCACGTAATAAGGGCCTATACCAAAACCTAGATGCCTTTTATTCTTTAAGCAGTGTAGCTTTGAAATAACTACACTGGAACATTGAGACAACTACCATCTTAGTCTTCCCGTGACCATGGCTGCTGAAAAGCAACCAAAACGTCGGAGAAAGTGTAAACCTAAATATAAATTGATTTAATAAATTTATTAGCTTAAAAATTAGTAAAATTCGTTAGTAAGTAGTAGTAGTGTAACAGTTTCAAAATTATGTAATACAGTATTAAATAAACAAAGCGATAAAATCCGTATAAATGAGTTTAATTTCAACAGCTTCTGAAAATTGCTAAGTAGCGAAATTCCATCTGACGGTCTAACGGGCGCTGATTGCTTAAGTGCAAACATAGGCTACTAAGCCAACGAGACAATCCACTGCAAAAAGTACGTAGATGTTAATTAAGAAAAATAAACCTCACATACATAAAGTCACATCAATATAAAAGTCGCTATACCTCTTGGGGATACGTAAGTTGTGACGCTTGTACCAACTGCTCGCCAATCGCTAGTGACAGTGGAACTAGGTCTCTCATGTTGGGTGTTAGTATGTTCGGTGGACGATGCGTCGCTCTGAGCAGCAGCATGGTCGGCGTCGTGCCGCGCCTCAGATACCACGCTGCCCTCCGACTCCGCTTCGCTTGATACCATCGATGACGGAGCCTCTTCCGTGCCCGAGGCTAAAAAATAAATTAGATAAAGATTAAATTATCAGTAGTAATCGCTGTGTATTTAGTATTTTTACTGGTATAGCAGCAACTTTTTTTGTAAAGTCGGCAACGTGTAAATAATATACTTATTAACATGATTATAAGCCATCTTGGAAGTTATTTAATTATACTGTCTAAAAAGAAGTTTAAGTTTTAAAGAAGACTGACCATTTATATATGGAACTTGGTCCAAGTGCTACCCAACACTGACACATAGTCCATAATGTTCCTTAGACTAATACTAGTCTGTAACCGAAAGCACATCAAAATCTATCCGAGGAGTATTTATAAAAATATATTTTTCCACCGATTTTTAATTGAGTAAAAATCATAATTTCCTGGTTATGGGACGGAAAACCGACACGATCGAGGAGAGGTGAGGCGCAAGATGCACTGCTTAACGTGCCTTCCGCAGCACGGGGCTGAAACACCGCCAACTGCCTGACTAGGCTGTTATTGGGAATTAGAAAAACCTAATAAACTTTCGGTCCGAACCGGGATTGGAACCCAAGACCACAGAGTCGAGAGAGAGTGCGGCAGTTACACTTATTACCGGTACGCCACCGAAGCCTGCGCTAGCTATTTATCAATCGTCATCATCGTCGTCGAGAATAATTCTAACGAGAAATAATGCAGGGCACCTAACAACGTCTTGGTGCCTAGCCTACCTTAAATACCAAACTACGCACATAACGTGGGCACAGCTGCCAGTTGTTCTTCGTCCATTAAATGAAGAGCAGCAATAGTGTTTGATGCAATCTAGTCCATGATTATCCTCGTCAATTAAATATTACCATGGTAGATTTTAGGGGACGATTTATATGCGTTCGTACAAGTTGGACATTATTGGAAGGCATCGAAAAATCTGAGAAGTCATTAAGCTGGCTGTTATATTTTTGTATAATAAATGAAACAGTGATGCGTACATGTTTGCTGTAATAGCTTGGCGCCAGTTTGAGTTGGCTTCGGTGTAGGAACCTACTACAGCGAATAGTATTAACACAGGAAATGCAGCAACATTATCCTCCACTACTGAAACATTTCCAAAGATGGCTCTACTTCGGTTTAGCCTTCTTTGATCTACATAATCTGCTAAGTGACTGGCAACACTCAGCCGCTGTCTGGCTATATTAATGAATTCGAGGGCATAAGGGCATTTGTCAGAGCTGCATTGATGCTGAGGTCTGTAAAAAAGATAACGGTTCACGTCACGAGTGATGTTAGACTGCGCTAAGTGCGATGAAAAACAGCGGCGCGTGCGCAACGTTTGTATACACGAACAACACGTGCGCGAGAGAGAGACATATAACCCATCTGAATGCAGACAATTGTTATTGTATGTAAATGTTTCAAAAATACAGAAAATAATGTAATATAAACTTAAAAATAAGACTTGTAACTTCTCGGTAACCCCGGGCGCAAATATTTATTTTTAATTCTTTTTATGTTTCTATTACATTAAGGAAAAAATTAAAGTAGTCCCATTTCTGGTCAACACTTGGGCTAGACCCAGTCAGTCTCCTTTTACACCATATTTAATAGTCAAGAAGATCTTCTGATCACTGTAAGAAAAATATTGTAATCTTAATATCTATTTTGATAATCTAAATTAAATTTATTTTCTTTCATATGGCTTGAAATATACTTTTCTAAGAATTCATATAGATTTAGATGGCTTCTAACTACCGGCTGACTTTGGCTTTATGGCTTTCTCAAGAACAACCTTTTGCAATATACAGTCTTCTGTTATTACGTAATTAGCAATCGTTTCATTAAGTCAATAAAGTATTTCTAAATGATTAAACTTCAAAGAACTCAATATAATTAAATTAATTACATTGTACTGTACAAACGGCAGACAGCGAAAATTCAAAAATTTCATGTTTTCAATATTTGCATTATTCTTAAGCTCTATTATACATACACCCATCGAATTAATATTTAACAAAATTCGGTTATAATTCCAGTCAGTAAAACCACACAATTCCAATGAAGAGGATATAGTTAACATATAATCATGCGTATTTCCTTTATTAACAGCATAGATTAAATACGGAAAACTTATTAATTTTGTAGGTATTATTAATGACTTTGTATAATGTTTGCTTAAAATTTGTCATAACGATATAGAATACAACAACATTCAATGAAGCTGTAGAAAGCATAAAAATAATGGTAACTTGTAAATGGGCTATAATAACACTTAAATCTGGAGTTTCGGCCAAAGTCTAGATCTAGCTGAAGGAAATATTACAATCGTACAGATGATCGTTGCGGAACAATCTTGCTTTCGAATTATAGGGTTAATGGTTCCAGGCTCCTCAAGAAAGCACTATGCTCATAGCAAAAGACCAGTAATATCTGGATCGTGAGCATAGCAAGTCCCAACGATTTTTAAGATCGGCATGTTCATACATCTACTATTGTTCAATCAATCAATCAGCCCGCTGCAGTCCACTGCTGGACATCCGGTCTTCCGCCTTCCGCATCCAGTCTGACCCAGCTACCTTTTCCAGGTCATCGGTCTAACTGGCCGGGGGGCGTCCTACTTTACGTTTACCAAGTCGCTGTCTCCACTCTAGGACTCGCTTGGTCCAACAGCCATCGGTCCTTCAACAGATATGGCCAGCCCATTGCCACTTCAGCTTGCTTATACTGCGAGCTATGTCGGTAACCTTGGTTCTTTGACGGATAACCTCATTTCTAAGTTTATCCCTCAAAATAACTCCTAGCATAGCTCGCTCCATAGCCCGCTGGGTGACTTTAAATTTTTAGACTAGCCCTACCGTGAGTGTCCACGTTTCGGCACCGTAGGTCATAACAGGTAGGACGCACTGGTCAAAGACTTTGGTCTTCAGGCATTGCGGTAAAGGTGATGAAAAAACCTGACGAAGCTTACGAAACGCTGCCCACCCCAACTAGATTCGCCTGTCAATTTCTTTCTCGAAGTTGTTCCTACCAAGTCGAATCACTTGTCCAAGGTAGGCATCATGAACAACTTCTAGTATCGACCCATCGACGTAAATCGGCCTCGGCATAACGTGTCTATTAAACATGATCTTGGTTTTATCCAAGTTCATGCCGAGACCAACCCGTCGCAAGGCTCCATTTAGGCTGTGTACATCCCACTAAGCTGTTCCAGCGACTCTGCTATGATGACGATGTCATGGGCAAACCGTAGGTGTGAGATGTACTCACCATTCACATAGATTCCCCGTCCAGTACAGTGTTTTTAAAACATCCTCAAGCGCGTTGGTGAACAATTGGGGAGATATTACATCTCCCTGTCTCACTCCTCGACGCAGCTCTATCGAGTTTGTTTTCTGGTCCTGAAGCTGGGCGGTCATTGTGGCGGTGTCATACAGACATCTTAACACTTCTATATTGCGCTAGTCAATGCGATATCGTTGCAGAGCATCCAGAACTGCCCAAGTTTCGATAGAGTCGAAGGCTTTCTTGTAGTCCACAGAAGCCATACACAGGGGCTGATTGTACTCTTCGGTCTTCTGTACAATCTGCCGAACAGTATGGATGTACTCCACGGTGCCGAAGCCTTTTTGAAATCCGGCTTGTTCTGGAGGCTAGAACTCGTCAAGTTTTCTAGCGGGACGGTTTGTTAGGACTCTCGAAAACAACTTGTAGACGTGGCTTAAGAGTGAGATGGGTTTATAGTTCTTAAGTAAGGTTTTATCACCTTTTTTAAAGAACAGAACCACCGCACTCCCACTCCACGCCTGAGGTGTTAAGCACTGTTGGATGACGGAATTGAACAGGCTAGTTAGCTCCTTCAAGATTGCGATACCGCCCGCTTTTAAGAACTCTGTTGTAATTCCGTCATCATTTATTTATTATTCTTAAGCTGCTCGAGAGCCGCTCTAACCTCGCTCTGGTCGATACCCGGGATGTCCTCGGTGAAGTGGCGCGTGAGTATACTATTGTTACCGCTTATTATCTGAAGGTGCTTGTTTTGAAGCAATGTGTAAAAAATAGTCCTTTTAATAGCAAGCACTTGTTGATTCAATGTCTATATGACCAATCCTTTCAGCGCCTTAGACTCATTAACCAAAACTCTGGACGAATAATATTTATTTTTTATACCAGGTACTTATAGAAAGTAAAGAAGCCTTGCAACACCTGGCATGCTATGTTGCAAATTTTAGATAAACAATTATTTTTAAAACCTGACAAACATTGATGCAAAGTCTAGATTAAGAATTCTTTTCTACACCTGAGACTCAATTACTCAAATTCTAAATTCACAAACCAGCTTTCCAATATTTAATAACAAGAAATTCAATTATCTATATATTTATACGTGAATCAAAAACATACTACGCCTTTTTACGAAAATTGCGCGGACGAAGGAGTATGATACTTGGCACAGTTAAAGTTTATATGGAGAAGGAGTGACGAATACTAATATTTTTATAACATATGCTAAGAAATACATTAAATTAATGAAAAACCCGACACGCACACGACCATGTATTTGACACACGCAGTCGAATCGCGTTCGTAGTATTTCGCCTGACGTCGTACAAGTCTTCGTAACTATGGTTACATAATATACCTTATTTATATGTAATATAGAAAAAACGAAAACAAAGTAGGAAGCTTAGCAATATCGTCAATGCAAGAGTATAGTTAAGTAAATAATTATTTGTTTGAAAAGATAGGTAAATAAACCTGTAGTCTTGGCAAAATCTAAATGAAATAAATGTAAGGGTAAAGTTAAAGACAATAAAACCTTAATAACGATTAAATTTAAATCAATTCTGGTCGAATTTTGACCACTAGACGACCGCTAGTACTAAGCTAACCTGTCATTTCTTCAGGATGCGCATCCAACGGGACTGTGCCCAGCATGTCCGATTCCTCTGACAACATCATCATGGGATATTGCCTTGTTCACACTTATGAAACTGTAAAACAAACATTATTTTTAATACTTACAATAAAACAACTTAATCTATAATACACTGGACCGCAAAGAAAGAGGGTCTTCAATCAATCAACCTTCAAAAGTACCTGACCTAGCTTTATGAAATAAATACTAAATTAAAGAATATTTAATGCCACATAAAATAATATATAAAACCTTTTTATTTATTTTTGATAATTGTATAAAATAATAAAATGTAGAAAAATGATAATTTTGAATTTAGTACCAAAATATTCAAATCAATGGTATGGTGTTTGGTCTAGTTTAAAAAAAAAAGTAATAAATATAGTGTCTCTGCCTTATAAATTTTATTATTCTGAAGTCATCATGTCGTTAACCTCTGAAGTATGTACCAGGGTCCTGACAGGCTCAGATAGTGTTTGCCTATTTTCAAGAAGTCGGTATCACACGTGGCCAGCACGCAGCCCCGACTTAAACCCCATTGAGCATGCATGGGACGAACTGGGACGACGTGTACGTCAGCGGAATCCGCCGCCAATCACGCTAAGTGAAATGAAAGAAGCTCTAATAGAGGAATGGTAGAATATTCCGCAGCATCGCCTCAAAAACCTAGTAGAAAGTATGCCAAATCGTCACAAAATACTAAAATACGTGAAAATTCTCTATAACCAATCTATATTTACGAAAATACTGGCAAACTAAAAATAAAAAGCTTGATTTCATTTTTTTATTTTCTTATGAGCACATTAAAATATTCTTCAATTTAGTCTTTATTTCATAAAGCTAGGTCAGGTACTTTTGATATTGAAGATTTTATAAGTGACCCTTTTTCCTTGCGGTCCAGTGTATAATACACATACTCACAAATTACACATGATTCTTACTAAATGGAAATTAAACTGAATTGGCGCTAATATAACCATGTACCATGGTCTACTCACAGTTATAATTATTTATGACATATTAGAGAAATATCCACATTAGGGCCGTGAACAGTGTCCTCAATAAAATTATATCATACCCTACCTAAGCGAAAACTTTGGTTTGTTTTATATATATTTGGTTAATCCAAATGATATCATAATTACCTTAATAATAACAAACCATCATTTATTATCATATGTAACAACATTCAATTTGAGCTTTATAACCTCTGGTTTAGTCCAGATTCAAAATTGTTTACAAATAAATTAGTAAAATTAATATAAATATTTACCTTAAATGACTTTACTCGTTATGATCATCTTCCTTCATCTTTCCTAGAACAAAACACTTCATTGTTGTATCGTTTTCATCTACATTTTTCTTGTATAAAGTCCTGTGCTGTTCACATTTCTGAATAAATGTGATGATAATACAAATCTATTTGACTGTAAGCTATGGTGCTAGGGACAACACAGTAAAATACTCAATGTGACAACTGCTATCAGTAACAAGCTGTGGCAATGCAAAAAAGTACAGTCGCATGAGCTAACAAAATGTACTCAACAGAATATGTTGATAATGTAACTTAGCAGAAATTGAATTTTATGATAATATAAATAGGATCATATGTAACTGCAGTAATAAGACTTATTGGTATTGTATTATGTTATACCACATTAACATTTATATGACAAGGTATGAGTTAAAATCAAAATAATTTATTCAGTTCAGATGTTTAATGTTGTCTTAACATTATAAATTTAATTTATATTATTAGTAAGATACCTATTACTCTAAATAGAAATAGGTCAATCTTAGATATCTATATAGACTTCATGATGATCATTTGTCACTTTTGTTAATCATCATTGCACTGCAAGCACTACAGTTATAGAATAATCATTTAACATCCACAATCTATTTTTGGGTTGTATTACTGTTTTTCTTTATAGTTGAATGGAACAATCGCCTTGCAGTTTAACTTAGTCATTGTAAGACATAGCTCTAGTAGTATACAAATACAATTGCAACAAACATTAAGACAGACAACACATAGATAAGCATTGACAGTAAAATTACTGAATGCAGCCACTGGGAATACAATAAACAGTTAAGATACTGTCCAGCCATATATGCATATAACACAGACTACAGAGTAGCTAATAAAACATAAATAATAGTGATAGCACAAAACTTAATAATTGCATACAAGGAAATACACTAGAGAAGCTTAGCAAAAAAAATAACAAATCTTTATAGAAAGTGAAAATAGTCTTGATTTACATATTGTGATAATGCCATAAATTGGCTAAAGCAGGGACAAATATTTTAATATTTCAAAAATAATTGTGTTTAATCAACAAGTCAAATGTATAAAGATCTATATAACTCATTGATCATGGTAGTAGAAGTTATTTCACAGAATTAAACAAAGAGTTTCACAAAAGGATTTTTTTAAATGAGCTTATTATTGATCCTGATTAAGCTGTACTCCTGGACACCAGCCTTCTATAAGCAGGGCAATATTTAGACTATGTTAGCTGCCATTTTATGGTTGTAAAACAGATTTTGTAACTTAAATAGAACTGTGAGCTTTATGATCCAACCAATCACAACTGCTTTGTCTGTGCATAATGATATTGCAATAGCTGAAGCTAGCCAAGGTATGTGTACTTAGATACTGTGATTGTGTTTTTTTAATTTAATCTGTAAATTACTAAAATGCCAGAGATACTTGAGAATCATTTGTGCTTGACCGGCAAAATGCCACAGCAGATTAAGATGTTAAGGAAGCTGATCTTGTCTGACATTGATTATTTTCTTTCTAAACTCCACATTCAACTTTCATTTTAAAAAAATTATCACATGTCATTATTTTACTTGATAGGTGAAACCCATAACAAAATTATAAGTTCATCTTTCTATTCTATATTGCCTTGTATTGGTTTAAGATATCTTTATTTCTCATAAAAATACATTAATGATTCACTTACATGAGAAATTACAAATACTATATGTATAAGTTTGTGGAATATGGTAATAAAACCATATTATTAATAATAAAATAATAAAATCATTTATTTCAGATGTTACAGTCCATAAATTGTTAGTAATAAGTTAGTAACAATTTTGTACTTATTTTCTATGTTAGTAATGTTAGTACCTATATAATAAACTATATATATAAAAGAGGTATAATATTTTTATATTTTTCACAACAAAGCATGTAAAACCATAAAATATTAATTTATCAATTGCAAGACAAAATAAGGAAACCATATTTGTAATCAACAAGATATTTTTCATTTCACTAGGCTTTTTATTTAAACCACAGTTGCCAGAATATACTAATTAATGTTTTCTTTATAACTTACTTATCCCTACAAGGATTGAGTGAGGATTAATATATATATGCACCATTTGATTGTAGACTTATTGAGTAGTTAATAGCAAACATAATAAAATATGTTTTATAACACAAAATTACATTTTCTAAGGTGGTGGCCACACTGCAGGCGGTCAGCGGTCAGAGTTCCGAGTTCTGCATTCCGCATTCACTGTGATGTATGTGTTGTCTTTGAATCATACACACATAAAAGCAGTCAGACCGCGGTGGTCAAAGAGAAACTGAATATTATCAAAGAGAAACTCAACCGCAGAATACAGACCGCCAATGTTTTCGGCACCTAAATATTAAAAACATCACAAATATATAAAGTGTTGAAATAGCAAGGCACATACTAACATAAATAGAAATAAGTAAACAAATAATTGACAGCCAAGTGATAAATGTCAACTAGCAAACTAATGAAAATATTAATATAGATGACTTTACACTGTAATGTTGATGTAATATTGCAGAGATAACTGACATACACAGTGATTACATTATGTTTATAATGTGTGTGCCAACTTGTATGAATATGTCACTAATTGTAACACTAGGAGGTACAAACAACTTTTCATAGTAAAACACTTACCCAGAAAATGTTAGGCAAACACCAGTTTTCGTGTACATCCTAATTATATTATTACAAAGATAATAAATATCATTTTAAACAAGAATCTTGTTATAAAAAGGTTGAATGAAAATTAATTCAATTATAATCTCTTTACATAATCAAACAGTGAAAATATTTGATTGTGGAGTAGTAACTATAGGTAGACCAATTAAAAGACATATAATGTTTGTTATGGTCTGTTTCAATAATATATTTTGAAAATACCTACTAATACCACATAAATGCATAATTAATCACAGATACTCTAGTGATATAATAGAATATTTAGTTATGTTACTACAAGAAAGTTAAGAAAGTTCAATTGAGATGCAGTACTGCATTAGTTATCTATTTTATATGCGTAAACGAAATTTTACAGCCCCACACAAGACAACAGTACCTACATTACAAACGAAATAAATCTTAGAGATTAAAATTACCTTAAGGCTGCAATAATTTCAAGATTAACAGTTATGACACATGGGTGAATAACATCACAGGCACAGGCATCTGTTGTCACTAAAATTGACCACTGTATAATCTAGACTACAAAAGAAATCCAATGAAATATTCAATCACGCAGGCCTATACCTACGGCAAATTAACTTTTGAGTTTGACTGACATTTAGCATTACTAATAGGTATTAAACCACTATGTTTACAATGCCGTTCTCGCCAGTACTATTTGTAGCGGTGTTGATGTCAATCTAAATTGATCGTTTTATAACAGTCTCTGGATTGTCTATGGTTATCACAGCGTTCCGTTCTACGTGGAAAACACCGTTATTTTTATGTAGGTAATTAAATAAGTTTACTTATTATGTCCGTGAGTTTATCCATCGTAAAAATGTTGCTTATAATTTATAATGTGTACATTAGACCTCCCCCTAATCCGGTGTGGACAATTCTACTGATATTTAAATGTCGGTAGTTTGTTTGTACGGCAAATATCATCAGACTTAGAAAATTTCCAAAGTCGATCATAGACATGCTTGTAAATCCTCACTGCTATGACGCAACTAGTAATGTAAGGCATGTGTGTATAGTACCCTACGTATAATTATGTACCTATAGGTACTGCAGATACAGCTGATTAATCAGATGTTACATGTCATTTTGATGCCGTACCGGATAATAGTCTCTTATTTTAAGACTTTAGATCACTTGGATTCCATAAAGCTTGAATAGTTCCTTTATGGTGCTCAAATCAGTGGGGCTAAAAGCACCGATAATCGAGTATATTTTTTGGAAGTGTTTCCATCAGTATGACATAGGCTTTACAACTTGGAACTAGATTTTTAGTAAATGCACTTAAAGATATCGAAACCTTGCAACGGCCTGTATTCATTGAAATATGCGAGTAATGCTGTCTCGTAATAATATTCCTAGATACTGTGGTTAAGCTTAAAAACATTACCTACATAGGTGTGAAATGTGAAATTTACATGCACCTAAGTTTCATAAATTGGCTTTCTTATCTTGATTTATTACATGCTAAGGTCTTTTGTTTATATACAAAATGCCAGTGCCAATGCCCAGTCGGGCGGTCTTGGGGCGGGTGGATCGGTCCAGCATGGACCCCCATCCGGCCCAACACGGGGGCATAGAGGAAGACAACCTCTTTAAAAAATCACCAGTGGGGGCCGTAAGGCCGGTGCGGGTCGCGTGGCGTCCTGCCCCGTCGAGCGGCCTTGGGGCGGGTGGATCGGTCCAACATGGACCCCCATCCGGCCCAACACGGGGGGATAGAGGAAGACAACCTCTCTAAAAAATCACTAGTGGTGGCCGTTAGGCCAGGGTTTGAAGCTCAGGTTTCTGCCCAGGTGGGCGGTCTTGGGGCGGTTGGACCGGTCCAGTATGGACCCCCTTCCGGCCCAACCCGTAATCCTGAACTGACAGGACTGGGGGCCTTCGGGCTGCGAGGAAGAAAACCTCTATAAAAATTACCCAAAGCCCAAGTTTTCAGTGGCCCGGCGAGGGGCTGTATGACTGGGGGGAAACCAGCCATTAGGGCCACAAAAAACTTAATAATGATGTCGGCTCAAGGTTTTAAACTACCCAAGGAGGGTACCGGGTGCGCCGCGCCCGGTGAATCCCTCACGGAGTCTGCTGGCTCCGTCTGCCCCTCGTATTCTGGGAGGGGCAACCCACATCGCAGCGCCGTGCCGCGCGAAATCTCAGGCACCGAAACCCCCGCGGAGTCGGATACTGACTCCGCGATGAGTGTCGCTTGGGGCTAGTCCCGGACAAGGCGACTCTGGCGCGGAAGCGCAAGCGCCGCCCCCGTCGGACCCACTCGGGTTCCGAAGGGGAGTCGAGCGCGGCGCCGACTCCGAAGATTGGCTCAGCCCGAAGAGGCAGGGATCGGCCTGGCACACCGGGGCCTTTCAGCCATGCGAAGGCGGCCGAAGAGGCCACAGCTAAACGCGCGGCCGCAGAGCTGTGCGCAGAGGAGGAGGTGGCGCTGCTCGCGCGGAAAATACGTCCGCAGGGGAGCAGCCCCACCCCGAAGTCGGTAGCGGAGGCGGTGCAGAACCGTCAAGGACCCCTTGACGGTTCCGAGATTGTGACGAAGGTGGCGTCCAAGTCTCGGAACCTCAAAGGGACCTTCCAAAAGCACCTCAAGGAGGCGGCGGCCGCAACGAAGGCGTCGGTCGATTATCTGGCCGACAAATTCGTGCGGCTGGAGGCGGAAGTGGCGGAGCTGCGCCGGGAGATGGTGCGGCTCAGGGCCGAGACCCGAGGGCAAGCACCTAAGGGGGCGCCTCAGCCGTCCGGTAAAGAACTGGACATGCAGGCGTCCTTCTTTAAATATGTGGACGCCCGCATAGAAGGTCTCGGCGACCGGCTGCTGCCGTCGCCAAGCTATCGGTCGCGGCTGCAAGCCGCGCCTCCTGCGGCTACTGCTGCGGCCTCTAAAATGTCATTGCCGGCGCCGCCGGCGCCGTCATTAAGGTCTGGTCCCACGCCCCCAGTAGGCAGTAAGAAATCTGGCGGGAGGAAGTCTGCCAACGACTTCCCGCCCCTTCCAGCACCTAGGGCTCCTCCGCCTCAGAGCTTGCAGCGAGGCCCCACTAGGCCCGCGCCCCGTACGCCGTCAACCCCCGCGCCTTCCATCCCTCAGGGTGAGGGTTGGCAGATGGTGGGGAATATGGGCAAGGCTCGCCGCAAGAAGGCCAAAAAGGCCGCTGCGGCTGCTGCTGCGGCTGCTGCTGTGGCTGCTGCTACGGCAGCCACAGTAACAGCAAGCCCCGTGAACCAAGGTGGGGCCAAGAAAAAGAGCCGGAGGAGAAACAGACTCCGAGCGCCAAAGTCAGGTGCCGTGGTTATCACGGTGCTACCGGAGGCGGCTGAGCGCGGCCTGACGTATCAGGCCGTGCTCTCCACTGTGAGGCGGAACTCCGAGGACATTACGCACCTCGGAGCCAGGGTCCGCCAAGCTCATACAAGAGGCCGCATCCTGGAGTTCCCCGGAGCTGACGGAGGCAAAGCGGCAGACAACATTGCCACTAAGCTCAGGAGTCTGTTTCCTGAGACGGATGGGGTGAAGATTACGAGGCTGGTAAAGTGTGCAGAGATGCGCATTACCGGCCTCGATGATTCGGTGTCCGCGGAGGACGTCTCTGGCGCCATTAGCGCCAGAACTGGTTGTGCTGCGGATGCCATACGGATTGGCACCATCCGTCCTGGCCCTGGAGGGGTCGGTGCTGTGTGGGCGCAATGCCCTGTCGCCGCGGCCAAGCTGCTGGCTGACGCCGGGCGTCTGCTTGTGGGCTGGAGTTCGGCCAGGGTCCACATCCTGGCCCCTCGGCCCATGAGATGTTTTAGGTGTGGGGGAGCTGGGCACGCTCGTATTAAGTGCTCTAGCCCCGAGGACCGCAGCGACGCCTGTTATCGCTGCGGCCAGCCTGGGCACGTCGCTGGAGCGTGCAAGACGACCCCGCACTGCCCGGCGTGCGCGGCAGCTGGTCGAGTAGCTGCCCACTTTCGTGGCGACAGGGGGTGCAAATCCCCGCCCACAAAGCGCGTAGAAGGGGGTAGCCCATCGAACCCGGCTGCCGCCCTACCTGCTGAAATAAAACCGCCCTCAGCAGTGGAGGAGGGGATCTCCTCCTCCAGGTGAATCTCAACCACTCCGCCCGAGCGCAGGACCTTTTCCTGCAGTCTATGGCGGAGTGGTCGATCGGTGTAGCCGTAGCCGCGGAGCCATATTACGTTCCTCCCAGCCCCAATTGGGCAGGTGACCGGGACAGCTCCGTGGCAGTCGTCGGCTCCACGGCGCCTCGTTCACCCTCCCTCTCAGTTAAGGAGAGGGGAGCGGGATACGTTGCGGCCGCGTGGGGAGAGGTCACAGTCGTTGGTGTGTACTTCTCCCCCAACAGGAGTCTGGCAGACTTCCAGGCCTTTCTCAACAACTTGGAGGCCTCGATACGGCGGATATCATCTAGCCGCATCCTTGTGATGGGGGACTTTAACGCAAAGTCTACTGCGTGGGGGTCCCCCCGCACGGATGTCCGAGGAAGGGCGGTCGAAGAGTGGGCTGATGCGGCGGGCCTCTGTTTGCTGAACAGGGGCGCCGTCAACACGTGCGTGCGACGGCAGGGGGGGTCGATAGTGGACCTTTCGTTTGCTACCCCGGCCCTCGCCGCACGCGTAAGGGGATGGCGTGTCCTGGAGGAGGTAGAGACCCTTTCGGACCATCGGTATATCCGTCTGGAGGTCTCCCTGCTCCGGGACACTAGCAGGGGTCAGCGCCCGTCGGCGGGCAGAACACCTCGCTTTCCGCGGTGGGCTGTGAAGAGGCTGAACCGGGACCTACTGGAAGAGGCAGCCATAGTTCAAGCTTGGCTGTCTCCTGCACCCCCGTCTGGGGACGTAGACGCCGGGGCTGTACGCTTTCGCGACAGCATTCAAGCTGTCTGCGACGCGGCCATGCCCCCAGTGCGACACTGGACCCCAACGGGGGTCTACTGGTGGTCCCAGGAGCTGGCGGACCTCCGTGCGGCCTGCATTCATGCCCGGAGGTTGTACACACGCAGCCGAAGCCGTCGCCACCGCGATGAGCGAGAGGAGAGCCGACTGTATGACGCGTATGGCGAAGCGAAGGTGTCTCTGCAGTCGGCCATCTGCCGCGCCAAGGAACGGGCGAAAAGTGAGATGTTGAAGGGTCTACACCATGACCTCTGGGGGCGCCCATATCGCGCGGCGCTGAACAAGCTCCGTGCGCGGGGAGCATTACGCAGACCCTCTAGCCCAACTTCCTCTCCGAGGTGGTCGAGGAGTTATTTCCTGACCGGGCAGAGCACGTGCCCCCGACAATGGCCCCATCGGCCGACATCGGGAGGCGGACCTCAGTGCTCCCCCGGTTACAGACGCGGAGATGGGGGTGGCTGTCTTGCGGATCCGCTCCAAGACGACCGCCCCCGGACCTGACGGTGTGCCGGCGCGAGCTCTCGCGCTGGCCCTCGATCACCTGGATGTTCGCCTCAGGGAACTTTTCGACGCGAGCCTGGTGTCGGGACGATTCCCTGAGTGCTGGAAGGAGGGGAAGTTGGTACTGCTGGCCAAGCCGGGACGGCCTCCAGAGTCGGCCGCGGCGTACAGGCCCATAGTGCTGCTGGACGAGGCGGGGAAGATGTTTGAGAAAATTCTCGCCACCCGCATCGTCCGGCACCTGAGCACGGTCGGTCCCGACCTGTCGGACGCTCAGTTCGGATTCCGGGAAGGACGTTCGACGGTCGGGGCCATTATGCGCCTGAAGGCCGCGGCCGAGGAGGCGGTCGCCGGCGGCGGTGTTCTGTTGGCGGTGTCTTTAGACATCGCCAACGCGTTTAATAGTCTGCCATACAGCTGTGTCCAGGGGGCGCTCCGATATCACGGGGTACCTTTTTACCTGGAGCGGCTGGTGGCAGACTATCTGAGAGGCAGGAGTGTCCTCCTCGAGGTTCGAGGCGAGGTTTGGCGGCGGCCCATGTCGTGCGGTGTCCCGCAGGGATCGGTTCTTGGTCCGCTCCTGTGGGACATGGGGTACGACTGGGTCCTACGTGCTGTCCTACCCCCCGGGCTGAGCGTCATCAGTTACGCTGACGATACCCTCGTCACAGCCCGTGGGGGTAACTTCGAGGAGGCGGCCCGTTTGGCTACCGTGGGGGTTTCCCAGGTGGTCGGGCGTATCGAGGCGCTGGGTTTACGGGTGGCTATTAACAAGACGGAGGCTCTGGTCTTTCATGGGCCTCGTCGCAGTCCACCCCGCGGCGCCTCGATAATGGTGGGCTCGACGCGCGTTCCCGTCCAGGCCCACATGAAATATTTCAGACAGCTCGCTCCGAAGCTTCTCGGCACTGCGTCCGCCCTTGGGCGGTTATTGCCAAATTTGGGCGGGCCCAGTGCTGGTTGCCGGCGACTCTACGCGGGGGTTATCCGGTCGATGGCGCTTTACGGCGCACCGGTGTGGGCGGACTCCCTGACCGCTCAGTGCAGGACTCTCTTGCGGAGACCGCAGAGAGTCATAGCGGTCAGGGTAATACGTGGATACCGCACGGTGTCGGCCGACGCAGCTTGCGCGTTGGCCGGAGCACCCCCGTGGGATTTGGAGGCTGAAGTGCTCGCCGAAGTGTTTGCAGTGAGTGAGGCGGTGCGGGAGGAAACGGGTTGTCGTCCCCTCCCGACAGCTATTGAGTGCGCGCGCAATCGAGCCCACCAGGGCATGATTTTAAAGTGGAAGGCGCGGCTGGAGGCGCCCCTGGCCGGTTTCAGAACCGTTGGGGCCCTCCAGCCGGTATTGGAGCGGTGGGCAGGGCGGCAGCATGGGACCCTTTCCTTCCGGCTAGTGCAGGTGTTGTCAGGGCACGGTTGCTTTAGCAAATACCTGCACACGGTCGCTAGGAGGGAACCGAGTCCCATCTGCCACCACTGCGACTGTGAGGAGGACACGGCGCAGCACACGCTCGAGCAATGTCCTGCTTGGGCGGTGCAGCGCCGTGAACTCATTGAGGTAGTGGGTGAAGATCTCTCGCTGCCGGCCGTGATCAAAGCCATGGTCGACAGCGAGAGGAAGTGGGCAGCGGTCGCGTCCTTCTGCGAGGACGTCATCTCGCAGAAGGAGGCGACGGAGCGGATCCGTGAAGAAAGTATCCTTGCGGATCCGAGCCGTCGCCGGCGAACCGGGCGGCGCAGGCGCTCTTACGCGCGCCTTATGTCGCCATAATGAAGGCTGCGGGCGGGAGAACGGGGATCTCCCGTCCGCCAGCCATTGAGTCGGTCCGACGCCCTATGTAGTGCCGGGGCGTCGCCGAGGAGCTGTAGACTGCTGGATGGGTCGCTGAGGTAGTAATTGTTGCCAGCGGCCCATCCACTATACAAGGCAGCGAGCGTGCACACCGTGGGGTTTTGGTCCGTAGGCCCGAAGTACGGGAGAGCCGGACATAACCCTCTCGCCTCCCCTTGTGGCGAGAGGGTATGCATCAGGCGCATTTCCCCACGTAAAAAAAAAAAAAAGAGGTACTTGTTGATACTACAAAAATTAGATTTTATTTGAGTCTTATATTACTATGGAATAAATATTTATCCCAAATAAAATATACATAATAAGTAGGTATCGATATAGCATCTACTTCAAATTATGTGATTTAAAATACTTAAGTATGTAGGTATCTAACCAACACTGGTCTGTGTATGGATCGATAGTATTATAATCTAACAAATGGCGCGAAGGTATTATAATTTTCAATTTAAATGTTATTGACATGAATGATAGTCGTTGGTCTCGCGGGATATTGTACTTAGGTATGTTTACAAGCGATTGTAACGTCTCTAGTTCCGCCCGGATTGGCAATTTTATTAGTTATTTAGTTAAAAATTTAAATCTTTCAGTAGCAGCATGGAGTCTAGATATATGCTATCGTGTATCGCAGATAGGCAAAATGATCGCCCCTTATCACGTGAACCTAACAACATAGCTGACTAAATCACTTCTGCCTACTTATTTCGAATCCTGTGTATTTATTTAATAATGAGGCATTAGTTGGGTTTTATGTAGGTAAAATATTAATTGGGTTTTATATAGGTAAAATATGACAGGATCGGTTGCAATTTAGTGTCATACATTTCGTAGCGATATACTTAGTTAGATGTTGTTTTGCGATCGTAACTTTACATATTCCGTTTAAAAACTGCCGTGGTAAAATAAATATTTGAGTTACAGATTGTGTTAAAGGAAGGGCGCAGTTATTGGTATGATACAGAAATGTTCAACTTTCAGAATTAGCCACACAAAAAGGGGCATGCCAGTATTAGGCCGATATTTATCCTAGTTTTTCTTGTATTTATTATTCTGTACAAGTCGGTAATATTTTCTATATTAAATTTTGGATATTGCAAGCAAGTACATTAACGTGAAAATGTTGCCTTTACACAACAAAATATGTTGACAGATCTATAATTAATTGAAATAGTAATTTACCATTGCTACCTATATCATATAATTATTATTTTAAATCTATAATTCCATTTTTTATACAAAAGTAATACAAAACGTTTGTTTGTTGTGACCTACATGAATAAATATATTTTTGATTTTGTCTTCACCGTTTACTTGTCCACTCCAACTATTGCAATAGAAAATGTTTGACAATACTTACCTATCTGATGATTGTCAGCCACGTCGTGAGATCCGGGCGTATTCCAACTTGCAGTTTTCACAACACAATATATGAGTCAACATATTGTGTTTCGCCTCTGCGCGAGGCAAAGTTATGATAGGTTGACAAAGAATGAGAACTGATTTAAATCATTTTATAAATCATTTTCGCCAAATTTGTTATGTTACTTATGGGGCTTTTAAACGGGTATGATTGGTACATCAATATGTGGCTGCAGTATTTAGGTACAACTGCCATCTCAACAACATTTTAATGTGTTGGTCATGCCAAGACAGCTGCCGGACACTATATTGCAGTCATACATTTTAGTAAAAATAATGCCCGTTTAGAACTCTGTTCGTTCGTTAACTCCAGTAACATAGCGGTATGAAATGGGATAAATTGCTGTGTTTAGCAAGTGTTATTGGTCTTATGTTATGGAAACGCTCAGTAGCAGCAATCAGCACAAGGTCTGGAATTGTGCCCCGTAGACGACAATAGGCTCACCTCTTATTTTTGGAACCTAGAACCAGAGCCACCGTAATGTATGAACTTACACGTGGATTCAAATCTTAAGTCAAGCGTAATTAAAATAAAATAAATTTTAACGGTAGTTTAGTGAGATGGTGCGATGACACAAATGATTTAAGCAAGACTTGTAATAAGTAGTGTATCTACACATTACAAAACATATGTACATACACAGTCCACGTAAAAAAAATTACTTGTTAATCACAACAAAAGACGCTTCTACAACACCAACAAAATGTTAGCGTCAGTATGGCTGGTCGCCTATGGCAAGCGGCTCTGAAAATATATTATAGAATTGCTATCCAATTGCTTATATTTGCTCCATTTCTTCAATAATTTATACATACAATACATGCAGAGAAATATGAATATTTTTTTGACCAGCCATTCTGACGTCAGGATGGATGGTGGCGTCGGTGTTCAGCATGAAGGACGCAGAATTTCTTAAAGATTTTTATGTCAATAATTGCTTACTAATTACTACTTTAACGAATTTAAGTTTGAGCTTCATACGTACATTAGATAAAAATACAGCATTTATTAAAATTTGTACGAGGAAGTGCCTAATAATTTAGAAAAGCAACAGATTTTTTTACTGCATTGTCTTATTCAAATCGTACAGGCGTTTACAATCATGGTTCACCTACCTTTATTAGCCATTGTGTTGCGGTAGGTATGTAATAGCGACGACATATTTGAGATCATCAGATATTTCTATTTGTTTTGTAGGCGATAGTTTTATTTTTCGAGCCAAAGTATGCACACGGAGGCCACCATTCATCCTGACGTCAGAAAGGCTGGTCAAAAAATATTCATATTTCTCAGAATGTATTGTATGTGTGTAGCAATTATGAAGAAATGTAGCAAATATAAGCAATTGAATAGTAATTCTTGAGTATACTCTCAGAGCCACTTGCGATCGCGAGGGCGACCAGCCATTCTGACACTAACAACAAAACGCCTATTAAAATATCAGAGCAACAGTAGGTAACTATGATTAAATATGCAACTAAATAATATTTATAAGGCGTCCATTTATATTAGGCGCTTCGTAATTATAATGTTCATTTAAGTTTCTTTGTCTGTAATTATGTTAATCCCATAGTAGTAATTAGATTTTCATTAATTAATAAAATGCCTAAATATATCTACATCGATAATTTTGATTTAATTCTTCATTATTATGACCGAACACATAAATCAATCAACAGATGCACTTATACCTGCTGACAATAACGTCTCTCAAAACCGGAAATCTATCTATAATACTGTCTGGTTTACGCGAATGTTAAATGTTTTGTTGCTGTCCAAATAACTCTTTGGTTTTTCTGTTATCATTATAAGTAATGTACCATAGCAGGGCACAGACCTCCCCACACTCCTACAATTGCTCTTTATTTAGAGCAGTTAAGGATCAATCTTTGTTAAATGAGTCTAAGTAAGTCTTTCTACCTCCATCTGGACCTAATACGGTATTGTATAGGTACTTTGAGGGATCTATTGGATTGTATTACTGCTAGGCAAATCAGTTAAAAACATTGCGCTGCGTTTAGAAGTGAGCTTCAGGACAGGATCTCCACACGAAATTTTTATAAGAAGATACATTATGATCTCGTTTAGAAGTAATTTGAGGGTTCTATCTTCATGACATGTGGGTACTGGATGACCCTGAACATGTCATGTGACAAATTCTTGTGTCACGGTGTTTGTATTCGCACTCCTCCGAAACGGCTCCACCGATTTTGATGAAATTTTAAGTATATTTACGCATCGCGCTAGTGAGCGTGATTTATTAAATCAATGCCCTTTGATATGAAGTAACAATATTATAATATCACGGGTGTTTGAATATCGTCTAAGCGAGGTGTATATAAATGTGGAGTGTATATAATATAACGCATATGTACTTACCTATATATTAATATTTCATTTAGGTAACAGAGGTAAATGCTTTTTATTTAAATTAGTGCTTATATCGTTTACTGAATACTGGAATAACGAATGAACGAGTCTGTTAGTAATTGAGACGTTGTCTAGATAGATAGTGTAGACCTAGGTACCTATTAGATACATTTTGTAGAGATGTCACAAAGGTAAAAGTGATTAGGTACCGTGCCATTGCGATTACGCCGATTGATGCAGGTTCGGTACCTGAGCCGGCCAATTTGTATGTTTATATGATTTTGTTCTAAAGTGTATAAAGACTTGTTGCAATATTTACTTGATCATTCAAGAAATGCTATCATTGCTTGACATGACTTACACAATTGTAATACAAGCTAGACATGAATGCCACATTAAATTTACGATAATATCATAGCATATACACAGAATGTACTTAAATATAATTTATATAAAATAATATTAAAATGTTACCTGATGACAAGTGTTCAAAACTTCAAACTACATTTATTCTAACTTCTTTACGTCAAAGTCAGAACGTTTTGGAAGTATTAGTATAGATATTATATGACTATTTGCTAAGCAAAAATGCACAAGGCAATACGACCAAATTGTTGGTGCCCTAGATTCAATAGAAATTAATAGTAAAAGAGTTTAAGTTACAACGGAAATCTATTAACTACTAGGTACTTAGGCGCTGCAACAAGTGCGATATTACAAACGTACCTTTCTTTCTTTATCATCGCGTAGGATTTACAAACATTCAAACAATGTACACAATAACCACCCATTCTCGAAACAACTGCTTTTGAATCACCCTTTTTTTGCAGTTTGAGTATGGAATCTGCAACTATCGGCGCAATGCCAGCGACGAGGCGACCATTTTAACCGCTTCGCCATCCCTGCAGACTTTGTATCTGCGTTTATTGTTTGAAGGCTGAATAGTAGCTACTCATGGGCAGAAAGTGGCTACATTGTT
This sequence comes from Catocala nupta, assembly GCA_963675205.1. NCBI lineage: Eukaryota > Metazoa > Arthropoda > Insecta > Lepidoptera > Erebidae > Catocala > Catocala nupta. The sequence continues at coordinate 38,623,690 of OY776078.1, forward strand.
ACCTGCGTGAAGGTCATGAATCCTACTACAAGTGGCTAATAAATAGAACGACGACCGCACAGTCTATTACACCAGCGGTCCTTACCACTTCTTACATAACTAAAATAAATCTTCAACCTTCAGCGTTATTAATTTCATATTAATATTAGTCTCCTTATACCATACCTCGTCTAAGATAGTTTAAAAATCAACATCTCTATCTATAATAACAAAATACATTTACATATTATCAAATTGATTTAACTAATATAAATATAGATATAGAAACACGTTCATAATGACCTTTACCATAAAAATAGTAATATGCTTGATGTTCGTTTCTTGTGATATCCGAATTCCAAAGTTACCTGGCAAGTTCGTAGCAGTTTCGTGGGCAACGTTGCGACGGACGGGCGTGTGGTGTCATCGAGAACAAATCGTAACGTGAGTAGAAGCCGTACAACGATATCCAGTTCATTGACAGACAGGAAATTGGAACTGACTCTTAATTTAAACAGACGGTCCCTCCTTGACCATACAACTACAGATATACCAATGGCCAGTATTATTTTCCATGGTTAACCGGTTTTATCTATAGTTGCATCCGGTACAATTAAATTCTATGTTTTTTGTTAGTAACGTGTAGGCGTGACGCTGAGAATGTGTGATTTTGATTGATAACTCCTTTTTGTAGAAAATGTCAAAGAGCGGATTAGAAAAGAAGGTGTCCGGTCCCAGCAAGGCGACTACGGAGTCTACGGAGTCTACACCGTTAATAAAAAAGGTAAGGAACTCTGTTTTCCGGCATATGATAATAAATGTCTGAGGGCTGTACTTGATGTATTTTAATAAAAGATTTTTTAAACTAGGTACCATGTTGACAACTAAGCCCTCGGCCCACCTGTTAATAAGCTTCAAACCCGAATCTGAATTTAAGTACCTGCCTTGTAACGTATAATATAGCTCTAAAGTACAAATTTGGTAAACTAAACGGTTATAATATCTTTATATGCCTTACAAATTTAATTTAATTTAATTTAATTTATTTTTAAATTAATTTGTTTGTGCGGATTCCTATCTAATTTCATGTTTCCATAATTGTTATTAAGCTACTATGTAATTTTAAATTATCATTTGTATTTTAAAAGCGTGATCCAGTTTAATAACTGGTGCATACTAAATTACTACGTTAGGATAATTTTAAAAGACCCCACTATACTTTATTATCTCTTGCTCAATCATATCACCACATACTTACGTTGTTCATTCAACACAATCGTTGGCATTCTTACGACGGTTTTCTTTGGTCAGATAATAGTTCTCGTTCCATTCAAGATATTTAAAACACTGTTACTACTTAATACTTTTATAGTGTAGATTGCTTTTGTACAAGTTTAAGTGCTCCGAATAAGTTGGCAACCCTTATTTAGACTCGACTCAATGCCGTTTTTTGTCGACACACTTTTGTACATATCTACCTAATGTTTTGCTCGTCAAATAATTATGTAATTTATGAATTAAATTATAGCTAAGTATAAAAAGTACTCATTATTAGGCTCTCGTTAATTTACAATTTAACAAAATTGTTAGTTATAATTATGCAATCTTTTATATCTACGCACCGGTGATACATGAAGCATAATTTACGCGGTGAGTAAACAGCAGTATCTTGATTGTGAAGACTGAATAGTAAACAGAACAGTACGTGAGAAGTAATGTTATAGAATCGTTTGTATACACGCACTACCTTCTACTGGGCGTTTCAGTCGCTATGGTACCTCTTTAGAAACACACTATACAATTCATCTATGTATGTTTATTACATACATAGATGAATTGTATAGCGTGTTTCTAAAGCGGAACCATAAGCAATTTAAAGCAGGCGGGACAAACTACAAAACCTATTGATTTCCATTTGTGTCTCAGATATGGTCTAAACCATGAAGCTAATACAAAGTAAGTTTGTATTAGCTTCATGGTCTAAACTGAGTGTAATGTAGAAGCAAAGTAACGAGGAATCTACTTTTTCTTCAGTGTGAAGTGACAAAAGTTGCCTACGATTAATGTATAAGTCTCTGTCTGTTATAAGCTCTTGTATTGTTCTATATTCAATCGTGTGGCGTCGTTAATATGAATTGAGTTGGTAAAAGCGGGTTTTATTTACCTTGAAAGAGTACGGTAGATCATTGATCATACCTACATATTGCGATACTTGGTTCCTTAAAGTCTACTACCTACTAAGCTTTGATGATTTTAAAGACTCGTCAATCGTCATGCACATTATTCTGCTTGCTCTTTTATACCGCTTGCTTTGCTTAACTTATTGAGTGGCAGCGGCACACCGCAGGCATTATAAATTTTCAATTATGTATCATATTCCAACAACTGACAAGTTAAAATGTATATAAATTATTCCGTTAGTCTACTAGACCGGTTTACACAGGTTTTATTGTTAACTGATATTAATTGAAAATTAATTCCTTAGATCGATTTGATGATAAGTCATGCCCATTTGATTAATGACGTGATTACATTTTAGTGGTATTTAGTAACTATGAATGTCTGGCGTAATTAAAGGGATTATCTAAAAATATTAAAGAAGTGCAGTGCCACATTGCTAGTAATTTATTAATACTCAGTCAATTGAATAGCAAACTACACGCAATGTTGACGCGTCATACCTACCGAATTTCACAAAATATATTATGTGGTTTCTCATTTACTATCATATATTACTATCTTATATTGGTTAGTTTGAGCTAGAACTAGATAACCTTGGATAGACATAATAATTTAAGAAATATTTATAAACGTAGTAGGTGCATGAGATGGTGTGTTTTACCCTTTGCTTTGCGACATAGAAACCTATCTCGGAAACTGAAGACGCTCTTAAAAAAACAAGATTCTCTACAGATATTAAAATTTGGAAATCTGTTGAGATTTTCTAACGTATTTTTCCCGCAATGATACGTTCACCGGTTTTGGGTGAACATTGACACTGAGAGAGATTATATTCTGGAGAAACACGTGCGTGTAAGCATCGATAGCCTAGTGGAAAACCGTTGGACTTCCAAACAGAGGTCTAGATGCAAAGGCGCATCTCTGACTTTTCGAAGTTATGTGCGTATTAAATAGTTCATTATCGCTATCATAATTAATGGAGAAGGAAACCATCGTGAGAAACACATAATATAACATGAAAAAACCTGCATGTCTAAGAATTCTCCATAATGTTCTCGAAGATATTTGAAGTCTGCCAATCCGAACTGGGCCAGCGTGGTGGACTACGAGTAAGAAAAGGTCTGTGCCCAGCAGTGTAACAGTTTAATACAGGGCTAATATTACCTACCTATAACCCGTGCGTGCTCGCGATATTCACGCATGTGAAGGTACAGGGAAAAGCTAGTTGAATAGAATGTATTACCCTTCAAATACTTAGTTGGACACAGCCACTGTTCATGTCAAATAAAGAGAAATACAGTATTATTTCGTATTTATACTGTTACTCTAACACAGATTTATATATTTTATAATTATTAGAGATAATGCGCAATGTATTATAATATGTGGAGCTGTCAAATGTCAAGTGACTGCACGGATGCCGTAGTGGCTTAAGTGGTCGCGTCGCCACTGCCTCTGCGCCGAGTATTGTGGGTTCGAATCCCACACGGGACAAATATTTGTGTAATCCTCAAATGGTGGTTCCGAGTCAGGATGTTCTTTGTGTCCGTTGTTTGAATCTTTGTAAAGTCCCCCGCAATACAGGAATTATTACTAGTAGGGAGTTCAAAAATATATATAACCAATATTTTTATTGCATTGTTGATGGAAAAAAAAACCAGATGGACGTCACTAAGCGCTAGCAAAAAACAAAGCAAGTTGAGCGGTCCATTGGTTTCCTATTTGAAATTATTAGACAGCGATATATGAATATGTTAGAAGGGGAGCCTGTCGTAAACGTCCATACTTATGTGTGTGCGAGATTAAACGCATTCAACCACGTCACTATTCAAATTGTAGATCAGTTGTTAATATATGCTTCGCTGTAGATATTAATACATATTTATAACATTTCTAGCAAAAAAATATGTAAACCTTTGTCTCGCAGAATCCATCTTTTATTTTTCTGCACTCAGCTTATTAAAAACGTACGAGCCCTCAGCCCTTTAATAGAATCATACCTAAGTAATGGCTAATTGATAGATACGTCCGAGTTGGATTTTTAAGTTGGATTACAATAAGACGTCTCGATTTTTTAGAGCAACTCGGAACTCGTATGTTCGCCCACGTTGTTATTGCATTTACATAAGTACATCAAGCCCGCGTAAACCTTCGGTATATACAGATGTGATTTCACATTACAAGAAATACTCTATACTAAAATAAAAAGCCTTAGCGTATACAATTTTTACAATTTAACACAATATAATGCTTTGGAAAGTGTCGGTGATTTGGATCCTTCGCGGGTGTAGACGCTGTTTTATGTCATTACTTAACAGAGTAATAATTAGTAGCTTCATTAAATAATATATTTAAAATGAGGCAACAATGATTGCGCAATATTGCGTGCCTATGGCGTAACCGCGTTGTATATGCGCCCGCAGCGGTCGCTGACGAGCGCACCTCTCCTACTCGCAGGCCTCCTACGTATCATTCCTTGTGATCGACAAGATCAATCTCGTGGTCTTAACATTGTTACTGACGATAAACAACGCACATGCGTGACCAAATTTTAGTATAAAACATGCTGTATTTAATGCCAAGTATTGGCTCTTAAAACATGTTTAATGAACCGTGTAGTTAAGTTTATTAATGTTATATGAATTCGTATATATTTTACAGTATAACATGTCGATCAATCACAAGGCGACATATCATATATCTACACTGTGACAAGGAATACAATACAATAATAAGTATCTTATACAAAGACTGTTGTTTTGAAAGTTTTTGTGTTGGAGATATTTATTTTTAATTTATCACTAGCCACACTAAAGTATGCGTCATATTTACTTCCCTATAAAGCTCTTTGAAAATTTAAAACGGGCCCTTACTTGTATGAATCAAATTTATAGAAGTAGTAGAAGATATAAGCTAGTCTTGTTATTGTTATAGACATATTTGAACGACAGGCAAAATTTCAATTGATCTACTTACATCGACAAAAATCTGTAGGTCTTTACAGATGTGAGATGACGTATGTGGATTACTAAAGTATTATTTTAGTAATCGGCATGATGTGACATATTGTTAGTGTAGATCCCAGCACAACGTCACTCTTGAGTTGCCAATTTTCAAACTATGATTGATGCCAAGTCCATTTAAACTTTAAGTCTGAGATACAATGCCACGTTTTGTGTCGCACTTAAAATAAATGTACCTAACAAAAAAATCTAATAAAAAAGATGTTAAGTTTTTTTTTGTGAGTGTCTACTAATTCGACAACTAATAATATGTAGCATAATTTAATATTAATATCGTCATAACGACGTTTTATATGTTACCGTAAAATCTTGAAATTCGTGGTAATGCACACTAAAGCAAAATTCTTAAGTACGAGTATGCGCAAGTTTCAGAAACTTTAGGTTTATCTGAATCTTCAAAGACTCCTCCTCAAAGGTCCAGACCCATCTGCATAGCAACAAAATCACCTAGGCAAAAATCAGTAAACCAGTGAATGTATTCTAACTTATTTGTTAGTAGAACATGATATTACCTATAATCTGAGTTTAAAGTGGTTAATTATTCTACATTTGTGACTATTAAGAACTCAAAGTTCCAAAGCTTCTATTTAATTTTATTGTTACTGGTTGACTTCGTATTCTGACGAATTTCGCCATTTTATGATATCTTAATATACCTACATACTTGCTTAATATGTTGTCTACATTTTTTCTACGCCTTATGAATATTTGATTTTATTCAAGTCTAAACGAGGATGTAAGAAATGGGAATAAGACTAAAAATGGAGATAGGTAAATTTAATTTATGAACAATTTTATTTATAAGATCTCTATAAAGAAGTGTTTATTACAAGACGCTATACATTATCGGAATAACAGCTTACCGTACAAAACTATTGTTGTATTGACAGCATACCACAATTTGAAACATCTCCACTTCCCGTGATACGTGTAGACGCGCCAGGTTTGAACGAGAACAGTACTAAACACATTATATTTGTGTGAGATACAAAACGAACATAATTGTAGTAATATAATAATAGCAGACCATGTAACTACTAGCCAAGAGCTTCATCTCAGTTAGGCCATAGGTGAAGTTAAAACTTAAAGATGCTGGTTTTCTCACGAGTTTTATTCGTCGTAAAAGTGAGCTTATAACAGCTATAATTTTTTTTACGCAAACAAGTTTATGTGGTACTTGGAGAAGTCGTAGGTTGCCTTGTGATCGAACTCGAAACCTCTACGTGGCAGTCCAATGGTCTTCTTGTAGGCTATAGCTGTGTAAAACGTATGTGCAATAGGTACAGAAACATTTTAAATTATTATATTTATATAATAACATTTTATATTTAACGATACACGTTACTTTAAAGCTTGTACTCTGGCATAAAACAAAGTTAAAATAGGGTACCTCATGATTTTAAACTAGTATAACAACTTAAATATATATTCAGTTTCGAGGTCAAGTCGAGACGTTTCACATATGTACTTACATATAAGATACCGGTAATAAGAATTAGATTATATATTAATAGTTATTTATAGTTCAATGAAAATTAATTACTTAGTGTAGATTTTTGTATTGAAGTTCACAGAACGTTTTATAGCAGGGCTTCGAAAACGAGGCATAATTTATAGTAATTGAATTACCGCAATGGTGTCAAAATAATTATCGCATGAATATTTACAAAGTAGCTGTCACCCGCGTTTCCATCCACGTTTATGATTACTGCTCCAGTCCCGTAGCTTGTAGCATGATGTTATATAGCTTGTAACCTTCCTCAAGAATTGGGCAATCAAATGCATAGATACATAGATAAATGAACTTTTAAATTCAACGGAATTTTCCAGAGAATTCTTAAACAAAGAATAAACATACTCTACTTCAGCTTATATATAGTAGGTATATACATACATATGATACATAGATCATCGCACGGCACGCACGAAATTTTAGTCTATATTATGCATTTGATATAGTTATAGACCGATTCGCTGGTCCAGTGACATACCTACATATGTGTATGCGCTTGCGCAATTGTCGATTATGGTGGCAAGAGATCTTGGTATTTTCTGTTAGGAAAATGTTGGTAGCAACACAGCTCGAAACTATGCTCGATAGACGGTATCTGCTAATAATGCTGTCTACCTGTGCCCCTATTATGTGGGGTGATAGGTATTGTTTACCGAAACATTATTTTTAATGGTTACAAAATTTGCGTATGCCTAGTATACTTGTAAACCTCTAGAATTAAGGTAGAATGCTTGTATTATGAGTAAGAACATGTTAGTAGCGCAGTGGGTGGCATTCGAATCCATATTCTCAATAGCAACACCAGTGCCTTATACATTGGACTAACACCGCTTTGAAATCTAATATTTGGTAGATAGCAAAGAAAATCATAATGAACGAACGCGTCCAACGTCTGATAACAGTCATTGAGACTGGCGTGCACCTGGTCTTATGAGCCAGTCAGGCTCAACGCTCTAGGGCCGCGCAAGTTCGATAGATGCCAATATGGATGGGGAAGAAGAAGAAGCATATCAGTCAACCGGTTAATTAATAATTACCTATTAAATAAAGAAGAGATTTAAAAAAATAACAGTTCGTGCCTATTTTACCCAGAAACTGTTACGTGGTGGATACATCCAATTATTTATATACCCTACTTTTAATGGTTGTACGCAAGACAAAAGACTATAATCAAGTGTTGCTTTTATTGATTAATGCGATCCTTTAGTGATTCAGCGCGGCGGTAGAAGTAGAAAAGCTTGAGCTATTCATTATCTACCACACCCCAGCGCGGATAAAGGATATCGCTTTATTTATTTTTTTATAGTGGATTTTAAGATCCCGAGTATTATTGGATAATTTTACCACTTAAGACTATTGATGTAGGGATATTTTATTTATTCAATTCTCACACAATATCCTGATGGCTAAAAAAGCCGGTGAACGTGAGTAAGAATATTGCGCAGATTGTTAAAAAGGTTATATTGCCATAAAATGAAGATTTTCTTAAGTATGAGGTTGGCTATCAAGAAGACATCCACAGTGAGGTACCTTTTGTCCTTTCGGCACGGTCGGTGTAGCAGGCAAGCGCCGGGTACACCAACCGTGCCTTGCTGCTGCCGCGCACACACACATTAATTACTAGTCTTTTCAAAAAATAATTGTGCTGAGTTTAGGTGCAGTTTGAGTCCATAAGTTGTATGTTTGTAAAGCACACATGGAATGATCCATTATGCGAGTTAAATACAAAACGGGGTACGCGGGAATTCTTTATGTATGTAGGTTTGGTTACACAAGTGTCCAGATACTATAGTAACTACCTTCTATAGGGTTGTACTCGCAAAAAATGTAAATTAGAATCCCGCCCATTTCTAACACGAACACACATTTATAAAACCATTTAACTCTGGAATGCTTAGCGTATAAATATTACTTTCATTGCCTTCAGGGCTTTAGCTATCTCTTCTTTGCAGCCAGCGGTAGCTTGAACGACCTATCGAACCGTGGGTTGCCCGTGTTATGCTATTTTGACAATACATCCTCCAGAACCTATAAATAATAATAATATATTCTATCACATACACACAACACCATCTAACCCAAACTAAGCAGAGCTTGTACTATGGGTACTAGACAATGGATAAACATACATATCTTTATATATATAATTCTTCTGTACGTGTGTTGACAGTGAACTCCTCCTAAACGGCTGGACCGAATTGAATGAATTTTTTTGTGTGTATTCAAGTGGATTCGAGCATGGTGTAGATTTGTTTTTCTTTTTTTTTCGCCTGTCCTGGACAACTGCTGTCGGAACAGCTAGTATATATATATTTCTTTTTTGTAAATACGTACCTACATATTATACATAGAAACACCCAGACCAAGACAAACATCCATGTTCATGCACACAAATGTTTGACTTGTGCGGAAATCGAACTCGCGATCTCAGGCGTGGCAGTCAGTTACACTAACCACAACGCCATCGAGTCCAACAAATGTTTAATTAAGAAAATAGTTGTATTATGGTAAATATTGTTTTTGATATAGCTGTCTTGTGCCCACAGGATGGTCAGGATGGAGGAGGTGACGAGGGCGGTAGCCGCGGTCTCTCCATGGAGCAGACAGCGGTCTTGATCGCTGGAGAGATGGCGGGCAGCGGTGTGCTGGCGCTCCCACGGGCTTTAGCCAAGACAGGTTTGTCCTATTTGATTGAATCCTAGCTAATATTACTGCTACCGCTTATGGTTTTTATTTATTATATTCCCCTTGATTTTGTTACGTGTATTGATGAGACTTGTTTGCTTATGCGAATTTTGCTTTATATCTTTCTAGCACAGCGAATTTATTGAAAGTAGACAACATAGAAAGTAAATGCGTTTTCATCTATTATGTTGCTTTGGTGTTGAATAAATAATTTCAAATATGTTAATAGCATTATTATAGTTATTATATTATACCATCTGTGTATGCCTGAAGGATAAGGCTGTTATGTATCTCACGCGCATTTAAAACTACGTGTAGGTTCTACCCTTAGATTCATTATAGAGGTAAGGTTTCTGTTGAATTCATTCATTATGTTGAAACTTATTAAGACCTCACTCTATTGGCACCTGCCAAAGCGTTAAAATTATTTGATTTTAACTAAGAAGCCAGTCTAAATATAATAAATATTAGGTAACTAATGTGCGTTTGATGATGATCTTTTGTGAATAAACAGTCGTGGTGCTAAGCTATGCTTTTAAATACAATGTGAATGTGTTTGTTTGTCGTTAACTTATTCTCTAAGAAAATTGCGAGCACTAGCGTAGGTAATATTATTTAAGGAATTATTCGCAAATACAAGTTACTTACGAATTAATTGGTTAACCGCCAAAGTTACATATCAAATTTACTAAAGCCTATTTATTTTTAAATTGATAAGGTACGTCCTGACGTAGAATGGATAAAGATCGTTGTGAAACGCAGATTAACATAAAAATGGTTCTTAAACGGACTAACACATGTCAACCACTAGAATTGCCTGATTAAATTAGCATGAGCCAATGTAATTAGGTACTTGATATGAGCTTAATATTGTAAAGCGATAGTGTAGTTCTGAAACAGAGGGATAGAATAGCCTGACGCATGAAACTGTATAGCAAGTTGGAAGTTTAGTTAGATAAATTAAAATGATTATTGCTAATACTTGATTTTACCTATTGTACCCAAAATAATGCTGAAACTTGACCACATAAGAACAAGTCTCTAACTAGAGACTAGTGTCAACTGGCACTGGTCTCTAACACAAAATTAATTTAAAACACAACACACACTATACTTCGCTTTTCCACTGTAACTGCTTCAAACTCTGTGGTAAAACTGCTTCGTAATTTATGAATTATACTGACGTCAATTATATATAATATTCCAAATTTATGTAGTTTGTCTGGTAAAGGTATGTCTAAGTTTTACGCTTAAACTACTGGATAGAATCTGTAAAATTTTCGCACGTCTAATCAACATATAGAATATTATTGATCACGCTATTTATCACGTGAGAGCTAGTATGTAAATGAATTTTTAAGGGAGTTTTCAGGGGCCCCACTGGCATCTTCGGGGCCCAAGCCAACCTCACCTACGAGCGGTGCATCTGTCGGAAAACGGACGAGGCTCTGGCGCAGGCTTTTTAGGGTTGGGTCAAACGGCAGTCGCTTCCGTAATAGCCAAATTAGCCAAACCAATAATGGTAATTTTAAGGAGAGACTCTGCCACATTGGATTGTTTGCCACCGCAAAACGACGCGCAGGACCTCCGCCCGACTCCTGTGGCAAGTGGGCTAAGGCTACCTTGTCAGGGGTAGGCACGGCTAAAGAGGCGACTCCAATCTAAAAGCTCCGTTTCGCATCGTGGAACATTGGCACGCTAACCGGACGTGCGAGAAAACTGGCTTAAAATACTTTACAGGCGGAGGGTCGGTTCCTACAGGAGACTCGGTGTAAAGGCAGCAGATCCCGGTCTATTGGGAATGGCTATAAGCTGATCTATACGGGTGCACCAAGCGGAAAGAACAGGGTGGCCCTGGTGCTGTCTGACGAGTTGCAGGATGATGTCTTGGAGGTGAACCGCGTTAGCGACCGGCTAATGTCATTGCGGATGCTTATTAATGGGGTTATAACCCACCTGATAAGTGCCTAAACACGGGTTGTAGTGACGCCGAAAAGACGTCAATCTGGAATCGGCTTGTAGGACTGCTTCACGGTATATCATTGTCACAGGGGATCGTTTTGGGTGGCCATTTGAACAGTCACGTGGGTGAAGAGAGTGAAGGGTTTGAACGTGTTTACGATGGCTTTGGGTACGGCAGACGAAACTAAGAAGGGGATAATATCCTTAGAAAGTGTGCGGCTGCCGACCTTCCAATTGTGAACACTTACTTCAAAAAGAAACCAGGCACCTCATCACCTACTGATGCGGTCGATGCGCTACCCAGATCGATCTGCTCACTAGGAGACACCACATTGGCAAGGTAGCCAACTGCAAGGTCATACCCGGTGAGAGTCTCACTGCGCAACACCGTCTCCGTGTCATGGATCTCTGCGTAGAGCCCCGACGTATACGTGTAGTATTGCCGGCGTCAAATTCGGTGGTGGTTGAACCACTACACCATCCGTGCAGACGATAGGTGTTAAACTTAATATGAATCATCTTGATATACCTACAGCAATCTTGAAAATGAAAATATCTATATAATACCTAAATATTCTTCTTTTGAGAATTGTAATTATAATATGTTAAAATTGAAAAGAATAATCTTTATCATCTCAGCAACTTATAGGTGACGGGCAAATCGCCTTTATTGCATTCAAGTCATCATTTAGCCTTGATGCTCGTTTTTTTAGAACATCCTGGTCTACAGAGGGTAGACCGATGTGTGGGTTCTCGAGATACTACGGTATGAAAGTATTTTTGGAACATCCCACACGAAGAGACCCTTTCAAGATTATTTCTTCGGCAACGTTTGACTCCGATAAGCATTCCGAGGAATCTCTGGCAGAGACAGAAGCGTACTAACATTCGACTTATGTGTCTCCGATTATGTAATCTTGGGACCTACGGTTTAACGTGGAATCCGAAACACGAAACGAACTCACGAATACACGAATATAAATGAAACATAAAGCTAAACATTGCTTTAATTTATGTACTTGAAAATACAAGAGGATTTAAGAGGATAGAGCCTGGTATACTAAATGTTTAGAATTTGTCAGACATTATAGTCAATGTTAAAAATAACTGTATTACCGTTGATCAAGTGTTGTTTGTAAGAAATAGTATAATAATTTAAAAAAAGATATGAAATGTATAATATAATATGAGACTGTCATAGTTATCAAGTAAAGTACCTAAGGATGTTAAACATCGCGGAAAACCCGAGATATTCTCAAAGGTCTCTGTCTACCCGCACTGTAGACTTATACTAATATTTCTCACACTGAACAGAGGTCCGTGCCAAGGAACAATGGGACAGTTTATATGTATATAGAACTGATCTTGTCGTAAGAATGTAAATAATAATTGTGGTAACAATAGCCATACGAACAGTTGATTGGGCATTTCCTGTTACCTAGCAGTGGGACTTGTTGTTTTGACTTGTATGTGTACAGGGATGTTGCTATATTATTTATACTAGCTGACCCGCGCAACTTCGTCTGCTTCACATTAGAGAATTTGCCCCGTTTATGCAACATTTATCATTGATGCTTCGCTTCTATTGATTGTAGCGTGATGTTATATAGCCTTATAATGCCTATAGTCTTACTCGTTAAATGGGCCATGCAACACTCAAATAATTTTTCAATTCAAACCAGTAGTTCCAGAGATTAACGCGTTCAACTAAACAAACAAACTTTTCTGCTTTATAATATTAGTATAGATTATTTATAAATGTTACAATTAAATAAAATGACACCTTTATGCCCTACGTGTAGGCCTTGCCTGTATAGTGGTAGTGTCAAAATGTAATCAGTTTACCTTTTTATCTTAGATATCTACCTACCTACCTACATAATCTACCTATGAAAGGCCTGCTAATTTACTCCTAAACCGTATTTGTGCCAATTAGCATAATAAGTTACTGAGTTTAATGTACAGGTATATATAATAATATCAGCTCTGTATATAAACTGTTCCACTGCTTGGCACACGCCACTTCTCAGTGTGGGAAGGATTAGGCCATAGTCCACCACGCTGGCCCAGCGCGAGTTGGCAGACTTCACATATCTTCAGGAACATTATGTAGAACTCTCAGACATGCAGGTTTCTGCATCGTTTTTCTTCTAACTACTTAATTAATTAATAAGAACATAACTTCGAAAAGTTCGAGATGCGTGCCTTGTTCGAACTCGTGACACTGCGTGTAATCCCGTTGGATCGGTCTCCCACTAGGCTATCGAGTAGTTTTATACATACGTTTTGGGTTTGGTGCTATATAGTTTTATATTTCTTATTTTGTTTATGTTAATAGTTAGCAGTCTATATGTTACGGGAGGATGTTTAATATGTACAAATAGAAACATTTACTTAATAGCACTGATAACACCATTTTGCTATTGTGTTTGTCAATGTACCTGTGTGACGTAGGTACCTATGTACCTATATTTTTAAACACCCTAACTCATACTTTATTTGACGGCGACTTTATGATGCAAAAGTGAGTTTGTTTATAACGCTTCCACGCCTACCGACCGATCATCATGAAATATCGCATACACATTGTTAGGGGTATTATAGAAAGGGATATAAGGTTTCTTTCAAACAGGGAAAAACACTGTTCCCGAGGGCTATAAATTTATTGACAAAATGTAGATTAACGTGAGCAATGCCAAGGGAAAAATCTAGTTTGAAATAAAAGCCAGTCAATTGAAATTAATAGAGAAGTAAGATTGTCTGTTTAGAGCGTTTTCAAGGATAAACAACTAAAAATTCATATTATAGGATAATAATATCCACTTAACACACACAAATGCAGAGCACAAGCAAATTGCATATTAACGAAAATAATGTAAGTATGTACTAACATTTATTTTATTTTAGTTAGGTACTTAACACATTGCACGCCATGCCGGTCATAATGATAGTGAACAATACATTTTATATTGTATCTGCTACATGGCATTCGTCTCGTGTCGTGATTTACAAAATTCTTACAATACTGTGAAATAAACCTATTCGTAAGTTCAAAACACAGAATATACATTATATCTACTTATAGGTTATATTCTCTGGTTCAAAACGACTCGCAGCCGCAGGTAACAATTCAACCTCACTATATCTATTGATGTATGGATTTAATAATTGCATTGTTAATTTTCGCCCTAAGGTTTTAAAATTAATACAATCATATAAAATTGGAAGTTCATGTTAAACATTAGTTAACGGTTAGGTATACGTGTAGACAATGAATTATCATGTGTAGAGCACATGGCCACAACATATCCTATAAATACCTATAACAACTATCGCACTGTATTATAACTTTGCTTTGGCTTTATAAGCCTGACGATTAGTTTAATAACCTAGTATACTAAAATGAATATAAGCACTTGTCATAATTTCACCTTTCAGTTACTTCTATTATTATATCGTTAATAATCGGTATTCTTGCCTCAGCCGGTTTAGGCCGGAGGGCATCCAAAAAGATGAGATGTACAGTATATGTAATCAAATATATATATATGCCTAATATCAAAATTGATATTAGAGTAACTTGCACATTGGCTCGTCCCGGTAGTCATTCATCCGTTGAGAATCTTAACACCGCGATTCAGAAAGTGCGTGCGAGGGCACAGTGACAACTATTAAGGAGCTCTGTAAACTAATTACGCTGGGTTACCGCGTAAGTAGTTTATACAGCCCCTCGATAGATGGCCTATAATATGCGTATTGTTCAGAGTATACTAACTAGGTTTGAAAAGGGTGCCATCTCTCGGCATAAACGTGCATGCGCTTTCAAAGCGCCATCTCTATTTCCTAACCAAAACTAATTATCTATGTAGCTATATACCTATAGCTATGGAGCTCTTTTTCTATTTATTAAGCTACTTATGTTGAGTGCCCTAGTGTTAAAGAGTACCAAGCCGAAAGATTGTGATTAACATATTATTTTCATTGACGAATCTCTATAAGTCTCCTTTCGGTTTGGTACCCGCTTGCTTGGACACTCAGTGTTAAGGAAATAACAAATAAATAAAACAAGAATAGTTTTATTCATTATATATCATTTTCTATTTTTTAATTTTTATGTTTATCATAATATATTTGTACAGCAGCATGAGTATATGTACCTAAAACAAAATGATTATTACAAAAGGCAGGTACACTTATTTATGAAGAATCTGCATAGCTAAGTACTACTTAAGATGAAACTGTTTTATAACATACAATTTCTATATAAAATGTGTATGAAATTGTTTTAAAATAAGAAGTTTGCCACAAAGCAAGACGCTGCAAGACTTATGTTAATGTATTTCAATTACTTTCATAATATAATTCCCTATAGCGCATTGTTGTTGCATGACGCAGTTGATATTAAATCTATTTTATTCTTTAGAACAAAAATACAGTATGTGCTATTTGAAACTTAATTATTTGTCGTCATTTTAAAGTTAGTTTCCCTATCCAGTCATTCATTTTTCATTAATTTACATACCCCAATAAATATTTCATCAAATAAATATCTTAAAAAATAATCACTATTGTTGTAACATGTAGTTTTTGTATGTATTTCGTACTCATAGAATTGAATCGAAATTTTGCAATAAATCCGTGAATCTAAAATATCAAAATGCCGGCTAGCACAAGTTAACTTGTTAAATTGGTAAGTTACCAGTGTTGGCGTTTTTGCATCCAAATATTCCAAATGCAAAGTGGCGAGGTATCGTATTAATATAAATAACTCTCACACAAGAATAAGCGTCCTTTTCGCAAAATATCACTAAACTAGCAGTGATACACAAGATTATAGAACGACAATAAAATTCGTCGCACTACAAAAATAGTCAATATTCTTTTTCTGGACTAGTTTGAACACCAGAACGGAGAAGTAATCTCGACTCAAAGTTTGATGAACAGGAGACACCGGAAATACCAAAAAAATACACACAAAATGGAATAATCACAAACGAGCGCGGGCACAAGTTGCGATGGCCATATTATAATAACAATAAACAAATAATAACAATAAATTTATCAAATATGCAAGTGTTGCCATGTTAAATATTAATTGATGGTGTCGGTTGGGTTGTAAATCTCATTTCTTACAATTTAGGCATGTATTATTGTTTTAAGACTAATTATTTTTTATATATGAATTATGTATATTCAATTGTAAAAGAAAATCTTGTTAGCGACATCTGTCGGAAAATAAATAAATCACTACGTCTATATGTTTCTACGCCCGAAAATCAAGATGGCGTTACTTTCTTTGTAAATATTTAGGACGTTCTAACTGTGCCCCCCCTGGTATTGTTAATGAACTGTGCTACTTTTAAGTTATTATTTTAACTGATTGTGTCGAAATAATAGAATGACGACTGGAGGACCGTATTTACGACTTATTGTGCTGATAATAAGATAAAATGAAAATTATTATTAGTTTGAATACTTAGATTGGGATTAAGAGCAGTTTAATGCCATGCCAATTTGTTTTATGGTAAACGAAGCTTTAAGATATGGTTTTCTGTTAATTACTGTCATAAAGTAATTTTATTGTAATTCAAATGCATGAATTGGCCTTTAAATGATTTCGTAATTTACGAAGCTGGTAAACCAGTGCTGTCTAGGTTGTCTACCTACTTACTTCCCTCCTTCATCTTTTTTTAACGTTGTAACCAAAATGTGATTTGTATGCCTATACCTATTACCAAATAGCATGGAGGCTCTACAATAATCTATATATATATATATAGAATCCTCACTTTTACGGTCGACAATCAAATTGAAATATGTATTCAAAATGTCGCATATTAATAGATACTTAAGCGTCATAGTAAACTAGTTATGTAATTGTGGTCAGGCGATGGAAAAACACACAAAAAAGACAACCGGTTTGATAAATTCGTTTAATCTGTCGTAGACAAGCTACGATCACAGAGTAGGTACCTATCAAAAACACGCTTAAAACTGTTGTGAAGGGGCAAAACAGGTCTGTGTTAAACACGTTATGAATTAGTCGTACCGTATTTAGTTTGATTCATGAATATAGGCCTAACCTAATTTCACAAAGTTGGGTAATATTGGAAACTATTACAACACGTATAGTAGGTTAGATACCTTTCGTGCAGTTTTGTGAGTTACTTGCAGGTTTCTTCTCATAGGCTCAACCTTGAACCTTGCAACTAACCTAATAATAACTGCAGTAACTTATTAAACTCACCAACCTATGTACATATTTTGACGTTCATAATTATTACTTTGTAACCTAAAAGAACAAATGATTTTTGACTTACAACTTTGCATAACTGAACCTAGTGACATAAATTGTTTGATCATCGGTAGGTTTTACTATACATTTGCATATTGTCGGCCTCGATGGCGTAGTGGTTAGTGTAACCGACTGCCACGCCTGAGGTCGCGGGTTCGATCCCCGCACAAGACAATTATTTGTGTGCATGAACATGGATGTTTGTCTTGGTCTGGGTGTTTCTATGTATAATATGTATGTATTAACAAAAAAAAAAGTATATATGTATGTTTATCCATTGTCTAGTATCCATAGTACAAGCTCTGTTTAGTTTGGGCTGGTGTTGGTGTTGTGTGTATGTGGTAGAATATTATTATTATTAGTTCCTCGTTCTTAAATACGTTTCAAGCTAGCCGTATTAAGTTTGTTTTATGAAAAGATCCTATCCTCCGGTTTCTGAATAGAGAAATACATGTTGAGAACGATTCAAACTCTACTAAAGTATTTCTTATATAATATTGGGTAATTATTCAAAACTATAACAACACTGCTACATGGTAGGTAAACTGTGTTATTGCTTCCAACTTAAGTTTTCCTAATTCTTGTTACAACTCTTTTGAGCGTTGGCATATTTCGCCATACATAATGATCATGTTCATTAAAATTTGAATATGTTTGATCCATACATATATATATATATATATATATATATATATATATATATATATATATAGAGATCAAACATATTGAATTACGTCAAGACCTCTGAATGGCCATGGACGTCATGGTTGATCCACTGCGTTCGGAGATATTATACAGAGTTCACTCATGTTTCTTAATATGTAGAAAATAAGCTTACTGCATCTAAGACTTTTCTCTAAAGCTCTAGAAGTTGTAAGAATTCTGCCTACCATGCTAGCAAGGGTGATAGGACTGCACGGATAGCGCAGGGGTTAAAGTGTTCGCCTCGCGACTATTACTGCGTCGCAAGTTGTGGCTTCGAATCCCACAAGGGACAAACGGTTGTGTGATCCACAAATGGTTGCTCCGTGCCTAGGTGTTCATTCTGTCGGTTCATCCGATAGTAAGTGACAACTGCCACTCAAGAGCCTATCCTTGGCATCATAGATGCTATTCAAAGTAGACATTAAGTATCAAGTCACTGCCTATAGTAATATAGGGAGCAATCAAGCACGCGATTTTCTGTCTAATGGTAAGGAGTTACCATAACTTATATGAAGGTGATTAAGGAATGACGGGAGGGGCAGAAATGGAAAAAAGGGTACGAGAAGAGATTGGATCTATTGAAAGTTTGGACCAACTTGAATAAGATTTCAATTGATGAAAGTTTGAACGCTAGGCAAGGATATAAGATGCTTAAAAATTGAAGCATTCAGTAGTAGCAGCTATACAGAAGCAACCGCTAGTAATGTGGATATAATTATGTACCTACCTATATTTGGTACCAGATTCTTAAAATAGATATGTAGAAAAACTAATTAGTATGTATTAGCAGTACATAAAATATAATTTGTTCTAAGATTTGGATTATTGTTCCTTTCCACAGTATTATCAGATAATCTATAAAATATTATTCAAATCATTGTCTGAAATGTTCAGGCAAAAGTAGTTTAACTAAATTAAGAACGAAATGAATAATAAGTATGCTACACGTGTTTAATCGATTCGGAGCTAGTTTTATATCATTGTTAAGAGATAGTTCCCATTTAAATATCTAGTTTAACGAGTTCCCAAATTTGTTTTATTCATGAGAAGATTGGCTCTCAGTCCTATGGAAATATATACTAATATCAAAGTGGAATATTATGCAATTATCCGACGTTTCACATAAATATGCGAATGCCTCACTGAGAATTTGGATGTTTATCCAACTAAAGCTCAGAAACTAGACGGGGTACTTTGTGGCATTTCTTTAATATATTTGTGTACGTCTGTATTTAAAAGATTGGACAGTTTTGCAATAAGTAAGCTTTCATATCAATAGACTTACAAATCTTATTTTAATATATTATAAATAAGCACGGTGAAGGCAAACATCGTGAGGCAACCTACATGTCTTGAAGATATGAGAAGTCTGCCAACCCGCACTAAGCCAGCGTGGTGGATAATGACCTAAATCGTCTTAAGGGAAAGGTTAGCCCAGTAGTGGGACAGTTATATACAGTGCTGAATACCGCATATAGGTATGTATAAATAAATGCATATTTAACTGAAGTGAAATGATTTTATTTTTCATCTATCTACTATCAAACAATAAAGTCTAATTTCGTGTAATGATATTTTAAATGAAACTTCACTGAACGTGAGTACAAAGTAAAAATAAGAGCACTAAAACTGCTTTTGAAACTTTGTTTATACATTCCCCAATGCGCGACGTTTCGGTTGCTTTTCAGCACGCGGAGACTAAGATAGTTATTTTATCGTATGCGATTTCTTTGTAAGTAATACGAAACAATAAAATATAGAACATGTGTTTCTGATGCGCAGTATTAGATCCAGATATATGTCGAAGGCCATTGACAAATAGGTGTATTACATTCTCTTCAGCTTTTATTATTAGATGTAAGTGTTATTCACGGTATTCTCGTGCATACTTATAATAAAACTAGAATGTGTCCGCATATACAAGTTCAACCGCAACGTCATTTATGCGGATCGTCCTACTTGCCATTTCTCCGATTCTACTACAGATGTAGTACTAGGTAGATTCCTAGTTAAACTCCCAACTACTAAATTGTCCAAACCGAATCAAAATTAATTTAGTGATCTTTGTGTTTTCCTGTAACAAGTGGATAGGCAAGATTGTTACCTTAACCTTTATATTTTAAGAGCAGGTACCTACCTTATCATCATATCTGAAAGCTTAATTATTGCATGCGCGGAACAAGAAAAAGCCATACGTTCTGTAAACCGTTGTGTCAATTTCGCGCATCCAATGATATCCAATGATAAGGCCTCTGGTCCCTCAAAATTCTTGGCCCCAATGAGATTTCCAATAAAATCTCCAGAATCGTTCCAGATTAATGAAACGCACATTGGTTTTTTGTTTATCATTAAATGACTGCGTATACCATGTTTTGTCTATTTGTCTGTTTGTTCGTGTAAGAGTGAAATCACCCAGATATACAATTAGGAAACTTACTTAAAGCGAATCTATATTTTAGCACCTAATAACAAGTGTTACAAGACAGGATCTGAGACCTTGAACTGGTCGGTCTAAATATATATTATAATATATCAACTGTCTAGACATTCAGTGTGATTAATTCATAAATGAAATTGTAATAAACACGCTGATCACAAAGGCAGTGGCGCCACTTCATACGCAACGTAGAAAATAGTGTTGTAACGGTATATTTTTCGTTGTAGATCAAATGATTTTTATTGCAAATTTTAATATAACTTATAGCAGCGATAGCTTAGTGGCAGAACGTTGGAATGGTTAGCTAAAATCTCGCTATAAGCCCCACGACATGCTTCTCTATCTTTCAAAGGAGTGATTGACATCACGAGAACGCTGAGAGATCTCAGTAACATTTACAAATATATAATTATGAAGTTTGCCTTCTTGCACTGGGCCAACGCAGTGGCATATAACCCTTTTCGAACTGGGATGACGCCTATACTCAGCAGATGGCTAATTTATAAAACCGTTATGAATATCTTTATTGCAAATTTAAGATGTATATATAGATATCGGCAAAAATGCCGTCATATCATTTATTTCTAATCTTTGATATACGAACGAATGGATATACTACCTACTAAAGTTTTTTGTGACTAGTGTTTTTTGCTACTTCCATGAGCTTTGAGTCAGCAGTCAGCATTACAGCAGCATTGAGTCTGCTCAATGCCTAAAGCGTCTATAAAACAAAATTAAAATGTAGTAGGTACATTTAGAGATACCTATCTGATATAAACGGAATTATAAGTAAATTAAGATAACAGAAGTTAGTCGGTAATTCGTTCTCGTTATGTCTGATAAGTCTCATTATCATACCAAAGCCGGTCTGCTGGGTCGACGCCCAAACAAGTATTCTCAAACTGCTTTTTAATTGCTTTGTATGTTTTACTATTGAGTTATATTGTGCAATAGTGTTACGTAATTTTTTATATATACTTTTTAATAACGATAACCTGTCTCATCGATATTCGAACCAGTAGGGTATTCTGTAAGCTCTCACTGTCAAATTCCCTACTAAATCTACAGCGGAAAACTATTTTATTATACAGGATGTCCGGTAATTATTGGATAACCTGGAAATGTCTTATAGTGGAACTGATGGTCGTTCAGAAAAAAATATGAAAAATAGTCTATCCTAACTACTACCTTCTTTTTTTTTTGGACCGAAGTTCCTTATCGCGCTTTGTGAAAGGGGGCTAGACGGAAAAAATTCTTACGAAAAGTTGTCACGACACTTTTTGCTATAGTAAGCTATTGTAAGCTGTGCGGCGTGCATAAGTAGTTACGCTATCTCGCTCGCACTGTTCATTCATGCGCCAGCAGATTACTTCATTATGGAAAAAACGCGTGACCTTGTGGCCAGCTGCGAGCTAACAGACTTCTTATTATTATGCACGCGCCATGTAGGGTGTGTATCTTTTATGGATTTTTTTAGATTTTCGGAAATTTATAAATTAATTAATTAAAAAAATTTATTACAATTCCTTCACTAATTAATCGAAAGGAACTTCGTTCCATCCGGGTGTCCCTTGACACCTCTCAAGTTTTTTTTTAACGTGGGGGAATGCAATGTCGCATATCTCTCCGCGGGGGCGGGCGGAGGGATTATGTCGGACTCGCCGGGGAAAGAAAGATGGAAATAATAGTAAAGTACCTCCCGGAATACCGACTAAACCTACCACGGTGTTCCTCGACAAAACCACTATCGACGGGGCCGCGCGAATCGCTTTCGCATGCGGTCGCGACCCCGCCGAGGTTACGGCCCGCCGTGTGAAACGGCAGGCCACTACTCAACAAGACCTACCCATAATAGGCAGACTTCACGCCACTAGTAAACCCTACTGTCCCCCCTCTAAAATGAGGGGAGACGGACCCGACACAGAGGCGCGCGTGGGAACACGCACGCCGCCTCTCGGACCTGGTGCTGAACGGATGGCGGGCAGGCCCACAAAGCCCGCCACCCCCAGGTCAAACCTCAGGGTGGCTGGAGGTTATCTCGCGCGCTCCGGCGCCCGGCTCTGCGGTTGGGGAGAGGGTTTAAAAGCACCCTCTCCCGCTCCGCCGCCTCCTTGATGGAAATCACTTCCCCGCAAAAGGAGGCGACGGCGTTCCACGACCTCTTACTCCGGACCATAGACTGAACTACGGCCGGGAGCGAGAGGGCAACCGATCCGACTGCCGTGATCAAATCACGACGCTGCGATGCCCAGGCGGAGCAAACCGCCAAAGTGTGTAGCGCCGTGTCCTCAATAACGTCGCGGCAGTCGTCGCAGTGGTGACAACCGGGCGTCTCTTGCCGGCGTATACGACACAGGAACCGGCCAAAACAACCGTGGCCAGTCAGAACCTGTGTCAGCCGGAAGGTGAGGGCGCCATGCCGCCTCTCCAGCCACTCCTCAAACATGGGACTTACCGCCACGATCGTGGCGTGCCCGATCCTAACTACTACCTGAGATATGTGTTTTTTTTTAATTACCATGTGTAACTTTCTTGTATACTACGACCATAAATGAATGAAATCCATCGGTTTTTTGTTGTTTTATTATTAAACACTATTTATGCTAATAGATAGACAGTCAAAAGTATGCTATGCTAATATAGCTTGCACTTAATATATACATATATATATTTTCTTTTTTTCTGAACGTCCTAAAACGTCCGCGAAGGAGTATAATATTTATTAGCGTTATAATTAAAAAGTTACCAGAAATGTTAACCACTTTACCATGGCAGAAACAATAACAATTTCTTTTTCACCTTAAATACTGTTTTATATAGAATTTACATCAATCCGTGGGTCAGAAGAGCAGACCAACAAACCGATGGCTTATAGTGAAAACCTCGTTACTGCGAAATACGTAACTTTTCAGGACGCTCAAGAAACTGCGCTCTGTAAAATTTTGTTCCCACAGAAAACCAAATCAGACCATTATTATCATGTAATTTAAATGTGCTTCTATGTACGTGTTTATACAAATATTTAAAAATTATTAAGGAAAAATATTTTATTTTGTTCAAATATTTGATGCGCCGTCGCGAGGTTATCACACACATGGTGTTAACAATTTTTAGCTTTTAATACATAAAACTATTATCAAACAATAATTTTGTTTTTAAAAAGGAAGTTCTATATCGCTTACCTTAATTGATTAATGTTATTTATTTTCGAACGATTCGGACCTGTCACATAGATAAAGCTGTTGTCAAATTTGACATTTTATCATTCCGTAAAGGTACTCTGTGCGTTATTCTCTCTTGAATAATAGACTCAAGACCTTGTTTTATTTTTTACAACTCCATACTTGCCCTGATCTTGGTTTTCATTTTTAAGTGAATGTACAGGCTAGCGAATTTATAGTTAAGTATTCACATTCTTAACTATAAACTTCGCTAGTCTGAAAATTCACATAATTAATCACTACATCATTATAATAGATATATTATATACCCACGCATATGTATGTATTTAAAAAAGTTGCTTGAATCGAACGCCAGTTAGCGCTAGTATCGCCAATGCATTGAGTGACGTATCTATCTTCCTATATACAAAAATGTACTGTGTGATCACACCAAACTGACTCGAGCGAGTAGTTACAAGGTATGCATTCAAGATCATAGATGACGCTACCAGTATCGAATCAAATTTTGCGTGAAACAAGATTGTGCGTAAAGAGGTTTGCCCCCAGAAATATAATAAAATTAATTAACCTAAAATTGCATACCCGAGGTTTTCACTCTAAGCCATCGAAACATACTTTCGTTTATGGATGAATTTCCATACAAAGGCATAGCATGTATGCTAAACACTATTATATGATACAAGATTTTGCCCGCGGCTTCGCTTGCTTAAATATCGGTTAGGTAAGATTAGTAGCAGTAGTTTTTCTGGATGAATGGTAACGCAACTTTTCTGTACTCCTGACAGAATGTTTGCGAAATTTCATGATGATCGGTCGACTAGGCGGCCGATCGGTTCGTTAAGGAGTGAAAGCAGAAGAAACAAACACACACACATATAAACAAACATTTGCATTTATAATATTAGTAGGTACGGATTAGAACTTTGAAGTACTACTTACCTACTTATGATTTCCGTTCAAGTATAGAACAACATATATTTTTGTTCACGGCTCCAACTTCAATGTTCTATTTTAATGTCAATGTTTTGTGTAAATTATCAATGTTTTATTTTCCAGGATGGTTTGGAGTGCCATTGATCGTCCTTGTATGCGTTGTGGCAGCATACAGTGGAAAGCTTCTAGGTGACTGCTGGTCCATGCTGGAGGCGCGTGACCCTCAGATGAGGACACGCAAAAGAAACCCATACGCCATCATCGTCGAACAAGCTCTCGGCAAGAAATGGAGGTACGAAAAGCTACCATATGTTTCTATTTGTATTACTTTCTGCAGGCCGAACTTCGGCTAGGACGGCCAATCTTAACAGGAATTGGCCATCTGCGCAAGTGTGTAAGCAATCACAAGTGTACTCTCTATTCCCTAACTTTCATAGTCCAATGGGAAGGTAATAGGACATGACCAGAGAGAGATCGGGCGAAGGACCACCGGCTATACGTGCCAGATATCATTGTGCCCCGGCAAGCCCATAAATCGTTTAGTCTTATGTCCTACGCTTGATCTCTCTCCGATCGAATCGGATTGCCGCCACATCGGTTGTTGAGCAGAGAGTGCGCACACACTTGTGTATGCGAACTGTGATTGTGATTCAAACATGAAGCAAGAGATATGCCAGCGTCGTGGCAAATTGAAATCAGTAGTTTCTCCTTAATCTTCCG
This sequence comes from Catocala nupta, assembly GCA_963675205.1. NCBI lineage: Eukaryota > Metazoa > Arthropoda > Insecta > Lepidoptera > Erebidae > Catocala > Catocala nupta. The sequence continues at coordinate 38,649,305 of OY776078.1, forward strand.
AGCAACACGTGTGGATTTATGAGCGCAGTATTTAACAGTAAGGTATATTCACACTTTAAGGTCTTTTACCTCTATTTTTACTCTACTTTAATTCTTAATTGACATGGAAATGTCTCCGATACGCACAGACATGAAATTATAGAAGTGAGACCGAATATTGTCAGACTTGTCAAGTGTTACAAGCTTCCAGGAGTTAATGTTTATTAATGTTGTGTATGTATTCTTACAGTGTGGTGGTATCGATCTCCATCATAGTGACTCTGTTCGGCGCTTCGGTGGTGTCCCTGCTGCTGGCTGCGCAGATCATCGAGACCTTGCTAATGACCCTCGTACCTACCCTCACCATCTGCACGTGGTACTTGATCGTCATCGGCGTCATGACACCGCTCATCTTCTTGGGATCACCTAAAGATTTCCAGTAAGTTCCATATAGTTCAACATACTTATAACCGGCAAAAAATTGTTAATAGACAAAGCATATCCACAGCTGTGATTAGCTGACTGAATTAGCGACAACCAATCAAATCACGACATGCGTTTGGTTTGGGCACATCGTTTATAAGCCCTTCAAAAACATTATAAATTAAAGAGTTATTTCATAATGAAGCAAAGGCGGTTTTTTTTCTCACGATTTCATTGCTATACCTACGTTATAGCTTTAAAGAGATTTGGTTCAGACATTTGAACCTTGAGGCAAGACACTCACATCTTTATAATAGTATACTTTAAAGATGGAAGCGATTGCAGGTGCTACGTAAATAATTATAAAAATACTGGTGCTCTAAAACGATCTTGAAGTTTAACGTGCAACGATTTTAATATTATGAACAAGCTGTTACTCTAATACTCGGCCTCTTGAAAGAGTACTATAAGTTTTATCTATTATAAATTGCTAAACCCTATCAGTAATGCATCAACCATAACCAACTAAAGGCATCAAAAACACAACAGAGCATGAAATACAAAAAACTTTGACGAACTGCACAATAATACGCCAAGAAACATATCATCTGCAGTTGTCACTAGCAAACTTGTATTGTATACAGTTCTATACAGTAAAACAAGTGGTGTCTTTAGCAAAAAGCTAACGTGGAGGTACTCTCTTTGATAGGCAGATTAGAATTGTATTTATAAAGATTATTTTTAATTTCAGTCTGATCGGCACGATTGCATTCGGAACTTCAGTAGTGGCATGCATCCTGTACTTCATTCAGATGATGAACGAGGTGTCTCCTTTCACATACCGCTACGGGATCCATGGCTTTATGGACTTCTTCCTCGCGTACGGCACAATCATGTTCGCTTTCGGAGGCGCATCCACATTCCCCACAATACAGAATGACATGGCTGACAAGACCAAGTTTGGAAGTGCTTTGAAGTACAGCTTCGGTGGTAGGTTTCTGAATACATAATTCAAACTGCTGGGCCAATGGTTACATCCCATATAGTAAACTTAAGCTTTAAACCGATGCAAACACACATATAAACCGGACTAGAGTTTCGAAATCAAAAATCAAAATCAAAATAAATTTATTCAAATTAGGTTACAAGGTAACACTTATGAATGTCAAAGTTACACGTAAATTTTTCCTGTGAATTTACATTTACTGCCACGAAGACCTTAACTGTCTAATAATTGGTACCTACTACCAATTAATAGCAATGGTAATGGTTCAAGTGGTGACTTTCTATAAGCTGACTTATCAATTCAAATTTTTCAAGTTAAGTATATTGTTGAAGTGAAAACATTTTTACGCGCGTTGATCACTTTTTGGGTGAACAAAATTCATGGAACTCGCGTCATCGTCACCGAACGCTAGTTACTTAGTTTTCACTTCTATCGGCAGTCCCCAAAGACTGCTTCTTTTTAGAACGCTATTATCTTAAATATACTATTAGTAATACCAATAGTCACATTTGAACAACTATTTTTGCATTTATCGAGAAAGGTATAGGATATCTAACAACGTGTTATGACGCTTTAAAGCGGAGCTGCTGAAACTGTGGAGAAGCAAATATAATTATAATCAAATCAAGTGAAAAAGATTGTCTCTTTAGTATGCATCACAAAACTCATCAGGATACATCATTCATATTGTATATATATATTCACATAGGTAACATATGTTTTGTTTTTCTGTTCATCAGCCGTGTTGATTTTGTACCTGCTCGTGGCTGTCGGAGGATACGTTGCTTATGGTGAACGCGTGTTCCCTAACGTGGCTCTCTCTATGGCTGCCACACCCTTGACCCTAGCTGCCAACATCCTGATGGCCATCCATCTTCTTGCCGCCTTCGTCATTATCATCAATCCTGTCTGCCAGGAAATGGAGGAGCTTTACAACGTTCCCAGAGGTAAGTTCCAAGTTCATCCGTGATTTGACATTATTGGTGTTTTTAAATAATTTCGACGATGTTCTTAATATACCTATTATTGGGCATTTCGTGATTTTAGGTATTCTAGGGTGTGTACTTTGCTAAATACTGTACGTTTAAAGTGACGTAACCGTCAAAGTGGTCGCTTACCAACCGGTTATAAAGTTAAAGTGATCGCTATACAATGGTTTTCCTAGGATGTCTACTACTTTATGGGGTCCTTCAGGAATAGCGTAAATAAGTTTTTATAGAATTGGCATCTTACAAGTGATTGTCTAGTTGCATTAAGCGCCTGAAAGCTAACATAAGGAATATGCAAGCTTTTACACTGTTGGACGAAGATGTTGTGAGCTGAGAGCAGTCTCTAATAAGTTTAGAAAACATGAGTCTTTGTAAAGCCGCCAAATTACAGTTTTGTAATAAAGTTTAAAAAACTATAATCCAAATACGTAAACAGGGTCTAATGTAGCCGAATTAAAAATGTATGTAGTTGTATGTTCACCCGGGCCATTATTACGAATCTTTTGACACCTTATTAATTAAAATCGGTTCAGTAGTTTAGGCCCTACGGTGGAATATACAAACATACATACCCAGGCTGCCAAAATCATTACCCTTCCTTTTGGCTTCGCCGTAGTCGGGGAAAAATAGCCACCAAATGGCGCATTTGTTGACTCATTTTATGTCCGTATTAATGAACGGATGCAACAAATATATAATGTACATTGACTACCTCGTTGGCGGAGCGGTAGTGAATACGGCTATTGTACATGAGGTGTCGGGTTCGCTGCCCATTATTAAGGTTACTGGTGTAACTTTAGGAATGCATTTACCTATATATAGAATACATTTGATAGGTTTACACACGCCTTTAACAAAGTTTTGTGATGTTGATCTGCCTTGTAACAAGTGGGACTAAAGGAGTCTGCTCACTACCCCGTCTCATACCATGACCGCGCTAGGGACGTGTCAGGCAAATGTCTTATAGCAGGTCGTATCGTGTTGCTTTTCGTGTCTGATACGTTCCTAGCACGGTCATGGTATGAGACGGTGTAGTCGGCAGACTCTTTTAGTCTCATGTATAGACGTATGGTACAAGTAACGAGATCATGAAGAATCGTCTTATTTTCGGTGGAGTACAGCTTCATGTACAAACCTCACTCTAGAAACTCACAAAGTCTTGTGGTTTTATGGTTTGTTTTATTATGTCAGGAATAAACTGTGATTGATTTAGACAAGTCTTTAGGGCGTGGCGTAATGTTTAAACATACCTACCATTTAATGACGCGTTTGGAGATTAGGTTAAGGAGTTCTAATGGCCGTTGTCGTTCATAAAATTCAGCAAGTAAAACTTATTTCGCGATTATTAAACAAAACGTAGGTATCTCTCAAGATACCTACGTTTTGTTATAATACACAAAATGTTAGTTATTCATCTAAATTTATTTTAAAAAGTATAAAGTATGCTCCTTCAGAAACGATACATTTACGCCAACGAATAATCAACGAAACATTTTATAAACTCTTTTTCCGGAATTGAGTTCGGTTCTCGCCGCGAATTCTCCTTTATGTCTTCTACCGAATGAAAATGGGTGCCACGAAGTGGTAATTTGAGTTTAGCCAAAAGAAAGAAGTCAGCTGGAGCCATGTCTGGTGAATAAGGTGGTTGCTCGATGGTATTTGTTGAGATTTTGGTCAAAAATTCGTTCACAATGATGGCCTTGTGCGAAGGCATCGTGATGCAAATTCCAAGGATTTTCTTTCCACAAATCTGGCCTTTTCTATCGAATTTGCTTACTTAAACGCCGCGTCACGCACAAATAATATTCTTTATTTACCGTTTGACCTTCTGGCAAGAATTTCGAGTGCACAACACCATAATAGTAAAAAAAAAACAGTCAACATGACTTTGACTTTTGATCGACCTTGACGTGGTTTTTCCGGTTTCTTCGAAGGCACCACTCCGAAGCTTGTTGACTAGTTTGCATGTCAAACTTGTAAACTCAGGTCTCGTCACCAGTAACTATGCGTTTCATGAATGTATGGTTGGAATTGACTCGTTCTAGCATGTCCTCGGTGACTCTTATGCAATTGAGTTTTTGGAGAAAATTCAGGTCTTTATATACCCAAGTGATTATATAAAATGGTACGGATCGACTCGTGAGACACAGAAAATTCAGCGACTATCTCTCTCAAACTTGAATGAGGATATTTAGTCACTATTTCCTGCACTTTTGCAATGTTAACTTCAGTTGAAGATGTTGATGGCCTACCAGAGCGATGCAAGTCTTCCATCATGTCTCGACCGCTTTAGAACGCTTTGTACCACTTGCACGTATTTTTGATAAAGTCCATTCACCGTAAGCCTTTTGTAACATTTTCAGTGACTCCCAACACGAAATTCCATTAGCGATGCAAAATATAAGATAATCTCTTTGTTCGATGTTTTAGTCCATTAGGAAATTCGCATTACACACTAGATATGTTCTAACTAAAAATAGCACTCTATTTGATCTAGCAAACAGATGCAACTCAAACTCCGCGCTAAAATGGAAAACAGTTGTGCCAAACTAACAACAAAAAAAAAACAAGAAATTTAATTTGGATCCTATTTACATAATATTGTCTTCTGTTTACGAGAATTTCAACGAGCGTTGGTGTTTTACATCAGCTATGTGTTCTTTTATGCGGGTGCCTATGCTTCTCTTGGTTTGACCAATGTATTAGATTTTTAAGAGATTAGATTAAGAGTCCGCAGTCACAATCTATTTTATAGACCCCTGCATCTTGTAAAGGTAATTGGCACTTGACGGATGGTAAAAATTGACTTATCTTTGTTGGCGGCTTGAAGTATGTCTTGATTGAAGCTCGCTTCAAGATGTAGCCAATCTTGTCAGTGACATCCCTTACATAAGGCAGTTGTATAAGGCAGAAACGTCGGGTAAAGTGTAAACCTAAATATAAATAGTTTTAAGTTTAAATAATTTAATTAGCTTATAAATTAGTAAAATTCAATAGTAGTAGTAGTGTAACAGTTTCAAAATTATGTAATACAGTGATAAATAAACAACGCTATAAAATCCGTATATAGTAGTTTAATTTCAATTAATTAGGAACCATAAACAAATCATCAATTTCCGATACTTTTTTGACTGAATGTATATTGCCGAGGGTTAGGCAATGTGTAAAGCAAGCACCCTTTATCAGCTATATCGAGGTCTCACGTTATTGTTAAACTTTTTTGTAAGTAATCTGGTCGGTTGCTAAGAAACTATCTATTAACCTTGTTTATATCTTTTTAGATTCCGTCGGCTGGCGCATGGCTGTCCGTCTGTCCATCATGGGTGCCCTACTGTTCATCGGCGAGAGTATTCCCCGTTTCTACACAATCCTGGCTTTGATCGGCGCTACCACCATTGCTCTGCTTACCTACATCGTGCCTTCAGTGTGCTACTTGAGCCTTGTTGATCAACCACCCGCGGAGGGTCAGGCGCCAGTGTGAGTACTAAACAAATTTTAATATAGATTGTATGTTTACGAGCCTCATCTCAGAATAAGAATGGTTATGTAATCCACCAGAGCAAGCCTAGTGCAAGTTGACAGTCTTAATACATCTTGAAGCACATTATGGGTAACCCCTAAGACGTGCAGGATTCCTCAAGATGTTTCCTTAATTACCGATTTAAAATTGACACATAATTCATAAACTGTGCGATACGTATGTGTGACATAAAAATTAGTGATAATTGTATTTACATAATATCTATTTGTTTCTGAATATATACTTTCTGTTTATTCTTTACTCCATGGTTAATTGGAATTTAATTTCTTCGTCATCACCACGGTCATCACTCACTTCGATATAGTAATCTGTGCATAAAATTTTGAATCAACAATTATTATAAAGTATAATATAATATTCGAAATATTTAGTATTTCGAATGTTATATTATAATTTATACCTATTTTATAAAAGTCTTTAAGATTAAGCTAAAGAAGATCTTCTTTAGCCAAATTGGGTCGTCTTCTCAAATATTATATCCACTGGAGTACTAGTAGCAAAAAATGGAGTCGAATATTTTTAAGTCAATGTGACACTTAGAGAAGAGAACATGTTGCGTAGTTGCCATCGTGCTTAACACATCGACTATTGGTATTCTATTGTGTCTGCCAACCGCCGTCTAATGAGTTAAAACCGTCTTTTAATGTACAACGATTAGTGTCGATTAATTATTAATTGTTGATATTGTGATTTTAGTGCGGCTCCAGGCTGGAGGAAGATGGTATGCTACGAGGTGATCGCGATGGGAGTAGTGGGTGCCATTGCAGCCGCCATCAGCGCGTTTAACGCCATCTTCAGTACATCCATGGCTGTACCTTGTTATCTGTGATAACCCTTTACCCTATTCCACTCGTCATTTTGCAAACATTAGTTTTAATATGCAATAGAATCAGACAGGGTTATACATCCCAATATTGTTCTACTACTAATAATCTGGAGAACGATTTTATATGTTTATATTGTAAGTACTTCAATAACAGTCTGTGCATGGTTTAAGATCTAGACCATTAATAATGGAGTCAATTTATCACTTTACGATCATTATTAAACCAATGAGGTTTTGGTGTAATGTATGTTTCTTAAGTCGTTGACGTAGCTAGCTACCATATACTTTTTAAAATACCACATTTCTGACATAATATTATTTGTTTAAAGTGTTAATAATCATAAAGATTATATAAGAGATGTTTGAGTTTTTTGTTTTTTAATAAATAATTAATTATTACTAAGTGGCTAAATTTAATCAATTACAGTAAAATTTCGACCACTGATTGACCACTTCTATACATACATAATCGTTATCGTAGGTATAGGTATTCGAAAATTATTCGAATGTAATTATGCTTATTACTAGCATGTTATTACTAATTAATTAATTCGTGTTTTATAGATATGTTGTAATACTTAATACTTTTGAATACGTTGTTCGGTTCCCGAACCTTACAATAATGGGAACAACCTCCCACTGGGCTGGTGTTCTTGTTTAGTTGGTTTATTTTAAATAAGTGTAGTAGTAAAAGGCTGGAGACTATTGGCAAGTATTGACTGCATGGTTGGCGCTGTCAATTACATGGTAAACATGCCACTGCCAATACGCTGAGGGTTGTGGGTCTCCACACTAAACAATTTGTGTGATCCATTAGTAATCGTTCCTAGTTTAAGTGTCCTTTGCGTCTTGTTTGTTAACTCCCCCGCAATATAAGAATTAGCTGTAGCACGAGATTTTTTCTTTTGTAAGAAATAAAAGCAAAATATTAATAATATTGATATAATGAGTAACGGTTTTATTATTAAAATAAAGGAACCTCGAAACAACCTCATAGATGTAAAATGGATATACCAAACCAATATTACAGCTGATTTCTGCCTTAGCGGTTCAATGGGTAATAAGTGAACCCCTCAATGTTGATAGTCTCTGAAACCTATCTATGAGTTTAGAGTTTAAGTTTATATAATATTTGCTTATGTGTGTGTGAGATAAGCTCACGAAAATGCAATAATAGAATAAATTGCGATAAATTTAGTTTTTATTAATTTCTTAATTCATCTGCTAGAGGTGCCGCAAAATCATGAAATGCTATTTACATACTTTTGACAGATTGTGTTTTGCTTTTGTATTTTTTACGATTTAGTAGTTAGTTTATATTTTAACATGAACTAACAGATTGCCATATAGAAGAAATACCTTTGCTGTGTGTCTTGCAGTCTAATTCTGGTATCATCCATGCCTATCGAGAGAACTATAATCATATTATGTAATGTTAGGTTTTAATATCATAATCTGCTGAATAAATAGTTAAGTTAATAATGTTGTTTTATTTCATTGAAGCCTGAAGCTAAGGTCAACAGGGGGTCTGTTTCTTGAATGTCACGGTGGCGTATCGCGTTTCTTATCTAACGTTGTCTTATTCGGTTGACGACTATCACGGAAATATTTCGGTTGATAGGAAATTTACTACGCATTATTTTAAAGTAAACTATTGCCAGATTAATGGCTTTACACCTATATGTAGATGTAGTTCATTATTCGATCCTTTGATACAATACTTTCACTTGTATGAGTCTTTCTCTTGGTTTTTTATTTGATGCCATGTCAAGAATTATTTGATAATAGGATATAACTTATAAAAGTGATAAAATGCTGCTATTGGCATTATCACAATTCCACGCAATATACATGCCCGCTATACAAGATCAAGAACACTATAACAAAAATAAAGAGACAATATCTATTGTAGGTAGTTAATCCTCAATGCTCGTTTTTGTAGCCAGTTGAAAGACCCAAGTGGGTATATACAGGGTGTCCGGTAATTAATGGATAACCTAGAAATGTCTAATAGTAGAACCAAAGGCAGTTCAGAAAAATGAAAAACAAAAATTAATTATTTTTAAAATTAAAAGTGCAAGCCATTTTTAACTGTCTATCTATTAGCATAATTAATGTTTAATAATAAAACAACAAATAACCGATGGATTTCATTCATTTATGGTCGTAGTATACAAGAAAGTTATACATGGTAATTAAATAAAACACATATCTCAGGTAGTAGAGTAGTTCCACTATAAGACATTTCCAGGTTATCGATTAATTACCGGACATCCTGTAGAAGCAGTCACTTGTGGTATTTATAGTCAGCAGTACTTCTCTGCTCTCTAGTATAGACTGACATATTTGCTGTATGTCGGCGATACTTGCCCGACCCAAAGACAATCAATAGGGACTTTCTAACCACTAGACTTTACTACTTACTTACTTTATTACTTTACTTTTTTTTTTTAGACTTTTAGCCACAATATTTTTATACTACTACGTTGATAAACAAACGTGCAGTCTGCCTAATCGTAAGCGGTTACCATAACTAGTTGAAAGTCCAAGCCACAAATCACATTCGAATTTAGAAAATTAAATCTGTTGCCAGCTCATGGGTCAAAAATCAGGCTGTTCCTTTTTCTTGTGTCAACAACACAAAGCCTTTTTATGGAAGCTGAAAACATTACAGAACACGAATAAAATTGTTTGATTGCGATCATCACGGCTTCTGTACGGCCGAGATGAATCTCTAGTCAAAACTGAATAAGATGTACTTCTACTCTACAAAAGATGTATATCCTCGAAAGACTAAACTGCGCGGATGGCCTAGTGGTTTAAGAGGTCGCCTCGCCACTGCTATTGTGCCGAGTGTCGTGAGTTCGAATCCCACACGAACAAAACTTTGTGCGCTCCACAAATGGTTCTTCCAAGTTTTGATGTTCCTTGTGTCCGTTGTTTGAATGTTTGTTGAGAACCTCATATTTTGCGAATCTGATATTATGCGAATAAGGGTTTGTAACGTCCCACGCGACACAGGAATTATTCCTAGTGCGAGAGTTGATATTCAATAAAAAGAAGTTCAGTATGTTGTTGCGAAAATTATAATTGGCAGCCGTAAAGATCTGCAGAATACAGATATTGGACCAACAGCAGTAAATTAAGATCCCGCTAACATTACAAAGAGCCATATCTCCGACGGAGAGTACTTAAAAAAGGGTGTCGCATGAGTTCATTACAAAGTCGTATTTGCTAAAGGTCCGTAAGAAGATGATGTACTAGAAGATTATTCTTTTTAACTTAGCAATTATACATGTTATATCAGTTAACACACACAATAAGTGTTTCCACAGCTTCAAGTTTACAAAATCTTGCAATATTTACGGCGGCCAGTACTAGCACAAAACTATACTAGGCAAATTACATCATGATAGTTCAAAGCCACTGTGTTATCAAAGTCATCGAGAAAATAATGAGTGTATGTTTTATCATTGTTGATGTTGTGTACAATATACACAGCATTACATCGCGACCCCCATCGGAGTGTCGTCAACTGATAATAACTTATCAGCCGATGACACGACGAGACATATTTTATTGTTTAAGACATATTCCATATGGTGGCGCTGCACTGGCGCGTTACGTCTTAGATGCTATTGTAGTTACATACTTTATTTAATTTTTAAGATATATTCCATATCGTGGCTCTGCATTGGCGCATTACGTCTAAGATGCGCATCATTAAGGCAACGAGTATACGCAGAATTGTGAGGATTCCACTGTAAGATTGATTCTAAAAAATAATGATATCATCCATATTTTTAAGGCGAGCGGCAAATGGGTGTTTATTAAAGTTAAACAGATAGAAAACACTTGGATATGCCTCGTACTGAGGCAAATTACCTGTCGACGCATATTTTGTGCTTGAAGCGGAATACTGCAAATTGGAGTACGCTCGGGTCCCACGTCGTGACAGTCCTTATTCAGAGGAGTTCGGTATTGACAACCTTTTTCTATTGCAATAGTTGGAATGTGCAATCCAAGGGTCTGTGGTAGGATTCTTTCTTCCCTTCCTTCCTTTATATTTTTTAAGACAGTAAGTACATTTATACAATTTACCAATGTTTTTATAATGCCTAAAATAACGAACAAGCATATAGCCCGCCTTGTGGTTATCATAGCCTTTGATCGCTTGCAATTCTAACACTTATGTATTACTGGCTACAAGGAAAAGGTATTCAAGATATGACAAAAATAAAGGCGTGGGAAAGGACTGTGAACTTTGGGAACACGTTAAAACGTTCTAATAGTACCTTTTCTCATACCAGTGTTAAATTTATGAGTAAGACTGTTAGGCGATACTGCCCGGCGCAAGCTCATATCGCCACCAAATAACTGATAACGATGACCTCCTCCTTTTGTAAACTAGAGATATATCAGTGTCTCTACTCATGGTAAATATCGATCTTAGTAGGATAGACAGAACAGTCAACGTAAGTATGCTTAAAAGAATCAAAGAACTAACTAACTAATAGATGGATTGTATGTATAGACATACAATCCAAAGATTACGAATGAATGAAAAAAAATTCATATGTCCGAATCTTCTTTACCTGTGATGCCATAGCCTGGTGAGAAACAATAACTCGCTGGACATAAGACCGTTGATAAAATATCATATCAGACCAATATATCACCTGTCCCACTGCACGGACTGGCAGGGACCTCTTCAAAGTGTAAATAGGGGTTAGGCCATGTACATGATCTCAGTGTTGTGGGTTGGCAGATATCTTCAAGAACTTTATGGAGAACTCTCGGATATGCTTTCCATATGATGATTTCCTTCACCGTTAGATAAGAGCGATACCATATAATAAATAAGTCGCCAATTGCCATCAGAAGGATGGAGCTTGTTGAAGTTCTTATAGTAGGTATCTACCTATTAATTAATACGTTATATTATAAGTACACAAATACAAAAGTCAAGTTACAAATGTAATACGTTTTATAAAGATCGCCAGCGTTTTAGATGGTTGCATTTGTCTGCCTGTGCCTGTCTTAAAACCAAAACAGTAAATGCTAATAGCAAAGGTGATGTTTGTCTACTGTCTTTTTATGAGATTAATTAAGACGCTATTCGTTGTTCGGGGTTTTGAACCAATTTCAAAGACTTTGAATATTGATGCGACAGCCTAGTGGGAGACCGTTGAATTGTCATGCAGAGGTCTCGAGTTGAACCCTAAGCACGCACCTCTGAATTTCCGAAGTTATGTGTCGTATAAAATAAATAATTTTGCTTGCTTTAATGGCGAAGGGAGACATCGTGAGAAAACCCGCACGTTTGAGAGCTTTACATAAATTTTTCAAAGATATGTGAAGTCTGCCAACCCACTCTGGGCCAGCGTAACTCATCACAATGAGAAGAGGCTCGTGCCCAGCAGTGGGACAGCTAATATACAGAGATGATATTATTATAGTACAATGCATATTCCTTTTATTACCATACCTATCGATATTGCAGTAGGGTTAACCCTTCTACATAATTAACGAAACAAAAAAATCACTAATAAATTAAAAATTTAAAAACCCCCGATACATATTGAGGGAGTTGTGAAAAAAAATGTAATTCGCCATTTTATGGTGGCGGCCATCTTGGATTTAAAATTTATCATAGTGTATAGTATTCTACTAGTCAAGCCCTTTCATTTGATACCCATATTGAGGGAGATGTGAAAAAATATGTAATCCGTCATTTTGTGGCGGCGGCCATCTTGGACCGATTTTCATCAAACATAACTAAGAACACTCTCGACTAATTCACCTTTCAAATAAAAAACAATATTAAAATCGGTTCAACCGTTCGGGAGCTACGATGCCACAGACAGACACACACACACACACACACACACAGACACGTCAAACTTATAACACCCGTCGTTTTTGCGTCGGGGGTTAAAAATGTTTTAGTCATCATCTCACCCACATAGGGGCATAATCTGGAAGCAACTACAAACTGCGGTATTTGCTGATCATTATAGCATGAGGACACTAGCTAAGCTACTAGGAGCGAGCCATTTTGGCAAAATTGTTGATATTTGATAATATTTACCATTAGGCGGACTGTATGTCTGTTTGCCATCGTAGCATATATAAAATTTAAGTTCAGAGCTGCTATAAGCTTATTGCATCATTACATCATCTTCTGAACCTTTGAGTCGCAGCGACACCCGGTGGTCAGACACAATAAGTTTATAATTATATCTGAATTTCTAAGTAAGACTTGACAGATTAAATTTATAATCCTAATCCTATCCTAACTAATATTATAAATGCGAGTGTGATAAAGATAAAGATAAATTTATTTGACTCAACATGTGTACAAACAGGTGTTACAGATATTTTTTGTCTCAACATGCTCTGTCTGATCAGACACGCAAATGTATGTGCTTAGTAATTAATAAAAATTTTAAATTATGCTGTATCTAATACAATCATTAACATGTCAATTAAGTGTCTCTTAACAATGAACTGAGATGTTTTATAATTATAAAAGTTCAGACCCGTACAATTTATTAAAAAATAATTAATTAATAAGTCATTTCCAATAATAGAATAGTAATAGATAAGATGTTAATAATTAAGAACATGTCATATTAAATTAGATCCTGATAAATGATTATTAAAACAAATAAAAGAAATTATATAAGATTATGACATAAGAAAACTTAATATAATAGTAGCATTGTTGCAATAAAAGGTTTCATAAATTACGTTTAAATACGTTAACATTAAGATCCTTAAATTTATTTGGTACTTTATTTTTCATTTTGGGTGCCATGCAGAAAATGCTCTTGCCGAAAAGCGCTGTTTTAGCAATTTGCTTGCACAGTTTATGATTATCACATCGGTTACGAATAGATACATCTGATAGTTTATTAAATAGTTGTGGATTGGTTTTTACAAATACAGCTGTTTCGTAGATATATATATATATATATCAAGAGTTAAAATTTTATATTTTACGATGTACGCTCTACAACTGTCTGTGACTTGTAGACCAAACATTGCTCTAATGCAGCGCTTTTGGAGTTTGAACGTTACATCCTTATCAACTAAGTTTGCCCGGAATAAGAGCCTATATCTAAGTATGGATTTAACAAGGCCATGATATGTTGTAAGTAATGCAGTTGTATTAACTACTGGAGCAAGCTTATATAAAGCATAAGTTCGGCTACTTATTTTTGTTGGTAAGTGTGAGATATGCGCTATCCAATTTAATTTGTTGTATATAATTAGACTAAGAAACTTAGCATTATTAACATCATGTTTATTTACGTTATTGTACTTAATGCAATTTGTGTCTTGCTTATATTAATTTTTAAATTACCTATTATTGTTTATCCGTGAGTGAGTTAGTTTGTTATGCTTTTACGTTACACGCCTTAACTACTCGACTGATCATCATGAAATTTCGCATACACTTTGTCAGGGGAACAAGAAAGGACATTTGATCTTTAATTAATCCAGTAAAAAGTACTGTCACACATCTGATCTATATACGCGAGCAAAGCCGCGAGCAAAATTTTGTTCACAGTGTCATGTCCTATGGTATATTATTGTGGGGCAAGACAGCTGATATCGAGACAATTTTTATTCTTCAAAAGCGTGCAGTACGTAGCATTTATAATTTAGGACCACAGGTTTCCCTGAAAGATCGATTTAAAGAAATAGGCATACTTACTGTTGCCTCGCAATATATATTTGCTAACATTATGTTTATTAAACATAATATTCACTTATATAATAAGAATAGTGATATCCATAACGTAAACACTAGAAATAAGCATAAGTTAAGACCTCACGACTGCTTACCATCAGGCGGAGTGTGGTCATTTTGACGAGCAAAATAAAAAATAAAAAAAAGTTAGTAGGCCCATATCATCGTTTACATAAAGTTCACAATACATTTGCGGGACTCGGTATACGTTTTTTTAATCAACTACCTATTAATATAATAAATTTACCATTACTTAAATTTAAAAGCGCCGATAAAATACAACTTATCCGGAAGGGTTATTATTCAGTCAACGACTACTTAAATGACAAAAACTCATGGAACTAGTTGCTTGTTGCATACAGAATTTAAAGATCTGTATTACTTTTAAGTCAATTTAGTAATGTAGAGGTACCTCGTGATTATTTGTGAAGTTGACAAGTAACTTGTTTCTCAATTTGATTATTATTGAAGAATATAAATGCATAACCGCATTTAGTCACGGAATGCCTTTGCATTGTCACAAAGTGTAAGTGTATGCGCCATCATGCCATCTTACTGCCTATTTTAGATTTATATTAAAACATATACCTTAGCCCAAATTATTTAATCTCTATAATATTATTAAGTTATTACTGTTTTTATCTTTAGTTTTTTTATAGTCTGTAGTATATGGCATAATGGCTGCAACACCTTGTTAATCTGAGTTGTAAAATACTGAAATTATATTTAATTGGCGATTTAAAAGAGTGGCCGTGAGTTTCTTGCAGGTTTCTTCTCATAGGCTCAACCCTTTGCCTGAACCTAGCAACTAACCTAAATGTAGCTTCAGTAACTTAGTAAACTCACTAACCCATATATTTTGACGTTCATAAGTGTTACTTTACTTTACCTAAATGAATAAATGATTTTTGACTTTGACTTTGACTTTGTAATATTCAAATATTGAAGTGTTTCTATAGGTATTTAAAAGCAATAATCTCAGGAACTACTTGACCGACTTAAAAATATTTTATGCTAGACACCTTTTTTATTAACGTAACACGCAATGTAATAAAGTAGTACAAACATTAATCATTAACATAGAGCACGGCTAATTCTATTATTATTAACTTTTGTTATGTGATCATTTGTGAAGACATTTGGATGTTTGTTAGGAAATGAAGAAGATTTTGTGTGAAACTTTGTAGAAAAATCGATCATGTCCTGGAATAACACATAAATACTTCCATTTAGATACGCTGATTTAAGCGAGCGTAATTACGCCAGATGGTCGTATTAACTTATATAAAATCATTACCGTACTTATTTATCAAAACTAAATGTATTTATAAAACTGTGGTACTGAGAAATTGACATCCAATAGAGATCATTCACGTGACAATAAGATAATATATTACTTACTACATATAATGTTTAAGTAGTAGGTAAAAAATCTAAGCAATTAGCGTTTGTGAGCACATGGCTCCAGAAGGCAACAACGCTAAGATAATAAAGTTTGTGCACGCTGTGCGCGCGAGACAACCAGCTCTCGCCGCCGCGCCGCACTACGGGACCGCAGCTCGACCTGCGCGTACGACGCATTACACCCACCACGTTACTCTAGGTACGTCTACATTAATATATAAAAAATAAAATAGAAAAGAAACCTGTAAGAACCTCCTCAAATTTCTTCTATTTAATTCGATAGATATTTTTAATTTTGTATAATATGGATTTCTTATAAAATGTGTTGTCAATTTTTGCTAACTGTTTTGGTATGTCTTCTGGTAATAGAATTATATCAATATGGTAATGTGCACTGTATTGAGGGTGACTTCGAGGATCGCGTGCAGCGGTCTCAGCGCGCAGTGCTGCCAGCGCGCACTCTACAGCACACAGGACAAAAGTACGTATTTTATTTTACATGTATTAGTGCTGAGCTGCTTTGCAATATTTTACGTACTCAATGTATAATATCTTGCCTCTGTAGAAAGTATAAGTTAGGGTTCCATTTATACAGACGTAAAACTGAGACCCTATCTCATTCTCAGAAAATCGGATAACCGTTCTTTCTGAGGCTGAGTAGCCAATATAAGCGTAAGTTGGGTAAGTTTGACCTTAAAATCAGTCATAAAAAAATATCCTAAAGAACACATAAATATTCTCCATACAGGCATATCTATATAGTTACCGTAATTTTAAAATTACAATATCTAACAATATTCAATCAATTCACAAGTATAGCTTTGTCACCAGTGCTTTCTCTAGACATTCTAGAACACAAATTAAGTCATAAGATTGTCACTAAGCTATTAGTATACCAAATATCAAATATAATATACCAAAATCAGTGATTTTACATTGTAACTATTTATCTACAAAGTCATGTGTCTTAAAATTACCACTTCGCTGATAATTTCGTGTTCAAATGACCTTCATTCGGTTAAGTAGTTAAGTTTTAAGAACGGCGACCTCATTTCACGAACTGATTGTGCGTAGAATAGTTCATGACCAGTGTCGTTATCAGCGTCGCTTTGAGATGACGGGCTACAAAATTACGCAATAATCGCTTCGCGTAGCTGTTTGTTCCACATGAAGTATCGATCATGTAAATACGTCTGTACATTGCGTCTTTGTCGGCCACCACTAGATATTAAAATATGTTATGAATAGAAGCCCAGTACGGACACAACAACTAAACTATAGAATACACAGATTAGATAGTTGCTTCGTAAACTGACGTAATTGAGAGATATAATTAAGTAGCTATTTACTATCGCCAATAGTTAAATAATATTAATGTATTGTTCACGGGTACCTACTGTCATCAGACAACAACGAGCTATTAGCGCTTTTGCGAATTCGGTTCAACTATCTGTTGCTAAGCGAATATTAATAATAATAATAATAATAATAATATTCTACCACATACTTATTAATATTTAATTTTCATTTATTGTTCAACTGATAAAAAATATGTAATTAGACTTATTGACCCAACAACAAACAATTGTGGCTATAAAATCGCAACAAGATATAGACATGCCAATCTTCAAATACAACATTTCAAAGAGGTTGTGTGAAATGCCCATAGTAGTTTCTTTTTGTGTAACGAATAAGTACCAAAGAAAATCCATAAATAAAAATAATATACCCTAAATACTTTTCCAAATTAATATACCCGCCAATAAAATTGAATTTGGTTACTTTAACACCATCGGCTACCCATGGTGTTAAACGATGTTAGACGATTTAAAAAGAATGTTGGCAGAATACGCGGCTTTCAAATAGATTTGAATACAAACAAAATTATAATATAATATAATAAGTATTATAAAGGGGGCGTCCATAAATTACGTGAGGTGTTTAAGGGGGGGAGGGGGTCGAGTCAAATCTCATCTAATCTTACGTTGGAGAGAGGGGGGTGTCGGCAAATATCACGCAATTTTTTTTTCCTGATTGAAACAAAAAAAAATTATACTATTTTGGTCCATTTAATCCAGATTGTACATGCATAAGATTTAATCTTAAGCGTAATCGTAATACGATAAAGATCATTCACGAATTCGTTCAAAAGAAAATAATTTCATTTATACTTCGACGTTATACATTTACTTACTGTCAAACCACCATATTTATTTTATACCAAATAGCTTTGGACATGTTGGTTCCAATAGTCTCTCTTGAGACCGTGCATGATTCTCCATGGACTGAATTAGAGTAGATACTCTTTTTTAATCTAAGTAGTTACGATTTAAGTATCCTATTGTTAAATTTTTATTACACTTATAATTAAACTCTCAGCAACATTGATTACTAGTCATAACTAGTCGTAAATAAAAGCACGAAGCAAATTTGTTTTTTTCTTTTTACAATAACAATCCAACGCGTTTACGTAAGAAACTCACATTTTGAAAAATCTCACGTGAGATTGGGAGATGGAGGGGGTTAAATAAAATCTCACGACATCTCACAAGGGGGGGAGGGGGGTGCAGAAAATTAAAAAAAACACCTCACGTAATTTATGGACGCCCCCAAAGCTGAAGAGTTTATTTTTTGTTTGTTTGTTTGGTTAAACGCGCTAATCTCAGGAACTACTGGTTCGAATTGAATAATTCTTTTAGTATTATAAAGCTGAAGAGTTTGTTTGTTTGTTTGGTTGAAGGCGCTAATCTCAGGAACTACTGGTTCGAATTGAATAATTATTTTAGTGTTGGATAGCTTATTTATCGAGGAAGGCTATATGCTATATAACATCATGCTACGACCCGCGGCGCAGTGACTATAAACGCGAGTGAAACCACGGGCACAGCTAGTATAATTTAAACATAAGCTGATTACATACACACTACTTACATATGTTAATATAAATAACTAATACAACGATTCGGTGCCTGTCGTAAATTATACAGCGTGTAACAATAAAGTGTGGGCAATGTTATGGTTACCTATATAATATCCATTATAGACCTGCGACTAAAGTATCGTATATAGTATAGTAACTCACAAAATTCAAATTTATAAAATGTATATGATTTAAACATAAAAAATAAAGTATTGTGTATTAAAATATATTTTTGTTGATAACTATCCATAAATATTGTGTTCTGTTTACTATGCTTTTATCACTAATATTTTACAAGCATAAAAAGCCCACACCTTTATGTTTGACGTTGTATTCTAGGTAGAGATAGCTTAAATACGAAACTACATATCCAGCGCAATGGTCAGAGATTATTACAGATCCAACTTCGTGTTTAGGCATTTGGAAGATGTTCACCGAACCTAGAAATTGCACTTATCTATAGATGACAAGCAGCGATAGCCTAGTGGGAAACCGTTGGACTGCCAAGCAGAGGTCTCAAGTTGAAACCCAAGGCGCGCATCTTTGACTTTAAAATGTTAAATGCGTATTAAATAGTTAATTATCGCTTGCTTTAAAGAAAACTTTGTGGGAAATCCTGCATGTCTAAGAGTTCTCCATAATGTTCTCGAATATATGTGAAGTCTGTCACGCACTAGGAGCCAGCGTGGTGGACTATGGCCTAACCATTCTCACAGTGAGAAGAGACCCGTGCCCAGCAGCAGGACTATTTAATACAGGGCTGATATTATTATTATAGATGTCACTTTTATATATTTTTGAACCTATTATGTCGAAATAAAACGAATTTGCAGTATTAAATATTGCCGGTAGCAATATTCCTGTTGTTGGTAGAACTAAGTTCACTCAAACGTATTATTACATTTTGAGTCAAGTAAAGGCCCATATGTATATAAAATACGCCTCATATTGTTATTATTAGGCGTATTTTATATACGCGCTTTTAGTTGATCCGCTGTCAATATCATCCATAGCTGGTTTATATGCGTAATGTTTTTTGTTTCAGCACGATTCTACACAAAGAAACACGAATGGGTGTCAGTTAGCGACAAAGTCGGCACCGTCGGGATTTCCAATTATGCACAGGTCAGTAGCGATAAAGCCTAGCATTTTGACGGTTTCAGTCTTTTGATGATGACGGGGATCCGCCTTCTTAACAATATATTGGCAACAAGGTCGTAATAGAACGGCTTTCAGTGCATAGCACATCAAGCGCAAGCATCAAGATCTATATGGTCTGGTAATTACTGGTTTGGTCGACATTAGTGATAGTTCACATGTGACAGAAAGTACCTGCTCTTTATGTAGTAAGTTGATATTCCTATACATCGTCTGATTTAGCGCAATCATTAGCAGGCATATTTATTTAACTCTAGCGTTCGTGGCTAATAAGATTTACCGTAACTTGGCTGTAAACACCGCTTTTGTGTCATTGTGTCAGGGGTATACAAACCGAACCGCTGCTACCGTGACAGTATATTATTAAGGCTTGAATAAAGACTTGAGATAGTGACCAGTACCACAGTACACCAGGACCGAAGAACGTAGTAAAAAGTAAGGTAGTTAATTGTAGAGCCATACGTGAAAGCAATATTCGCTGAAAGCGTATCAATCACACGGGAAGAAAACGTTTTCATGGAGCTAAAATAAGACGGCTGGATATCAATTAATAAAACCATAAACGTTTCTTTCACCATCTAATGCTATCGAATGAATTTCTGAGATTACGTGAAAGAACAAAGTATCTGTGAGATATTTGTGATGAGATGGCCATGGAATGATCATTGACTTTAACCGATTTCAGCTAGTAATAATAGACTGTAGTACAGATCAGGGTTAACAAACATTAAACTTTATCTTTAATACGTTATTATCTATTAGTTACACACACATACAATAGGTATGATGTATACTAAGTAACTATTATTTTCCAATCTTAATTTTAAGTTAGGTAATATTTAAAATACTTACTTTAAATGCAAAACTTTACTTGTTTATTAAAGTATGTCGATACGCTTACAATCTACTACACAATTACAACAAATTGATATGTCATACTATAAAAGTACTACATGATAAGACTGGCTATATATGTGCTATATATGCCATGTACATACGTGAAAGCACTTTGTGAAAAATAAGCAAGGTATAGGTTTTGTAGCGAATCTCATTACATTAGATAGAAAATAACTAGGTACCTAAATAAGAGTTAATGACCACATTAAAATCAGCGTGATTCGGTATTGAGATAATATCCACTGTTTATAACACGATCCTTGACCATATTGACTACCAATATACCCATTAATACTCTCAAATATTCCATGTGGATTTATTACCGTATAGTTTTTGCAACTTACGAAGGCGAGCGGGCTTTATTTACCAAAACCACATAGTCAATGATGTGGGCCCTTTATTGCGTGCGACGGTAGCAGATAGCCATGTTTCACTAATCCACCTTAGAAGTTTTAAAAGAATTAAATTTTAGTAACGGAACACTTAGTGATATGTAACATTGTAATATTTCAGGAAGCATTAGGAGAGGTAGTATATGTCCAGTTGCCAGAAGTGGGTCAAGAGATTGTGGCTGGAGATGAATGTGGTGCTTTAGAGAGTGTTAAAGCGGCCGGAGAAGTTTATAGTCCTGTCTCTGGAACCGTGAGTATTTTTTGATAAACTGTTGTGTATATTCATTAGAATATACTGACTCAGTGGCATAGTGGTAGTAAATAAGACAAGTGATGTGCATGGGGTCTCAGATTCAAGTCTCGCTTTCGAAAAATATTTATAGTCTGCGCCCGATAGACTACAATGGGCTCGTTCCCTATTATATGGGCTCAAAATCATTGTCCGCTAAATGATGGTATAATACACCATTACCAATAGCTTTGGTAATACAGGTGTGACATTATAGAGCTGAGTACAAAGGTTCGGCCAACTTGAGTTAGGCCAAACTAAGTCAGAACCTCCCTTTAAATATTGCTTGTACAGCTGCAGTATAGAGACTCAGGCATTACTCATTCACATAGCCAAAATACTATTGTGTGGCTGCAGTCACCCTTGGCCTAACATTTTCTGTACTTAAAATCGCTGCGCACATAAAGCAGTTACGATATATGATCTGGAATAGGGTACTGAACGTTTACGACTCTAATGTCAGGAAGGCGAAGTGGAAATTTAATGCCGTTTCTAGACTCAGCAAGATGACTATTGCTGAGGTCAAGATGGTACACATTGCCAGAACCAGCGAGCGCCGGTGAACCCATCTCTCTGGCAGCTGTACTTTTTGGGTGCTTGCTGAGGCTACATAAACTAATTTCTTTTAGCACAATCTGCGAAAGCCCGATGAAAAGATAAAAAAGAGAAGCCCAATCATTCGTCTATGTTTATAGCTCGAACTTAATTTTGGATGATGAAGGAGACAGACCACCTTTAGTTATACTGGCCATTAGAAATTCCCTCGGACCACGGTATGCATAAGAACCCTTGAGTCATTGTGTGGGTGGAGGTGGAGCATCGAAAATAATATTATTGCCATTAGAATGTGCGCAAAGAGCCTTAAAGGTAAAGGTCTTAAAGGTAGCCCCATTCTGCCCTTTCATATTCTCTACGTATAAACTATACCAATCCACTAACATTTTAACGGTTCGACAACTATTTATCCTGCACACTGTTCTTAAACAACATACGCTTCTATCTTTTTGCCTACAAACAAAAGAAGGAAAGACTTAGTTTGTGAAAGTTTCCAAACTTTGTCTTTCCTTCTTTTGTGACTACATGAAGAGATTTTTTAAATCTTAGGTCCTGTTTTGTACAATAAACTAAATAATTTATTATATACATATAGCATTAATCATAACAATGTAACATAGTTTTAACAAAGTACCTAAAAACGCTTACATATTCAGATATAGAGAAATTGCTTGTAGTTGTAAAATAATTTCTTATTGTTTACGCAATTTTTCATTTATAATTGTTATTGTATAAAACTATTTTATTCCGTTTAGATTAAATATAGTTTTAATGTGAATTTAATACAATAAGTAGCCTGTAATGTGTTTTGCAAACACTTTTATTAATTGAATAAAAATTTATTATTATTATTATTATTTATATTATCGTATTGCCATGAGCATTGGGATCCTTGCCGTGAAAATCACCAGCTAGGTCCAACTGGGAGCTATTTGAAAGACATAATTTAAATTGGCGAACAATAAAAAGGTAGCCTCTCTAAACAGAGTCAAACGGTGTTTCATAAGAGGTTAAAGTTCAATGGTCTTGCAAAGCTCCGGCCAAATGCAATGTACTACATTCACATTTCTAGGACCGCCAAGTACCAGCTCAATCTACATAACTTCTTACAAAGGCGTGCTTTTTGAATATTGTACTATAGCAGTTAAAATTTATTTTATTTTATTAATTGCTTTAGCCTCAATTTATTTATGTAGCATGTAGGGTCATCCACGATTTAAGCAAAATGCTTGTATTACGAATGGGTTTACATCGATAGTGTAATAGGTAAAATCGAACCCCACGACCTCTCGATCTCAAGACCTTATCTAAAGCCAAGCCTTATTATCTATTGAGTTATCGCAACTTATTTTGTTTGTTACCAAAGATTATTATTGAATTGAACCATATTTAGCTAAAGCTGCCTCAGTGACACAGCGGCAGTGAATATGACTGCTGCACAAGAGGATTCCATTTTCGGATCAGACAGGCTCTCAGAGTTCCTCAAAGAGCCTAGAGCTCACCGGAGAAATACAGCGTAAAGTTGTTTGCCACGAACTTTGTACAGAAATTTGTTCTAAAAACATAAAATGTTTTAAACCTCAGTGAAATATGACCCTGATTTTCTAGGTTTAAATAGATCAGATTTAATCTATACAAAATATTTTGTTTTGCAGATCACAGAAAAGAACACAACACTAGAGTCAAGGCCGGTGTTGATCAACAAATCCTGCTACGACGAGGGTTGGCTGTTCCGCGTGCAACTGTCGAACATGGACGAGGTCAAGCAACTGATGGACCAAGCGACATACGACAAGTTCGTTGAGGAACACTGACACGCATATGCTTAGACATAGGATTGTATTTATATCGTTGTTTGTTTTATATTTTACTTTGTTAATCAGTAAGTGAGTTACCCGTTGTGATGCTTGACTTTTAAACCTGAATCTTAAGTGCTCTCTCAACACTTCCCGTCTAGAAAAATGATCACTGCTTCAAAAATACCAGAATTTTGAGCTACTTTCTACTACGCACACATTTCTGAAATAATTATTATTAAATAAATAATTATTTGAGAAGCAATATGAAATAACTACGGTTCTTTCACTATTGAATATATACCTACCGTTATTTTGTTTTATAGTGTGATAATTAAAACCGTTCTTTCTGCGTTTGCTTAATTCGTTATTATATTTTGTACTTTAATCCACCCTTTTCCTTGGATCTGTGCTTCATCGAGTATCATAATCATTTTAGTAAAAGTTCATGGCAACCTAAGATATTGTTGCATTCACTGTTTATGGTATCTTAATTTCTTGAGCAGCTGCTGTCTTTTGGTGGCCAATCACAACATTTTTTGTGATGGTCGCTAGTATGTACTATTTTAGTATATACTACCGACCCACCCCGGCTTCGCACGGGTAGAACAAAACCTTAATAAATTATACATCTAAACGTTACTCATGATTCACTTTGTCTATTGGTGAAAGTCGCATGAAAATCCGTTCAGTTATTGAAATTAAACACTTTATACAGATTTTGTCGCGTTGTTTATTTTACTTTATAACACTGTTATTACATAATTTTGAAACCTCTAACACTACTATTATTGAACTTTACTACTATTTAAGCTATATATTTTTAATTAAAACTATTTATATTTGAGTTTGAGTCAAAATTATGTAATAACAGTGTTATAAAGTAAAATAAACAACGTGACAAAATCCGTATAAAGTGTTTAATTTCAATGTGTAACATTCGCGTAAACATAAGACAATATCCGTTCAGTTATTTTGATTTTCTTTGCCGCATGCATCTTATACACCGTATGAAACAAAAATGGACCGAGCACTATAAAGCACACAAAAAGTTGAGCGGCCAAGATCATATTTTTGATAGGTACTATGTGAAAAGCGATTTAGCAATTCACACAACATTACATTAACTAATATAAAGCTTTAATTACCAACTGATTATTAACTAACTAGTTATTATATCGAGTATCTTGACAAGCAGCGATAGCCTAGTGGGAGACCGTTGGTCTGCCACACAGAGGTCTCGAGTTCGATCCCAAGGCGAGTATTTCTGAGTTTTTGAAGTTATGTGCGTAGCAAATAGTTATCGCTCGCTGTAACGGTGGATGAAACATTGCGAGGAAATCTGCATGTCTTAAACAACTTCTCCATAATATTCTCGAAGATATGTGAAGTCTGCAAACCCGCACTGGACCAATAATAATAATTATTATCTTGACATAGACTTATGAAGCTGCATTCCTATTTTCTATGTCCGTATGTCTGTATAACAATAAAAATAACTCACTTATTTGATTGTCAAACGCCTCCTTAAAAGTTTGACTAAAAATCTAACAGTAAGCTAAGTTGATGACTATTTGACTTAATAAGTGGTCACGCCTACGTCTAAGAGGCAGTTAGGAGAAGTTGTTGATGAAAACAAATTATTTCATGCAGATCAATATGGTTTTAGGAAGGGCCGTTCTACGATAAATGCGGGTGTTATGCTTTTAAGACATATATTCAGTGCCTGGGAAAATTTGCAAGATGTCATTGGCGTATTCTGTGATCTCTCTAAAGCCTTTGACTGCGTTCATATGCTGTTGCGAAAACTCAGGCATTATGCCATCAGAGATACTGCACTTGACTTAGTTGGTTCCTACGGAAGTAGATCTTCTGGATTACCAGTCACAATGGGCATGCCACAGGGCTCAATTTTAAGACCCTTTCTGTTTTTAGTGTAAGTAAATGATTTTGCCCTTCTTCGTGCAGGATTTGTGTGACATTGTTTATTTGCAGATGACAAATCTCTTATTTTTAAAGTAGACAGAAGAGCAACAAATTTAAATACTGTTAATGATTCGCTCGCGCACTTCCTGGACTGGTTTACGTCGAATAATTTACTACTAAACTCTAAAAAACAAAATGTATCAAGTTTACATTGCCAAATGTAAAGAGTCCTAACATAAATATAAATTTAAATAATGAAATTATTACTTTCGTACAATCGACAGTTTTCCTAGGTTTGACTTTAGATCATAAAGTTTAGTGGGGCGCTCATATATCGTGTCTTGCATGGAAACTTAGCTCAGCCGCATACGAAATTCGGCAAGTAAGACAGCTTACTGATGTAGATACTGCGAGACTAGTATACTTTAATTACTTTCACAGTGTCATGTCCTACGGTATATTATTGTGGGGCTAGGCAGCTGATATCGAGACAATTTTTATACTTCAAAAGCGTGCAGTACTTAGCATTTATAATTTAGGACCACGAGTTTCCCTGAAAGATCGATTTAAAGAAAGAGGCATACTTACTGTTGCGTCGCAATATATATACAATATATATAATATATGTAAAATACTAAAATTATATTTAATTGGCGATTTAAAAGAGTGGCCGTGAATTCCTTGCAGGTTTCTTCGCATAGGCTCAACCCTTCGCCTGAATTTAGCAACTAACCTAAATGCAGCTTCAGTAACTTAGTAAACTCACTAACCCATATATTTTGACGTTCATAAGTGTTACTCTGTGACCTAAATCAATAAATAATTTTGACTTTGACTTTGAAGAATATCAGCCTGGCACTATTTAAAAACATTATATTGAATAATTTAATTACAAAAATTACTGATATCCATTTCAAACAATACTACGGAACTATCTTGTGTGTTGCGAGCATTCACCTAATCAAGAGCTGCTGCACCTGATATGATTTCAATGAGTTCTCTTGTGATAACAGACTGTCTGGTTCTGTTGAAGAGCAGTGTAAGTCTCTTAATCATCTCACCGGCGTTCTTAGTAGCGTTGTCCATGGCAGACATACGGGCAGACTGTTCTGATGCAGCGCCTTCTTTTAGCACGTAGTACAGGATCGCCGCTAGTGTCCACTCACTGTAGCTCTGCAGCACGTCCGAATCCACGTCGTCGAATGCCACCATGTTAGGGGCTGCCTGTGATAATTTAATTATTGTCAGTAACGTTTGAAAGTTGAGCGAAGCAAAGCAGTAGGCTGAATATAGAAAATAATTGAGGCAAACCACGATAAAACGCCGTGATTTCTTGTAGGTATTTCTGGTTCTGTATCAATCAATTATTTTCAAGATTTAATAGAAAACCCATACATCTCGAAAAACTGTTGATTACTGCTTTAGTCAACAGTTTTTCGAGTTGTATGGATTTGGATGGTAGCGTTCAACATGATATTTAATTCAGTTGTTTGTATATTATTCAATTTGTAGTTGCATGATTGAGTAGTCGTGTCATTCTATAAAGGGTGATAGGATGTATTCTTACATTAAACTGATTCTATTGGTCTAGCTGCTTAACGCATGCAAGAGGGTTTGATAAGCAAAGTGAACAAGATGAGAAGAAGAGTGTTAGTGACAGTCGTGTGGCTGTGCTACATATCTTGATATGCAGCGCGGCTGGCCCCAGCCCTTACCTGGTACTAATTCTTTCATTTCGATAATGTTATAAGAGAACCATCTCTTAAAGCATTGTCGAAAGGAGAATGAAACAGCGCGTTACAAATTGTATAGCTTTATTTCTATCTTGCACATTTAATGACAATGCTTTAAGAGATATGAGCTAATTATAATACTCATCCCTAATAGTTTTAACATCATATATTTTTCAGTATCTATCATTACTAAAGTCCTCCAGACCGAATTTCGGTCACGGCGGCCAGTATTAACGGAGACTGGCCATCTGCGCAGGAGATAATATAAGGCACAAGTATGTACGCAAATACAAGTGCACTCTCTGTTCCCTAACCCTCATGATCCGATGGGACGGATAATTCGACACGACCGGAGAGAGATCAGGCGCAGGACCAACGGGGTGCTTACTGAGACACGGGGGTGTCTAAGACCGCACACTTCCTAACTCCGGGCACATATTGAGATTTCTTACCAGCAAAATCCAATAACTAATTTTGACTCGACCCGGGATTCGAACCCGATACCTAATGTACATCATCGCATTCACTACCGTTGCGCTCTGAGACTATATATCTATACC
Source organism: Catocala nupta (assembly GCA_963675205.1). Classification (NCBI taxonomy): domain Eukaryota; kingdom Metazoa; phylum Arthropoda; class Insecta; order Lepidoptera; family Erebidae; genus Catocala; species Catocala nupta. The sequence continues at coordinate 38,677,458 of OY776078.1, forward strand.
CTTTTTTTTTTTTTTTTTTTTTTTTTACTTGGGGGAATGCAATGACGCATATCCCTCCGCGGGGGCGGGCGGAGGGATTATGTCGGACTCGGTAGTAAAATGAAGATGTTGAAAGGATAATGTACCTCCCGGAATACCGACTAAACCTACCACGGTGTTCCTCGACAAAACCACTATCGACGGGGCCGCGCGAATCACTTTCGCATACGGTCGCGACCCCGCCGAGGTTTCGGCCCGCCGTATGAAACGGCAGGCCACTACACGAAAGACCTACCCAAAATAGGCACTACTTCACCTACTGTCTCCCCCCTAGAGGGGAGACGGACTCGACACAGAGGCGCGCGTGGGAACACGCACGCCGCCTCTCGGACCTGGTGCTGAACGGATGGCGGGCAGGCCCACAAAGCCCGCCACCCCCAGGTCAATCCTCAGGGTGGCTGGAGGTCATCGCGCGCCCTCCGACGCCCGGCTCTGCGGTTGGGGAGAGGGTTTAAACGCTCCCTCTCCCGCTCCGCCGCCTCCTTGATGGAAATCACTTCCTCGCAAAAGGAGGCGACGGCGTTCCACGACCTCTCACTCCGGACCATAGACTGAACTACGGCCGAGAGCGAGAGGGCAACCGATCCGACTGCCGCGATCAAATCACGACGCTGCGATGCCCAGGCGGGGCAAACCGCCAAAGTGTGCAGCGCCGTGTCCTCAACAACGTCGCGGCAGTCGCCGCAGTGGTGACAACCGGGCGTCTCTTGCCGGCGTATACGACACAGGAACCGGCCAAAACATCCGTGGCCAGTCAGAACCTGTGTCAGCCGGAAGGTGAGGGCGCCATGCCGCCTCTCCAGCCACTCCTCAAACACGGGATATATCTATACCCTTTTTTTTTTTTTTTTTTTTTTTTTTGATACCCAGGAAAAAATGCTTGATGCACTACCCGCCGGCTAGGGGACGGCACCGGCGGGACGTGTGGGACTCACCAGCCTAGTGCTGGGATACCCACTAAAAAAACCTGGGGTGTTCCCTCTCCCACCCAATGGGGGGGGCCAGTTGGGAGTCTAAAAAGATTCATCCATAGCAGGCCCCCCCGTGTGGGTGCCGGCCGGGTCAATGGGACCCGACCTCCTCTCGTCCCCGGGGGAGAGCATTTCACAGCTCTCCCCTTTCGACGTTAGAAGGCGCGCGGGAACACCGCGCGCGCCCTCTGTGGGTTCTTACTCACGGGTGGCAGGGTCCCCTGAGGCCTTGCCACCCAGAACCCTTAGGTGGGGGGCAGGAGAGCGACATAAGCGCGTCTCCTGCGCCCCCTCCTCCGGCGGCGGATGTCCGGGGCGTAAGGATCTTCCTCACGCCCCCGCTCCGCCGCCTCCTTCTGCGAGATGACAGCCTCGCAGAAGGACCTCATTGCACCCCAGCACCTGTCGTCGCCGACCATCATGGATACGACGGTCGGCAACGAGAGGTCGGGGCCAATCACGGCGACCAGGGCACAGCGCTCCTCGGCCCACGCCGGACACTCCTCCAGCGTGTGCTGCGCCGTGTCCTGGTCGCACTCCTCGCAGTGGTGACACCTGGTTGTCGGCTCCCTACCGGCTATCTTGCACAGGTACTCTCCGAAACAGCCGTGTCCGGAGAGCACCTGAGTAAGCCGGTAGGTGAGCGGTCCGCGCCGTCTGTCCATCCATTGCCTTAGCACCGGACGGACAGCCTCGACGGTCCTCACCCCGTAGCGGGGCTGGGCCAGCCTTTCCTCCCACTTGGCCTCGAGGACCAGTCGAGCCTGGGACCTTCGCGTCTCCACCGCCCCGTGAGTGGGTTCCTCACCATGGAGCCGGAGGTCCACGCGCCAGTGATACACCGACGCTTGGACCTCCGCCTCCAAATCCCAGGGCGGCGATGCCGCCAGGACGCACGCCGCCTCAAAGGAGACGGTGCGGTACGCCCGCGACACCCTGATCGCCATCGCCCTCTGAGGTTTCCTCAAGAGGGCGATGTTTCGGCGATTGAGGGCGCCAGCCCAAATGGGCGACCCGTAAAGGGCCATCGACCGCACCACCCCCAAATAGAGGCGGCGGCAGACGACACTCGGCCCCCCGATATTCGGCAGCAGAGAGCTAAGCGCTCCCGCCGCCGACATCAGCCGGGGGGCCAGGCGGCTAAAATGGACGCGAAAGTTCCAGCGGCCGTCGAGGTGGAGCCCCAAGTATTTCATACTCGGCTCCACCCCGATGCGGACCCCTCCAACTATGATGTGGGCATCTGGTGGCGGCGCCCGCCGAGGCCCATGAAATAACAGGGCCTCGGACTTTTCCAGCGCCACCTCCAGTCCCAACATCCTAATTCTACCGACAACCAGGGCCACCCCTGCCGTGGCAAGACGGGCAGCTGCCCCGTAATCCTCTCCCCGGGCCGTGACCAGCGTGTCGTCGGCGTAACAAGTTACGCCGACGCCCGGGGGCAGGGCGCCCCGCAGCACCCAGTCGTAGCCGATGTTCCACAGGGTCGGTCCAAGAACGGAACCCTGCGGAACACCGCACGACACCTCCCTCCGGAACGTCTCTCCGTTCCGCCCCACACAGAACACACTCCTCTGGTGCAGGTAGTCCCCGACTATTCGGCGCAGATAGGGAGGCACCCCATGAAATCGGAGCGCCTCCCTAATAGTCGCCCACGGCAGGGTGTTGAACGCGTTGGCGATGTCCAAGGACACCGCCAACACCACCCCGCGCGAGGCGACCGCCTCATCCGAGAGGGCCTTGACGCGACTGATCGCGTCAATCGTCGATCGGCCCTCTCGGAATCCGAACTGATGTTCGGACAAGTCGGGGCCCACCCGCACCAGGTGCCTGGAGAGGCGGGCAACCACTACTCGCTCAAAGAGCTTGCCCACCTCATCCAACAGCACTATGGGGCGGTACGCGGAGGGAGAGTCCGCGGGGCGGCCCTCCTTTCTCAGGAGGACCAGCTTACCCGTCTTCCACTTGGCAGGGAACCGTCCCGACTCCAAACAGGCGCTAAACAGCCTGAGGAGTCGGTCCCCTAGGGCGTCGTAGGCCAAAACCCAGGCGCGGCCAGGAATTCCGTCCGGCCCCGGGGCGGTGTTTTTGCCCCGGAGCCGAACCATTGCCGCGCCGAGCTCCGCCATTGTTACCTCTGGCGCCCCGGCATCGGCACCGCCCTCCTCAATATCGGGCGGCGCCATTTCGGGAGGCGTGTGCTCCGCTCTCGAAGGAAAGAGAGCGGAGACCACCTCCTCTAATTGCCGGGGCTGGAGACTCTCGGTGACCGGTGGGGCCCAGGGGCGCAACTTGCCCCTGACTGCCTTGTACGGGCGGCCCCACGGATCTGCCTCGAGAGTCCCCAGGAACTCTTCCCATCTTTGGGTTTTGGCCTCACTGATGGCGGACTGCAGGGCGTGCTTCCGCTGTACATAATCGCCCCGCAGCCGTGCCTCCACGGTCGATATATCTATACCCTACCTTAACCTACTACATATATTCCTACGTAATACTATCTTGTCAACTGGACACTACTGTTCATTTCGCAGTGCTTATCATGGCACTTTCAAATGAAAATTGTGACGTAAATTAATCACGTCTGGAAATAATGAAGTCTAATTTTGTATATAGTATGTCTTAATACGAAATTACAAGCTAAGTAAATATATAAATACGCCTAAACTAATTGCTTTTAATTACACTTTCACCAGATTCGTATTCCCAATCATACATACGCACGAACCTGTATGTGAACCTGCATATGTATAGTTTGAACTGTCTCTGAAAATGGTTTTTGTAGTTAAAGACATAAACAAATCTAAGTTGTGTTTTAGTTTTAAAGTAAGATGATCTTATATTGATTGGTTGCACACGTTCCAGCTTCTGAGGAATAATGTTTCGTATGATTCGTTTCTATATAACATGATATAGAGTATGTTTGTGGGCGGAAGTGGGTCCAACTCACCATCTTATTCTGTATTAATTAACTAAGTGACTTAGACATACTTCCTTTCTCTGCACCTGAGTCAAATGGTTTTAGGGGAGTGCGCAATTCGTGTATATTCCTAAGGCAAGGCTGGTGGACTATCCTTTCCGAGGTTGCCGCCTGTCATTGGTCCATAAAAAACAGACGTAATCAAAACCTCCAGCCGATACACACACACACACGCACGCACGCACGCATGCACGCACGTACGCACGCACACACACGCACACACACACACACACACACAAGCGTCCATGACGGTGAAGAATCCCTCCCTGACCTTACGGAATCAAGCTGCTCCAAGTATTTTGGAGGGAGCAATGGACCACTAAAGCCAATACATCTGAGCGAGCTGGCCGATGCCATGCCCAGCGCAGAAATCGTATGAAACGCCCCTTGGAGCATTGCACTGCGTCGAGGTGACGTACGCGCTAATGCGAACGCCGCCTCCGTGAAGCATGCAAGCACAGTAGTAAACAAACAAGGTGGTAACCGGCGCAGATGCGACTCAATCGCACCTGCTGATAGCTGCCGCTGCTATGTCTCCTACGTACCGAACAGCGGAACAGTCACAGCAGCTCGAACTCTCCTTAGAGGAGAGGATCATCAAAGCAGCACTCGCACCAGCATTCCGAGGGAAACCTCTGTCTACAGAGGGAGTACTGAAAATGTGGTGCGAGAACGATAGCTCTCTGACCTGGCTCAAGAATACAGTAGCCACGCTGCAATCGCCTATTCCAGGGACCAAGCTGTTTGTTATCCAGCAGTCAGACATAGTGAAGCGAATTCGCGCTTCTCTATAGCTGCCGAAGTCAATCGGTTTTGATCTGACGAGGACCCATCGCCTCCTAATTGCGCAGAACCCATGGTACAGCGTCAAAACCTGGCAGCTGTGCGGTGCGGCTATGCAGGAGAAGGGAATCTTCCTGACCCTGGTCATCCCAATATCGGATGTGGTCAAGATTTCGGAGAGAGGTCGAAGTCAACGGGTTTCCTTCGTCTCCGGTAGTGTCTATGTTAAGTTTTATACTGCCGGGGACAGAGACGACTCGGTGGCCACGGGGCCTCGGAAGGAGTCCAACGCTGGCAAGGAGAAGGTCCCAAAACGGGCAATGCCATTCACTGGCCCAAGAATGTCAGGCACAGTCTGCACCCAACAAGTATCCATGGTAGATGACGCTACTCCCATACCTACCATGGACCACGACACGTCATCAGACGGGGAGTCCGTGGACAGTGATGTTCTCGGATCCTCGTCTGATTAGTGTGGTACAAACAAACCTCCAGCACAAACAAATTACCCTACGCAGACTGCTGGAGGTTGAACAAAGGATCATAGCCCTGATCTAGGAGCCGTGGATTAGAGGTAACAGCATATGTGGTCTGTAAAGCATCGGGGGAAAGTTGATGCACAATACTTCGGTTCACAAGCCAAAAACTTGCATCTATATATTCCTATATCAATATCTGCTCTGCTATTAACAAACTTCTGTTCTAGAGACAACGAACAAGGCCCAATAACCAAACTTTAGTACTAGCTTTAGTCTACATGCCTGACGATGAGGAAATCCCATCTAAAGAGCTGACTGAACTGGTACAACACTGCAAACACCACGGCTGGCACATTATCATCTCAGCCGACGCAAACGCTCACCACCCACTGTGGGAAAGCCACACACCGAACAAAAGAGGTGAGTCCTTAACAGAGTACATTTTCTCAACTAACCTATCTATAATAAACAATGGTTGCGAGCCCACTTTTGTTAGTTCTAGATACCAAACCATAGTAGATATTACCCTGCCAACGGATGGTGCGGCGGAACTAGTGTCGAATTTGCACGTTGCAGCCAAAAGGAATAAAAGGAAAACCTAGTTGAACAACATGCTAAAATTATTTGGAACGGAGCTTAGCCTATCGCTACTCGACCACAAGCTGAACTGGAGTAAAAAAACTAAAGCACTGTATAACATTCTGGCAATTCGGAAAATTAATAGGCAGAAAATGGAGCCTTAAACCATCTATAACCCTATGGCTCTATACGATCATAATACGCCCCATGATAATATATGGCGCTATAGTTTGGTGGCCCCGCACTCTTCTAAGCACAGTCATACACAAACTACAAAGCCTACAACGACTCGCCTGCCTGGCGACGACAGGCTGTATGAGAACGACCTCCACGGCTTCGCTGGAGGCCATACTTAAACTCAGACGCCTACACCTCATCATACAGCAGGAAGCTGCCACAGCTGCCATATGGCTCGAAAAGGTAGGGTTCTGGAGACGGGACAATAGAATAACTCACACGCGCCTAAAGGAGTTAGTATACAACAAAATTCCAATGTTAGAATTGACGTGTTGAAAAGTTTTTGGGATGATATACCCAAAAACTTTTGTTTTCGACAAAAAATACCACGTCCAACATCATGAAGAACATAAGACAGCTCTGGCATACATGAAGTAAGAATGTATACGGATGGGTCTAAAACACGACCATGACGACCAACGACCTAAACATCAATTACTCAACGATCCTGGAAAATCTTAATACTGCCTTACAGGCAGAATGTGTTGGAATCACCCGGGCAATCAGATAACGCTGCAGTGGATACGCGGCCATAACAACTCTTCTGGCATGCCGCAGATGCCGCAGACCAACTGGCAAAGTGAGGATCGAACACTAAAATGGTAGAACCTGAACCAATTGTCCCGATACCCTTCTGCCAGCTCAAAACATGGTTATGCGACAGAATCACGAAATTACACAAAAAACAGTGGGTAGAAACAAAGGAATGTAGACAGACGAAGGAAGCATTCCCATCCTTAGACAGACAGCTGTTGCGCAAACTCCAACGTACCACAAGGAAAAACCTACGCCACCTAGTGGGTATAATAACAGGCCACTGCTTACTCAACAAACACCTATTCAACATCGGCATCACTGACAGTCCCTTATGTAGAGGCTGCATGGAGACCGAGGAGACACTGGCTCATGTACTCCTAAATTGTAAAAGTGTGAGCAACCAACGGGCGAAACTTCTAAATAATCCAGACACGATGTAGGAGGTACTGCGCAACACCGGTCCTGAGGTGGTATAAGTAACCGAACAATTTTTCGCGTCGGTTACTTACGCACAATGGTCCAATTGTGGGGCTAAGTGCGGATTACACACGTCCAACTAACTAACTAGAGTATGTTTGTAATACTCGCGAATTTTAGTACCTGCAAAAATCTGTTTCCTCTAAAATCCTGCAGTAATCAATGTAATGTCGTTATAATAAAATCTAATATGTATAAACCTATATATCTACCTCGATCCGCGCCCGGTTGAAGATTGGAATCACGGTGAGTTCATACTTGACAGCTGAAAAGAACCTGTTGTAGTAGATCTCGCCAATGTCATAAAGGTAGCCTGTGTCGGCAAGAGCCGCAGCCACCTGTGCAGCGTCACTGAAGGTTGGCGCTTTGCGTCCTATCTGCAACATTAGCGGTAAACATTCTCTACTATAATATCTAAAATATTGAACTATGAGTGTTAATACTAGCGATGCACGAAGTCCAAAATAAGCGCGCGTCCATGGCATTATAATACCATGTCAATCAATATTATTGTCTTGTATTCGTCGTTTAGGGCTGTCATATATTTTTGTATTTCTAGAAGCTGCATTTGTGTCACAACACAGCAAAATTGATTTGCTGCGTATCGCGAAGAACTTTAGACACAACCGACAGAAGAACATACTTGCGACAATTTGAGAATCACACAATTTTCTCCTCTTTGAAAATCGAACCCACAACACTTGACTCACTGCCAGGCGGTCACTTAAGCCATTGCGCCATTTATGCGGTCACCAAACATACACAATATGACCGCCAAATAAATACCGACGGCAGTTATTTTATTAACTCCCTTGGAACCGAATATTTCTGCATAACAAATACGAATATAGAATATATTTCTTTATTTTCATTGTAATAGTCGATTCCAGAAACTATTTATTAAACTAGTTTTATTCTTTCGTACTTTCTTGATACTGATGATCATATAAGACGCACATGTCTGTTGCAGCGTCACGCGTTGGTTAGGGCGATTTCTGTTGTAGACCAACGCTATCGCTGGTTCCTATAAATACATATATTAACTTTGTTGCAGACACAGTCGGGCGTGATGACATCATAATTTGCCAGATTTTTATCAATTATTCTGCAAGAAACTATTGACATCCTTGACGCTGACAATCATGTGTGAAATCCGTTCATAGCAGCATAGGGTTGGATATGTCGGGTATAACACAGACACAAGATCAACACTGCCCTACTTGACTTAATAAAATACTTACATCTTTGACACTGAGTATTATGTGTGACGCATACACGCGCCGCATCATCGAGCGGGATTTGTCGCCAACACACACGAGCTTATGAGTCTTGCCATCAGCTTGTCGATCCGCAAATGTTCGCCGAATTCGCCGCGCAATGCCCGTATGTACTCCACCGCATAAACCTATTGTCATATTTAGTCACGTTAGTTTTGGTATATCATTTCCTACCTAAAGTCTCTGGCCTTCTTTATTAATAGTTTTGTCCAACTTCGCCAGCATTAATCACACAGGAACGCATACTATCAATTTTTTTTAATGATAACTCATTATTTTTAATTTAACAGTCAGGATATGTCCTAATGTGTTCACCGGTTCTTGAACGATCCCAAGCAATTTTACAAACTTTATTAATCATAGCTATTCATATAATAAAAGTGAGATTGAAGAGTCATTAATCCATCTGTCCACTATATCAAAATTTATCGTTATTTATATAAAACCGTGAATTAAGTAAGAGTGCGAGAGTGAGAGATAGTGAGAGCGACATAAGGGTTTATAGTTTGCTATATAGAAAAATTTAATTTGAAACCTCGTGGTTGCATCACATGTTTGAAGACAAATATTGTGCATATATTATCATATACGGTTTTAAACGTTTTTGGCGAAGCCGCGGGCTGCAGCTAGTTTACAATAGGTATTATAGAGTAATGCGTAGCTGCGATATACTAGCCGAGGAGTACAACATTTTTTTGAAAAATGTTTTGAAGCCTTTTAAGCGTGATTCCTACTTTATAATTTAATGATATCCGTATAGATTGGTTCGTTAATCATTACATTTGAATCAATTAATAGTTATTACCATGTGACTAACAAATGCATGACCGTCTGTTGGTAAGCGACTATCTTCAGTTACGGGCACTTGTACATTAGCAATATGATCGTATATTTGCATTTATTACGCAAAGAAGGATCTTGTTGTTAGCGCAGACGACATAGACCTTTGAATGCCTCTTCTGAGATCAGTAAAGAGTTATGGCAGCTAAGAGGTATTATTTTTCCTATCGAACCGTTTCATTGGGTGCAAACCCACATGCAACCTTACATTAGATATTATACGACATTCAAAGATATTGTACAAAAGCTCAGAATACAGAATAAACCAAAAGCTGCGAACGCGCACAAAAGTGAGGTATGAAAATCACACCGAAATATTGTGATTTCACAGTTTGGCGGTTAGTGCACTAGATACGGGCACACCTGTTAACGTATGTCATGCTGTCAATTTTATTTATTTATTTGAAACTTTATGCACATTATAGTACATTAGCGGACTTAATACCACAGGCATTATCTCAACCATTGGGTGACGCAGAGATAAAAAGTAGTATACATTAGCATGAAATATGCACTTACATATTATAATAAACATATATTAAAGAATATCAAAATAGTAACGATATATTACATAATATATACATACATACCAATAACCTATTATATAATCTAAATAAAATATGTACATAGATACATACATACGTATTATATTATTGATGAGATGAATCTGATAAATTGTCAGGCACGTATTTTTACCTTGAAAGTGTAACGGTTTGTGGATATCCTGACTTCATAAGGAAGTGCATTCCATAGTAAAACGGACTGGATGAAGAAGGAAGAATGTAGAAAATCATATGTATGGGAGGGACAAAGTAAAAGGAGGTTATTGGAAGAACGATGATATCTGTCATGATTTGCACATAGATATTGGAAACGGCAATCGGTGCATTTGGTGAGGTTAGAATAGAAAATAATACTGTAAGGGCACGCAAACTACGGCGTTGACGAATGAGTAATCATTTTAAAGTGGATCTATAAGATGAAATATGGTCATATTTACGAAGAATATAAATAAATCGAATGCAGTTATTTAGAAGTCGGTCATAATTATTGAGTAGATCTGCATTCAGGTCATAGTAACACACATCACCATAGTCAATTAAGGGACATATCAAGGACTGCACAAGCATTATTTTTGTCTTAGATGGGCAAAAATTCTTTAGGCGATACAAGGCGCGTAGCGTTCCGTTTACTCTCTGACTGACACTAGTAACCTGAGCTTGCCAATTTAAATTGGGGTCAACACCAGATCATTTACAGTAGGACTGAACGGAATAGGTGGCTGCCTGCTTATCAATCGTTGACTTCCAACTAGATTGGCTGACACTTAGTCGGGTTAACAGTTAATCCTAATCTCCAGCCCAGCTCCTAACTGTTTCCAGATCAGCAATTAGTTTAGCAATGGATTGAGGAAGATTATCCGCAGTGTTTTGAACATATAGCTGTAAGTCATCGGCATAAAGATGATACGGGCACTGAATATACTGAGTTATGAATTTAATAAATAGAGAAAATAATAACGGAGATAAAATACCGCCTTGAGGAACGCCAGAATCGAGGTCACGCTAAGTCGATGACGTGTCATCAATACGAACTGACCCCTGAAGATATGTCGAGAACCATTCAAGTACACCAGGTGAGATGTTAACATGGGATAGGATCGCAAGTAGGATGTCGTGACTGACGGTATTGAAGGCGTTTGAGAAGTCATCCAAAGCCAATACAGTGACTTTGGTATCATCCATGCCCGCCCTGATATCGCCAGTCACTTTGAGGAGAGTAAAAGTAGTGCTGTGTCCGGGCCTAAAGCTAGATTGGAGAGGACTCATTAGATTGTTCAGGTTCACAAACTGTGCAAGTTGTTTGTGTACACAGGAGTTCCACCCCAGAGTTTAAATTACGATATGGAACAAAAAATTTACGATATGGGACATATCCCATATCGTAAATTTTCTCTTGTCTCTGGGATAGAACTTCTTCCCGTCATAACGGGAAGGAGTTGATCAAAAATTGGTGTGATCATAGGACGACTAATACCATCACAACCCACGGCCTTAGACTTGATAAATATGATTATCTTTTTGATCTCACGCGGTTCCATAAAAGAAACCAGAAAAGGATCGATGTTGGGCTTGGGTAGGTTAGCTAAATAATCCATAGTACGAAGCTTGATTTGTTGAACGAAGATGAGAAGTGGTGAAATGTTGATTGATCTCATCCAAATCAATCTTCGTACGCGGATCACTTTGTTGCTTGTTGCCAATACCTAGGGTTCGAAGAAACCGCCAGATATAAGCAAGAGATGAGGATGTTATACTATCGAGAATATGGCGGCGTTTGAAATACGTGTCATCTGATTACACCGATTCCTTGCAACTTTTAAAAGAGACCAATTGTCACCAGAGTGATCTTTTTTAAAATTGCGAAATGCACTATCTCTACGCCGCATCGCCATCCGAATACCCCTCAACATCCAAAGGGCGGCAGGCCGCTTTACTTTAATTCTACGGACGTGAGCATGGACATTAAAAAGGTTCACGATGACGTTATTAAATATACCAACCTTTTGGTCCACCACGGCAGCTGTCTCTAGAGGTTCTCAGTTAAGAGCAGAAGCATCCTTACGTAGCTTGTCCACGTCCATCCACCCAAAACAACACCTGTGCAGAATTTTAGGACAGGGTTTGGATTATTTAAGGTTATAGGAAAGGAATAAGAGGTCATGATGGGAAAATCCAAGAGCCAGGTGTTGGCCATGACGGCGGACTAAGGTAGGAGCAGAGGTGAGAATAAGATCCAGATTTAAAGGTAAAACGTTAAGACTGGCGGATTCTATAATTTGGAGGAGTTTAGGAGAACGCAAGGGATGGTGGGATAAGAGGTCAGCGCCCATGATGATGTGATGTGAGTACCCCGACCCTAAAAATTCCAGAGTCGATTCAAAACTGGAGAAGTAGACAACTGAAGGGGGACAATAAACAACTCCAAGGACGGTCTTGGCTACTTTGGCACAAACCTCAAGAAAAAGAAATTATGGATTTGATCTTTTTTTTTTTACGTGTAGGAATGCTTTGACGCATATCCCTCCGCGGGGGCGGGCGGAGGGATTATGACGGACGAAAGATGTTAAAAGATAATGTACCTCCCGGAATACCGACTAAACCTACCACGGTGTTCCTCGACAAAACCACTATCGGCGGGGCCGCGCGAATCACTTTCGCATGCGGTCGCGACCCTGCTGAATGGGTTTGATCCTGACACGGGGAAAAATTTGTGACACAACTATTTGTAACTGTTGTTCGTATGTTTGTAAAAACCTCCCGCGGCACAGAAATTAATTCCAGAGCTAGATATTTTTTTAAATAATTCTTGTACCAGCACAGCGTCTGGAAATGTGCCGACCGACACCAATTGGCGCTCCCCTATAACATCGGAGCTAAGAAACTATATTTGACGAAATATGGGTGCAGTACACGTCTGTCTACTAGAGATGGGTAGCGAGCGAGTGATACAAAAGAGCTAGCTCCTGTAGATTTATTTCGCTCCCAATCGCTCACTCGCTCGCTGTATAGCTCACTAGCTCTTAAGTAGCTCAGAACGGCCAACCAGCAATCGGTACGCGCTACCGAGCGACCCTTATGATTTGCTTCGGCAATATTTGGCACACATCGTGTCACATCGTTAGCTCTTTTCAAGGATAGCTCTATGTCGCTGTAAATGCAACTTTAATATATGTAGATTTACAGTCTATGTTAAAGTATGAAGGAAAATCAATGACTTTCGCAATATTAATGACCTAATATTCATTCATTATTGAATCTTGGGTGTTTAAAAGAAATATGTTTTAATGTTTTTGTAATACTGTTTGTCTACTTATGGTATAATATATGTCTTAGCATAAATAAATATTAAGAAAGAGTGTAGACGTTCCAAGAGCGATTGAGCTATCGGTCGCTTATGATTCGTGTATGTCAAATGTATTAAGAGCTACTGAGCTATTGAAGAGCTAAAGAGCTAAAAGAGTGATATAGCTCTTTACAGTGAAAGAGATACTCGCTCTCTTTCTTTTGTGTGAGCTGATTCGCGCATGTCTACTGCCTACGTATATACAATAGGAGATATATGAGATCATAGTGAAAATATTCTAAGTCTATGCATGAGATTATGTATGTATACTTAAACAATATTCAAAGTACACACATCAGAAGTGTCTAGAGATCAAGTACATTTTTAAGTATAAAAACTATCAAATTAATATTTGTCAAATCTAGTCTTCCAGACTAGCTTTTAATTTTAATTCCTATGTTAAGTTAAAGTTAAGTTATTAAATTATCCATATATTATAAACAATAAAGAAGATTTTAAATTTTTGTTAACTGTTAGAAATTAACCTAAGTTAATGTGTTACTTAATGGGAAAAATAGGCAAAAATTAGGATCTCCTATAATTTTTTGTTTTCAGTTCACAATGATTTGGCGTGCTTAAAATCAGTTCATCAAAACCACTTAGAGGAATGGCCGCCCACGTTCTTTCTAACAAGTCAAAAAATTGTTATGGGGTATGTACGGCATCCATACTCGGCAGAGCTCTTCTTTGGAGTATATCCCATGCGTATTCAATTGGGTTGAGGTCTGGAGATTGAGCAGGCCATGGCAGGACGTTGATACGAACATCGACAAGAGTACGTGTTACGACTCTAGCCGTGTGTCGACGTGCATTGTCATGCACTAGTCGATATGAATCATCTAACAAGTTTTGCAAAGGAATGATCACGCCTGAAACAATCCTCTCCGCATAAATCTGAGCATTGAGGTTGCCCCTGATGCAAGTGAGATTGGTTCTGCCACAGATTCAAATACCGGCTCAAATCATTATTGTTCCATCTCCATATGAGTGAACTGCCTGACAAAATTGCAAACGTTCTTGATGCCCAGAAGTCCTTCAAATCCGAGTACGTTTTGTATCTGGTCTCACATCGAAACGAGATTCATCTGAAAAGCAAACACAACGTCAGTCTTCTTCCTCTCAATCCCTGCGGAACTCCCCTTGACAGAGAGGTACATGCTGAAAAAACAGATTGTTGATCACTCAGCCGTAATTCAACACGTTGATAATGGTTGGACAGATAACTGTGAAACCACTTCACTGATCTACAGTCAAACCCGTAGTTCGTTAATTTAAATAATAGCAACGAAATATTGATACTATCGAAAGCGCGGCAAAAGTCTAGTAAAACCAGAACCGTACACATACCCTGATCCTCTGCATAAAATATTATCTGTTACGTGTTTCTATTAAGTATTTCACTTTTGTCACTCTGCATACATTTTCGGACAATCCTACATGTATGTAATATTGCTGTTTTTTATATATTAATGAATGTATTTGGTGATAGTTCAAGTAATTTTATGCTATGGTATAAATATTTTGGGCGAACTCCTGTGGTGGATATTACAATTGGTACAATATTAGACTTTGTTGGCTTGTCAGGTTCTTGCTATTTCTTCTTTGAGTTCTGTGTATTTGTTATTTTTTTGTTATTGTTCTTAGAAGGTTGTGGGTATCTGGGACGGCTATATCAATAATATGTATATACTGTATTGTCAGCTTTATTGTGTACTGTAATATCTGGTCTTTTAAAATGAATGGTAATCGGTAAGAATAGTTCGGTCGTAAAACATTTTGTTGTTGTTTTGTAATACCGGGCTAGTGGAGTGGGGTGTGTGTCTTGGATGAGTTTATACTGGATACCTAGTTTTTGATGGATGATATTTACTATTTGATTATGATGATGTGTGTATCAGTTAGTGTAAGTGTGGCGCAAGCTCCTTTTATATGTTGTGTGGTTTCTGGCTGTCTGTGGCATTTACGGCATTTCTCGTCTATTGTTGTGATTTATAGTGGGATCTTTTATTATATGTTTCCTTTAATTTCTGGTATTAATCACTTGATTTTGAATAGCTATAAGAAAACCCTCAATCTTCGGAAATAGATAGCCGCCTATTCGCAGCCTCTGAGTCGATATATGAGTGTGACGATAATCGCCTAGGCGCCCGTCGAGCGCGAGTGCACGTCACTAGCCACCACCCGCGACCGGTGCCGGACTATACATATAAGCGGAGGACGGTGTCAATCAAGCTCTTTCGGCTGGCTTCAACATCCTAAGTTAAGTGTTCTTCCCTCAGAAGAACCACGCAGCAAGTCCTTTTTATACGAACCATGCCCTGTCTACTGTTCGCGTAGGATTATATTAAGCTACCAGTAAATTTGTGAATTACATATATACAGGGTGATTTTGAAATCGTGTAATTCCTTTTAACCACGCATTCTACTGGTGATATAGAATAACCCTGACCATATTTTTATTTAATTAGATTTATTTTTTTTGAAAAATTATTATTCCGTTTTTTTCGTGAAATGGTGTCAGATAGTCATATGTTAACCAACCGAGGCAATTTTAGTTTTTTACTAATTAAAATAAAAAAACATATTAATAATTAATGTCGTAAATAATAACGGGTGGTCCTTTTTATTGCCCCTTATTATTTACGACATCAGTTATTGTTATGTTATTATTTTTAAATTAGTAAAATATTAAGATTGTGTCAGGTGGCTAAAATATAACTATTTGAAATCATTTCATGAAAAAAATCTGTACTTTAATTTTGCCGAAACCATTATTCTAATTAAGAAAAAATATGGTCAGGGTTATTCTATATCACCAGTAGAATGCGTGGTTAAAAGGAATTACACGATTTCAAAATCACTCTGTATATATAAAGTTTGACTAGTTTAATAGTCAATTAAAAGTGTTAATTGTTGTTCTATCTTTTAATATTCTCTGCATAACTTAACCTCAAGACACCACGTCCCTACGGCGTGGCCTGTCCTATTTCTGAATCGAACAGATCCCTAGTGAATAACCACATAACAGGTCACAATGTCCATGAAGTGTTTTGCTTTTCCAATGCTCTAATTTATGTTACCAAGAACTGTTTTTCAATTTGTTGTTTCTAAGTCATTGGTAGTTTCTGCTAAATTAAGGGGAGTGAATTTTGTATCATTTTAACTATAATTCGGTGTATATCACTAGTAGTTGCTTTACGGTGAAAGAATGATCTAAGGTTAACTAATTGCTTGTTCCAGAGCCAAGTTATATATGTAAGGCCTCTACTACCTTTTATTCGTTTGAGACATTATTTCTATTGCTGATTTAGAGTGCAAACATTTATTTCTAGTAAGTATAGTGTGGGTTTTGATTTCAAGGCTATTTAAATCTGTTTTGGACCATTTAACTATACCAAATAAATAAGTTAACATGGGTATTGCGTAGGTGTTTATTGCTTTAATAATCATTTTCCCTGTGAGCTGAGTCTTACAAATTGTGGATAATCTATTTTGATATTCTTCAGACAGTGTTTTCTTTAAAGATGAATGTTCTAATCATTTTGACTGTTGGTATCCTAGGTATTTATAATAATAATAATAATAATAATTTTATTTCAGACCAATGATCCATATAGTGTTAGTATCACCTTAGCCTATTGTTAGTAATAAATAAAATAAACTAATTAATTAAAGACATGTACATCTGCACGCACATGTCTACGCGCCCAGTGCTGTATAAACGGCCTATCAATTTTTTCCGCCAGAGTTGCCAGGATATTGTTGGAACTATCCCTGACTCGCCGAAGCATTGAGGCACATCGTTTGCGCATGACGGCATAAAAGTCATCTAGCTTTTCATCCGCAAACATGCCCGAAGCGCTACAAAATCGAGGTAGTCCCAACAGCATCCTTAGCGCGTTATTATATGGACGCGCAGAGCGCTGTAAGCCTTCTGCGTATAACTCACCCACAGGCTGCACGTGTAAAACGACTGGCAATAAGCCCGAAAAAGAGTCAGTTTGACCTGTTTAGAGCATTTTGCAAACCTGCGAGCAAGCATATTACATCGAGCAGCCAACGCTCTGCGCTCCCTATCGATATCCTGACCATCTGTAAGAGAATCCGTAACCACATGATCAAGGTATTTAAATTCAGTGACGACTTGCAGTGGAATTCCTAGTAACTTTACAGGCGAAACATTTACGGGTGTATTTTTGCGGACTTTGAACACGATTATTTTACTTTTGGTGGCGTTATACCTCAAGCCATGAGCCTCCGCATATTTCCCACAGATGGCCAGTAATTTTCTTAGACCACAAATTGATGGGCTAAGCAGCACCATATCATCGGCGTAACTGATATTATTGATCATAGTTCCATCTATAGAACAACCAACCATAGTGCTGTTCAGCTCACCAATCAGTCCGTCTATATATAAATTAAATAAACTGGGTGACGTCAAACCCCCTTGCCTTACTCCACACTCTAAACCATATGGTACAGACTGGACATCTGACAATCTAACATAAATTTTCTGGTTTTTATACTAATACTTAAATATATATATAAATTCAGTGGGTAAGTCTGTTTCATCAGACATTTTTTGCCATAATATGTCATAATTTACCAAATCAAAGGCTTTTGACAGCCATAAACCGGTGTCTTCCTGCCTGTGTAGTACCTAATAGTCTGCTTGAGACACAGGTATGCACTTTCAGTAGATAAACCGGGTCTGAAACCAAACTGCGCGTCATGTAATTTAATATGCCTCTTCAACTGCTTCTCAAGCAGACTGTCTAGCACCTTGCCGATGACCGTAGCCAGTGAAATAGGTCTATAATTATTTTTGTCCGATGAGTCACCTGTCTTATTTTTCATAATGGGAACTACGACAGTATTTACAAGTCCATCAGGCAGGTAAGAGTGACCTAGACAATAATTAAATAAAGCAGTCAGTATTCTGAGCATATGCTCACCGGCGCATCTTAAATGCTCGAGACTCAGACCATCGTGCCCGGGTGACTTACCTCTCTTCATATTATTCAACACGAATTTAATTTCCTCGATGGAGAATCTTATATGGGAATCACACTCACGCAGAGTCCGAATGTCGCGCACAGACGTATTTGTAACTAAGGGTGTGGCCTTAAAGTTGTTCACGAACATATTGGCTATATCACTATTATGTGATAGGCCATCCACGTTCGCTGGAAGACTCGTACAGGGATTCAAAGCGTTGGTTTGTTTCCAAAATGAACTAAATTTTTTTCATCATGCAGTGTTGCAATCATGTCCATTTTAATCTGGTTTTCATTGTTTTGACACCACTTCAACTTGTTTTAAATTGCTGCCTCAACGCTTTCATTTCACAATAAATATCCCCCGACTGGTTTACCATGTAAAACCCACTTTTGAAACCCCAGCCGTGCCATAGTGTGAGCCTCTTTCACATGTTTGTTCCACCCAGTTACATATCGATTCTTTTTCCTAAAACACATGCTATGACTCGAAATAGTAGCCGCTTGTAACACATAAACAATCTGCTTGTATATGTTGTCAATCAGTAGCCTATGATGGTCATTGTTACACATTTTACCATTACATTCCATTAACTCTGTAGGAAAATCAATGTTACAGAGAGTTTTATTACAATATTCAGAGTAGCTTTGTATCTGGTCAGAGTGTCTAGTTCCCCAAATGACTTTATTTGGTACCACATTTTTATTGTTATATTTGGGCACGAAAACTTTAAAATTACAAATAATCTCTAAGGGAAAATGATCAGACCACGACACGTCATTAATTACATTTATTTTTTCAATAGAACATTTAGTTACACTAGTCACCAAACATTGATGCAACCATCTAACGCACCCGTGTGACTCACTCATGTACGTGTAGGTATCTGAATGTATACCGAGCAATTCAATGTCTGCACATTTAAACTGACAATCGGAACAAAACTGTTATAATTCATTACAAAATAACTCACCAGGGTGCGCGTTGAAGTCTCCCAACACAAACACATTTTCAATACTATTACATACCACAATTGTATGTATTTCAGCCAAACATTCCGTATATTCACTTAAGTTATTAATGTGACACACGGGCATATACACACAAAAAATAAGAATATTTCTATTTTTAACAGTGACTTTAATCGCCGCGAGCCTTACATTATTACACTTTATCACTGAAACACTATCAAACGCACTATATCTCCATAGCAGAGCAACGCTCCCGTGGGATCTGCCCTTCAATCCCTCCGACAACTCCGTAGCTGACAGACCCGTTGCACCAAACTTGGGACTTATACTGCTTAGATAAGCCAAGTCATGCGAGAGTAGCCATGTCTCCTGTAGTGCAATCACATCGGCCGTGAGGCACATTTCTCTTACATAATCCACGGACCTCCTAATTGATTTACAATTGAAGCTTACAAGCTTACAGTCTCGTTGTAAATCGTTTTCTTTAGAAGGTATCATTGGTAGGCTGTGTGTTTACCTGAGTTTTACCTTGAGTACTCCTTGTTTTGAACACAAAATATCGCCTGAAGTATACACCCTCTGGCCACATACTGTCGTTCTCAAATAGATCAATTTTGTGTTTAGGTATAAAAATCTTATAGGAATCATATTCCTTAGAATGTTTCATTTCAATCCTTTCCGGAGAAACAATTATCTGTGTCTTATTCTTCTCGTAACTTGCAATATCCTCCGAGGTTACGTCTTTCGATACATTATAAAATAAAAATGGTATTTTTATATCTGCTGCTTTAAATTTTGTACACAGCATTAGCTGTCCCTTTTCGTCCCACAAAACGCGACGTTTTCTTACGTGGTTGCACTACTGTCCACCCTCCTTCGTTATCAGGATCATGTATTTGTTGCAACTGATTAACATTATAACCACTCATTCGCGTATTTGTCGGCGTAATTACTGCATTCTGTGAATGAGTTTGCTGTTTCTGCGCTTGTGCATCCATCTTGTGCGAGTGCGACAAGGATGACTCAACCCTCCCCGTGCACACGGCATAAGTCTGTTTGATGAGTGGGATGGCACTATCACTCCTCATCGCAGGTACACAAGCGTGCGAGCTCTGTTCATTAAGTGAATTAACACAGCTGTTTGGTTCGTCATTCAAAGATTCCACTATACATATCGATCCGTTGTCCACCATATTATTAATAGAAATACAGGTAGTTGCACCGCACTTTTTGCAATTTACATTGCTCTCAATGTCGTATAATACAGGTTTATTACTGGCAGATCTGACTTCCTCAAGTTGTTCCTTGGTTGCATAGACATCCTTAATATGTTTGATCTCCGATTGCAACACAATAATATCCTTCAATAGCCTTGTTACATCAATATGATCAAAGGTCAACGAGGGTAGTTTTTGCAAATCTTTTGCCACGAAAATCGGGATATTCTCCGGGTCTGTGTTCTTAAACAAACAAATTATATCCTCCAGATCTCGACACAGTTTATTTTGTTTTCTACGGGATATTTTCTTTATTGTTGTATTCACCGATTTGAACAACAACGTTTTTGCAGCGTCTACATCTTCTCCAGTAAATGCAGAACTACACACTTTCACAATACTCTCATCCATAATTTGAATTTTTATTTTGTATGAATGCGAGTACTTCACTAATCACAATATTACAAGAATTACATTTTAATAACGACATTGTTTAGCACTGTGGTCAATGACCTCACGCTTCCGCGTTCCGAACGAGACTGCACTTATATACTTAAATTATATACTTCATCTGTGTCCATAGCTATTATAGTTGCTCCTTCATGTAATGTATGATCACCTTCATCTTTTTGCCTTTTTAATACTTATTTTACATATATCTAATTCAAACTGCATATTACCATCTTTACTAAATGAGGCAGTGCTGTCTATAAGTATCTTCATATTTTTCGCTGTACTACTATATAAAGTTTAATGTAGTCCATGTAGATAGACTAGATGGGCTATGGTCCTTTCATTAGCAGTATTATTTAAACGGTATCCAATGTTCTGTTTATTAATGATAAATGACAATGGGTTAAGAGCGAGGCAGAACCACAATAGGCTAAGCGAGTCACCTTGGTGTATGCCTTGCTTTATATTTATTTCTCTAGATGTAATAAAATTATGTGTGCTACGTTGGTGAATTAAAATTTTCCAGAACGACAATATTTCTTTTAAAAAGTTTATCAAAGTAGGATTAATTTTGTAAATACTTAATGTCTTTAATAACCAAGTGTGCGGGATACTGTCAAACGCTTTACGATAATCTACATAGGTAGTATATATATATAGCAAATTCATTTTCATTGTGTGTGCGTGTTTGTGTATTATTGCATCTATTATTAACTTTTCTTTGCCATATGGTTACTTCTGCGCCCTTTCTGTTCCTCTGATATTTATTATTATTACTATCCCTCGGAAATAGTACTTCTTTCTAGGTACCCTGTCCTTTATTTTACCTCTGACAATATGTACGCGAATTTTTATAATGGTCGAGTAGTTAAGGCGTGCAAGCGTAACAAACAAACAAACACATCCGCATTTATAATATTGAACTAGTCAGGATAACAGACACTAATATTTTTATGATGTTGAAGCCTTTATGAAACTTAACTCAATACAATACTATTAACATTTTGCTATTAAATATGTCAAAGCTATTCAGTTAATACTACCTATAATGCTTTAATGGCGTAATTAACTTATATTATGTATGAGTCAACTTATAGGCTACCTTTTGGGTTCTATGAAGGCACCACTACTTCAGTAGAAGTACTGCTTTTCCCACTGCCCATTCCAGATGCTTAAATCTCACTGTCCACCACACAAATAGGTAGGTATGTCACGACAGTCTGAAAAGGATTGGTCCAGGTATAATTTTGGGAATATCGAAAGAAAACGCGTTGCTTGATGTGAACGTTCCATTTATTATCACAGATGTAGGTAGCCGGTCGATAAAATAAAAATACTATAATTAGCGGCAATTATTAACGTAGCCTTAACATTGGTATGCATTTATTACATTTATTATTAGGCGCTTGCGGAAACACAGTCTAATAAGCTGATTAAAACCCTGTAAGCCACGAATTATTTTGACTGACGCATGGTAATATGTAGTACACAAGTAAGAAAAAAACAACTGTTCATAACAGGAAAACCAAAGGGCGAATGAAGATAGGTACATAGTTTTTGACTCTCGTGACTGTGTTTGCTACCTTTTAAAGGGAATTTGTAAAGTAAAAGTAATGAATAGGTAAGTATGGCTCGAAAGCTCATTCACAAGTTACGGGCTATAACACTCGGTTCTTTTTATACTTCTAATCTAATCTCTAAATCTAATTCTAATTGATCAACGTAGCTTAATAAGGACGCATGCAACACTAGAGGCATCATTTACGCGTTGCCCTTGTTCCTTTACGAAAGGAAGTGGGAAGGAGAAGAAACAGGAAGTGGGAAAGAGGGTGAATGGGCCTCCGGCACTCCCACTCACCGAACGAAACACAACATTAGGTATACTGCTATTTCACATTGATATTCTGTGAGAGGGTAGTCCTTCCCCGGTTGAGCCGGCCCATTCATGCTGAAATCAGCGACCTTGGTCTTTAGAAGCTAACGCTTAACTACCTATAAAGACAAAAATAAACCAATAAATATTACCTTTTTAGAAATAAGCTGTTTTAACAGGATAAATCCTGTTCGTGTAAAATGTTCATAAAACGTATAATTTACTTATTAACTTTTATTAATATTTTGGGGCCGATTACAACGTAGGTATTTAGACACAAAATAATACAAACATTTTATGATACAACAGCTCATACCACTAAAATATTTAATACCTTAAATACATTCTATTACTCGAATTTAAAACCCGCACCACTCAAACAGACGCACACAAAATTTCATCCAGCCGTTTATAAGTAGAGTGACACACGTACGAACACAAGGTTATTTGATGGTAGATTCATTTATTTGATATCGTTCAATTCAATTTTTATTTGTAGTAATTTACCTACATAATTTCATAGTTACGATAAACTTAGCTTAAAATTGCTTCCATACATATTGATTAATTCATCGAATTGCCGCTAGAGGCGATGTTAATAATTGTGAATTATAAAATAATAATAATTAAACCGATGGATTTCCTAATTAATGTGTCATCTGGGGTATTTTATGAAGCGCGGTATAGTAACTAATATGATATGAATCTTGTCACAATTTCAAGGGATATACTGCGTAATACGGTACTACGTATTTTCCGCATGTTTATGACTATATGGGGGCAACAATAATTGCGCGCGTCAGACTTCCAAGATATTTACTAATAAATAGTTAGCCTATTTTGTTGTGACTAGATAGAATTATAATACATAGCATATTATCACGCCTGTATATTTAAATGGGCAAGACAGGAGTGTATCACAGTCTGGCGCATTCGAATGTACACAACACTATACGTATACATACCTAAGTGTAAAATAGTTGTTGCATCGAGTACAACTACGTTCGAATATGAGTCGAATGTTTTCATGCACATCACTAAGTAATACCTACATTAGCTGGAAATAAAATAAGGAGCAAACGGGCACCATCGGCAAAACTAATATTTTCTTGATGAATGTACCGCACTTTATTTTCAGGTATATTTTTGCTCTTGTTGCTGACGGCTCATGGCTCACCTGGTAAGTGTCAACCACCGCTCATGGATTTCGTCAACGTTAAGGGTACACACAGCCAAACCGATGCCTATCTTTAAACCTAGTTTATAGAAGGACAAGTCATAGCGGTTCTTAGAACGAGGTTTAAAGAACCGCTGGTAGCCAAGATCAATTGTACGTTACTAAATACATAAGGCATTTCTTGAACTAATTAAAACTCGATATTATACTTTTAAGGCAGACCCGTCCAGAATAGATCCGAATAACAAATGAAAGGAATAAAATAGAATTAGAACCAGAATATGTAATAGTATAACTAAAACAGACTACCTCTTAGCATTTCAATTGATTCATGATATTTTGCTTTGATAAGTTTATATTTACACAAACATTATTTACCTAAACGTTATTGAACCGTCACGAAAGGTATACATATACATTATTTCTTTAAATGATATTACCAGTCATGCCATATTTCGATTATGTTTTAATACAACCTACAAAATTAAGGAACACATTTAACAATATTTATAATTCCTTCCATTCTGCTATGGAATTTATTATGCAATTTATCTTTTTTAAATCTTTTCAAAAGCCAAATCCGCACAATATATTCGTCCTGTGCCGCTGAGATCTTGCCATGATTCAAACAACGGACACAAAGAACATCCATTCTTGGAACAACTATTTGTGGACCACATAAATGTTCATCCGTTCGTCCCGTGTAAAGATCAAACTCACAACGCTTGACGCAATGTCAATGGCAAGCCGGCGGGTTCATTGTACACATAATATTTTATAATTACTAGCTTTCAACTTAAAGGTATCACTCTGTCCACACCCTAATACAGTAGTTGTAAGACGTAATTACTACGTCTTACAACGCTTATTTAGTAACAAACTATTGATGAAAACTCGACCTATATTGCAACAGCCGCCCATGTTTAAGTGTCGATGTAAACAATGCGCAATAAATGGCAAATAAAAACACACTGCTTCAGGATTAATGGATTTAATACCTACACGGGTATAATTATAAATCTAGATACTAACTTAGGTGTTATTTTAGAGTTTCTCTACATCGCGCGATGTGTATACAATGATTTAGTATATAATCTTAGCGCGGAAGATTTATTTTTAGGGTTCTGTAGCCAAATGGCAAAAAACGGAACCCTTATGGATTCGTCATGTCTGCTTGTCTGTCCGTCCGTATGTCACAGCCACTTTCTTTCGAAACTATAAGAACTATGCTGTTGAACCTTGGTAAGTAGACGTCTGTGAACCACATTAAGATTTTCACACAAAAATTGTAAAATACAATTATTTTGGGGTTCCCCATACTTAGAACTGAAACTAAATTTTTTTTTCATCAAACCTATACATACGTATGGATATCTATGGATAGGTCTTCAAAAATGATATTGACTCTTAAGAGAATGATAAAACTAAAAAAAATATATGGTATACATTACCATGTAAACTTCCACCGAAAATTGGTTTGAACGAGATCTAGTAATTAGTTTTTTTTAATACGACCAAAAAAACATCGATCGAAGTTACAACGAACTACAAGAACTTTTATATTATGTTACTTGCTGCTACGGAACCCTTCATGGGTGAATCCGACTCGCACTTGGCCGCTTTTTATTTAAATTAATAAACACAGAATATGCCTCATTCTATAAATTTGACAAAGTGGCAATGGTATGATCTAGGCACTGACATTGCAATCAAAAGGTAGCGATATTACATTCCGAATAAGAATGCCGATAATGAGTGCTTGTATCAAATCTTATGAATCAAATCAATCAATCCATCTTATATTCAATTCAAAAAATCCTGAAACATACCTACCCACGTCGTCTGTGTAGAAAATAGCTTACCTTCAACGACGCTTAAAACACGCACAACGCTAGTTCCGCGTAACGAAATTTGATAAAATGTTTCTTTGATTTTAAGTGGTAAATAACAAACAAAGAAACTACTCCAACTTACGTTATAATGTACTACTTGCGGCATAATAGAATCCACAAACTTATTTGAATTCAGAATAAGAAGGAATATATTGTTACGTTGACCGTTGTATGAAATATCTCTCATATGTAGGACAGGTACTTACAATCCAAAGAAGCTTATTGCATCAATAATATAAGTTTTTTCACTGTAATGAGGTGGCAAAGCAGTATATGCCATGTACAACGCTGTACTATCTGTGCAGCGATATCCAAGTTTACCCTTAAGCTATGCATCCGTGAAATAACATCTAATCAATAGAAAATTTAAGACAAAAAATCTTAGGTTGTGTGCATGCGATCAGTAGAAAGGCCAGAACCTCTTAACTTTGCTATGTGGTATACTTAGGTGATCAATGGATTTCTATAAGCTGACGGCGTAGCACCTGTCAATGTTTTAAATGACATCAAGTGTGATAACCCTTTAGTTGTTGCAGCGTTATGGAACTACGGTCATCATTTACTATCGGCAATGTATAAAAAACAAATGTCATTTGTGCGTCTTAAACATGTGAGCAGATGACGTGTTTGCGAATGTAGCTGATTCTGTGGCGCGTTATCGACGAACTTGACGCAACTACTACAACAATAACAGCAAATAGATTTTGTTACATTGAACTACGGCTTCGCATAAATTACTCTTATTTATACCGAGCTATCGTTCATACAGTTTACGTTATACGTGAAAGCGTAATAGGTAAATGACTTGATCACGATTCGGGTAACAAACAGACCCTGAGTAAAATTCATCTCTAAAAAAATATTTTAAAGAAATCTCCCTTACTTGAAAAAAATCTTTATTGCGCAGGCTTTTACAAACGTTTAACGCCGAACCTCCAATTCGTGAATCACATATATGTAGGTATGTTTATCTAGGGTGGGATTCGTACAGTCGGTGCAATAGCAGTGGCTTGGCGACCACCATGACCACTACGCTATCTATATCCTCAAATCTCATAATTAGTTAAGGGATGGGCATACAAAATGAAAACTTTTAAACTTTCGCGTTGCATGATATATACAGGGTGTCCGGTAATTAATGGATAACCTTGAAATGTATTACAGAAGAACTAAAGGCCGTTCAGAAAAAAATGAAGAAAATAATAATAACAAAATAAAAAATATATATATATTAAAAAGTGCAAGCTATATAAGCATAGCATACTTTTGACTGTCTATCTATTAGCATAATTAGTGTTTAATAATAAAACAACAAAAAACCGATGGATTTCATTCATTTATGATCGTAGTATACAAAAAAGTTATACATGGTAATTAAAAAAAAACACATATCTCAGGTAGTAGTTAGGATAGATTTATTTTCATATTTTTTTCTGAACGGCCGTCCGTTCCACTATAAGACATTTCCAGGTTATCCATTAATTACCGGACAACCTGTATGTATATATATTTTTTTTGTCCATATACTGTTTGTAAACACCTGGCGTTTGTAAAGGCGAAACATCCTTTGGCGTGCCCACCATCGTGCCCCCGGGGTTGACCACCGATCGCCACACACCACACAGAAATTTCAATAGGGAAGATGGTTTCAAATTATCCGCGACATGGAATCCCGTGATTAATAATACGCAACTTCGCTGTTTTGCAAAGTTAGGTAATTCACAGAATACGGACACGACGGCTAGCATACGTAATAGGGATACCGTGAATGTAGTGTGTGACGGTACTTGGACAAACAAAAATATGCTAAAAGTGAGGGTGAATCAAGATTCTTCTGCGTCACAAACGGAGACATGACATCGCAACACCAGTCAGCTTGTGACCACGGTCGGTGTAACCTGGTCGAAATGTCAAGCATAAAAAAGGTAAACATTAAAAGTGCTCGAATTTGTGACAACCTAATGCTTCAGGTCATTAAATAACTTACACACTAAGGCTTAGACTTGAGCCGTCGTGACTTGTATCCTCGTTTGCAATATGCATGGTATGTGACTCATTTATAGCACACACGCGCGTCTACATACCGTAACATTTAATCATACACACACACGCACACACACATACACACACACACACCATACACACACACCATACACACACACCATACACACACTGAATTAGTATATAGATTCTGTATTGTAACTAAATATTAAGTGCAATGTATGCTTCGGAGGAATACTGACTCCCACAATACAGGTTATTACCTAGTTTGGGAGACAGCGTTTTCAACATTTTATTATTAATTTGCCAGTCTATATGTACCTTTTAAGAATCTATGTACATTGTGCCTTATCTGGTATGGAAATAAATTATTATTATATTATTATTATTATATAACATTTCCCTTGAAATGTTATAAATGAGTCATGGAGCTCATGGGGCGCTAAGAGCTTAAGATATCGTTCAGATTTTTGTGATTTCAGGCTCTCATAATAAGATAATCTTACACCGAAGAAAATAATAGTTGGTATTCAATACTTCGCTGTATACTTATCATTAATCATCAGCAATTTTCATAAAACGTAAAGTTCATAAGTACTCAATCCCAGACGTAATTATCAGTGCCCAGTCCAAACCATTAGGAACCAGAAATTTTGCAACATGATAAGGGCTGGTTTAACGTAAATCCCACAAGATTAGTAATACAGAGTGTTTTGTTAATACTTGCCTGGAATATATAATTTCTATTTTATTCTGCCAGGATATGAAAATAAACACTTTTGATTTTGTTCACATGGATAGAGTCGGAGGCAATAGCTAATCTTTTACTAAATACGACCAATTTTACTATCTGCTACTGAGTTAAATGAACCAGGAGTTCCATACAAAATTTTTTGTATGTGGCTGAATGGCTAACGTATTTAAAAACTAAAACCACTTATAGAGCAACGCGGGCGTTTTACATGCGCCGCGCGCCTTCCGCAAGCCGTCGATAACCCTTAGCTATCGAAATAAGTGTATCGGCGTCGCACGCTGCTCGCCTCGAGTATTCTATTATTTTATCTATTATGATTCTGTCGGATCCAAAAATATTTGATATAACGCATATATAATAATATAACGCAATCATTTTCAATATTCTTAGCTGGAATGTATTACTTTTTCAGATGTCTCTCTAGATCAGTTTTGAAAAATATATATGTAATAATTATAATTCCAAAAAAATCCGATCTGCCACTAGTGTGGGAATTTCGGATTTTTTATGTATGTACTATATGTATAATGTGATTAATAATGTGGTAAATAATCATTTATTTATGTATAAAAGAACTATATTAACAGGAATAAACCTTGTATCGCGGCTAGCTTGTACGCACAAGTATTTTACGGCAATAGTTTAGACCTAACATCGTCATCACTCTCTCTCTCTCTGTCTTGTGATAAGTACAATTCTAACCTCTATCTGATGTCATCGCGATGTAAAGCCTTTTAATATTTTTTTCAGCATCCTTGTCCTCGGGCTTTGTGTCTGGTGTCACTACCTCTGCTGGTTTCGGCGGCGGCGCCGCCTGAGCTCCTTTCTTTATGTCAGTTGGTGCATCCACAGGCCCCTTAACTAAATGCGACGACTCGTAGAACTTGCGAGGTCCGTAACCGAACGGTCGCGCGGCATGTAACTCACGCTCAGCCCTCGTAAATCTGTAAGTGTACATCTACTTATCGTGGGATTCCAAGTTCAATATTGCACCAGTCAAGTATTAAATTTAGTTCTTAGGATATTTTAGATGCAGCATGGGGTCTTGTGCTTGGTAAACGAAAATAACCGATCCTTTATAATTTTCATTTTATTTCTTTATTTAAGGAAAAATTACAGCTATCATGTACAGAGGTTGTATCAATAGATATGGCCAATTTTATCATATATTTTGACTAAATAACTAACATAGCACTTAGGTAACTTAACAATAAGGAAACATATACATATAGAGCAAGCGTTTGT
The DNA here is from genome assembly GCA_963675205.1 of Catocala nupta. Taxonomy (NCBI): domain Eukaryota; kingdom Metazoa; phylum Arthropoda; class Insecta; order Lepidoptera; family Erebidae; genus Catocala; species Catocala nupta. Next base: position 38,707,144 of record OY776078.1, read on the forward strand.
CGCGATAGCCACTGATAAAGTTATCACTAAGAGTTCCTGCTTATTTTCGAGACACCGGTGGTGAAAATGTCGCTATCAACATCATGGCAGGCTATGTTATACATGCGATTATGTTATACATTTAAATGTGTTTGTGCTATAGAAGCTTTAGTTGTTTGTAAGATTGTTTTTAATTATTTAGATTAGTTGATAATGAGGCATGTGTTACAGATTGTAGTAAAATATCCTAACTCTATAGTTACAGATAGGTTGGTTCGGGCCTAAGAGGCAATGCCACGATTACATTAAGCTTTTGAAAAGTTGTTTTGTCTAAACTTAATAACCACACCTTCATCTTGATCCGTTTGATCGCGAAGTAAAGTATTAGGTGGGTAAAATAACAAAAAATATTACTTGCTGGCTGAAACCATCTTCATGGTTTTTGTGATCTTTTGAATGTTCGTGATCGATTTCAGTCGTATTAAAACCTGTTTTAACTGGACCATTCCGAAGGTATTATAATTTAGATTATTGTACACAAGATGTAAAAAATGACAGTGTCGATTTTGATGTTGTCATATTTTAATTATATTTGAATGGTCGCCATGGAAACATAAAGCGAATCATGAAATCAAAAAGGTAGGTAGTATTATACTATTCTTATTGCAAGAAGAACATTATATGAAGACCTCTTTGGGATAGTCTTAGTGACTCAGCGCTTGTAATTGTATGAATGTAACTACTGTGTAGCTATAAGCTAGCATAGCATAAGCTATTAGAATTTTAGTGATTTTATAACGGTACCATTGTACATTAGTAATATTTCACTAAAATAATCAGTGAAATGAAATGTTGGATAGCAATACTTATACTTTGGGCAAAGAAAATACCAGCTATCTAGTCACGCAAGAAGTCGATCAGTCTCATAGCTAGGTCTCTGTAAACATACACCGAGCACTTGGATCCCATGGTCCCGATAATTGCGTCTCTTTAGCGTAACCGCTGATGCAGCAGTCTAATCTATGTCTAGCGGTAGTCTGGTTTAGGATGAACTTACGAGTGACTATTGCCCCAGATATTATAGGGCCAGCAAGAATGACAATTCTTTGCATATAGCGAGAACTTAAAAAAGTGCAGTGTAGGACATGCAGATATTATTAAAACAAAATATTTGTATATTGTAGTAAACATATTAGTAGCGTTGACCTTAACATAAATAAAAGTGTAATAACCATATACAGCTAAGAATAATCTCTACATATAAATATCTGAAGCGTTTTATAAAGATAATGTATAATTAAACTTTTTGTTAAGCCAAGGCAAAATTGGTATTCGCATTTGCGGAAACGGATATTTTAAGTGTTTCCTTGTCCTGATGCAATACATTGCATTCATTTGTGGCACGGTATTGGTCGGGGAAAACCCGATACATTTATATAAAGTAGTTTCTCTTGTGTTTATTTCGCTTTTTTATTGTACCTCTGGTCCTGTGCGCACAACTAAGGAACAATATTTAATAGAGGTGAGTTTATTCCATCTAATATTTTTGGATCGATGATACTTAGAGAATGAATCTATGAGTTTACGTTACTTCTAGGACGCACAGAGCACGGAGTACTGTGTGCCACTTGTTTTAGAGTCAAAAGTAATATTAATTATCGTGTTGAATAATGGACAGTGCCAAGCGCAGCCAGTACTGACAGTTGGACGTTGGTAAGTGAGTGTCGACTCACTGAAACACCCGGATGTGGATGACATATGGCAAACAGGGTGACCTAGCATGCTCCGTGCTCTCTGGTCCAGTGTAACGAGATTGAGCCGTCACCTGGACTTCTTTCTTGAATCAGTCGAAATAATTTTGGTATTTTCTTTATGGGTTTTTGAGTGATATGTTTGAACGATAATTATCTCATTGGCTCAAATATAGATTTTCTTTCAGATTATTATTTTTATATTATATATACAGGTACATGAAGGTATTTATATTTACAAACGTGTTAACATAGCTACAAAAACACAAATAATTATAATACTAAAGATTTACAAAAATATATACATATATTATTGGCTTACTATTAATTATCTTTTATTTTATTTTCTATTCTGAATCACGATTGCAATTACATCAATATATTCAATAAAGATAGGTATAGATTCTGGAGCTGCAGAGCCAACTTAAACGCGGTAGCAGTGGCTGCAGTCATAGTATTGATGTGCAGTCTTAAGGGTAGTGGGGAGAGGCATATTATTGCTTTTATACTTGGATAAGCCCGACAAGGTACAGTCAACGACATACACAAGTCGATAAACATTCGCTAGATTTTGAATTGCTTTATCAATTATCATACACCATAATACTAATTTCTCTTCTATTACGACAGTAACGATGAAAGGGATTTAATTTTTAATATAATTCATTACCAAAAAAGGAAATAAGTAAATTTTCGATTACATATTATAATATCTAAACGTATTCTAACAATTTTCAACATAACTACGGCCAAAAGACCTACTGTTTAAAATACCTAAAGATCGTTTCACAGATTTTTGTAATAACTAATAAACGAAATCTATAAAGGAGAATTCACCTACGGTTTATTCAACTAAAAAATTAAAAACTAATTACCCTTAGGTTGATTGAAGTAACGGATGACCTTTCACTACTGTTGATTTATCTGTGGTCAATCAAAGAAAACACAGAAACATCGGTTAATCATAGTTTATTTACACATAACTAGCTCATTAAATTGAAGTCAAAACAGGAATTATTAACGAAAAGTAAACGTGTTTGTAGGATACAAATAAATAACTAACAAATTAATGATTTAAAGCAATAGCTTGCAATAATTCCACTTGTGTGTGCTCTCGAATTTCTTTTGGAATATTTTATATTTTTGTAATTTATGCTCATTCTTAGTCTTCCTATTCTTGGGTAATGGTGCCTCGTTTCTGATTCTTGCAATGGCTGTAAGATTTGTTGTAGTCTTTGACATTAACTCATTCACGAGACGATAAAACTCAACGTAACACTTTGCGCATATCTCGTTTATATGATGGTGGAATGCCTCAGCACTGTTCTGAGTGCGTGGTATTGTTTTGTCGTGACACAAACTCCAAAAGTTTGGACCAGACATAGGTGGCTGATTATTTGTCCCATTCACATAATTAATACCAAACCAATTGGCTATTTTGCGGACATCGTCGGACATTGTATTTATTAAATCATTGAAATTCATGGCTATGTTAGCAGGTTGTATGTAATACAATGCCAATATACATTTTATCTCAATATTAAATGTACAATCCGAGTTGTATTTTGTAGTTAAACCTTCGCGTTGTATTTTTCGATATATTAATTGTCGAAAATGGAAAAGGCAACCCTTTACAATAACTGACTCAAAATTTTGACGGAGACTTAAATTTACCGCTTTCTCGAAAGCCATGAGTACAATATTTGGATTTAATGATGTTATGTTCATATTCAATCATTAATTCAAACATTACATTGTAATAAGCTTTGTCCTTGTTAGTGAATAGTACAAACAACAATGGAAACGTCTTATCACAATTATTATGAACCGGTCCCTGAATAGTGTATAACTGTAGATACAATTGTGAATGTCCCGTCCATTATCCAATATTCGCTTTTTCTCAAATAGGTCTGTAATATATTGTAAATAGCGGGTAGGTTACAACTACAACGCGCGGCACGTAGCTATAAGTATCTAGCCTTAATATGGTAACGGGCAGTCGGCCAATATACGTTGTATGGCGAAGTGGTGTATTATTTCCAACCCTCATATTCCGGCAAGAAGTGCATTCCTCAGAAATATTACAGTGGCGACGAGGAACAAGAAATTACGCGTGAAATACGGCCGCAGTATTAGTACGTTTAAAAAATACGAAGATTATTATCGAGCAAAATGTCGATCGGAAAAATTGCCGAGTTCAAAGTTAACTGTGACGACTGGCGGTTATATGTGGAACGATTAGAACAGTATTTTTTAGTCAATAAAATTGGGACAGATCTGCAAGTACCTACACTAATCACCGTCATGGGATCGGAGAGTTACGAACTTTTGGTTAACTTGTGTACCCCCGATAAACCAAAATCTAAGACGTTTGAACAAATAACGGACATTATGGCGAAGCACTTACAACCGAAGCCGAGTGAATTAGCTGAGCGATATAAGTTTAGGCACCGAAAACAAAAGGAAGGCGAAAGTATATCAGATTATACTGCGGTTTTAAAAAAGATGTCCAAGACGTGTGGTTTCGGAACGTGGTTGGAAGAGAGCCTTAGAGACCAGTTGGTATGCGGGATAATCAGTGAAATAATACGACAGCGATTGTTCGCGGAAAGTCAGTTAGATTTTGCCAAGGCGTACAGACTGGCGGTCAGTTTGGAGGCGGCCGAGAAAGACGCAGCAGCTGTGGTGGAACGTAGCAGGCAGCCGGCGACCAGCACCAGTGTGACCGATGTCGATTGTCAGGTGCTGACTCCGAACCCGCGGCGCAACGCAAGGTCTGCGGTGGGCGAGCGAGGCAGAGGTCAGGGCGGGCACGGCAGGCGCGAGGCATATCGGCCAGCTGCCGCGCCGACTCCGGCGGCGCGCGTGTGGCCGCGACTGCAGTGCCGCGTGTGTGGAGCGCAGCACGACGCAGCCACTTGCAAGTACGGGCGTTATGTCTGCAGAGTGTGCAATCAGCAGGGTCATCTGCGACGGGTTTGCCCAAGGTTAACGGGATCGCACCATGTTGACCTTCGACATACCGACGTTGACGACGTCAATAGCGTGGCCAGTGACGAGGTAATAGACATACGCTTATTATCGCCAACACAATGTACACCTATCTATATTACTTTGAATGTGAATGGTCAAGATCTCAAAATGGAGTGTGATACAGGAAGTGCTGTGTCATGTATAAGTTCGGCATGTTATAATAGGCTGTTTAAAAATTTGACTCTTACACCATGTGATTTAATGTTTAAGTATTATACGGGCGAATTAGTTAAACCGTTAGGAAAGCTGTTAACATTAGTAAAATATAGAAATAAAACTAAATTACTAGAATTGTTTGTTGTAGAAAATGGTAAAACCATTCTGTTAGGCCGACAGTGGATGGCAGAACTAAAAATACAGTTACCCCCAGTTGCTTACGATTGTAATAATTTATCTATGTTTAAAAGGAATGCGTTTGATGTAATTGCATTCAGTTCCAGATACTGTGAAGTGTTCGCGGATGGCTTGGGTCGATTCACTGGTGGCACAGTAAGCATTCACGTCCGCGAGGGGGCGCGGCCGGTGTTCATGCGCGCGCGGCCGCTGGCTTACGCGTTGCGCGAGCCCGTCGAGAGCGCGCTTGAACAGCTAGTGCGCGATGGCATACTCTCACCTGTTGAGCGTTCTGACTGGGCGACTCCGATCGTGCCGGTCGTGAAAAAGGACGGTAACATCAGAATTTGTGCTGATTATAAGTTAACGTTGAACAGAGTTGTAGAAATTGACCGTTATCCGTTGCCGAGAGTCGAGGAATTATTATTACGTTTGAAAGGGGGCGAACGTTTTAGCAAGATAGATCTGTCACAAGCTTACGCGCAGTTCGAATTAGACGACACAAAGAAATATACCGTAATTAATACACATAAGGGTTTATTTATGTATAATAGACTAGTTTATGGACTCTCTTCAAGTCCGGGTATATTTCAAAGACATTTAGAGCAGTTATTTGCAGATATGCCCCATGTAGGCGTGTTCCTTGATGATATTATTATTACAGGATAACGTTTTAAAACAATTACACATCAGTCATATGGGTATAGTAAAAACTAAATCTTTAGCTCGAAGTTACATATGGTGGCCTAAGGTAGATAATGATGTAGAAATGATGTGTAAGCAGTGTGAGACTTGTGCGGCGGAGGCTGACGCCGCGCCACGGGCTCGAATACAACCGTGGCCGTACCTCGCCCGTCCTTGGAGTAGGCTACATATTGACTTCTTAGGCCCATACAAGGGGTTAACTTTCTTAACCTTGATAGACTCGACATCAAAGTGGATAGAACTTTTTGAAATGCCTCGCACTACTGCGTCAAGTGTAATTAAAATATTAAGATCCACTTTCGCAAGGTTTGGCTTACCAGAAGAATTAGTTTCAGATCAAGGCCCGCCATTCACTAGTTTAGAATTCAAAAATTTCTTATCCAACAATGGTATAAAACAAACTTTCTCACCGATATATCACCCAGCCTCAAACGGTGCAGCCGAGAACGCTGTTAAGTTATGTAAGCGTGCAATTAAAAAAGCGTATAGGGACAATGTAGATATAGATGCAGCTTTACAAACTTTCCTTCTAGCTTATCGAAACACTGTCCATAGTACGACCGGTGAAGCACCGGCTATGCTGTTGCAAAAGAGGTCTCTGCGTTCGAGGTTAGATCTGTTGCGCTCCGAGCGAACTGTTGAGGACAAGGTTCGGAATACTCAAAGGCGCCAAGTGGAATACGCAGGCGGGGTATCACGGAACTTTCGAGAAGGCGACACGGTATGGGCGCGCGGTTACGGAAGCCGGGATAAATGGGTAAAGGGTATCGTGGACACTGTTGACAGTTCACGGAGGTATTCCGTGGCAGGGGATGATGGTCAATTACTTCAAAGGCACGTTGATCAAATTCGTCGTAGATCGTGCTTGTCTGATGTTACCGTACCTGTTCCCGAAGGCGAGAGTGACTCGTTACCAGATGGGGAGAAGGTTATGGGGCCCTCAAGTGACGCGGTTAGTGGGAAAGACAATTCTGGTGAGGATAGGGGTAGCGTAGGAAAGACTGTAGATGACACCAAAGATGTATCTGATGTTTTGCCAAACAATAGTCCTAAGGTAAACAAGTCACCTTCCTTGCCATCTCCAACTGGGCCCCCAGTGAATCGATATTCAAAGCGAACACGGAAACCAGTCGTCAGGCTTCAAGTTTAATTGTATATGTATAATGTTAGGTTAAGCTAGCAATAAGTTGTAGATAGTAAGTTTTACTCATAAGTGTGTTACTTTAAATTAATGTTTTCACTTGTTGTATCGTGGTGGAGGTGTAATATATTGTAAATAGCGGGTAGGTTACAACTACAACGCGCGGCACGTAGCTATAAGTATCTAGCCTTAATATGGTAACGGGCAGTCGGCCAATATACGTTGTATGGCGAAGTGGTGTATTATTTCCAACCCTCATATTCCGGCAAGAAGTGCATTCCTCAGAAATATTACAGTAATATTAAGGGTTTAGTGCTAAACAGCATTACTCTATTACTTCCGAAAACACTGCGTGTAATTTAAAAAAAATCTCCGTCACCAGTGGTAACTGCTTCTTCCTTAACTTCAAAATCAAAATTTGTGGGTTCTTTAATAGATAACATAGCTTTCTTTTTTCACGATAGACTATTTGTCTAAGGGCGTCCTTGGATGGTAAATTAGTTGAAATGTCAACACTAGTGGATGCCAAATGATGTTGCCCTATTTGACAAGTCTTAGTTATTGGAGAAGCACTGGTTTTACATTTCAGCTCATAAATGTTATTAGCAATCTCAGCACGCACTGGAATGCCTTCGTGGTTATGTTCGCCGCTACACGATAGAACTGACAACGTTTCAATATCCGTAAATACATTAGTTATGATGTTTGCAGCGCATTTATGCTTTTCACATTTCCAATAAATTTTGTCACCTCCTGGTCTATTTTTAACATATATTATGTGAACCCATTTCGATACACTTTCACTTTCGCCCTTTGCGTTTTCAATAATTTGACAACGTTTTCAGCCATCATTACAATATTAATAACAATTTGTACTCAGTTTAACACAAAATGTGTACACGTAACGTGTAAAGACATTGATATTGTAATATTGTAACTACCAACCACTTTAAAGCAATCCAGCGCGCAGTATTAATAAACTGTAGACGAGTCGACCATTAGGTATTTCATGCATAGTTGAAATATCCAATATCTTAAAAAATCATTAGATTATTATTCGTTAGTGCGATTAATTTTAGTTTTATCAAAATTAAGTAAGTAAAACAGTACTTGAGTTGACAAATATGCGTTATGAACATATGTGAATCTACCGCAGTTATCTTGAAAATAGTTAGAATACGTTTAGATATTATAATGTGTAATCAAATTTTCTTTATGTGTAAAAATGATATGCTACTTATATCTCTGGCTGTACCAATAAAGCGGTCATAGGGTTTTTCCTTCGGTTTTATAGTGAGTAGGATTTCATGACTTGTTATGGTGACATTATGAGAGATGATTATGAGAGTAGAAGTAGGGTCCGTACAAACGATTCTTTAGAGCTATAAGTGTTCTTAGCAAAGCAAGCAATAACGCCAAAAGCAAGTTGCAACGCCGTATTTTGCGACCCCAACAAAAGCGTCATGAAACCTTTTTAGATTTGATGTACTGAATATCGTTCGATTTAAGTTTTTATTGTGTCAGCGTGTAATGGAGATAACTCTCTTGTTAACTTCAAATAATAACAATTTCAAGGATATTAAGACCAAATAAATTAAGATTAATCCAAAAATGGGGTTAAGTTGGTTCGACGTCACTGGTAGGCCCCGACCTATATTTTGCATGCGCGCACTTTTAAGTTTACGATACGTTTCACGATCGGAGTGCGCTCACGCACATGGCGATTCGTGTGGACGAAGATAATTAATTTGTTGTCAACAAAGCAATAAACTTTGAATGATCTCACGTATGTTTTTATCTTGGGTTCAAGATAATTTGCACTTGGACGTGGTCGAGGAAAATTTAACACAATTATGAACCTCTAAATGTTACCTGCCTACGTCTCGGTAACCGGTTAGTAATCTTATCAGTTTTATACCAAAATTAAAAGTAAAAACGATATGGTAGCACACCTTTATATGACATAACATATATAGTCTTACGTTCATATTGCTAACGGGGAAGGCAGAGCTGTTTATACCCACATTTCGCTTGTAATGGTTTTAGGTTCTACGCAATAAAAAGTTACCTTATTGTCGTCTAATGGTTACAAATTCTGTGTTCCTACTGTTGATTTCGGCAGAAAACTACAAAGACAATTTGCCTGACCTAGGTACCACTTTAACTAAACATTATCATGCTTATAAAGGAGTAACTAGAACGCGAATCTATCTCACTTATCATTAAGTACCATTTTATTAAATCAATTAATATATTACAAAGGTAGGGCTCATTAAATACCTACTTAAACACGGGATCTCACTCAACCTAGGGCAGCTCGATAGGCAAGTGCACAAGATCATATCCGGAAAGCCTTTTGTTATTTTGTTATTGCATGCCTTTAAAGATGCACCAGCGAGCCCTTTTAACCTAGTGATATAATTATATTATATTAAATTTATTCAGATAATTATGAAATAGAAGCCGCAGTAATGAAATTTATAATAATAAATTTACTTTCTTGCTGCAAGAAAAAAGAGGTAATTGCAGGTTGTATACACAATATGTAATAAGAAAATTACACAATATGTAAGTAGTGGTATATATTTAACGGTCTTGTAGTGAGCCCCATGAAAAACGAAAATACGTAAGTTTTGGGCCTACAATATGATCTCATATTTAATTTCACGCTATACAGGATGTCCGGTAATTAATGGATAACCTGGAAATGTCTTATAGTGGCACTGATGGCCGTTCAGAAAAAAAAAGAAAAACATCTATCCTAACTAGGTACTACCTGAGATGTGTTTTTTTTAATTACCATGTATAACTTTTTTGTATATACTACGACCATAAATGAATGAAATCCATCAGCTTTTTGTTGTTTTATTATTAAACACTAATAATGCTAATAGATAGACAGTGAAAAGTATGCTATGCTAATAAAGCATGCACTTTTTTTCTTTTATTTTAATATTTTTATTATTTTTTTTCCTTTTTTCTGAACGGCCTTCAGTTCTAATATAAGACATTTCAAGGTTATCCATTAATTACCGGACACCCTGTATAGTAATGCTGGTTTATCATAATCTCTCTCTTTTTTCCTTCCCCTACTTATATTACATCTGATATTATGACATCCTAAGAATAATGATTATATCGAGTGGAAACCCTGAGCCATTGCCGCTCTTCTGGCATATCCAGGTGCTATTATTATTCCCGTTGAGGTTGACAACGTTGTCTCGATCTTTGTCTGCGTCAGAATTGTCTAAACTCTAAATTATGAAAACAACAACATGATTATTAAAATCATATACTTGTGTCATTTGAATAAGTTCAAGACAATAAAGGCGGGCGTGTCCGTTACTTCTTTCACGTGATGATATCACGACACGTGTGGCATGTCATAGTAACTGAACAGAATCGTCATCTTCTTCGTAGATCTTGTAATAAGAAAAATAAATAAAATTCTAATAGAACGGTTCAGATAAAAAGTTGCCGCTTTGTACGAAGAAAATAGGTTATGTTGTGGCTTTCATACTATTTTTGAATGGCCAATTCGAACACTATATTTTTTATTTGTTGTTGTTGTTTGTATTTAGGCTACTAAGGTTCGTTTTAAATTAACAAAAACATCAACCATCGTGGCAAGTTGAAACAACGAATACGGGCAGCTAAATTTAAATACAATTATAAAACATTATGGATATTTATTATTAATAATATATATAAAACATTCTTGATATATGAAAGATTTTTTGAAATAACTTATCCATTTTGTACAGAAACTATGAAATTAAATGTAGGACATAAACAGCAATTTCATAGTTAACCTAATATATATATATATATAATATGGAAAGAGTGCTACTGCCTCTATTCTTTAGAATTTGCGATCTCAACAAGAAGAGATTGAGAATACAAAACTTTTAGGTCGTCAGATAGAGAGAACATTAGCCAGATATTATTTAAGAACATTCCGAAATGCATTCGATATATAAACGCACGTACGAGGTATTTTTAGGCAGACAAATTAGGATTTTATCTGACAGTAACTTGTGAATCTTTGACCCACTTTAGCTAAAACTCAACTAAAAATCGTCACGTGTCATACTAGCCGACATTAAGCCACCTGACTGCTTGAAAATATGGCTTACAATCTAAAGCGATATCTGCGTTGTTTAAGAAAAACAAGTTATTAAATAACTCTTATATTAATTATTAATATTGTAAATTAAATAAACAATGATGCCTATATACGTAATAGATATTTTGTTGATACGTTATCGTGGATGAGAAACAATTATTACAGTGCTCCTTCTATGGCCTCAGAGAGAACGTGATAAAGTGATATCATTGCATTTTATCGATCAACCTAGACCTCGGCCGCTTCTCCACGAAGTGACAGTTGCATTTTTGAGAGATCACGAGAAACTCACTTAAAGCTTTCTTATTTATCGTGTAGTTAATAAATAAAACTTGCCTGCCACTACAACTTTGTATGAGAACTTAACTTACATTACATTAATATTATCTATACAAATAAATAAAATTGTCTGTTTGGGTTCTCTATTGTGTTACCTAACTTTTTTATCCATAATCTAAAGTGTCATATTTTTTTTGTCCGAATGATAACTAGCCCGCACTTAATGTCACATGTCATAAAATTGAAACCCCTAAACACAATATGCCCTAAATTTGTTTGTCATAAATATTACAATCAATAATACCTATATAAAAGACTTAAACCGTTTTCAATAAAAGTTATAAGTCCTAAATTCATTTCACATCCTCAAATTATTTAATGTTTATTTATCCTAATAATGATTTTAAAACTAATTTGTATTACAAAGCTTGGGATTTTGTCACGGCTCCGGCGCTGCGGGTCTCCGGCGGTCCCACGCGTACCAATCGTCGCACATGGTTTTTGCTAACCACCGCAGCTTCGCCTTGCTGGCCGGCTTCACCGGCCAGCCTCAGCCGCGGCGGCTCGCTCGCAGGTTCCTGCTCCTCAGCCCGCGGGCCGCCTCACCCCAACGCGCCTACGCGATTCTAAATTACACTCTAGGGGTAGGACAGACAAGACTGCGTGGAGTCGGATTCACAGCGATTCGTTTCTATCACTACAACCTAAATTTCAGCATGTTTTTGGACTAACAATTTTATTATAAAAGAACATTAGGAATAATACACATACTTAGGACATATGACTTTATTTCATGCAAAATTAGGAGATTCAATGATTATAGTACTCGATATTATGACAGAATAGTTTAAAAGTAAAAAAAAATATGTAAAACAAAATTTCGAATTTTTGAACATTATGGTTTCTAAAGTTTATAGAAAACGTGTTATGGATAATGATTTTCGGATAAACAATTTTAGGAGAAGAAAGGGAGTACCATCTGTTTGTAATGTCAAAATAACAGTTTTTTTAATTAAATGCATATGAAAGTATATACGGTACTCACATCAAAAAATCAATTTTGAAATATTTGTTTTTCCTGCAGCTAATGTCTGAAATGACTCGACCGATTTTGACGGGACTTTCACTAGAAAAATATTAGAGTACCGCAATTAAAACTTCTTTTGTTAAATTCTACGCGGGCGAAGTCACGGGTAATAGCTAGTATATGATAAATATATGTAATATATTATGATGTATTGTAAATAATGTTACTGCATGTTGGTAGTAGCTACCTTTGCGGCGTAGGCCTTCCTTTGGTAACATCTCTTTCTCACGCCTTTCGCGTCCAATGTGACCCACATTTGTAACAGGAAATCATACACCTATAGAATTAGGGCCCTAATAAAAAAAGGGCTTTAACTAAATCGATGCCAAAATAAACCTAAACACTTCGTAATGCTAATAAATATTTAGTATAAATTTCAAATATACATATCTACCGCCTGATTTGATTATGATTAAATTATGAGAGATCGTTTAATTAATTTATTTATTCAATTGAAATAACCATATTGCATTGACATTGAAACTTTAAATTAAAAACTTCGTTTTACGTTTACCTTTTACAAATAAAAATAATTTAATTTATTACTTTAATAGTAGTAATACATATGCTTAACATTTAATTATTATAGGGTTTTATTAAAAATACAAAAGAATGACTCTAACCTCTCGATATATTTATAATTTACTAGATTTTGTCCGCGGCTTCGCTCGTGATAATGTAATTTTTGTCAATAAACTTCTATCCGTCTAAAGCGGTACTTTTTCTGAAAGAAACATACCCTATGTCCTATTCTGTACCCCTGAAAACGTGTATGGCTAATTTTAAGATGATCGGTTTGGTGGTGAAGGCGTTACAAACAAACAAACTGACATTCGCATTTTTGTATAATCAGATTAGATTCCGCCCGCGGCTTCGCTCGCGTAACTATAGGCTAGGTGAGGTTTGAGGCGAAGTGGGAAGATGGGATCCTATCCGGATGTTCGCCGCCGGAGGACGGGGCGCAGGAGACGCGCTTATGTCGCTCTCCTGCCCCCACCTAAGGTCTCAGAGGACTCTGCCACCCGGAGCCCTTACGTAAATTAAGAGCCCCGAGAGGGCGCGCGCGGTCTTCTCACGCGCCTTCTAACGTCGAAAGGGGAGAGCGGTGAGGATCTTTCCTGGGGACGAGAGGTGGTCGGGTCCATTTGACCCGGCCCGCGCTCACACGGGAGGGGAGGGGGGGCTGCTATGGATAAATCTTTTAACAGCGCCCAACTGGTCCCCCCTATTGGGTGAGAGAGGGAACACCCCAGATTTTTTAGTGGGTATACCAGCACTTCATGCTGGAAGTCCCGGACACACATCCCGTGGACAGTGCATAAAGCATTTCTCCTGGGAACCAAAGGAGGCGGCGGCGTGGGAAAGGGAGTGCCAAACCAACCGCAGAACCGAGCGCCGGAGGGCGCGAGACGATCTCTAGCCACCACAAGGTTGTACCTGGGGGTGATGCTACCACCCGACCAGCTCCAGGTTCGAGAAGCGGCGCGGTTATTTTCAAGCGCGCCTCTCTGTCGTGTTGTCATCGTCAACCACGAGGGGACAGTGGGACAGTAAGTCCGACATAGCCGATTACGATGCCGGCCCCCACGCGATGAAATTTTGCTAAGACTGATTTATGTAAGATGTATGCCTCGTTAGCGGAGGCAGACTAAAGTGCGTTGTATGAAACGAGCAGTGCCAATGATGCATATGATATATATTACGGCATAATTGATGATAGCATTCCCAGGAAAATGACTAAAGCCAGCATCCGCGATACAAATACCTGGAGTGGTATACGGCTGAATTCATAGGCGATATAAAAAGTAAAGATCACTGCCACAAAGCTTATAAAATAAGTAACTCGAGTAGTGATTATGGAAGATTTTCTTACTATCGCTCACTAGTTAAAAATAAAATCGAGACGGCCTATTGTGAATACCAGAGTCGTATAAAAACACAGTTTTCAAAGGAGCCAATGTCGTTTTGGAGTTTTATAGGAAGTAGGCGATCGAAAATAAGCAAAACCTGGCTATTAAAGAATGGAACTCCATTATTAAAAGTGAGTGTGCGCAGGAGTTGTCCAACTACTTCCTAGCAGTGTACGGTGAAGAGATACCAGATCTGGGTGCGGCTGGCACGGCCCGAGCAATGCCGGAGCGCAGTACGCGCGTTTACGTGGGTCAACTTTCACTGCCTGAGTAACTAGCTGCTCTTATATGGCTTAAGCCAAAGTGGTAGGTAAGCCCAGACGGGGTCAATCTGCATATTGCCAAGAAATGTAGAATGGTGCTAGCCATGCCTTTTTGCCATTTGTTTAAACTCTGTTTGAAGGAAGGTATATACCCGGACAGCTGGAAGTTGATTAGAGTGACTCCGGTGCCAAAATGTGCTGCAAATTGTGAACTTTCAGGAGTCAGCTAGGGTAGCAACTTGGACCCACTGGAATTTTTCATAAAGATTAATGACCTACCAGAAGTAACACAGAACGCAAGTTGGCTACTCTTAGCTGATAAACTTAAACTATTCCTTCAAGTTAACGACGAGACGGATTGCTTGATGTTGCAGGAGGACAACATGATCGCCTGTTGGAGTGGAGTCTAAATAATAAGCTGCTGTATAATGTCTCTAAATGCAGCGTCCTTCACACGTGCGGTGGTGCCGCTCTATGAATCTATAATGGAGGCCGTAGTCATTCCACGGGTTACATCCACGCGTGATTTAGGGGGTTCTGTTTTCAGAAGACTTGCCGTTCCGTAAGCATATTGAAAGTGTGCAAAAAGGCTTTCAGAAGTCTGGGCTTTATAATGTGCAAAACGTGGGACTTCAGCAAAATGGATGCAGTAAAATCGTTATAGAACGCATTGATTTGGAGTAGGTTGGAAAGTTATACTATCATCTGGAACCCCCATGAGACCAAATATAGTTTCATGGTGGAAAAGATGCAGAATAGATTTACCTGGTATCTTCATCTGAAGCAATATGGAGTTTACCCTTATTATCCACTTATGTATCCAACCCTCTTTGTCTTAGGGATGGTTGGATATTATAAGTTGCAGGTAAGGTGTAACTTAGCGTTAGCGAAATATGTGTTTGAAGTGTTCCGCGGTAGACTAAATAACACCGATATATTCACTGAGGCTGCTCGTTCCAAACTGCGGCATGTTTGGAGAGATTTTCGATGTCTCGGTGGCTCGCACTAATATTGGCAAGTTTGCTCTGGTTACGAAAACTATACGTTTAATAAAGCGTCTCACAAAGTCATGACACTTTAAATTTTTAATTTTACATTTTTAATTGCGGAATTTGTGATTCAAAATAATGTTAATCACATTATCGCATTGGGTGTAAACCGGTTATGATAGTGTAAAATGTATAGAAATAAATAAAAATAATAAATAAATAAATAACCACCCCGTGGAAAAGCATGAGCCAAAGCATTGCCCCACAAAAAACCTGACAACATGTATGCGAAATTTCATAATGATCGGTCGAGTAGTTAATGTGTACAAACGTAACAAACACATTCACATTCGCATTTATAATATTAGTTATGATTAGGATATTAGTTAGGATTAACGTTCAAAGAACATACATACAATTACATCAATTGAAGGAAAGATAAATAAAGCATAATAATAAAAATAAAACACAGTTAAAGATCATGTACTCGTCTCAAAATACGCCAGACACACGGGGAAAATTGTCCTTTTTTCCAGCAAACACATTGCAGCTAGGCTTTACGAAGGTTAACATTAAAACTGCCAGTTTGATAAATATTATATGCCGAAGTGTAGCATATATGTATTTATGCATAAAGTATTTCATTTCGTTAAAAGGTACCTAATCAAGTTGTCAGGGCGACTATAAGCAGTAAGTAGTTGAATCAAAAAGTCAGAAGTCGGGATAAGTATTCAAAACCTGACATTTACGTTGCCGAGTCAGTATTTAATTAATTTGTTATCACTTATCATACATGTCATAGTTGAAACCGGTATGATAGTAACTAGTTAGAACCTGATCTGTGGATAGTTTCGTCACGAAGCGAGCGATTAAACCGTACAACTACACTAACGGACTCATACACTGCACCAATGTTCAAGACGCCTTTGAAATAAACATTTTAACCAAGTATTCAAACATTTTATAAAATTGAAATCTATTGTTTGGTTCGTTAACTTCATAACAGCGTAGTATCATATCCCTAGTGTATGTTTGTATACTAGAAAGGAACATTCAATTTTTTTGATAAATACGATAAATGTAACAAAATTTGGTTTTGGTTGGTTTATTGATAAATTGGTATTTACAATAAAAAAAGAAGTTGAAGCACAGGTTTTTTTTTGCTTTTAATAAGGTGTATTGCCTCCACGTGCCCTTATTACAGATTCTAATTGGTTCCGCATAGATCTGATTAGGGTTATTAAATGGTCTTGCGGCATATTGTTCCATTTTTGTGAAATCACTGTTCTTAGTGCTGCCACTGTTGTGGGTACAGTATTTCTAGCATATACAGCTTTTTTAAACTGTCCCAAACATGCTCAATGGGATTAAGATCCGGGCTGCGTGCTGGCCAATTCATGGTACGTATATACCTCTTCGCAATATTGTCGAACTTGTGCAGCGGCGTGGGGTCGGGCATTACCTTGCATTAGAGTAAAATTTTCGCCTATTAATCCCATGTAAGGTACCACGTGAGCTTCTAAAACCTCTGTGATATAGTGTTGTGCTGTCAAACCACCTCTTCTACCGTTTTGAAGAACCATGTCGAACACAAATTCCGTTCGCCCGATCATCGAAATGCCACGCCATAACATACACGAACCGCCTCCAAAAGGAACACACTCCTCAATGCAACTTTGAGCATATGTCTCCCCACGTCGACGATAGACTCTTTTGCGACTGTCTGTACCATTTAAACATGTCTTACACTCATCGGTGAAGTATATGGAGGTCCTTTGCTCTTCAGACCAATTAAGATGTTCACGCGCAAATCTTAAACGAACTTTTCTAGGAGCTGCGGACAGCTTTGGACCATTTGCTGGTCTAAAAGGGGTGATTGCCGTTTCGAAGGCTTCAGCCTTCTTCTTATTGTTCGTGCACTCACGTTTACTCCACGTACTTTATTCAGCTGTTTTGATGTTTTTCGGGTGGTTGCTCGAGTTCTGCCGGTATTGGGTCTCCTTTTTTAAGAACCTATCTATACAAACCTTCGGTATACTCTAGATACCGTAGACTGGTTTAAATTCAAATTCCTAGTAATCGTTCGTTGATCCAAGCCTTCCCACACCAATGCCACAATTTGAGCGACTTGTTCGGACGATGTATCCATATTTATGGTTACGAAGCTTTTGTTGAGTTTAAAATACTAATAATCAATACTATAACAATAATTTAAATCACAAATGCAAAAAAAAATACAAAAGGAATTAATTTCAGACTTTACTCTAATAACACACGAATTTGAGACTATGCATAAATTTTATTTTCTCGGCTATAATTTTATCTTTTACTGCATTTCTATTTTAAAATTT
This sequence comes from Catocala nupta, assembly GCA_963675205.1. Classification (NCBI taxonomy): domain Eukaryota; kingdom Metazoa; phylum Arthropoda; class Insecta; order Lepidoptera; family Erebidae; genus Catocala; species Catocala nupta. The sequence continues at coordinate 38,725,091 of OY776078.1, forward strand.
TGTTTTTTTCTGAATAATGGACAGTCTCGACATTTACATTCTGTTTAATCTAAAAAGTTTGCACACTTATCAAATATATTAATTCGAAAGTAATCCTGAACTTAGAACATAATCCGTCAGTGTAGATGATACTTGAAAGCACACAAACAGCCATGCAAAACCTTCTGCGCGTCTGCACGGACGACGTAGCCGTTTAAGTGGTCGCCTTGCCACTGCCACTGCGTCAAGTTTTGTGGGTTCAATTCCCACACGGGACAATTAGTGTGTTTCACAAATAGTTGTATCGAGACTCAGTCAATCAAGCCCATCCATCCCAATAATTGTAAAATATCAGGAATTCTTAAGTAAATATGCTTTGGCTTAATAAAACAAGATACATACAGCAATTTATATGTTGAAGATGGTGTATCCAAGTAATCTTAAAAACAGTAAAATGTGTGTAATTAGTGTCTCTATTCTTTGTTGCCGAAAGAGGCTCATTAGAGAAACTCAAAAATACTGAGTATTTACTTTATCAGAATAAACTAAATATTCATCCTTATTTAAGCTAATATATATATGAGAAAACTTATCTGGCCCCATATTGTTATGTTACGTCAAGCCTATCAGATATTATAGATTAAAGAGAATTAGTTCCAATTATCTACCTATACTATTATGGCATTTATATAGAATTCGGTTGCACGTGAGAACATACGTTTCACTACTTACCTAATTACACTGGACCGCAAAGAAAAAGGGTCGGTTAAAAAATCTTCAATATCTTCAAAAGTACCTTTTTTTTTGTTTTTACGTGGGGGAATGCAATGACATATATCCCTCCGCGGGGGCGGGTGGAGGGATTATGTCGGACTCGCCGGGGTAAAAGAAAGATGGAAATAATAGTAAAGTACCTCCCGGAATACCGACTAAACCTACCACGGTTTTCCTCGACAAAACCACTATCGACGGGGCCGCGCGAATCGCTTTCGCATGCGGTTGCGACCCCGCCGAGGTTACGGCCCGCCGTATGAAACGGCAGGCCACTACACAAAGAGGACCCAAAGGACTCACTCTAAAAATTCCCTACTGTCTCCCTCCTAGAGGGGAGACGGACTCGAAACAGAGGCGCGCGTGGGAACAAGCACGCCGCCTCTCGGACCTGGTGCTGAATGGATGGCGGGCAGGCCCACAAAGCCCGCAACCCCCAGGTCAAACCTCAGAGTGGCTGGAGGTCATCTCGCGCCCTCCGGCGCTCGGCTCTGCGGTTGGGGGGAGGGTTTAAACGCTCCCTCTCCCGCTCCGCCGCCTCCTTGATAGAAATTACTTCCTCACAGAAGGAGGCGACGGCGTTCCACGACCTCTCACTCCGGAGCATAGACTGAACTACGGCCGGGAGCGAGAGGGCAACCAATCCGACTGCCATGATCAACTCACGGCGCTGCGATGCCCAGGCGGGGCAAACCACCAAAGTGTGCAGCGCAGTGTCCTCTACAACGTCGCGGCAGTCGCCGCAGTGGTGACAACCGGGCGTCTCTTGCTGGCGTATACGACACAGGAACTAGCCAAAACAACCATGGTCAGTCAGTACCTGTGTCAGCCGGAAGGTGAGGGCGCCATGCCGCCTCTCCAGCCACTCCTCAAACACGGGACTTACCGCCACGATAGTGGCGTGCCCGATCTTCAAAAGTACCTGACCTAGCTTTATGAAACAAATACTAAATTAAAGAATATTTTAATGTGCTTAAATGAAAATAAAAACAAATGAATTCAATCTCTTTATTTTTAATAAATGTAAATTAAATAAAAATGCTAAGTTTTCCAGTATTTTCGTAGATTAGTTACAGATGTGCCGTTTTCACGCATTTTTATACTTTGTGTTGCCTCCGCGAGCTCGCAATACTGCTGGTATGCGATTTTGCATAATTTTTACAAGGTTTTTGAGGCGATGCTGCGGAATATTCTGCCTTTCCTCTATCAGAGCTTCTTTAATTTCACGTAGCGTGATTGGCGGCGGATTCCGCTGACGTACACGTCGTCTCAGTTCATCCCATGCATGCTCAATGGGGCTTAAGTCGGGGCTGCATGCTGGCCACTCCATGTGTGTCATACCGACTTCTTGAAAATAGGCAGATAGTGTTTATCTGAGCTGTATGCGGGCGGGCATTGTCTTGCATATAAACGGCATTCTCGCCCATGTCCACTAAAAATGGACCAACGTAGTTTTCAGAATTTCAGTGACATATCTTTCTGCAGTTAAAGTTCCATTTTCTATTATCACTAGCTCAGTGTGGCTTTCGGCACAAATCCCAGCCCACTCGTGAACAGAGTCTCCGCCGTATGGTACTTTTTCTTCTATACAGTCTTGGTTAATGCTACAGATGTCACTCTCCATGTCTTCTGTACACTCTTTTCCTCTCGTCGTGCTTGTATAAACAGAATCTAGACTCATCTGAAAACATAACTCTTGGCCAGTCATTCAGAGTCCAATTCTCGTGTTCTCTACCATAACTCAACCTTGAGTTTCTGTGCTGTATTTCTAGTTTTGGGCCATTTGCAGGTCTTAATTGCTTTAAATTTGCTTTAGCCAGACGCCGCTTTACTGTATCCGTACTCAGATTGTTTCCTCCAGCTCTAGCAATGATGATTCTTTACTTCAACAGCCGTAAGAAAGCGATTTCTCTAAATTTTTGACACCATATAGCGATCCTACCGCGCCGTCGTGCACCTTGTTCGGCCCGTTCCTGTTCTTCGAAGATTGGATCCAGTTTCATGGAAACGCTGAAGTACTCGCTAAACTGTAGAAAAAGTCACACCAACAGTTCTCACTGTATTTCGCTGACTGTGCCCATCTTCAAGCATTGTCAGGATCCTGGTACATTCTTCAGGGATTTACGGCATGATGACTTCAGAATAATAAAATTTATAAGGCAGATACACCATATTTTGAACTTTTTTATTGCAAAACTAAAACAAACGTTTTGTTTTGAATTTTTTGGTACTCAATTCAGAAACGACCATTATTTTACATCGGTTTTTTATACAATTACCAAAAATAAATAAAACGATTTTATATATTATTTTATGTGGCATAAATTTTCTTTAATTTAGTCTTTATTTCATAAAGCTAGGTCAGGTACTCTTGAAGATATTGAAGATTTTCTAACCGACCCTTTTTCTTTGCGGTCCAGTGTATTAAGTAATAATTCCATGGACATTAATTTATCATTGGACAAACATGAGACACTTGTTACACAGTTCATGTCCATCACCATAATTTTCTGGTCACAAACAACTACATCAAAGTTGTCTTTCATACTATACTTGCTGTGCTTGCATTTCATTTATATCAGGTTAAACTAGGGTGTTTATCGTTTTGGCGGTCAGGGCAATACGCGGTTACCGCACCGTGTCCGCAGACGCGGCATGCGCCCTGGCCGGTACTCCCCCGTGGGATTTGGAGGCGGAAGTGCTAGCCGACGTTTATCGTCGAGCGGCCGAATTTCGGGCAGGCGGAGGCGGTCGGCCTCTGCTCGAGCAGGTGCGCGAGTGGCGCGAGACCGCTCGACGAGCCATCGTGGCCCGATGGTCAGTCCGGCTGGAGGCTCCACGTGCGGGTTTTCGCACGGTGGAGGCGCTCCGGCCGGTCCTTTCGTTGTGGGTGTGGCGACAGCACGGGACCCTTTCCTTCCGGCTGGTGCAGGTATTATCCGGGCACGGGTGCTTCGGATACTACCTGCACAAGGTCGCGAGGAGGGAATCGAGTCCCGCCTGTCACCACTGTGATTGTGACGAGGACACGGCGCAGCATACGCTGGAGTTCTGCCCGGCGTGGGCGCAGCAGCGTCGTGCCCTCGTCGAGACCATCGGTGCGGATCTCTCGCTATCGGCCATAATCCGCTCCATGGCCGATAGCGACAGGAACTGGAACGCAGTCGCCTCCTTCTGCGAGAACGTCATCTCGCAGAAGGAGGCGGCGGAGCGGGCCAGGGAGGAAAGTCTCCTCGCTGACCCGATCCGTCGCCGGCGAACTGGGCGGCGTCGGCGCGCCGATGCGCGCCTGATGCCACCCTGAGTAGGGCTGAGGGTGGGAGATCGGGGTATTTACTCTCCCACCCTCACCCTTCTGCGTAGTGGCGGCGTCTCTGGTGCACCCAGACGCCGCCGCCATTGTTGGTGCCTGCAGGGCGTGGGCAGTCACTGGGTGGGTCGTTGATGTCGTATCAGGTTCCAACGGCCCACCCGTCAAGGTGAGGTGACGGTGCACAGGGGGGTTTTAGTCGGTATGCCGGTCGTGTCATCTTGACCGGTGAGCCCGACATAACCGTCCCACTGCCCCCCGAGTGGGACGGTATGCATCAGGAGCATTTCCCCCCTCAAAAAAAAAAAAAAAAAAAAAGGGTGTTTATCGTGACAGTTGGTATGGTTGCCCTCTCGCTGCCGGCCGTGGTTCAATCTATGGTCCAGAGCAAGAGGTCGTGTAACGCCGCCGCCTCCTTCCGTGAGGAAATTATGCCCATCAAGGGGGCGGCGGAGCGGGAGAGGGTGCGCTTAAATCCTCACCCCAACCGCAGAACTGGGCGGCGGGGGGCACGAGATGACCTCCAGCCACCCTGAGGTCAATCTTTCAGTCAATTATGGTATTGTTTATTTTCAAATTATATTCGTGTTTATGTATGTTAAAGAATCTTGATTTTGATTATAATTGACTTTAATAAGATGGCAATAACATAAAGAACCTCGAAACTCTGCTTTACTAACTATAGTTCATGCTGCGCGTAACACTCAGTGATTTGAAAGTCATCAGTATGTTTATAATCATAACACCATAAATTAGATTCAGTTAAAAATCTAAATTATTTAAGCCTTGAAGATTGCTCAAGGCGCACTTGTAGGATAGACTTCTACTCGACATACGGCAATACATGAATTAATATATTATGATCAAGTATTATAAATAGACGTATATAGGTTTAATTATCTAATACAAAATGTGTGTCGTTCGTATACTACCAGTAGCTGCGCAGTATTAATTGAAAAACTATCGACCTTCATATTAAGAGTAAAGTACTATAAAGTCCGAACGCAACACCGCGCTATTATTGCATAAACAAACTTTTATCAGTCGCTCAAGTTATTAAGAAGAGTTTGCTCTTATAAAATATTTGGATGCGGTATTCACATGCACGACATAGCGACACTGTCACGTATGAGTTTAGTGTTTAAGTCCGTACTGAAACACAAAATAAACGCGTGCCTTATACAGGATGTCCGGTAATTAATGGATAACCTTGAAATGTCTTACAGTAGAACTGAAGGCCGTTCAGAAAAAATAAAAAATAGAAAATAAATTAAAAATTAAAAAATATATACAGGGTGATTTTGAAATCGTGTAATTCCTTTTAACCACGCATTCTACTGGTGATATAGAATAACCCTGACCATATTTTTATTTAATTAGATTTATTTTTTTTGAAAAATTATTCCGTTTTTTTCGTGAAATGGTGTCAGATAGTCATATGTTAACCAACCGAGGCAATTTTAATTTTTACTAATTAAAATAAAAAATCATATTAATAATTAATGTCGTAACTAATAACGGGCGGTCCTTTTTATTGCCCCTTATTATTTACGACAGCAGTTATTGTTATGTTATTATTTTTAAATTAAAAAAATATTAAGATTGTGTCAGGTGGTTAAAATATGACTATATGAAATCATTTCATGAAAAATATCTGTACTCTAATTTTGCCGAAACCATTATTCTAATTAAGAAAAAATATGGTCAGGGTTATTCTATATCACCAGTAGAATGCGTGGTTAAAAGGAATTACACGATTTCAAAATCACCCTGTATATCTATTTTAAAAAGTGCAAGCAAGTAATATTAGCATAGCATACTTTTAACTGTCTATCTATTAGCATAATTAGTGTTTAATAAAATAAAACAACAAAAATTTATGGGTTTCATTCATTTATGGTCGTAGTATACAAGAAAGTTATACATGGTAATTAAAAAAAAAACACATCTCAGGTAGTAGTTAGGATATATATTTTTTTCATATTTTTATCTGAACGGCCATCAGTTACACTACAAGACATTTCCTGGTTATCCATTAATTACCGGACAGCCTGTATATGCGAACTAGATGCGCCCGCGGTTTCTTCCGCGTTTATAGTTACTGCCTCACCCGCGTGGGTCGTAGCGCGATGTTATATAGCCTATAGCCTTCCTCGATAAATAAGCTATCCATTACTAAAATAATTTTTCAATTCGAACCAGTAGTTCTTGAGATTAGCGCGTTCAACCAAACAAACATCGTCAACAACGTCTCACACTTACACTTGTTCTGCTTTACCGGGGACATTCGGAGATATAATTGCATAAGTTTATCGCACTCTTAATGTAACAGCGACTTAACTGGATTTCGGAAGTAAGGCAATTTAAACTCTAACTAACACACTATTGGGTAACAGAAAGACCTAATTTCCAAATTTTGAGTTAGGTCTCTGTTTTATTACAGTGCGTTATGTATGTGTATGTAGAGATCAGGTTATTAGTCACGCATTTTATGGAACACGACATAACAGTAACACCGAAACAGCGTAGATTACGTTACAAAATCATAATATTATGTAAGTTCGTTATCAAAATTATTCTACTTGATTATTCTAACGGCACAAGGCATCGCATTTTCGTTCAAATGGTTGAAGGTTTCCATATTATTGGTAATCTACTTAGTTCTAATACAAGTATTTAGCTTCATTCGAGTAATTATCAAAGTAGTTGTAGCAACAGAATCGGTACAATTATTTTGAACGTATACTTTGGTAATTAATAAATTACCTTGAACCAAAGATACGATTGAACAACTTCGATCTAAACGTAGAGCTCCAATATTCAACAGCAATTCGTACTCGACTTCAAGCAGTTATTATACTTTATAAAGCTAGGTGAGTTTTGAAGTATTTTGAGGGATTCATCACAAAGAATTAGCGACTATAAACACAGTAAGTATTAAACAAAATTCACTCGCAGAAATCCATGTTTATAAATTTCGATAAAATTGTTATTTGTATTGTGATGTGTGCATTTTTATTGTCGAGTCAATTTAAGAAAACTTCTGTTTTAGTAGTTGATTAACAACAATAATATAATTAAAACTTTGATTCTTCAATTCAACCTAACATTCGGACTTTCAAAGCATTCTTCTACTTTAATAACTCTTAATTGAAATCAATTCTTATTAAATTAAATAAACAATTTATTCAATTGAAATAACAAAATTTCGGTAAACATGACATCATTAATCTAGCGCGCAATTTTCTTCAATATTTTTAATATGCCGCATCCTAATATGCGGGTGTCAATGGCGAGCATACGTCTCACACGACGACACATAAAAGCTGCGTGCGCGCAGCTCGCGTTTGTTTACATGAGCACATCGTTACCGGCGCCTCAAGTGCTCGCCACAAACTTAACATTTACTTAACACGTATAAAAAAACTGTATCAAGATGATGAGCGTTCACTCAGGAAACGAGGACCAACCTCTGTCTTCATCGCCTCCCGATAAGGTTAGTGATCATAACAAATAGTAAACCGACTGTAGTAATTCTGCTGAATAATTGATTTATAATCATTATATCAATATCAATTTACGTGCAGAAAAGTAATAATTATACTATCACCATTCTAAATGTGTTACGCATTTATTGAAATCCATAAGAAATCAGAAAAATAATTGCTCAAATACGATCGAAAAGTATTTACTAGCTGGCGAAACTGACTCATCCATGTTCTAATATTCCTTCTATTTATATACACTATTTATTTTCTGACTGAAATTTATTTACTCAAGATGATAAATATGTATTGTCAGATTGATTATGCTTTGAAAAATAACAATCGTAAATAAATATTATAGAAGATTGCAGCAGCGAAATAATTGTGTGAATCACTGCATCGAATTGCACGAAGATGCCTTCAAATTAAGGGTAATTTGTCTTGATTAGCGAATTTTTATTCCATATTTTATATTTGCAATGTGGTTATTAACTAACCTTGTGTTTAAATTGTTAAATTGCATGATGCCGGATGGCTTGAACTTTAATTAGAACAACATTCTTTAACGCAATACATTTTTTCTTATAACGTAAAATAGCTCAATGTTCTTACGGCTAGGCTGTACGCTGTCAAAGGATTAGACATAGGGTATATTTTGTCACCGAAATTGTCGCCGTCTACCGATCACTGTGTCTGGTAGACTAAAGCTGCTACTGATAGTGTATTATCAGAAAACCATCACCACTAAACGAATGGATCATAAGACTAAGACAGCAGTAGTAAATACAAATAATAATAATAGTAGTGTAGTGAATGGCAATGACATCCATGCGCCACAGAAACAATAATTTAAAATAAAATATCAGCCGTGTTCATGAACTGCTTATTATGAGTATTCACAAGAATCGCATTTATTTCTTAAAAAAAGGCTTTCATAGTTATTTATGATCATATTAATGTGATGCAATGTAAACAATATTTCAGTATTGATGACAGATATTACTCTAATATGTTCAGTTACATATGTATCTATTGTAATCATAACATTGACTTACGTATAAATATACTCAGTAAAAAACGAAGCTCAGGAGCGAACACTTGTGGCAACAGGAACGGTATCCTCATATAAGCCCGGGTAGCCTTGCTAAATAACTTATTATATTTAATCTAGCCAAGAAGACAAGTGGTAGTAAATACGATTGTTGGGATTGTGATCTCTTAATCCATTTCAAGCAGTGGTATTGAGATTTACGAAAGTCTTTGTAGCAGCACGAGGTCTGGCACTGTGACCGATAGACGGTATACGGTACTCACTATTACAGTCAATAGGATGTCAACCTATATAATAGAGATCACAGCTATATTAAGTACTATAAGTTTTATATTACATGAACATTTAGTAAATCATGAGTGTAATATACCATTGCCAAACAAACGTGACGTTATATCTAGTACTAGCGTGGCCTCAGTGTGTTATAAAGAGCTGTGCATAAAAAAATAATTAAAGAATAAGCAGAACAATAGTTTGATCTAAATATAGTTCGCAATTCGCAAAATGTGTATGCGAACTTTAGTTTTACCATATTCCAATTATTTACCATTTCATCCTGATTCTAATAATCTGATTAGCCGATCTCTATTTAAAAATTCAAAATTGAAGATTAATATACTTTTATAATAAAGTAGACGAGACTTGTTTGTATTTAAAAACATGTTTCTAATTATTTATTTAATATTCACAAAACAGGTCTCTCTATATAAAATGAAGTAAATAAAAAACGCTAACAAAATTCGATTTCAATAAAATTATGTAGGTATATATTGTTTTACACTATTAGTGTTTATGATTGCTTGTAAGATTAAAAACATGTTTGATTTGATATTGAATAAGATACAAAACAACAACAATCGTGCTATTTCGAAAATATTGACTAGATTGCAATAAATAACATATTACGCAACATGGATTGCATGCAAGTACCTTCTTATTTCTTACATTCTAATATTCTAAGTAGTATGGGGAACTGTGAATGAAGCGATATACAGGAAATGACCACGGCGTATAATCATAAAAAAAATTTAGATCCACAAAAAATAAGAGTACATGGAATGAACCCAGTATCAATTATTTAGCATATAAAATAAGGTATTTTATATACTGCTATATTAGCATATCCGCTTACATTTGCGTTCGAGTCCATTTGCCTTCTTTTTATGCAACTTTTAGTACGGAGAGCGGCAATCTGCAAGTTGGCAATAGGCTTGCCGACTATTAGGACTACGAGAGACGTAAAGCAGAGCTCGTAATATGGGGGGTGGCACACACCAGTGCCTATCACTTTGGAGGTATACAGGCGTTCATCTCTTTATGAATACTATACAATAGGGTTCGCTATCATATACAAACAGAAGTCTATGAGAAACAGTTAATGTAGAAAGTTTGAAACCTTCTCAGAGTTCTTTTGGCTTGGTAACTACTTAACTGGAGGACATTAGCATAGACCTAAGGTCAGCTTACGTCAATGCTATTCAGATGCTAGTTATTGTCCTAACATGAATGAACGATATAAAAAGCGATCAAGCCGTTGTCTTGGCGTTACTGCCGCGCTTAGTGATGTAGAGTTGATACCGGCATGAGTTAATTATTTGTATGATCCACATATAGCTACATAATTTTCAAGACACTTAATTTTTTTAAATATTACTTCTGTAAAAGGTTTCATTTCTGTGTTGCGGGGGTCTTAACAAACATTCAAACAACGGATACAAAGAACAACCAAATTCGAAACAAATGTTTGTTGATCATACAAATGTTTGTACTGTGTGTTCATTGAACCAACACTCGGCACAGTGGTAAGGCATTTTGTCAGCTAATTGTTTTTTATATATTACCTATGACACAGAGCACAATACCTATGCAAAAGATCATATCAATATAGGTACAAAATATCTACGTTTTTATTCGCGTCCAACAACTTATTATTAATAAAACTTATCTATTGCATAATCATTCAATTTTCTAGATTTTATTTCTTTGTACGTTATATGTTACTCGCCACCCACAGTAAGCCGAGGTTATCACGAAAATATTAAATTTTTATACGTAAGTGCCATAATGTCAATGTAAACATTCACATAAAACTGATAAGATAATTGTTTTTAATATGTTTAATCAATTAAATGTAAAACATTATCAATTTGAATTGAAGTATCATCGTCGTAATAATTTATGACTTTTTCAATTAACTGTATTAGTAGCTTAGTGTCTGAATAATAGGAAGGATACATTAAAATATTTTACATGTACACATAGTCTCACACTTGTATGTTGTAAGGGGTTGGCAGAAGCATATAAATCCTCATTCTGCTAGCTGTGTTTGACATCCCACGTAAAAGGACGCGAGCCTATCACCTTCTACACATCTCAGAAACATCATCATCACATTTTCAGCCCAAACCGAACATCATTTATTTATGCATATATAAAATTAGCTTATATCATAAAACACCGTTTAAATAGGCTGGCAGTATTTTTATTCAAAAACCAATATTTGTCTATGTGTCGCGGGGCTTTTAAATACATTGAAATAAGGAATTCAAAGAAGACTTCGAGCAACTAATTTAATAAACAACTAGTTATTTTCGAATACTAAATCAGACATCGTCTCTCTGAACTAAATGGGCTACATTAAATTTCACGCTATTCCTATTTGAATTGGCAACATGGCGTCTGTATACGAACAAACAGAGTAGAGTTGCCTGTAAACAACAGGCAACACTAACATATCACGATGTGGTAGATCACTAACTCGAAATTAGCCATCCAATAGCCCAAAAAGGACTATTAAGCTGAAACTTTCGACTAAACTAGTACCTACTAAGGAAGTTTAAAATAAGTTTCTAAGCTGAAATGCCGCGATAGAGTTTATCGAATGTCATTTCGGCGCACATTCCGTGACGGTCGGACGGACGGGCATCGACTTGCGCCGGCGCGGCGCCCCCGGGTTATCACATCAATTCACCACGCAAACTGAATGTGGCTAAGTGGGTCTCGTTATCGTGGCTTGTACTACCAGTCTATGATGCAAACAAGATAGTGCAACCAGTATACTCGTCATTTTATATACATGCCATCAATAATATGAATGACTGTATTAATAATTCAATGATAAACGAGACAGTAAATTTGTTTGTTTCTTGTTTACGTGTTTCGATGGCAATGACATGAATGATGATGGCAATAATGGACGAGACTCGGATATATGAATTATCAGGACACAGGGACACATCCCTTCACCACTACGACAGCACTGACTATTGTGTGCTCTGTAATAGTTGGTCCGTGTCTGGGTGTTCTTAAGTCTTGTTAAGTCTCTCGCGACACAGGAACTCGGAATGTTGTTGTCATATAGCGTTATATATTGTAATGATAACAAACCAGCAATAGTAATCAATTTCAATATAATTAATTCGAAAGAAACACGACCTGTTTGTTATGTTTAATGGCTAAACGTCATAACAGGTTTTCTTGACATTTTGTTATAGAAATAATTTGAACCTGCCTCGAGGTTTATTATCATATTTATCATATTATTATTAAAAATTGAATAAATTCACCAGTTACAGCTGTCATATTATTGTCTTCTGGCAAAAGTGAGCAAGTTGCGTGCTGTGTTTCCCCGTAATTGGTTGTGGAGTACAGGACACATTTATATACGCATTATACATATCATACGTCACTGTAACGACTGTTGGTAGACCTAAACCGGGTATATTTTAAGATAATGCAATATCTTCCTTCACTGTATTTATACATACATGATTTCTGTAAATGTTTATACTACTAAACTTGTCCTAAACGGCTGGGCGGATTTTGATGAAATATTTGCGTATGGGACACTGGATGGTTAAGATTTAGAATTAGACCTCTATTTTGGGGCGCTGCGATCGGGGTCTAGAATTGTGCTGTTCGTTCGGGCAGGAGAACGTCTATCGGGTTCGCTATACTATCATATAAATATCATATAAATTACCTCACTGCCAGGCAAAGCTTTTCAGCAAGCAAGCATTGGCCTCTTCTCAGTATGAGAAGGTTTGCACCATTATCCAATTAGTATAGTCCATAGTCCAGTATTATAATAATGTTTTATTTTTCTTTCCAGCCAAAACTGATGGAAGGCGGCAACTACATTAAGGAGGGTCGTGACTCCAGCAAGTCGACATGGCTACTGTTCTCCCCTACCACTCCTGATGAGGCTGGCGCTTTAGCCAAGTTCTTGAGTGTCTTCTGCTCGCATGGAGTAAATCTCAGTCACATAGAATCCAGGTCGTCTGCCAGAAGGCCAGGGTACGAGTTCATGGTGGAATGTGAGCACGGAGTGGGAGACTTTGGAGCCGCTCTCGATGAACTTAAAAGCAATGTTGGGTATCTCAACATTATCTCTAGGAATTACAAAGATAACAGATGTAAGTTCATGTTCCCTATAATTAAAATATATACCGATTACTATAGTATACTTATAGCTGTACACTATTGATGTCTATTATGTAGATAAAGAACGATATGCAAGATGTGTGAGCTCACTCTTCTTAGTGTGGAAACGTTTCGTGCGATCAAAATTGGGTGACAGCACATTTATGATTTAAATTTAAATCTTTGTAATTTAGCGGTCAATGTAATTAAATAATACGATTATTTTAAGTAATTAATGAATCAGGTATAAGTGAAAGATCTATACCTGAATGTTGTAGAAATAACTACGCTTTCTGCGAAGTAAAACTCGCTAACGAGGATCTTAAAATTCCTAGCTAGCAGTGTTTGAATGCTGTAATAAACATATCTGTTTGCTCCAGATGCTGTACCCTGGTTCCCACGCCGTATTCGTGACTTGGATAGATTCGCGAACCAGATTCTTTCATACGGTGCTGAACTCGATTCTGACCACCCTGGATTCACCGACCCCACATACCGCGCCCGTCGCAAGTACTTTGCCGACATCGCGTACAATTACAAGTATGGCCAGCCACTCCCTCACGTAGATTATACTAAAGAAGAGACTGCTACTTGGGGAATGGTCTTCAGAAAACTAACTGATCTATATCCCACACACGCTTGCAAGGAGCATAATCACGTGTTCCCGCTCTTGATTGAAAACTGTGGCTACAGGGAGGACAACATTCCTCAACTGGAAGATGTCTCCAACTTCTTAAAAGGTAATTGGTAATTATTTAAAGTACGCCTATATTGTATGGGTATTATAGACGAAAAATCGAAACTTGAGACATTACTCACACTATATTGTCTTATGTTTACGCGAATGTTATACATTGAAATTAAACACTTTATACGGATTTTATCGCGTTGTTTATTTTACTTTAAACACTGTTATTACATAATTTTGAAAACTCTAACACTACTATTATTGAGTTTTACTACTATTTAAGCTATATATTTTTTTCTAATTAAATCTATTTGTATTTAAGTTTACACTTTGCCCCGACGTTTCGGTTGCTTTACAGCAGCCATGTTCACGGAGAGACTAAGATGGTAGTTGTCCCAACGTTCTGAAGTGTAGCTAGTTATTTTAAAGTACCCGAACATAATTTAATCTTTGGTGTTCCTATTTACGCAGAATGAGCTCAAAGTATCATGAAGAAATTCAATTAGTAGTAAAATTCAATAATAGTAGTGTTAGAGTTTTCAAAATTATGTAATAACAGTGTTTAAAGTAAAATAAACAACGCGATAAAATCCGTATAAAGTGTTTAATTTCAATTACTCACACTTTTAAAATCAAACTATAACGAAGTACTACGTCCATATTCTAGAAGAACGTATTACATCCACAACGGTTTTTACATTCCACGTTATAGGAAGCAAGTCTGTTGTCATGTGCACAATTGCAGACTCCAAGCTACTACTGTGAATTTCTTGATAAAAAAATCTCAATGATACTTTTCTGAACTAGAAATTTGTGAATCAATCGAACCGATTACGAGTGCTGATGCTAGAAAAAGCAATTTAATATTAATTTAATATAAAACATACTATTGTAATCTTTCGTGGCGTTTTCGGCTAATGAGTTATGTTTTATATCTTTCCAGACTGCACAGGATTTACTCTTCGACCGGTAGCTGGTCTGCTGTCATCCCGTGACTTCCTGGCTGGCCTCGCATTCCGTGTGTTCCACAGCACCCAGTACATCCGTCACCACTCACGGCCTCTCTACACACCAGAGCCCGATGTGTGCCACGAACTCCTCGGACACGCACCGCTCTTCGCCGATCCCGCCTTCGCACAGTTCTCTCAAGAGATAGGCCTAGCGTCTCTTGGAGCCCCCGATGACTATATTGAAAAGCTTGCCACCGTAAGTTACCACCTAGACTAATAAAATAAAGCTGAAGAGCTTGCTTGATTTTTGTTTGAGTGCGTTATTCTCAAGAACTACCTGTCCAATTTAAAACCATTTTTCAGTTGATATTCTTGTGAAAGGTTTTAGGCTTTATAACATTACGCTATAGCAATAGGAGCGTAGCAGTAATCATAAACGTAGGTAACACCGCGTGAGGCAGCTGGTTTTAAACAAAAATTGGGTCATTCGTATACTTATGGTAATAAAACATTCTATGAGAACGTTTTAAACTTATGTATAATACGATTACTTGCAGTGTTTCTGGTTCACCGTGGAGTTCGGTCTTTGCCGGCAAGAGGGCAAGCTGAAGGCTTTCGGTGCCGGTCTCCTGTCATCATTCGGTGAGCTGCAGTACTGCCTATCTGACGAGCCCGAGTTACGCGACTTTGACCCCCAGACTACCGGGGCCACCAAGTACCCCATTACTGAGTACCAGCCCGTCTATTTCGTGGCCAACAGCTTTGAGGATGCTAAAGAGAGAATGATGTAAGTCTTCGTCTAACTCTTGAAATTGTTAAAACAATATTACCAAGAGATTTTTTTGCCATGTTCAAATGTTAAAATGTATAGAAGTAATATTGGTGATATTTATTTTGATAGTAATAATTACTAAAACCTTACTGATATAATTATAATGAACCTTATGCATTTAAAATAGAGTCTAAAATTGTGCAATCGTTACTAACAAACAACACAAATCATAAATAAATTATAACTAGTTTCATTATTACTGATAGTATGTTTGAGCTGACTGGTTAATTACAATGAATGAACTAGAAAAATTAACGTCGTGAGATATCCACAAGTTAACAGTTAAATTATCGATTGCAGCACAATAACAAGTGGAGACATTGATAGCTTTGAAATATGTTTTTATAATAAGAGTCAGGCGAAAATTTAAAAAATTTGTGAATATGTACTTTAGCAATTAATTAAGTACTTAGAAATATGTATTTTGAATATTGATGTACATGGCAAAAGAGAATAAAAAGAATATATTAATACCTATGAATCGGATTTTAGTTAGATTGTTCGGATATTTGTTACCCTATCACGCGTTAACCGTTAAACTGATTGGATGTAATTTGCGACGAAGATAGACCATGCCCTAGATTACCACGTAAGCTCAGTTTCATTAGTTCATTCTTTGTTTACATTGCCACAGGTTTAACGCGGTCCATGACGGCAATAAAAATAATGACTTGCCAAAGTGCTAGTTTTGTTAACATAGGATTAATTACCCATAACCATTTTTTATTACATGCCGTGTCATCTAAGTTTCATGTTTTAAATATGCTCTTGTTTTTTTTACAGTAAGTTTGCCCAAACCATACCTCGTGACTTCGGTGTCCGGTATAACCCATACACCCAGAGTGTTGACATCCTGGATTCGCCACGACAGATGAAAGACTTACTCCGCGAGGTGCACCAGGAAATGAATCTACTCCTCAATGCTATGGACAAGCTGTAGAAAGAGGTCACATCGTCACATCTACCGATAGTTATTTAGAATCGAAGCACGGATAGGCGATTGTCGTGTGGCTGGACCAACAACGACAATGCGTCCACGGGTTCTATCAGGTTAACTGGGGAAATTGCGCTTAAGTGGCATTTGCCCCTGTTTATATTTTTTGAGATTATACCATAAATTCCGCCATTTAGTGACCTAGAAATTTTAGATAGTATAACTAAAGAGTATAACGTTTTGAGGAATTATAGTTCCAAAAATATCTATAGATGCAATTGCCCCAATTAGTTTTCTTAATAACCCTGTCTGACCTTACTACTAATGTACTAGAGAATTATATTCTTACTTTAAACGTGCTTTAATGCTGTTGTCAAATATAAATTTCGATCTGAGTGTCGAATTTTAAGAGTAATTTAATTATATAAATATTTTATTAAGTATAGAAAATCATAGGAAATAATTATATAAACTTTTATCGATGTTACTCGGTTTTTGTAATTGAAAATACAATTCGCACATAAAACGAATATTAGTTTAAGTATTAAGACATTTTTAAGATTATAGTAATGTAAGTAAATAATGTATGATATGCATTTGCTGTGTTAAGTTTTTATACAATGTTTTTGATGAATATTGAACAATATCATAAAATTTGTTGTACTGTATGATTGTTTTGTTTCAACTATAATAGTTATCTCGGTACGGTGCTTTAATAAGCACCGAATACTCGTCCGATTCCCCAGCCGAATAAGACTTAGGTATGTCTTATTTACTACTACTTGGGTATGAGTATTTACCTATTACCTTTAAATAATTACCAAAGCGATATCATCTGTGTACATAGATACAAACCTGAACTTAGAGCCGTAGAATGATCGTCACGGATCTATTTAGATAACGTCTATATTTTATGTATACAGGGTGATTTTGAAATCGTGTAATTCCTTTTAACCACGCATTCTACTGGTGATATAGACTAACCCTGACCATATTTTTATTTAATTAGATTTATTTTTTTTGAAAAAATATTATGTTTTTTTCGTGAAATGGTGTCAGATAGTCATTTTTTTTTTTTTTTTTTTTGACGTGGGGGAATGCTATGACGCATATCCCTCCGCGGGGGCGGGCGGAGGGATTATGTCGGACTCGCCGGGGTAAAAGAAAGATGTTAAAAGACAATGTACCTCCCGGAATACCGACTAAACCTACCACGGTGTTCCTCGACAAAACCACTATCGACGGGGCCGCGCGAATCGCTTTCGCATGCGGTCGCGACCCCGCCGAGGTTACGGCCCGCCGTATGAAACGGCAGGCCACTACACGAAAGACCTACCCAAAATAGGCACTACGTCAGATAAAACCCTACTGTCTCCCCTAGAGGGGAGACGGACTCGACACAGAGGCGCGCGTGGGAACACGCACGCCGCCTCTCGGACCTGGTGCTGAACGGATGGCGGGCAGGCCCACAAAGCCCGCCACCCCCAGGTCAAACCTCAGGGTGGCTGGAGGTCATCGCGCGCCCTCCGGCGCCCGGCTCTGCGGTTGGGGAGAGGGTTTAAACGCTCCCTCTCCCGCTCCGCCGCCTCCTTGATGGAAATTACTTCCTCACAGAAGGAGGCGACGGCGTTCCATGACCTCTCACTCCGGACCATAGACTGAACTACGGCCGGGAGCGAGAGGGCAACCGATCCGACTGCCGCGATCAAATCACGGCGCTGCGATGCCCAGGCGGAGCAAACCGCCAAAGTGTGCAGCGCCGTGTCCTCAACAACGTCGCGGCAGTCGCCGCAGTGGTGACAACCGGGCGTCTCTTGCCGGCGTATACGACACAGGAACCGGCCAAAACAACCGTGGCCAGTTAGAACCTGTGTCAGCCGGAAGGTGAGGGCGCCATGCCGCCTTTCCAGCCACTCCTCAAAAACGGGACTTACCGCCACGATCGTGGCGTGCCCGGTGTCAGATAGTCATATGTTAACCAACCGGGGCAATTTTAATTTTTTACTAATTAAAATAAAAAATCATATTGTCGGCCTCGATGGCGGAGTAGTTAGTGTAACCGACTGCCACGCCTGAGGTCGCGGGTTCGATTCCCGCACAAGTCAAACATTTGTGTGCATGAACATGGATGTTTGTCTTGGTCTGGGTATTTCTATGTATAATATGTATGTATTTACAAAAAAAAAAAGTATATATATATTGAATCATCAGAAATCCTTTTAGAGCGGTTAAGGCTATCGTCCTCCATTGTGGGTGTGAACAAGGCGGAAACTCAGAAATCAAATCACGTTTGTAATGTTCAAGGTTTACTTAATCGATTTAACCACCACATAAATCAAAATACAATACTGAATTTAAGATTAAAACGGATTAAGAGCCAATAGGTTAGAACACGTGCCTCTCGGGCGACCGCTGTCAAACAAGTGTCAGCGAACCGCCATCTCGATGACGTCGTCGAACTACTCTATTCGGGGTTACCCGCTCTTGATTTAATTTTAGACAAATTATTTTTAAATAATGAAATTTAACATCAACGATACTCGTAACAATTTACAACAAAGCAGTTAAATTAAATTAGATTATTCTTACAACTAATTACTTCAATCAAATAACAATATTGAATCTTAAAATTAATCCTCGCGCCGTCACGGCCGTCCTGCATATCACACGTCCTCGTGTGCACTCTCCTCATCGCTCACATCTGTAAACAAACGGCGTATAATACACACCATACTACATTCGGTCACCCTGACCAACAACTGTAAGTAGAATTAAAGTAATACCACGCAGTAGATTTAAAACTTCGAATCAATAGGCTTATCTTTGTCACACAGACCGGTAAACGCCACACAGGCCAGTCAAGATCACAAGGGCCTGTCAGAGCCACACAGGCTACTCAGAGCCACACAGGCTAGTCAGAGCCACACAGGCTAGTCAGAGCCACACAGGCTAGTCAGAGCCACACAGGCTAGTCAGAGCCACACAGGCTAGTCAGAGCCACACAGGCTAGTCAGAGCCACACAGGCTAGTCAGAGCCACACAGGCTAGTCAGAGCCACACAGGCTAGTCAGAGCCACACAGGCTAGTCAGAGCCACACAGGCTAGTTACAGCCACACAGGCTAGTCAGAGTCTAGAGTAAGTTGCTGAAAACTGAACGGAAATAAAAATATGCAGTGGGTATAAAATTACTTACCTCCGCCGTCATCGGTGCATTCTGTCTCTATTTGGTTAGTGGGAATTTCTAGTCCAGCGCTTAACTCCAATGGAACGCTACACTCAGGCATTGCCCGCACACGATCATGTGCATACTTGTACGTTCTATTAGAGTTAAGGGCCTTAAGTAGGTACCTGTCGATATTCGATGTCAAAATCAAATGATTGTAAGAAACACCACCACCTATGAACACGAGGTGTGAGGTCAACCTTTGATTTCGAAGCCTTAACAGCGTTGCAATCAGTCACTATTACAAATTTCCTACCCTGTAAGTAGTGGCGGAAATGTTTTATAGCATTTACCACCGCAAGCGTCTCCAATTCGTAGGAGTGATATTTCGATTCAGCGCTGGAAGTTCGGCGACTGTAGTACTCAACAACATGTAATTTTCCATCAATATGTTGCATAAGAATTGCACCATAACCTTCAGCGCTGGCATCCGTATGCAATTCTGTAGGAAGTTTTGGATCGAATATCGTGAGTACAGGTTTGTCAGTCAGTATTTCAATGATACCCCTTCGAATATCCTCCAATTCTGGAGTCCAAGTTATTTTTCCTTTGCCTGATGTAAGACCATAAAGAAGAGCTGCCTTTTGTGAAAACCCAGGGACAAACTGACGAAAGTAAGACGCTAATCCGATAAATTGGCGAAGCTGAGTGACGGTTTGGGGTGGTGAAAGTTCGGTAAGGGCTCGAATCTTACGCGGGTTTGGTCGTATTTCACCGGCTGATACTTCGAAGCCCAAAAATTCGACTCTAGTTTTGAGAAAAGCACATTTCTTTATGTTTAGTGAAAACCCTGCATCTGTCAACGCTTTAAGAACCGATTGTAATCGTTCCAAACCTTCCTCAATCGTACGAGAAGGAATTATGACGTCATCTATATAGACCACAGCAAAGGACTCGGTTAATGTCCCCAGGGCCTTATTAATGGCTCGCTGGTAGATTGAAGGTGCATTTCGAAGCCCGAAAGGCATGGACAAGTATTCAAATTGCCCATCCGGGGTGACAAAGGCAGTACGTTCAACGGACTCTTCTTGAACAGGAATCTGATGATATCCACTAGCCATATCTAAAGATGTAAAGTAGTTTGCTCCTACTAAGCGTTGAATTTGGTCTGAAATAAGTGGCAGGGGATATCTATCAGGTACTGTGTTACTGTTCAACTCCCTGTAATCTACACAGAGCCTATCTGTTCCATCCTTCTTCTTCACCAGAAGAATCGGACTTGCGAATGTGGAACAGCTTTCGCGAATTATACCAGCAGATAAAAGCTCTTTTATTTGACTTCGCACCTCATGCCTTTCTCCTGCACTAAGTCTATAGGGTCTACGCTGAACTGTGCGATTAGGATCAATCAGTTTGATTTCTAGCTGGCCAGTATTTACTCTCCCAGTGGGCGTACCCTCTACAAAATGGGCAGAATTCTTTTCAAGCAATAAAATTAACAGTTGTTTTTCACTTCCCGATACGTCGCTGACTATATTTTCAAAATTATTAACTTTCAGTCCTACGTCACAAACAGAGACCACCTTAATTTTTTTGAGAACAAGCCTTTTGTCGAATATTTCGATCGAAAAACCTAACGCGAGTAGATCCCGTCCTATCACTACATCGTCAGATATACTAAAATCAGGCACTACGTGAAACAATAACTGGATCGGATAATCCTGGATTGAAACCGTTGAGAGAATTTGGGTGTTACAATTAATGCTTGCGTTGCCTAACCCTAACAATGTAACTGCATTGTATTCTCGTTTGCCTGGAAACCTATCGCACAAGCTTTGTTTTATTAGTGAACATTCGGCACCAGAATCAAAGCAAAATGAAAGCTTCTCACCGGTTTCATCCACGAGCTGGTCTGTAGCTGGTCTGATGGCGCAGATATCTACCCGACGTTCAGTCCGTCCACTGCTGGCGTCCTTGCTGGGGCAACTTGTCGCGATGTGGCCCTGTTTACCGCAACTGAAGCAGGTAGGTGTAACAGTCTTCTTTTGAGTGGTGACATCCCGCTGTTGTTGATTCGTCGAGGTACCTGGTAACTCAGTACGGGCATTAGTGGTGCTATCGCGGCTACTGATTCCGCGGCAGTCGCTCGATACATGACCTATCTTGCCACAGTGGTAACATCTTCGGGTGTTTTCCATACGTGGTCGCTTCGTTTCCACGGTTGAAGTAGTTTTCTCATTGGAGGGGCCTCTCTTTCTAAAGGTGAAGGCCATCAGTTCCTGTTGCAACTTAATGCGGGTGTCGATCTCGGTAGTAAATGCTAGCCTTTGCAGCCGTGGTTCAATCTTTGCTGCGTGTGCCAAGGTAACTGCGATCGCGACCTGTTCCGTCGAAAGAGATTTCCATCGTGCAGTTATGGCGCTCATAAAACGACTGGCATATGATGATAAACACTCGCCTTCTTTAGGACTCCCATTAAGCAGCCGCCATAAGTTTGCAGCCGGGGTTTCCACAAAATCAAACCTAGCTAGAAACAGGTCCTTCAATTGTGGCCATGTTATCCCAGGAAAGCTGGACTGAGCTAGCCATGAGGCCGCAGACCCCTTCAGCACTTTGCTCATTGTAATAATCAATCTGCTGCCTGACAGCGGGTTTTCTTCCAAACACAAATCCACTGTTTCACACCACGCGCGAGCGTCGGAGTCCTGGCCATCAGGATTAAACTCGGGTAGGGTAATTTTCATTTCCGAAACACGTGGTTCTTGTATGGCTCTTATCAATTCCAACATATTTTTTTGTTGCATTTCAAAAAGGCATTTCCAACGTTCACCCTCATTATTTAGTGAAAAATTAACGGTCTGACCTGTATTCTGTTCCGGTTGGGCCTTCGGTAATCCCACTTCTGATATTGAATCATCAGAAATCCTTTTAGAGCGGTTAAGGCTATCGTCCTCCATTGTGGGTGTGAACAAGGCGGAAACTCAGAAATCAAATCACGTTTGTAATGTTCAAGGTTTACTTAATCGATTTAACCACCACATAAATCAAAATACAATACTGAATTTAAGATTAAAACGGATTAAGAGCCAATAGGTTAGAACACGTGCGTCTCGGGCGACCGCTGTCAAACAAGTGTCAGCGAACCGCCATCTCGATGACGTCGTCGAACTACTCTATTCGGGGTTACCCGCTCTTGATTTAATTTTAGACAAATTATTTTTAAATAATGAAATTTAACATCAACGATACTCGTAACAATTTACAACAAAGCAGTTAAATTAAATTAGATTATTCTTACAACTAATTACTTCAATCAAATAACAATATTGAATCTTAAAATTAATCCTCGCGCCGTCATATATGTATGTTTATCCATTGTCTAGTACCCATAGTACAAGCTCTGCTTAGTTTGGGCTAGATGATGTTGTGTGTATGTGGTAGAATATTATTATTATTATTATTATATTAATAATTAATGTCGTAAATAATAACGGGCGGTCCTTTTTATTGCCCCTTATTATTTACGACATCAGTTATTGTTATGTTATTATTTTTAAATTAGTAAAATATTAAGATTGTGTCAGGTGGTTAAAATATGACTATTTGAAATCATTTCATGAAAAAAATCTGTACTCTAATTTTGCCGAAACCATTATTCTAATTAAAAAAAAAGTATGGTCAGGGTTATTCTATATCACCAGTAGAATGCGTGGTTAAAAGGAATTACACGATTTCAAAATCACCCTGTATAAACAGGCAAAGGTAAAACTGTTTAGAACCTACCTTTTGCTACTAACGCGGTGTCAACCGATTTTATTTTGTATAATCCTCGATGGCGTAGTGGTTAGTGTAACCGACTGCCACGCCTGAGGTCGCGGGTTCGATTCCCACACAAGACAAATATTTGTGTGCATGAACATGGATCTTCGTCTTGGTCTGGGTGTTTCTATGTATAATATGTATGTATTTACAAAAAAAAAGTATATATATGTATGTTTATCCATTGTCTAGTACCCATAGTACAAGCTCTGCTTAATTTGGACTAGATGGTGTTGTGTGTATATGGTAGAATATTATTATTATTATATTATTATACTTGATAATTTATTGGCAAGCTATAGAGCTATGAATAAAAAAAATTGGTAACAGTTTTATCTATGTACATATGTGAGCAACTATGTTATGTAAGTAGGTATTACTCAAATTTTAATAATTGTTATGGAATTTCGATCACTACGCGAACACTAGTTACGATTAATATAATAATTATTATGTTAGTTAGCAGAACTGTGTGATAAGTCGCTCATTATTTGTTAGTTGTTGCAAAGCGCAAGTAAGATATTGCCTAATACGCATAATATCACTTCTGGAGTTGTTTAAAGCGAATCTTATGTTATGTAGGTGCTACGGGTTTAAAAATAGCTTCAAGCCGACGTTAATGTACGAGTATCAAAACTCTCTTTCAATTTAACTCATTGTCGGATCTGGCTGCTCTGGCCGTATCAAGCGAAGAAGTTTGGCTATAAGGAATTAAGTTTCCTTATTGGCAAACTGATTTGGCATTTTAGTTTGGCCAGAAGGAACAGGCCAAGATTCTGAGTCTGGTGTTTTACATTACCTTTGTATCTGAAGCTTGATTCTGAAGCTGGCCTCGGTGCCATATTGGTTAATATTGCTGATAATTTCTAAATAAAACAGATGATGAAGTTAAATAGTCTCGTTAATTAAAAGAAATAAACTAAAAGTTATAAGATAGCCATAAGTCCTAAAAGTTATAAGATAGCCATAAGCCCAGCGTAGACTAGACCTGTTTTCAAAAAACAGTACTCTAATTTAGTTCTGTCTGCATGCAGGTTAGCCATGATGACCTGGACAGGTTGAGGATTGAAACGAGTACAGTGCACGCAATTACGTACTATTTGCCTAACAAATTTCTGCCTCCTAAAGGCCAATAGGCGAGTCTGAATTATGAAGACGTCCACCGACACGAATAAGGTTTTCAGAGTCCATAAAAGGCAACAAACTGATGAATCTATTATTTTTATCTAATTTCTTATTATTTTTCAGAAGTATGTACTACTCAGGGAACATTTTCTGTTGTGAGATTTGTAAGAGAATAGATGTAAAAGATTTTATCTCGGATAATTGTATATAAGATTTAAATATATTATTTTTGTTTATGCAATTATTAATGAATCTTATAACATATGCAAGAATTCTTATAAGTTTAGAAAATGATGAAATTTTATGTATCAAAATAGATATAGTATTCTTTTTTGCCTTGTTGTTTTTATTCTCCGCAACTGTAGCGGTAGTATGAAGTGAAGATTCGGTGGACTTGTTAGATGAAGTAGGGAAATGAATCTCAGTTTGACGCAGGAGGTCGGCACCAGACCACCAAAGAGTGGACGCGCTGATGCAATCAGCCTTCACCCCCCGGGATAAGAGATACGCAGGATTGTATTTAGAGACCACGTGTGACCGACAAAAGGTTGAAGTTTACTAGGAACAGAAGCTAGCCAGCCTAGGACGATCATAGAGTCGCATCAAAAGTAGCATTTACTAAATGATAAAGTAAGCGACTTACGAACTTTCGAAAAAAGTCGTGCGCCTAGCAAGTCGCCCCACAACTCCAAACGTGGCATGGTCGTAGGTTTTATGGGCGCGACTTTATTCTTGGAGGCTAAGAGGCAAACACAAACAGTACCGCCAGCCGCTACGGTTCTTACGTATAAACAGGCCTCGTACGCGAGCTTCGAAGCGTCTGTAAATATTTGAAGCTCTATTAATTTACAATTTTGTTAAGAAATCCAACGAGGTATGCGTATAGAATTTAGTGAAGGTAACGAATTTAGAAAATTAATAAATTCTGTTTTTATTGATTGTGTGACTTCATCGTCCCAGTTACATTTATCAATCCACAGCTGCTGAAGAATATTTTTTGCCTAGACAATGCATGGTCCAATGAAGCCTAAGGGATCAAAGACTTATTGACTTATTAACGATAAAATATGTCTTTTAGTGACCCTTTTTGAAGAAACCAAAAAAGAAGATGATCGTTATTTGGATCCCAGTAAAGACCTAGTGTTTTGCTCGGTAAAGACTCTAAATTTAGAGATTTTCGCCACAATGGAACTCGATCACCTTAATAGATTTTTAAATTTCAGGGCTGTTCGACTGAAATTTACGCAAGTGAAACTTGCCTGAATCGAGAGTTTTTATTACCTCTTTGCAGAGATGTATGACTGACTCAGTCGATTCACCGCCCGTCAGATAGTCATCGATATAAAAATCTCACCTGATGGACTCAGCGTCAACAGGATCTGTGCACCCATCTGCTAGATATACCAAACATTTAGTGGCTAGGTACGGAGCTGAAGCGGTCCCATGAGTCACAGTTTTTAAGGTGTACGTTTGCAAAGGCTCTGAGGGATCAAATTTGAAGACAATTTTTTGTAACGAACGCTGCGAGGGCTCGATAAGAATGGCTCTATACATTTTCTCGATATCATCCGTTACAACAAATCTATGCTGCCTGAATCTCAACAGAATAGCAAAAAGGTCCTCTTGTACTGTGGGGCCTAAAATATAACAGTTCATTTAAGGACTCATCTGTAGTTGTACAGCAAGACGCGTCAAACACCACCCTAAGTTTTGTTGTGGTACTTGACTCGCGATTAACCCCATGATGAGGAATAAAATAATTAAATTTATGTGTTTAGTCACACTTAGAATTATTTAATGACATGTGATTTAATCGTAGGTACTCATGCATGAAATTTAAATACTTATCTTTATAGATTGAGTCTCGCTTAAGTCTACGCTCGAGAGAAAGGAAGCGACGCTTCGCTATGACGTAAGAGTCACCTAGACTTTCAGGCGAGTCTTTCATTGGAATGGTGTCCATGAATCGGCCGTCATCGTCTCGACGCGTTGTCTCCTTGAAGAGGGATTCACAAGCCTGCTCTTCTGTTGAAAAACTGTTACCTGGAGACACAAAATCGAGTTCCCAGAAGCGTGTTAGTGAGTCAGACTCATCATGCGTAAGATAATGACAAGTGGATGAAGATGGCTGATTCATATAAGGAGATTGATGTATACAGCCAGAAATAAGACACCCTAATTTAGAGGAGTGAAGTTAAGGCATATGCAGACCTAAATTGATTGAGTTGAGTTGAACCCAAGACCTCTCAAAAGATTTCAGTACCGACCAGGATATCAATGACTGAAGGAACATGAAAAGTTGGATCCGCTAATTGAAGACCCGGCGGTAGACATAACTGAGTTACATCTATTGAAGAGCCAGGCAGCGAATTTGTTATTTTAGGAAGCGCAAAACAGTCTATGTTCGCTCTATAGCCACCATGTAACGCATGTATCGTTAAATAAACGAGGTAGTTAGTTAGTTAGTTGAGGTAGTACTGCAGCACACCAGACCGAGGCGACCGAGGCTCTGAGTGATGCAGTTGGAAGTGCTGCTGTTATCTAAAAGGATTCGGGCTGTGCGAAGTCTTCCAATAATGTCGGCTATCCTCACCAATGCTGTGGATAGCAAAACGAGACTAGGTGGAGACAAGGTATGAGAAAGAGCAGACAAGGCCACACTTTTCTCCTTTTTACTGTCACTGTCTCTATTCAAGAGTGTATTATGTTTAGACGGACAATATTTGCAATTAGAAAGTCTGCAACGCTTATCTGTATGTCCTGGACGAAGACAGTTCATACAAACGTTGCTTTCCGATGCTTATCTAATGCGAGCATCAAGATTAATGTTCCTAAACGAAGGGCAAGTAAACAAGAAACGATCCGCCCTTAAGTTTTTATTAGTAATATCTACCATTTGACGTAAACCAATGCTATTCTCCTTTTGAAGGGGCTCAATATTAAACAAGGCTTGTATGTGATTATTCACAAGCAAACCTTCATTGTCGAATCTCTCCAAAAATAATTGCCAAGCAGTTGCATAATTATCTGATCTAAAATCAAGACTTTTGATTATTAACGCTGCGCTCCCGCTTATGACTGCGCGTAAATAATGAAATTTATTAATAGATTGAATGCTCTCATTATTATGAATAAGGGAAAGATACGTATCTCTGAACTCGAGCCAGTGCTGATAGTCCCCGTTGAAGTGAGGCAAGTTTATCTTTGGAAGTCTGACGAAATTGTGCTTGCGAGCCGAACCGTGCCCCTGTGAGGAGTCGTCGTCATGAGCGGGGCGGGCGGCGGCGGCGTGTGTGGGCACGGGCTCCAGCAGGCCGCGAGCCAGCGCCAGCAACGAGTAGTATTGCGTCTCGAACACTTCGCGGTCACCATACGCTACCTCCGGGTCCTCCATGATCAGCTTATTTGGTTCTGTAAGACATCGTACTCAGTGTAAAGAACTTCCATCTAATTAAGACGGAACTCGAGTTCCCTTGTGGCAAAGCCATTTAGTTCACATGATTTTAACGGCTGTATAAATTTAGAAAACTGCTGAAAAGCTTAGATTTAAGACTTGCTCGCTTCTTAATAAGCTCCTTCAGTTCTTTAGGCATAGCCTCTTCTGAAATTTTGGAACTGGAGGTAAACAAGTCTATATTGGTAACGACAGTCTTTATGTTCCAACTAGTTTTAAACTGTGGTTGTATCCACATGTTTAATGTCCGAGCATGAAGCAGCTTGTATGTGCTACCTAAAACAAACATTAGACTGCACAGATGGCGTGTGATTTAAGCGGTCACTATGTATATATGTCACATACATTTTTGTCCCTCATGGGACAAAAATGTGTGTAATCCCCAAATAGTTGTTTCGGGGATCTGTGTGTTCTTGGTGTCTGTTATTTGCATTGCATGTCCATAAAGTCCCCTGCAATACAGATACTGTTAGCTGCGCCATCTATCCATGACATGAGCAACTAACGTCTACTGAGCGAGTGATGAATGAGATGAATGCTATTTAGTTTATTACGTTAGATGTAGATGGCACTGCTCGTATAATCGACTGAAAATTGAATTTTAATAAATGAGGTGACATGTTAGTAATTAGTATATGTGTAAACTTTATTAGACACAATAACGGACAAACATAAAAACTGTCCACCTTTTGCGCATCTGGCTGGAACTTTAATTAATTTAACAAAATAATTGAAGTTCGAGACCAAGTGAGCCATCGGTTAATCCGATAGCGTATTTGGTTTTGACCGGACAGGTCATTCGGCGATTTCTGAAAGATGACAAAGAAGATGTTTCATTTTCGGCTATGAAATGTACTATCAGCCAATAAATAACAAAAAATACCAGGAATCGGGAAAAAATATTATTTCCTGAATTTAAGTCGAATTACGTTTGCGCTTAAAAATAATAGTTTTTATATTATAGCCATTATATTCAATATGGTGGTGGTTCTCGGTAATTTTGTACGCGTTCATAAATGAAATCGAAAGTACTAAATAATAATGTAAATAATATATAAACAGTCAACAATAAATATGTTCTAGAGTATAATTTATTCATTTCAACTATTATACACATCTTTTTAACAAACAATTAACCAAAAAAATATATACATTTAATATAATACTGATTTTGCAGGGTGCACTCCGGAACGAAACAATTTGTTTATGTTTGACATTAACTGTCAATGTCATATTGACTGTTAATAAATATTCCAATGCTGAATTGGTGTTTCTTAATACACTTTCCTGAATTCATACGTTTTCCTTTAATTTTTACAAGAATTATCAATTCTTTGGTGAATATTATTCCAGCAAGAGTTCTTTTACTTCTGACAATTCTAGTATTCTTTATTATGTCATCTACCAACTTGTCATAGATAGTCCGTACGACAAACGTCAAACATTTTATACTTTATTTTGCGCAACGAAAATACTAGAAATTAATAAAGAATTGCTTAATTAAATGTATTTAGGGATACATTGCCCAGGTTTCCTGAGGATGTACAAGTTATAGCCGGAGTCCTATATAAAAATGAACCATCTCCTTTCTCAAGAACATAACTTGTTATCTATATTATAATAATATAAAGCTGAAGGGTTTGTTTGTTTGTTTGGTTGAACGCACTAATATCAGGAACAACTGGTTCGAAATAAAAAAATATTTTACTGTTGGATAGCCCGTTTATCGAGGAAGGCTATAGACTATATAACATCACGCTACGACCAATAGGAGCGGAGCAGCAATGAAAAATGCTGCAAAAGCGAGGAAAGTTCTCTTATATGAAGCAGACGAAGTTGCGCGGGTCAGCTAGTAATATTATAAATGCGAAAGTAACTGTCTGTCTGTCTGTTACGATTTCATGTCTAAACCAATTAACCTATCTTGATGAAATATGGTACAGTGGTAGAGTAGACTTTGGGGAAGGACATAGGCTAACTATTGTTTTTAAAAAATGGCATGACGGGGTTGAAATAAGGGATGAAAGTTTATATGGGAATTCGACATTATCGTAGATAAAACCATATAACAATTTAATAAAATAAGCTATTTGCTGTAAACCACAGCACCCAAGTAGCACTGGGAGCATTTCAACAGTTTTTATGTGTATTATTAGCAAAATAAGTATCCTTAAAAAAATATTATTCTGCAATGAAACTATACACGCGGACGAAGTCTCGGGCAAAAGCTAGTAGTAGTATAACTCGTCATGTTCTTTGTTTGCAATGGTCAGCATAGCTAAACCTGGCTACACTAGCGCTACCCAAGGGCAACGAAATATATGCTCCAAGCTTATATGCTTGATGCGATGCATTATATTAGTATTTAAAGCTTCAGTCAGCTTTGCCTCTCTAAATGTATTAGCTGCATAATCAGAGAAGATCAGAGCATATGTTTTGTGACCAACATGTAGGAGTGCAGCAGATCTAGTTTAAAATAAGAACATATCCATCAAATACTAATGATACAAATTTTCACACTGTAATTTAACAAGACTCGTTCCCATACTTATAAAGTGTGCCGCCATTTCCTATGAGTACATATTTTAGAGACAATTACCGCACTAAGATTGGTTCCTGTGTCGCGGGAGAATTGACTTTACAAACATTCAAACAACGGACACAAAGAACACCCAGAATCGGAACAACCATTTGTGGATCACACAAAGTTTTGTCCCGTGTGGGATTCGAACCCACAACACTCGGCGCAATGGCAGTAGGGAGGCGACCACCTAAACCACCTGTCGCCACTCTCGTTTCTGATTTAGAACATCACGCTATTCTTAGCCAGAAATTACATTTAGCAAAAGCAAATAAAACAACAGTGTTAACCAACATAATATATTTAAAATTTGTACAGAATAAAATTAAGTACCTAGTACTTGTAGCAACTAATTAAGTACAATAAAATGACGAGATGACGCTCTACAGATCACTTAAACACCTACGATCATAAATTAATATCCCCTATACTGTGAAAACATACAAAACGTGTAAGTTGGAGCGAGATAAAGATTTCATTTCGTGTCTTAGAGACATCATAGACAGGATAGGTCTTAGTGGTTGGCAACTTACAAAAATGATCAATCGACGAGAGGTTGATATACACTTCAATTAGTTTGTTACCAAAGCATGCGATTTTCTTGTTCAGTTCCCTACCTATTTATCCGTTAAAATCGTATTTACCACATTTACTTACAATCAGTTTCTAGGTATTGATTCATAGTTTCCATATGGGCATGCCTCTCACATCAATATAATATGTATGATGAGACATTTTGAGAATGTGTGAATAAAATTCATCATTTTATGAGGTATTTACATATTTATTTGAATAGTGAATAACACCTTATGTATTATGCAATTACCTACATATTACATTAGTTTGTTTTTATTGAAGTGAAAACTTCTTTAGGCGCGTTGAGCACTTTTTGGGTGAACAAAAATCATGGAACTCGCGTCATCGTCACCGAACGCTTTCCATGAGTTATATGTATACTTTTTGGGTGAACAAAAAGCGTGAAACTCGCGTCATCGTCACCGCACGCTAGTTACATATTTTCACTTCTATCGGCAGTCCCCAAAGACTGCTCCGCATGTTTTTATTGTTGTATATTGCCACACCTTTCTCTAAAATAGCTAAAACACATTTGTTTTTTTAATACAGTCTATGGCTCTGTGTTTATATCAACAGCATCATATTCCGCACGAACTTAAACATTACCTATGTTTTCACATTTTATTTACAATAATCAAGACAAGACAAAGATTCGGTATAACCACGCTATAACGTAACTATAACGTGTTAGTTTCTGTCATCTGTCAAAGCATTCAAATGACAGCTACGGGCGAGTTACAAGCTTGTTATCCTAACAAGGTCCTAGCGAATCCGCTTTGTTTCATAATATCTTAGTATTCGTTATTTAGAATGTAAATGTCATATATACAGGGTTATTTGCGATATGGCAGGACCTTTTTAAATCTGAATATTTAATGTTAAGTTTTATACTATGTTTATTTCCACGACGCCGGGATTTCATCGATCGACACGGAGCGACAAAGTCAAGCATTGTTAAAAATATACAAATATTTATTTTTTATTTTATTAATAGCCCCGCATCGAAATGTTAGCATTACATTTATGTAATAAATATCTTATACATAGACTACAACAAATAGGTCCTTTAAGTACATACACAAGTTTTATTTACAATACTGAACTAATCTAGGTAATATTCCTTTCACATAGGCTACAGTATGTAATTGACATACAAGAATTAGAATTGCAGAACTTAAAGGGCTACTTTTTACAATAGATAAAGTTAATTAAATACTAACTGAAGGCTCCAATATATAAAATACTTCTTATATTTTAGAAGAAGATACGTTAAATAACTATTGCTATTTCATGTCATACGGACGAGTATGGCGAACGGTTAGGTACATGTGTCCATTTATTGCTTCTGAGTATAACTAGCTACTTATAGAAAGTAAAATTGTACGAATATCTTGTATTGCTATTGTTTTACAAGAACACTTGTGATGAGGTATTACGAGAATTTCCGCTTCGGCTGAACGATATGCTCAAGACCAGACACTCTTGAAATCACAGGATTGCCAAACTATCTGACGGCAAAAAGGTATGATTAACATCATAGCTACCGACGCATTTGTTTTTACTTAGGTACTTTATCAGATTCCAAAGTCTACAGTGTGAAATATATATATTAATTTTGAATTTTACTAAATAAGGCAAACGTTGCGTTCTTTAATCATATCGCTTCAATGTATGCAATGCAAAATAGTTAGTTACTAACTAACTATTAAACAGATAAAAATTGTAAACAGTTTTATCATCAGTGGTATAAACTCTCTACAGAAAATGATATTTATGTATTTATTATATCATTCAAAGTATAAACTTTGATAAGAATTTAACCCATTTACGCTATTTAAGATGTGCTAATATTACGGCCGCAAATGTTTTAATTCATTTATATGATAAGTCTAGCTTGCAGCGATGTCATAATATGTTTCCTCTTGAATGAACTTCTTACTACCTATGTATATTTTGGCACTATATTAAGTATAATACTTACTAGGGATGTATACAATTGCATATACAGATATTTTATATACTTGTTATATTATAAAGTGTAAACCAACCGAGTACAGAACAATTACGACAGAGAACGTATCACAGTTACTAGAAATAAATAAATAAATATAACTTTTTACAATAAATATTTAAATATAATGTCCGCAGAGATACTTACTTAAATTATCGTTGTCTAGTATTTAAAGTTACATTTTCTATTCAGCTATCCGTGATTATAAACGACATAATATCAATTAATGGGTTTTAAAGGTATTTTACCTTAATGGATGCAGAATTATATTATTATGAAATGTTTTACTTCATGGCAAATAATATTAGTATCAAAAGAACTGATCGGCTGATCCATATCTGAGGCTCAATTCCCGATGTTCAAAATAATATTCCAATCTGGTTTTATAAACGCCTAATTTGAACTAAAATGGAATTTAAGTTTACATTTAACGTTTATTTGTATTTAAGAGAAAACAATTCATGATGTTTGTGATACAAAGACGAGATCCGTAATCTATTTTGAACAGTTTTTATGACAAGAATTGGTTCTTTGTTTACAATAAGTAAGACTGGCCGCACATTTTTATTTACAACATCATTAGACTTCAACGCGCTCGTCTATGTCTTTTCTGTATCTAAACCACGTTCGAAAGAGTGCGGCCAGCCTTTTCAATACTAACTTGATAAAATTAATTCCAAGCATATGATACAATATAAATGTAAAATCGTTTCAGTACAACTTGATAGCTCCAATTTCGTTGCACGCAGCTGAAGCCAGCTACTTGTTAGATGCGAAGAGAATGTTTAGTATTGGATATGGCAAATATGCACAGAAAGTAGTGCGCTGTTGCGAGCCGCCACTGCAGCTCCATTAGACCTCGCTCTGCATGCAATGTATCGACGAGTCCTCAGACAACTCATCCATTGAAGAATCCGTGAAAGACGTTCCATCTGAAACCAACAATCAATGTTGCTTAACTAACGTATCTATAAATTGATATCTGTAATAATTAGCAACTTCGCAACAGTAATTGTGGAGTGTTAACACATATACACGTTAATATGTATATATTAAGTTGAGTGAGAGAGTAGCTGGTCAGTCAGCCTGTGCAGCTTATGTGCGTGATTTGAGCAACATAGAAACGTCCTTCTAATATTATGCATCGAATCCTCTATTCTAAAAAGAGGATATACGTCCAATGAATGCTAAATATTATCACGCTATACAGTTGACATTAATTTATCTTTTATGTTTATCAACAAATTTAAATTAAAGGGGTAGTTGATTTTTTCCTTCTTAACTTAAGGCTATCTCGATATTTAATGCCGAAACTACAGCTTGCATGGTTTATTAATTTTGGAAATTAACGCATACAGACTAACAACGAAATTTTAGTTTATAATATTACTATATATTTTGAAGCTGAGAAAAAGTTTATTGCTGTCGCGAAAATAGCACAGTCATCGCGTCTTTCAAATATGCCAAGCTTGACATTTACGAATTTACTCCCAACTTATCTGGTAAACTTTTATTTAAATTCCGTAATATATAGCTTGGGTCACAGATATTATTTAAATCGTGTTATTAAATTGCGGTAAAATGTTAGCAAACAATATCATACTTTATTGGTAGAAGTGCCCAAATAGTGACGTTCCTAACGTCACCTTAACTTGATAAATAAAAATCACAATTATTAAAATTACAAATCGAGTTTCCATTTGATTAATTATTAGTATTGAAATAATATAATGTAAACAAATTATACATTTTATATATAATATCTGAAGTAAAAACAATTTAGAAAATTCAGGTATTAGGTATCTATATATTAATACGTGAAGCAAAAATGTTGTACGCCTTTTTACGAAAATTGTGCGGACGGAGTAGTATGAAATTTGGCACAGTTAAAGTTTACCTATATGGAGAAGGAGTGGCGAATCCTAATATTTATATAAAATATGGATTAGAGATACATTAAATTTATAAAAAGTCACTACACGCACACAACCATGCATTTGACACACGCAGTCGAATCGCGTTCGTAGTATTTCGGCATTGTTCGGCCGATGTCGTACAAGACTTCGTAACTATGGTTACATACATATGTATGTGGAGTAGGCAAGTAATATATATATCAATGGGAGTGACTAAATGAAATGTGATTATAAGGGTTATATACCGTAAAAACTTAATAACGGTCTAACTTAAAATTTAAACCAATTATGGTCGAATTTCGACCGCTAGTAATAATTCATACATCAATGAGATCAATTTTATTGAACTTTAATTTTAAAATCGAATATGATCAAGATCGTCACAGCCCTCAGCATATTTCTCTTATAGCTGTCACAGGATCCAAGCTATTATTTACAAACCATACAGTTAACATTAACGTTAAATATATTTTGATAAAACAAATTGATTTCACGGTAAAATACAATTATAAATAAAAAGATGTATATGTATGAATGCTATTTTACAGGCCACCCAAGAGGAACCTCATCTCTCAAAGCTTTGTCCTTACATGCGAGAACAAGACAACGCTATACACTCAGCAAAGCGCTGTCTCATTCGCGCATGCAAAAACAATGTTTATTTTTTACTTAATTCATCAAGTATCACAAAAAAAAATACTATCTAGATTCATTGTTAGGGTAAAGTAAAGTATATTTTTCTTATTTACATTATATTAGTTATTAATATTTATTAATTTACTGAGTGTTTGATGTCCCGATATATGGCTACTATCTGTTTTTCTTACCTATCGGCACAAAAGGCGGTTTGTTCTGGAACGAATACGTGAGGTGCAGGTTGATGGGGCGTCCAAACCCCGCCGGATCCGCATCACGAGCAACCACTGCACAACATATTAATTGACATATAAACATGACATGTTATTCACCAATCATCTTCGATATATTTCGCATATCTAATGAACCATCGCAAAGCAAACAGTTGATGCAAATATTTCGCCAAAAGCGCTTCGAAAAAAACAAGATGTCGTATGTTGAGAGCGGGAATAAATCTACCTCGTTCATCTCGGAATGAATCTTAATCAATTAAAATACGTAATAATTCATTACTTTGCCATATTTCGATACAAAGATAGAGGTATATCTATTCCTATTCTTGGTCCCTGAAGAATGAACACTAACATTGGTTCTGTTTCCCCTTGCCGGTATGCTGGTGTTTCTTCTGCCTGGCGCGACTGTTCTGGAACCAGACTTGAGTGACCCTCTTGCTTAGCCCGGTGACCTGTGCGATGCGCTCCAAGTCTTGTCCGTCAGGGTTGGAGTCTAACTGGAAGTTTGCCTGAAGGACCTGGAGCTGCTCCTCCGTGAATGTGGTGCGGACGCGCTTCGCCTTGCTCTTGTGATAGCCTTCTGAATCGCAGCCATCTGAAGTGCAAAATGTTGTTTTTGGAGAATAGCTTAGTCTATCTAATAATAGCTTATTCAGATTTTTATTTGTGATGCGCTTGAGTGAGTTTATAATAATTGGATGACTGGTTGCTTGTTACTGAATCAAGTCTCATCCGTTGAATGTATTTGGCTGCCAATACGGACTCTAATAGACAATTTTCAAGATTCTTCAACGAATATTTTTCCCATAAATAATGCTAAGTATCGTTATAATCAGTTCTCTTTAATATGTCATGGAAGATGATAAATTGAATGTTTAGTCGCTCAGAAACTATTACAATATAGTAGTAGTTCCTCACTCACCATCAGACGAGATAGATCCTCCGTCAAGCGTCTCAAGATAATGTGGCTTGCAGAGCACCCGGTCTTCATGCAACGCGAATTGCTCGCCAGTGGACAGCTGGCGACCGCAGGCGTCGCACGCGAAGCAAGCCAGGTGATACACCTGCTCCCTCGCCTTCCGCACCCAGTCGGACGAGGAGATCCCTCGGCAACATTTCGAACACTTCGCGCCGAAGCTCCTGCGGACAACCTCAGACGTCATGACTAGTCTGCTGCAAGCATGCGCAGACACGCTAGCGGTAACTGACTGAAGTAAAGGCTGACGTGTGTCTGGGGAGGCTTGGTGCAGAATAGGTTCATGAGGGTTTAGGTATGTAGCGCCCGAACGCCAAGTTA
Source organism: Catocala nupta (assembly GCA_963675205.1). Taxonomy (NCBI): domain Eukaryota; kingdom Metazoa; phylum Arthropoda; class Insecta; order Lepidoptera; family Erebidae; genus Catocala; species Catocala nupta. The sequence continues at coordinate 38,762,325 of OY776078.1, forward strand.
TCGCACTATTAACTTGCGTACTCACGCTTCTATACTAGATTTACATTGGTCCTAAAGCACTTTGACCGCTATAGATTGAATAGAGAATTCAACCTTACAATAGACCGTGCGTTTGAAATATATATGTAGTATGCTATTGAAATCAAAAACTCTGCTGTTAAATACAGCTACAGACAGCTTAATATATGGCGTGCAATGTGCTTTAAGGAAGGATTATTTTTTCGAGAATATTGCGTAGTTTGTCATGTACACCGACAAGGCTAACTAACATCATGAGTTATTAGACATGCAATGGTATTTATGAGCTATTATTGAATATATGTAGTTAGAGCCGCTTGCCTAACAGTACTTGGTTATTGTAGTAATAATGACAGAATGGGCGCGGGCAATATAAAAGGAATATTTATCATTTGATAGCTATTAAACCCGACAAATTACAATACTGGAAATTGCAGACTATTTATTATTCGTTAAAAAAAGAACACAAAAATAATTGCTAAAATATTTTAGTGACCTTTTTGGTGCGGAATTTTAATTAACATCGCTAATTAAAACCGTATAACAGGGTCCTGGACTGAGAAAACGTTTTAGATTATGATTGACTTTTGTTGAGAGAAAGTAAGACGGTGTTATTTATAGTTGTTGAACCATAAAGCGCAATCAAATATGTAAAAGATAATACGAGCGTTGTGAAACCTTCCACGCTATGATTTTCGAAGTATATCAGATCATCAGACGCTACAAGTTATGCCTACATTTTTTGTTGTATATTTTTTTAATGTTCGTTAGCTAAAAAACCGACACCGATATTTATTTCTAAAAAGTTTGTTTTAATCGGCGCTCACGCATTAATGGAACTTAAACGGTATATTTTTATGTTGAGCCAATAGGTAGATGTTAGCGAGGCCTTGTCGGTATCATTGAAGTACGAACAATTATATAAAATTTCGCCAGTCAACACAAAAACGTTCGCATAGCAAATGTAATGTTCTCGCAGAGCGCGTGTGCATTGCATGCCGTTCAACAAAATAAAATAACAATAGATTATGCGTAAGGCCACCGCGCATGCGCGTTGGGCCAATACAATTATGTTTCAGTTGGATCGGTCGTCTATTAGCGTAAGCGTGTGCTTACCTAATTGTAAGTTCATAGATTCGAATACAAAGCACGGCATTTGCATCGGTATTTTCATGATAGATTGATTAACTTTGTAGATGTGATACGTAGCTTCCTTACTCTTCAATTAGAATTAGATTGTTATGTTGGCAGTAAAAAGGCATAAACAAACGTGGCCTGAGACGCTACTTTTATAAGAATAGTACGGCGAAATGAAGATTAGAACTAAATCAAAAACGACCGTATGTCAGAACACGAAACCAAATCACACTAATTGAACATGGTGTGTAATACTCTTAATTATTTCAGAGAGTTTATGTCGTACTCAACGCACCTTAACACTTCTGAATGTTGACACTTTTTCTCATACATTTTGACTAACTAGTACATCAATTTCTTTATTACAGACACATTTATAATTGTATGGGATAAGATATTAAGGTATTGGAGAGAGCTTTGAAACTTATAGTAAAGAACCTTTAGGTTTCTAGTCCATCTTCTTACAAATAACATAACTCCCTAGTTTTTTTATGATATGTACAACAATCTTTATAATGTATTTACGTTATTAATTTTAAAACTAATTAATCTAATATATATTTATAACGTATTAAAAAAGATAACATAATTACAAAAACACTAATCATTACAATACTAAATATTTACAAAAATAGTTTTGGCATCGTAGAATTCGTCAGCATCGCTGTCAATTGGTATCGTGCCCAGAAGACTAGCAGCGTTGCCACGTTGAATAGCAATGCTGATTCTTTGGGCCAAGAAAAGATCAGCCTCGATCACGCGAAACGTCGATCAGGCGTTTTGCGATCTCTCTGTACAAAATACAAGCGCTGGGATCCCATGAACTTAAAGTTTCCACCCCAAACGGCTCAAAATGTAATTTCCGACTAAATTACTATATTTACGCCGTTTGAGGGTTTCTGCCGTTGCAGCAGCAGGAAGATGTGATGGCGCAAGGGTATCAACGCACGTTGCGTCCAGTTACATTCCATCCGGTCTCTTCCTATCGTCACGTACCAAACCATTGGGTTTAAGTACAGCTGGAACGCCAGCAGTGACAAGAATACAACATAATATGTCGTTAAGATTAGCGTAGCGAGAAATTCGACCAGCACTTCTGCTACAAGAGAGTCCATGGTGTCCGAGGCCATTGACAGCTGCGCCACAATAACAACATGTGGAGAAACACACGAAACACCTAAATGGAGGCAAGTGGCGAGGCGGAAAGTGATATGGTCCAACATGGTACCTATATTGGACGATGGAAGTGCCTGAAGCCAAAGACCAGATTCCCATTCTCCCACAGCCAGCAATCGAGTATGCACAGCAACATTGGAAGATGTAGAAAAAAGTTTTTCTTTTACAGAGTTGCTAAGCGGCCCGTCCCACTGCCGCTGGGAGAATAGGTTGATTGGCAAAACAGAATTTGGACAAGCTATTTTCCAGGCGTTCATAGCGTCAGTTTTGCGCAGCACTTCTGAATTAACCAGTGTGGGTGCTAGAACTTTCCTGGTTAATTCATCCGTGCTGTGAACCGAGGATAGAAACGCCGGTAAACTAATATCGCAAAATGTTGTGAACGCCGAGCCTCCTAATACGAAGAGGCAAAGAAGCTTGCAGCCAAGCTCGGTCGTTCAAAGACTCCCTAGTTTATTATTATCTATCAATTACCACCGAGTAAGCTGTCCTGTTTCTAGACGTATGCTTTTTACATAAGATTAATTGACAACTTTGGCGACTGTATTTTTCTACATTAAGCCAACCTTAATTCCATACATTATGTTACTTTGCTCGTAAAAATATAATAAAATTGTAACAAATTTAGATCACAAAGTAAAACTTATGAACTTACCAAATTTTATTTGTCAGTGAGTTTATTGTAGTTTCATTTTTTTCAATGTTATGTTAAGGCAAAGGATTCAGCCTATGGGAAGATATTTGTAAGAAACTAACGGCCACTCTTTTTAATGAATCTCTTTTAAATGACTATATAAATCTACAAAACAATAAGTATTTAGTAGTATTATCGAAATGGAACAAGTCAGATTCCTATTAAACATTTAATAGTAGTAATTTACAAAATAGAGAGTGCATGGCATGCCGCATAGTTCTACAATATCTTTGATGCTATATAAATATATAAATCAGATGTCATGTTGGCATTATGTGTCAGATGACAACTTAACACCCAGGAAGGTTATTTAATGGTAGTTCGCATCATAGATTTAAATCTTTGCCTAACTGTTATTTATATATGCCGTATAATCTAAATACACTCTTATTTTCTTCAAATGCAACGTTAAATGACTCCTGTCGTACCGATGCACCTTTTCAACGTGAAGAAAACAACAAATAAGCATTCTCGTATTTATGATGTAAGTTAATAATGTCTACCATATTTCTTGTAGCCGATTGAGTAATTAGCCTTCAAATTAGTTACACCTTTAACTTACTCCATAATTATTGGGAGAGAGAGACGGAGCTATACGACACCTTCGAGCGGGTCGGTGGCTTCTGTTAAAAGGCAGCCAAGTATATCTCATCTTTTATTTTTTAAGGTCTCTTGCTACAGTCAAGTGTGGCACTTTTTAAAATACAGAGAAGTTCAGCAGTTTAATATAGTTAGATAGAATATTTCGCTCTTGATTAGTCAAAAAAAGAAAACGACGTATTTTGTCGCAACGACTAGAATATTAAATATTTACAAAGGTAACTCCCACACTAGAAATGATGCCTGTGTTACGGGGTAATTTACATACATTAAAATAACGGACACAAAGAACACCCAGACTGGGAACAACCATTTGGAAATTAGAAATTTATCTGTCCCGAATCGGGATCGAACCCACAACACTCGGCGCAGTGGCCGTGGCGTGGCGACCACTTTAACCGCTACGCTATTACTGCAGTCAGTCGCAAATAAATGATTGCACCAAGATACCATTAAACCAGATACCACTATTTCTCTTAACATTATTAAGCGGCGGTAAACTAATTAATAAAGCATTGGAGTGGCAATCGAGAGGTCGTAGGTTCAATCCCATCCATTACACTACAGACAATGCTAACGTGAGCCCATTTATAATATAAGCCTTTAGCTCGAGGGATTAATAAAAATGCTAGTCACCGGGAAACGAATTGCTAGTAATCTTCAAAAAAATATAATCTTTTATTGCGTATGACGGAACGAGAGAGCGCGTTACAGAATGTATAGCATAGTCTCTTTTTCTCACAGGTAATAACAATGCTATAAGTGACAGCAGTACATTACATCAAACAGATATAAAAGTAGGATAAAAGCAGTGGAAATGAGAGTGTCAGAGGAGAAGTCTAAAGGTAAAAGCTCTTTGCCCAACGGTGGCACACACAAATTCAATATGTATATATTCGATTAAGGCCCGGCGCCAATATCAAGAAACGAGTCGTTTTACACGCAAACAATTAATTGTTGATACATACATATTGTACTATGAACAATATGTCCAAATTGACTATCTGTAGCTAAAACGATTTGAAAGTTTCTTGATATAGGGACCGGCCCTTAATGAGGAAAACTAGCTTCTGCAATATAGTTCTGACTAATACGGAATCCAGGGAATATACTTACCTGTAAATGTAACTATGTCAATAATGTACATGATGAAAGCCTTTGTTTAACATTTTGAAGATATATAGCTCAGTAATATATGTTTCTGGGATACAATTTAAACATCGCGGCATCACACATCTCCGCGTGTTATCATTCGCTTCGGGTCTCGCCACCTCATTCCTGTTTCGCAAGTGTTCATATTTAATTAATTAAATAAACGCATCCAACACACCATTAACAGGCTATCATATCACTTAACGCGAACATTAAAATTGTCCTTTTGTTTTTTTATACATTTCGCGTAAGCCCGTCTGACACCGGCCGGCCGCTCGGACAAAATGGACGATTGCATTACCGCTAATGTTGTAACGAAGCTATAATTTATCATATGGACTTATTAAAAGTTTTACTGCCCGTCACGATGGCGCAGTGGTAGATAATGCTACTGATGTGCGTATTAGGTATTAGGGTCGAATCTCGGTTAGGTGAAGTTTTATTGGGGTTATTACGGAGTCTAAATTGTGCCCGGAGGCTTGTCCTATTATGGCGGATCTAAAATCATACCTGGGGAAATATGTTATATACCTAACTCTGTTTACCTCCTCAAAAATGTGGTCGTGAGACTATATATATATGTGTGAGTATATTTATTGTCATATACCGGGTGCATTGTTAGAATTTCGTGCAATTCCTGTATAGCGCAAAATACCTTTGAGTCATATTCAGCACTTGACAATTGTCCTATGTTCTTGGCTGATTACCGAGACGGGGAAATTATCATTAACCAAACATTATTGACTGATCGAAAATATGGATCCTTTCAGTGCCAGCATAAAAATACTAAAACAATAAGTAAAGATCATATATAGATACATCTTGAATCCGTCTTTCCTTGCTGGCGAATACTCAAGCTAAAAGGTAGCTCAGGCTGTAGGTTCACGGTTTCAGTGGTCCATTAATAGCCGGTTTTGACTCAATATGCCCAAACCTGCCTTAGTCACATAAAGTAAACTCACAAATACTTTCTTTCGATTTTAATCAAAATATCCAATTTAATTTTATTTAAGTTTATATATTATATGACTATGTCCTGTATAGCATATGTAGTCGATATAAAATTGTATTATCGCCTAGCAATTTGTATTTCATACAAAATAATACGTTTTGTTAGTATTACCTCTTTACAATTTAAAATCTAGAGGTATGTAAAACGTAATTATATTTTATTTGTGATAAATGTACTAATAAATAATTTGTGTAGGCCGATTGTCTCAGATTTGTCAATGAAACTTGTGTTTGTTTTGAACTAAAATGAAATGGAATAGAACCCACAACGTGACCTCTAAATAAAATTACAGTAAGATAAAAAATGAACCAATGAAACAATCCCTCTTTCTCTTTGAACAAAGACAACTCGAGCGGTTGGAATTATTCTTCTGTCGCAGGAAGCTTTTCAACATTCAAACATCGGAAACAAAGAACACCCAGACTTGGAACAACGATTTGTGGATGACACATATATTTGTACCGTGTGGAACCTACGACACTCGCCATGGTGTCAGGTGTAAGACGACCACTTAAGCCTCTACGCGACCCGTGCAGTCCAACACTGTTGTAGCCATTAATATATAGAATAGCCATAAAAAGGTATCTATTTAATATTCTGGGCATGCAACAGGAAAGAGAAATTAATCATTAGTAGGTGTAGTCCTTAAATGTCGACTGTAAATCAATTTTGGTACAATACCACGAAGAGTTAAAATATTGACCTCTATGGCACAATGATAAACGCGTATTAACACTAAATTGCGAGTTCTTTATTTTATTATCTGTTTATGACTGATTGAGATTACGCTTTAAAATCAAGTAAATAAAAATCACCATAGTTCTTAGTTATCGATTCAAAATATACAATTGCGTAATAAGTGAAGAAATAAAATATGCTCCATTACCGTATAAAATATATTTGTTCGATTAATGGAAGGTGAAGTGCACACAGCGGTGCGCGTATGCCGGTGTACCGCAGCCGGCGCACACAATGACGCGACGATAACACCGTTGTCCACAAAGTGCAAAATCGCGTGTTACATGTATATTAATTCAGTCAGCCGCATCTCTTATCGGTGCTATCCACACCAATATTCGAAAAGCACGATTTGCATTTCAAAAACGTTGCGTCCGAGGACAGAAGCACCGTTTCACCAGCGCTATCACCGCTTATTAACATTTTGTCGTCCGCTGAATCAATTAACTGCGGTCCTCGCATAATAATTAACTAAGTGACAGATTAACAAGTTTTAACACTCGGCGATAATGAAGATGTCGCGTACCGGCCGCAGATAAGCGCGTTCACTATTCATGTGTATCGGGGGGTCTAAATCTATACGCCGCCAAGCCATCCGCGCCGCCCGCGCCGGCCGCACCGCTGCGCCGGTGCACCGCTTGGTCGCCTCGCCGCCGCTGCTATCTGATTTACAGTGTAAATAGTTCGGTATTTCTGTTTATTAAGCGGATGACCAAAACTGTGTGTCTCGGGGGCGTTTGACAGAATCGGGTGCGTGTAGTGCGCGGGCGCATCGCGAACAGCCCGCGGCTCTCGCCATAAATCGTCGCTCGTTGATTGCTTTCCGCGGCGCTGCCGTCCGCCCGCCCTGCCACCCTCACATTTTAATATCCATTCAGACCAAGCCTTGTCTCAGCGAGCACATGATTTAACTTATTTGTTTTAGATACAACACCAGATACATGGTCGTATTATACTGTTCAGTTTGTTTTAACAATTTCGAGGTACTCTTACCGCCGCGGGCGACGCGCTAACCGATGGCCGCGCGCCGATACAATGCCATACTAATAATGTAACGTTTATGAATATAGACGACTGATTTGTTACTATAACTTTTTTAATTACTTCTCTTTTATAAAAGTTAATGACATAAATAAATTTCACTGTGATCTCGAGCGCGAGGCGCGGTAGTAGGAGGACGCGGTGATCTCGTTTCTGTACGTTTGTATTAGTCGTTGAAAGAACGCTTGTGAACTTGTTAACCCAATTACGGCAATGTTTGGAATTGTGAGATATGACACAACTTAATGTCTTAAATAGTTTATTAACAGGGTCAACCCTTTGCCTGAACCTAGCAACAAACTTAAATGTACATAGCTTCAGTAATAATATTGTCTTCTGTTTACACGAATGTTATTCATTGAAATTAAACTACTATATACGGATTTTATCGCGTTGTTTATTCAACACTGTATTACATAATTTTGAAACTATTACACTAGGTACTACTATTGAATTTTACTAATTTATAAGCTAATAAAATTATTTAAACTATTAAAACTATTTATATTTAGTTTTAAACTTTCCCCGACGTTTCGGTTGCTTTTCAGTAGCCATGGTCACGGGGAGTGACCTTAGTAAAATTCGATAGTAGTACCTAGTAGTGTAATAGTTTCAAAATTATGTAATACAGTGTTAAATAAACAATGCGATAAAATCCGTATATAGTAGGTTAATTTCAATAGCTTCAGTAACTTAGTAAGCTCACTAACCTATATACATATTTTGACGTTCATAAGTGTTATATTGTGACCTAAATAAATAAATGATTTTTGACTTTGACTGTTTTTTTAAGATTACTTCAATTTGGATGAAATTAATTAAATTACACGTATTTTTGTACACCCCAGCTAAACTAGAATGCTTTTGTTAGGAGTGGATTCACATCGGTATCGGTAGTGCAATGAGTGAAGTTCGAATTCGCAACCTCTTTATCGCAAGTCCAATGCCATATCCATTGGGCTACCGCAGCTTCAACAATAGTATTTAAATACATAGATGTATATATATCCATGCAACGCTTTATGTTATATGTATTTATGTAAGTTATAGTCTATCGTAAGCAAGCACGTTTGTAAGATTGTAGCGTACCTACGTATGATGTGAGGCTAGATAAAAGTAATCACAAATTGGTCTCTTCTTATCTTATCTTTATATCTGTAATGCTCGAAGGTTGACTGTGTAGGTATAATACCCAAATTACGGCAGTTTCGCATCGGCCACAGTCATTATAAGGTGCAAGCCTATTAGCATATATTAAGCATATTCAGAGTTAGTTTAGGTACTAAAGATTTTTTGACAGGAAAAGTGTTAATTATTTTTTGCCAGCCCAGGCAACTAAAAGCCCTATAATCGTGTTTACTTTTACGCTACTGGAGCGATGAAGCAAGCTGCACTGATATAGCTTATAATCTGTGAAGTCCTTAGAATACGAGACATTATTATAAAAACTATAGTGTTGCCACGTTCATCACTCATGTGCCGCTGTAACTCAATAGATTAAAATATCTGACATTTGATATGTGTCTCGAGAAATCGTTTTAATGGCATACTTCTGTTGTTTCTACATTCGTTTATTTACTCTAATTATGCTCGACGACTTGTTTTCTGCTTATATTAAATTAAACCAATTATGTAAAACAACATAACTAGAATAATACATATTTATTACGTTTATGTATTATTAAATGGATTCAAAGTATAAAGTTCTACTGCGATTTAGTTGATAAAATAATTCCATACCTTCAACCGCATAAGACTAAGTTAAGACCTATGAATGTCATCTCGCATCCATTAAAAAAGGAACGAAATAAATAGGTAAATAATTGTAGTGTGATCGCAGAATATATCATCGTATTAATAGGTCTAGAATTGTTTAAACTATAAATTGCTTATTGATTAAACGACAAAGGATGTGTTAAATCACAAATATGTACTACTGAAATATTAAGTAAAATGACAGAGCTCCATTATTCGCAAAATCAGTTATTCTTCCAATAGAAAGAGCACAAGGAGCACTCCTAAAAGTAGCTGCATATCGACCTCTTCGCTATCCCACATGCCTTTTGTATGAAAATTCTAAAGTACTAACAGTCAGGCAGCTTTTTATAATGCACTTCGTACTAAAACAACATACTACTCTTGATTATAACCCGGAACTAACTAACACTAAGCGACGGAAAGATATCGTTTGTACTACTCATTCTCAATCTAAGTATATTTTCACCAATAGGTTTTTCGCATTTTAGGTCCATTTCTTTATAATAATATAAACAAAATAACTGCTATTTATGATAAAAATTATGCTATCACTAAGCAATTAGTTCAACAATATTTACAAACCTTGAACTACGTTCAAACTGAAAATTTGATGACTGTTGTTCAATAAGTGTTACGCAATAAAATAGCTCTTTAAGTAGTCATAGTAATCACTTAGTTTATAATGTAATTCGTAAGTTTTTATATATAGATAATGTTTTATAAGTCTTGTTTTAGAATTTATATCTATATTATACAGTATGTGCCCTTAATGCCTGTGGCACAGGTTTACCCTAGTACAGGCCCCCCTATATATTTTATTTTACGATGTAACCTAAGCTCTGTATCTTTTCGTACCAATTTAAGTTGAATAAATGATTATTATTATTATTCGGAGCACTTCGTGGCTAGACTTTAAGACGTGCACAACGTTATGTACCTCATGCGTTTCAAAGTACGAGGGGATATAAGAAGCATCGACAATGAGTCGAAATCTTCGGCATTTATGTTTCATGGAAGACTACAAACTCAAAAACAGTAACAACTATAAACTTAATAGTTTATACTATAGAGGTATAAGTATATTATATACTTGCTATTTGGGCTAGGATCATCGCTTAACGAATAAAATGTGTCGTTCACCAATAGTTATTCCGAGTTTAGCTGTCCTTTACGAGATTATCCCTAGAGGATTATAAAAGTAACAAAATGTAGAAATTTTCCATCGATCGGCTATAACTACAGATGAATAAAGCTAATTACTTTCGACTGTCTGAGTGTGAATGACATGTTAATGTGCGTCATTAGTGCCACTCATATGCTAAGAGCTCTATCCAGTATCGATATACTTATACGCGATGCGATACGCGCGCAATATAAATTAGTAGCTGTAGCTTGTATTTTGTTACTGATGTTTATCACGAGTATATTTCACTGTGACACCTAGTATCACGATATATCTAGAAGGACAGAAAACCAATACTTCTGATAAAGCTGGTACAAGTCAAAATCGTGTCATCAGTGTTTTTTTAAACGACTACCGCACTCGTTATAATGCCGGTGTCGCGGCGGACTTTACAAACATTCAAACTATGGACGCAAAGAACATCCAGACTCGAGACAGCCATTTGTGGATTACACAACTTTATGTCCCGTGTGGGATTCGAAACCACAGTATTCGACGCAGTGGCAGCGGTGAGGTGACAACTAAAACCACTTCACCATCCGTGCAGTCCAACTCATACAAATTTTCTTACACTTTCTGACACATGAGTGTACGTTTGTGTCCTTTATTTTACCCAAGAGCCCTAGTTACATGTTATACTAAATATTGTAATATATAATCAATCACCCGTGTAAAAAAGACTGATGGAAAAATACCGGCAAGCCGTTAGATTGGCTGGTACTTTCTTTCTACTGCATACATTAGCACTAAATATACTGCACTAGACTCTATATACAACTAGCAAAAGTAATAAATATAAATACTGCAGTAAGTTATAGGCTACAAAAACCTACAATATCGAAATATAAATAAATGCTTCTACTTAATGAGAATAAATAAGTACGAATATACGAAAGTTCTCAGGGAATTCTGAAGATATGCAATGTTAAGAGTACCTTAAACTGACGAGAGTGCATTAAGAATATAATGTTAGTGAGAGAGATATTGCAGCAGATGAAAAATTATGTCACTCCTTCTACCACTCCGGTAAAGAGGCTCCAAGTATGAGTAAGAGATAAATATACCTATATAGACGCTATCTCAAAAACCTGGTTTATAGAAATAACACAGTACTTTCTTGAGAAACAAATGAATGTGAATGCAGCATACTCTTCTCAGTGACATGTTTTGGCACGCATCTGCGATTTAGCAATTCTAGCTGCTTGTAGCTTTTTGACTGGTAGACTGCAATAGTACTTCCACCCGTAAAACATAGTTGGCAAAGTGTGGATAAATACAGTTCCGAATTAAATCAATCGAGTGTATGTAAATGTGAATCTATGAATCTACATATATCTATAACAAGATATTGTGTTCAAGCTTAATTACAGTCATATTTTAGTGCCAATGCGCTGTAAATGCCAACAAGTTGAATGACTTGTGACAATGAAACTGCCAACGGTGGCGAGTGTTATAGCGCCAGACTTGTTCAATAATTCGTCAATTGATTGAAACCAAAACGTTTCCTATACTTTATGATTATTATGTATTTTATTAAACGTACAGCTGTAGTATAATCTATTGGGCTTTATAACTTGATATAGGAAAGACTATAATTGTGTTTCTTTATATTTATACTAATCGAAAGCAGGAAATGATATGATACAAGCAACAAACGTCCTATCTCTGTTGACAAGCATGCTTAGCAATATGTGTCATTGATTGACTTTAGTTCAGAATATTCTGATACAGCTGTCTGTTTTAACTATAGTCAGATCGGACACTATTTCAAATAAAATAGATTAAACATTAATCAGGGCTATTATTCTAAGCGATATAGACACCATAAAACTTGATTAGTATTTAACTCAAAATCAAAGTTTGAAAACAAATGGCATGTGACTATGGTGTCATAATTTTAGTAGAAAGGCTAGAAGAGATTTGGTTTATATATACAACATGTAGGTATGTATGATAAACTTAGAATCAAGACTAATTCGAAGCGAGAGTACTGATACCGTCAAAACATAAGGTGAGTTCCTGCCATTAACTAAAGTTTTAGAAACCGATGTCGAACCCGGTTATAGTTTACGAATACATTCGTAACTTATATATATGAAGAAATGATTTGATTTGATGTCATACTAAAGCCAACATCGAATATCCAATCAAAGAAGTAAGTAATCATGTGCCAATCGACCGTTAGAGTTATGAGTAGTACAGGGCCGTATCCAGTTCCAACTTCCAATTGTTTATTGTAAACGGATCGATCTAAGGTAGAGCTTATTTATGCGGCTAGAGATTAATTAAAGGCAAGAGTGGACAAGGTACATTTACATAAGACACGGCGCGCGCATTTGCGGCGGGCGACGCGTGGGCGGGACATCGCGTGCATTTGCCCGCGCCCGCGACCGCCGACGCCTACACACTCGCGCTGATGTGCGACTTACGGATATGAAATTGAGATAATTATGCGTGCCTAATATCCAGTTGACACTTATCAAGTGTCACTGATAAAATCACCGCTAAGGACACGGCTACTGTCGGCAGCGCGAGCGACGGCGTCAGTAGGCCATGCCCAACATGTATTTTTTTGTAGTAATGGGTATATATAAAGGCTATAACTGCGATGTGAAGAGAATGTTTTTATCGTATAGTTATAGTAACCGTTCTCACAATGAGAAGAGACCCGTGCCCGTAGTGGAACAGTTTAATACAGGGCAGGTATTATCTTATTATTTTATAATGTCCTATTTTGTGTTCCAACACAGAAAAAAGAAATTAGTTAACCATCATTAAATCTTTAAAATATCTGTTATGTATGTTTATATAACTATTTTACATTAGACAGATAGAAATGCAAAATAGCTTCGTGATACAGTAGTAAGTTGATGCCGATCTTCGTACATTTCGAGGTTTTTAGCCAGGAAAGTACAGCGCATCCGTAGATTGCTGGCATTATTTTGATACGATATCTACTAAACAGAATAAAGCTTCGAGAATTTATAATAGTATTATCAGTCCTGTAAATATCCCACTGCTGGGCCCGGGCCTCTGCCACAGTAGAGGCCATATCACAATAAGGATTAGGCCATAGTCCACCACGCTGGCCCCGTGCGGGTTGGCAGACTTCTCATATCTTCGAGAATTTTTTGCATGATGAAGAAACTCTCAAACATGCAGGTTTCCTCACGATGTTTTCCTTCACCGTTAGTCCGAGAATTGAGGTGTATGCGAAATCGCCTTTACTATGATAAAATGGTTTAAATGTAAATAAGTTAATAACCAACATTAACAATAACTATTAGTATTAAAATACAATCCTGAGGGCACAATTAAAAATAAATGACATCCGCTAAGGCTTGGCGCCACTGTCTCATTGTTAACACTCGCGGTAGAAACAAAGGATCGTAAATACAGATTATGAACACACACACTAATGTAGTTTGTGTCGTCGGTAACCCAATGGATAAGGCATTGGACTTGTAAACGAGAGGTTTAAAGTTCGAATCACAGTTATATATTATGTCATATGTATAGTCAGTTATATATATTAGTCATCAGCGACGTGAATTCACTCCTAACACAAGTATTCTAGCTTAGCTAATGATATACTAGTAAACTGGAAAGCAAAATTACATACTGCTATTAAAAAAATGTTTAGGCAAACTTGACTTAACTGCGCAAATGGTGGGCGGCCAAGCGCCGATGTCATCTTGATGAGTGTTTCGGGTTCGAATCCCGAACGGGACCGTTACTTGTGGTATTTACATAGTACTTGGTTTACTTTAATTACATGTTTGTAAAGTCTCCCGTGGTACCCGAGTTGAACATTTAAGCGGCAGCTGTCGTTTTTAAAAAGGATACTAAAGGGTAAGCCTGGTTCGGTGCAATCTTTTCCACCCGTTCAGGTTATAAAAATATATTGAAACAGTTAATACATCGCACACAGATTTGAAATAAATGCTTGTGGATCACACATGGCCTTTTAAAAGTGTGCCTATTAAAAGGGTGTTAAAGGTTTCTACTTGGTAAGAGTGATAGCTCCTTTGTTACACACGACAAAAACTTTTTGTAATCGCTTACTATTGATACAGTTGTTTGCCACTATGATGGTATAAACAACTATACTTTTGCCCTTAATTGCTTGCCACCGGACGGGCTCTACGTTTGCTTGCCATTATGGTGGTAACATTATATTTGTGTCCCATGTGTGTGCCAAACCACTTTGAGTTTACGTATTGCGCTATTCGTGCATGCAAATCATACTCTAACTATGACGAAACAGAAGCATACCTAACCTTTTTTTTTTTTTTTTTTTTTTACGGGGGGAAATCCTCATGGACTTCCTCCGCCTGGGGAAAGGCGGAGGGGCATGCCGGACTCGTACCGGCTAAAACCACCCCGGTGTCTCCAATACAACACTAGTACCTTTCAAAGACATACATACACACGCAAACGCCCACGCATGCAACACTCACACACTCACTCACACGCCCTCACACACTCACTCACACCCCCTCTCACACACATACACACAGCACACGCTGACGCACACACACGCAGACGCACACACACGCAGACGCACACACACGCAGACGCACACACACGCAGACGCACACGCATGCACATACACACACACACAGATGCACACAAACGCAGATGCACACACACATAGACGCACACACACCCTCGCACATATAAACTCCCTCACGCATACTAGCTTAGTTAACTAGATTAAGATATTAATTTTTAAGATATTTAGATATTGTAACACGATATTTGATTTAATGAAATGTTAAAGAGAAAGATCATGATTGTATACTAAGCAACTCACCTTTATTACAGAAGGCAAAATGACTGTTACTCCTTAATACAGATTATTTAATAATCTAGCTAGGAGAACAGTGCAGGTCACTCATTTGATTGTAAAATATTATGTTTCTTAAAATAGTGTATGGTATTATAACAAACGTATTTAATTTAATTTAAAAAGTATCCATGTACTGTAAGAATTGTGTATTATGTGAGGAGAAATAAATAAAACATAAAACATACTCTATCTTCATCGCTGTAGTCTTATTATTTTAGACGTTTTACAATCGTAAATGAAGTTATCTACATCCAACTTGTTCATAAACTGCCTCTCTGACTCCGCAGTATTTTATGCAACCGCTGTGCGTAAGGTCTCGGGTTCGATATCGACTCAGACAAAGTGTTACCGGGTTCTCATATCAAAAACTTAGTCAATAGCAGAACGAAGTATAGAAGAGTCAGATACACGTCAAGAACCACGACGTCTATTACGTGAGATCTTAAACTATAGGAAGTAATATGTAGCTGTAATATATCTAGGGGTGTGTGAGGTAAGCCTGAGATTCTGTCCTATGTAATGATAATTATTTTATTGTAATTCTATCCTATCCTTTATGCATTTGGGTTTGGAATATTATACATATCAAATGCATAAACGATAACTCCGAAGAAAACAAAAGTAACATGAGATTTCACAAAACAGCTACTGCTTAAAAAGGTTTGCTAAATAAACAATGAACATGATACATCAACGAAAGCAATTACCGCAGTGGCCGGCGGCGGACTTCGATTTAAACCGCAGAACAGGGCTCGTTATACCCACAACACAAATATTATTTAAACTGTGACACTACTCAGGTTTAACGAGCGATCAGACTTGATTTTTTCGCGTTGGCAACATGTCGCGCGGCTGCTCGCTAATGGGTAACTTAAATTGGTTAGCTGGATGCAGCATGGTGTATCCAATACACCATGCTGCATCTACACCAATTTAATGTAGGGGACTCGGAATGAACATTGTGAATATTGGTGCAGTTTTGATGTTCGCGTGGGTCATAATTATGTGACGAGTTTCTGCCACGTCTTTACCCTTGTGAATTCCACATATAAGCTACCTAGGATAAATTTCTAGAGGGAGGAAAACAAGAGTAAATAGTAATCAAAAGAAATATATTTGTGCAAACTGTATCAAAATTAATTGCAAAGTAGAGAAGTAGGTAATAAATATTTTTAATTTGGTTATAAGAGAAAGTGGGTTCATAGTGGAGAGGTCACGCTATCTCCCTTGCATGGCTGTACAAGTTTGGATTGTGCATCATTTTTCTGTCATTTGAAAATTACCCCTGTAAGTAATTAAATACTGAATAAATTTTAAAAAACTTTATCTTTTTGAGTTTGGGTAATGTAACTGTTTGACTTAAATATTAATAAAATGTGTGTCAACTATGCGCATATCATACACCCTATAGGTAATACACATTCAAACACAGGGTGTCTGAATGTGTATTACCTATAGGATGTATGATTATTGATTGTGTGCTTTACTAACTTTTTATCCTCAGTACATTGTCATAGTTCATATTATAAAAAATGTAACAAATGGTCAGTGTCACTTGCCTATTTATAAAGATCAAATATCACATCGCAGTCAACTGCTAAACTAGTCTTATTTAATGTTATTCTAACATCTATCACTATATTTAACTTATTTATAGATGTCACCTTTTTTCATGCGAGCGAAGCCTCGAGCAGTTACTAGTTGATAATAAATTTGTTGACCTTTGGACTCAAGGGCAATATGATACTTTTTAACAATAAAGAAAATTGTTTGATATATTTAATGGGACCGCTGCACGCTAAAAAATAATTTAGTTGATATTTTTGTCTTAAGTACCTCCAGGTATCTCGATTATTCATAATTAGACGTTATCTGACCTAATAATATATGTTCTGCTTAAAGGACACGTTAAAATTACAATAAGCAAACGATTACGTACGCATAAAATAAATAAATCAAATTATGTTTATAAGTGTTGCGACAAATTGATAAAGAAATCTCTTGGAATTGGAACATATATCACGAGGAACAACATACATACATGGATCACACAAATTTTTGTTCCGCGTGGGGATCGAACCTACAGCACTTGACGCAGTAATGAGGCGAATAATATCAACCACTGTGCTAACTGTACAATCAAAAGCGAAACTCTTTGCTCTCCGTCTAGCTTCCTGAATAACAGAACGTTATGTTTGTAAAATTGATATCGCATAATAAACAATACGATATAATTATCTACATCGCACGCGAGTATAATTTAGTATTTTTATGTATGGTCGTTTATGTAAATTCGGCATGCCAAAGACGTGAAAAGTTGTGAAATCGTCTGTTGCCGTGTTTCGTGTTCTCATAAATACAATAAACATTGAATTTTATGCTATAGTGTATACATGTGAATGCGCTCCAATAAATAACGTAAAACATAATTTATATAAATAAATACATACATTAATTATGTTAAGAGTAAATAGAATGTTGTTCTCATATAAAATAATCTTGACTCATCAGGATGCCTAGTGTGAGTTGTTTTTACGTTAACGCGATCGAAACGTTTACCGCGTTTGGCTCTCTGATTGGATAAGAGCTTGGAACAGGCCAATCGTAAAGCCGAACGTCATTAACGTGTCGATCGCGTTAACGTAAAAACAACTCGCTCTAGGCACCCTGATGTATTCTATAGTTTGTTATACAAACAGATATTTAAGCTATCGTCAAGTCATCTAACTATTCCAAAATAAAGTACTCATAGGTCTTATCATCGCGCCCTTGCACATTAGAAATTGGGGTCTCAACATGGATATCATAGAGAGATGAGGGTAGAGATATTGTAGTAAAGAAATGTGCAGAACCGTATGAATCGACGCTTATTATCAAGTGATCGTCGAGGCAGTCTAGCTTCTCGATAATCAAGCTACAATTTTAAGGTCAAAACTAACAAGAGATCTTTCGAATCTTTGACCTACCAGAGACAGTTATCTTATAGTATAGTAAATTTTACATAACTATTATGAAGTTTCTGTCTAATCTCTTTAACGTTTTTCTTTTTCTAGTCTCAAGAATATTAAGTGAAGCAAAGTACACAAGCCAAATCATTGTTTATATATATGTATAAGCAGTTTCAGATACAAATTCCAATAAAGGTATCTTAATTATATACAATAATTAGGCTGATAGGTATAAACCCAGCAGCCTTTATAAACATCCCAGTTATATTCAAGCACAGCTTTTCATTATTCAATATTCGCAATATCAAGTTGGCTGTCATATTTGTTTGGCACGAAACTATCTATCAATCAAACGGCCACAAAGAATCCAATTATACTATTACTACATACTACTACTGCCTACTGTTGTAATTGCACAACATCGTTGGTGTGACGTCACTCGGTGCCTAATGTCAAGGCGGTGTGTTCGCACGCTCTCCTGCGCAGGCGCACCAACACTCTCGAGTGACGTGTGACCTTATGTCACTTTTGTTATTTCTTACATACGTACATTTGGCTTCAATTCATATAATTATTTGAGGCTATCTTTGTGTCAAAGTTTTCAAGTCGCCTTTTGAAATAATAGGAGGATAGAGAAAACGTATATTAGAAAGGCTACTGAATGTTCATATCAACAGTCAAAGACGTTCATAATTCCTGCTGACTTTTATACGTTTCAAGGGATGATATAAAGGGGTTAACCAGACTGTGTAGCTAATAAAAAAGAAGTATCTTAGAAAACCCAGGAGCACAGTCCCGACTAGCACTGAAAAAGGATTACAACAGAGAGTTGCGCAAAGAATCAACGATTCGTTAAGATACAAAAACTCATGCCAAAGGCATCCCCATTTCAACTGTGTTACTAGGTCCGATCAAATAAAAAGTGATCCTATTGCCTATAGCTGCTAATGAGATTTTCTTAACAGATAAACGTAATAACACTTGAACAACCTGTGAATTGAAAATTATACGGCGAGAACTGTGGATAAAAGGATGATAATAGTATTAACAACCATTCTCACTGTCTGAGCGGCTCACAGAAGACCACCTAAGACTTGACAGGGTAGAAATCTATATATTAGAGAACAAACGAATCGCGGTGCGTGATAGCCGAGGCAGCATCACACACGCGCAATACCAAGATGTTTTACCCGATTAAAATATATGATTCCACGTCACCGACGCACCCAGTTATCACAATCAAAATAAATGACAAATGAAAACCACAGTGTTGCAAGTCACGACCCGCCCGATGTATTTTTTCATCGCTGGCAACATTCCCCGTTGCCGCTTTGTTGTTCCACACTTAACCGACAGATTTTCAATAAAACCACTCTTAGGGACATTGGCCTCTTTTTTCTATTTTGACTTGTAAGAATAAGTTCTCACGCACCTGTTGCCCTCTTTCATTTCTATATTATGATTATATTAGTTCAGATTTATTCCTACATGACGTCATTGTCTTGGATTTGAATAAATCTGTCAACTTTACCCCTTTTGGATTGATATGACTTTGATTTGTTTAGTCTAAATATTTTAAATGGTAGTAATAATAAAAAGGACGTTCTGTATATAAAGTACAGTTCTGTATATCACAGAACTGTACTATATATATACAGAACGTCTAGATCTACATCTATCCTCAAAATAACTATTTACGGGCTACAAAACATTTGTCTTGGAATATTCCAATGGTAATAAGAAAAGGGACGTTCTGTATATATAGTACAGTTCTGTATATCATAGAACTGTACTGTATATACCGAACGTTTAGATCTACATCTATCCTCAAAATAAATATTCGCGGGTTAGGTACATAATATTTGTATTGGAATATTCCAATGGTAATAAGAAAAGGGACTTGCTGTATATACAGTATAGAATTATATATCACAGAACTGTACTGTATATACAGAACGCCTAGATCTGCATCTATCCTCAAAATAACTATTTGCGGGTTAAAATATTTGTACTGCGCATTTATCGAACCTGTAAACCTCGGCACATTGGTAGCAGTGAAGTGACTATACAAGACTACATCATTCGCGCTTATCTTTTAGCATGTCTTCGATATACCTATAATAGGTATGAGCTATAAATATTATGAAATAAGAACAATTTCATAATATTTATAGCTGCTCAGGTATAAACAATTAGAAAGGTATCGATATCATGTGTCGATAGGCGCTCGCATTGTACGAGTATCGGATAGGGACGTCGACGCATGCGACGAGTGTGCGATAGTGCGTCATCACGCCACACAGCGCGCGGGCAGGCCGCCAGGTCACAGGTCGCCTGCACACTAGACCGCCTACCCTGCGCGCATTCCGTCATGCATGCCAACCACACCCGACCGCGGTAAGAACGCGACCGACCGCTTACCAAAGCCCAACAAACAAACACCATCTCACTAGACCGCATTATACTCTTCACGAATGACTCGGATAATGATGACTCTGTATATTTCTAATACGTCGAAGGTTAATTGGACGTAGGCAGTGTATTGTAAAAGAATTAACCCGCAGCTATACTAAATGAATCTATATGTACTCGTAATTTATTTTTCCATCTCTTTTCTTAACAATTTTGTGGAAATAATTTTCAATTTTCATTACATGGCGAAATCAATTCCGCAATGCACAAAATTATTTAATGGCTTAATTATGTTGTATAACAGTGCTCTGTTGAGTCTGTGGAGCGACGGGCGGCCATGCTGCTGGAACATTATAGTGTTTAAATGACAGAACTAATTGAAATGGCCGCGCCAAATATTTGCAACAAGAAAGTTTTACTTGAATGTGGTGGCGGCCACTTCTACAGAAATAAAGCTGTTGATTCTGTGTTAAATTTTAATATTATTTAAGATTTTGGCTTCACGGATTTTACAATAATCGAATCTGATCACCTTGGTCACTCGTATAGTATTAAAAGTTCTTGCACCGTACATAAAGTGTACGTAAGACATGGAGAGACGAGTATCCGTTTTCATGACATTTAACTTTTTCACAATGCTACATAGTGTTATTATAATAATAAAAAATAATTATGTCAACATCTTATCTAATCTTGAGATTAAACCACTTAAAAACTACAAGAAAACTAGTTTCTGGAACAATGTATCAATAAATTGTGTACATATCTCCATTCTGGTGGAGCCGCCAAAGACGAGTTGGGTTGTCGGCCGTGTTCCTATTCACATACATTAACGGTGACATTTTTATACTCTGTTTAATTTAAGCTAAATGAAATTTTATAAAAAAGTTAAACAGGTTAATTAAAACCAATATCATTAACATGTAGAGTGCGGACCGAGAGCCGACGCAGTCGTGGCTGCGGCGCAATAAACGACCACGCGGCGCGGGCGACCCGGACAATCCAACGTTTATTGAAATTAGGCAAGGAGCTCCACGACTACATGCACCTTGTAGACCACACACTAAGCACTCCATTCTACTACTATAATATCTGTCTTAAACACAGACAATTCAGAATAACAGAAGTTAAGTTAAGGCTTCACAAAATTTAGCTTTCTAGAAAATATAGAACGCTATAATTTAAATATTAATATTTTTTCTTTCTACCTTTCTTACATAAAAAGATTAAACCACGTAACCGATAGAAATGACATAAACATTGCAAGATAATTTTGACTTGTATGAGAATCGAAAACAAAACAGAACATAATTATATATGCCGAGAATATGAAAACAACAGTTTAAAAATTCACAGCTCTCAATATTAAAAACGCAAATATTACTTCTATGGTTGTATTGCAACGATCCGTAGAGTTAATAAGTTTTTACGTTCAACTGTAAGTAGTAATTAATCCATGCAAAACACCTTTTTATAGGGGCTGTATGGTCGTTATAAACTACTTTGCCACCTGTGTAATCAAATCATTTAAATGCAAAGCAACGCAATGCAATTGCTTCTACCCATATACATATAGCAATAGATGTGCCCGCGGTTTCACTCGTTTATGGTTACTGCACGGCCCCCGTGGATTGTAGCGTGATGTTATATAGCCTTCCTCGATAAATAGGCTATCCAACACTAAAATAATTTTTCAATTCGAACCGGTAGTTGCTGAGATTAGCGCGTATAACCAAACAACCAAACAAACTCTTCAGCTTTAAAATATTAGTATAGGTGATCAAATTTAGTAAAAAAAAAGTAAAGTGTAATTAAACATTTTATTTTGAATTATTATGTAATCTGTCTATGATATATTATGAGGCATCACTGCATATCAATGGTATATCTAAGTGTTTTCTTACTCTCGCACTTGTATATCGCAATTGAAAAGAAGAAGATAAAGCATTGGATCGCTGTTCCATTTAGTACAAGATAAGTTTATTACCCAAGTATATAAAAATGCTAATTTATCAATATCACATTTGTTATATGTATCGTATACTTTTATTGAAATGGAAGAAAGAACATTCAATATAAAATATTGAATTGAATATAAAATCATTCGACAAACTATAAATCTTTGATTTAAACAAATTTTATTATTGCTAATGTCGTCGATACACGTCAATTCAGCTAATAGTGCCGCCATCATGTTTCTTATTAACAAGTTATCGCTTTATTTTTTGATAAGCATCTGTCATCTTTAGCTTATAGATGTATAATTAAGTGACAAAACAACATTTTAAGCAGTTTTCTATTTTAAATCTTCTTTGTGTCAGCGCCAACGCCAGGTTCTTAACTGCGGGCTGCTATTAAGAATTTTCAACCTTCGTGCCTCGATAAGAATGTTTAGCCTTTGGTCCTGGGCTTGTTCTCTTGTGTCAGAGTGCTTTCATTATCAGAACATTGGAGTTAAGGAATAGAGAGTGCACTCGGTTTCCGCGTACACCTAAGCGATATAATATCACCTGCGTACGTCGCCCGATTTCGGTACGAGTGGACTGTCAGACCAAATTGGATCTGAAGGCCTAAAGAGTAAAAAGAGGCAGCGCTTTTACAGAAGGTCTCTGAGACGTATCGCTGTGTAATATGTGTATCTTTCACAGTTTTTATTATACTCTTGCCTGTTTTACACATGTTTTTTTCTTTTATTAGAGTGTCTTGTTTAGCTCTCTTAATTAAACAGTTTTTTTAAATTTATATTCTAAATTGTAGTTTGGGTAAATTGCAATAGGAGCTTCATTTAATTTTCGTTAACACTAATATCTGTCAGAAGCAAGCTGAAGAAGTAAGCTGGACATGAACTGCGTGGATAGCATAATGTTTTTAGTGTTCATTGGCAGCAATGCATCGAAATTTGAATCTGTGTATCCACAAATATATTTTTTATATTTAACCTTTGCTGTATTGGTTGTTTCACTGTTTATTTAAATCTAAGTATCCCCTACAGTTTCACCCACGTTCATGACTAGTGGTCTGCTGCCTTGGGTCATCTATGCTAATATTATAAAGCTGAAGAGTTTGTTTGGTTGAACGCGCTAATCTCAGGTACTACTGATTCGAATTGAAAAATTCTCTTAGTGTTGGATAGCCCATTTATCGAGAAAAGCTAAAGGCTAAAACACATCACGCTAAGACCAAAAGAAGCGCAGCATCAATGAAAAATATTGCAAAAACAGGTAAAATTCTCTTATGTGAAGAAGACAAAGTTTCGCGGAGCAGCTAGTGTTGCTATATAGTCGCTTCCTATTGGTGAAAGAATATATAAAAGCGTTCCCGTAGCTTTTGAGATTATTCATTACAAACCAAAATAAAAATACTTCCTTTTTATATTAATATGAATGCAAAACAAATACAGTAACACAGAAACGTAATAGATTGATTAATATTTCAATCAAACCGATTTTGGTTTTTAAATGCGGTGACAGATGTATGTACACTTGTCCAACAAATACTTATTAACCTTGCCTGACAGAAATTGGTATGATGGATATATTTAATAAATATTAACATATTATTCTAATAATTATAATGCAAAAGAATCATTTTATTTATTTACTATAATTAAAAAACATACTGAAAGGCACTAGTTATTCTTGACATGTGTTCGTCTTGCTAGATCCGGTAATTATTTCACGTCGATAGAATGAAAATATGTTAAATCCGTATTACAGAAACATTCAAAGTCGAAATTTCATTTAGGTAATGAAGTAACACTTATAAATGTCAAAGTTTATAAGTGTTCATTTTAAATTTATCACTGCTTAGTGAGTTTTCTGGAGTTTAATGGAATATAGGTATGGCGATCTTATCTAGTTTTATATTTCCAATGAAAGCTACCTCAGCTAGGGTAAGTCAGCCTCAGGAAAATGTTACTTTTTGTCTGTATGTTAATAGATTTTGAAGATTTACATTTAGACGTCGCGAACCAGAACGACAAATCCCGATTTATTAATCGTTCCCATGTTTGTAAAAGTATAGATGATTAAAACATGGCATCGATAACTACTTACGTACAATCTTTATTACCTATTGATTCCATGGAATAAAAACACTTGGCTTGTCAACCAATGTTGACATCTGTGGTTGATATATCATAGCATTTTTAAACGTCATGCATACATTGGTTTACCTAAGAGTTGTTAGCAATATAGTAAAAATCATTGCTATCTATATGCTTTGAATTTTCTAATGCACCGTATGTGAAAACGTTAAGTTTCTTTGTAACCACAGAACATGTAACAGTAGTTTGTAACACAATTGAATTTTCCATTATGACGTGATCATCTCTATTTAAAAGTGTGATCATCACAATCACTGTTGTGATGATCACACTTTTAAATAGAGATGACTTTCCATTACTATGGTAGTGCAATAGGAAAGTAATTACTCTTTGTAAATAACATTGAGAAAGTAAGCATCCTATTTCAGTTATACAAAGTGAAAGTTCCACCCAATGAGACAGTGGTCTCTGGACAACAGCTTTCAACGGGAACAGTTGTCATATAATTGTGTAATAAGTATACCCATATAACATAACAAATATAATTCTGATTCCACATCTTTAAAGCTCATTATAGTATAGGATATAATGGGAATTAAAAAGAGAAATACAAGACGAAAGTCGCAAGCTACAAAATGTTCGCGTGTTACACTCACTTGGCATAATCCTGCTTGCAGTAGACCTGGCGGTCCCTGAGGAAGCAGGAGGGGTGTCGGTCGAGCTGTACTGCGCAGACGCAGCAGCGGAGGCAGCCGGTGTGCCATGCACCGCCGCCCACCTCGAGGAGGAAGCGGTCCGCGATCGGCTCGCCGCACGCGCAGCACGTGCGGTGCTCTGTCTGTAACACATCAAAATATCCGTCAACAACAAGACTTCATGAATGGCACAGTGTTTTAAGTGGTAGCTTCGTCACTGCTACTGCACCTAGTGTTGTGGGTTCGAATCCAACACAGGACAAAACTTTGTATTATCCACAAATAGATGTTCCCAGTTTGGGTGTTCTTTGTGTCCGTTGTTTGAATTTTTGTGAAACCCCCGAAAGACCGCGACACAGGAATTATTAGAAAAGCGCGAAGAGTCCCTTTTTAAAAAAGAAAACGTAGGAAGTAAAACAATCTAAGCTCCATGTCAACGTGAGCCCATTCTTAACACAAGCATATTGGTTTAACTGGAAGGGTTACCATCCGCGTGAATCATACGGGCACATATACCTGGATAAAGAGGCAACAAATTATGTGTTAATGTCATAAGCTATATGTATGGTTAAGTATCAGCAAAATCCGTTTAGTTGGTTACGCGTAAAGTACTTCTAAGAATCGTCGACGATTTTTATTGCAACATAAGGCTAGAACATACTGACTGGCCTGTTGGCATAAGGCTTATCGAGCAATTATGTCTGGAATGGTGAATGCATTCAATTATTGTTTTTGAGCTGGCCGGGCTAACCATTTACAAACATTCCGAGTTCCAATTACTTTCAAAAACTTTTACATGCATACTATCAGCAGGATAACTAAGATTACATTTCTTGCTAAAACTATTGTTGCTAAGTACTTTCGATGACCTTGTTTGTTATTTTAACTTATGCCTTAACTCTTAAATAGGCGCCTTAAGAAAATCACATAAATAGACGCGTACTACCGACCCCAAATGTAAATGAGTAAAATAAAGTATGTATAATATTATTATTACTACTTTATTATAAACATAATAATGTAACAAAAACATAACTTAAACTTTAAATAATTAAAAACACAAAGCAAACGTCTAATGCTTCCTAAAACTATCCCTTTTTGGTATAGCAGAGATCAATTAAAAAGTAATATAATTCGTTCATCAGCAGATTCATCTTATCTGCATCTAATGCAGTAAGCCCTCAAGTGTTGCTGACAAACAAATTTACTCCACTTATGGCATATATTTGGCTCTTTTTATCGTCTTTTCTAGGGCATAACAAACAGCGACCGCGCTTAGCAGCTGATTGACTCACAGAGCCGCTTTTTTGTCAAAAAAGGGACAGCACGCTGTTGAATGTGACATTTCTGGTAATTTTCCAGTAGAACAGAAGCAAATTTAAAAAAATATATTTCTTATATATGTATATAAAAATACCCGCCTTACATACATACACATATACAACGTGTTACAGATATAACGCACAACCTCAAACACCCCAATTAGATTATTAAATCGTAATAATAATATAATTATTAAAATGTTACTTATGTATGTACTTAAATTTAACCAATTAATTATCCTTGTTGTAACCTTATTTATTGCATCAAAAACCTTATTGCCTTAAACGATGATACATTTTCGTTTATTTCGACTTCAAAGAAAAGGATGACTATAATTTACATTGTCTCAATTATTTTAGGACAAAATAAAATACCTATATTAAAATGTCAGAAATGGATTCAGTAGCCGATTCTGAACAAAGTACTTTCAGGAAGTGCGTTTAATATGTTACACGTTGTATATACAAAGCGGCTTTTGTTGAAAAATGTAGCTGCGGATCTATTGTAAGATTATCAGAAACTTCGCATTCAACAGCGTGCTGTGCTGTCCCTCCTTTGATATGAGTACCACAGCTACTCTTATAGTATCTAATGATGAATCAATTGCAATCCCTGATAATCTGATTCAATCCAAATCTCAAACAATCAATACGCTCAGTAATGAGCAATATCACTTGTATTGCGGTTGAAGCATAATCACTATTTGAGGCCAAAAGTGTGATATAAATGTATCACTTACTCACATATCCTATCTTATCTTATCTTGTGTGGGGGCCAGTCAGTACAGACCGGCGACACTTCGACCCAGTGGGATCTTTTGTGTCGACTTCCCCAATAACGTCTGCCATAGATGTTCATGGCAGTCGGGACCGACGGCTTAACGTGCTCTCCGAGGCACGGAGCAGGCGATAATTGTCAATCAATACGCACATAATTTCGAAAGGTCATATAACTTCCGAAAGTCAGAGGTGCGCGGCGTGGGTTCGAACCCGAGACCCTCTGCATTACAGTCTGTTGGTCTCCCCACTGAGCTATCGCTGCTTACTTACTCACATAAGTTCACTGTTTCATAGTTGGTACAACAAAGGTATCAAATTGTGTGTTAATAATCGACAGATTCGAGTGATAGGTAATCGAATTTTGTCTAGCGTGGGTATATTGCTTTATGTAGTCGCCTCGCCACTGCCAGTGCCCTAAGTATTGCGGTTTGATACCTATACGGGAGAAAATTGTATGATAAACAATTAATAGTTGTACCAAGCCTACGTGTTATTTGTGTCTGCTATTACACAAGGATTAAGTAAAGTACAGAAGCGCTTAAAATGGTCATATGACACTGCATGGATGAGAAATATATCCTAGATGAATAAGTCCATGCCAATATTAACTCATTAAACTACATGTAGACGCCTGGCCCCCGGTGCACACATACATAAACCTTTTATCATTATGTCTCGATAAAGTTAAGCTGACACTAAAATAAATTCTATTCAATTCACACTTTAAAATACGAATATATAATATGACGATATAATTTCACCACGTCTTATTAATAAGGTAGATGTTCCGGTTAATTCAAATTTCACCCTTCTCCGCTTTATTAACTAAACAGTACCGTGACAGCAACCACAATGAACCTCGCCACAAAACATAAACTAATTGCATACTTTAAAATTGAGTTACGTCATTATATTGACGTGTTGAACAAAATATGTAGTGTACCGAATACCGCACAGATGTCGCAGGCGTGCCGCATAATCTAATAGAGTTGTAGCACAAACACTACACCCTCTGCTGAGTTCTAATCAAACGTTTTAAGTTAGTTTCGTATTCCGCTTTGATTGAATAAAGCATGTGTAAAGTTAAGGCTATGCTACAAAGAACACATTGTGAATATAACAAAATTTGTCTGTTTTGCATATTAGAGAAACAATGGGATGTTGTTAGAATTTGAAATGTGTTTGACTTGAAAATTACATGTACATATACATAGTCTTAACGACCGGATAGCCAATGTTTAATAACCAAAATTCGCTAGCTATGGTTTTAGGACCAACGTAATTGGTGGAGAGTCTATTACCGGGGACAATTCCAGTCTCCGCTTTTAATGAGATTTTTTTGGCAGTAAACCTCAGTAACACAATGCCCGATGTCGGAATCGAACCAGCGATTTCATGCACAGCAGTCGAACATACTAACGCTACCTCAGCAAGGTAAGTTTAGCAGACGAGCCAGGTAAGATCAAGTCATCTCAAAAACATGACTGGTCCCTTACAACCAGCCGCTACAATACAAGATTTAGAGTGGTACAGGAAGAAATGTAGAAAATAAGATATGTAATAGACAAAATGACGGTACCACTATACCGTCTATTTCAGGCGCCGCCGGTTAGCTCCAGAATTAAGCAAGAAACTCTAATTAATACGTGATCCCCCCACTTGTTTCCTATCAAGCCAGCGCTTTTCATTCTACTCCGGACCTTGTACCTTCGCGTGTCTACATGTGCATTGTCTTGCACTGCACTTTTGTAGACACAATCTGTAAACGTACAGTCAGTAACATAGATCGATACACATTTGTAAGATTTCAATTACTTTTTCTAAAAAAAATGCATATTCTATGAAAAGCTATGTGTCTGGACACATACGTCTTTTAATAATTGTAACAAATAACGATTATTTTGAACTTTACAGAACATATAATATTATATGAAGTGTTTTGAACACATAGCCAGTGTCTCCATAAGCTATCGTTTAAGTCATAGGTTTCGGCTATTACAGCTAGCTTACGATTTGCGTCGTCTCGCATCCGACGCATCAGGGATGCACTTTTCATAGGTATACATGTAAAATAATTATCTAAATGTTCATGTGCAAACATCCCGACCTCACAACGTACCCAAGAACCTTAAAATAATTTTATATTTAAGGTGTTTGTGCACGATTTAAGAACTTATGCTCATGAACTATGTAGATATTTCTACATATTCTCATAACACACACAATGATCATTTATAATATATTTAGCCAACGAGAGGACTCAAGTGTTAAATGTTTAAAGTATATCAGTCATCCCTGATTGTTCTATGTCTCTTATACACGCAGAATGTGCTCAGCATAACTTAAAGTCTTGGTGTTTGAATTTCATTGGGCAATTCATATTTTACTTAATTTAGGTGTAAAATAAAAATTAAGATCTTGACAGAAGCATACCAGACAAATACACTCAAAAAAACCGAAAAGTATGTTTTTATATTTCAGTAGATATAATTACTTTTTTGTATTATGTTTTCGTCAAATATAGCAAATGATTTCATACATTGCTCTGTTGTTTTATTCATAAAAATACATTGTTATTCCACAATATGCACACAACTCTTAGTAAAACAAGGTTTTGAAAAACACATAATGTACGTAATAGGTAATAAAATATACATAATCTAACAACGTTTGTATACGAAATGAAATTAGGTCGTTTTTGCGCTGTAATGTAGTTGCTTATTACTCCTTTAAATTCTAATTACTAAATGAAGAGATCCGTTAGCGGTATTACATTATAAAATTTCAGACGGTTTTAACATAAGTACGTAATTAATAATTTTAAAATGGCATTAGACTACACTCTTTACCTTGGTGATTGTGAGGTTCTGGGTAAGATTTTAATTTACAGCGTCATTGAGTTATATCGTTAGGAATTCTAAGCGGCATAGAGTCTAGAATATGTTCGGTATACAGCAGTAGGCTCGAATGCCACTAGGATTAAAGTATAGCGGACGGAAATTAGGTGTAATCCCCGTAGCCCTTAAAGGTGTAAGTCTATGTAGATATTATATGCGATAAATTGGTAAGTTTCTTTTTAGTAAAACCTGTTAAGTACATTGGTTAAATCTATTACCTACATATTTCCGAGGCAGTTGTGAAATAATAACGTCCAACGTCTTGAATCTCAGGTACATCGTCTGCTTTTTCATAGTCGGCCATAACAGTAACCTTGTCAATAATAGATATTTACTTAGGCTACTATCGAAGGCGCAAAATAGTAGTTTTAAAGGAAAGTCCTATGCCATGTGGAATATCCATACAATGTATATAAGCTTGCCGTTTGGTTGTTTAATTATCCAAAACTGAATGCATACAATATTCACTACTTAGTTTTTACAACCAAATACATTTAACACAGTATGGATTTTAATTTCTTTATGCAACTAAGGTGGTAAACAATCTTACAGCCCACCTGATGGTAAGTGGTCACCGTAGCCTATACGTCTGCAACACCAGAGGCTACACTTGCGCTTTGCCAATCCTTTAGGAAAGGAAGTGGAAAGGAGAAGGAGCGGGAAGGGGGAACGAGGGTGATTGGGCCTCCGGCACTTCTCACTCACTGAACGAAACACAACAGTAGAAATATTTTACATTGATATTCTGTGAGATGGTAGTCTTTCCCCGGTCGAGCCGGCCCATTCATACTGAAATTAACGCAGCTCTACTACTTACAAAATATATGTCTATATGTATGTCTTATATTATAATAGATTTAAGTGCTACTATTTCTTTTTACATAAGCTTAATTAATAATCTTATCTCATTTTCTTGCTAGTACTTGTAATCTTAAATTAAAGTAAAATAATAATATCGGCCCTGTTCATTAACTGTCCCATTGCTAGATACGGAACTCTTCTTAATGTTAAAATAGTTAACTGGTACGCTGATCTAGTGCCGGTTAGCAGTTTCACATCCTCGAAAACTTTATTGAGTACTCTCAGAAATGCAGGTATTCTTACCATGTTTTCTTCACTGTCAAAAAGGAGCAATAATTATATATTTAATATTAAAAAGCTGCGCGCTTTGACATCGAATTTAAGTCCTCTGAGTGTCAGTCGAACGATCGCATGTATATATGTTAATGCTTAGCTAATTATAGTACTTCTAGTTATTAATTATCCTAATTTAGCATAGACTTTCATTTGTATTCTGTTACCCAAAGTTGTAGGCAGTGTCTACTAATGACGTCTCAGTATAAGCCAGTTTTATGATATTCTTTATGCACGCTGTCGGTTTAGCGTACCCTTAACCTGGCCATTTGATAGAATGTCTCCAATGTGGTCAGAGAACGTTCGCCAAGGTCTTACTCTTCCGGCCCATTCACATTTGCCTTATATAATTTCTTGTCTTTTAATGTTAGTTAATTATCGGTTTACTTGGCTATACTTAGACGGGTATACCGATATTGCATAATGATAGCAGCAGAGTTATGGCATAACATCCACCCACATATACATAGCCGTGGTCATATTTAGTCAACTATGTGTAAGTTCGTCTTAATAGAAAGCGAGCGGATGTCGTTAGATATTTTTTTTACAGAGTTTTCATATCGGCAATATGGCACGTATTTTTATATACATTCTATTTGTTTAACCCGTTGAGCGTCTGATTAAAAAAGTGAAAGGAAGGCCTTGGCGGTTATGAACACCTGGTGTTCACACGACACACGAGAGATTAATAGTCTAAGTCTGAAATTATTGTAGAGTTAGCTATAAAATTTAATCATAGGTTCTAAGTTTAAATGGCTATTCTGGACTGGATTTGACGCACAATTCCAACGTGACATCTTAATTATAAATCTATTATAATATTATCATGTTCACTCATATTGTAAATTGTACACTATCACTAAACAAATAATGTGTCAGATCACTCCTCAAAAAATATTTTCTGTCTTATGTTAAAAGGTGTTGATACATACGATACCAGCTTTACATGCTTAAAGTATTACGCGATCAAAGCTCACAACTTAATAGCAGTTATATGTAGATACCTATTTAAATTTCTGGTTTAATAAACAACCGTCTTAATCCAATAAACGTATGAATAGATACGGTTACACCCCAAATTTACAACTTAAGCGTTAAGGGCTGGTAACTGCCATGTACACTGAAAAAAACAAAAGCTCACAAACGGCGTCCTCATCATAATGCCTCGGCTATCAAAATCTTGCACCATAAATTTGCTGCAGAGTTAATAGCACTCGACTTCATAAAATCGTGTTCATTTACACCCCTGTCGTTATGATAGATATGAACTGTATGGAGCCCCTAGTGGCGGGAGCGCAGCCGGCCTTCGTGTAATAACAAACAATGAATAGAGCATCGGCGTTTAGCGCCGCAGACGCACCCCACAACAAATCAACTGCAATAAACACAGCGATCGCAACAGCCGCTCCCTGACTACCGCACATATGTAATCTGTTCCCGCACCAAACAATAGCTCCTACCACCTATCAAAAGTGTTCGTAACAAATTTCTTAAGAGTCCCATTGACGACGACGTATAATAGACCCCGGTGGCCGCATTGTCGACGTAGCGACTTCAGTTGAACGATGCCGTTTTTATGACAGTTTTTCTGTCGACCCTGAGCGAGCGAGCTACTTGAATATAATGACGTTGTTTGATTGCATTTAACGCGTCATTTAAGAGGGTTTGTTTGTTCTGCCTTTTACTTGAAATTATGTAAATGAGATGTTCCGTTTTGTCACCCGGAGAGTTTCGGATGAAGGTTTCTGATGTTGTTTAATGTTGCACATTCATAACCGACGTGATACTCGACAAAGGTTGACAAAGGGTTGTGGTTGGAGCAAACAAAGCGTGTTGTACGAAGTTCATAAGTTGATTGGCGTTTGACAGCAAGAGAAGCGTCGCGAATGTTTATTGTGCGATGATTCAGCGGGCGTAACGCGTGCATTCAGACAAATAGTCGTTGAAGTTATCATTGATCGCACGTACACTGGCAACATATAATAATATACTGAAGAGTGTCATGTTTTAAATAAAAACATACGTCTATATTATAAAAATCATCAATCAAACGAAGTATTAAACAGAAATGTGTACCTCCCAGAACAGATATAGCAAAAGCATTGCAAAAGATATCAATATAATCTTATATAATAAATAATGCATTTGAAATCTTACAGCTAGTTCTTTACTACAAATGTAACACATTTAAACCATGCAGATAATGCAACCACCAGAGCAATTTTCTGGTTCGTTTTCAAACACCCGATATAGCCTATCCTCGCGAAAAGGAGCGTCCATATATCTAATACACTTATAATAATCATGTACAAAATAATGATAATAATCATGTACAAAATAATGATAATAATCATGTACGAAATAATGATAATCAGATTACAGGTACAAATACAATAAGCGTGCATTTAGATAAGGATTAAACTATCTATAACAGCAAAAGTATCACTTACAACGTTACGACAAAATCTGAACAGCACATTTTTTGTACTGGGCTGCCATGAACCACGGTCAATAAACGCAAAAATAGAATATAATAGGCACCACAATAGTGGGTTTATAATCCACAAAATATAAAGGTATGTTGCAGGGTGACAACGTGACAGGCGTGATCGCGGACATTCACATTGTCCTGACGAGGCCAAACTGTCCCGCTATTGTCCCGCTTCCGACTATTATCCAGGAATGAGAGGCCTAAAGGTGGCCTCATGGGCTCGTTGCGGCGCCTGCCTACCCCATTGTTACAAGCTTACGTTTGCAAATCCGATTTATATTTGAATATAATTGACTTTCGGCCCCGTATCAGGTACGAGAGCGTGTATCATTGTATTCGGCTGATCTCAATGGCATTTTTATCGGCTGAACATGATAAATGTATTTGGGAGATTAAGTGTTGTGGGTGGGTGCGCTGTGGACCTTGTGCTTCGACGGTATGGGCGCGATCACGTATTCAAACAAATTGAAGCTCGAAGTGATGGTTGAACCTGACAGCGGATCTTTCAATCTTGTGCTTTTGTGCGCCAATTCAATTTATATAAATAAATTGCTTATGGCTGCGCGTATCCCGGAACGATTTATACGAGCCTAGCCTAGGTTTATCGCATTGCTGTTTCTTAATCTTTTTGAGATACAAGGATCATTCCGTATACCCATTATATTATCTAAATGTAAATAATAACTTCGTTACTTACTGCCTACCTAGTAATATTTTATTTTATTTGAGCGGTATATAGTAACGACGAACCTACTAACTTAAGAAAGTCAATTGCAAAAATAAAATATAGTCGTTTTCCATAACAGTGGGTATTCAATCGTTACGTTTTTTGAATAGATATTCTTTAGGCGGTTCGTTTCATATTCAAAGAGGAAGCAATTTCGTGAGCCGCGCGGTCTAAATCACGCGGAAATTGGACGCGATTTATTCAAAATATTTGTGCCAACAACTCTTTGTAGGGAGACGTGAATCTCAACGAGCCTTCTCAAAGATACTTATTTGTTTTGCTCGAAGCATCGCAGGAGGGTTCCTGATTTTCTAAACTTTTTTCATCGATCATCAAAAGTCAAAGCTCAAAAGTGCGTTCAAAAACCAACTGGCTAACAAAAAATCATTGGAAATGAATTATGTGTGCACGTCAGCGATGCGAGCTGTATCTCGGAGATATCTGGTGGGCGCACAAAGCGGCGGCAAGAATGGCGCAGCAGGGGCCTCCGTGGTATAATGGAGAGAGTTTCACACCATTCACGTATCGCCCTCGAGTTTTTTCACTGTGACGGGGGTCACATGGGCCATCCGTCATGGGCCAGACACCCACCAAGAAATATAGGTATGCAAATGTAAATGTTGCTTTATCGGGCCGAGCATCTAGACTGCCGACTGCCGCGAAACAGGCTTTGTACGAAACGTGCGAGTACATTTACAGACACAGTTGATCGTACATGTTATGAGCCGACATTGTAGCATTGCGGATGTTTGCTCACTCGCAGAGTCAGCTACGGCGCTACGATAGCTACGGTGTCGTAGACTCTAGTCCATTGTTTTAAAGCACGAAGTCGAGGCGAGCGCGTAGTGTCGCGGCGCAAGCGGCAGCGCCCGCCGACAGCGGGGCGGGGCTGGGCGTGGCAAGCGCTCGCCTCTACAAGTACCCTGACGTCATCGATGCCACTACACTTTTAAACGTGTGTGCGTGCACTCTAGTGTTTGCATTGTGACGTCACCGTTACAAGCATAAGTAGTATAAGTGCCTCTACTACTCATAATGGCAACATTGTTATTTACGATGTCCCTCTAAGTGTTTAATGTACCTACTTAGTAATCGCTTTATAAGAGCCGTTCATGATTTTATAAAGTTGCCCTGCACTTGCTTTGTAATTAACACGGACGGAAATTTTACAAGCAATACAGTACAATGTTTAATATAGAATTATTGATTTATGCATTAACAAGCTTGTTTCCACGTGATTAGTGGATATCTAGCAAATTTGTTGTCAGATATTTTTAGGCATCCCGTAGTGCACAGACTAAATAGCGGCTAATATTATACATACATACATAGATTCACGCCTGTTTCCCAGAGGGGTGGGCAGAAACTACGGATTTCTATTTGCTATGATCCTGACACACTTCTTTGGCTTCATTCACCTTCATAAAATTCCTCATACACGCGCGCCGGTTTAAGGTGCTCTTAACATGACTTTTATCCAGAACGTCTTCGATCTGATCTAGAAACGTACCGCTAATATATTATAATTTTACATAATCTTAATATCCATTAAAATTGGTAATAATCAGAACCTTCGGTTTTACTTTTCATTTACATGCATGGCACGGAGAGAAATCTAGACATCGTACCTACTTTTGATAATTTCGACACTGACAAGCGAAGCGAGTGCGTGTCGCGAGCTAATACAACAGCGCTCATCGTTAATGACTCGTAGAAGGAGCATAAAATCTATAGACGCCAGACCGACAACGTGGTATCTATTACAAATATGAAACGTTCCCACATAGCTCAATCAGCGTTAGTGGGCCGCGGGCCGGCCTCGCCAATGGCCGCCGCTATCACAACATATTAAGTAATAAACAGTGTATAAAGCCTCGCCGCGCGCACTCCTCACACGGCGGTAATTACAAACAATTAGACGCCATACTGCCGCACCCCGCCGCGGCGCGGCGGCGGCGCGCGCGCATCTCGTTATTACCCTATTTATTACATATTGGAAACAAAAAACATCATCGCCCAAAACTATTATAGTTTTTAGCTTAATATCTGAAGCTCGTTTGTGACGATCGTCTAGTCAAACTGTGCTCGCGACCATCAGCTTTTTTTCCATCAATCGTTACATTTTATTATGATCTCATTAATTTTTATTTATGCGCCGAATCGATTCGTCTTTTCTTTCGGCTGTATTAATTAGTTTTGTGTTGTTATGAAAACGTCTCAGCGTACAAGTTTAGTCTAGTTAAAAGGCTATGGACTTATTTAATGTCCTTATGCTCGTATCGATCTAAATAAATTTTCCATCGGCGCCCAATTTATGGGCCTTATTATAATAATATACCTTATTCTATAATTAGCCTTGAGCGGGGATATCTGAATAAATTTGTTCATCATCTTAATCGTTTGAGTGAATAAGGTGTAAGATACCATGTGTAGCCATTAAATACGATTGAGGATGCACAAGAGGAGCAATGGTTGGTAGTAGGTCTATATGGCATTTTGCGTGTGACGTGAGACAATATGGTATGAATACATAATAGTTGAGTCAAAATTGTATTTATTGAGTCACAGTGGCACACTGACAGCTAGACAATAGGTTTTCAATTATGTTTGGCATTCCAACAACTGACAGGTTAAATATTAATTATATCAGTAATAATATGATTTTTGTATTAAAAGATACTATATAGTCGTAGACTTCTTGAACATAATTACACTCGGTATTAAAGTGGTCTCACCCACGAGCTATATGGATGTCTACTGCTGTGACTGTAATGAGCTGAACTGAATATTAGATTAATAAAAAGAAAGGTTCGCTGGATATTTTAATAAAAGTAATAGAATTGTATTATTATGTGAAAATAGAGACAATTACCTTTTTTTTAATTCCTATCATGAACTGGTTTTATCAATACTTAATTATTATCTCCTGTTTATATTATTATAAACATAGTTATATTATTTTAATATTGACGTGGCCCAGAAATATTTTTAGCAAATTTATTTAAATGTTAATTTTATTTGTGCTGGCTTTGGGTGTAAACAATCTGTTCTCCTTTCTGCTTGTTTTGGTTGCCTTTAGAATTTTACTAACCCAAGCAGTGTATTTTTATATAAAGAATATAGGAATAATTGGGTACTATAAGATAGTAACAGTCTACCCCTCAATATTTCAAGTATAATTATTAATCATTAATTATCCTTCTAAATCTTAGGAGATTTAGAAAAGGATTTGCTAATATTATAAATACTATTGCTAGTTTGTCCATCTTTAACATAGCAGTACATGATTTTATGAGCCGAAGAGTACGCTACTTTTTATCTCGAAAATATACGGTGCCTGTGGTTAGTTATTTTTCTTCAAAACCTTCGAAGCCGCAGGTAAAACTAGTCAGAATATATATGTGAGATTTATTACTTTCAAATATAAACGGTTTATCGCTTGATACTTTTGTCTTGAAATGATGTCCTTATCGAAATTAAAATTCATCTGGCGTAGAATTATCCGTATATGACATCATAAGCTTAATTTGGTCATAAAGGAATATTACACAATCATTTAAAAGCTAAAAATAATAACCTATATTAAAAAGAACACTTTTTCAGATACACAATACTCACATCAATATCGGACACGGATGGCGCAATAGCTTTATCGTCATGCCAATGTCAATTCGCAGAGCGTTGCGGTGCGATCCCATATGGTAAAAAAATCGATGTCATCCTCGGATAATCGTTTTGTGTCGGAGTGAGTGATCGTTCTGCCAACATTAAACAGTAACATTTCCTACGAAATATGAGATGATACTAATTAGATTTTAGTCCTATTCCTAGAAGTGATAAACATAATTAACTGCGTAGATATTTTTATTCTAAATAGCACCATACATCATTATATTTTACTAAAGAGTTTACCAAAGATATATAATACCTACATTTCGCCTGTATTTAAATGCTTTTAATTTACCAAACATGGCTCCATGCTTAGTTAGTTAGTATTAATTCTTACAAAAATACTATAAACACTGCCTGACGCAGCTCTGAAACCTGGGACCACATTATCGACAATAAGCGTAACCGCAATCATAAGACTAATAAATACTATTGCTAAATATTAGCGCAGTGAAGCCGAATCGAGGGGGCTTGTTCGTGTTGTTGAAACGGTAAGTAGGAAGGCACCGAGCGGCGTCCGTCTCGTGGCTCACGGTCGCCGCTCACTGCTCCGTGCCGGCACATTACAACTGTCGTATAACTCATTCGTTAATAGGAGCGGCTTTCCTTGTGCCAACTATTAAATACTATTCACATTTTACGATAATGCCCAATGCCCAACAAACTCTTATTGACGTATAAATTCCGAGTTTTTTTCCCTCTCGTCCGAACGACCGAAGGCGCCAGTTGTTTCTCGATATTAATAATACTATGCTAGTTCAGTTTTTCGGCTTTAATTACATCCAGGCGGTGTTACCGGCCCGATGGGTGGAAAGTAGTAAATTAAACGGTCGGCGAGCCTCTTTTAATATTCATAGCGTTATCAAACAAAATTTTAAACTAATTAAAAGTTATTTTAATAATGCCGTGGTTATGAATAAGAACGCCCGAAGCGATATGTTCGATTTGTTTGCATTCTGGTGCGCGGCAGGAAATTGCTTACGTACCTACAGATGTAGCATCTAAACATTACTCTTCTGGGAAGCCTTTAGTTATTAAAATAAGTGTCTTATTTATGAGTTCCATTAACTTTTTGGATTAATTCTGTGTTTGTCGCGAAACCAAAATTTACTGGTAACATTAAAGGTATAAAAGCATTATATTATTTATTTTTTTGTAAGTGTGCTTTGATGTCTGTGCTCGTACTTGGACACAAACTTACAGTGTAATGATTTCTAGGGTAAATATCATAAATACGTACCACTGACATGGAATACGGCACACCGCGATTTTTGAAGAGACGAATGTAATAATTATTTGTGCCGATTGTTAGGCGGCGCCGAATAGCGTGTATAGCATATTTGAATAGCGTGTGTAGTTGCTTTTGTCACGGAAAATTTCTGATAGAACATAGCGTATTTCGTGCTCTATAAACTCTACCAATGCGTTATATGTTAAATTGCTTATCCGATCCCTAAACATAAGTAATAATAGACGTATTAAGAACTTTCTTTGTTTTCATGTATTATAATAATATTTGCTTTGTATATAAACTGTCCCACAGTTGGGCACGGGCCTCTTCTCAGTGTGTGATTGGCCACGCCATAGTCCACCACGACGGCCTAATGCGAGTTGGCAGAATTCACATAACTAGCGGTCGCCTAGTACTCGAAATTCGACCAAAGTTTGCCTGTAAGATTGCTGATATATGTCATTATATATTGATATAATTGTAACCATAGCTACGCGCTTCGACTGCGTGTGTCAAAAACAGGATTGTGTGCTTGGAGTGCTTTTTCTTAATTTAATGTATTTCTAATGCATATTTTATATAAATATTAGGATTCGGCCCTCATTCTTCATATAAACTTTAACTGTGCCAAATTCCATACTTTTACCGCGCAATTTTCGTAAAAAGGGTACAAAGTTTTTGCTTCACGTATTAATATATAGATTATATTTGAAAAAAATATGGAGGACTCTCAGACATACATGTTTCGGTAGCTTTAACGGAGGAAGTAATTATATATAAATGAATTATAATTAACTAATTGATACGCCCATAACTT
Source organism: Catocala nupta (assembly GCA_963675205.1). Lineage (NCBI taxonomy): Eukaryota > Metazoa > Arthropoda > Insecta > Lepidoptera > Erebidae > Catocala > Catocala nupta. The sequence continues at coordinate 38,802,854 of OY776078.1, forward strand.
CGAACAGTCATAGGTGCGTGGCAGCCGCTTCAAACTCGGGACTTCTGCTTAGGAGTACAACGGTCTCCCACTAGGCTATAGCTGTCCATGTAAGTATGTTGAAAAGTGTAAACTTCCTAGTTTTAATAGTGTGTGAGGGTAGGACTGGAGAGAAATAACGGTTAACAGTATAACAGCCACAACAAGTCAATAAAAAAGTGTTGTGTCGCGAGATGGGCAATAGTGTAGATGTGGCGACGATGGCCGGCAGGTGTTGACTCCTCGTGTCATCTTGATAGCGAGGCGTAGATGCGCGCGCGCTGCTGCGCAGACGCACCGATCGAGACATCGATAACCGTTCGATGTGATGTGACACGCTCATACATTAAGTACGATAACACGCCAAGTAAATGTTCATGAATTATGTAAATATCAAGTAGCTAATTTGCTATTTCCTGATCATGTTTGTTTATATATTAACCTGTGAACACATTTATTTTATCAATGCGTTGACATTTATATTGCGCTATCGCGAGAACAGGCTATCTTAATGGATATGCGGTTTAAGTAGGGATAACCATTCGGTGCCGAAATGCCGAGAGTAATTTAATTGAAAGATAAGTAATATAATTTTGAGAGGGCACTACTGTTTTGTATGTCTGTGATGGATTAAGGAATTTTAGTTTTGATTGGCGTTCTAAAGCAGCATCATCATCAGCTGTAACATTGTCATTGCTTGCGCGAGAGCGAGACAAAGCGATATACTCTGTGACACGCTGTCTCATTTGCCGGTACTAATGCTATTATATATGATGGTATTATTTCTGGTGTTGTCATTATCATTGGTAGCGCAGAAAATCTTTCTCAAGTTCAGTATTGCGCGAATAATAACTCCAGAATTGTAACGCTACGATAATAAATTAACGTTAGCCGGGTATATTATTATTTGTTGTTTAGTTTTGAGAATAATACACACATTGACGTAGAGATTGGCACGTCTCTTTAACACTCACACCTCGCCATCTAAGTGTTATGGTCCTAAGTACGTAATACGTCGCGAGTTTCAGACTGCGTGTTGCTACTAAGAAATTATTAACAGGAAAACCATCGAACCCGAGCTCTAATGCACAATAGTGGCATTCGCTCAGGAAACAAAAGCAGGGTAATATGACACTATTCTTCACATTAATTATAAACTCAGCTGTGGTAATACGCTGACTCTGGGGTCAGCGTATTACCACAGCCGGTTTAACCTGGTCGAAACTTTAGGCATCATAAAAAGGTAAACACTATGCATAATACCCGTTACGTTTTATATAGGTAAATATAATGATATAATATAAAATTTATTAATTATAAACACCTATTGGGATTTTATGAAATTTGCAAAATAAATTCACAAGGACACACCTTACGACTCGCTACTAATACTGTCAAATTACAATATTTGTTTTAGCATATGTAAGGATGGAACCAAAATGATCGCCACTTATAACTATATTTGATCGATAATTTGGCGCCAATATGATACCGTCGCGTCGGTCAGCCAGTATGGTCGCAGTGTGAAGAGTAAGTCTTAGTGTGTGCGCTTGAGAGTCGGGTCGCCGGTCGCCGCCAAGCCCAGCGGGGTGCCTGCGCTCGTGCGCGCGCACGCCTACACCTGCCGAACCCACCCGCGCTCACAATACATCGTTGTTTGTTTCACCACCAACCATTATCACCTATATTACAACCATTAACGGCAACACATTCCAACTGATCGGCATCTCGTAATAATATGCGCCAAAACCAGTTGGCAGCTGAGTTTTTAATCATTGTTAAACAAAGATCTAGAATTATTTAAGTTGTGTTCTGTCATATCATTTTAGGATTGGATTGCAAATGTCTTTAGAGGTACTTTAAAACGTAGAGACAAAAATAGGCAACGTCCTTTACTTTGAAGATTGATATGTAAGTGAAATTAATTTCTACAACAAAGACGGCTTACAAGCTTTCAGCCCGTTGAATGGTAAGCGGTTACCGTCCGCCTAGGATCGCTTGCAAATCTTGTGATTTTACTAGCGTGGTGCCCAGAGATAAAGAATTGAATATGAGACGGAAAGTAAGATCTGAGGGAAGTAGGTATGTGAGTCTTCGGGACGCTTACTTACTGAGGGAACAGAACACAAACTAGTAACAAGTAACTGTTTTACGTCAAGCAAAACGGTTCCTACGTGTCGTACCAACTAATTGGCAATTTTTTGACTTAATTTATATATACTGTTTTTCGTCCAGTGGACGAAATTCGACGATAATTATGCTTGAATTTTTTTATAACGATTTTCATTAGTTTTATTAATAAACATATTTAAATTCAGCTGGATTTATTTAAATTATTTATTAACTAAGTCGTACAATACTATAAATAAATAAGGGTGAAATTATGGACAGTAAAATCTTAATAACGATCATACTTAAAATTTAAATCAATTAAGGTCGAATTTTGACCACTAGGCGACCGCTAGTATAAAGAAATTGTTAATCTAAGTAAATGACATTTGATGCACAGTGTATTAAACGTCCGCACGTGGTCATAATATTATAATAGGTATTAATATTTATGCTATATTTATTATTTTAGGACTAGTAGGTATTTATAGTTTTCTAATACTCATAAGTATTTATAGATTATTTTTATATTGCTGTAAACATTTAAATTGCCTGTATAATATTCAGAATCAATGCCTTTTTCTAATTCAAGAAAAGACGATGCGCGCTCTAGTATCAAATCCTTTAAACATTTAAACAACGGACACAAAGAACACCCAGACTCAGAACAATCATTTGTGTCTTACACACGCAGCCGAGGTCGTCGCCACCGTGACGAGCAAGAGGAGGGCCGACTGTACGAGGCGTATCGCGAAGCGAAAGCGTCTCTGCAGTTGGCCTTCTGTCACGCCAAGGAACGGGCGAAATGTGAGATGCAGGAGGGTCTAGACCGTGCGTGGGGGCGCCCATATCGCGCAGCGCTGAACAAGCTCCGTGCACGGGGCCCTCCCCTTACGGAGATCCTTCAGCCCAACTTCCTCTCCGAGGTGATCGAGGACTTATTTCCTAACCGGGCAGAACACGTGCCCCCGACCATGGTCCTATTGGGAGGCCGACATCGGGAGGCGGATCTCAGTGTTCCCCCAGTTACAGATGCGGCAATGGTTGTCTTGCGGATCCGCTCCAAGACGACAGCCCCTGGACCTGACGGTGTGCCGGCACGAGCCCTCGCGCTGGCCCTCGGTCACCTGGATGTCCGCCTCAGGGAACTTATCGGCGCAAGCTTGGTGTCGGGACGATTCCCTGAATGCTGAAAGGAGGGGAAGTTGGTTCTGTTGGCCAAACTGGAACGGCCTCCAGAGTCGACCACGGCGTACAGGGCCCATAGTGGACGAGGCCGGAAAGATGCTGGAGAAAATTCTCGTCACTCGCATCGTCCGGCACTTGAGCACCGTCGGTCCCGACCTGTCGGATGCTCAGTTCAGATTCCGGGAAGGGCCTTCGACGGTCGGGGCCATTATGCGCCTGAAGGCCACGGCCGAGGAGGCGGTCGCCAGCGGCAGTGTTCTGTTGGCGGTGTCTTTAGACATCGCCAACGCTTGCAACAGTCTGCCATACAGCTGTGTCCAGGAGGCGCTCCAATATCACAGAGTACCTTTTTACCTGGAGCGGCTGGTGGCAGACTACTTGAGAGGCAAGAGGACACCTCCTCGAAGTTTGCGATAAGGTTTGGCGGCGGCCCATGTCGTGCGGTGTCCGGCAGGGATCGGTACTTGGTCCGTTCCTGTGGGATATAGGGTACGAATGGGCCCTACGTGCTTTCCTACCCCCGGGGACAGCATCATCAGCTACGCTGATGACACCCTTGTCACAGCCCGTGCGGATACTTTCGAGGAGGCGGCCCGTTTATCCACCGTGGGCGTTTCCCAGGTGGTCGGGCGTATCGCGGCGCTGGGTTTACGGGTGGCTCTTAGCAAGACGGAGGCCCTGATCTTTCATGGGCTCCGTCGCAGTCCACCCCGCGGCGCCTCGATAACGGTGGGCTCGACGCGTGTTCCCGTCCAGGCTCACATGAGGTACCTGGGCCTGGTCATTTCAGACGGCTCGCCCCGAAGCTTCTTGGCACTGCGTCCACCAGCAGCTTGAGCGGCTATTACCAAATTTGGGTGGGCCTAGTGTCGGTTGCCGGCGACTCTACGCGGGGATTATCCGGTCAATGGCGCTTTACGGCGCACCGGTGCCCTGACCGCTCAGTGCAGGACTCTCTTGCGGAGACCGAAGAGAGTCATAGCAGTCAGAGTCGTACGTGGCTACCGCACGGTATCGGCCAACGCAGCATGCGCATTGGCTGGTACACCCCCGTGGGATTTAGAGGCTAAAGTGCTCGCCGAAGTGTTCGCAGTGAGTGAGGCAATGATTGAGCGCTCGCGATATCGAGCCTACCAGGGCATGATTGGAAGGTAGAAGGCGCGGCTGGAGGCGCCCCTGGCTGGTTTCAGAACCGTTGGGGCCCTCCAGCCAGTGTTAGAGCGGTGGGCAGGAAGGTAGCATGGGTGGTGCAGGTATTGTCGGGGTATGGTTGCTTTGGCAAATACCTGCACAAGGTCGCTGGGAGGGAACCGAGTCCCATCTGCTACCACTACGAGTGTAAGGAGGACACGGCACAGCACACGCTTGAGCAATGCTGTATCGCCGTGAACTCCAGGACGTTGTGGGAGAAGACTTCTCGCTGTCGGCTGTGTTCAAAGACAAGCTCGACAGCGAGAGGAAGTGGGTAGTGGTCGCATCCTTCTGCGAGGACGTCATCTCGCAGAAGGAAGCAGCGGAGCGGATCCGTGAGGAAAGTATTTTTGCAGATTCGAGCCACCGCCGTGCGTACCGGGTGGCGAAGGCGCCTTTTTGCGCGCTTTTGCGCGCTTTATGCCGCCGTTGTGAAGGCCGCGGGTTCCAAAACGGTGATCTCCCACCCGCCAGCTGTTGAATCGGAACGGCGCTCTCTGTTGTGTCAGGGCATCGTCCAGGAGTCGTCGCCCGCAGACACAACATCTCTGCATTGGGCACTGCTGGGTAGGTCGCTGATACAGTTCCAGTTCTAGCGACCCACCCACCATACAAAGCAGCGAGTTGGCACACCGTGGTGGTTTTAGTCGGTAGGCCCGCAGTCTTAGGAGAGCCCGACATAACCCTCTCGCCTCCCCTTGTGGCGAGTGGGTATCTTGTCTTATCTTATCTTGTGTGGGGGCCAGTCAGTACAGACTGGTGAAACTTCGACCCAATGGGATCTTTTGTATTAACTTCCCCAATAACTGAGACCGCCAAAGATGTTCATGGCAGTCCGGACCGACGGCTTAACGTGCTCTGCGAGGCACAGAACAGGCGATAATTGTCAATCAATACGCACATAATTTCGAAAAGTCATATAACTTCCGAAAGTCAGAGGTGCGTGACGTGGGTACGAACCCGAGACCCTCTGCATTGCAGTCTGTTGGTATCCCGTCTGAGCTATCGCTTCTCTGTTGCGAGTGGGTATGCGTAATAAGCATTCCCCAAAGTAAAAAAAAAAAGGGTTTGCTATGATTGGTTGCATTGCTGTGGGTCAGCCAAGATACCGCTGGCAAGACAAAAAGCTAAAGACTTGAAAGAGATAAATATGCACGACTGGTCTGACTTGCCGCTCAATAGGAAGGAATGTCGTACTTTAAAGTTTGAGTCCAAGATCCAATTTGGACTTGGGCCGCTAAGCCAGCAAAGTAAGTAAGAGGTTAAAATTAAAACACGTATCAGACGTAAATTACCACAACAACGACTAAAATGATTTGAAGAAAACATATGTTTAAAACTATGTCGACTGCACTGCAAACGTTGGGTATTGTTACATTGTTATTCACACGCTTTCGTGACGATAAACATTAGTGAACAATTAGTACCTATCTATAACTGTGGGACTTCCACTAATTACTCAGTTAAAACATAACTATAACAATTTATACAAAAGATAGAGTTAATTAACAAGTAGACAACGTTTTGTTGAACATAGTTGATCCAAAATTGTCAGTTTGAATCCTACTAATGCATATAATAAACGTGAAAGTTATGAGGGTAGTTGGATAGATGGATGGATGTTTGTTACTCTTTCACACAAAAACTACTGAACGGATTTCGATGAAACCTTACAGTATTATTGTTTATACATTACAATATCATATAGGCTACTAATAATCTATCTTAACATAAATCTATATTAACGCGAGCGAAGCCGCGGGGTACATCTAGTTCTATATTTCTCTACATTCACTTTTTCTTGCAGTTGATCTGTGTGCGTTCTTATTCTCTTTCTTTTTTTCTATTTGGCTCTATATTACCTTACATAATCAATTTATGAACGAAACTACTAATAACTTGTACATTAAATTTATTGGTAATACATAGTTGATAATATGTAATATAATTATAAAATCAGACCAGTGGAAATTTTATAGCTGTTAAGCTATCTTACAAGTCTTACATATATCCTTGACCTCTAAGGGTAAATCTTTTGTAAAGAAATGCCTTCAGTTATAACTTATAATTGTAGAATGTCGAGTAAATCTTTATATATATAAATCTTCTGTGCGTGTGTTTGTAATTAAACTCCTCCTAAACGGCTGGACCGATTTTGATGTAACTTTTGTGTGTGTTCAAGTGGATTCCAGAATGAGTTAGATTTGTTATAAGCTTATAAGAACTTAGGCGACGAGTTAAATATTTTTAAGGTATTGTTTCATTATATTTTCGCGTTGTTTCTGATGAATGACAGAAACAATGTTGTTTATCGGCATGCGGCTTAATATTATACTTTACACATTATATTATATAAGGTGTGATGACGGATGCGATGCACTCATCATTGCAACGTATACGTAAGCATTCCATCACAAATTTACTCTTCTACGTAGTACCCTTGTCAGTTAGAGTAATATTAGACATTAGAGCTACTACGCGATATTACGTTTGTCGCTCGTTGGACAATATTTGAGGACGGCGGCACGTATCACGTCAGGCGCAATTAGCCAGTGTCCGCGCCACGACACAGGTCTCACCACGTAACTTATTAATTGTGTAAGTTCCCATAATTAAGTCATCATCGGAGCCGATGGTCGTCTTTTTTTTCTTTATTAACTTTATAAACTCTCTCATTCTCTACAAATTCGAATCGAATAAATTGGTGAAGCTATTCCTTTTTTAATTGCTCTTACGGGACTTTTATTTAGTGTGTACCTACAATAAAATCGAGAGTTTATTGCAGCCGATCAAGTTTATTTAGCAGCCGCTCTCGGTAGAGAAACATACAATACGCCTATTGTGAGCTGTGCTGTGGGAGACTTAAACACATATTGCTTGGAACTGTTGTCGGTTCTCTTTCTAAGAGCAGTAGGAACTCTGTTGAAGCTAGGTATGTATATAACCTTTTATAGACTCATTCATAATTATTTAATATACATGATTGTATGGACTGAGAGAGAGGCTAATTAGATTGAATTATTTTAAAATATTATTTATATATCTATGCTATTAGTATCTGTTAATAAAAATAATCCTTAAATATTTTTCAGAAGGCCGGAACTGAACAAATCTATGAACCGCTCAAATTATAATAATTCAGGTATTTCATTATGTTATTTTATACATTTCTGCGTAATTATTTAAATATACTTTGCTCATATATTTTTATTCTAATGTAAAAATTACAGAAAATAACGACATGTCAAACTTGATGTAAGCTTTATACATCAATGACTATTTAACACTTATAATAACTAACTTACAACAGATAATTGCCCTATCTTTGAGATTTAGTAAAGCAGTGTCACTGCATGGATTAAAGCATAAAAATACAATTTCCAGTAAATAATTAAGTATCCGAAAATCGCGGCTGTTGCCTCGAGTCTTCCCTACGTCGTATGTTGTGGTTTCGAGTCCCACACGGGACAATTATGAATGTGATCCATAAATTATTGTTCTGAGTTTGGATGTAATTTGTTTCCGTTGTATACTTATAATTTTCGTTGTAATACAGGATTACGAAAATGTGAGAGAGCTATTTTTTTAATAAAGCAGCAGTTTTATGAAGATAAATATTAGACAACACACGTAAAGTCTTATCTTAATTACATATGTTTACTAAGTAAAAATACTTTTGATAGAAACTGTTAAGTAACTTATTCAAAACGCGCTGTTAAACAATAACATGAAACCAAGGCAGCGACTTCAAACAACCGTAAACATATAAAAAATAAAAGTAAAACATTTAGAATGTATGCGTTTTGCTTACTTTTCTACATATTTTTGTTATTCCAAAGCTTTGAAGTAGAGTAGGTGTACAATGTTTGTGGAAGTTAAAGGTCGTTCGGGCTCTTGCGACCCATACGAAAAGACGAAGCAATGTCACACATACACACATGTGTCGTAAACATGGCCAACACAAACATGATTACATAATCGGAATACCTCTTTTGTTCAAGATGCGCTGAACAATACAACACGTCACAAATAGAGAAATAACGCGAATTTATTAACGAACAATTTGTTATTTGTACAAAGTTGTTTGATCGGCCGCCATTGTACTCACTTCAGTCGCGCTGAAAGTATACACAAGTGAATTACGCGCACTGCAAACATGTTTCTCCGGACACTCTAATATAAGCCTACGAGTATGCAAAATAGAGTCGGGTTTTGAATGACGTGTTATGTCTTCTTAATATAGATGTTAGTTGGACGATACGCCTGTTCAGGTTTAGTTTGCGTTTCACACGTGTGTGAGGCTCTGCGACGATGACCTACATTCCTTTACCACATTCATTTACTTTTGATGAGGCATTCGAATGTTAAAGATCTAGTATTTTCGATAGCGATAGGTAGGTCGAAAAATCATTGGAAGAAAACATTTGCAGAGAACTTAGTTGTGAATATAATATTGCATCACAAATGTTTATTTAATTCCTTTAATATCTTTTAGATATTAAAATATCTAAAAGATTGGTAGATATGTATCAAAGCCTTTGTTTCAGCGCTTAAACCTTACATAGGTAATGACGTTCTCACCATCTACCGATGTTCTAAATGCCGTGTTACTGTTGACAATATTTTGATAACTAATGTGCAATACTTCGACTGCATCTGGATTTAAATCGAGGAAGCCCATGCGCAAAATAAGACTTACATTCAATGAAACCGATAAACTTATGTATATCATTATAACTAACACCTGTAAGTACATATTTTTCTGCTGCTGAGAAATCCTTATACTTTAGTAAATTGGTAAAGAGATGCCGTTTATAAAAATATGTAGCTATTTTGTCTTTAAGATATAATATTAGATTAGTCTAAAGGCTACTAACGTCATTCCCTCAATTATATTAGTGTAATAGAGGGCATGACGTAAGTAACGATTGCAATTACTAGTCTCTATCTACGACTCTGAGAGACAGACGGAAATCTAAGCATAAGAAAACGAGTCAGTTACCATATTAAGAAAAGTCTAGACAGTGTGTCCGGTATTTTATGACATACCTTATGAGTAGGCAAATTAAAGTTGTTTATCAAGGATGTTATACACTTACCCTTTATTATGTGAGGACTTAACCTGGCCACTGAAAAATGAGCATTAGAGATCTTCACTTTTCCCTTTGAAAATATATTATAAGCGTGATTGTACGTAACGGTAATGCAACGCACAGAGTATTAATGCTCACGAAGTAGGCATTTGTTACTAATAGACATATTATATCGAAAATAAATGGCAGATATCATTTACAATAGTTTATAAACGTGAGTGAAATGGCTGTGGTAAGCGAGACTTAAATAAATCCGCGATTTTTATCGACATGGGTTCTTGAAATTATGTACTTTTTTCACAATTTACTTAAAATCAGAACTTATTAAATATTTGTATTTAATCTATCTCCGACATTTCGTCATATGTCGAATCGATAAAAAATTCTAATTGTTGATAATTAGCCTTGCGAGGTTTTACAGTCGTTAAACAATCCTCTTAATTTCACACGTACCGGACTAGAATCCTATAAACCCGTAATCTATATCATTTAAACTAATATATCGTAAATTATAAAAAAAACAAAACACATATGACACATCATGTGTCGACATGTCATCCAGTCTATTAATGATAATCGCCTCAATTTGTATAATAGAAAAAATAATGCCTCCACGAACTGGAATAGAGATGTCGGACTCTAAGCTCATTAAAAAGTCGAATCCTTTACATACGGAGTTGAGTATATTAAGAAATGTTCGATGTATATTTATATAAATCACATTTTACGGCCGACTAATACATTATAACTGTATATATTAATACTCGCTAATCATTAAGGCTGGAAAACAAGCATACGTTATGCTACGATGTCAGTAGGTACCTACTAATCGTGTTGGCAGAGCGAGAGGTCATGTGTGATTGAGATGGAGATTTAATTAGTTTTTATAATGCATACAAGTTGTGTACCTACTTGTGGGCCACTATGTTGCTATCTCAATAGTCTATCTAGTGGACAGAATCATCCTCCGCTCATAAACTTTGACAAAAACAAGGATATTGCATACAGCATCACCGAAGCATGTAAAAAAGATACATAAGTACTTTCTTTTAAGTCATAGTGCTAAGGCAAAACCACTCATCTAGTTTATGATGTAACGCAGGATCTAGATTTTATTTCTGGGATGGGCAAAAGAAGGAACTGGAAGAAATATTAGCTAAAAAGGTACGGTGCTGGATAGTACAGTTTCCAGGTGGAACGGGTTTTGGCATACAGCAAATCTTTTTAGACAGGTCGGTAACGCTACTAGTTTTGCAAGGCTAACCCTCAGGCGAACAGCACATCTGCATGTTACCCAAGTAGTTGGAAAACCATATTCGCATGAAATTCATAAATGTATAATATGTATGGTGTATAGATTCCATTCTTGGTATGATGTTTCTTAAATCGTCCGTTTCTCCAAAAGAAGTCTAAATCTGTTCATTCATACATTTTCAGTCGGCCCTTACTTTCTTATAAATATTCACAAATTAATTACGCCTATTGTTTTTACTTATAATTGTGGCAGTGCAATGCCTTATACGTCACTAGTTTTAACCGAAATTATATAAATTTTGAAAGGTAGATGAGTTATAAAACCAAGCCAAATCGTAAAAACATAATATCTTTCTTACGTTTTTAGTTTAGATACTCAACTGAAAGCTGCAAAGTAACAAAATATTTTCAGAAATATTTTTAGGTAAAGCCTTGTCATACGGATCGCATGTGCCGAAATCCTCAAAGGAATAAACTATACTGTACAACACACAGGTGCAGGCTATTCTTATATTCTTCGTGATGAGGGATAAACCTATTACATCAACCAAGTACAGCTCTGGCATCCGTATTTCTAATATCATGAATCGAGTAAAAGTTGCACTCATTTATAAGCTACACTGAATCATTGCTTAATTATTTAATATATAGAGCTCATTATTAGGAATAATTAACAGTTGCGCCAAAAAAGGATAAAATATATTTCACAGTTTCTTATATTCATTTTGATTTAACCTAAGTTTATTGTTAATCAATACATAATTATTTAGTTTCTATGTGCATACGGTATATTTCAACACCGGTTGACGATATAGTTATACTTTCTTCCAGTTGTAATGCAATTTTAAAATCTTCATATGGTGGCTATGCTGTATTAAATTTAATAAAATACAACATTCCACTCGGAAAATGCCACTATAAAATAAACACATAATTTTACAATTTGTAATAAGTAAAAGCAAACATAAGAGTAAGAGCCAATATAAATACATGTGGACGTCCATAAAGGTGAGCGGTGCGGGCGCGCGGCCAACGGACACAAATTGATAAATTACATGTAGTTGAACATGGTTAATCCCAACGAAATGAGCACTTACGGAGGGATTACACCTCGGCGCAGCCGCGCGATGACATTAGCGGGCGAGGCGCGGCCGGGTCGCGGGCGGGATGCGCGCGCTCGCGAGCAACCCGCGGCCAAGGCGCGATCGAGGCGCGGGCGAGGCGCGGCCAGCTCGCCGAGGCGCGCCGCGTGATGCATGGACCGCATTGTGCGCCGCGCCACACCGCATTTGTAACCGCACCAGTGATATACAACGCCTTTATGTAGCTCCCATAATAAGTTTATAATGAAAAATGTTATTCTGTAACTGTTAATGCCGCCGTTATAACTCCTCTATTGGGAATGCTCTTGATAAAGTGACGCGCCCTTTTTATTCCTCGTGTTCAACTAATCTTTTTAAGTTCCATTAAATTTCCGAAATAATATATGAATATGGACTTATGGACTCCTTTAGGAATAATTTGTACTTTGATATGCGCCGAAGATGTTTATTGAAAGCTTTTATTATAACTTCGAAACTAACGTATAATGAATTGGCTTTTGCAAACTGATATTGAGTAAAATAGGCAATATTGTCCAGTTTTGGTTTTTGAAAGAGGAGTTGGTGAGTTTACGTCTTAAATTAAATAACTTACGATTGTCGTACTTGCTTTAAACTCAGCACGACTTTTTAAATGTATAATAGACGGTATCCCAATAGATAAGACATTCAACTTGCGATTAAGAGGTCTTGAATTCGATCCCCATTCACTATCGACGTGAACGTATAAATGTCGGCATTGTCGAAAGTTTGGATATAAAAACTAATATGCGTGTTAACAAGTATAAATCAATATGATTTTGTGTTAACTAATAATAATAAATGTTTAAGATTTTCATTCATTTAAAATTGACACACCACGACCACAAACAAGATAAGAAAGGTGATGATTAAGATTGTGAAATTAGTCAATTACAGGGTGACAAATATGGATGCTACAGCAGGCAAGCGGTTGTCCCTTCGCTACTGCCGCATTAAGCGGATTATGGATTTGAATCTCACACAGGACATTTTTTTTATTTACGTGTTACACAAATGATTGCTATAAGTAGGTGTAAGTACTTTGTGCAATGTGTGACCATTAGGTATATCTTGTATTGTTTTTATCTGGACTCCAACAAGCTGCTCCCTAAGGCCCAGTTCGGATATTCGGAAACTAGTCGTCGTATACACAGGTGATAACTTTTTACCCAACTACGGCGAAGCTAATAGGAAGGATAATGATTTTGGCAGACTGTGTATGTATGTATGTTTGTATATTCCACCGTAGCTCCTAAACTACAGAACCGATTTTTAATTAATGAGGTGTCAATAGATTTGAAATACTGGCCCGGGTGACTAGCATACATTTTACAAAAAGTTATGGCATAAAAACAAAATTTAAAAAATTATAACCCGACTTCGTAAAAAATATACTTAAAAAAACTATAATCTAGTTAGGTTATAGTTTTTTAAAGTATATTTAAACAGACAGGGTACATTGACCATTTTTGTACCTATGCATTTCTGGATTTCTATTTGAATTATTTTGTTGTTTCATCCTTTTTAGACCCCTTTTTTTACGTAGTCGGGTTATAGATTATTAAACTTTTTTATTGACATACATATATTATATGAAAATATGTCAAAGTTTAAGTACCCGTAGGTAAAACGACTCGTTTCTGAATATAAGAACCGGGTCTAAGTACATTAAGTAGAGACATAAGTTTCTAAACATTAAACAAATTTATAAAACAATTTTTTGAATTAAAATTCCTAATAATTATTCTGTACTTTTTTAACTTGTTGAATGCTTTGACGCATACCTCTCCGCGGGGCGACGGAGATGTTATGTCGGGCTCACCGGGGAAAAGATACTTGACATAATCATAGACGGCGAGGTCGCACTCGCGATGAGTGCGACCTGCAATCGTGACCCCGCCGTGGTTTCGGCCCGCCGTGTGAAACGGCAGGCCACTACACAAAATTACTTCCTCGACCGTCCTCCTGAGGGAGACAAAGACACGACACAGAGGCGCAAGTGGGAACACGTACGCCGCCTGGTGCTGATTAGGTGGCGAGCAGGCCCACGCAGCCGACCACCCCCAGATCAAACCTCAGGGTGGCTGAAGATCATCTCACGCCCTCCGACGCCCGGTTCTGCGGTTGAGGAAAGGGTTTAAGCGCTCCATCTCCCGCTCCGCCGCTTCCTTGATGGAAATTACTTCCTCACGGAGGCGACGGCGTTCCACGATCTCTCTCTCCGGACCATAGACTGAACCACGGTCGGGAGTGAGAGGGCAACCATATAGTGATCAACTCACGGTGCTGCGATGCCCAGGCGGGGCATTCCGCCAAAGTGTGCAGCGCCGTGTCCACAACAACATCGCGGAAGTCGCCGCAGTGATGACATCCGGGCATCTCCTGCCAGCCTAAGCACAGAAACTGGCCGAAACAACCGTGGTCAGTCATTACCTGTGTCAGCCGGAAGATGAGGGCGCTATACCGCCTCTCCAGCCACTTCCAAAAACGGGACATACCGCCACGATCGTAGCGTGCCTGGTATTGGGGTGCACAAGTCGATTTCTCCATTCTTCCACCAGGACCTGGCGGAGTTCGGACCGTGCCTGCTCTAAAGCGAGAAGATCTGGTCCATCGCCCCGAGATAGCACTTCCTGGCGCCAACGGTAGAGCGATGCCAGAAGCGCCGCTTCCAGGTCCCAGGGCTGTATTTAAAACTATTTTTGCAAAAAAAATTGGATTTCATAATAAAACGAAGATAAAATCCAAATCTCGCAAGTGTGTATCAACTAATGTTGCTAACTGTACCTCTGTCTATAGATTATTTTTCCAAAAAGTGCAAAAATATTGCTTTCCCGTTCCCGATGCGGTAAAGTGACCACTTAGGTAAACAACTACGCTCTGGAGTCATTCCCATGAGTTTCGTGGTCAGTAATCCGTTGAAAGGCAAGATCGCGAAGTAATGTCATAGCTAGTAATTAATGTGTTGCCAGCGTTGTCCGGCTGGCGTCGCGTGCATCGCGTGACAACCTCTCGATAAAAGGCATAATAACAGCACCTATTTTAAGTTATCGGTAGTCGAGTACCTCACCGCTTGTATCAAGATAATTTAAGCGATTACTCCGAGTTACACTCATGGACACATTTTTAATTTCCACGATTATTTATTTTATCTTTATCACGGCAGCATTTACAAATATATAATTCAGGCACAACAGACAGGGGCGAGATAAAATCTTTCATGATTATTATAATATCGACAGACTGACTGAAAGCAATTAACCGCTGAGAAATTCCTAACAGAAAATTATAAAAACACCTTTTCGGAATCGTTATTTTTTAAGATTTCTTATTATTAGGGTTTTAATTTACCTTTATCCTGCCGGTCTAATTAAGCTTATTTCCTTATTTTAGGAGTGTGCTCAGTTCGTAGTGCCGAGCTTGGGAATCGAACCCTATGAACTCTTACTGACAGTTGAGTTTATGATAGCTTATGCCCTAATCCAGAATTACCTGGATCAAATGGCAAAGCTGTAAAAATATTAGAATATCAACGTTACCAAAATATAAGATAAGTAGATATTTACGTGCCATTATATTTTTAGAATCGTGCATAAAGTATATGATTATGGATATTTTTACAAGGCAATTTTCAACTGCGACACCCTTCGTCGCCTTCTGGGATAGTATAACCTTTGGAACCTAAGATATAGCTCCCAAATTATAGGTGTAGTTATTATTACTCTGATTTACTTCACGCTTTTACATATTCATTTTTCGTTTGCAAAGTCATTGAATTGCCAGTCACCCGTGCAGGGTGTGCCTCATTGGTCCCGTGGTGACAGCGTTATTGCTTGTGCATTAGCCAATCATGATATCCCAGGTTTGCTAACAGGCAGAAACACCGAACTTTTTACTATTTCCGTATAGTGAAATATGGCTGTGATATACCTACTTAACCTTTAAAGCGACGAACGTGAATGCGTAGTGAAACAGAACAAAATTAAGCAAATAAATATAACATAAATTATCATCGAATGTCAAAACTAGGCAATACTATCAAAAATATAGATACATAAGAAGAATGCGGCCAGAATCGGATCACCTCGTAATTGAAGCCGCTTCGAGTGTCCCACAACACTCGGTGCGGCTTCGATCTCCAGATGGGGCAAAAATTTGTATGACCTATAAATGTTTGTGACGAGTCTCGGTATTCTTTGTGTCCGTTGTGTGCATGTTTGTAAAGCCTCAGGCATTATTCCAAGAGCAGGTGTTAAAAATATAAATACTGCTAATTTAAGAGACTTGTTAAGTATTTTTTTACTATTTAAATATTTCTGTATATGTTAAGTATCGTAAATAACCGCAGCGAAATCCTAGGGCACTATTGGACTGCAACACAGAGATCTCGAATTCGAACTTTGACCGTCTTGCGTCGAAGTTATGTGTGCATTAAATCGTCAATTATCACCCCCTTTAACAAAAACGTATTGCGGAAACGTGCTATCTCTGAGAGTTCTGCATAATGTTCTCGAAGATGTGTGATGTCTACCAGCCCGCTCTAGTCTAGTATGACAGCCTATGGCACTAACCCTTTTTAAAAACTGAGAAAATCGTAGTCATGTCTCTCGTAACATAGATGATGATTTCTTTAGGCATTAATTTCTTAATGCATTGGCATTGCAACAATGAACCATATTAGAATTTCAGACTGATTTATGAGTCTGAAGTGATAAAAGCGTATTAGTGTTCTATTAAAACAACGCCTGTGATTATGGGTTATGCCTAATCGTGAGAGCTCATGGTTAATCTCATCGATTTTTTATTCAATTCTTGAGTCAAGCAGAATAATTATGATTTACTGTCAATTCAATCACAGTAACAAGGAGTATAGTATAAATGTAATACTATTCTACTCTGTAACATTTGAATAGCTGACTGGCATACATATCTGTCTAAAACATCAAGGATATATTCGCGTGATGGTATATCATATTGAGTTAAGGTAAAGAAAAGGATAAAACCGTGAGCGCGTGCGATCCGTTTAAGAGCTGTCCTTGTGTTCGGCCGTTGGGTGCTAAATCATGCCCACAAAAAGCCCCGGGTTTATTGTTGTTTAAATACCGGGAATCTGACGATGTAGTGCAACGAGAATACGCTTGTAAGGCTTTTATTGCGTCCTACTACAAATACAAGTTTAATTTAAATCACCTTTGGAAGATGTGGCGAATTAACTTAGTTTGGAATACATAATGTAATTAAATTGATGATCTCTGTAGATATCGGTAGTAAGGCTAGATAATTAGTAACGAAAAAAATATAACTTTATGTTATAAAATCTATTGTCATCGTAAGTATTTTGAATTTGCATTCGAATTATATTCGAATGAACTTGAGGACTATAATTATATGCATATATGGAAATATATACCAGTACTGTGAAGAACTGTCTTCAAATGTTGTTCCTTTATTTTCGATACTTATTTTTCAAATCTGTGAAGCGCATTTAGCTTTTAAATCATTAGCCTGTACCTATACTCTTCATCATCATCAGCCGGTACTAATCCATCGCTGGCCATAAACCACGATAACCTTTTAAATCTACTACATTATTCGTTTACGAGTGATGCGAGAAGCGATAAAGCCGCAGGTGAAATATTTGATGTTTTCACACTTAAGCTTCGGAAAATCAAAACATTTTTTGTATCGGATCACTGTGGGCCGGCTTCGACAGCAATAGAGAGCAACAGACTATTAACACAACAAGAGACATCATCTCGCTGTTTGATGAAATATTAATAGGGTTGGATTCCTCGGCCGCACCATACGGCACAGATATTAATCATTGAGGTTCATATTGTTGTATTGATAGAGCTCGCCACGTGCACGCAATGACTAATGCGCCGCGTCACAGGCGCGTTATCGACGGAGGTGTTAAATGTTTACAAGGCTAGAGGTGCCGCCATCTGTCTCTGTCCAAACAAACCACTCAGCGTTCACGTCTTTTGTTTATGCGCCCGCGCCTTCACCGCGATGTGTCTATCGCTCGAACCTGTTCGAAACTGATTTTGAAATTATGCCAACCATATTTTTTGCAGTTTTTATGTTTTAAATTTCGAATTGTTAATACGTCCTTGCCGGTGGAGGTATCGGCATACGGGTAAGTTGAAAAGGCCAGCTCTATTTGATTATACCTACGTAATTATATTTCGATTTTGAAAACAGGTTCACGGTTATATTGTCCCGAAGAGGTAGGCAAAGGTGTGTATTGTGTAATACATACATTTAGTTATGTTTTAAGTTGCTACAAAAGGCTATGACACATGGACTTACTCATCTCTTACTGGTAGGATAATCACCAGTCAAGCTTATTGTCAGATACAGCCAGATTACCTTTTGTACTACGATGATAACATAATCTAAGGCTAAATGACGGTAAAAATAGTTATTTCTGCTAAAATATTAAATAAGTTTATATCTAGTATGACTGTATTAGAGAATCAGTATTGCCTTCGTTCGCAATTATCGATACTTTAAAACTTTACAAACAAACATGTGCCCGGTACCCATGTATTGGGTTGTTCCGTATTCATCCTATGACGTAAACTAGTAATTCCTAACTCGTCCGATTACAATATTTAAATAAAGTTTCCTTATTCAACCGAAATGTGTTCCTTACTCTACCTGTGACAAATATTACCGAAAATAGTATGGATAGCAAAACAATCTTTTATATTTTATTAGAATATTGTTTAACGGATAGTTATTTTCCTATTTGTATAAATAAAATATTTGCTTCACATGTACACTCGCTCACTTGTAACAGTCATAAAACGTGGTAGTGGTACAGCTAGTGTTTCGTTCTCTCTTCCACTTATGGACCTTACGAGAGTAGGCTCAGTGGTTTGCATTGTTGTTTTTTGTAATAACTAGGTATTATGCACACAAATGAAAGAGATGATCTAACATCCTACCTTGTCTACACCCTCAAACCGGTTTTAATTGTTTTAACGATGTTGTAATATGGTCAAATATCTAAACATGACACTTATACATATACTTATAGTTTACCTCTAACTGACGCGATAAGTGCATCTCGTGTTATTCAAATGCATCACGACCATGACAATGACTTACGTTATGTGCAATCGCAACGAGGTTGGCAAATGTTATATAAGGGTTTTCAATTTCACAAAACAATATAATAAGGATGGTAGCATTATGTGGCGTTGCGTAAAAGCACCGGATTACTTTGGCAACGTAAGAGTACTAAATTATATCGTGTTAAAAGAAAAACATCATAGATTTGTTCTCATAAATTGTTCCTGCTGTTGTGTTTCGTTCGGTGAGTGAGTGTGCCGGAGGCCCAATCACGCTCTTTCCCCCTTCCGGCTCCTTCCCCTTCCCACTTCCTTTCCTTTCCTAAAGGGTTGGCAACGCGCAAGTGATGCCTCTGGTGTTGCAGGCGTCAATAGGCTACGGTGACCACTTACCATCATCATGCATGTTTGCCAACTTAGTATCTAGTATTAAAAAAATATATATTTTTTATATAAGTACCGTATATAATTTCATATGTATTTAGTAAAAAGCTGTTATTTTGACATTACAAACAGACACTTTAATTTTATTTATTTGTAGGTGTACATTACGAAAGCAGTATTTTTTGTTCAGACCGTCAAAACAAAACTTAAAGCTTTTAGGTGATTTCTTAATCGGTTGAGCTAGGAATACTTATAGGATGAATCAAGAATTAAAATTGAAATAATTGCTGTCGGTTGAGTAAGTAACATAAATAGGTTGAGTTAGACAAAAGCATAAAGCATTTTTCCTAAGGGAAAAAAAAGGAAAAAATACCGCGTAGGATGAAACGTCATAGGATGAACACGGAACTACCCATCTGGTTTACTTAAAACATAGCATATATGTAGGTATAAACTTTCACCTTCCCCTTTTGAGTCATAAAGACGTGAATATATACGTAAGTTATTTAATTCTGCTTTAATAATATCTAGGTATATCATATACACTTCATGACACATTCTTCGTAAATAGGAACACTAATAATTATATAAATTATGTTCGAGTACTTTGAAAAAAATATACGTCGATACAATGAGACGTCCAGCATCTTAGTCTCACCGAGACTATGGCTGCTGAAGGGCAACCGAATCGTCGGCGAAAGTGTAAATCTAAATAGTATAGTTTTCCATTTCATCTTATCAAAACTTTTATTAATGGAAAATTAAATAGTAGTAAAGTGCCTAGAAGTACCTTTATTTATTTTATATCTTTATCGTAGCAAATGAAAACCCGTAGTCTCTGCCTACCCCTCTAGGAAAGGGTGTGAATCTATGTATGTATGTATGTAACTACCTTTATATATTTTTAATTATCTTAATATAGTTTTTTTAAAGAACCCGGGTAAAATCCCAATTTAATTTAAATTTATCTAGGTATAGTCAAATAGAGCAATCCGGATTTGCCGGCTTACCAGTATGACAGCATCACCGCCGGCAGTAAGTAACGTCGAGTGCGAGTGCGCGAAACGAATGCAAAGTGCGTCGACATCCCCGTGGATAAATACTACAAAGTATTAAGTTCAACTTATCTTGAGTTACTACCGTTATAAGACTCGCTTCTTGACACTGCACATATCTTTCATATTGGTTTAACATCGGGCCATTTGCATTGGTGGCTATTTTGATATTACTAATACCGTATCGTTCCAAGTATACCCTGAAACTTAAATAATGGTCGTATTTATATAATGGGTCTGATACTTACCATATTCCCATCGCTATATCTTCTATTATTCATATTCAGGTATGTGACGGAACGGAGGGCCTATTGGTTTGACTAGTCAACTCGCCATTGGTAGGGGCCGCATAGTGTGGCTTCGATGTTGTACAACTTTTAGTGTTGAATAATTTGTTGTTCGAATTGTTAATAAATCTATGCATTAAACCTATGAAAAGTTCTTTGCGATGGAGAAACTATATGTTTCAGAAACATGGCGATTCTTGATTCTTCTCTTTTGGTGTTAAACATCGACTTTTTAAAATCCGGGAGACTTATTTTATACCTACTCACTTGGAAACCAAAACAAAATTGTACGCGTACAAACTGTTTATACAATATTATTTTTAATGAGGAGTCTCAATTCTTTGAAATACTATGTTAACAAGGGTCATCCGAGACAGTCAGCGTATACCTAACAACAAATGGTGGGGAAGGCTCACCATTTGTTGTGCACTATGGTTCTGAATCGGGTAGTGTTTCTCCTTTTTTTATAAGATTTTCTCACTAGCAGCACAGAGCTTGACAATATGCCCGATAAAATGTCAACACTTAGTATATGTAAGCTAAAAACATATGTCTGCACACCTGTGCTAAAGCCTTCTCATACTGAGAAGAGGACCATGCTTAGCAGTGGGACAGTATAAATGCAGGGCTTCATAAACGTACACATGTGGGTGTAATACCACACCCACATGTCGGCAACTTATTATCTCTTTATCCCGCCGGGGATATGAATGTAAACAAAGCCGACAGATTTATTATGTTTTTGTTTAGACAATCATTTTGACAAATGTTCTAGGACTGGGCGTGAGATTGACATCGGTTTGTTCTTTGGACACTTGAAAGCAGGATCAGAATCTTATTGGTGCAAATTCATCTTAATGTTAGTAAAGCTATTAAATATGCTCGCCGCACATAGCTGGTGGAGGCAGAGCGTTACCAGTAGCGAAATTTTATATAGCTGAATTAATAAAATAATTTGTATTATTGATGTTTTATATTTGTAATACTTTTACTTCCTACTTTACCTAGGCACAATGTTCTACAGATGATCCTAAAGATTATAATTTTCTCTTGCCCGGAATCGAACTCCTACGTGCTCACACTTCAACCACTGCACTGAGGCATTTATAATGTTAAAAACAAATGAGATATCACTCGGCTCGGAATCACGAAGTTATGCTGCATAAATATTTTATTACTTCTCACAAATTTTATGACCATTTTTATAAAATGTAATGGATGTAGAAGTGTTGGCGCCAGTTGGCCCATCGCCGTGAATCTCGACGTGATGGACAGCTGAGGAAAATGGATAATTGCTCTTATACTACTCATTCGAAGCTGGGGTTATAAATTTTAGTTACGATTTTAACGAAAACAATAGTATAATGGACCGAAGCTATCTTAAAACGTAAGTTTGTTTACTAGAGTTTACGGGAACGTGACCCCGGTATTAGTATCTACGATTTCATGTTTTATGGTACATTCAATTCACAAACTTTCACACACTACACGACAAAGCACAGAATACTGGGCGCCGTATTTCTACTACATACGAGATAAAGAGGCTTATAAATAGGCATTATTATGTATGTGTGAAGGCAATAGCAGACACATTATAAAATACACGTAAATATTTCGCATGTGGTAGGTAGGTACTTTAAGAATTATGTTTGGAATAGCCGACGTATTCAAATGTTTTTGAGCTGGCTATAGTTAAAAACATTGTAACCACGTATGTATTTCACTGAAACTGGACGTTTAGAAGCAACTTAACTTGACAATTGTTGGAATTCCAGGGGTAGTTAAAAACCTATGGTGTCTGACCGCTGGTGTGCCGCTACGACTCAATAGGTTAATATTTATGATGAGTAACAGGCGGCGCTATGAGCACGCAACACTGTAAGTTTGAGAATATAAATGTCATATTCGTGTCGCTGTTGCTGTTGCCACTGCCACGCTCGTTTTATTTAGAACATAATAAGCGTGTTTAGCAAGCCAGCGTGTTCCGTGTTCAATGCAAGACAACAATCTTAATTGAACAGGTGACGTAAATACCCTATGAAATAAATACCAATATTGAATATTATATAACAATTATTGTTTTATATAGAAAACTAGTTCCTAATATACAATCCTGACATACAAAAAAATATAGTACTGCGAACATTTCTTTGGTAAGAACTGTCGATATAAATTAACGTTAAATAATATACTTCAAAGAAATCGACGTAGCAGAATAAGTATAGAATTTGACGCGAAAATATATGTTTAAGTATTTACTGTCTTTATGTAAAGACAATTTTATTTTTATATTTACTTCCTTGATTGAAAGTAGTGTTAAAACTCATTCGATGCCAAACTGTCCTAAGGATCCCTCGCTCTGAAGCGAATACGTGTCGATGTATAATTTGTATTCAAAACTAAACTGCAAGTTGGAGTACGCTCGAATCCCACGACCAGCGGCTGTTCCTTATCAGAGGAGTCCGGTATTGTCAACATTTTTCTAAGAAGAAGAGTACGGGGTGGGTGCGTCTTCACCCAATTATTTTATTGTTTAAATAAGTTTTGATACTATTATTAGAATTTCAATAGCAAAGATAGAACAATCATTTGTGAATACTATCTCTGTATCTGCAAACATAATTCACGCAAAAACAATTATTATTAAGCAATGTGAGTGATTAGTCATTCAGTTGGTCGAAATTTTGAGTATTACAGAACTCGTGAGTCTTATCAGCAAGACGATTGAAATGCTGACTGAAATTTTACCTTCGGATCTGAATTTGGTTCTTTTCTCTGTAGAAGCGATGTTTGAGAAGAGTATTTTATTTTATAGTATAACATTTTATTATTGCAGTTGTTCTTAGAAATATTATATATTATTTGTTTTTGCTTACATCTTTCATTTACTCTTAAGGCTTGGATTATTATTATGTTTCTATTACACATATATTTTCTAACATATATTTAGAAAAATATTAATAATATTATAACTGCGAAAATGTATGAAATTCTTTTAATGTTTGTTACTTAATCATTTTAAATAAATTGTAAATCTTGTCATACAGGTAGCCCATGTCCTGATTTAGCACATACGATAATTTATATGCCCATAATAGGATCCTGTGGGATTCACGTAAGCGTTTATTAAATTCCAAATCTTCAAATTTCAACATTGCGATCTCTGAAAGATCTTCGCCTCTCTAGATCAAACGAAAACAGTTTCGCTAAACAAAAGCTTTGCACAGCTTTGTACGTATTGTACAGAGGCGGGTGGTTTTGACACCCACACCTCCATAACAGATGACTAGATAATCAGATCATTTTAATTATAGCTGCGGCTCTCTGGCGTCGTTACATCATAAAAGTATTGCATAATTGACCCTAGCTATTTAATTGCTGCAATAAAGTTTTAATGGTGTTTGGTATCCCTATATTACGGGGGCTATATAATGTAAGTCTTGTTGAAGTGATGGGTGCCATTAGAAGTAACAAGCACAACTTTTATCGTTTTGGAAATCTTTGGGAAATTCTAAGTTCAGAAAAGTACGTCATACTTATAATATTGTTAAAAAGTGCCAGGTGGAGTATCTACAACCAGATAAAAAATATATTTATCTAAATCACACGTTTCCTTGTATCAGGAATCGGGACTATGACAAAGTGACATTTGTCATTTATAGTGTCATTCATGTCCCATTGATCAATCTTTTCGAAGAAGGCAGTTAGAAATTTGCGCTATACATTTCTTGATATGATGATTCTTGTTGAGAAATTGTAAGGAATACATACCTATACATTGCCAAATATATTGCGTTAATTCAATCCTCCGTATGACTTATCCGCCTTGGATTCAATTCTGGAGTCGCGCTCAGTACTATGGTCTCTTTTTTTAAGAATTTTTCAGTAACTACACGAAGTCTGGATGGTTTTATCGTTGGCAAAATAATGATGTAGGTAATAACTCCGCTTCCATCTTCAGGTATAACAGCATAAAATGATTGTGATTCAATATCTAATTTGATTTAGCTATTGGCCATAAATTGACAACAATTCACGGCCAATTTATTCAACACTGCTAAACAATTTTTGATTGATACACTCATAGCAATCTTACCGCAATGAACGACCAATAATTTTCTTGTGAAGCACTTATAAATAAAAGAGATGAGTATATCGAAAGCTGTACTGTTCAGATTAATATCGCAGAGAGAAAATCACTATCCTTCAGTTTTTGAATTATCAGGGATATCCTGAGCTCAGCGACGACGGTCTCTTGGCGGTAGAATACGCATACGCGTGATTAAGCATCAGTTTTAATATGATAGCCTATCAACTAAATTATTTTAACTACCCACACAGTTTTCTCATTATATTTTCTAACTTACCCGGCGCATTGCTAGAAGTTGTAGATGGAACCAGTGTTGTAAGGTATACTTTATATAGAAAGAATAATGCTCGGACAACAATAATATCTCTTAACGCAAACTAAACCATAAAAAACGTATGAAAAATATTGTACGCTAGTCTGTAGATAGGTTAGGTATTTCAAAATCAGACAAGACTATCAACATGGCAGGTGATACCATCAACGACGATAACTAATTCGCTCACCTGTATATAATAAAATTATAAAATAAATATTAAAACTACAGTATCCATTTGTAAGATCACCACACTCAAACACGCCAATACACGACAAAAATAATAATATTAATAATAATTTACGGATCAAAGTGGCGAGTTTTTGTTACGTCTATATATTATTATGATGCGGTCAGGCGCTTGTGACCTTTCTGAGGACAATCGACTTGTGAGACGTGAGTCCACGAATCAACACTTTCAGAGCTTCGTTTATACTATACATGCGTTTTACAATGTTGCGCTCTAGTCCTCCTGGTCCCGTATACGTTTTAAGTAATGCCTTGGTCGATATCATAGTAGATTTTTATTTCTACTATTGTCATTTCATTAGTTTCAATTATCTACGAAGTTTATTTAACCGTGAAGTCCACAGTTGCTATAAATCAACTGGTAAGACGGTCTTTCTTTTTGATCTCTATATTGAAGAAGGTATATGAGTAATGCTGTAGCTGTAGCTGGAAAGAATATTCATTCATTTCTTAATGAACAATAAATTTGTAGAGTTGTCAAGATTTGCTCGTTTTATTGTATTGGGCTTTGTGTCTCTAAATCTACAATTTTGTTGACATTTCTTTCATCTATTTTCGTTATATTGATTCTGAAGTAGTTATAGATAACACATTTTAGAAGCCTTTGTTGAAATGCATCATCTTTCAAATATAATTTATATCATTTTACTTATAGAATTAGCAGCTACCTTCAGACATCTTATACTTAATGTCCTATTGCCTAATACTTGCGTTTAAATATTTATGTCAGTTTCATAAATTTTCATATATATAGGACGGATTTATATATAAATTAGTTAAAATAATTCTTTACCAAAATGTATAAATGTTTGCCTACCTAATCCTACATACTCTGAATTTGCAATAATACTATTTAATTGTTGTAATTCTTTAGTATTAATGATATTTTATTTGTCATATAAGTATAATATATAGCGAAAGCCTAGAGGAAGAACGTTGGGCTGCAACGCAAAGGTCTCAAGTTTATGCCAAGGCACCATTTGTGCAAAACGCATATTCATTAATTATCGCATGCTTTAACGGTAGAGGAAAACTTCTTAAGAAAACCTGCATGTCTGAAGGTTTTTTATAACGTGTTTGAAGATATGTGAAGTCTGCCAACCTACGCTGTGCTACCATGGTCGACTATGGCTAAACCCTCCCACACTGTGAAGGGGCCCGTGCCCAGCACTGGGACAGTTTTTATACTGAGCTGATAATATTATTATTATAAGTGCATTTTTCTTAATATTGTAATGCTTGTGTATTTTTAATTTTTAGATTAAATGTCTCTTAAATATAACTATTAGGATTAAGATACAGATATAGTCAATACTATTGTATACATAGTCAATGCCTACCTATTTAGCAAGTAAAGTGTTTTCTTTTTTGGTAATCCTTAATAAATAAATAATGACTGCAAGGTCGTAAGACTCCCTAGCCATAAGATTCAATAGTCAGTTCTATATACGCTAATTTCTATGCTACGTAACGGATGCTAGTTACATACCTAGATGGCATAGGTCAAGTGCAGTCGTCAATACGGTGTTTCACTATAGACTTGTCTATTAATGCACTGTGTCATATGTGTGAACACTTTCTACTGTCTAGTAACGAAAGGCCTACAATCTAACAGATCTTCACTAGTCAAACACCATTGGCAGTATTCAAAATAACCAAACATATATAGCATATTTATCCGACTTACCATACATATTATAAACTTGATTTTGCGGTGTCAAGCGCGTGAATATAGGCAGATTTTGTCAAAAAAATTCTGTGCGTAGGGTACAGTACTATTTTTCTAGATAGAAAGATGTCTGAACAAAAAAAATCCTATGTCCTTGCCTATAACCCCGACAACGTGTACGCAAATCTTCCTGATAATAATCGATTCAGCAGTTAAGGCGTGAAAGCATGACAAACAAATAAACAAACTCACATTCGAATTTATAATATTAGTTAGGATGTAAAGGTAAAGTTTGTCGATGTTTCATACTCAATAACGCGTAAACTATTAGCGGCTTTAATTGAAACTTGGCACATACATATAGCTCGCCCTGGAATGTATTAAATGTTCTTTCGATTATAACATACGTACACGCTTTTTTATTCCACTTAATAGAGAGGAATCCTATATTGTCTACCGGACACAGTTCCATACTTTGCGCTGCTACTAAGAATTAATTGTCAGATAATTCCAATAACTCGTTGCCCGACTCGATCATCCAACTTAAAATCTCACGCACAGCAGACGCACTCACTACCACTGTGGAGGCAGTACTGTAGCTCGTAGTACTTTCCAAAGCTCACATGAACGGAGCGACTATTTGATACGAGATAACTCTACTTTCTACAACTGAGCTCGTTAATGCTGAGTGCGCGGCGCGCGTAAATTATGTTGTTTATTTACGTTCGCAGAGCGCACTGACTGCGTCTAGACATAAGTAATGCTCCGAACGGTTCTTACTTAGGTTTATGAATATATTAAAAAAGACGGTCGAAGAACCATCAAGGAATTTCTTATGTTTACGTTAATATTATACTCCGCCCGCCTCGGTGGTGCAGCAGATTCTGTAGTATGACGTAGTATTATGAGATACACGGCGATAAACTTTCTTCCAATTACGAGCGACCCTAAACCATAGACGACAAAATGGGTATTACACACTCTTTGGCCTATACTAAGGATAGGGTTTACACCGTAGTCTGCTTGTAACTAAGCATTCTAAAATGTATCCAAAACGCCAATACAAGTGTAGACAAACGACCATATAATCCATAAAGTAAAGTTTGGTTTCAAAACAATTGAGATGTGGACGTCTCGTTGTACGTAACTGTTGACTTTTCGCTCTTGACGTCGACACAGTTGGTGTGTGAGGGTTGCCTCTTGTGTTCGCGGATCCCAACCTTCAGTGGAGCACGAATCATCCTTGTCATGGCGACACAAAGCGAGCGGCGGGCCGCGGCCCCTTGCACCCAGCTCGCCTTGTTTATTCAATAAACAGCTCCACCTCGCTCCACTCATCCCGCGCCTCGCCTGTCACTTACGTCTATCCTTCTTTTTATCACGATAATACGCTTCACGGTAGCACATCCTCGCGCGATACGATCTCCCTCATCCCGTTCATTGTCTGTATCACGAACGATCGCCGCCACATCATTTTGCTTTTATTAGAAACAATTTGAATACTACTTTCTTCATCAGTAATTTGTTTCAATAAACGCTTTCACGTTATTCAATATTTTTAGCGATAATGCTTTATATCCTTTTTCGAAAATGTCGATAGATTGTCTTTATGGCACACTAAAAACTTTATTGGAAATGTAATTTTAGTAGTTCGGGCTCCGAGTAGGTTTTCACGTTTGAAGCGTCGTGAAGAAGACATTCGCAAAAGAGAGGCGCTGGTACATTCAGGTCATTAATATCGGCATTGAGCCAGTGGCAGCGCCGCGGGGCTCCACGCTCGCCTTAAATAACATATTAGTCTCCAAAGCGGCCGCCGCCATATTTCTCTGCATAACGTATAAGTTTTTCGGTAAGTCTGAACGTAACGAATCGATGCCGACGACAGTGGACGGTGGGAGGATTTATAGTTGCGCGGTACACCCGATGCTGTAGTAATCGGATTTGAAGGCACGCCGTGGTGGCGCGGGGCACGGTGCCCGAGCGGTAGCAGTCCTCGGATTAATGCTCGCGCCACGCGTGATGCATATCTGCCATACCGCACCTAACTTTATGGAACTGTATGAAACAATTCAATGAATTATAATATGCGACCCGCTACTTTTAAATCAAATAAAAACTCATAAAACTCTCGATCCTTCATAACTGCTTTGTTAGTCACGCGGCGTATGTGCTCGCTGTGTATACATATATGTATATGTGCCTATCATAGTCCCAGGTACAATTGGCCGAGACAGTATAAAACGCAATATGCACTCACTACAAGTCTCACTACAATGCACTCACTACAAGTCTCTTCCCGTATGATAAGAATCATAAACATGACTTGAGTATTTACCTCGTATAAAGGAGTGATTTTATACCATAAATATGTTATTAAAACAATTATACAATTTTATACAAATTTTATACAATGATTCGATGCATGTACATGATTCTTTCAACATTCTATTTATCAACGTGTCATCATCAAATCATATTTAGAATAATCA
Source organism: Catocala nupta (assembly GCA_963675205.1). Lineage (NCBI taxonomy): Eukaryota > Metazoa > Arthropoda > Insecta > Lepidoptera > Erebidae > Catocala > Catocala nupta. The sequence goes on from OY776078.1 coordinate 38,832,443, forward strand.
ATTGTGATTCGAATAATAATCCGAGAGAATTAATCGACTGACAGATGCGGGATCATATAATATTCGACTCGATCGATATTTTCTATAGCAACCACACATATATATCGGCATGTAAATAAAAATAGCAATGTTTAAAATCAATATAGTGGCAGACAATAAAAACAAAAGCACATTACCTGTAAATAAAGATAATATATAATAAATGAAGTACCCTGCATTGCGTGTCTTTTATGAACACCTTTTTTGATACATGACGTTGGTAACACTGCGGGTGGTAGCCAGTAATATGAGTAGTTACTCTATTTTATCATATTTATTTGTGATAAACTTGATATTCGCTTTTTTAATCATTTTTGTTTATCATTGAATACTCTAGTTATAATTTTAGGTACATAATATGCAACATAATGTAGATGCAGCTACAATAATAAGTACTGGGTACTGCCATAGCTAATCTCACGCGTATTAAATATACCTCTGAAGGGAGAACAAGAGGTGTAGTACACGTCCACATTTCACCAGCTTTGGTTTTAAGAGTTTTATAGGAGCGGGGCTATTACCCGGGACAGTTCGAGACTTCGTGCTTCTGCGGAGAACTTCTTGACAGACAATACCAATAACACTTTACCTTTAAATTTAACCTATGAACGCATGTCTATGCGTGAGTTCATAAGTTTAAAAAGGTAAAGTAAGTAACCTTCAGTTGCATTACTACATACCTATGACCGGTCCACTAATCCTTATTATAACCTAATATTATAAACGCGAAAGCTTATATGGATGTATGGATGTATAGATGTTTGTTACTCTTTCACGCAAAAACTACTGGACCGATTGCGATTAAACTTGGTATGTAGTTGGATTCACACATAGGCTCCTTTTTATCCCGATATTCCGACGGGACTTACGCGGGTGAAACCGCGGGGAAAAACTAGTATTGTATAATTCAATAGTAGTTGGTGTTTTCTGTACAGACTAGCCTAGTGAGAAGACTAATCAGAATTTTATTAAAGACAACTCTCCCGTACTTTATTGTAAATCCTGTTTCGCGGGTTACTTTACGAACAACGGACACAAAGAATACCCATAGAACAACTATTAGTGTATCACACAAATGTTGACAATGAATGTTGGGAATGTACCCACAAAACTTGGCGCACTGGCAAGGCGTCTACTTACGCCATTAACGCCATCCGTATAATCAATTGTTGCAAAAAAATTGCCTAAACTATACAAGTTTTGCCAACATCCAATGTCACTATAGTATTTGTAACTGCTATAATGACAGACAGACATACTAAATGTTTTAATAAATTTTAATTATGGCTTGTATTATTATGTACCTATTATTGTGTTCATGTAATATTATCTGAAATAAAGAGTATTATTAATAAAAAAAGGTTTTTTTATGATTTTCTTACATCGTTTTTTATAATCAGTGCATAGTTACACCTTTTAAGTAATAGTTTCCAGTGTTGGGAAGCCCCATATTATTACAATTCCTTTTTTATTTAATTTATGCAGGTTGATGGAATTTGGTAGCACGCGAGTGATTGCCCTGATGTTGTCAGTAGCTGAATTCTCCGATAGCCGCTTGCCATCAGGCGAACCATATGGTTATTTCTATATAAACAATGAACAATTGGTGCAGCAATTAAATAATATTATATTCCGTTTTAAGTACAAAACTGTAATTTTAACTTGTCCTCTATAACATTTACTTTAAAATTAAATAATTATTTGAACGTAACGCTAAAATAAAATACCTCAACTTGAGGAGTCGTATTATTCTTTGTTGGTATATGGTTTTATATTTAAGCGTATTGAGAAATAGTAATAGTATAGCAAGCTGATCATAATTATGATGACATAGTCAAAATTAATTTATTAATTTAGACCACAAAGTACGTCAATGTTTATGAGTTAGTTCGTTTACTGAATTTACATGTAGATTAGTTGCTAAGTTCAGAAGTTGAGCTTATGAGAATATAAGTTCAAGAAACTCACGTCCACTCTTTTTAATCGCCATTCAATTACAATTTCAGTACGTCACAACTCATATATACAAGATTGCATTATAACCAAAAACAAAATACATATACGTTTTTGGCTTGAGTAGGTGGATCAATTCAATTTTATTTTCCTCGTGATTTTATACCATTCTAAATACAGTTTATTATATTTGATTGATGTGAATGTCAGTATTTGTCGTTTTAATTTTGACTTGGACATTTCCTCACCATTTCGGATGTGTCGTTAGCACTTTCAAGAGGTTATTAATAAAGATAATTCAAGCAATTTTGACCTGAGGAGAAATTTGCGTTTTTCCTGTTTATATGTCCAGCTTTTAAATACATTTTCTGCATTTAATACCACTACTACTGTAAAATTTTCAGAGAATTACATTAGCCAAATACTTATTACTAATATACAGCCCTAACATATAAACACACCTTACTATAGCACACTGTATTTAAAATCTGTGATATAATTGGATACAACTTTCAATACATCTGACACAACACAATCATAAACTGAATCAATTGCAACTTCTTTTAATAAGAGTTATAAAATGTGTAATTGAAGATCGTGGTCATATTACATCAAATTAAAACTGATTAGTTATAATTTGATTTTCGGGGTAATCACAGTTTATACAAAAATATTGAATAAATGATTTTGTTTGACAAATAAAATCATTTATTCATTGATAAAATGCATTTCTATTTACTATCGATATTGCGAATCTATCTTGAAAAGGAACTCTGAAATGAATTTAATGTAAGTAATAAACATCGAGAATGATGATAGAATGTCCGGTTTTGTCCATCAATGTCCGTGAAAATAAAAGAGTTAAATAATGTTTTAATTAATCTGAGCAATTTCTATTTCGTCTTATATTATAGAGCGTGTATATTTTGTAGATGGGATATAATCTTTCAGAGATTTCTAATTATATTATAAAATTTCGAGTTTATTACGACTTTATTTGAACTAGGGATCAAAATCTGATCCATAACATGCTAGTTTGAGTTCTTTTCTTTTTATAAATTTTAGACTTGTGCCCCTGTCCTTCTCTATAATTATAAACTTTGACAATGCCATATCTAACACTCCTCGTGCGTGCAATATGCTTAAAAGGTGGTACAAGATTGTCTCTTCAGCTAATTAATATATTTTTAGCACTTTACACAGATTCCTTTAAAAAAAAAAAGAACAAAGTTACACAGCTATTTATTATTTAAACGAAATTATTAACAAAACAACAATTATGGAACAATTAGCCGTTAATGTTATATGAACACAAATTACATATATCAAATTACAAATTATGACAAGCGTTTGGCAACGATCTTAGCGATTGAAGCTAATGAAACGAAATGGCCAAGGCAATGTGCCAACCGTCTTTATATAGGAATGGCTCGGTGTTGCTACAAAATAATGTCTGTTGGTATTGATTATCCTTATAATATACATTTTAGAATATTATATTTTCCTATTTCTCAGGGCGATAGTAAGTGTGTAACAAATATAAGCTTTATTTCAAATTAAATATCATATGACTTATGACTTTCACAATACAACAATCAATACTTGGTTTCATATAGTGGTTTTAATACCGTCTGCAATGCTGATATCGACGCTAAAAGTGATATTGTTCAAATACAGGAATTTAAATCTGAATATTTAAAGGTACTAACTTATGGGCAGTCATCAATAAGAGTCATAGAAAATAACAGCAAGAAACAATTGCTTGAGGTATTATCTTAGGCATCGACCTGTTAGGTAATAAATACGAAATTATTATTAACTAAAATATTTTATTTTAAATACAATGATGCTGATATCCAAACGAGTGAGCAGTGGAATCCCATATTGAGACAACTTGTCCTGTTTAGTTCCGTCGATTACGTACTCTCCACCTATTAAGGTATCGTGTATATTCTTGTCAACAGGGCAAATCCCCAGTCCCTGTAGTTCTAAAGATCGCATGAAGGAAAACCTAAAACAGTAGGCCTACTATGAATTGCAAAAACCGAAGTGTCGGTCCGATTCTTTGTACACATTCATTGCAATATTCGTCTCGAATTTCGGTACGAAGCCTTTTGTCCTAAACTCTTCTTTCATAAAGTGGTCCGAACAACAGAGTAATGTAACTTTGAAATAAAGAAATCTAAAGAATTAGATTGTAAATTTATTTAGTTCTGCTCTAAGTTTCGGATAGACATTTTCATGAATGGGTTTGTCAACCAAAGACTCTGGTACATTCATAATTTCCTAATGCCTGATAATACATTTTTGAAAATTTCTGTAATGCGATCTTAGACCTCTCTTATATGCCGAAGAATTTTCAATACATTATAAAATGCAAAACATCCTACACACTAAGACATTTACTATCCTGAACTCACCGAAAACAAAAGCACTTATGCCACATTTACAAAGCGTTCTCAAGAAATTAATTTTGATCATATTTACCGACATATAAGACAAAATACAATAGCGCCGTATATACACAAGAACACGCATTCAAATGAAATAGGGTGGTCTATTCACATACATAAATAACACGAAACGCAGTAATGTATGTAAAGCACAATATTGCGACACGATGAAGAGAATCACCCTTTTATGATAATGTATACATATGATAAGTAATGCAAGTTGGCGTCTTTACTCACACATGTGCGTATTAAGTTATTTATCGCTTGTAATTAGCAGGCGCATTATGTGTGTGTGAAAATGAAGTAGCTCGTTGATGTCTTTTGTATGGACGGGACGGTGGAACGAGCTTAAAATCCCAAGACACTATGCTAATTGATCTAACATAAAAATAAAGATTTAACACTGCTCGTGCTGTTGGTGTGGTAAAATGGAACTTATGGATATATTAATCTATAAACCAGCAATGTATAGGGCATACGTCTGAAATAGAAATGATGCACAGGAAATGTCTGTCATTAAGTTAATATGTTTATATGTACTTACTTATTGCTTAGTGCTTACACTTACTTGCTTACTTTGATTGCAAATTGATTACACGCCACCGCAATACACATGAAGGAATATTTTCAATAAATAAATATTGCAATCAAACGTGTCGTTGTAATAAGCGTGTTGTTTAGACTAATTGAGTTAGAGAGCATTCGCTCTAACGTGTTTTGCTTGCAATCTAATTAGTTTGTTACCTCCAGTACGAAGTACATATTAACACATTGCCTAAGAAAGATAAAGAGGTCACCTGTCTTGCAAAAAATACCTATCTTACGTTGTCCAATTTATTATAGGCTACTATATAAGTTAACATCCATAATAGTTATGTCAAATATCTGTCTCTAGTAAGCCAGACAATCGAAAGATAAGGTGTGAATTTTGGCCTTATTCGGTACAATTATGCATTTATTGTTGTACCATTAGTGGGCTGGAGGGTCTATGTTCAGGCGTGGTTTTCAAACGTCTGACATGATTAATTAATCGTGACTCACCTACGAGATAAACAAAGACGTACGTATACTTTGAAAGAAACAAATGTATATATTTTTCTTTTTTAAAGACATTTCCAAGATGTAAGCACTAGTAAGCACTAGGCATAAATCCTGTGTCGCAGGGGACTTAACAAACATTCAAACAACGGGAAAAAAAACACCCAAAGTCGCAACAACCATTTGTGGCTCACACAAACTTTAGTCCCGTGTGGGATCCGAACCCACAACACTCGCCGCAGTGGCAATGGCGACGCGACCGTTTAAACCACTATGCCATTGTAAACTAGATAAACACATTCCTTTTATGTAAATTATCCATCAGAAACAGTACTTTGCCCGGGTGAAAGGCTTTATGTTCTTTTCTATACTCTTGACAACGTGTATGCGAAATTTCATAATAATCAGCCAAGTAGTTAAGACGTGAAATCATAAAAATAAACTCACATACGCATTTTAAATATAAAATTTTGGGTTAAGGATGATTTTACATTAGTTTATTTACAATTTAATGGCCATTGCCGGACATAAATCTAAACAGATGTTTATTATTATACTTAATTAATGTCATCCTTTTTGTTTGAAGAGTATATTAATAGAATCTGTCTTTAATATTACTGATATGCATAATATTATCATTTGATATATTACGTATTTAATTGTGAAGTTCCCCGTGTATGTCCACATCTAAATTCGTGGTTTCTGTACAAAATGAGACGGTCATTTTAAAAAAATATTAAAAGGTAAACGCCTACATCTAACCTACCCCTAAAAAAAGAGACGAGATGAGATGCGATTCTAATAATACTAATAGTAAATACATAGATCGCAGAGATACTTTTAAATCCCAGAGATAATCTATATATTCATTTAAAATAAATATCTAGTAACATATTTACCCGACGCGGAACGCGAACTCGTGAATACATGGTCAGCAATTGTAGTTCATCACTGGCGTTGTTTGTGTAACTTCTATTCTCGAGGAACCGATCAATCAAAGTATTATTATTATTTATTTTAATAAAGGCCTCTCCCGCACTAAACATAATGCCTATGACGCGGAGGACTTTACAAACATTTTAAGAACGGACATAAGACCCGGAATGCATTTGTTGTCCTGTGTAAGATGGAACTCACATCACGCGGCTCAGTGCCCACTAAAACCAATGTGCCATTCACGCTGCCATATTGAGTGAGTCTTGCAAAAGTCATCAAAGCATTTTTATATTTGAAAACACGTATAGGACTAGGAATAATATATACTTATATAATGCATATATACCTAACTCTCCAAAATTATACAAGCGCGATCCTATATATACTACATACATATATTTATATTGTTTGTCTACTCGTTTCCTTGCATCGTATTTAATTGCACATAAGCATATTACGCGATTTAAATAGGACTGAATTTAAGCCAATTTGTGACGCCAGAACGTAAAAATTTATTGAAATTAGTTGTGCTAAAATGTAGTTTCAAAATACTTTTTATTGTATCTGTCGCTGTCGTGCAAAGGTTTTGAATGCGACTGATGTGCATTATAGATGAGCAGCGATAGCACAGTGGAGAGACCAACAGACTGCAATGCAGAGGGTCTCGGGTTCGAACCCACGTCGCGCACCTCTGACTTTCGGAAGTTATATGACTTTTCGAAATTATGTGCGTATTGATTGACAATTATCGCCTGCTCCGTGCCTCGGAGAGCACGTTAAGCTGTCGGTCCCGGCTGCCATGAACATCTATGGCAGTCGTTATTGGGGAAGTCGACACAAAAGATCCTACTGGGTCGAAGTGTCGCCAGTCTGTACTGACTGGCCCCCACAGAAGATAAGATAAGATGTGCATTATATTGTTTTTTTACGATAATATACTATCAGTAGCAACGCAGAGTCTTGAATTATGCTCAGTTGACGGCAATAGCCTACCTGGACCTATACAGTTATATGTTTATTCATTTATTTGGACATCCAGTAGTTGTTACATTATTTCTGCATAACTAAAAAAGACCACAAATGGTAGGTAGCTAACTGCACAACATTTAAAGCTATCACAGCATTCATGTTGCCGTTCTCTATGCACTGTGGATAACATGCACATCAGTGTCCCTATTACCTAAGACCTTAAATGATACTTGGCAGATGTGATTTTCTTTAGATTTAGATTATTCTACACCTCTACCTATACCATCGTCAATTGCGTAATTTGGGTGTAAAAAGGAATTAAACCAATATCAAAAATAAACATTTAACTTTCTCTGTTAACAAAACTATTACGCTCATTGTGATGAAGTTTCACTACATGTTATAACACAAAGTTCAACGCCGTGTCTGTCTATCTGTTCGCGATAAGCTCAAAAACTACTGAACGGATTTTCATGCAGTTTTCACTAATAGACAGAGTGATCCATAAGGAAGGTTTACGTGTATAATTTGTTAAGGTTACCTCTGCGAAGCCGGAGCGCGCGGTTTAGCTAATCAAATATAACACAGTCTAGAATTGTGCACAGTACGTACCTATTATACAGTTATATGTTGTAGACAACATGTACATCAGTGTTATTACGTACTACCTTAAATAATACTTAGCGAAATGAAATTATTTATTTATTTGTTAGTATTAAGTATTCTTCACAACTCCCTACCCCATATTGAATGAATAGTTCTTAACTAATTCGTGTCTAAAACGAAAGCTATATTTATACGTTTGATTTTCAATGTTTACAAAACTATTACGCTTATTATAATTAAGTTTAATCTTATATAATCACAAGCTTTAATTAGTTTTGTGTTTCTCATATTTAGGATATATGGAAGAAGTGAAGGAAAGTAGCAAATGATTTAATGATGAGCTCATTTATATCAGCTCGATCGCCTGTTGAAATAGAATAGGAAACCAGCTTTAGTATAACACGCTGTAACACTGTTCCAGCGTTTCGGTGTTCGCGCATTCCTTTCCTCCCATCACATCTCTTAAACTGAGTTGCCAGAGTAGATAACGCGCTAATGGTTCACTACTATAAGAATAATACTATTGCAAGCTTGAAAGGCTACGAACAAGTACACCTAATCATAGATAGATTTCTCCTAGCATAAAATTAACCCCTAAGGATTAATAATATTACTATGTACTAGTATTTGCCCAGTGTACGAAATTCGACCGTCATTATTAATGAAAATGTATGAAGTCTAAAAATAAACTATTTAGAAATAATTCATTTTGCCAATATGTCTTTAATAACACTAATGCTCGATAACGACTAAACGTAACAAAAATAAAAATAAAAATGGTTTTTAAATAAAGGAGGAAATAGTACTGAACTATTTTGCCTTTTCCTATTTATCATATTACCAACGTAACGAGCAAACCTTGAAATATTATATGTTATGGCAACTCTAGTTTCATTAAATTAAATTTGTCATCTACTACAATAGCGTATCCAAGTAAAGCTCTGGTTTTTCCTTTTAATAAATTACCGCATCCATACATTATTTCATTTTATTCATGTGCAGTATCCTACAAAAAGAATAAACACTTATGTACTCAGTACCTATACGGAATAGAAAAACGTAAGATATAGCATACAGCCGCCTCGCATATATCACATTTCTTGGCAGATACATACGTAAATATAGAACAGAAACTGATGCATCGGAATTTATACAAACTATAACTCTATCATGTGTTAATTAGAGTTCAGTTTAGAATAATAACATACATATAAATAGCATGCTTAAATCAGACTAAAATATGATAGGTTAACACAGTCAGATATTTAAATCAATATCGCTGTATATTTTTGACACTGGTTCTATTAACTGCCACTATGTATATTTCAATGGTACTATTGCACTGTTTTTTGCGACAGATGGTGAGGTCTAAAGTTCAATTCCCAGTCCAGACATAATGCTATTCGTCTAAGTCTCAAATCACGCTTATTATACGTCAAAACGATCGATCTGTATTAAATGAAATTTACAACATGGCTGGCAGAAAGTGTATAACATATCCACCTCCATCCACCATCAGAAATACAAATCATCACCATCAGAATATACAAATGTATGACTGTGGAAGATTTGACACTTTTCCGTAAGTGTTTCAGTAAATAAAAGTAGTGACTTATACTAATACCTATACAAGTTTAAAGGAGATATGCATACGTAAACACGGCATACAAATAAAGTAACTATGATCAACTAATTAAGACTTCAAATCCGAAACATTTTTCTCTTCTACATGCTGATGCCAGTTTGCCGTTCGTTTATTTGAGATTAACACAGAAGCCGCCAAACGATTTTTGACAAAGTTTTAACAGTTCAGCAGCTCGGGTTTCAATTTTAAATCTAAGCTACGTTTTATTCAATTTTGTTTTGTATACCCTTACGTATGCTGCGTAGTAAGATTGCGTGCCTTGGAAAGAATGTAAAGCCGTTGGTCCTACGCCTGATATCACTACGTTCGTATGGGATCATGAGAGTTAGGGATCAGAGAGTGCACATGTGTTACACACATACTTGTGCACTATAATATCCTGCACAAATGGCAAGTCTCCGTTATGATTGGTTGTAGTGACGAAAATTCAGTCTGGATGACATTACTTTAAAGAAAGATTCATGTAAATGACGTTGTTGGCAAAGAAACAATCTAGTACTTAACAAAAATCAGTAGCAAAAGAAATAAAAGTCGTAATCCATTATTCTCAAGGTGGAAACACCGTAGCTTCGCATCCTACCTATCGTACTACCAACGTGAACACACTTCTAACCCAAGCATAATAGGCAGCAAAGTATAAGGACTAACAATTTGTAACCGAACCACCTAAACCTAAATCTGTAGCAATAATATTTTAAATTAATTTGTGTTTATGAATATAGCTTCGAGAATGTTATGAACAACTTTTAAACATGCAGACGTATGTTATGCATACACAATGTTATTATAAAAAAGCGATCGTTATATTAGTAGGTAAATATGTTTGTATGTCTACAGAGGACGATAGGTGATATGACCTTTGCTCAGGTCAAAGAAAACAGACTTCCAACTCGAAACTCAAAGTAAATATAATTTATTTTTATAAACATGCTGGCAATATTGTTTGCATTTGACTTCATTATAAAACTACTATTATTGCATCGGAATTTTAATTACGAATGTTTGTCAACATATTTTCTAATTATACCTACCTACATGCATATTTTCAGATCTATATATCAATGTCAATGTAAAAATTCGTTTCTATATATTTATTAACTTGGACATCCAGTAGTTATTACATTAATGCTTATTCTAACTAAAGAAATACTAATATTAGCACTAAATACCTATATAACTTTTTATGGTCCACCATTTTTATGTGGCACCATTTAAGTATAGGTATTATAGTATAGTTTATCATATATTAATTTAGGTAACAAAGTAACACTTATGGACCTCAAAATCTATTGATTATTATTATTACTAAGGCGGTAGGATAAGGTGGTTTAACTTCTTACTTAGCTGACTATGGTTTCAGGTCCCAGGTTTAAGGGCAGCGTCCAGTTACCATAAAACCGCTAAGTGATATGTGGACTTATAAATGTAATTTAGTGACTTTAGTTAGCGAACTACTTTTGTTTAGAGTTTCCTAACAGAAAACTAAATAAATCTTTGCCCGATTGTGGAATAAAATCCCAGATTTTATGCATAGCGATTGCATCCATTATCACTGAACTGCAGAGTAATTCTATTTAATGAGGTAATTATAATTATTTTTATATTATATAAAATTGGAAATTAAAAAAATGGTTTACATTAGATAATAATAATAATAATATACCCCTATATATATATATATATACCCCTCTGGGACAGTCGTTATCTCATCATGAGACTAACGCGATACCGGAGGGCACAGTACACTAGCTTTAAAACTATCACCTTCGCCTTGTGATATAAACAAAAAATGTATCACCAGGTTAAATTAAAGCGCACAAACCGCAGGGCAGCTTGTGGCGGGCTGAATGTGAGTGGCGACACTGCGGTCCTGAATGCCTCAGAGAGTTGGTTAGGGCCTCGTCCCCGGCTTGCCGTTACTGGTTGGCTGGGGTGGAACTTCAAGAGCGTCCGTAGGACTCTCAACTCTGGCTTGCCTTGGTCGGCCGGTCAGAGGGGGGCTGCTAGAGCTATATGCTTGGGGGTGGAAGTGTCATTTTCGAGGGCATAACTACGGGGAAACCCGCTCCGGGTCTCCGTTGTCACGAGACCCGTGATGGTGAAACCGGCGCCGCACCGCTCGACACCCCTAGCCACTCGCACCGGTGTTGCCCTCTGCTGCTGGCTTGTATGCCTATAGTGGCTTATCAGGGGGCCCATCTAGTGAGTTGGCGAGTCACCGTCTGCCCATTGCATTGATGCTATTAGAGTATTCAGGGCAGACCCCGTTTTTCATCCATAGTTAGCAATATACCGGTCCACCAAACACCCATACCTATAGCCCATATATTAGAATCTATACGTAGCAATAGTCCTACGCCTGCTGCGGCTAGTGCCGCTGTAGGTGTTCCATCACACCTTTGATTAAAACTTTCGAAGGGCCTCTTCACGTTGGACCCATGTCTCTAATATAATATGTTAGAAAGTACCTGTGATAAGAGAAACATAATAATATAATAATAATAATAACAATAATGTCATTTCATATAATGTTAACAATGATATGAAATGTAATTTATTAATGAAATGAAATATATTAAACACAACAATAAGTAAAACACAGTAGATAATTATTGAACACGACGAGTAGTACCCAAGGTAAGATCTAACTTGTGTTACGGGTACCAGGCTCCACTTACAGGTTTCTTAACAGTTCGGTATTCATTTAAGTACGTACATTGATGTTTAGATAGCTTGTATATTCAAGAAGACTATTGAGTATATGTTTAACATGAAGCTATGCCGTTAAAGAGCACATCAGAAATATTAAAGATCTTTTAAAACTTGTTTAACAGTAAGGTATACTTACTATGTAGACAGCTGTTAAATTCATATCATCTGTTAAAGAATTCAGTTCATATAGTAAACGATGCTCGGCTAACGCATTATTTCTATTCTCTTTATTGCTAATCTTAAAATACTACTCAATATAAAGTTATTCTTGCTTTCCAATGATTTTAAAACAATCAATAAATGAATGAATACCTAGCTAATTAGTTAATTACTACACAGTAACGAAGACTTTATGGCTAGAATGTAAAATAAATTATTGATACGAGAAATTGTTGTACGCCAACAAGAATGCGACAGACTAAAATTTAAAAGTACTTTTTAGGATTTAATTACTCTGTTCATTTTGACTATGGTAACGTCTTTAGCTCACAAGTATCTCTAACTTTGGTACCAAAAAGCTCCGATATGGTTCTAAAAAAATTAAAACGAGATAATAGAAATCTTCAAAACGTGGCTTATTCTCAATAACTAAACATATATTTCTTTTTATAACTACATTAAGAAACCAAAAAGATTTATTATTTGTTCTAATAAAGGTTAATTATAATAAGTTGACACATCAAGTCATAATGCACTTTTTATGTAGATAATAATAACGTCTTGAAAGCATTTATTTCAATGTTATCACTTAACGTAGTGAACAGTTCATTATGTTTGGTTATAGAATACGACGGCGACGACGTACTGATTGCGACTATGCGCTATCTTTGGGCCTACAAGAAATCGCAATGTTGTAGAAATAGCCATCTGAATAATAAACCTCGGTAAAATTATTAAATGTATTTTATTAATAATTTTGCTTACGATAATTTTAAATTAATTAAGGTTAATGAATCTGCGAATTAAATTCGAGAGATAATAGACATATTTGCCGATTGATATTAGTTTTAACGCATCTATTACTAAGACAGGTTATCATATACCTACTTATCTTTTATAAGGTATCTACCTATTGTCAACGATCATTACTAAAATCATTAAAATTAAAGTTGCCTATAATACCTACATTAAATGTAAAAAAACTCAGATACAAATCTTACTAATTGATCAGAATAATCAGTTGATCAGTAAACAAGAAATATCCGTACACCTCTTTTATTTATAATATATTTTTATTAATTATAAAGATAGCATGACACGCGCGCGTATTTAAATATTAATGCAGAACAAAATAGGAAAGAGTGTAGTGTATGCCAAAATATGCATTGTAAAATTATTTTCATCGTCACAGCGAATAGGTATTTAAGTATAATTTTGACAGGTAAAATATTTTACTGTCCGGTTTCACAGTAACTTTTGAGTCCAATGAGAATATATTTTTTCACATTAGTATTCATTGTTATCGTTTACGTGGGCGTTATAATTTGTGAATGATAATATAACATGTCTTAATAGGTATAATAATCGCGTTACGCTATTATGTTTAGGAGTCGCGAGCGATTGATAGAATAAGTAGGTGTAACTCTACCAAAAACATTGTTATGTTACTAAAAGGTGTTCCATACCTACTGCGAATATATTTTATATTTGAGGGAGAAATCACAACAAGTCTAACCACAAAATGAGCTTAAACATAACTTAAAGTCTCTTCGTGTAAAAGATGTGTAATTTCATAAAAGGTTTTGACGAGTACTCTACCATGTAACATGATTAAACCATCTCGCATGCTTATTACTGCTGTTTTTAATTACAAATGTCACCTAATACAATCTTAGATGAAATGTTTAGTATCAGCAATACGAACCTAGATATATCTAGCGGTACATAACATGATACACGCACTTAGCGCGTTATGTTTCAACGCAAAACACGGAAGATTTTAAACAAATTACTTTAGTTAGACTATAGATTCTTATACACGTACAGGTACTTAGTTAAGCATATGATTGCCATCTCTAATACTTAGGTACATATAAACTTCCACGGAATGTTTCTCTTCGGCGGAGCTAAAGCAAACACTAAACAATTACATAGTTGCAACACATATGCGCCTAGTATCTCGTAACATACGCGGCGGCCTTACCTTCATCTCCAGCTTTACACCCAACACTTTGGCAGTTGTCGCAGGATCGTGTTCACAAAACAAAACATAGGCATGTGCGGGATTCATACACCGTCATTCAACTGTCAGCACATGTCACCCCGCGGCGCGCTCTGCGGCGGCAGGACACTGGGCCGGGACGAGGCAGGCTGCGCGCGCGCCCGCACTGCGCGATAGTGGCGACGAGACTGAGCGGAGGCGCAGGCCGAGGCGGCGCCGGCCTCGATGGGGCCTGGCCCGCGCGCGCCCATTGGCGTTCCGCCAACCAAACCACGCCTCTTCGCACACACACTCAACGAAAGCCTCCACCCACCCTCCGCACACTGGTCTATGTAAACTGCCGACCCTGCTACGCGCCCTCGAAAAATTACCCCGCAGAATTATTAGTACGTCCGTACGTTTAATAAAATATCGCCAACCGGCTTTCTGCGTGACGTATTGGATTTCAATTACCTTTGAATTCCTGATTGAACACCTCGGCTATCATCAATATTTCCGATTTTTATTACTTTTTAAGTGAACTTATTACACTGGAGTATTTAAGATTGGAGTTAATCGTTGATCATGGTAAGATCCTTGAGCGAGAATTCGTTTGATTTAAGACAACGCTATTAACTTTTATAGGCATTTTATGACAGCGCGCCGAGTGGAATGTTCTACCTTACAGTCTTAAATTATATTTATATGATTTATATTTTACTGTATGAATCAATCAAAATCAAATGTATCTACAATATTGAATAAACATTAGGTATGTTAAAAATATCTTTAAGATAGGGTCTTGGAAAAGGTGAGTATGAACGAACCAAGTGTCTTAATGAATAACATAATTTATCTGTGGGTACACAATACTATTCTCGAACCCAGAATCCTTGATACTTTCTCAGTAGCATGGCGTTATGTCCATTTAAACCACTATGCCAATTGTCTGTCCTCGTCATGTTTTTAAAGGTGATTAATCTAATAAACATCTAAATTAGGTAATTATTACTTTAAATAAATAGAATTTTCATTTTTTAATAATAATAATATTTATTTCAATAATAGGTACAATAATTTATAATAAATGACTCATTAATTTATAAAAATACTGTTGTTGTTGTTTGCCCGAATTAGATTGAACCTGTGGCTCGGCTCATTCTATGGTTTTTGAGAATTTATTTACTAGAATGTCAATACCTAAATAAAGCCGTTGAAAATCAAAATTTGTCAATCTTACCATCGTCAATTGTACCTACCGAAGCACAGCGCAATTACCAGAGAACGCGCAAAAGATTACAAAGCATATCTTTTAAATGGTAACCTAGTGGAAAACGGTTGGACAGCCACGCTGAGGTCTCAAGTTCGATCCCAAAACACCTCTGGCTTTTCGAAGTAATGTTAATAATGATTCGTTGCTCGATTTAACGGTGAATAAAAACATCGTGAACAAACCTACCTACATGTCTGCGAGTTCCCCATAAAGATTTCGAACATATGTATCTATGTGAAATCAGCCAACCCGTGCTGGGCCAGCGTGGTAGCTTGTCCCGTCGCCCACATGGAAGAGGCAACAGCTTATATTGCTAGGTATATATTACATAGGTAAATGTTTGATAATTCATTAATTAATCCGATCTGTATTCTATAATTTGCATGAATATTTTGCTACAAAGTGACACATGATTTAGGCAAGAATATAGAATTTTATTAATTAGTTTTATTATAATACCTACTATGTATTGCAATTCCCAATTGGGTTGACTGTTGAAATGATATTTATTAGGTAAAAACCTATATTTACGTACACAGTTTAAGCAATAAATGTTTATGTCTCTAAAGAGTCTAAATAAATTGAATAATATGCATATATTGATCTAACGATCAAAGACTGTATCACCACCCCTAGTTAGTGGTAGGTATCAGTAATTTTACTTTTTAAGACAGGATGCTACTCTGTGTTTAACTCAATATTTTTCTCTTGTTCAAGTAAGATTAGAATAATACCTCTATATTAAATACAATAGTGAAATGGCTCTATGACCAACCAACCAATAACAATTGGTTCATCTATATTAGGTATATAAAAAACTTGTGTCACGGTATTTGTGGCCACACTCCTCTGAAACGGCTCGGGCGATTTTTATGATTTTTTTATTTATGTTGGTACGTATGAGTCGTAATGTATATTTCATACCGCTAAGTACTAAGGGTGTCAATCTAACCTACATTTACACCAGCGAAGCCGTGGTCAAAAGCTAATATATTATAGAATGCTTTATATGCATGCCATGGCATGCCATACTACACCATCCTTTCTTAAGAATTGTTGAGTATTCAGCAGAATATGAGGTACTTTGATAATATAAGTTGTGCCACAAGTTGTCATAATAGTTTTATAAGATGTCTGTGTCTAAAAGAAGTTGCCTGTCATAAACACAGACATCTTATTTCAGACATAAATCCTAATTTGCTTCACCCGTATCCTATAAATTAACCATATTTTGAATATTGCTGTTCTTATAATAACTCTTGGATTGCACGAATGGCGTAGTGGTGGAAGTGGTCGCCTCGCCATTAACACTACGCCATTCTGGGTACGAATCCCACACAGGACAGAAACTGGTGAGCCACAAATGGTTGTTCTGAGTCTGGGTATTCTTTGTGTCCGTTGTTTGAACGTTTGTAAAGTCCCTCGCGTCACAGGAGTTACACCTAGTGCAGGACTTGTCTTTTTAAAAACGACTGGACATGAAAACATTTTTGTGTATGAGAATTTAAAGTTTGATTCATATAATAATATAATGACGTCAAACGATTCAAATTACAAAATACTTGAATTTTATAATCGCTAGAATATGACTCGCCCAAAATGTAAAACTTCATCCCATTCGTTGCCATTCTTAACCATTCGACCCTACTATAACCATAATCTCGAAAATTTGAATGTTTAATCAATCCCTTTAAAAGTATGCTCTAAGCTTTTAGAATATTACGCACGTAACATCCATTCATATTATGAGTCACTTTGTATAATTTACCTGCATTATATCGTCGAATGACGCTCTGCTACGTGTGTTGCAGTTGAAATGAGATGGTAAGCATTATATGTGCCATTCAAGCGAATACTTTAATGTACTAACTGCGTTTGAAAAGTAAATTGTTTACTCATACCGCGTAGTTTTAAATTGGTTTGCAGAACTACTGCTATGGCATGTAGGACAAAACACGTACGGGGCTGTTCATAAAAAAATTCATGCTTAATGTTTAATATGATGGATACTTAAAATTCGTAGTATAGTATCCTAACTAATATTATAAATGCGAATGTGAGTTTATTTGTTTCGCTTTCACAGCTTAACTACTCGACCGATCATCGTGAAATTTCGCAAGCACGTTGTCTGAGGTACGGAAAAAGACCTTTAATCCTAATAAAGTACTGTTTCTAACCTAACCTAAAATTACATACCTATACACGAGCGTAGCCGCCGCCAAAATTTATTGCCTAATAAAAACATTGTGAAAACACTTAATTCATTCATTTTCTGTAAACCTTGTAACGTAGTTCTTAGGGAAGTCTTAGTTGCGGAAATAAATTAAATACTGTAATTCGCAATTAGGCGATCTATAATTTACAAAAGACGGAAGATAATACAGTTAAAAGTATCTCAGAGCGTGATACAATAAAAGGCTTCGGTGCGAGGTCCGGCTGGAGCACAGATTAGACGCTTAACTAGCAGAGCGTCGGCAGGCTAAAGAAGCGCGATCCAGGGCGTGGCCGTGGTTTTATTTGCGCCGCGGGAGGAAGAGGCGCTCCCACGCCACGCGCCGCCGCTGTAAGCGAGCCTCTGCCGAGGCACGCCTGGTCAAGTATGCATTAAAAAAAATATGTATATGAGTTTTAAAAGTTTAAATTCTAACGACTTTATAACCCTCTTGTAAGTTTGATGAATATGGCCGTGAGATTATATGATGTCTCTGAGATTATATGTTCTAGTTTAATAGGGTAACTAAAATGGAGAAGATTGGTTATTGATTACTATATGTCTTGTTTAAATAGATAAATGTTACTATTGTTATATAATATCCTATTTTATTTGCCATCCCGTCCCTCCTAAAATATTAAGGGCAATATATTGCCATATAAATAGACTATATTATATCTTATTGGATACGAAATAATAAGAACATTTTGCCTTCTTCATCGCGGATGTCATGTTTTGTTAACAACATGACTGTTGGTTATACCCACCTATTTTTATACTAATGTAATAATAGTACCAGCCCCGTATTAAAACTGTCTCACTGTGAGAAGGGTTAGGCCATTGTCCACCAAGCTGGTCCAGTGCGGGTTAGCAAACTTCACATATCTTCGAGAATATTTAATATTGTCTTATGTTTACGCGAATGTTATTCATTGAAATTAAACTACTATATACGGATTTTATCGCGTTATTTATCACTGTATTACAAAATTTTGAAAACATTACTAGGGTAATGTTTTCAAAATTTTTTAGTTTTACTACTATTGATTTTATTTTACTAATTTATAAGCTAATAAAATTATTTAAACTATTAAATCTATTTATTTTTGGTTTACACTTTCCCCGACGTCTCGGTTGCTTTTCAGCAAGGTCACGGGGAGACTAAGATGGTAGTTGTCTCAATGTTCCAGTGTAGTTATTTCAAAGTACCCGAACATAATTTAATTATTGGTGTTTCAATTTACGCAGAATGAGTTCAAAGTTCTCGAAAACTCTCTCGTTCTCAAAGCTCGAGACATTCAGGTTCTCTCGTGATATTTTCCTTCGCTGATAAAGGGAACGATAATTAATTTTGAGCGACGCACACAACTTCGAAAAGTCAGAGTTACATGTTTCGGGATCGAACTAGACACCTCTGCGTATGTAGAAATATACCTTACCTTATCTATCGTAACCAAATGTATGGCATATTCAATCCTACGAAAAAAATTATACTATCAAACTAGTGGTTCTAAGTCATCAGCGCACAAACGGAGAGACATACAGGGATCCTTACGTCATATTTAAGCAAATTGAACAGCCACGAGGTGCCCAGCTATTACACTATCGTCATTAAGTCACTCCTAAACTCACTCCTTTCAATGTTTTACTGCCACAGTTAAAAAGATTATAGAACTTGTGTCATATTAACAAGTAGGGATAAAACAGATATAGTGGTGGGTAGCGTTTGTTTCAATACGTGTATAAATTATTGAAATATAATTGTAAACAATAGAAAACCGCGGCAAAATTAGCTTATAATAGTTTAATTTTAACGTATAAATGTTAGACATAATAATGCTTTTTGTTCTTGCCGTGCTCCATATCTTAATAAAACATAATGGGTATGTAAATATGCAGATATGAGGCCCGAGGTGTCGCCCCATTTTGTGTTTAAGTGTCCATGACCGAATTACTTTGTTGACTGCAGCTACACACGTACACCATGCTCACAAGCGTGACAAAGAGGGCCAATAGATGTATATAACCATACCGCTAGCGAGTTAGAAAGACTTTAAAAAGCTTGATCCGGCATTCATGGTTACAACCAAAGAAAATACGGTAAAGTTCTGGACTTTCTAATACTCTATAGCTGGTGCATTTACTGTTTTGTATCGTTATGACATCTACATCTTCACATCTACATCTTAACATGTAGTTACCTCCCGCTGAACTTCAGCAATCTCTGAGGTACACACACTTAGCCAAGCCACTTCCTACGCTACTAGCAGTACTCTATAGAAACGTTGTTTGTTGAACACGTTAAAGCATTCTGGATATAACGCAATAAACAAAACAGGTAAATTCAAAAAACCAAAAACAATTAAATCTTTACGCGGTTGTGTATGAAGCGCATCGTGCTAGACAATTAAGCATTTCTAGGTGAAAAGAAAACCTGCTACGGTGTCGCACTTGGATTTTATAGAATACTAGATCTTGCCCGCGGCTTCGCTCGTGTAAATGTACGTGTGGTTAGGTTATAAACTGTGCTTTTTTCTGGACGAAAGACTCGTATATCCTTTTCTGTTCCTCCCACAACGTGTATACGACATCTGAAGATCGGTCGGATAGTACAGGTGTGAAGGCTTAACAAACAAAAAAATCAAACTTACATTTGCATTTATAATATTAGTAAAGATAATAAGTATCTAATGTCTTGCACTTCATTTTTGTTATTTATCATTTGACAGGCCTCTGATGCACTTGCACTATCCTGTTATGCTAAAGCAATCTACTGGCTCTTGGATTATGCTCTTAACATATGAGGAGCTGATCGCTCGTCGACTGTCTTTTTATCGTAAGGAGGACCGCTTGCTTATGGACAATCTCAGGCAAAAATAAGTAACTGCTGCCAAATGAAGTAATTTTGAGAGCTCATTAATATTGAAGTGATTGTATTAATTATATTAATACGCACACAGACACAACTCAGTTATCAAGTAATTATGTTCTGCAGGAGCTATTAAATAATTACACTCTATAACAGTTAATTTATTTAAGACATTTTTTATGTCTTTTTAATAACTTACACTCTATTCATCTTAGAGAAATCGAAACCACTTACGTATAATCAAGACTGATCCAATTAACATCAATTTTGGATCAAACACTAATTGCAGCAACGCAAGAACTAAGTCACGCCTATTAAATTCGGATTTGGTGTTGGGTTTCATTCAAGTGTTTGCAAGTAGGTACAATGAGCAGTAACCAGTTCGATCCCGGCATGACATAAAGATATTTTATTTACGTAAGGTAGTTCGAAGTCTGATCTGATCAGTATTTCTAAATATGACTATGGATCCGACTCGAAATACGTCAATCCTTTCTCAACATTCTTTTAATTATTTATTCTCTTGGGAAGCTCACAGACTAACGTACAGGGCAATCACAAATAAAGTTTATGTAAATATGTAATTTCAAAGGTACAGATCACAATAGATAAAAATACAATTTAGACATATTTATGTAAAATAGATCCAGCAACATAAGCGTGATCCATTTTGCATAACTATGTCCAATTATAAGAATGAGAAATGTATACCATTCATATTATATCTACAATAATATTACAACATTACATACTAACTATGGATATGATATACATTAATATGCATAATTGTTGTGTGTCTATAATTCTGTTTCTATGAAATATATAAGTATAACATGCATTAAAGTGATATTGGGTTTTTCTGTCATTAGTAACATGGAGTTAGTGTAGCTTAGCTTCACGTACCTGTATGTTTTGTGCTCATACTATGCTGAGAGTGATTGGTTCCAAAGCCTAAATATTTCGATCGTTATTTGTTTAGAATTATTTATTCGCAGATATAAGTTGTAACTAGTACTAGAAGCAGGGTAGTAAGTAATTAGTGTGGTCTTCAGTTTGGTCTTCATAAAACCTCTTATATATAAGGAACAGCTCTATGTGTAACTTTATGTATTTATTTATCATAAATGATAATAATAGTAAAATAATACTAATAAAAAATCGTTTATTTCTCACCAAAGCCGAGATACACATTGGAACATAGATGTAGAGTAGCAATATAAAAACTTTAACAATAGTATTTCGATAAAGCATCGCTGGTGCCTGTGGCAGGTATAAAATTACCTGTATTACAGGTCACCAGGTCTTCGCACGGAGCCAGGTTATACAAACATAAACGAAACAAAAAATTAAAATGGAAACTAAAAGCTATAACTAAAAAAACAAAAAGCTAATAATCATTAATGATAAATTTACGGACTAGTAATAATGCCCGTATCGCAGAAATCTTTACAATTATTCAAATAGGTAAATAACACTATAAACACCCAGACTCGCAACCGCCATTTATGAAGCATATTTATGAAGTACATTTATGAAGCACATTTATGAAGCACATTTAAGAAGCACATTTATGAAGCACATTTATGAAGCACATTTATGAAGCACATTTATGAAGCACATTTATGAAGCACATTCCTGAAGCACATTCATAAAGCACATTCATGAAGCACATTCATGAAGCACATTCATGAAGCACATTCATGAAGCACATTTTTCCTGTCTAATTGGTGCAGTAACCGCTGCTATAGCCTAGTTGGCGACGGTTGGACTGCCACGCAGAGGTCTCCAATTCGATCCCAAATCATCTCTGAAATTCAGAAATAATATATAAGTGCGTATTGAATAATTAATTATCGCTCGTTTTAATGGTGAAAGAAAATATCATGCGGTCACCAGCGTTTCTGAGACTTTACCGAAGTATTTTGGTAGATATGTAAAGTCTGCCAACCTGCACCTGGACAGCGTGGTGGACTATGGCCTAATTCTTCTACTGAGGAGAGGCCCGTATCCGCAGTGGGACAGTTTATAAACAGCGCTGAAGTTATTTATTATATAAGTATATTATGTACATGAAGTGATAGTGGCGATGCGACCACTTATACCACCAGTGCAGTCAAGTTCAGTCAGTAATTAAATTCTCATATTATAGTTAGCTTTGTATTACTTGGAGATAAGGTTCATTAATATATTATTTTAAGCTTGAGCTTGCCAAGGGCAGTTTGTCCTTTAAGGAACATATATATTTGCCATATATTATTATCCGGTAACGTTTCTTATTCGTTATATGTAACTCCTGATTCTTTAATATTAATTGGCTTACTTAACTTAAATGGTGAAGTATAAGCTCCAGTGTTATATAGCCTATGTTACTTATAGGTAAAGCAGCTTACTAATGGTTAAAGAATTTTCTAATCGGTCCTGTAGCATAAAACTTTCATTTATATGGTATTCATTTAAAACAAAATACAAAAATACCAAACTTCGGGACGCAGTTCTAGACTCCATGCTGCTTAGAATTCCTCGACAGATAAACCCAGAAACACTGCCCAATCCGGGAGTTGAAACTAAGACCTCATTTACAGTAATTGTATATATTCACCACCACTGCACTACCGAGGCATTACAATATTCACAGATGCTCCAGACTCGTGTAACCCCTACTTTAGTACGTTCTCAACTCAACTTTTCTGTACTCTCTAAGTAGATAATGTGTGGGATTAATGCGAAGCGCGGCGCAATCAAGGTCCTTGTGACGTCACCACTTGACAGTATTGCAAGTTGTAACAACCACCTACCCTCGCGCTGCCAGCTGTCAATGGCGAAACTTTCATATACATTGCATTAGGTATCTGTTACATAGTTATGGAAGAGCGACTAACATACCAAGTAGTGTATGTCAACGTATTGTGTTAAGCAACGAAGATATTAGGTATATGTTAAGATTTAAATCATAGATGTGTCCTTACCGTATTCGTATTCAGATCGTACGATAAACTGTCCACAATATGAGTGAGTTCATACATTAGATAGGGAACGATAGTTTCAAATTACAATATGAGAGCGTGATAATGTTATATTTTTAATACAGATGTCATGTTGGCATTGGGTTTCAAATGACAACTAAAGGTGATATACATATATAAACATAGTAGCCCTACTGCGTTTTATTATTCTAAGATATTAATTTATGTTTTAAATCTCTCGAAGACGTATCGACGACTCGATGGGGTAGTGGTTAGTGTAACCGATTGCCACGCCTGAAGTCGCGGGTTCGATTCCCGCACAAGTCAAACATTTGTGTGCATGAACATGGATGTTTGTCTTGGTCTGGTTATTTCTATGTATAATATGTACGTATTTACAAAAAAATATATAAATGTATGTTTATCCATTGTCTAGTACCCATAGTACAAGCGCCCAAGTGCTGAGTTTGAGCTAGATGGTGTTGTGTGTATGTGATAGAATATTTATTATTATGTTTCTCTTAACACAGGTATTTTCTAACAACTATATTGGAAAAATACCTGGCCCTTGAGACTTACACAGAGACATAGGTGCAACGTGAAGAGGCCCTTCGAGAGTTTTAATCAAAGGTGGGATGGAACACCTACAGCGGCACTAGCCGCAGCAGGCGTAGGACTATTGCTACGTATGCTGCTGGCTATGGGTATGGGTGTTTGGTGGACCGGTATATTGGTAACTATGGATGAAAAACGGCGTCTGCCCTGAATACTCTAATAGCATCAATGCAATGGGCAGACGGTGACTCGCCTACTACTAAATGGGCCGCCTGAATAGCAACCATAGGCATACAAGCCAGCAGCAGCGGGCAACACCGGTGCGAGCGGCTAGGGGTGTCGAGCGGTGCGGCGCTGGTTTCAACATCACAGGTCTCGTGACAACTGAGACTCGGAACGAGTTTCCCCGTAGTTATGTTCTTGAAAATGACACTTCTAACCCCAAGCATATAGCTCTAGCGGCCCTCTGACCAGCCAACCAAGGCAAGCCAGAGTTGAGATTCCTACGGGTGCTCTTGAAGTTCTATCCCAGCTAACCAGTAACGGCAAGCCAAGGACGAGGCCCTAACCGACTTTCTGAGGCATTCAAGACCGCAGTGTCACCACTTCGCCACTCACATTCAGCTCGCCACATGCTGCTTTGTGGTTTGTGCGCTTTTATTTAACCTGGTGATACATATTTTTTTTATATCACAAGGCAAAGTATGTATTTTAAAAGCTAGTGTACTGTGCCTCCGATATCGCGTTAGTCTCACGATGAGATAACGACTGTCCCAGAGGATTACTATTATTTTTATTATTATTTCAAATCTTTATTTTTAAAGAACTTGGTTCATAAAAAGCGACCATGTCGTTTTCGTATTACTAGATTACAATTCACTTAACATTTAGCGCCTAGATTTCAAAACAAAGTTCACTAATTTATACAATATCTGGGCAGCCTCAGAGGCTGGTTGAGACAGCATGCTGTTGCAAACACCGACATTATAAGATCTTACTATAATGTTGTTAAATAAAGTCACCCTGAGAGCCTCGTTCCGGACACAATCCAACATGGCATAATGTACGTCCTCTATAATACCACATTCTAAGCAAAATAGAGACGGTACTTTTTCCATAGGAAACCTAAATTTGTTCAGTAAAATATGACCAGATCGAATCCTAAAAGCAGTTACTATAGACATTTCTACCTATTTTGCTTTGCTCATACCAGGGATACCGATAAGGTTTGGATTGGATAGTCTTGTACCAAATGCCTTTATCTATAGAACAAGATTCAAAGTAATTCAACCGAAGACATGAGATGTTTTCTTTTAGTACATCAGTATAAAACATTGAAATATAATTAATTGGAATCCCATCAGTCAAGGCCTCCTTCGCTAGACGGTCTACCTCTTCGTTAAGGGATTATTATTATTATTATTCTTTGTTTTTCTATCATCTATGATTTAAATCTTTCATTTTAAGTATTATATTGAATAACTGTATCGAATTCTATACAATGTTTGGTATGGTATAACTAGTATACATCACTTACGTATCTATACTAATGGGTAGGCCTTTGGTGTGGGACGCAACTTGTGTCGACACCCTTGCGCCATTACATCTTTCTAGCACAGCGGGTTGCGCTGGTGCTGCTGCTGCATCAGCGGAGACGCTCAAACGGCTTAAATATCAAAACCTTATTGGTGAGTACATATTTGAGCCGTTTGGTGTCGAAACGCTGGGGCCATGGGGTCCAAGTGCTAGGTCTGTTTATAGAGACCTAGCTAAGCGGCTCATCGACGCTTCGCGTGACCAGAGGGCTGGTATTTTCTTTGCACAAAGAATATGTATTGCCATTCAACGTGGCAATGCTGCCAGTCTTCTAGGCACGTTGCCAATTGACGACGATGCGGAGGAATATTATGACGCTTTTTGATTTTGCTGTTTTTTTTGTGTTTAGTTTATATTTTTCTTGTAAATAATTTGTGTATATATTATGTTAATTATGTAATTGTTTAATAGTTTAATTAATTTTGTAAATAAAACAAACTAGTAATGATAAAAAAAGAAAAAAAATCTCCTAATAGGTATTATTAAGAAATAGTAGTTGTTTTTGTATGTGCATAGTTCTGGGCAAGAAGTCCCGAGTTTGACATATATCAAAGTGTTAGCGGGTATTTTAGTAAAAAACTTTAGTAGCAACACGGAGTCTGGACTGTGTCTTGTGTACGGCAATACGCTCGCCCCTTAACCCCTGAAATCCCGCTAACGCCGATCGGGTCTACAGATTTATACACGTCAAACCCCGGTGACGCGATATGGCGTCGAGCACAGTCGATAGTGTATTGTTTACGTTTGCATTACTTATTTGCGCTAACATAAACATTACACAATCGAGTGTGCTCGACGCCCTATCGCGTCACCGGGTTTTGACGTGTACAGATCTGAAGACCCGATTTGACGCCGATGGGCGTCAACGGGGTTTGAGTAAATGAGACTTATATATAACCTTAGCTGTGGAAATGTAGGTGTAATATAGGTACCTAGCCGTGAGACTATGTATTATTATTATTCTCTTTATTTAAATATTTTCAATATATTTTTCATTTTTAAATATACATATATCTATAAAAATACATTTAAAAATATAAAATATATGGTACCTCACCGGCATCGGGAACAGGGTCCAAGCTGCCGGTGGTTAGGATTCCAGAGATAGGAACCTCCTCACAATGCGTGCTGTATCTAAAAGCACTGCCTTCTGCATCAAACCCTTGATCCAAGCATCCAACGTGAGCCTCTTTAGATGGTGATCGAGGCTCTTGGCTATTAGACCATTGACAGATATGACTATCGGCACAATGATTGCCGAATCAACATCCCACATGTCGGCAACCTCGCGAGCCAAATCGAGATATTTAATTTGCTTATCTTTTTCAGCTTTCGCGAGATTGCCGTCATGCGGAATGGTGACATCGATAATCAATGCGCGGCGCTCTGATCGATCTATCACCACAATGTCAGGTTTGTTGGCCACAACAGTCCGATCCCAGTACAACGTGACATGACCATTTTCGAGAACTGATTCAGCTACATACCTGTAGTACGGCACTTCAACATCTACAAGTTTGTATTTCAGAGCAAGTTGCTGGTGAATAATCCTGGCTACTTGGTTATGTCTGTGCAAGTACTCGCCGTTAGCAAGACGAGAACAACCGGAAACTATATGCCTGAGGGACTCACCAGGTAGGTGGCACGCCCGACAAATGTCAACTGTACCATCCCTCAAGATATATCTCCGGTAGTTATTCGTCTTGATAACTTCGTCCGCAATAGCACAGACAAACCCTTCGGTTTCCCCAAATAGGTCACCGAAACGTAGCCAGTTCACGGAGGCTAACAGATCTACATCAGCTCCATATAGAGCCTTGTAGAACCTACCGTGAAGCTCCTTGCTCTGCCATACATCCCTGCGATCGTTAGTGCTAAGTACTACAGGCTTGCGCCAGTTCTCTTTAGCCAAACTGAGCGGGGTGAGTCCGATGTCTACAGCAACTACATCCCGATGCATACCCACGTCTGCCTGAAGAAAGTATTCTCTGAGGTTGCATACCTCGCGGTTATGAAGGGCCTTGGAATTCAGAAAGCCTCGGCCTCCACATTTCCGCGGGATATACAGTCTCATCACAGACGAACGTGGGTGATGCATACGGTATGCCGTCAAGAGTGTACGGACCCGCCGGTCCAGGGCATCCAGTTCAGTCTGAGTCCACTTAAGTATGCCAAAGGAGTACATGAGCACCGGCATGACCCAACCGTTACAAGCGCGCACCTTGTTGCCACCTGATAAAAGACTATTTAAAACTTTTTTCAGGCGATCAAAGAAACGCTCCTGCAACGATTGCTTCATGTCAGCCTCATTGATACTTAACGCCTGTGACATACCCAAGTACTTGTAAGTATCGGTTACAAGAAGTGATCGTAGGTTAATGGAATCCGAAAGTTGTTTTCCTTCGGATTCCACTATCCTGCCTTGCTTTACATGGATGACAGCACATTTGTCCACACCAAAATCCATACTGATAGACTTACTAAAAGTTTCAGTTACTTTAAGTAAATCCATCAACTGTAATTTAGTGTGGGCAAACAACTTTAAGTCATCCATATACAACAAGTGGGATATCACTCCACCACCTCTATGTAACCTGTAACCTAGCCCTGAACCCTCTAGTAATGTACTAAGAGGATTCAATGCTAGGCAGAACCAAAGAGGACTCAGGCTGTCGCCCTGAAATATACCCCGCTCAATTTTTATCGATTCGCCATTCGCAGGGATCTGTCGACATCCTGGATAGCTAAGAACCGTTTTCCATTGCCCCATGC
Organism: Catocala nupta; assembly: GCA_963675205.1. Classification (NCBI taxonomy): domain Eukaryota; kingdom Metazoa; phylum Arthropoda; class Insecta; order Lepidoptera; family Erebidae; genus Catocala; species Catocala nupta. The sequence goes on from OY776078.1 coordinate 38,861,174, forward strand.
ATGACTTCAAAAAGGTGCGCAGAGTTGCATTTACTTTATACAACTCTAACACCCTCAAAAGCCATGCATGAGGCATCGAATCATACGCTTTCTTATAATCTATCCAACATGCCGCCATATCCCTTTGTTTACGGCGAACCTGTTGGCTAATGGCCATATCAATGAGGAGGAGCTCCTTAGTACCACGAGCCCCACTCTTACATCCATTCTGAGAAGCTGATATTATTGAATTTGTATCAATATGTTTAGATACCTTGGCTCTCAAAATAGATGTAAGAAGCTTATAGATCGATGGCAAACATGTTATCGGTCTATAATTGCCGGGCTCGTTGGTGGTTTATGGAGTAGGTGGGTTATTCCCGTGGTCATAAAATCTGGTAACGATCCAGATTCTAGGGCAGATTGAAATTGAACAGCCAAACAAGCATGTGAGCTACGCAGCCATTTCAGCCAGAAATTGTGCAGTCCGTCCGGTCCTGGTGATTTCCAATTTGATAAGGATCGGACCGCACTAATTACATCCTGGCTATCAATGACCACGTTTTCCATTTCTGGAATTAGCTCACTTGCTCGCTTGACCTCCCGCATCCATTCCCCCTCAGTGTGGCCGACGGGTACCGACCAGATGTTCCTCCAAAACGTATTTGTAGCATCAGCATCTGGTAGCCCCACATCGGCCACACATTGATCTGGTCGTTCCCAGGTTCTATAAACCCATCTTTGGTCACTTTGAAACGTGCGGTTGATTATTATTATTATTATGTATATCATTCGTGCAGTCGAACACCTATACTAAACTACCGCTTGAATATTGGTACTCGACGAATGGCGCAGTAGTTTAAGTGGTCGCCTCGCCGCTACCACTGCGCCGAGTGTTGTGGGTTCGAATCCCACACGGGACAAAAAATTGTGTGATCCTAAATGGTTGTGCCGAATTTAGGTGTTATATGTGTCAGTTGTTTGAACGTTTGTAATATTATAATTATAATTTCTTTAGAAATTATTCCTTTTATAGGAGTTGACTTTTTTAAACACTATCAAACATTTATGTATTTAACGATTTATAGAATCCAAACTGTAGGATACCTACAATATCTACAGTAAGAACTCTACAAATCGTGTAGTAAGGTCTTTATAAGCCCGTCATTTATCGACCATTATCTCATAAGTGTCACCGATTGCAGTGACCCTAATAACATCTATAACTCAGACAAATCGCGATCCGCTGAGAGTGGATAATGAAACAAAACTGCTTGAGTACCGATTTTAAACTTATCAGAGCTATTATTCTGTTTACAAGTGTGACGTCATATGCGGTCTTAACACTTGTGTGATAAATAGGATGATAATTATAATAATAATGTACTCCAGACCGAATTTCGGCGCCCAATCTTAACGGAGACTGGCCATTTGCGCAGGCGATATTATAGTGCACAAGCGTGTGCGCAAACACAAGTGCACTCTGTGTTCCTTAACTCTTATGATCCGATAGGATGGTAATCCGACACGACCGGAGAGAGATCAGACGCAGGACCAACGGCTTTACGTGCTTTCCGAGGCACGGGGGTGTCTAACACCGCCAACTTCTTAATTCCGGGCTGCTATTAAAATTTCTTAACAGAAAAACCCATTAACTTTTTATTGGTCTGACCCGGGATTCGAACCCGACATCTACTGTGCATGTACAATAGTCGCATTCACTACCGCTGCGCCCCGGAGGCATGATGATTATAAACAGTAGCTAAAACACACATGTAGTCTGTCTTACAATACCAGACATATTTAAAAATCTATTGTATCTGGCTACCAGTGTTCCGCTGCAATTTAATAGATTGTTTAACTCGTAGAACAAGTTAATTAAAAAAGTAAACAACAACCAACAACAACTACATGGAATGCGCTCCCTCGTGAAGTCAGGATGTCCACAAACCGTTACATAATATAATATATAATATAAATAAAGTTTTAAATAAATAAACTACAAGAATCCCGTTTATGTCTGCACGGATGACGTACCGGGTAAACCTACTGTTGCCTCATCATTATTGCCTTTATCGTCGTCGTTGATTATCGTGGGTTCGAATGCCAGATACGACAATTATGTTTGTAATTTTGATGATTAACGATGAGTTAGTAGGTACAGACCTAGACTGTTATAAAGAGATACTGTCGAAGCGAACAAATTGCGAATATTACTCTCCGAATGCTAAATAGAAAGTCTCGATGAAATATTCACTGAAGTCGGTATAATTCGGCCGTTCTATCGGCAGGGGGCGGCGGCTGCAATTATCCTCCTTTCATAGAGATATCCGAGAGCAGCTTCCGGAGCCCGGCGCACTTTTTAATTCGACACTTGCGATTTTTCCGTTCAGCCACGTCAGCGCCGGAAAGATCCGTTTTGTAATACGTTTATTCAAAAATATAATCTAAATGAGCTGGAGTTTCGTCTACAAATATATACTTTTATATAATATTAGCGGTTGCTATGGTTACGAGTAGGTACTTTGAACTAGCTTTACAATTCAAGATTGAGACTGTTATATGTCAAAAATACTAGTAGAAAAACTAACATCACATAAATCTAGCTAACAACCCTAGCTCCACTGTAACATCGTTTTGCTGCATCAGCAATACGATGTTCGAACAGCGCGCTCTTACTCCGAGAGCCAGTCCTCTCCGATCTCTCGTCGCAACATATCATTTTCTAATTCAACTTATGCCAATTATAATAATTATATATCCTTTTAACTCAGGGACGAAACTTTTACTAGTTTTAACCTTGTGTTTAAAATATATAATAAACAATATATGTACTTTATTTTATTTTTTTAAAGCCTTTTTGATGGACTCTTGTAACAAGACGTACAGAGCCTTAATTTTCTCGTGTGGCTCACGAGCCACACAGCACTGTAGAGTCAACAGCTACACGTAGCTGTTGACTCTACAGTGCCACTACTCTAAGTGCTGTGGGTTCGGTCCCAACACGAAACAAAAAATTGTGTGATCCAAAAATGCTTATGCCGAGCCTAGGTGTTCTTGTTGTTGGACACTAATATTTTTAATGTGTACTTTAATGTTTTATAGAAAGCAAGCCTGCTATGACTACCATTTCTTGGTATATTTCTGTATGACGTCAATTTGTAATAATGCCATGGTCCATTTCTTATAGGATCAGCGATGATATAGATATCCACAAGAGTTCTTGAAATCAGTTTTAATTAATTGACTCATAGCAACATAACATTTGCAGATATGAATATAACCGATAACATTTCTAACTAGATTGATGTTATTATTGGTCCATAATCTTATTCGATCTTACGTAATTTTATCAGATTTGATTCCAATACAAATCCATTTTTATATTACATACAATTGAAATTTGACACACAATACGGATGGCGCACTGAGGCGCAATGGTTTACATGGTCACATTACCATTGCGAATACGTCTATTTCAAAATAAAATTGTAATTACTGAAAGTGATGATCATTAATATACCTCGGTATGCGATACGATAATTCGAGTTACGAAACGCGAATTATCGTATATAATATATCGAGACTCGAAACAACCGATAGGTGTCCAAAATTTCGGTATATTTGAATTATTTTCCTACAAATAGTATAAAATGAAATTTATTGTAAAGATTAATATCTTATATTAAGCACATTGACCGGATTGGGATGTAACTTGAAGCACAGATTTATTTTTCACTAGGAATAAATTCTGCGCCGCGAAGGGTTTTACAAACATTTAATTGAATTGAATTGAATTAATTGGTAATGGCGACTACGCCAACTGTGCAGTCAAATGTAAAATAATTTAAGATGGATGAAAAATTTAAGATAACTCATGACTTGGATTGACACATAAGATATTTTTATTATCCCAGTGTGCATTACGACTTTGAATCACGCGGGCGGAATCGCAGGCTATAGTTATTAGTTTACTAGTACATAAATAACTGCCTTGTTGTTCATGCGCTACAAGTTTAGTGGTTCGATTCTCGGCTCGGTACGGAGGCTTAAAATCTGCTCTGTAGCAAGCAATGTAAAGAACAAGGCTTTTACTTTGTTCCTTACATGGAACCTCCACCTTATCCGTCGGTATTTACAGGTGTAAAACTATATATATGGTTTAATTTTCTGTATGTAAAAAGGATGATAACCTTAATTCTAAAAAGATCTCATTACACCAATTTTCCAACCGGGTAATGACATGTACACAATTAAAAAACCACAAACCGACCGCTGATTTCCCTATTACATCAAGATACTGAGGTAATGACATTACAAACCCAAGTGTACCACATTTTAAGGGAGATCCACCTGCATATCAGATCTTAATCTACCCTAATAATACTCAATGACATTGATACCAATTAATTGTGGTACTCAGTATTGTTCATGCAGATGTTTGAAAGTATATTATTACTGGCTTTTATGTGCTATGGTTACATTTTATAATGAAATGTAGTCTTTGTCACTTTTTTATACAAAAAGTGTTTCTCTTCTGACTCACTCTACGGATGATATAGTGATTTAAGTGGTTGTCTCGACACTGACACTGCGCCGAGTGTTGTGTGTCCCACATGAGATAAAACTTTATGTGATCCACAAATGGTTGCTTCGAGTCTTGTTCTTCGTGTCCATTGTTTGAATGTCTGTAACGTTCCCCGCGACACAGGATTTATTCCTAGGGCAAGAGTAGTCTGTTTAAACAAGAACATAATGAAAATATCTACGTCAATGTATTACTTCGTTATACCTACATATATGGTGCGACAAGTTGCATGAAAACGTATGGAATCTGTGGGATAGATGTTTACAACCACCAGCATCGTGGGTTCAAATTTGCATGTAGGTATGTATGTATAGTACATACAATCAGCGTTCGGTTGATTTAAGCAATGGTAAATGACATCCACATTCTACGAGTACCACCACTGTTATAGATCTCGCGTAATAGGGAGCGCGCTTCGAACAAAGGATTAACATGATTTTCTTGAAGATGTAGATGTAGAGATTGTCGGCCTCAATGGCGTAGTGGTTAGTGTAACCGACTGCCACGCCTGAGGTCGCGGATTCGATTCCCACACAAGTCAAACATTTGTGTGCATGAACATAGATGTTTGTCTTGATCTGGGTGTTTCTATGTATAATATGTATATATTTACAAAAAAAAGTATATATGTATGTTTATCCATTGACTAGTACCCATAGTACAAGCTCTGCTTAGTTTGGGCTAGATGGTGTTGTGTGTATGTGGTAGAATATTATTATTTCACATTTATTTACTATTAACCAATAAAAATTACATTTTTAAATATATAATTACTAAACAAAAACATTTAAAAATAAAAACATTATGGTTGCCCACCGACATCGAGACAAGGTCCAAGCTGTCGGTGGTTAGGGGTCCAGAGAGAGGAACCCCCTCACAATGCGTGCCGTATTGAGGAGGACTGCCGTCTGCATCTGACCCTTGACCCGAGCCTCTTAAGATGTTGGTCGAGGCTCTTGGCTATTAGATCGTTCAACGTAACGACTATCGGTACTATGATTGCCGAGTCCACTTGAGTATATTAATTCTTTTTCCTTTTCAGCTTTTACGAGGTTGCCATCATGAGGGATGGTAATATCGACAATTATTATTCTCTTTATTTCAATTTTTTTTCTAATGATTACATTTTTAAATATAAAGATAAAAACTATACATATTAAAAAATATAAAAACTGAAAGCTGCCGGTGGTTAGGGCCCCAGAGAGAGGAATCTCCTCACAATACGCGCCGTGTCGAGTAGTACTGCCTTTTGGATCAAGGACTTGATCCAACCATCTAACGCGAGCCTCTGCAGGTGGTGGTCGAGGCCCTTAGGTATTAAACCATTAACTGTAATGACTATCGGCACAATGATCGCCGAGTCCACACGCAACATGTCGACAATCTCGTGAGCTAAGTCAAGATATTTCAACTCTTTTTCTTTTTCAGCTTTTACAAGATTCCCGTCATGCGGAATGGTGACATCGATGATCATTGCTCGGCGATCCAATCGGTCTATCAGCACAATATCTGGCTTGTTTGCCACAATTGTCCTATCAGTGATGATAGACCGATCCCAGTACAAAGAAGCACAACCATTTTCAAGAACTGGATCTGGCACATACCTGTAATACGGCATTTCAGATTCCACAACTTCATACTTCAAGGCAAGTTGCTGATGGACAATCCTGGCTACTTGGTTTTGTCTATGCAAATACTCTCCATTGGCAAGACGAGAACAACCGAAGATAATATGTTTGAGAGATTCTCCGGGCTGGTGACATGCCCGACATATGTCAACCGTCCCATCCTTCAGGATATATCTCCAGTACTTGTTCGTCATAACAACTTTGTCCATAATTGCACAGACAAAACCTTTGGTTTCAGCGAAGCGATCGCCAAATCGTAGCCAGGACACTGATGACTGAAATTCTATACCGGGCCCATTCAGGGCCCGGAAAGAGCGTCCATGTAGCTCTATTCCTTTCCATACATCCCTGCGCTCGTCAATTCCAAGTATAACAGGTACAGGGAGCAAACCCCGTATCCACTGCGACTACATCGCGATGCACGCCAACATTCGAAGAAAATATTCTCTGAGATTGCACACCTCACGGTTTGTGGAGGGTCTTGGCATTTAAAAATCCACATCCACATCCACATCTGCACACTTTCGCGGGATGTACAATCTCATTACCGAGGAGCGCGGGTGGTGCATTCCGTATGCAGTCAACAGTGTACGGACCTTTCTATCCAGGGCATCTAATTCCGTTTGTGTCCATCTGAGTATGCCAAAGGAGTACATAAGGATCGGCATGGCCCAACCGTTACCCAGATATTTATAGGTTTTGTTTGCAGAGAGAGATCTAAGTCTAGTGAAATATGAAAGTTCAATGCCATCAGATTCCAAAACCCTGCCTCGCTTTACATACATAACTGCACATTTGTCAACACCAAACTCCATCCTGATGGACTTACTGAAGGTTTCAGTTACCTTAAGTAACGCTGTCAGTTGGGATCTGGTGGAAGCAAATAGTTTTAAGTCATCCATGTAAAGAAGGTGGGATATAACTTGACTGACCATCTCTCCGCAATCGATAGCCTAGCCCTGAACTTTCCAGTAAAGTACTAAGAGGGTTCTGTGCTAGACAGAACCATAAGGGACTCAAACTGTCGCCCTGGAATATACCTCGCTTGATCTTGAAAGATACACCGCTTTCCCCGATCTGGCGACATCCTGGATAGCGTAAAACCATTCTCCACTGCCTCATACATGACTTCAAGAAAGTGCAAAGAGTTGCATCAACTTTATACAATTTCAGCACCCTCAAGAGCCATGCATGTGGTACAGAGTCATAGGCCTTCTTATAATCTATCCAGCTTGTCGCAAGATCTTTCCTAAGGCGGTGTACTTGTTGACTGATGGTCATGTCAATCAGGAGTAGCTCTTTATTTTTTTTTTTTTTTTTTATTTTTTATTTTATAAACACTAGAGGCTTACAGCATCTGTACCAACACGCCTTTAGTGCTATACTACTAACATACACTTTAAACACACAAAACAAATAAATTAAAATAAAATATAAAAGAAACATTCACAATCATATTAACTACTAAAATAAAACAATTTTGAGCATTCGTATAGAAACAATAGATAAAATAATTTATGCCATCATGTTAAGGAACTCTGTTACTTTTTTAAACATTTGACTAGTGTTACAATAAAATAAATCTGTATCCGGACTTGCAAGTAGTAATTTGTTCATATTGTCAATCGCTCTTGCCGTTGGACAATAAGTAACCTGCGGCAGACGCCATGATGTAGGATACGTGAATAATCTATGTCGCCTACGTCCAACAGCACGCATGTACTGATTTGGCACATAGAAGTAAATGCACTCACGCACAGAAGGGTTATCCACCCTATGTACCAGTAATAAATAATAGTGCATTATGTGTGCAAGATTGCGCCTAAATTCTAAGGTATTGAGACTAATCATTCCCGAGACAAACATAGAGGGGTATAGAAAGGGATAGTAGCCATATATGCGTTTGTACAAGTAACGAGCAAATTTGCGTTGAACTCTCTCTATCATAAGTGTATATAACTGCTCATGTGGATGCCAAACAATCGCATTGTACTCCAGTTTGCTACGTACATAGGCGTTATATAACAGTTTTATTACTAGAACATTATCAAACTGAGAGGACATTCTAATTATAAATCCTAATGATTTATTAGCAGCCTTACATATGGTTGTGATGTGATCGCGAAAATTTAATTGATTGTCTAGGGTAAGTCCAAGATCTCGTATAGAAGTAACTCGCTCAAACGGCTGCCCTGCCAGCTCGTAGGCCATTGTAATAGGTGAACGGGAACGAGTGAAGGTGATAATTTTACATTTAGGGATATTTAAGGACAGTTTATTCGCTGTGCACCATTCAACAACGGCATCTATGTCGTGTTGTATATCTTCGCAGTCTGTAATGCTCCGAACAGGGGCAAATAACTTAAGGTCGTCAGCGAACATTAGGCATTCTGTCTTAGATAAAACTCTAGGTAAATCATTTATCATGATAATAAACAAGGTAGGCCCAAGGGTACTGCCTTGACTTACTCCTGAGCGTGTATAGTAATCGTTTGATACATTTAGTACCACGGGCCCCACTTCTACATCCATTTTGAGATACAGACATGATGTTGTTTGCTGTAATAAATTGTGAAAGTTTAGATCTCAAAATGGATGTAAGAAGTTTACAGACCGTCGGTAGGCATGTTAACGGTCTATAATTTTTTTGGTCCGTGACACTACCTGATTTGTAGAGCAGATGGATGGTGCCAGTGGTCAAAAAGTCAGGCAGCGATCCTGATTCCAAAGATGACTGGAATAAGGACGCCAAGCATGCATGTGCACTGCGGAACCATTTCAACCAGAAGTTGTGCAGTCCGTCCGGTCACGCTGCTTTCCAATTTGGTAACGAACGAACCGCACAAGATACATCTTCTAATTGTATATTAATTGGCTCCATTTATGGTCACATGTCCGCTAAACATCCCCAAACCAATCCCCCTCTTCGTGATCGACGGGTGTCGACCAGATACTACGCCAAATAGCAGTCGTGACTTCTATATCTGGTAGACAACCATCCCCACTACAATCAGGTTGCTCTCACCTTCTGTACACCCACCTTTCATCTCTCTGAAATTTACGATTTTGGAAATTTTGTTTTTTTGTAGCGTCTCACTCGGCTTGCCCACGCACAAATTCTCTGTTTTAGGAAAGTCGATGCGTTCTGTAACGCGGGTGACATAATCTTGAGAACATACGTCAGTCCCTGTGAAGGCCCGAGTCACATGACATAAATTATTATTATTATTCTCTTTATTTAAATATTTTCAATATATTTTTCATTTTTAAATATACATATATCTATAAAAATACATTTAAAAATATAAAATATATGGTACCCCACCGGCATCGGGAACAGGGTCCAAGCTGCCGGTGGTTAGGATTCCAGAGATAGGAACCTCCTCACAATGCGTGCTGTATCTAAAAGCACTGCCTTCTGCATCAAACCCTTGATCCAAGCACCCAACGCGAGCCTCTTGGCTATTAGACCATTGACAGATATGACTATCGGCACAATGATTGCCGAATCAACATCCCACATGTCGACCTTATTATTATTATTATTATTTACTTTAAGGGCCTTCGAATCACATAAGATAATTTTTATACCAAGAAATTAGTTTTTTCGACCATGGGAAAGACTTTTTATAAAACACCTCTCCCTGCGATTTAATCTTGTATCGCGGGCAGTGATAGAGACATTGAATCACAAAAATCACCCAGACTCATAACAATTATTTTTGGATCGTTTTGCCCTGCCTGAGGATCGAATCCAAAATACTCGTAGAGTAGCAAGTGGTGAGGCAACCACTACCCAAGCTTTAGAGTCAACTAAGTGTTAGTTCAAACTTAGCTTTAACTACAGATCTGTGTTATATTGCAAATACAGTGTATCGAATTATAAAGCCTTAAAATCTAAATTAGACTACACCTGGGATATGCGGCACATATAACGCACCATATACATACAAAATCGTCCGCAATTTTCTACTCTAGCATATTAAATAAATAAATTTTAAGGACTTTGTCCAGTTTATAATGGACTCTGCAAACTATAGAGATATGTAGCAGTTAAAGACCAGCTTATTAAACATTACTATAAATTGAATCTACCACGTTGGATCTGTGGCATAAGCTTGCGCTCAAATGTGTGATTATAAGATTCAGGATCGATTGTTTTTAGGAAATTCTAAGTAGTAGGGCAGGAGAAATAATAGACTCGCTTCCTATTATAGTGGACCCCACAATATAGGTGAGTATCTCCTCTGTCTACCCTTTCGCGACAATACAGAATCTGTTATTTAATTAGAGTTGCCAACTATATACATACAAAACGTTGACTTAATACCCACGAACTCACACTAGGACTAAATTCTGCGGCGCGCTGACTTTACAAACATTCTAACAACGGGCATAAAGAATACCCAAACTCGGTACAAGTATTTGTGGATCACATACATTGTTATCCCGTGCCGGGGTCTAACCCACATATTCGCCGCAGTGTCATTGTAGTGGGGACCACATATACCATAACGCGTTTCGTACAGTCAAATTCAAGGCAAGCGTAGGAATGTTACGTTTATGATTGTAAAAATCCTTTCTAACTGGTACAAGTTAAGCCAAATGACATTATAGTTCTACTACATTAACTTCTTATTAGTCTCGTGTCTAAAGGAGAAATATGCTGTAAGCGAATTGTCAACGCTGCATGATTACTTTCCATCCCTACGAATACAAATATGGCCTTTAGCCCATCAGCACACGTCCGCATCAGAGATTTACGAGCCAAATAACATAGTGTCCTGTCAGCAAGACTAGCTATCTATACCCGTGTAATATCAGGTATTAACTGTGTTCTATATGAATATTCTAGTAAGGATCTGACAATTCTTCTATAACTAAACTGATACATTTTATAATATAGCGTCTTACCCAAACTTTTATACAATAGTGACCGCTATGCTGTCCAATATTCTAACGTAGCTTCAGGTGCTAGTCATATTGATTTATATACTTTGAAATTAAAACATAATATTTATAGATGTATATATCTGTAAATATTATGTTATTATTACTAGATTGACGAATCCTATTACCAACAAACATACAAAATATCATAAAGTATAAGTTGCCGTTGTTAGTAATAGATACTTTGAATTGACATAAACCTTCATGGTGTAAGATTTACGAGTAAAACTTTTTCACATGATACCAATAAGATTCTTCTTTTAAAAAATGTGCAACATTCGATTTTCGACTTTCAATTGTTTTTTTTATTTAGTTTAGACAGGAGAAATGGATACTTCGAAAATCCGATCATTTTTGAATACGAGTTCCAACGCGGAACTAACGTGGCAGAAACGGCTCGCAATATCAACGCTACGTTTGGAAGAAAGACTGCTAATGAACGCACCGTGCGTTTTTGGTTTAAACACTTTCGTAATGGAAACTTCGATTTGAAGAACGAAATACGTGGAAGACGAGCGGTCTTTCACGTATTTCGTTCTTGAATGGTGACACACACACATGGTTTAAACAATGCCGCTAATTCTTGGGTAGTTACTCTACGTTACGTTACCCTACCTACAATATTGGCTCATATGCATCAAATCAATAAGATAAAAAATATGAAGATGGGTGCCTCATGATTTGACTGATCTGCAGAAAGAAATGCGTGTTGAAACTTGTGTTGCCTTGTTGAATCGGTACAGAAATGAAGGAATATTCGATCAAATTGTAACATGTGACGAAAAGAGGATTCTTTACGATAACCGTAACCAAAAACTGACCCCAGGTCAAACGCCGCAACAGTGCTCTAAAGCAAAGCTTACCAATAAAAAGGTAATGATAACTGTTTGGTGGTCTCTTCATGGTGTTTTCACTATAGCTTTCTCAGATCTGGTCAAGCAATAACAGCAGATGTTTATTGTGCCAAACTTCAAACAACGATGGCGAAACTGGCAGTAAAACAGCCTACGACTCGGGGCTCTTCACCATCATTGCTCCATGATAACGCAAGTGAGGTCTTGCTTAGGACTGCACAAGAAACCGTTGTAACTCTATAGGAACTGCAGTTAGAAACCATACGTCATCCTCCATACTCGGCAGACCTTGCTTCAACAGACTACCAATTTTTTCGTGATATAGATAATTTTCTACGTGATAAAAAAATAAATTAAGCAGTACAAAAGCTATAAATTTAAAATTTAAAAACCCTCTACACAATATTCATTTGATACCCATATTGAAAAATTTTATTTTGTTAAAATATGCAATTTTGTGGTAGCGGCCTTCTTGGATTTGAAATTTGTCATAGTGTATAGTATTCTACTAGTCAAACCCTTTCATTTGATACCCATATTGAGGGAGTTGTGAAAAATATGTAATCCGCCATTTTGTGGCGGCGGCCATCTTGGACCGATTTTCACTAAACGTAGCTAAGAACACTCCCGACTAATACACCTTTAAAACAAAAAAAAATAAATTAAAATCGGTTCACCCGTTCGGGAGCTACGATGCCACAGACAGACACACACACACACGATAAAACAAAATACGTACAATTTTATAATAGGTGTGGCAAGAAGCTAAATCTTACTTTAAATTACAAGGACCAGGAATTAACTGAGGCTTCAGACATTGTTTTTTTGGGTATAACTTTGGATGATAAATGTGATTGGAAACTACACGTAGATAAAATTTGTAATCGTATAAATAGATTTGCTTATGCTTTATGGAGACTCACCAAAATTACAAATAAACAGACTGCATTAAAAGCTTATCATGGTTTTGTTGTCGCTAATCTGAGATATGCTATTGTTCTTTGGGGCAATTCTGTAAATATTAACAGGGTATTTATAGCCCAAAAGCAATGTGTCAGAGGTATATGCAATAAGGCTCCATGGGAAAGCTGTAAACCTTTGTTTCGTGAACTGTCTTTGTTAACCGTCGCAAGTCTCTATATATTCGAAATGTGTGTATTTGTTAAGTCTAACTGTAACCTGTTTTCATTAAAAAAGGATAATTACCACTTCAACACCCGCTATCCAAATAGACTAATGCTTCCTCCCATAAGAACTGATGTATGTAATCGGAATAGCTACACAATGGCGGTGCGCATCTACAATCACTTGCCACAGGGTGTTTATGAGTGGCGTATAAATAAATTCAAAGCAGAATTATTTCGATGGCTCTGCAATAAATGTTTCTACACACTACAGGAATATTTTGCATGTAAGATACAGTGTGATAGTCTACATTTATTAAGTTAGAATTTAAATTAATTTAGTTATAAGTTTTTGTTTTTTTTATTTTTGTGTATTTTATATTTGTATGTCATGAATATATGACTAATGTTGAACTCTGTAAACTAAACCAAACATCTGTATACACCACATTAATACAAATAAAGATTGATTTGATTGATTTGATTTGATTTGATTTGAAACCGTCGTTTTTGCGTCGGGGTTAAAAATGCTTTCACACAGTTTGTGGAATCTAGATCTCCGGAGCTCTATCGTAAAGGCATAAATGAACTTCCGTTTAGATGGCAGCAATCTATAGACAATGAGGGTTAATATTCCGATTAAATAAATATGGTACATCTTATAAAAGAACGAGTTCCAATTTTCCAGTACTAATCGGTAATTTCATAATTTAACCCCTAATATTAATTAATAGTATATTTTTAAATTTTATTCGGCTTTATGAAAGGTTTATAAAACGGTACGCACATCGTTATAGCTGCTACAAACATTTTTAAGAGTAAATATGTGTCTAAATTGAATTTAAACTACTTAATTTACTTTGTTGTTTATTTTAAAAAACATAATTTTGGCACTCTTGTAGGTACTTCTACTGTAACACTGTTACTAGTTACTTTTTACCAATTGAAACTCGCGAATAAGGCCTTATTCATTTTAACATTCTAACAAAACACGTTTCTAAAAACATCTTAATAGTAGATTAAAATTACGTTCTCTATTTGGTCTATTTGTAATATTGAACAGAAAGGGTGTAAGAGTTACAGCAAGTGCGTCACTCGGTCTCGAACAATACGTCAGTTGGCTGTGCAGCTTACTCCCCCAACAAACAATGTTCATATGACGTTTACATCGAAATAAAGCTGTATTCAATTATAACGTGTGTTGTATCAATATTTGTATAGTAGAACTGTTGAGGGTGATATCCAGACTCCGGGGACTAAGCGTCGAACTGTCGATGTGTTTTGATTGCGTAGGTCATTGACTGGCGTCGTTTCGCATTTTCTGTCACGAGATTATTTGTGACGTAAATTATTTTAGTAAGATTGTTCTTTCTAAGTAAGCAATTTTGTTCTTGCTGAGTTAAAATCATTTATTTATTCTTATAAAAATGTGTTTTGCTATAGAGATACGAGATTCTAATTGACATTTACATGACAATATTTATAATTTAGCGTCTTCATTTTTCCTTTGACAGACAAATTCGGTGATGACATTAGCTTCCTCGAGAGTTATTAAATACATTTAATCCTAAGTATCTGATGAGAAAACCAAAGGTTCTAATAAGACAAAGTGATTTTTAAAAAATGTTTGCTAAACCTACTTATCATAATGTAATTTATTACGTTATGATATTGCAAACATTTTATATTAAACAATTTTAATAATATGTACTATGTGCTAGAAAAGTAGACTGTTAGTTACACGTGTTAGAATGCATGCTATATAAATTAAAATTTCAAACTATGTCAAATGGAAATGTAAATTTTCCAATATATTTTTATCGCATATTTACGCAGACCTAAACGTAGATGGCGAAATGACGAGATTACTTGGGTAAGTAATAGATGATATAACAACAAAATCTCTAATATTAACAACATATAAGAACGGAACCTATAATTTTAGTTTAATATAGTGATTAGTTAATATAATAAACGATTGATATAATTTAAAAAAAACAAATTTTATAAACATAACATAAATTAAATATAACATCGTTTGACATAACATACATTAAATATAAAATCATTTGATATACCACTCAAAAGATATAAAACTTATTTGGTCTAATATGATGAAAACGCCTACTAAGTAGACATTAAACATAACTAGTAACTGATTACCACCTGCGCTAAGACAGGTCGACGGCTAAGGCGGGAGCGAAGCGGAGCGGAGCTTCTAACCTAATCTATCCGAGTCGGGGTACTCTGAGTCAGGGTGTTAACCATAATGACGTTTTTTATATATATTAAACGTTAGATCTAATGATTTTCGATTAAATAAACAATATACATATTAAACGTTAGACCAAATGATTTTCGATGACATAAACGTTATATCAAACAACGTTATACTAATTAAGTTTTAGAATAAATAAATGTTATATGTAAAGAAATTATATCAACAGTTGGTATATCTCACGTTGATTATATCTTAATAACGATAATAAAATGAAATTAGACCAAAGAGTTTATACGTTATGAGACGCACCCGATGACTTAGACGTCTTCGAAAGGGACTTCCAGAGAATGTCTTCGAACAGAGTGGTTTGCAAATCCAAGAGAGAGGCCCAGCAGTGGAATTTAACAAAAGGCTAAGGTAAAAAATAAATTATAAGGTATGATAACATTCGTCATTATTGTTTTAAGAATAAGGTTTATTCCAATAAACACAGTCTGTTAAATTGTTACTGAAAATCGTTTATCTATATATTAATACGTGAAGCAAAATCTTTGTACCCCATTTTACAATAATTGCGCCTAAGGAGGAGTATGAAATTTGGCAAAGTTAAAGTTTATACGGAGAAGAAGGGTGAATCCTAATATTTATATAAAATATGCAATAGAAATTCATTAAATTAATAAAAAATCACTACACGTACACTACCATGCATTTGACGCACACAGTCGAATCGCGTTTGTAGTATTTCGGCATTGTCCGGCTGATGTAGTACTATACTTCGTAACTATGGTTACATATGTCAATATATAATTACATATAATCAGCAATATTTTGAAGGTACGCTTTGGGCGGATTGGAATCATTATACTATTTATATAATGATATACTTACGCATTTAGATGTAATAAAGCAAACAAAGTAGCAAGCTTAGGAATATCGTCAATCAAAGAGTATAGTTAAGTAAATAATAATTTGGTTAAAAAAATATAGGTAAATTAACCTGTTTAGATCGAAATCTAAATGAAATGTGATTATATTAAAATAAATAGACAATAAACCTTTAATAACTACCAAACTTAAAATTTAAATTAATTATGGTCAAATTCCGACCACTAGGCGTCCGCTAGTATTTAATAAATAAATACGATTATAAATACACTTTATGAAAAATGATATGATTAATGATGCTTTACAATAGTTTTAGGATTCATAAACGACGTTTAAATAGAACTAAGAAATATTATATAAAATATACTTGTGCTTATTTTTATGTTTTTACTTTTCTTTTTCTATTGACTAATAAAAGCGCCAGTTATGTTGCGATGTTCTAAGTTCATTAGTCTGTTGTTACAACGGTCGTCTTGTAAATGCCTATCTAATTAGTCAACTCTAATATGAATTACGCAAAGGTTGATTCTGTTCGCTAAACTTGTATGATATTGCATCTGCTTCTTATGTAGTGATTCAGAGAAGGATAGAGCATAGTTTGTCAATGTTCAATTATAGAAGCAGAAGGAGTAGCGGTAGCCTAGTGGGAGAACTTTGGACCTTTGGACAGATGTCTCGAGTACAGTCCCAAAGCGCACCTCTAGCGTTTAAAAGTTATAAACATATAAATTTTTTAGGTATCGCTTACTGTATGATGTGATGGTAAACATCGTTAGGAAACCTAACTGAGAGTTCATAACGTCCTCGAAGATATGAGAAGTCTGCCAATTTGCTATCACCCAGCGTGGTGGGTAGCCTAATCGATCACACACTGGGCAGAGGCCCGTGCCCAACATTGGTATACTGTCCCAATGTTGAGTACGGGCCTCTTCCCAATGTTCAGGGCTGATTATAATTACTATTATAAATTAAAGAAGATGTCGGTGTCATGCATTGAGCATATTAGAGAAAATTACTATTAAATAAATCGTGTTGTTAGTCCCGTTGCATAAGTTTGCGCTTACATTTGCGTGCAATAGTTAGGACTAGTTCGATTCCTGGATCGGCCAACGTGTTATTATGTTTTTGTAATAAACTTCTTATTAGTGTGTAGGACACACACTAATAACAAGCAAGTTAAGATTTTTTGAAATGATGGATATTTAGTTAATTACTATGTAAGATTCGTAATCTTTTATTGTACTCATGTAAACAGATGTAATAATAATTTATGTAAAATAATGTTAGATATAAGTTTAAACTTGCACAACGATTTGGTGTATACCGATATGTTGTCCATTTGTTTATAATAATAAATAAATTAGCGATATGGATTCTGGCAGTGTACCAATGGATATAGGCTCGCCATAGCATGCGTTTGCACTAGTAGTGCCGTAAAATCCGGATGATTGCCGGATTGCATAGCCTGCATATGGGTTAATTGTTAGGCTTTTTTGTATATATCTGTACAAGCATAATTCAATGTATGCTCGTCACATAATCTTAACATAATGAACAGAAGATGTCTGCACTATTAGTATACACCCGTACTATGCCGTGATCGCACTAGCACATTAGAAATACACTGTTGTTACAGAGTAATAATATATGAAAACCCGCTCATCGTACTGTTTTATAACCAATCAGCACGGTATCGTATCATGATCGTCCCGACAACATATCTATAACAAGAACAACTACGTACTTTATTTCTAATGTAAAATATGGGATCCCTCCTTTTCGCATAATGTTTTTTGTCCTAATATACTTCGGCATAACGATTTTGGCACAATTTGTTTTGGCATAATAATACTTTGGCATACTTTTTTTAGGCATACATTTTATGTTGGCATAATCATGTTAAAGACTAATTTGTTTTGGCATAAATTTGATTCCCATAACGTTAGTAGGCCTAATGACTATTAGCATAACGTTAGTAGGCCTAAAGACTTTTAGCATAATAGAAGTTAACTCAGATAGAAGTTAACTGATTGAAATAGTAGTCCTTAATTATTTATTTTAGGTGTATATTTTTAGCAATTGCTTGTAATATGCTGTGCAACAAAAGTTAGTCACAGAACCGAATTGCTGCAAAACCGACTTCACGTAGTCTTGTTTGTCCTACCCCTAGAGTGCGTGTAGGGGCGAGGCGGCCCGCGGGCTGAGGAGCAGGCGGCTGCGAGCGAGCCGCCGCGGCTGAGGCTGGCCGGCGAAGCCGGCCAACAAGCCGAAGCTGCGGTGGTGAGCGAAAGCCGTCTGCGACGATTAGCACGCGTGGGGCCGCCGGAGGCCCGCAGCGCCGGAGCCGTGACAGAAACTCATTCAACACATCATCAATTTATGCTTTAGGATATTATGCTTAAAAAAGTTATGGTTTAGAACTTTATGCTTAATAAATTTATGCTTTACAATATTATGCTTAATCATTATTATGGTTAGAGAAATTATGCTTAAAAAATTATGCGTAAGCTGTTATGCGTAATTATATTATGCGAAAATATAATTATGCCAAACAACATTATGCTAAGTTATATTAGGTCTTAAAATTTTATGCTAATGGATAGGGAACCGTAAAATATTTATCTCGCATGGGGATCGAACACTCGGTCAGTAGCAGTGCCGAGACATG
The DNA here is from genome assembly GCA_963675205.1 of Catocala nupta. NCBI lineage: Eukaryota > Metazoa > Arthropoda > Insecta > Lepidoptera > Erebidae > Catocala > Catocala nupta. The sequence continues at coordinate 38,880,074 of OY776078.1, forward strand.
GGCACCTGATCACGTGGGGGGGCGGACACATGACATAAAACTTACTGGCGTGGTGGCTAACGTGGCTCTGGTAGGTGAGTAGTTAGGAGTAGGACCCAAGCTAAGGTAGAACAGCGTACGCCGAGAGCTGCGTGGCTAACGGGGAGCTTAGTCGCAAGTATGCGAACTCTGGAGACCAGGGAACCACTAGTTTTATTTGCCCATGCCGCGGTGAATGCGGGCTCTGCCGCGGTTGACTTACGTGTCTCTAACTACTCGTGGGAACACAATGAATAACCATACTACAAGAAAGTACAATCTTAGATCACTGCCCGGGGGTTGCCGGGCTCAATATGTTGCGTCACAACGACAGAATTCGTCTACCAACTATGTTACAACTGCTGTCTCATTATAATCAAATTCTTCGACTGCAGGCTCACTTTTCTTTCACCAGTGTCTTCTCCTAAGTCATTTGAAATTTATTCTTAAATCAGCAATTCTTTATCTCCATCATCATCATCATCATCATTACTACTAACCGTAGATGTTGTCCAAGAAGAAAACGCTAATGTGACTGGACCCACTACTACTAGATTGCGCGCCAGACGTAAATGGACCATTGAAATGCATATGTTCATATGGCGCACATCACTAGCAAGTTAGAATCTCAAACATGAGGTTTTCTAGACTCATTACATAAAGGATTTATAAAAGTATCCAGAAATGAATGCATCCAAACAAAGTATAGATGATCAACGTAAAGCCATAGTTAATAATAAATTACTTCTAATAACTGCATTTTAACCAAATTAAAAGTGAAGTAAGCAATTATCTGGGACAAAATGACCAACCACTGTCTACAATTACACAAACAAAACAGAGAATGAGGTGGTTTAACGACATAAATGAGACAATACTTAACTAACTACCGGAGATATATCTTGAGGGAGGGTACGGTTGACATTTCTCGGGCGTGCCACCTACCTGGTGAGTCCCTCAGGCATATAGTTTCCGGTTGTTCTCGTCTTGCTAACGGCGAGTACTTGCACAGATATAACCAAGTAGCCAGGATTATTCACCAGCAACTTGCTCTGAAATACAAACTTGTAGATGTTGAAGTGCCGTACTACAGGTATGTAGCTGAGTCAGTTCTCGAAAATGGTCATGTAACGTTGTACTGGGATCGAACTATCATCACAGATAGGACTGTTGTGGCCAACAAACCTGACATTGTGGTGATAGATCGATCAGAGCGCCGCACAATGATAATCGATGTCACCATTCCGCATGACGGCAATCTCGCGAAAGCTGAAAAAGATAAACAAATTAAACATCACGATTTAGCTCGCGAGGTTGTCGACATGTGGGATGTGGATTCGGCAATCATTGTGCCGATAGTCATATCTGTCAATGGTCTAATAGCCAAAAGCCTCGATCACCATCTAAAGAGGCTCGCGTTGGGTGCTTAAATCAAGGATTTGATGTAGAAGGCAGTACTATTAGATACGGCACGCATTGTGAGGAGGTTCCTATCTCTGGAATCCTAACCACCGGCAGCTTGGACCCTGTTCCTGATGCCGGTGCAGGACCATATATTTTATATTTAAATGTATTTTTTAAAGGTATATGTATATTTATGTATGGATTTGGTGTTGACAATTGTAACATCCCGTCAATAAGCAATAGACAAATAGATAGCAATAGGTATATTTTAAAGCATAGTAGCACTATTGAATCGATGGATGAATCTTCTACATATATATATTTAGGTTTTAAGCAATCCAGAAAAATATTACAAAAGGAAACCAAAGCAGAGCTAACATACAAATTTAAATACCGACTTAATCTCATATTATAATCTCATCTCAATTCAAAAATAAATTTATAGCTCTCAACACATTTGCTATTGCATTCCTATTCTTACTTACTCATTTGGAATTATAAACTGGTCACAAACTGATCTTAAGAACCTTCAACGAACAATAAAGACATTAATGACAAAACACCGTAAACACCACCCAAAATCATCGATATAACGGGTTATACTACCACTGAAAGAAGGAGGAAGAGGGTTGATAGATATACAAAACTTACATAATAAACAAATCTCTACACTTAGGCAGTACTTCCACACCAAGTCACAGTACTAATCACTTCATAGCCACATCACAGAAATAGACCACAAACTCACACAACTTAATTTAAAAATAAAGTTCTACAACATAATGAAAAGTTAACGACTGTAGAGCAAAAAGTTGCCTAATGGGCAGAGAAAAGTCTCCATGGAAGACACCGTACCGAACTGAGTCAAAACTACGTCGATAAAGGAATGTCAAAAGATTGGCTCATAAAAGGGGAACTGTTTCCAGAAACCGAAGCCTTTATGCTAGCTATACAAGACCAGGTCATAAAAACTAAAAGTTATAAAAAAATCATAATTAGAGACCCAAATCAAACCTCAGATTTATGCAGACACTGTAACTCAGCTCCTGAAACAATACAACATATAACTGGTGCTTGCAAATTTCTAGTCTAGTCTGATTATAAACACTAGCTCATGCCAGTGTTTATAATCTACAGTGTTTATAACTTAGTCATCCAAGTAGCTGCAATAATACACCAACATGTAGCAGATCAGTATCATTCTATCAATAAAAAATCTACATATTACAAATATAAACCAGACACTGTCCTCGAAAACAGCACCTGTAAAATGTATTGGGACCGAACAATCATTACTGACAAAACCGTACACTATAACAGACCCGATATAACACTACATGATAAAAATAGCAACACATTTATATTATTGACGTAGCCCTGCCCAACAGTCACAACGTACAATCAACAATAGCCCATAAGCTTTAAAATACCAAGACTTAGCGATCGAATTAAAAACACAATGGAGAGCACGTACAGTGCATATCGTACCAATAGTCTTGTCATCAACTGGTATAATACCCAAAACACTCACTGAAAGCCTTGACATCTTACACATGCCATATGCCACACTAGAACTATTGCAAAAAGCCACGATCAACATGCTGTCATGCTCATGACTAAATGAAATATATAGTGAAGCTAAAAATAGGCATATAAAACCGTCACGCGATCTAAAAGGTCGGTCTATTGACATTAACACATAATTCTAACACAAACAAAATTTATAAACCGATCGTAACAAGTACGTTTAGTATTGATATTATTCATTACTTTGAATTGATAACCGTGCCATTGCACTATTTGCGTGAATTCACTGCAAGGTGCAAGTAGGCAAGAAAGACACGATATTTTTAAATAATTGCTATGTAAATTACTGTTTATACATAACCATCTTATAGCTTATATCAGGTAAAGCATCCAAATAATAATAATAATAAGGAAGGCCGTATTGCTTGACACGGCACGCATCGTGAAAAAGTTCCTCTCTCTGGAGCCCTAACCACCGCGCCGGTAGCTTGGACCCAGTTCCCGATGCCGGCCAGTAGGTTTTCATACATTTTATATTTTAAATGTGTTGTTTTATAATTATATATTTAAAATATGAATATTATTGTTGAATAAATTAAGAAGGAAAATAATAATAATACATTTATTGACGCTAACTTAAGTCTAATCTTAAATACAATAGGCATGTGACCAAACCCTTACGTTAATTCTATCACAGCATTTAACTCGGCCCAAATGCCGTCATGAATTCCCAGCTTGACAATTTTATAGAGGACCTCAGCTAAAACAAAAGACAGTAGTTTTCGATGAGTGCGGTGCATCGTGGAACTGCGACGACGGCGACATTTGGCGCGTCAAATTGCACCGTTTGATCAGCCCTTTGTGCGCCTTAAGACTATTAGGACAACGAGATTACACGGGAGGCGCGCTCGCACCCGACCGGAGCAATGCGATTAGAACGCGCCACGGTTGCACCCCTCCCACTTCGCCCCGCACCATGAGCAGTACCCCCGCTAGCTTCGGCTCACTGCAATCCCTATTTTTTGATCTCTAACTGGATTTTATTCGTCCATAGTTCGATTGTGAGCGACTAAAATGTTGCCATCGACCAAATTATCAATGTGCCTATCGATATAAATATATTCGGTTATAATGGCTGAAAATTAAGCAATAAGTGGTTATACATTTTAATTTCAAATGTCTACGTTTGTTTTGTAAAATATTGAAGAACTCTATGTTGGCTTTAAAGTATCGCGTAGAATGTTGATTGCGAACTATTCAAAGGAGACCGGCAAGTTTTCATATATCTCTGGGCTTACTGTTACTAAGATGATTTTTGCTTTATTTTATTGATATATTATTAACATTCCAAACTAAAATATTCATCTAGCTGCTCAATGGGAGTAACGAGATATTTACTGTCAAAGAAAAATGAAATACATGTATTTAAAAGTCTCAAAGATCTTAAAATCACCAAGTAATTAAGAGTTATTTGAGGTGTGTTATGTACTGGAACATAAACATATATTATATTATCAAAACTAAACACTTATGTAGTTTATCATGACCATCATTATCGGCTCATATGATAGTGGGAGCATAAATAAAATACCTACTCGTTGCTTTCTACACTTTATTAATCACTAATCATTATCATCATCATAGATAATTAAAATATTATAAAACCGTGCAGGCTTTATTAAGTTTTGTTGAAACCTTGCTCAGCTAAGACACCATATTTTAACCATTACATGACAACAACAAACTACAGTTGTTTTACATAACACACAATTACAATAATATTGCTCGATCGCTTCCCTACCAACAAGATCGCTGTCAACTAAAATATAGGAAAAATATGTTTTTGCACTGATATGTCATCATATGATTTTGTTGCGTATGCATTGTGATCGAAATCCGTTAAAACAAGCCGTTGTCAGTCGAATAAACGAGAAACCAATATCCGTTGTGAGAATGCAAGGGTCGTTCGTGAAAGCAATATACGACGAGTCTATAAAATATCGCCAAAATCGTCAAGAAAGCACAGTACATAATAAAAACACATAGTACGAGAAGTATTCACAATGCGAGAACAGTAAGCGGTGCACGAGCAAGCGAATGTCGAGTAGTCAAACCTGTCTGTAGTTAGGACTCTTTGGTCGAGTACTTAGTTAGAAAATAATTGACACTGTCAAAATCATTTTTGAGTTGCCATTAAATAAAATAAGTCTCAGTTAGTATCGATTCTAATCTAAGGAAAAATAATTGAAATGGGTTGAAAAAAGTGTAAGTGGTCTATATTTTTGTGCATTCATTCATCTGTGTATGTAATACTAACAATATACTGAAACACTGATACTCAAATAAAAAAAGTGAAAGGAATATCGATTTGCCTAATTGTTATTTTATACATAGCAACATTGTATATTATCCAAAGTCAACCGGAACCAGTAAATAAAAGTATGTTGAAGTTTTATTAATTTAATAAAATACTATCCTATTGTAAATCTACAAAATATTAGAGAACATGGCATCAAAAAATATCTAAAGAATTTTGAATAATAAGGCATTGGAGTAACATGAAGTTATGTTAAGCCCATTTCTGCCGGTGTCCTTTAATCAAAAAACTGAAACCGCGTTGTTATCAGATACAGAACATTTTATTCCACTTTAGGAATATAATTTAACTTTGTTTTCCGGCAGCATTTCATACATATATATTTAAAACTTTTAATCTTTCTCTTTTACGTTTTTCTGACACACCAAACATAGCACATTGTTTTAAAACCGAATGCAGCATTTTAGCTCCTCCCACCCCATTTAATTGCTCAGCAGTGACTTATATTCTTTATCATCTTAGTTATAAGGTCTATATTGGCGCGTCACTATATCACGAGGTGTTCTGTGTTAAAGTCCGTGGTCCCATAGGACTTGTTAACGTGTTACTAGCAGTTTGCTACAATCGTTCGTGTTATTGTTACTAATATGATATCCTTTGAGATTTGGTCCCTAGGGGTGACAAAGGAATACTTTTAAGCTTCCCCTAACAGGTATATGGGGTATATCAAAATCTCATGTTATCTTAGTAGCTCAATCGCATCGGGCAGGACTTTATTTTTTAAACTACTAAAATAGCTATTAATTTGTTGGCCTAACTGCAGCCTAAGATATTTTCGTTCCCTAGTTCGAGTATGTGCAGAACAACGAATTATAATTAAAAGAAAATAATATTCAGTGACTGAATTTCGTGTGCACGAATTGCAGATGGATTCAAGTGTACGCCTCGCCACTACCTCCACTAACGCCGAGTTGTGTGGGTTCGAATTCCACACCGGACAAAATATTATGTTATCTACAAATGATTATGCCGAGTCTAAGTACTCATCGTGTCCGTTGTTTAAATATTTGTAAAGTCACCCGCGAAATAAGTATTATTCATAGAATGTTACTAAAAAATTGTGGTCAGACTGAAATGGTCCTAGTTCATGCTGAATTTGAATTAGTATAGCTATCACTCCATGCGTTACTTTAGAGAAGATAATAACATTAAAAATTCTGTACATTCTAGAAAGAATATATTCACTACCTCTATTTGCTCGTGTTCTAACCACGCCACTATTTAAACACGTAACAATACTAACAATCAGATTAGTTTCCTAATGCTATACTACACTCAAAACGACAAACCAAATCTTCAATAGAAGCTTATTCAAGTGCTCACATCAAAGAGTCACATAGTGATGTTTCCGAGCCAGTAAACCGTCACACGTAAATTAAAGGCACACGCCCTACAATTTGCGCATTACGTCACGAGGCCAGAGCTTGGTGCGTTTGCGGCGCGCGTGAGAGACGCAAGCGCACGCGACACCTACGCACCAATGACTTCGAATTGTTCAAGTGCACCTACTACGACAATATTTGATTCTCAACTGTGTGTTCAATGCTTATTGTTGTAATTTCGCACAATAAGGTGCGTTCCCATAGAAAAGCATTTACCGTGAGAATCGCTCGCAGATTAGTGAATGATTTATGTCGATGATAAGTAATGTTTAAAAATTAACTTATTGGCCTAATCAGAAAATTATGAAAATTAGTTTGGTACTGTCTGTACTCTTTTGGGAAACTGTCATTACTAAAATGTAATGCATGCTAAATTTGCCTATAATTAATTAGTTTTAGAATTGGTTTAGATTCAAAACGTTTCTTACATATAATGTATATGATATTGTAGTAACTCACACATTTTATTATTATTTGACACAAACCGACTCGTTTTCCTTCGGGAACCATATCACTACCTCTTGTAACACTGTTATTGAAATGACAGTACGATCCTTTGCCTGATAGATGTAAGCCAAGTGATATATCTTTATATATAATTCTTTTGTACGTGTGTTGACAGTGAACACCTCCTAAACGGCTGGACTGATTTGAATGAATTTTTTGTGTGTGTTCAAGTAGATTCGACGATGGTTTAGATTTGTTTTTTTTTGTCTATACAAGACAACCGTCTGTCGGGACATCTATATATATATATATATATATATTCAATTTGTTATCCAAAAAAGCATATTAATCACAAACTACAACTACAAGTGAGTAACAACATAGCAATATCAACCTAACGCATTCCCAATTGAATCGGCAACATCCAAACCGAAGTGTTACGCGTAATTCTATCTCGCATATTGATCATCGGTGCTTATTCTGCTCACGTAATGTCCGTCTGTGATACTGACATAAACATTGGGAAAATCGCTACAGTTTCAGAAGCGAGAGCGGTAGAAAGGAGGGGTTATTGCAAGTGGGGAGCGGCGGGTGAGGAGGGACTTTCGAAGGGAGGTTTGAGATTAGATTACCTGCCCCCGTGGGCTGCAAACACTTCGTTACCGGCGCGGCATAACGAACCCGGCTCTGAGCAACTTGCGCGCTACCCGCCATTTATTACACAGCCTTTATTCTGGTTTGGTATTCAACAAGATTGTCCGAAGTGTCCAGAAGTTTCTGGCAATAGATACTGTGACTTTCTACTACTCTGCACTATAGTCTTGAAACTTAATATATTAGTTAATCCTAACTACTTTTATAAATCCGAATGTGAATTTATTTGTTATGATTTCACGCCTTAACTATGTGACTTATCATCATAAAATTTCGCATACACGTTGTCAGGGGAACATAAATGGACATAGGGTACCTTTTATCCAGGAAAACTGTTACTAACGTAGGTTAGTACTTGTAGTACTATCGTCCTACTTGGTTATTAACAGTACTTTATATATATGTACATTATTCTATCTCATATAACGATAGCCTAGTGGGAGATGGTTGAACTGCCGTGCCGATTTCTCAAGTTCGATCCCAAGGAACTCACCTCTGACTCTTAAAAGCTATGTGTATTAAATATAAACAGCTCGCTTTTATTTAACGGAGAACAAAAAGATTGTGAGAATCTGCATATCTGAGCGTTGTACATATCGTTTTTGAAGATAATTATGTGTAGTCCGCCAACCCGCACTCGGCCAGCGTGGTGAACTATGGCCTAAGTTTTCTCCCACGGAGAAGAGGCCCGTGCTCAATAGTTGGATAGTTTATATAAGGGCTGATATTATACTATTATTAAAGATGCCTCTCTCGTTAGTTTATTGGCGTAAATTTGTACTTATACCTAGTCCCGATGATAAGGAATGAGACGAAAGTTTTGGTAAAAGTATAGGCAGAAAAGGCTCTGCAGACATGTATACACAGCGACGCATCAACCTAGACTGTTTGGACTTTGAACTATTAGAAGTTGAACGCTGCGAATCGTGCGAAAGAGAGCGTTATATTTTTATTACGCTCTATCCTTACCATTACATCGACATCATTAAGCACTGTCCCTTTCCGACAATTCTCTATTTTGTATGTATAGGTATTAGTTATGCGTATATAGTGTGTGTACATACATACATACATACATATGTATGTATTATTATAGCAAATTCACAAAATGTTTTTATAGTAAATTAAACGTATTGCATCTCCTTCTTCAATATCCCTAGTTATACTGAGTATGCTTATATGAAACCAAGCCAGTGCTAAATTGACTATATTTTTTTATGTAGTTTAATAATGTTTGAACCTGATATTCTTGCTTTCAACTATGATTTTGACGGTAAGTAGGTACTCACCACTCAGTGATCTTTAGACAGCAATATGCTTATATTGTTATATGGGACTTAGTACGCATCTAATCCAATATGTATGTGACAATAACCTTGCTTCGGTAGCGAAGTCGTAATAAATGCGATTACTGCGCATGAGGTCGCGGGTTTAATACCTCGAGCGAGCTATGTGATATACCGCTTTTTCCACAACATTTTAAGAAGTAGCATGGCATTTAGGTCGTTTTCCAGTAGATGACAATAGGCTCATCCCTATTCCATGGGAACTAAAACAAAAGCTAACGGAATGTGGATGTAACTCATCACTGAAACTATATAATATACATACTGACGGCCTTCGTTTGCTATCAAATTGGCAGCTAAATCATATTCTATCACCTCATGTAATAAAAGGATCCAACCATTATAAATTCATGATCGAATCCGGGGGAATTTTCCGAAATAGGGCATTCCTCACAAAATTTCTTGTTTGATGGAGAGATAATTAAATATTTAAAGTAATCATATCTTAAAATATGTGATAGAATATATATATATATATATATATATATATATATATATATATATATATATATATATATATATATATATATATATATAATTATCAATCAATATAAAACATACATCTCATATAAACGTCAACATAAATTAAAGCGTCATATTTTAAATAAAATATACGCACTAAATGTACAGTTTACCCTCAAGACATAAACTACTAATTCATTACATAGATAGTTTATAGATTGAATAAATTAATTTATTTCTAGCAGATTCAGAGATACAGGCTGTGGGTAATGATGACAAATATCGATCGTCAACTGTAGGCAGTGGCCAGCCACATAGGTAGGTACTATAGGTATGTAGAACATAGGATCGGTCTATGCGAACAGAGCTCTCATATAATATTGTAGGCTGTTCCCCCAGGCGCGGCACTCGGCTAAACGGAATAAATTTGAATAACACAGCCCATAATGAGGCGCCACCGGAGCGCCCGCGCCGCTGATGAGCGAGAATCGAACCTCGGACCTAACTAAACAATTGTCATTCATTCAGCCGTGAGCCAATTCCGTAATCCTTTTGAATAATAATTCCTTTTGGTATTCTATGAGCCGCGCCGGCAATCATTACGGACTGCGATGTGGTCGCGGAGCCGCGTTTTAGTATATTTATGTTTATATCTCTGTCAACAATGAATATTGATGTAAAAACCGATAAATACGGTTGCTTATACAGAGTGAAACAGAAAAATGAGGCCGTATTTTAGGCTTGTAACGAGCACACGATGAAAAGTACTATCAGCTTACAAAAGTTTATTTTCTTACATATTTTATACTTGTTTTACAATTATCGAAGACTAAACACGGTAAACTAACAGTCAATTAGCTGATAAGTCCTCACATAGTAGATGCCGTTATTTTGTCATGTTAATTTCAGCAACATTCTGCAAGAAAATGGCAAATTCATGTTCATTGTTCCTTAAGAGAAATATTTACGCTATCAGTGCATATTATTTTTTTGTAAAATGTTTTCAAGATATATCGCTTATTTTTATAAATTATCATCAGGGTTCACCATATACTTGGCTTGAACTTCACGCCCTTTGTATAACCACAAACTTATGCTATGAACTGTATAGTAATGTATATAAAATCAACGTAAGTCGAACATGTGTCACTAAAATCACGAATGCCATTCGATCGAATAAGCTTTTTAATTTCGATAAGCACATAACTGTCTCGAGTTCGAGCAAGGCTCTGACTATTCCAAGTTATGTGCGTATTAAACAACTAATTACCGCTGGATTTAACGGTTAAGAAAAACATCGTGAGGAAACCTGCGTGTCTGAGAGTTGACCGTGCTGGCTCAGCGTGGTGGAATATGATCAAATCCTTCTCATATTGAGAAGTGGCCCATCCTTAGCAGTGGAAAAGTTTATATAGTATATAGATAGCTTAAAAAAAAGGTTAGGTTGAAAAAAACATTGACCATATCAACTTGTAGGATATAATAATGCGAATGTGCATGTGAACATTGACGCTTGCAGGTATTACGTGAAGATACCACTAGATAGTTGAAACTGCTGGTCTTTAGGGCTCAAGTGGACAGGTTTCAGTTGCTTAGCACCAAGTACAACGATAATATGTAAGCCAATTAAATACTTTAGTAGAAGATAGTCTAATATATACATATGTAATATAAGAAAATCTCTAGCACTCAATCTGTCAGTCTAAACAGATTATTGTGAATCCACAATAATCTATATAATCATACTAGTATAATCTAAATGTAAAGTTCTGGTCCTGGGACCAGGACTTTACTATTGGTAATAGTATTAACGATACTATAACGATGATCATTATATCCGCAAATAATGCCAATAAGAGAGCAATTGCAGCTAAATAACACATGTAACTGTTTCTGCGGTGGCTAGTCTTTGATTCTTATCCAGCCTGTATCATTATTTACTTCTCTAAAACAGCTCTCAATACGATTCAATATCAATCTAAGCTACCTATTTATAGATTAACCTTTTTTACATTAATTAACATTTTTCTTCACCTATGGCCACGGTACGTTAGTGACCACGGATAAATGTACTTCAACATTTTAAATATCATATACGCTCCATTATGAGTATATAAATTATAATATAATAATGCTAATAGATAGAACAGACTTTTAATTCATAGAAAACCTTTTTAAATTTTGGTGAGCTATATTCATTTACAAGTATATGACGTCACAGCTTAGTACGGCTATCATTGTCTTATACGTAAAAGAAAAAGTTGCTGCCACACCACTAAGTATAATATACCACAAGGTGTTTAATCTAATGAAATATAATATAAACCGAAACGATTAACTATATTAAAAGAATGTGAGCGACAAATATAATAAGTATGATTACACGTTCCGTTCACCAGGGCATCATCAGGCTTGATCGTGCGAAGGGACGGAAGGTAGGTACCGTGTTTACACTCCGCGCGATTTATTCCCCGGCCGTCGTAAATAACACGGCGAAGCGCCGACAGATATATGGAGCTTCATATTTATTGGTATTTGTTCGAAAGTACCGATAGCAAGCCACAACCTTTTCTGAACAACTCTCGGATTGGTAAGACCAATGACTCAATGCTAAGTAGCTATTGAGATAGATGCATTATGAGCGAAATATCGGGAAGATATTCGAAGGCTAGTATAACGAATGACAAGATTTGTGTACTTTTTCGACGAGTGAATAATAATAATAATAATTTTTTTTTTAATAATAATAATAATAATTTTTATTTGTTTCTCTCTCACACAGAATGATTACAAAATCAGGTCTTAAATTAGGTTGTACATGATCGAGTAAGTGTAACTACGATGATTGATATTAATAACATTTAAAAGGTGAGATCTGTGTGAGAGACTGGTATCCGTACTAGGTGGGAAACCTGTATGACAGATGACCAGCCTCTCCTACCTCTAAACATGTAGTTGTTAATGTAGTTTGTATTCAATAATTATGTTGTGATATTATTTTAATTTGTGAGATGAGGAAGTATATCATTATTTGTGGTGTGTGTGTGTGTGCGTGTGTGTGTGTGTGCGTGTGTGTGTGTGTGTGTGTGTGTTGTGTGTGTGTGTGTGTGTGTGTGTTATGTGTGTGTGTGTGTGTGTGTGTGTGTGAGTATGTGAAGGTAGTGTGTGTGCAAGTATGAGTTTGAGGGTATATGTAAAGGCGTCTATATATGTGTATGTAGAAATAGAAAATGAATAAAGCTAACAGATTTGTCTATTTAATTGGTAGTGCTAAATTAATTGTGACCTTGAATATGAAATAACTATGATGGGATAAATAGTAGATTTTAGCCAATTTGAAATATTCTGTTTGTATATATTCTGTTATACTTAGTTAGGGAGTAAATATGTAATTTTTGATTTAGTTTATTATATAAGTACCGTCCGCGAAAACTGAAGAATTTGCGTGCAAATTCTGTGTGCCAACGATTGTCAGTTGAAGGACAAACCCTATACTTGAGACGTTTTTTAGTGGTGGAAGATTCGTATGGAAGAAGAGAATGTTGTTTTAAAACAATATTTAAAATATATAGCTGGCGCACTGTAAGAACATCCGAGAGTTTATAAAGGTCAGTAGTAGGGTGTAAGAAAGGCAAAGAGTGGCTAACCTTCAATACTGCTCTTTGAGCTCTTTCAACTTTTATTAAATTAGTCTTACAGGCGCCACCCCATACTGAAATACAATAGGATATGATGGGTTGGCATAACGAGGTATAGACCATTTTAATGATCTTCTTATCAGCTATGTGGCGCAAATTTTTAAAGATAAATATGAGTTTGCGAATTCTGGCTGAAAGAAGATCTATATGGTAGTTGAAACTTAAGGAACTATCCAATGAAAGGTGCAGTCGAATAGCCAAATAGATCACAGTCGTGACGCATAGTACATGTTTTTATTAAGTAGCATTTGTCGCTTAGCCAGCACACATGATTAATCACGGTAAAATGTACACTAGCCTTATGATATTTGTCATAACCTAAGAAGACCTGACACCGTAGAATACTCATGTACTTAAGTTTATAAATTCTATGCATAGTACTTCAGATAGGGAACATATTTTTAAAATCTCAACTAGTCAGATTTTTGTTTCCCCCTCAAGGATTTGAAATTAAACAAAACATGCAACTGTCTAATAATAAAATGAGATTTCACTTTCTAATTTAAAGAAGAAAGTTAAAAGTAAAACTTTCTTTGTCTGAATTTGTAATATTATTTTATAATCGAAATAATATTTTTATTAACACAGGTGCGTACTTCTTCAGATTATTATGATAATCTCTGCAGACTGAATTCGGTCAAGGCGACTGCTTCTTTCTGTTATTCTTCTTCTTTTCTATCATTTATCCTATTGTAATAAATTACCTTACTAGTCCTTGATTCTAACCACCAAAAATAAGAGCCATCGTAAGTGTACTTGATTTCCAGTCTGTACCGCGCAGCCTACACACATCGTTCGTGAATGAGAAGTTTTTTCGCGCGGCAGCTCAGTCCGGCCGCATTAAACCACTTCATTGTAATACTTAGATATTTAGTAGTTATGCAGCAAATAAATTACCCTTATAATGAAAGCGAGTTTTTTCAACAACATCCGACAACATTTTAAGGTGTTATCACTCGGTCGGCGGCTGAGTTATGGCCGCAAACCGAAGCGGTCCGGCCGTCGCGCTTTTTGCCTTGCATTCTCATAATCAAATTTTGATTTACTGCCGGCCGCGTTATTAAAATCCTTTTAGTTCTGCCCGGGGTCGGGTTCGAAGTGAACACGTATTCGGAACTCTATATCTGTGTCACAATGTAAGGTAATTGAAAAACAGACCGGGATACGCAGCGCTATCTGAGATGTAAATCTTGGTGGGCTTACGATCCTAAAATCGGTATGCGGTTGTAAATCGTGCGGAGGAGTGGTGGTGTGGCGGCGGGTCGCGGCGTGCCAGATCGCGATCAGCTAAATCATGCTTATTGGTAACGAAGCGTAACGGTCGCGTGCGCACCGCCTCTCCCCTCGCGCCACCGCACTCCTGCGCCTGCGCAAAGACCGCGACACTTCTGAACACTTAAAAAACATAAAAGATGACATATTTGTATGTTACTTGGATGTTTAACTGCAGACGTTTCCAGAATATGTTCTTTAGGAACATGGAACTTAAGTAGATGTAGAATATTCGTGTTTATTTAAATGGGTCATTTAATCTTGTAGTCTTAGTAAAAGAAATCCAGATTTTACAAGGGAAAGGCTGTTATGGAGATTAGGAGAGAATGTATGTACATGCACCTCGTTGCTGCCGATGCCGCCGCGCTAACTATTGAAGATTCTAATACTACACATGACAATTATTTGTGTAAAAACCATAGATCAGGCGATATCTCTATAAACATAACGACGAGAAAAATAAAAAATGCAATGCATAGACATAGTTGTGATTATTCAATTTATTAATATTTTATTAATGGTCAGGGATATGTATAACTATATATTGTTATACAGAAAATACATATAAAGAAAACTGTGTACGCTTTTTTAAGTCACATACCTACTGCTTACACGGAGCAGTATTTGATTTAGTATAGTTACAATTTATAATTATAAAGACGAGCAGTTATGTTAAATTAAAAATAATTTACTATTGAAACACAGCAATTGCGATTAATTATTATTAGAATTACATGAATTCACATAAGCTAGTTCTCGGACATTTTTCATTACATGTTCAGATAATGTTAGGAAAAAATATTTACCGTAATCTTAGTCATGACAGATACCATCATTTTGAGTCAAACTATACTAAGAAGATATTACGAAGCAATACAAGAGACAGGCCGCGCCTTCGCACTCGTTTAAAAATTTTTCATTTTGTCTTCTGTTTCTGTCTCTCGAAAATAGATTTTCTTGGATGAAACGTACCCTACGTCCTTTTCTATACCCCTGACAATATTTATGCCAAGGTTCATAATGATCGCTCGAGTAGTTAAGGCGTGAAAGCATAACAAACAAACATATATGCATACACATTTATAGTATTAGTTAGGATTAGTAGACTTATAGAGCATCTTTTCAAAACTTCGGTGCTTCGAGAACTTCTTGAAGAAGTTGACTATCAATCAACTGTTCTCTGAAAGTGCCTTCTGGCTGCAGCCATAACCATCGTTTAGAAGGACGGTGGCGACATAGGTACGCAGCTTGGTAGGCACTAATGGCACTAACAATAGTCTATAAAGACTTGTAATGCAATAACAGTAAAGAACCGATGACAACTTGGTACTAGACAACCCGCTATGAAATTCACAGTATTATTTGTTAGGCTACGATTAAATTGCCGCGTTGATTCTACGGCTTAAGCTAGTTACTATTAAGATTTTGTCGACACAAAAATGGAATAATACTGCTTGATCCGGGAATCGACCCCGAGACCTCACGCACAGCAGTCACACTACGCTACCGGATCAGACTATACTATTAGCAATATGTGGTAGCGATATACCTCTGCCTATTTCTTCATGGATACGGTTATGCACGTATATACATAGACTCCTAGGAGTCCATGAATGTATGCAAGTGCTCGGTTACAAGAGTCGAACATTGGTAATATACACCTTTACATAATATGATAATGATGACTTAATACCTTATTGGTCCTGTGAAATAAGTTTGCGCTTAACTTTACTGTCAACCTACAAGCTACTAGTTCCGATACCTGGATCAGGGACTGTCTTATAGGATATATTTGTCAGAAAATTCTGACTTAGATACTGACAAGTAGACTTCTTGCGGCGGCATCGAGATATTATATATACCTACCACCTTTAATGTACAGTACTACAACATTAAGATTAGTATATAGCCTAGTAATTAATAATTACTAGACTATATTTATTTATAACAAGGTACACTTACAGCAAGACATACAAATATTACAAATATAAGCATTTATACTATGGATATAACAGTGGGTACATATGTTTGCCTAAAAGTGTACACAGCATTCACATTATATAGGCAACATTAAAATTAAATGTAAACTAAATGAAAATATGAAATTGAATATTATATAAATGTAATAGAAGTAACAATAGTAATAGTACACAGTCGAGCAGTTTCAGCAAATCATTTCTGAATTTATTTTCTGACGTGTATATATGACTTGGATGTTAAATACATCCAAGTCATCCAAGTTACACAGTCAAACTTCGCTCTAAAACAATTGTGGGTTCTGCAAATTCTAGTCTGGGGATAATTAAGTCCAAGATCAGTTCGAGTAGTATCGACGGGGTACATTTAAGTTAATGGTAGATAGGAAGTCAAGGCACGTGATCTTGTGGTTTAGGGTTGTATGGAGAAACAGTAAGTCTATCAATGTACGACGATTTTTGATAGAGGTCATGCCAAAGGAAGACAATCGCATGTTGTATTATATAATAAGTGTCTCGTGAAGGCACGATGGATGCTCTCGATCCTCTGAGAAGAATTACTGTACACAGGGTTTCATGCCACCGATGCGAGTTCCAATCTGCTACGTACAAGGCAATTGAAAAGAATAATTTGTGTTTGGAATTTCTAAAAGTTATCGCTCAGAGATCATGATACGGTCATGATTATTTTTAGATTGTTTTTATAAATTATAATTATAAATTTTTAGTAATAATTATAATTTTAAGCTTTGATTTTCAGTAAGACACACTCTTCCGTACTTGTCATAATTCCTGTGTCGCGGGTAATTTTACGGTCATTCATACGGCGGAAACAAAGAACACCCAGACTCAGAACAATCATTTATGAATCACACATTATAATCCCGTGTGGGGAGCGAAATCACAAGACGCGGCGCGGTAGTACGACGAGGCGACCACTTAAGCCATACAGTCAAAAATAGATAATTTTCTATCATCTTTCTATGACTATTTTCAACTCCCTTTCCATATAAACAATACGAAATATCGCACGCCTTCGTGCAATTTGCTTATAAAGGCGTACAAAGTTTCTCTTCGTATATTTAAATAAATTGAATTCGATCACCAAAATTAAAATTTATTCTTAGAACAACTTTTTATTACAATTACTTACTTACTCCATCGTATTTAAAATGTTTGCCAAAATTTAACCTAAAAGACAAAGTTGCAATGCAGCAATTGTAACTTTGACAAACGTGAAATTATTAAACAAATTTATGTTTAAACAAAACCTGTACTACATTCATAAGTGTTCATTTGTTACCTAAATTAATAAATGAATTTTGATTTTGACGTGGACTTTGTAGTCAAAGTAAAAAATAATATTAAAATGCAATAAAATCGATAAAATCGATGGCGTAGTGGTTAGTGTAACCTGAGATCGCGGATTCGATTCCCGCACAAATCAAACATTTGAGTGCAGGAACATGGATGTTTGTCTTGGTCTGGGTGTTTCTATGTATAATATGTATGTATTTACAACAACAAAGTATAGGTATGTGTATGTTTATCCATTGTCGAGTACCCATAGTACCTACAGGTTCTGCTTAGTTTGGGCTAGATGGTGTTGTGTGTATGTGGTAGAATATTATATTATATTATTATTATATTAATTTGTTATACCTATCGGTAATATTGCTCTCGCTCCTAAAATGGTGCATCTGAAAACAAACGTCGCAATCAAGTAATAAATTGCGTTAGAAGTTGCCGACCGAGGCCGAAGCCAAAAGACGACGCCGAGAGCCGAGGGGACCAAGGAGGCCTATTTATCGAATTAGGACTGTGTAATCACCGCTCATACAGCGCAGCAATTGTGAAGGGGTACACGAACGATATGATTTGATACTAGACGAAAAAAATGCCGTCGCAATTATATCATACGAATTTAAACTTCTCTAATCTGCCGCTAGAGGAGCCACTAGCGGAATGAGCTTATGATATTCAATTACAGACTTTCTTTTGTTTAGATGTAATATGGATACTAATATTATAAAAAATAATGTGTAGGTATGTGTGTAATCGATAAACTCTAAAACTATTGACCTATTTAAATAATTCTTTAACCATTAGAAAGCAATTTCAACCAGAAATAGACTTGTGGTTCTATTATAGAAAACACAGATTGTCAGTACGAATACATACATATACATACATACAGCATGAAACATGCTGAAACGGATTATTATTTATTACTAGATTTCGCCTGCGGCATCGCTCGCGTAAATGCAGGTTAGGTTTAAGTTATTAACAGTACTTTTTCTGAATGAAAGGTTCCTAAAGTCCTTTTCTGCACCATTGCGGAAATTTCATTACGAAAGCGTAACAAACAAATCAACTCTCGCATTTATAATTTCGTTACGATTATTGCAGTCAGTATTGTCCCACTGCATCTCAAAGACCTCCGTCTTGCTTTTCCAGATCTCCCTGTTATACCCTAGTATGCATGAGTATCTCCAATAGTTATCAAATTCGTCCTGTCAACGAAACTTGATCTACCACTTTGCCGCTTGGCATCGTCTGGAAGCCAGTCTATGCTGATGTTAGTGCAAAGCACCTTCAACATAAGGCAAACGTGTCGTAAACTAATCCTTATTAATATTATAAATTCGAAAGTAACACTGTCTGTTACCTATTAACGGCTAAACCACTCAACCGATTTAAATGAAATTTGATACAGAGATAGTTAGAATAGAGAAATCATAGGTACCACGCGGGTGAAGCCGCGCGTAAACGCTAGTAACAAAATATATTTGATTGAATTGCCTAACGAATGACGCGCATCTGTCTGTATGCATTCGTAATAAAATAAAAGTTATATTTCATCAAATTTGGTCAGCACTTACGTAGTAACTATAAATAATCTATGATAGGACGATTTAAAAGAAATCGTTCCGCACCTTTCACTCAAGTTTTGATCCGCTAGTTAAGCAATATTGCATTGGTCTTATACTCTTTTTACTTCCTCCATACAATATTTATGCAATACTAGTATCTGCCCATGGCTTCACCCACGGGAACACATATGGGGATGAACGGTACAGCCTACATGTTGCCCCCAGATACAATCTATCTCTTTGCCAAATTTAATCAACATCGGTCCATTGTTTATGCCGTGAAAGCGTAACATACAATCAGAGGTACTTACGTATTTAAGTATAATATTAGTTTGGATGTGGCAGGCATAACAACAACACGAAGAGCGCTGCACCGACTCTAAATATCCTCAGATGACATGTTAATGTTAAAATAATGCGTCATTCACGCATTGGATTCTAAAGCCACACTAAATGCTGGCAAAAAGATAGGCATGAATCATCAATCTATAACCTTAGTTCCCAAAGTGGTCCAAGTGGATCCCCAGGGATCCAAGGGAGACTAGATAGCTGTCTACATTGGCGTGACAAAAAAACGAGGATTCACAATTCGTCCGCTTACGAATTGTGAATCCTCGTTTCTTTCAAGGGTCCACGAAAATTTATTTGCTTTCGATAGTGAAGAACTAAAATGTTACCTTGACTTCACCTATCAAGTTAGGCAGATAATGACGAATTTGAGGAATAACACTCGCTGAAGAAATGAGAAATATTTAAATAATAAAAAAAACCTCAACTCTTGGAGAGACGATCGAATTTTTAATTTTTTATCATAATGATTTTACTTGGCGGATAATATTTCTAGATGCAGGGGATCCATCGGACCCAGCTAAATTTTGAAAGTGGTCTATGAGAAAAAATATCTGGGTACCTCTGATCTATAAGATGTGAAGCCTTGAAATGATGACTGGAAATTAAGACGATTATTTATTTTAAAGCCACGTATATGTAGTTAGTTCTTGGAATGTTTGACGTTCCTAGGTGGCTCCGATTATGGATACTACTAGGCAGCAAAGGTCTGGTTATGACTACGGCCAGTTCATACTGAACGCATCTTAAAGTTTCAAGAAGGTTATATCTCGTTGTACAATCGCATTAATTCCTGTTAAGTATTGTATGAGCTTGCAATTTTAGTTTTTTATTAGAGTAGGCACTGGCTGATTGAAAAACAATATCTGTCTCCCCGTGAACATGGCTGCTGTAAAGCAACCGAAACGTCGGGGCAAAGTGTAAACTCAAAACTCAAATATAAATAGTTTTAATTAAAAATATATAGCTTAAATAGTAGTAAAGTTCAATAATAGTAGTGTTAGAGTTTTTCAAAATTATGTAATAACAGTGTTATAAAGTAAAATAAACAACGCGACAAAATCCGTATAAAGTGTTTAATTTCAAAATATTTTAATGCAAACAGACTTTTTAATATCTACAGCTTTAGTATAGATAGAAGTCCAGTAGCAGGGGGATTGTACAAACATTCAAAAATCAGACCCAACCACAACTATTAGTGACTCACACAATCTTTTGTATTCTTAATTGGTCGAACTCAACACTTGGCGCACTGACAGCGAGGTGTGTATCTAAACCACGGCGCCACACGTGCAATCAATGTCAAAATTAAGTTTACCATTAGTAGGATTTACATAATCTATATATCTATAATAAGTTGGGATCAATGCTAAATGACTGGTCAAATCTCTGCAAGAGCAGTAATTACGAACGAATTTTTATAATAATTGAAAGTGGCAAATCAAAAGCAAGATTGATTAAAGCTGTAAAAAACTGATCTAAATTGAATTTATGATTTAATTGCAAATATTTTGCTTACACAAACTATACGTTCTCTCGATAAAGTATAATTGATACAAAGCATCTATTCAATCAAGATAATATATCTATCTAATGGACGGCCTCGATGGATTAGCATCGTAGGCACTTCCACAACTGCTGATTGTTTAGTTCAGTTTACCTCTTTGGGATATTGATTTAAACCAATATCCCAATGTATCAACATTGCTGATATGTTCCTATGGCTTATGATATTAGTGATAATAGAGGCTCTTAGTTACATAAAAACTGGCGTTAAGTAAGAATTCAGCTGGTACATGTATATACGTCGTACGTCTCCCATTCCCTTATTTTACCGTTAACTAGATTTTGCCTACGACTTCGATAGCGTTTTATTTTGTTAATAAATTTCTATCCCTCGTGCACAGAACTTTTTCTCTGGATGAAAGGTCCTTATGTCCTTTTTTGTACCCCTGACAACGTGTATGCAAAACAAACTCACATTCGCGTTTATAATATCAGTTAAGATTACCTATCTATAGTAATAGCAACGCGGCTGTGATTTCTTTTTAAAAGTGACTATAAGTGACGGCCACTTCTTACTAATAGGCTGGTATATTTGTACGTAAGATGGCAAACCTTCGTTGTACATAAAACATCTGGTGTACAGAGAACAGTAACTACAGAAATCCACACGTTTCGGTCCTAGTATAAAGCTTTTGCGCACACTGTAAAAAGTATCAAAACCACTGCCTCCCCCATAGTGAACAACAAGGGGTGAACATAATAGAGTGAAGTGACGCGTACTACATGTAATAACATGTGAACGTAGTCAGGAAGAGCGCCAGCCCCAAATTATTGTGGTAATGATCACCCGCCGTGGACAGCGGCGAATACACCCTTTGTCGCATCACTAGTAAAAAATAGACAGCTAGATTCTAGGTGAACTATATTTGATTATAGATGAACTATATTCAATTCTAGATAAAATATATTTAATTCTAGATGAACTATTTTAAATTAATTTAGATGAAATATATAATTATATGTATATTGAATTCTGAAGGCATTTTAGCTTTAGATTATTTTTAGTTATAACAATGATCCAAATAACTACTTATATAAATGTTCACTTTTAAAATAGATAAGTAATTCAAGTGATTACCCGAAACACAGGTAATAATTTTGTTCACTGTTACAGTATCCTTTCTTGTCATAACTATAATTGCTTTTTTGGTTATAAACGAATCAGTTACTAGTTTATTAAGGAATCGAGTTAATGTTAGATTTAAGTCGACTATTGTCCGTCCGTCCTTTAGCAGAATATTTTATTGTACTATATTTAATTATATTTTAACTATTTTATTAAAGATGATTTTACTATATTTATTTTGTTAATTACTCTAATTTTAAATTTGTTTGAAACGTAGACAATTATTTCCGTATTGATGACCTTAAATCATAGCTGGCTAAGCTATGATTATGATTTAGGGTATCATTTAATATAGGGTAAACCTATTGCCGTATATTAGATGCACCTCTTGACACCGTAATACAAGAACTTCTTAACAGAAGTACTTCCAAGAAAGTGTGCATTGTGTATTATCATTTCACGAAACTTGTCAAATCTGCTTTGGGAATTGGGAATTCGTATATATTAAAATTAAAGTCGTTTGATGATCGATTTGGGCTAAGCGTTGTTAGGTTTTCGGCACAAAACTCTCAGTAGCAGTTTATAGTCCGAAACCGTAGCCGCTCGCTCGCTCTCTATTACTTTGCAGTTAAATAGTTAGCTGACAAAATCTGGCTACTATTCACATCTGCCTACACTTTCAATGATATATTCGGGATGCTACATATACCGCTCACACTCAAACTTACCATACTTAACTGCCTACCTCATCTACTTAAATGAACACCATAAAATCTTAACAACTCGTTCGTTAACATATTAATCGATACGGATATGGACATAAAATCGATATTAAATAAAACCTCTAAATAGTTTCCAAATGTATTTTGTATATAAAGAGCAGATAAACATGCCACATGGTTTTAATTTAAAACTGTACAATATGATATATGTAAACAGTTAACTTTGCTCTTTGGTTAGTAATCTATATATTAATACGTCACAAATAAACTTTATACCCCTTTTCTTAATATCACAAACCTTCATCTGCGCAATATGCTTGATATTGCGCAGATAAAGGTGTGTGATATTTGTCATAGTTAAAGTTTATAATTATAAAAATTGAAACAAGTTATATTTATATAGTTTATATAGATAGACAATAAATACCAATATATAAGCCTACATTTATTTTCTTTTTTGTCGGCAAGCTACAGACAAATAATACAAATATGTATCATAATGTTCAAAGTAGAGGCTAACAACCAGCTTCCACAGATTCACTATACAATTTTTGCACCGGTTAGAGCTTAAAGATTCAATTTATATTCGACCAAAGCTCAGCCATAATTTTATTAAAGAAGAATACACGGTTTAAGTAACTCGTGCACGCTATAGACGCAAAGATCGCGGACGTGGTTAGCGCAATGATTGAAGCGGTCAACGCCGCGGTCAATGTGGTGGGTTGGACCACGCGGCCACGGTGCAAGCATTTGTATGATCCACAAAGAGTTGTCCCTAATCTGGGTGTTCTTTATGTCTTATTGTTTTAATGTTTGTAAAGTCTCCTGCAATACATATATACTACCAGAGCGGGCGCATGACTGATAAAAGATCATACGTGCTACTTACTCAGGTCATTAATACTATGCATGCACTTCGCACAAGTACCTCAACTTACGCATGTTATCCGCCATATGAAACAGCCACCAAGATTTCACCATAATGGGGCATGCAGCATAAACTTGTACTAATTTTTATTACTAAGTTGCAATTTTGATACTTGATTCAGGCAGTGTTACTTAATTTTCCTGTTGAAAATTTAGAAGGTTAAGTAGACAAATGCAGATTTACTTCCGCCATTTATATTAATAATAATTATATTTTAATAGCATAAAAATATATATACTGATTACAAATGGGTTTTCTTAACCTGACTATTATTAGCTTGCGTTTTAAACAACGTTTGAATAGCTCTTCATCATATGATTACTCTGTACAAACTCCGCCTGGTAGATAAAGATGCTTCAATTAAGTTGGTATACTATCATAGTTGACAAATAGCTTGCTTAATTCATCTCTACCTATACCTACCATTTATAGAGGCGTCAGGCTAATTATACGGTATCCCAACTAATAATTTGGTGAAGATTTTGAAGGCAACAACATGCATATAACCTTATCTGTCCAATCGCGTCTATAGACCAATTTTCACAGAAATCTACTACTACTGCCTATATTACATCTGCATATCTGATATCTGTTTCATGCCTACAATAGGCGAATAATTTGTCTCGGAGGGCGTCTACCCCACAGGCTTAACATCATTTTGTAACTGCAAACATTGACATGCGGGCGTCGACCGAGGGTGCCGAGCGTCGCAGGCAGGAGAATAAAAACTGTGAATCCCCTACCAGACCCAGCGAAATTCCCAAAGCTTTGAACATGTGACGGAATACGGTGCATGTTTTATACTAATAAGTCTTTGGTACAGATAACGCCGACTTCAATACGGTGGATATGCAGTACCTACTGGTAGATAACCAATAGTGATTAATTTGCTGGAAGATGAAGATAGAAAATAAAGTTGTCACCCATGTTTGCATGCGTTTAACGGGCAATGGGTCGTTGGATATTTCTGTAAGAAAATTATTAGAAGCAACATGCATGTTTAGCAATCTGTAACAACACCAATTGGCTCGGTCTCTTCTGAGTAAGAACTAAGTTTAACGGACGAAATGTGTATGTGATACACGTTTACCACTCCTTTTTAATATAGTACAAATACAACACAAATTTATTTAGTAAAAAGAGAATGTCATTGTGATTGCTAAAGTATAAAATGACTTCAAAAACACTGGCTACTAATAAATAAGAATTATCTTTATAGGTTTAACGAAACGCCCGACCAAAAGTGTTAACTTTGTGTTCGCGTTAATATAAATCCATAAATAGGTAATAGAACAAACGCTACACTTTAAATTGTCACAACATAGATTAACAAAATATCACGAGGGCGTAGCAATAATTCACTTAAAAAGGTAGGCGTTGTTCGCAGGAAGGAAGCGATCGCTCGCTTTTATCGTGCTCGACGTAGGCACGTGTCCGCCATTGTCTCGAGAGCTAGCGCCAGTTCGACACGTGTCATGTGCACATGCCGATTGCAGACCCTAGGGCCTAATTGGCAACTAATCAGCTTATGTTACTACCACTACTTTGTCATATATGAGTCTATTCTTTCATAAATTCTCTCTTCTGTGCCTTTGAATGTGTTTGCGTCTCCTCTTCTCATTTTAATTTTTTGTTACTTATAAATACGTTCACCGCACAAGGAAAAATGTGATTTAAAGATAGTTATGCCAAGTTTGAGGCTTGATGTTCTACCGATAAAAATAATCAAGAGTCAATACAGCGATAGGTTGTCAATACTTATTTTTGCTACAGACATAATCAAAATTAAATTATTTTTGATTTTGGTCACAAAACAACATAAGTCTTACTTTATGACCGAAATTATTAAACTAGTTTTGATTTCTATTTTAGTACGGCATCCATTTTTGTCACCAAAAAGATAAGAATCTACATCAAATTACTAATTTAGGTAACAAAGTAATAGGTATTTTTGTACGACAAGGTTACACTTGTTAATATGAATTTAGTTGTTTTCATTTACCTGTCCTTTAATGAGGGATAATATCTAGAGCTCAGTGAAAGTAAAAAGATTGATAATATATACCTCCAAAACTAACTTGAGTTCCTTTGACGATATGAAGTTAAGTAACCAGAGAATACCTAATCTCAGGATTGTAAAGACACTGTAAATTTTAAAAGCACGTTTGTAATTATGTTTTCTGCGATTACTCGTAATTATCGTTACAAATTACTAACATTCTTGTGAGCCGCTCCAGATAAGCTACAATGCTTGCGCCATGAATGGGTACACGTCGATAGTACAACGGGTGGGATTCGAACCGATGACCTCTCAATTGCAATTACGATAGCCTAATATATATATATTAGGCTATCGTGGCTTGTTGTAACTAAGACTATCTAACAGTGTAGTATAGCCCGTTCTATTTAAATGTCATATCACAACATGGATAGCGTAGATGTGGTTGCCTCGCTACTGCCGCTGTGCCGAGTGTTGTGGGTTCGAATCCCAAACGAGGCAAACATTTGAGTGATCCACGAATAGCTGTTACGAGTGTGGGTGTTCTTCGTCCGTTGTTTGAATGTTTGGTAAGTCCCCCGCTACAAATTATATAAATTATTATAGTGCGGCTAAGGACCGAAAAATATCAAAATTATTTTATTTCTCTCTTTAAACATCTTCAGTTGAAATAACAAAGGCCTCAATTGTGTTCTTCAAAGTTTATAATTGGTAAAGGGGCGAGTTGCCCGAACTTATATTTTGCCTCCCAGCAAGGAATGCTGACCTCTGAACTGAGAACCACAACGCGACGAACCTATCATACACGCAATGAATTTGGAGGAGGTATTTCTTGTCTATGAAACCTTTCTGTATGAGCTGCAATAAAATCTATGTATAACAACACCCGATATTATTTTTATATTAATTGTTTGCTCAGCGGTCGTAATACAACTATAATCGTTATTGAAAATTTGAGGCACACATAAGAAAAAGAAAAGCTTACTCGTACAGCCTTTGGCAAAAAGATGAGAAAAAGGTACTGAACTATTCAGTTCCTTGCTAAAATCATCAGAATTTATTGACAGAAAAATGTAGTACATTGTGTGAAACTAATTCTAGTACTATTTTTATTTACAAACGTATTCAAAAAAGATAACATAATTACAAAAACACAAATAATTATAATACTAAATATTTACAAAAATGGTTTAGACATCGCAGAATTCTTCAGCATCGCTGTCAACTGGTAACGTGCCCAGAAGACTGGCAGAATTGCCACGTTAATTGGCAATGCTGATTCTTTGGGCCAAGAAAAGACCAGCCTTCTGATCACCCGAAACGTCGATCAGACGTTTTGCGATCTCCCTGTACAAAATACAAGCACTCGGACCCCATGAACCTAGGGTTTCCACTCCAAACAGCGCAAAAATTTAATTTCCGTCTAAATTACAATATTTGCGCCGTTTGAGGGTTTCTGCGGTTCAGTTAAGGTCCTTGCTTGCAATAGTAATTAAAAATGTCTATTTTCGAAAAGATTCTATACTTGTTTCGAAAACTAATACATATTACGAACCCCAAACTGCTTTTAATACATTTTGATATTAAAAACCACGTGCTACTTGTTTTTTGATGTAGCCAAGTAGGTATATCCTTTTATAAGATTTTCGAGCTTGAAAGGTTATTTCATACACAATTTTACATTCTAATATTACTTCACATTTTACTGTATTCAGGATAGCTTTACTTATTTTTTGGTATTCGTAGTTCTATAAGTATGGGCGTAATCATTCAGTTACAGCCTTCAAAGTCTATTCGTTCTCTAATAAATAGTTTGTGTCTCAGTGTATTATCATTCACTCTCAGTATGCTATATTTGTTACCTAATAGGTAAGACACGTGAGTAGAATAACATCGGGCCTTTTCCATGAGTGTGAAAGTGAGGCAATTAGGTCTATTTTACTTTAATCATCTTGGTGATATCAAAGTGCCGCCGTCAGGTAAGGGTAGGCAGAGTCAGGTTCCGGTATATTAGTTTAAGCTTGACATGGTGTCGAACAAAGGCGTACTGTGAAGTTCCTGACATAAAACCTAACAAATCTTTACCTGGCCCAGTAATCGAATCCTGGACCTCACATTCCAAACATGAGCGAAAATCAACACAACGATACCCAAGAGGATATCTAAAGACACTGACATTTCAAAGTTATGAATATTTGAACTATCCATTGCTTAAACGATCATTAAGAGTCATGAATTTCTAATAGCACCACATTTTCTCCGAGATTTGTAAAGTCAAATAATTACACGGCGTCAGAGAGTATATACTAAGTACTTGGTGTTAAAATTTCATCAGTGTATATCCCAAAGGGATAGCCCAGCTATAGTATTTATAAACGATCCCACGTAATAACTGGTGAGTTTAGTGACATTTACCGGAGTCCGTGGAACTACAGACATTTTTTTGTAGGAAGCCTAGTACCATTTTGCCTGACCCCAGGATTGTCGAGACCTTATGTTTACCGATGGCGTACACTACCACTGCTCACCCATGTATATATAAGGCTGATATTATAATATATTTCAAGACAATTAACTTCTTGATGTCCCATTTCCATATATGCCACAAAGTATAAATAATTCACATAAATAAATCCAGATAAAACAGACAAATAATAAAATTACCACATAAATTTTATCAAACAGATTATTTATTCATTTAATTTAAATCTTTAAATTATAACAATTTCTTCATCTCAATCACTTCGTAATATTATCATAAATTATAATACAATACAAAATAATAAATAATACACAAACCGACCAACATAAAAATAAAATTTAATCAAATCAATTCATATTCTTATTATAATAAATAAATATCTAGCATATTTAATGAATTCTTCGTTTGAGTGTAATGATAAATATTGCAAATAAATACAGTATAAAGCAAATCTGAATTCAGTTTTAATAAAATCTGTTAAGATTTGATCCAATCTAATAAGAAATGCAGGTTATTTTCATATTTCACGTTAATTTAAATTAAGATAAATACCATTCGTGATATTAATGAAACTGAGACTACATCAGAACACCTTTAGTTACGAGAATTAGCGGTCTGATTAACCTGTCAAACGTTGGAATGACATACTTACCATACCTTGTGTCTAAGTTAAATCACATCACAAACGTGATGTTAGCTTATGTTAAATGTGCAGATCGAATAGTATATACAATAGTATATACATAAAAAGAAGCCCCGTCGCATTTCTTTTGACTATCTATCACACATAGGTATAACAAATACTACAAATTACTATATTATTACATTTAAATCTTGTATTTACATATTATATTATTATCTACACCCATATGCTAGCCGCTGGCCCAGTGGTTAAGGCATCGAATTTATGGTCGAGAGGTCGTGTGTTCGAATTCTCACCCATTGCACTGATGTGCACTCTCCCTTAATACAAACATTTAGCTAAGCTAGAAGAATACAAGTAATATGAAAACCAACTATCTATTAATCTATTTAAATACAAATCAATTCTCTGACTCGTCAAGTCTATGCATGTTAGTAAACGTAAAAAGTATGCGAAATTTCATGATAAACGGTTGAGTAATCAAAGCATGGAAGCGTAACAAAGAAAAAACAAAATGCGAATGTGAGTTACATTCGCATTTATAATATTAGTTAGAATTGTACAAAATAAAATATAGGCAATAATATAATAACAAAACTTAAAAGAATACATTATTACAACTAATGGAATGAAAAGACGATAATTATCACTAAAAGTAATTTCAATCAAAGCTTATTGCTGTACAATACAAATACTTTTATCGCCTTATTTACTGACCAACACTTAAGAGTACATACTAAACATTTAAAGGATATACACGTCGGTCATATTACAAGGCAGTTTGCCTTATCCAAATAAAGCAGTTGTTGTTTCATCTTGGCCATCGAGCGGTGACCACTCGACCCAGTAACAGATATTGACGGGGCATCAAAACGGCATCAAAGCGGCGCGTCATAGCCTCTCCATATATCATTCTCAGTTGCGGTGATACTAGGCCTTTTCATGTCGCCAGAGACAACGATAGTGGCACAGAGTGATAACTGACAGAGACTTCACATTTAAATAGATTTAAACATAAATTGATTTAAAAAGCACTTGTCGAATCTACTGATAAGTAAATGCTATTATAACGTAAATGACTTTCTCAATGATAAACTACAATCTCCCTATGTTTTAATAACATTAAAACGTATAATAATAATAATTATTTTTTTTTTTTTTTTAATGTATGTATCTAATATTTACTAAATTAAATTTGAAACTAATATTTCTATTGCTTAATTAATATCTTTAAAATGTAGTCTGAAATGACATTATTGTAATAATATAATTGTTTTTTGTTGTGTTTGGCTTTGATTTGTTGACTATTAAAGTAGAATTATTATGATATTGTTGAGTTTGTTGTTAACAATTACTATAATAAATATTTGTATGTGTAAAATAAGGGACCAAGCATGTTGAAACCAAAATTATATTAATTATGTAACATCAATTGTACACATGTTTTTATAATGGTTACAGCAGTGCCACAGATCTTCCTATATAAAATAACGAATTAACCTCTTTATAATATTAATACAGATACCAACACCTGTAAAACGTGTTGAGTGCTACCGTCCTGGTAATATGAAAAGGGTAAAATAACATACATGAATAAACAGAATTCATCTCTCTCATTTGCGAAATTGACTCGTTCTGTATATAATTAGGCAAATAAGCTTCAGAAAGCTGACCTCGTCTAGGCCGGTCGACACTCTATGCATCTGTATGTCAAAGTTACCCGCATTTATCTGCTAACTTTCTGGGATAACAGTTTTGTGGGAAACAGCTTACAGGTGGAATTTTCTCTTTAACTTTTTAACGAAATGGTGCTGTGCTTATTTGGTGGCCGTAGGCTCGCCAGTTTGTAAGTTGTACGGAAACGTAAGATTGGATCTATATATAATTAAAAGATGACTTCGTATGTTAGACGCGTCTTTGCTTCGTTAAGGTTTTACCACTTAATTATTTCGAATATTTTTTTAACCTTTAATATCATGAAAACACTACATTAATGACCTGGCCAAACGTGACTGGCATATCTTAAACGTTGACAAATGAAATGGTCAGTTATAGCTGGAAATACAACTATTTCATGAAATGACCGTCTACATCATGAAGTGATCAATTCTATGATCGGCCACGTATGTCGTGGCCAGATCATAATATATATATTATAACATACATATAATATATGTATGTATATTGTATTCGTGTCTTACATAGTCATCATGCCTGTATCACCGACGAATTAGGTTGTATTAGACCCACATTTCGACAGTTATATTTTTGGGTCCCACGAAATAGAAGAAGTTTATTGCCATAGCACAGTAATAGGCCCCATGTAGCTACTGTGAATCATTTAACACGCTAACATTCTGCTCGTTCTGAAAATCGAACACTCAAGCGCAGCAGTCACATTGACTACCGTTGCGATTCTGAAGTAATTATGTATACTGGACTAAACAAATAGCACTAAAAAAATTAACTAAAAAAATGATGTTGATGATGTTGCAATCTCTAAATCTCACATTAATCTACACGATCGATCGCGGCTAGTGGACGGTGATTGTTGCGAGGACCACCGCGCCTCTGCAAGTCACTCCACCTTCATCCACAGCTGCCGCACCAATACCACACTTAATACACAATAAATAAAGCCCATATACCTATAAACTGAGACTATGATTGTGTGCTACGTAGGTTTCAACAAAACAACAAGTCAGTATCGATATCTGTCGATTTTGATTTCGGTAATCGAGCGATGCAGAGGTGAGCAATGTTGGCATGCGTCTATAGTATTGTGTGTACTTAGGTATAGTAAGACGAGGCAGTGAGATGAATTGATTTCTTGAATAACAATGTGACGTAATTGTTCATAATATTACTACGAAGTCTAGAAAGTTGAAAGACTGCATGGATGGTGCAGCGGACAATTGGTCGGTTCTCCACTGTGTAACCTATACGTAACAATTATTTATGTGATCCATATATTTATTTACATAAGTGTTTATGTACTTCGTGTGTGTGTGTCAATTGTAAGTTAGTTAAACCTCTCGCGACACAATGTCGTTCTTAGTAGTAGTAGTGAGGTATATATAATTTAATCATAATGCTAACTATATCCTACATAGGTAATATTGTAATTGCAAATGAGAGTTTATTTGTTTTTTACGCTTTCACGTCTTAACTTCTTGATCGTTCAGAATGAAATTTTACTTACGCGTTGTCAGGGGTACAGAGAAGGACATAGGATCCCTATTAACCCCAGCGGTATTCACAAAATATTCAAACAACGTACTCAGACTCCAAACAATTATTATTCTTCACTCAAGTGTTTTTTGCATGTGTCTTGGAACCTAGAATACTTAGCGTAGCGGCAATAAGCAAGGCGACCACATTTATTACTATACCATCTATATAGATTTACACTTTCCCCGACGATTCAGTTGCTTTTCAGCAGCTATGGTTACGGGATGACTAAGAGGGTGGTTGTCTCAATGTATTGAAGTATAGGTATATACTTCAATACATTGTATGTCACATACCGATGGGCACTTGCCATTGAGATCCAAGATGAGGCATTGGCTGTCAGTCTTAACATGGCGAAAGCCTTCGATCGGGTCTGGCACAAAGGTTTTCTATTCAAATTACCATCTTACGGACTGCCCAAGGGATTATGCGAATGAGTTGCCAGCTTTTTTTCCCACAGGTGCATCCAAACTGTGTTTGTTACACAGTTAAACACGGTTAGCCGCATGGACATAAAAGCTGGCGTCCCGCAAGTCACTGTGTTGTCCCCGACGCTGTTCCTGCTGCATGTCAATTAATGGCATTCACTGCTATGTGGATGACAGTACTGGGGATACTTACTACACGGGCCGCGCTAATATTCCTCGGTCCACAGTGGAGGAAAGCCGCGAACGGCTTGTGTCTGAAATCGGAAATACTCTGGATAGAGTATCTGAATAGGGAAGACTTAATTTAGTCGTTTTTAACCCAGCTAAGACGTTGTCGTTGTAAGTTGTAGTTGTAAGCCTGCGCGTTCACTAAAAAAAACCCATTTACAGTCTCGCAACATTCCAGAACACTTCTCTCACCATCTCCAAGATTATTGGAATCCTTGGCCTCAACATCTCAAGTGATGTACAGTTCCGCAGTCATTTAGAGAGCAAGGTCAAACTGGCTTCCAAAAAGCTTGGTGTGCTCAATAGAGCTAAGCGGTACTTCACTGCTGGGCAAAGACTGCTTCTATATAAGTCGCAAGTCCGGCCTCATATGGAGTACTGCAATCATCTTTGGGCAGGAGCACCAATATACCAGCATGAACCTTTTGACGCGGTACATAAACGAGCCAAGCTCAAAGACGGTATTGAGCCAATAAGTCTCAGACTCTCAGGACTTTGCCTCCCTTTGTGTGTTCTACCGCTTATATAATGAATTGTGTTCTGATGAGTTATTTGAGATGATGCCCTCAGCTATTTTTTATCATCGCACCGCTCGCCATCGGCAGGGATTTCATTCTCACACCTTACAACCTAATTGGTACCACACCAAGCGGTTCTAATGGAATTTTCTCCTGCGGACGCTCAGGTTGTGGAATGAACCCTGTCCCACAAGACTAAAGTATGGGGTTCTTCAAATAGGGCGTTAAAAGGTTTTTACAAGGTCGGCAACGCGCAAGTGATGTCTCTGGTGCTGCAGGCGTCCATAGGCTACGGTGACCACTTACCATCAGGTAATATGCTTGTTAGCCTCTTTGGTAGTATAAAAAAAAAAAATTAATTATTGGTGTTCCTATTTGAACAGAATGAGTTCAAAGTATGATGACGACTAACTAAGTTTTGCTTCTTGTTTGAATATCTGAATTACTGGAACGCGAGCTGGTGGTATTAGAGGTGAGTCGTATATACTAGAACAGATCCGAATACTAGGTATTTTACGAGACCAGGTGGCACCTAGTCCAATTTACACAAGACTAAGTCTGTATGATCTCATACAATAATAATATTTTGACATGACGTATCGCGGACTCGAAGTATTTGATTGCGAACGAAGATCGCGTACCTACTTCTTAGTCTTCCTGATACTGTGACTAATATCGTGATCCTGATAAGAAGTGCTTTCGGACTACGTGTACTAAGTAATTAAGTACGAACTTATTGTTTTAAAATTTTAATAAAAGTTCTATTCTATTCTATTCTATTGGTGATTACGAACTTTTGTTTTAATTTTATTATAGAAGATTAGATGTTTGTGGTTAGTGCAAACCATATCAAAAACGTCCACTAGTAATCAACTATTCCCACCATAACACAACATTAGAATGCGTTGAGTCTTTTAAATTATTAGGCCTACATATAGATACCAACTTAAACTGGAAATCCCACATCCATAACATAAGCGGAAAATTATCTAGGTTCACATATGCACTACTACAATTAAAAAAAACAACAGACCTAAAATCAGCAACTGCTGCCTACTATGCATATGCACACTCTTGGCTTATGTATGGAATTATACTATGGGGTAATAGTACAGACGCAGGTGTTTTGTTCAAATTACAAAAGAAATGTATAAGAATTCTGGCAAACATCGACGGAATAGATAGCTGCAGGCCACACTTCATTGAACTTAACATACTAACTTTAACATCTATGTACATCTTTGAAATCTGTATCTTTGTCAAAAAACAAATCCACCTATTTTCCCTGAAGAAGGATCATTACACACAACCTCGTAATCTAAGAAATAAAAACACACTTGCTCTACCGAAATCAAACCTATCCATATTTCATTCTGGACCATAGGTAATGTGCGTCAAAATATATAACAAAATACCAAAACAATTAAAAGACACAGCAAGTTTCAATATATTTAAAAATAAATTAAAAAAATACTTGTCTCAAAAATGCTTTTATAGTCTAAAAGAGTTTTTCGAGGACAGAACTGTAACCTAATATAAAATATGAATACAATATTAACAATGATATTTATAACAATTAACTAAATAATATAAGTAATTTTTATTTTATAATTAATAAAATAATAATATTATGTTGCTGCGCCCTAACAGGGTATCATGTATGAGCCTATAATTAATGTAACATCCTATATACTCATGATTGCAATAAAGATTTGATTTGATTTGATTTGATTTGATTTTTTTAAAGTTTTATAGTAGATTATTGTGATTATTGACTTGGTTTAAAATCAGGCCCAATAAAATCGGTGCCATTGTCGGGGAAGCCGACTTCCGGAATTCGCGAATTATATAACTTAAAAAATAAAGAATTTTGCAAATCGGTTCATAAATGACAAAGTTATGATGAGGTAACAAACATTAAAAAAATACAACCGAATTGAGAACCTACTCTTTTTTTAATAAAATGATTTCATTGACTTATTACTTACTTAGTTATTGCTCTATTAGATTTACGAAATAGGTACACAAAAGAGCATTGTATATTTGGGACTAGGTGGAACAGGTATTTGGATCACGTATGAAAACAGGCTAGGACTAGGTGTACCTAGTCCCTGATTTACCTAGTACAACCCATCTCTAGGTGGTATATACATAGCAACATCTTCTCTATTAAAATTCGGATATTTCTTAATCGGTGTTCTTTTGCAAATATCTGTAGTTTGTCGAATCTCTGTTAGTATTTGTAAAGGAGAAAAACAAGCTTACGTGTATGTACTTATGTACTAAACTACCTCAAAGGTGCAGCAGCAGTGAATGCGCCTGCTGTGCATGAAGCCCTGAGTCTGATTACGGGTCGAGCAGTATTATTGGGACTTTCTGTCAAAAAATTCTTAGCAGTAGCACGGAATCTGAAATTTTGTCAATAGGCTTGTCCCTTTTAAGCTAAAACCTTAGCTGTCGGAACGTAAATGTAATCTAGATCTGTCTTCGGTGATATGAGACTCGATGGCGTAGTGGTTAGTGTAACCGGCTGCTACGTCTGAGGTCGCGGGTTCGATTTCCTCACAAGTCAAACATTTGTGTGCAGGAACATGGATGTTTATCTTGGTCTGGGTATGTATTTACAAAAAAAAAGTATTATATATGTATGTTTATTCATTGTCTGGTACCCATAGTACTAGTCCTGCTTAGTTTGGGCTAGATGGTGTTGTGTAGATGTGATAGAATATTATTATATTATTATGTTCTACGGTGGCAAACAAAACAAATACATTCGGTTGCTGGTAACCTTCAAAAAGGTGGCTGTGGCTTGCCAATGCAGACATTACATATTTACGCACAGTGACTAAACTACTTCAACACCTGATCCCACATTATACAAGGCAAGGCTAATTCTGTCTATTGAACATAGAGTTAGACTCCATGCCTCCGCACTCCACGCCGTGGCGCAGCGGTAGTGAAAGCGAATGCTATGCATGAGGTCTCGGGTTCTAGTCCCGGGTCAGGCCAAAAAATGTAATAGCATTTGTTGGCCTGACCCGCGACTCGAACCCGTTACCTATGTGGTGGTGTTAGACACCCCATGCCTCAGAAAGTACGTGAAGCCGTTGATCCTGCTCCTGGTGATACTGAAAAATTATTTCCCGAATTTTGTCTGGCCTAGGAATCGATCTTGAGACCTCATGCATAGCAGTCGTTTTCCCTGCGAAAAGGTGGCAGCTGGTACATACCTATAACAGAAAGTCATAAACCGTCATAAATGTATAGATACTAATATTAGAAGTAGGAAAGATTAGATTTGTTTTTTATATTTTGTAATGATTTAACTGAAAACCATTTAAAAATATCCCTTAGCTAATTAGAAAGCTATATTATCACCAAGTAACATAAGTAATTATGATTTTTTTAAATCTGTTACTAACATAACCTAAGCTACTTTTACGCAAGCGAAGCCGCGTGCAGAAGCTAGTGTATGATATATTATAGACTGGCTTTTGCCCGCGGCCATCGTATAAAGTACTATATTACTTTGTATGATGGCACTACTATCCAAGCTGACAAAACTTAGGGTAAGAGTATAGGGATGGTATACCCTATTTGCTCCTCTTTTTTCCGCGGAATGATATATGTAAATGAGCCATGTCAAAAAGAATAGGAATTTCGTCGTGCTGCACGCCAACTATCATTAAATATTCTTCTACAATCTTTTATAATAATTAACAATATGTTTGGTTGGCCAAAATAAAACAAAACGTTTCTCTAGGACGCTCTATATTTAAAATTATATAATTTGAATCTGTATGATGTAATTCCAATATCACTCCATCGGCTTTGATGGGTAAAGATAGCTTATTTTGATGAGATGTATCACTAGAAATACTTGGCGTTGAATTTAAGTATGTTTTGATTTTTAAGAATAAAAGGTTCATTGTTAATAAATAAATAGTTAATGACATTGTTTTTGCTCCTTAGGGTTCCGTACCTTAATAGGAAAAAGGAAACCCTTATAGGATCACTTCATTGTTCGTTTCTTTGTCAGGGCACTTACTCTCAAGAACGCGTAGAGTCTGCAATCCCGTAGAGCCGTGACAAATAAAACTTTTAAGTCAACGCAATCAAACAATACGGCCGTCTATGCCGCATAGAAAAGCAATGTCCTATAGCACAAGTAAAAGGAAAAATTCGAATACCATTAATGACTAGTTACATCGCAAGTTTGTATAGAACCCTCGGTACGCCTGTCCGGCTCGCACTTGACCATTTAATACTTTTTAAAGAGTGCTAATGCGGTCCTGGATAACAATTAACAAGGAAAAAGGTGATATGATTTACCATCTGATCAATATAGAACATTATAATTTCATCCTATCACATACACTTTCGTCCTAGGCCTAAGGGATAAAATAAATTATCTTCTCTATGGTTAATCAGCGATTCAATAACTACTAAACTCATAAAAAGTGTAACTTTATCAACGCGTTGTATTACTATGTGGACATTATTTCACCATGCCGACATACGATTACAATACAAGTTCATAAACGGTATCAATGAATAATGTCATATTATGTTCATACCACGATGTTTTACTAAGTACCTTATATATTTGACCTAGTATATACGTAACTAATGAATTCTTCAATAAATTTGATCTATATGTGCATCTATTGGCGCAGTGATTTCGATATCCTACTATGCTTGTTTTAAATAAAAATAATAAATAAAGGGCACACTACAAGTTTACGTCGTCGTAAAATTTGTCAGATCTGTCATTTCAATCAAGACGTTTTACAAAGTCAATAAGTATTTATAATCATCAAAATCAGTAAACGGTTTTTACTTTCCTCAAATTAAACATCGGCTAGAGAACCATAAATCATTATTTAAAGAAATTACACAAACACATAAGGTATTTTAAATTATTTAGCGAACGATTAATATACATATGTGTACAAATATCTTAATCAAAATGAAACAAACAGCTGTTTTGTGAAATAATTTATTGATATATTTTTATAGCCTTGATTTGATTAATCATGTACAAAATTCATTAGAACGTTTTAACTGATTATTATTTATTTATGATGTGTTTCATCAGCATCTACTTGTGTTTGATTTATTGAGGTGCTTATCTATAACGGAAAATAATATTAATTATAACCTAACATGTACGAAATTGATTTTCACAGCGACTGATGTTGTGATGATTGTAGTAAAGTGTTGACTTCTACAATGTCATTATAGAAGTCACTTAGTCAAGTAGTGAGAGCTCTATGTATTCATATTATGTATTATACTATAACCTATTGCTGCACATCCTAACTAATATTATAAATGTGATAATGAGTTTGTTTGTAACGCTTACACGCCTTAACTATTCGACCGATCATCATGAAATGTCGCATTGTCAGGGTAAAGAAAAGGACATAAGAGATCTTTTTCAAGAAAAGTTCTATTACTAATCTAACCTAACCTACATTAATTATGCAAGCGAATCCGCGGTCGAAATTTAGTGAAATATATTTAAAAATAATCGGATCGAACAGTGAAAGTTATTAAAACGGAAATTTACCACAGCCAGTCGCGCGGAATTTCCACAGTTCAACCGATCGTCAGTTTAGGGGGCGTCCATAAATTACGTGAGGTGTTTTTTTTAATTTTCTGCCCCTTCCTCCCCCCCTTGTGAGATGTCGTGAGATTTTATTCAACCCCCTCCCCCATCTCCCAATCTCACGTGAGATTTTTCAAAATGTGAGTTTCTTACGTAAACGCGTTGGATTGTTATTGTAAAAAGAAAAAAACAAGTTTGCTTCGTGCTTTTATTTACGACTAGTTATGACTAGTAATCAATGTTGCTGAGAGTTTAATTATAAGTGTAATAAAAATTTAACAATAGAATACTTAAATCGTAACTACTTAGATTAAAAAAGAGTATCTACTCTAATTCAGTCCATGGAGAATCATGCACGGTCTCAAGAGAGACTATTGGAACCAACATGTCCAAAGCTATTTGGTATAAAACAAATATGGTGGTTTGACAGTAAGTAAATGTATAACGTCGAAGTATGAATGAAATTATTTTCTTTTGAACGAATTCGTGAATGATCTTTATCGTATTACGATTACGCTTAAGATTAAATCTTATGCATGTACAATCTGGATTAAATGGACCAAAATAGTATAATTTTTTTTTTTGTTTCAATCAGGAAAAAAAATTGCGTGATATTTGCCGACACCCTCCCTCTCTCCAACGTAAGATTAGATGAGATTTGACTCGACCCCCTCCCCCCCTTAAACACCTCACGTAATTTATGGACGCCCCCTTAGTAGATCCGAAGTAATGATGTGCAGCCTTAGTATGACCCGACTAAATGACATTGCGGTCAAACTGAAGTCCACATGGACGGATACGAATACGATAATAACCAAAATAATTACGAATTTACGACTCGTATGACTTAGGACCTGGCCGAATGTAGTTGGAATACACTTAATTATGTTCAAAACATAGATATCTACAAATACCCTGGCCGATTAATACTTTTAAAAAATGGCGTATTGGTTTTAATGGTTGCCTCGCCACTGTCGCCTAAACTTTGTGTGATACACCAATAGTGATCTTTGTTTCCATTGTTTAAATGTTTGTGAAGTCCTCTACGATGAAAGAATTATTCCTAGTTGTCTTTATAAATAATAAAAATAAAATCAAATAAAAATGTTGTATGGAAACAAATTTACCGGTAAAAGCTGTCCGTCCGGCTGTCAAATACGCTAGTGCAAGTTAGACGTGCTACAAAACAGCTCCGTGAATAAAATTCAAAAAGTGGTAGATACAAAAGTGAATAAACAATCAAGTGACTTATATAGAAACTATCTGTGATTGACACTATCCAGTTATTTAAATAACTTTCTCGTAAATCTACTATAAACTAGTTAAAAACAATTATTGGTGTAAAATAAAAACTGTTATAGGTAATTCAAAACGCCTTACAACACAGTGTACAACAAACAATAGACTGGACTTTGACCTCATTAGCCAACAGAACTTGTAAGCAATTACCTATTCGCACAACAATACTAGTTACCATATATATCGTACATATAGTGTTGTCGTAGCGTAGTGGTCTAAGTGACGGCAACGAACCTAGAAACGATAAAGTGTTCGAGTTCGAAACTAAGTGGAACCGATGCATCTTTTTGTGGTATTTAACTAAAATTAATATGACTGATATATCAACCTTATGTGAAAATGACTATGTTATTATAATGGGTGGTACAAATGACACCGACCCGTATCAAATTGAAGTAGCTCTAGTTAATTGTTTCCAAAATATTTTAAAACCAAACATCATTGTTCTAGAAGTACCACGTAACAAAGTCCTTAACGAATATAAATTAAATTACCTACTTAAAAATAATTGCAAGATGCATAAACATGTAACATTTGTTGATATGGGCTACAGCAGCTATGTGCCACGTAACTTCACACAAAATATCTACAGAACTCTACGGAATGAATTATTGCGACTCGATTACAAACGAGAATTTGAAAGGTATAATAATACTCTTACATGTGGCTTAAATCCAATGAATAACCTCTTAAGAGGAAACACCACGGGCGAGAGAATTGAAAAATAGGTATTAGTAAAATCTATTGCTGTCGCGCAGTGCCTGCAGAGCGTGATAGAGACAACTGCAGCTTGGACCGAAAATACCTATAAAAGTACACAAAATCAACGTTTCGTAGTCCCCTGATTCCTTCTCCAACACTTGACCGATTTAACTACATATTTCATTAAAAATTGAAGAAAGGCTTTCGCCGTGTTTCTATGTTTTTCTTTTTTTATATAATCTACTCAAATTTGTTTTCTGGATGTTTGAACACAGCGGAAAACCTGACCAATTTTTGAGGTTTTTGAAGGCTCATATCTCTTTTAATAATTAATTAATGAAAAAAAGGAAAACATAGGGACATGCCAATAGAGGCTACACATTAAAAATAGAAATATTATTGTTCTACTGGCATTATCCAGGGAGGAAACAGGGGACTACTTTTGTATGGGAAAACAGCCCCTGTGTTTCCTCTTAACCCCAACTAAAGAAAATATTATCCTAAAACGCGGTATAATCGCATAGTACTTCGATTTACAGAAACAAAGATTGCAAAGAGTAGGAAAATGTTTTCGTTAGCAAACGCGATTCTATTCCTTCTACAAAACTAAGTGCCAAAATCTGTAAAAATGACTATCGTTTTAAGGTCTAATATAAAAAAAAAAGGTTTTCGAAGTTTCGAAAAAGATATGTCTTATAAGCATTTTTAGAATAAGATTGTACATACCAGGTAATATGTGTAACAGAGTCATGGCTAACTTACGAAAAAACGAGTCTACTGCATTTTAATGGCTATAAATTGACATCATGTTTCTGCCGCAGTTCTCGAACTGGCGGTGGAGTATGTACACTACTACAAGAACATGTAAACTTTGTTGAGATAAACGAGATCACTAACATGTCACTCGAATATATTATAGAAGTTTGTGCAATTGAACTACCGAAAGAAAATCTATTGTTAATTGATATGTATTGGAATAGAAGAGAGGAGGATATATTTTATCAACAATTGTTAAAGATTCTTAATTATATAAATAACAAATATTCAAAACATAACATTATCTTTGGAGGAGACTTTAATGTAAACATTTTAGAAACGCAAAGAAAACCCAATCTGTTTTTTTTTCATACAATGCTTGAGTATAAATTCACTCAACCCATTAAAGCTCTACACGAGTAACCCAAACAACATCCTGATCAAACATCTGGATTTAATATTTACAAATTTTACTAATAGCTCACTATTCACGTCTGTGGAAGAATTAGGCTTTTCAGACCACCGTGACGTAATATTACGAATGAGACTAACTCAACAAACTAATCTGGACAATTGGTTTGTATTCAAACGTATATACAATAAATACAACATCCAGCAATATAAAATTTGTTTAAATTCCCGAAACTGGCAGGAGATAATTGCACCAAATAAAAAAAAATGATAACTACAGTACGTTCA
Organism: Catocala nupta; assembly: GCA_963675205.1. Taxonomy (NCBI): domain Eukaryota; kingdom Metazoa; phylum Arthropoda; class Insecta; order Lepidoptera; family Erebidae; genus Catocala; species Catocala nupta. The sequence continues at coordinate 38,922,736 of OY776078.1, forward strand.
ACAATCTTATAAATAAAATACTTAATAAGTGCATGTCAGTAAGGAAAAACATACAAATAAACATTGGCTTACGACGGGTATAAGGGTATCTTGTAAAAATAAAAGAACGTTAAAGTTGTTAGCAACCAAATCTAACAGCCTTATTATAATACAACACTATAAATTATATGGAAAAATGCTCAAACGTAGAAGAAGGCACCTTCCCGGCAAAACTAAAGAGCGCAATAATGAAGCCTATTCATAAAAAGAACGCGAAAGCAGACCGATATAATTACCGTCCCATTGCTCTCTTGCCTACAACTTCATAAATATTTGAGAAAGCAATGTGTGTACGTATATAGGTACTCTTTCTGCGAAAAATATAAAATATTTGGCGAGTGTCAAAATGGGTTCAAAAATATCATTCTACAACGTTGGCGGTTTATAAAATTATACAGGAGGCCATAAATATAATAAACAACAGACAATATGCAATTGGTATACTGTTACACATAACGAAGGCCTACGATAAAGTGCAATATTACATATTGCTTGATAAACTTAATAAAGTAGGAGTACGAGGCAAGGCTCATGACTGGTTTAAATCCTATCTAAAAAATAGAGAGCACCACGTAGAAATTGTATATTTTAACAGCAGCACAAAATAAATAAGAAATATATGTATGTTTAGATAAAAAAAATACTAATGCCTCCATCCCACAAGGAAGCGTGATTGGATGTTTGTTGTTTCTTATCTATACATATAATAGGTATCATAATATATTATCCTCTCTCCTACTTTGCTGTGCCCGACAGGGTTCTTATTGACTCATTTAACTTCAGCACTACCACCTAAGTATACATTGTGAAATGCAATAAAGTATTGAGTATTAATAGCACTTTACCTAATGCGTTATGCGAGTGATGTCGGATGCAGGTTAAAGCTAGTATGTCATATACATATGTATTACATATATGTATAAAGTGTTCACAATCGCCTGCTCTAAATAAATTACGAAATATTGCTAATGTAATCAATTATGAGTCGATTTATTTTAAATCCAATTATATAAAATTGCGTCGACTGTATAATTACACAATTTAAATTATTATATCGATTTTATATTCAGCCAAATTACTTTCACACGTAGCTACACGCGGTACTTAGCAAGTTTATTTTTTATTTTTTGCCATTCCCTCGATCCATTTTACAAACATTCAAACTACACAAAGAGCATCCAAATTTGAAACAACTATTTGTGAATCACACAATTTTTTGTTCCGTACCTATGGTGATCGACCTCACTGCAGTAGCATTAGCGAGACAGCCACTTAACCCACTTCGCCATTCGTGTAGTCAAGTAAAGTAATTGCATGTTTGCTATCTGTCCACAACTAGCGATAGATCTGAAGAAATGTAGTGTGGGTATCAAATGAGTATATGGTAAATTATATAGTAAATGTGTGATGGAAAGAGAAAAAGAAGGAACAGTTATTTCGTAGTCTTACGTAGCTATTTGTATTTTGTTGGTAACAATTATTACATTATTATAACAGGCCTTACAATATAACATAGCCTGCAAATGTATTGGTAATGAGACCTAATATTAGTAGAAAATAACATGTCAACAAATATTACATCTGAAGAAGACAGGCCGATATTGACTTATTGAGTCGCAGCGGCGCATCGGCAGGCAGACACCATGCTACAATTACGTCTGGCATTCCAACAATTGAGAGATTAAGACGTGATACATACTTTTACCTTCGTACACTTCTAGCACAATGGAAATCTAGGGCGACTGCGGTGGCTACATAGCCAGGCTCTATAGCCAAACGTAACGGTGTAACGGTAATCACAGAGGGGCGTGGTAGGTGATCAAGTTGCGCGACTCCCCGCCCCCGCGCTATTTGCATAGCTAACGAGCGTCCCCCGGCCGCGCTCCGACGCGCCACCTAGCCTCGGGGAGCTTAACCACAAACCAAACTATATTTTCTATTACGACTACAAAATATATGCCGGCTTTCAGCCTGGTGGCAGTCGCGGTGATGAACGCTCATTTCTTTTTTACTGCCCCGCATAGGTCTCGTATTAGATCTCACGGCACGCATCTCTGATTTTTACAAGTAACTAGATTTTCGTAGACCGTAAGCGTAGGTTAAATTAAACTTTTTCCTGGATGACAAGTTTAGATGATGATGACGTTTTGCTTCATAGTTAAAGCAATATCATTAACTACCAAACACGTACATCATAACTAATATCATAAATGCGAATATGAGTTTGTTTATTTGTTTGTGACACGCTTACACGCTTTAACTGGGTGAACAATCATCACAAATTCTTTTTCATTTCGCATACACTTTGTTAGGAGACCAGAAAATAACTTAGAGTATCTTTCATCCAGATAAAGCTTCTGTTTATTTATTTATTAAGTTTTACAGAAGGCTTACGGACTAATTAAAACTATGAAATATAACAATTATTAACATTTTCAGTTTGCCAATTAAAAGCTCTCATACGTATATAAAAAAAAAGAATGACGATTTTTGTACTCGTTTTAAATATAACAAAAAAAGTATTTTCATTCTGTCAATCCTGTGCTGATTCGGTATTAGTGCTCACATTAACAAAGTATGAATTGGCCAATTGCCGCCTCATGGTGGCAACACTAGTGCAAAACAGATCGATATTCAGGTCCCGTGCAAGCGCATTGAAACTTACAGCACTTCTTCTGGAAAAGGCATTACCCCTATAGTTTGTTGAACTAAACGGAACATTCAATATTGGGCGTTGACGGAAGCTTGTCAAATTCGTGCGAATTGAGATATTAGTTAGTAAATCAGGACAGTCAATTTGACCATTAGCAATTTTTAACAGGAAACTAATATCCCCAATACGTCGCCTAATTTCCAAAGGTAGGAAGTTAAATCTTTTACATCTGTGCTCGTAATCAACTGAACACTGCTGTGCCTTGTAGTCAAGGTATCGTAGAAACTATTTTTGGACGCCCTCAATGCGAGATTTATAAATTTCGTACCGAGAGTTCCAAACCTGGGACGCGTATTCTAAGTGGCTGCGTACGAACGAACAGTACAGTACTTTGACTGGTTTCAATGTGCGGAAGCAGGATGTCTTACGCAGTATAAATCCCAGTGCTTTTGATGCTTTTTTCACGATACTATCTATATGTTAATCAAATAATAGTTTACTGTCCTGTATAATTTCCAGATCTCTAATGCTGTTAGCTTTATTGATTACTACATTGTTTAATGTGTAGCTATTATTTATAAAAGATGTTCGCCGTGAAAATGTTACATGAAAGCATTTATTAACATTAAGTTGGAGCTTGTTTCGGTTGCAGTATACCTCAAACCTATATAAGTTATCTTGTAATTTACTTGCATCAGACGCATCCTGTACGACTTTGTGTATTTTCATATCGTCAGCGTAGAGTAGGATGTACGAATGACGAAAGCACTCTTTGATGTCGAGAATAAACAACGTAAACAACAAAGGCCCGAGAATTGAGCCTTGAGGGACTCCAGATGGGACAGGACTCCAACCTGAGACCCTGAAGAGCAACAGCCTGTGTTCGGTTCTCTATATAAGAGGATAACCATCGGTACAGGTCTCCGTGTATTCCGGCAAGCGATAGCTTCTCCAGCAGCACTTGATGGTCTATCCGGTCAAAGCATTTACAGTAATCCGTATAGATTACGTCGACCTGCCCTCGTACCATACCGTTACTTATAAATTCATGTGACAGAAGTAGGTTAGACGTCGTTGAGCGATTTCTAACAAATCCATGCTGCTCTTCACCGAGACCAGCCTTGAAAGCTGTGTAAACATCACTATAGACGATGCGTTCCAAAATTTTTGAAAAGGCATATTTTTGATATAGGACGGTAATTTTCAATATCAGTCTTATCACCTTTTTTGAAAACTGGGGTAATGAATGCAGATTTCCAAATACCTGGCACTAAGCCTTTCATCAAAGAACGTTTGAACAAAATACAAAGAGGTTCAACAAGACCGTCAGCACAGTTGACAATAAAGCTTGGCGGGATTAGATCAGGTCCTCCCGATTTGGTGGGGTCAATGATTTGAGTAGCTTCAATATGCGTGATCTATTTATATCAACTGTGCCGACGGACACTGCTGTCCCGCTGTGCTGCTCACTCGAGGTGCTTTCACTACTTGCCGATGGCTCAGGTACCAGAAATGTGGACCTGAAATACCTAGCAAATAGCTCGCTAATATCCCCCCCTGTGTCCGCATATGTCTCACCATAACGCATTACGTTAGGAAGAGCGCCCACAATGCGCTTACTTTTTACGTACGTCCAAAATGATTTAGGGTTCATAACAATAGAAGCTTCAATATTTTAATATACTTTTCATAGCATCTTTGTTCTAATTCAATAGATCTGCTGCGAAGTAAGGAGAATGAATTATAATCTGATAAGATTTTGTATCATTTATACTTCTTATGATATTTATATTTTTCCTTAATCATTTTAGTTAATGCAGGGGTGTACCATGGAGTGTAGGAAGATTTTTTTAAAATTTTACTTTTGTCTATTTATCCCTCAGTTCATACAATACATTATAAAATGTTGTAACCGCATCCTCTAAACTCACTGTCAGTAATAATTGAGACCAGTTTATCAAATCAAGTTCCGCTTTAATAGTGGTATAATCACCTTTTAAAATATGTAACGTTTTGTAGGATTGTCTACGAGTTTATCAATTTCAACAAATTTAGTTTGAATGAGTAATGGTTTGTGGTGCGAATCAATGGGCAGTGCTAATCCCTACTTTCCGACAGAGATATAGAATCATTACAAAATACAAGGTCAAGCAATCTGCCATTAGAATTACGCTCAACGTTATACTGCGACATGTTCAGTGTATGAAGTGTATCAAAGAAAGCCGTGATATGCTGTGATGGTATATTTAGGGGCGGTAATTCACCCAGGGATAAATCCCTGTGACACCACTCAACGTCATTGACAAAGTTAAAATCGCCCACTACTACAAATTTGTCAAGTGGACTTGCTAACATTAAGTCACTAAGTTTATGTCCAAATTTACATAATTGTGTAATATAATAATTACCTAGATTCTCCCTACATAGATAAAGCGCACATATATGAATATTGTAACTAACCTGCTGTTTAGATCTCTTAAGCAGCAAGGACAGCCAAATATCATCAGCCGAACTGCGCCATTCCTGCCTCTCAATAATAGTAAGTTCTTTCTTCACTGCAATTAAAACACCGCCACCTCGTCTCTGACCGGTTATAGCCTAACCTAACCTGCATTTACGCGAGCAAAACCGCAAGCAAAATCTAGTACCTTTATATAGCAAGATTACAATCTGTACAGAGAAATTTTACGAGATACCCTCAGTATAAGTGTCAAACCGCCGACCCTAATTTAAAAAAAAGTATGACTTTTTATTTCTGAAAGAGACAAGTACTTTAGCAAATTTACCTACTTTCTTGTTACATAACAGGTAATTTTTTTATGGTATTGGTGGCATACGAGCAGACCCATCGCCTGATGATAAGCGATTACCGCCGCAACACCAGAGGAGTCACAAGTACTTTGCCATTGTTGTCCCATTTCAAGGGACTTAACTTCTCCCGAAGATCTAATTTTGCGCCTCCACGTGATCACTGTAAGAATGCCTGTTCTCTCTTTCTCTCTCTTAAATGCAAATGCTTGCAGTACTAACAACAAACAAAACATAAACGTTCAGATTATTATGCTTTGAGTTTGTTCAAAAACTGCTTTTATTGCTTACTTAAAATGTTATGTTTTATTCTGTTTACGTGAATAGTTATTTCATTTTCAAACAAATAACCTTTTATATATTTATATACGAAAACGTGTAATAGTATGATAAGTTGTTCCCACTAGGTATAGATTGTAAATACAGGTTGCTTTCTAACTACAATAAAAGAAATTGCAGTAATATACTGACGTTATCTTTCTGGAGGACATTTCAATAAGTAGGTAGATAATTAAATAAATAGCTAAAGGTAGATATCTCAATATGCTAAGAAGTGTGACCAAAACCACCGATGCTCTGAATTTTATACATATTGCCAGATTATAAAACGCTGTCTTAAAAGTATCGAGGCAATTGAGTTAATTAACATCATCATGAAATCTATATATTAATAGGTACGTGAAGCAAAAACTTTGTACCCCTTTTTACGAAAATTGCGAGGACGGAGGAGTATGAAATTTGGCACAGTTAAAGTTTATATGGAGAACGAGGAACAAATTCTAATATTTTTATAAAATATGCATTAGAAATACATTAAATTAATGAAAACACTACACGCACACAACCATGCATTTGACACAATCGAATCGCGTTCGTAGTATTTAGACATTGCTCATCTGACGTCGTACAATTCTTTGTAACTATGGTTACCTATACCTTATTTATATGTAATAGATAAAAACAGAAAACAAAATAGCAAGCTTAAGAATTTTGGTCCAATTTTGACCACTAGGCGACCGCTAGTCTTAATTAATTTATCATCGTGCTCTTAAATTTTACTCTCTACTCATAATTCAATAATTTGCTATTTTTGATAAATTAAGTAACTACCGTGTGCCTTCATCTTTAAGCTCACGGACGGTCAACGAAACATAATTATTATTATATCAGTAAATCTTTAGGTGATTGATGGTAATCGGTGTTTAAAATTAAGTTGTAAGATTTAACTTCAACTATCCTCCGTCGTAATAAACATTTGTAATATCTGAAGTACAATATATTTGAATAAAATACCATCTACATTTATTTTTATCACCAAATTAAATCGCATAGGTAGTAGTTTTTGATAAACATATTTTTGTGACAAATTACTATTTTAGATGCCCCCTTTTTTATCTGGTCACACATCAAAAGTATAGCCTATAAATATATACTATAAATTATATTTTTCCTTATTATGTGGGTAAACTAGTCATGGGTCGGTACACATTTTGGCAATACCCTAACTGCTTATCAGTATTTACTGTGATAACTGTTTTAGCAATGATTTATTTTAATAACTAGGTATTGCTAATACCTATTCAATATTCGGTACTCATAGAAACCATCGGTTTTGTCTGATAGGTTTCGCAACGGGTATTCGTATCGGTATCGTTTCGTAGCTAGGTACTGAGTAATAACATGGTTATTCTAATACCCAATACCGTGAACGGTCCGTTACCCGGCAAGCGCCGATTCAGTTTAGTGAACGCGGTAGGTATTGGCTCGCGAGTGCGATATCACGGTAGTGACGAGTAAAGAGTGTATCCGAATAAGCAGTTATTGTACAACTGAATACCGTATTTTAGGTATTAGTTCGATACGCAGTTATTGCAACTGCTTATAGTTTATAACGATGACTTCTAGGGTAAGCAATTTGTACTCTAATACCGGTTCGGTTACCGGCATCCGAGCTCAAGCTCGGATGCCGGCCGAGTTGTCAAAACGTCAAAATGGCGGCGGGGACAGCCTATCGCGTATGAATTACGCGCTTCAAACGTAATTTTCATTAGGATTGACTCTACTTTTGTTGGAGGAACTTACATTCATAGACAACTACAATAAATTCTACGCCTATGGCAATACTCAAATACTAGTACGCGCCCTTTTGGTAGGTAGAAATCCATTGTCAAATTCAGTCATTTTTTTATGTTGATTTATTGCCGCGCGCGCTTTGTGCTGTCGTGAATATTTGCTATTTTAAAGAAAAAATGCAATGTTAACTTTGCAAATCAAAGTGTTGTACTTATCAACATGGTTACATTTAATTTTATTTGTAAAGGTACAATATATAAGCAATAATGTTAATACTTTTTAAAGCGCTTTAATTCAAACGTCTGAATGATGTTAATAAGATTCATCAAGTGGTTAACATTTTTGAGTGAATGAGACTGTCATGGCCAATAGGGTACACATATTATTATTACATTTTTAATCAATGAATCGCTTTGGCACATAGCCTTAAAAATTAACCAACGACGAAAATAATAATTATACCATCATAATTAATATTTTAAACCTTCGTTTGAATTCGGGTGATTCAAACGCCGCTATTTAAGCGCGTTGTCCTCGAGTTTCACTAACGTAGATGCAAGATAATTAATAGAAATAGGTATTAAGTATAGTGGAATGTCTTTTGAGTTATATTTTTTTATCTTACCACAATTTCGAAAGATACGGAACACTAACATTGTGGCACATTATAAAATACTAAAATATTACCTACATTCAAATATTATAATATTTAGCCTAATATTAATTATAGTAATGAACTAAGATATAGAATATTGAAGCGGCAAGTAGATTTGTACGCTTAAAAACGAGCCGTTTTGATCTTATGATATAGGTACATATTATTAATAATATCTTTAGTTTAAAAAAAAACAAAAGCAACTCGATGGTTATTGTTGTATTAGGAAGCATTAGATTATGTTAATAATGATTAAGTATTCTAATGTTCTAATATCTTGTCTTACCTTCTTTGCATCCACAGTAACATTTTCTATAGCCCGACATTTTTATATGAGTATCAGTCCAGTATATCGCAGCCAAGCAACTCAGGTATGGAAAGCCAAGGTCAAACAGATTAGATAGGTATCAAACAAGCCCAAATTCAAGCCAGTCACAAAAAAAACGTGGAATATAAAGTACAATAGCACATAACAAATTTTCAAAAACTTATGAAAATATGGCATGCGGGCGCATAGATAATATACTAGGCGGGGATTCAGAATTTTATGTCAGTGTTGCAAGCATATATTACAATACTGTTATAGATAGGCAACTCGAGCCTCACTAGAGGTCTGTATAAGTGCTGCTGCCAAGTAGCAGTATCATGAACTAAACTGAAGTCGTCAAAGCAACCTACACATACATACGTGTATATACGTATATACACACCTGCATTATTTCTTTAAATTTTTTGTAATTTTATTGTAATTTATATGCTGCCTATATTTGTATGCATACAATAATATATATATATAATATATAATCAAGTTACAAAATGGAATTATATGGGGAACATGAAAAACTTAATCAAAAAATAATGTGTATGTTTTTTATTTTCTCTTGTGAGTCATATAATAATTATGCGCTGCGACTTTAACAGCATCATCACAGTCCGTTTACAGTCTCCAAGCTTCACCAAACATCCTGGTACACAACATGATCTTCGAGTCATGATGAATAAATTTATCAAATTCACCACAAAATAGAAGTCCTCAGCGTTTTTAGATACTCTCGATGCCTGTCCGGAGTAACTAAGTTTATCTCAACGTACTAGGTTATAGAAAAACCACAAGAAAACACTGGAAAACAAGAAATTAACTTTGAGCAAACGAATAAATCGAAAATTTTCTTGTTAGAAATCGTCGAATGTACGTGTCAAAAACAGAATGTTGCTAGATGATCTCAATATTTCCACTAAATCTTATTCAGTTAAATATTTTAATCTGCATTGATATTACCTGTTTACTTCTATTGTACTTTTATATGGCATTATTGCTGAGATTTTAGATATTATTTATACAAATTATCATCTTCATTGGTTTAAGTTGTTGTTGACTAAAACAAAGTATCCCATTGAATTTTTACTTTGCAACACTAAAGTAGACGCTACCGTATTGTAATCTATGACTACCGCAGCAAAATTTTGTAATATCACCATCTATTGAAAACTATATAGCAACACAATTATAACACAATTAGTACCCGTACATGTAGTTACCATAGCATGGGTAATGTCTCGACAATATCAATCTCCATTAAAGATGTTGAAGATATACTTACTGGCTCTTGGTTCATCCATTTTTTTGACATACTTGTATTAAAGATGGTGTTTTAAACAAGAGATTGTGGTAGTCGTGACTTTTGACAGTTTGGTCAAGGGAGGCCCCCTTTCATTGTAATCCAGTATCGGTAGTTCTCCACATCTTCCTCCAACTAAAAAACGTAATTTAAACTTAATATTAAACTTCTATACTAAACTATAGATGTATATAGACTGATTTTATTGTTCATTGCACACATCTTACATACATTTATTTGATTTGGCCCAATTTTTGGTAGAAATTCCAAGGAAATTTATGACATTCAAAATACACTTAAATGCAGTACAACCAAATGATAAATAGGGAATGGACTATGGAGATTTCATTGCGAGTTCTTCCAGAAAAATACTAACTAGGGGCATGTCTCTGAAGAACATTTAGCTATTCTGTTGCTTTAAGCATCCATCGTGTAGACAGCCAAAGGATTAAACAACCTCTCTTTACCTATTTTAACAATAGAGGGCGTTTCGCTTAAAAATTACTTCAATAAAAACATGATTTATGTATAATAATTGGAAAGAAATGAAATTATTATTTTTTTAGCATTCTTAGTATAATAATTAAAATAGAATACATTTAACTTGCAACACTGACATAAAATTCTGAATTCCCGCCTGGTATATTATCTATGCACCCGCACGCCAAATTTTCACAAGCTTTGGAAAATTTGTTATGTGCTATTGAACTTTATATTTCACGTTTTTTTTGTGGCTTTGGCTTGAATGTGGGCTTGTTTGATATCTAATCTGTTTGACCTTGGCTTTCCATAGCTTGGCTGCGATATATTAGACTGATAGTCATATAAAAATGTCGGGCTATAGAAAATGTTACTTTGGATGCAAAGAAGGTAAGACAAGATATTAGAACATTAGAATACTTAATCATTATTAACATAATCTAATGCTTCCTAATACAACAATAACCATCGAGTTGCTTTTGTTTTTTTTTTATCTGAAATATTATTATTAATATGTACCTATACCATAAGATCAAAAACCATTCTGAAGCACTAAAGTCTGCTATTTTCACCAAATTATAGAGACAAGCCTCAACCTCTAATTTTCTAAATAAACATGCTCATAATTTGTTCTTTCATTAACCAAAACTCTGAAGCTATTTTGGAGCCTGGGATGTGTCCAATTGACGATAATTATATTGAGCTCTATGACTAACTATATAGCAGGTAATATAAAATATTTTACTCAATTACAATGTATTTTGTTTCAGTCTCATATAGGGCAGAACGACAAATGCAGAAAAGAATGTGAAATATATTTCAAAGAAAAATCGGATATTATAAACATGGATGTGAATTTTAATATGATTTCATGTGAAGCACATAATTAGGTCGTTACTTATTAAGTCCATTGTACAAACGGCAATTAATATCGTCGTTCACAGTTGGCGTAAAGGCGTAAATAATATATTAAAAGGTAAAATTGAGAGTTTTGACCCAAGTGTTGCTGTAAAAGTACAGGCCAGGTGGTATTATATAATGAAACAAAAATAAAAATTTTAAATAATATAACGCGTTTTTCTTTATATTAAATATTTATCAATGAAAATATGTACCTAAATAAGTACCTATATAAGAATTATTGTGTCTATAGTCACGATACGCCATCTAGTGAGCCTCGGATTTAAATAATACTAATAAGTAACGCCATCTCCGAGACAGCCAGGAAAACAAGGACGAGAGTGGCAGACCCCTATTATAACAGTATTATAACGCCAAGATGGCCGATTCTCTACAGCTGATTACACTCTGCGCTGTAGCATGGTGCGGGTGACAGTTTCAATAACGTTTCGTTTCACTCTTGAAAGTTGCCGCGATTTACAAATTATGACTTAGTATTTCAACTGTACCACATTCGTAATATATTAAATCATTAATTACTATAGTAAATTAAATTAAACCCAACCAGAATGTTCTAGTCTACAAATAAAATCTAATGGAAAGAAAAATTAAGCAAAGTGTTATGCGTATAACGTAACGGCATAGACTTATTAAGTGATGGGATGTACTGCTACGATAGATAGTCGATGTTTTTTATAATAAAAAACGTATATTGGGCCGTACGTCAATTATTATTGTAAAAAGTCTATAATTACAAGATAACAATTATAAGACAACTTTGCTCCAAACACTTATGCTTTTGGCCTTTCTTAATTAAAAATGAACATCTTGCTAGGGCAATATCAGTCCTCTCCATAATAATCTTCCTTTTGTTAACTTTTTTGTAAACAAAGCCAATATCTTTTATAACTTGCCGCAACGAAGTAATGCCTTCTTTGAACAAGTCAGCTTCTTTTAATGATTTTAGAAGCTTGAGTAATGTGGGTAGCTCCATTTTTCTATAATAATCATAAATATGATTTCTAATAGCAATCTTAGCAAAATCATCTATATCTGTGATTGGCTTCACCTTGGTCCGCTTTTTATTGGGTGTCGATAATTTATTTTCAGACATCCCATCTTGGCCAATTTTCTCACGTGTTATACGCGAAACAGTATTGCGGCCAATATCAAGAGCTTCGGCTACTCGTTGTACAATTCGATTCAATGGTAACAACGGTCCATTATTTTGTTGTTCTCTTTCAAAGTAGTCTCGGAGGCGAACAACAAGCTCCCTGGCCTGACTACCCAAAACAGTTTTTTCTATGCTTAGGCATGGTAATAACAACAAACTCAACAAACTATAACAAATAACAATTTAACAAAAATTACAACAAACAATGAAATAGCAATAAATACGTGTCACATACCCGCTACCGCTAGCACTCGTACTGACAGCATCGCACGAGTAAACAAAATGGCCGCCGCGCCGATGCGTCATAGAGCAAAAATGTTGTCACGAAATAAAATCATAAACCCGATTTTGATTATTTTATATAAGTACAAAGATATTATTATGTAGCCATAAAATATATATATTGACAAGTTTATACACGTAGTTACACTGCACAACTGAATAACACACTAATTTTCATAACACTATTAATGAGAACTAGATTTATGCTGCGAATATCGTTAGTGATAAAAATGAATTGCATAAAGTTACATCCCTAGTGGTACTGTCAGGCAACTGTCACCCGCACCATGCTACAGCGCATAGAGTGTAGTTAGAGAATGACATTTCATCCCATAACCCTATCCAACCGAGCTAATACAATCGTGCAACTAACTTTGTAAAAATGCTGAGCGCACGCATGTTAGCTTTTCGGGACACAACCGACACCGAACATGCAACATCTACCGCGTCGAATAACAGCTGGTGGAGACAACTGTGTGGCGACAGTCCCACACAGGCGAGTGTCAAAGATGCCTGTGTGTTTTGGCGGGCACAGACCTTCACGTAAGTGTTGATATTTTAGTATAACCTATACCTATACCTATGTATTAGTGGTTTATGTGTTTAAATGATCCATATTTTAATTAAAGATTGGAACATTAGCCGAAATTTAGAAACGGAAATTATATTAGTTATACGCTTAATAATATTGTGTTGCACGATCGTGTATATTCAGTTGGGGCTTGAGCAAAATTATTATGTATGTGTGGGTATTTATTAGCATATTTATTGATGATTGCATAATTCATTTTCATTTTAGGGCAAAGACTTCAAGACTATCTGATTATTGAGGTGATGGATGATGGAAATATATCGGAAATTTATGATTTTGACGACTTCGACCCATCAGTTTTTGATGTCTTTGGGAACGAACCTGAATTAGAGTTTACAGCTGAACTGCTTATATCTTCTACTTTAACATACACCAGATCATTAAGAGGCTTGATTTCGACATTTATAAAGGAGCTAAAACAATGCTTAGCACTGACATGTCTCTCGGATTGGGTTCGGTGGTAGTTCTCCATTTGTCCAGAAGTATGTCTCTTGGTGGTTATATCATGACCTATAGATACCTACCATTACAACTATACCCCTGATAGACAACTTGAGAAACGCAACCTACATGGTACTGGGACAATAACGTAAAACAGAATTCCGGAAAGAGCCAGCTTGCTTTTCAAAGACGACAAAACTATGAGATGTGGAGAGAGCTAGCAAATGGTAAGAGGTTTATCAGTTGTAATCAAATGGATAGATAACTGGATTTGATAATAGCATGATTGTAAACAGATGGGAAAAAAACAGGCTGTGCAATATAATATAGCAGATGGTACTAGTCGTCTCGTTGGAATCGTAGCTAAATTTGTTTACGTTGAACGAGCACCTCTTGCACTTCCATTACACAGTCCATAATAAAAATGCATATCGGCGATATGCGGCGGAGGAAAATCACTCAAACGGGGCATCACAAAACAAGAACACACGAGTAGCAGCAGCGAATGATTCGGAGCGATTGATTATTTCTGTAGACCTCGCCCGCAATTTATCCTTTACCCTGCACCTCAATCCCACTCCAAACTATCTGAGATAGACAATGCAATTTTCGAAAAAAGATGCACGTGGTGGCGGTCGTCTTTGTTTGGCCCTTCATAAAAACTGTTTTGTTTGGGATACAGGTGTTATTAGATACAGATTAACGTCAGTTAATAAAAACTAGTGGCAATCTGAACCTTTTCTTGAGTTTTTTAACAATGTTTAAAAAAACATTGTACGAAACTTAGTTTTGGTCTAAAATGTTCCTTATTTTTATGCCACCGGTATTTTTATGGATATGTATAGTATACCGTCGTTATTTTCTACACATTGCGTTTTATTACTGTTTTTGTTTCAACACGATTAACCACCTGGTTCAAAAGTTACACGGTTTTCTTGATACAAGGTCCATAACTACTAAAGAAAAATATAAATTGGTATAAATCGAAGAATATTATATTTTATCTCTTTTTATTATTTTTCCTAGCGATAAAATGGTGTCTAGTTTCACTCATTTTCATATGTGCACTTTATGAAAACTCACACTGTATATAGGCGGCGTGGACGCACTCGACCAGCAAATACTACAATCATAATTTGATAAAAACCAGACAATGGACTCTTAATGTACTTACTCATTTTTTAAGACTTAGCCATCGAGAATAGTTTGCTCTGCAGTCAATATTATAGGCCCTCGACGACTATAATATTGACTGCAAAGCAAACAATTTTCTTCGCTACAAGATTGAGTTACTTGACTACCGAATGGAAATATACGATGTTTTGGTTAATTCACTAGGAAGGAGTTAAATTGGATTAGTAGATAATGCTTCTTCAGACGAAGATCCATGCCGAGAAAATACCAGAAGGCGAAGAAGCCCTGTGATACTCCAAGTTACGATTGTTTGGTCACTTGCCTAAATTTGATGATATCAAGTCTCAACGTGCTTGTCAGTTTGAAAAGTGTTGCCGCACCAAAATACGTTGCATCAAATGCAATGTATATCTTTGTATTTCACGTGGACAAAATTGTTTTAAGGATTACCACAAAAATAATCAACATTAAGCTTGAAATTTCTTAAAATCACTCGAAATGTTGCTATTTCTTGTGCCTTTGTTATAATTATGTGAAATACATTAATATCTAAAGACTAATTTGGTGAGATTGAAAAGTAATTAAAGTTAACTTTGTATTAAAGGTGCTTTCATTTACTACACACGATCGTGCAGTTAATTTATGACATGATGGAAAACTTCGGGACTTTTTTTAACAATTTTTCCAATGGCTTACAGGACCATAGGATACCCTCGATCGGCAGCTTTATTGATTATCAAGAAATTCTCATTTCCGGTTGGAAAGGGTTAGCTTACAACACCGCTCAAGTAAAAAATTGGCGGCTTTCACATTTGAATGCCTTTAGATAGAGCTGATCATTGCACGTCTAACCATTGGTCACATTATATAGATTTCAGCCAATCAGAAGCCGTAATTCGAAAAGTAGTGACGGTGCGCAAATCGGTTTGCTTCTCAACACCGCACAAGTCGTTAGTCTGTCATACTTTTCTTGTAAAAGTAAAGTTTTATCGCTGAAAGGTCTTTACAAGAAGTTTTAATAGAAGATTAAGAGGTAAGCTATATAATAAAGTAATGTTTATTGATTTACGCGTATTAATATAGAAATAAGTGATAATAGAATATCATTATTTACTTAAGCGGATTACTAACTTTCTTTTTTTACCTAGGCGGTGTTTCAAAATGTATTTTATTTCTTTTAGAAAGCTCAATAATTGAAATACACTATGGATGGAGAAGAAATTGATTCCTGGAGTGATCCGAGTTCAGGTGATGAATTGTCTTCTGTTTACGCGAATGTTATTCATTGAAATTAAACTACTATATACGGATTTTATCGCGTTGTTTATATAATAAACAACGCGATAAAATCCGTATATAGTAGTTTAATTTCAATGATGAATTGTTATGTGCACAATTACATGAAGTAGGACTGTTGTCAAAACATAAACGGCGTGAACAAAGTTGCAGGGAAGATAAAAAAAGAATTAAACTAGGTTAGTAGCATAGGTTTGTTTTGAGGACCGCATTTAATTTTTTGTTATATATAATGCAATAATTTCTTTTTTTTTTAGATTTGAATCTAAAAGGTAACGCTGGTTCTTCTGGTATCAAAGCATGCAATTCTCCTTATAAATATGAAATTATTGCAATACCAATAAACGAACAAAAATTCGGGAAGTCCATGAAAAGTATTATAAGTAGCCAGGACAATGTAAAAATATTTGATCAAAACATAGTCATTGTTAATGTCAATATTTTCAATATCCAAATATTGAAAACATTGACATTAACAATTTATAAGTTACAGAAATAGTTGGTAATGACTTCTTTGATCTGCCACAGAAACCACCCGAATTCGCTACGGTGGCTATCGAGTATCCTCAGCCTTCTGTATTGAATGTTGCCAATATCACGGTAGAAAGTGAGAACGTTGTGCAACAACTAGGAAATATTGACGCTAATATAAATTCTATAAAATTAAATCATTACGTATCTTTCTCTACTTCTAACCAAGATATTCTCATATCTACGAATACTCAAGACCCAATTTCTGATATAGTCATTTTAACGCGTTACCAGCCGGCGGGCAGAAGCCAGGTCCGTAGCTGGTAACCGTTAGGGTTATAATGAAACACGCAGACTGATTCAACTGAGAATATATTTACAATTTTTCATCTATCTTATATCCCATTTATTAGTCATGCAAGTAACGCTAACACTAATGTGTACATTAAACATTTTCACCAATCAGCGACAAGTAAACAAAAAACTAACATTTACGAATGATTTCTTGGAAATCTGTTCCCGAGTATAAAAGTAGTGCCACGTATAAAAAGCAGAGGGAAGCTTCGCGCGTCACCAGTTAGAAACTTGATATCGTCGCGGCTAGTTGTACGATGCTCCGTTCGATTCCAGGCTTAAAGTTATATGTTGCCTGTGCGTATATACATACGCCACATCATTGATAATGATAACAATACTCAATGTACAGATAAAAATAATATAACCCAGAACAATACGCAGCAATCCAGTACCTCTGCTACTCCATCGCGTTCTTTAAAAGTGCTCATACTCAGTAATGTTCCATATCACGGTGATATGTTACCTAAGTCATAAAAAACGACAGAACAAGGCGACAAAAGATCCAAAGAAATATAAACGCAATGTTAATAAAGAATTACGGATGAATGGTGAAAATTATTTAGGATACAGAAGAGACAGAAAAGCATGAGACAATTCTCTATGCCTTACGAAGCTCGTTATGTGGACTATACATTTTTTACCAACTTTTCGAAAGAATTAATTTATAAATCTATACGGCCTGGTAAAAAGATAGGTGACCTAGTCGTCATAGATGTACGTATGCTAGAATACAGACCAAATGGCACAATTTGGTATAAAATTGGTTTTGATGACGAGCTTCAGCCGTTACCACATCGTCTCACGCCAATTATTATTAACAGCATTAAACAAATAAATCACCTGCAGAAATTGTTTGCAGCTAGAATACCAATTACAAAGCAAAGGAAGTATGAAGATTTGCAAGTCCTAAAAAGTTTATTACCATCTAGTTGCCACTCGTTTATGATGCACAGCAATCGTTATAGACTGCAACTAAATATTAGACTACGGGCCGGTTTTTCAATCGTCAGATAACTTTTATCTGAAGAATAAATATGGCGGTATGACATATTTTCTATACAAAAGTCGTAGGTATAAAAACAAATATATTCCCTAGATAAAAGTTATCTGACCATTGAAAAATCGACCCTTAGAGATTTCGAGTATTCTTTTTATTTTTTATAATTTTATTACTATTATATCTTGTTTCGTTGGAGTTTATTAAAGACTATGTTTTAAATATTTAAGTATTAAAATACTACAATAATAATTGCTCTTACACTCTAAAGGTTCGTGTGTCACCAAATAACTTTAAGCAATACCCAATTGATCTCAACAATGTGATTCTTAAGATTTAGATTATAGATACCTATGTTATAACGATTGTTAATTACTTTTGAAATATTTCTTAAATTATTATAACTATTTTATTTATTATTACCTTTTCTTTGTAAGTCATCTATTAATACCTTATTCCCTAACATTGCCGCAAACAACACCGCCTTAATCTAATAAAATATCAGTCAACACAGCTCAAGTCATAAAATAAAAGTTAAAATAAAGAAAATTGACAAAATAAGTATAAATCATTATTTCTTAACCGCTAACTATTATAGGCATAGTATAGGATATTTATTAAGTAACAACAGAAAAATTCCACCTATATTTTACGATTTGACGCTCGTTGTTACGGATTGAAATGTGTGTATTGTCGTGGTAAGTAAATTTAATAAATTGTAAGTAATAGCCAATAATTTTTAATAGCCATAAATACACAGTTGAAGTTGAACTTTATAATAACTATTAACTTCGTTTATAATTAAAATGCAAGGCTTACAAAGTTTAGATGCTATAGAAACGACTGAAGGAATTGAAAACAGTCCGCTTCGAAGAAAGGTGTATAGAAGTAGGAGTGATCCATTTTCTTTGGATGACGAAGACTTTCGGAAGCTGTATCGCTTCAATAAAGCTACTGCTACTTTACTCTTGTACGTGATGATCTCAAATTAGATCGTAGAGGTTCTGGTACCCCACCCGAACTCGAAGTTGTAACAGCTATAAGATGCTGGGGTCGTCGAGAGGTAAGTATTTTGAATTCTATATTGCTGTAAATACATACTTATATATTTCTATTATACGTCATTAAACTCATTTCTATATAATATATTTTATTACAGGTTCAAGATGCTGGAGACGATCACGGTTTATCTCAAGCAAGTACCAGTCGGATTTGTGCCCGAGTCGCATGTTGCTCTCGTGCTCTCGGCTTCTTTTATCAAGATGCCTAGCACCTTTGCTGAAGAACAAGTAATGATGAGAGAATTCTATAACATACAGCATTTCCCTACTGTTATTGGCTGCATTGACTGCACTCACATAAGAATCTGCAAATGTGGAGGTGATGCAGGCCAATATTATATAAATAGAAAGGGATTCTACTTGCTAAATGTTCAGGTACTTTATACATACTACTATTATGAAATAAAACAACGCATATTATATTTTCCTTTCCAATATTTAATTATTTATATGTTCATTACAGGTAACTTGTGATTCACATTTTCGCATCCGGGATATTGTTGCAAGATGGAGACGTAGCACTCATGATGCTCGAATTTTTAGCGGTTCGAGAGAGGGTTATTTAGACGGCGACTTTTAGGTGACTCTGGATACAAATTAGAGCCATATTTATTCACTCCTCTTTTAAGACCTCAAAACTGTAGTGAGAAAAAGTATAATGAGGCACATATTGCTACCCGTAACACTGTGGAACACTGCTTTGGAGTCTGAAAGCAAAGATTTCAGTGTCTTCTACATGGTATGACCTGCAAGCTTGAAAATGTGAAGACTACTATAGTTGCTCTTGCAGTGCTTCACAACATTGCAGTTGATCATCAAGACATACAGTTAGAGGATAGCAGTGACTGTGTGTGCAAAATGTGCAAAGTGCAAATGCTAATGCTGTTCTACAAACTTTTATTAGAACCCACTTCAGTGAATAGTACATAAGAATACTGTAATATATATATATATATATATATATATATATATATATATATATATATATATATATATATATATATATATATATATCGCTCATTTGGTGCAACAATGACGTAATTACACTATTTTTTAAAAACAAGTTAACAATGTCAAAATGTGCGGCAAGACTATTTACATCGGGAGAAACATCGACAGAATTGGATTTGTGGTTATTAGCCGCAAGATGGCGCGAATGTCATTGTAGAATTGAGTAAAAGGACGTCATTTCTGTTGCTACAACGTCTGGATGGCCAGTTGCGCGGGGCGCCCCGCTGAGTGTGGTTGTGTTTGGGAGCTACAACGACGTAAAGGTATTTATGACATTTAATCCGATAATTTTTGGTGCAACAATGCCGTAATTGAGAAATCGTGGCGTTGTTGCTACAAAAATTAGTAAGTTCTTGGTGAAACAATGACAAAATTGCGTAATTACGTCAATGTTTGTCTAAGTAAAGTTACTTTTTGGTGAAACAACGACGAAATTTTGTAAATATGTCGTTGTAGCTCCAAATATGGTGTTTTTTCATAGTTCAATGACAAAATTGAGTAATTACGTCGTTTTTTCGCCAGATAAATTATTAAGCTGTTAAAAAGATGTCAGAATTGTGTAATTACGTCATTATTGCAGCAAACAAAGTATTTTTTGACGGAATTACGTAACTTTGTCATTATTACTCTAGTACTTTTACGTGTATTGTAAATAATTATAATTTTAATTAGTGATCATAATTATGACTTGTAAATAGTTTAATGTATTAAAGAATATGCCTATAATATCCAATAAGCCTAATAAGCCTAGGACCAAATTATTTCAAACTTTCAGTTAAGAATATTATTAATTATGGATAACCGTGCAAGACGATTGGTGAATTATTGTAAAATGGAAGAAAAAGTACCCCCATTTGCAAAAACGAATGCTTCAGAAGTCAGTATGCGATCTAAACATGGTAAATATATAAGTTAATTCTTATTTAATAAATCACAATAAAATGTTCCTACCTCATCCACCTATTAAAAGTAAATAACGGCCTATGAAATAGACCTACAAGTACTTTCGGTTGTGATTTGACGTAGTGTGCGTAGTGGTTAGTGTAACCGACTGCCACGCCTGAGATCGCGGGTTCGATTCCCGCTCAAGTCCAACATTTGTGTGCATGGACATAGATATTTGTCTTAGTCTGGGTGTTTTTATGTATAATATGTATGTATTTACAAAAAAAAGTATTATGTATGTTTATCCATTGTCTAGTAGGTACCCATAGTACAAGCTCTGCTTAGTTTGGGCTAGATGATGTTGGGTGTATGTGGTAGAATATTATTATTATTATTTATTAAATATATTTATTTTTATTGCAGCTAATGATAAAGATACATTTATGCCAAAAAGTAAAGTACAACGTTGCGAAAATTATATGCCACGAAATGATTTGTCTGTCTTAGACATACATGCATCAAACTTTCAAGCTCCAATAGATTCACCAACTTGTTTTAACTAACCTATGGATTCTGATCTAACACTAAAAACAAAAACAAAGTCATTGACTCATGATGATGTATTGGAAATGCATACACAAGATGATGTAGATTTTTCTACAGATGACAGTGGAGAAGAATACCGTCCTGTAAAAGTTAAACGCATATGTCCAGTAATAGGTAGTAGACGAAGAAGCTCATTATCATCGAGTTCTTCGTCTTCTTCAAGCTCTTCCTCATCATCGAGCTCTTCCTCATCATCGAGCTCTTCATCGTCTACGAACACTTCTACACAAAGTGTTTCAATTTTGTCGCAGAATCAACCTTTTATTTCAAACCAAGACAACAATCCCAGTACTGTAAACGATAGCGATTGTCGATATCCACTGGAAGACATTTCCCCTAACAATAGTATTCGAAACTGTACAGACATAGATCAAAATCCAGAATCACCTAATAATAAAACAAAAAAAAGGTTAAGAAATCCAGCGGCCTGGAAGAAAAATAAACGTGCTCAGTTGAAGAATTCAGGTCAGCAGTATACTTCTCGGACGGGCAAGATCATTCCTGCAAAAGAGATAAAACCCCCTTGCACTAACAAATGCAAATATAAATGTTCAGAACACATCCCAGAGGAGCAACGACATGATATTTTCAAAATGTATTGGGACTTATCCTCTCTTCAAAGACAGCGTGATTTTTTGAATTCGACTATTACTGTGCTACAATTGACACAACGTCGTTTAAAAACTGGTGTAGAAAAGAACAGAAAACCTAATACTTATTGTTCCTTGATGTCTAATGGTAGGAGTTTCAGGGTATGCAAATTATTTTTATTAAATACGTTGGGGATTTCTGAACGTACTTTACGTACCGTAATCGAGGCCAAGACTAGTAATGAATCTAACGGCGTAGCACCAATTGACAAGCGCGGCAACCATGAGAATCATAGAAAGACTAGTTCTGAGATACAAGAGTCTGTTCGGATTCATATAAATTCAATTAGTAGAATTGAGAGCCACTATCTACGTGCCAACACCACAAGAGAATATATTGATGGCGGCCTAACAATAGCTGATTTGCATCGCGATTATAAGAGATTAAGGGAATCTGAAAACAAAGAGGCTGCAACTTACGATTCCTACTTTCGCATATTTAATACGGAATTTAATATTTCATTTTTTGTGCCAAAGAAAGACCAGTGCGATGTCTGTGAACAATATAAAAATGCTGTTGGAGAGGAAAAAGAAAATCTAGAGACTGAATACACAGAACATTGCCGGCAGAAAGTACTTAGTCGGATGGAAAAGAAAACTGATATAGAAATATGTAAGAACATAGATAGCAATGAAATACACTTGAGAGCAATAAAATCGCACACGTTGACTTTTTGTTGTTAAAGCAGTTTTTTTCATAAATGTGAATACATATTAAAATAAAACTTACACTATTTGAATGTTTACTTCAGTACCTTTCTAATGATATCAAATACAGTGTAAAAAAAGTACCCATAGGGAGTTTTAGGGCACAAAACCCAACATACGGATAAAATTACCCAATTTAGCTTAACAAAGAATAAAAATAAAACTCAAAATGCTTGATCAAATTGTTTTTTAATAAGGTGTATTCCCTCCCCTAGCCTTGATTACAGCTCTTAATCGGTTTTTCATGGACCGTATTAATTTCACCATGAAATCTTGTGGTATGGCGTTCCACTCCTCTTCAATGGCAAGTTGAAGCTCTTGGAGGCGCGTAGGAGCAGGGCTTCTTGCTCGAACTCTTCTTTTTAGCTCATCCCAGACATGCTCAATCGGATTGAGATCAGGACTACGAGCTGGCCACTCCATCGCGGTGATTCCAACATCTTCCATGTAGTCGCAAACTGTTCTAGCGACATGCGGTCTGGCGTTGTCGTGCATTAAGAGAAAATCTTCTCCCATAAGCCACGCAAGCGGCCTCACATGTTCTTCGAGCACTTCTTCGACGTATCGTGCAGCCGTCAAACTTCTCGATCTCGGGCCGGTATTCGCCGTAGTGATGAATACAATGTCAGTTTTAGTGTCCAACATTATGCCACCCCAAAACATACACGATCCACCTCCAAAAGCCACACGTTCGCTTATGCAGCATTGTGAAAATCGCTCTGATGACCTTCTGTAGACCCTAGAGCGTCCATCATGACCATGTAAAGTCATTCTGCACTCATCAGAGAACATAACAGCCCGCCATTGGTCATACGTCCAATTTAAATGTTCCCTAGCAAATTGTAGCCGGGCTTGTCGGTGAGCTGTGGTCAATTTGGGACCATTTGCTGGGCGATGTGAAGTCATTCCTGCTTCACCTAGTCTTCTTCGAACTGTCCACCGACTTATACTGACATTGCGAACTTCTCGAAGCTGTTGTCCCAGTTGAACCGCGTTCAGTTGCCGATTTCTCAAAGACCTTGTCACAAGAAAGCGGTCATCACGCTCTGATGTTGTGCGTCGCCGGCCAGATCCTGGTCGCCGAATGTAGCCACCGGTCTCTTGGAACCTCTGGTATACACGACGAACAGAGTAGCGGCTCAAATTTAGCCGTCGAGCAACTTCACTTTGGTTATGGCCTGCTTCGAGCAAGGCAATAACTTGAGCGGCTTCTGCGGGCGTGGTATCCATATTTTTCCAGTAAATCCGTATGCTTCCAGTAGAGATGTTATCACGTTGACCTTCGGTATGCAACTGAATAAAAATTCCAATAAACTGACCTTTTTATACCTGCGGCTAAGGGTGCAAGTAGTGACAACGCAAACGCGTGAATTTGGGGAATTCGGTGTACGGTCGGTTTTTGTAAGTTACGTGAAGGTCAATGATTTTAATTTTATGTTTTTGTAAAGCTAAGCTTGTATGCTTTAATTTTGTCTAATGATTTTTACTCAATATCTTTCGATTTTAGAAAACAATCAGTAATAAACCAAATTACAAGGGGTGTGCGATTTTATTGCTCTCAAGTGTAGTTGCAATTTATGATCTTCAGGCAGTTATGCCAGTGCCAGTTGGCGAGTCCTCTTCTTTTTACTATAAATCAAAATTGAACTGCTTAAACTTTACAGTATGTACCTATTATGACTTAAATTATTCTTTTATGCTCCTTATTTGTCAACAGTTTGATAACCGTCTTGTTTTATAGGTGTCAGATGTAAAAGACGAACAAACCTATTGTTACTTTTGGCATGAGGCTATGGGTGGTAGAGGAGCAGTTGAGATTGGTTCCTGTATCCTTAAATACCTGCAACGTGTAGCCACTAGTCACCCTGGTTGTAATATCACATTTTATAGTGACAATTGTGGCGGGCAGCAAAAAAATAGGTTCGTTTCATTCACTAAGAACTGTTTTTTTTCATTTTGTGTCGTGTCTAATATTTACAGTGTTTCTTTTTCAGATTTATATTTTCCATGTACTTGTATGCAGTCAAAACTCTACCAGTCAATAAAATCACACACAAATTTTTAATAAGGGGACATACCCAAAACGAGGGAGATACAGCCCACTCCATAATTGAAAAGGCAATAAAAAGAGCTAAAAAGTCGGGTGCTATTTACGTTCCGGATCAGTATGTACAAATAATAAGATCTGCAAAGAAAAAAGGTAACAAATTTAATGTTGAAGAACTGAATTTCGATGATTTTTATGATTTGAAAAAATTATCTGACGAAATCGAACTTAACACTGTCAAAGATGTGGATGGGAACACCATAAAAACCTCAGATCTCAAAGCAATAGAATTTAGAAAAGACAATGATGCAGTATACAAATACAAACTCAAATTCGACGATAACTGGAGTGAAGCTGAAATAAAAAAAAAGAAACAAAGATCTACTAGTCAGCGAATAACTAAGGCTGTAGAAGATATCAATGTGGTTCCAGCGTATACTTCGAAAAGAGAAATTTCTGCAAACAAGAAAAATGATTTAAAAGAATTATTACAAAAAAACATTATTCCTCGGTATTACTCTGCTTTTTATGAAAGTATTTTCTAAAGGATTTTTTCTATTGTTTAAGTATTTTTCACAAGTGTAATATCCGCCAGTATGGGCGTAAGAGCTTACTGGCGCATATTTAAAATTAGGTAGGTAAATAATCTGTGATTTTGTGCCATTACGACTTACAAGTTGTGATTATCAGTGATCGGAGTAGGTAGATTGAAATGGGGTCATTGATCCGAAACGTATATATTAATATGGACATTCCTCCGGAATTGGTGGATTATTAAAAAAAAACCGGAACTTATGTAGGAATTTTATTCTGCCAGAGTGGAAGGAGTCATTTGATGATTTGCCATCCTCAAAAAAAGGTAGGAGTTGTAATAAAATGAGCAATATTATTCTTTATTATTCTTCATATTTTTTTTAACGGCACACAGTCACGATTTGACAAAACCCAACGACCAATCAGAACAAAGGATCATGGGTGGTACAATAACCGGTTATCAGAACAATGCGTACGCCCGCCGACGACATGCCAGGTAGCTCACTCGTTTACTTCGGTTCGTAGAGTGCGCATCTTTGTTTGTTACTGTGTTGTGAAAACGTTACTTGACCCTGGCTTGTGTACATACTGACTTCTGGAATCTGCTCTAAACCACGATTTGGCTCGAATATACGGACTCAGATTTTTCACTATTGAATTGGATCTACATATTTAAACCAAGCTTTGGTAAGTAATATTTTACTAGTTACAAGGAGTATAAAGCATGTTTGGATGTACTATAAGAATATTTTTAGTATTGTGTTTGTTCGCTTAACCTGCTGAACATACCATGAGTCTTAATATTGTTAAATCTTTAATAGAGTATGAACCAGTGAGCTTAGTGCGAAACAAAATTATGATATTCTAGTAATGTAGTCGCAATTCAGCTAACTCCACTATTAACCGACATTTTACTGGAATCCGTATATAATTTGAATGCCCTGTGTCCTCTTGCAATGTATTGGTAAAATAAATTACTATAGGCCTTATCTACTTCTCTACAAAATATTCTACGTAACAAGCCCTTTCATTTGATATATATATATATTGATGGAATTGTAAAAAAAAAAAAATTGTCCGCCATCTTGTAGCGGCAGCCATTTTGGATTGACAGGAAGAGGGTGAAATTTCAATGACTAAATTTGATCCACGAAAAATAAAACAAACGGAGTAAGCTAAATAAACTAAATAAAATGTAATTTTTTCATGTCTTTGTTTTAGGTGATATATACGAGGTTCCATCTCTAAAACAAAGTTCAGATATGGCAAACGTCAAGGCTGAAACTGTAGAAAAATGGATATCCGGTCATCCCGAACTACTTTACGATCACGCTAGTGGTACAATATACTGTTCAAAATGTGAAAGCCATTTGAAAACCATAAATAAAGGAAACGTTAAAAGACATATCGAAGGAGCAGTACACCAGGGAAAGTTTAAGCGGCCCGAAGAGGAATTTTATTTCGATCTTATAAAATTTCTCATTTTGTGCAATATTCCGTGGTCTCAGATGAAAAATACTACTTTTCAAGATTTCTTTAAAAGATATATGTGTAGTACCTGTTGTTGTACGTGTACTAATCGTACTCTGCCAGATGAATCACAGTTACGGAAAGTTTACTTGGACAAGTTTTTTAAGAATAAAATCAATTCGATTCGGCAAAATTATAAAAATGAGAAACTATGGATATCATTAGATGAAACGACAGACTTTTTAGGTCGCTATATAGTCCATTTTTTAATAAAACCATTACATCCTAGCAATTTGACTAGACCTTATTTGGTAGCATGTAAAATGCTAACTGTAGTTAATGGACAAACAATCACGCAATTTGTGTTAGAATGTTTGGAAAACTTTTGGGAAGATTCTTTTGAATCGAAGGTAGGTAACATTCGTTTCCTCTGCACTGATAGCGTTGCATATATGCTGTCTGCAGGACGAAATTTAAAACAATACTTACCTGAAATGAAGCACGTAACATGTTTGGCGCACTCTCTTCATCGCGTATCTGAGCAAATTAGGTTAGAATATCACGATGTTAACATTTTAATAGCAAATGTTAAAAAGGTATTTTTGAAAGCCCCAAGTAGAGTCAAAATTTTAAAAGAAAAATATCCAGATTTGCCGCTACCTCCCCAACCAGTTGTTACAAGATGGGGCACTTGGTTAGAGGCAGCATTTTATTACGCTCAAAACTTTGAAAAAATAAAAGAAGTATTATCTTGTTTAAGCAGCTCTGATGCGGTATCTATTCGAGAGGCAAAAAATATTATAGAAAAAGAAAATTTAAAAGAAGATTTAAATTACATTAAAGGCAATTATTTTATAATTCATTTGTCTTTAAAAGAATTGCAAAAGCATAATTTATCGTTGACAAATTAACTTTTAGCATTTGACAACGTCAGAGATGCTATAAATCAGTGCAATTCAGAAAATATAAAAAATAAAATAGAACGTGTTATGGAACGAAACCCAGATTTAGACACACTTAGAGAATATAGTGAGGCCATTGAAAAAAATGAAGCACATAATTTAATACCTTTTTTAAAATTTGCTCCTTTGACATCGTCAGATGTAGAACGGTCTTTTTCCATTTATAAATGGACTTTAGATGTTAAAAGAAATAGGTTGAAAATAGAAAATATAGAGAAACTCATAGTTATATATTTTAATTGTAAAGATCAGGATTACCAGGATGCTGACATTGTAATCGATGAAGATTAAAAATGTGAATAAATGTAAAATGTACATATTTAACAATAAACAATCTTGATTTTTATCTTTTTCTTTATTCTACCCCTTTTTTTTGGTCCTAAAATCTGACTAAAATCAACCTGTTCCTTCGTATGCCCTTTACGTTTCAGAGTCGTGGTGCATCCTTAGAACAGTCTCACGACCCCAGCAGGCATTGGCCCTCTATGGGGCCCCGTCATTTATTCTACCCTTAATGCAAATTACCATGACCCCTATGAAAATATTTAAATTTAAGTGCAACAATTTATGTCTATCTATAAAAGTTCTAGCCATAAAAGGCTAAAAATAAAAATTAAAGCTTCGATCGGAATTCGATTGTTTTTATTATTCAACAGATAAATAATGAATTAATTTAGTTTTGATACCTTCCTTTAAATTTTGAATTGAGTAGGAATAATATCACTACCAACATTAACAATATTTAATTGAATCCGGAAATACCGGAATTACTTTCCGGGAAAATGGCTTATCCATGTTATTCTTTCTGTGTGCATTTATGATACAAGTACCAAAAATCAATCTACCTACTCCGATCACTGGTGATTATAGTTAAGTATTAAGATGTTTCCACTTTTAATCTTAAGTAACTAGTGAACATAGGAATACCTACATGGTTGTGTTTCTTAAGTTTATGTTATTAAACATTCATTAATAAATGTTTACGTCGATTAATTCAATTATTTAGTTTATTTTGTCACAAATGCAAAATTTCCTAGCAAATGCCCTATTTTTTATATTTAATTCTGAAGCAACAGTGACGTATTTACAGATACCTTCTTTTATTTCAGTCTATAATCTAGGTTATGCACAATGTACCGAGTAGGTTAGGACTAAAATAGAAACTACACATATTGAACTTAATTTCAAAATCACAACGATTGTAATAAGTCCCTTCAAAATGCCACACGTTTAATAGAAAACTTTGATTGGATCTCCTGTAAAATTTCTAAAAGTGTAATTACGTCATTGTTGCACCAAATGAGCGATATATCAATTTAATTTATTCTATAATATTCTAATTTGTATTTTAAAACCTCTTCCTTTAGTAGTAAATTTTTTATTTTTGTCTTTGGCATCTGCACCATGTGTAGTTTTTCTCCAGGCTGTTTCAGTTTCTGCTATTTGTTGTGCAGCACTATTCTTACTAGTATTAATCTGAAATACAAAATGATTGTAATAATTATCTATTATTTATTTTTAATCACTCATATTTAGTATTCAGTGTTAGTAGGTATTAATATTATATTGTATAAAATTATTGAATTTAGTTTTTCTAAACTAGTTTGAATTTAAAGTAAGGTCTTTATATTATATATCAACAGGCTGTATAAGTTCTGATTATTTAGGCATGTAGACAATTTAAGACTGATTTATTGGTAAGTAAACATACTTTTACAGTAATTATGATGTTTTCTTAAATGCTATATAATGATTACTTATATTAGGAATAAGATAAAAATAATTGATTAAATAAGGCTACTTTATACAAGTACACACCTTTTTATTTTTTGGTTTATAGTTTGGAATCTTGGGTTTTGTTTTAGTTGTGGTGTGTTGTTCAGTTTCTGTGGATGTGCTTGGCTCCAAAATCTAAAATAATAGAATTATTTACTAAAATAGTAGAATTAAATTATATTAGCTCTTTGATTTTGTGGTTGCAGTTAATAACACTTACAGAATTTGCACTGTGATTTAACACAGTGCAAATCCTGTAAGTGTCATTATAGTCATTATATATGACTGTAAAAGAGTGCTGCTGCTTGATTATTTAACAACTGTAACATAATACACATACCTACCATTTCTACTATCTCTGAATCTGGATTATCATTGGAAAGTGTTTCTTTTATTACTATTTCAACGTCTGGAAGGTGTTCTTGTAGTGTTTTTGTGCTTATTTCTATTTTATTCTATAGAAAATTCTGAAACACAAGAAATTAATAACATTTTAATATAGGATAGAATAATAAATAATTAACAAGCATGTGTAATTTTCTATATTATTATGTACCTGGTTATCTGAATCAAATTCATTTGAGTCTACTGTAAACTCATGAGGGAGCTAAACTGCGATGTCTTCACCACTTGTGGTTCAGAAGCAGGAGGTGTACCAGGTGGCCCCCCGCCCGTTTGGAATCTCTCTTTTCGCTCAAGAAACTTCTTCTTTTTTGCAGATATTTTTATAATTCCCCATTGAGCTTTTATTTGCTGTAATGTTCTTGAAGTCTTAGCCATACCTATTGTTAAAACTGAAATATGAATTAATCTGTATATACTACTTGCACTTAATTTCATATCATTTTAATGTTAAAATAAATTGAATTAATTACATAATGCGTAACAAGTAACATTAAACTTATAGTTACATTAAGATAATGTTCACATATGTATACTACGCGTTTAGGGCAAGTAATACCTATGAGTAATACCCACTGCATTACACCATTCTAGCTTGTTGGAGTTAGGCACGGCAAAAATGTCCTCTGAGCATCCTTACAACTGTTTTTGCAGGCTGGTACAAAACAATGTTTGAAATCTTTTATTGGCATGTAGGTACACCTCATTAGAATCCATCGTATATATTGTAATATTGGTTGATAAAAAGTAATAAATGATTGAGAAATATTACTATATACGCCGAGTTCTACAACCGCCACAAGGTTTTTATTTATTATAGAGTACTTGAATTTAAGTATAATAGGAATAGAGAGCCCACTCAAGCAAAAATTTTGCCACCTCTTCAACGTCTCATCATATATATATTAGTCTATGCTTCAACGCCCGCTAGTCTATACTCTATAGATGCTCTATAGCTATCTTTTATTTGGTTCTAAGAACTATATGCAAGTACCTACTTAGAGATAGCTGTGTGTATATATATATTTGTAGCTATATCGTATTAAAATCACAAAATTCCAATATTACATCGTTTTGTGAAATTTGTGAATTGTTTATTGTATTGTTAAGTCAGAAATGTCCGTTTTGGATACTAGGAAAATAAGTAGTAATTAAAATTAATAAATCGTAGTCACATGATACTAATAAATCAATAAGTATTATTATGAAACAATAGTATTATAATTGTAATTTTTATTAATTAACTAAAAATTTTCTACAAACCATGTTTGACCAGTGACATCTATCGTGTTAAAATGCTTATTAATAAGGAACCATACAAGAATAGTTCTTACTTTGTCCACTTTTGCGCTGCAATCGCCTGTCAAATGTAGATATTCTAACTGTGATAAGACTGTTAAGTACCATGATAAATATATTCAGAAATGACAATCATGACATTGGTCATATTTTGACATTCAATATTTTTTTGGAGCTTATCAAAGGCGTTTTTAGAGATATATCTAAGCGGCTAATCGACGCTTCGCGTGACCAGAAGGCTGGACTTTTCTTGCCTCAAAGAATCAGCATTGCCATTCAACGTGGCAATGTTGCCAGTCTTCTGGGCATTTTCCCAATCGACAGCGATGCTGAGGAATTTTACAATACTGCCTACACCAGCCATTTCCTTTCTTTATATTAAATTTATAGTCCCATATTATTACTTTTCATGTTTTATTTATAACTGGTTAGGTTTTTTAATATTAATTAAGTTGTAAATTATGTATAATTGTTGCTTTGTTTATGTAATTATAGAGATTTTTATAAAAAGGCACTGTAAAATGCTTATACAGCCGTATATATGACGTCATCACACAATTTTTAGTTTTTATTTACTTTCTTCCAAATTAAGCCATAAAAAAATTGAAAATATCTATTTTTACTCGGAATAATAATATAAAGAAGTGGTATTTTTAAATTTTAAAATGTTGTCAATTATGCTTAAGAATGATTCTATTTTCAAACACTAAAATATTCCACTTTCAACCGAATATTCTACATAAAACGGAATGGTCAAGTGGGAATGGATCGCTCATGGGATCGCTTGCAATCAATAATCCATAAAAAAATGGATAGCTGAGTTGAGATATTGGCACGTAGATAGGCGACCAATCGAAAGATAAGCAGCAATCCAAGATCAAATTTAATCTAGAATTGAAGATATTTGATCTAATGACCGAAAAAATCCCTCAGTTAAATTAAAAATAATTTGGGTAGTTTAGTTCTTACTATAGAAACATTGGTGACGTTTTATGATGTTGACATTTAGATTCATTCGGATGAATTTAATTTGTCTGTGGAGCTCTATGAAGCGCATTCGCATTCTCGGTAGGAACGCCCTGTTCCATAAACATAAATATTCTGTGGTGACTGGTGCACAAGTTCATTCAGTCATTCGGTTAAAAAAAAAACAAAGCCGTTGTGTCAACTTGTAACGTACACGCCCAGTAAAAATAAAACATTCGACGCTGGAAAACATTAATTATGAAAATAAATTGAGCATAGTCCAACTATTATTAGCTGCATATATTCCTTGGGTAATTGTTGTTGACGATGTCTGTGAGTGCAAGCGCGGAGAACCTTTCAACGGACGCACAGGTGAGGATTACTATCAGTTCTTATAATGCACTGCTATGCAGTCTATTCTCATGTAATCGATAATCGATCATGGCAAAAGTAGATTTTAATTTATTATGGTATTTGAAGATAAAAATGACAGTGAGTCATGAGGTGGGGAACTTAATACGGAAACGGTGACCTATTAGCGTCTGCATCCGCATACAACGAATGGTGCGACCTGTATGATCGAGTTCAGAGGCCCAATAGACCTTTGTTAGCTAAAGGCGATCAATTAACGGCCCCACACTCCTGAGACTCATATAATTACACGGATATGTAGAATGGTCCATTGTGTGAATTATACACATTGACTATTATTGGATTAGCATTCGCAACAGTTATACTAATGTTCATCTATATATACTCTACTTTTTTGTGGTGTGCTAATATCATTACAGGATTATATTCTTGTGATATTTGATGTGCAGATCATAAATAGGCCAGAAATTACATCTTATCATTATTTTGGTATTAAATGTAGTAAATTGAGCCAAATGTTATCATATTTTATTCATATCTATCTCAAAATAATTCATATTCTTTATAATTTATTCTTTATAATTTGTAGTAAAATATTAAATCATATGTAATATTTTGACCCAGAAACATTTGACACTGTAAATGTAAGAAAGAGACATAATCATAAAATATCATACAATTGCAAGCATCTTTAAAGTTTATTATAATTATCCCTCACAATTCCTTTTACAGTCATATCAACTCATTAATTAACAGGAAACCAGACTGATAACACTGTAGTATCTAGGTAATAAGAACTGAACATTGGTCAAGAGTTTACAAAAATAATATGCATCAGATATTCTATATATTTATAGAATACACATATACATTGACTCATGTTTCTTAGCAAGGTAAGCAGAGATTACCCTTCACATTTGCATTTGTTACAATTCTGGCATAGCTCTCTTTTAATTCGTCCTTTGCCAGCAGTTCGCCTATGACCCACTACGTTGTGTACCTCTATTTAAAAGCAGTTTGTGTGTGCAACTCCAATTTAAACTTTAAGCCATAACCCTTAAAACTGATTGTTATTTAGCTACGAATTAATTTTTTGGGTAAAAATATATTGTAAAATATTTCGAAAATATAAACATATGATAGGTTAATCTGCTTGCATTGCATTCTTCATAATTTATATGCTTAAGAACTACTGCATTTATGCAAGTTTGATTCAATAACACTGGTAACATTTTCAATGAAATGTAAGACATTTGCTTTGACACATTTAGATTCAATAATATCATAGATTTTGCTTTATGCTTAGTGATGTGGTTCGACCTATTGAGTCACAGCAGCATATCCGAAGCCAGACACAATAGATTTTAAGTAATATTTGTGTTTTCTAAGATTTCACAAGTTAGGTGGTCATATCTGCTTTCCTTAGTCCATAGTCACTAACATGAATGATTTATATAGACAGTTATCTATAATAAGGAATAAATAGAGAAAAGTTTAATATCTATTGTAGTTTTGTGTAATAATGGTCTACATAACAAAAAGCAAGTCATGAATAGGATCAATATTTGAAAAATGTGGTAGAACCAACAAACAAAAACAAATATAGTCTAAAAACAGTATCTTGAATGTTGCATAATGAGTTTGATGTTTACCAAATAAGTTTATACAACCACCGGGTAAACAAATTAAGATTTTGTTACTGTGGCTTGGCAATCATGGCATAGAACAGTCTCCAGCTAAATGATATGATAATATACAATTTGACTAGTAGGAGTTGGTAACATAGAGCCCAAGATCATTAATACTAGTGTTCTTTATGAGGCCACACCCAGTAGTGGACTGTTATAGACCGGCAGTATAAAATTTCTGAATATTAAACATATTTCCTAAGTTTTGATCTACTGTTTAAGAGCAGACAGGTCTTGCAATTGTTTTAGTTGTCATCCATCACTACCGGTATACTAAGTACTTCCAGTGAAATGCCCAAAAGCATAAAAGATTCATAAATCATTGTAAAGTTAAAGTCTCATTAGGTGATGTCTGGATAGTCTCTATCTTTTCATAATTGAAAGAACAGAGATATTTTGTAAACATTATATATCAAACTGTGCAACATATCAACTGCATGGGTATTGGAATGGTTGACATTGTCTGCCTCACTAAAGCTACTATGTTGAGCATTGTGGATTTGATCTTGACATGGTACAAAAATTTGTGTGTTACATAAATAGCTGTTCAGAGTCTGGATGTTCTTATTGTCCATTGTGTTAATGTTTTAAAAAAGATCCTATCCCCAAGGACTTAACAAAAATTGAAATCACAGACAATGTTCATTTTTATGTAGGTTTAGGTAACTTTTTAAATAACAAGCACCCCTATATCATATTAAACTGAAATGATATGGACAAAACTATGAATAACATAATATGGTACATTTAATTAAAACATCTTGTTTGGTTTGCTTACAATCTGGTCCTATATATGATAATGTACTTACGTACAGAGGAACTAAATCCAATATAGGATAATTTTAAACAAACATATGTCATAGAATTGGTCTTTTGGTAAATAGTATTAATGGCAATTTTAATCAACTAGCCGGAAACCAGGCACATTGAAAAGCGTTGCTTCTGGGCTTCAGCTTAGAGTATTGAATGAAAAATCAAGTACAAACAATAGCACTTAATTTGATATAAATTTGTTATTAAACATTCTCAAACATAGTCGGTCTCGATGGCGTAGTGGTTAGTGGAACCGACTGTCACGCCTGAGGTCGCGGATTCGATTCCCACAAGTCAAACATTTGTGTGCATGATCATGAATGTTTGTCTTGGTCTGGATGTTTCTATTAGAGATGTTACGGAGGTTCGATTCCGATTCCGAAAGTTCGGAACTTTTGATTGATTTTGCACCTACGATTCCGATTTTGGTTCCGCTAAATTTAAATCGGAAGTTATATCGGAGGTCGAAGCATATAGCAGCGTGGTGGCGGTGCCCAGCGATCAGCGCGTACAGACAGGTTTATACTTGTCACGCAGGCAACCTCCCCCCTCCCGCGCCTATAATATAGTTTGTGTACAGTACGTCAAATAGCAATTAAAATTAAAAATGTAAAAAACTGTCTAAGGTGCAGCAGGTTCCCCTAATCATTTTTATTTTAATCTGTGCACATTACTCGCAAGGATTTTTCAGTTATTACTTATTTTGACGAGGCACTAGTAATGTTAAATATTTTAAATTCGATTGTTTTATTTTCAACACCCAGGTATAACCTATCTGTATTATTTTTTGAACTTATAATAATAGAACTGATGGATAATTTGTGTAATTTTATTTTCTTAGATCTAACCTTAACATATCTATCTCTCTTTCGTCTCCGCCTCCGATTCCGAGTTCGGTTCCGATGCCGACAAACCAAATAACAAACTCCGCTTCTGAATTCGGTTCCGATGTAACCACTTCCGTAACATCCCTAGTTTCTATGTATAATATGTACATATTTCAAAAAAGATAAAGTTTATATTATGTATGTTTATCCATTGTCTAGTACCCATAGTACAAGCTCTGTTTAATTTGGGCTAGACGGTGTTGTGTGTATGTGGTAAAATATTATTATTATTATTCTTAATTGATTTTCTTTTTCGTTTCCACAAATTATAATGAGAAGGTAAGTTATAAACTATTTATGTTTTACTGCTTCTGACTTTTGACAGGTTCCTCATTTCTATTGTGTGGTTAAGAAATTCCTTATTATTGTACATGTGTACATATAATGATAGTTAAGATTATCTAATAACATTGTTTTCAGAAGTTTGCTCCAAACCTTGTAGATATCTGCGCTTATATGTGTATCTTACTTTAATTATTTTGTTTTCTCTTTTCGGTTATATAGATAACCATCCAACTTCAAAATGAATAAGATGTAAACTCTGATATTGACAATTAGATAAAGACATATGAGGCTATGACATAATGCCACAATACAGTACCTAGCATAAATAATACAGCGTTATATCAATGCCTCTTAGTAATTTCATACACTTATTTTGTTATATGATATATTTAGCAAAATAAGCAAGAATATAATACTGCCGAAATACATACCTTAATGAATTCTTTATTATATGATTATTATTTTCAATTTATTAGTTTCTGCTGTCTACTGCATTATGCTTGATAATATAACAAATGCGAAAGTTACTCTGCTTACTTGTGACGTTTTCACAGCTATATCACACAATCGCTTGTGATGACATTTTGGTATGCAATTAGTTTGAACACTGGGTAAGAGGACAGGTAACAAGATGAGTACCACACACATTTAATGTTTATTGTGTGTACTATTTAAATCTTCGTGCCAATTTCTTTTAGTTAAGTATGTTTCAAATTGCCATACTGTCATTTACAAATGTCTAAATCTCATTTGTTGTTGAGCTAGAGCAACATTATTTGCAACATATTTGTTTTACTTAAAACTGTGGTACAAAAATGAGAATATAAACCATTTAGTTTAAGTAGGTAAAATACTGTTATACGCCAGCCGTATTCATTTTGATCATACGCCCGTAAACGGTTCGTCATCTATTGACGGTTGACGTTTAAAGGTTTATTCATTCTAACAAAAGTGCGTACAAACGAAAACTAAGAATAATCAGTTTAATATATAAAATGAAAAAAGGACTCGCCTTTCAATATAACGAAAATTACGATCCAGCTACAAAGGTTCTCGCTGTCACGAAAATAAGAGCAGATAAAAAAGAGGGTGATATCAGCATATATGATGTGATAGTTCGACTAAGTACAATGACGTCACAAATTAATAATACGACAATAATTGAAAACAGCTATACAGACAGCCTAGTGGGATTTTGATCCTGAGGCAGAACTCTGACGTTTCGAAGTTATGTGTGTATTAAATAGTTATTTATCGCTCGCTGTAACTGTGAAGGAAATCATTCTGAGGATACCTGCGTGTCTGAGAGTTCTCCGTTATGTTCTTCAAGATATGTGAAGTCTACCATCCCACATTAGGCCAGCGTGGTAGAAGAGACCCGAGCATAGCACAGGGACGTGGTATTCAAAAATACAGAATGGTATTCAAGTAATATCACTAACAGGTGATGTTTGCGGATCATGCAACTGGCACAGTATGTAAATTAAAGAAGAAAGTGCTAATAGTAGAATTTACATGAAATGCACTAACATAACTCCAACACTCGATGACCCAGATTTCGGTATAAATGCTCGCTATACGTGCATTCAACGAGAAATACTGAACGGTTATCGATTTCATGTAAAACTCGTGTTAAATAATAGGCATACATTTAAGTCTCGTGTCATCTTTATTTGTTGTTTATTATATTAACAGATGTAAAACGGCATTTAATTGAATGTGCAATTTCGAAAAGGACTTCTCGAATACATTTGAAGTTTGATGAGCGTATAATTAATAGTTGGAAATCAAAATAATCTTAAAATACAAAAAAACTAAAAATACGAACAAGCCTCGACTGATGACGACTGCCCATGACATTGGCACCATGGCATATAATTCTAATATATCTTAAATATTTCGTAACTTAAAGCTCCTGGACCTACAGTTCTTGCAGTTGACGACTTTAACGTAAAGCACCCATTGGGATTTAGCCCAGTTATCACCTAGTGGAGTCGCCTGTACTACACAATTCATCTTAATTTTGCAATTGGAAATAGCCTTCAGCAAGCAACCCAGTTAAGACTCACAGAGTCACAGATTTACAAGACTTGTAATCATCATCAGGCCACACACCTGTAGACCATCTCAGTGAATGTCGCACGTGAAAAAAACTTGGATGTATTTTAAAGTATCATCGCTGCACTGCCGTCGTTGATGCTGCCTGATGCCTACTCATACTTAATTTTTTTATTTATTTATATTGTACATGTGTATAAAAAACCGCAAGTAAAGTCACCCTGGCCTAAAACGCAAACAGAGCGACAACAGAATACTTATTGTTAAGGAGCTAATAGCAGCTAAATAGCAGTCAAGCAAAAAGCACGAATAATATGTGCTTCTGAATAAGAGCTAATAAGTAATTAAATCTTGTATCCGGATATCTGAAAATGGTACTAGGTAAGGATACAAACGCATATAAAAAACTGGATGTTGATATGGAAGGCTACGAGAATCACCGACTACCTCAAACTAAACCTGAGAATACCTCAGTAATCATCAACAAATATAAAGCAGTATTGGACTATGGAATAATCTAAAAACTCGAGTCAAGACGCTTCATATCGTCCGCAGCTCCACGTCCTAACAAGGAAATTAATAAAAAGCAGAGTGATCTACGTATTACAGTCTCGATATACAATAAAATCACTTTGTATGATACAGCTAGGATTCTACGTGAAATACAAGATAAAGATATTACTTTTTTAGCTTATTTATGAACGCTATATTACACAGTTGTATAGCCGCGCTACAATTGAAAGTGGTACACATCACCATGGGACTCAAATATAGAAAACAGCCTGGTGATGTAGTACTATATCTTCTGCTGACGTCTCTAAAGTCATACAAATAATCAATGGAATTCAAATCACGGCACAGCACAACCGCACACAGTAAAAATACTGCGTTGCAGTTTCTTTGATATATCATCAGCATTCGAATGTGTATGACATAATACCTCAGATAATAAAGGCTCTTCCTATTAATCATTACATCTTCACCAAGTCGACACCTTTCTGACAGAATGTTTCCTCGTAATCCAAGACGCTGAGACTATCTAATTATACCCAATAGATGCAAGTGTGCCTCAAGGAAATGTAATGGGCACGACATCATAACTATTGTACCTTGCAGACTTCTCGGCCTACAGGTAAAGATATTGTTGTCACGTTTTTAACGATATAAAAATATAAACAACGAATAACGCTTTTCAAAATCTTCTAATAGACTATAAGCCTCGATCATATATTATAGTGGCTCAAAGGTTGACGAGAGATACAACTGAGAACAAATTCACAAGTAAATGAGATTAAACAATTAAAGGAAATAAGACCAGCTCACATCTCAAAAAACTCATGTCTCATATCCTAAGTTACAAATTGCTACTATACATATCAGTCTTAAAACTATTGTGGACGTATGACATTCAACGTTAAAGTTAAACAGCAAATTCGATTCATACTTGAAAACCTTGTAGCGATTAAAATTTAACTCTTCAAACTGCTCTGCTATAGCTTCACCATAGAACGTACACATCAAATCAAAATTGTAAACATTCATGTCAATTTGCAATACTCATCAGGCAACCAAGGATTATACTCACAAGAGTCAAAAAGGCTCAACTCGATTTAATTTAAGGTAGAATGAAGTACGGCGTTGTGGGCATATTGCAACAGTACACTGAGCAAGACAGATACGTATAAGTACTTGGCCACAGGCAAATACGAAATGAAAGAAAAATATTTCTGACCCGAACTTCTTTAGGGGAGCTGAATGGTGGTATAAGAGAATCTTTAACCTTCAAGAAATTGCACATAATTGTTACTTTGCCGTACAATGCATAAATTTTAACCGTGTCGAGTGTTGTGGGTTTCATCAGTCCATGGAACAATAACTTATGTGATCCACACATAGTTGTTCTCAGTCTAGGTGTTCGCCTGCAAACCTGGGAAATTCTGCTAGAGCGAGCGTTGTCTTTTTCAACATAATTATTACTTTTTTTGCTTATGCCTCTGGTCATCTGTGGGCTACGTTGGACAGTAAGTTTCGATATCAACATATATATTTAACGTGCATTTTGTTTTTTTCTTTATTTTTTTTTTGTTGTTAATGTTATTAGTGAGTCATAGATGTTCGGTGGATAATAGATGAATATACATTCAATAGTACAGACAGACTGATTGTTGGTGACGTCAATACACGTAAATTATTTTGCTATGCCTTATTAGTCACCATAGAGGCAAAGTCCGGTATCGCGCACCGCAATGATTAATTCATAAATAATTTATAACATAATTTACACAATTATATATAAATATATATATATATATATATAATATATGTATATATTGTTTGAAGTTAACAAACTCGAGTTTTGAATTTGAAAAGTAAACATTGCTGTAAATAATATCATACTATATTTTAATTAAATTATTTGAGTTTGATGTAATTAAAGTTAAGGAATCTGCCCACTACCCCGTCTCATACCATGACCGTGCTAGGAACGTGTCAGGCAAAAAAATATTCTTTGTAAAGAAATGTATAAGACCAGCAGTTCCTATAGCAGGGCGGATCGTGTTGCTTTTTGTGTCTGATAGTTTCCTAGCACGGTCTTGGTATGAGACACAATGTAGTGGGCAGACTCCTTTACATGTAATTTTAATATCTCCCGAACGTACATATAATTATTGCATTGATGTAAACATTATGTATGTGGTGTATACTTTATTTTTATTTCTTTTTGTACAATATATGTGGATTAATTGAATTTTAAGTGCACATATAAAATATGCGTTCCCATTTTCCATATAGAGTTGTGATGGCGGTTCTATGTGCCTGGAGTTGGCGCTTGAAGGCGAGCGCCTGTGCAAGGCGGGTGACTGCCGGGCCGGCGTCGCGTTCTTCCAAGCCGCCATTCAAGCCGGCACTGATGACCTGCGCACTCTTAGCGCGATCTACAGCCAGCTCGGCAACGCATACTTTTATTTAGGAGACTACAACATGGCCATGCAGTATCATAAACACGATTTGACTTTAGCTAGGTAAACTAACTTTATTATATAAAATATCAGGTTATGTGATTTGAAATTGCTCTCAAATAATTAATTGTTTATTTAATTACAGGACAATGAATGATAAATTAGGTGAAGCGAAAGCTTCAGGCAACTTAGGGAATACTTTGAAGGTGATGGGTAAATTTGCAGAGGCGATACAGTGCTGTAAGCGTCACTTGGAGATATCACGCGCTCTGGGCGACAAACTTAGCGAGGGCCGTGCGCTTTACAATCTCGGGAACGTGTACCACGCCCAGGGCAAACAGCTGGGACGTGTGGGACAAAACGATCCCGGACACTTTCCACAAGAAGTGCGGGAGTGTTTGACACAAGCTGTTGCTTATTATGAGTAAGTGCCTTAATTCAAATATTTAACCAATTTATATTTATAGTACCAAATGTAATATTCTATTACTAATAATAATGGATGAATAGTAACAATATTACAATTATATGTGTAAAATTGTATATTTCGCGAGAGTTGTTTTAATTTACCACTTAGCACGTAAATATTTTCACGTGAAGCATAAAACGAAACAAGTCATAATTTATATACCTATTATTATAAACAGATATTAGTTGCCTATATTTATATATAATTATATATATTATATTATAAGTTGTGTAGCCTTTTATTTACTTACTAATTATTTGTTATAGAGAGAATCTCGAGCTTATGCGCAGCTTGGGTGACCGTCAAGCAATGGGTCGAGCTTGCGGCAATCTGGGCAACACATGCTACCTGTTAGGCGACTTCTCACGGGCAATTCATTATCACACCGAGCGGTTGCAAATAGCAAGAGAATTTGGCGACAAGGCAGCCGAACGCCGAGCGAACAGCAACCTCGGCAATTCACACATCTTCCTCGGACAGTTCGAAAATGCCGCAGAGCATTACAAGTACGTAAATAAACATCTCTTGTTCAATAACGCATTGCAATTATGTAGTACGAATTCTTTGTGTTCAATGCCAAATGCGACTGCTGGAA
Organism: Catocala nupta; assembly: GCA_963675205.1. Classification (NCBI taxonomy): domain Eukaryota; kingdom Metazoa; phylum Arthropoda; class Insecta; order Lepidoptera; family Erebidae; genus Catocala; species Catocala nupta. The sequence goes on from OY776078.1 coordinate 38,965,211, forward strand.
ATATGCTAAGAATTAAACAATGATTAATATATTTATGATTTCACTATTCTGACACGAATGCTATAAAATCTAATCTTTAATAAAACTGTGATATGCTATTGGAATTAAAGTGCCTTTACTACGATTTATCATGGTGGAAACTTTGATAATAAAATATCTATTTCTATACAAACGAGATCTATGTACACTATGTACCTACGAAAGCCACACTTCTCTAAAGTATGTAACGATATACATAATAAATCAGCATATCTAGACATCGCAGCTGTGATTTCTTAAGCGAGGTCAACTGAAAGATCTGATGTCAAACCGATATAGTAAGACATAAGTATAGCATCCAACCCGCCGTAAAACAATCATTCCATACCACGACTAAACAATAGTTAGTCAAACTAAACTGCAGATAACTTATACGATTTAGTCCAAGAAATTACATTGTACTGAGATGAGATTGTTTGAACTCATATAAAATCGTCTAACACCGTTAAATCTGCCTACTTTGCTTTTCTGAATAGCATAACTGAGCATAGCACCTTAATATTATCGAAGAGATAGGCACTGATCCATCATATACCTACATAGTCTACGGTACTAAAACGCGTCTTCATAGATTGACATTTGACTGCACAGATGACGTAGTGATTTAAGTGGGCGCCTTGCTGCTGCCACTGAGCCGAGTGTAGTTCGATCGCCACATGAGACACAAAATTGTGAGATCCACTAATAGTTGTTCCTACTCGGTGTGTTCTTTGCGTGTGTTGTTCGATATTTGTAAAGGCCCTCGCGACTCAGACAATAATAATAGAGCAGGAGACGGCAAAAATAATTATGTAAAAAATTACACAATATAATTCCCCTCAAAAGAGCATAAACGGCTGTGCGTATATTCAGACAGTAGACTTACGCAGTAGGTTACAAGGCAACGTAACCCGCGTTCCTTTATGCGCATAATGTATGAGCGTGTTATATGTAGCTAAGCGAACCATATTTATTGTACACGAATGCCTAAAATTGCAAATGTACTTACATACGTGTGTTGTTATGCGTTTGAGCGATTTACATAACAAATATTCGACTCGTTTTGCACGGAACTATGTTGATATGTAACAGTTTTTATTATAATACAGGGTTTTCCTAATTTGTCTATAAACCAACAACTGACTGGCAGAAGACCCTTATTAAGGATTAGAATATCACGAGCCTACTAAATTTTAATATATTATATACATTCACGACAGCGGGAACGGATAGATTCATATTATTAGGGCATAGATGGATATTGTCCGATTTTGTCATCCCGTCTAAACTTCTGGTGCTGTGATCAATGTGTCCTATAAAACCCTTAACACTTTCAACGCCTTGCCGGTAATAAATTACCGATCAACATGGCATTCTATGTGTTTAAAATAATTCTGATACCATGATAGGCAGCATATTAAACGCTCGTTTTCGGCCACCGAATTGTGTTCTCTACCTACGCTTTCGGTGAATAACTAATAAAAGGTCAATAAAGCGGCCAGCCAGTAATCAACTGACAGACTCAAATCAAATCAAGATAAATTTATTCAAATTAGGTTACAAGGTAACACTTATGAATGTCAAAGTTACACGTAATTTTTTTCTGTGAATTTACATTTACTGCCACGTTCAGCAAAGCAAGGGTGTGTAGGGCTCATGAGAAGAACGGGCAAGAAACTCATAGCCACTCTTTTTAATCGCCAAGTGTACAATAATATTTCGTTTACAAATTATAACTGTAAGGTGCTGCAACCATTTCTCCATGAACTACTACTCAACATACTCAAGCATTTGATAAAAATTGATGGTAGCCTCTAAAGCAGCAGTATGGTAAATAGGAGCATCCACTTACATGTACATAAATAATCAAGACAAGACGTGATTATAGTCCGTAGTTTAATCTAATTGTTTAAATAAAATGTAGTAAGTAAATTATCGAATTCCACTAAACCAGAATTCAGAATAAGACTCAAAAGAAAGCTTAACGGAACTGTCCATAATCACGAGTTGTCTTCATTGCACATTCTTCTTGATTAAAATACGACTGAATGTAACAACAATGCAAATTCCAGCTTAAACAAGGGGTAAAACTACAAAAAAAAATATATATATATACATATATTAAAAAAACATAAGTGTTAGTATTTGTCATTTAATATCCTGTGATCTAATGCAAATATTAGTGCCATGGATGTTTGTCATTTAAATAATCATCTATATTATAATATGCTTTAGAAATTAAGCAAGTTTTAATTTTAATTTTAAATTTATTCTCTGGTAATTCTAGAATATTACTCGGGATTTTATTATAAAAACGTATACCAAGACCCATGAAGGAACCATGAACTTTATGTAGACGGTAGAATGGAACACATAATTTATATTTATTTCTAGTATTGATGTTATGTATGTCACTATTTTTTATGTATAAATATATATTTTGACGGACATGCATGATATTAAAATAAATATATTGTGATGCTACAGTTAAAATACCTATATTCTTAAATTTTTCTCTGAGCGAGATTCTAGTTCCTATTTGATAAATTGGACGCACAGCTCTTTTTTGCAATATGAAAATACTTTGTATATCAGCTGCTTTTCCCCATAATAATATTCCATATGACATAACGCTGTGAAAGTAACTAAAGTAAACTAATCTAGCTGTATCAACGTCAGTTAATCCACGGACTTTTCTAATGGCGTAAACGGCCGAACTAAGTTTCGCTGAGAGAAAATGATATTTGCGCACCCACTGTAACTTTGAATCAAGTGTAATGCCCAGGAATACTGTGGATTCTATTGCTTCCAGTACCTCACCGTTCAATGTTATGCTAGGACCAAGATGTTTTACATTAGGCAGTATGAATTTAACACATTTTGTTTTTTTGGGGTTCAGTACTAAATTATTTAAAGTAAACCATTTTGTTACTTGAATCAATGCACTGTTTACTTCGTCAAAATGGTCCCTATTCCTATTTACTTTAAATATTAAGGAAGTATCGTCAGCAAACAGTACAACGTCACAAATATTGTTCAAATAAAAAGGTAAATCGTTTATATAAATTAAAAATAAAAATGGGCCTAAAATCGAACCTTGCGGCACCCCTAGCTTTACAGGTAAGCTATTTGATTTTGTACCATTGACATCTACACACTGAATCCTGTTATTCAAATACGACGTAATTACATCCAGTGCATTACTCTGAACACCGTAATGCCTTAGTTTCCGTATGAGCGTATCATGACAGACGCAGTCAAATGCTTTTGAGAGGTCGCAAAAAACACCAATAGCATTTTGTGAGTTTTCCCACGCTGTATATATGTTTGAGTAAAGCTACTCCTGCATCCGTTGTTGAACGACCCTTAGTAAAGCCATATTGGTTGTCATGAAAGAGGCTATTTAAATTAAAATGTCTAAGTAATTGCTGGAGTATTAATTTTTCAAATATTTTGCTAAAAGCTGGTAGAATTGATATTGGCCTAAAATTACTAGGATCAGTTTTACTACCGGATTTAAATAAAGGTATGATTTTACTATTTTTCATCAAATCTGGAAAAGTTCCCGAATCTACACACCTATTAAATAACCCACTTAAATAAGGAGCAACTATATCTATTATACTTTTTACGACCTTAACGGAGATACCCCAGAGAACCCCCGTATTTTTAGATTCCAGAGATTGAAAAGCGTTGATAATATCAGTTGCGTTAACATAATCAAATCTAAATAATACTCTACACTCTGTTACGGTGGAATGTAATAACCTCTCTGCGTCTATAGATGAAGAATTTAATGCGCTCGTGGTGGTAATCGGTACACTAGCAAAGAAATTATTGAACACGTATGCTACATCGGCATTATTTTTGATCATTTTATTATTATCCATCAGACTAATACTATTGTCTATTTGAGTTATCTTGCCACTAGCTTCGTTAATAGCTCGACAGGTAGCCTTAACTTTATTAGAGGACTGTTTGATTTTGTTACTGACAAACTTGGACTTAGCTAAATTGCATACCATTTTAAAAATTTTGGAGTAATTCTTAACATATTCTGTAAAAGTAGGATCAAAATTATATTTCTTCATACTATATAACTCATACATTTTCACTCTGCTCTTATAAATACCTACGGTTGCCCATTCGTTAAATGACCTAGTTCCTTTAATAAGTTTTACTTTAAACCTAAACGTATTATCAAATTCTTTCTTAACAATACCAAAAAAGCTGTCATACTCCTTATTAGGAGATTTATCTTCCCTTATATTAGAATACATATTACATGAAATTTTATTTCTAAAATGTTTGAAGCGATTATTTGTTAAAGGCCTAACAAGTATCTTTTGTTTAATATTATTATTATTAATGTTTGGAAACATTGCTAATTGTCCACAGTGATCTGAGGTTAAGTCAGTGGTAACTAATTTGTATGAAGCGTTACAATCACTGAAAATGTTATCTAAACAAGTGGAAGACGTGGCAGTTATTCTTGTTGGTTCCCAAAACAAATTCGTTAAATTAAATGATTTAAATAAGTCTATAAGTCTATTAGCCAAGGAAGAGCCATCTAGTATATTAATATTAAAATCATCGCATACTAATATGTATTTCCTACTAGTTCTGATTTTAGTAATTACATCTTCCGTCACTGATTCAAACAGATTAAAGTTACTCAATGGGGGGCGATATACACAAATAATTATATACCATTCAAGCTCAACACAGGACAGTTCTATAGTACGATCTATAGACAGACAAGTTATGTCTTTACGTTCCTTGCAAGTTGTTGTGTTTGCAACAAGTATTAAAGTACCACCGTGAATGGCTTGTGTTCTTGAAAAGGCGCTATGTACCATATAATTCATACTATTTAAAAAACTTACTTCATAGCTTTTGAGCCAATGTTCTGTTATACACATAACCTGAACATTGTGCGTCTCTAGAAATAAACTTAACTCTAAATCTTTGCCGGATAGTCCTTGTATGTTTTGGTGAGCAACACTCAATTGATAACCTCTATCCTTTGTCCCAACTTTAAGTTTAAATCAACTTTGTCATTATTTATAATAGAAGAATTGATTGAAATAGAGTTATTTACAGAAATTAAATTCATGGATGCCCTACAGGTACCTGTGTCATTTTGTATATTATATGCTAATAATTTAGCAAGTTGTCGTTTGTAATATAATGAAAGATACATATTATCTTTTGTCAAAATAAAATTACTAATAAATATATTACTATCAAAAAATAAAATGTCCTTATATTGACATGTCAGATTATACATACATAAATTCATGTCATGGATATATTTATTTTCATAATAATGAAATTTATTTGAGTAAGGGAATGCACATGTTATAAATTTACATCCTAATTTATTTTGTATTGACAGCATTACCTCTGTCAGATTGAAAACCTATACCTAAATGATCAGAGAAAATATATACCTTTTCAATATAACTATTTACCACTGACAAAGCACTACCTATCTGATCAGAGACGGGACTGCATATTCTAGATTCATGTTTGATTGCTTGAGACTGACAAATATTTGAGTTCGATGTTAAACAACTTGGACAGATACTACCGCTACTTAAAGCTAAGACTTGTTCCAAGTTCTCTTTGCCTACTCGAGCAATCTCATCATACTTCCTTATATAATCACAGACTTCTTTGTCATATTTAATGTTGAGACTACTTAATTGTGATTATACATATAAAACATCTGAGTAAAGGGTCTGGGTCGCACTACTATTCAATGTCTGTATGTATGTAATTTTGTAATGAAATAATTTTTATTTGAGCCTCACTTAAGCTAAGTTCTAATTCTGTTATACGACTTAAAGAACATGAATAGGTCTGATTGCAAGTGTTTAAGGAATTAACTTCTTCCTGGAGTCTATCTAAATATATTTATTATTGAATAAAACTAATTTAAAATTAAAATAAGTTCTTAAGGCACGATTTCGACGTCTGACGTTTTTTTTTTTCTTTCAACATCATCTTTTGACTGTTTTGAACATCGGCTATTCTGCTTGCAAGAACTTGATTCTCTTCTTATACATACATATACAAACATCATTATTAACCTAATACGGTCCTCGTGGCACTTGGTTTACCATGCAGAAATGCATAAACGTTATGCAGCAGCTTAGATGTTGTTATACAATGAGGGCGCGGTCGGTCCAGATCAATAAAGTATTAGCTAGTAGATATTTAATAGCTCAAGAGACTACAACTGCCATTTGATTTACTAGGTTAGAGCAAAATGGCAATTTACTAACTCAAAAGTTTTTAGTTGACATTGTGAATTTAGTTTAAAAAACTACTATACATACTCGCTCGCAGATTGGGGCCTAGAGCCTGTGTAACAAACAATTATAATATATTTGCTAGCATTATATCCTCATACTTAAAGCTTGCTTTACTAGCACACTATCTACTAGTTTATAGTACGTGATATTACTGCGCCCTAATGATATTGACAAAAATTGTTCTATGAAAGAATAGTTTTTGCTCGGATTCTAAAATCATATACATTTTTAAGTCAAACTAGATTTTATATTTGTAAATATGTTAAAAAAAACTGACAATTTTCTTTCCCCCTGATACACTCCTTTTCTGTAACGAGTATTCGAAATTTCATGACGATCGGTTGAGTAAATTAGGCGTGCAAGCATTACAAACAAACTCACATTTGCATTTATAATATTAAATTAGGATAAACTTCCTGACACATTACCTAAAATTAGGAGCTCATTATAATAATATATTCTGTGAATGTACTGTTTGGCCACTTTAGACGTGAAATAACAGTGCAATATATTGCGTAAAGCATGGTATCGTTATTAGCGCACACTGTTACGAAGCTCGTATTTTGGCAAACTGACGGTTCATATTGTTTATACAATAGTACGCAATGGTATCAAAGTAGACATTTAATGTCCGTGTACCTAGTCTGCCGCATATGAGTTCCATAGCATTAAACGTCCTTTTAGTGAGTAGATGGCTATAATAAATAGTAACGATCTTGGTTATCTTTCTAAATATTGCTATCTGCTGTAAGGCAATTCGCTGTAGCTGCTTTTCTGGAAATATGTCTGGTAATAGTTTTGCTCGCTTATAACTTGGGACTTAAAACCAGAACAAGCAAAATTTGCGGTAATACACCTACCCTTTGTGCATAGAGGCGTGAGGTTGTGTACGTTATGTGATTACGTGTTAAAATACGTGTACAGGACATAGACAGGAAGTACTGGAGGTATTACATTATTTCGATTTGTTATAGATTTGAATGCTTCAAATATTTATTTGGTTAGCGCTCATCATTAGTGCATAGAGATTCCGAATCATGCAGTCAGCAGTACGCAGTTATTTTTCTTCGCTGAGTGCATCTACCTTCGGTTAGTTTATAAAGCCGTCTATCTGTATATATTTAATTTATGGTATTATAATTGCTTCGTGTTTACACAAAAATAACTTATATCGAATAGACGTTATTCTAGATAAATTCGTTTCTCATTTAGATTTCTACCCCTTGCTGACATTATCAACGTTATTATTGCTGTAAATGGTAATATTGAGTTACTTCACATGTTTCATTGTCTTTGATTTACTTGAATGTTACACGACAAATTGAAAGCTATAATTCATAGTTTAAAAAATATAAGACATCGCAATGTAAATGTACTTGTTTAGAAAATAAACAATGTTTATATTCTGTTCTCGCAATAGCGTAGCGTAATCTAAAACTTTACCCAGTAGTAGGCTAAAGGGCTTCTCTCTAATTACATGAGTTCTAACATAGTTTCAACAACAATTTAAACTTGAATACAGCATACCAGAAATTATTTATTATTAATTATTAGCTTAGCATGTATTGAACGTATAAACAGAGATACATATCACAGCCAGCTTTATACAATTGAGGTTTCATTTTAAATGGTGCAATCGGTTATACAGTATGATATTTTATCTTATAAGCAGATATTTTAACTATCCTCCTCCACAATATGTGTATACATCCACGTTTCCAAGAAGCCAATGTCCTTTCCCCAAAACGAGATTTCTCTAAACCAAAATTTAACAAAAACCGCTCAGGTAGCTGTTACGTACAGCTATCTATTATTGAAGTTGTGTTTGTTCTTTTAGCAGTATACAATAGACTATTTGCATTAATTTTGTATTATTTTTAAGAGTTTGTTTTTACGTAGCGGCAATGCTTTAACGGTTACCTCTCCGCGGGGTGATGGAGAGGTTATGTCGGGCTCACCGGGTAATAGATACCCCGGTAATACTGACTAAACCTACCACGGTGTTCCTCGACATAACCATAGACGGCGAGGCCGCGCGAATCGCTTTCACATGCAATTACTGAAGGGACATTTTATGGTAAAGCAGTACAGGCTGTGCCACATCAGGAACATAAAGCTACAGAAGTAAAATGGTTCAGATTGTTGTAAATATGAGAGACGTTAAATTATCACCAATTAAGTTTACTGTGTAAACAACATCTCCAGTTATTCACAAAATGACTAAAGGAATTACAGAGAAACCACCAACATCTGGGCAATTATCTTCCAAATGAAAGTTAAACTTTTTATTAGAAGAACAATATGATAGTGATGTGAACCATCATTAGCAGAATGAGCGATGCACCATCATTAGCTGGATCATCACTTGATTCCTCTCCCATGAAACCGTCCAGTCAGGATACTTCAGATAGTTACTCCCAAAAACTTTCAAGTAGAGATCAAGTAATCAATCTACAATGTACTATGTCAAAGATAAAGACAAACGCGCTTTTATATAAAAAACTGTTTAAAATTATTGATTTAATTTGTAAACATAATATATATGAGCAGTATGTTTTATTAAGCTTAATGAAAGTTAGATTAAATCGAAAATTTTCACAACTAGCTGAATGACTTTGATATGTCACTGACTCAAGCTAGTAGATGTTTTTATCATACAATGCCTTATATAGTAGAAGTGCTTTCACGTTTTGTGAAAACATTAGCAACAAATACAATTTAAAAATGTCTACATATAGCCTTTCGGCATAAATACAATAAAATAACATGCATAATTGACTGTCTTGAAATAGAGATTCAAAAACCAAGTAAAGCCATGGATCAATCACTAACATGGTCGGAGTATAAAAAAACGAACACTATTAAATATCTAGTCGCATGTACGCCGGATGGACTAGTTAGCTTTATATCGAAAGGCTATGGTGGTAGGATTAGTGATGTTAATTTAGTAGAAGAAAGCAAGTTTTTTGATACTTCAAAACCAGGCAGTTGTATTTTAGCTGATAGGGGATTTAAACACATAGAGGTGTTTTTAACTCAAAGAGGTTTTACATTATTAAGACCCTAGTGTTGCGGCTGGTGTTAAAATGAGCAAAAAGCAAGCCAAACAAACAAAGCAAATAGCTAGTCTGCGTATACATGTGGAGAGAGTCATTAGAAGAATCAGACAGCTTGGAATGCTGATGATGCACTCGGTTACTAACTTAAATTTATTAAGGGTTCTGGACTTAGTTATTACTACAGCCTGTGCTTTAGTAAATTTACAAGATGCCCTTATCAAATAAAGACTATTCAAGTACCTTTCCTTTTACATCACTATCAATTACCTATTACTGAATTATATACACTAATAAAGGAAGTAGCATTAGCTATCTAAGTAAATAAAGTAAAAATGAATTTCTATTCTATTCTCTTCTCTTCTACTCATACCTATCACTCTTAAATAATGTTTCATAGAAACTCAATCTCTGTAGTCTATAATAATTATGAAAATGTGCCAAATTATAATATTTTAGTAAAGATATTGCGTAAAAAAAACAAGTTCATTGGTGTAGGTACATAACATTTAATATATTTATTATTCCTTTGCACTGTTACAAAGTGCAGGGTAAATGTTATTTGCCAAAAAGAAACAACATATTGCAATAATTATACAACGTTCATATTGAATGGGTAATATGTTAACAGTATTGTTTAACTCAAAGTTGCTGTCTGCAACACAAAAATAACATGTTGTGGGTTTTGCACAAAACATTTGTATTTGTACTGAGCAAAACAGTACTTTGTAGGTTTACCATCCTTAATATAGTTGACCATAGTCTTCTCACTTGAAGGACACTTCATCTCAATGAGATAGTTTTCCTTCTGGTGACCCAGCAAACATAGGGTATTGGTTAGATATAAAGAGACCACACTTACCGAATTTTAAATCCATCTGCTGTCCTACAATTGCCCACACCTTATCTTTTAATTTTTGGCCTCGCTTCATAGCTATTGTCTCCAGAGTTCTTGCACCAAACATTTTAGCGACTAATGTACCAGCAATTGTCTTGCATCTACTTGCCTCATAACATTTGGATGCTGTAATTCCTCCATATCTCAGTTCATACCAAACACTACTTTTATGTTGATCTCTTGTCTTTTGTTCAACATAACTTATCTTCTCATTATTGAACATATGTGAAATTTTATCCAAAAGCTGTCACAATTTTTCCCTTGGAATTCTATTGCTAAATGGTGCATTGACAGCTTCAATATCTTTGGCACTACAACACCTTCATGCTTCACAAATTGGCATATATTTTTTTTTTGCAATTTTCAATGCAATTATGTAATACATCATGATTTGGTACAAGAGCTTTATACTTTCGTTTACATATTTCTTCTGTAGTCAATATTTTGACTGTTGTTACCACTTTTGATTGATTGGATTTCTTCCAATAACATTCAATAGCTGTAGTAGATGGTTTTTCGCTGCGTCGGTGCAACCACATTAAAAATGCTACTGCATGCTTACACCCACCTGCGGCAGCGGGACAATCGTGGCAGACAACGCTAGTTACTTTTTTTCTTGTTCATCTATGGTAACTGTAGCTGAATAAGACTTAGAACGTACTTTATGTTCTGGAGATATTTTGCACTTAATAATACATCGTCCATCTGTTTTAGACCATTAGGTATAAGTTTCGTACATAGTACATCGAATCTATGAAAGATATATATAATTTTTACATACATTACAATGTTTAGATTTTACTTACACAGTCGTTTTAACATTTCGCAGTTCAGCAGAACAGAAATCGGGATTAGAAATAAAGAAATTCGCCACCATCATTGAATCAACTCTTGGCAGATTTGTGCTTTCTGCTTTATTAAATCCGTTTTTCATTGTTATTCAAACAGACTTCACTGCGTTTCACTAAAGAAGATGTTTCACTTTTGTAAAGGACTCCAGCTATAACTTGTACGTCCTTAGGAAACCTGGGAAATGTATCCCTAATTACATTTAATTAAGCAATTCTTTATTAATTTCTAGTATTTTCGTTGCGCAAAATAAAATATAAAATGATTGACGTTTGTCGTGCGGACTATCTATGACAAGTTGGTAGATGACATAATAAAGAACACTAGAATTGTCAGAAGTAAAAGAACTCTTGCTGGAATAATATTCACCAAAGAATTGATAATTCTTGTAAAAATGAAAGGAAAACGTATGAATTCAGGAAAGTGTATTATGAAACACCAATTCAGCATTGGAAATTGGAATATTTATTATCAGTCAATATGTCATATTGACAGTTAATGTCAAACATAAACATAACTAAATTTAAAATTTAAAAAACCCCCGACACAATATTCATTTGTTACCCATATTGAACAATTATAATTTGTGGAAATATGTAATATTCTGGTGGCGGCCATCTTGGATTTGAAATTTATCATAGTGTATAGTATTCTACTAGTCAAGCCCTTTCATTTGATACCCATATTGAGGGAGTTGTGAAAAAATATGTAATTCGCCATTTTGTGGTGGCGGCCATCTTGGACCGATTTTTATCAAACGTAGCTAAGAACACTCTCGACTAATTCACCTATCAAACAAAAAAAACAATATTAAAATCGGTTCATCCGTTCGGGAGCTACGATGCCACAGACAGACACACACACACACACACACACACACACACACACACACACACACACACACACAGACACGTCAAACTTATAACACCCCGTCGTTTTTGCGTCGGGGGTTAAAAATGTTTCGTTTCGGAGTGCACCCTGCAAAATCAGTATTATATTTTATGTATATATTTTATGTATATATTTTTTATGTTAATTGTTTATTAATTGTTGAATAGTTGAAATGAATAAATGATTGACATGTATACATTATATACTACTCAAAACCAAATAAGGGCCACTAAGATTTTTTGCTGTACCATGAAAACAATAAAGACATTAAATTGTTTAACTTATGTAACTACAAAATAATGTTATTGGTTATAATATAGGCTAACAATTGTTTAAAATAATGATCAGGAACTGTTTTTTTTAAGTTCATAATTAAATTGGCCATTTTGAATGAAAAACATGAACAAAAGAAATCACCGGTAAAAGACAAAATACTGTTCTTGTCACTTTTTTTTCTTCTTTTTAGTAACGAGTATGTCCTCCTCTCTTAGCAATACACTCCTGAAGCTTCGTATGAATACTCTGGATCAAATTCCTCACGTTTTCATCTGGACTCTCCTCCCAGGCACGTCTTAAAGCGTCAATCAGCTGCTGTTGGTCGTAGACCCCTTGCTCATTCTCTCTAACCCTTCGTTTCAATTGGTCCCACAATTGCTCGATTGGATTTAAATCTGGACTGTTAGCTGGCCATGGTAATATCTCAATATGAGACCCTTCTAGGACAGTTTGGGTCGATCGAGCTGCGTGTGCACGGGCATTGTCTTGCATCAGGATGAATCCAGGCCCCACTCGCTGTGCCAATGGGATCACTTGAGGCCTGATGACGTCCTCGATGTAACGTTCTACAGTTACGGTACCGGCATTTAAAATGGTGAGCTCGGTTTTACCGTGTAAACTAATCCCACCCCAAACCATTACGTTGGGACCACCGAAACGGTCAACTTCGTGGATGCAGGACTCCGAAAACCGCTCGCCGCGTTGTCTACAGGCCCTACCAAGCCGATCATCATTAAAATAAATTTACTTTGCACTCGTCTGTAAAAAGCACCTTGCCCCACTGATTAATCCCCCAGTTCAAATACTGACGGGAGAATCTTAAACGGTTTGCACGTTGAACCCTGGTCAGAGGAATTCGAACAACTCGTCGTCTTGACATTTGCTGGTCTTCGTGCAATCGATTACGTATAGTTTGACACGGGTACCCGTTGTCAGCCGTAGGTGGTGTTGTAACTTACGGGCCGTTACTGTACGATCACGACGAGCACTTAGTTGGACGTACCGATCCTCGTGCGCCGTTGTTACACGAACTCTACCTGAACGGGGTCGGCTGCCGGTCGGCAGTGTTGCCAGGAGACCCAAGAGACCTCTTGGAAGCGATTCCATACATTTTGGACAGCTCTTCGAGAAAAACTCAACTGCAAACCCACATTACGCTGAGAACGTCCTTCTTGAATCATAGTTATGGCTCTGGTTGCTGTAATTGTATCCATGTGCCTTCGTACTGGTGGCATGATTAACGCGAGATGATAAATGAATCAATTAAAATTGAAAAGGTAAAACTTTTTTGCGAAAATGACGGAAACAAGTTAAGAAGACAATCGAAGAAAAACATAAGAATAACATTGAATAATTTTTTTTTCTTAACATGATGGCCCATACTTTTCAAATTAGGAACACGAACACCAACATAAAAGAGATCAAACACCAAAGAGTTCGTAATATCAATATAATGCTACTTATCAGTTACTTTCAGTTTACTAAAGTGCACTTAAATGTAAATAAACTAGTGGCCCTTATTTTGTTTTGAGTAGTATATATTATTTACATTATTATATAGTAGTTTTGATATCATTTATGAACGCATACAAAATTACAAGAACCACCGCCATATTGAATGTAATGGCATTTCATAGCCGAAAATGAAACATCTCCTTTAAGGTCAATGCGTAATTATTATACAATGGTTTTTGGAGATATTGCAAGCGATACTAAGAATAAGAAAACAAAAGGAATCCTGAAGCGGACAAATGTATACGCATGACAATTTAATATTGTTTACTATTTCAGTGACGTACGCACTCGAAACAATATGGCGCCGCGTCTTCTGCCGATATGAGACACGGATAAATATAATGGATTTTAAAGTTGATATATCTAAATAATCGTATAATAATAAGCAAGAATACCTTAGTATATTCTTCTTTAGAGCAAAAACTATTAAATTATAACACTATTTTAATGAAATAAACTACAGTGCAACTAGCCTATTCATACGTGAATTGTATATTGCATAAACAAACATGTAATTTACTGGACAATATCACTATGACCTAATTTGAGATTTTATACGCACCGTTATGACACCAGACCATTATACATACAATGTTAGTTAAGCATAACATCTTTCTTTGCAGACGTACACTTGCGTTAGCAGAGGAACTTGGTGACGCGGCAGTAGAAGCCCAGGCGTGCTACTCATTAGGCAACACATACACGTTGCTGCGAGAGTACCGAGTCGCCGAAGAGTACCATGTGCGACATCTCACAGCTGCGCGAAAACTCCACGATCGTGTCGGCGAAGGACGGGCGTGCTGGTCATTAGGCAACGCACACGCAGCACTCGGCAACCATGAAAAAGCGTTATTTTACGCGAACGAACACTATAGTATATCTAAAGAGGTAAGTTTGTCGTAACATACGGAGAGTCATACTCAAAGTTTTTAGAAAATAAAACCGGAATGATATAGAAGCCTGTTAATATTTTTATTGCTTTTTGAAGAAGGAACGGAGACTGTTCCTGTCTTAGCACCGTCGCATGCGATGGAATCATTAACAGAAGCAACGAGCCTACTCTTCTTTAGGGATCTCTTCCACCCCATTTTCAAACTCTGCCACGGCAGCTTGGGGGTTCATATAACGAATTCCCAATAAACTTTTATTTCACAAGGAGCCAGGTCGGGACTGTGCGGTGGATGAGTCACTAAGTCCACACATTCGATTGACATATATTCGATAGTCGAAGTGTTTTCGTTTACTTTTGTCGGAAAATCTTCGAATGGAAACATCCATTGCGCAGTTTGTCTTTTGGTTTCGGGTTCGTGACAATATCCATCTTTCATCACTTTTGACGATGTCATATATAGCATTCGAGTCACCTCCGTCATACTTTTTAAGAATTGAGCGCATACGACGGCGTTTTTGATCTTCCGTCGTATTATGAGGGATCCATCTGGTACAAATAAAGCTTTCTGGCGCCTAAATGTTCATGTAAGATTTTTTGTACTAGACTCTTACCAATGCATAAAGCTGTCTGAATCTGTTGATATGTCACCCTTCTACCAGCTCTTACCATAACCTGCACCGCACTCACGCTACCTTCAATATTCGCCGTAGAAGGTCGCCTTTCTAGAGAATAATCATTATGTTTGCTTCGATCACATTTTAACTCATTAAACCAGTTGTAAACAGTGGCACGAGATGGGGCTTCGTAATGAAATGTCGATTGATGTTTATCGTAACATTGTTGTGGAGTAAGACCACAATGACAGTCGTAAAAAATTATTGAGCGAAAATTTTCTCAATTCAAACCCATTTCGACGCACGACAGACACTTTTTAAATTGTCGCCAATTTGTATAGTCCTTAGTCCTACGAAAATATTTTTCTTGAATTTCATGGGTCACTTCATCATTAGATTATACATATACCGTAAAAAGCTTTTCAGTAGACCATACAATTTTTTTAAATGACATTTGCTGGTTGCTACTAAGTATGAATTTTAAATACAGCTCAAAATCGCTACATTTCATGGATTCTTTTATTCATAAATCAGGACATATAAACACAAAATTATTAAATTTCGATATTATTAAGTAGTACATAAATATTTGAATCATTTTTTTTAAGATACATGTATTGGCATGGGCTTATTAGTGTTAGGATACTTTTCTATAGGTACTCTTTCACTAACAAAAGCAAATATTGCTTTTGTTCTTCTTCTTCTTCTTCATTGGCTGTAATCAATTTATTATACTCCTCCATTAAACAGTTTAAATGAAACATTAGTGCAACCGTCTTTTAAGCGGCCATACATAGCTTTTTGTTAAAATTTGACAACTGGTAGCGACCTCTAAATTACAAAAAAATAAAGGAATACTCCGTTTCATATTTAGATGTAGGTATATAATCGAATGGCAAAGTGCCGTGGTGATAATTCAAAAGTCGAAAAATAAGCAACACACCCTTATCTACAGATTCCAAAGAGTTCCTAATTCGAAATTAAAATAAATTAGAGACAGGCTGCTTTTCTTACTGGCCTATTCTAAAAAGTTTTAGTGTGACCCACTTGTATATGTCGTTATATACCTGTGGCTTCAAACGATTAGTCAGAAGTATATAACGTTTAATTTCGCTGTTTTTAGATCAAACGTAACAGGAAGCGAAAGTTGTCTGATCCTTAAATAATTGTTCACAGTCTGAATATACATTCAGCGGCACGGAATGTGGGCCAAATATAAATAAGTATATAAATAATAATGTATTTTACTTGGAAGTATGACCCAGTAATCATATTCACTATAAAATATATTGAAATATATATTATTTATAAGTAGCTTTTCTTTTAATTATGATTATAATTCACGAAATGTGCTCGGGCGTTCCATCCGTGTATTATATATTTGTTAAATCGTTCGAGACACATGTCTTGATACACAGACTGGCCCTAATGCGTGGTCTTCTTAATAGAAAATAATCATGAAGATATACTATTAAAATGCTCTTTTAAAAATGCATTATTGACTTTATATTTTTGAATTATAGTTGGGTGATGTACTCGGTATGGCCACCGCCCAGATGAACATAAGCGATCTCCGCAAGGTGCTCGGTTTGCCGGCCGATACCGAGTCCACGCCCATACCCTCACCACCCAATGAAGAACCACCGCGCACGCCATTCAATGCGTTGCGTATAAGACGGCAAAGCATGGAAGAACTGTCTTTGATTCAAGTATGTACAACTATTATCTTGTCCATTGGACTTTACGCGGTGGAGGAGAAATAACACAGAACGCATATGTATACAAACATGCATGTGGTAAATATAGACTTTTATAAAACTACTCGGCTAAAATTGATGTAGTAGTCTATAGTTGCATGATGATAAGATGTATGTTTTACAATGCTAACTCACCATTAAGAGAGTTGTTGTGCTTCTTTCTGCACATGCTAAAATCTCTTTACCGCAAGAATATGACGTAAAGTTATCTGGTTTGCCACCACAGAGCACGGAATGTTACGCGCCACGCTTCTACTAGAAACGAATGTGACTATAATATTAATGCCGAGCGACTAAGTCAGTTTGACAGTATATATGTTAGCTGTCACTGAAACGCGCGGAATGTATACAATACGAGAGCGGGGCGTGTCTAGTAGGAACCTAGCGAGTTTCATGGTCTGTGACTGCAACTATATAAACTTGAAGTTGGGTGTTACTTTCCAATCTGGCAGCACCAGACACGATTGGCTACGTTGTTCAAAATTTTTATTTGGAAAGACTACCCACCAAGTGAGACCAACGTCTCATATGTAACATTGAGAGTTAACAAGTATTTGTGAACGGGAGGCAGGAGGCGACGCGAAGATTTGCGGCGAGCATCGACGTCGTCAAGTCGACGAGCATCAACGGGCCGCGCGCACACTTCACGTCGATGTGCGCGGCCTGCGCCTGTCCGACGAGCCACGCTACGAACTCCGCCTCATTTATTATTCATTAAAACTTAAATATATACGCCAACTAATATATACCGTTTTCATTTAACTAACCCATTAGGACCCTGAATTTAAGCTTGTCCATCCAAATATTCGCGATAATTAATGTCGACTGACTTTTGTAGATAACGCCTGACGCGAAAAAGAAGGAATCTGAAACAACGATGGAGAAGAAACCCGAAGTTGTTCGCGCGGAGTCTGAGGATAATCCCGTGGAGTCATTCTTCGATTTGCTGAGCCGGTGCCAGTCGGAGCGAATGGATGAGCAACGAGCCACTCTGCATTCCAACAAGGAGAACCGGCTCAAGCCGAAGAGTAGCACACATAAGCTACAGCGATCTGCTAGCAGCGGCAACGGCGCCAAACCTGCTAGGTAAGTAAAATTTTTATACCCACTGCTTAGGAAGCTAATGCATATGTTATGTACCGCACTCTATAGAAAATTGGTTGCTTGAGATCACTGCCACAAATTAGATAGGATAATTTGATACATAATCAATACAACGCACCGAAACAGACACGCCCCAACAGACGCATGCGTAAAACAATTATGTATCAAGTATAATACTAGTGTCCCTGTGTGAATAATTTCTTTCTAATGATAATCAGACGTGCATTTGGGTGCATCGCTATTCATGAAATGTATCTCTCGCGTTATATTCGAATGTCGTTCAAATAATTTATACGTATCGCTATGTTGAGTCAACCATTTGTTTCTTCTTAATTGTCATTGGTGAAAAATCATTCAGTGTTAATAACGATGTTATTTAAAGTATTGACAGCTCGCATGACACGCAATGATTGTTGACACGTTGTTCCTAAACTAATATGTTGCACGACCAAATATTGATTATTATTTTTAATTGACAACGCATGACTATTTAATAATTATATAACAACTAGCTGACCCGCGCAACTTCGTCTGCGTCACATAAGAGAATTTGCCCCGTTTTTGCAACATTTTCCAGTGATGCTCCGCTCCTATAGGTCGTAGCGTGATGCATATAGCTTATAGCATTCCTCGATAAATGGGCTATCCAACATAAAAATATTTTTTTAATTCGATCCATTATTTCCTGAGATAAGCGCGTTCAACCAAAACAAACAAGCTCTTCAGCTTTATAATATTAGTATAGATACGATATATTAGTCACATTTATTCGCACTGCCAGTTGATACCTAGGTAGGTATCAACTGAAATTTTAAAAGCTAGCCTTATCTTCACTGCGTTTTAATATAGAACTCCCTTCCTCCGCCGCTTTGAAGGATCCCTGCCTCGCCGCTGTTGAGCTAAGTGCTGTGGTTTCGAAGGTTACACAGGATATTTATCTTTGTGATTCTCATATGATTGTTTTGAGACTGGGTGTATTTTGTGTCGGTTGATCGTAAGTTCAAAATCTTTCAAAATCTTTCACAACTGCATTGATACGTTCTGATCTTCTTACTTTATCAGCACCTATAAGAATAAGTAAAAACGTAATGTAAGCATTGTGCATGAGAATACATAATAGTTTCAACAAATATTCTTTAGTTTTGTCTTATACATGACATAAACATCTGTGACAAAGTATTTAACATAAATACGTCGATAGCAATCAGTCAAATACTGTTAGAAAGATACGTAATAAGTGCCTCATGGCCTACAGACATTTAATTTTATGTCTAGCCTTGCCATTGTAGCAATGTATGAATACATTGTATTTTATGTCACACACAAAAGAACTACACGAGGCACATGTCATTGTTATTATCGATGTCAGTTATCTCGGCCGATATTAGCAGTTCAAAACAGAAGTCGAGAACACATTGGAAATACTTCCATTAACCCGGCATCATGAGGGTTGGGTCAATATGACCCGGCAACTTTTTATGTGCTTATAATTTTTTTACGATGCTTGCGATGTTGCAATCCTTCTCAGTAGCTATTGAAATGCTTTAACTGGTGTTGACGAGCAGTCAGTCGGGTGGTGAACGCGCTCGCGTTAACGTGTGTTCAAAGATAAAAAAAGGAAAATATGATTCTTGTAGTCAATGCACTAAATTTGCGCCCTATTTTCGATGATAGTTTCACATTGTATTATTAGTATTATATAGTATTCATTTGTTTTTTCATTCAGTTTCACTTTTAGGATGAATGACAACTTGCTTTTGGTACAATTCGGTGAGATATTTTTTTTAGCCGTTAGAAAGGCAACGTCAAAGAATAATTTCAATTCTTCAGGAATCGGGTTCTAACGAAGTATTGTCTGACAAAATATTGTCTGGGATAATAAAAAGTGAAATTTAAAAAAACCCTATTCTCCAAGAACTTAGGGCTAGTAGGTAGTGATCTGTCACGAAAGCCATTTCGTGACTGATCGCATGTAAGAACGCTAGAAAGTTGCAATTGTCTCGAAAAATGCGAAAAAGGGTCGGACTAGTTGTCGATGAGTCTTCAGAAGAGCCTCCAGCAAAAAGAAATAAAGTTCGTGGAAGATGATAAGTATGACCAGTGGTGAAGGACCGTAGAACAACCCACACATGTAAAGATTGCAACAAAATTTGTACTGAACATACTGTACCTTTTTGCCCAGACTGCATATACAACAATGATTAATGTTTTGGAATATTTTTCAAAGACTAATATGTTAAATACCTAAAAGTGCTACAAAAATGAAAGACTGTTAAAAAATAAAAAGTTATTTATGTATAAACCAAGTTCTTAAAAAAGTTTTGTGTGTTATGTTTGGTTGAGGTTTCATAAATATAATTGAATGTTAGTACTAAAATATCTTATTTTATTTACTAAATCTATGCATATTAAAAAGCTTATATTACAGAAAATATCACATTATTTACTTTAAAAACATTAAAATATCTTAGGTTAAAGTATCGAGTTAGAATGGCCCACCCCAATGTCCACGTTTCCTATGACGCCGGGTTAAGTACGATTATCATAATATTCCTTGAACGCTTTGAGAAGTTACGAACATACGCTATGTATTTTCTAATAAGTCTTTTAAAATAAGTCAACGTTTACAGGCTGTATTAAAAATAAATTTTGGGTCAGTATAACTAGGTTAACTAGTTATACTGACCCAAAATTTATTTTATTATATTAACATTTGTTGTATTTGCGTAGTTTAAAAAATAATAATGTTTGCATATATTTAGTTCTCTTAATACAGGCTTTATTTGCTTTTCTCAATTTTAAATATTATAGTCCTGAAACAAGTTTTCGTCATCAACAACTTTTTAGTTACATATTGATCGGTTGGTTTTGAACCAGTTATAAACCCTTTTTCATGAAAAACTTCACACACAATTCAGCCGGACTTTAAACGGTTCAAAAGATAAGCGTCTTCAAACAAACACAATCTCTTCAGCATCATAATATAAGTTATACAAATTCTAAGAATGATAAACACATTAGAGGAACTATATTATATTTAGCTATAGATATCATCATCATTTTGGCTATTTGAAGATGTCAAATTTATCTTGACTTGTTTTCTTATATTTTAAAGCATTACACATCAGATAAATTATAGGCACAAACAATTGACGAGTAATTTGCAATCATAACAAATAGGAGCATCAAGTCATAAACGAGTAACCTATATTCGGTCGGCCTCGATAGCGTAGTGATTAGTGTAACCGACTGCTACATCTGAGGTCGCGGGTTCGATTCCCGCACAAGTCAAACATTTGTATGCATGAACATGAATGTTTGTCTTAGTCTGGGTGGAATTTACAAAGAAAAAATATAATAATATGTATGTTTATCCATTGTCTAGTACCCGTAGTACAAGCTCTGCTTATTTTGGGCTAGATGGTGTTGTGTGTATGTGGTAGAATATTTATTTATTTATATATTTTAGAAGACGTAACCCCTATTATCACTTTACGTAAACTATTGGTCGACCCGTCGTCGAAATTCGAACGTAATTTATTAAATTAAATAGAAAATGTATATATTTTATATACATTTTAGGTATCTGCACTCCTTCTACATAAAAGTTAACTAAGCTATATCTTGTACTCTATGTACAAAAGTTGTACTACGTTTTCTTCATGTTCTAATATATAGATATTACTCTATATATATATAAATAAAAAAAAAAAAAAAAAATGGTTTTTATTGTTTCTCAAACATTGTCATGCATCACAAAATTGAGACGTTCCCAGTAAGTTATAAAAATACTTGTGATGGGGTCGCCTCGCAACTTCCCTTACTTACTATCTAATTTTACAATGTTGAGTAGAAACCAGTATAAAAGAAATAAAATGAAAAGAATTATTATAGAAGAGAGAGAATTCGGCGGCTCCATTAGTGTGCGTGTATGTGTGTGTGTTTGTGTATGTGTGTGCGTATGGTATGCAGCATGCGTGAGTGTGCATGAATAGGAGGTGTGTGTGTGTGTGTGTGTGTCTGTGTGTGTGTGTGTGTCTGTGTGTGTGTGTGTGTGTGTCTGTGTGTGTGTGTGTCTGTGTGTGTGTCTGTGTGTGTGTATCAGCATGAGTGGAGGGGGTTTGAGTGATTCTGCGTATTGCGTTTTAGTGCTTAACAGATTCGGGTTAAAATTAATTCTATTTCCTCATAACTTTGCGTTTTTAGCCAATCCGTTACCGATTTTTTACAGTCATATAGCAACATAGGATATATATTCAATTTAAGGTTTAGTTTATTGTATATATATGTTGATTGTGTGGTGTACTGTCGTCTAGCAAAGACAGTACGAACCCTTGGGGAGTGGGCCACAATATCTTTCCGTCTCCTATCAAGATTTGCTGGATTAAAACACAGTGACTTATGCAGGTCTAAAATTATGTTCAGAAGATACAATTTTCTAACAGTCAGCAGACCGCTAATCCTGTAAAGATTATCTGTGGAGTACCTGTAAGGTTTGAAATACATGACCTTGATAAGAGACCTCTGGGCTCTTTCTACATCTAAGAATTTGATTTTTGTGGCCCCTCCCCAGATCGGTATACAATATGTTATCACTGACTGTGCCAGGGCAACATATATTGTATTGAGTATCTGTGCTGGCAATATGTGACGCAACGTTTTGAAAATCCAAATAAGTTTTCTAACCCTAGTCATAATAATTTCAATGTGAGAGTGCCAGGACAATCTTTGGTCAACTGTTGTACCTAGATATCTAGTGGATCGTACTTGTTGGATGTTTTGACAGTTACAATTAGAGTCCTGCAGTGGGTTGGCACACTCATGAATCACGATCCCAAAGTCAGCACCTGGCTGTGTCCTTTGATTAGGTGTGAAGCAGATAAAGTTAGTTTTGTTTATATTGAGGGTTAAAAGGTTTGCATTTAGCCAACTAGCTATTTCCGTCAGACCACGTTCAGCAGCAAGTTGCAAAGCATTCCATGATGTCCCAGTAAAAACAACCGCAGTGTCATCCGCATAGGAGAAGATCCGCCCGCCACTGCTCCGAATATTACATAACTCATTAATGTATATCAAGAACAGTGTCGGGCCAAGCACACTTCCCTGCGGGACTCCGTAAGTTACGTTTTCTTCGTCACTTATCATGTTACCAATTTTGACTTGTTGTTTTCGATCACACAGATAGCTTTTAAAAAGTGACAAAGCCGCACCTCTTATGCCAATGGTTTCAAGCCTGTGCAGAAGGATGGGGACAGAAACGGTGTCAAACGCTTTTTTAAGATCTAGAAACACTGTTAGGCATTTGTATCCTTTATCCACATTAGTTATGATTTCATTAGTTAAGGCCTTAACAGCATCTTGGGTAGATCTTCCTCGCCTAAATCCGTATTGTGACTTGGATAAGATATCATATTTATTTAGGTAATTGATCAGTCTATTATTTAATAATTTTTCTAATATTTTTGAGATACATGTTAGTACGGATATAGGTCGGTAGTTATTGACATCGTTCATGTCCCCCCCCTTGTGCACAGGAGTAACCAGAGATCGTTTAAAAGCGGTAGGAAATTTTCCGGATGCAAAACATAAATTAGCTAGTTGGCTTATTAAAGGTACAATAAAGTCCCTAGAAATTTTCAAGAACTTAGTCGGTATACCGTCCCAGCCAGGTGAGCTCTCAGAATCAAGATTCACCAGTATGCCATCCACTTCTTGTGGGTCGGTATCAAGTAGCACAAATGAGGCAGCCTGGGAGTGCGAGTTCAATGTTCTGTTAGGGGGACCAGATTTGTTAATTATATCTTCAGCTAAGATTTTACCTATTTTTACAAAAAACTGATTGACACGATTTATTGAATCTAGAGGGTACGGTGAAATATTTAAAAGATAAGCATTAGAGGATTTGGGGGATTTAAATTGTGTAAATTCGTTAATTTTTAGCCAAAGTTGTTTAGGGTTTTTTATTGATACCGATAATTGATCTCTTTGATATTTTCTTTTTAATCTCTTAATTAAGTTCACACAAAAATTGCGAAAACGTCTAAATGTGATTTTTAAGATTATATTATGGGGTTCTTTCCTTGATCGTAATTGCATTTTATTACGAAGTTTAATACAGCGTAATGCCCCTACGGATATCCAAGGCTTTAGTGCTCGCTTACTACCAGAAATCAACCTAGTCGTAGTGTTAGAAAGCAGTGCCATTTTGATCACCTCTACCAGTTTATCAGCTATGAAATCCGGATCTTTGGACATATCAAGAAATGACAAATCAGTGCTTATTAGACTCTTATAAGAATTATCAAAGTCTAAGATGGTTTGATATTTAACTTGGGTTTTAAACTTAAACTTAATTTTATGGGTTATGTTTGTTAATACCATAGCGTGATCTGTAATAGATGTGTTCAATATAGCTACAAAGGCCGAATTATTGTTTTTGTCAATTTTTAGGAAAGTATGGTCTAGGCAGTTTTGCTCTCTCGTAGGTAGACAATGTCCTGGAAGAAGTCCGTGTACCGCTAGCATGTTAAGATATGTTAACCTGTTATTGCGTTGCTGAGCTGTTTCTGTTGTTTTATCAATTAAGTTAATATTTATGTCGCCTACGATTAGAATGTTTTTGTGTGTCTTGATAGTCTCTAGGTGAAGGTTTAAAGAGTTTATAAAGTTATCAGCACACGTGTTAGATGGGGAACGGTATATGCCTATGATGGTATAGTCAGATATTGACACCTGAATAGCAGAGGCATGTGTCAATTTAATTTCTGCTACCCGAGCCTGGTGGTCGTTTCTGATATACGCTACCACGCCGTCATTCTGATTAAGTTGATTTATCGTGTAGTAAGAGGTGTAGTTATTAAGTAGTGGTATTTGTCTGTTATAATTAAGCCTGCACTCGGTTAATATCAGAACATCTGCGTTATGTTTCAATAGCGACAAATTCAACTGTAAGTCATCGAAGTTACCATAAATACTCCTGATGTTTTGTGTCACCACTGTAAAATTGTGCTTATTTAGTTGCAAGTAGTTTTGTACTTGCTCAATGTTAAATATAGCTGAGTTCGCAATTTCTGTATTGTCTAATTCTCGTAAGGTATTTAGGTTGCTATCCATGTTCGTATATGTAAGGCGCATGGTGCTGCTTGTAGTTTACGATCGTGTATAACTGCTGAGAAACCGTTATGTGTCGATATTTCAATATAAGTGTGCGAGAAAGATTGAATGTATTGTAGGGTACTTGTATGAGGAGGTATGTGTGTGTAGTGTGAGTCAGAGAGAGAGTTTTTGTAAGTGTTTTAAAATATTGTATATTGGTTGTGTAAATAGTTAATTTTGTTACATTGTATTTGAGCCGCGCATGTGTAATTTTTAACAGAATTAATATAGAACTAAACGAATTTGCTTCTTTCACCAAAGTATCAATATAGGAACTTACATTACAAGCACATGCACGAACAATGAATAACAGTAATAAAATAAAGATTTTATCAAAACTTAGTCACAGTTCTTGCAACAAGTGATGTACCTGTGCCTCACTTTTGATAATGATAACTCGGGAGTTTTCATCTTTTTTCACGAAGACTCGGCCAAATGCAGTCCAGCAGAATTTGTATTGCTTCGTTTTTGCTAAGTCTCTCGCCAAGAAGAACAAACGGGCTCCCTTAGCAGTCAGTTGTTCTGATATGAATATGGGAGTATCCTCGTTACTAGTGAGCCCGAGGTGTTTTGCCTGGAGTTTTGTTTTATTTTTTATGTTGTAAGACTTTGCTTTCTGTAGCATGTCAGATTTTAGTATAGATGAGCCAAGTTCAACAATGATGGGAGTGTTGTTTACCCCCACCTTCTTTCCCTGGATTCTGTGAATATCCTTTATATCCTTCGTAACCAAGTTGAGGTCTATATTCTTTGAGAGGCATAAAATCATGTTTATTAAGTCATTCCTCGTTTCCTGAGGTTTTCTAGGAACATTCTTTAATTCAATGCAAGTTTTTCGCGATGACCTTTGCAGATCTTCTACTCTGTCTTCCAGTATGGCTATGTATTCGCGGTCTTTTTTCGCCTGTACTTCAAGAGATTCTATTTTCCTTTGAAATTCTTCATGCTGAGTGGACAGACGCGCAACAGAACTTTCTATATTACTGTTTATTTGTTGGATCTCCTTCAGATTGGCAGTAATCACTTTGAGTTCACTTTTTTGAGCTGTCATAAATGAAGTAAATAGCTCCTTCATATCCTCTTTAAATTTACAAAATTCTGAAGGCAAATCTTCCTCTCGCATCCTTTTGTTGCGGATAGAAATATAGCTAGGCGGTGTACTATCGTTGCCTGCTTCAGTAATGTTAGAGTCCGATAGCGATTTATTCAATTGCACAGATGACATGTTACTAGGATATAATGAAATAGCGAGTACTTATAACGTTGTGTTGCGCCCGGGCCGGTAGTAGGAGTTTAGCAACCCGTTAATTGGCTGAGGGGCGTCGCTAATTAGATCGCTGGGAGGCGCAGGCGCAAGAAGTCACCCAATAGCAATAGAAAGGAGTGAGAAGGCCTTACCGGAGGTGCGACCGTTGAGTGATGACTCGTTGCACAGGTATTTATTGGTTGTAGGCGAGCTTGGGTACCAGGATAGCAGAATTACTGAGGTGATGTAACGACGCGGTATTTAGTATTCGTCACGTTCTCCGTATCTTCGTGTACAAGACACCTCTTCTACTCTTATGTTTTCCTATTTTATGCACTGAATTATTTTTGAAATTAGAATTTTGAATTCAATTCTCGAGTAATAACAGGTCTACTACACGTCTACACCTTACGGAGGTCCGGGGGAAGAGGAAATATATCTTGATAACTATATATATATATATATATTCGTAGTATGTTTCAAGAGGTCCCCTATTGTTTTTTGTACTATCGAAGCGCAGAAAGCGCGGATTTGGAGCCTGGAGCGAATGGGGCTATGGTTTGTATATACCTACATGTTCACTCCGCGCATTATAATTAATGTTCCTCCTTTAACATTCGATGCGGTACCCTAAAAAGTGAGAATCAACACACGTATTTTAATTTTTGTAGATATGTAATCTACGAAAAATACGTAGGGACATGTTGAAAGAACTAATGAAAAATGACATGACTTGAGAATCAACTTGTTGTAATCGTAAAAACGCTTGGGATAATAATTAAGATATATAATATATATCTGCGTCTGTGCACACACAGTAAGTTTGTGTAAGTGCGGAACCTCACACAGAGAGAGGCCCGCCGTGTTCTTGACCGAATTAATTATCAGAGACTCCATCGGGCGGACACTCGTCTCTTATCGCTATATCATCTCCCTATCTACACAAACACTGCGCACTATCTGCACTTTCCAATAACATCTGTTTCACCTCGCTTCTGAACCAGAAGCGCCGGCACTGTGTACGAGCACAGTATACGAGCGTGCCTTTATCATTTAGACAATATATACCTATTTAAAACGAAGCCA
This sequence comes from Catocala nupta, assembly GCA_963675205.1. Classification (NCBI taxonomy): domain Eukaryota; kingdom Metazoa; phylum Arthropoda; class Insecta; order Lepidoptera; family Erebidae; genus Catocala; species Catocala nupta. The sequence continues at coordinate 38,992,888 of OY776078.1, forward strand.
ATTTTCATACGCTTTCAAATTTGCGTCCGATACATAAGTGACCGCGATATATATTTTGCACTGTGATTTTTTTTGGACAGTTGTCATGAAGAGTTATGATGAAGAGATGGGGTTCGTAGATTTATTATTGTTATACTATTACCGCATTTTTAGGTAGACAGGTGGGTAACATCTCGATATAAATAAATTGCCACTCTATTTATATTGTCTTATCTCAATCTTATTTAGTTGTGAGATTGTGGAACAATGTACTCTATTTTTTTAACTTGAGTTTGACTTCTAGTAACGTATATAATTTTAGCCAAAAGTGCGTATTATAATTCATTACTTGGGCTTACCGTCTGTTATTTGGTATTCATGTGCGTTCTTATTGGATATCTTCCTGTCGACATTATATACGGTCCACTTAGATCCATTGAAATTGACCGCTACGTAGCGTATATCAGCTAAGTGCGTTTCTGAATACAGCAATGCAATAAGTAAAAGTTATATATGTAGTCTCCGAGTTAAGAAATTCCATTTAATGTATTTCCAAATTTGAAATTTATTATATTTGTTCGTTAATATACTTTTATTGTTTTAACGGCTGTAATCCAAAATTCGGATAGCGGGATCTAGACACAATGTTTTTGGCTGTGTATAAATACATATATAGTCTCACGTCTATATTACTGAAAGACTAGGTTTACATCCACCATCCAACATTTCGCCAAGTATGGTTCTAAATCCTACCTAAAAGTATACCTACGAGCTAATTGTCTTCAATTAGGCTCAGTTACAGATTCCGTGTAGCTACTGACGAAAAAGCTCAATAACACTACCCGAGCCAGGAATCGCGACTGAAACGTCGCGGACTGCATTCGCATTCACTACCGCTGCGCTATCGATACAGTCATAGTCATATCGACTCCATTCAATACAAAATAATTCTAACTAAGCTTATGTAATTATTTATTGTGATACTATAGTGACAGGCTTATGCAAGTATTAAACATTGATAAAAATTCTCGTGGCTTTTATAATTAATAACTTTGTAATAACGCATTGTCCAGCAGATCGAATACTTCATTCTTATTATCTTATAGGATCACGATAAGTTTAATAATAATAATAATAATTGATTTCTCAAAAAGTACACAGTATGAACACAGAGAAAACTTACAATCTAAAAACAAGTCACAGTTCTGTGCCACTGCACTGGCACGGGCACGGATCTCTTCTTAGTATGAGAAAAGTTAGTCCATAGTCTACAACACTCCCAGTACAGGTAGGCAGACTACACAATTCTTCGAGAACATTATGGAGAACTCTTAGATATACAGGTTTCCTCGTAATATTTTTCTTTACCGTTAAAGCGAGTGATTATTTACTAATAAAATAAATACACACATAACTTCGAAAATTCAGGGTCAGGATCTTGGGATCGAAGTCGACATCTCAATTTGTTAGCTCAACGGAGTGTTATTCTTGTAACTACAAGGGTTGTTTCGTATTCATCCTATGACGTCTCATCCTATTTCTTTACTCATCCTAAACTAGTATTCCTAACTGGTCCGATTACAATACATTAATAAAGTTTCTTTATTCGACCGAAATGTGTTCCTTACTCTAATGGCAAATATTACCGAAAATAGTATGGAAAGCAAAACAATCTTTAATATTTTATTAGAATATTGTATAACGAATAGTTATTTTACTACTTGTATAAATAAAATATTTGCTTCACATGTACACAATATTAGGTTATGTTAGGTTCCTTCTTAAACTAAACCCAAAAATAGGAGCCCCACGAAGCGGAGCTCCGTCGACTTAGTTTGATCTCTTAAAATATATTTTGCTGTGTAATTAGTATTTTTGGTTAGCATATCTTGCTGTGCAATAAGTATTTTTTTATGTACATTTAAACACTCCCCGTTTTTATATAAGTACCGTATGTACTTTCATATGCATTTAGTAAAAAGCTCTTATTTTGACATTAGAAACAGACACTTCAATTTTATTTATTTTTATGTATCTATAGATTACGAAAGCAGTATTTTTTGTTCAGACCGTCAAAGCAGAACTTAGAGCTTTTAGGTAATTTCGTATCTAATCGGTTGAGGTAGGAATACTTACAGGATGAATCAAGAATTAAAAATTGAAATAATTGCTGTCGGTAGTTGAGTAAGGGACGTAAATAGGGGGAGTTAGAAAAAAACAGCGTAGGATGAAACGTCATCGAATGAATCTGGAACAACCCAAGTACAAGTGTGATTCTCCATTTTAATACCTAAGCTATTGTGTTTTGCCGTATATCTCCTCTCATCTCCGTTATTATGGAATCACATCTCCACTTTATTGGAACGCGGCCCTACACCTGTAAAATCTTATATCTTTATATTTATTTTATATGTTATTATATGATGTCACTGAGATTTGCATCAATTTCGAAATACGAATAAACAATTACATTATAACTGCCGTCCTAATACATATGTCACGACATTCATAGTGATGCTATTTATGTAGGTTCACTGTGGATATAATTTGATATAGCCTAATGCTAAGCTTTAATGATCTTCAGTTACCAGTCTTCGATAGTTTATCTTCTATTATCGACCAGTATTTTTTTAATGTGATGTACTGAATCTTTGTTTTCAACTGATCAAAGTTTTGAACATACTGTTAGTAGGTCAACAAATAACGGTTATATTACGGATACTAAACACGCTAAATAGTAAATGTTTAAAGACATTTCTCGCGCTTTTATTTAATCCTGCCTCGCGGTAGTCCTTTCTTTCTTTGTAAAGATACAACTTCCGCACTAGGAATAATTCCTATGTCGTGCGGGACTTTGTAAACATTGAAACAACAAACACAAAACATCCAGACTCAGCATTGAATATCTGTTTATGTGCTTAAGCTTAACTCTTGAATGACAGCGGCCAGATATATTGGATTGTCAATAATAGTATTCCAAAAATTTACAGGTTAAATACGAGGATCGTTTGATCTGCATATTCGCTTATCATCGGCCTCATATAACATTCATTGTACGTCGGCATTACTGAAGAAATGTCTCAGATTGGAATCTAACCCTCTTAGGAGACGACTACACGTTTTAGTTATACGACCGATGCGGCCGTATCTCAGAGGCTAAGGTATACAAGATATGCCAGGACCCAGTCACTTAGCTTATCTAAAGTATTAGTAATTTACATCCCAAATCTTGTATTTCTTGTTTTTAGAAACATAGAATACATATCATCTTTATATTTCCCGCACTAGGAATAATTCCTGTGTCGCGGGGAACTTTACAAACATTCAAACAACGGACACAAACAACACTCAGTCTCAGAATAACTCTTTGTGCATTACAAAAATTGTTGTCCCGTGCGTGATCGAACCCACAACACTCGCCGCAGAGGCAGTGGCGAGGCAACCTCTTTAAACACTACGAAATTCCAAATCGGGCAGCTTTTCTGAGTTTAATTTTCTGTAGCATCACAGGGTCTGGCAATAAGCCCAGTACACAACACCATCTTTTACATAAAACCAATAAACATGCCTGGTTAAATGTGTGCGTACGTAGATGTCTGTCTATCCCGCTATATACAGGCGTGAATATACATAATGTATAAAACACTCGAGATTCGTATCGAGTCCAGTGTACTGCGGTGTTTGTATTATCGTTACAGCACTTGAACAATGGACACTATTATATAGATAAAGTAGTTAATTGCAGTACACTTGTTCCATTGTGCTATTACAAACATGTTACCATCATATACTATGGCAGTTGAGGTAAAGTGGCTGATTAATATTGACGTATCATTGTGAAGCAAGATCTGTTGCGTCGATTACAGTTATATCGGTCCGGGTTAGCCATTTAGTCTTTATTTATTCATAAAAATATAAGCTTACAGTGTACACCAAATCACTTATATCTATGCTAATTATACTAAAATAAATTACATACTATACAATGTTAAGTAAAGACTAACAAATAAAAAAGTTATAATAAAATTTGTGTCAATCTTATATCAACTTAGGAACTATAAAGTACTTTAGTTGATAAGATACTTAGCAAAGCACACTTAGTTAGTAATGCACTCTTTGAAAACCGGATTACGTTGCACAGTGTACGGAAGAAAAATGACGACGGAAATTTTGAAAACGTGAAAATTTCCGATGTCTTGTTTCTTCCGTACACTCTGCGTTGTCGGTAGGATATTAACGTGTTAATGCGGGGCAATGTTTGGTGCGCCGATTTAAGTTGCGTCAGTCCTGGTTGTTGTGTTTTAGTCTTTAGTTGATAAGATACTTTATAAAGTATCATTAGTTAGTAATGAACCTTTGAAAGACCGGATTATGTTGTCGGTAGCATAATAACGTGTCATTGTGGAACAAAGTTTGTTACGCTGATTTTAGTTGCATCAGTCTTAGTTGTTGTCCTTTAGTCTTTAGTTGATAATATATGTACTTAGTAAAGTACTCTAAAGTGTCATTAGTTAGTAAAGTACGCAAATTTACTCTTTGAATGACTGGGTAATAGGTCCCCTATAAGAACATATAATATGATGTTGCATTAAATAACATTCACAAATCAGGTAATTATATTATTCTTGAACATCTTTTGTCTGACAACATAGGTATAGATACATTCTTACACAAAAGAAATTAAAGAAAATCGAGGATCATGTAAAAAATCGAATGGGCGTCCTTGTAATGAATTATATTGCTTGCAGTATGGTGCATATCCTAGAGCATGTAATTACCATGGCGTCACATTAAAATTTCAATCGGTGGCACGAAGAGGAGAAATTCCTTCTCGTGCCACTGGTGGCACGAGTTGGTGGTATGACGAGAAGGTGACCGATTGTTTATGTCAGCTGTTAGTTTCAAAGAGTTATACCGGCAGAAGTACAAGTTATCCTTTCTGTATTAAACACAGCATTTTATATATTGGAGCTGCATTTAAAAGTATTAGTTGACTCGTTGTAAACTTGCATATAACGTCTCGCGATTACGATCTTTAGATTTCTTTTAGAAAACAAGTCATTTTAGTGCTCTGACTAATCTATCACCGTACTTAGATCGCACGAAAAAGGTTCTGCTATAAGAAGAGTGAGCTAACATATTAGATTAACAACAAAGTCTACACTTCTCAATATGTGTGACCGTGATAATACTATATTTATAATTCAGGTGTTATGTTGACATTGAGTGTTAGATGACAACTTAACGTCCAGAAAGATGACCATATCAATACGTAGTAGTGCGATTTAAATCTTTGCATTAAACAAATATTTATTTGTTTTTGTGTCATGCAGAATGTAACTGCTATTATAGGTATCAATATCCGCTATGAAACTCATACAGCAAGTTTTATATTAACCTAAGGATATTGATATACATAATGAATCTTCTCGGTTTCAGTTCAAACGAGGCGATGCTTGATATGATAACGGACCTTCAGTCGTCCCGCATGGATTCTCAGCGCGCTGAACTGCGCCCAGTGCCTAAGAAAATCGGCAAGGAGACCAAGGGCGCCTCGCTGCCGGGCCTGCGTCATCAACACACGGTCAGCGCTAAGCCAGAGGACGATTTCCTCGATATGATTGCTCGCATTCAGGTACGACTTCTTAATGTGCAATATTTTCAAACGGGAGATCCCAAAGCCGGCAAGCCTTCGTTATTTCTTTTTTATTATTATTAAATAGCTATAGGAGACTGGTGCAAACTAGCGCATAACAGATAGGTACATGTGACAAGACAACCTTATCCTAGATTTATTCCGCACTAGGAGCAATTTCTGTGTCGCGGGGTCAATTTTTGTTCTGTGTGGGGATAAAATCTACAACCCTCGAGCGCAGGGCAGTGGCGCGGTGACTATTTTAACCATTACGTCATCTGTGCAGTCCAGTCAATTATTTTCAGTATATGCGTAATATGTACGTAAAAACGCATGCATACTAATATACAGTTTATTAAATATTTTGATAACCTTTTACCCGTGACATATATGTATATCTTAACAACAACTTTTGATCAACCAGGTTTAATAATTCATTATTTGGATTTTCGTATAAGAATATAAATATTGCAATTGGTTGCTCTAATCCCACGACTAAGACTTAAGACTACACGCAGTCGCAAAAGAAAGAAGCGGACTAACCAAACAAAATAACATTATATATGTTAATAAAGTATTGAAGTTTGTAAAAAGCAGTAGTACAAAAGTTGTAAAGTATGATGTAAAGAATACAATAATAATAAAAGCCTTTATTTCAAAAGGCACATAGTTTGCAATATAAATCACTTGTTATTGTTTATTAAATGATGATGTCAAAAAGTTTTCCATGTTTATTTGTTTGTTCTTCACAATTTCTTTCAGGCTCCAGTATTGTCGCCATGCGTTTCCTATTCGTCTGTCTATTTCTTTTAAGGTTACGTCTTGCAGTGAGATTCTTTCTTCAAGATAAATATATTCGATTAGTTTGTTATTGATATATATACCTATATATATATCAATAACAAACTAATCGAATATATTTATATTCCTGCTTTCCATTTGTCATGGCTTTGATTTTGTAGATGTTCATGCTTAGACATACTTTACGACTTTCTCTATCGAGATCGTTTAACTTAGCTTGTAGTCCTACCTTAGTCTTTGAGAAAATTATAACGTTGTCAGCAAATCTTAAATGCGACAAGTTCTCTTTATTGATAGACAATCCACTGCTATCCCAATCCAGTTGACACAAAACCTCTTCTAAGACTGCTTATTAATACAGTCTGACCCAGGCGCTTTATCTCTCTTTTGGCTCTTTATTGCCTTCTCTACTTCTGCAGGTAACACATCTGGCACGACGTCAACGCCAGACAGGTCTGTACGTTGACAGCCTCTTTTCTTTGCATAGAGGTCCCGATTGAAAATAGTTGCGATCGACTTGATTTCCGAACGTCTTGTTTCGTATTTACCGTTCTTATTTTAAATACAGGGTATCCAATTTATCTACTCTCTCAGTTATTTAGCGACTCTTTTAGTGCTTCCAGTCTTCTCGATGCATCTTTCCAGTAGTCCGAGCCGGTATCTTTGGCGGTCTTTCCTTATGTTTAACTTGATTTTATTACTTAGTCCGGTTATATATCTTCTATCTGTTTTAGTCTTCCCCGGCATAAATATTAGTTCAGCTCTAGTGCTCAGCAGTTCTTTCGATTCGTTTGTAAGCCAATACGCCATGTTACTTCCATTTCTTGGTACACTTCTTGGTTTTGTATGTCAGAGCTCTTCGAACTTGTTATACGTATTTTGAATACTAAGTTCCTTTGAACTTCCTATAAATTTTATGTTTTTCTTTTAGGCTATCGGTCTTTTCGAATGCTGTAATGTTAGTCTGTTTTACTAAGGGTCTGTGGTTCCTAGATTTGCTAAGTTGTAGCTTTGCTCTTATCAATCTGTGATTAGTGTTGAAATTCAGGTTATTGACTACTCTGCAGTCTTGAAACTCTTTTATTTGTAAGAATGTAATCTATAAGAAAGAATATAATAAGAATGAGTTTTTGTAGAGGCCATCTGGTGACATCCAAGTCCATCTGTTGTTATGGCGGCTTTTGTACAAGCTGTTGAGTACTTTTAAGTTATTCTCATATGCAAGTTGTATGAGTTTTCTCCATTCCTTGTTCGTTTCCTTGAACAGTATGAGCCCAGTATCATCTCCTCTCCTTTCACTCTGCTCCCCGTTCTTGCATTGAAGTCACCCGTCATTATTAAGTTTTTATGTCCGTGAACTTTTATAGCGGTTGCTAGTGTAGAAAAGAATGAGTCGATTTCTTTAGTGCTGTACTGTTCAGTTGGGGAATAAAGGAGATGTTTCACTTTTGTATAGGACTCCGGCTATAACTTGTACATCCTTAGGAAACCTGGGAAATGTACCCCTAAATACATTTAGTTCAGCAATTCTTTATTAATTTCTAGTATTTTCCTTGCGCGAAATAAAATATAAAATGTTTAATGTTTGTCGTTCGGACTATCTATGACAAGTTGGTAGATGACATTTATACATTACCTAGAATAATTGTCAGAAGTAAAAGAACTGTTGCTGGAATATTCACCAAAGAATTAATAACTCTTGTAAAAATGAAAGGAAAACGTATGAATTCAGGAAAGTGTAATAAGAAACACCAATTCAGCATTGGTATATTTATTATTAGTCAATATGACATTGACAGTTATTGTCAAACATAAACAAAATGTTTCGTTACGGAGTGCACCCTGCAAAATCAGTATTATAATAAATGAATATATTTTTTATGTTGATTGTTTGTTAAAAAGATGTGTAATAATACTAATAATAGTTGAAATGAATAAATAATACTCTAAAACATATTTATTGTTGACGTATTACATATTTAAATGTTATTGACATTATTATATAGTACTTTCGTACTTTCTATATGGTTTATGGACCCATACAAAATTACCGAGAGCCACCGCCATATTGAATATGGCAATAATATCAAATGTATTATTTTGAAACACAAACGTAATTTTACTTAAATTCAGGAAATAATATTTTTCCCCGATTCCTGGTATGTTTTGCTATTTTTCGGCTGATAGTACATTTCGTAGCTGAAAATGAAATATCTCCTTTGTACAATTGACCATATTTCGTTGTTGGGTGGTAATCTAATGTTTAGTATTACAGTGCGTTCGGATACGCTGATAAATTCTTCTATGTATTATCTTAAATCTGTTTTCACTAGAAATCCTGTATTATTTTGGCCTGCTGTATCTCCTTTATAATAGAAAATAAATTTACCGTGGTCTTCTATTGTCTCCCCTAAACGTCGAACTTCACTCTAGTCTACTATAGACCAGTTCGTTTGCCAGTGCTAAGATCAGTTCGGCCAGGCTGTATTTGGTTCTAAGGGAGAGAGAGACAAGATATGCTGTGGGACACTCGGGCTTGATAGTAGGTTACGTTAGTACAATAGTCAAAGATTATTAGTATTTTTTATTGAATCCTGTATATATACATAGTCTCGCGCGTCTATCCCCAAATAGTCAGGCTTAGATTATTACACCCATATTTTACTAATTATGAACTTAGGTCCTACGTAAAAGAACTCGATCCTATTGTCCTCGACCGGGCACAGTTCCAGACTCCACGCAAGTATTGAAAATTTATTAGCTTGTTGATATGCCCCACTGCTGATCAAAAGCCTTTTCTTTGGACTTCGAAATCTCTTAGTTGGTGGACATCCCCTGCCAATCCCTTTCAAAGGCGTTCAGGTCGTGTCGCCATCTTTGTTTAGATCTGCCCCGCCGCCGTCGACTATCTTGTTGCATCCAGTTGGTAACGATTGGTGCCCAGCTGACGTGTCCGGTCCATTCCCATATGAGCCTGGTGGATTTTACACCAACATTCTTAACGTTATTTAATTTGCAGGGCTCCCGGCTGGAGGACCAACGCACTGAGATGCCACGTCCTAAGCCTGAAGAGCAACGTCCTAGGACAGTGCCTGATGATGACTTCTTCGCTCTTCTGATGAGGGCGCAGGCTGGCCGCATGGAAGACCAGCGCGCTACTGTAAGTACATTAAATACTAATAATGCTGCAGAATTAGACGCTATTCAACGATATTTAGGCCTTTTTGTGTTTCATTAGTCGATTCCACGGATAACATACATATATATTTTATGATCCATATTCATCTGGTTTGACGACCCGCCTTATGATCTGTGGTTGCTGTGGCCGATAATCGCTCGTTATACCAGGGATATAGCTCGCTCGTTGATGGTTCTACCAGAAAGTAATTAACCTTTAACTGTTAAGGTGGACTGCTCAGACCTCACTAAAGTAATAAGCTTGACTTACTCTTGATTTGGAGGCAAAAGATATTGGTGGCATATATCATTATGAAACAAAACATATATAATACTAATCCCTAATGTCTCATAACTTGATGAACAAAATAAGCAAGATTTTCTTAATCATCTTTATTACAAATTTTATGCATTGCAGTCTTTCATTGAACTTAGTATCATGCCTGATTATGGATAGATTATTAGAGACGCTATTAAGGTTCTATAATATTAGGTAAACTGTAGGTTTGATTGAATTCTAAGAAATACGAAGCAATTTCTGAATTCAAATTATTTTATACAGAAACATTTAAATGGTTCAATTCTATATATTTTGTGGCCCTCGAATTACTCTGCAAGGGTTTTATATAACAAACTCAAAGACCTAAATTAAATAAACTTTTCTTTACAGATACCGCTGCAAGACAATCGTACGAACAAGAGCAGTGGCAACGCTAAGAAGTAAAATAAATGCGAGTACATTCGTCCCGTTTCTGAGTTCTGAAAAGCAGCTCCGCGTTGTCAAAATAACATGTTTCCGATCTGAATGTTTCAAATGATATTCTACTATGACTGCGTTGCGCACAAAATATCTATTAACATATATATAAAAATAATATTTTCTCAAGTGATTGGCTGGAGGAGGTTATGTGTAGTCCAGTGTGAATTGACTGAACAGGCTAAGATTGTTAAGCTAATATTGTATACGCTCAAGCTACAAGCTCGTTGAATGTGATGACCGATTGTACGAATGTAGGATAGCATTTAGGATGTTGCCTACCGTTGAGAATGGTATAATATCTTCAGAGCGACATACACTCTTCTGAATGTCGATGGTTAATATAGTATAGCGGTGCATATCCAATTTATAGCAATGTAAGTTAAGAAAAGGTTCCACTCATACAGGCACGAGTAGTCCATCTTCTTCGAATCTGAAAATGATTTACAATGCGTCCTGCCAAAAGTATGTATACGATCCGGTTATGTAGTAAGCTAAAGCCGTCTTCTACTTTCTACAATTATTAACACTTTATGAAGCATTTGGTAATTTCGACTGTTACTAAACATATAATTGCGTATCACTGAAATGCGCATTTTTTGTACGGAGACTTTTTACCATCAAGTGGGCCGTATATTTCTTTGAGGTATGGACGTAATTGCATATGTGTTTGTCCAGACCAGCATCTTCAATTCCCACTGGATTGTCTAGAAAATAGACTACCTACTACTTTGATGAATAGAATTATGAATGGCCTAAGGATAACTAAATGTCCCAATCATGTATTATATATATACAGTAATAAGACTTAGCCACTGAAGGCAAGTGAGATGACTCTGTTAACATTTCTTTAATGTTGTAAACCCGCTTTAGGTCGGGATAACTTGATGTGATTTTTGAATAATAGCATAGTTATAGTAAGTATATGGTTAGCTATCTTAAGAGCAGACGTATTACGGTCTAATCGTTTATATTTGTTAAAGCATACGTCGAATCCGCCTTCAATTTCGACAGCCAGCAAATCGCACTTCTTTCAATAAATATACAAGTGCGATTGGCCTGATATTTAGTTCCAGTCCATTTTTATAGTCTTACTTTTACTTCAATACGCAGTGAGGCTAAATATGTAACTGTGATTACTTTTTCCAGCGCTTAGTGAACTTACATAGCTACTGAGTGCCTGAAGGTCAAGTTTCCGTCGTATTTCTTTGTTTTACATACATCGCAATAATACGTCCCGTAGGACATAAATGACATAATGATGGCGCTAGTGTTCTAAAACATCGGCAGAAGAGTTCAAAATGTGGATTTATTAATGTGTTTTTAATTGAGTTTAAACATATTTTGACGATTTTATTTACACATTCGTATCGCGTAGTAAATAAATGAATTTAAAGGCTAAGCCACCGGTCTTAAATGTCAAAAATAAATAATAATAATTATGTCGATTGTGAATTATAATTGTAAAAAAGAATTCTTTATTCTTAAGTTATTGTTTAATGAACAGGACGAAAAAATATACATACTGATAATAATTTTAGACTTAATCGATATTTTTTTCTTTCTTTTTAACTCTATTTATTATTGTATAACAGTCTATTATTGTTGGCAATAATTTCTATTTATCAATTTACATAAACTTTAGTTATAAGTTGTAGTTTAAAAAACAGTGAGCATACAATATACATATTGATCAATTGGCCGACTGAAATTAACTAACAAAGCAATGTCGTCGCGCACGGTGGCCTTTTTATTTTTACGTTCTTCTTATATTACTTTTTATCCTTTGTTACACCTGTCAAAATTTATTATACTTCGTCACCTGATAGAATACGGACAATTTATTTTATTCAGCTGATTCTAACTATTTTAGAATGAATTTCATCATTTTTTATGATGACTAATTCGCTTCAATTTAATTAAATCAATTCAATAGAATTCTAGTCAAAACAAAAGAAGGGTCATCCTATGTTTTTAATATTTTGTCTAAAATAAAGGGTTATTGCGTTGGCGAAGGGTTATAATAGTTAGAACGATATGTTTTTAATTAAATACGATTACTTTTTAATTCTCACATTTAAAAATAAACAAACTTCCACTATATTGAAGAGAAATAAGATTTTGGCAAAAATACACTTAAGAATGAAAGAGTAAAAAGAAACTACTAAACTAAACGTAAGTACCTTTATAGAGCCTTCTTAATGCCGGGTATGTCTTTCTCTTTTTTATATCCTTGAAGACTGGAGGGCATGCTCTCAATCAAATGACGAAGAGTTTCTTGCGGTATTTGTTACCAGCTCGCTTTTAGCACGTTTATAAGCTGTCTTTCTTTGTGGATGGGTTGGTTTGTGTCTCAGATACTTCTTTTCAATAGCTCCCACAGGTGTTCAATGGGATTCAGGACCGGACTGTTCGCAGGCCTCGGCAGAACTTCAATATTTGCTTCCTTCAGAGCCACTCTGGTGCCTCTAGCGGCATTTACACGACCATTTTCGTGTATTAACTTGAATCCTGTACCCATTCGCTGTGCATATGGCACCACATGAGCTCTAATGACTTCCCCGATATATCGTTGAGCTGTTATTGTGCCTTCATTTAGGAGTAAGTACCAGCTCGGTTCTACCGGTTAGACTTATGCCACCTCATACCATAACATTGGGCCCCCAAATCGACCTCTTCCGTGAATACATGCTTCGGAAAATCGCTCACCTTCTCTTGTCCACACTTTGACGCGACGATCATCACTAAAAATCTTCACTTTACACTCATCTGTAAACAATAACAAACTTCAATCATTCATGTCCCAGTCCAAATGTTGCCTTGCAAATGTTAACCGGTTTGCGCGATGAGCATTGGTTAATGAAAGCCGCATTGTTTGTGTTTTGGAGAACTGTTGGTCTTTATGCAATCGGTTTCTGATAGTTTGGTCCCTGACGCGAGTCCTTGTTGTCTGGCGCAGGCGGGTTTGCAAAGTGCGGGCAGTGACGGTACGCTCTCTACGTGCACTCAAGCGTATGTATGGGTCTTCCGGTGCTGTAGTTACTCGAACCCTGCCTGAAGCCGATTCCAAGCATTCTGGATTGCTCTTCGCGAAAAACCCAGCTGCAAATCAACTGAATGCTGCGAATGGCCTTCTTGAATTAATGTTATGTCCCTAGTCATAATAACCACATCCATATATCGTTGAACTATTGTCATTGTTGCTTTAGAAATGCTTATGCACTCCCACTAATGCAGGCAAATATGAAAAAAACATTGTTAACAAACTCTTGAACTAACATAGCACTACAGATTTCACCACTTGCGTAAAGTAAATTATCAAGTAGAAAAATATACAAGTGGCCCTTATTTTCTTTTGACTAGTATATATTTTCTTCGACTGTATCCTGTTTATGTAAAGCAGTATTTATTTAACATAATGAGGTAGATACAGCCTAGGAAAATATATTGAAATTGTTAGTAACTGTTTCTATTTTTTTCATAATTTGCATTTGTATCAATGCTTCATTCACCTCTGGGAACTGTTATTTAGAATTTGCGGAAGCGTCGTTAACGTTATGTACACACTATGCAACATAGAGGTGCACAACAGAAAAATGATTGAAATTAGATTTTTCTGATAAAATATATCTGAGGAATGAATTTGGCGTTTTGACAGGATTCGTATCTTTCGAATTTACTCCTTACAAAAGTTGATTAATGACTAAATTCTGAGTCTTTATTTCTTGTGTATATTTGTTATGTTTTTGCCTCTGTTTACACAAACTTTACAAACCATAGCCAGTTTTATCAACATTGCTTAAGTGTTCGAGAGAGACATTAACAGTAATATGTACTTTAAAATTTTAGTCTTATTTATGATCGAGCCTTTCTATTCGTCGCTATAGGAGTGTAGACATGGGCAAAATCGATAAAGTGTTAACCTATAATAATAACTATTGAAGTGAGATGATATGTTTTGATGGTGCAGCGATATGTGGCAATTATCGTCTACTATTACGATAATAATGTTGACAATATGAAACAGATAACGTGAGCCACTTGCCGATTATATACCCACTATTTGATAAAATGACTCATCTGTGTTTTCATATGGTTCAATATAATGAAATAGACTACTCGATTAACTAAATATTTTAAGCCAGAATATGTGCGAAAAGACATATTGTTCAGTGACAATTTTATAAAAATTTTAAGACAACTGTGAAAAGCAAATTTTATGATAGTATCAGTATTGTTTATAATCTGCTGGACACGGTTCACTTGTCAGTATGAAAACAAACAATTATAAAATCTAAATAAATTACAATTGAACTTGAATTGAGGTCTCCAAGAGGTCTTGACCACCTTTAAGAAATAATATATCATATATGACGTGATAAATCACAATATACAAAGTTTAAAAATAGACAAGTTTTTAACAGCACAGCGGGCAAACGTTCGCCTCTGTTGTCTTAATATACAATTGTTACCTTATCAAGCAACATATCTTTTGGCGTCAAATGCTTTAAAATAAACGCACAACGATATTTACTTAATAATGTTATTCTGTACATCTGTGTTATGATTATGACCTGCGATCTCTAACCCAACATCATAATTACTTTACTTGTTCATGCCGGTTTTACGAATAAGAATTCTTAGTTTGACTACGTATTAAGCAGAAGTAATATTACGATTCACAATTTGAATATACAACGTTATTCTTACTTAGTACGAAACCTGAAAATAGTTTGTTCAAAATCAGTAATAGAATCGATTACAATAGTTTTTAAACCATGTTATATTTTATCCCAAATGTCTATAAAAATTTGTTAAAATAGGACACACTATTTAATAGGTAAGAAACTGCCGGCCGGTAGGCATTTATCGAACAAGCCACAATAGATAGTTAAATGCTTAGATCATTCATAGTTTGGGACTTCCCCTTTCGGTGTGCACCCTACACCGCTACTCGCACCCCCGTCTCGTCCTGCGGGACGTCCCGCCCGCGCCCGCAGCCCCCGCCCTGGGCAGTGAGCGGTCATTGGCGCATTGGGTGACAATATTTCCGCGAGGACAACGGTGCAATTATATCAGCTAATAGTTTAGTGAGGTTTATTATTTCTGATTCTTTTTTAGTTTTATTGATTATTCTTATGATAATATGTTTGGGGTGTTTCGGCTTTTGTACCAAGTAAGAATAACGTTGTATGTCCGGTTTTTGGCAAAACTGTTATGGTTCAGCCGTTCGGTAGTTTGTATTGAAATAGTTGTAATACCTCATTCTTTTCTACCTTATATTCTGTATGTGCTATTAATTTTAATAATAAGCTTATATCCCCATATACCTCTTGTGTGTCAAACGGAATAATGTTCAACTGCGATTCTTAAGGATATATGGATTATACATAAGATAAGATACCTGACATTTGTAGGTGCTGCATTTAAAAAGTGGATGCAGATGCTCTTGCTATGCAATATGTTAATGTGCTAATCTACTTTGGTGCATGATTAAAGAAATCGATACCTAAAATATACATGCAAATTTAATAAAATACTATAAAATGAGATTATACAAAATTATCTGACTCAAATCAAAACATCCGCATTCAATCGATAAATAACGCATAAGATAATACGCAATTTGTGTAGCATCAGCAACATTAGCTTTAAATTTGAAGTGTCAGTTTCTGCTAAAGCTAAATCAATATTGATAAGTAATATGTACCTTCCTACCAACTCGAATTGTTCAGTGTCTTGAATAGTATTGTAAGTCTTATTGTAAAGATCGGCCATCAAAAGAGAACTTGTCAAAATTCTTATTATTTAAGGTCATTGTTGTAAACGCGGTACGGCGGATATTATATCTACGTCTAACAAACATTTGACTAGAGCTACTGTTAGACGTGATGATCTCTGACGAGTCTATATTTTTACATTAGATGGATCGATAGCAAAATTAAATTATGGTTCACTGAAATTATAATTATTATGAGAAAACTGTTTAAATGTAAGTGATTGTTATTGTAGGCCACTAAATGCCAAATTATATATTGAACTGATCTTATGTGTTTTATTTTATTTACGCTACCCTGATTAGACCCAGAGTATTTAAGTGTTTAGGTTATTTAGAGTGGCAAATGCTATATATATTATAGAGAAATTGGTCGTTACAAGCAGGATCGGGTAGGAAAGACCTTGTAGCCTTAGTCCAATGCCATAGCCAAACTAATCTTTACTTTCTTTCTTACAACAAAAGGTTTATACATTTACAATGTCAGCCCTGATTCCCAAACTAGCGTGAGCTGTATGTTGGGAAACAGTCCTTCCCCAAAACAAATTATACAATATTGTTACAATAATAATATGTATAAGCAAGATACATATAATAGAGCTGAATCAAAAAAGTAAAAATAAAATTAACTATAAGTAACTTTTTGTTAGTTTACGTGTGTGTGTGTGTGTGTGTGTGTGCGCTTATGTAACGATTTGTAATAAGTTTTCCACATCCTTGTAGTCAAAATTCTTAAACCAAAGTTTAATAGTGTTTTTGATTATGTAATTTATTAATGACTTGGTTTTATGCGTTAGATTAAGTTTATTGTACAGTCTAGGTGCAATATTACTATAGTGTTATTGGGCAAATTTGCTTTTGACACTTGGGACTGGACATTTGTCTATCCTTTTACCCGAGAGTTGTAGATAAGGTACGGTATTCTTATGGTATTTTCGAATACATTGATAGAGAAACAACTTCCGCACGCTTAGTACTTCTGCTTTCTCATACACTAAATGTGTAGGGTGGTGAAACGGTAAGTAGAGGAGTACTTTAAGTAAAGCCCGTTGTGCTCTTTCAACCACAATCAAATGTTTTATGACCGCTGAATCCCATGAACATACACAGTAAGTGATTAAGCATTCAGCTAGCGCTTTGTATGTTTGTATCAACAGTTAAGTGTCAGGTATAAGTCTCAAGTCCTTAAAACCTAACACTAACCGTAGTAGTTATATGCTTTTTCCAAATTAGTTTATCATCTATATTAACGCCTAGACATTTAATTTCATTTGTTCTTGATAACTGAGGACAATTACAACGTGCTGGAAAATCAATGTTCGATCGGTTACAAGGATAAGAGTGCAATCTTAGATTGAACGTTTTTGGAGATGAAGCCATAGTTTTACTAAAACAGACGTATTTAGTTTTATCCACATTAAGTGATAATAAACTATCTTCAAGCCATGCGGTAATATGAGACATGCCTTTTTCAGCTAACTGCCGTACATTTTCCCATGTGTTACTATGAAAAACCCCAAAGTGTCATCGGCAAACATTTGTATCTCAGCAACCTGAATTTTATATTTACACAGGTCATTGACATAAGCCAAAAACAGCGTCGGACCCAGGGTACTGCCTTGTGGCACGCCATACGACCCTAAACATTAGTTACTGAGGTGGTTTTCAACTCTAACGCACTGCTTTCGTTCTGTAAGATAATCCCCTAACCACAAAAGTGCGCTTCCCCTAATTCCTAGATTTTCTAGGCGAGTCAAAAGAATTGGAATAGAAACAGTATCGAACGCCTTTTGTAAATCAAGGAATACGCCTACACATTTGTCACCCCTGTCAATGTACGACGTAATATTAGACGTAATTTGTAAGACAGCATCATCGGAGGAGTGGTTGGCCCCAAAACCATATTGATTCTCTCCCAGAAGTTTATTGCTTTATATATAATTAACTAAACGTTTGTTCATAATTTTCTTAATTACTTTAGATCTGAGAATCTACATCACAGTAAACAATCATGCAAGACATAGCGTCTTAGATAATTGTCTAAACTCTAAATAATATCGCAATTCTTTCAGCATAAACGTTATCCATGGAAAGAGTAACAACGCTTATGGCCACTCCAACTAACAAGTGAAAGTTAACCGAAATATAAATCGCATGCTGTCTCAGTCATGTTAGGTTAAAGAAGAGAGATGGCGAGACTTTTATCTTTTAGATAGATGCTATCTGGAGGTGGTAGTACAAGCCCTTAGTATTGAGAACAAAGACATTAATACTATCGTCTACTGAATAAAAGGACGTTTTAGTGATATTAAACGCGTATGGCTTGACGTCTTTTTAGTTAGCGTTCGGCAGAATAGTGTTCTAGGGATTCATAACAAAGCGCAGTGGAAGATCTTGTCAAATAAGTCTGGATGACTGCCTCGGTGGCGCAGGAGTAAATGCGATAGCTATAAATTAGGTCCCAGGTTTGTTTTACGGAACGGGCAAACTGGTTTTTGGGATTACTATCAAGAAATTCTTAGTACTTAAGTTAATAGGCTCGCCCAAGTTACGAAGTAGCTAGAAACATACCTGGCGAAATGTGGTAGTAATACACCAGTGTACCGCTAAAGGGAAAAATTGTGAGGAAACTTGCTCTGTGCCTAGAAGTAGTAGGTACAATTTATAAACATGACTTTACAAACATTCATACAAAGAATACCTAGATTCGGTAAATTATTCGTGGATCACATACCTTCATTTTCGTCATGTAGGAATCAAACCCACAACACTGCGCAATGTTGAGGCGATTACTTGAAACGCCATGGCTCTACAACTATCCTATTACTTTTTATACTACCTAAGGGTGTATAACATAGACAAGCATGATCATTGACAACATCATCCCTTCCTATCATGAGAATGTACCTAAGTGATTGTCTAAGATAATACCAGGTCTTTCACTCTTGCGATGCTGACCCTAGTACAAAGCAATAAAAGACTAGATTACAAGAAGCGAGCAAGCGGTCGTCTCGTCGTTACCGCTGCGCTAAGTGTTATAGGTCCGACTCCCACATGAGACAATTATTTATTTGTCATGTATTTTATATCCGTAAATAGTACATTAGTAAAGTGCACCCGAGTACTGGTAAAGGTGTCTATAATAAAATACAAATTAAAAGTAAATTATAATTTTCAATCGCTAACGTAGGACCATGTACAGATCTGTTGACAAAGTGACGACATGGTTTTCTTAGAACGCAGGTTGAAGTCCTGCTTCATAGATTGTCTTTATAGATACTCGGTTAAAATTTAAATTTACATTCTACCAAAGCATTTGTACTTACCTAATACTCATAAAGTGAATCTTAACATACTTAATAAAAAATGTGTAAGCCGGTGTCCTGTAAGACGGTGGGCTCAACAACGGTGTTTTCCAATTGTACAAACATGATAATTTCAATCATGTGTTGACTTAGTATACATAAGGGCGAAGTCGCACTATTATAGCAACGGCGACGCGGCAGCGACCAAGCGACTGGTGAAAACCAAGGTAAAAACAAACATAATACTTATGTAAATTGGATGGCGTGTAGGTACTTTCTGTCGGTTGTTCAAATGTTTGTAAAATCCTCGATACAGGTAATACATTTTAAAACGACATCTTTCTAATAGGTTAGTAGGGCTAGATACAGTTGTTGAATATTAGGTTTAAATATACTTATATCTCAAAATAACTAGGTACTGTTTACTTGTATGAGATTTATACATTCTCTTACAAACTATTATATACTCTGACATGCATTATAAGTTAACTAAATGTATATACACATATTGTAGGTATCTTTGTAAATATATAGCAGGCAATAGGTACAAGTAGTTCATTCATAGTAGGGGGAGTCCGGGAGACTTGAACCGCTTTTAACTAATAACTCTATAAAATCTGATCAGTGACATTGAGAGCTTTAAGATCTACACCATATGGAAGCCTAATTATCTGGCTAAGATTTTATACTGAAAATAGGAATTGCAAAGAGAAGATAGTAAACTAAGTTGTAATGAAAAATGGGTTTTGGTTCAAGTCTCCCCAACCGGCGGGACACTTGCCCATAAGGTGCGGGACATTTGCCCATACCTTTTTAGAGAGGGTAAATAAAGCATATTATAGATTAGTTATATATTATTTAGACAAATTTAACAATAACTAGAATATTCATAATCACCTTCTAAACAATTTAGTGAAAATACTTAACCAAATGTTTTCAGAGCAACTCCTTAACATAACATTAGCTTATTTTTATTATTTAAATACTCATTTTGAGGTATCTTCTGCTATATAAATCTACAAAACTAATTTAAAGACATTTTTTACTATTAACCTAACTAAGAATAGCTATTAGTCTCAAAGATTAATTATGGCACATGCAAAATCACAATAAGTTTAATAAGTGGAACTTTAGTTCAATTTGTTACTCGTTACATTTTAGTGCAATCGTGACAAATAAACTCTTCTACGTCATTTTTAGTGAGGCCGACACATATCTCATGGACGTACCTACGACAAGAAACACAAAGACGCATATCCATTATCTCATCAGACTGGCAAACAAAGCAAAACCAAGATTCATCTCTATTTTCTTCCCAATCTTCGTCATTAGAACTTTCTTCGTAATTAACGATTTCTTCTTCTGATTCTGTTTCACTCTCAGACTTCTGATATCTTCTTTTCTTCAATATTTGCCTCTCGGATGTTCCTTTCACCCTTTTACTTTTTTCTTTTGTATTCTTTGTATTTTTCTTCTAGTTTGATCCACTGTCTAAACATTCGTTTTGAAGAACTTTACGTTTTGCATTGTCAACTTTTTGTCTTTTGGCCTGATTTGCTCTAGAATGCGAACTATTCTTTCCGAGAAGTCTGTTTGATACGCCTGTGTTTTGATTTGTCACTCTAGTTTTTCTCTTCCTTTTCTCTCTATTCTTTCCAGTCACAGTCAAAGGACCTGATATGCCTGTTTCTTTTAGACAATCAATGTTATCTTTTTCTGGAGTCTGCGTCAAGATTTTGGTCTTGCCTGGTTGCCGGCCTCGACGTCCAGATTTTCTTGGTTCTGCTTTTGGGAACGGCCTAATTATTTCTGGACTATTTGTTTTTAATACTTGACGATGCGACGTTGATGGCTGAGGAGTTTCATTTGATAGTTGCTTATCGGTTTCCATATTTTTCTGGTATACGTCTGAAAGTTCACATTCGTTTGCTTAAGTGACTGTAGAATCTTGTTTCCAACGCTCAGCCAAGAGCAAACGACGGTAAGGGGAATCTTGATTAAGATAAAGGGAATTTACTTCAATAAAACTTAGTTTGGATAGTGACGGTATCTGATGACATGCAGAATTTTGTGAAGGAGGAATCGGATGTTCGCTTATCTCTTTTACGCTAGAAATATCTAGGGAATCTTGAAATGATTCAGTGACATCAAGTTCAGGTGTTGATAATTTGGATTCAACACTTTAATTTCCACTAAATGTTGATATTCGGTTGGGTTGTTCTTGTTTGTTAGACGCCCGGCAGATTTTTTATAGGGACTATTGCTGATTGTCACAATATTGTCACAAACGTTTTCTTGGCTTTCAAGCGACGGTTGGAGAAGTGGAACTGCTTCATTTCTTTCTACAGGTTCTTCATCATCAAGTGAGAAAACCAGCTCGACTTCTGCATAACCTTGTCCTGTGCTAGTTGATGCTTCTTCGCCTGGTAATTCTCTATCGGTTACTGCAGAACACAAAAAGTCGTCTTCCTCAAAAATATCTGGATTGAATGGGTGTATACCAGTTTTTCGGAACCCGCTCAGAATATTAGCCTGGCTGAAAGATTGTGACATTATTGTTTTGATGAATCCAGGTATATTGTAAATGGTTACAGTCTTTCCTGGATTAGACAAAATTCAATTGCTCATTGCAGCGTTGTACCTTGATTTAAATGATGCATAAACTGATACGTCCAAGGGCTGTAATTTGCTGCTGCAATGAGGTGGGAGAGTCAGCAGAGTGATTCCGTTATCTTTGGCAAAGTTAATCGCTGCAGCACTTACATGACTTTCATGATTATCAAGCAAGAGAAGCACACGGTTATCTTTTGAGGCATGCGAGTATTTAGCAAAATGCTCCAGAAACTTCACAAAGCTTGTCGCTGTCATCCATCCAGAAGGATAAGCATCACCAGACGATCCCTCTGGGCCTTCGGCTACAAAAATGTCTTGGTACCTCACTCTTGGGAAAATAAAAAATGGAGGAATCCTATTTCCAAGTGCATTAACAGCAAAACATACGGTTACCAGAGTTCCTCTCTCTGCTGATGTTGCTTGGCCAACTTGTTTAGATTTTTTACTTGCAATTACTTTCAGGCATGCTTGAACTGTTGTGCAACCGGTCTCGTCACAATTGTAGATATTTTGGGGTTCAAATTTGTATTTTTCTCGAACCGTCCTCAAATTGTTAAAAAAATAATTAACTTTTTTTTATTAAAGCTTGTGGCTCTTGACAAGCTTGTTGCCTCTGGTCTTCTCAGACTTATTTCTGGGTTTCTTGCCAGGAAACCTCGAAACCAGTCTTTCCCGGCTGAGTTGTTAACTGACCAACTTTCAGGTACCTTCTTAGAATTTGCTTTGGCGTAGTCGAAAGCTGCATTGCTTGTTTTCTGGTTAAACCATAGTGCATTTTACTGCAGGTCAATAGGTAACTAACGAGCAATTTCTCTTCATTTATATTGAAAATCTGGGAGCATTTGTATTGGCTCCCCTTGTCTTGCAAAGGTGTTAACTTTTGTTCACTTAACAGGTAATACCGTCGTAAAGTGGACTAAAAGTAAAGACTAAAGTACTTGATTGCAATTTGACGAATAGATTTGCCGCCCTTTATTTCTCTGACTGCACTTTCAATCTCAGACTTAGTAAACGGTTTCCTGCGACGACTACCTTCCTTAGGCTTATACTGAAATGGCATTTTCTTTCTGAAACAAAACAAAAACTAACTTAAATAGTATTCAAACTGCAAAGGGAGAGTTGAACCACTGTTCAAGTCTCCCGACTGCAGACTGGTTCAACTCTCCCGCACCCGACTCAAGGCCGTATCTTGATTTTTTCCAACAAATCCACTATCAACTGGAGAACAACACTGAACGTACGATAAAATATGATAATCTAGTAATGCAATAACGTAGGTGTGTGATACATAACTTAATAAATGCGTGCGTAGCAATTAAAATAACTAATCCAAAAAAATTCACTCCGCGACGATAAAAACACCTTTTCGTAACTCACGGTCGAACGCGTCTGTTGACATTCAAAATCGCGAGTTGCTTCTGATTGGCGGGTTACGCGCGTTCATTCGTTTGCCACGCGACGTAATTTGGCGCCTAATTTAAAAAGTTAATGAAAGTGGTTCAACTCTCCCACCTGGGCAAGTCTCCCGGACTCCCCCTATTTTATAAATAATTATGTTAGTTAATGTAAATGTACCTACGTTGTTTCAACATTATGTTATATAATATGTCAGTTATATAAATCTACTGTATCATTGGAAGGTTGCTGGTACTTATAGCACAGGTTTAACCTATTTTAAGTACCAGCTGCAAACAATTTGTACCTAACATGACCGATATGCTTACATTTAAAATTGTATCTCATGTATGTTATGTCACAGTATATATATATATATATATATATATATATATATATATATATATATATATACAGTATTGTAACTCGGCCGTATCCTTGAAATAAATGCCTACAGCCGTGCGGTACGTAAACATGCGATAGGGCTGCCCCCACCTACAGCATTTTAATTAAATCTGCCTACTTTGAGTTTCTATCTATTTTTGTGATTGTAAATATTTTTTATTTTATTTAAACAAATAAAATACTTTGTGAATGGAATAGGAAGTGTTCAATAAAAATGCATGTTGTTTTTTGATTGGTAGATTTCATTGAAAAAAACATGATTATGTTAGATTTAAGACTTAATAACAAATCGGTCTTATAAATTTGCGACTAAAAAATATTTGCGCCTCGACCGAGACGTACAGAATGCTTTATTATTAGGTATATTTTAAAGTATAAAAAATCCGCATTCGAGTATAAAGCTTAATTAAAAATTGTTTTGGGAAACATGGACAAGGAGGAGAAAAAGGAATATCTTTTACTTGGTTATAGATACCTGCAACTACTTTACAATTTATATGGTTAGTTCAAAAAAAATCGCGCAGTTACTGTTTAAAAAACAGCACACCGTCCGTTCGTCACTGCGGCGCATTCGCGACTGGTTGTGTGCCGAGCGCAAGCCGACGCCGCTGCGCCGAAGCGCGTAGGTATGACTCGAGTTCCGACCGTTTGTATGAAGATAGGTTACTGTATATATATGTACTGTGGTTTTGTTCAGTGAAACAATAAATTCATTCATTCATTCATATTGTTTCAAATTGTTCTATTCTATCAATTACATTCCGTAGTATATACAATGTTGTGTACGCACACAGCACGTACTTAAGTACATACATATCGAATTATATTAATATCATATATACAGTCATACATACCTACATAAATTCATGCCTGTTTCCCAGATGGGTAGGCAGAGACTACGGATTGCCATTTTATTTATTTTTTATTTATTTATTTTTTTATTAGGTACACCAACAGCATACATATTTTAAAATCAAAATAAAAGGTACATGGAAAAGGTCTGATACATATGCCAATTACAGGTATACACAACATTTACCACTGAAGCACACAGTTATTATGATATTACAAATTTAGATAAGATAAAACTACTAAAATATAAAAAATATAAAACAAAACAACAACAAAATGGTATAAAAATTGTTTAAAACTTAATTCTATAAAGACGAACTTGTTTTGGACAATATTACACGTCTGTATTTAGCGAGCGGGTCAGAAAACACATCAAGGTCTGGGTATAATATGTTAATTTCATTATATTCAGAGCATATTCTGGAAATCGGCGAATGTTGGCCCAGGTTAGTTTACAGGGTGGTACATGGAAAATTTTGCCAATACGTTGTCTTGGATATTGATATGGTACAGTAAAACATAAACATTCCAGTATGGCTTCACATTGAACCGAGCCGTTTATACATTTATGAAGTAGTAACAAATCGTGCATCGTACGGCGATCGCGTAGTGACTGCATATTATAATATGTCAATCGTTGACTATATGGGCATCTGTGGGATATACCGTAAGAAGTGAAGGCAATTCGCCTGGTAAAACTCCTTTGAATGCCTTTAAGACGCTGGGAATGTACGGCGTATTGAGGATTCCACACAACACTGCAAAACTCCAATTGGCTTCGGACTAGCGCATTGAATAATAGTATTCTGGTTGTTTCTTTAAAATGTTTTGAGTTCCTTAAAACGAAGCCTAGCATACGAGACGACTTATTTACTATTTGATCTATATGTGGAGTAAATTTAAGCTTTCTGTCAATGAGTACACCCAAATCTCTGACTTCCTTCACCTCTTGCAATGCGTTGCCATCAATATTGTACGAAGATGAAACAGGACAGGTTTTTCTGGTATAACGTATGAATGAACACTTGTTGTGGTTCAATGTCATGTAGTTCGAACGACACCAAGCCTGGATGCTATTTAAATCAGTCTGAATGAGAGAAACATCTTCAGAGGAAGCAACTTTTCTATAAATTTTTAAGTCGTCTGCAAACAATTCATAATTACAATGTTTAATATAGTTAGTTATATCATTAATGTATACAATGAACATTAATGGTCCCAAATGGGAACCTTGTGGCACTCCAGAATCGACAGAAAAGGCATCAGAAGCATATCCCTTAACCACAACAGATTGTGTCCTGCCCACTAAGTACGATTGAAACCATGCTAGCATTGGTCCGTGCTACGATACTGACACACTTCACTGGCTGCATTCACTTTCATCACATTCCTCATACCTTCACATCGATTGCAGTTTTGTTTAGCTTAAAGCACATTACTTAATGTCGTATTAATTTCTAATAATACATATAGGTTAGTAGGTACGTGTGACGAAACGTAATATTCTTGCGCGACCGCGCGTAATATGAAACCATAACATTTAACAAAACCATCGCAAGTTGAACAAAGTTCATTTAGCTTTGGAATTGATAAGTCTTTAATAGAACAATTTTGCCTCTTTATTTACCTTATTTAGTCATTTTAATAATTGAATGTGGTGGACCAACAAAAAATCGATCTGAGAATTCGAGTACCAAGGAAAAAGTTAGTAAACATAAATTATGAACTATGACGATATATATTATTATGAACTTGAAATTCGTCTTTAATTTTATGATATTAAGCTAACCCAAATTCTCATCTTCATACAAACGGTCGGCACTAGAGTCATAGCTACGCGCCTCGGCGTCGGCTTGCGCTCAGCACACAACCAGTCGCGAATGCGCCGCAGTGACGAACGGACGGTGTGTTGTTTTTAAAACAGTAACCGCGCGATTTTTTTTAAACTAACCATGTAAATTGTAAAGTAGCTGCAGGTATCTATAACCAAGTAAAAGATATTCCTTTTTCTCCTCCTTGTCCATGTTTCCCAAAACAATTTTTTATTAAGCTTTATACTCGAATGCGGATTTTTAATACTTTAAAATATACCTAATAATAAAGCATTCCGTACCGTACGTCTCGGTCGAGGCGCAAATATTTTTTAGTCGCAAATTTATAAGACCGATTTGTTATTAAGTCTTAAATCTAACATAATCATGTTTTTTTCAATGAAATCTACCAATCAAAAAACAACATCATTTTTATTGAACACTTCCTATTCCATTCACAAAGTATTTTATTTTGTGGCGTATGTAGATACGCACAGGCAACATATAACTTTAAACCTGGAATCCAACGGAGCATCGTACAACTAGCCGCGCCGAAACCAAGCGACGCGCGAAGGCGATCGAACGGAGCATCATACGTCTAGCCGCGACGATATCAAGTTTCTAACTGGTGACGCGCGAAGCTTTCCTCTGCCTTTTATACGTGGCACTACTTTTATACTCGCGAACAGATTTCTAAGAAATCATTCGTAAATGTTAGATTTTTGTTTACTTGTCGCTGATTGGTGAAAATGTTTAATGTACACATTAGTGTTAGCGTTATTTGCATGACTAATAAATGGGATATAAGATAGGTGAAAAGTTGTAAATATATTCTCAGTTGAATCAGTCTGCGTGTTTCATTATAACCCTATCGGTTACCAGCTACAGACCTGGCTTCTGCGCGCCGGCTGGTAACGCGTTAAAATTTGTTTAAATAAAATAAAAAATATTTACAATCACAAAAATATTTACAATCACAAAAATAGATAGAAACTCTAAGTAGACAGATTTAATTAAAATGCTGTAGGTGGGCAGCTCTATCGCATGTTTACGTACCGCGCTGCTGTAGGCATTTATTTCAAAGATACGGCTGAGTTATAATACTGTTACATAGTATTACCGTGACTCAAGTAATGTTTTTGTTCACGCATAAGAATGATCCTTTCAAATCGTATCGAATGTTTGTTGACATTTAGTTTAGTTCTCATTTATTATATTTAGACGATGTCAAAACATTTGATAACGTGTTTCAAACTGCAGCTAAGGCAGTCCTGCCTGCCAGGTGCAGAATGTTTTTATTGTAATGGGATACTTATGCCTTGAATTACACTGGACCGTAAAGAAAAAGGGTCGGTCAGAAAATCTTCAATATCTTCAATAGTGCCTGACCTAGCTTTATGAAATAAAGACTAAATTAAAGAATATTTTAATGTGATTATATGAAAATAAAAAAAATTATATTCTATTATTTTTATTTGTAATAATTGTAAAATAAATAAAAATGCGTAGTTTTTTTAGTATTTTCATAAATGTAGATTGGTTACAAATGTGCCGTTTTCACGCATTTTAAAGATATAAAGATACTTTTGTTTGTTTAAACATGAGTATGCACGCATAAGTATACAAGATGAAAATATAAACATAAAAGGATCGGTCATGTTTTGCCTATAAGACGTACAAATATTTACAGGGGATCTAAGAGAACAACAGTAATTAATTAAATAAATTTATATAAATCATGCCTATAAAAAAATCACAATCAAAATATTATCAAAATATGGATATACAATTAACAATTAAAATATACCTACAGTAATAAGAAATATCAATAGAATTATACAATTAAAATTAAAAGAGACCAAATTAAATTAAATTAAAATTATAAATCAAAATCAAATTAAAATCCAAATCAAAATAAAAATGAAATAAAAATAAAAATTCAGATCAAAATTATAAATTAATTTAATTGTACATGTGAATCAAATGAATTACAATTCTTAGGTATATAAATAATTATCATGTCAGGTTTATTTTATCATTAAAGAATTCTTGTATGTCATATTAAGCTTTTTCTATTTTTTTATTTTTTATAGCGTGGGTAGGCCAACGAACCGACGGATCGCCTGATGGTAAGCGATTACCGCCGCCCATGGACACCCGCAACCCTAAAGGAGTTACAAGTGCGTTGCTAGCCCTTTAAAAAGGAATGAAGGAGGGAAAGGACAAAGGAAAGGATAGGAAAAGGATCGGGGTAACTAGCTCTCTCACTCACCGATACGAAACGCAACAGTACGGGTTACTTACAGTACCATTACTTCACGCCGGTATTCTATGAGATTACGATACGATAAGAGTTGTTTTTGAACTATGAATGCAAAGTCTGCTGGTATCACGTCTACTACGATTACCTATGTCAGATAGCTGAGGAAACAGTTTAGGGTTTGATTTAACAAAAACTGTTATCTCAAAAATATACAAAGAAGGAACAGTGATTATCTTATGTTTTGTAAAGTAGGGCTTAAGACTGTCAGTAATATTTAGTTTGAACATCGTTCTAATGCATCTTTTTTGAGCCTTAAATATTAATTCCTTATTAGTAGAATTGCCCCAAAAGATAATGCCGTACCTGAGTATTGAGGATTGGAGGCCATTGTACGCTGTAAGTAATGCATCAATATTGAGTACTGAGGACAACTTGTATATAGCATAAGTTGATTTGTATTTAGTACTTTGTGTTGTCTCCGCGAGCTCGCAATACTGCTGTTATGCGATTTGGCATACTTTCTACTAGGTTTTTGAGCCGATGCTGCGGAATATTCTACCATTTCTCTATTAGAGCTTCTTTTACTTCACGTAGCGTGATTGGCGGCGGATTACGCTGACGTACACGTCATCCCAGTTCGTCCCACGCATGCTCAATGGGCCAATCCATGTGTGTGATACCGACTTCTTAAAAATAGGCAAACACTATCTGAGCTGTATGCGGGCGGGCATTGTGTTGCATAAAAACGGCATTCTCGCCCATGTCCACTAAAAATGGACCAACATAGTCATTCAGAATTTTAGTGACATATCTTTCTGCAGTTAAAGTTCCATTTTCCATCACCACTAGCTCAGTGCGGCTTTCGGAAGAAATCCCAGCGTCATCCACACGTGAACAGAGCCTCCGCCGTTTGGTACTTTTTCTTCTATACAGGCTCGGTTATAGCGCTCTCCCGGTCTTCTGTACACTCTTTCTTGTATAAACATAATCTAGACTCGTCTCGAAACATAACTCTTGACCAGTCATTAAGAGTATACCATAAACTCAACCTTAAGTTTCTGTGGTGTCTTTCTAGTTTTAGCCATTTGTAGGTCTCAATGGCTTTAAATTTGTTTCAGCCAGACGCCACCTTACTGTATCCGTACTCAGATTGTTTCCTCCAGCTCGTAAATAATGATTATTTACTTCAACAGCCGTAAAAAAGCGTTTTCTCAATATTGTTGACGCCATATAGCGATTCTCCCGCGCCGCCGTCGTCGTGCACCTTGTTCGGCCTAATAATTCGATTTCATTGAAGAGCTCTAACTTCTCCACATCTGAAGAGCCAGCATGGCACAGTTTATTTTCTAAATTACATAGAACAATGTGTTTTTTTGTATCTAAGTCCAAATCCTTCCACAGTTTAAATTTTTGAAGAAATGAAAAAATAACATTATTTTGATTCAAATGTCCGAACCTTTCGTCGATCTTAGTAATTGCGGTATCCAATAGGTAGTAGTGTTTAAAATGTGTTTCCACGTCTGTTATCGGTTCATCCTCCGCCTCATAATTATAAAACCTCCTACGAACGCAAAGGCGGGCAAATGCGAAAAATTCTGCTGTTGTATTGACTTCTTCTGCTATTGTTTTTGCGCTATTAAGGAATTCCTCAAAAATCGACTCATTACGGAATTCAGACAAACTTATTTTTGCATGATCAATCATTTTCACCGCTTGTGATAATACGACGTCTGACTTTTGAAGAGCTTTGCTAACTATATTTATCTTGCTTAAAATTTCAAACCAAATAAGCAGAGAGAGCAGATGAATTTAAGTGACAATTTTTGCCAGTAATTAATTTGCCATATTTCTTGACTCCATATCTTTGCTCCTATCGGAATACGGTAAACAAGGCATCATACACTTTCCCCAAATTAAAACGTAGAGCTTTAACTGCTTCAACTCTGCTTTTCCATTGAGTATTTGAGAGTAGTTTAAGACTTAAAGTTGGCGGCACATCTTTGGCAAATACTTGCCAACATGCTGTTGACGCAGAAAATAAAACATAAATTTCTTGCACAATTGAAAAGAAATTAACAATTTCTAATGAACTTTTGGCAGCGTCATTCACTACCTACCAAATTTAGGCTGTGTGCCGCACAACGTACATAAAATGCGCGCGGGTTTAAGTCTAAAATGCGATTTTGTAGACCTATATATTTTTTCTTTCATGTTTGCACCATTATCGTAACCTTGACCGCGCATATCTCATCATTATATAATAGTAAAAAAAACCAGAAAGTCTTATTTTATTTTAGTCTTGATATTGTTTACATTTAAAAGAACGTACTGTACAACAACCAATATTTGTTCTTCGTGTGCAATATCTGGAAATCTAAAATAATTGAAAAATATTTGGACTGTTTCAATTCCAAAACAATAGCTTTTTTTATTATTTCTCCTAATAATTGTATTATTTTATTCTGAATATTATGGCCAAAATAATGAGGCGTGACTCGGATTTTTGAATAACAGCAATGTGTTCTAGGTATATACAAACAGCTTTAAAAAAATATCAATATCAGAATTGTATATTTAGTCAGATTTACCGCGTAAACCCAAACAATTGTCTAGCTAAAAAATGAATTATGTTGATTATTCGTTCCAGTAGGTACTCCTCAACGTTCTTTTTTCGTTCAATTATAAGCTGGTCCAAGAAATCTACCGACTTATAAAATAACAGTTTTAAATGTAATTTGTTGCTTAACACATGAAAGATGACCAACCTCTTTTCATGGCATTCTAAAGCTATTGACAAATGCTGCCAATCTTTGTAACGTATGTTACCATTAAAAGGAGTGCTATTAGCATGAAAATGTTTTCAATAAAAACAATCAACTGAATCAGTCGGTTTAGAGTAAACCAGCCAGTTTCTTAAAACTGTTTCATTATTTAACATTACTTACTACACCAATATTATCTATACTTAGATATCTGTTTTATGGTTTATTTCATGTTGAAACAAAAGTTACTAATGTAAGAGCCGCTCATGGCGCGCCTTGCTTTGCTGTAACTCGACACATTAAGAAGAGCTTCGGGTGCCAACATACCTAATTCTCTCTCGAAGTGCATCTTCATTGTTGCCTAATTACCTAGTACCTACCTATACTGTAGTTTATATTTATTTGTATGTTATTAAATTTTTCTTGTTATACAAATTAGTTGATTCTTTTGTGCTATTTTCTAATTATTTTAATCAAAATTATCAGACGTTCCTGCTTTATTAAACGCACGAACATGATTTATCTACATACCATAATACGGTTTTAAACGGTCATAATCACACTCCATTCAATTTATTCAGCTATTCAGAGATAATGTGCATAAAACCACAAACTGAAAAAGATATCAGTGTACGATTTTATTTAAAGTGGAGGCATACCTATGTATCTACATAAATAGACTATATAATGTATTTTTGAAAAATAATTGGGGCCAGTGGAACTGACATACCATTTATTATTATACATATTTGCATACTTGCACTTTACCCACAACACACATAGTCATGGAGCTTGTAGAAGCACAGAACAACACTAACAACATAAATGTACCAATTCTAACAATTATAAATTTTAGCGCCTCCATCAGCTGACTGATCGCTTCCCTTATCCCTTGCCCTCACCTCAGATCCCAACCCCGGTTTTTGAATTGAGAAATACATGTTGAGAATAACTCAAACTCTTGTTACTTAAATATTAAGTTTCCTTAAAATGTAATTACATTTGAGTAGGTATTTGGACAACATATACTTAACGCTCAGTTGATCGTACTTTGATTAAATTAGATTCTGTTAAAGTTTTTGAGAATACTCAGTTGGGAATTGACACTATTCTCTATTCAGAACTCGGGGTTAATTCATTATCAAAAATGGGTAGTGCGTGATGTGACGAAATATATTTCCCTCTCTTCTACAATAAAAAAATATACCTAACCAAAAGCACTGATTTATTAAATATATACTTATTCTAAAATATTAAAAATAAATATTTTTGGGGACTAACCATACTTTTAAAAGATTTTGTGATAAAGCAGTAACTAAACGTTCTCAATTTGACGTTTTAAAACTTGTGTGCAAAGTGTTTTATCCATCAGTTCAGTCAATTACTAATTACATAAATTTGAGTTTGTGTTTTTGTATTGGTGATCACAAGTTAACTTATTTAAAAGTTTGTTTAAAACTATACTGACAACTATTACTGTCATTCTAACTTAGTTTTGATACTCGTGAGTGCAATATCGTACGAATTAAGAAGTTCTTGAAGTTTCCATGCTTTTTTACAAGGAATGGCAGATTTTCTCAACGAGCCTAGTACCTCGAAGTGTGATCAGTGAGTATCTAAATATTACTATTATAATTACTTTACCGTACATCAGTTTCTTGAAAATGAGCTTTCAGTATAAGTTTCATTATAGCTTTTAATTTTTAAGTCAGTGTTGGCAAATGAAAGGGTTCAATAAATTCTGATATCGTACAGAAGTAAGTTTTCGACTAAAATGCAATCTTTCTGTATATTTGGTATATACGAACTGCCTTTATTAATGACAGTCATGGCAAAAAGTTCCTATTTATGTTATTCATAAAGCATAAAGTAATTTACGCTTGATTGTGACAGATAATAATAATATGTCACTGTTATCAATCTTTAAATTAAGGTATGCGACATTATTTGTATGTGTTACCAACCACAAGCCATCACTGATTGTATATCTATTGTTATGACTGCTTTGTATGTCATTGAAGATAATCAACATTAATTTTGAGGGTCATTGCATTAGTCAGGAAACATTCACTATGCCAAATATTTAAATTACATAGTATGGAACTGAATTAAAGTCTATGCAACCATACTTATGTAAACATATTTATTTTGGTATATACTTTGGTTGAATATAAGAAATTTATATAAAGTATTTATGTTTTATAACCATAGATTGCATTTGTGTTCGCAATATAGTTATACAAATAGAAGGCAGCTTATACTCCTTAGATACAATGAGTAGTGAAGTATGCTCTCATAACAAAGCCTAATTAAAATGTTTAAATAGAGGATAATTTAATTGCTTGGCGATACATGGTGTAGTAAAACAGTTTTAAGAGTGAATCTATGTTATGTTGAATTGTATAATTATGAGGGTTTTGCTAATGTTTTATTTATTGCATGTTACTATGGCATATATATCATTTATAATTTTCACCTCAATGTTTTAATGTAAAGATGTATTTTATATGAAACAATAAATATTTAAAGATGCCTGACAAATAGGACATCCATAAAAATTCATAAATTGTTTCAAAAAACTTGAAATACAATATGATAACCCTTAACAATGATATATATAAAAATTTTGTTAAACATTATGATTCTTAGTAAGCACTTATGGACTATAATAAATTTATGTCATTTTAGTCACGCAGACATGGCAGGCAGCATTCAGACAATGAGTTAAAATATAATATTAATTATTTAAAGCAATACTCCAAATCATAAAGTACTTATAAATATGTTTGGCTTAAATTATATGAAAGGGATATCATACAAGCATATGCAGAAGGTATAACATATACTTGTAGTCTACCCTACCGAGAGACAAAATACCATTATTCAAAACTGGGTTATAAGTCAGTGATTATGTTAAATGTGGATTGTATTATGTAGACATAACATATGCCATACATTTAGAATTATATACTTTAAAGGCTGTATTACCTAACATTGTGCAATAAATAATTACCTTCACAGTTATATTTAGTAAGCAAATTTTGGACACAATGCCAGATCAAATAGCATAAACTTGGCTACAGCATTGGCATAGTGGCTCAAGTGGTTATGAAGCTAGTGCCGCCGCGCCGGAGGTTGCGGGTGTCGATGCCTGAATCCTAATATAACTTACATTAAAAAATTACAAAGTGCGTTTAACTGTTACACTTTCATGCCATAACTACTACACCAATCATTAGAGTATCCATAAATTGTTGTTCTGAGTCTAGGTGAACTGTTTGCCCTTAGTTTCAAAATCAATAACTTACAAGAAGACAATCCTTGATTATTCTTAGTGCTGGAGTTAACTTTAAAAGAAAGAGAATGTATTAAGAAACTGTATATAAACATGGTCTTCATAAATATAACATTAATATAAATTATTTTGGTTTATTCAATGTAGAAATTTTGCTTTGGTGGTCACCTCGCAAAATTTTAGTCCTAACTGTTTATGCAAATATATACAACAGAAAATATATATACATAAATCTAAAGTAGGAAGTATTAACTGCATTGGTAATTGGTGTTAAAAAAGGTATGAATAACTTAATATTTCTGGCACCTGAGATACAATGCTCGCATTAGTACCGGTGCCAACAACTCATAATACTTGTCATCTGTACTAATATTATAAAGCTGAATAAAGCTGAATAAAAGCTATTATAAAGGGTTTGTTTGTTTAGTTGAATGCACTAATCTCAGGCGCTACTGGATAAAATTGAAAAGTTCTTTCAGTGTTGGATACCTCATTTATCGAGAAAGGCTATAGGCTATATAACATCACGCTACGACCAATAGGAGCAGAGCATAAATTAAAAATGTTGCAAAAACGGGAGAGATCTCTTATGTGAAGCAGACGAAGTTGCGCAGGTCAGCTAGTGTACTTACAAAATTGCTTTGTAAAAAAAATCAGTTAAATTATTATTACCGTGCCTACAGATTTGCTACGTTCACAAAAAATGCACTGTACAGAAAGTGTGTATAATTCTAATGCATATACGTAGTTTATTTATTGGCATATATGTCATTGTATATTTCTACCGTGACTGCGTAAAAAAAAATTCTATTGTCATACTTTTGACGTTCACAATGAACCTTTCGCATACACCATTAAATCAATGATTGAAACAGTTTCTGGCAAATGTCCTACCGTCTGTCAACTAGGAAGCGACCGACGATTGAAAAACTTCTCGCTTATGAAGCATACAAACGATTAAGATGTTGTGTGTGTAAAAGAGATACTTATATACAAGTTCATCGTTAACTATCCACATTGCCAGTGGGATATGAAGCTTAATTGATTTGTAGCAGTCATAAGAGTTATTAAAGATAAAAGCTGTCTTTCAGAACACTTGCCACATTTACAAGACAACTCGCTCCTCACTAATATTCGCCCAAAGGACACGTATGTTATACACGTATCATCGCCAACTGGCACTTTACTTATTACAGATATTAACTTATTACTCACCAACACCAACTATGCTGATTTGATTTGTATAAAATATTTGTTTACTTACACTACATCTATTTATTTACACACGAAATATATACTAAAGTTATTACTTTAGTACATATTTCGTGTGTTCGAGAAGAGATAGAGAGAGAGAGATAAGCGGTCCCACTACTGGCCACGGTCCTCTTCTTAGTGTGAGAAGGGTTAGGCCACCGACAACCTGCACTGAGCCAGTGCCCAGTGAGTGGTTGGCAGACTTCACATATGGTTGTCTATCGTCTTGGGATCGAAATCGAGACCTCTAGTGGCATTCCAACGGGAGTCCCACTAGACTATCGCTGCTACATCGAAAGTAATACTTAGGTATATAAAAATGTATATAAGTACATGTAACATAATAAACGCACATCCTGAAAGTAGTTTGTTCAAAATCGGCTACTGAATCAATTCCAGTAATTTTTAATTTAGGTAATTTTTTATTGAAATCAAACTACTATATACGGATTTTATCGCGTTGTTTATTTATCACTGTGTTACAAAATTTTGAAAATTTTATACTAATACTACTATTGATTTTATTTTACTAATTTATAAGCCAATAAAATTATTTATACTATTAAATCTATTTATTTTTGGTTTATTAATTTTATTAAACACCCGTTTATTAAACATCTGAAATAAACGAAAATGTATCATAATTCAAGGCAATAAGTTTTTGATGCAATAAAGGCAATAATGTTAGGTTTATTGTAATATACCCATACTATCCGCGCACAATAAGGAGAACTAATTCGTTAAATTAAAATATTATTATTTAAGTAATTAAAGAATCATTTTAATAATTATAATAATAATATAAACCCCTCTGGGACAGTCGTTATCTCATCAGGAGACTAACGCGATATCGGAGGGCACAGTACACTAGCTTTAAAACTATCACCTTCGCCTTGTGATATAAACAAAAAATGTATCACCAGGTTAAATTAAAGCGCACAAACCGCAGGGCAGCTTGTGGCGAGCTGAATGTGAGTGGCGACACTGCGGTCCTGAATGCCTCAGAGAGTTGGTAAGGGCCTCGTCCCCGGCTTGCCGTTAGTAGTTGGCTGGGGTGGAACTTCAAGAGCGCCCGTAGGACTCTCAACTCTGGCTTGCCTTGGTCGACCGGTCAGAGGGGGGCCGCTAGAGCTTGGGGATGGAAGTGTCATTTTCAAGGGCATAACTACGGGGAAACCCGCTCCGGGTCTCCGTTGTCACGAGACCCGTGATGGTGAAACCGGCGCCGCACTCCTAGCCACTCGCACTGGTGTTGCCCTCTGCTGCTGGCTTGTATGCCTATAGTGGCTATTCAGGGGGCCCATCTAGTGAGTTAGCGAGTCACCGTCTGCCCATTGCATTGATGCTATAAGAGTATTCAGGGCAGACGTCGTTTTTCATTCATAGTTAGCCATATACCGGTCCACCAAACACCCATACCTATAGCCCATATATTAGAATCCATACGTAGCAATAGTCCTACGCCTGCTGCGGCTAGTGCCGCTGTAGGTGTCCCATCACACTTTTGATTAAAACTCTCGAAGGGCCTCTTCACGTTGGATCCATGTCTTACACGGAGCGGTTTTTTTTTTTTCTAATATAATATGTTAGTAAGTACCTGTGATAAGAGAACCATAATAATAATTATATAGGTATATTTATTATTTTAATGATTATATATTATTATAATTATTACGATTTAATAATCTAATTGAAGTGTTTGAGGTTGTGCGTTATATCTGTGACACGTATATATATTATGGTATTCAATACTGCATTGTAAGTATATATTGTCAGCTGCAGGTTGCCTGGGAAAGGTATATGTTTTATACATTCATGTCTTCGGATGGTATCGGTATGGATTATGGATTTGGCTTACTTCGATACCGACATACGCTTATCATTCACTAACTTTACATTTCCATTCGCTCTTTCAGCAATATGTAATTAAGCGAGTTAATAAAATCAAAATTAGGGAATAAACTGCGCACAATTGAAATTTACGACGGCATTTTCAATTTTTACAATAAATGTATAATTTTTAAAAAAAGCGCTTCTTCGACCTGCTGTTATTATAAATTAAGGTTATTCTTCATCGTATAAGCTACCTAACAGTAAAAAATGCATGTTCACAACCTTATTACAACATTATCTCTATCAACTGTGACTGAAATACATGGACTCACGTTTGTTTTCCGGAGAGGAAGGCAGATACTAAGGATTTACACTTTCTAGGACCCAGGCATTCCTCTCTTGCTTCTTGAATTTAATTATATTCTTCATTCCCGCTTCTCAGTTTAGAGCACACTTAACCTGGCGTTTCGTCAGAATGTTATTGAAGTGTTCAGAAGAAAAGAAAAATAGTAATGTCTCAGCTATGTTAATACGATATAAATCATGCAGATCTTAAATTATCGCAATATTGGGCAAGCTTCTTATTTTTTTTTAGGATTGGATTCTGCCAAAGTTTTGCTATTAAAAAATTTGTACGTACAAAGATTCAAGTCTGGCGCCTAAAGGTTTACAGATTACCAGTTACTAGTATTCTGGCAGGTCTTTTGTTTCATTCATAATTTAAGTATATGCATGCTCGGGTTAAAGCACTCTTTACATGAACTTTCTCAATAATATCTTTGACGTGATCGCTTATAGATCATCCGCCTAAGTCTCTCTTTTCTGGCAGACCTAAATATATGTTCAGATGTTTTAGCTTTTAACTGTAACATATCAAACAATTCATATGGGTCATATCTAAAATAGGAATGAGGAAGCTCGTCATGTCGATAAATATAAATCAGTGTGTTATATTTTCCACAAGCGCATAGTTAACAACTTATCATATCAACCATGTTTATAAGCTTTTCCATTTTTTGGCACCGGCCTTTTCACAGTGTGGGAAGGCATAGACTTAGGCTCGGTCCATATTTGCCTAAAATGTAACTGGCAAAATATAAGTGTCCCTTGATATACACGCGTAAGTTATACAAGTTAGCGGTGTTGATTTGTTGTTATGTGTCGGTCAACAAGCAATTGACTGTATTGCATCTATCAAAGTCGTTATAAATCAAGTGTACACGATCTACATACGAGCGTTGTTTGTATTCGAATACACGTGACTGCATGGATGGCGCTTTGGTTTAAAGTGGCTCTATATACGATTTATTATTGGTTCGAACCCCATATGATATTTTATGCGATAGTCAGATGATAATGGCGTTTCTTAATTTCTCACAGACCAGGGTTCTTCAACAATTTGACAAAAATCTTTATTTTACAAAATACCGCTCCCGCTCACATATAATTTTTGTGTTGCAAACATTACATACATTCACACCACGGACACAAATAACACTCAGACTCGGAATACCTAAATATTTGCGGATGACATAACATTTTGTCCCGTATGATGATTGATCACATATCTTGTACCCACAGCACTCAGCGATGTAGCAATGGCGAGACGAACACTTCAACCACTACGCCATACGTGTGGTCTATAATAATGCGCATAAGACGTAAGAGTAGGATGGAATTGTCTATTCGAAATAAGGACAGTACTGCGCTCTGTCATCGCACAGAGACGAAATCTAATCGGAAAATATAATAATATTTTTTCGTTGACCGTCATAAGTGTCATCTCTGTATCATCTGACCATTGAGTATATTAATATTTAGGAGTTATTTGTTGTCGTAGTATTGCGTCTTCTATAATCGGGCTAACATTAAAAAAACAATCAAATACTCGTATTACATTGCACAACAGCACGTCTGAGGATTGGGTTATGTGACATGATATTAGTCCTACTTTTAATGACAATTTCAAATCTGTGACTGAAATTTCTCTATCAGGTCTAGTTAACAAAATATGTCTCATGGGTCTTTTTATAATAAAACACAGTATATTTAAAGATTATCTTATTTTATTTAGATCTTAAGTTGAACAAATTTTTCTTTTATTTGACTTCCTTGTTACAGCTCAAGGTAGAGAGCTGAGCTTATTATTATTATTTATATACTCGCCGCAAATTAAACAAAAATCATTCGGCTTATTCACACAAACACGACGCAATATCAAATTATATTAAGAAAACTTAATATTGTTCTAGTTATCAGCAAATTTAGTGGAAACTACGTGTAAAAAAGAGCGACAATCAGCTACGTTGAATTAGTAAACATCATGTGATAAAAGTCATTTATCAGACAAAAGTTACAATTTTGTTGTGCAGCGTTATAAGAGTTTGACACATCTATATCTAGACAGTTTGCTTTCAAACTAAGTTTGACATCGTTTATCTTTTTATCGTAGGGGAGGTCAGCTCAAAGCGGCCATAGAAGGCAAAGCGGCCACGCTTAATTTTTCGCTTATTTAAAATGATAGCGTGGTGTTGCCGTTCTGTCCGCATAACCGATCTCCCGCCCCGCACCGAACAGTCATTCGGTAGCGTAAGGAACGAGCGCGTAGTTGCAGTGACGAAATATAATATTTTGGGTGTCTTGTTAAACAAATGTAAGGTAAGTTCAACCTGCTTTGGTCAAACTTCGTTATATTTCAATGAATTTATTACATGTTTACTGTTAATTATCTATTTAGCTACGTTTGTGTTCTATTATTTCTGAAAGATAATAAATAATGTGAGAATAATTAATTATTGCAACAAAATAGCCGAAAAAGGCAAAGCGGCTCGGGTAAAGCGGTCAACTGACCGCTTGGCCCTTAGATAAATTATTATGATTTGATAGATAATGCTTAATTATTTTGTTTAGATGGTTAACAACTATAAAAGAAAAACTACCCCTGACGCCTGCATCATGGGACGAAGATGTGATGGCTCGGGCAGTTAAAGAGGTAAATGAAAATGCGGCTCGATTAAATTTATCGCAATCAAACACGGTATCCCTCGCTCAACTCTAAGAGGGCATTTAAAACAGAATATGCCAGAAATAAACTTGGCAGATTTACAACAGTA
Source organism: Catocala nupta (assembly GCA_963675205.1). Classification (NCBI taxonomy): domain Eukaryota; kingdom Metazoa; phylum Arthropoda; class Insecta; order Lepidoptera; family Erebidae; genus Catocala; species Catocala nupta. Next base: position 39,033,914 of record OY776078.1, read on the forward strand.
TTTACTTTACAACAGGAAGAAAAACTCTTAGAGTACATATTTTACATGGACAACCTCTTTTTTGGCCTCACAAAGGAAGATTTCCTGCAGCTCGTGTTTCAATATGCCGAAGCAAATAACATTCCACATCATTTTAAGAATGAAAGTGCCGAACACGATTTTAAATTTGGTGTCATCTGGAACGTAAAAAAGAGGTAAAATTCGTACAAATACTAAGAGGAATAAGAGAGGAAGACTAGAATTAACGATGATACTGTAAAGTACAGCGATAATGCAGCAACCCAATATTAATTTTGCCTGATTTGTGAAGACCCATACGATGATCCACCCGTAGAGGACTGGATTCGCTGTGGTGACTGCCAGTTGTGGGCTCATGAAGCGTGTACGACATACACCGGAATTGTAGGATACTGTGATAATTGTCAAGAAATCAGACCTGATATTTTTTTAAAGTGAGATTTGTTTTATTTTAATTTTTTTCTAAGAATTTTTTTATGTTTTAGTGCATTCCTTTGATAGGGATATATTAAGTCTGTTGAAAGATTTATGTTTAGACTTAGTGCTGACTAATAAAAATGTTAAATACTAAATCTGATTCAAAGATTCTAAAATTTTATTGAATTTTAAACTAAATATGACAATATGGTTAAGTTACTCTCAAGTCTTATTGTGATAAAAATATGTTATAAGAAAGAACAAAATATTGATTATTTTATAAAAATGTTTAATAATATTTTTGGTATTTTTATTTCGTCAGGCACGATCCTTTTTCCAATACTTTCATGTGCTCTTCGGGGTGGCCACTTTGCCCTTACCCCCATGGCCACTTTGGGCGACCACTCGGGCAAAGCGGTTTTTTGACAAGTTTTCGTAATTCACATTTTACATAGTCATTTTTAAATTGCCACGAATTTGAATTTCGCATCATAAAACTTTAAGAAATTCTCTGGCTATTAGTATTGAATTATCTTCAAAAGTTTATAGTTTGATAGATTTTTTTAAAACTTAAAGATAAGGTGGCCGCTTTGAGCTGACCTCCCCTAAGGATGGCAATCAAAGGCAAACTGCTGGATTTATCGTAACAATTATTATAGACGTCAAATGAATATAATGAAACTGAGTTCTCTTAACTTCTCTTCAATATGCAAGGTATAAGTAAATTCATAATCGATCATGCTGGAACAGCGCGGGTTGGCAGACCGCATACACATTAACATTCGCGTGAACATTATGGACTATTCTAAGAAATACAGATTTATGAGGCTTTTATTTACTGTTGAAGCGAGCTCTAATTAATCGAAAAGCCGTAGGTTAAATCATAAGCTTCCATGTGGCAATAAAATAGCTTCCACATAAAAAGGAATAACTGCAAACATCGCTTCATTAAATTCATCATGCTTTAAAATATTGTAATGTAATACTGCTGTCGTAGTAATATTAATCATAATCAATAATATTAAGCACGTAAAATCATCCCTATTTTTTATTTATCTATCTACTGGTTGGTTCCCTATCCATTAGCATAAAATTTTAAGACCTAATATAACTTAGCATAATGTTGTTTGGCATAATTATATTTTCGCATAATATAATTACGCATAACAGCTTACGCATAATTTTTTAAGCATAATTTCTCTAACCATAATAATGATTAAGCATAATATTGTAAAGCATAAATTTATTAAGCATAAAGTTCTAAACCATAACTTGTTTAAGCATAATATCCTAAAGCATAAATTGATGATGTGTTGAATGAGTTTCTGTCACGGCTCCGGCGCTGCGGGCCTCCGGCGGCCCCACGCGTGCTAATCGTCGCAGACGGCTTTCGCTCACCACCGCAGCTTCGGCTTGTTGGCCGGCTTCGCCGGCCAGCCTCAGCCGCGGCGGCTCGCTCGCAGCCGCCTGCTCCTCAGCCCGCGGGCCGCCTCGCCCCTACACGCCTACGCGATTTTAAATAACACTCTAGGGGTAGGACAAACAAGACTACGTAAAGTCGGTTTTGCAGCAATTCGGTTCTGTGACTAACTTTTGTTGCACAGCATATTACAAGCAATTGCTAAAAATATACACCTAAAATAAATAATTAAGGACTACTATTTCAATCAGTTAACTTCTATCTGAGTTAACTTCTATTATGCTAAAAGTCTTTAGGCCTACTAACGTTATGCTAATAGTCATTAGGCCTACTAACGTTATGGGAATCAAATTTATGCCAAAACAAATTAGTCTTTAACATGATTATGCCAACATAAAATGTATGCCTAAAAAAAGTATGCAAAAGTATTATTATGCCAAAACAAATTGTGCCAAAATCGTTATGCCGAAGTATATTAGGACAAAAAACATTATGCGAAAAGGAGGGATCCCCTACTGGTTCACTCTCTGTGAGATTTTACGACATTACATTATTAAAATTACACACACATTAATCAATAAAATGCAAATATTTCAAAATCCACTGCACCGGTACATACTCGTACATATTCTGTTAATATAATAAACATACAAGTTTGATGTTTGGATGTTTGTAATTCAATCACTTGTAACGAGAACGGATTTGTTTGAAACTTGCCTCATATTTCATCCGAGTCCTGGATTGAGATATAAGTTAGGTATTTTTTATTTGACTGGATTGCGTGGTTGTTTAGGTGGCCGCCTCGCTACTGCCACTGCGCTGAGCGGTCGGTGCAAGTCATTTTATGTGATCTACAAATATCGGTTGCCAACCAAATCTGTTTACAATAATACACATATAAGCTACGTAAGTCAGTCACAATCAGTCTGTTGATAACAGTTCAAATTATTGATTATGACCCAGTCTATAATAATCAAAATATACTGACCTACTTTAGGTATTTTTTTGCAAATTTGATCGGTATCAAGCTTAAGTATCTCTTTATCGTTGCTTGAGGTCGCTTGCAACGCCGCATTAACACTTGCGCGGGATCCTGAAAAATAACAACAAATACATAGCTGTGTGTAAACGCAAGGATCAAAAGTTACTGGTCTCTGTTGGCAGTAGGAGACCAAAGACTAGGAGCCATATTACCAGGAATGAGATAGCGTATTACAGAGTGTATGACATAGCTTTGTCTCGCGCATATAATTACTTACTATGTTAAGTATGTACCAACGGAACTGCATCTCTTAGCAGAATTAGCTCATTTAAAAGTTTCGGTAATTATATTATATATACTGTAATTACAGTTAAAATTTTTTTAAAACTGCAGAGCAGAGCTGCAATGATTGTCAAGTTACGATCTTTGTAGTGCCGAGAGTAACCCTTAGGTAACCCAAGAAAGGCAAACACCTCTGACATTTCACAACTTGGCTTCTTATTTATTACTTGTATCAAGCTACATCATTAGGGTATGCTTTATATACCCGTTTATCTTAAGGTGTTCTTAAAGAATAAAATATTTTTAAAGGAAATATGTATTTTGGCTATGCACGAATGTTTTACACGCATTTGGCAAACAGCTACAGGCTATGATAACCGTATATCTTGAAACGAGTCCTATAATAGTTTCTCACTATTATGATGTACAATACAATTAGCTATATTATAAAACACTGCCATTGGACCAACCGCGTCAGTTTAAAACGTTTGCCAAATTGTGAAGAAAGCTGATGTACGTTTCGCTAGCAAGATCTTACGCTTAAGGTTGGTGCCACGAAACTGTTTTAAAAGTCAGGGCCGAAATCATTACATAACATCAAGTTTATGTAGCCTCGAGAGATGCAGCAGTCATTGTCATTATTAATTAGTATGCTTGTATAACACACAAAAATGTCCATGGCCTTTGCTAAGTGATCTCATAATAAATGTATAGACACACGAAACGACAATTGACAGATGACGACTTGTTGTTCTGATTGTATTGAGTCTTTACCGTTTTGTATGTCGAAAATTGTTAACGTCGTATTTTTCATACAAAATATTAGTGTGACCTATTGAGTGTCAGCGGCACATTACTGGCATTCCAACAATTGATAGGTTAATGGCAAACCCAAATTTATGATATTTTATTAGTATAGCTGCATAGCTTTACACAAGTATGGTTTCTCTTAAGTTATCAAGAACGACCCATCATGTAATAACGACGGATTGATCAAGAAATTCCCAAAAAGCTTTTGACTGTGAACTATATTACAATAGAGACGTTTCTTCAGTTGAGTACGTCCACCTATTGGAGATAATGTCGTGCCTATCTCCACCTCTCTACAACAAAAGAGGGATTCCTTCAGCTTGCCAGTTTCAACGATTACAAAGCCGAAAGGTTTATAATATCGAACATCTGTAAGTATACAAGTCTGTCTATACTTCTAATTAAATTCGGTGCGAGTTCCAAGATAGTCTAGCTTTCCCCGGGACTTCACGAGTGACAAACTCGGTGTTTTCTATAATTACCACTGCTTATCCTGCTATACAAGTGTAACAGTGTTAGGAGACCGGGCAGGAATAGCTCCAAAAAAGTAAGGACGTGGCCCGTCTTTAAACCTCCGATTACACAAGCAGTATTCAATCATCATAGTACTATGTAGTAACACATACTACTAATAAAAATACCGATAAGCGGTAAGCATAACTGCTTTGTCAAATTGCTAATTTACGCGTCAAAAACAGTTACGCACACAAAAAGGTGTTAGTTAAGATGTTACAAAACGGTAACGGCCAGTACTGTAGATAAGGTGCTTCGATTCCCAGATCAGGCAAAATGCTATTGCGTTTACTGTCAATACATTCTCAGCAGTAGTTCGCGAGTTAAAGTTTGTGACCGGAAAGCGAAAATAGGCTAGCCCCTTTTTACGTGTGGCTTAAAACCATTGTTGAAGAATTGTAGCTGTAATATATTTCAGCCGCAATTTAAACACAGAGGTAGGCAAAGAGGTATATACCTCTTCAAAAATATAGGCGTCAAACTATATATGTAGGTATAGTATATGTATATTATGTATAGTTCATAGAGCTAATACATGCTTGTTTAAAGCCCGTCGTAGAATCTGCAACGCGAACATTTTAAAGGCAAGATATATTTGTATATTGATACAAATATATTTTGCCTATAAGTGATTATATGTTTATATTTGCCACCCTATATTAAGATCCTTCGTCATATATTCATATGTATACACTCATCCTTATGTATCAGTGTATATGTATGTATCAGTATATATGTCCTCATGTTTCTCAGTCAGGGGGCCAATCAGTACAGACCGGCGACACTTCGAACCAGTGGGATCTTTTGTGTCGACTGCCCCAATAACTACTGCCATAGATGTTCATGGCAGCCAGGACCGACGGCTTAACGTGCTTTCCGAGTCACGAAGCAGGCGATATTTGTCAATCAATACTAACAACACATAATCAACAAATAACAACACATAATTTCGAAAAGTCATATAACTTCCGAAAGTCAGTGCGCGATGTGTGTTCGAACCCGAGACTCTCTGTATTGCAGTCTGTTGGTCTCCCCACTGAGCTATCGCTGCTCCCAATAGGGCATAAAGAAAATACGGATTTATACTCGCCTTGATCTTGGCATACCTATCATGATATTCATCGTATACGGTCATCGGTCTCACATAGTCTAGTGCTTGAATAGTATACTTATATGTTACCGACAGGGCAGGCAGAAATGTAATAAACCCTTATTTCGGTACATAGCTATGTTTTAGATCTTGTTTCTCTCAATCTAATACTATAGAGCACTCTTACAGACTGTATCACTTATTATTGTTGTACCCAAATCGGGTAAGGAACCTAAGACTACAAGTTCAACAGTCGCGTATACATCCCTAAATCAAATAAGTATATTTCAATAATGCATGTACATATATATGTTACTTAAGGATCCCACAGATGGTTGCGGTACCTATCGGGTCCAATTGTGAATCTAAACCATCCAGGAACCCACTAAAACACACAAAAAATGTTATCACAATCGGTCCAGCCGATTGAAAGTAAATCACTGACATACACACGCACAGAAGAATTATATATGCATTTAAACATAATTAATCAGACAACAAAACATATTGACGGTACAAATAACTAGTATAATCTTTCATCTGCGCACGCGCCGCCGTCATTCACTGATGACGTCCGGAAACACTAACGTGTAAAGCTAATATGCGTGAAGGTGACATGACTCAATGTCAAACATTCTCATATGTTCTCTTATACTGACTAAACAATACATTATAATACGCTGTACTGGTTGTAGAATTTGATCAGATGATATGACTGGCAATTCTGCAAATGTGTATATAATGTAAGAAACGGAAAATCAAAACTAGTATCTGACGTTCAACTGACTACATCCCTAAATAAGCAGCGATAGATCAAAGGATCACGATCGGCAGCCGTGGGTTCGTAATACAAATAAAAACTAAAAAGAAATTACTTCTAACATAATCAGTTAGCTTAAGGAGAACCAACATTGTAAGTATCTTTTAAAATATCGAATAAGCAGTTTAAAACAATTGTTTAAAAAAAATAAACATATTATATTGTTTGATTAAATACAAATAATTAGGATGATTCAGGCCAGGGGCAAACTCAGTCAAAGTAGCCAAGGCAAGTCAGGTTAACTTGCCTTACAAACGACCTTATGTTAGAGCAAAACCCTATTATTAGACACTATAAATTGTGTAAGATGGATATTTATTCGCGGGATTGAGTAAGCGCTCGATAACCGTTGAACGAATTCCTATGAAATATTTCATATTTTACTTTTTATCCCATAGGTCCCCATGAAATTAGCCCCATGTCAAAACTGCGGACAGGAACTGTTCAATCCTTACTGTCCTTATTAATATTATAAATTCGAAAGTAACTCTGTCTGTCTGTCTGTCTGTTACCTATTCACGGCTAAACCACTCAACCGATTTGAATGAAATTTGATACAGAGGTAGTTTAAAAAGCTGGGTAAGGACATAAGCTAGGTTCTTTTTATTGATGAAGGTACCACGCGGATGTAGCCGCGCGCCAAAGCTAGTAAATAATAAAGGATATCAATTTAATAGTTCATTATATTCAGTCGATCACAAGCATGCTTTCAATGTAATTTGGTCGTTTACATATATTATACATAAATATATGCTCATTTCTTAGAGTCAAGTGTAATTAAATAACACCAGATGGATTACAGAATATAATAGTTGGTATTTATGTATTTGCTAAACATGTGTACATATGGTACTTACTTAGTTAATATAAAGGTATCAACATACGTCCATATTATTATATTGTCTTTAAGCATTATATTTTCATAATTGTTTGGTTGAAATATACCTTCTATCCTTCTTTCTCTGTTTTTCAAAATATAAACAAACAAATATCGTCCGTGATTTAATTCTAAATCCACTGGACAGACCAACAATTTAAGTTTTTAGACCTTCGCGATTTGTACACATAGGTACTTAATCTATACTAATATTACAAACAGAAAAGATTTGATTTTAGTTTGTTTTTATGTTTGTTTTTTTTTTTTTTTTTTTTTACTACATACACACAACACCATCTAGCCCAAACTAAGCGAACTTGTACTATGGGTACTAGACAATGGATAAACATATATATATATATTTTTTTTGTAAATACATTCGTATTATATATAGAAACACCCAGACCAAGACAAACATCCATGTTCATGCACACAAATGTTTGACTTGTGCGGGAATCGAACCCGCGACCTTAGGCGTGGCAGTCGGTTACACTAACCACTACGCCACCGAGGCTTTGACTAAAAACTATTCAAACGATTTAAGAACTTATTTTGCTAATAGGAGTTATTTTGTCACCGAGTACAGGCTATATTTTATTTTAAAAGTACCGTTACTAACGTAACCTAACAACCTCAGCGGCGTAGCGTGGGTGTCAACCGCTCGGGGCGGAATTATTTTCTGCCGCCGTCTAATTTAGGAACTTCAATTTAAAATACTATAATTTTTAATTATTCTAAAGAACTTTTCGGTAAGGATAGTCATAAATGTTGTGTATTGCAGTTCTAATATTTACAAGATATGTATTATTATTAATTATTGTGAAATTTTGCCGCCCCCCCTAAATGTGCCGCCCGGGGCGGGCCGCCCCTGCCGCCCCCACTACGCTCGGCATAGCCTAACCTACTTTTACATAGCCCCGAGCAAAGGCTTGTATAATATAATATTACATGTCTTAATCAATCCTAACTAATATTATAAATGCGAAGTTTGTTTGTTATGCTTTTACGCCTTAACTGCCATAGGGTATGTAGGTACCTTTCATCCAGCAAAATGTACTATTACTAATCTAACTTAACCTACATTTACGCGAGCGAAGCCGCGGGCAATACCTAGTATAAAGTAATTTTTATAATCTCGTGACCACCATAAATGCAAGTCAGTCGGAACGTCGACAATAAATAGGTTATCTTTAAATAATTATGAACACCGATCCTTTATCTAATACTAGGTGACCCGCGCAACGTCTACTTTACATAACAGAATTTGCCCCGTCTTGGTCTTGGTCGTAGTGTGATGTTATATAGCCTATAGCCTTCCTCGATAAGTGGGCTATCCAACATTGAAATAATTTTCAATTCGTACCAGTAGTTACTGAGATTAGCGTGTTCCACCATACAAACAAATAAAAAAACAAACAATCTCTTTGGCTTTATAATATTAGTATAGATTACATTACATAAGAATAACAATTACCTTTTATTTTTAATCCTTAGTTACACTTCTAATGATTGCTAATTATTATAAAGAAGATCCGCGACAAAGGGTTCTTAATTCGTTAGTACAGACGTAGATAGCCTGTCTTTCTGAGCGTTAAGAAAAGTTACGGATTGCCACGAATATACAAGTATCATCACTCGTGCAGTCCCAATACATTCTTAACAGGTTACCTAGCCGATGGATTATATAATTATGAACATGACAGACGATTTTCTATTGCGTGTATCACAAATAGAAAAAAAGGTTAACACACCCTCGTTGCTTTAGCGTAGGTACCTATTCATAACCTGGCCTTTCGTCGGAATGTCTCAGATGTGATGAGAACTTTCATATAGGTAATTTATATCCAATCCGATCTTTCTTCGTTTGCTGATTCCACATGTCCAAACTGTCTTAGGATGCCTTTCTCAATTCTGGTCATTCTTCTTCACGTCACAGCAAAGCTACACCTTTTGCTGCGTCTTATAAGTTAGAAGTTCTACAGACCACAATACCCATTATTATATCCATATTATCTACCGGTCTTTAGCATATAAAGTGATTTTATTTGGTTTGAATGTATTTTCTGCCCTATTTCCTGACTGTCTTCTTTGTTGTGTGGCATATGTTTAGGCTGTTTTCGTTTTCTGGATATGGCTAAATGTTATTGGGATTATCAGTTAAGTCATTCCTACATCCACGAAGGGCTGGCAGAGGTTTATTTCACCCACATTCTACCCAATGTTTAATATAAGCCCCACGTAAGTTATTCTCGTGTCAATTATCCAAAAGTGCAGCTAAAATATTTCTATCAGGAAAATGTAATATCGTTTTACCTGACAAGGGAATCGATCGCCCAAGTTCACTATCGTACTCAAATATAAATACAAACTTGTGTGACTTGATCAACGAGACATTCGGACGAAACCCGACAACTATGTAGGTACCTAATGATTATTTTTAATTTTAAATATGTGTGATTGTGAATATAATAAAAAAGCATTTATTATTATATATGCACAGAAATATGATAAAAAGCAAGTTATGCTATAAAATTATTTTATTACGAAAATCGACTACGTTTCTATGTGCACAATTTTTTTCTTGCTTATCTTTTCTGTGCCGTGCATAGAAACTGACATCTCACTACAGAATATAGATGCACGCACGAAGGTAGTGTACCGCTAATGGCGAATATTAGCTGACGTCACACCGCATACGCAAATTATTGAGTTCATTGCTTTATTATTCCAAAGTCTAAGGCATGCTCAATGTTAATGTTACACTAAATAAACGCATCACCACGTCAGCCGTCGAATCTCTAGCGGAATACCTAATCGTAATACTGTTTTGTCGAACTCTCAAACTCGAATGTTTTTTATACTATGACGTCATATCACAAATCTTTTATCATCGGCAACAAAACAAATGACGTCGACTATGTTGAGGTGGAAACAAGAATCATTTAGATTACGTATAAAGTCGTATTGTACAGAAAAATCATACGATGAGTCATTATGTGAATGAAATACTTATGTACTTTTTAGTAGTTTACGTTTATGTAGTAGTAGGTAATAGCTATAACATACATACCTACAGACAAGTCTTTTGTGTAATTATTTTCTCCTTATTTCTTTCTGAAATATTCAGCCTTCTTGAAGCCTTGTTCATAAAATAACACGTCGACGAGCATTTCATTTGTAGATAGGGTATTGTGAGCGATTTTTTAGTTGTATGTTATTACGAAAACAGGTAGTCGCGAATATTCAGACTTGTTTAAGATTGACAGTTACTTATTACGGTAGACAATTACGACTATGTTATTAGGCCTTAGGCGCTTGTAAGTTCAGAACTCGTTATAATCTTTTAGTGGCAAATATACGATTAATTTTTCGACTTTAACATTACAATATTACAATCAGTGTAATATTGTCTTACGTTTACGCAAATTTTTAACCGACTTAAAAAGGAGAAGGACAGGAGGAGGTTCTCAATTCAACTGTATGTTCTTTTTTCTGTGTGTTACCTCATAACTTTTTTCTAAGTGAGTCGGTGTCAGCCGCCTACGCCGGATGCTGCGTCTATAGTGCCAATTCTGTTGTCACAAAATTCTCTTATCTTAGCTAAAAATCTCTAAAATTTAGTTTAGTCCTGTCACTTTTAGCGATTTCAGAATACGAAATGCCGTTTGACAGGACTAAACTAAATTATAGAGATTTTTAGCTAAGATAAGAGAATTATGTGACAACAGAATTGGCACCAATGTCTCTAATTGTGCATGCCAATGTTATGTTATGATTATAGTAAGACATCTCATGTTTAAGTAGTTACAAATTTACCTTGGCTGCCACCGACTCCATTAATAACAATAATTTAATTATTAACAAGAATACGCAAATATTTTTTAATTGTTAGTGCATTTTTTGTTTTAGAATATTCTTCATTGAAGTCGGTTTTCTTTTCAATTAAGATTTTATTTATTGAAAATAAACTACTTTATGTGGATTTAATCACGTTATTTATTTAACACTTTTATTTCATAACTTTGAAACAAGCAATGTAATTTTTTCTTTACAAAATCTCTTTCTAAATAAGTCTGTGATTCGCTAAGTAGGTACAGATACATTCTAAAAGATAAAAAAAATATGTTTATTAGTAGACGCCTGTGTTTGAGTGTGATTGTTATTAAGAAATTCATTATTATTATGTGCTTGGTAGAATTGGATAGGCGTAACGCTACTCTAGATGTTCTAAACTTATTTGCTTTAACAACCTTAAGCGGTAAGCGTAGTCGGTTGGCGCATGTTTAGAGCCTCGAGTTATTTCATCCACACGCGCTTTTAATAATTCCTATCTCCCGCTTTAGATCGTAAAAATTAACTTTAAACAAGCATGTTGACTTCACGAGTGCAGCTGTGGTTCAGGTGTTCACTGGCGATACTCAATGTCACGACCATTCAGCCTTTGTTGCCCACACGGGGCAAAGGTTTGCGCGGTTCACAAATATTTGTACTGATTGTACTACATGATCTTAGTTTAAATTTTTATAAACTCACCCTCGACACAGAGTCGTCCGTAAACCCAGTAATGTGTTTAAAATAAAAATACCATTACAAAAACAAATCTCATTCAGCCTCCTACAAAGTAGTATAGAGGTACCTATACATTGTTTATTTATGGTACAAGTCTATATCATATGCATCACGTGGTATGCCATGCCCGCAGTGAAAATATATGCAATCAAATGCAATAAGATTATGATTTAGTCAATTCAATGGAGACATGTATATGTATGTATGTATTATCATGTTACAGTGTCTTGTAAACGTTCGATGTTTATTTTTATGACTTAACATCACGACTTTATGTTTCGGAAGAATAAGCAGAGTCATGATTGATGGTATCAGCTGCGTAAAATAATAATAATAATAATATGTGAGAGAGTGGAATATACGATCGCCTCGTTGATCCCGTCGTATCATTTTGTAGTCGATTATGAGTTTGTGGTTTTGATTTCTTCGTGAGTAGTGTAGTATGAGTCCTTTCTGTTTTTGGTAACAGATCTAGGCAAGTAACGTGCCTGTTAGTCAGTAAGCTCATCGCCAAGACGTGGAAGTCTATTAGCGAGTTACACAACTTATTCATATAATATTCGACTAAAACAAGAAATTAACAATTAGGTATTACAATCAATAAGATAACATTCTATTACACTCGCTGTACAATTTAATTAAAAATTGTTTTTTTTATTTGTATACCATATTATGTGGTAGGACATACGGCCTTATAAAATAGCCGTAAGAACTGTATACTAACCTATATTCCACAAATAACTGATTATAACTCATTGGTTTTAAAAACAACAGTCGTAATAGCAAAGCCTTATTGTAAATTATATTATTAGGTACATAGTTTAAGTAATTTTATTAATCAACATGGCTTCATTGAGCAATATTATAGGTAATGTAATATAGGTAATGTAGAATTTATATTATAAATCTATACAAATATTATAAAGAGGAAGGGTTTAATATTTTGTTTGTTTATTTGTATGTATTTCAATCAAAACTAGGAAATTAATTTTAAAATTCTTTTACTATTACAAAGCTGTATTATTACCGGTAACATAGACTATATTTAACTTTAAAACAGGTACTGCTACTAACATAACGTATACTAACCTAATCTACTATCACGCGGGCGAAACCGCGGGCAAAAGCTAGTTAAGTATAATAACACAGTAGGTATATTTCTTACCGAAGTTCTCTCGTTTAAGGCTGGTTTTACAATGCGAATCCCAAGGTTAGATCGGGAAGCCTTATGCGGTAACTCCTTTAAGACCGTATATGCTTTGTGGCCTGTTAAGATCGGCAACGTCGCAAATAAGTGTCATATTTTGAGGGTCTAATACGTAAATGTAAATGACTACACGGATGACGCAGCGGTTTAAGTGGTGTTGTGGGTTCGAATCCCACACGAGACAAAAAAATGTGAGATGCAAGAATGGTTCATCTCATCTCACAAAGAACATCCAGATGTTCTTTGCGTCTGTTGTTTGAATGTGCGTAAAGTCTCCCGCGACGCAGGAATTATTACTAGTGCGGGAGTTGTTAAAAACATTTATTTGGGCTTTCATTTCTAAATGTTTATAAAACAGTAGTGTATATAGAGTGTAAGCAACCTGACAATATGTCACTTATTTCTGACATTGCCGTTTGCGCCACTAGGCGTTAACGCTCTTTATAATTTAGCGCCGATTAAAGTTCTTTCTCTTTAATATTATGTCTTATTTTAACCTAATATTATACATTGAAATTACGAAGTACATCTAGACTATACGAAGATTATACAGTTTTTTATACTGCAAAGTGCAATTTCTGAAGCCACTACACAAAAATCTTATTTTTATTTTATATTATATATAGAAGTGATACACTTTTTTGTAGCAAACAAGACAGCCAGCTACCTAATGCTGTGTCCACTGAAAGGCAAATAAATATATAGTTATAATATATAAAACATAGGGTTTACCTGCTACCCGGCTCATATTGTTTAAATATATTTATATTATTATACCAAAGAAACGCACGTATGTATGTAACAGTTCGTTCATATTAATTACCCCACAGACATTAGTGTGAGTTTAACTTATTAAACGTATTAATAAGTTAAACAAATAACTCATTTGATTATAGAGCTATAGTAGATACATTTATAAAAGGTAATTAAATTATTAACTATGTACATATAAGCACAATTCTTTAAAACGTATACCTGAAATATTATAAAACAAATAAAAAGAAAAAGAAAACTAAAACCCTCTAATAGGCGTCATAGAATTCCTCCGCGTCACAGTCGACTGGTAGTATGCTCAGAAGACAATGCTTATTCCTTCCGCGAAATAAAGGGCAGCCCTCCTAGTCACGGGACGCGTCGATTAACCTTATTGCTATGTTTCTATAGAGAGCACGAGCAGTGGGACCCCATGACCCTACCGTTTCGACTCCAAACGGCTCAAAAATATAATCCCCTGCCAGATTGATGCCAGGGGATGTCTAACCGAAGAAGAATCTGCTGCCCACGTAGTCCTGGAATGTCTGGGTGTAACAGTACAGCGTAAGGAAATTTTCAACAACCCGAGGTCACTCCGCGAAGCCTGCGAAGACCCCAGGAAACTTCTATGCTTCTGGGCGGAGTTGAGCTGGCTAGGTATCTCCGTAACCGGCTGACTCTCACGCATAATGGACCAACTTAGAGTTCAAATGCGGAAAAGGGAGTCCAATTACAAATTACAAGGGTGTCGGCAAACGTTGCGTCACACACCAAGGGCTTACCCATCTTCCAAGGCCTCAATGACATACAGTCCGGTCTCTTCCCATTGTCACGTGCCAAACTATTATGTTCAAGATAAGCTGGCACGCCGCGGCGGTGACAAGAGCACGACGGATAATGTCATTAAGGTTAGCGTGCCGCGAAAAACGACTGGCACTCCTGCATGATACATGATAGGCCATGGTGGCCAAGGCCAGAAAAAGTACATATGTTAGGTCTTCAATAACATGTCAACGATATTTCTTAAACGTCAAAACTAAAATAAATTAATAAACTTACATTTTGCCGGGTAAAAATGGATAATGACATATTCCTAGACCCTATACCGCTTGCCCGACAGAAAAAACTCAATAACTATTTGCCTGCCTCGGGTATCGAACCGAAGCCCTCGTGTACAGTACAATCGCATTCACTATCGCTACACCACTAAGATCTCTATACAAATATATTCCACGTGGATTATGCGGTTATTCAATTAATTCCTAAAGCGATCGATTTTGTGGGGATTTGGTGTGGGTTGCTACTCGACAACCATATAATTGTCATTATTAAGTTAAATAGGTATAGCCTCACCTTAGGGTACCTATATGAATCATGAGCAGGTTAGCACAATTATAAATACTGTAAACCGTAATATTTCTGATAATATTTACCTCCGGTTTCTGAGAGGCTGATTTAGATAAAATATATTAACAAACATTCAAAAGCATGTTCACGATTGATGTGATGCCGACAGAATTATTAGATGTTCTTTTAAACGACAACCTCCGCACTTGGTATTAAATAGTATCAAGCTCCTAACACTATTGTATGATATAAAAGATTAATATTTAAAAAAAGGCCCGCTGGCTGGACGCTTGTTTAAATAACGAATATCTTCTGAAATAGCTCACAGAAAGTTGAAATTTTGGATTTGTAAGGTACATAATAGTTACTTACTCCGAACACTATTAGGCGATCTGAAAGTATAATAATTAATAACAATAAAAATAATTATAAGGGGCCCGCCAGCTGGACACATCGTAAAAATGTCATTCAATCTAAAACTGTCGAGGTACAAAATAATGTCTTTATGAAAAGCTATCACCTGTTGATAAATCTCGTTGGAGCCTGCCCGATAGACTCACATACGTGATACGAATTAAAAATCAAGCAATGTGAGAAATTTTTGACAATAACAATACTGATAATGACATAATAAATACTATAAAATGAAAATAAATATATTAAAACCATTTTGTACCGTTCAGAATATGTGACAATGACTATTGCGAAAATTATGTGACGAAAACAAATAATTTGAACAGTGTTCACGCTGCCGATTTAAACAATCACAAAAATAAAGTGTTAACTTAATATAATAAATGAAACTTTTATATTCATTAGATTTTGCATTAATTTTTCGCGATATCTCTTCGCCCCTTCGCCTTTCTGCTACCTTAAGCGCCATTATCTCATTTGATGAATCGAACGAAATAATTACTTTCTCCTATAACTATTAATTACTTCCTCCCACACAAACCTCACACTCGTCCTCGGGAAAATGACCATAAATAGAATGCATACAGAAATAACACCAATAAATAGAGCACTGGAGTAATTTTCTGATATCACTTTGACTCATGGCCAAAGTAAAATGCTGCAGTTTCATACTAGTGTTGATTTTTCGCCGACATCCGAAACACTTAGTAATTATGAAATGTGTAACAGGTCAAGGCTACTTATAGCTTAGTCATATAAGGGGTTTCACCTCGAAATGAGAGATAATAAGCTGTAAAGTCGTATACACCTTCATTTTGGTGTTCTAAAAGTTGTCTCAAATGTCTCGTGTCTGTGCCGTCAGTTATTCAAGGTCAAAGGTCACAAAAATCAGTTCTTCGGGATTATCTCGGTTTCTATAGCTCCAATGATATTAGCATTTATTATAAAATTGTAGAGCATAAAATTAGCAACAAATCTTGTATAAAATTTATTTTCCGTCCAACCTTTTTTGATAGAGGGCGGAGAGCTCGCAGCGCTCAGCCATACTCACTGTAATGCAAGGTCAACCGTGAATCTCAGTGGATAATACCTTGTATTAAAATATATAATTTGAAAACAATAAATAATTTGTATAATTTATTAGTTAATACATTATATTTAATAAAATTTTGCATATACCATTTTCTTTTAATTTACTAATTCCCACTTTGTGTAATTAAAAACTCATTAGATGAAATACTTATTGTATATCTTAAATTTATATTAATTTATTTAATGTAGAGTTTAAGTAGCAATAAATCGAGTAAATATATTGTAATTTTATCTTTATTCAGTATCTATGTATATATTTCTGACAATTTGAATTGAAATGAAGTGAAAATATATAAATCTTTAATTATTTAAAGAACAAAGAATTAATTTTTCTTCTTCTTTTTCATTGTCTTCATCTTTCGGGCATATGAAAATATATTTTTCATTGTCATCATTTTCGTTGTCCTGAATAGTTGTTTTCAGGCCTTCCAGAATTTCAGGGTCAAAAGAACTCGCTTCCTCAGAGTCGCTTTGTGATGTAACAGCATTGAGGTAAGTTTGTCCATTACACTGGCTTCAAGCTAAAGTGCATTGCAACCCCGATTTTCTGCACCCACAGCGTACACCACATCCTTTCTTACAATTACAAAATAGTGTATTAAGTAATTCCTCAGTAGCAAGTGGTAATAGCAAACAACCCCACTCGTGGGGTTCTAAATGATGCCCTAACCATTTTTGAACCTGGTAATACACGATTTATATTCTGATGGGCTACTGCACTTGTCGGTGGAAGATTGGACAACTGGACAGGTTTATGAAGCTTTGTAGACTTTATGAACTGAATATATCAAGGATGATCGATATTGTCCTCAGTTTTAGAAGCATTATACATTGTTAGTAAGATGCGTAATCCATTTTCGTATATTATTATAGGGGCGTCTCGGGTTATTTTCTTAATAGAAAACAGTATTGAACACTACACATTTTAAAGACATAATGCTACTATTACGCCACCCATGGACACCAGAGGAGTTACAAGTCCATTGCCGGCCTTTTAAAAAGGAGTACGCTCTTTTCTTGAAGTGTTGAAGGTCGTATTGATCCGGGAATACCGCAGGCGATAGCTCCACAGTTTTGTTGTGCGAGGCAGAAAATTACTGGAGAAACGCACAGATGTGGACTGGCAACAATCTAAATGATGGAAATGAAAATGCTGTCGCGTAGGACGATGGCGAGAAAGAGAAAGCAAGAGGCGGCAGGGATCATTCCGAACAATTACTCGGAGCACTCCCCATAATAAAAGCGATAGAAGATGCATAACGAGGCCACATCTCTATGCAGCGCCAAGGGGTCTAACTGATTCGAAACAACCTGGCAGTCGACGATTCGAGTCGCTCTCCGTTGAATGCGGTCCATAGGGAGAAGCTGGTACTGGGGTGCCCCTGCCCAAAGATGAGAACAGTATTCCATGTGAGGCTGAACCTGCGCCTTATAAAGTAGTAGGCGGTGGGCTGGCGTGAAATACTGTCTCGATCGAACGATGTTATTAAATATAATGTATTAACTAATATTATTTATTGTTAATGATATTTCAATAATTTAATAACTTTGTACAAGGTATTATTCACTGTAATTCATGGTTGACCTTGTATTACAGTGAGTATGGCTGAGCGCTGTGGACTCTTCGCCCTCTGTCTCAAAAACTGTAGGACGTATGAAACATTTTTATACAAAATTTGTTGAAAATTTTATGCTCTACAATGTTAACATCATTGGAGCTATAGAAACCGAGATAACCGCGAAAACTGATTTATGTGACCTTTGATCTTGAATAACTGCGCCGTCAGTTATTCAAGGTCAAATACATGAGACTTTTGAGACAACTTTTGGAACAACAAAATGAAGGTGTATACGAGTTTACAGCTTATTAAGAGATAATTCCAATTGACTGGACTATTAGCATTATTCATATAACATCTATTTAAATCAAAATATGATAGGATTTTGTCAACGTCCTAATAGACTACCATAGCTGCTAGCAGAGTGGTAATCTAGTAGTAGGCAAGCTAACTACAATCTTTGACCTGAAACAAAAAGGTCCTATGGCTAAATCTTTTTAAATAATACGAACAAACATCAATTGCGATAGTAAAATTAGGTAAAAGTTGTCTATCTATAGCAGTTAGGCATAATGTAGCTTTCTTTATTTAACAATCCATTTCTTTTTAAGCCAATGAGTACCTGCGTATAAACAAATAATACAAATTTTATTCCGTTACAATACCTATTAACAAAATTAGTTAACACGTAAGTAACTACTACATGAATAATGAATTAAAATGTTAAAATATTTCATTGTACACTAAACTTTACAATTCAAGTTCGTTACGATTTTGTGCCGGTAGTATGTCACATGATGCACAGGACGTGACGTTTTCATACCACGAAACTTTTTAAATTAAAAAGAAATAATATTTAGTTAAATTAACTCGTTTTTAGCTTTACTAATCTATTTTAGGTTAGTTTATTGTTTTAAATACAATATGAAAGTAAAAGAAAAGGAGTTTATTTACCTTTTAAATACTATCACTAGCCAGAAAACTTTTTCTGCACACCACAGTCACCAACAATTTCGTCTCATTTTTTAATCGCAACTGACTTTTAAAACAACATAAGTGGATCACAAGCGGTCACAATATTGCCAGGAAGGAATATAAATTAGTAGATTTTGTCTTGTGTAAGAAATCAAATTCACCGTGACGTACTACTGTTTTCGTGGGATAACATTAAAGTAATGATATTTCTTAAAATAACTATAAATTTATCAAATTATTACTTAAAGACTGAAAATACACTATTAGACATACATAGACTATGTTTAAATACTTAAACATACTCAAAGACTAATATTCTACAAGTGGGATGTATTTAAAATCTCCGAGAGCACACGAAATGTCAAATTCCTATTTTGCTTTTCTTAAAAGATAATAATTACTACCCGCTTTTTATGTTACTTTTTAATTTCAATTTTCAAACATTTACCTAAATTAATGAAAAATTCAAATCCAAATGTGCCATTTAAAAAATAAATGTGGGAAGTTGTGGGACGGACTAATGAAATCGGACTGATTTCGCTAGGGTCATTTTTTGTGGAAAACGCCCGAATAGTAGTTCTTAGGTAAGGTGTGTTTGAATAAGATATAGCCAAAATCTCGCATTGCTATATTAGAAGAAACATGGTTCTTCCTGTGTGCTTGAAGGATTCGATAGACAATATCTTGCTTTGAAATATTGAAAAAGTTTATAGTGGTGGTAAGGACTCTTCAAACGTTTTATTAGACGAGCACTCGATAGCGAGCGGTAACGGTCCTACGATATTTAGAATTTATTATAATCTCCATTTTGGCTTTTGTTATTTATTTTAATCATTCTTAGGTATGCCTACAATTGTTGGATTTTCTTTCAAATACATGCATACAAGTATAGGTATGTACGTAATATCAATCGCAAACACAACATTCATATTATAATTACATTCGGATTTATAAATATGATGTACTTACTCATGGGGGTGACATTATCACTAAGTGACAAAGCTCCCTAAAAAAGAAAATAAGGATAGTATGCTCGACTTGTGGCGTTCATTAATCGCTCTTTATTATTAGTATGGCGCTGCACTGACGTACTCTATAAAAATGATACATGCGTTGTCTTGCGTGATTAACTAGTTATGGTAAGTTGTCCAACAAATCTGGTAACAAGTGAGATATTACGAGTACTGATTGCACAAAAACTATGAATAAATTTTATTATGTACAAATATTAAAATTTAATTTACTCAAATATTTTGCATGTTTAATGATTTCTATAACATAAAACCCTTTTAATGTATTTGGAACACATTTACTTTTAGTTACTACAACATCAAAATTCTTTACAAAAAGAATTAATCATAATTATTATTGAAAAAACGTATAAATTTTATGGTCTTAGTTATAATAAGGGCAATATTCATAGTGCCCGGGCATTATTAAAAATCTTAATGATCTTTATTGGCACTGGAACTAAAATTTTGCTCATCGCTGTCGTAGAAGCTTGATGTGTCATTTTCAGAATCTGATTCTCCTACGTGAATAGTAAATTCTTGCTCGTTGTCGTAATTTTACCAGTATTCGGATTCACATCGTGCAATCAATCATGTCCAGACGCTCATAAAGTAATTTCATGAAGGATGTGTAGTTTTGGTCTACATTTTTGTTGGCTACGTAGTTTTTTAACACTCCCCAAATTTTCTCGATACGGTTTAAGTCGGGATGATATGGAGGAAGTCTTGAAATAACGCAATTATTTTTTTGCTTCGCCGTCAGTGTTGTAATTTATAGAATTACCCTTATTTTTTAAAATGATATCATAGAGTTCGACTTTCTTCATGTCTTCCTCGAAGTCGATGTGTTTATTCACTAGCCAATCTTTCATGGCTGCCTTGTTGCTGTTGGAGGTGGGAACTTTTTCTTTCTTTTTCTGAGGCGTTATCCATAACAATTAAGGACTTTTCTGGTATGTTTGGCAGTAGTTGTGCTATGAACCACTTCTTGTAGTTGTCGTGGTAGTCGCCTGTCTTCGAACTAGCCTTATAAATTAAAGAAGCATTGGGAACAAAATCATTTTTCCACCGGCGTGGACAATTATGATGCGTAACACTTTAGAAATTTTTTCTTTGCTATAAAGCCTTGTTAAGTACCCCATGATTAATTTTGTACATGTGTGGTATGAATGTAGCTTTCATCAGTATAAACAATATTCCTGCCTTAATCTCTACATTTCTTCAATTGTTTTAAATATTTATAGTGGAGCAACTGCACGTCATGTTTTTCAACAAGCGCTTGACGATTGTCTTCAGTAGTTTTCCACTCATATCCTAAATCAAGAAGTATACGCCGTAATGTCTCCAACCATCAAAATATATATTTTCAGTAAGCATCCTTTTCAGAACTTCTGTGTTGTTATGTTGTTGTATGTTGGATATTGTTTATACTCAGTATGAAAGTTACTGACAGTACACCTTATTACCCCCTTGTCAAATTCATCAATGTCACGCTTTAAACGTTTGCGATGATTTTTGTTTTTATGTGGTAAACTCATTTGTGTGCCAGTTGCATCACATTACGCTTTTTCTTTGAGAATTCTTGTTATAGTCTTTTTGCAAACTTCCACAGCTCTTGAAGTTCTCCATCTAGCGTATGTCAAGCGCTCCACTCCATTTTCAGCCTCATACTTCATATGTTGGTATACTGTAGCTATCACTTCCCTTGTCTAAAATATATAGACTTTAATAGACATAAAAGTCAATCAAAACATTACGTAAACTTATTTCACAATCAAACAAAATTACCTGATTCCGCATAATTTTTTTTTACTTTTCCATGACTGGGTAACTTGTCTTGCGATCAGTACTTTCGTGTCACTGAGCGACGTAAAATCAACAACTTGACTAGACCGCTGCCGGCCTGCTACTGAAGACGAATGCTTACAACTACATACAAAGTCTTTCGTAAAGATATGACTACACACATTTAAACAGTAATTTTGAGGGGTGGGCCATGTTATCGTAGTAAATCTTACAATACCATGGTTATAAAGAAATACAAAACAAAATTAGTAGTTTACCTCACGGTTTACTAAATATAAAATCGTTCTTAAATTTAGTAAGGCTGGTATTAAATATATCAAATTGATTGTCGAATCGTAACTAATATTATTTTATGTTTTATTTCGTTGGGATAACAAACAATTGTGTAATAAAGCTTAAAACTGTTACATAGATCTTACAACAATTTTAGTATTTACACAACCAGCACCATTATCTACAAAATAATGCAAAGTACAAGTAACTAGGTGCAAGCAAACCTTAGCAAACAAAATACATTATTTTTATTTTTATGAAATTTACAACAGATTTTGTGTGTATTTAAAAAAATACTTTGCGTGTTTGATAACAAACTAAAGTTATCCATGAATATAAACTAATTTGATTAAGATACATTTCTTAAATTGTGCAGGTGACAAAGCGAATATATCGATTTCGGGCAAATTATCATTATAACTTTCATTAATCGCCGTAAAGGAGTTCTTTATCCAACGTTGGTACTGCAAAACTTAGGAGCAAATAGTCTATGAGTTTACTTATAGTATTACGAATACGTTGTGAGCGAGTAGGTATGCGAAGGTAAATTTTGTTTATGAGTTTATTACAATCAAATTTATTGTGAAAAATGTTATAAAGGATCGTCTGATACATTCTCCTATGTTTAAGAGTTGACAGAGATAATTTTTCTAGATGAATATTATACGATGACCACCTTTTAACTAAGTTGTAATTTAGATGTCGAAGATTAAATATCTGATGTTGCACTGATTCAATTTGGTCACTGTATTTGTTGTAAAGTGGATTCCAAACACATGTGGCATATTCCAGTTGAGATCTAACGAGAGACTTGTATAAAAGCAAATAAGTGGGCGCCTTCTTAAGCGAGCAGCAGGTTCGCCACAGAAAACTGAACATTTGAAAACCTTTAGCCGTGACGTGATCAACATGAGCGTCAAAATGCAATTATGAATCAAAGAATATACTCAAATCTTTGATCAGATATACTTTTTCTAAAGGAGTATTACAAAGCAAATAAATGAATTGACCGATATTATTTTTTTTGGTAAACGAGATTGATTTACATTTGGGTAAACTCAACTGCCGTTTATTGGCCAAGCAATAACTAAACAATCGATCCAGATGCTGTTGTAATTTAACACAGTCATCAAAGGAACTTATTTTACGGAAAATTAAGATCATCTGCAGATAGAAGAAAGATACTGTTTTTAAAACACGCATTTATATCATTTATGAATAGTAGATACGAATAGCAGAGGTCCCAGGATTGATCTCTTCGGCATACCAGAAGTCACGCTGATCACGTCAGAGCAAAACCATTGTACTACAGCCTTTCGGGTTCTATATTTTACATAAGGTGTTAGCCAGTAAAGCGAACTTCCACGGATACCATTGTACGCGATTGTCTTTAAAAGCAATGTTTGGTCCACTTTATCAAAAGCCTTACAGAAATCAGTATAGATTGAGTCCACTTGCAGTTGATTATCCATATTTCCAAACAAAAAGTTTGAGTAAAGAAGTAAATTACTTACTGTGGAGTGATTTTGAACAAATCCATGTTGTTTGGGAATAAGGATGTTATGTAGGATAGGATAGATTGCCTTATGAACTAATCGCTCTAAAACTTTTGATAAGGTAGACAATAGGGATATTGATGGATAGTTAGTAACATCGTGCTTGACACCGCCCTTAAACAATTCCTTAAACAACTTAACATTGGCAGTCTGCCATACTTGAGGCACGATCCCCTTTTTTAGACTACCGTTATATAGGTAGAATAACAGCGTGCTTATGGATTCTGCGGTATGTTTTAAAAAGAAGGCAGGTATACTATCTTGCCCTGGACCCTTAGAAACATATAATGATTTAAGCAATGTAGCTATGATGTCTTTAGAGAAAATACATTGAAATAAAAATTATCAAAATAATTTACTTACATTTAAAGGTCCGCTACACTCCTCATCATTAAAAGTAAGGCCCAGTCAACTAGATTAATATCACTGTTAATAACTGCGAAATTGG
Organism: Catocala nupta; assembly: GCA_963675205.1. Taxonomy (NCBI): domain Eukaryota; kingdom Metazoa; phylum Arthropoda; class Insecta; order Lepidoptera; family Erebidae; genus Catocala; species Catocala nupta. The sequence continues at coordinate 39,058,152 of OY776078.1, forward strand.
CTTCTATAAAACGATATTTTGGCGTAGAGCAACGAGTTAAGGGCTTATAAATTGATCTAAACGTAATCACAGTTGAAAACGGTGGATGAAAGTTGTCGATAGGTATTAAAGGACTTAGCACAGGCTCACACATACAAATGTTGTTAGAAACCAGTAAATCTAAAGTACGGTTAAGTTGATTCTTGGTATTATTGAATTGCTTACAATTCACAGTAGATAAAAAATAAAGAAGCAGTATTTATAGTGGACTACTATTGTTGTGTATACAAGGCATCAATGCAGGTGTGTCCAGTACAATCCAGTCAATATGTGGTAGATTAATCGCCAAATATATATACATTAATGGTAGTATGAGATAGTATTTCATATTCAAGCAAGCTTAATAGGGATTGATATGAATCCGATGTTTGGCTAAGTGGGATGTAAACGCTGCATACAGTGTGATACCCATTAACAGTCTTAAAATAAAACTTAAAAAGTACATACATAATCTATATTATGAGGCATAGTATAATAATCGTCTTGAAAAAGCTTCGTTGTTAATTGACAGCGTGCGGCGCGTAACCAGCGGCGGACCGCTATCAATACTCCGCCACCGTCAGACTAACCACTTAACACACGATTTCTCGATAAAAAACGTACCTTGAATCGATGAATTCGCAATCTTCAATTTTAGGAATATACCAAGTTTCTGTTAGAATTATGAGATCGTAGGAATCAGCCAATAAATTAGTGTTGGGAGTATTTAATTTGGTTCTTAGTCCACGGCAGTTCTAATAATATATTGATACTTTAGTAATAATTATGACGAGTAAAAATGTGATAAAACGATTCTAAAAGAGATTCATACAAGTGACTGGTTATAATCTGCACATAATATACTCCAAAAGTAAGGCATATTGTAATTATGAACAGCATTATAAAAGTTCGTATAACCTTTTAATTACCATAAATACTGTAAAGTAATTTAAATAAATGAACATAATATGTTTTTACATGGTTATAATATTAAGTATCTATGAGAAATAATAGTTTTCGACAAGATAACATGCTATGCAAATACACAATAAATATATAAAATTAACAATAAGCATGTTATAAAAAATAATGACGGTAAAATTAATTACGAAAGAAAGAATTGTCGCATAAGGTATGCGACAATTCTTTCTTTCATCATCATGTCATCGCACAGAGTAATGTGTAAATCAGAGCTCGCAAGAATATAAATTTATGACCAAAACTGTTTCTTATGAGATTGACGTTATTCGCGCTATTTGCGTTTGCACCAACACTATCAACTAGATATGAATACACAGTTATAAATAATAATAAGATACAGTTATTTTGCTGGAAATATGGTTTATGTTTGGATATGTCCTTGTCTGACCGAATGGCGATGGCAGAGGCAGTAAGCTTGGCCCTTGCCAGGTGCCACACCGTGTTTTACCCAGACTAACCTGAATTCAATAGCTTTGGCGGTTTCTCAGACTTGACGAAATAATTTATTATTTTGCAATGTCAGGTGTTCATTTATATATGTATACATATTTTCTGAGACGAACCTTGAATGTTTATCTGTTCAGACGTGATGCCTTTGTTCATGCGGACGGCAGAGATGACGTTATCCCTAATGATTTGACTGGCAAAGGTCAATGGGCATTTTGTTCGGACATTTGACCCACGGCGTACACGAACCAAAAATGGCAGACTATGCAGAGAATTGACGTTGATTATATATACAGGGTGATTTTGAAATCGTGTAATTCCTTTTAACCACGCATTCTACTGGTGATATAGAATAACCCTGACCATATTTTTATTTCATTAGATTTTTTTTTTTGAAAAATTTTATTCCGTTTTTTTCGTGAAATGGTGTCAGATAGTCATATGTTAACCAACCGAGGCAATTTTAATTTTTTACTAATTAAAATAAAAAATCATATTAATAATTAATGTCGTAAATAATAACGGGCGGTCCTTTTTATTGCCCCTTATTATTTACGACATCAGTTATTGTTATGTTATTATTTTTAAATTAGTAAAATATTAAGATTGTGTCAGGTGGTTAAAATATGACTATTTGAAATCATTTCATGAAAAAAATCTGTACTCTAATTTTGCCGAAACCATTATTCTAATTAAGAAAAAATATGGTCAGGGTTATTCAATATCACCAGTAGAATGCGTGGTTAAAAGGAATTACACGATTTCAAAATCACGCTGTATACAAAGTGGCGCAAAACTTGTCACATTAAATGATATACTGTCTTAAGCTGGTTGATATAAGACGGTTAACATAAACAAAAAACCTATTTTCGCAAAAAATATAAAATAATTTTTTGAACAAAATAAATAAAATAATATTAGACAGACACAAATTGGAATACCATTGTAATAAGCACACACTAACCTATTAATTTTCGTCACAGGATTATGAACCAAAGTTTTTTGTTCTTTGACGTGTATCTCTGCACATGATGATCTAAATTATGCAAACAAAAAAAAATCCTTTGGCTAAATACTGAATACATTTGGTTCATAATTTGTAAATCGTCAAAGAATACCATGTAGTATAACATACAGGATGTCCCTGAGCTTCAATTTTAACAAGGCTATTTCCTTTTTACAAGATTTATTTTACTTTTTATTCAGCTTGATCCAACTCAATCATCGCGTCATCTACAAAAGATAGCAGATGCTTCAATTGTTTCCTGGTGGTTGACCCATGATAAAAAATACATCACGATAAACTTCTCCTTCTTTTACGTGGATGCATGCTTTGACGTATACCGCTCCGCGGGGCGACGGAGAGGTTATGTCGGGCTCACCGGGAGAAAGATATCCCGGTAATACCGACTAAACCTACCACCAGACCAGACCTGTATTCCTCAGACATAACCATAGTCGGCAGGGTCGCGGGAATCGCTTTCACATGGGTGGCTGGAGGTCATTTCGCGCCCTCCGGTGCTTGGTTCTGCGGTTGGGGAGAGGGTTTAAACGCTCCCTCTCCCGTCTAGCCGCCCGCTTGATGGAAATTACTTCCTGACAGAAGGAAGCAACGTCGTTCCACGATCTCACTCCGGACCATAGACTGAACCACGGCCGGAAGCCAGAGGGCATGCAATCCGAATGCCGCGAGCAACTCATGGCGCTGCTATACCCAGGCGGGCAATCCGCCAAAGTGTGCAGCGCCGTGTCTACAACAACATCGCGGCAGTCGCCACAGTGATGAGATATCTTCTCATCATCTACACATCTTCTGCCGGCCTACGCGACACAGGTACTGGCCAAAACAACCGTGGCTAATTATTACCTGTGTCAGCCGAAAGGTGAAGGCGACATGCCATCTCTTCAGCCACTCCTCAGACACGGGACTTGCCGCCACGATCGTGGCATGCCCGAAGATAAACTCCTCCTGTGTTAACTGTGAAAACTCTTCAAAACCAGTTCCTTTCAGTCATTTGTTGCTACATATTTTGCCAACGCATTTGGTTGATTTATTTTCTTTTATTATTGAAATAAACTGCTCGACGATTCTCATATGGACTGCTGACTAGCGTTGATAAGTGCAGAGGTAATTCGGAAAAACGAATAGCGTTAATAATGACATTTATTTAATACTAGATGTGCCTGCTGTTTTACCCGCGTTTATGATTAGTGCGCCGCCCCCGTGGGTCGTAGGGTGATGTTATATAGCTTATAACCTTCCTCGATTAATAGGCTACCCAACCCTAAATTATTTTTTTAAATCGAACCTGTAGTTCCTGAGATTAGCGCGTTCAACCAAACAAACAAACAAACTCTTCAGCTTTATAATATTAGTGTAGATTATTTAATGTTAATTATATTTTTCTCCCGGTTGATATAAACAAAATAATTTTACGGAATAAAAGCGAAGATTAATAAGATTAATTTAAAATACATTTGATTTTTGTACGCAATCTTTCATCAACTGGGTCAAATATGCCCAATGAATTTAACTATTATGTTTTTTGGCCTTGCATTGTTTGGGTTACTTTGTGATACGCGATATGATATTGGCTGTTTTATAGCCTTAGCAATGTTTCAATAATTGACACTAAATTTTTCCCTCGTTTCTCAGACAAGTTACTGATTACAAGGTTACAGTTACGTGCTCCTTGATCCATAGATTCAAGTTTAGCTTCCAAGCCAGCCAATCGTGGTTCATTTGTGTGCACCTTATGATCGATCACTTGGACTCGATCCTTGACTTCGAGTGTATTTTTTTTTCGAGGTTGTCATATTTACCGCTGAGATATTTAATGGATGTTTTTACGTCCTCAAATTCACTAAGCAATTTAGAACAGTTTCCGTCTTGCTTCTCAAACCATGTAATCATCGTAGACAGCATACCATCTTGATATGACTTCAATTCTTGACGTAATTTTGATAACCCTTTCGAAATGAATGTACGGCGGACGCGATTCTTTGTCGATGAGCGATCCGTCAACACTCATTTCTCCAAGCTCAGGCCCAACATCAGCTTCATGGTTGAAGGTAGGTATTGTTTGTTGTTGTCATCATGATGAATATTCGCTGACTCGTAGACTACTCTGTGTAAAGTACTCGACTGACGGGCGGCGGCCGGAGGTAGATTGCGACAACACGCTCAATACGTTACACGCACACACGGATAGATCATTATGGCGGAGATCGAGACGACAACCGGTTTCCGCTAGCGCTTGTGGCGGAAATGATATTTTAATTACAAATGCTAATGTCAGTTTGTTTATTTGTTTGTTAATTTTCTATCGCTCGGGACCAGTACATTTGTGGACGAAAGGAACCCTACGTCCTTTTCTATACCTACGCCTGACAACGTGTATGCAAAATTATGATGTTCGGTCGAGTAGTTAAGGCGTGAAAGCGTAACAGACAAACTCACATTCGCATTCATAATATTAGTAAGGATTAGGAAATGTGTTTATTGGCTTGCCTTTCTTTTACGATGCGACGAAGCAAAGCGTCGATGTGACTTCTGCTTGAAGATAGTTTCACATAGGTTTTTAACATAACATAATGATTGCTGTGGCGTCTCTCTAGAGGAAAGCGAGCGCAGCCGCGGATAAAAGTTGGTATTATCATTATACGTACATAAAAAAATATCCATATCAACTTCCTATTGAAGGACAGATGATTAGCTGGATGACGTAGCTGCTGATAGATGCTAGATGACGTACATACTATGACGACTATGTTCTGTTATGAACACTGATCGAACAGAAGAATAAGTATATAAGTTTTAGTTAGATTAGTGTATTTTGGTGTATATTATAAAATTATTTAGAATGTTGTGTGTGTTGTCGCGATTAAATCCGTATAAATTAGTTTGATTTCTATGTACTAGTGTCAAGTGGTAGAAATTCGACCATAATTGATTTAAATTTTATGTTTGATCGTTATTAAGGTTTTATTGTCTTTAACTATACCCTTATAATCACATTTCATGTAGTCACCTACTCCACAAACATAATTATGCAACCATAGTTACGAAGAATTCTACGACATCGAACGAACAATGCCGAAATACTACGAACGTGATTCGACTGCTTGTGTCAAATGCATGGTTGTGTACATGAAGTGTTCATTAATTTAATGTATATCTAATGCATATTTTATAAAAAAATTACGATTCGCCTCTTCTTCTCTATATAAACTTTAACTGTGCCAAATTTTATACTCCTGCGTCCGCGCAATTTTCGTAAAATGGAGTACAAAATTTTTATAAGATAACATTTGCGTCAACTTGTGACACAAGACACTTGTGTTATCCAAAAGTTTAATTTGGCTCTATTGTCCGTTTCAAATACGAAGTCCCATTTGACAGATGATTGTTGAACAGCAATAGTGAAGTCACCGTTTCAATCGACACATCACGTAATCGATTACCGATTAATTTTCCTAACAAATTTAGGCGGCGGTATTCCAATGGATGCTGCGGTCGTGGGTCGCTGGTTCGAATCCCACCCATTGCACTACCGACGTGAACCAACTCATAAAAGCATTCTAGCTTAGCTGGAGGGGTTATCAAGATTACTAGTAATTTAAAACCCAAATAGCTAGTAATCTTTTTAAAAAGAAAAGAAGAAAGAGTAGAATATAACGTGTTTACAGGCGCGTGCGCTTCATACAAGCAAATAAGCAGTGCATACCCTAGTCCACTGGCCTATGTAAATCTATATAATCGAAATCTATTTATTAAATACTACAAGCTGAATAATAATAAATACACTATAAAATTATCAGATACAATAAGAGCTTGTGCCACTGCCATCTATTGGTCCGTGAGCGAACTATTAAACAAAAAGCTCGTGCCACTGCCATCTAATGCCATCTATTGGTCCTTGAGCGAACTACTAAACAAACACAATATATAATATAGAGGTGTCTGGAAGCACAAAGAATCGTGCTTATTAGCAGTACATTTAATCGTTAATCGATTACGCTGTCTACGAGACAAATATTTTGCTTGTGTATGTAAAATGCACGTTTGTGCTCGCCGACTGAAGGCACTGCCTACAACGAAAATCCAATCAGTTTATATAGTTGTCAAAAACATCGTAATTGTTGTTTATTATAGGCCTATTATTTTAGCAATATAGCATCGTACGCCATTATTAATTATTTCACAGAGCTGTCGAGGGGATTTTGAGCGCTTTGTAATTGTTATCTAAATAATTAGTGAAATTACCGGAATTACTGTAAATTATGTAAAAATATACCTGTGAGATCTGTGTTGGTGACGTGTGTTTAAATAAATTAAAAACTGGTGTTTTCTAGACGTTATCTTTTGATGACAAAAATAAAATACTTTATCTTGGACGCTGTGTTCGCGATTTAGATCTAAAACAACAGAAAGGTAATACGACACGTTCTTTTAATAAAAAGTATCATGATATTTATAGCCGCCTAGCGGGCTGTGTACACACAAATAAACTATTTTGTTTGTTAACCAAATTGCGATCGACCGAAAAGAAAACGAGGTGTTGACAATGTTCAACAATATTACAGGCGCGAGATTATTGACAATGTCTTGAACGAGTGTCGTAGTCGTTATAAAACCTTAAAAGACCTTAAGTTTTTCAATCTACTTTCGTATGAATATTATACTTTTTATTGTAATAATTTTTCAGGGCAATCGATCGTCGAACTCATTAATTCGCATGAACATTCCTTTAACGCGGATCGCCTTAGGAATGAGCTCCGATGCGTTTATAAATCAGACGAATTAAAAACGTTACCCCCTGTTCGCACTAAAAAACATGCAACATGTGATGTTTCAAGACATATCGTATGTAACAAATCTCATAACATGTTTTGTTGTTAGTTGCGTTAACACTAATGACAAACAACAAAACTTTTGAATGTATCTCAAGATTTATTGTCATCTGTGTTAGCACTTACCGATGTTTAAGATTTGTTCATGTTTTTTCGATGTATCTGTCTAGTTTGACGTTCGCACTGTTAACATTATTGATATGTCAATCATGTATCACAACAGAATGTTGCTAAACAGTGCGAACTCAGTGCGATACATTGTCAAAAAGCAAGTATTTATACATGTTTTTATGTGAATGTTTAGTCAGTGCGAACTCACGGCTAGGAATATTTGATCTTATTCAATATTTACGTACAAACAATTTAACAGCCATATTTCCCGAAGTTTACAAATAAGCAAAATTTATAGTTACGATTCCAGTTAGTAGCGCATCGGCTGAACGATCATTTTCTTGCTTAAAAAGAATCCATACATATCTACAAAACACACAGGGCCAAAGCAGACTCACTGATTTGTCTATGATTTCAATTGAAAAAGAACTTTTAATGATTTTAAAACGATCTTATTATTTTTACAACGAAGTTTTACAGAATTATTTATAAAAAGACAGGCGCGTTGATTTGATTTATAAAAATTAAAATAATACCTACAGTCAAGTATGTTAGTAATTTCGTTCATTTATTTTTGTTCATTTGCGCAAAAAACACTCTTAACATCTCACGGCCTTGTAATACCTACAAGGCCACAATGGATATCATTTAGGTGGCTTGTTCTCATCATCAGTCACTTATTTGGATATTCATGGTGGCCACACACACAATCATCAATGGTGCCATGTCGAAAAGTCGCTGAATTGAGTTTGGTAAGATATTTTATATATTTATTGTACACATATATATACACACAAAAACATTTATAAATGAAATGTAGTGCCCTCGCAGAGGTTTCGGGTAGGGCATGCATAGGGTATGTACTAGAAATCTTTGAGCACGCCCCTGCGTGTTTACTTGTAAAAGAAATCTGGGCTTATCCAAGGATCAGTTTAGATTAGTAAGTATGTCATACTAGGAATTTATCAAGATAGATACTTAGTATGACATACCTACTCCATACTTAGTATAAGGGTGAAATAAATGTGGTATAACAGATGTTGATTGACAAGGCGGCTACTTTTCAAAAACTGGAATATTTAAACCATACGTCCAATATCGCATCTTCAAATCCATTTTTGGTTTAAGAAAATATATTAAAGGTTTGCAGAATGGGATTTAAGATACCTACGTTGCAACGTAATAATAATTAATACCAAGTATAAATTTACAAAAGTATTTCTCGGACAATTGATTTTACCTCGAACGAGTTCGATTTTATCCGATTCATATTTTTGCGACACTATCACTGCGTAACCATGGTATTGTAGTAAAATGTTATTTTATTTTGATGTTTTAATTATTTAAGAGTAATATCAATAGAAATTATTAGTTGATTATGTTTGTGAAACAATTTTATCATGTTTTGTATAGATTCTAATGATTTTGAAATAATCTTTAGTACACACAGCGACGCATCAACCAATACAGGTACTGTTTGGACTTTGAACTATTAGAAGTTGAATGCTGCGAATCGTGCGAGAGAGTGCGTTATATTTTTGTTACGCTCCTTACCATTACATCGACGCCACTATGCACTGTCCCTTGCCGACAATTCTCTATTTTGTATGTAGCATAGTTATGCGTATATAGGGTGTCTAACTTGATGTGTAGCCGTGTGTGCCATGAAGAATCATAGTAAATTAAAATAAAAGCTTTATGATATAGTAAGAGGCATTGAAAAATACCCTTGCTTTCATAAATTTAATGAGGTGTACTTCGTAAAAACATACACCTTATTACTTCTTTCGATGACGTCAAACTAGGTGATTTAATAGTTTGAAATACTTGATGTTAATTGTTTGTTACTCTTTCTTATTTCAATACTAAATTATTTAAATAGGTTATGCAACTCGTTAATACACTGCTTCGTGAGAGCTACATAATGGTGTATTACAACAATATTTATTTACTCCGGACTGGCGTAGGTCTCATGACATACCTAAGCTTTGCTTACGGCTGCACAATTGCGTTCTGTTTATTTTTGGCTGTAGATATCGTACAATAATAAGTGCGGGCAATGAGTCTTTGACCATGTAAAATAAGTCATGCGTTGTGCGCAAATGTATTCGAATATCATTCTAAATGCAATTATATACATCACTAGCTTACGTTTACGGCGCGCGGCAGTTCGAGGGACGGTCGTTTTCCAGGCCGGGTAAACATTTACATACAACTTGGAGTGACGGAAGATTTTACAATAATATAAGAAGAAATATATGTAGGTCTGACTAATGAATCATCAAAATCAAACAAATCAAATCAAATCAATCATTAGTAATGATATTGTATTCTAGATAATATGTCACTTTTTACATAAGGACATTAAAAATCTGATCTATATAATTTTGTTTATAGTAACTGTACTTGTGATGAAAACGTTATTAATAAGTAGCGCAATAGAAAACAAAAGAACTAACGTGAAAGAAATATCTAACATTCGAATAATTATTGTCCGTTGGCTGTTTGGCGAAAAATCTTGTTGAACTGATTTTGTTTTGAGAACAATAGAAAAACGACTCGTTTGAGTCGTTTCCGAATTTCGTACGCTAGTAATATTTGATTATTTTCTGTATATACATATATCATTGGGTCTGACGAAATGTGGGTGTATGTACATATGTAGATAATATGATATTGATTCAGCAAATGCCCGCTGGTGAACTTGTTTCGTTGATGTCATATAAGACATAAACGAGGCGATACGTTTACACGGCTATAGGACTTCTATAATTATAGGAATTATTCATGTCTCTGGTGGCTAAAGTTAAGAGCCCAGCGTTAGGACAGTGTACTACATTATAGTAAGAACGTAGCGTTGTGCTTTGATTTTGAATAATCAAAGACTGAAAGATCTCGAATGTCGATAAGTAGAACGCTTGTATTAAAATATTGTAAAATATACCCGGAAAACATGTGAAGCGGACGCGATGATGTTCTTTTATAAAGATTCACTCAAGGACTGTTCGCGTTTCGATATCGGTTTGACTAGATTATTTCAATAATACGTTTTCAACTAGACAGTATTTATTTATCGCTTGCAACATTGCGTTTCGTACTATTAATAGAATCGTTTCGTATCTTATAGTGGGTGTGTTCTGCCGTGTGAGAGCATAATATTGACTAAGGATTAGGGTGGAATACTTGTAACTAAACTATTATAAAAAAATATTATAATATACTGTACCATGTATATTTACCTAGCGGTCACTGTTTTATACATTGAAAAATTCAATTAAACATTTGTATTCTAAATAGTGATTTATTTTTGGTTGCCAGTCGAAGCCTTTTTTCTTTGCATATATATTAGTCTAGCATGTTTATTATTACTTTAATTACTGATTATAATACGCTTAATGATTGAATTGGGAAGATAAGTGCGCATAGCATACACCAAACTGAGCAGCTATGTACATATTATGTCGATTGGATACTCTTCCAAATGTTCTATCGCGCACTAGCTCTTGTCATACAGTAGTAATATATCTAAGACGTAATAATATAGGTACATATTGCCTAATGATGTACCAATGTATGTTTATTAATGACACGTTTGTAATGTCTGCATAATATTCTATGTCACTACACAGGATTATATATGTTCAGCCTTGTGCCAGATCATAATAATAGTTTAGAATTCATACTAATCATGTATGCATGATTCAACATAAGTGTCGATGTTGAACGTTTGGTGGCCTGGTCTCTCGGAGAGAGCGAACCTGTTGCCACCTACAGGCAGACTCTGCTGCTAGCGTAACATTGTAAACCGATCAACCATTGTGTTATGTCTTTTCCTTTATTATTAAAAAAAAAACTATGTATAATTCCTATGTCGCGGGGACTTTACAATCATTCAAACAATGGACACAAAGAACACCCAGGCTCGGCTTAACTATCTGTGAAACACACAATATTTTTGTCCCGTGTGTGATTCGAACACACAACACTCGGCACAGTGTCAGCGACGAGGCGACCACTTAAATCACTACGGCATCGGCATCCGTACAGACATCTACTACACTTAATACGTACATATTAACTTAATGTGAAATACCCGAATAAGTGTTTGTGGGTTTTTCTGTTAGGGTTTATCAGCCTGTTTATATTTGCCCGACCGGGACATGTGTGCAATTTATGTCACGGGGCTTACGAGCCGGCCTCGCATTCTTTTTTAATAGTACGGCGGTATCAAATACCTCTATGCATTTGTACGGTTGTTTAATTACTACACTCTGCTTATTGGCAGTGGCTAGTGCGTCAAGTTCTGTGAAAATATGCAATTATTTTATTTCCACAAAATAATTTTAGTATTTAGACACGTCAAAAATAAAACAGGAGATATAAGCCTAAATAGGAAATAATTGAATATAAAAAAGAAAGCCAGTTCAAAGGGTATAAAGCTCTCAGGAAAAGAACCAGGCAAGCAACTCATGAAACCGAGTTATTTACATGATTTGATACATAAACATTAATATGTTACATAGTAAAAAGGAGATGAATCTTTTTAACTGAGATTAAAATATTTAAGCTGTATGGTAAATTATATCGAAACGTAATGATAGAAGCAATGTGTCTAGAAGCCGCCCCAGTTCTCAATATATCCGCTGGTCCCGATGATGGTTAAAAATTAAATTATTCTACTTTTAACACGATTCTTGTAAGAATTTAAATATCTTCAACAAAAACATATGTGCATTAGAAAACTCATTGGCCGAAAGTTAAATCGTATTGGCAAACTGTCTGCTCCCGGATTACCTTCATCGCTAGCTAACCGAGTGAACTAACGAGTTTAATCATCTGTTAACGAACCAAACACGATGGATCCCATGCTTCCCATGCTTACATAATTGGCGGATTAACTTGTATGCGGCTTTTGCTCGCAGTTAAACTACGCTACGTTCCGAGTACTGTAACAAAGTGAATGGCCCCGTGAACATGGCTGCTGAAAAGCAACCGACACCTCGGGAAAATTGTAAAAATGAATCTAAATAGTTTTTATAATTTAAATATCTTAAAAAGAAGTAAGCAGTAACTTGTAAAAGTGTTTAAGAATAGTAGTTTAAAGTTCCAAAATTATGTCATAATAGTGATTTATAAAAAATAAACGACGCGATAAAATCCGTATAAAGTTTAGTTTCAACGCAGTGACTAAAATCTACATATAGACATAGTCTTACGCCTATATCCACGAATGGTGAATAACACTGACATTCCGCCAATTATGGCTTTCGCTCCCTCGTTATGAGATGAGTCCATAGTCGTCTACCGGGCACAGCTCTTAACTAGACTCGTGACCAGCCAGGCAATGTATGGACTAGCGTGCGATAAAAGAGTAACTGTTGTTTATCCATGATATTTTGTCTACATCCATCGTTAGGTAGCGTATTCAATATCCGGGACGGGGAAAAGTATTACTGAGCTTTTCGGACAGAATTTTTTTAAAGCACGCTCTTTTTTAGCAATTCGCAATAGGCTTGTCTCTTATTACGTGGGAACCAAAAACATTCAAAAACATGGTTGTTTGGTTGGAACAGTCTCATATATAAGTGCCTGTATAAAAATGCGGCAAGTCTTCTATTGGTTTTTATTTATGGCCACTTTTGCCAAATCCTTTCCCTTATTATACAGGGTGATTTTGAAATCGTGTAATTCCTTTTAACCACGTATTCTACTGGTGATATAGAATAACCCTGACCATATTTCTATTTAATTAGAATTACTTTTTTGAAAAATTATTGTTCCGTTTTTTTCGTGAAATGGTGTCAGATAGTCATATGTTAACCAACCGAGGCAATTTTAATTTTTTACTAATTAAAATAAAAAAGTATATTAATAATTAATGTCGTAAATAATAACGGGCGGTCCTTTTCATTGCCCCTTATTATTTACGACATCAGTTATTGTTATGTTATTAATTTTAAATTAGTAAAATATTAAGATTGTGTCAGGTGGTTAAAATATGACTATTTGAAATCATTTCATGAAAAAAATCTGTACTCTAAATCTGCCGAAACCATTATTCTAATTAAGAAAAATATGGTCAGGGTTATTCTATATCACCAGTAGAATGTGTGGTTAAAAGGAATTACACGATTTCAAAATCACCCTGTATAGTACTAGCTGTCCCAACAGACGTTGTCCTGTAAAATAAAAAAAACAAATCTAAACCATTCCCGAATCCACTTGAACACACACAAAACATTTCATCAAAATCGGTCCAGCCGTTTAGGAGGAGTTTAACAAACACACACACAGAAGATTTATCTAAGTATATATTAATACGTGAAGCAAAAACTTTGTACCTACACCTTTTTACGAAAATTGCGGGGACGGATGACTTTGAAATTTGGCAGTTAAAGTTTATATGGAGAAGGAGGGGCGAATCCTAATATTCATATAAACTATGCATTAGAAATACATTAAATTAATGAAAAAACACTACTCGCACACAACCATGCATTTGACACACGCAGTCGAAGCGCGTAACGATGGTTACATACATCAATATATAATGACATATAACACATAGATAAGACACTATAATTATAATATATCAGCAATATCTTACAGGCAAACTTTGGTCGAATTTCGAGCACTCGGCGACCGCTAGTATATATAAAGATAGAGCCCTGAAAGTAGGCCCAAGGGACATTCATAAGTGTAGGTAGGTATATGTCGCAGCGATATGATAAAAACAAAGATTTGGTGCAATCCCTAAGTAATTTAAGTGATCACGAAGGATGTTATTCGTGATTTCGCTGAACCAGTTACAGAATTTGTTGAAATCAGTAGATTTGCTTACAATGCGGCCAAGGGTTCGGCTTCATACAGTAGATTAATCACTTATCACTAACATTTTTAAAAGCAAAATTAACACATAATTAGTCAACACATAATATGGTCAAACGCATGTTTGCCTGACTGAATTAACAGCAGCCAATCAAATCAATTGACACGAGTTTTTGACACGACGTTGATTAGCCTTTCAGAAACCGATTGTTAACTCTCTCACTCTTAATGAACGGACTAGCTATGTTCAACACTTCGTACGCGTAATAACGGATAATCTACGTTTCTTAATATACATAAATTGCGATACTTATTTGTGAACTGATTAGGGCGCAGTCAGATCGTATCGTAAAATTATAGCGCATGGCGGCGGTTAGATCAGTGAGCTTTAAATATAAGGATACTATGCTACTAAAGATATAACGTACGACGACCATACTTGCTGAGCTACTAGATAGAAAATACTACACTAGTAAAAAAGTGAAACTATAAAATATCTATAAAGTATGAGTGCGAGTATTTTCTCAATCAAGTTCGCTAGTTTTACAAATTGAGCTGGAATCTCAATAGTTTGCAATGTGAACAAAAAACTATTAAGTTATATTGTCAATCCGCTCTAAAGTAGTAAATCAAAAAGCAGTTGTGAGCTTATATATCTACTAGCTAATCTATATCTACTAAATTATAAAGCTGAAGATTTTGTTTGTGTGTTTGGTTGAACGCGTTAGTCTCAGGAACTACTGGTTCGAATTGAAAAATTCATTTAGTGTTGGATAGCCCATTTATAAGAAGAATGAAATAATGAGGAAGGCTATAGGCTATATAACATTACGCTACGACCAATAGAAGCGTAGCAGCAATGAAATGTTGCAAAAACGGGCAGAAATCTGTTATCTTATATGAATCAGACGAAGTTGCGCGGGTCAGCTGGTAGTTTATAGTGCGCGTTCTTAGTCCAAGTTTATTGCAATATGCCACACAAAACCTTGTCTGAATTGGTCCGAACCATGTCAAAATTAAAACTGCCGCTAAAACCATAACAAAACGAAAAGCTCATCGCGGTTGCCCTAATGCACTTTATGCTACCAGACATGCCATTGGCTACAAGCTGTAAACATTTCGCTTTAGTTTTATAATTGTTAGAAAATACACAGACTCTTTTTTTTTGGATTGCTATATAACCTGTGTCGCGGGGTACTTCACAAACATTCAAACAACGTACGCAAAGAGGACCCAGGTTCGGTAAATCTATTTATGGAACACATTATTTTAACAAAAATAAAAAATGACAATATATTTGACGTTTTCTAATACATAAGTAATATACTTTAAATTATAAAATGATACCAATGTTAGGATACAACTGACGAGGCGTCCACTTAAACCACTATGGCATGCCGTCAAGTCAGGTTTGTGTCTTGTGGCCTGTGGCGAGTGAGGACGTGCCCTAAAGTGAAACGACACTCGATAAAGTGTCCATATTGTGGTTGGACCGATCACATGCCTTTAACCACTTCATAAGCACACACATTCCCTTTGACTTTAGGTTTTTCTCAACAAAAATAAACAAGAGTGCCCAGATAAATGTTTCTATGCAGTACTGTGTTACGGTTACATATTTCATAACATCATATGCTTCAGTATTCAATGAACAATATGTTTTATAGATGCTCTTTGATATACAAGTATTCCTATGTTCAGCTACGACTCATAGTTTCATATCGTACGCAATACGAAGACGCCTTGAATTTTAATCATTATCTAGTTCCAAAGGGGGTTAGTTACGTAGATGCCTTGATGTTTAATCATAATAAGAATTTAAACAGTGTGTTCTCGTTCAATACTAAATAAATATTTTGGTAATTGTTCTGAAGTTTATTGTAATTAATTAATTTTAATTTTGTATTAAAATAAAAGATACTTTCCAAAGCAATTGAATACCTACATTATATAAAAACTGTCTGACTAACTGCCTTGATGGCGTAGCAGTAGTACATGCAGCTGCATAAAATGAAATTCGGGATTTCATGCAATTATGTTATAGAGATTTTCTGTTAAAAAATTATTCGCGCTGTGTCAATAGGTTCGTGCCTTTTATATGGGACCTTAAAAATGGGTAATACATTTTACATTAATTTTCATTATACAAATTAATTTTTAAATTTACCTCTGTCATACCACGAAAATCTTAAATAGACAATAAACTTAATAGCTATCAGACAGTCTACGTATTTTATTAGTTGTTAACATTCACATGACAATATTCTGCTTTTAAGTGCTTTCCAACTGTTGACAAATTTTAGCCAGTATACAGTTTATTAGTTGGGCATGTGTCAGCCGGTTAGATGGACGGTAATTGCCTTTGCGCCAATTGAATTGCAAATATGATACGTAATAAACGAATATCCAGTCAGTGTGCTAGTTATCCAGATTTACTTGTTTCTATTTTATACACTCCGCTTTGACGTTGGATTTTTGTGTTCGTGGTGAAGGACCCATGTTTTTGAATTCCCATTAAGTATACAATTATATCAGCATTTCTCGTAACGTTGATATTGTTTCATTTTGCATCACGTGTTGGGCTTTAAGCTTGGCTTGCTTTATTTTATGAATCTGTTTTGTATCCATTTTTTTACTTAGTTTACCGTGGTGCAGTTTAAATAAATAAAACGATATGAATTTGAAGAATTTCCTTTAATGGCTAGTTTAGGCACAGCGTAAATATAAGCTACTATTAATTAAACATAAGCTATTATTAAATTGCTGTTTATAGCTTGAGTGTCTGTTATAAGATCAAATTAATGTAATATTAGTATGTAGTCTTCTAGTCGAACAGGTCATTATTTACGAATTGGGTTTACTGATTGATTGATCTTCTTGATAAAATCCTTAATAAAACTGCACTGTAAACTAACATGGTAGACCCTTGGCACAACCAAAGTGCCTCGGCGGTTACCATTTTCAATCAACAAGGTCTCTAGGACTACGCCACCTAGATAAACCAAAAACTGGTCAGAAGTACCGGTCAAACGACATGTGATCGCGACTTCGTCTTCAATCGCTAGATATAGGTCTGAGCCCTCGCTCTGTTTGCAGGTAACGGCGTCGCCGGCAGCGGTGATTACGGCGGACGCCACTCATGACGCGGTTCAAACATATCAGGTACTTGCCTTGCGATCGCAATGGTCAACAAACTGGTTGAAATATCATACTGCAATTGCTATACAAGGATTAGACAAAGAGAGAAAAACAGGGTAATAGTGATGTAGAAAGGATGTTAAATAATTTCTTACTATAAAAATAAAAATTTTCATTTTCATTCTATTACACCTGCTCTTTAGAGTCAATTTGCTAAAGATGAAACGTCAAGAAAAGATTCTTAGCACGACGACTTCTTAAAAGAAATGGACCAGAATGCGACTTTGTAAATTTTCTATCTATTATATTTGTATTTGGATTTTCTGTGTGTGCTGTGTTCGTTTTCAGAGGCTTAAATTATTTACATAGTGCTCGTATCGCTGGGAAAAGTTAAGTTGATCCTTATCGTATATATATCATGTTAAATTTAAAAGACGCGATCCTTTTGCCTTTTGGCCAGTCGTAGATTAGTTATGTGATGTAAGCACGCTCTTTGTGCTTGATTTCTATGATCGAGTTTTGTACCGACATGTGGATGGGCAATGTTAGTTTCCCATCGTCTTATTTCTTAACGATCTAAGTTCAACACATGTAACTCAGTTATTTCTGACTTATCAATGATAACATTGATAACTTACTTACTACAACTGAAACCTGGGTTCAAGTCTCGAAAATTATGTTGCTGAATCAATGAGGTTTCCAGATTTTTATGATATATTCTAGTTTAGTCCTATGGCTGCTATAAACACACCAGTACCTGACGCCTGTGTATTGCCTGTGTTATTATTGGGTTTTAGAAAAAAGCAAGCCCCCTTAGGATTTTTTCTTTATTCTTCAGTATTTTGTGTATGTAATAGAATATTATTATTATTTTGCTGTTAAGAAATCTTCAGTAGTAGCACGGTGTTTTGTTCTGCGTCCGATAGACACCAATACATTCGTCTCTATTACCATAGCTGCTGAAAAGTGGGTGTAATACATGTCTGCCTACTTTGTCATTATTGTCTATATAAATAAAAATCGATTGTCACATGTATAACGGAGCATCACTTAAGAACGGGCTAACCGAATAGGCTGTCTTTTTTGTTGTGTTTGTACTTAGTTGTTAGGATAAGGTTTGTATAAACAAAAAATTTCGACAAATCTGCGGTATATGTCGAAAATATTAATGTTATTTTATATGAAAATTGATTGACGTTTTGATATTAAATTTAATTACGTGAAATGTATTTTTGTATAGATGGACAGGACAACGACTGTCGGATCAGCTTGTCTATTTATAAATAGGAGTAGTATATCTCGTTCGTATATGTGTAGAATATTCATTATTAAAATGGTCATAATTAAAACCGGAAAAATACGTTAGCGCTGTTTATAAACTCGGCAATAATGGCGACCTGTCGTGTATTCTTTAAAATATTTGTATAATTATTATATAATATTGTGTGAAGGTCAGCGCGGGCTTGTCGCATTTACATACAAGTCAATACATACATATATAGCTCACATGCCGTTAAGTCTTTAATATCATTATATGTATTACTAAAATGTTATAGTAGTGTACTTAACATTGATTACTGTAGAATTTCACATATGTATAACGTTATTTTCTGCACTTATTTGCTTTGTCTATTTAGTTTTAATTTATAACATATGAAGGCAATTTAACATTGCAAAACGGAACGCTATTGGTCTTCTAAGTCCACGTTAAGATTGTCGCGCCAGAATGGCGGCGTAAGAATCGCCCGAATTTGAAAACAGTTGTAAATATTAATTTAAACGCAATTTTGATTCGTCTATATTTTTTTACGGTTCTGTGCCAATATAAATATACAAATAATACATTCATATACCTTATTGTGCATGTTGAGGTAGTGATGCGGTTTGTATACACGTGTAAATGATCCACGCAAGCCACTTGTGTATTTCTTGACAGACAAACGAACACAGATACCGAGCTTCATACAGGAATTTCGTAGCCTTGAGAGTCCAACGAATTAAAATACGACATTATTTATTTATTTTATTAAAAATGTCTACTCACGCATTAGGATAGATAAATCCTGTGTTTATAGATATTCAAACAACGGACAAAAAGAGCATCCCGACTCAGACCAACTGCTTGTGGACGAGATAATGAAGTTATGAGTAAATTTCCGTGTTCATTTTTGATTAAATTATAATTAATATTTTGTTTTGTATATGTATAATTGAATTAGTAGTAAAAAGATAAGAAAATATGATTTGTCTTTAGTTTAGTTATAATATTAAGCGGCATACCGGCTGAAACCGTCTTATCCCAACTTTAAGGAAAGACCCTCAAACCAAAATTCCTATAGAGGTTGTTGCCATGCCATGATTGCCACGTCGTGAATTGACGATGGAGAGAAATATGACGTACCTACTTGGATAAGCTTTTACGAATAAAACAAAACAATTATTTTAAAAACAAATTGACGTTTCGTTCAATGACTTTTTCGTTATGTTCATGTTACAACTTTTATGTCGTTATGAGGGGCTTTGGCGTTTTTTGTGCTTATTCTAGCTGTTTCTTTTTATAAAATTCTGTAGTAAACGATACGACAAATTATAAAATCGTATTAACGTGATAATGGAACAAAAATCGAAACACGCTATTGTTATTTTATTGAATTTGCAAATAATGATTGCGTCATTACATCTAGTATTTAGAAACATATAACACAAATAAATGATGAGTTAATTTTTTGTATGTGTTACGATAAGACATGAATGTCTTTTTATGTTTTGTTTAAAGTCAAACAACGGACACGAAGAACACCCAGACTCGGAACAACTATTTATGGATTACATAATTTTTTATCGCGTGTGGGGATCGAACCCACAAAACTTGGCGCGGCGTGGCGAGGCGACCACTTAAACCAGTATACCATCCGTGCATCCCCTCTCGCTACGACTAGCCCAGTTTAGTTTCTAGATTTGGTTCTCGTATGCGAGCTACCTCGTGCCCAAGTGACACTACCTATTCTCTAGATAGGTACCGGAGCAATAAAGCCGCTCACCACTCACAACTCTGGGAGTTGCTAACGAAATCCTCGCTGAAGCCGACGGAGAGGCCGCCTCCCATATCTCCAGTATGGTACCGAAGCTGTATAAGGCACTCTCTCTTCCCGAAATACATCTGTGAAGGAACAGGGTGTGAAGTCCCTCCAACACAAAGAGAGGATCCTCCGACCAGGCTGGTTGATCGTGCCTGGTGCGCCGCGGCCCGACGGTTGGTGTCGGGAGCTTGTATATATACTCAGTCGCTGTGTAAACTTCATTTGTGCGATGCAGAATAGTATGACGTCATGTGAAGTGCGATTGTATTACCATCTGTTAAATGTAGGCTGAACTTCTTCGTCTGTGCGGAGTCACCACAGTATTCCCCTCCAAGACCGAAGATCGATCAGGTTGATGAGAAGCTGTCGATGCTGCTGAAGAGCGTTGCCAGTGCCAGGGAAGGATGCCGCTAGTTCCAGTGAGTCGGAACTGTATGCCGCTAGTTCCAGTGAGTCGGAACTGTGTGTCGCTAGACCTCAGTGGGTCGGGACTGAGTGCGATGAGCGGTGCGTGTGGCCCAGTGAGTCGGGGTCGAAGTGCGGTGAGCGGTGCGTGTGCCCCAGTGAGTCGGGGTTGTTGCGTTGCAGTGAGTCCCACAGTGAGTCGGGGTTGATGCTGCGTAGTTGCTGCGTCGTGGCTAGCTGCTGCGTTGACGGCGAGTGAAGTACCCTGCTTGCGTGGACCGTGTGTGCAGTGGGTTGAGCCTTGACGCTGGTGAGGCCGTAGGGAAGACCAAGCTGCGCGTTCGCGGCAGGCGTGTGGTGGTCCCTGTTGAGGCCGAAGAGGCTGGCTGGGACTTGATTATTGCTCATCTGGAGAAGTGCTGGGTGAGAGAAGTGAAGATGATGGCGATGGTTGCTGCTGCTGATCTGCTCCTTGAATGTTTCTTCCAATGACGTCGGGTGCTGGATGTCGTCAGGAGCTGGATCACATCGGGTCACCAATGTGGAGGAACAGGGTGTGAAGTCCCTCCAAAACAAAGGGAGGATCCTCCGACCAGGCTGGTTGATCGTGCCTGGCGGGCCGCGGCCCGACGGTTGATGTCGGGGTCTTGTATATATACTCAGTCGCTGTATAAACTTCACTTGTGCGATGCAGAATAGTATGACGTCATGTGAAGTGCGATTGTATCACCATCTGTTAAATGTAGGCTGAACTTCTTCGTCTGTGCGGAGTCGCCACACATCTATACGCCTACCCAAATAGGTCTGCAAGCCGGGTGTAGGCCGAGTCACTCTAGCTATGACTCTTACTTGCTGAGCAGGTAAGCGCCCGAGTTGCGTTGTGGCAGTGAAACCACACTGCCACTTCGCTAAAGACAACTCCGTGCCTCGCGCAACCGACTGGTTCGCACTAGCCGCGCATGAGTCCGACGCTCGAACGCCATGTGCTTGCCGAGCAACGAACATGTCATCCTCAGCGGATAACCACATACACTTGTGAGTCCAACAACAATGTCAGGCACCGCACTCTAATCAGCACAGACGATAGAACACGCCTTTTGAGGCGCAGTGGGCTTTCTGACACCGCAGTACCTTGGTCCAAAGGGGGAGACCCGTAGTTATACCCCCGAAACCCTATCTACTCGGTCCAGTGTTGAGATACCTGTGTAGTCAAAGTTATGTTGCTTCAATAAATATTTAAGAATAAGCAATAATAACAAAACCGCAGTGGTCTAGAGTCGATCACAAGGCACGCCTCTAACTTTTCGATGTTATTAAATAGGTAAAAGCGGTGGTAGCCCAATGGATAAGGCATTGGACCTGAAATCGAGAACTGTGGTCGCGGCTTGCACTACTGACGTGAATACACTCCTATTACAAGCATTCTAAATTAGCTCGAGCGGTTAACAAGGATACTAGTAATTAAAACTCAAATTGCTAGCAATATTTTCAAAACAAAAGGTTAATTATCGATCGTTTTCCTACATAATATTCTCGAAGATTTATGAAGTATGCCAATCGGATGGGTCAGCTTGGTTAAATATATCAAAAAAGTACTTCCTTGAGCTCCTGCAGTGGTAAGGTTTGGAAGCGTCCTTATCGTGTCTTGTAGATATTACAGTTGGATGTTATACCGTTTCTTTTATTTGAGGGATGTATATATGTACATATGTATATGTCGGTTTCTTCGTAGCGCGCTAACGTATAGTATGCGATTAAGGAAGTTTTACCATTTTCAATCTTGCTGGACGTACTTGCCAACTTTTTTTATTAAAGTGTGCTTAAGGGTCCCTAACGGCTGTAAACATGTTGCTGTGACAATAAAAATCTGTATATATATAGTGTGTAACAGAAAGGTGTGGTCATTTTAAACACTTATTACGTAATTACATACATAAAGTATATACAACATGTCCCAAAACTCAACGATAAGCGGGCACTAAAAGGAGGACCTACTAATGACTACTCGAGAAAAAAAAAGAAAAAGTATAATGAATTATTAATTAATAAAATTAAATAATTATTTTTGTAAGTAAAATTCAGAATGCTTGTAGCTTTTACACAAAAATCAAATGATGTTGTTTTATTAAATTATATAAGATTTTGACTTTCAGTTCACTTTCACACACTCATCGTGGGGGAAAAAAGAAATGTAGTGACACTAGGATGACAAATATTTAAAAAACATGGTGCAACTAACTACGATTCCAAAATGTTATAATATTCTAGGCAAAGTAGCCACAAAATATGCATAGGTACATTTTCTGAACAACAACCATATTTCGCAATTTTTGCAGTCTACAACTCCTCGGCGACGCCCCGGCACTACATAGGGCGTCGGACCGACTCAATGGCTGGCGGACGGGAGATCCCCGTTCTCCCGCCCGGTTCGCCGGCGACGGCTCGGATCCGCAAGGATACTTTCTTCATGGATCCGCTCCACCACCTCCTTCTGCGAGATGACGTCCTCGCAGAAAGACGCGACCGCTACCCACTTCCTTCCTGTCGACCATGGCTTTGATCACGGCTGGCAGCGAGAGGTCCTCACCCACAACCTCAATGAGTTCACGGCGCTGCACCGCCCAAGCAGAACATTGCTCGAGCGTGTGCTGCACCGTGTCCTCCTCACAATCGCAGTGGTGGCAGACGGGACTCGGTTCCCTCTTAGCGACCGTGTGCAGGTATTTGCCAAAGCAACCGTGCCCTGACAACACCTGCACTAGCCGGAAGGAAAGGGTCCCATGCTGCCGCCCTGCCCACCGCTCCGATACCGGCTGGAGGGCCCCAACGGTTCTGAAACCGGCCAACGGCACCTCCAGCCGCGCCTTCCACTTTAAAATCATACCCTGATGGGCTCGATTGCGCGCGCACTTAATCACTGTCGGGAGGGGACGATAACCCGTCTGCTCCCGCACCGCCTCACTTACTGCAAACACTTCGGCGAGCACTTCAGCCTCCAAATCCCACGGGGGTGTTCCGGCCAACGCACAAGCTGCGTCGGCCGACACCGTGCGGTCTCCACGTATTACCCTGACCGCTATGACTCTCTGCGGCCTCCGCAAAAGAGTCCTGCACTGAGCGGTCAGGGAGTCCGGCCACACCGGTGCGCCGTAAAGCGCCATCGACCGGAACCCCCGTGTAGAGTCGCCGGCAACCAGCACTGGGCTCGCCCAAATTTGGCAATAGCCGCCCAAGGGCGGACGCAGTGCCGAGAAGCTTCGGGGCGAGCTGTCTGAAATGCTCGTTGAAGTGCCACCTTCCGTCTAGCACCAAGCCCAGATATTTCATGTGGGCCTGGACGGGAACGCGCGTCGAGCCCACCATTATCGAGGCGCCGCGGGGTGGACTGCGACGAGGCCCATTAAAGATCAGGGCCTCCGTCTTGTTAATACCCGTAAACCCAGCGCCTCGATACGCCCGACCATCTGAGAAACCCCCACGGTAGCCAAACGGCCGCCTCCTCGAAGGTAACCCCACGGGCTGTGACGAGGGTGTCGTCAGCGTAACTGATGACGCTCAGCCCGGGGGGTAGGACAGCACGTAGGGTCCATTCGTACCCCATGTCCCACAGGAGCGGACCAAGAACCAATCCCTGCGGGACACCGCACGAAATGGGCCGCCGCCAAACCTCGTCTCGAACCTCGAGGAGGACACTCCTGCCTCACAGATAGTCTGCCACCAGCCGCTCCAACTACTTCTCTACCTGTATTGTTACCTGTGTTGTATCTCTAATGTTACTGAACAATGAACATCTATCTATCTCCCTCTAACGCATAATCTCCCTCTATCTAACTTTCTCTAACTTAATTTATGGACTACGGACATGTCTCATTCAAATTCTAAGAACTTGCAACAAAAAATCTTTTGGATACATAATAAAAGTGATTACTATCAACACTAACAATTTGCGAAATATGGTTGTTGTTCAGAAAATGTACCTATGCATATTTTTGTGGCTAGTTTGCCTAGAATATTATACCATTTTGGAATCGTAGTTAGATGCGCCAATTTTAATAAATATTTGCCTTAGTAGTGTCAATACCTTTTCTTCACCACGATGAGTGAAAGTTAACTGAAAGTCAAAATCTTACATAATTTAAGAAAACAATATTTTGGTTGATTTTTGTGTAAAAGCTACAGGCATTCTCGAATTTTTAATGATTGTGATAAATGGTAGTGCTACTCATGTTGCCAATAGAAAAAAACAGAAGTATTTGTAAAATTGTAGCAATGGTACTTAAAATATAAAACGGGTGTCCATTTTTTAAGAATATCGCTTTATTTTCGTAATGAATCTAAAAATCAAGATAAAATTTGTTCTTTTTTTCTCGAGTCATAATCCACCTTATTTATGGTGCCCACTTATCGTTGAATTTTGGGACACGTTGTATATGTACATATGTATATCCATTGTCTAGTACCCATAGTACAAGCTGTGGTTAGTTTAGGCTAGATGGTGTTGTGTGTATTTGATAAAATATTATTATTATTAATTTTAAACTATAACACTACTATTATTAACCTTTTGACCGCCACAGTCATGTATACACGACAAAGCAAAATGTGTCCAGCACGCCACGGTCACGACTACATGACAAATTAAAGGATAAAATCGTAGCTTGGCGCCGAGAGCACGCTTTTACTTTTTTGACGTGGCGGTCAAAGGATTAAAGACAACTACCATCTTAGTCTGCGGCTACTGAAAGTAACCGAAACGTCGGGGCAAACAGTAAACTTAATTACATATGGTTTTAATTAATTTAAATAGCTTAAAATAGCATAGAAATGTTCAATAATAGTAGTGTTATAGTTCAAAATTACATTATATTACGCGATAAAAACATTCGCGTAAGCGTAATACAATACCTATTAGGTGTGGTCATTTTTGAGTTACATATGTATAGTATAGCTCCTGTACAATAGAATACTGCGACAAATATATCCATATACATTATTTTCACTAAGATATAACATTTTCTTTCTTATCGCCTTCTCAATAATATAAACATTGTAGTCGATACTTAAACAACACTAACAACTGACTTGATCTGACATCCGTGAACCCGAAAATGATCAGGCGCAATTTTGATAGTGATGTAACGCGTTTATTTCAATGCTTAAATAATAAATATACTTACAAAACGTTATTTTTTTAAATTTATATTTATTGTAGGTTATTTTCCAGATATATGTACAATCGTCCCAAAGACATGACTACCTACACCATTCTGTTACACGCTGTACCTCAATATTGTTTTGTATCCGTGTCAATTCAGTCCGTGACAATGACTGCACGAATGGCGTACTGTTTCGAGTTCTCGTTTCGCCACTGCCACTGTGCCCATTTTTGTCAGTTCGATACCACACGAAATAAAATTTGTGTGCATCACAAATAATACCTCCGAGTCCTAAAAAATTCTCTGCGACACAGGCATTATAACTATTACAAGTAGCCATAAAAAGAAAACACAATTCACCTATTACCGTGCGATGTGCATGGAAACTGTCCTAGTTAAAGCGATCGCAGCGCATGCCCTTCTGTATATTGTCATATAAATGCATTGGTATTTCATACGTACATACATAGATTCACGCCTGTTTCCCAGAGGGGTAGGAAGAGACTACGGATTTCCATTTGCTACGATCCTGACACTTCTCTGGCATCATTCACTTTTATCACATTCGTCATACACGCTCGCAGGTTTAAGGTGCTCTTAACATGGCCTTTGTCCAGAATGTGTCCGATCTGATCGAGTAACGTTCGCCTAAGTCTGCCCCTTGCAACTATTCCATTTACACATTATTGCCTTATAAACTTCGTACAATGAAAACCAATCAAAAATCAATGTCAGTCTTGTCAAAGGGACAGTCTGAGAAAGGGACATTTTGCGGCCTGTAGACATTTTGCCAACTCGACATTCTGCGTCTAAACGCCATATCCTATCCACTATATCATAAACCAGCTACCAAGATTGTCTCCATATAACATTACTGACTGTGCCCGCGGATTCGCCCGCGTTGGTTGTGTTTTTGGTTGCTGCGTCGCCCTTGTGGGTCGTGGTGTGGTGTTATTTATAATAATTATATTCTTATCTACTTATATTCTTTAAAAGTTCGACATAAAATTTATTATTATTATACTATATCTATCCCCTTCTCACAGTGAGAAGAGGCCCGTGACCAGCAGTGGGACAGTTTAATACAGGGCTGGTATTATTATTTATACTATATCTGCTCTCAGTCTACCTATTACGATTTTGGTTAATAGGTACCGGAGGTAATTTTCCATTAAACGTCATGTAATCATAGTGTCGTATAATTGACGTTCTTACGTACATAATATTATATGACGCGTGGCGGTTTCCATCGCTAAATAGTGACCTGGCGTATTTGTTGTGCTGTGTTTGTTTAACAAATTGTTGCTACCTTACTGCTTGAGCGTAAGAGTAATACTGAAAAGAGAATGTGAGTTGGGATGCTATCTGTGGATCAGATCGCATGTCCTAAATATCATTTTCAAAATATTGATACAAAATTCGAATGTGATAAAACTACCATTTTAATACATTGTTTGTAACTAGTCAAGGCTGTCTCTTGAATGGCGTAGTCGTTTAAAAGTCACATAGAGCCGAGTGTTGTGGGTTCGATACCCAAACGGGACAAAAAAATGTGAGATTCTTTTCTATATTTTCATAGTTTTATTGCATAAATATTAATATTTTCAAATATGGTGTGACGTTAATCGCCTAGGCGCCCGTCGAGCGCGAGCGCACGTCACTAGCTTCCACCCGCGACCGGTGCCGGACTATGTAAGCGGAGGACGGTGTCAGACGGATCTCTTCCGGCTGGCTTCAACATCAAGCTAAGAGCTAAGTGTTTTTGCTATTGAAGAACCACGGAGCAAGTCCTTTGTACGAACCACGCCCTGTTTACTGTACGCGTAGGATAGTGAATATTGTTAAATACATATAACTTTTTCATTAGGTACTAGACAATTAAAAGTGTTAATTGTTGATCCATCTTTAATTAATCTCTGCACAATTTAACCTTAAGATACCACGCCCCCACCGCGTGGCCTGTCCTATTTCTGGATCGAACCTAGTAAATAACCACATAACAGGTTACAATGGTCATTTTATTAAAAAAGAAAGACAATTAAATCACCATAATAAGACTGACATACAAACGCCGTGTATTTTATAGGCTCTTTCGGTGGTTTACATAATATTAAATCTTTTAATAGCAAATACGCATAATACATCAATTATGACGATTGAAATACCTCGGCTCTTGTACACAGTGCGGGCAACATGCACGGGTTATTCGCATTTTGTAAACGACCGACGTAAGCCACAGCGCAAGTAGTCGGTATGATGAACTCTAGCATCTCGATGTGCGACGCGCAGCTACTTGCATTATAGTATCTACTAAATACATATAGGTAGGTTTAAATAATTAAAAACAAATTAAATAGGTACGTCATAAAATGCATTGTCATCTGGTAGTGCGTTCAGAAGCCCTGTATAGCTTGCATGTCTATGCTGCTACATATAAATATAATAATATCAGCCCTGTATTAAACTGTTCTACTGCTGGGCACGAGCCTCTTCGCAATGTGTGAAGGGTTAGGCTAGTCCACCACGCTGGCCCATTGCGGGTTGGCAGACTTAACATATCTTTGAGAAATGTGCGGCTTTCTCACAATGTTTCCCTTCGACGTTAAAGCGAGCAATAATTAACTATTTAATATGCACCTACAAATACAACTCAATTGTTTGAACCGCTCTTGGAAATAATCAAATACCTGAATACCAGTATTGTAGCCACGGGAAGCATTGCTATATCATTTTCCTGATTCCATTACAATAATAAAAAATACACAGCTGTGATAGACTGACGGCGAGATGGACGAACAGACAAAGCCGCAACATAAGAGTTTTGTTTATACCATTTTGGCAAAGATCCCTGATACCAAGTAAGTATTACGTTTGCACCGATTTAACGCCATTATAACAAAAGCTGTACCAGCAGAGTGATGATGATGCCAAACTGTTGCTACGTTCCTCGCTAAAAGCCCATCCCTTTGTCAAAGCAGTGAAGTCAATGCGGGACGCACTGGGTTCAAGTGGATCTAGAACTGGAGCGCCAACTACCACGTAAAAACGCGATATTGAGGTTGACGTCTCGTGAACTGCGATCTGCACGCCCACTACCTGACACAATGATCAAACAATACAATAATTAAAACGGTAGGTAACATCGAATAAATATTACATGATTCTGGTTTCATAGAGGACTATTAGTGCCTACACTTATGCATGGAAGTGAAAGTTGGGTATGGCAAAAGAAGCATGAGAGCAGAATAAATGCTGTAGAAATGAGAGCGCTGAGAAATATATGTGGTGTGACTCTGAAAGATAGAATAAGGAATAGTGTGATTAGAGAGAGATGCGACATAAAAGTGGATATAGTGACGAGAATAGAAAAGGGTATGTTAATCTGGTTTGGGCATGTAGAAAGAATGGACGAGAAAAGACTGACTAAGGAAGTTTATAAGGCTAGTGTGAATGGAACAATCGCAAGGGAATAATAGAAGACCTAGGTGAACGCTTCTTGATCAGATCGGAGACGTTCTGGATAAAGGCCAGGTTAAGAGCACCTTTAACCGGCGAGCGTGTATAAGGAATGTTATGAAAGTGAATGAAGCCAGAGAAGTGTGTCAGGATCGTAGCAAATGGAAATCCGTAGTCTCTGCCTACCCCTCTGGGAAACAGGTGTGAATCTATGTATGTATGAATGTACCTAACTTTAAGAAAATACAAATTGTATCTACTAATCAGCTTGTAACTATTTTGATTTAAATTGTCTTTGGGAAGGAACTGACTCCCAACATACAGCTCACGCTAGTTTGGGAATCAGGGCTGCATAATGTTTGTATTCACCTTGCTGTCACAAATAAAGAGTTATTATTATTTGTTTTTATTTCCCTAATACGTTAGGAAAATGCCCGGCCCTTTGTGAGGCTTACACGGGGACATTGGTCCAACATGCAGAGGCCCTTCGAGAGTTTTAGTTTAAAGTGACATGGGACGCTTACCGAGACACTAGACGCGGCAGGTGTAGGAGACTATTGCTAAATATGGTATCTACCTAATTATTCTGGTCTATGGGATGGGTGTTTAAGGGTTTGGTAAAATGTAAGCTATGGTTAAAAAACGGGGTCTGCCTGATATACTGTCTCAGTACAAAGTCGGAATGGCAGACGGTGACTCGCCAACTCACTATCTAGTGAGTCGGCGAGTCACCGTCTGCCATTCCGACTTGCCCCCTAAATAGTCGCCATAGACATACAGGCCTTAAAGCAGCAGGGGTAACACCGGTGTGAGCTCCTAGGGGTGTCGAGCGGTGCGGCGGTTTCACCATCATGGGTCTTGTAAAAACAAAGAGATCCGAAGTGGGTTTACCCGTAGTTATGCCCTTAAAAATTACACTTCCACCCCAAGCATACAGCTCTAGCGAACTCCCTCTGACCGGCCGACCAAGGCAAGCCAGAGTTGAGACTCCTACGGGCGCTATTGAAGTTCCACCAGCCAACCAGCGAAGGCAAGCTGAGGACGAGACCCTAACCGACTCTCTGAGGCATTCAGGACCGCAGTGTCGCCACTCACATTCAGCTCGCCACAAGCTACCCCGTGGTTTGTGTGCTTTAAGTTAACCTGGTGATACATGTTTTTGTTTATATCACAAGGTGAAGGTGATATATTAATAGCTGAAGTACTATGCCCTTCGAGATCGCGTTAGTCTCATGATGAGATAACGAATATCAGGAATGCGCAGCGTTATTTTAATATACTGTCAACAACATTATTTGGAAATATGGGTCAAATAAATTTTAATTAATTCTAAATGAAGATTAATTAATACTAAATAAATATATTTATTATGACTTGGAGAAGAATAATAAAAAATAATAGTATAATAAAATTTTATCACATACAAACAACACCATCTAGCCCAAACTAAGCAGAGCTTGTACTATGGGTACTAGACAATGGATAAACATACATATATACCTTCTTTTCGTAAATACATACATATTATACAAAGAAACACCTAGGCCAAGACAAATATCCATGTCCATGCATTCAAATGTTTGACTTGTGCGGGAATCGAACCTGCGACCTCAGGCGTGGCGGTCGGTTACATTAACTACTACGCCATCGAGGCCGAGGAATGCAGATTATATGTACATGTTGTATACGAAAATATGACGGCTTACATCGCCGGCATTTTCGAAACTTGTAAAACATTTACTGATTGTTCTATTGTAAACAATCGGTGCTGTTGGCGGGGAGTGTTGGGAGAGGGGGGTTTCAGACTTCCCGTCGAGCCCCGAGGCATGTTAATGATACACGCAATCTGAATAGAGTACATGTCACATGCAGCATCGCCGTGCTCCATACATTCACATTACATGCAAACAAATAAATAAATTGTTTACCTGACAGCCAGGTTGTGCATGTCACTGCCTTTGTTTGTTAGGCCAGTTGGTTTACTGTTTGATTTCTTTAATCGGTATCCTTAGGGTATATAGCGATTCAAGTAATTGAATACCGGCCTTAATTAAACGTGTAATTATTGCTTTGAATTTAAAACAGAATATTTACAGATACAGTGTTAAATATTTAAAGAAAATAATAGTAATAATAAATATGAGAACAATATAGAAGGGAATAGCACAAAAATATAATAGTAAGTGGCTTGTTTGGGCAACGTCGTAATAATCCTCAGCATCGTTGTCGACTAGAAAAGTGCCCAGAAGACTGATTCTTTGTGACGATTGAGCCTCTGTGGTCCTTCCTATTAACCTAGTGTCTCCATCGCAAACGGCACAGAAACGTAATTACTTATGTGCGCTGTTAAAGTATTTCTGCAGCTGCAACAGCGCCTATTTGTTAAAACCAAAGACATTTTGTTCATATAGTATAACTATGTATTTACCAAGCTTCGTTTTCTTGCCTAGATTACAACAAAACAACTCCGTGTTGTATTTTCGCGTTGAGTGCTGGACTCTGAGGAATTCCTATGTGTGTCAGAAAATTGCTGAATAGGAATCTTCTTATTACTTGTAATGAGATATAAAAAAAAAAACTTTTTATAAACTACCAGTACGACAGTTTTAATGTACCCACTATTTTTATCCAAGTTGAAGACGAACATATCATTAAAGTATTTTAATACAATGAAACGAAACATGTAATGCCATTTCAGCCAACTGTGGCCTCGCTAATCATGGTCTTTTATCCAGTAAAGTATTTACTGGTCTTCATAAGCGATTCGCCGCGTAGTATATAGAATAAGATCAGTGACTCATTAGTCAAAATATTCACATTTTAACGCCTCAACTTGTAAGTTGAATCATGTGCCCTAGATAAAGCCATTGCAGACAATACCATTATTTTGTTTAACCTTAACAAGTAAAATACAGTAAACAGGTAAACAGTAAGAGTGCTAATTATGGAAATTAATAAATTTAGAAAAAAAGGTTAGACATATCATTTAAAAGTCGTCCATGCTATTTACGATTACGTCGGGGCCTTACTTCTCAATTCAGCTATTATGCTCTAATTTGGTTATTATAGCCAATTTTGCACAGATTAACGCGCTACACGAATGTTTACTTTTCTCTCACCGACTATTGTACTTTCAAATTACAATCCAAATCTGAATAATTTTTCACAAGATATATTTTGGCTGAACTTTTGTATAAAAGCAGTAGGCGCCCTGAGGTAGTGTGAGTGTCTTCAAGGGAGGCTGTCAAAGCCACGCGCAACAGGTACGCTGTCCTCCGATTTAGTTCTGGCTCACAAACTCCCAACAAGCCGCATTGTCACACACAAAACCGTACACATTATAGGGTGAATAATATGTTTAAATTTATTACAAGGTGTCTACTGTAATCCATTCTCAAATTGTTATCGTATAATTTAAATAAACATATATTTTTATTCATGATGTTTTGTGTTAGTCACTGCCACAATGCTCTCGAATATCCGTATGAATAGATAAATAAGTATTAACTGTGATTTAATCTAAAATGACTTCTGTATAAGAGAAAGATTTCTCTGTTCTATTACGTATTATTATATTATATTATTATACATTTAGCTTGTGATAACACTAGCACTTCGACTCTGCCCTAGTGATACATATAATCATCTAATGCAATTATTATAATATATTCAATAACTACGATCTTGCCTTGTAATCACTTTAAACTCGAGGCTTGTATGAGTTGCCGTTATTATGAGAGAAACAACAAAAACTTCAGTCGCATGTTTTTCCAGGAGACTACTACATTGCACTTTATTTTTTGTTTGTTATTATTATCTGCTAAAATACATAAATATCTCTTTGTTTGTAAAGGTTTAAGTCAATAACTTTTCAACCGATTTAAAACATTCTTATACCATTAGAAATCTATATTATCACCGAGTAACATAGGCTATATTTTACGCGAACAAAGCCGCGAGCAAAAGCTAGTGTATTATATTATGTTTGTACAGAATAAATAATAATATATAGATATTATAATATTGCTTCACAAAAAATCTTTTTGGGTAGATTACACTTTAGGAGAGAACTCTATTGAAGGTAGCCGTCGTTGGCACTCTAATAAATACAAAAATCGAAACAATGACGATTGCAAAGATCCAATCTCAAATATTTAAATTTTCACTTAATCTTAACCGGCGACTAATCAGGCAAGAGTATACTTTTAATCGTTACTTAGGGTTGAGTGCTAGTTGAGCAATAGACCTCAGCTTAGGGCCATTGATCAGGAACAGGACTGTAACTATGCAGTACCTACCGAAATAGCTAAGTATTAGTAAGCTGTGTTTAAAATTAAGGCTGTCTAGCCTCCAATGAATTTATGATAAACTGAAATAATATTGTATAAGTATGTTAGCTACATACCCTCACGGAAAGATGAAGCCTTTGGCGAAAGGTTATCGGATGTTAGACTTAGAACCTCCATTTAAAGGTTATCGGATGTTAGATTTAGAACCAACTGTTGCGGTCGGCAAACTTGCCAAGTTGTGAAACCAAATTATGTTATTAGACATAGTGTAGTGAACCGAAACCAATCAGAACTTATATTTTGGCTGAGAACTTGGATAATTTAAATTAGCTAATAACCGTAGAGGTGATATCGGAAGATATTAAATGTTGGGTTGTTACAAGAAATCTTGTTACTTTTGTACGCAGTGTTCAGTAAGTGTGAAATATGGTTTTAACTTTCATCCATATAAAAACCTTCTTATTGAATTTTAATTCTACTATTTCACTTTATGTCGTGGGTGAGCTGATGTAACGGACTGAATATAAAGCCGGAAATATATTGACAGAGAATTTCATTTTTTTTTGGCTCTAACCGTATTTCGAACTTTAAACCTTATGTAAAGCAATCGTATTAAAACCCGCTGTGTCATTGAGGGAAAGATCCAAAGAAATTACTATCTTGAATCTACTAGATTTTGATATCTAAAACGAAATTATTAAAAGATGTTGGTAACTTTGATATCATTGGAGTTATAAAATGATATCTGGTGTAATAGTGATAAAGAATTGTATCCATAAGCTATGGTATCCGGTTACCATCCGGGTGGTACGTTTGTTTGCCACTTTAGTGGTAAAAGCCGAGCGCGAGGGATAAATATTTACATACATATAAATTCGAAAAAAGATAATTATGCAGACAACTTTGACTACATTTGGTAAAAATGGCTTAATCACCACTATCAATATACTTAGTTGTCTGTATACGATGCTACACGCAACAGGAAATGTCTCATCCACAGATATACACGTCTGCTTTGGGTGTTCTCTGTGTATATTGTTTTAGTATTTGTGAAATCTTTCGCGATATGGTTATTGACGAAAGAATGAGAGCTGTATAACTGAAAATAAGGTGCCAAACATATTCATTACCCACCTTTAAAAACACATGACATGAGATGTAAACGTCACAAATTCAAACTTACGCAAATTACAGCTATCATATGACGATATTACACAATTACAATACCACACACACACACACACACGCAAACTCTCTTAAAATTCACTCACACGCGTATTCTTGTCAGACTTTGCTCGTCTACCAACACGTCACGCTACAGCATTGACATTGGAACACTATCTCAATGTGATATAGCAATATCTTTCAGCTGACGTTTACAGCTGATCATAACTCGAGAAACTGAAACTGTGATTCTTAGTATGCCATCCTGATCGCCTAAGGGTAGATAGAAGTCATATAGCATCTATTTTTTTGTCTGCTTTACGGGTCGCATGTAACGGTGTGCGTAGTTTCGCCTTACAGGTGAGCTTGTTACTACGAAGAGGCGTGCGTCGCGCCGTCTACCAGGTTCAATTATAGGACGCTTAGACAAATCTATTTTCTATCAATGTCGGAGATTAAATGATATTTGGTAGATAGACAATTCGGTCGAACATGTAATTTACATACCTATAGTTTTCTATTTAGCGTAACAGTAAAATATAATACTACACTACTTAAGTTACAAGTAGGTTAGTTGCTAGGATTAGATATATAAAAGGAATAATATTTAGAAATATCAACGCAATAGTATTGTTTATCACTGGTTGTTCCATATAACAAGTCCATATGACACAGCACTTGAATTCGGGATCTTACGATCGACAGTTGCCAAACAATCTCTACAGAACAGCGAGACACTCTCCTTACGTATACCTAATACGCGAGGAGCGCCGCAACGTCATGTTACGATGAAAATCAATCAAATCGAAATATAAATTAC
The DNA here is from genome assembly GCA_963675205.1 of Catocala nupta. Lineage (NCBI taxonomy): Eukaryota > Metazoa > Arthropoda > Insecta > Lepidoptera > Erebidae > Catocala > Catocala nupta. Next base: position 39,093,898 of record OY776078.1, read on the forward strand.
ATTTATTCATATAAGCATTGTAACACTTATACGCTTATTTATGTACGCTATGTTGAGCATTGCATGGGCGTCTAGCCCATGCAATGCCTGTAAACAGACAAAATTCATATCTAAACATATTTACCAAATTTGTTAAACTTTGTAATTTATTATCTGATGGCACGACACATACGCACGCAAATGAGACCCACAGCAAAACAACAGCTTCCCACAGACCCAAATCGCACGCATAATTACTCTATATTCAGTTTACATCCATCATGATAGTATCGATATTTATTCATTCAAACGATAAAAAAATGTCAAATAAATCGTTGGTCTATAAATAAACTACAAATAAAACGGTATAGTTCTGTCAGGAACAAAAATGACGTAATCCCGCTGGGTGAGTGTCGGGTGTCCGGATCGAGTGTTGTCGAAGATTGCGTCCGTATCCACAGGCGATGCGAGGGTAGCCGATGATTAGAAGTTTCGTGTAACAACAGAAAACTGGACAGGACTGAAAACACGATGTTTGCGGAGCGTTTTAGATTTACGTTTGTTTATTTTATAAATAGTATTTCGCGGCAGTACATCTTGTGTTGTGTAGGCTTTATAGCTTTTGAAACTAGAGATTCAAGGCATATTCAGGCATAATAAAACCTACTGTTCGTTGAAACAAACTTCCAACATTCGCTACGTTAACAGTAAATCTAATGATACCGGTTATCTGCAGAATCTGTGCAATCATAATTTACTTGTATATTTTAATCATCGCGGGCTTTTACCACTTCAATTTCGCTGAGACTCTGCTGCTAAGCGGAATTTTCCATTCGGACTCAGTGCTGCCACTTTTGTCTAAGACAATTCAGGACCTTATAACCGCACGTAGACTTATGCTACAGGCAGAGGCACGAGGCAGACATAACTTAAATAATTATCGTAGACATTAGTAACATTTATATTCGTTGCTGGTTTCGTAGAATGGCTGTGCTAAAACAAATATATAATGCAAGTAGCATAGTATACAAAATGTAACAAAACTACTGAAGTTACTTTTCAGATGGGTTATTAGTATCATTGTTGAAACGTATTTAATATACATTATATGTAAGAAACCTTTATAAAAAAAATACATAAATTTTGCGTAATTAATAATTACTAAATGCAGAATAGTTGTGTACACTCTGCAAAAAAGCGACGACGCTTGTCGCATAGCAACAACGTCAGCTACACGTTGCACGAGCAGCGATAGCTCAGTGGGGAGACCAACCGACTGCAATGCAGAGGGTCTCGGGTTCGAACCCACGTCGCGCACCTCTGACTTTCGGAAGTTATATAACTTTTCGAAATTATGTGCGTATTGATTGACAATTATCGCCTGCTCCGTGCCTCGGAGAGCACGTTAAGCCGTCGGTCCCAGCTGCCATGAACATCTATGGTAGTCGGTATTGGGGAAGTCGACACAAAAGATCCCACTGGGTCGAAGTGTCGCCGGTCTGTAGGTACTGACTGGCCCCTACACAAGATAAGATAAGATACACGTTGCACTCGTGTAATCCTACAACTATTTCACTCGGGTCACGAATTCACGACCTTACTCAGCTTTTCCTCATTCTCAAAACCGTCAGTAAACAAGAACTTTAAAAAATCTCATACTGTTTTATTACTTTAGTAAAGGATTATTTTAAAGAACTTGTAATATTTTAAGGCAGCTTTTTATCACTATGATTTGATTGAAATTAAACTACTATATACGGATTTTATCGCGTTGTTTATTTAACACTCTATTACATAATTTAGAAACTGTTACACTACTATACTATTAAACTTTACTAATTTTAAGCTAATTAAATTATTAAAACTATTAAATCTATTTGTTTTTAAGTTTACACTTTCCCCGACGTTTCGGTTGCTTTTCAGCAGCCATGGTCACGGGGAGACTAAGATGGTAGTTGTCTCAATGTTCCAGTGTAGTTATTTCAAAGTACCCGAACATAATTTAGTTATTGGTGTTTCTATTTATGCAGAATGAGCTCAAAGTATCATGAAGTCTAGCTGTGGTTTGTTTCTTCTTGGGTTTGACTATTTGAAGTACTGGATCCCAAGCTGGTGGTACATTCCAAGAAGAAACAAACCACAGCTAGACTTCATGAAATATATTATATTAACTATATATCGTTTTGTGCTTCAATATTTTTTTGCCTAGTTTTAATTTATGGCATATTATTATTTTATGAACAGTCAATTTATGAACAGTCGAAATCAATCCGAAAAGGCAAGTTTGGCTGTTCATAGAGGACTATTAGTGCGTACACTAATGCATCGAAGTCAAAGTTGGGTACGGCAAAAGAAGCATGAGAGCAGAATAAATGCTGTAGAAATGAGAAACATATGTGGTGTGACTCTGAAAGTTGGAATAAAGAATAGTGTGATGGACAAGAAAAGTCTGACTAAGAAAGTTTATAAGGCTAGTGTGTATGGAATAGTCGCAAGGGGAAGACATAGGCGAACGTTTCTCGATCAGATCGGAGACGTTCTGAAAAAAGGCCAGGTTAAGAGCACCTTAAACCGGCGAGCATGTATGAGGAATGTAATGAAAGTGAATGTAAATCCGTAGTCTCTGCCTACCCCTCTGGGAAACAGGCGTGAATCTATGTATGCCGTAAAAGATTAATTAACTACTAAAGACGTTTCTAAAACGGCCAACGGGGTTTTCGTTACATATTGTATACTTAGACCATTTGCTTAATATTTGGCTGATCCATGCATGAACCTTGACAACCTACTTTTGACAATTAAACAAACTGTGCAGATATAATATCATTCAGTTACAGTCAATGCTACCTTTGTTAACTTAAAGTATAAATTTTGTAAGTGCATAATGTTGTTGAATTTTCTTTGCGATCGTTATATGAATGTTTGTAAAGTCAACCGCGACATAGAGCTAGTAAACGGTGCGACGAACAGTGTTAAAATAAAATGGATGAGATACGTTTGTGCTAAGGGGATTCAAAGGTGAAATTCTGTACGAGACACTGAAGGTCGGTCTGGATTCGCGCTCCATTGCACGCTTTATAGTGACACGGTAAGGCAATTTTATAACATAACAAGCGATGTAAACTGTGTCAATGTTAGGATCGCGACCTTGGTACTGGTTATCTGTTAAGATTTTGCGGGCACTATTACAATACACCGTGGTGGTAACTGGACTAATATTCTATAGCATTATTGTTGCGTATGATAGAAGGAGACAGACCGGTACATAGTATAAAGCTTTGTCTAGTTTACGGGCAACTTGTCTGATTGATTATGATTGATACTAGTAAACCATTAGTACAGATCTGTGGCTGTATGATTCTGACCCGAACTGCTAGTACGTTAGGTTTGAAGAAGCTAAGATAGGCTACCTGGTACTGGTAAGCTAGAAAAATGCTGGTAAAATGCCAACTCACAGGCTTTAGTTTTAAAACCGCGTTACCCACTTTCAGCAATAATGTTTATTATACAACTCGTTTTTATGCTGATCGTGATTTTCTCTTAATGTTGGTCTTCCGTACTTTTTGATACGACTGAGTATCACCCTTTCGTAAAACGTTTGTCTTACTTCTTCGTATATATGATATAACCGTAATAAATCAAAAATGTAGACTGGATATTTTTGAAAATAGCGTTCACTTCTTAACCATGATCAGGAAGGACAGATGCCAAAATATAGTATTATTTTTGTTCGGATGTACAGATAAGGTATACGCAAAATCTTCTAAATAGATTCTATTGCAGTTTTGCACACATTATCCTCTATAGCCAAACCAACATATGTATATATTAGGCACTAGATTTTTCCCGCGACTTCGCTCGCGTTTATCTAGATATTGTCAATACATGTCTATCCCCGAGAATATTGGATTTTTCTGGATGAAAGATATCATATGTTCTTTTTTGTAACTCTGGCAAAGTGTATGCAAAATTGCATGATGATCGGTTGAGTAGTTAAGGCGTGAAATTGTAATAAATAAACAAAACAAAAGAGCTGTACGTGCAATTTATCAATTAGGAACTAGAATCTCGCTCCGAGAAAAATTTAAGAATATAGGTATTTTAACTGTAGCATCACAATATATTTATTTTAATATCATGCATGTCCGTCAAAATATATATTTATACATAAAAAATAGTGACATACATAACATCAATACTAGAAATAAATATAAATTATGTGTTCCATTCTACCGTCTACATAAAGTTCATGGTTCCTTCATGGGTCTTGGTATACGTTTTTATAATAAAATCCCGAGTAATATTCTAGAATTACCAGAGAATAAATTTAAAGTTAAAATTAAAACTTGCTTAATTTCTAAAGCATATTATAATATAGATGATTATTTAAATGACAAACATCCATGGCACTAATATTTGCATTAGATCACAGGATATTAAATGACCAATACTAACACTTATGTTTTTTTTTAATATATGTATATATATATATATTTTTTTTTTGTAATATTACACCTTGCTTAAGCTGGAATTTGCATTACTGTTACATTCAGTCGTATTTTAATCAAGAAGAATGTGCAATGAAGACAACTCGTGATTATGGACAGTTCCGTTAAGCTTTCTTTTGAGTCTTATCCTGTATTCTGGTTTAGTGGAATTCGATAATTTACTTCTACATTTTATTTAAACAATTAGATTAAACTACGGACTATAATCACGTCTTGTCTTGATTATTTATGTACATGTAAGTGGATGCTCCTATTTACCATACTGCTGCTTTAGAGGCTACCATCAATTTTTATCAAATGCTTGAGTATGTTGAGTAGTAGTTCATGGAGAAATGGTTGCAGCACCTTACAGTTATGATTTGTAAATGAAATATTATTGTACACTTGGCGATTAAAAAGAGTGGCTATGAGTTTCTTGCCCGTTCTTCTCATGAGCCCTACACACCCTAGCTTTGCTGAACGTGGCAGTAAATGTAAATTCACAGGAAAAAATGTACGTGTAACTTTGACATTCATAAGTGTTACCTTGTAACCTAATTTGAATAAATTTATTTTGATTTGATTTGATTTGATTCAAACAAATTCACATTTGCATTTAGAATTTTAACTTAGGATGATCGCGCTTTTGCCGTGAGGGAGCAGGCATAATGTCATTGTACTATAATGCCAAGAAACTTGACTTGAATTTTGCGTTAGGTCAGCGCTCTGTCGGTGGGCCCTCCAAATTTAATTAATCAACTATTTGCTCTGCTGCTCCTTGTTACCAGATTAAAAGGTTTCATAAAACTTGATTTATTTATTTAATAAAATATTCTTGTGCCTAGTTTTTGTTGTCGAAAACCTTTGTATATTTTTAGATATTCTTAAGAAGATGATGTGATTGCTATAAGAAACGTTTCGGTACTCAGTTACTTTTTTGTTGTGCAAACATACATAAGCTACATAATGAAAAGATATATTTAGATGATAAAGTAACATTTATGAACGTAAAAGTTACCTTCACGAAGCTGTTCTGTGAATTTACATTTATTGCACTTACTTGTTCAGCGGGGCAAGAGCGTAGAATCAATGTGAAAAATAAGCAAGAAACCCACAGCAGCGCTCTTATATCGCCATGTTTAAGCAATAATTATATAAAATTAATTACTATCAGCAATATCTACATATAAAATACACGTATTCACGCTAGTATGTCATCTAATAATAGGCCGAGGTATAATACACTTAGATTTCGCATGCCATGTAGGTATTTAAATTCCATGTAATAGAAGGGCGAACTTTGCATACTTATTTTGTTTTAAGTGGCAACCGCCGTTCTAGGAATAATGCCTGTGTCGCAGGGCACTTTACAAACATTCAAACGACGGACACAAAAAACACCCTGACTTAGAACAACTATTTGTGGATACCCAATTGTGCCGTGTATATATGGATATAGGAAGCAGCAGTAGCGAGGCGACCTCTTAAACCACTGAGCCATTCGTGCACTAAATTCAGCTAAATATCATATTTGCTGCGGATTCACTAAACTTAGATATTCTTAAGAAGACTAAGATTAGACCAAACGCCTTACCCTCATTTTCTAAAGCGTAGTCATTGCATGCGCGATAATGAGACAGCGCGATTCACAGGGTATAGCTTTGTCGCGATGCGACATGCAATTAATGTGCCGCAGTACCAAAATATGTACGTATTCTCTATATAGAGAATCCTGGACTTACATGACAGCCAGGTCTAATGTGTTTATATGCTTCCGCGCCACGAAATGTATGACTTTATAAATGGTCAGGAATCTACGAGCATCATGGTGATACATATATATGTACATAGTCTCACGCCTATATCCTCGAAGTGGTAGGCCGAGGCATGTTCAGTGCACTTTCAAATCACCAATAATTGCTTAATCTCTCGTGTGTCGTGTGAACTCCAGATGTTCATAACCGCTAAGGCCTTCCTTTAACTTTTTGATCAGACGCTCGACGGTTTAAGTTTCTGCCATAGATGGCGAGTCATTGCCGTTTATGGGACGCAGTTCCAGTTTCCGTGGTGGTATGAAGAATTCCTGGACAGAAAAGCCACACTTGTCTGACTGATCCATCGCTGCGCTACCCAAGCAGTCAATTAAACACAGAATTAGAAACAACCAGATCACATAAGTTTGTTTTCCTTACGTATGAAAATTTTAGTAGGTACCTATTGGTTAGGGTATACTTACATCACTGAGCAATCTGTGCTGCCATGTCGGTTTTTAGCTTAACTAACAAATAGTATATTATGATTGAGTCTGGTACCAACAAACTGTATTTAACCTACTGAGTCGCAGTGGCACAGCTGCGGCTAGAGACAATACATTTGTAGTGATGTCTAGTATTCCAAGACTTGACGAGTTCATTATGTCTGTCGGTCGGCAAGTGGTTGAAATTCGACCATCATTGATTTAAATTAAAAGTTTGATAGTTTTTATCGCGAAATTGCAAAAGGTACTTAAGACATCAGCCGAACCATGCCGAAATACTACGAACGCGAATAGACTGCGTGCGTCAAATGCATATTTAATAAAAATATTAGGATTCGCCACTCCTCCTCCATATAAACTTTAACTGTGCCAAATTCCATACTCCTCCCCGTCCGCGTTATTTCCGTAAAAAGGGGTAAAAAGTTTTTGTTTCACATATTAATATATAGGTAATGCTTAAATCAAACCAAGTAGATAACTACTTGGTTTGGTGCGATTTAATTTTGGAATATTATGAAAAATACTTTAAAGTTGCAGTTCTTAAATAAACAATTCGCAATATAATCAGCTTAACCTATTGTGACTCAGCGGCATAATTTATTTATATAGAACTTTTTTAACCTGTCAAAGGTTAAAAAAGTTTTAATATAAATAAATTATTTTATCAGCTTTTTTGTAGATTGCGAGCTATTTGAGTTAGCTGTAAAGCTTGTCTTAGAGGTGGATTCACGTCTGTCTTGAAATAAGTGGGATTTTAACCCACGACCTCTTCATCGCAACTCTCATTTTTATATTGGGTTTAGTCATTGTTTAGTAATTGGTTTTGCTTGATAGACAAATCCATACAGACTTACTACTTATAGTTAAGCTAGCTATGTCCGCGGTTTCACCCGCGTTTATGATTACTGCGCCGCCCCCGTGAGTCGTAGCGTGATGTTATAAAGCATATAGACTTCCTCTATAAATGAGCTATCATACACATTTTTCAAGAAGATATCCAAGAATTTTTCAATTCGGACCAGTTGTTCCTGAGATTGGCGCATGCAACCAAACAAACAAGTAAACAAACTCTTCAGTTTTATAACATTAGTTTTAAAGCTGAAGAGTTTGTTCTAGTATTAGTATAGTTGAAGAATCGTTAGTCTTTATAAAGCAATTGTGAGAAGTAGATATTAAGGCGTACTTTCTGTAAATTCCCTTAATGACGGCATACATTACGTTTGGTTTACATAACCACATGTTCCTGTAGAAGGTTGTATAACTGCTGACTTGGTTGGTGGCCTTAACCGGTTGTGGATGCAGACGTAATGTTTAACGGCGACTCAGCCTACGGTCCTTATTTCTACGGATATTAGCTGCAATACTTGAGTATTCAGTGCTGACTGCGCGAATGGCGTAGTGGCTGGAGTAATCGTCTCGCTACTGTCACTAGGTGCTGTGTTGGATTGCAACACGGCTCGAAAAATTGTGTGTGCCACAAATGGCTGCGTGGGTGTTCTTTATATTCGGTTTTAGAATGTTTGTAAAGTAATATAGCCCGCGAATATATCCTTTTATAATAAACTAGTATTTCTCCGTGGTTTCACCCGCGTAAGTCCCATTCCAGTGGAAATATCGGGATAAAAAGCCTATGTGTGAATCCAGGTCTCCAGCTATCTACATACCAAGTTTCATCGCAATCGGTCCAGTAGTTTTTGCGTGAAAGAGTAACAAACATCCTTACATGCATACAAACCTTCGCGTTTATTTCGCCCTCGTCTTCGCTCTCGTAAATGTAGGTTTTGGTGAGGTTAGATAAGTAATAGTACTTTTTTCTGGATTGAAAGTACCCCATGTCCTTTTCTGTGCCCTTGACAACATGTATGCAACATTTCATGTTGATTAGTCGCGTAGTTAAGGCGTGAAACCATATCTAATAAACAACAAACTAGCTCACATTTGCATTTGTAACATCAGTAAAAACCACGAGATAAAGTAATTAGTAATCCTAAACGGATACAGATAAGATAAACGTTTAATTGTACATTGAACTGATGCATCGTAGCTAGAGCTTTACGAAATAATGAAGATCACGCATATTTGCATCTTAGCTTATCTGTGTTCATAAAATCATTAATTTAATTTGATTTGATTGATATTGCTTTGATATGGTTTGTACCTTTACTCAGTGACCGCAGGTGAGTTACCGTATTACGGGCGCGGCGCGTCGTTTGTCCATTATCCGGATTGATTGCGTATCACGACAATTAATTTAAATTTAATTATGATTATTTTATTACTTCGTCATCTGCCTCTGGTCTGGTCTCTTAATATTACAAGTGTTTTAACCTATTGAGTCATACCGGCACACCGGTAGCCAGGAACAATACATTATTAATTGAATGTCTATTTAAATAATATTTTTTATTAAATTGAATTTTAATAAAAAATCTAATTATTTGAAGACTTGACATAGTAATCAGGAATAATACCTGTATTAATTAACGGCAAAATATATACTACTCAAAACAAAATAAGGGCCACTAGTTTATTTACATTTAAGTGCACTTTAGTAAACTGAAAGTAACTGATAAGTAGCATTATATTGATATTACGAACTCTTTGGTGTTTGATCTCTTTTATGCTGGTGTTCGTGTTCCTAATTCGAAAAGTATTGGCCATTGATTTAAGAAAAAAAAATTGGATGTTATTCTTATGTTTTTCTTCGATTGTCTTCTTAACTTGTTTCGGTTATTTTAGGAAAAATGTTTTACTTTTACAATTTTAATTGATTCATTTATCATCTCGCGTTGACCATGCCACCAGTACGAAGGCACATGGATACAATTACAGCAACCAGAGCCATAACTATGATTCAAGAAGGACGTTCTCAGCGTTACGTGGGTTTGCAGTTGGGTTTTACTCGAAGAGCTGTCCAAAATGTATGGAATCGTTTCCAAGAGACCGGCAGTGTAGCCAGGAGACCCGGTTCAAGTAGAGTTCGTGTGACAACGGCGCACGAGGATCGGTACGTCCAACTAAGTGCTCGCCGTGATCGTACAGTAACGGCCCGTAAGTTACAACACCACCTACAGCTGACAACGGGTACCCGTGTCAGTGATCAAACTATACGTAATCGATTGCACGAAGACCAGCAAATGTCAAGACGACGAGTTGTTCGAATTCCTCTGACCAGGGTTCAACGTGCAAACCGTTTAAGATTCTCCCATCAGTATTTAATAATAATAATAATAATATTCTACCACATACACACAACACCATCTAGCCCAAACTAAGCAGAGCTTGTACTATGGGTACTAGACAATGGATAAACATACATATATACATTTTTTTTTTGTAAATACATCCATATTATACATAGGAACACCCAGACCAAGACTAACATCCATGTTCATGCACACAAATGTTTGACTTGTGCGGGAATCGAACCCGCGACCTTAGGCGTAGCAGTCGGTTACACTAACCACTACACCACCGAGGCCGACGGTGAACGGGGGGATTAATCAGTGGGGCAAGGTGCTTTCTACAGACGAATGCAAAGTAAATTTTTTTAATGATGATTGGCTTGTTAGGTTGTGGAGACAACGCAGCGAGCGGTTTTCGGAGTCCTGCATCCACGAAGTTGACCGTTTCGGTGGTCCCAACGTAATGGTTTGGGGTGGGATTAGTTTACACGGTAAAACCGAGCTCACCATTTTAAATGCGGGTACCGTAACTGCAGAACGTTACATCGAGGACGTCATCAGGCCTCAGGTGATCCCATTTGCACAGCGAGTGGGGCCTGGATTCGTCCTTATGCAAGACAATGCCCGTACACACACAGCTCGATCGACCCAAACTGTCCTAGAAGGGTCTCATATTGAGGTATTACTATGACAGCTAACAGTCCGGATTTAAATCCAATCGAGCAATTGTGGAACCAATTGAAACGAAGGGTTAGAGAGAATGAGCAAGGGGTCTACAACCAATAGCAGCTGATTGACGCTTTAAAACGTGCCTAGGAGGAGATTCCAGATGAAAACGTGAGGAATTTGATCCAGAGTATGCATACGAGGCTTCAGGATTCTATTGCTAAGAGAAAAGGACATACTCGTTACTAAAAACAAGAAACAAAAGTGACACGTACAGTATTTTGTCTTTGTCCGGTGATTTCTTTTGTTCATGTTTTTCATTCAAAATGGCCAATTTCATTATGAACTTAAAAAAAACAATTCATGATCATTATTTTAAACAATTGTTAGCCTATATTATAACCAATAACATTATTTTGTAGTTACATAAGTTAAAAAATTTAATGCCTTTATTGTTTTCATGGTACAGCAAAAAATCTTAGTGGCCCTTATTTTGTTTTGAGTAGTATATATCTCGCCTTTATACCCACGAAGGGGTAGAGAGAGATATCATACTTACAGTACCTACTCAACCATGATTTGACATTTCGGCGTAGCTACGAATCTATCACCGACTGGAAGGCACATTGCCAGATTCCGTTTAGATAAACAGTCCTTCAGACTTTGTTCGATTCGTATAAAATCATTCAGTTCAGTATAATGATTTTTTTGTTTACCACGTAAGACAAATAGTAGGAGTTTAAATATGAAGTTGCTGCCTTGTATGAAGAAAATTGGTAACGTTGTGGTTTTCATACTAAGTAATTAATAAATATATTTTTAATAAAATGAAATAAAACATCTGCCATCATGTAATTACGGCGAATTAAAACAATCAATACGGGCATAAACTAAGCGATATTACTATACTTTATATACATATTTTGTCAAAAGTTATTGATTAAAATCACATTTAAAGACCTAACAGGAAAATGTGAACTATAAATGATCTTTCATTGTAGGATTGATAAGCAATATTACTTGTGTAGCACTCAGTAGCTAGCTCAGTAGTAAGCACTCAAATACTAAGCTAACCAGTCACTAGGTAGGCCATATACTTTACAATCTAGGCTGTATAAAATTCGCATTATTGATGAGTTACTAATAGATATGCATTTGATGCAAATTAGCTATTGTTATATATTTTAGTTAGATACAAAAAAATAAGCTAATGAATAAAGTAATGCGCGATAATTACTCCTGTTATTATTAGCGATCATAATAGCAGCGATAGCCCATTGGGAGACCGATGGACTGCCACGTAGAGGTATTGACATAGAGCCCAAGGCACGCACTCACGCACCTATGATTTTCTACGTTATGTGCGTATTAAATAGTTCAATATCGGTCGCTCTAACGGTGTAGGAAAACATCGTGTCGTTGATATGTGAAGTCTACCAACTCGCACTAGGACAGCGTGATAGACTAACCTAGCCCTTCTCATACAGAGATGAGACCCGAGCCCAGCTGTGGAACAGTTTATATACACGGCTCTTATTATTATTATTTATTAATATTATAAATTGGACCGGTAATCGTTGGTTAGAGTGCTCGGTGCATTGTAAAGCCGATAATGCTCGATGCATGCCTAATATTCTATGACTGCCGTGACTTATAGTTACTATGTACGCGCAATGAGAGATGATGTTATATATAAACTATTATGATACTTACCCGGACTGCCTCGGTGAAGCAATGAATCACTCACTGTTGTGCGTGAGGTCTCAGAATTGATACCCGGAATGAGTATGATTGGGATTTTATATCACGAAATTCTTAGCAGCAGCATGAAATCTGGAACTGCCCGAAAGACGGGTAAAAGTTCGTTCTCTATTAAATGGGAACTAAGAATAATTAAATGTGAACTAAAACCAGAGCTGACTGGTTATCATCAAAATCGAACCTGAAAAGTTAATGTAATTAAAAGGTTGCCAAATACTAATATTATTCCTAATTTTATAAAAAATAATGCCAGTTCCGAATGCCTTCACAACAAGTACACACATAATCATATAGCTAAGTATTAGTTTATAAATCATCTCGAAAATATTTTCTTCATTTCATTTCATATAGCATTCCTAACCGGAAACGTCTCACCATCTCTCTTATCTATTACATTGTTGCGGAACTGGCTATAATTATGATGCTGCCACTTCTATTAACGAATAAACGAGACGCAAGCCGATAGGTGCAAATTGCACTTAATTAAATACACACATACTGGTTTTAAATCAATCACCGAGCAGTCATAGGGTCGCGCAAATCGAAACTGCCGGTTGATAAAGCAAGCAATTTGTACCAAGAATGAGTTCCGAAGCCGGACAACCAACTGTTAACGACGTACCATACAAATTTGAACGTACCTCAAGAACCAAATAGTAATATTATTAACAGAAAACGCGGACAGTTATCGTTCAAATATATAACTGTTGCGACAATTTTCACTAGCATTTCTCGATATTTTTAAATTGGGACCGATATCGACTGCAATAGAATTGAATGTAGCTATATATTTTCCTGTTTAAGACATAAATAGCAAGCAATTATAAAACCGCGTGTTGGTTCGCTATAGAAACATCAGCTCTGTGTATAAACTGCCCACCGCTAGGCACGGGTCTCTTCTCAACATTAGAAAGTTTGGGTCAGAATCCACCACGGTAGCCCAGTTCGGGTTGTCAGACTTTACATATCTGCGAAAACATCTTGATGAGCTATCAGACATGCAGGCTGCCATGCGATGATTTCCTTTAGCGTTAAAGCGTTCTAACATAATTATGTATCATAACTTGGAAAATTTAGATGTGCTTGCAGTGGGAGACGACCGTCTCGTACTGGAATAACGCTGCTATCATGATCTGTAACGGTTTAACGGTTTAAGACATTTATTTTCTCAAAAGATTACATGAATCACGTTTATATACCTAAATATTAGTATGTGTGTATATACTTAAAAACATGATTAATATTGTTACTTTAGATGTACTTAAATATGGAGTACCTATCCCTCTTTTATTTTTATTTTTGGCTTTTTATTATCAATGTACAATATAATTTTATTTATATATATTGACATTTTATATATGATTTATATATAAATTATATAGTATGTATTTGGAGTTGTAGAAGTATAAGTTTGTTATAATAATACCATAATGCGATTAAATTTATGATAAATCCTTTAAAATATGGCTTTTTAGTAACTTTTTAAATGTTAATAATGTTTTAGCTTCTTTAATACTTTTAGGTAACTTATTGTAGGTTTTTACTCCCTCATATACTATGCTTTTCTTTCCGTAGTTTGTTTTAGGCGGTATCAGACATATGTTGTTGGCTTGTCTAGTCAGACGTTTGGTGCAATCTGTCTTTTTTGTAAATATAAGTTGTGAATGAATATCTTTTGTTAAAATTTTCCTAATCAGTATGTATTATATTTATATGTTTGAGAAAGGTTCATTATACCCGTTTCTTAGTAAATTTTTAATGTTGATGTCAGATAATCGAAATTAAATAAAGTTTTGATGAGTTTATTTTGTGTTATTTGTAATGGTTTTAGGTTGCTTTTAGCTGCTGTTCCCCAAACCCTAATCATCTGTGATTTGGAAAACTAGAAGTATTACTTACGCGTTATCTTCATTAGATAATTAATTAGCTTTTGCCCGTGGTTTCGCATGCGTAGTAAGTAGTAAGTAAGTAGGTTAGGTTATATTTGTAACCGTATTTTGTAAATAAAATATAGCCTATGTTACTTGGTGATAATATGCTTGGTGAAAAGTGGTTTAATGGTGAAAGAATTTTCATAATCGGTTAAGTAATTTGGGAGTTAAATCCTTACATGTTTATGTTTATTATATCCTTACAAACAGAAAATCAAATGTTTCTCTTTATCATTAATACTAATAAACAAACAATTGTACTGTTGTTACCATGTTACTATGTTGTGATTTTATTGGTGTGTCTAATTAATTACTTTTTTTTCTTTCTTTCTAATATTACAAAGCTGAAGAGTTTGTTTGTTTGTTTGAACGCGCTAATCTCAGGAGCTACTGGTTCGAATTGAAACATTATTTCAGTGTTGGATAGCAAGTACGACATTAAAAGTAGTACAAGTATAAATAAATTGCTTACAACATTAATTAGCAATCTATTGAAAATTGTAATTACTCTAAGACAAAATTAGATAGCAAAGCGTTTATAAGGTAAGTATATCTCTCATTTCTTCTAAAAACGGATATTCGTTTGTCGAGGGACTTTCATAAAATTGTAACAAAGGAAACACGCCAAGGCACATAGCAACTAATTGTGGACCGTACTCACAACATCCGTCGCCCTGGCAGTGGAGAGGCGACCAATTCAACTACTAATCCGTATCATTAATAAACACTACATAGATTCACACAATCTTCTGCCTATCTATTATATCTTTAACTGTGCCATTACTATTTAATTATAAGTAACAAATGTTCGAACTTACCTACGTACTGAGTGTGTGCTGTTTTATTTGGTTGCATAATATTACGTTATGTTTACCAGCTGCAGTCGCGGCACGTGTAAACCCTCTATTACCGTCTCAAAACTACATTGTTTCTATGCTAAACATCCATTACTTGTTCAATTTCTGAGTTGTTTGAACGTTTACCTTATAGACAGCCGCTGGATTACTCATATGTGTTGTGCCAATGTTCGTTCATATCAAGCGTCAGTGTATGGTGAAGGGCAGGTTCAGGGGCATGCCTGCGTCATCGCGATGCACTTTCAGCCATTCGAGATTGCGTTAGAGTGCAACATATTGCAGTTTGTGAGAAGTGAATTCGCGCGTATCTTCCTTTTCCAAACGAGAAATTGAAACAATGTATAAGTAGTGCTTGTGATGACTGTTTTTAGTAAAGTTGGTGTAATAAGTATTTATAAAGATGAAATTAGTGATAAATTTATTCAGTTTTGTATGGATAGTGTAACGTGTGTATGATGAGTACCGCAGAGGACATGCCACTGAGTCGCCAATACTGCCACTAATCGGATTAGTGCAACTCTGCGCTTGACGGCCGCTCGCACTCGTAGTAGCTCGTTCCAGTATGCGAATATATTTATTATATCCAATGTGATCCATTCACTAATTGCAAAATGCATATCCATATTTCCTAGTAAATGTTAAATCTGTGTATCTAATCGATTAGAATTATCTTGCCGCAATTGTTATAAATGTCACAAAGGCTAGATTATAAAACAACTAAACTTTAAAATATCTTCTAAAATATATAAAAATCTTGGCGGAGTGTGGGCGTAGTAGGGCGTATCACATTGCAACCGTGTGGGCGGTACAAAACCGTCTTTACTTTTTCTACTTGCCCTCTTTGCCTCACTGACCTAGTTTATTACCCGATATAACTACATTGTGTACATAAAGTGAGGTAGTCAGTCCTGTGGGTAAAACTTGGGGCCCTCACATATCTCGACACATTTTACATTAGTTGATTTCCTATTCTCTGTATAACTTCGCTTCATAGAATGAGTACAAAAATAATTTCTCATTTCTCGCTATAGATACCGGGCCTAAAACAGCGTTTGGCTAGACTATCTTGCGCAGCCTCGGCAGTGATGTTCCTCGTTTCAAAACAATAGACTAGTTATAGCCGTAATAGTTATAGCAAACAAGTGAAGTACGAGCAACAGTACCTTTTCGAACCAATGCACTGTTATTTTTGACATAGCCCTCTATAAAGTAAAATTAATAAATGCAACAAGCAGGCTGCAACTTTTATAATGATAGCGCTGCGCTATCAGGAATGTTATTATGGTAGGGATATATTTTGTAGTAGTGGTGACATTTAGGTAATAGCGGCTATGCATTCGAAAAGGATAAAGAAGCCTTGTGTTATCTTTCTAGTACATTTTCTATTGAATCTAAACTTTGACCCACAATATCGGTCTTGGTGTGTACTGTGATAGGTGTGTATTCAATTCTTAGAAGTCCAGCATCATTGAATTGTTCTGCGACCATCCGCATTACTTCCAATGTATAACAATTTCTACATAAATTAATTAATAGCTTCTCTGCTAGTCATAGGCGTCTCCAGGCGCAGCAGTCTTTTGTGAGATAAATGTCTTTTCTCCAAAATTGGGTCATAATACTTGGTCGCCTTCTGTCTTTAGTTTGCCTCATCTAATCAGCTATGCACTTACTCTCGTTCAATAACAAGCTGACCGATCGATAATTACTTCATATCGTAAAAAGAAATAAAGATTTGTCATTGTGTACTCGACAAAATATTTTAGGTACAATAAATGGACGAGAACAGACTGACTAAGAAAGTTTATAAGGCTAGCGTGAATGGAACAGTCGCAAGGGGAAGACCTAGGCGAACATTTCCTGATCAGATCGGAGACGTTCTGGATAAAGGCCAGGTTAAGAGCACCTTAAACCGGCGAGCGTGTATGAGGAATGTTATGAAAGTGAATGAAGCCAGAGAAGTGTGTCAGGATCGTAGCAAATGGAAATCCGTAGTCTCTGCCTACCCCTCTGGGAAACAGGCGTGAATTTATGTATGTATGTATTTCATTTTTCATTTCATTTCATTTATTCACAAACAATTATACAATTGTGTTTGAATGATCACATAAAGTTATATACATATCAAAAAAGGAGTCAAACAAAATTAATAAAATAGAAAGGAAACAATATTAATTTAAAATAAAAACGTTAAACAATGTTAATGAAATAGAAGTCAAATTAAATTAATTAAATAAAACATTAACAATATTAATTAAATTAAAATGTAATACAATATTAATTTAAAAATAAGAATTAATAATTATTCATAGCACAACCACGCAGACAAAAACTCAGGCATATTTAAAAATAATTACAATTTAAGATAATAGATTAGAGTCTAAAATACCATAATAATAAATACACCATTCAATTTCTTATGTTGGAGTCTATAAATTCTAATACCGAGTAATAGGTATGCTCCAACAAGAAGGCCTTAAGTATGTATGTAAATGTTTTGGAATATGTAAATCACATAACTACAACAACATTAATATAATACGCTATTTTAATGGCTACGAGTTCGTATAATACCTTCGGTGTTATTTTTAGCATTTAAGCAAATATTTGCTTCCTTGGAATTTTGGATCTGATATATTAGCATCCGACCATAACGTGGAACTTGTATTTTGTAATATCGTAAAATATATATTGATAATAAATCATAGATTGCATTACACGCGTTGTAAATATTTTGCAAATGTTTCAACTTGACGAACTCTGTTGAAATGTTTCAGATAACTTGATTTTAGTTGAATAATTTCATGATCATCTAAAAAGTTCTTAACTCAAAATTCGTTTTGTATAATAAGAATGAAGAAATCTTAGTGTTTCCATTACAAAACTGAGAAGGTTATCCTACTCATTATTCTGAACTTAATTGTATTCCTTACAACAATGTTATCTAAAGCTTCTCAAAAACAAACCATTTGTGCGACTAGTATTAAGAAAGCAGGGGTTGGTGTCGACTACTGTGAACTAAAGCCTCCGCCGAGGGTCGTCTCGACGCGGGAGAGGTGCGCGTAGTGAATACTGAATAGTGGTGAAGCACCAGTCGGGTGCTATCGCCGCGCGGTGCGGTCGCGTGCGACGTGCGCGTCACGCGGGCATGGCGCGGGAATACGCGCGAGTGCATGAGTTCTACCTGCCGTTGCATGAACTGCAACCACCTACGCCCCACTACCACCACCATTATGACATGATACAGTGAGTACCTAGCCTAACCATACTTTAAAACAACATACCAATTATCTCGCGCACTTTAATTTAACAATAACTAAATTTTTATAAAGTTCTCGTACATTTAAAAAAAAAATAATTTACGAATTGATCTTTAGAAATACAGGTGTGGGTATTATTGTTTATGTCTATGATATCAAACAATCGAGAACTTTATGTATCGAATATTAAATAATCGAATTAATATTTCTGGTAAACATAAACAAATCGAAATATATTACAAACAAGATAATACCTACTGATGATA
This sequence comes from Catocala nupta, assembly GCA_963675205.1. Lineage (NCBI taxonomy): Eukaryota > Metazoa > Arthropoda > Insecta > Lepidoptera > Erebidae > Catocala > Catocala nupta. The sequence continues at coordinate 39,112,544 of OY776078.1, forward strand.
AGTGCAAACTTGATCCGTAGAACAACAAGAGATTTTCAAAATTATATTATAACTAGATTCTTACTCTTCTTTTCTTTATTTTTTTTGACAACTCCTGCGCAAGCAATGATTTATGTGTCTCGAGAAACTTAACAAATATTCAAGCAACGGACACAAAGAACAACATGAGTCGGAAAAACTTTTTGTGGATCACACAAATGTATGTCCCGTGTGGAAATCGAACCCACTACTTTCAGCGCCGCGAATTGGCCAGGCGACCACTTAAACCCAACCATCTTACATTTTGACATACTGGCCGATAATAATGAGGATAATGATACATATACTTATATAAACATATTAATTATCCTTAGGTATATTTTTTGCCAATAATTACTGATATACATATACGTATGAAAATCAATCATGGCGTTTAATCGGCTGTTAACTAATTGTTGTGTTGATAGTCCTTAAAACCGGAGTTTAATCTCTTTCACGTCGTTGAGTGCGTGTGAACTCATTAACAATAGCATGAACTATAGCGCAGTCGTCCCCGCCGCCACTGCCATTGTGTAGACCAGGTTCGATCACTATATGGCCGAAATAGCGTCAGTTAAGTAAGTGCTCGTAAAGACTGAATTTGATATTGATATAATGTGTAGTTCTTTATATAGAATGTAGTCGACGTGTAATTCGGAAGACATCATGAAAACCATATTCAATTATTGTGCCTGTTAAGGTTTAAAATTAATTACATAAAACACATACATTTTATTAGTTTGGTATGTATCTATGAATCTATGTAACGGAATCTTTGAACGTGATTTCCACCCCTTTCAAACCGACAGATTGAATTGAAACTTTGTACACTTATCCAGGACTGATCACAATACAATAAATTAGAAAAAAATATATAAATAAAAATAAATAATAGTTTAAAAACTAAAAAACACGCTTTATTAAAAAAAGTAGAAAATAATTTGATAATTTTAATTTAAAAAAGCGTGGGGTGCTTTCTAAGATATTTTGATAACTCCACGCTTTTTGTCATTAAAATGATTAAATTATATTCAACTTTTTTTAATAAAGCGTGTTTCTTAGTTTTTAAACTATTATTTATTTTATTTAAGAAGCTCCGCACTTGCTTTGTCCTTTGTCCTATGTCGCGAGGGGACTTTACAAACATCTAAACAGCGGACACAAAGAACATTCCAGACTCAGAACCCCCGTTTGTAGATCACACAGTTTTTAGTCCATTGTGGTATTTTCACTCAAAACACTCGGCGGACAGTTACCGTCTCGCCACTACCTGTGGTAGTGCCGAGACGATAACTTAAGCCACTACGTCATCTGTGCAGTTTGTAGTAATTCATGGTAGTCACGCCTGTTCCATGAGAGGTTTAAACAAGAGAGAAAGCCGTAGCTTCTGTCTACCAGAAGCTACGGCTTTCTCTCTTGTTTAAACCGCTTCGACGACAGCAGTTTAAAAGCAAGATACGTATGTTAGGATCGTAGCATGTAGTACAGCGTAGTCTATCTACCCAAGGGAATAGGCGTGATTATGTATATGAATTGCGTGAAAATACTTAAAACTTAAAAGTTTAAATTCTGTTCGGTAGTTTAAACTAGGTATTTACTATGAGCCACTGCGGGCGAAATATTACAATCCAATTTACGTGATACGTTTGTATAAATTCCCCTTGTATTTAACTGAGTGCTTGACAACTGTCTTATAATAACAGTGGCTAGTATATAAGAGTTTTCTTTTGGATATGTTATAATATTGATGCAGTTGTCTTCCAGCAACGATCGCTAATATCTAAGGCCATCTTAGGGAGAAAATAATTGGTGAAATGTGATACACATCGCCTATATTTTTTGCGTGGAATAATGCCACTACCTACCGTGCCTCGTAGGTCCCGTGGCTTTTGTTTGTGTGTTATTGTGAGATGCCAATATTATTTTTTGTATTGGCTGTATGGCGTATTGGTTAAGCGGCTGCCTCGCCATTGCCACATCGCACATTGCTGTGGATTCTAATACTACACGGCATAATAGTTTATGTGATACACAAAATATTTTTCTAAATCAGGGTGTATTTTGTTCGTTAATTGTAAGTTTGTAAAGTCCGCGACACAGGGGTGGTTATCCAATGTGTGGGTTTGGACTTTTTAATTTAAAAGATATTAGAAAATTAAAATTAGTTTTAAATTATTAGTAATAATTAATTCTCGAGACGTAAACTCATTTGGTTTTTAATGAATTATTATGGATATTAAATGAAAATTCCAATTGCTACCTTTCGATTAAGTCATCGATGAGTTTTCGGCATTTCTATAGACTTCTATAGGAATACCGAGATGGCTCATTGAAAATATTACGCTAATGATACTTTATAATAACTACACTTCAAGACAATACAAGAGACAGACACTATATAAATCACCCCGTTTATTTTAAATCAACTAGGCCGTCGAGAATACTCCTTCCCGACGCTCCGGTTGAAATTTAAACTATTAAACTGTTTAAATATACACATATTTAAATTCGATATTCGCCACTTGGCGACCGCTAGTACTGTACTAGCGGTCGCCAAGTGGCGAATATCGACATATTTTCCAATAATTTATTTAAATTTAATCGTTATTAAGGTATATAATCACATTTCATTTAATCACCTACTCCACATACATATTTATGTAATCATAGTTACGAAGCATTCTACGAAATCAACCGAACAATGCCGAAATACTACGAACACGATTCGACTGCTTGTGTCAAAAGCATGGTTTAATGTATTTCTGATGCTTAATTTATAAAAATATTAGGATTCGCTCTTCCTTCTCCATATAAACTTTAACTGTGCCAAATTTCATACTCAAATCGCAATTTTCATAAAAAGAGGTACATAGTTTTTGCTTCACGTATAATATATAGAATATAATTTAAATTTTTGTATTAAATAAACTGCTATGTAATCCGTAACCAGTAGTTTAATACTAACTAATCATAAATGCGAATGTAAGTTTGTCTGCTTGTTGGTTACTCTTTCACGCCTTAACTACTCGAACGATCATCATGAAATTTGCATACACGTTTTCTGGTATACAGAAATCGCGTATATCGACATAGTAAAATGTAGAATCGCGTCTGATTGACATATTATCAAAAATCTGTATCTGAGGGGATAAAGAATATATGTGTTATAGATTTTTATTAGTTTTCCGGGTAATATAATAGGTAACCTGGTAACCTTTCATCTGGAAAAAATGGGCATCAGCTATATTCAATATGTCTTTTCCTGATTTATTCGTTGTGAGTTACGCATACTTTTTCGTCATAGAGGAAAACAAATGTGCTATGTCGTATCGAGGACAGAAATGGGCCCACCAATTAAAGCCTTACGATGTCTCCACTATGCTTTTTATGAAGATGTATTATGCCGTTTGTTGTATCACAACCTCCTTCGCCGTGTAGGTGCATGGTACTTACTATGCCTCACTATTTATTGTTAAAACATATGACATGGTATTCATAACTCACACTAATGTAAAAGTCATATTTGTCGATATTATCACACATGCACTCACACACTGACACGTAATTCACTTACACACTCATATATTCGTGACGCCACGTGTGACGCTGGGTTTTCTAAGACGTCTTTGTACATAATCAGTTACTAATCGATAATTGAATATTTCCATACTTATTATCAAATTTACGAAAAGCTTTACATACATATATTATATATACCTACATATTGTCATCTTCTATTTTCCAAATTTATATGGTTTAAAGTTCAACGTATAGGAGACTATCCTACCCCGGGCACAGTTCGAAACTCCGTCCTTATACTGAAAATCGTTCGACAGGAAAATGTAATAACAAAATCCTTTTGTGTGCCCGGGAATGCGAATCCTGAACCTCTTTGTACAGCAGCTGCATTCAGTATCTCTGCGCTACAGCTATGCGGGTTACAAGCGCAGTTTTTAAGCTATACAAATATTATAAAGCTGAAGAGTTTATTTGTTTGTATGTTTGGTTGAAAGCGCTAATCTCAGGAACTATTGGTCCGAATTAAAAATTATTTTAGTATTGGGTAGCCTATTTATCCAGGAAAATTATAGGCTATATAACATCACACTATGACCCACGGGGGCGGCGCAGTAATCATAAAGGCGGGTGAAACCGCGGGCAAATCTAGTTATTTATACATGTGCATGTCACTCAACTCTTCCTAAACAGCTGCACCGATTTTGATAATAGTTTTTGTGCGTTTGAATTGGTTTTCAAAAAGGTTTAGATTCACAATTGAACGATTACAGCGCTATCTACCTCGGATCGGATCGGATCCTATGATATATTTTTAGGCTATGTTTGGGCAGAACGACATTTGTTGGTTTCGCTTGTAATGAATATAATATTAGACAAAGGGTCTTAATCGCGGAAGTAATTTATTCAAAGATATTAAATACTTATTTATTGGCGATGTTTCGACCGACTTGCATCGATCGAGTGGACTTATTAAGTTCCGTCGTTCACAGTGTTACCGTAATCAATAAATTATAAAAAAATAAACAACCATTAATAAGACTGAAAACCATAAATATAAAACTCATAGAATTTAACACTCGTAGTATTCCTAGACACTTATCAACGGTGGCCGTAAATAATTTGAACATACATTTATAGCTAATTTGCTGTTTGTTCTTGAGGAGTTTCATTCATTATCTCTGAAACGTATCATCAGATCTTCTTATACATATAAATTAATATTGAATCACGATGGCAGTATGTCCTTCTAAGTAAAGAAGTTTACTGACAAATCGGCTTACAAACATAGCCTTTTTATCTTTTCTTTATGGCTTTACGTAATAGGGGTAAACGGTTATTATAGTGTATGATCGTATCCAGTACCAGAGTTGCTACTCTAGCTTTGCTGTCTATAGGGAATTAAGGAATCCTAACTAATATTATAAATGTGAATGTGTGTAATAGTTAGTTTGTCTGTTACGCATTCCTTAACTTCTTAACCGATTATCATGAAATGTTGCATACACGTTGTGAGTGGTAGAGAAAAGGACATACAAAGGTAATAGTTTAATACAGAAAGAGTACATTTCTAAAGGTCTAGAAATTTATCGACAATGTCTATGCAAGCGAAGTCGCGGATAAAATCCTTTAAAAGATATAAAAAAAGTAAAATAATGTTTGAAGGTACTATCTGTGTAGTATGGCCACGGTCATGTTATCTAACAGTATTGTAACTCGGTTCTGTCCTTGAAACAATGACCTACAGCGGAACGGTCTGCGAATACGCAAGAGGGCTGCCCACCTACAGTATTTTAATTTAATCTACCTACTTGAGTTTCTTTTTAGTTTAGTGATTGTAAATATTACATTTTTTATTTATAAATAATTTTAATAAACACATACATAAACAAAAGTATTTTGATTAAAGTTTTAACTTGAATGGGGTTCGTTTTTTAATATTAAATTTAACAATAAAGCAAATTACATATTTAACAATAAAAAATATATTTTAAATGTAATTTTTTGTTAATTAAATAGGCAATGTTCAATAAAAATCACGTTATGTTTTTTATAAAAATACTACCTTATATAATTGAGACGGAAAAATATTTGCGCTTCGACTGAAATGTACGAAAAGCTTTATTGTTAAATTTAATAGTATAATAAAATCCGCATTCGGATTAAAACTTTAATTAAAATACTTTTGTTTACAATTGTACTTTGTCATAATTATTATGTATGTACTTGTACTTATTTCAATCAAATATTAACAAGTCGCATGCGTACTGCTTACAAAACCATCACACCGTCCGTTCATCGCTGCGGCGTATTCTCGACTGGTTGCGAAGCAAGTGTATACCGACCTCGACGCGAGTAGGTACGACTTCCGTTCCGACCGTTTGTTTGAAGATAAAATACTTTTAGATAACATTAACGTGGTATGGCACTTTTAACTTTTAAAAATTTGTTAAAACAGTACCTCTACCAAGAAAATGTCTATCCATTGAGCCGTATGAAAAAACTTACAATGAATATTCCTCGTTTTTTTTGGTCCCATTACTCCGTTGTTTTAACTTCATAAAAGACTTACCGAAATTCAATACGAATTTAAGATTAAATGTGTTTCACGCTTTTACGTTTCATGGTAGGTTAGGAAGATACGGTTGTATACAACTTCTTTAAATATTACAACAGTATGTATTATCGCGATATAATATTATACATAAATACTTATTTGTTATATACTGCTGTGCACAGAGTGAGAATAGCAGACGCTTATACGTCATATAGGTACACACAGCGACACATCAACATAGACTGTTTGGACTTTAAACTATTAGAAGTTGAACGCTGCGAATAGTGCGAGAGAGTGATCCTTATCATTACATCGACACAACTATGCACTGTCCCTTTCCGACAATTCTCTATTTTGTATGTAGCGTAGTTATGCGTATAAAGGGTGTCTAACTTGATGTGTAGTCGTGTGTACTACCGCTACGCTACAATATTTTAGCCGATTTTTCAGTAGAGTTTTAGAGTAAATCAATCGCGTTATGTTTTAACGGAAATTCCAATAAAACGCATACTACTCTACTATAATTTTTTTAAATTCTTTTGTGTAGAGTTTGGAATACGTGAGTACTCGGATGGCGTAGTGCTAAAGTGATCAATCACTTCGGCACGCCATTGTCATTACGCCGATCGCGGTGGTTTCGATTCCCATACGTTACGTTTTTAGTTTCACACGTCATAGAGGGTGAGCTTATTGCCTTCCTACAAACGCACTTTTAGACTTCGCGAATTAGCATAAAAATATTCTCAATTATACTTTGCTCAACCCAGGAATCGAATTAAGGCCCTTGCGATACTATCGCGAGGTCCCTGTGGGTCGTAGCGTGATGTTATATAGCCTATAGCCTTCCTCGATAAACAGGCAATCCAATACTAAAATATTTTTCAATTCGAACCAGTAGTTCCTGAGATTAGCGCGTTCAACCAAACAATCAAACTCTTCAGCTTTATAATATTAGTGTAGATTAGAAAGCTACATTATCCAGAACAACATAGACTATATAACATCACGCTACGATCTACGGGAGCTTCGTAGTAATCATAAGCGTGTGTAATTTCGAATTATATAATATAACCACCGCATAATTTCATTATTTTTATTTAGTTTCTACTTCAAGGGACTGCTAGCACCGCATAATTTCATTCTTCTTATAGCGTTTCTTGTAAATTTGAGACGTATCGCAATCGTAAGACTCGGGCAATCGTAACAGGCTTGTATAGTGATTGCTGATAACTGTGTGACGCTGATCGACCTTGTATAAGTACCGTCAAACAAGTACGCTCGTAGATTACGTCAGTACTGAGATACGAGGTACTCATCGTTAGCTACGTACTTATTATAGCGCGGTTTCTGGATTTTTCTAATATTGGAATCATTAGATATTTTATTGTTGGTCTGACAGTATAGGTGTGGCTGCCTCTCAGCTCGGCTTCGATTCCTGGGTCCAGTTAAGTGTTATTATTTTTTCTGAAAATTATACTTGATAGCAGCGGAGTATATAGAAATGTATTTCGACATGGCTATAGTTAGATAGTAGGGTTGATAGGTAGGTAGGGTTGATTACTTAATGCTGATAGTATTATCGGAAAATACGTAAAAGTAGCTGTCCCGCGTGGTTTCGTTCACGTTAATGGTTACTGCTCCCGTGGTTCGTAACGATATGTTATATACAGCCTTGGCCAAAAGTATGGAGCACCCCATGTATTTTTCACGTGCGTAATATTTGCAGTAGAAAATAATACATTTTATTTAAATATGGATTAGGTGGCATCTAAAAAGATATTTAAAACAATAGTGTACCCAGTTAGGGCTAATAAAACATCCGATACAAAGCATCTTATCCGTTTAGTAATTTCCAATCTTTAATTCGGTTTACTATTTTTCGTCGTTGTGTACACATACCGTCATCTAGCGCACTTCTTGTATTATTTTGTGTTCAGTTATATTAATTTCGATACACAATACCTAAAACATCCGAACTATCTCTTGAAATACGTGTGAAAATACAACCTTTTCATGAACAAGGGTAATCCCAAGTTGAGATAACCAGAACTGTTAAGTGGTCGCGCCAAGTGGTGCAATTTACCATTGAGCGATTCGCCGCACCGATACGCACAGCGATATGCCCAGAACTGGACGAAAAGGTATTACCAGTGACCGTGAAGATCGAAAATTTGTGAGAGAGTCTTTGAAAAACAGGACAAAAATGTCTTTCGAGTTCGCTGCTGAGTTCTCAGTGGCGAGTAACAACACAATTTATGCCAAAACGACTCGTCGAATGCTTCAGGAAGCTGGTCTCAAAGGGTGTAAAACCAGGAAGAAGCCATTGATCTCAGACAATAATAAAAAGGCTTGCTATGCATGGGCCTTAAAGTACCAACATTACACTAAAAAAGACTGGTCAAATATTGTGTGGTCAGACGAATCAAACTTTGAAGTAAGTTAGATAATATGAATGTCCAAATGGATAAATAAGTATTGTTGAAATTTAAAAAGCTATACTGTTGTCTTTTCATGATTAGTTAATCTCTATTTATTTTGTTTTTGTTTGGTCTTTGGAACCCCTGGTGCTACCTTCGTGCGTCGCCGTGGGGGAGAAGAATTTATGCCAGAGTGTGTGGTCCCGACTGTAGAACACGGCGCAGGTACCGGGATGACCTGGGTCTGCATGTCTGATACAGGAGTCAGCGAAATGTTTGTGTATGAGGGCCGAAGGGACTCTACAAAATACATGAATGTGTTTGGAATCAGCTTTATTGCTTTCGTTTTTACACTTTTTGGTGACATTTATATGGATGGAGTTAAATTCCAGAAGATAACGCACCATGCCATAAAGCAGCCCGCACAATGTCATAGTTTCGTGAAAATTCCATTGAGCTCCTGGAATGGCCTGCACAGTCGCCGGACCTTAATCCTATAGAACATTTATGGAGAATCCTAAAGCGTAAGGTCCGGCGCCACACATTAACAACACAAAAGAAGAACTAAAAATACGCCTCCGCCAAGAATGGAATACCATAACTGAAGAACAATGTAAAAATCTTGTAGGCTCTATGCCAAGATGAATAGCTACTGTGTTAGCGGCTAAGGGTGGCCGACGAAATATTGATTTTATATCAAAGTAAAGATCATTTAAAATGTACACAAGTTGTTTCATTTCATTCTATACAAAACTTTTTACAAAATGCAGTTTTTATAGGGGTGCTACATACTTTTGGCCAAGGCTGTATATGTTATGTTAAGAAATAGAAATCTTTATTCGCTTGAGACATGGTATTGTATACCATAAGGTGTAACAAGTTTTTAAGGTTCAAAAACATCTCGCCCACAGTGGAAATGCGAATATTTTAAATTTATATGCCTAATACTTTTACTAATTTACATCATTGTTTATTATACTTATTTTTACACATTACAAAACCTAAGATATCAATAACATCTATATATTTTTCTTTTATAGCTAATATATTCTTTAATATTATAAAATCTATTTTCTAGAAGCCATGATTTAAGTCTACTTTTAAATTTATGTAAAGGGAGAGTTCTCTTATCTCTCTATGTATATGGTTGTAAATTGTGATAATCATCTTTAAATTATTTAAATCTTTTAATTCTGGATAAAGAAGCTGAAATGATGTTACCATTAGAGGTAAGATCATTTCTGAAATCAGAGTAGTAGTTTTAAAGTTATTCATTACAAACGTCAATACGAATCTTTTCTCTTTATTAGATTAGCATAGATGCTGGCCCCTAAGAGCATTTATTCCGACGGAGCCGATTTCGCGAGTTTTTATTGTTCTATTATGTTACAGATAAATAACAATGAATAAAAATTGTTTATTAAGGGAATGTTAAAGAGAAATATATAAGCTTTCATAATAAATATTTTAAAACGGATGAATTTAAATTGCATATTTTCGTAAAATCTGTAGTTTAGGGCGAGTTAATGGCTGGCTAGAGCAATAAAAACTAATCGTTCTATAATGCCGTAAATGTGAACTATACAACCATAAGTTGTAGGTACTAGATAATGTATTAAAAAAATGTGTACATTCATTAATTTTTTTAAAGAAAACAGTAATACGATCACAACGTAGCTTTTAGCACAATATTGGCGCGCAAACCTGCTCAGATTTAAAAAGAACTACTGTGATTATAAAATAGATATATACATATTTAGGAACTTTAAGATTAATATTACTTCAAATAAAAAAAATGGAATTTAAACATTTTATTTGTAATTGATATGATTTTTTTAAAACGACCTATAAATCTCGAAGCGCGATGCCATCTCAGCCATTCCGCGCTAGGCGCTCTCAGTGGGTGGACGTAACGCTTGTCGCCGCGCCCGCTATATTACGTAAATATAGAATTTCAATACTTTTATAGCGCAGCTGAACCTTCTTGATCCGTACGATATTGTTAACTACTTATTTTTTTATAAGTATGAAACGTTGATGTAACTTGATTTACATATTATATATTCGACTGACGTGTTGGTCTAGAGTCTAGCGAGTAGTATTATGGCGCGGTCAAACACGGGCGGGGAGGGACGGTGACGGAACCAGACGGGATTTGTAATGTACCTACTATCTATATATAGCACTTTGAACGATATATAAAACACAAAAAATGTTTCTACATATGTCCGTTATAGACTTTGATAGCATCCAACCGACGTATTCCAAACCGGTTTCATTAGAAAGGCTATAATGCGAAGATGGTTTTAGAACAAAAAACAAAATTTTATTTTCTATTTATAGCGTAGTAGCACACACCGGATATGCGCTAAAATTGTATAGACAATGTTCGACGTATGTGTCATATTCATCAAGTATATTTCTAGAAATCTTTGTATGTTGAGTATTTAGAGATGAATAGTTTGTATGGGTTAAGGTTAAACATAAGTATATTTATCAGTTCTACTCGGAGAGAGAGAGACATGAGTTCGTGTATACGTGATAAGCAGTATCCACGAACACATGTCTCTCATTAAATAAAATACCTTGTTGTAAAAATCAAACAGTAACATTATAAAGCTGAAGAGTTTGTTTGTTTGGTTGAATGCGATAATCTCTGGAACTACCAGTCCGATATCAAAAATTATTTTTGCTCTTTACATAATTATAGTTGCTTTACAGTATTTGTTGAGGAAGGTTATAGCCTATAAAACATTATTCTATGACCCACAGGGCCGGCGCAGTAACTGTAAACGTGGGTGAAACCGCGTGAACTAAAACGTAATTATGTGTTATTTTCAGATTACAAAAAATATGGGTAAAAATAACAAAGCCAAAATCTATGGGTATACTGAAATAAAAATGATTAATTTGGTGAATAATTTGAAACAGGCAAGAGAAGCTAAAAAAAAGTAAATTCTATTTGTATTTTTTGTTGGAGTCAATCTTTTTTTAAGTAATAATGTTATCTCTTACATCAAATTATTTTATTTCAGGAAAATACTTTCTAATTCAGCAAACTCAAAGGCACTAAATTGTACACACAGCGACACGTCAGCCTAGACTGTTTGGAATTTGAACTATTAGAAGGTGAACGCTGCGAATCGTGCGAGAGAGTGCGTTATATTTTTGTGACGCTCTATCCTTACCATTACATCGACACCACTATACACTGTCCCTTTCCAACAATTCTCGATTTTGTATGTAGCGTAGTTATGCGTATATAGGGTGTCTAACTTGATGTGTCGGCTACACATCGTTATAATGGAAAATAAATAAATAAAACTGTGGTTTCAATTATAGCTAGGTATCCTGTGTTGACAGAATCCGCCTTTGGAGCCTCGTATTTCTGAATTAAGGGTCACAAGAAACCTAACAATCCTAACCTAATACGCAAAATCAAGTTGCTATTTCGGACTTTAACAAATGAGTTGTGAAATCTTAAGATTTCTCGCACTTCGGTGTTTTACAGTAACATAAGTCGATATTTTATAGATAGAAGATGCATCAGTAGGAACATGTACTACTGATTCCTGTAAAGATAGTCTGTTCGATCAACCTTTTGGCAAATCTTATACTACCATTCCGCTAACTCCTGTATGTAATAACTACACTGATTATACAATGGTGAATATTATTTCTTTTATATAATTTTGTGATGATAAATTAATGTGATATAGCGACGTTTATATACACCGGTGTATAAATATTTTTAGACAAGAGCTGCATCAGCGGGTACAATTTATATTTTTCATTCTCCTAAAGATAACCTGGTTGCTCATATTCTTAGCACAACGCCAACTACCACCACGCTTACTCCTATATATAACAACGACACTGATGATATAATGGTGAATACTCATTTGCTTAATTTATGACCCTTTAAAACTATCGCAGTGCACAAAAGTGTTTTATACGGTCAATAATAAAAATTCATACAGTCTGTTATCATTAGCTGATTAGATAACTTAAAGGAATTACAATATTTCAACCTATACCATTTGTAGTCATAATAACTTGTCATTCATTGTTTTAAGGAAATTGAGACTGAAATTGCTCCAAAACCAGAATTACATATTCAAGGTCGTCGAATAGTAGATTTTCAATTCTTTATGAGTCAAATAAAAACGTTAAACAATCATAATAAAGCTTTTGGCTGTACCATAGACAATATAAAATTTATGAAAGAAAATAAATGTAGAATCAGTAAAATATAAATTCTGTAACTAAATTGTAAAAAGTGCCTTTTACCTTCCTCTTTTGGTTTTGTATTTAGTGTTATTCGTAGGTTTTCATGCCTTTTACATAATAACACAATAAGTATATGTATATTTGAAAAAGTGACAATTAATTAGATGAAAATTACAAATTAATTCTATCAGAAGTATCAAATAACAAAAACTCCACCAGATAAATTATAAAAATCGTTTCTATTCTGAGAAACATCCTCCTACTAAACAAATAATAACTAGCTTCATTCGAAACCTTTAAATGCATTTGCATTGAAAATAATTAATTTGAATATTGTCATAATCGTCGTATACGTAGATGAAGACTTTTCATGAATGGCAACAAGGATCAAAATCATTATACAACGCGAAATCGTCATAGTGCGCCTGGGTTTCGCATTGGCGATGCGCGAGGGGGTGCCGCGGTTCTACAAATACCAACACTCGATCCGCCGCGCGAGGCGTATACGCTCTTAAGGTTAAGTTTTAATAGATCAATGTTCATATTCTATTCAATAAAATAACTTACCCTATAATATTGTTGTAAGACTAAATTTAATATAATTATACCATTTGGCTGCGTATTTTAACTTTAGAGCGACAATTAAATAATCTTTTTTAGTCTCAATAGTAAGCTCCTGAACTAAAGCAAGTTACTTATTTTGAAAGTCATGCTTAACCATAAATAAATATATATTTTGTATAAACGTCCACTTTAGCCGCCGCTTTATAACATTTTATATCGTGCCACTCGTTGCCGCAGCAAAGTACATCCATTTTACCTGGTTTGCAGCGGTAAACACCTACCATCAGGTGAACCGCAAGCTTGTCTGTCTCTTTATGCAATAGTAAAATGAAAATAAAAACAGCAACTTAACTCGAAATTGGGAAGTTAGGCAATTTCAATTATTATTGTGTTTATAAATTCTAATATTTATTATATTCATGTTAAGTAATTGCAACAAAGTTTAAATTTGTTTAATCCAATAAATATATATATATATATATATATATATGCACTCAATATATATATATATATATATTATATATATTGAGTGCGATATATTTCTATAAACGATGTTTGAATGTTAGTTAGTGTAACATCTCGTTATATAAATTGTTTCTATACAAAAATTTTCACAAAAAGAAAACAATGGACAAATAAATTCTACAGTGTGAGTTTTCATAAAGTGCACGTATGAAAATGAGTGAAACTAGACATCACTTTATGGCTAGGAAAAATATTAATAAAATATAGAAATAATATTCTTCGATTTATACCTATTTATATTTTTTTTTTAGTAGTTATGGACCTTGTACCAAGAAAACCTTGTAACTTTTGAACCAGGTGGTTAATCGTGTTGAAACAAAAACAGTAATATTACGCAATTTGTAGACAATAACGTCGCGGCGTAGATATCCACAATATTCGTCTCATTAGTAACTAGATGATTAGCCCAGAAACAATTTATAACCTCTTAGATAAAACGTTTGATTATATTTTCTTATGAGCATTGCAAACTAGTTTCTGTGACACTATTTTTTAACCACAGGCGAAGAAAGTCAAGTCGGCAAGGCGCATCATTCGTACGTAGTCGTGGGACTCGCAAGGGCTCCGTCTTACCATTTTGTTACAGCACCATAACAAGGAGTGTTTTTACGCGTATGCATAATAATATGTAAGTCTATCCATGGCTTCGTAGTTCCGAAATAGAAGGACATTATTTCACTGCGTTTTACCATCAATAACTGTCGATGTGAGGCCTATGAAAACTTGACGCTTAATTTAAAAAATACTAATTATTATTAAATACTGGATAGTTTCGTAGTTTGTGTGCGGTATTTAAGTTATTGGAAAGTGAACAACTAAGTGGTATCTAAGGGGTTGAAAACGTCGTTTGCTTAATCTATCGGCTTAAATATATTGAGACATTAAGCCTAGATGTAGGATCGAGTCTGTACGCCATTGGAAAAACGTAACTGCAGAAACAACGTAGTGGTGCTGGTGATCGCCTTGCCACTGTGATTGCGTCGACTGTTTTGGGTTCGACTTCACTGGACAAAATTTTGTGTGATGCACAAATGCTTGTTCCGAGCGTGGGTGCTCTTTGTGACCGTTTTTTGAATGTTTAAAAAGTTTCTCGTGACACAGAAATTATTTCGGAGTTAATCAAAATAATATTTGAGCAATAAGAAAGCAGGAAATGCTTTTATGCTTGTTGGTTTCTTATTGTTCTCTGCTCGATTCGAATTACTTTTTAATCATTAAATTTTGTATGATATGTAGTTAACGATAGCTCAGTGGGGAGATCAACAGACTGCAATGCAGAGGGTCTCGGGTTCGAACCCACGTCACGCACCTCTGACTTTCAGAAGTTATAACACTTTTCGAAATTATGTGCGTATTGATTGACACTTATCGCCTGCTCCGTGCCTCGGAGAGCACGTTAAGCCGTCGGTCCCAGCTGCCATCATGAACATCTATGGCAGTCGTTATTGGGAAGTCAGTGCCCTATAATATCCTGACACTGGTCTAGCCTTAGGGTATCGTTAGCCTTCGGGTTGCGGAGGTCAGGTGGCAGCCGCTCCGTGTAAAAACTGATATCCAGTCAAATCCGGTTAGACCAGAAAAGCCGATCCCAAGTGACTTGGGAATAATAAAGGCTAGGAAGAAGATGTAGTTAGACTGACATAATGCCGTAACTAGTAAACAAAACATATTTTTGAAGAAGTTAAGGGCCTGACCCTTAGATTCTTCAAAAATATGTACTTAGTGTTACTTGCAGAAACTAACGGTGCCTAAAATAACTATTTAGGGACTTACAATAATAATAGTAACATTTAGATTAGGTTTTAGATATACATAAAAATTGCAAGAGTGCCTATCGAAAGTATTTCCAGCGTAATTAGTCTTATATTATCTATACTAATATTATAAAAAGGAAAGATTAGAATGTTGTTTGTTTGTTTGTGTGTTGGTTTTTAAGGGTTTAACTGAATAACCACACAACCAATTTAAAAAAATCTTTCACCATTAGAAAGCTATATTATCACCGTGTAACATAGGCTATACTTTACGCGAGCAAAGCCGCGAGTAATAGCTCGTGAATTATAAAAATCAAGATTCATAGTCTGCGTTTTCTTGCACCTTCTGAGCGTTTTGCCCTAACAGCTAGCCTAAATGCAGTTTTAGTTAACTCATTAATCACTATACTATGACCATCAAACGTGTTGCATTGTAAAAAATATCTAAATTAATAAATATATTTTACTATTTTGACTTTGAAAGCGGAGGATAGAATGAAAGTGACTGGATGGTGAAATTTTCTTTATAGTAAGTTGAGTAGTTTTTTATTTAAAGCCTTACAAACAAACGGCCAAAAAATCAAATGTTTCCTCTTCATGATATTAGTATAGATATCAGCATATCTTGTAACATCCATAACAATAATCCACAATAATTTTATCATATTGTTCAGTTGTAATATAATGTTTACGTAATATTATCAGCCCTTTCTTTGTAATTATTGCTTTAAACTTTTCATACGAGTTTGTTTTCATTATAGCGACATTCTTCATAACTTTAAAATAAAATTAAAATAAACATAGGACCTCCGTTTTGCTTTGTATAAAAATAACAATACAGTAAAGAAAGCATAAGTAGGTTATAAACAATAGCAAAGTTTACAATAGAGTCCGATTAGAATAGAAACTCCAAATGCATATACAAGAAAATGTTCAAGCATTAAATATTTTTACGTCTTTATTTTAACCTGTTTCTGCGAGGCGGAATCATCATATTTCCACTTGCTTTGCTAGCATGTCCTCTTATTCATTCAGTTTCAATTTCTCCATGTATGTCCGTAGACTTAGCGTACTCTTAGCCTGGCCTATTTCTCTGAATGTTTAAAGTAGACATCGAGAACAAACGTTTGTTTGCTACTTTCATATATAAACACAGTAATAATGAGATTTATATAACTTAATAACACTTTACACCGACTTAGAGATATAACGCTACATTTCATACCCAACATAAGCGCAATGTTACAACGCAGTAGCATACCTATCTGTTTAAACATATGTTTGTCAATTTACCATGCGATGAGTCAAATCCTTATATTTACAAATAAAAATACTCTTCGCCCGTTCCTTGGCGCGGCAGATGGCCGACTGCAGAGTCGCTTTCGCTTCACGATACGCGTAATACACGTTATACGTGGCCCGCCTCTTTCTCATCGTGGTGGCGACGGCCTCGGCTGCGTGTGTACAACCTCCGGGCACAATTGCAGGCCGCACGGAGGTCCGCTAGCTCCTGGGACCATCAGTAGACCCCCGTTCTCGGGATCCGGTTTCGCACTCGGGGCATGGCCGCGTCGCAAACAGCTTAGATGCTGTTGCGAAAGCGGACAGCTCCGGTGTCTACCTCCCTAGACGGGGGTGCAGGAGACAGCCAAGTTTGGACTATGCTGCCTCTTCCAGTAGGTCACGGTTCAGTCTCTTCACAGCACACCGCGGTAAGCGAGGAGATCTGCCCGCCAACGGGCGATGCCCCCCGTTAGGGTTCCGGAGGAGGGAGACATCCACATGGATATACAGATGGTCCGATAGATTCTCTACCTCCTCCAGGAGACGCACTTCTCTTACGCGTGAGACGAGGGCAGGAGTAGCAAACCAGAGGTCCACTATAGACCCTTCCTGCCGTCGCACACACGTGTTGGTGGCGCCTCTGTTTAGCAAACGGAGGCCCGCCGCATCGCCTCACTCTTCGACCGCCCTTCCTCGGACAACCGTGTAGTACGTCATAGCCTGAGACGTCAGGCCGCGCTCAGCCGCTTCCGGCAGCACGGTAATCACCCCGGCAGCTGACTTTGGCCCGCGGAATCTGTTTCGCCTCCGCCTCTTTTTCTTGGCTCCGCCTTTATTCACGGGGCCAGCGGCAAGCCTTGCCCATATTCCCCACCGTCTGCCAACCTTCACCCTGAAGGTTGGCAGAGCCTCAGAACCTGAGCTTCCACCCTTGCCTAACGACCTATTCTTCTGTGTTGGACTGGATGGGGGTCCATGCTGGACCGATCCACTCGCCCCGAAACCACCCGACCGGGCAGGACGCCTACGCAACCCGCCCCGGCCTTACGGCCCCTACTAGTGATTTTTAAAGAGGTATTCTTACTCAATCCCTCCTCGTCTCACATCCACGTGTCCTCTGCTAATCAGAGGAATACGTGGAGAGACCCCCAAAATAATTTCGAGACAAAATGCCTCGGGTTCCCGAAACCGGACATTATTACCAGAGTTGCCCGGGGTGTACCGGCCCAACGTCTGCTATTCCATCCCACGGGAAGTGTAGAAGGGACCAGCAGCCGTCAGGCACACTAGGAGGTTCTTTGGCCACATACCCCAACCTGAAACAAGCCTTATAGGTACCAACCCGTCTGGCCAGCGGTGTAAGGTAAGTTATAGCTTGCGATCTGCTCGTGCCCTAAGGGTAGTAACGTGATATTAAAAAGCCTTAATCTTTCTAAATGTATAAGCTGTAATATACAAAACATAATGTTTTTAATTGTGACTGATATTTAAACAGATAATCTAGTTTCTATACTTGGCTGCGCATACGTAGCATATTATTATAACATATACTATAATACTCAGCAACAGTATAGCTTACTTAATGAAATTGTATTCGAATCGGTTCGGCATTTATATATAATAATCCGTGCATACAAATAAACAAAAGTTACCTCGTTATAATATAAGTATAAATGAGTTGTTACGGAAGTTGATTGCTATTCAAATTACAACAATCATATAATAAAACTTTTAACTAGAAGAAGTTTAAAAATCTCCCATCCTTTTCATAATATCGTAAAACAAATTATACAAAACATAATGTTTTTAATTGTGACTGATATTTAAACAGATAATCTAGTTTCTATACTTGGCTGCGCATACGTAGCATATTATTATAACATA
Source organism: Catocala nupta (assembly GCA_963675205.1). NCBI lineage: Eukaryota > Metazoa > Arthropoda > Insecta > Lepidoptera > Erebidae > Catocala > Catocala nupta. Next base: position 39,131,293 of record OY776078.1, read on the forward strand.
TACTATAATACTCAGCAACAGTATAGCTTACTTAATGAAATTGTATTCGAATCGGTTCAGCATTTATATATATTAATCCGTGCATACAAATAAACAAAAGTTACCTCGTTATAATATAAGTATAAATGAGTTGTTACGGAAGTTGATTGCTATTCAAATTACAACAATCATATAATAAAACTTTTAACTAGAAGAAGTTTAAAAATCTCCCATCCTTTTCATAATATCGTAAAACAAATGAGATGTAGCGATGCTAAAATTAACCTTATTGAGTTTGATATGAATCTACAGTATTATTTATATACATATGTATGTCTGATTAATTAATTCATGTACAACAAAAACCAGTTTGTTCAATGTTGTGGATGAGTTCGGTTGCTTTGTTTTTCTTTGCAAGTTTAGGTACATAGGTATTTAGATTTTGTTTTATTACATAATCGGATATTTTAGATACGTGACTAAAATATCATGCAGATAGGTAGATAACGCTGTTGCCAGTTATTTTGTGTTGGTATGAATGGACCGGCTCGCTTGGGGTAATACCCGTAAGATTAGTATCACTATTGTGTACTGCGTTTCGCTCGTAGATTGCGTAGATTCGTCAACGCTGGTATGCAAGCCATTGTAGGCCATAGTAATTGACATTATAAGCTACAATAGTTGATTACCATCAGGCGTATGTTTGTTTGATTTATACTAATACTAGAATTCGCCTGCGGCTTCGCTCGCGTTATTAACCTCTGAGTCTTTTTCGAAGAGGTTAATGAAAAACTATGTGGGTCTGTGTGTCTGACTGTAAGTGACAGTTTGTTAGTGACAGGCATAGCTTCGGAATCACTGGTCCGATTAACTTGTAACTTGGTGTACAGACACCTTGGGGTCAACCCTGTTTTATTATCAGTTTGAATATGGGCCCTGAGGGTCAAAAGATCCCCGAGATATAGGGGTCACAAAGTCATAAGGTCAGGCGATATAGAATTTTGTTCAGCAGTGGGACATTACAAAAAGCTGATTAAAACAAAACAAAGGTCACATGAAGACGAAGAGGTTGAATCCTGGGTTTTACACCCATCTCGTTGTAGGTGAGGATAATTTAGTAACTGCAGTACTTTTTTTCTGGATGAAAGATACCCTATGTCCTATTCTGTTTCCCTGACAACGTGTTTACCAAATTTCATGATGATCGGTCGAGTAGTTAAGGTGTGAAAGCGTAACAAACAAACTCACATTCGCTAATATTAGTAAAAATTATAAAGAGTATTGCAGTTGTTTTTTGAAGCTTTAGGTTTGGATTTAGAAGGTAGCCTTCAGAACTACATATCCTATTTAAATAATAGCTTCAATAATTGAAAGGTATTTATTTCAGATGGCAATAGGCTATATATTATACATATGTTAAAGTGTTTCATAAAGACAACTATGTGTCAACCTAACTTTATTGTTATATAATATACTCTGCACGGATGGCGTACTGGTTTATGTTGTCACTAAGGCAAGGCAAACGCAGTGTTGTGATCCCAAAAAAATGCATAACTAAGCGGTCCTGTTTATAGACTTCACCGCAACACAGAGAGTGTTTACTGTGAGCAGCTATAGCTCAGTGGGGAGACCAACAGACTGCAATGCAGAGGGTCTCGGGATCGAACCCACGTCGCGCACCTCTGACTTTCGGAAGTTATATGACTTTTCGAAATTATGTGCGTATTGATTGACAATTATCGCCTGCTGCGTGCCTCGGAGAGCACGTTAAGCCGTCAGTCCCGACTGCCATGAACATCTATGGCAGTCGTTATTGGGGAAATCGACACAAAAGATCCCACTGGGTCGAAGTGTCGCCGGTCTGTACTGACTGGCCCCCACACAAGATAAGATAAGATAAGAGTGTTTACTGTAGAAGCTATCTTATAAAAAGTAGGCAGTGAAGCGACTAACTTCCAACCGTTCCTGCCTGCTTGAAACTAGTGACTAATAAAAATAATTCCCATAATATGGAGACAGTACTTGAAACTGTTAATCGGTTGTTAGTCACATAAGTTGCTGAGCCAGTGCTAAAAAAAAGTTAGTCTAAGAGAAATGAATTGATCGCTACTCAAATGACGGTGTCCTGGCGGCGAATAACACAAGCTAACAGCCCCTTTTCCCGCTTCCCCTTCGTTTGTATCTACTTTTCATCAAAAGCTTAGAATAATAAAAGTTCTCAATAAATACAATGCGAACAGAAATCGTACCAATACCTTTGATTTAAAAAAGTATTAATTGGCTTTTTAATTAACCCTTCACTGAAAAATATTTGTTTTAAAACGACCATCGACATTTTGAATTCTAGGTACCTACTGTTTGTTTCATGACTTTATTTTTGATGATGACACGAAGAGTGTAACGCACATTACTTTTGAATAAGTTGTAAATTTCTGTTAGATCTCACTATTATCATCGCTGCCAAGTTGGCTTCTATAATTTGTGCTTTTCTACTGTAGGCACAATGGCTATCTTAGTTGCTTACTATGGTCACTAGTGAGGCATCAATCAAAAAGTTATTTTTTAGAATAGAGATTTTGCTTTGTCTAAAGTAGTAAATGAGGCTTAGTTTTTTTAGACTAATGCCGCTTTCAGTCATATCTGTGTCGTGATGAGTTACAACCAATCAAAGAACACCCAGACTCGAAACAACTGTTTCTGAATCGCACAAATATTCGTACCGCGTGGTGTATCGAATGTGTTACGCGTTACCTGCGTATGATATGCGACGGTTTCCATGACATATATAGAGACAATCGCGAACACCAACACCACACTTCCGATGAACACCAGTTCATCGGCCATTGTGGTGTGTAATATGAGGCTGTGGCTGCCATCCATTATAGTTTCGATGCTCTACCTAATTGAGATGTTTAAAGTTTCATCTGAGCAAGAAATTCTATTTAGGTATTTTTAGTTAATAGACAGATAGTTTAATATTCATATATAATTTACAGATTATTCAATTTAGTTTTCTAGTCTGTTAGTTATAATAATTCATATAGTAAGATTATATTCTCTTTCGTGATTGAAACCAGTATCTATACTAATATTATAAAAAAGAAAGATTTTTATATTTAATGTTTGTTTACATTGAAGAAACTCAATAACGAAAGCTATAATATCTTATAAATGAACTAAAATCTCCAGTATCGATTTTAAGGATTCTTCCACAATTAGAAAGCTATTATATCCAGAATAACTAAGCTATATAACGTCTGCAAGCCACGCGAGCGGAGAAGTATTCATAAATGCGAGGAACAGCAGCTGCTAGTAATACATAAAAGCAACACATCGGCCAGAAGGATTATTCGCGACAAGTAGCTGCCACGATAGCCAGATAGATAGATATCACTGTAATAAGGTCCAGTGGTACTTGGACCGCAATAGCGCATCCTGTATCACAGGACAATGACCAACAATTTAGCTCGCGAATATGCATTATTTGCTATAGAGGGGTCGAGGCGCAATGACCTATAGGTACGTGGAGTTAAGCAAAAGCCGCGGCTAAATGTGCGATGGGTGACAAAATATGAAACGGAGTTGTAATGGGTGGGTGTTAAGAGAAGGTGGAAGAATTGTTGGAAATTGGAGTACCTATATGATTTTTTTAACAAAACTCTATGTAACTTAGGAAGAAACACTTGTTACTAAAACGGTGTATAAAAATTCTCAGTAGCTGCTGGACTCCACATTTTCAAGACTTTGAGCATAAAGTGATAAAGTCTCGGAAATGCGCTGCCCCGTTAACGGCAATAGTTTTACTCTCTATTTCGTGGGACCTGAAAACATAGTTGACATAAATAGGTGTAATGCACCTCTGCCTATCTCTCCGGGGATATAGGATAGGTTATAGGATTATGTATGTATAAGGTCGGAGAAAAGTTTCTTCGCATTTTATATGAAAACTCAAGACGTTGTTTTTCAAAGTTTATTCACATTTAATTACACTTTGTTTTCTTTATACCACCAAAGTGGCAAACAGGCTGAGACATTTTAAATAAAAAGATAATTAGCCACGATAGTCTCTTTCTTGTGTTTGTGAAGAGGAAGTCTGACGGTGCTATTTTTTTTTCTTTTAATGAAACATATACAGGTAAATCATTAGTGTAAACGCATAACAAACTCATAAAATCATTCAGTTATCGCGTTTAGAATATGTTGGTTCTTTAATAAATAGTGATGTGTGTGTGAGGGGTCACTATATATATCATTGCTAGCTACCAGTATGCCATATTATTTCGCTTAATGAGAGGTAATAAAAAAATGCTAATATACATACACTTACTCACATATATGTATACATCCAAAAAGAGTAGACAAAGACGTGTTGTGTTACACGCACATTATCCCAGCTATATCTTAATTCCTACGTTATAGCAGCCGAATCTTATATACCCGCGTATTATTAATAATTATCTTATCTTATCTTGATCCGGGGGCCAGTCATTGTAGACCGGCGACACTTCGACCCAGTGGGATCTTTTGTGTCGGCCCCGAGGTTTATCCCTGAGCTATCTCCCTATGAATGTACTGCATCAGTCGCAGCGTACAGTTCAGAGTGAGAAGCTTGAAGTCTTCAGGGTTCGGATATGCCAATCCCATCAGACCCATCCTTAGTCCGGCCAACGCGTCACATTCACACAGTAGGTGTGATATGGACTCGTCCTGTTCACCATAGGCTCTGCAGATCGAATTGTTTGACAATCTCAATCTGCACAGGAAGTCGTTGGTGCCAAAATGACCAGTAAACGCTCCTGTGAGTAGGCGTATTTGGCCTTTGTTGTAACCGCAGAACTTCCGGGCAAAGCTCGTGGCTCTGTTTGCAATGAATTTCTTGGAGTGTTCCAGACCCCTAAGGGCCATCCACTCTAGCCTGTGTTTATCATTGCCATGTGCATTCAAAGCTGCCTTGACGGTACTCTCAGAGAGACCTACGAATGGCTCGGGGCCCACAAATAGTTGCTCCGAGCCCTTTTTGGCTAATACATCAGCCTCCTCATTACCCTGCACCCTTGCATGCCCCGGAACCCACACTAGCCTGACTGTGTTTTTCCTGCCAAGTTTGTTAAGGGCTTTAACACAGTTCAGGACCAGTGCTGAGTCCACCCTACAGGAGTTCAGAGCCTTAAGAGCAGCTTGACTGTCACTGAGAATATAAACAATCTTGTCAGTGACATTGTTGTTAATATTCTCCTGCGCACAGTATAGCATAGGTTTCCGCCTGGAAGACATGCTTCGGTTTACCTTGCAGTCGTTGGCATAAATACCAGCGCCTGATCCTGTTTCCATTTTGGAACCATCGGTGTACCAGATGAGACAAGCCTTGTCAGGGGATCGTAGATCTCGTCTCCATTCGTCCCTTGTGGGGACCTTTATATTAAAATTCTTTTTGAATATGTGCATTGGTTGCATTTTGTCACATCCCATGCTCATAATCTCTTTAAGATCCTTCGAGATCTCCAGTTTTGTGTGTCGAGTTACTGGCATGTTGACGCTCCACAGCCCATGTATAGATAGTCTATGTAGCGCCTTCATCGCCTCTAACTCCACAACAATGTGTAGCGGCGTTAGGTCCAGCAGGATCTCTAACGCAGCCGTTGGCGTAGTAGGGAACGCCCCAGTTATAGCCATACAGGCTAATCGCTGCACCTGCGACAGCGCTTTCCTGCATGTTGCTAGTTTGGTTCTTGGCCACCAGATAACGCTTCCATATGTGATTATGGGTCTTATCATCATCGTGTATAGCCACTTGATGACCTTGGGCTTCAGGCCCCAGGTCTTCCCATAAGTACAACGAATCATACCGAAGACCCGCTGGGCCTTCATTATGGCTTTGTCTACATGAGGTTTCCACGTTAGCTTGTTATCTATGGTCATGCCCAGATACTTCAGCTTCGTGGACCATTGTAGCTGTGTACCATACATGGATAGAGTTCCCAAGCCAGTCAGATCTCTCATCCTAGTAAACGGCACGACAGTAGTTTTCCCTGGGTTGATCGATAAATGGTTACTACTGCACCATTTTTCTACCATCCTCAGGGCCCTCTGCATGAGACTGAATACTGTGCTCGGAAATTTTCCAGTGGCAAGTATCACCAAGTCATCTGCATATCCGACCGTTATGTACGGACCTTTGTTGAGTTGTTCTAAGAGTGAATTAACCACCAAGCACCATAAGAGTGGTGAGAGTACTCTACACTGAGGGCAGCCTTTGGTGGTCATTGCAATCATTTCATCCCTCATCCCTTTCATCAAAGGTGGTCCGATCGAAAGCTCCCTCAATATCCAGGAATGCAGTAATGCATACTTCCCGGTTATCTAATGCATGTTCTGCCTTATTTACCACAAAATGCAGTGCCGTCTCAGTGGATTTTTCCGACTAGTAGGTAGTAGGCACATTGTAGCCCGTGGAGGGGAAATTTTCTCAATGCTCCCTCCCTGACATGTCTATCTACTAACTTCTCCAGGGCTTTCAAGAAGAACGACTCAAGACTAATAGGTCGGTATGCCTTGGCTTCTTCGTAGTCTTCTTTGCCCGACTTCGGTATGTAGATGACTTTAACTCGCCTCCATATCTTTGGAATGTATCCAAAAGCTATGCAGGCTCTGTATAGTCTGCACAAATGCGGAACCAAGAGTGCAGCTCCCTGTTGTAGGATAATGGGATAAACCGTGTCTGGACCAGGTGACTTGAACGGTTGAAAACCATTTAGAGCCCAGCCGACCTTCTCTTCATCTACTACCTTCCTTGCAGTGTCCCAATCTGCTTTGGTTGTACGGTAGCCTAGTTCAACCAGGCTAATCGGGTCCTCTTGCTCCTTTTCTATTATCTTACAGTCTGGAAAGTGTGTGTTTAGCATCATTGCTAGTGTCTCCTTACCAGACCCTGTTCGCTGCCCATTGCCATCTGATGGTTGTCAATGGGTGTGCTGTGACAGTCGAGATAGCTTTGGAGAGTCTCATTCCTTCAGGAATAGTACTAATGTTTTCACAGTGGGCTCTCCAAGCCTTCCGTTTGGCTTTCCGCACAGCTTTGTTGTAGTTGGTCAAACAGCGAGCTTAACCGCTGTAGTCTCTGCTAGTCCTAGCATTGTTAAACGCTCTTCTGGCTTCAAGCCTCAGCTTGACCAACTCTGGCGTCCACCACGGTACCCTCTTGGGCCTAAGTTCCTTTTCAGGGCAGTTACTTGTCCAGGCCGTATTTACAGTCTGGACCAATTTGTCTGCTGTAAACTCTATGTCTAATATAGAATTAAGCTTACCCTTAGAATCCTCCAGATCTATTCTGAGGTCACTACTAAGGAGTTCCAGTCCGTATTTCTGGGATTCCTTCTACGTGCTATAGGAGCTGGAACCAGCGTCCTATACTTAAAGCATATGAAATTATGATCTGACAAGGTACTCTCATCAGACACATGCCACTTGACAATCTTAGTGCTAGCCTTGTTGGTGGCTAACGTGATGTCAATTACCTCTGCTTGCTTACAGTTGACGAACGTTGGCCTGTTTCCCTTATTTAGAATTTGTAAAGAGGTACTTACCACATACTCCAGTAGCTTTTCCCCTCTTACATTCCCAGACTGTGTGGTGTGCGTTGGCATCACACCCCAGGATCATGTCCAGGTTCTCCCGGCTGCCATATTCAACAAGGTCCTTTATCTGTCTAGATACAGTTTCCTTGTCCGTATAGTTGAAGTATGCAGAGGTCAGGATTACAATATCCCGCCCTCCGCTCCCTCGCACATCGATCTTAACTATCGTAAGATCCCTAGAACAAAAATTGTATAAGGCCATTTCTGACATACACACATGTCCTTATATCATTAGTGGAACAGTTGTGATAAATAACACCTCCTGTCCCACCCAAACCTCTGATCTTTCCCTCTTTAACATAAGGTTCCTGGATCAGGGCAATATCATATTCCTTCATCCGCAGGTGGCGAGCCAGAACGGCCATCGCCCCGATGCAGTGATGAAGTTTTATTTGTACGCAACTTAGTCCCGCCATTTGGTCTGCCTATGGTGGCGTTTACGGTGGCAGGCACTGCTGGCCGCCCCCCGCACTCCCTTCCTCCATCAGTATCCCCGCAGCCTTCGGCGACGACAGATCTAGACAATCTATATGTCCGATTATGTCGTCGGTCTTCGGAGACACGCATGGCGATGACGTGTAGAGAGCCGTACCTGGTTCAATCACCACTGGGTTCACGGGCTCCTCCCCGTCCCCCACCTGTGGTGCCGTCGCCGCATGGGCCTCCTCCCCCACGCTGGCACCCACTGTCACCTTCGCACGTTCAGATGCTCAAGGATCTTGAACGTGCTTTTGTCCATGCCAGCATGGAGACAGAAGCCGCCTGCTTTTATGGCCGCAGCCGACACGCTGTCCACCAGGACAATGCGCCTGGTGTGCGTCTCCTCGACCTGCGTGCTCAGCACCTTCCACTCGCAGGTCCTCAGAGAGGGGTTGAGGCGCTGCAGCATGGTCAGCACCCTGGAGGCATCTAGGCACCAGGTATTCCTGGTCTTCCAGGCCATCTTTATTGGCCTTACAAGCTCCTTGGCGCTGACCACTCTGGGCTTCACGTTCCCAACGGTTTTACCGTTGAGGCCGCGAAGCCACTCTGCAGCGCTCCACCAAGCAGTGCACCGACACTAATGGCTGGCAGAGGATCCGGTGTGGCCTCCAGCTGATCCCAAATGGCCACCCTTATGTGTTCCACCAGCTCTGCATTAAGCAGAGCGTCAGGGAAGTTGTCGCCAACAACGGCCATTTTAACTCCCGTCAGCGCCTCCCTGTAGGGGTCTTCTAGAGTCTTGGCACGTTTATTGCCATCTGCCTGAGCAACAGCATCGTCGCTCACTTCCCTGACCTTTTTTGAAGAGACTGCATCGGGTGCCAGTGCCAACTGCCGCTGCAGCTCACGCCGCTTGCGGTTGGCACACCCACTGCGCCTCTTCCTGCCCCGGGTATGGTCTGCGGAGTGTGCAGCCGAGTTTGGCTCCCCCTTAGGGTGTGCCTCGCCCGTCTGCTCCTTCCTGGCTTCCCCGATCCTGGAGTGCTGAAACCCACTCCTCGAGGGTGTCACGCTGGGATCCCCCTTCGGGTATCCGTAACCACTCCCCTGGCTCATGCTCAGACGGCCACTGTGGCCATCACGACCATGCAGCTTGGGTATGTAGGTGCTCCCACGTGCAGCTCCTACACTATTGCTGACCTCTCCCCCTAAGGGTCCAGAGGTCCTTTGTTGCTCGCCCTTATCGGTTGGTTTTTAAATAGCTTCACTAATTATTAATAATTAGTGAAGCTACTTAAAATTACCTCATAGAAAAACACTTTGCCTAATTTAAGAATCGAACCCGGTAACTCATGACCTACCTACCGAAAACTTTTACCACGGTGCAAGGGAACTTTTGACTTACCTAACAGTTTAATTAATTAAAATATAAATTAAAATATGTTCACGAAATTCTCAAAAACGTCACAAGATACCTTTGAAATGCTCCGTATTCGTAACTTTTAAGGCGTCAAGCAATGTTGGTTCATTTGTTCAACATTAGTCGCGTCGTATATTTGTATGTGTATCGAAAATGTTGACAAAAGCTAAATATGATTGAATTTTGTTATTGGTATTTTCTTTTTGTTTTGGACTTCTGACTTTATAGATTATTTAATCAATACTGGTAGACGTGCAATGTCCGAAATTCAAACGTAACACATTAAATTAAAAACACAAAGTTCATATGTACATTTTCTTTTTTATCATTCTGCTTTTCAGTTTATATCCATATCCAGTTTATATGAAGAACATAAATATAAACTTTAACTTGCCTGAATACAATAATCTATTCCGTGCGCACACTAGCTTATAAAGGGATACAAAAAAATATTTTCAAGTATTAGTATATGGTTATATTCACATACTTATGTAGGTATAAAGTAAAAACACATTATCGTTTATCGGACATGTTGGCAAAAATGATAAACCAGACGATGCAAGCATTTAATATAATACATATTAAATCAATCAATCAACTATACGCAGTACTCCTAAATGAGTATCATAGTAATCTGTTACTGCTTGACGTAGACTTCGTGTAATTTACGTCACAATACACGGTTTTTGCCCTTCCTCCTTACTGGGATTGACTGAATGGGAAAGAAGTTTTCAGGACATTATTGTCCTTGACATTTAGTACCTTGTGTTAAAACCGTTTACGCCTTGACTTAATACAAATGGCAACGTCGCAAATAGGTGTCATATTTTGAGGTAATTTATCTACCTATACCTACCTACTTAATATTATAAAGAGGAAAGATTTGTTATTTTGTTTGTTTGTAAGATTTAAAACAAAAACGAAAACACCGATTTAAAAAATTATTTTGACATTAGAATATTATCACCAAATAACATAGGCTATATTTTATTGAAAATTAAGTAAGTTACTAAACAAACTTTGTTTTTACGTGGTGTAATGCATTGACGCATATCTCTTCGGGGTGACGGACGCAGAGGGTGTGTTGGACTCACCGGGGGAATGATATCCCGGTAATACCGACTAAACTTACCACGGTGTTCCTCGATATAACCGGAGCCGGCGGGTCGCGCGAATCACTTTTCACATGCAATTGCGACCCCGGCGAGGTCTCGGCCCACCCATTTTCCAAATCTGTAACTAATCGAACCTTTCTTTTTATTCTAACCAACATTTACGCTAGCGAAGCTACGGGCAAAATCTAGTGATTGATAAAAATAATTTTGTTTATCTTACATCAATACGGTGAACATTATGCATGATCCCGTTAATACCCTTTAAGAATAATATATGTATGTAATTAATTCATTTGGGTTTATTTTCAAATTGGTTGTAAAAGACACATCGTGAAGCTTCTCGTGTGGAAACTGAGATTTGGTTAAACTCTCAGTTTCCACACGAGAACTGGTTGCATGTGAATCTAGTCAATTTCCAATCGTGTGGCAATTTGTCCACAGCTTTTGTTCACATAGTGACACTACGCAGCCTACTTGAATTCAAAGGCGACTTTAACTGAATCGACAATAGGTATCTGTGGTGACCATTTCTATACACAAATGCTTAAACATCAAACAGAAACAGCAACTAGGTTGGACTCCGTTTACAAATGTAACAGATTTTCACGCAGCCTGTGTATGCAGGATCAAACGGTTGTATTAGACCGCCTGTATCAAAACTCGTGTATTGAGCTTGTACAGGAGTTATTTCTGTTCTGCATTGAGCTTGCTAGGAGTCCATATATGGAACAGAATAAACAGGCATGGGATTTTTAGATAACTAATAGTAAATACTTACTTAGACTCACGCGTGTATCCCCAAAAAGATACGCAGGGGACATTTCGGCAGCTATGAGTTTATGTGCTAAATGTATTACCTGTTGCCCCGTCCGATGAATCACGTATGATCCATAACAGAAATTTTCTATTGTGTCTATCACGAGACAGCGAAAGGGATAGGGAATCTTCTTTTTGGCGATAACATTACATAGCATAACATTGCTAGAAACTATAATAATAATGTTAATATAATAATATAATATAATAATGTTTATTTGCAAAAAGTTTTACAATATTTACATTTTGATTATGTACACTGTATCCCTAAATAATAAATAGTCTAGTCAACAAGTACTTTTTTGGTCAACTTTTTCTGCAGTCTCGACAAAATATGAACAAGGTGTGGTGTCATTCGATTCGGAATGGCATGGTAGACGATTTTTGAAAAATTCCTTTTCCGCTTGTTCAAATTGCAAAAGTTATAAACAATTAACTAAAATAAAAAATTGGGTTTAGTTATATGCATACATCTCAAAACTAATTTAAGATTTTCAAATCTAAAAAAGATTTAAAAGTGGAGGAAATTTTTCAAAAAAATGTCTCGACTCCCGGAATTGTAGAACCAATATTTATAATTTTCCCAGAGGGATGAAAATACGGCCTAAAACGGGTACTGTGGCTTGCGCAAAAATGTTGACCAAAAAGGCACTTGTTGACTAGACTAAAAGAGAATTACCTACATGAACTAAAAAGTGTTATGTTGAACTCAGGTACCCATGGTAAGATTTAACTTGATATCCATGATCCAAATAACTCTTTACCGAGCCGGGAATCAAAATTGAGACCTCCAACAGTCACATACACTCTCGCCGCGCCTTCGGAGCAGTTGTAAAGTAATTTATTTGAAATACGATCCGGCAATATTAAGTTTACATCAGCGTTGTTGAAACTTCAACTATGCTCTTATAATATAAAATTAATATTTATCACTTAAATAATCCTTGCCGTGCCGCCCCGCCAATAAACCAGGCCTTAACACAATACCTAAACTAAGAGACTGACGCGTTTTCTATTTAAAATGTTGCACATGAAATATGCGACTAAATTTATAATCAAAACTATAATAGTGATATGAATTAGGTTTAACTTGTAAATTGCTGATATGCGAAACATAATTAAAAACCTATTGTGACCGCCACTGTGCCGCTGCCAGACAATAGATTAAAATATACGATTTAAGCTCAGTTTACGCATACTAATACTAACATGTATATAGGATAGAAGGGAGAAGCAAAGGTTTATTACGCAGTTTTCGCTAGCTACTTATGTATTCACAGCATCGCTTATCAGTGTCATATTGAATCTACAGAGTGTATTAAAAACATTCCGATAAGAATACGATTCGGAATTACGGGATCTTACGATTGTCAACCGTCTTATATGACCGTTAATCAAACTTGGCCTCTTTTTTAAAGTCATTTTCCGCTCTAGTAATATCTCCTGTATCGCGAGGGACTTTATAAACATTCAAACACCGGACACAAAGAACGTCCAGACTCGGAGCAGCCAATTGTGGACCACACAAATTTTTGACCCGTGTGGGATTCGAACCCACAACACTCGGTTAAGTAGCAGTGGCGAGACGACCGCTTAAACCACTGCACCATCCGTGCAGTCAAATTATATAACCAACACACATACATCTTTATCTTAACTCTTAAGGATTTACAGGCATGCTGTACTCATGTTTCATCATCTCAGCCGAAATATGCCCACTGCTAGACATAGGTCTCCCCCAAGGTTTTCCACACAGACCGGTCTTTGGTCATCTGCAGCCAACTGCTTCTCGCGACCCTAATGATCCTGATAAATTTTCAGACCCTGGCATCGAATTCCAGACTGCTGCGCTACCAAGGCAGACGTATATACACCTTTACATACATGGTTACGTAAGGGGTGACGATGCGAACTCAGGTGCACTCACCGCTGAATTTGCCATAACAAAACATCATAATATGCTTCATAATGCCTGATAAATCTTAATGTGGGTTTCATGTTATGTAAACAACTCTTCACCTTCTCTAGAGTACAGTAATAACTGGACAGAAAGGTATTCGAAATTTATTCTAATCAGAAATTTTATTGCGTAGATGGCGCTGGATATCAGTGGTTTTATCGCCATTACCGGTACGCCGAGTGTCACAATATTCACTCATTTAGTAGTATTTATTTATTACACGACTAGCTGACCCGCGCAACTTCGTCTGCTTCATATAAGAGAATTTACCCCATTCTTGCAACATTTTTCATTGCTGCTCCGCTCCTATTTGATCGTAGCGTGATGTTGTATAGCCGATAACTTTTCTCGATAAACGTCTCATCGATCTTACAATAAAATTCTATGTATCGACGGCTTTAGCAACCGTCTTACGGACGAGACAGCGCGTTACAGAGTGTAGCACTGTTTCGTTCTTGTGCATGCAATGTGAATACTTTAATAGGTTCCCTGTGCGATGCATCTATTGTTTCTATCATGGGCAGGGTAAAGGTTTAAGGTAGTTTATGCCCACGTCGATATTCTATAAAAAATATAGTCACGCCTATATGCGCGATAACTCTACCTACACAGGTAGGGTTGTATAACATTCATATTTCTTTACATATTGTTACGTGCTGGGTTCGACGGATAAGAATATAAAACAATATTATCGACTAAAACGTTTTATTCTAGCACACAATTAACTTTAATACACAACAAACACTATACTGCACTTTTTCACTGTAACTGCTTCAAACTCCGTAGTATTCTTCGCTTCCGTTCGCTTCGGTGAACACTTGATCGCTTACGATTGTAAACTGACTCGGCGGTGCGCGTGCGCTCTATTTATACGCGGGTAAAGTGCTTCTGGAGTTTTCCAGAAAACGTCACACACGGCACGCAACAGCGCGATGGTTCGAGAATGTGCCAGCGCTTTCTCCACTGAACTCGTAGCGACAAATACGTAGTTCCGTAAGATGTCAATAGATGGTGCTATAATTAATTATTATTAGAAACCGCCGACTCTTCCCCATGTGCCGACAGAGGGCATTAGCCGTAACAATATGTTGTTGAATCCCGTGTAATGGAGAACTTATTTTTCTACTGGATATATTTCCGTATGAATTTTCGTAATTTGCCTATGATGAGAATTAAGTAACAGCCCCTATAACAATTTGTCTGAGCCGGAACCTCATAATTGTGTAAACATAATCTCAAACTCATACCAGGGTAGAAGGCAGTTAGATATATCTTTATTTTAATACGTTAAGAGAAAACTTTGTACGATGCGATACGACATATGACGAAAAGCAATTAACAAGTAAAGACTATGTAAACCGAATTGCGGGCACAGACTAGCATTCTAAATAACTACTAATATCAGAGAATCCGTACACCTGGAAAACTTGTACGTGTAAACTATAATTGGGAGGCAAGCAAGGGCAATGATTGAGGTTTTGTTAAATTAATTAGTATTATTGTATTAGCAATATGGCATCGAAGCCGCATGAGTGCGGCTAAAGCTGCTTGCTGCGTAGTTAAATTTATTTGTTACTTGTAGATATGACGCGAATTTTATTAGTACTTTATATTTACCTTGACATTATTTCATTATTGCAAAAATAAAACGTTACTAATATTACTATAACGTAATTATTTTATATTGAAATAACAACTACTTGTTACGGCTTTTATTGCATTCCTTATTTTTAAAACACTATTATTAATTTGTTTACTTTTAAAATGTAAGGAATAGTCCTTCAATTAAATGTGATTTTGACTCGGTGCAGCCCAACACGGATAAGTGAGGATAGATGGATAATCTGTCTTTTTATATCCAACCTGAAATAGGAGCTCGTGTCGAGAGCGGAAAGTAGTTGAGTAATCTTTTTAAATGTTCAGTTGTCTACATTTTTTTTAATGTCCATTTTGTCGCATTGATATTAATACATACATAGTCTTATACCTGTATCTTCGAAAGGGTAAGAAGATGTGTATTACACTCTTCTTGGTATATATAGTTACTTCGCCGCTGTTACTGCGCTGAGTGTTGTGGATTGGATAGACCACACACACATTAGTGTGATCTATAAGTAGTTGTTTCGGGTCTGTGTGTTTTTTGTGTCCGTCGTATGAATGGATGCAAAGTTTCCCGTGACATAGAATGTTTGAGCAGGAGATGACAATCCAAGGTCGTATTAAAAAAAACATGCGGGCAGCCCTTGGGGACTGCCGATAGAAGTGAAAACTAAGTAACTAGCGTGCGGTGACGATGACGCGAGTTTCACGTTTTTTGTTCACCTAAAAAGTACATATATATACATAGTATACAAATAGCTCATGGAAAGCGTTCGGTGACGATGACGCGAGTTCCATGATTTTAGTTCACCCAAAAAGTGCTCAATGCGCCATAAGAAGTTTTCACTTCAAAACAATATCATATGTCATACAATCCTTGTAATTTTAATAAGAGTGAAACAGAATAATGTAACTTGCTAAAAGTTAAGAGTGTGAACTGCTACGGCCACACTAAAGCTAAGTGTAGCCATACAAATTTATAACGATTTTGATCGTAAATACCTGAAACAGTGGCCTATCTTCGATCTGTATTAAGATTATAAATTATAACAAGTATTGATTCCAATGTCCAATACATACTTATGTAATGCAGCAAAAAGGTCAAAGCGGTCGCTAATAGTTCCGTCTACAGACGACTCAGTTCAAGGTAATATCGCGGTATTGGAAAGAACTTGAACTAATCGGTCCAGGCATATATAGGTATTTATATAGGTCAACAAATATACTTTTAAGTTCTTGAAACCAAGGATGAGGAAAAGTGCTTACTCGCGAGTGCGGTGAACTAGGTCATACAGCCTGATTTGTGAACTGTATGCCAACTTACACGGGGCACCCTCCGGCTCGTAATCTTTGTGTAGGTAGGTATGCAAATAGTGTCGGTCACTGAACGAAAGACAATGCGGCAAATTTGTATGTACGTATAATATTAGTATGGCTAGTAAACAATATATGTTATTATATAACGTAACTGTAGCTTTTCAATACAAGTACTAATATATTATTTTCATAAAATAGTTGAAATATTATTTGAAGAAGACAAAGATCGAAAATAATTTATATATAAATTAGAAATTAATAAAACTAAAGAAAATAATTTTGAGGAGTGGGTAGAACATTATTCTCATGAGAAGCAGCAAGCAATAAACTTATATTAAACTTGTTGGGCGCTGGCCTCTTCAGTGTGAGAAAGGCCATAGTCCGCCACGTTTGCCCAGTACGGGTTAGCAAACATCACATGATATCTCCGAGAACATTATGGACGTCTCTCAGAATGCAGGTTTCCAGACGACGTTTTCCTTCACCGTTAAAGCGAGCTATAATTACGTACATAAAAATTCGAATAGTCAGAGGTGCGTGCGGTACGTTAGGATCGAACTCGATACCTCTGCGTGGCAGTCCAACGGTCTCCCACTAGGTTATTGCTGAGTATACTATAATATATTATAATTTGTATCTTTTTATTAATGTTATGGTTTATTCTGCTATTCCTTTAAGAAAATGTGCTACTCGGCTCGGTGCACGACACGGATAACAGAGGATAGAAGGATAATCTGCCTTAGACTCCGTGGTTATTTTTATATACAACCAGAAATAGGAGCCCGTGTAGAGCGGGGCCTAGTCAAGGAATCTTTTGACGTGTTTATGAATTAGTAGATGCGTTTTGTTCATATTAGACTAAATGCGTTTTACCTAGTGAAAATAGTTTCGGCAGATTTCTTCAGCTAGTCAGAAGTATTATTTAGTTTTGATCGCGAAATGACTGTACGGTAAAATATACAATATTAAATTATTAATAATAATATTATAGTAATATCTAAAATTAAAATGTGTTTGTAATTTGACTATAAATAACAATTTTGGCTGTTTCCCTTAAGTGATATTCGATATATCAACGAGGAAATTGTAAGTATTACCTAATATTGTTTTAAAATAATGTTTAGTGCACCGCATCAAAACTTAAATAAAGTCGTCGTCATTTCAACGTGCTTTTATTCGCATAAGGCAATGTACTGGCTTTAAGGACCGTATTGAAAGATTGATTGATCTCTGAGCTGTTGTTTACTTAAAATTTGAAACATGTTTAATAATTAATACAGTCTATTGGATCAAAGACATTTTGGATAGGAAAGTAACCACGTAAAATTTTTGACTACTGGTTTTGTCCTCACTCGACTATACATTAATCTGTCCATTCAATGACTCTAAGTATATGCTTCTTATACACGTGTAGCATAAATCTAATTCGCCATGAGAAATAATAACAACTATAGCATGCAACTCGTAGTATAATTAAGCGAAAAATTACATTCGGCGCGCTGGTCCCCGTTATGTATGATTACGTGTTGATTGATTTATGTCATCTTTTGTCTACTTTGCTTAGTTGACAAGATATAAAAATAACGAACAAATTTATAACCTTAAGAGTATAATCGAATCAAAATAAAACAACACGACTATTGACACAAAAAACAAGTAAAGGTAATTATTGTAATATTATTATTTTTGAAGAACTTTGTAACAGTACCGAGCTATGTATTGTACTACGAAATCTTAAAAGTCTACACAATTGCTCTTACATTCACCTTTCCTCTGTTAACTTTTTGACGAGGCCTGTCATCCGGTTTAATATGCACGAAACATGGTTACAAGACCTTTAAAATATATCATTATAAAAGATACCTTCATATTAAAATTAAGTTGATTCAAAAATTAGATATGTCACAATCAGGGTCGGTCAACTCTGTTTTACAAAATGTTGTTTAGAGGGTTGTTAGACACGACAGAGATAACGATAGTGGAAGACAAGAATAGCGATACCATTATTCATTACTGCTATAATGATACCACTGAAAAATTACACTTAAGTTTAAAAATTATTTTATTTTAATTTATTACAAATACAATGTAACAAACTTGGGAATAATTAAGAATTATATTTTTGGTAATTAAAAAATAGAGCAAAGTATCTTAATCGCAGTATAGAAAAGATAATTCAATATACAGGGTGATTTTGAAATCGTGTAATTCCTTTTAACCACGCATTCTACTGGTAATATAGAATAACCCTGACCATATTTTTATTTAATTAGATTTATTTTTTTGAAAAATTATTATTCCGTTTTTTTCGTGAAATGGTGTCAGATAGTCATATGTTAACCAACCGAGGCAATTTTAATTTTTTACTAATTAAAATAAAAAACATATTAATAATTAATGTCGTAAATAATAACGGGCGGTCCTTTTTATTGCCCCTTATTATTTACGACATCAGTTATTGTTATGTTATTATTTTCAAATTAGTAAAATATTAAGATTGTGTCAGGTGGTTAAAATATGACTATTTGAAATCATTTCATGAAAAAAATCTGTACTCTAATTTTGCCGAAACCATTATTCTAATTAAGAAAAAATATGGTCAGGGTTATTCTATATCACCAGTAGAATGCGTGGTGAAAAGGAATTACACGATTTCAAAATCACCCTGTATAAATATTTACAATTAATTTCGTATAATTTACTGGCTACAAGAAAAATGTCTGCTTGCGCACCAATTAGCTTGCATTTCAGTTTGTTTTCGATAAATAAACTAGTTTTGATTTACCCTGCATTAAAAATGTTAAGTCGAGCACCCTGTTCTTTCGTTGTAGTGTTTTGGTGAAATCAAGTGTTATTTTGTGAGATATAGACTCAAGTTGTGAGAAAGTGACTCTTACATTGTTTTTGTTGTTTTATGTTGTTTTGTTGTTTACGTACATAGGTACGTAAACAACAAATTTATTATGAGTATAGATTCATAGTAAGATTTGTATGTATTGCTCTATTTACAAATAAACCGTTTATAATAAAGTTATGTACATATTTTATTGAACTTTCTAAACTGTGTTTTACGATTAAGTTTTCTTTGAATAGGTATGTGAACGCTGATTGTATTAATAGCCAGATTTCTATAGAATAACGTAACTTATCTAAATCGGCATACACATTCACTTAAAGGAACTATTCGAAAATTACAGTACTTCCAATTTTGAACCCTTCATATTGACAAGCAAATAGATATACATACCCATATTTATATACCTATACACCAACAATTTTGGATTTCCCGCGCTAATACAAACGACATTCACGATAGTTTTGTGCGGGCTGCAAATAGAT
The DNA here is from genome assembly GCA_963675205.1 of Catocala nupta. Taxonomy (NCBI): domain Eukaryota; kingdom Metazoa; phylum Arthropoda; class Insecta; order Lepidoptera; family Erebidae; genus Catocala; species Catocala nupta. The sequence continues at coordinate 39,150,895 of OY776078.1, forward strand.
GGCGCACGACGCTAAGGAAAAATTTTCTCACAAATTTTGTATGAAGTTGTCATTCTTCTCTCTGAGTATAAGTGTTCTGTGGTCACAATATTGCACTTAGTTCTATGTAAATTCACAGTTTACATATAACGAGGTGTACATATAAATGGTAATACATATATGCTATCCTAATAATATTATAATTGTGAATATTTGTATAATAAAGCATAAGGAATTGTTTGTTTTTGCTTGCTTGTTCTAATCTATGAAACTATGAGTTTGTAAAAGAAAAGTTGCATTAGTTTGTCCATTTATTGTGGTGTGATATAGGAGCTACAGCCTAGTGGGAGATCATAGAAATGCCACGCAGAGGTCTCGAGTTCGATCGCGCGCGCACCTATAACTTTTCTTAGTTATGTGCGTATAAAACGTTAATCATCGCTCGCTGTAATGTAAATATTGTCTTCTGTTTACGCGAATGTTATTCATTGAAATTAAACTACTATATACGGATTTTATCGTGTTGTTTATTTAGCACGGTATTACAAAATTTTGAAAATATTACACTTCTACTACTATTGATTTTATTTTACTAATTTATAAGCTAATAAAATTATTTAAACTATTAAATCTATTTATCCCAAGCTGGTGGTACATTCCAACCATCTTCTCTATTGAAATTGGGATGTTTTTTGATTTCAATAGCCTCGCGAAGCATCCTTGGTAGGAATCGGTGATTGGATTGCTGGGATCCAGTACTTCAAATAGTCAAACCCAAGAAGAAACAAACCACAGCTAGACTTCATGATACTTTGAGTTCATTCTGCGTAAACAGAAACACCAATAATTAAATTACATATGTTCGGGTACTTTGAAATAACTATACTGGAAGTTGGAGTTGGAGGAGGAGAGGAGTTGTTTCAACTACCATCTTAGTCTCCCCGTGACCATGTCTGCTGAAAATCAACCAAAACGTCGGGGAAAGTGTAAACCAAAAATAAATAGATTTAATAGTTTAAATAATTTTATTAGCTTATAAATTAGTAAAATAAAATCAATAGTAGTAGTAGTGTAATATTTTCAAAATTTTGTAATACAGTAATAAATAAACAACGCGATATAATCCGTATATGTATAGTAGTTTAACTTCAATGTAAAGATATGCTGAAGAAAAACGCAACGCAATGAAAACCTGCATATTTTAGAGTTCTCTATACAGTTTTCGAAGATAGGTGGCGGATACAAATCCTTACTGGCTCAGTGTTGGACTATGGCCATCTCACACTGAGAAGGGGTCCGTACCTAGCAATCGGACGGTTTATATACCATAAAATATAATAATAAATTAATCATTTGTAATCCTATACCATCCACATATAGTAATTCGGGCCCACAGTGCACACCTATAAAGGCTAATGAAAATAACAGTAAGCAATGCCAATAATTAATTAGCTTAGGAAGTGATTTACAAAAATCATACCACCATTTTAAAGTTATCAAATTATCTTCTTATCTTATCAATAGAATTTATATTAAATATGTGCTATATCATTATTATACATTATTTAATTTATTTATGAATACAATCTATTAGGAATGGAATAAAACATAATACATTGCAGTTTTATAGCTTACAGGTAAAAGTCGTCGATATTAACCGCAAAAAATAAACAGTAACTGTCACAATGGAGTTGCAAAACAAGCAATGATATTCATATTTACGTTTTTCGGCGTCATACAAGTTAGAGATGGTGCTGCCATAATAAACACAAAAACTCGATAAATCGATAATAGACATTAGGTACCTACTTCAAGTTAATCAAAGTAATCTTGCAAAGATTAAAATAATTATTATTATTAGTCTTTGTATAAGAAATGAAATGAACGATCAAAATAAGAATTACATGATATAGCAAAAATTACTATTTTAATTAATTATCTGTCAACATATTTTGGGTCAAAGCAACATTTTCACGTTAATGTAGTCGTTTCCTTGTTTAATATTTAAGAAAATATTACCGACTTGTACAGAATAATAAATACAAGGAAAACTAGGATAAATATGTTTTTTTTAGTATAGCCAATTTCTTGTGCTCCACTGGGCCTAATACTGGCATGCCCCTTTGGTGTATTTGTATGGATTCGCTTTAAAGGTTGTTAATGGTCTTTATAGGTGCTTGTAAATAAATTTGCGTTAACATTGGCTATATTTAAATTTAGAGTAATACCAGTGTTTATCAATTCGTAATACGTAATAATACTTAATTATTTGACAACACTACACATAAGTACCTATATGCGTTACGTCCTTGACTATGCGAAGTAGGAATAGCGATGCGTAGTCCTATTTGCATATTATTCTAACGCAATTATTTTTATTACTACTGCCTGCCGTACTGCTAGCGATCCTAAGAGTTCAGCTGTTCCGGGTTGCAGCATCAAAAGATACTGGGTTTCTTGAAGAAATCTTAATAGCAGCTCGGAGTTACGAATTTGGTAGTGTGTTTATTTCTGTGCCTCGTAAAACATGTAAAGCCGTTAGTCCTGCCCCTGATCTCTCTCCAATCGTGCCGGATTGCCATGTTATCGGATCATGAGACAAGTGCACTTGTATTTGTGCATACATTTCCAATGTCAATCTCCGTTAAAATTGCCCACCGTGACCGAAATTCGGTCTGGAGGCAATTATATTTTTAGTTGTCTACAAAATGTATTAATTGCTTGGTCGCTTTACCTTAATTTCAAGGTTGGTTATGCAAATACCACCGTATATAACTTGATCTAAAATATACTAGTCAAAAGAAAATAAGGGCCTCTTGTATATTTTTACATCAGACCTAATTTATTGATAATTTACTTTATGCAAGTGGTGAAATCTGTAGTGCTATGTTAGTTCAAGGTTTGTGAACAATTTGTTTCATATTTGCCTGCATTAGTACCCACTAATTGTATAGTTATTTCATTTTCTTTTTGTAACCACTCGATTCTACTCTATTTTAACGTGAACTTTAAACTTATTTTACATTTGCGTTCTGCAGCGAACAGTTTATTTTTGGTAATTACAGTGTGCATTAGCATTTCTAAAACAACAATGACGAGAGTTCGACGACGTATGGATGTGGTTACTACGACTAGCGCCATAACATTAATTCAAGAAGGCCATTCGCAGCGTTCTGTTGCTTTGCAGCTGGGTTTCTCGCGAAGAACCATCCAGAGTGCTCGAAATCGGCTTCAAGACACTGGGAGAACTACTATAAGCTGTCTTCAATACCGAATGCTCACAAACAATGAACACTGCCTGAACCGTGTGGTTCAGACAGTGTTCGAGGAACTACAGTACCGGAAGACTGATACATATGCTTGGATGCACATAGAAAGCGTACTGTCACTGCCCGCACTTTGCAAACTCGCCTGAGACAGACAATAGGGACTCGCGTCAGTGACCAACATATCAGAAACCGATTGCACGAAGACCAGCAATTCTCCAGAACACGAATAGTGCGGCTTCCATTAACAAGAGCTCATCGAGCAAACCGGTTAACATTTGCAAGGCAACATTTGGACTGGGATATGAATGGTTTGTTTCTGTTTACAGATTAGTGTAAAGTCAAGTTTTTAGTAAGGATCGTCGCATCAAAGTGTGGACAAGAGTTCTGCCGTGCCCTGCGAACAGCTCGGACCTGAATCCCATTGAACACATGTGGGAGCTATTGAAAAGAAGTGTCCGAGACACACCGCACTCTTCCAATAACTGATGATTGTGTATGAACTGCTCTCAGCTCTTGTTAAGGCGAGAAAGACGTTCCTCTAGATATTGAGCAGTTTTCCTAGTAGAACTGTCTTTCTAAAACTGTCTTTCAAAAGTCGGCTAATAAACGCGTTGAAAGCGAGCTGCTCGCAAACAAATTCAGCAAGAAACTGTTCGCTACTTGATTGAAAGCATGCCCTCTTGTCATGTCTTCAGAATCTGTGCAGAAAAAAGGAAGACATACCCAGTATTAAGAAAGCTCTATAAAGGTACTTACATTTAGTTTAGTAGTTTTTTTTTACTCTTTTATTCTTAAGTGTATTTTTGTCAAAATCTTATTTTCTTTAAAATAAAGGTTATTTGTTTATTTTAAAATGTGGCAATTAAAAAGTAATAGTTTTTAATTACAAACATATCGTTCTAACTATTGTTACACTTAGCCAACGCCAGAACCCTTTAATTTAGATAAAATATCAAACACATAACCCTTACTTTATTTTGACTAGTATAGATCTGTTTTCGTGTTGATATCGAGAAAGTTTACTTTGTGAAACTTTTAACTTACAAGAAAACTTAAAAACGTTCCAGACTAAAAGTTTATGGGTTACGTAAAAGGTAACCAATAACTGAGAACATCCATCATTAACATAAAATAGCGTCTCTTTCATAATATTCCTAAGCCATGTTTAAATAACACGTAATTAGATGCGAGCCTATTTTCGTATTCGGGTACGCTTCTAGAAAATTGCCAGAACTAACCCGACTAGGGCAGTACAACTTAGGCCACGGGGATAAATCAGTCTTAATATAACAATAGTCAGAATTTAAGTCTGAGAATTAATACTTAAACCATAACATAACACTGCGCTATGGCATTCGCATATTAAACTTAATTTTATCAAATTTGTTAAGGTGACAGCGAGCATCTTAACTCCTTAACCGACCATATATTCTCCTCTTACCAGAATGTTTCCTAAAATACTTAAACCTCTATCTACGCGCGTCAAACAAACGCCACTAAAGCATCTTCTAATGCGCCTTTAGTACGGAATACTTAGCATTAGATCGGGTGTTAAAGGGGGAGGGGGGGTAATGGGCGTGTCTTTTATAAGACCACCTACCGGTCGCCCCGCCCCATCACGCCGGTAACAAAGAGCAACAAGCTTAACTTACACCTGACCCTCAAAGCAATTATTACAAGTTAGTACTTACAGTGCCGTCTCGATTGATGCATCTATTCGAGTATTCGTTGCCAATGACAGCAGCAATGGTTGCCTCTAAATTGCTTCGGTAAATACAGGACACACAAAGCTGCTTGGTCGTTATATAATAATTCAATCATATTGGATACAGAAGCATTCGTTTGGCGTATCGATTGAATTTTCAGGGTTCCAAGTGCTGGGGTAAAAGTGGAATATTGTACAATCACTTTCGGACCTTATAAAAGTACTTCGTTTGTATGTCTAGACATGCTAAGGCATGTGAGTATTAGAGCCTTTCTGATTTCAGTATGACTCGACGTAAAGTTGCATTATAGGTAGGTACTCCTTTATTTGTTTCGGTGAGGTTGAATATCGGAGGCGCATTTATTCCCGCGGTCCCTTCTCCTTTACTGTATAGCTTTATGTGAAAGGGACTTAGGCTACGATTACTTCTGCTTGACATCAGGCAGTACAGGTGTGGTAGGTTTAGATAGCATGGCTGTTTTGGAGTCGCATCTGTGATGCCAAGAAACATAGCTAAGTCTATGAGCGGCGGTTATCTTACCATCAAGTGGGCCACAAGTGCGTTAGCAATAAAAATAGCGCTAGCTAGATTATCAATCTCCAGCTTCTTCAGTACCTTTTTCATAATTTATCAACTACAGGGTAGGTAATGCTTCCGTGTATGCTGACTACCGATTTTCGCCGTGTTGTTTATATGATTTCTGCTTAACAAACATTGGCGCGATCGTCGGAATTATTAAGGCTTCTGACTGACCTTCCTGATTTAATCTGTTTATAGATCGATGGCCACCTGTGTCTTACGCTGTTCTTTCTGCAAACATAGTGCGGCTATTTTCCGGAGCAGCAACTATAAATAAATGGTCCTTGCCGATATCTTAAGGACCCTTGTAATACTTAAGAACTATATCTATACAATCTGTCCAATCCGAGTATCATACCTAAGATATTCCGGTGACGCAAGCATATGGCACGGGTCCAATAGGGCAATCGAACTAACATTACATGTCACATATTATGTTTACATTGTTTTACTGTACTGTACTATTCAGTTAAGTTAGTTGATAAAATAAAATATTAGGTATTCGCTAAAGTATGTACCCACGTCTGTTTCCCGGAGAAAATTGTCTTAAATTTGGTTTAAATTGTCAAAAATAATTCATTCACTTTGGTCACAAAGTAACACTTATGAACGTCAAAGGGGTTAGTGAGTTTATTACGTTTACTGAATTTACATTTATGTTAGTTGCAAGGTTCAGGCAATGATATGATAAGATACCTGCAAGAAACTCAAGGCCACTCTTTTAAATCGCTATCAACTTATAATTTCAGTATTTTACAACTCATTTATGTACCAGGTGTTGCAGTCATTATGCCATATGTCACTGTCCATATAAAACTAAAGAAAAAGTTTTTGAGGTTTGTAATAATATTTATCAGTTAGTAGCCATTTGTAATAGACAGTAATATGGCATGAGGACGCATACACTTACACTTTGTGACATGAAAAGGTAGTTCGTGACTAAATGCAGTTAAAACAAAATTTACGTTAATACTTATAACGTTTGTTTAAAAGAAAAGAAAGATACTTTAACATCACAAAATAAACACTAAGTACCTTCACATAACTAAATTGACTTATATAATACATACATTGTTCGAATCCTGTATGAAACAAGCAAGCAGTTCCATGAGTTTTTATCATTTAAGTAATCATAGATAGAATAATAGCCCTGCAGGATAAGCTAACTTTTAACAGCACTTTTAAATTTGAGTAAAGGTAAATTTATAATATCAATCGGTAGTTTATTAAAAAAGCGTATACTGAGTCCCGCAAATGAATTGTGAACTTTATTTAAGCGATGATGCGGACCTCTAATTTATGCTTATTTCTAGTGTTTAAGTTATGAATATCACTATCTTATTATATAAGTGAATATTATGTTTTATAAACATAATATTCGTAAATATATATTGCGACGCAACAGTAAGTACCTAGGTATACCAATTTCTTTAAAACGCTATTTTAGGAAAACTCGTGGGCTTAAATTATAAAAGCTACGTACTGCACGCTTTTAAAGAATGAAAATTGTTTCAATATCAGCTGCCTTAAAAATCTATCAATTAAAATCTGCCAAAATGTTTTTTACTGTCTACTGACCTACTCCTGTGGTCCTCACAAAACCACTCTTGTTTTAATCACCTTCATCACTTTATTTGATTTACTTTTGTCATTTTCCCCGATCGTCTGTTATATAGCGAGCAGTTCGATTAGAGCGCCTTAGACTTCTTCTGGCTATAGAAATGAGCACATATTGTTACTTTCTTAAGAGTATTACATAGCGAACATGATGACATTTGACTTCTACATAAGAACTTACTTGCCCTGCCGGCAGATGGGTAACTGACATAGTAAGAATTATACATTATGCTAGAATACAAAGTAGACGGACATGACAAAATACTGCGAGACTTAATATTGTATTACTTAACATAAAAATTGCTTAAATTATAATTGGCATACCTTGTTGTTTTTATAATTGTAGTAATAAGCATGTCATAGGCATATTATATAACATTTGTACCAATAACCTTATCTATAATAAATGCTTATTATTATTATTTGTTTCTCTTTACCCGTGGTATTTCCCTAATACATCAGGAAAATACCCGGGCCTTTGGGAGGCTTACACGGCGACATTGATTATTATGTCGCTGACTGTACCAAAGATTTTTGAGGGTGCGGTAAATATGCAAACAAATCGTTAGGTTCTCGATGCTTGAGATGAGTTTATCATAACGTTACTTTGTATTATTTCTGCTCCATTATTTACATAAAGTGAGTTGGATTTCTGTGGCGGTGACGCACGATGTCGTGTCTCAGTTTTCTATTAATCTATAATCTAAGGATCTTATACATCGTGCACTTATAATGCACTAGATTTTATTTAAAACAGACTCACGTTTGCATTTATAAAATTAGCTACGATAAGGATTTCATTTTCATTTTTTTTACACGGTTTCGGTCTCATTAAAATATATTTTGTCAGCAAATTTCGATCCCGCGAGAACAGTACTTCTGCCTGGATAAACGGTGTAGGTATGCAAAATTTCACGATAATCGATTGAGTAGTTAAGGCGTGAAAGTGTAATAAATAAACTCACATTCGTATTTACATATATTATTAGGTAGGATTGCATGTATGTTTGTAGGCGAATCCATTGCATTATAGGGTATTATTTGGTTAACAAACAAATTATTATAAAATAATTCTCTTACTGACAGACTAATTTCGATTTTAAATAAATAAGAGTTTACAAAAAAGTAAGACTATATGTTAGAATGGGGGTCTAGTATTGTCTTAAGCGTTATACAAGTAAGAAAAATTGGACTATACATAATATCTTGCCTTTATCCTCGACAAGGTAGACTGTATACCATTATACTAGAGCTATATGTACACATACATCTCTAACAACTATGAAGAGTGTGTGAAAATTTCATGTTGACATTGTGTTTTGTGTGACCATATTCGAAAGTTCAAAGGCTTCAAACGCCTTTCTACGTTTAAATATGGTCACCTTTCTGTGATTTAAATCTTTGCTGTTGACAGTTACCATACAAATTTATCTCTTACTGTCATCTCTCTAATCCATATGTCTATCTCAGAGCGCACTCTTTAAATCATTCAAATCTAAACTTAAGACAGACCTCATACATTCTTTTCGTCCGGCCACATGACGGTAACATAATAGTAGTAGAGCCTCGCTGATTTCAGCATGAATGATCCGGCTCGACCGGTGAAGGACTACACTCTCACAGAATATCGACGTGAAATAGCAGTATTCCTACTATTGCGTTTCGTTCGGTGAGTGAGAGTGCCGGCGACCTAATCACCCACTTTCCCCCATGCCGCTCCTTCTCCTTCCCACTTCCTTTATCTCTTCTTCCTTTCCTAAAGGGTCGGCAACGCGCAAGTGATGCCTCTGGTGGTGCAGGCGTCCATAGGCTACGGTGACCACCTCCCATCAGGTAACCCGTATGCTTGTTTGCCACCTTAGTAGTATAAAAAAGAATAATAATAATATCAGCCCTGTATTTAACTGTCCCACTGCTAGACACGGGCCTCTGCTCAGTATAAGACGGGTTAAGCCATAGTCCACCACGTTAGCCCAGTGTGGGTTGGCATAATTCAAATATCTTCAAGAATATTAAGTAGAACGTTCAGACATGCAGGCTTCCTCACGATGTTTGCCTTCACCGTTAGTAGAATATGATCGGAATTAATTAGGTACGCGATAATGACAATTCTACAATTGCTATTAATGTTTATGTCGCAGTCATGATCACACTGTTCGATCAAAATAGATAGTTACCTAGTTTGTGTTACTTGGTAATATTTTGATTTACGAAGCGTACGCAATCGCTCGCCTTTTGATTATGCAATTGGATTGTATTGGATTCTATTATATTGCACATTTATAGGCTTTTGCGTACTATTACTATTTAGTAGGTACTCGTTTCATAATCGACAGTGTTGTATTTACATGATTCATTATACATTAGATGACTTACTTTTGACAATACATTGTCTTCTATTCTATTCAATGGTAGGCAGACATTTCCACAGATATGGTTTTATGCCTTAGAGTATAGAAGTCGAGCTTATTCTCGTTTACCAAGCATAGTTCCAGACTAAATGCTATTACTGAGAATTTCTTACATAAAACCACACTTTGCCGGATCCAGCAATCGAACCCCAGAGCTCAAGCACAGCAGTTGCATACATAACCGTTGCGCCGACAAGGCGCTGGAATCTATCTTATTCCGTTCGCTCAAAGCCTCAAAGCGTGTTATGCCTGATACGTCACTTTATCCTGTCTTTAATCGTTTCTCGTCTGTCGGAACTGCCCTTATAAAGCAATATACATAGTCAGGTCATAAGTCTGTTACATGTTTAATATGAAATAATTGAGACATGTTTATTATTGATGTAAACATTTATATACCAAAATAAATTTAATAAAACACAGATTCTTATGCTAATAAAGTTTATTTAAAAATGACCGCCGCGATTTTGAGTACAGGCCTTCAACCGGCGCGGCCAGTCGTCTATCGCAGCACGAACGAGGTCCATGTCAATTTTGGTGGCTGCCTTAATCAAGGATGCCTTGAGTGACTCCAAATCAGGATGACGCGTTGAGCAGGCCTTTGCCGCCAAGTGTTGCCATAACTTGTAATCTAACGGACTCAAATCTGGACTGGAGGAGTGCCAGTCTTCGTACCAGATGAAGTCAATTTCACGCACCGCCAATGCTTTTCGCTCTATCACCTGGCGCAGAATCTTGTTGGAATACCCAGCGCCTGTTATTGAACATGATATGAGAAACAGGTTCCACAAGGTTCGTGAGGACTGTATTTTGATACACAATTGCATTCGTTTTAACGCCTTTCTCACAAAAATGTACCTCAAATGGCCTCAAATGGCTCCAATAAGAGACTCCCAACCAAACCATGAGTGAGGATGGAAAATGGCCTCGTTGGACACGCGGAACACGGTTGCTCGCTTCTTCACTGCTGTGTGCGTACACCTTATCATTTTGTTTGTAGTAGAACAAAACAATATTAAAAAGAAAATTACCGAAAAAAAAATTCCGATGCTTGTTTCCCGCGTACCGCTTTAACAAAGCGCGACATCTCTTCATCCTCAGGTCCATTAAACGAGCGTCCAAACGATGTCCTGTTTTTCTTCGATATGCCCGAAGCCCTAAGTCTTCATTTAATACCCTTTTCACCGTGGTTCTGCTTAAACCCATCTGAAGGGCCAAAAGTCTTTGCATACGTATGGGATTTCTTTGAATTCGCGCCTTCACAGCTTTTATCACTGCTGGATACCTAACAGAGCCAGGTCGACCACTTCTTGACCTGTCATCTACACTAGAGTCTTCATTGTATCGTTTGATGGTACGATCTTCTTTCAGTGTCCACTCCATATTTAAAAATGAGTAAAATTCTAAAAAGTACACAACTTTATATTCATGAAAATTTGAAATTCGAATTCAATAAACTATTTTGTGGCCAGCATTTTAAATTCAAAAGTTTTTATTGTGTGACAGAACTTAAAACCAGACCAAGTATAATCGAGATATGACGAAATCTCAGACACTATAAAGCCTGTGCCACTATAAACATGTTCAAAGTGCATTATTTACTCGCATGTAGCTGATTCTGTTAAAAATTATTTCCCATTCTCACCCTAGCGTCGTCGTGCGGTAAGATCGCGAAAAACGCGAGCATGTTCTTACCGCAAATGGTTAACTTTATAAAGTTTATTAGCTATTTGGGTTTTACATTCCTAGTCATAGTGAAGCTAAAGTCAAAAATCATTAATTGATTTATATCATAAAGTAACATTTCTGAAAGTCGAAATATAAAACAATATATATAGTATTATTGTAAAACCCTCCAACTAAACTTAATGCTTGTTTTAGGAGAGGGATCACGTCGGCAGTGTGATACTTTAATTACCTACACGGATTGATTCACTATAGAATTAATCTCTTCTAACATTCGTCGCAAAAAGGACAGAATGGTATTAACCAATTTAATTTGAACAGTAAAACAGTACCGTTTGATTTTGTTAGCAAGATATATTCTATGATAATGTTACGTGCTGGGTTCGACGGATAAGAATACAAAACAATATTACCGACTAAAACACGTTTTATTCTAGTACACAATTAACTTTAACACACAACAAACACTATACTACACTTTTCCACTTTGACTGCTTCGAACTCCGTAGTATTGTCGCTTCCGTTCGCTTCGATGAACACTTGACCGCTTACGATAGTCAAACTGACTCGGCGGTGCGCGTGCGCTCTATTTATACGCGGGTAAAGCGCTTCTGGAGTTTTCCAGAAAACGTCACACACGGCACGCAACAGCGCGATGGTTTGAGAATGTGCCAGCGCTTTATCCACTGAACTCGTACTGACAAATACGTAGTTCCGTAAGATGTCAACAGATGGTGCTGTAATAAATTATTATTAGAAACCGCCGACTCTTCCCCACAGTGCCGACAGAGGGCATTAGCCGTAACAATAAGAACTAGTTCATAGCGCACATGCAAATAAGAACTAAGTACTTGGAATATGTTGAATAATAAAACGATAAATCTATTCACTCTTCAAAGATATAAATATCATTCATCATAGTTATGCAGATACATATAAGTATATACAATGCAAAGGAGTATCGAGAGTGATGTAAACATTGTCCACTCGACGTGATATGCAGGCGAAGGGGTAGGCAGCTGTGCGGGGTTCGGGTGGTGCTGGAAGGTCGCTACTCTTCCATATATTGCAATTTCACTACCACTTGAACATACTCGATTGTTTCTAATTTCAAACCAATATAATATGTTCTGTAGACTCGCCAGCAAAACATTGTGGAATATACAAATTTGTGTGAATAATAATATCAAATATGCTATAACAAAAACAGTCGTAATGCCGTCCTAATATAACGTTTTCCTTTATCTAATTACCCTATTAAAGATACCTCAAGCATTAGGGCTAATATCCGAATTGTGGATAAAGTTATAAACTTTGCTACTAAGGATATTAGGAACTTATCCAAATCGAATTACATACTCATATTAGTCACTAGCGGCTCCGGCTTCGCACGGGTAGTACAAAACCTTAACAAATTATACACTTAAACCTTCCTCATGAATCACTCTGTCTATTGGTGAAAACCGTATGAAAATCCGTTCTGTAGCTTTTGAGTTTGTTTTGTAATATATGTATAGTGAATAGTCATATGTTAGGCAAGGATTAACCGCCCGACGCTCGACATGCAATTAGGCAGGACAACCGTCGTAATATTTACTGTTTATAATTTTGGATGTATGCTAAGGGCTATTGGGGGTTAAGAAGCCTAACTACAGTTTTAAATTTACTCAGGTTCAAAAAGTTCAGCTCGTTATTCAAGTGTAAATATTCATGTAAAGCACAGAGATATCTATGAACATTAACGTATCGTGGTAGTGACTTAGCCTAATACCAGGTTAACACTATGTATGTCAATTGGGTTTTAAATGTAGGTACATAATGTATGTATGTTAAAAAGATAAGGCTGAAGTGTACTAGAATGATATTTCGCCAGCTATGCTTTAAGTCTCACGTAGGAGGCTAGCTTATAATAGGCTGATAAAAAATAATTGTCACTAACTCGTAAAAAGTATACTTGCTTGTCGGTCAGCGGTCACGGACTCAATATCGATTGTCGCTGTATAAGTCCAAACAATAAAATTTCGTAGTAGGGCCACTTGAATTTTTTAGGTAAACATCATAACAAATGTGATGGAATATCGAATATATTTTAACCAGATTAAGGAATGAATTGAGTTTGCGAAATACCTTACAAGTTCTACTCTTTATTAAGTATTGCCGATCGGAGGTAGACCGACGGTCGTTTAATATTGCGAAGCCCGCTTATAAATACAGAATTCGTCTTCCTTACATGAGATTAGAAACAAACGATTTTGTGTTCTGTGTGACTTTGTTTTATATAATGTATTGATTATACTTGCGATATTAACATGGAACATGCTCCCAACAGATGACAGGTACACACAATTTTTCTGAATCATAGTTTAACAATTTAAATTGTAGATAGCTTTTGTTGTTTAGCTGCAACCGTCTATACTTATAGATTGCTGAAATAATATTCACGGTATTTATCTCATGTGTAGAATAAATAGACAAACTTCACTTCGTTCGGTATAGATTTATTTTATAAAAATCGATGAAATGAGTTTGATATGTTTATTTTTAGCAATTAATTAAAATTCATTTACAAGAAGATTTTGTTTTCATATATAATTCTTATTTAACCATTGACATATATTTAACCTATTAAGTTGCAGCGGCATCGCGGTGGCAAGACAAAAGGTTCTCAGTGAAGTCTGGCTTGCCAACAATTGTCAGATTAAGCGCTACGGTACAATTATTAAAATAACACTAAAATGAAACGCGATTCGAATGCTCTGTTAATCAACTTTTCTTACACAAAAATAATATTATAAGGTGGAATGCTTTAATAGGACCGCGATGTCTATTCGGTTAGTGATTTAATTTTAAAGTGTTCGTTTGCAAAATTTTACTTTATTTTTTGTTATATTTTCTAATATTGAAAACGCAAAGAGATACACACCGCTATGAATTAGGTATTATCATTTCGTTATATATCCAAAAGTTAGTCCGTTTGTATGGAAAATAATTTGTGTTATTTGATTTTCTGCTTGTTTTTTTGCAAGGGTTTAACTCAAAAACAGCTTAAACGATTTTAAAAATTCTTTCACTATTTATTATCTATATTATAATCAACGAGTAACATAGGCTATATATTATTTAATAAAAAATACTGTAACATACATAACCTAACCTACTTTTAGTCCAGTGAAGCCGCGTAAAGTAGGTAAAAGCTAGTACGGAATAAAAAATAAATGTCTTACTTTCTCTGCCAAATCAATAATTTTTTGATATCCGCAATATTTCCTAAACTGGCATTTATGTTAGAAAGAGATTTCGTCAAAATTTTACTGCATGGCAACAACTCGGTAGTACCTTAATACCCGCCGCCTTACCTCTACCCGCGCCGGTCACTGCCACTTCGACGCGACGGGAGCACCCGGCAAGCGCACAACCGCGGGTGCCAGTTGTTTACCGCGCTTGGTTCGCTCTTTACTGCTGAGCGTGCTCTCCGAATAGAGTATTGTTTTTACAAGTTTATTAGCACCGTTTGAAAATTGACGGTCACTTGTCGGCAGATATATGTAGTTATCTACGATTTTATAAACTAAGCTAGCGCTAAGTTTAGCGCTAGCTTAGTTTATAAACTCGTAACAATTGTGGATAAATTTTCTCCTACAATTGCTGCGCAGCCCTCAAATATTACAATTTAGTATGTGTAATTAAGATTTTGATTAGTTTACGTTGCAAAAATTAAGTTAATGGGGCCCGAGCACTCGTATTCTTACATGGACCTTGCATAGCTAGAGGCCCTAAGCCTCAGCAACCGGTAATGCATCCCAACGTGTTAATGCTACAATCCTGCTGGAAGAGTATGGACCCGCCAGTGATGGAGAATTTGATGCCTCAACCGTTCATGTAAATATATACTTCTATTACTAGGTATTTATATAAATAGTTTTGTTGTTATATGTTGTGATTTAAATTTAATTAGTATTACTGATTTTGAACAAACTTTACTTTTAGATATTTATTTAGTTAGTTACTTGTAGAAAAGGAGTTCACGGTGTACCAATAAAATCCATTCAATAGTTGTTTGGTATGATTTTTAATTTGCGATCATACATACCGTCCTTGGTCACACATCAACTTTAAGTGCCTTTATCTTCAGTCGTATCTCTGATAATGCAAAGATAATCTACATATTTTCATAAACATTAAAATTAAGATGTAGGTACAAGTAAAAATTGTTTTATGTTGCTAACAATTCGATAACTCTTAAATTAGCCGGCAGCCAGTCACAAAGCAAATAGCTTTGCCTGGGTTTTAGAAGCAAAGCTTTCTTTCATTTAAGTCCCGGGTTTGATAAGTTTTGAATCGCGTTTAAATCTGGCAGCGTGTACAACTTAGAATTCAAAAGCTTTAAAGTTGCAACAGGCAGTTAACCCAGCGACCTTAAACTGCGAATGAACTGGATAACTAGGGCTTTGTCCTGTATTTAAAACATAAAAAAGCTTGATGTGCATGCAAGCCTCGAATGGCTATTCACGAAATTGAAACTCGCGAACTTTAAAGTCTATGGACTTAGCGTATTTCCGCTTTGTGCTTTTAACACTGATTTTGTTTGATCTCTGATTAATCCAATAAATAACATGATACGATGATGAATCTTCTACTAAAATAATTTAACAACATACTGGTGACCGAAGGTCTGTCTGGTTGCCCGGCCGTAACGTTAGCTCGCAACCGTTACCATCCAGCGCTTTATGCAGCATTATCTAAACCATCCAGCGGCCCTCTCAAATACACACATCCACAAAAATATGAAAATCGGTCTAGCTGGTTAGGTGTTCAATAATATACCTACACGAATACGGAAGAATTATATATATAAGGATTATATTAACAAAGCAACTTTAAAGCGAATGTTCCATTTATTCACTATTCCATGCGAATTTATTACAATGTCTTATTTACATCCTGCAAATTTTCAACTTTCTATGTTACGGCTGGGCGTAAATGACTCGCTCAGTGAGTGAGGACTTTACTTTTAAATGCTGTTTGTTCGTCTAACGGTCTAAATTCGACCATATATATATATTGGGTTCATACCTAAATGAATTTAAGGTCCTATATAAAAATAAACTACTTTCCATATTTTTGTGGTTTATCTAAAGCTCATGAATAGCTTATGAAGAAAAATAAAGAAAATCAGTGGATAAACAGAGGCGAAAATGATACCTACTGAAGTATTTTGTCTTTGCTTAATTATATATACATTGATAATCGAAAGCGTGGTTCCTGACAACTCGTACCTGTGTGTCCCAGTGTGATATTTTGTCTAAGTAGTGGACATCCTCATTTCATTATTTATTTTGATAGGTTTAGTTATAATAAGTTATATTAAAAAACACCTGGTTCGCTATTTCACTTAATTTTAAAGATATAATCATTACTTTCATAAGGTCATTGAACTCCAAGAAACATGATTTTATCTTTATTAATTTCTCGAAAGAGGTGGAAATCGCTATCCTAATTAAATTGATTTTGATTATCGATTTAAAATATACAAGGATTGTGAATTTCTAGGCCCTAACTGAACAAGAAAGAGAAAAATTATTAAAAAGTAATTGTTAAAAAAAAATGTGTAAAAGTTTACTAATCATGTACATATATATTTCTTTTTAGCAAATATGCTCAATATATTAATGTACCTACAAATTAAAAAAGAACTAAAGGTTTATCTGGCAGGAACTGAGAGACACATCGTTTCTAAGTTGATGTTTATTTCTATGGAAATAGGGTTAATGTTCTGTGATGATAAGTAAGGAAAACCCTTATAAAATCACTTGTTTTTGTGGAGTCTGTTTTGCTAGGGAGGGTTCATGGGCCATTAACACGAAACCTTAATAGAATCAGACAATGTAATTATTATAACTAATATTATAAATGCGAATATGAGTTTGTTTATTTGTTACACATTCATGCCTATACTACTCATCCGATCATCATGAAATCTAGCGTACACGTTGTCAAAAAGTCGTTGTATAAAGAAAAACTTTGGGTACCTTGGTCGTCAGAATCAGAAGTTGCCACTTGCTGCCCAGCATATGGGTTGGCGCCCTCATGCCCCTCTCGCATTAGGTCCTCTGGTCGAGGCCCAGACGGACATCCCCCAGTAGAATGGGTCAGTCCCTGTTGAGGCAATTCAGCGCAATGGGTCTTTGCTGGCTCCATAACACCTCACCCTCGCTTCTCCAGATGGTATGTATAGGAATTGGGTTTTGGCATTTGCCCGACGAGGGTGGACCCCTTCCCATTTCCACATAACATCCTTCACTGAAGATGTAAATAGGTAGTTACTTCCTACACACATAATTAACGATCGTGAAAGCTTAAGTAAGTTTTCACTAATCATCGTGTATAAAGTCTGCCTGCGATAATAGAAGTTGAAAGCTTTAATGATGAAAACAGTAATGTTTCGAGTGCGATATTTTTTTAGAGTAAGTAGGTTAGTGACAACCCTAGCCTAAAACTTAAAACTATATATTTCTGTATTCCTATGCTTGTTGCGCCTGATATTTTTATGGTAGTAGTTGTTACCGTATTTAACAAATACGTCATGAAAAAAAATGCTAATGCATGGAAATAATTGTAAATATTTTATTGTCGTCTAGAAGTGCTTGATTATTTGTATTTCTGTGGATATATCGATGCGTTTAGCGAGTTTCGATCATACCATATTTTTTTAAACAAAATTACAATTACTGGAAATTTCTTGATTTTCTAAATAACTTTAAAAATATAATAGATAACGCCGAGAAAGTTTTAATAGAAGCTTTAGTAGGATTATATCTATCCAATACGTACATAAACAGAAGATGTCCGCAACTATGATCAAATAACACACTGTGTGTCTATATAATTTTGTACCTACTATCTTTCGTGCGTGAACCATCTTACCAAAACCTTTTTCCTAGAGGAACCGTGTTGTAAATCTTTATTATTATAATTGCATTTTATGATACTAAATAATAAAATGAGACATTGAGATATTACCTAATGAGGCAGTAAATGCCACTGTTGTGCATGTAGTCCAATTTCGATTCTTGCGAAGAGAAAAGTGCTTCTGGGATTTTCTGTCAAGATTTTCTCAGTAACAACACTGAGCCGGCAACTGCCCGATCATCGCCAAACCGTGAGAGTATACTATACAGGGTGATTTTGAAATCGTGTAATTCCTTTTAACCACGCATTCTACTGGTGATATAGAATAACCCTGACCATATTTTTTCTTAATTAGAATAATGGTTTCGGCAAAATTAGAGTACAGATTTTTTTCATGAAATGATTTCAAATAGTCATATTTTAACCACCTGACACAATATTAAGATTTTGTTAATTTAAAAATAATAACATAACAATAACTGATGTCGTAAATAATAGGGGGCAATAAAAAGGACCGCCCGTTATTATTTACGACATTAATTATTAATATGGTTTTTTATTTTAATTAGTAAAAAATTAAAATTGCCTCGGTTGGTTAACATATGACTATCTGACACCATTTCACGAAAAAAACGGAACATAAATTTTTCAAAAAAAATAATTCTAATTAAATAAAAATATGGTCAGGGTTATTCTATATCACCAGTAGAATGCGTGGTTAAAAGGAATTACACGATTTCAAAATCACCCAGTATAGTTGATTAATATTAGTTAAGTTGTATATTGTGATTGTTGCTTTTGTACACGTAAATGAATTATTCATATGTACATATGTATTACTGCCAATACTTTTGGGATATAGGTGTGAGCTCTTGTATGTACAAAAACACATAGATCATTGCCAACGTCCTATTACGTTACGGTGTAACAGAGAAACGCAATTAAAAAGTTAAGTCGCTGCTTTCGCGTCAATGTTAATTATTCATATAGTCAAAAGCCAATTAATGATATGCAGTTGAAAATGTATTTATAAATTGGCAGAGACAAAACAGATATCAAACTCATCTGTGTTTGTCAACCGAGCGTAAGACACGGTTGGACTGATTGACAGAACTCGATATTCAAATCGGCGCGCGGCCGCCATAGTAAATTAATTGTATGGAGGATTTGAAGGGTTTTTTGATAAATATGTATCTTTATTATCAACCAATAACTTAAATATTTCGGACGAATAAATTGTAATATAACTATTTATGTTTTGTTTAAGCTGTAAAATAGGATAGATTTCTACTGTTATAATCTAAAAATCACCTAATAGCTTACGATTTTGCAAATTTACGTAATTTTGTAGGCGAAAATATTAATTATTTTAAGGTTTTTACACGGAGTACCTAATTGTAAACACATTCATTGTTATGGTTTATGTATATTTTATATTTGAATTAAACAAAAAGTGTTTATTTTATCAACTTGACTGTGACCGCCTGTTTTGGTACATTTCGCTCTGCGCAGTATAGCGTACATACTACTGTATAGTAATAGCTTAGGTAACATTATACGACAACGTTATACTACAATCTTGGTCATCATCTGAAATGGTTGTCAACTTGTTTCTTTTGCAGTCATAGGAATTTGGGCTGCTAGGCGATATTCATGTTCCGCTTTTTTAACACTCATAAGTGTAGATAGCATACCTATACAACGTTATTCTTACTTGGTACAAAAGCTGAAACACCCCAAACATATTATTATAAGATCAATCATAAAACTAAAAAAGAATCAGAAATAATAAAACCTCACTAAGCTATCAGCTGATATAATTGCACCGTTGTCCTCGCGGAAATATTGTCACCCAATGTTATTGTAACATTATTGTAACCCAAATTAACTAGGATTATCAAATTAGTCATTTTACACCATCTTCTTAGAAAATTCATAATACAGTTACTTTATGAATTTTCTTCATCTCTTCAATCTTCTTCCTGTTAGTTTATAAATAATAATACATAGTAAAAACTTTAATCAATAGAATTGCTGTTAATTCGTGACAGATTTAAATAAAATTTAGAGTCTTAAATAAAATGCCATTTTAAAGTGTATATGTATGTGATGTGTTCCCTGAAAATAGAGAATGCAGCATTCAGCTCCCTTAAATAATACAAATATCTCTTTTAATGAAGCGACGACTAAAGTGCACCGATATTTTCTATCTTTCATTTCTCTATTTCCTCAAAAAAACATTACAAACATTCGAATAACGGATACAAAAGACACCCGAACTCAGAACCCACGGCGCTTCACTTCAACCCCTCCGCCATCTGTGCAGGTATACTTATTATATGTGAAGGTATATAACACCAGCTTGTCAGTGCAGTGGTTTACTAAATCTAGCGATACATTCTAAGTATTAAACTACATATTTAACAAGAATATAAATTACTTTGCTGCCAAACTTGAATCGGTATTATGAAACTTTCCAGACATTTCTAAAGGTTTTAGCCCTTGAACGCTTCTTACATAAAATGGCTGGACTTGTTGTGTCGCAGGAAAACTTTAAATTATTGATATATTTTATACAATTTTATATCTATGTATTCCTTCATTACATTGTTAAGGTGACAGATAATCATGTGGTTCTCCTTATGGTAAGAGCTTAAACAGCTGAAATTTGCAACTATAGGATCATCATGCGCATTATTTATTCCTTTTTATATTGATAAATTAAAATTAATAAGGTGCATAATGCTTCTTTACCTAACTTAACCTATATGTAATAGAAACCTATAAAGCAATGTATGTAGGTTTCTTATTTTAGAAACTAAAACTTTAGTTCAACACGAAACGATGACATGTCAAAAGCTAACTTACTACTTAAAACTCACAAACAAGTCTAGACGTTGTGAAATATATATTTTATGAAAAATAATAAAATGTACCTAATCTTATAAACGTAGTATTATTATTTGTATTATAAAATAATTTAAATATTACATAGAAACAACACAAGATTAATGACGTCAAATTTACCGTGCCGTCACGTTTCAATATTTGTATCTGTTTAATTAAACTTTACGAGTAAATCGAAAAGTTCTAAAAACTGTGTATTTTAAATGGTTTCTCTCTAAAGGTTTTCACAACAACTTTGCGACACGCGCTGCTCTTCTTAACCTGCGCTCGATTTCGTGAAAATACTCAGAAGTTGATTGGGGTGTTTCCTGTCTTTCATGTTTGAGTTTGAGGAAATGTAATTGAAAAAATATTTTAACTGGATTTTGCCGCGCGTAAATGTAGGTTAGGGTTAGATAAGCAAATTTTTTTTGGATTTAACGTAATGATGGTCCTTCGAGTAATTAAGGCGTGAAAGCGTAACAAACAAACTCACATTCACAATATTAGTTTCGATTGCTATGAAATTTGAAAGTTTCATACCAATATCTAATAAGCAAAACACGGTTTGCACGAGTGATGAAGTCCAACAGTTAGGTCATGTTAGTATTCCTAAACATTACCTATTGTGCGGTTGATTGCGGCTCGGTGCACCGCATGACTCAGCGATAATACCGCTCGATAAGTTTATCGATTCATAAATTGAATAACTGTTGAGTACGATCTGTATTTCCTGATACTCTATAAGGAGAAGGTTTGACATAAAATATCATCATACGATTTATTTTATTATCTTGTTTTTCGCTTCCAAGTTAGAGATTTCGATTCGCATCAATCGCTTTACCTATGTGGACCCATTCCTAACCTATGCCAAGTTAGCGATACGCGATTCGCGATATGCGATATGCTTAGCCGAAGTGATTTCGAAAATTACTTATACGTGTGTCAACCCTGACAAGAATATAAGTAATTCGCAAACCCAAATTTAAAGACAGATAGAAATAGAGTATATTTGATCATGCATAAAGATAATACAAAAAACGAATCATAAAGAGAAACAATAAGAACAAACTGAGACTCTCTCAGAGACTTGTGATTAAAGTCAGACCAAGCTCGGTACATGTCCGACGAATGCCTGACTCCTACTTTCAGTTAATAGTTTGCAAGCCTCATAAAAATGTTGTCAGTATATTTTCAGTGTATTTCTGTGTTGGATTAATAGCTAATATTTGTTTTCCATAAAAAAAATGTTAGTTATTCAACAGATTTGAAGAAGAGATGTTTAAAAGCAGTTGTATGAGTACGATATTGATCGTAGATTTTATCTGGATCTTGATAATATTTCAATGTTTAGTTTTGCACATATTGAGGTGATATTTATAGAGATGAACCTGTACTTATTATTACGTAATATCTGACCACCTATGTTGAACAGAATAAATGAAATTGAATATACCTTATTCAATTTCATTTATTCTTCAGAGTTAAATATACCATCAGATATAGGGCAGTCGCGAAAAAAAAACGCTTTATTCCGCGGCGAGTTTCTGGAGTTACTTAAGAAAGCGCTGGGCCATCAGCAACAGTTTTCCTTGTGTTGACAATATAGGGTAGTGACGCGCACAACTGCATTCAAAATATATTCGAATATGTTGACAGCAGCTTTAATGGATATGCAAACTAAGTATCGTGTGCAGAACTGTCTTAGAATATAATTCGTAACTAAGCGTATCACATTAGTGATACGCTAGTTGTAATCTTGCTTACCTACCTACCTACAGATATATTTTACTCGTCTAGCCATGTCTAAGTGACGTTACTGCCATAATCGATCAAAGTGACGTCACTGCAATAAGGCGTTAAGTGTTCTTGTTGACCACATGTCATAAAAGAAGAAGTAAAAATCAAACTGCAACACAAAGTCAATGCATTATTAGATACTGATTCATAGGTTTGAGGAATTTACAATGAATCACTCGTATCCTTATAGGTAAGTAGTACTTAAAGTCATAAGATGACTTATAGTTTACTATGAACAGTTAGGCTATTAGAAATCGAATCTTAATTACGAGATTTAAGTAATTCTATGGTAATATGGGTTGTGCATGTCTTTTGGAATCTGTGCAGATATCACACATGAAACCAGGTAGGTATAACATCTGCCAAACATTCAGAAGCAGTAACTAGGTACTACAAAGCCGTAAGATATTTAAATCTATTTATGTCAACTAAAGGTAGATTTATAGTCAATTAAGATATCGTAATTAATGCTGTAAGAAAGCCAAGGACAAATTTTAAATGCGTTTTAATACCTAAATCATTTTATATTGTGTATGTAGAAACTTATATGATTTGCTCTCGTATCAACACACTGTTCTAGCTATACAGAACAATCAATATTATGATTTGATTCGGTCATTGAGCGACTGCATATTGATAACGTTAAGTTAGTCGAATGAAAAACGAACGATATCATTTCGAATTTATCTACAATATAATTATATTTACCTGATTGATTTCTAACTATTGATTTCTAACTACATATAGTTTAGAAAGATACGAATACCTTTTTACCTGTGAATTATTTATACCTCATATAAAAGCTTTTCTTTTACCATTTTTCATAACTCGTTATTTGAATTTTTGGTGCAAAAATACGAATCTTGTAATTGGTTGCTCTAATATAATGCATTATATGTAATAATGCATCTGAATTATAAATAAACTATTGTCACGCTCACTTATAGTGAAAATTGTAACATATCATTCTCTTTTAAATAGAATGTGGGTGCTCACTCTTCTCAATATGGACATTTTTAAGAGCGGTCTGAGTATGGTGAAATCATATTTATGGTTTATGTCTTTGTTAATAGATTCATAATAAGTTTGTTACAATGTACCATTTACCAGCTGTCTAGCGAGAAAGAATTATGATATCGTTATCGATTTACTATCGTTAATTAGTTACTCAGCGATAACGTGACGGTTATTAAAAGGTGTATCGTGGTCGCCTGATTGACGAGTGTCAATGCCAAGTGCAGTTTGTTTCGCGATGATATTATTTTTCTTGACTCCTTATTGTTACAGACTGGGTGCATTTTTTCCTAAAAAAGGACATTTCCGACATTTAGAATCATTCTTGTATCCGCGAAATTAATGGAATTACACAAAGAACATTCAGATACGAAACAACTATTTCTGAATCGCACAAAGTTAAGTGACTACTTTAACCACTACGCCGTGCAGTCAAGTTTTTTGTTTCATTAACGTGTTGGTGACAATGTTTGAGTTCTGACATTTTTTACTAAGAAATAACTTGGAGTCCATGACGATGTGTATACCTTTCAGATTTACAACCAGTCCAGACCTAGCTTTGAATTCTGTTCCAGTATATGATCATGCAAATGTGGCATTACATTAAGTTCATGTATAGATTAAGGCAGAAATATGCAGGAGTAGACTGTATGTCAGACATACGGTTCGGACATAATTATGTAATATCACAAAAATTACAATTTCAAGCTAGGAATAACTAATGACTAAAAGCGGCTGTGAGCATGCGACTCACACGCTTAATCCTTTTAAGTGAAACTGACTACGAAATTATGTTTATATAGACCAGTTTCCAAACGTGTTACTTTATACATAACATACTATGTATTATACAAGAGTTAAGTTATAATTACTATACTATAACTGTATATTATGGAAAAGATTAACTAATGTAAATTTACTTTTAAATAATACATACATACATACATAAATTCACGCCTGTTTCCCAGAGGGGTAGACAGAGACTACGGATTTCCATTTGCTACGATCCTGACACACTTCTCTGGCTTCATTCACTTTCATAACATTCCTCATACACGCTCGCCGGTTTAAGGTGCTCTTAACCTGGCCTTTATCCAGAACGTCTCCGATCTGATCAAGAAACGTTCGCCTAGGTCTTCCTCTTGCGACTGTTCCATTCACACTAGCCTTATAAACTTTCTTAGTCAGTCTGTTCTCGTCCATTCTTTCAACATGCCCAAACCAACTTAACATACCCTTTTCTATTCTCGTCCCTATATCCACTTTTATGCCGCATCTCTCTCTAATCACACTATTCCTTATTCTATCTTTCAGAGTCACACCACATATATTTCTCAGCGCTCTCATTTCTACAGCATTTATTCTGCTCTCATGCTTCTTTTGCCATACCCAACTTTCACTACCATGCATAAGTGTAGGTACTAATAGTCCTCTATGAACAGCCAAACGTGCCTTTTCGGATACATTTCGACTGTTCATAAAAGCGCGTAGAGCGCCATTCACTTTATTGCCAGCAATCGTTCTTCTTTCAATATCTCCCTCATGTGTACCATCCCTTGTAAACAAAGTACCTAGATATACAAACTCTTTCACTTGCGCCACTTGTTCTCCATCAATCATAATATTGCACATCGTCATGCACTCCTCCCTTTCAAATACCATTACTTTCGTCTTGCTTACATTCATTTTCATTCCTTTACTCTCACAAGCATCATGCATAATAGTTACCATCGCCTGCAACTGTTCTGCCGATGACGCAAGTATTACTTTTAAATAAATATAATAATAATTATGAGCTCTAGAGAAATTGTCATATTTGAATAGCTATTTATTCCTAAATGAATATAGATAAACAAAACGAAATAATAGGGAGAAAAGGAATACCGTGTACCTATGTATATTTTTGAATGTGGTAAATTTGTTAAAGGAAATTCTAAGTTATTCAAAAAAGCTCACGAAATGTTTTCTAAGAATACTAGGCGGCCTGACAGAATTGTTTTACCAGTTATTCTTATACCAGTTATTATGTGATGTGTGGGAAAATATAATATAACGCTATATCAGATAACATAAAAGGTTTACAAATAAATAAATTTGTAAGAGAGCTTAAGTCTTAGCTAATAGAAAATAACTTTTACGGTATATCCGACTTTTTTAATTTATGTTTTTATTTAATTTATTATTATATTGGCTCCTAATGTTATAATTAATAAAAAATACTACTCACACAATTTCAGATTATATAAAATTTAAATTAAATTAATTTTTATTATATTCATTATTTGCATGTCATTATAATGACAAATGTTCCTGGACATGTATTTACTAATTTCAAGAGCTAAACTGCACCTACACTATATGGTAATGTTTTAAAAATCTAATTCTAAAAGATAATTGTAACTCTGCTTCTGAGCTGGCAACAATATAACGGTTGTATACAAATAACCAAATTGAGTGACCAAACTTCTTTTTTATTTCTTCTTTTACCTCATCGAGCCACGTGGTATCTTTATTTTTGGTTTATGAAAACAAGTAAAGGATGACCCTTTTCTTGTTACTTTGTTACCGTGACCCGTTTTTGGGCATTTCCATAGCAGTTGATAGGCTTCGGTAATATACATAGACGTTTTACTACCGATGCGCCACGAGGCAGCTCAATCAGTTACATAAGCATTTTAATTTGTTCTGTATTAATGCTAAGATATATTTTGAATATAATAGCGCAGACAGTGTGAGAAATATATTACCTACTCTATTTTAGGTACAATGGTGAGCAAACAATAAATTCATGCTATGGCACCAGTCGTATTTCGCAGCACTTTTATGCATTTAGGTAGTTTATGTATATTCAAAACTATAAGGAACATGAAATTGAACTCGCACATCTTCACAATGGTATCTTATCTTATCTTATCTTATCTTGATCCGGGGGCCAGTCATTGTAGACCGGCGACACTTCGACCCAGTGGGATCTTTTGTGTCGGCCCCGAGGTTTATCCTTGAGCTATCTCCCTATGAATGTACTGCATCAGTCGCAGCGTACACCTCAGAGGGAGAAGCCTGAAGTCTTCAGGGTTCGGATATGCCAAGCCCATCAGACCCATCCTTAGTCCGGCCAACGCGTCACATTCACACAGTAGGTGTGATATGGACTCGTCCTGTTCACCACAGGCTCTGCAGATCGAATTGTTTGACAATCTCAATCTGCACAGGAAGTCATTGGTGCCAAAATGACCAGTAAACGCTCCTGTGAGTAGGCGTATTTGGCCTTTGTTGTACCCGCAGAACTTCCGGGTAAAGCCCGTGGCTCTGTTTGCAATGAATTTCTTGGAGTGTTCCAGACCCCTAAGGGCCATCCACTCCAGCCTGTGTTTATCATTGCCATGTGCATTCAAAGCTGCCTTGACGGTACTCTCAGAGAGACCTACGAATGGCTCGGAGCCCACAAATTGTTGCTCCGAGCCCTTTTTGGCTAATACATCAGCCTCCTCATTACCCTGCACCCCTGCATGCCCCGGAACCCACACCAGCCTGACTGTGTTTTTCCTGCCAAGTTTGTTAAGGGCTTTAACACAGTTCAGGACTAGTGCTGAGTCCACCCTACAGGAGTTCAGAGCCTTAAGAGCAGCTTCACAATGGTAAATATCATCACATAACTGCGAAGACTGAGCGCGCTTCCCGAAAGTACTAATTTAATTGGGATCTGCACTAATGAATGCATCTTATATGCTAAATAAGGACAGCTGTATTAACTTATTGTTATCCTTCAATTATAGGAGAACACAAAGGTTATGTTCACATTCCTTAACCTAATAGTCATAAGGGACTGTTATTTATAAACAACAACAAAATTAAATTAAAATAATACTATTAATATGTTCGTATGTACTCACTTTAGGTCGTTACTAAAGGAATGTTATGCTAGTAAAAGTGGCCTACGAAAAGCCGTTTTGCTACATTGAATGTTGGAGGAGGGATGGATGGAAAATTGAATGAAGTAGGTATATCAGATGATGAATGAGAAAAATATTGATGTTCAGTGCGTGAATGACCCGAAAAGGAAAGAAAGGCTGTAATACCACTAGGCGTGGACCCTACACGGCGTATTGGTCCGGCGTGCCTAGTAATACCAAAGCCTGTCAGGGAGTTGGTGTTATTCTGTCTGCTAGAAATTTTCAGCCTGTCAGGGAGTTGGTGTTATTCTGTCTGCTAAAAATTTAATTTAAGAATGCTATGTCTTAAGGAAATGCAAGGAACACGAGAGGTTGATAATGTTAGTTAATGTTAATTGGGATTTTAATGGTTGGGTTGGGAGTAAAGCGTAAAGAATTCGCCAGGCTTTTAGGCAAATATGTGGACGAAAGCGTGAATGAGAATGAAAAAAGGTTGCTTGAGCTATGTTTGGAGTGGAAACACTATGTTTGCCCACAAAAGAATCCACCAGTATACAAGAGAAGCAAAGAATGTAAGAAGTAGTATGATTGACTTTGTTGTAGTGGATGAAAAATTGAGAAAGGATGTCCTAGACACTCGGGTATATGGAGGTATTGGTGTCCATATCGACCATTATTTTTGGTAATGAACAGTAACACAAAAAATTATGAAAAATTGCAAGGTGAAGTTTTGAAATACGAGTATAAAAGTCAATTGAGGAAAATATATGAAAGATTTTGTGACATTGATGATATAGAAGAATTATGGCAGTCATTTAAGCATGACGTGGTTGTTTTTGCGTCAGAAATCTGCGGTGTGAGCAAGAAGAGGAAAATGATAAAATTGAAGAATGCGTGGTGGGATAAAGATGTGCAAGAGGTAGTACGTGAGAAGAAGCCTACATATTTGGACTGGCTATCTGTCAGAGCTAATGAAAGAATGCAAGAAGCAACGAATGAGGATGTAAATGAAGCTAGAAATAAGTTTATAAGAATTAATAAAGTAGTGAAAGATGTAATTGAAAGGAAAAAAGAGGAATTGAAAGACGAGTTTGATAGAAGACTATCTGAAGATTTCCGGACCAACGCAAAGTTCTTCTGGTTCGGTTCGAGGTAAAATCGTATCCACAGAGCTGAAATCAATCAAAGATAAGAATGGAAGTTTACTGAATGAAGAAAAGAGCGTACTGAAGCGATGAAAGGAATATTTTGAAAGTTTTTTTGAAAGAGAGGAATGGCAAGGCCAAAGTTTCGAAATGAATGGTAATAATAGTAATGATGTAAGCCATAAGGCTATTATATATTTCATCCATACTAATAGTAGTATGGATAAAATAATGAAAGCATTGAAAAGCATGAAATCAGGAAAGGATGGTATGATAGGATTACAGTCAAAATGCTGACAGCTGGATAGGGTCTTAGCAACTCAGTTGTGCCGCCGTTTTAACTTGTGCTGGAATACAGGCCGTGTACCAAGTGATTGGTGCAAGGCCATCATAGTACCTTTATACAAGAAAAAAGGCTCACCGCAAGATTGCTAAAGCTATAGAAGCATTAGCTTGCTCAGCGTCGTCGGTAAATTGTAAGCAAAAGTGTTAATTGAAAGGATTGTGAAAGCAACCGACGAGAAAATATGGTATGCACAAACGGGATTTCGAAAGGGTATGGGATGTACGGATCAGATCTTTTCCTTACGGAGTATAGCCGAGAAAGTTTTGGCCAAATGTCAAAAGGTCTATTGCGCATTCGTGGATCTGGAAAAAGCTTATGATAAAGTGGTGAGGAATGAACTTTGGTCGATATTGTCCATGTATGGAGTGAATAGCAACCTCATGCGAGCTCTTAAATCTCTTTATGATAATTCCAGAGCTTGTGTTAGGATAAATGAGACCTACAGATAATGGTTTAGCATCGAAAAAGGTGTTAGACAAGGATGTGTAGCGTCACCTTGGCTGTTTAACCTATACTTGGACAATTGTTTGAAAGATTTAAAAGATTATAAATGGGGCTTAAGAATGAAGGAGTTACTTGTCAAATGTCTTTTTTACGCCGATGACCAAGTAATACTCGCGTCATCAGACGGAGAGTTGCAGGCGATGGTAACTATTATGCATGGTGCTTTTGAGAGTAAAGGAATGAAAATAAATGTAAGCAAGACGAAAGTAATGTTATTTGAAAAGGAAGAGTGTGTGACGATGTGTAATATTATGATTGATTTAGAAAAAGTGGAGATAGTGAAAGAGTTTGTATATTTGGGTACTTTGTTTACAAGGGATGGTATGAGGGAGATATTGAAAGGAGAACGATTGCTGGCAATGAAGTGAATGGAGATAAACTCGCTTTTATTAACAGTCGAAATGTATCCGAAAAGGCACGTTTGGCTTTTATATAGTGCATAGAAGACTATTAGTGCTCACACTTATGTATGGAAGTGAAAGTTGGGTATGGCAAAAGAAGCAGGAGAGCAGAATAAATGCTGTAGAAATGAGAGCACCGAGAAGCATATTTGGTGTGACTCTAAAAGATAGAATAAGGATTAGTGTGATTAGAGAGACGCGGCTTGAAAGTGGATATAGTGACAAGAATAGAAAAGGGTACGTTAAGCTGGTTTGGGCATGTAGAAAGAATGGACAAGGAAAGACTGACTAAGAAAATTTATAAGGCTAGTGTGAATGGAACAGTCGCATGAGGAAGACTTAGGTGAACGTTTCTCGATCAGACCGAAGGCGTTCTAGACAAAGGCCAGGTTAAAAGCACCTTGAACCAACAGGCGTGAAATGAGGAATGTGATGAAAGTGAATGAAGATAAGTGTGTCAGGATCGTAACAAATGGAAATCCGTAGTCTCTGCCTACCCCTCTGGGAAACAGGCGTGCATCTATGTATGTATGTTATGCTAGCTGTTCATTCAAGTTAATGATTAAGTATAGCTAATTGATGTCTGTACTTTGATCTGATCTTTATCTATACTAATATTATAAAGCTGAAGAGTTTGTTTGTTTATTTGTTTGGTTGAACGCGCTAATCTCAGGAACTACTGGTTCAAATCATAAACTTATTTTAGTGTTTGACAGCCCATTTATCGAGGAAGGCTATAGGCCATATAACATCACGATACGGCTAATAGGAGCGGTGCATCAATGAAAAGTGTTCCAAAAACGGCAAAACTCTTATGTGAAGCAGACGAAGTTGCGTGGATTAGCTAGAAAGAGTTATAAAAGCCAAAACAATCATTTCCTGTTTTTTTTCTATCTGTAGGACTGTAAGCGTATCATTCAAAAACTGATGCACGAAATTGAATGCGGCTCTGACAGTTGTGTAACTAGATTTTAAGTAAGACGTCCTGGTCTAACTTAAAATCTGGTTCATGTTTTATCTTCGTACGTCGCCAATAAAAATAGTGTCTTTGGAAAATCGATAAATAATATACAGGATGTCCGGTAATTCATGGATAACCTTGAAATGTCTTATAGTAGAACTGAAGGCCGTTCAGAAAGAAAGAAAAAAAATATATACTTATATTAAAAAGTGCAAGCTATATTAGCATAGCATACTTTTGACTATCTATCTATTAGCATAATTAGTGTTTAATAATAAAACAACAAAAAGCCGTTGGATTTCGTTCATTTATGGTTGTAGTATACAAGAAAGTTATACATGGTAATTAAAAAAAAACACATGTCTCAGGTAGTAGTTAGGATACATTTTTTCATATTTTTTTCTGAACGGCCATCAGTTCCACTTTAAGACATTTCCAGGTTATCCATTAATTACCGGACACGCTGTATATAAAAAGTTATTTAAAGTTTAAGTAATTCATTGACAGATGTCACTTTAATATTGAAACGGAATGCGTTCGAAGTCGCAGAAAAGTTTAGTATTATATAATAAGTACCTATACTATCAGATAAGTAAGCAGTGATAGCCTAGTGGAAGACCCTCCCACCCAGAGATGTCGAGTTCCATCCCAACGCACCACACTACCACCACAATTGTTGAATGTGCCACCACCCACAATAGTTGAATAAGCACATCATTCACTTTCACTCACTTTTTTGTCAGACTTTTCAAAGTGATGTGCAATTAATTATCGCTAGACGTGGCGGTGACAGAAAACGTCTCGAGGACACCTGCATGTTAAGTTCTCCATAATGTTCTAAAATATACGTGAATTCCGCCAACCCGTACTGAGCCAGCGTGATGGACTATGGCCTAACCCTTCATACACTGAGAAGCCCGCGCCATAGCAGTGTTACAGCTTATATAGCAACAGCTGGAATACCGTTTTAAGTAATAATTGCAATAAAATTAGTGAATGGGTAGCGTTAGTTAAGTGGCCCCATCGCGCGTCGCCACTTTATAATCCCTCCACAACGTTGACGTTTATATGCCACACAGTGTATCTACATGTGTTTAAAATCTGATTGTTTTTTATTTACGTTGACTGTATACTATAAATATTTTGTGCGGTACTTGGTGTCACGCCTCCATCCCCGAAGGGGTAGTCTAGGTTGTATTACACCTACATTCATCTTTTGAAAATTGAAGAGTCAACGCACCAGGCATAATGCCTGTGTCGCGAAGGCTTTAAATTTAAACAACAGACACAAAGAACACCCAGATTCGGAACAACCATTTGTGGATTGCACAAATTTTTGTCCCATGTGGGGATCGAAACCACAACACTCGGCGCGGAGGCAGTGGCTATGCGACCACTTAAACAACTACGCCATCCGTGCTGTCATGTTGCTCTTAATTAGGGCTTATGGTCGTGTATCGCCGCATTGCTGTTCAGAATCCTAATAACACACAGCACGACCTGGCAATCAAAATCGAGACCTCACGCATAGCAGTCGCATTTACTAACACTGCGCTACCGAGCTAGTCAAATCATTGTTAAGTGAAGTTGATGATGTGCTGTGCTGTCACTGAATGTATTCTTAATCTAACAACGATTTCTCGTATATAACCTGAAACTTAATGTTTTTGGATATACAGGGTGTCCGGTAATTAATGGATAATCTGGTAATGTCTTATAGGGGAACTGATAGCCGTTCAGAAAAAATATGAATAGAAATCTATCCTAACTACCACCTGAGATGTGTTTTTTTTTAAATTACTATGTATATCTTTCTTGTATACTACAACCATAAATGAATGAAATCCATCGGTTTTTTGTTGTTTTATTATTAAACACTAATTATGCTAATAGATAGACAGTCAAAAGTATGCTATGCTAATATAGCTTGCACTTTTTAATATATTATATTTTCTTTTTTAATTGTTATTATTTTTTTCTCATTTTTTCTGAACGGCCTTCAGTTCTACTATAAGACATTTCAAGTTTATCCATTAATTACCGGACACACTGTATGAGGCAGTAGTACAAAAAAGAAAAGGAAAATCAGAAATAAATTAAATATAATCAAATTTTATCGGAGTAGATAAATTTAAAAAAAAAAAGATCTTGTTATTTTAAGCCGACGATCGGCATCCGGTGCCAATACACAATGCTTTTTAATGATGATTAATTAAGACAAAGACATTGAAATTAAAAAATACAGGCCAATTGTTAATCACCATAGCTTCTATTCTTTAAATTTTACTTGAAATTTTCTATTCTTCAAAATTCACCTTAAAATTTTCTATTAACATTATCATTGCCTTAACACATAGATCTCAAGGTAATGTTTGGTCGTACTTCATTCAAAGTAATAAAAATGCAATAAAATTACGCCTCGTTGCCTACGGCCAGACTGCAAAGTGCAAAATAAAGTAAAGAACAGTACCCTTCAGAAAATCTTAGTCGAATTGGTTCGAATTGGTTCGGTCAATCCGACGATTGACCGAACCAACATCTCTTATAGCAGTATTAATATAGTAGCTATAGCTTTTGTTTGTTTGGCTCCACCCGCGTGATACAGTCTTTAAAATTCGCCTATTTCCTTCCCTAGATTTTTAAAATATAATATAATATCTGTACCAAATCAAAAAATAAACATCTAAATCGGTTGAGTGGCGTAGCCGTGAAAAGGTAACAAACATTCATACAGAGGTACTTTTGCATTTATAATATTAGTAAGGATTCTGACTATACCAGAGAAAGATCCAAGTTACACACCTTATGTGTGTCTCGTTCCTTCTTCAAGCAACATTACAAAGTACGACAATAATAACGTACGAGAAAGATTCGTACTGGCAGCGTAGTAATTTAGTAATTTATCTAGGAACAATGATGTTGCTTTCGAAGTACTAAAGGTTATAAATGTAGCTAGATGTCAGAAAGCTATAGCACAGTTAAAAAATAAAGTAGGCAACTATTATAAAGCGGCTGAATACGCAACCAGCCAATTTCTGTCTTATCTTGATTAACAGCAATATAAACAAAAAAAACAATTTTTTATTTCAAGTTACGCTAACATGGTTGTATTATGTTGACCACATAAAGTGCATCGAAAAATAATAAATATTATTTTAAAAAGAATCTTTGTTACCATCGTTAATGCTGTGTTTCCATTAAAGCGGATTAAAAATAAAAATAAAAATGGAAATTCAGATCTAAATTAAATCTCATCACATTTTATCAAAGTAGGTAAATTTATAAAATAGTTGTTGTTTAAAGATATGTTTTACTGTTGTACTTTTTGTTAAAATATCTTGCTGACATGTTATACACGCATATTTTAAAAGCTTTAAGTGGTTATCCTGAATCTCAGCGTAGTGCATATATGAAATACAAAAAGAGAAATTAAATAAACTTGTAGAAGCTCAGTTGAAGCTGACAGCTTTGATAGCAATAGTTCAAGATATTTTTGGTTCTAAGAAAAATCCTTTAACTACAGCATTAACTTACTGTCTCTAAATTATTTCTTTCTTTTTGCAATAAGTTAGTATAATTTATTATAATATCCCTCAAAAGGTGACAACGAAGAAAATGATTTGAATGTAGTTATGTCCCTTTTCTTCTATCCTCTATATTTTTACATATGTTTACCTTATTGGTACACTACATATACATACATATTTCTTGTAATTATTTGCGGATACTTACGCCAGCTGCGTGGGACTGAACTTATTGATCTTTTTACACAACATAGTTGACTGGGTGGTTGTCATTCCTATCAATCTCAGACGTACCAAGTCAAATTATACGTTTGACTTGTGTTGCGCCGAGGAAATTAGAGCGTGAATAAATGGTTACGATTGACTAATAATGCTTTGGCTGGACTCATCAGCACATTCGGTTTATTATGGAACTGTACCATGGTCATTTACAAAAGCCGTCTATTTGCGCATCTCGCTTAGTTTCACGAATGAACTGGGATAAGTTTATCACTTTCCGAATTCCGGCGGCGATCGCGTCTGATATCCAATACTTGCAAAACCATACCTACAGCTTAGCTACTCGATAACATGAACTGTGTTTGAGTTACTCATGTCTCATGCGTCGTTGGCGCAGCGGTATTAAATGTAACTGCTGTGTATGCGGTCTCCGGTTCGATAGCTGGCTCGGTCATGGTGTATGCAGTTATTCAGTCTAGAAATTCTTAGTAACAACACTAAATCTGGTACTGCGCGTGGTAGACGGCAATGGTCTCGCATGGGACCTGAAAATATAGCTGGCAAAATATAGGTACTATTATTCTGCCTACAACTTCAGGGATAATAAAGTATATTAACCTGTTGTTATGTTAGTAAATTAGCTAATTTTCGATGTTCGCTCCGACGATATGTTAAAAAAGCGATATTCCTACGGTCTTAAACTAACGACACGACAAAATGCACAGTTAGTGTTTTAACAATGTCGTTAAATTGGCCTACAACATGCGTCGCACATCAGTTTACATAATCGTCGCAGCCGTACACTTGAACAAGGTCACCCGCGACGCCTCGGCTCAATGACTCTAACCCATTGACTTGTACAAGCAATCTCGGTTGAACTCTATTGTTTAAAGACCTGCAGTTTGCTTTCATTTTTTTCTGTGATGGACTTTTCGGGTTGACGCTCTCATGTCAGAGTTATCGTGATGCTTGATCTTGTATTTTGATTTGGGTGTGGATATCTGCTTTTACTATACTTACTTACAGTATTACGGCAATGTGTAGTAATTTTTCTACCGAAAGTGCAAAATATTAAGAGTAGGTACACATTTTGGCAATGCACCCAAAAGCCAGTAGTAGTGTCTTGTGGAGGTAATAGAAATCGGACAAAGATTTAGTCAAAATGGGTATACCATTTCGTTTATTTGTTCGTTATGTCCCAAGAAATAATCTTGCCGAATTTGTTGTGTTCTACTAAAAGTCATCCAACTACTGCTTCAAGGCTTGCAGAGATTGCTGTCGTGCAGAGATCGAAATCGCTGCACCCCGTGTATTAGTATTGGCGAAATCACCAATAAAGCCATCACGCCATATGTGCAGTGTACATTTCCAGTGTCCATTTATGTGTACAATAAGACAGATGTTGACAGATCTTATACCGCAAGTAGATCCTGGTAACACGGTATTATCACTAATGCAACAATTATCTTTTTAACAAAAGATCTATTGTAAACATGGCGGATAGAGTAATTACGTCATGGTTATAATAATGAGTGTGTGAATACTAAAGTAAATACGTATAGGTTCCATTCAACCTTGCGCGACTTCGCCTTAGTGTGAAAAGTACCCGAGGTACTTATATAACGTCGCATACATATGTATTTGTCTATTATTAATCTATAATTATCGTTGTATGTACGTGTGGGTAGGGTGTGTGAGTGCGCGCGCGCCGCTGCGCTCAAGCGAGGCAATGTCAAGGTCGCGGCGCGGGCGCATTCAGTGCTCTCGATCCACACGCGACTCGTGATACTTCACTAATTAATTACCAGCATTGAAAAACTACATGTACGTACTGACATACTATTATTAGAATGAAGTGACGCCAAACATTCTTACTTACGACTAATTGATATGATCTTATGAAGTACATACTTATAGTTAAAGATACGTTGTAATACAAAAACCCACGATACTTAAAAAGATACGACCTTTAAGTTACTGTTGTTTTAATTGATTACTAGACGAGATCATCGCTTCTTATTAGCTTGTGACGTAATATTGTGTATAAATACACAATGTTGTTTAACACAAGAATATAATTATTATATTTGCTTTTGCCTTTCTTATTAACATTAATCTTTATTCTAGTGTGTTCTTCCTTAATTAATATTATTAGTAACGTCCACCTTTAATGAAACTCATAAGAAACACATATTATCTTGTCATTTGTACCAAATACTGATAGCAGTATACACATTTAAAGTAGATTAAACTGTGTTTACTCCTCACAAAATATGAAGTGCCGTTGATGAGGTGGAGAAGATCCGTTTATTTTTAAACCTTTCTTATACAAGGCAAATTTCTTGTATCGCGGGGGACTTTGCCAATATTTAAAGAACGGATAAAAGGAACACGCAGACTTGGAACAATTATTTGTGGATCACACATATTTATGTCCCGTGTCCCCATTCATATGAAACCATTTATGGGTGTAATCATGTCATTTTTAAATGGGAATGATTATCGTACTTATAACGTCAAACCTTTCCATTATTTAGAGAGGAGAAACGTATACAACAGAGCACGTAACTGTGCTTAGTGTATCGCAAAAAGAATTCAATTATATTCGAATAATATTCTTATGTAATCATCATGTAAAGGCATCGACCAAAGTCAAGTCAAGTCAAAGTCAAAAATCATTTATTCATTTAGGTCATCATTTATTCAAAGTAACACTTATGAACGTCAAAATATATGGGTTAGTGAGTTTACTAAGTTACTGAAGCTACATTTAGGTTAGTTGCTAGGTTCAGGCAAAGGGTTGAGCCTATGAGAAGAAACCTGCAAGAAACTCACGGCCACTCTTTTAAATCGCCAATTAAATATAATTTCAGTATTTTACAACTCAGATTAACAAGGTGCTGCAGCCATTGCATGCCATATATGTACTACAGACTATAAAAAAACTAAAGATAAAAACAATAATAACTTAATAATATTATAGAGATTAAATAATTTGGACTAAGGCATATGTTTCAATATAAATCTAAAATAGGCAGTAGGATGGCATGATGGCGCATACACTTACACTTTGTGATAATGCAAAGGCAGTCCGTGACTAAATGCGGTTGTGCATTTATATTCTTCAATAATAAACAAATTAAGAAACAAGTTACTTGTTAACATCACAAATAATC
Organism: Catocala nupta; assembly: GCA_963675205.1. Lineage (NCBI taxonomy): Eukaryota > Metazoa > Arthropoda > Insecta > Lepidoptera > Erebidae > Catocala > Catocala nupta. Next base: position 39,188,920 of record OY776078.1, read on the forward strand.
ACGAGGTACCTCTACATTACTAAATTGACTTAAAAGTAATACACATCTTTAAATCCTGTATGCAACAAGCAACTAGTTCCATGAGTTTTTGTCATTTAAGTAGTCGTTGACTGAATAATAATCCTTCCGAATAAGTTGTATTTTAACGGCGCTTTTAAAATAAGTAATGGTAAATTTATTATGTTAATAGGTAGTTTATTAAAAAAACTTATACCGAGTCCCGAAAATGTATTGTGAACTTTATGTAAAAGATGATATGGGCCTACTAACTTATACTTATTTCTAGTGTTGACTTTATGGATATCACTATTCTTATTATATAAGTGAATATACATAATATTCACGTATATAATACGAATAATAATATTCACTTATATATTAATAAACATAATGTTAGCAAATATATATTGCGACGCAACAGTAAGTATGCCTATTTCTTGAAATCGATCTTTCAGGGAAACTCGTGTTCCTAAATTATAAATACAACGTACTGCACGCTTTTGAAGAATAAAAATTGTCTCGATATCAGCTGCCTTGCCCACAATAATATACCATAGGACATAACACTGTGAAACTAACTAAAGTATACTAGTCTCGCGGTATCTACATCAGTAAGCTGTCTTACTTTCCGAACTGCATATGCGGCTGAACTAAGTCTCCCTGCAAGACACGATATATGAGCGCCCCACTGAACTTTATGATCTAAAGTCAAACCTAGGAAAACTGTTGACTGTACGAAAGTAATAATTTCATTATTTAAATTTATATTTATGTTAGGACTCTTTACATTTGGCAATGTAAACATGTGATACATTTTGTTTTTTTAGAGTTTAGTAGTAAATTATTCGACGTAAACCAGTTCAGGATGTGGGCGAGCGAATCATTAACAGTATTTAAATTTGTTGCTCTTCTGTCTACTTTAAAAATAAAAGATGTGTCATCTGCAAATAAAACAATGTCACACAAATCCTGCACGAAGAACGGCAAATCATTTACGTACACTAAAAACAGAAAAGGTCCTAAAATTGAGCCCTGTGGCACGCCCATTGTGACTGGTAATCCAGAAGATCTACTTCCGTTGATATCAACGTATTGTAGTCTATTGCTTAGGTAGGAACCAACTAAGTCAAGTGCAGTATCTCTAATGCCATAATGCCCGAGTTTTCGCAACAGCGTAGGATGGTGAACGCAGTCAAAGGCTTTAGAGAGATACAGAATACGCCAATGACATCTTGCGAATTTTCCCAGGCACTGAATATATGTCTTAACAGCGTAACACCTGCATCTATCGTAGAACGGCCTTTTCTAAAACCATATTGATTGATATGAAATAAATTATTTACACTAAAGTGGCTCTCTAATTGCTGTAATATAATCTTCTCAAATATTTTACTAATAGCAGGTAATATTGATATTGGCCTAAAATTACTAGGGTCACTTTTGCTTCCATTTTTAAATAAAGGTATTATTTCACTACATTTCATTAAATTTGGAAAAGTTATTAAATATTAATTGATTAGGTTTTAACCAATGTCCGTTATGCAACATATTTGAATGTTATGTTGTTTAAACCGGTGATGATGACAATGACCTGAATTTGAATATCAGTTGGGTAGTCAAAAACCTCAACAAATTATACATGAGGAAGGTTTAGGACTTTCCTCATGAATCTCTGTCTATGGATGCAAACTGCATGAAAATCTGTTTAGTAGTTTTTGAGTTTAACGCGAACTGACGGATAGACGCGGCGGAGGAATTTATTTTATAATATGTAGTGATGATGTAGTGGTTTATCAAATATTCAAACAGCTGGTTAATGGAGCTGGTAACAGGTATTGATTTCGATACACAATAATTTCTGACTATAAGCTAATTGTTTCTATGAAAATTGATACACGGCTGTGAGGTATTGTCTGTTCTTCTCAAACTATCAGTTAACAGATAAATGTAAATTAACATGAAACTGAAAATTTTTGGAATGTCAGACATAATTGAAAAACTATTGTGACCGGTTGCTAGTGTGACGCTGCGACTCAACAGGTTTAAGCAAGTAAACATTCACATAACAATAATAAGTATTACTTTCGGACTTATTAGTAAAAGTATTTTTGTTTTTAATTTTCTATAGGACTAAAATACGATCACAACTCTTTTAGAAATAATAGGGCTCTAGGCAAAAGTAAAACGTAAAGAATAAACAATAAAAATAAACTTAGTGTTTACCGTGATTGACTTACTAGCCTTTGGGGGATGCGCTGTTTGCATTCGACCGACATTCGCCTGTCCGTCGAGCAATCATACGCCATCAAAACAAGTACGAATGCCGCACTGCATTTCACTTAAAATATTATATTAAAATTAAAATTAAAAATTAAAATTGTTTATTGTTGTTCCATAATCGTTACATAAGTATAGCATGAGGCAGCCCCATTAAGTTATTAACAATACTTGTGTTGGGGCTGACTCGCTACTTCCCCTGTAGTACATTTACATAATGGAGACTAATAAACTTAAATAATAAACAGGATACAAATTGAAAAACTAAAAACTAAAAATATATAACGCAATGAATGAGAAGATTCATTTTTGACTAGATCATCGACAAAAACGAACAGCGTTTTGAACTTAAACATTACGTTTCTTCTAATACATTTAATTCTATGTCTAATTTGTTTAATAACTGCCTCGGATACGCACTGATATTGGATGCCACTGCTGTGCATGAACTTCAATTTCCAGGTCGTACAAATATTATGGGACTTGTAAAGTTAAAAACTTTTATACAACAACTTTGTCCGTCTGTCTGTTATACAACTTTCAACTCAGGAACCGTAAGAGCTAAACTCGCGGTCAACGCCATTCGACTCAGTATAGCCGATATACCCCGAAATTACTATGACCTTTAACCTCTCAAGGTCACGTGATACCAATTTTTCGAACTCTAAGATTTACGGCAATTCATTGCCGTTTCTTACTTGTTTAAGTAATTCTTCAGAAGTTAGGTTAGCTAGGTTCACACTCTACGTACGTGGTACCCAATAACATAGCTGGCGATATGTGAATGTAAATTCAATTCGTCTGTCTAGCCCGCGTTGAAAATACTGACGTGAATTATGTATTAGTCTACATTTCTATTTATAATGCGTACGTTTCATACCATTCTTAACTATGATAAGAAATTGAATTAATTTTTGAACAAACATGCGTAGAATATTTGCATTACCTACTTATTGACGCTAGCACGAAAAAATCAGACATGGGACAAAAAGAAGAATGGGAGGGGTGAGCTACTGGCCTATTTACTCACCGGCAGAATATTATTCTTAATAAGAAACGCCCGCACTTGGAGTATGTCTTGTGCTGCGGGGTAGGTACTTTGCAAACATTCAAACAACGGACACAAAGAGCACCTAGACACGGAACAACTATTTATGGATTAGGTACACAAATTTTTCCGGAACCCACGACACTCGACGCAGTGGCAGTGTCGAGACCACATCGAGTGGTATACATAATATTGTCTTCTGCTTACGCGAATGTTATTCATTGAAATTAAACTACTATATGTATACGGATTTTAGCGCGTTGTTTATTTATCACTGTATTACATAATTTTGAAACTGTTACACTACTACTACTATAGAATTTTGCTAATTTATAAGCTGATAAAATTATTTATACTATTAAAACTATTTATATTTATTTTTATTTATAGTGAATTACTACACTGGAACATTGAGACAACTACCATCTTAGTCTCCCCGTGACCATGACTGCTGAAAAGCAACAGAAACGTCGGGGAAAGTGTAAACCTAAATATAAATAGTTTCAATAGTTTAAATAATTTTAATAGCTTATAAATTAGTAAAATTCAACAGTAGTAGAAGTGTAACAGTTTCAAAATTATGTAATACAGTGATAAATAAACAACGCAATGAAATCCGTATATAGTATGTAGTTTTATTTCAAAGAGCGTGGTAGCTCGCCGGGTACTCGTCATACTGTCTCTAAATTATCTGCAATGGCGAGGCCTACCACTCAAAATGCCCTCATTTCCCTTACACGCTGTACATTTTGACCTTGGATACTAGCATTACGCCATCATGTTCCCGAAACGCAGCTTGCCAATATATCTATTATTCTGATAATTAATAACACGCATGACGTAGTTTATGTCGTCGTTTTGACGGTGCGTCGTGATGCTGTTACGATTACGGATGACCCCAAGGATTGAACCAAGATTGTTGATCGGTTGACTGATCCACAGATAATAGCTTGAAATCAGGTTACTTTATAAATCGCAGATAAGCATCCTGTTTGCCTAATGGTGCTTATCGTAAGGCATCGTAGACTTCACTCAAGCAAAAAAAAGGGCATCGTAGACTTGTCTGCTGGGTGGGTCGCTGATGTAGTTTCTGTTTCAGCGACCCACCTACCATTCAAGGCAGCGAGTTGGCACACCTTGGTCAAGGTCATCGTGAACTTTGACCTCGAAATTACAAAATATCGGCCTGGCGCTTCAAAATCTTCTTATAACTCTTTGTTGGCACCTAGCACTTAACTAAATGTGGCTTCAGTAACTTAGTAAACTGACTAACCAATAGATTTTGACGTTCACAAGTGTGTGTGACCTAAATGAGTAAATGATCATTGACTTTGAAAATCCTCCGGCAAATAAAACTTTATTCGCGACTTAAGACTACAAAGGCGCGCGTGGGATCTTATTATACTGCAAGCAATATCAAACATTAGCATCTTAGAGGTTTTGAGTTACATAGAATCATACAATATATTTTTACGTAAATCATGTAATTACTAGTCCCAATGTATATATTTTACTTACTACATTTTATTTAAACAATTAGATTAAACTACGGACTATAATCACGTCTTGTCTTGATTATTTATGTACATGTAAGTGGATGCTCCTATTTACCATACTGCTGCTTTAGAGGCTACCATCAATTTTTATCAAATGCTTGAGTATGTTGAGTAGTAGTTCATGGAGAAATGGTTGCAGCACCTTACAGTTATAATTTGTAAACGAAATATTATTGTACACTTGGCGATTAAAAAGAGTGGCTATGAGTTTCTTGCCCGTTCTTCTCATGAGCCCTACACACCCTTGCTTTGCTGAACGCGGCAGTAAATGTAAATTCACAGAAAAACAAATTACGTGTAACTTTAAAATTCATAAGTGTTACCTTGTAACCTAATTTAAATAAATTTATTTTGATTTTGTTTTTTTGATTTTTGATTTTTTTATGTTAGTACTCTCTTGGTTATCAGTCCTAACAACAAGTAGACGTACCTACCTATTAAACATTAACATTAACATACCATTCGGTATTGACGTTTAGTCAATACCGAATGGTCTGGTTATCTGTTCGTACCGTGAAAGACATTAATTTATTCTAACTTTCATCCTGAACTTCGGCCCTTAGCCTCTTGAGTATCTTTACCTCTTTTGTAAAGTAGTCCGAACGACGAAGTAGATAATGACAATTTTAATGAGATAAATCTGGGAAAATTTCATTCTCGAATTTATGGTCGTCCTGATGTTTCGGATAGACAACTACATGCTAGTACTGCAGGATAACATCACATGCGTTACCGACCTAACCAAAAAGTAATTAGAATGAGCTGAAAGGGAGTGCTAGGGCAGCTATGTGAACCTCGAAATACTTATCTACCGGGCGATAAGTAATTACTTTCAATACTTTTACGCCAATTTCCTTTAAAAGAGTGGTACTCCCCTGGGGTTTGAGTTGCATTGTCATCAATGAATTAACAACGGTGTTCTCTATCATTCAAAAAGCAAATTTCGTGTACGTAACAATCGTACTAATGACCTATTTCACGATTGATGATGAGGGTAATAATTACAAACAAAGGTATTATTTCGTCATATCTTCAATATATAAAAATGCTAACGCTAAGGAAACGTGAGCGACCCATCATGTTCACGCAAACGCAAGCATCGATAACTAATAATTACAAGAGCAATTCATGAAAACATTAACCGTAATTGAACTTCTTAAATCGGCGATCTTTGACTCTGAATTGTCGGTCAGCAGTCAACACCGGACCACTGACTGTGTGCGTGCACAGTTATGCTCGCGCAACCGATTACATCGCCAAGGTTGATCACAGTATTGCCGCACTATTCCGAGTCTCGATGTCTAACTCTGCGGGCTATCTACTATGTGGGCTATCACTTGGGGTGAAAAACATAACACCATTTTGTTGGCCTATAGTTTATATTTAGAATCGCAGACACGAGTAACTCAGATAGCCGACAACGTAATCAAAGACGTCACTTCAATTTTGTTTATACAAACTTCGAACATTTATTCACAATGTTTAAAAATGTTTAGTATTATTTCAGTTCTTTATTTGAATGATTTGTTAATGTATCTACGTGTTTTTTTTCATAGGGCGAGCGCGAGTGCGGCGCCGGCGTACGAGCTGACGGCGGTTGGCGGCGGGAGCAGCGTTGCGGGCGGCGTGTGCGCGGACGCAGGCGGCGCGCTCCTCTCCGCGCATGCGCCGCACCACCCGCCAATGCAACAGGACGCGCACCCCATGCAACAGAACGCGCACGTACACCACCATGACCCACGCAAAAGAAAGAATTCGCACTAGTTAGTCATGTTTCATTATTTCTATATATAATAAATATATCAGCTTTACTGTCAAACTTCTAGTCGTTATCAGAGCTTTCTTCCAGAGACGATGGGCATAGTTTATAAGCTGTTTACATGCGGATTGGCAAATCTGGCACATTTTTTGGCTATATGCAAAGAAAGAAAAATAGGTAGTATCAAATGCCACGTTAATCGATCATCGTGATATTTCACACGTTGCCAAAGAATCAGAAAAGAAAGGGACAGTGCTCTTTTCATAATGCTAGTTAACGGGTCTTACTCGCGATAAAGTATTTAAAGGTAATAAATACCTATTGATTGCCCGACGTTTCAACCCGCTTGCATCGGTCGTGGTCACGAGTTGACTGGTGTGAGCTCAGCGACACCTTCGTGAAGTGCGGTTTTCGGCAACTACCCTCACTTGGTCGTTATTATTTATATTAGCACTGTCGGTATTTTGCCACCCAACACTAACACACTGCCGACCTAAGTGAACTGCGGCGACGTTTATATTTGCTGATAACTGGATTCCAAGATGTAGACAAACGGTACTCATCCTCCCGGTTAATATTTTTTAATTTCAACCGCTTCATGTACTAATCTGGAGTAATTGTGACGATCGGTGAATAAAACCTGTGGTTTATGTAATTCATCCTAAAGACGTTGCGGGATGACACGAATATTTTGGTACTGAATGCTGACAAGGAAAACGCCACCGTGGTTATGAACTCTAGACATGATGAGATTATGACAATAAAGTTAGAAATCTGTTATGCGACACTACTGTTTATAAACCCGACTGCTAGAGTCACAAAACGCATAAAGGCACTAATCAGGGACCATGAAGACCTCATTGCGGAAGATGTATTTGAACATACTACATAGACCTCAGATAATGCAGCCACCGAAACTATATGGTTTGCATAAAGTCTACAAGACAAATGTACCTTTACACCCAATTGTAAATCAAATAAATTCAACTACATATAGTATGGCGAAACACATTAGCAAGGTACTCCAACCATTAGTGGGTAAGACTACATCTTTCGTAAAAAACTTGCGCCATTTTGTTGACATCCTCAAGCGCGTGATAGTGGAACCAGACAAAGTGATGGTGAGTTTTGACGTAGAATCATTATTCATTAATGTTCCCATTGAATAATGCCTTGTGGTCATTGAGAGGAAGTTAAGGGAAAACGATCTGCCTAACGGATACACCGTTCTACTAAACAGCTGCTTAGAAGACAATTACTTCCTATATCCAATATTACCTTCAGATCGACGGAGTAACCATGGGCAGCTCAGTAGCACCGGTAATGGCTAATATCTGTATGGAATACTTCGAGAAATCCATAGATATCGCCGACATACCTCTTTCATAGTTTTATATTTGAGACCTGCATTCTCAAATATAAAACTATGAAAGAGGTATGTCGGCGATATATTTTGTATCATGAAGAGAAGAAGAAGAAGAATTTAAATAATTAATCGCGAGTAAGACCAGTTAACTAGCTTTGTATTAAGTATGTGTACAAATCGCGATAGTCTGAAAATGTGTACCTAGTGCTCTTTTCATCCAGGAAAAAGTATATACTGTTACTAACATAACCTAAATTTACATGAACGGAGCCACGGGCAAAATCTAGTATACGTATGAAAACATATGAATATGTGGGAACGTTTGTGTTGCTTTAGCAGTACGGAAAGCTACGAGATGTCTGGGTGCGAGGCGCCTTTACCGGCACCGCCGGCGCCACCGCTACAGAGACCCGACAGTGCCACACGCAAGCGAAAATCATCTTCTTAGTAAGTACCTCTGAATACTACTAGCATATATAAAGGTCTCTTATGCTTTATCCAACAAACATCGCTTTGACTACACGGATGTATAATGGTTTAAATGCTCGCCTCGTCGCTGCCACTGCACCATGTTTTGTGGGTTTGAATCCCACACGGGACAAACATTTGTGTGTTCCACGAATTATTGTACCGATTTTGGATGTTCTTTGTTTGAATGTATTTAAAGTCCCCCGCGATACAGGTATTATTCCTAGTGTGGGTGAAATGAAAAACTAAATAAAAAATATAGTGTAGGTGAGATAGCAAGATATTATTTTTATTCTTAGCTATACACTCAAGTGGTCGTGGTTATGGATAGGTTGGTAGCGACTTTTGCGAGACCTCTCCATGTCTTTATCTGCTCACTGCGTGTATGAGCAAGCGAACACTTATAGCTACGGATATCGGATATCGCAGGCCAACAATGTTTATGAAGGATAAGCGACCCGCGGGTGCATATTTCGTGGGAGCTTAATAATACCTATAAGGTTTGCAAAGTCAAACTTCTTCATCTTCTGTTGTAAGTCCAAAGTAATAGTGGCTAGTTCACTGCCGTTTAAACAAGCACCTGAATTTAATACATTGTATTTTTATAACCTTAATAATTATGTGTTAGTAGCACAGCGGTAGCGAGTATGCCAGACGTGTATGAGACCTCAATTGTTGGATTTACGGGTCAGGCAGGAGATTATTGGGCTTTTCTGTTAAAAGCGTAGGTACTCAGTAGCACCACGGAACCTGACACTGTACCTGATGGACGATAATAAGCTGACCCCTATTATGTAATATTAATATCATGTGCAATATGGGTGTAATTTAACACTGCCCACCACTCCCAAAATATAGACATAAATCTATGTATATAAACTTATATGTAATTGTATATACCATATGTAATTTTTATACTGTATTTAAGTACTATTATTTATGTTTTTAGAGAAGTCTCCTATAATACTTTACCTTAAAATCTCACCTATCAATACGCAAATAATAACACTATTACTCCAAAGAAATAGGGCGGCAGTTCTATAGTAAAATAAAATTGTACTTATAATAGGGGAACGATCGCGAGGCCTTACAAATTTGGCGAACTAACCCTTTGATGGCAAATGCGGCTACAATACGTCCAATTAACCTGTCGGGGGCCGGCGGGTGCACGGCTCGGTCGGCCGCCACCATAGCCGTTGCCAGGATACTGCCATTATCACAAATAAGTCACCTGCGACATTCTTTCTCCTGTTGTATCGAGTTCTGCTGATGGATAGGCTTTTCAAGCATCTTATTAGCCGCCATAAGTTTTAATGCTCTCTAAAATGAGATGTACGGATTCACTTACAGTCGCAGTGTCACATCCGCCAGACACAATAGCTTTTTAATCATGTCTGGTACTCCAAGACCTGACATGTTCATACGCATTGTCAACTGCATTAGTTTCAATGGACCACAGTACTCTGAAAAACGGAGTACACGGGTTAAACGAGATAATTGTGTCGAAGATGGATGTCCTTTGTATAATAGTACTTACCTTACTTTATGTAAAAGGTTGCTTCGCAGACATTTGTTTCTAAATTTTACCACCATGATACTTCATATAACGTATCTGGCTTCAGATATAATTTATCTGTTAACTACAACCTCGGTGGCGCAGTAATAGTGAATGCGACTGCTGTGCGTGTGTCTTAGGTTCGATCCTGAGTCGGTGTTATTGCGCGTATTTATGCAGGTTGACAAGATAGATATTTTTTTTAATTGCTGTCTGCCGCCTGCTGATTTTATCCGTATTTGATTACGTTAGTACATACAAACACTCATAAATATAGCGTAAGTACTCATATATATAGCGTGAATTACTTTAGACAAATATAAATATTTAATTTTGTTCGTATATTACCTTGCTGGCAAGATTAACTTACAGGAATTAGATGTGCCTCTGGACTCCTTCAAGAGATTGTTGAAAATTTATATTTGGCAAAATATGCATATAAAGTGACATGCTAAATTGCTACGTTAGGTGTAGGTTATGAACATATTTTAAAGTACCTGAATAATATTGTAAAGTATAACTTTTACACACATTAGAATTTCATTGCACCCTCTTGAAAGTGCCCTTGCCGATACACGCTATTCTAAGTTTAACACTTTAAAACAAAATGTTGTTTTGTAGTTGCCTCGATCCGTCGCTTCGTTTATAATGCCTCATAAACCTGTTGTAGAGTAACTCGAAGGATAACTATAACCTTATCTGTTTATGAAATTGACAAGTCACAAGATAATCAAAGTTACCGCGTCCCGTGGGAGGTGACACATACTCACCTATTAGTTGGAAATCTTTGGAGTTACACGTGTCATCTAATGGTCCGACATAATGTTATATTTCTACTAGATTCTGCTCGCGGCTTCGCTTGCGTTAATTAAGATTTCGTCAATAAATTTCATCCTTCGGGAACAGTACTTTTTGTAAAAACTTCACATACTTTCTGTAATAAAAGGTACACCACGTCCTATTCTGTACCCTGTCAAAGTAGGTATAAGTATGCGAAATTTTATGATGATCGGATGATCGGTCTACCAGGTAAGTGTCAGTGTGTGGCCAATTATACTTTGTGGCATTAATATGCACAACGCATCCGGTTCGAATGCGGCCACTATTTGACAGATAAGTAATACATTGTGTTCCAATCCGATAATCAAAATTTTAAGACATCTTCCGATTTCGTTTTCACTCCTGTGTCGCGGGCGAATTTACAAACATTTAAACACCCAGACTCTAAGCAACTATTTCTGGAGCTTAAAATTTTTTGTCTCATGGGGGATTGAACTGCCAACGCTCGGCGCAAGGGCAGTAGCGAGTCGATCACCTATACCACTAAGCATTCCGTGCAATCACCTATTTTTAAAACATTATACTATTTAGTATCTAGACTACCTTGATATATAAACATGATGAACTTCAATGCAGACCCTAAAATCTAAAATTCTTTAGTACACACAGCGACACATCAACCTAGACTGTTTGGACTTTGAACTATTAGAAGTTGAACGCTGCGAATCGTGTGAAAGAGTGCGTTATATTTTTGTTACGCTCTATCCTTACCATTATCGACACCACTATGCACTGTCCCTTACCGACAATTCTCTATTTTGTATGTAGCGTAGTTATGCGTATACGTATAGGGTGTCTAACTTGATGTGTAGTCGTGTGTACCTCAATGTAACGTATCTCATAAGGTTAAGCCACCGTAAGACGCCCAAATTATTTTTAAGGAGTTGATTACGAACCATTAGCTTTTCCATATGTACATATCTAGTATATACCTTTTATACCTTACATCCGAAGAAATTTTTAAATAATTTCGTGTCTTCAAGTGTAAATTCGTCAAAATACGTTACGTAATTTAGAAGTACCGGGTACAAACAGTTATAAGAACGCGGATGGCGAGTTTGTTATGTACTATAGATGTGCTACAAGGCGCCATGCGACATACGGACATTTCTTGAACAAACTACAGTCCTGTATCAAATCGTTGGTAATATAAGCGTTATTTAAAAGTGCAGATCCAAATTTAATTCAGTTGTGTACTTTGTTAAAGCCGGTTGTTCATGTGTCATTACTTTCGGTTTTAATCAATTAGTATTATTTCGTTACTTTGACACGTAACAACAAACCAGGTGCATTGGAAATATCCGTGCCAATCCTTTGTGTGTCAAAGTTTGTATGTGGAAAAAATTGTGTAGGCATTCCTTTCATCGCGGACAGTCTGTTTTAACGAATGTTATTCATTGAAATTAAACTACTTTAAACGCGATCAAATCCGTTAAAAGTAGTTTAATTTCAATGATGAGATGGAATATATCCTACTAGTATTATAAATGTGAAAGTTTGTGAGGATGAATGGATGGCTGCACGTTTACGTTACTCTTTCACACAAAAACTACTGTACCGACTGCGATGAAACTTGGTATGTAGATAGCTGGAGACCTGGATTAACTCATAGGCTTTTTATCCCGATATTCTCACGGCATCGGGATTTACGCGAATAAAACTGCAGGCGCAGCAAGTATCTTAATAAATGAGGGATGGCAAAATATGAATAATGAAATTACCGGCATATAGCTTGCATACTTTTAAAATACGTAGTTGTGCCTATTTATTGGCTTAACTGTTTATGTTCTGAAATTCGAAGCGATGATTATATTTCATTTCGGCTTGATATCACTGAACCTTTAGATATGTTTTATATCATGGTAGTCACGTTTCATTACGATATGAGCACAGTATAGCCACAGTATATATATCAACTGTGTTTCCTTTGCAATGCTTCTGAAATACTTAAGAATAAAACATAGTCGTGTCCATAATCGCCGGTTTCCGATTACGAATAGATGTTCATCTTGAGCTTACTGAATTGGCTAATCTATAACAATACTGACGATATTTCATTATAGAAGCACCAGGCTTACGATGGTTATCATACGGCAAACGATATACGTAAGCAGTAAATAAGTATTTTTGTATGCGAGCGTTACGTTACGTACTGCTAGCAGTACTGCTGCGTGAGCGAGTGTTGTTTCCTTTACGTATTTTTTGTTATTATTCTGCACTATTACATTTTACCGAACATAGTAATTAATTATGAACTGATGCTTTTGCTTAATTTAATGATGATTTTGACTTTCTTCTTGCCAAGTAGTAATTTTGCAGTAGTAACGTCTGGATTAATGGTGGTTCCCATCTTTTAGGTGGGTAAACTAGGCACAAAAATATGCATAGGTACTATTTCAGAACTACAACTACATTTCGTAGTAGTGTCAATACTTTTTTTTCACCACTATGAGTTAAAGTGAACTGAAAGTCAAAATCTTACATAATTTAACAAAACAACATAATTTTGGTTGATTTTTGTGTAAAAGCTACAGGCATTCTGGAATTTTAATGATTGTGTAGGATGGCAGTGCTACTTATGTTGCCAATTCAAAAAAAAACACAGAAGTATTTGTAAAATTGTAGCAATGGTGCTTAAAAATATAATAAAGCAGGTCCATTTTTTAAGAATTATGCTTTCTTTTTCGTGAGAAAGAAATCAAGATAGAATGTTTTCTATCTTTGACCTAACCTTTTGGTGCCTGCTTATCGTTGAATTTTGGAACACATTGTAAATACAAATTATTTACAAGAAAAATATACACTGAAGAAAAAATAAAACTGCAAAATCAAAAAGCGTCATAATATTCCTCCGCATCGTCGTCAATTGGCAACGTGCCCAGAAGACTGGCAGCGTCGCCACGTTGAATGGCAATGCTTATTCTTTGTGCAAAGAAAATACCAGCCCTCTGGTCACGCGAAACATCGATGAGCCGCTTAGCTAGGTCTCTATAAACAGACCTAGCACTTGGACCCCATAGCCCCAGCGTTTCGACACCAAACGGCTCAAATATGTTCTCACCAATAAGGTTTTGATATTTACGCCGTTTGAGCGTCACCGCTGATGCAGCAGCAGCACCAGCACAACCCGCTGTGCTAGAAAAATGTGATGGCGCAAGGGTGTCGACACAAGTTGCGTCTCACACCAAAGGCCTACCCATTTTCCATGGCAGTAATGACATACCATCTAGTCTCTTGCCATCGTCGCGTACCAAGCAAGCTGAGCCGGGACGGCTCAGCTTGCTAGCGGCCAGCGGTGACAAGAGCTCGACGGAGTATGTTATTCAGATTGGCATGTCGTGATATACGACCAGCACTCCTGCTGCATGATAGGCCATGGTGACCAAGACTGTCGACGGCTTCTCCACACAAGGAGAACCTAAGCGCAAACAAGAAGCAATGCGGAAGGTCGTATCGTTCAACATGGTACCTATGTTGGACGACGGGAGCGCCTGAAGCCAAAGACCCTACTCCCACTCTCCCACAGCCAGCAAGCGGGCACGTTCAGCAGCACAGGACGATGTATTTAAGAGATTTTCTCGAACTATGCTGCGGCCCATCCCACTGTCTCTAAGAGAGGTGGTTTTCGGGTAAATCAGTGCTTGGGCAAGCAAGTCTCCAAGCGTTCACGGAGTCGGTCATACACAGAACTTCAGAATTAACCAGTGTGCCAAGATTTTCCTCGTCAATTTCTCCGTGCTATGGACCGAAGATAGGAACGCTGGTAAACTTCATCAGTAATTTTTCGAATGCCGAGGCCGCCCAAGCGAACTGGCAAACTCGCTTGTAGCCACGCCTGGTCGTTAATGGCCACATTTAAAAGTTTAATAAGAATGTTCTGTATAATTTCATCAATTTTTACTAAAAGTGTCAAATGTTTCCAAAAGTGTGAAGATCGAAGGGCATGCGTAAATTTAGGGATGAAAAGACAGTATCGAATAATTGTAATAGCCGAATGTATATTAATTTTGAATAACCTGTATGACGTTTCACAAAAATTTTGATTTTCTTTTCTATAAAACTATCAACACCTTCATCTATAATTGAGGACCCAAGGAGGCGGAGAGATATTTTATCTAAAAGTTTAATATTAGGTGCCCAAGAATTGAATTTAGATAATACCGATAGTTTATTGATGTTATTGCCGACAAAAATTTCACATTTGCTTTTATTAATTTGATTAAGTTCCAAGCTTATAGTAAAGTGCCAGGTCTTGTAATGCTGTATCTACATCTACTCCTAGGGTGCCATCGCCTAGGTACCAGATATTAAATTTTGAATTTAGCTGCTTAATGGTGGGGTGAATAGCTAAACTAAAAATTACTGGTCCAAGGGCGTCACCTTGTTGACAACCAACATCTGATTTCAAAAGGATTTTCCTTGTAGATTAATTTTGATGGGCACCTGTAACATTGCCAAATGAACTTATAAATTTTGGAGGTTTCTAATTTTACTTGTGTCAACAAAGTGTCCCTATTCACTGAGTTAAAGGCTGCCGCTACAGCCAAGGTATGTTGACAAGGCGTGTATGGCAGCCTCACAGCTCCCTTTAGACCCAAAGCCAAGTTGGCTGGAATTTTCCCGCTAGGCTTGTGCTGTAATATTTACAGCATAATTTGGCTGCCATATGCCTGTAAGTACACCCTACTGCAATAGGCCGAATACCACCATCCTTTTTTCGAAGGGCACATAACCGTATATAACATCGATGTTGGCATCGTCTACATTGCCGGAGACCATAATATTCATTAAAGCCGTCAGCTCCCTCAACAGAGCGTCGCCAGCCGCCTCGGCGCTTGAACACACAAGATCTTTCAGATATTGTGATGTCAATCCGTCGAGGCCGCCAGCAGACTCACTCTGAAAAGAGCAAACGGCTGAAAGAACATCCTTGGTTGTAATACTGACATTTACAGTATCTGAACTAGGGGTGTCAGGATAGGTGAGGATATCAGATGGCGTTGGATGCTTGCACTGCAGACTAGCGAGTGTTTCTGGAGAGCAAGCCGCCATCACATCACTACGAAATAATAGCCGGGACGCGCCTCTTATATCACCTTCCCTTAATTTTGATCCTACCAAATGTTGTATTGAGCTGTTACGGTAACTGAGTAATTTTGAATTAATAGTGCAGGTTGAAACATGACAATTTTCTTTAATTTTGGCTGTTATAGATTTTTGTGAGGTCCGGTCTTCTTGTACCCGGACGACAAGACCAATGCAGTGAGCCAAACTTTGGGCCACCGAGTATCTAGCGCCGCGGGTAACTCGTTTCAAAACAGGAGTACAATTTTTTAAATGTCCTTGTTACTGCCAAAAGGGAATTTGGGGTGCAACTGCATTTGTCACTGTAGATGTATCGGGGCAAGGAAGTACATTTTGGTTTTTGTGTACTTTACCAATATGTACTTTCAAGCCCCGTTTACGTTTAAAGAAAGGAGCCTGGGAACAAGAGGGGCAACGTACGAGGTTAGTTAGGGATGTAGAAGATTGACTGGCACTTACTTCCACATCACTTGTAGCGCTCGAACCTTATAACATTAAAATATGATTACACTTAACCTACACTATAAAATATTTACAATATGAAAAAGTGAACAATACTAAAACTAACTAATTAGAAAAATAATTCTGCATGGTGACGGGGGCGTCGTCGCGACTCCTTGGTGCTGGCGTCGCGTCCCGTCAAGACTCTGAATTATGAAATCACTCTAGGATCCAGCACAGTGATTTCTTATACTTAATAGTAGGATATTCGTATATTTTCTCAGCACGGAGACCAGTTCTCTCAGTTTCTTATATTAGCAACGCAAAGATCCTTGCATCGTCAGCGTAAAAATTATGTAACCCATATTTAGTCGTGCTGAATCTGGTCGTACCTTGCATTCGTTGTTAAATATTTGTAAACGAATAAAATTTCTTACTGCTCTATAAAAAATAGTCTGTATTTATTTTAAGCAGTGCAATCGCAGTACCTATATTATATTATTATACAACTGATTAAATTCGTCAACAATGTTTTATTTAGATTTGGGAAACCCCGTTACTTGTCCTGTCTTGGGTAAATTTTACAGTGTGAGAGATGTTAGGCTTCATTCACACGTATCACAACCACACCACATCGACGCGACAAAAGATAATCAAGCAGTGGTAACGTGTGAATAGTGTCGCTACAGCTTTTTGCAGTTGCGTTGTTCCTACAAAATGTGGATTTGTCGTTAGTAATTGCGATGTGGTTGCGACGACGCAATGACGCTCACGAGTGCAGACAGACAGTTCGACACCGGTTTTCGTTACGGAAACACGTCTTGACTACACAAACTCATGGAATTCGAAGAGGAAACATTGTTGTTGCTATCCAGTACAATGTAGAATGAATGACGGGGGGAAAGCGCAGGCATGCGCGCAGTGTCGGTGCGTCGTCGACGCAGCGTTATGGTTGCGATGTGGTCGGTATCACTCACGTGGTCGATAATGACGGCAAAATGTGGTCCGTGTAAATTCTACTATTCATTTTGAATACAAAATTGCGGCCGCCTACGTGGTGTGGTTGTGGTACGTGTGAAACAAGCCTTACAGAGCTTTCTACGTGCACTATGTTTTGCCTGGCGGCGTAGAAATGTAATTTATGTAGATTATTATACAAATATTGTGAAATTTGCCGAATTGCTTGAAAGTGTGTAAGCAAACAAATAAAAGTACAGAATTTTAATAGCAAATTAGTCAAAATAATAAATTTAATTGAAATTAGTTTCAATAATGTCAACATAATTTCACAAAATGTCAGCAGAAAACAAATTATCTGCTAAATATTATTTTAAAGAATAGTAACATTTTCGTAAAAGGATATAATTTAGCTTACTTTTTAAATTATCCAGATTAAGAGATCTTATTTGTTAATTCGGGTAATTTGTTGAATATTTTTTGGGCCATCTAACGAAGCTTTTCCTCATTAAAGCTGTTTCTGCCCTCGGTATTTCAAGTTCTTCTTCATTTTTATCCCTTAATTTTCTAAAATAACTTTTAAAAGCAGCTATGTATAAGTTTATATTACATTTAACGAAAATATTTACTTCGTAAATGTATAACGACGGTAAAGATAATATTTTAACTCTTAAATAGTGGCTTGATAAAACATAAATATCTCTAACGCATTTTTTCTGTGCTTTGAAGACATGTTCCCTCTCTACTGCATTTTCCCAGAAAACAATGCCGTACTTAAGTAAAAACATATGCGTGGTAAGTCATCAAAATTGTTTCTTTATTTACCTCGCTCTTGCAAGTTTATATAGAAGATAGGCAAACTTATTCCATCTTTTTACGTATTTCTGTGATTTGGGGTCGCCAGTTTAAGTTATTGTCTATAATAACACCTAGGCATTTTGTGGCTACTGTCGGTTGTATTTTAGTGGATATATAATTAATATCAAATCTCTATTAGATATTCTTTGTCTTGTCTAAATTTATAATTAAATTATTATTGTTGAGCCATGATATAATTTTATTTAATGTCATATTCATTTCCGCTTCGTGAAGGATCATTACAATTTATAACTACTGTGCTATCATCAGCAAAAAGCACTATGGGGTGATTTATGTGTTTTGGTAGGTCATTTATGTATAGTAGAAAGAAGAGGGGTCCTAATACCTGCCTTGGGGAACTCCATAATTTACTGTTCTACTGCAAGACCAATATTTTTTTTCATAATCCGTTTAATGGCACAGTTATGAGATTACAACAAACTGCTTTCTATCGCACAAGTATGATCTCAACAGATCATGAATTTTCCCTGTAATACCAAATTTTTGAAGCTTATATAGTAATATTGAATAACCTACATAATCAAAAGCCCTTGTAAGATCCATATAAATAGCACACACAACGTGTCTTTTATCAACGTTTTCCTTCTTTTTTGTACACGAGCAAGACAATTGAAGTTTTTGCTTTGTCTGGGAAAGTGCCACTAGAAATACACATATTAATAACATGACTGAGATGCGGAGCTATTAGATCAGATACTTGTTTTATAATTTATGTGCAAATATGGTCATATCCGACACTGCCAGTATTTGTAAAGGGCTCTTATTTGGTTAATTATGCCCTGTGGTATGGTAGGTTCCATAAATAGTTAGCCTGAGATATTTGTAATCAAGGGAATATTGGCAGCTTGTGTAGTTGTACTATTAGTTCTTTCTACTTGATCGATATAAAGTTATTAAAATAATTTGCAATAATTATTTTACGGCTTGTAATTTTCTTTTTATTAATTTTGATTTATGTTATGGGTTCTCTAGAATAACAGATTTTAGAGTTATGTATGACAGTCCAAGTGGCTTTTGTTTTTGTTTGAGGGGAGTTAATAAAATGATTATTACGTGATTTTCTTGTTAGGGATTTATTTTTTTAAATCTACTTTTATATGATTGTTTTTAATGTAGGATTAGTTCTATATTTCCAGAGAAAATGTCGTTTCCTTTTACCACAAATTTTATGCCTTTAGAAATCCATTTTGACTTTTTGTAAACAGATTTTGTTATTATTTCATATGAAAAACAGAGGTCGTAGAAACAGTGAAATACATCTAAAAATAAACCGTACGCATCAACAACGCTGGCTTTATATACATATATCCGAGAATGTGCACGATGTTATACATTTTTTAAATTTGTCTGTTTTTCTTGACAGTAATTGCGCCGTTTAATTCGCCAAATCTTTAAAATACATATCTTCTTAACTGGGCACTTCAAAAGCTGTGCTGTATGATCGGATAACCCTAATTTGATAATTTCTCCTTTACAGTCTTTAAAATTATATGCAATATTGTCAATACACGTTGTGCTACTTAGCCTTGTGGAACACTGGTGTTTGAATTTTAATTTTAAGTTGTAACGAGTACTGTGTTTTGGAATTCTAAGGATTGTTTTGTCGGTTTTAAAATGCTTATGTTGAAATCTCCAGGTACTATAAACTTTTTATTTGACTTTAAGCATACAAAATTCAGAATATATTCTAATTTACTATAAAATGTATCTAAATTGGATTGTGGGATCCTGTATATATGTATATACATACAATGATGATCTCATGCGCAAGTAATTCTATAGCGCAAAATTCAATCACACTTTTTATTGAATAACTATTTGTGTTTAACTCTTTGTATTTATTACCAGTTCTTGTTAAAATGGATGCACCACCTCTTCTGTAATTTCTTGAATAACTCGTAGATAGATTATAGTTTGGTATGTTCAGTAAGTCTTTTTGGTCTGGTGTCATAAAGTGCTCCGTTATGCAGATATTGTACTACAAACATTCAGCTGGATATAAAAACATAATTAAATATAACACAATATTACAATATAATCGATCTAATTCGCATCAGTAAGAATTTAAAGGTATAATAACAACAACCCGTAATGACGCCAGATGAAATCTGTTGAAAAGTTATGTTTATACCTTCAATTACCTACTCACAAACACAATAATGATCCAATATTTAATATTGTATTAAGTCACGGTAATGTTATTTAACTCTATTGTAACTCGGGTCTGTCCTTGTAATAATTACCTACAGCCGAGCGGTACGCAAATACGCGAGAAAGCTGCCCACCTACAGTATTTTAATTTCATCTACCTACTGGACTTTCTTTCTAGTTTAGTGATTGTAAATACATATTATATGTTTAATTTATAAAAATAAAATTTGTTAGGTTAATTTAGTTGGTTATTTAATTGGTTAGGAGATTTTATAAAAAACAACCTTATAAATCTTAGACTAAAAATATTTGCGCCTCCACAGAGATGTACAAAATACTTTATTGTTAAATTTAATAGTATAAAGAAACCCGCATTTGGATAAAAGTTTAATTAAATTTACTTTAGAAGCTCTGGCCCCTGAACTTGATATATATACCTGTATTTCAGTAGTTACCGCCCCCCGTATTAATGTATTCATTGTAAGCCTCTATCGTCTTATGAATGATAGGGAAAGTAATACAAAAACAAAAACAAGAATGAAAACAATTTCAATATAGGTTAGTATCAAGTGTATATTTGTGTGTGGTGAGTGTATGGGTGTGTGTGTGTGTAGGTGTGTGTGTGTGTGTATGTGCGTGTGTGCATGTGTGAGTGCTTGGGTGTGTGTGTGCGCGTGTGTGTGTGCACATGTGTGAATTATAATTATATATGATATTATTTAATTTAATTGCGCCATTACTAAACTAAACTATGTTATTATACTATATGAGTATGACGTTATCTTAATAGGTCCTCAGTATTACGGTAATCTAATTTTTTAAGTTGTGATTTTACTATCTATTTGCAATAATACTTATTTTTTGAAGAAATATTTAATGTTTTGTTTAGGTAATTATATAACTTTGAACTGTTAATATGAAACTGTCTGTTAGCGATACATGTGATGTGGCACAATAGAGAATACTTTTTACTTAAGTCTACCGATGGGCAATGTGGGCTGTCGGGTTAAGTGTTTTCCAAAGCACGGTGTGAAGGACATAGAGCTGTCGCACTGTTAATAGCTTGGATTCTACATAAAGTTGTAGTGTGGAATACCTTCGGGGTCGAAAGAACTGAACTTTGAGGACCGCTCTCTGTGCCCGCTCTAATCGGACAAACACATTTTCCGTGGCACCTCTTCAGACTGGTACACAATAAGCTAGAAGTGATTGGCACAAAGCAAAGTATACCACCATCAGAGTATCCTTGTCTGCAGAGCTACGTAACTTTTTAAAGGTATAAATTATATTGCGTATTCTATTCGAGAGTTTCTCAATATGTTTATGCCAGTTAATTTTTTGGTCTATATGTACTCCCAGATATTTTACGCTGGTTGCTTTGGTGATTGTAAGGCACTTACAGTGAGCTGAAGAAGTACACGTATGAGCTTTTAGTGTAAATCAATGGGGTGGACGTAAATGTGATCTGATAGCAAATGGTACTAACGTTGTTTTATTAATGTTTAGAGTTAGTAAATTATTGTTCAGCCATTGCATCACACGAGATAGCGCTAGCTCTGCGTTTAGATAGCACTGGGCCTAATCCATACCATCATTGACCAATGCTGTATCGTCAGCATATGTAAAAATTTTACAATGTTCAAGAGGCAGTTTACATAGGTCATTTATGTAAATGAATACTATCCTGAGGCACGTCATATGAGATATGAAGCTTATCACTTACACTTTGTCCAATCTTTCTATCCGAGTGCTTAAATAATCTTTAAAAATAGCTAAAACCAGTCTCCGAATTCCAATGCATGCCATGTTTCTTAATAGGAGCGGTACTGAGACGGTATGAAAAGCTTTAGACAAATCGAGAAATATGCCTAGACTACCTTTTATTGTCAAGGACTGCGTGTTCAGATAAAGTCAAGACAGCATCCTCTGTGCCCATGTTTGCCTTAAAACCAAATTGATTGTTAGCTAGGACTTTATTTGATTCGAGGTAGTTGATAAGGCTTTTGCTTTAGATTCGCTCGAGGATTTTTGACATGGTAGTTGACATAACATTTCAGAACCTTTTTCTTATCTGTTTTTCAACCGAATTTCTTTTATTTTTGTTTTGTTTAGTATCTATTCACGAACTAATGTAAAAGAGTAGAATAAGAAATGCTGAAAAATTAAAATTTTCTTCTTTTATACATAAACAAGATTTTGCCTGCGTCTTTGCTCGCGTAAATGTAGGTTAGGTTAGATACAGTACTTTTTCCTGGATAAAAGTCCTTTTCTGTACCCTTAAAAAAATGTATGCAATATTGTATGATGATCGGTCAAGTAGTTAAGGCGTGAAAGCTTAACAAACAAACAAACTCACATTCGCATGTATCATATTAGTAAGGATTTAATAATCGCCATCCAGTAAGTATTATAATAAAACAAAATAGTATGATATAAATTAGTAGGTACAATGTATGGTGAAAATACATGAAACAGCGATTCCGATAGTGCGAGACCGATGGTCTGCCACGTTTCGAATTCAATCCTAAGGCGCGCATCTCTGACTTTCCGGAGTATGAATGCATATTATAAATATAGCTTATTTTCGCACACTTTAACGGTTAATAAAAACATCGTAAGATAATCTGAATGTTTGAGAGTTCACCGTAGTGTTTTAGAAGATGTGCGGAGTCTGCCAACCCGCACTAAGTCAGCGTGGTCCACTATAGACTAACCGTTCTTAAAAGGAGAACACGTCCATGTCTAACAGGCACTACTTAAATATAAGCCACATCATTCTTAATCCTTAAATATGAAAATAACTGTGTCTGATTTATATATGATATTATGATATGAAGGTTTGTACCTGTACTAGTATTTAAAATCGCACGGTACGTCCTTATGGGCCATGTCTAAAGCATGGGCTGGTAAATAGTTATCGTGGTAAACATCCATTAGTGCAAGCAGGCCTTATGCCAAGGCTACGCTACGGTCTAACACCAGGAGTAACACGCGTAGGGTTTTATAATAGTCGAAGCGTATTATACGTTTTATAACAGTAAAAGAGATAAATTATTTTGTTCCCTCTTCATTCAATAACTACTCTATTCAATTATCGCCTCCGTGGCGCAGCGGTCGTGAATGAGACGTCGAATTTACTGCCGCTGCGCCTCGCCGCGAATCGGGTTAGGACAACAAAAAATATTCGTTTTTTCTGGTAAGAAATGTCAATAGTCCGCCGTTAAGAAGTTGGCGGTGTTACAAACCCCATACTTTGGAAAGCACGTAAAGGCGTTGGTTCAGCACCCGATCTGTAGGATTGCCGTCCTATCACAAACCATGAGAGTTAGGGATTAGAGAGTGCAGATGTGTTTGTAAAGGAATCTTTGAACGTGATTTTCACGCCTTTCAAACCGACGGATTGATTTGAAACTTTGCACAGTTATCGAGGACCAATGACAATACAATAATTTATAAAAAATAATATAAATAATAGTTCAAAGAAATAAAAATAAAAAGTAATTAAAATAAAATTCGCTTTATTAAAAAAAGTAGATAATAATTTCATAATTTTAATGTAAAAAAGCGTAAGGTGCTTTCTAAGATATTTTGATACCCCACCCCACGCTATTTTACATCAAAATTATTAAATTATTTTCTACTTTTTTTAATAAAGCGTTATTTTTCAGTTTTAAACTATTATTTATTGTATTAGATCTTTTTATCGTAAAATAAGTTGGAAAGGAGATATTGTCCAAAAACAGCTATCAGGTGCCATTTTTCCAATAAGGCGGCGCGAGTGGCACAGGTACGTGGTGGTAAAAGGTAAATTCAAAAAGAGCACATCGAAATCTTTAATACTATCAATTTTCAAAACTCCCGGAAAACTTTCCAGGTAAAACTACCAAATGACTATACTATTTGTGCTCTTATTACATTGTGTTTCTGAATATTTTCATGATATAATGATAAAACGTTTGCAGTGGCACGGGCAGCGCATACGACGATGACGGAGGAGACGACGCAAGATCAATCCGCACCCTGCCCGACAAAAAGTAAGTTTATTGCCATCGCGAAATCATTGATTTGCGACTACGAACTAAATATTATTTCCATTTATTAAACCTGACTTCAAACTTCATTGTTTACTTGATTAGACTGTCTGTTATAATAGGTATGTCGATAAATGCGACTGCGTGCACGAGGTTCTTACCTGAGCCAAGCAGTGTTATTGGGTTTTGCTGTCAAGAGATTTTTAGTAAACAGGAGTCTGATACAGTATTATATTATGGGTTCTAATACCACCTAGCGAAATGTGGTGGTAATACACCACCGCACTATGGAAAATAAAGATCTGTTTGTTGTCTTTTTTATTTCTAAATATTATGTTCTAAAATTTTGGACAAATATAGAATAGTATATATGGCTTCAAATGGAATGAAATTTATTATGATTTAATTTAAAACCATACATTAAAAATTAAAAAACTTCAATATTGTCAAAAATGTTCAATATTTATTTTTAACAATGAATACTATTATTTTAATGTTTACAAAAACCAAAAATCATATAGTACATCAAAATACAAATTAATTTAAATAATAAAAACATTTAAAACAATGTGATTAAAATCGAACACAGATTAATTAATTGATTGTAATGTTTACTAAATGTTATGTTATTTATACTTGATGAACTTCGGGATCTAAAATTAATTCGTTCACTTTCAAAAGATCTAAGGTGTCTTCATCAAGTTCCTTCACGTTTTTAGTATACGGTTTTCTAATGCTAGTTATGTAAGGATCTGAAGTATAAAGAAGAGTATGAAATACATCGTCGTTTGTAGCGGATCTTGAGCATTTTCTAGCATGATGTAGACGAAATTTTTTATAATCCTTATTACGAGATTCTTGTGTATCTTCCGAAAGTTGACCAATAGGAAGTACTGCAAAATGCTTTTTGACACTTTCTCCATGAATCAAAATTTTGTGATCTGAAGACGGCATGTAGTACCATTCATAATTGCTCACATAAATCCTGGCAGTCTCCGTAGCGTAACTGCCAAATTTTTCAGCATTTATCATTACACCCGATGAAAGAGCTTGCAGAATTATGTAAAGTCGTTTAATTAAATTTATATCCACTCCTGTAATTTCAGCAGAGCAGCTTTCATTGTGAAAAAATCTTCTGGCAGTATTACCGTCTTTAGAATTACCACTTACTTGTCTTGGTTTGTCGATGATCAATCCTAGTTCTTCACGGAAACGCCTTTGTACCAGGGTTTTCTTCTCTTGCTTTAGTCGTTTCTTTTCTTTGCTTGTGGCTGACCATGTTTGGAAAGACAGATTGTAGGAAATATGTAAAATCATTTCCTTACAACGAATCCAGGCGTGCAATGTAGACAGTCTGTATTGATAAGAATCTTCATTTTCAGGCTTAGCAGTCACTTTAGTCAAATCGTTCATTTGGCGTTGGAGTAGCTCCACATATTGTACATGTGGAACCCGAAGGCGTATCTGTTTATACCTGAGCTACTTTGCCATCTATCATTGTAAGAAAGAGATCATGCTTCACTTGCACTCCCTCACCTTCTTTGTTAATTAATGATGGATCCAAAGAAATTATTTGACCTTTTATTTCATCCACAACAGCTTTACTTTTTTCGAGAGTTTCGTTGCAAAATTCTATTAATATAGGCCGGCAAAAATGAACAAATGAAGATACCGGATTTTGCCAGACGTCACCTATTAGCTCGTTAATTAACATAATAGACACCAAAGAAGTGATAAATAAATTTGCATCAGAAATTAGTTCAAACTCTTCTGGCAGTTTTTGTTTGTACTGGCTTTGACCGGATGAGACATCACTAAACCCCATTTACTGTATAGAAGTAAGTTATTCAATCCATTCCTATACACTGAAATTTGATACTGAAGACTTATTGTCAATATTCTAGCTGCAGTGTGATCTAATAAATCTTGAAGTCTTACTATTTTTGCACTTGTGTCTGTAATTTCTATAGCTGAAGATGGTGGATAGCAAGTAGTTTTAACTTCTTGCACTGTGTAATATGGTGGAAACACAAAACATTTTTGTTCGTTCGTTAAATTTCTCAAGTACAAATATTGTGCTTTCGTTAAATCCAAGTCAATAAATACGCTCAATGTTTCTTCATCCGTTAACATTTTTTATCTACCTTGCGTCTTCTATGAGACTCCAGAATAAGGTCTTATTTTCACTGTCAGCAAACCTTAATGTTTCCACAAGTTTAGCTTCTGTTCCTTCTCCTATCGAACGTAACCCTTGAAGATATGCATTATAGACGTGTTCAAATCCATATTCATTAAGTAACATTGTATTTTTTCTTCTTTTACTGGATTCTGACAAGTCTGGATAAGATACGCACGGTCTCCCACGTTTTCCAGAAGAAGTAGATGGTGTGGAGACGATTGTAACGTCTTCAGAGTTCGGTAAAGTTACTGAATATTCTGATTCCAACCAATTACTGTTTTTCATTAATAATATATCCTTTTCCGTGAAGCTTCTGTCCATGGTTTATTAAAAGCGGGAATAATATTCTTTGAAAATCACTAAGGATGAAACATAAGTTGTCTTCAGATACATGATAATTTTCTTTTAAAACTGTTGATAATGCCTCCAATAATTTTCCTCCTTCGATATACGAAAGTATTATTTCACGTTTAGAACACTTGAAAGTAGACATTTTGAAGAGTCAACAAAACACGTAGTTATGTTGTATTCGTAACAATTACATTTCTGTTAATTCACCACTATTTTGTTATTTAGAATGAAATGAAACAACTGTTTATATACTATATGAAATATGAGGGTAGTGTGCATCTTGTTGATTAATATTTTCACACGCAACATGAGTGCAAAGAAGATAAACGCCCTAATATCAATGATAAATTACAAAACTTACCGCAAACTATTGATGTAAACAGCAACATTTCAAACCGAAGTAGATAGCGAGCGGTTTGCCGTTTTCTGACGTTTATCACATTTTTACTAATTACTCCGAAAACCGCAAATATCCGCAGCTTTTTTTATTTGATTATGTTTATGGATAGCTAGGCTACAAATCAACATTAAATGTAAAGCAGGGTAAACGTGGGCAACTGTCCAAAGTCTCGATGAACTTTAAAAAAACTTTTTTTCACTGTGTTTTATTTTGCAATTATTTTAAAATAAACATTAACATAATATTAAACACATATTAGTTGTTTCATATTCTTCAAAAGACGAGGTTTCCAGAAATATATAAATCATTATACCTTTTCCTGTAACGTATAAAAATAAAATCAATTTGAAAGTGATGAAGTGAACGGGCTTAACATGGACGTCCGTCAAAACTATAAAGTTTGCGGTATTGTAAAAAAATCATTTAAAAAATTATACACATTATATTGTGTATAATTTTTTGATATTATAGTCTAGTGTGGTCCTTAAACTATTGAGTAAAATAAAAAAAGCATGGCAGTAGCGACATTGTCAAAAACCATTTTTAATCAGTAGTTGTTCTACGGTTTATGCATAGTGCACCGTCTTCATCTAAGGAGATATAGGTGTGATAATATCTATATAGGTGCAGAATTGTGTTCGATGCTAGCAAGGAACAAAGAATCGTGTAATACAAAAATAGTTATTCCAACTGTGAGCTTATTTTGTGTTAATAGACCCCCTCGAGTGCGGTTGGGAGTAAGAGAGTTAAATTATAAAAATAAACATAAATAATACTGCTGTGTGATCTCCTTCAATACCATAATATTTAATCAATGTGTCTGTAATACCGCCATATAAATGTGTTGCCTACTTTACAGACAAAACCACAGCGAGATAGAAAAGCGTCGCCGCGATAAAATGAACACCTACATATCGGAGTTGAGCTCGATGGTGCCCATGTGCGGAGCTATGGCACGCAAGCTCGACAAGCTGACAGTCTTGCGTATGGCGGTACAGCACTTGCGTTCCGTCCGCGGAGCTTTGACCGCATGCCCGCTGACCGCACGGCCGCGTCCCGCGTTTTTATCGGAACGCGAACTAAACGCACTGATCCTTCACGCGGCCCACGATTGCTTCCTTCTCGTAGTTGGATGTGACCGCGGACGACTGCTCTACGTCTCCGCGTCTGTCAAAAAGATGCTTTATTATGAACAGGTATTTATTAGACTTAAAATTATAGAAAGACATCATGGGACTCTGTATGAGTCGACTCACTCACAAGCTATAATTATCTCAGTTTGTGCTGATCACGCAACGCTCCTGTATCTTCTGTCCATTTTTCTAGTATTAACAAAGTAGGTATATTTCCTGATAAATATGTGTTTACAATACAAAGTCAAGGTTACCGCTGCGAATAGCATAGTTACAAAAACTGGTTGTTTTGTCGCTTAAGGAATGGTTCTACTGAACAAACCTAACAAACTTGACCACATGCTCGATTTCGGTATAAGAAGTCATCTTGACCATATGCACGGATGGACATATGTATCGGGTTTGATCAACTCATAATGATATGATTTTGACCTACTTTGATAATGTTCCTCCGCATTATTCCAATATTCTTTGTTGTAAATTTTGAACGCTTATTTAAGAAGTTACTTTTTATATTTTGCTTAGATATTTATGAAGTTAGAACCACATTACATTTATAAGCGACATTTACATTAAATTATACATTATTAATTACAACTACACTAATTAATCTAATATACATTTACATACGTATTGCCAAAAACAAAGTAATTATAAAAAGCAAATGATATTAAATATATACAAAACTGGTTTAGGCGTCGTATGAATTCGTCAGAATTGCTGTCAACTGTTAGGTTACCAAAAGGCTGACTGCATTGCCACGTTGAATGGCGATGCAGATGCTTTGAGCCAAGAAAATACCAGCCTTCTGAGCACGGAAAGCATCGATCGAGTCTTTTGCGAGTTCTATATATAAGATACGAGCGCTTGGAGATATTGAACCTAACTTCCACCCCAAACGGCTCAAAAATGTAATTGCCGTACAATATTTGCATCGCTTGTGGGTGTTCGCGGATGCAGCGCCTGCACATCCCGCCGTGCGTGGAAGATGTGATGGCGCAAGGGTGGCAAAGTACGTTGCGTCCCACACTAAAGACCTGCCCATCTTCCAAGGCAGCAATGGCATGCCCGGTCTCTTCCCATCATCGCGAACCAAAGCATTGGGTTCAAATACAGCTGGGATGCCAGCATTGACAATAGCACGACGTATTATGTCATTACGATTAGTATGGCGAGAAATTCGACCAGCGCTGCCGCTACAAGAGAGTCATAGTGTCCGAGGCTATCGACAGCTTCTCCACAGTGACAACGATACGAAGAAACACCAAACACCTAAACGGAGGCAAGTGGCGAGGTGAAAAGTAGTATCGTTCAACATAGTTCCTATATTGGACGAGGATACCAGACTTTATTGATTCGAATTTATCTGCCGTATAAATTTGCCTACGTCAAAAAGTTGTCCCTGTTTACTGAATTGAAAGCATTTTGCAAGTCAACCTTAAGAACCCTGTGCCCCTGATATCGTCTTCCCTAAATTTCGATTCTACATATTGATTTATTTTTATTGGTAAATTTTGTATCAAATGTGTTGGCTGAAACATAACAATTGTGTTTTATTTGTGTAGTGAGTAAATCTTTGGTTGAATGGCCTTTTTCAATATGCAAAATCCTATAAGAGAAAGTCAATAATTGTTTCTAAGCCGTTTTGGATATCTCCCAGAAGACAAGACCTATGCAGTCTACCAATTTTCGGCGACTGAAGGTCTAGCGCCTCGAGGAACTCTATTTAGCACCGAAACGGATTAGTTTTAGAATGGTAAATGGTTAATTACTACTACTATAATACTACCCATTTAATGGTAAATTGGTAGTCTCTGTCGAAAAGGAATTTGAGTGGAGCCTGTTGAAGGTCAAGTAGGCGATGGCATTGTGGGATTGGAAAATACACACATCTTGGATTTTATGTACTTTGCCAAATAGTCTTTCAATCCCCGCTTATCTTTGTAAATACGAGCCTGTGGGCAAAGGGGACAGTGCACCAGACCACTTAGCGATGTGGTAGGCTGACGTGCACTCACTTCCACATGCCCAATGCGGTCACAATCACTTGCATGCAAAAGTATTACTTATACTATTATAAGATGTTTACAAAAAGGAACAAGCCCATTTGTGGGCCCACGTGTTACAGCCATATTTTTAACTGCAAAAACAGCGTTGTTTGATCACTAAACAAAATAATAAAAATCAAATTTAATTTACAATGGTTAATAGGAAATAATATATTTTATGTTAATTAATTACGACTTAATTTGTAGTTACAGTCATGTGTTACAATCAATATTTTTACTGTAAAATGTTGTTACTCTACTAGTAAGTAATTAGTAATACACAAAATCACAAAGAACAATATTCAATTTACGATTGTTAAATAATATTTTATGTTAATTAAATACACTGCATTAATAATATCTGGCTAAAAAGACATGGTGTCAGATTTTTAAACTATAAACTCAATGACGTTAAACGTCAAAAAATCAAATGTTGTGCTTGCGCCGGTGATGTATTCTGTTATGTTATTCGAATTTTCGTATTAGGTATCGGTGCTATTTGGTTCCTCTTTAATTTCTCATTACAAATCAGCTGAAAGAATAATTATTTTTATTGTAATGTAACGCGACTTGTAAACTTATCCATTAACTCAAGTAACTTAGTTACACAAATGAATAAAAATGTCTCATTTTTACAGTTGCCAATTTTAATGAAATAAAGCAGAAGTATAATTAGTTCATTTCTCTAACACATGCCACCAACTTATGACTGTAACAAGCAGGCCCAAAGATGTAGGAAAAATGGGGGATCTCCTATATAAACAAGATAATTTGACATATAAAACAAACTGGCAGCTGTCACACATGCGCATGGCGAAGACTACAGTTGGCGGTATCCTGCCAGTACTTTGACCAATGCTTAGCGAATATGATTATAATATACTTGCTACTATATTGTTAAAAAAGCGGCAGTGACATAGCCATTATTGGTAATAATAATTCAATTTATATCAAATTCTTATTTTCACATGATATATCTTCACTTATTGTGTATTATATAGCAATATTCTATATATTTTAATATAGCAAAAGAATTGCGCCGATGACCAAATCAAGATATTTCAGAGCTATTAAACTATTTGAATTCACATTAGCTCCGACATTATATTCTTTTAAATAAAATACATGATAGATAATATAATTTTTATACTGAAATTTCACTTATGCATAAAATTATTACAAATTCGGCAGCAATTCGATCTATTTAATAATAACCTCCAGACGTAATTTCAGTCAAAGAGTCCATTTTTTTTTATGTGGTTGAATTATTTGTCGCATACCTTTCCGCGGAGTGACGCGACGGAGAGGCTATGTCGGGCTCACCGGGGGAAAGATACTCCGGTAATACCGACTAAACCTACGACGGTGTTCCTCGATATAACCAGAGTCGGTGGAGTCGCGCGAATCACTTGCACATATAATCGCGACCCCGCCGAGGTTTCGGCCCTCCGTATGAAATGGCAGGCCACTCACGAAAAGACCTATACTTTGGTCCTACTGTTGCCTTGAACGGCGGACGGACTCACGACACATAGGCGCACGTGGGAACACGCACGCCGCTAGACCTGGTGCTGAACGGGTGGTGGGCAGGCCCACGAAGCCCAAAAACCTCAGGGTGGCTGGAGGTCGTCCCGCGCTCTCTGGCGCCCGGCATTGCGGTTGAGGGGATGGTTCAAGCGCTCCAGCTCCCGCTCCGCCGCCTCCTTGATAGAAATAACTTCCTCACAGAAGGAGGCGACGGCGTTCCACGACCTCTCACTCCGGGCCATAAACTAAACTAAGGCCGGGCGCGAGAGGGCAACAATTCCGACTGCCGCGACCAACTCACGGCGCTGCGAAGCCCAGGCAGGGCAATTCACCAACATGTGCAGCGCCGTGTTTGCAACAATATCACGGCAGTCGCCGCAGTGGTGACAGCCGGGCGTCTCTTGCTGGCCTATGCGACACAGGAACTGGCCGAAGCAACCATGGCCAGTCATTACCTGTGTCAGGAAGGTAAGGGAGCCATGCCGCCTCTCCAGCCACTCCTCAAAAACGAGACTTATCGCCACGATCGTGGCGTGCCCGACGGCAGTCTGTCTTAACGAAGACTGGCAAACTAATAATAAAATACAGAAAATTACAAATTCGTCAGCAATTTCTTATGCAATAGATTTGTATAAGAAACTGCTGACGAATTTGTAATTTTTGCTTTTATGTAAGGTATACATGCAACTTGAGGGAAGTAATTGGGCATCACAGATTTATAGCTATATATTACAGACGCAACATCGAATATTGCTGCATCTGTTTAAGTTGTATCTTTCGCTCAAAATTAATAAGCAACGACTACTGCAAACACTATGACTGCTTTAAATTTCTCTTTGTCCAATCCGATATCGAGGTACTTCTTAGTTACACTATACACTTTTCGAACGCTAGATTTATTCGGCGAACGTTCGGCGAGGAACTTTAACAAATCGGAATAGCGATGCGCTTAATTGCATTCGTTGAAATTCGAATACAGTTGCGCATAATACCATACCTATTTTAGATAGTTAAGGACAGAAGGATAGTGCCGTCAAAACAATCGAAAGCAATTGTGCACGTCGCTAATTCGGAACATACCCTTAATAATAAATAGATAAGATAATAACTCGTGTGTTGTTCTTGGCAGTCAGAGTTGTTGGGCCAGAGTCTGTTCGACATCCTGCATCCCAAAGACGTGGCTAAGGTCAAAGAACAGCTATCGTCATCAGACCTCAGCCCTCGCGAGAGACTCATCGATGCCAAAAGTAAGTTGAAGTTTTTAATCCTTTCTACAAAATTAAATGTAGAACTACAGCTAATAGATTCACTACCTTTTTATTGCCTTTGTCGGACTTAAAACGTTATAGGTGGAATGCGGCTATAGAAGGTAGAGTGCGTAATATGGACAGTATTCTCCACGCTTGAAATTATCCTACATTTAACAATAGTTGGTTAACTGTAGGATATTTTTACTGATACCTATAGGTAGTGAATACAGCTGCTGTGCGTGTGGTCGCGGTTTTGATGCCCAAATTGAAGAAAAATGTTATTGAAAGGTTGTGTAAAGCAATTCTCAATAGCAGCCCGGACTGAACACCCCTCGCTTTGGACTGAATGTAAAGCCAATGCTCTGCACTTGATCTATCTCTGGTCTTGTCGGATTACTACGGTCTATGAGTATGAGGCAATAGTGAGTACACTTGTGTTTACGCACACAGTTGTGCACTATAGTTTATCCTACGGAGAGGGTTATATATAACCGAAACTTGGTCTCGTGGACATACTTATTATTTTTACTATTACATGAGTATTAAAGCCAACAGTAACCATCATCCATTCCCTTAAAAAGCTCTTTGAACGAATTCATAAATAAATTTTCTTCAACAGCCATGTTACCAGTAAAAGCTGACGTGGTAGCGGGGTCTTCACGCCTGTGCCCGGGTGCGCGTCGTTCGTTCTTCTGTCGTGTCAAGTGCAAGCTGTCTCCCGCCACGCAGTCAAATACTTCGCCCGTCCCAATCAAAGAGGAGACCGAACCGCCGGCCAAGATGCGCAAGAAACAACACGACAAGAAATACTGCGTTGTCCAGTGTACTGGTATGTTATATGATGATCTTAGGCTTTACATCCATAGGCAAACTAATAATCTATAAAGATAACCATAAAAGGATTAACCATCTATATTTTGCTATTTACTGTATCAACCGTTAGATGGCGTCAATTACCGGCTTATACCATTTTAGTTTTGAAATGGATATGCATTTTTGCAGCGCACTGTACTTAACACCTATTGCTCTACCGACGTAGATACAAAATACAAGTATATCAATTTAATAACAAGTATAATGTTTCTAGTAATTAGAATTTCAAAATATTTCACTGTTTTAATCATTCATTATTTGGCGAACTTGAATTGTTTCAATAATTCCTTACCTTAAAATGTTTTGCTAAGGAAACATCGTGACCGTTATTTACAAAAAGAACACATTTCAGGATAAACCAAGAAGTAAATAATTACAAATTAATTTATAAATTTATAGTGGCTGATTTATTTTATAGATACTTTCGATGATTGGCTATTCTGTTTGTACGCAAACATTATTCTGTCCCTGTGTTCGACTGTCTTTTCAGTTGAGATTATAATTTCTTATAAATTTCACCTCTTTGCTAAAATGAGTACGCGTTGCAATATTTATAAAACAACGCCATCTAGTTCATTCATATTCATTCTAATTCGAGTGTGTAGTTACACAATTATAGACCTTAAGACATCCATGCACTATTCCAAGTGATTGTACATTCGGCCAAGAAAGTGGTCTACCAGTTTTAACAAAAAATTCTGTGAGATCTAATTATAGATAAGGTTGAATTTTCTAACTTGACACATGGCATGACGTAAATATACTACATGATAAAGAGAGCAAGTCACTGTCATAATATTATTGCAAAGGGAAATCGACCTTGTTGTTTAATGACGTTCAAATGAATCTCAACCGTAGGGTGGCAGACAACATTAATGGGCGACTGTACTTAAAAAAATACTCAGGGTGAGACAGTAATATTGCATATCACGAATAATAGTCACCAGTCTAAGGCCTCCTTAATTGTTGTACGTACTTAGCAATGATAGAATTGCTGAGTAAGTGGGTATATAGAAGCGGACTGGATGCCCTCGTGACTCGATCACAAATTGTGTGATCCACAAACTGTTGTTCTTATGGTGCTCCTACACTGGCTGATACAAAATGTCTACAAACATTGTTACGTTCTGTTAAGAATTGTTAGATGTTTCGAGTGCTCCTTTACTGATGGAAAATGTTTGCACACATTTTTTAACATTTTAACACATGATATCGGTTCGCCGTTTGAATTAACGTCCCGTCTAATTGTATAACCTTTTTTTTTGTTTAAATTAAAGAAAAGCTCACAACCTGGATGCGTTGTTGTTGCGTCGAAATGTTTAGTAAACATTACCTAACATGAAAAGATTATAAAACATTTTTTAACAGCAGTGTTTTAAATATTTTGTAACAGCAGTGTGGGAGCACCATTAGTCTGAATGTTCTTTGTGTCCGTTGTTTGAATGTTTGTGAAGTCGTCCGCCACACTACATTCCTAGTTGTTTAATAACGTTGCTGCCATGAATACAAATGACATATAAATCAAAACTGAAACGCCTGAAACACAGGTCTAACCTAGTTCAGCTTAGCTTATAATAATTTAAAGATGTTAAATTATTCTTTCTTACTATAACTATAATTATTATTTTGCTTACAAACTAGTTTATTAAGACATTGAGTTATTGTTAGATATTAAGATTTAATTTAAAGTTGATTTAAATCCACTATTGTACCTACTCCTTTTTTAGACGAATAAATTTAATTATTTATTAAAAAAAATTAAAATGAAACTAAGTGCAAACCTACTGTCGGAAAATAATATATGATTATATGTCGTGGCCTAGATATCGCTGGCCTTATGCTCTGTTGCAGTTAGCCTTTTATTATACCCTAGATTTTGCTCGCGACTTCGCTCTTGGGTTAGTAACAGTAGTTTATTCCTGGATGAAAGACATTCCATGATCTACTTTGTAACCCTACCTGTCTGTGAGTAACTTCAGTAACTCATAATAAGTATTACTTTGTGACCCATATGAATAAATGGTTATAGACTTTGACATGCCAGCTGTGCTATTATCATAAGCTTTTGTAGACTACTGTAACCGTGTAACTCAGCCATGTTCTGGCACTAAATAATATCAGCCGTGTATTAAACTGTCCCACTGCTGGGCACGGGCCTCTAAGCCATAGTCCACCACGCTGGCCTAGTCCGTGTTAGCACACTTGAAATATCTTCGAGACCATTTTGGAGAACTCTCAGACATGCAGATTTCCTTACGGCATTTTCTTTCACCATTAAAGCAAGTGATATTTAACTATTTGATACGCACATAACTTCAAAATGTTTACGATGCGTGCCTCGAGATCGAACTCGAGACCTCTGCGGGGAAGTCCAACTGTCTCCCTCTAGGTTATCGCTGCTAAGACTAATTTGTAGTGAAAATATAAATGTTCATGTCACGCTGTTCCAGGTTACCTTAAGTCCTGGGCACCAGTCGAGATGTCCGAAGGCGCTAGTACATCTGAGGTCACGGAGGACGGCGAGGGATGCAGCCTCTCTTGTCTAGTAGCCGTCGTACGCGCACTGCCTGATATCGCGCCGACTCCATACGCATGCACCACGCCTCCAACCAGACACCTCCAATATGTGTCACGCCATGCGCCTGATGGGAAGTTCCTTTTTGTCGATCAGAGGTGGGTTATAATATATATTGTGTATCTTCTTATATTTTCTAAAATAGAATGCTTTAGTTTGTTTGTTTAAAATTTAAAATTAGTCGATAAATTTACTTAATTTTCACTACTTTGAATTTATATGTATATATAAAAGTGTTTTTGAAGTGAAACGGCGCGTTGAGCACTTTTTGGGTGAACAAAAATCATGGAACTCGTATCATGGTCACCGAACGCTTTCCATAACCTATACGTATACTGTGTATATATGTGTAATTTTTGAGTGAAAAAGCGTGAATCGCGTCATCCTCACCGCACGCTATTTTCTTAGTTTTCACTTCTATCGGCAGTCTCCAAAGACTGCCTTGCATGTTTTTTATTTATGTTTAATTTCTTAAGGGAAGGGGATTATATTTTTACTGACTTTCATAAATAAATATCAGATTGAGCCTCAGTGTTATCTGGCTGTGGATTTTACTATTATAAAATTTTATCGAGGGATAATATTAATTTTTTTAATCAGTTAGGCTTATGATCATAGCTAAGTTTTAACGAATTCAGGTTTCCTTACGATGTTTTCTATCACCGTTAAAGCTAGCGATGAATAGCGGAATAGCGATATAATACGTATATAACTTCGAAAAGTCAGAAATGCGCGACTTGGGATCGCACTCGAGAGTCCTGCGTTGCAGTCTAACGGTCTACCACTAGACTAGCGCTGTTTTGTCAATAAATATTCCATTCTTGTATATGCAATTTTCACATTACAGAGTGACGCTAGCTCTGGGCTTTTTACCGCAAGAGCTGTTGGGTACGAGTCTGTACGAGTATGTAAGCGGCCCGGAGCTAGGCGCGGTAGCACGGACCCACAAAACCGCGCTGTTACGCCGTGAACCACTTCACACACCGATATATTCATTCCGAAGGAAGGACGGCACTTATGCACGGATCCAGACACATTTCAAGCCGTTCAAGTTAGTTTGCATAACAGTCAAAGGTCTCCTTTTATATTTAAAGGACGATTGATTTGAAAACCTCGTAATCTATGATAAAAGCCATTTTACGTTTATTTGAACGACCCAATTTCAAAAAGGCATATATTTTTAGCTAAGTGTCCAGAAAAAGCTAGTAATAATACGGGCATATATCCTATACAAGCTGTATGCAAGATGAGCTGTTTCTATAATTGCATAAATGTTTATGCTTTACAGAAACCCATGGACTAAAGATGTGGAATGTTTGGTGGCGAATAACAGTATAACAACAGAGTCCCACGCGCAGTCCCTGTCAGACACATCGCAATCTTCTTACGATTTGTACAAACAGAGTAAGTTGACCAAAACGCTTGTAAAAGCTGCATGACATTATTTCCCCTTGGCTGATGCTGCATGACTTTATTTCATATTATTGATAAAACAAATATCTTATGGGTTTGCTATAAATCTCGTTTATCTTGCAAATGTATTTCAATGTAACACCGTACATCACTTCATTTTATTAAGTGACGGCTGATATTTGATAATCAATCTATACATAGGTGATATTTGATAGGAAATTAATTTGAAGGGTATTGACAACTAGAAGAAGAAGCAAAGCAATGATTTCAGATTATTTGTTGAAATTAAACTACTATATACGGATTTTATCGCGTTGTTTATTTATCACTGTATTACAAAATTTTGAAAATATTATACTACTACTACTATTGATTTTATTTTACTAATTTATAAGCTAATAAAATTATAAACGATTTAATCTATTTATTTTTGGTTTACACTTTCCCCGACGTTTCGGTTGCTTTTCAGCAGCCATGGTCACGGGGAGACTTAGACTTAGTCTAGTAGTAGTAGTGTAATATTTTCAAAATTTTGTAATACAGTGATAAATAAACAACGCGATAAAATCCGTATATAGTAGTTTAATTTCAATGAATAACATTCGCGTAAACAGAAGACAATATTATTCAGATTATTTGTCTGTCTGTATGTTTGTTCGCGCATCGGGTGAAAACTACTGCACCAAACCGAATGCAGTTTTCACAGTTGTATTGCTGGAGGTTAATTCGAATTTAGTGCATGTTTAATTTTTGATACCGTCCTGAAGTTGAGTATTATGTAATTAGATCAGCTTCTTGTTACATACAAAGAAAGAAAAATATATATGTTCTAAATTGCAATTGCCTACGAAGCCACGGGCAAAGGCTGATCTAATATATATATATATAATCCCTTCAGCTTATTGTTTTGATCAGAAAGTGTTTTGTAGATGTCAATATTTGTAAGCATTGAAGTTTGCTTATTGCTTCATCCGAATAAAAATATATTTAAATTTTCGAATGACTATTAAAAGAGAAGTCTGTGTGCTTTAAATAAAATAAAATCTTTTTTAACGTTTCACAACAGATGTAACAACATTAGGAACTTTTAACTTAAGCGTAACAATCTGGGACCAATTTGAGTACGATTCTTATACGCAAATCAATTGTCAATTATACTGACGTGTCCAAGAATTGTTTGTATTACTTGTATCACGCCAGTTAACTGATATTATTACTTAAATATAATAATATAAATAAATAAAAGGACATAAAAATTGCATTGAAATAAGCGTGTTCGAGTAAAACTTATGAATAAAAGGTTAATAAATTTTCAAACTTAATCATATTTGAACACTACTTACTATAAAATTTAAAATTTAAAAACCCCCGACACATATTGAGGGAAATGTGAAAAAATAATTGTAATTCGTCATTTTATCGTGGCGGCCATCTTGGATTAGCAATTTATCATAGTGTATAGTATTCTACTAGTCAAGCCCTTTCATTTGATACCCATATTGAGGGAGTTGTGAAAAATTTGTAATCCACCATTTTGTGGCGGTCGCCATCTTGGACCGATTTTCATCAAACATAACTAAGAACACTCCCGACTAATTCACCTTACAAATAAAAAAAAGAAATTTAAAATCGGTTCATCCGTTCGGGAGCTACGATGCCACAGACAGAGACACACACACACACACACACACACACACACACACAGACACGTCAAACTTATAACACCCCGTCGTTTTTGCGTCGGGGGTTAAAAAACGACACTTAGTAATAATAATTATACGACTGTTATTTCTAGTTTTGAATCTCTAAATACCTTTAGATAATCTAAATAGTCAATAACAGCGAATTACGGTAATTATAGGTCATGTAAATTTGCAAAGGCAAAAAAATTGTGTTCTTTAAGTAGGCATATACCTAAATTCAGAATAAGGGAGTTAAGTAATGGATTACCATGATCGTTCTGACTGAACAGAACTTCAAATGTCTGCTTTCTTACACTGTGCACTGTTAAGACAAGGTATAGTTAGCTATATATACACATAGCATCAAGAGATTTGCACATTGGGTGTTGAAATCCAGAAGTGTTTTGACTGTAAAGGTCTCTTCACTTGGTTATCACTACTGGCATTCAGTGTGCGAAATATGTGCCATGTGCCGGCATCGAAGGCCATTAGCCCATAATGTACCACAATCTCATATATGCACGTATTTCTCTTGAGATACAGAGTCATTACAATTAAAGATATGGTATACCCTCAAATCATGTATGCCGAAAAATCAGTACCGCAGGCAATATTGATGTCTTTTTTATAGTCCAAATCTTCGTTGTCGTCTCCCGAAAAGAACTTGACAACCGTCATTTTTAAGCACGAAGTATATATTGTTACGTGCTGGGTTCGAGGTATAAGAATGTATAACAATATTACCGACAAAAACGTTTTATTCTAGCACAATTAAATTTAAAACACAGTAAACATTATACTACACTTTTTCACTATAACTGCTTCAAACTTCTTAGTATTTTCGCTTACGTTTGCTTCGATGAATACTTGACGGCTTATGAATGTAAACTGATTCGGCGGTGCGCGTGCGCTCTATTTATACGCGGGTAAAGCGTTTCTGGGGTTTTCTAGAAAAGCCATACGGTATGTAACAGTATGATGATTCGAGAATGTGCCAACGTTCTCTCTACTCTACTCGTACCGAAAACTACGTAGTGCCGTAAGATGTCAATATATTGTGCTGTAATACATTATTAGTAGGGACTACCGAGTCTTCCCCACAGTGCCGACAGATGGCATTAGCCGTAACAGTATTATAGTGAGCATAAGGAAAACCGAATCTCTCGCGTAAGCGGCACTGCAGCGGCAAATCGTGATTTGGGGACAGGACCTGACTATAACTGATCCCTCTCTCTCTCCCCCTGGTGCTCTCGGGCACTGGAAGGTACAGCGGCTCTCCCTATTATAGCCTATAGGTTGGTATAGAGGGAACGCTATATCATAGAGAATGGGAAAGTACCATATCGTGATTTGATGTAGGAGTCAGGAGCACAAAACTTTCGACATAGCGCTAAATTGGGTTCTGAGTATAATTGTGTTGTTTAACAGAACATTGCGTTGCTCTTCGATCTTTAATCCGAGGACTAGATAGATTGATTATTAGTATCCGCCGTAAAACTGCATGTAAATGAAACTTGCATGAACAAAAGCTAACAAATTCAATTTGTTTCGTTGTTCTTGCTATTGTATTACGTAGTAACTGCAGTCAGTAAAACAATTTTTATACGAAATATAAGTGATGACGTGGTACTGTTATGAGCAGCGGATGAACTTGAGGAGAGAGCTCCAAAGAATGAAGTGGCTGCGTACGAGTGTAACGTGGACCCTTGCCTCGGCATTGGCCTTTCAGAAGCAGATGTTGAAATGCAGAGACTTATCGAGTCCCAGGTAGAATCACACAAGATCGGCAGTGCCATTGCCGAGGAGGCACTCCGGCGATCCTCTTCTGAATTCTCGCCCGAACTGCCGGCTGATCTGCTCCAAGATGCAGTTTTCAATCAACAGGTACGTTTGTGTTTCTATGCTTAGAGTATACGTATAGAACATTTCTTATTTGTTTAATCTGTAAAGAAATATAAGTGAGTACCTAAAGACAATGCCTGGAGACATGTATTTAAGTATTGTCTAAAAAAATGTGATTGTTTTTACCAAAGAAATAAGAGAAATGCACTGTAAGAAAACTATAGAGTGAGCACTCAAGTATTGATCATGAGCAACTTAGTACATGTTTGACCTAATCTCTAATATATATAAATTAATACGTGAATAAAATACTTACTAACCCCTTTTTAACTAAATGCAAAATTATATTGTGGCTTGGTTAAAGTATGTTTGATAAAGGACTGCAAAGAGAAAATTTACTGAATACTTTTGCGTCTAAGGACGCTGTCCGACCGCGACTTATAAACTTGTAGAAATTTAATACCTAAAAAGGAATATTACTACTATTTCGTTTACTAGGTTAGAGAAAAATTGCAATAACGCTCGATAGTTTTTGATTCATATTGCGAACTATTGAGATTACCGCTAAGAGCCCGTGGCGATCACATCTTCGTTATTTTATAAAACATATTTTGATAGTTCCTCAAATAAAATATATAAAATTCAGCATAATTGAATTGTGTCTGACAGAGGGTTGCTGTACCTACTAAGTGTCTGACAAAGGACGACGTGATTTCTAATATTATCTTAAATAAAATTGAGCTTTATACTTTAACGAATCTTTGGTGCAATTTTATATACCTTTGCTATCTGTTCTTTTCAAAGCAACCGTGATCCAAACTTCATAATCGGGAATCGTTTTTACCTGTATTAGGGACATACACGGATAAACTTTCAGGTTTTATAAAATAACGAAGGTCTGATTGTCACGGGCTCTTGCTTTATAAGTTTATAATACTACTGTAATTGAGCGCAGAGATACTCACTCGCATAATTTATAGATGCATTGTAGTTCTACTTCAATTCATTGATGGTTGTAGTTTGCTATTTTCCGTCTAGTAGCTCAGCTAGCCTGACCGTCATGCGCTATATCTTTACAGCATACTATCTTCATATCCTCAAAGCTCACTGATATGACCGCATTGCGCTATAACTTAACTACCAAACTGACTACTAGTTTATAGGTCGCAATCAGACCGTATCCTTAGAGTCATGAGTCCAAACAGCTGTTTCTAAAGGCATACTAAAGTGCATAATACATATTGATGCATAATAGCAAAAGGCGGTCGGTGCAAAAGTCCACGAGTGATTTGCGCTCTCTATATTATTTATGTATACTATACTTATTTACTGTGTAAGTGCGCGAGGCTAGAATGGAAATGATATTACTAAGAAATTACACATTTTATCGGTCAGTCGTTTATGGTAGTAGGTACTTCTATTGAATTAATTGTAACTGAAACGCAGTTTTGATTAGTATATAGTGTATTCTGCTCCAGCCTCACGTAAGTATACTAAAACCCACTGATATATTTATGAAAACCCAAATTAGGTACATAAATTAGGTACCTATATAAAAAGGTAAATATCAAAAGATTTTTACGGTCAAGTTTCGGGCCTAAATTTCGTACAGTAAATTTATTCGAAAATTCGTGCGGAGTTTTGGCACGTAACTCTTGTTGATTGTCCCATACCCTTCCATGCAGTAGTTCGAACAACGGAGTAAAGTCATTTTGAAAGAAAAATTCGAAGAACTTTATTTTAAGATTTTTCGTTCTGCTCGAAGTTTCGGATAAACATTGTTAGACCTTCATCAGGCTTAGGGCCCACCGAAAGCCGCCATCGGAACCTTATAATACAATGAGTATTCTGCGTGTTCGCGGGATCAAAGAAAAAATCGTCTGTCTAAAATAAAACTAACTGTTTAATAAAAATCTATTTCACCGAACCAAAAACCAAAATCGGTTGACAAACATAGGAGACAAAGGTACTGCACTGTTTTGTCTTTACCTATTTGTATAAAGATAGAAAAGGAATTAATGGTGAGATGAAAGGATTCGAGAAGGTAGGCACGTGAGTCTTAAGAACTCTAACTCAGGCGCGAAAGGTCTAACTGTTGTTACTCTGACGATGGTTAATTTGAGCGAATACCTCCTTGGGCTAGCCCGTTCCTTCGCGATATCATTATCTGATAATTGGCAACAATAGGCTCATCCATTATTTAGAAGCTAAATGTGTATCTTGGGTTTTTTGTATTTACGTTAAACCAAAGGATAAGATTACAAATCAAAATTTTACCAAACTGCTTGTATCTAAAAATCGTATCTGGCAAAATATAGGTTTAATAACTTCTGCTTACGCTTTCGTGTCTAAAACCATGATATTATGTATCTATTAAAAGGTTTTTTAGTATACAACAGTTAAAACGAACCAAATCTTATTGCTTCTTGAGATAATTAATATATTATTATCTCTCAGTTGTGATAGAATAGGTACTGCCATAATACACCGTTTACGTTACAATTGAAAGTAAAACACATGAGGCATCTTATCATTTGCACATCATTATTTATTATATGCTATATATTACATATTGTTTAGTTTTACATCTATTGCTTTGTGCTTATTAGGCATCTTAATTTACTCATTAACCGAGTGTGTATTGGATCTATTCTTACAATGTGCATAAGTGGTGCGATAGGCAGTTGTTATGGCTTGCTTTCTTTGAGTCACAAATTACTTACACACAGAAGTCTGCTACAACAACGCGCTATAATGAATGCTCTTACACCCATAGTAACATGTGTTTATAGTGATTGCGCGTCAATGCACCTGTACCTATGTATATTTGATAGATTTAATCTGAACTTACGTCCAATAGTGAATGTTTCGCGTGTT
This sequence comes from Catocala nupta, assembly GCA_963675205.1. Taxonomy (NCBI): domain Eukaryota; kingdom Metazoa; phylum Arthropoda; class Insecta; order Lepidoptera; family Erebidae; genus Catocala; species Catocala nupta. The sequence continues at coordinate 39,233,483 of OY776078.1, forward strand.
TTATTAAGCTGGCTATCTACTTCTTTACATTTTGTGTATGACCAAAATCGCCTGCGAACGATATCTACTTGTCAATTATGCTTAGTTTACTGAAGTCTTACTCACTGAGCACTCTTTTGGTCTTTTTAAATGTGAATCCATTATGTGATGTTGACCATTGCTTCAATTTACTTATCAGTTCATTTTTCCGTCAGCCTTCATGCTGTTTCTTATCTATACGATAAATTTATAATATTATGAAAATCTCTTTATAAATAATAACGACATAGGTATAATAATAAATCAGTTAACAGTCCACTTAGTTATCTATACGCAAGAATCCTAATTATGCCTGCAATTTTAGTTTCCACTTGCTAGTATGCAAATAACTACTAATTAATTTTTGTCAGGCATTTTTTAGTTTTGGATGTTTATCAAGCTGTAGTACCTAACATTACGGAATAGTGAGGACTGGTTGGCAATTTCATTGACTGAAGTATTGTACACGACGCAATGTTGCTAAAACACATGTATTAACGGACCACGGATGGCAAACCTTTATTGGTTTACGTTGCATTATTTATAAATATAATAATAAGGCTTTACTGTGCCATCAATGCAACAAAAAATATGTTTCGTGTTTCAATCGAGTTGTCGTAAATTTCTTAGCCAATTACTGGCGTGCCCGAATTATTTAGGCGCGTGCATACGATCCGCTTTGTGATACGTACACAACAGGTGTAAGTATGCTTCAACCTTAGTTCTCACTATACCGTGGCTTGCATAAACTAAATTAACCAGCCTTTTGGAAGTCATAACACCCAGTCTTTCGCGTCATAATTTACTTATTTTCATACAAAATCACCATCATTATATTCTATAACCGCTACTAATATATCTTAACTATAAGGTTGTATATATACTTACTATCTCGCACTATCCATGATTCATCTTCCATAACACAGTGGCCACTAAAAGCAAACGTCCTGTACGACCAGGCGTCGCTTGTGGACAACATTCTCGGCGTCGATGTCGGCTACACCCAGGTGCGGAACAACGTGCCATTGAGCGCCGCCGGAGCCGAGGGCTCCCCGCCGCCCGCCGGCACCGACGCGCTGCCGTCCGACACTCCGCCGCCGGCCTCACCGCCCCTCCCGCCGCTAGGCCTCGACGGCAACGGCGAAGCGGCCATGGCAGTCATCATGAGTCTCCTCGAAGCCGACGCTGGGCTTGGAGGACCCGTCAATTTCTCCGGTCTCCCGTGGCCTCTGCCGTAAACTGCCAAGCTCAAGGTGCTGTGTAGTTACTTTTTGTTAAGAAATATTAGTTATGTAGATCGGTATTATTCGTAATTGCCAACATTTACTATGTCGTGTCATGTTACTCAACTGAAAGTAACTCCGCAATCCGCACCTGCATTCGCTCATCGGTATATCAGCATGAGCGTGTGCGTAACCCCCGGCCATATCTCTTATTTGTTCTGTGTATATCCCTGCTCATCATTGTGAAACTTACCAAATATGCGTACCATTGTGTAGTATTGTGTTAAGTTACTATCTATTAATCGATTTTATGTTTGTTAATGACTTTAAAATTTAATACATATACGCAAAGCACTTTGCTATGCGGAGGCAGACAACCATTTTATAATGTAACTTTTTGATAAAGTGCCCTTATTTACAAAATATTTGTCTCGACTCAATTCGAGATCATAATATTCGACTAAGATTTTATAATTAAAATTCAATGTATACGTACATTGTGACTAGCATTAAATTTAAGAAATGTAAGTAAAAGGGTAGATATTAAATAAAATAACGTCAGGCATTCTTAAAGAAAAGCTGTAATTTAACAAGAATTGCGCCTCTGTGTAATCACATTTAAATAACATCATTATAAGAAAAGGCAATGCACTTGGCCAATTCCGGCGCACGTAAAGCATGCTTATTAAAGCTGGCCAAATACCAGCACAAAGAGAAAAAGGGCAATAAAAGATAATTTTATAACATGAAACTGACTTCTTAATTGAATCACAGAACATCCGAAGCATGCGCCCTGCCTGAGTAAAATATTATGGAAAATATACAAACGAAGTCACGTCTAGTTTATCAGACAAGACTAAATAAAAAATGAAGGCAATGGACTGTTGCAATATTTTTATGATTTGTTTTTAACTCGGTTTCTACTTCATATAACTGATTAAGATAAATTTATTAAACATGCATTGTTTCATGTTCAATACACTTTAGATATGTAAGATAATAAATTAATTATGGAAAAATAACATAAAAATAGGATCACGTTCATCCTTTTTCATACCTTCCATCTAGATAATAATAACATTTATTAATCAGTCATTTATATATAATAATTTAGTTATGCATTTGTCTTTTAAGAGAGAGGTAAGTAGATGAGTAGCCAAATCACATAATTATATTAAGCTCTAGCAGGCAAAGTCGGTGATAGATAACAACTATTCGTACGATATCTCTGTACGAACATGTAATTTGCATTTTAAACTTATGATATAAGTCTATCTGTGTCCCAATATCGTACTCGAGTACTTTAGCGCCACAGATAATAAAAAATATTATTAATCTTTTTGTTTTGTTAGCTCATTCGTTACTTTTATTGAATTTGCAGGTTTTGTATATTTTATGAGACGTAAACACGCCGAAATTATATTGTTTTTAACCTGGTCAGAGTTTAAAAGAGACGGTTTATATATATATATATCATATATTTTGTTCGCAATTTAATAAATTTATTTTAAAGTACAATGTCGTCTCTTTGACTATGAAGCTTGAGTTATTATACTATTGATGTAGTTATAATCGGACTTTAAGTGAGATAGTACGGCATTCAGACTTCAGTGAGTGAGTATTCTGAACTCGCACGTGTAATAATTATGTTCATTAACCCCGCGACCACGTTTCACATATCGACGTGGAATTGATATTGAATAATATAGGCTCATTATTAAATGTATGAATGCACTTTGCCATAATACTGTCGTATACCTAAGTGTACCTAATTCACTATTGAAAGGCAATCTACATAGCCCGATGATCAAAACCATATATGTAATATATGGTTTATTATTATATAATATAGGCTAAGTAAACAATACTGGAAAATGAAAACAAATTTGTTGTAAACAGTATAAGATATATTTGTGTACCTATATCTAATAATAAATTAAAAAAGACGCGGATTTGACTTACTTATTTTATTATAATTCAAAAGCCTCTTTACAAGAGCCTAGTTTTTGAAAGCAAGTTTAAAACCAAGATAGCACTATACATGCTACAAGACTAACTATCAAACAGGGTTTATGATCTAAAGTATTTATTTGAGATATGTATTCGTCAACACGGTTCGATCAACCTTAAAATGTGTGACGTGACCTTGTTAGACGACATTTTGGTCGATTTGAATGGTTTGTCCGGCTGTGTAGAATACCTTAAAATCCGTCAACTAATAAATGTTGTTCAATACATTTTTGCTACTCGAGCAAATATCAAAACAATGTGTAAGTACATTTAAGCACAACGTTTATAATGTACGGCGTCACATCTTTAAAGTACCTACTCCGATTAATTGTTGCAACAAATGCAATCAAAAAGAGTGCGATAAAGATTTAGTCATGTTTTATTGTTGTTATAATTCAGTCTATATTAAAAAAATAAAGTGTTTTCGATTATAGTGTTTCATTCATTATATGCTGTGCGTTTTATTTATCTCTGCAGTTCTGCGAATTATGCACGTACCCATTGTTCATACCAGGAGCGAGTATATAAGTTCTTTACAAAAATGTCTTCAGCTTTAATCCTACTTCTAATAGTTTACAGAATGGATCCAAAAGAAGTGCATTGTGTAAACAAATAACTTATAAATATTTTTTTTAATGATTTAATATTAGTTTGGCGTCTTGCTTACGCGAATTGCCTAGCTAGCAGAGATCATTCAAATAATACGAAAATACATATGACTGAGTAGGTAAGGTACGTAAAAATAAGACTATGCTTGCGAAAACTTGAACTATTTCAATACGCTGCGCTGTTCAAATATTAGTTATTACTAGAAACGGTATAGTATAAGGTACGAAATGTCGCGTAGGTAAACAAGAGCGCTGTCAATTGTGAGGTTCTGGTTTCGAGTAATGGACTCTGGTGGAAAATTGGTAAGTATAAGTTACACCTGTAATGGTAGGTATAAGTTACACCTGTGATTAAACCCTAATTAGTAGGCTATTAAAAAAAAAGACGCTCTAAGCATATACGTTCAGCGCGGAGGTGAAATCTGTTTTATTACTAGTAAACCGAAACTCTAAAAATAACAATAATAATTTTATTGTATTTTAAGCAGTCTACGCATATATTTAAAATTTTGTTTAGTTGAATTCTAATAAATATTTTAATAATCGTTTGTTAGTCATAAACACAAGAATACGCAACTTTTTTTTACTTTTTAGTGCAGGCATACATTTTTTTTGCTTCAGAATAAATGTTTTTCTTTTGTTCAAATATTAGTTTATTTCTTGATTTTTAAAGAATCTGAAATTCGATAACGAAATTCCACTACTAGGAAATATTTTATTTGTTTGAATATGGGTAGACCAAACACTTACGTGTTTGACACACGCTGCTCATATGAGACAGCGCCGTTTAAATGAGACAAATGAAGGAAAGGAGTACGCGTATCTCAAAATAGGAATTCTATCTCCAGGGCTATTTCAAAAGAGACTTGTGAGGATCGCAAGCATAGGCTTTCGACAATGCGGGCTTATCTGAAAAATGTTTTGAATAGGGAAAATATCGAAAAACGTACTCACCGTGTCGGCTTCATTCACGATCGTCTCTCGAATGAGACGGAAGACCAACGTGCCCACCGCCTCGGCGAGATCCACGATCGTCTATCCAATGAGACGGAGGAGCAAAGTGCCCACCGACTTGACGTGATCCATGATCGGCTATCTAATGCAACGGAGAGCAATGTGACCACCGTCTCGGCTTGATCCATGATCGCCCATCCAATGAGACGGAGGAGCAACGTGCCCACCGACTCGAATTAATTCACGATCGCTTAACAAACGAAACACCAGAAGCTCGTTCCATTCGACTTAGTGGAATGCGACAAGTCAGCCATGTTTGTAGGGACATCGCAAATGAACAATCTTTTGAACCGGCTATTAATATTTTTGCTGATGTACCATGCGCCGTTTGTAAAAGAAGTATTTATCCACAACAGCGTTCCAATTTACCAGCAGGTATGTATAATACACTATTACCTGAAAAATGATTGCTTTAGGTTCAATAACTACGTGCTCTCGCTGTAACAATAATATTAAGATGCATGCATACCGCAGATGTACCGCCTGAATTAGCCAATTTGACAAGCATTGAAGAACGGTTCTTAAGTCGCATCGTACCATTTTAAAATATAATTAAACTTAATAATCGTTTCAGTCAAAATTCGCAAACCCTGAGTACCTTGCTGTAACAAATCTTATAATAATAATAATATAATTATAAACATTTATTTCAGATTTTAATCCATATTTTGTTAGTGACAATTACTTAAAAACTATGTTAGTATATACAATTATTAAAACTAATTCATCTATCTTCCTGCTGCACCGGCCTGCCGCTATGCCTACGGGTCCAGTGCCACAGGAAGGGACAGGCAGGCCTATCTCTGATCACCTTCAGGATACTGTTGTTGCTCCGGCGAATCCTTTGCATTAGAGATGCTGTCCTCTACTGCATTATAGTTTCAAAGCTATCTGTATGCGCCTGCGCAAACATGCCTGACGCACTACAGAATCGCCGGCGCCTCAAAAGCACCCTGAAAGCGTTATTATATTGCACGCGAAGAGCGTTGTAGGCGCTCTGAGTATATCTAACCCACAGGCTGCTCGTGTACAACGTCTGGCAGAATGCTTTAAAAAGAGTGATATTCACTTCTTTTGTACAACATGCAAACCTGAGAGCCAGCATATTACATCGGACCGACAACACTTTCCGCTCTCTCTCAATATCCTCATCATCCTCGAGCTTCTCAGTTAATATGTGTCCCAAGTACTTAAATTTTTGTATTCTATTGTATTTTTGTATTGATACCCCGTAGAGCTATACAGGGGGCACTGATCTTCGTTTCTTTGCACTTACTTGGCACTAAACCAAAACACCATGGCTACACTCTTATTCACATTATATAGGAGTCCATGTGCTATAGCGTAATTTTCACATACCCTAAGCAATTGCCTTAAGGCATCGCTCAAGGGGCAGAGCAGACACATATCGTCCGCATCGATATGCTGTTCAGTATATTTCCATCAATGGAGCAACTAATACTTGTGCTGCTGAGCTTCTCGATCAGCTGATCGACATACAGGCTGAACAGTGCCGGTGAGGTGAGCCCTCCCTGCCTCACTCCACACTCCAGCCCATATACTTGAGAAGATCTTAGTCCAAGACTTATTTATATATAATAGACAAAATTTAGTATCGCAGTACTCGAGGAAACCAATTATAATGGTCACATAGACAATGACAATTCTACCGATGGATACCCTAACTTAAAAAATGCACTATTAAGTTTTTCCAGAGAACACTCTAATGGGATACTTACAGCAAACGCTATCTCGATAGCAGTACATTGCAACTTTATGTTTGATTCTCATATGCGTGGTCCTAAGGGGGCTACCGCTCCCATAAATGGTACCGCTTGTTGCATGCGATTTAGTGAACTGGATGAGAGGAACGTTTCGACTTCTAAGGTTTTATAGTGATGAAACTAGTATTTACAATAACATTTTTGATCGTTATGTATTACGCCCAAACGAGTTGGAGAATTTAAGCCTTGCGATAATTGCCGTCCATTTTGAAACCGTCTCTAACACGACTTGGTTAGAGGACAATGGGAATGCCAAACTGAGAGACAAAGACATTACGCCAGTGAGGTATATCAGATTGCAGGATAATACGAGAATGCGTGTAAGAAATAAGTCAGCAGTAGATATTACGTACCCGTTATTATACAATTAATAGTGACAAAAAGTTTTATAGTATGCCACATACCATTTCGTAATGAAGACGAGTTATTGTTAGATAATGAAACCGCTGAAGACTGTTTTATAAGACACCAAAGAGATCTTTGCCCATTGCAGGGTAACGTAAGCGCAGAACAATTTGTTCATGGTGAACTAATTATTCAACAGGCTGTTGCACAAGCTACCGCGCTTACTGCTGCTCGTGAAACCAATGTTGGCAATGCTTCCATGTTCTGTGTTAGTGAACAAATCGTAAATGACTATGATAACTTTTGTGAAGACATGGAAGAAAGAGCCGTCATGTCGGACGAATTGTTCCTGGGAAGCATTCGAGAATATGCAAATTTTTGCACTTTGACTTGTCTACTTTGATCGGACTCTTCAGCGTCATATCAAAAGTTGTATTATAGAAATAGTAAATTTTGTAATAATAATTACCCATTGTGTGTGTTACCTTGTTGAGGGAGATTAACAAAATCATACTGCGTTTTAAAATATGTTTAGCGCCATCTATTGGGTTTTGGAGTAAATTAATTTTAGTACATTCATGATTCAACATCACAAACCGCTATAGCGTTTCTGTGCCATCTAAAAGTTATTTTTGTATCCCTCGGGAACAGTATTTATTTTCTGGATGAAAGATGTCTTGTGTCCTTTTCTATACTCCTGACAACGTGTGTGCGAAATATGTGGATGATCGGTCTAGTCATCGATCAAATGTACCATAGATGCACGTTCTTGTACTAAATCGTACCCAAATGTCTCCGAATTAATGTGTACTTATAATTATGTTTACTCGTTCGACTATTTAAAAATAGTCTTATAGTGAATATAAATTTAACTTAATATAAACCTTAACACTTAGTGATAGTGTCGTAATACTTATGACAAAGTATCATAAATGTTTTCTTCATTCTCTCACTACGGTAAAAATATCATCATGTAAACAAAACATTCTGAAATGAACCTTATAGTAATGACTATTAAGTGCAAACTCTTCGCAACAATTATGCGAGTGTTATTATTTTGACTATAGGCATATGATATTCTTACCGCTCGGAACATAGAAAGAAGGAATGATTGAGCCGTTATTCATTTTACTTATGTAATATATTTTTTTAATCTTTGATTGGACGTGTAACTAAATTTACGTTATTGAATGACAACAGTTTGATAATAAGCTATTGTTATATTCTTTAATTTTAATAATCAAATTATAGTAGGTAACTGTAAGGAAGACGTTATATAACTTTATAAAAAGCAAGCATATAATATATTTATATTAAAGTAGGCCAATCATTTACAATAGGTACTAATAATTATGCTCACTTTTGTACATTAATAATAATAAATAATAAATATTCTATCACATACACACAACACCATCTAGCCCAAACTAAGCAGAGCTTGTACTATGGGTACTAGACAATGGATAAACATACATATATACTTTTTTTTTGTAAATACATACATATTATACGTAGAAACACCCAGACCAAGACAAACATCCATGTTCATGCACACAAATGTTTGACTTGTGCGGGAATCGAACCCGCGACCTCAGGTGTAGCAGTCATTGTATTACATGTTATTTAAAATATTTGTATGTGTGTTTTCTATGTAGTTTCAATAAATAATAATAAAACTATATACTCGTAGATGGTCGAAATATCTAACAAAACTAGATATATTTTACCAGGATACTTTTGTTGATGTAGATTAGTAGTAAAAATATAAATTTTTACTGTTCTATCGTTAAGGAAGGAACTAGGTAAAAAAATGAACAACTTTACTAAAATAATGTTTTATGTACCTTTAAACAGTATCAACTTATTTAACAATTGCCGCTTAAACCGATCTTTTGCTTCTGCATTTGTCAATTTTGTCGCGTAGTGTATACATACGTCAATATATTTTTCAATTAAAACTTTTATTAACGTTACCTTATGACGAAGATTCGGTGATTGTACTTGGCAGCGTTCGTCTATCCCGATGAATACATTGGTATGGTTAAATTGTAAAAAAATATTTAGAAAGGCAGAAATTAAATAGTAGTAATGTTCAATAATAGTAGTGTTAGTTTCTAAATTTTGTAATAACAGTGTTATAAAGTAAAATAAACAAGGCGACAAGATCCGTATAAAGTGTTTAATTTCAAGAATAATTAAAAAAATATAATTATATAATGATAATAATTTACTTATAACATTACTTAGTACCTGAACAGTATTTGAAGATTTAGGTGTTTTATTATTTCTATCTAAATTTAAATTTAATGTAGCTTTCCCCGATGTGGATGTAGATCCTATGTTTACTGTCAAATGGGGCGTTATTGCATTCACTTCAGATTGCACTATTGACTCTTCTTGCTATAAAAATAACGAAAACAATAGTTAATAAATCAATCGTATATAAAATTATCTAATTTAACATAATTTTAAAATTAATAGGCATAATACTTTACCTGTATATTCGATACGGCTATATTTTTTAGTTTATTAAATCTTTTCTTAGTTACATATATATCTTCTTCATTAAAATGCTCTGAACAAATTATGCTAGAAGTATTTGGTTGGTAAAATTCGTCATCTCTATCTCGAGCTTATACGTCTCCCCTTCGAATTTCATTTTGTGGAAAGCTAAAATAAATTAATACAAATATTATATTAATTATTTAAAACAACTTATAACGACTCCATGCTATTTCATATGGACTTGTTCCAAAGTAGTGGTGTCGATTCGCTTTCGCTTACGGGCAGCGCACTCAAGAGTGAGCGGGACAGGTGCGTAATACATCCATTTAAATTTAAACGAAAATATTTTCAAATATATTATTTAAAGTGTATATATTCATCAAAATATAATACCTAAATATTTCATAATAAAACTATACTTACCGAAAGTACGGACACTCCATCCTATTTTTGCACTTTTAGAGTAGTTCTTGCATTTTTCACTATACACTTTGGCATCGTGAAACGTCACACTGTTAGCGCGGTCGTAAAGTGACTGCGAGCGAAACTGTGCATACAACTGGTTTATGCACAGTTTGGATGGCGCCGTTTTTCGAGCGACGATCGTGCATCTATAGTATATTTGATCGATGGGTCTAGTAGCTAAGGCGTGAAAGCGTAACAAACTAAAAAACAAACTCTCATTTGCTTTATAATATTAGTTAGGATAAAGTACTGGTTAGTCGGGGGATCCTTTGGTGTTAAGAAATAAAACTCGAAGTGGACTGTGTAAATAATTATTTAAATACTAATAATATGTAGGTACAAGATCATCGTTGCTGGGAAATAAATATAAAACTATGTATGTGTAAATTAAGAGCGCGAGCGCGGGTATCCGTTGTAGCATCGGTTCGGTGACTGCCGGGGTCGGTGGCCAGCTCATGGCCACCAGTCGATCGCGATGCCTCTCTCGCTCCGGTCCGCTCGGTTCGACAAGAGCGCGTGTTGAATGAAGGGTTTAACAGTACTGTTACCAACATAACCTAACCTACTTTTAAGCGAGCGAAGCCGCGGGTACAGTTAAATTAGTACAATTATTTATAGGGTGCTTACACAACGTAGATGGAATTTGGATTAATTGTGGGATAGACGGCAGTGTCATTAACTTAGCCACGCAACGCCAAGCAAAGGCACACACGAAAGAGTCCTTGATATTATGACGAAAATAACGTAGGTACGCTGACGATTTGTTATGTGACGGTACCTAAGTATTGAAGGTCTACAGAAGCTAATATTCAGATTCAAGAGATTCAAAGGGTGCCGTAAAATGAGACTAAAATTAGTGTGACAAAGACTAAAGTCATGATAACCAATCGGTCATCCATACCAGTATCCCGCCTGAATATACCGCTGGTGCACTTGTACATTCAGTCCATTGGCGAATATAAAGCAAGTCGATCTTTTAATGTGTTTAGTAAAACATCTAAAGGAGACCTTGACTTCGTCACCAACAGCATGAATGGCGCCGCCTCAGCAGCTTTTGGAAAGCTACGTGTAGGTATTCCGCTTACGTGACGTCAAGCTCGGGACATAAATCAGGGTTGTTGTCTATTGGCTATTGTCTTGCCCAATATACTATTACGTGCTGAGTTCGAGGGATAAGAATGTAAAATAATATTAACGACTAAAAAGTTTTATTCTAGCACAAAATTAAATTTAAAACAACAAACACTATCTCACTGTAACTGCCTCAAACTCCGTAGTATTTTCACTTCTTTTGAAATAAGATTGTAAACTGACTCAGCGAGCGCTGGCCTTCACCTTTTATACGCGGTTAAAGCGTTTCCGGAGTTTTCTAGAAACATCATACACGGTACGTAACAGTACGAAGATTCGAGACTGTGCCAGCGTTCTCTACTCTTCTCGTACCGACGAAGTAGTTCCGTAAGACTTCAATAGATGGTGCTGTAATAAATTATTAGACGGAACTCCCACAATGCCGAGAGATGGCACTGGCTGTAACAATATGTGTGGTGTCTGTTCCGTTGTACCATGCACACGCTTGTCTAATACCACTTGAGATGTCTTCGCGACATTTTGAACATTATATGGTCTGACCGTGTCAGAAACAGATGTTCTCGGGCGTGCTAATATGTGCGGGCTTTAAGCCTATTCCAAGCGAAGACAGCTGCGATGGTGTTGGCACAATGCCCGAAAAAAGTGTGGCTCAGCGTATGTTTTATTCAGAAAAAGCAAACGCCAGTTTTTAATATATAAAAATGCGTTGCAAAGATATGGAGAGTTGCAGAATTGTGTCTACAATGTGGGAATCGCAGCACTACCAGTCGCCCTGAATGAAGATATTCACGAAGGTGTGATCTTGATCTAATACTGGACCATTCAAAAATTAAACCGCTTTCGAACAATAATTACAATTAAATAAATGGCATCTTTATGTGAAGTAATTGTCATAGTATAGTTACGGCAAAAATCTGATACATTAGTCATGCGTGGATGCACCAATATGACGGATATGGATGTCGTTTCCGAAATCGACATTATGATCATAACCCTGAATATTAGGTATACGAATGAATATATATTATGTTTACTCGTTTTGTAGTTATGAGCAATTTCTAAAGCTAATGCTTTTTATGAAAAATCACGCGTTACGTCGCGAGAAATTCTAAATTGTAATAATATAAGGATTTTGTAATAAATAAAACCACATAACTTGAAAACTCAACTATTTTATTGCTATCAATTGCATTAATTTTGAACATGACCTGAAGTCTCGTTTCATCTGACAGACGCAATGTTGCTCGGTAAACAACAACGTCTTACTTTACTGTAGGCGTGTTATCTTTATTAAGCAGATCAGACTACTTCACCACTGGGCATATAAAGCGATTTTTTTTTAATTATTCCATGGCGTCACCGTACTTATTAGTATTCGGTCGTGGAGTGTAGGGCGCGGGCAACGGCTGGGAGCGCGTCACTACCGGTGCGGAATCCGTCCTGCAACAAGTGACCATGTCATTACTATAAAAATTGTTACTCCTTAGGACACAGTAGAATTTCATAACAATATAGACATATCAGACAAAAAAGCTGCGCATACAATATAAATTTGTGTATGCAATTACACATACGAGGGTGCGTTTTTAAGTTCGCGGAATGGAGGGTATGGAAGGTGGTGGGGGTGCTTGTTTAGTCACTAACGTGTTTAGCAACTAATAATTAGTATATATACCGAGTATTATCATAATGAGGTCATTAGTCTTTGAACTATCGTCCCTCAAGCAACTCAATCTGGAAGAAATTGTGAAGTATGGAGAAAATCGAGTTCCGCGCCGTTATAAAGTTCCTTACCAAGCAAGGAAAAAATGTTCAAACCATTTTGGAAGAGATGTCATCTGTATACGGGGACTCTTGTCCAGGAAAAACCATGGTATACAAGTGGCACAACCTCTTTAAGCAAGGCAGGGAATCAATTGAAGACGATTCCCGGCCTGGGCGGTCTGTTGAGGTCACCACTCCAGATCTTATCGAAAAAATCGAAAAATTAATATTGGAGGATGCACGTTTGAAGAAAAAACAAATCGCAGAGATGGTTGGAGTATCTGAAACGACCATTTTCAAGGTTCTCCATGATCATCTCGGCATGACAAAAGTCAGTGCAAGATGGGTGCCTAGAATGCTCACACCGCCTCAAAAACAGAAGCGCGTCGAGTGTTCGCGTGCGTTTTTGAGCCAGTGTAATGAAGACAAGGATGGTTTTTTGGAGCGAATTGTTACTGGGGATGAAACTTGGGTTCATCACTATGAACCTGAGTCTAAACAAGATTCCATGCAGTGGCATAAAAAGAGTACACCACCGCCTAAGAAATTCAAGGTGTCGCAATCGGCGGGAAAGCTCATGGCGACAGTTTTTTGGGACACAGAAGGAATTTTGTTGGTTGATTACAAAGAAAAAGGTGTTTCCATAACCGGAGAACACTACGCTTCAATTTTAGAGCAGTTAAAAGAGGCAATCAGAGAAAAAAGAAGAGGAAAATTGACCAAAAGTGTCCTGCTCTTGCACGACAATGCTCCTGTTCACAAGAGTCGAGTTGCGTTGGCTGCTTTGCACAAGGTGGGCTTCGATATCATTGATCACCCACCTTATAGCCCAGACTTGGCTCCCAGCGACTATTATCTCTTTCCAAATCTGAAAAAAGAGCTTCGAGGAAAGAAATTTTCAACCGATGAAGAAGTGAAGGATGCAGTTTCGGCGTATTTTTCAAAGAAAGACAAAACATTTTTTTATGAAGGTATTCATAAGTTAATTCATAGATCTGAGAAATGTATTAGGGTTTCAGGTGAATATATTGAAAAGGCAAAATAATTTTGTAATATTATTTCATCCCCTTCTATTCCATTCCGCGAACTTAAAAACGCACCCTCGTATAAGATTATTATTTTCATATTATTATTTAAATTATACTTTTGTAGAATGTTGGTATTACGTTAAGGCAACAAGGTGTTAGTATTATTTTAAGATATCTTTAACTTTAAAGTTAATATGAATTAGTGTATCCTTTTAAAATAATAATGCGAATACGTGGGAATAGACTAAAACTGGATATCATCTTATATAGAGCTCTCGTTTTTAAAATTATAGCTGTACTATTAACTTCATTTCACGATGTTGCCTTTATACAAAACCAGCAAAACAAGTAATTAATACAAATTATAATATCTAATAAGCGGTCGGCACACTAGCGCCAATTGATGATTGTGGCGATTTACAATATGCCGTGTGTGTTATTGAAAGCTTCTACCGTTAAAACGTACCGCTAAAGCAACATATACATTACAGTTAAATAGAGTAAAGCCTCATTTACACAAAAAGGATTGTCCAAACGCGATTATCTTAAATCCAAATTCACTATACGAATCTTTGCAATCATGGGTTTATATTTCTGGTAAATCTTCATCATTTAGTATATACTAAACGAGCAGTACATGATATGTGACAGATGTAGCTAAAGTAAACCTGCATACATACAGATGAACCGAGAACGACCGCAAATTATATATCAAAATAAATTCTAGCACGTAGTTTTTATGTTGTTTGCCAACTGCAATGAACACGATTGTATTAAATACTATGTAATGTATTTTGTTTTTTATACATAATGTATATTATATACTTCTTATTTTAACCTACAATCCAATACATTAAAGGATAATTATTGATTGCAAGGGCTGGAACTCATTCTTTTATTTTATTCTAGGCAATCGTATACTTGCATAGCAAGAATCTGACGTTAGGATTCTGTTAAGATCTTTTTGTGTATATTAAAGGCTTTTGAGAGTTACAATGGAGCACTGTAATTGTATTTTATATTAAGTTTTGTTGAATAAGAATACTTGAGATATTACCAAACTACAGAATTATACACATATCTACAATAATTATTATGATACAACTATTATATATATTAACTTGTCAATACAAATTGTTGTGATTGTCATGCACTTGTCCAGATTTCGCTTCGGTTCAATATTTTACAGAGTGGAGTATGTATGACAAATTATCTTATTACACTTTGGCAAGTAGGTGTATATTATGACAAATAATGCGCTGCGCTGTTTCATTGAATGGCGCTACCAGATGGAGTTATAATAACTATAGTTTAACAGTCGAATGATCATGCTATGCACTTTTATAGTGGGTTACATGAAGAATATTCAACTGAAGTGAGATCGGACTAGCGACGGCCTCTATAAACATGAATTACTATAGTCTATCCAGCGAGACTTGGACGACTTGACGAGATTGGAAAAAGGTCTCGACATGCATATTGCGGGCTTTTTAACAGTGTCATAGAATCTTTGCCGTTGATTCTCAAAGTATTTATGTAAGCCTAGCCTAGCCAGATATCGTGGCAACCAAGGGACCTTCACTTTACTATGTTATAATTAAGTGAATATAAATCTTTAGTGCAGCTTTATGCACATGTAAGATCGTAAACTGCTGATTGAAGTACACATACCTACATATTTATCTATTCTATATATTTGTAAGGTCTATTTTCGTCATATTAAGACCGTCACCCATGTATATACATTTTTGTGAATTCTATTTTATACTAGTGAGATATTTCTTTTTAGTATTAGCACACAAAAGTATTAATGTCTTGCCACCAACCAGTAGCCTACCACCGAAGATGGTAAGCATTAAAAGCTGAGATTATGACGACAACCAAGCGACCTTAATGCAAATAGATTAAGATATTTTTGAGGTCAGCATTGTGGTTCAACAAACACAAACCGAATCAGAAAATGTGTATGGCAACACTAACAATTGGTATATTTTTTTAATAATAATGCTTTTTCTATATTTAGATTACAGTGAACGGATTTGTGAGTGAACGGATAATACATTTCGTTAGTGTGACACGATCTTATAATACATATCAATTCTCATTGGATAGACTAAGTGCAACAAATGGAAATTTTACATTGCGTTGGCGCACCGCACGCCACTCTGTCTGGAATGTTCTCTCTACATGCGTTGCTCCTATTAGTTTCGATGGAAGCAAATGGTTTCCATTACCTGTACCCAGAATATGATTGTGTAAATATAAAGTTAAATATTTATCAACACCATATATGGAAAGGCAAGAAAAGATCCTAATTATTTAATAATAATATTTTAATATTTCTTGTCAAATTTGTCTGATTAGTTTTGAACTCTGTTCAGATCCGGATACGTTCAAAACAGTGTGCCGATTTCGGTGTCATATACATCGCAATGGTGTTCTTCTAAATCCTAACTAATATTATAAATGGGAATGTCGGTTGGTTTGTTTGTTACGCTTTCATGTCTTAACTGCCGATTATCATGCAATGTCGTATATACGTTGTCAGGGATACAGAAAACGACATAAGGTACCAGGAAACTACATTGCCCAACGACGCCGCGGGCAAAATATTGTTATAAAATGAATAAACATCAAATGTAAACATGAATCGCATTTGATTTCACATTCATAAGACTGAATCGAAATGTATTTTGAACGCATTTTATTATGAGAATATGCATTCTGGGGTTTTGATTAGTGCACGTTTGCGCTAAATGCGTTATTAGAAAAATATAAAGGGCATCGAAAACATTGTAAACAAATTCTATATACTCAGGTCCTTTTTGCGTCAACTATGTAATATATGATTTGACTTTCTTTTTATTGCTGCTTGTATCAGACGAACCAGATACCCATCTAATCTCAAGAGGCCCAATCAATCAATCAGCCCATTGCAGTCCACTGCTGGACATAGGCCTCTCCCATTTTACGCCACAACATCCGGTCTTCCGCCTTCCGCACCAGTCTGACCCAGCTACCTTTTTCAGGTCATCGGTCTACCTAGCCGGGGGGCGTCCTACCTTACGTTTACCAAGTCGCGGTCTCCACTCTAGGACTCGCTTGCTCCAACGGCCATCGGTCCTTCTACAGATATGGCCAGCCCATTGCCACTTCAGCTTGCTTATTTTGCAAGCTATGTCGGTAACCTTGGTTCTTTGACGGATAACCTCATTTCTAAGTTTATCCCTCAAAGTAACTCCTAGCATAGCTCGCTCCATAGCCCGCTGGATGACTTTAAATTTTTGGACTAGCCCCACCATGAGTGTCCACGTTTCGGCACCGTAGGTCATAACAGGTAGGACGCACTGGTCAAAGACTTTGGTCTTCAAGCTTTGCGGTAAAGGCGATGAGAAAACCTGACGAAGCTTACGAAACGCTGCCCACCCCAACTGGGTTCTCCTGTCGATTTCTTTCTCGAAGTTGTTCCTACCAAGTCGAATCACTTGTCCAAGGTAGACATACTCTTGAACAACTTCGAGCACCGACCCATCGACGTAAATCGGTCTCGGCATAACGTGTCTATTAAACATGATCTTGGTTTTATCCAAGTTCATGCCGAGACCAACCCGTCGCGAGGCTCCATTTAGGCTGTGCAGCATCCCGCTAAGCTGTTCCAGCGAAAAGGCCCAAAGATGTCACTAATTTTAGGTATCAAATAAGCAACGATATATTGCCTAAGCCCCATTATTTATTATCTTAGTTACCCTATCTATACATAACAGGACATACAGAACCATACATAATACTCGTCAGGGATAGATCTCAAGCCGCAGCCTTACGTGAAACACATAGATAGCAACCAAGCACATAGCCTGTCTGATAACTATTGAGCACTTTCAATAGTACGGGCTATAAATACGCGTTGTCCCTTTGGCCAAAGAGGTAGGAGCAGGCAAGGGACCGCGGAGATGATTGGACCGCCGCGCACTGTAAGAAAATCGCAGTCTAGCGGGATTTAATTCCTCATGATATGGCACCCATTAATTTGATTGAAATAATTTATAATAAGTATTCTTATAGTTTTATAAAACCATTTCGGTTTAATTTTTTAATTTTATAAAGTGAAAATACAGAAAATAGACATATTACTCGTTTGTTGTGGGCAGGGAAAGCATTGACAAATCTTCTGGCTCCAACGAATTAAATTATAGTCACCCATTTATTAAACCGCTGAAATAAACGAAAATGTATCATAATTCAAGGCACTAAGGTTTTTGATGCAACAAAGGCAATAATGTTAGATTTATTGTAATATACCCATACTATCCGCGCACAATAAGAAGAACTAATTCGTTTAATTAAAATATTTAAGTACATAAAAGTAACATTTTAATGATTATATTATTATTACGATTTAATAATCTAATTGGGATGTTTGAGGTGGTGCGTTATATCTGTGACATGTTGTATAGCAAGTTTGCGAGGAACACGACAGTGTCGATAAAGCAGTGCAAATGTTGCCATTAATCATGGTAAGCATGAATACCGGTTTCACAAAAATAAGAACGTCATCCATATGAACAGTTTCTATTTAATGTTGTATCGAGTTGATCCCTTGTTTTGTTAATTCTGTAATTTGCTTAGTAAAATTATGTTTAATAAGTCTACAGAAACGTGTAGACGAGGGGGCAGAGTTTTGCCATACCACCATATTCTTATTTTCAGTATTCAAAGTCATTTGAATAGGCACCATCGAAATGCTGAAGAGATGTTCGTCACACTGATTTTCAGATGTAAACTAAACAGAAGTTTACATCTATATATCTGTTGTTGAGCTCCATCACAAACCCACTTAATCAGGTAGGTTAGTTCCATTACTCCAACTTTTAGAATTGCAATAGAATTTAACACATCTCTTCGGGTTAAATATATACGATTGATAGTATGATCCACTAAGGATCGAAGATTGCATTCTGCAAATGTTTCTGTGACAGTTTTCTCTAATGGATAACACTGTATTTTTACTTCCAGTATTTGGTCACAAGAAGGTAATAAGTTTTTAGACAGTTTATTCACCTTTTCACGAATTATATTACATTGTATTTTTGAGTTCTATCACAACAGTCTCGATAACCTATTACTCAATTACTCCAGGAAGACCAGCTTCCTGGAGTAATTGAGCTAGGTGATGGAATTCCTTGTAAAACACTTTCAGGCAAAGTAATATAAGTTCTTAACCAATTCATATTATTTTTTGAAAAACGGTCCCTTTGTCTTTTACATTTAGTCCAATTTACTTAAATTTGTTGGCATAGAGCTCTCAACAAACCCTTGATTTTATTTTAAGAACATTCAGATAAAGCTTCACAAGAATGACTATATAAAAAGAAAAGTATATATATATTTAAAATGAAAAATCTTGATCAAAACGATCGAAAATTTGCAATTTCTTTATTTCGACAGCCAGGCCGAAAATAAATAATAAATGTGCGGTTGTCGCAAAAATGAGCAAAGTTTGTGGGTTGTATCTGTTAGTTATGACTATCAGCCTTATTATGATGGTATATACTTTACTATATAATGCTATATAATTTGTTTTCGGATCCAATGAATATAAAAACATAAAAAATTTAGTTAATTTCGTGTCCTAATATAAATGGTTGACTTTAACAGATATAACCTATTATATATTGGACAAAATTAATATGTACTTACGTATTAAATACAAATACTATAATAAATAAAGTAAATAACACTGTTGACTTAATAATCACTTCGTAATCGTAATTCGCACAAATTAACGCTGCAAAACGCGCAATGAGTGTGATTCAAGTTTGCTGTCGATATAAACATTTCTAATATTTACGTTAATCTACCAATAACAAAAAAAATATGCCGTCGTTTTTAGTAATGGCTATGGAATAAATAGACCCCAATAATTAATAAACAAAACGATGTTCGAATTGTGAATTAAATCCCGCTAGATTACGATTTTCTTACAGTGTGCCCCGGTGCCTTCACTTACCACACGATAACACTACAAATATGAATAATTTGCGTGTGAGAGAACATGAGGACAAGAAATGAAGTTGCCTTTGCATCACATATACAAGTGTGCTACGTCAGTCGGGTTAGATGTCCCGAAATTGTTCGTTAAGCAGACAATGCACTACTACCTGTTATGCAATATATATCTTACAATACGCTGTGCATGTCGCTTCCTTTCTTAAAGAGTACAATCAGTGCTATGTTTAGTACTAATAGCGAGCTTAGTAAGTTTTTTACGACACCTAGATGCTTCCTAGCAATAGCATCCGCGAAAGGAACTTTACTATCTTGTCCAGGTTGCAGGACGCTCGCCTAACCGAGTCTTACCAAAACAAGGCTAATAATTATTGATGGTTAGATCCCTAGACAAGAAATATACGAGTCTTAGTTCATACGTACATATATGGTGTCGATGTTACTATTTACTAAAAAGTTATCTTAAAATAATTTTCTATAAAGTAATATTAAATAATACAAATTTTATTTCAATAATGTGCTTATGAGTAAGCAAATATTAATTATTTTTGTGAAAGCTGGAAGCACGGTGGCATATTTAAATGCTACCAGTGGAATTAACTTATGCAGTATTATACTAAGTAAAATTGATGTGAAGTGCAGTAAGTATATAATTATTTTCTCTCGATGTTGACAATAGTACGGGTCGAAAATGCATCGCGTTAACGATGTCAGAAGCACGCTGCAACCAGCATTTTACATTGATATATATATAACTAAAAAAGAAATATTAAACAGTTTAGACGGCGACTGATAGTTTGATAGACAGCTCGTCAATACTTAGTGATGGACATAATTTCGTATTTTCTGGCATTAGTCATGGGACAAACAGATTAGCAGTTAGAAAAGAGCAAACGATCCGATTTCACATTTAATTATGAAAGGAAACTCATGAGAAAATTAGCCAAGAGACATTCGCGTTTGCCATATGATGAGTTACGTCGTTACCTGTATGGATCCTGTTTATTGCCAGAATTTTCTTCTCTATTCTTTCGGCGTAAGTCGTCGTAGGATAGGTTAGGTCGCGCGGGTGCAATTTCGGGAGCAGCTGGGGCAATCGTACCTGTAAAATAAGATTATATTACAATATGTTAAAATGAATTTAGGTCATGAAGAATGTTGTGACAAGAAAGAAGAAATATGAAAAACATAATTGTAAATGTAATATAATATATATATCGTGGTATTGCGCTTAGCTTTGTAGTCAGTATCAAGTTCGATTGGTGTAAACAAATGTCAGTAGTATAAGCTTCTATTGACAGAGGCACCATGATGTTACTTAAATACCAAATAGATAATTTTATTAATAATGAGCTCAACCTGAAAATCGTATTCAAGTCTAGCGAACGAACTTATACATGAGCTAGCGACCACACCAATCTTTCAACGAAAGAGCTAGATCTACAGTCGGAGAAAATGAATACAGAAGTCCATCTTATCAAAAACAAGAATCTATAATGTACCATATTAGTAATGTAAATATATTTTTAATTACTATGCAGCTGTGCAAGGTAACTAACTTTATCAGTTAGAAGTTCCTCAGTAGAAAAACAGAGCCTAACAATATTATTGGTCGATATAAGCTCGTGTTCTAGCAGAAAAGGTGGCATAATAGGCTACTACTGACTTCTTCGAGGATAAGCGTATGTAAGTGTGTGTGTTACCCTCAGTATCCGCAGGGCGGTAGGCGTCCTCTGAGAAGATCGGTCGATCCGTGTCAAGGTCGAGGGAACTGCCCGGGCCCGCGTCTGAGTAGATGTCACTGGACTTCGCGCCGAACATCGTCGGCCCCTGACGCGATTTATTGCTAGTGCTAAAATGTGTATAGACGGTTTTAAAGACATTTGTTGCTTATGTAGATTTTCGAAATATCAAATATAAAAGAATTGCCTCTCAACGATCATCGAATTTGTCATAATTTAAGATTCATAAACTCGCATAGATCCTGCTTTATTTCAAGAACAATGCAGATGAATATTTTTATATCATTGTTTTTTCCCTATTTCAGGCATGGCAAATTAAATCGTCTGATACAAAAGTTGCTTATAATATTAATTAACATTAATAATACTGATTTTAATTAGGTCGATTGACGAACATTGGAGCCTACGTCCAGCAGCGGACGTCTGTCGGCTAAAATGTTGAACCTAATATATGGGAATTGAAAAGACAACGATTAAGTAGATTATAATCGGATTTTTTATAATTATGTCATATCCCTAGCTGCAAATTAAAATTGGGCCCCAGTTCTTGAAGCATCCCCATTCGATTTTAAAATAATTAATGCTTGCTTACAGTATGCCTTAACTTCTTGACGTATCTTTCTTTGTAATCTTTTTTAATTCAGCTCTAAAGAACTCAATAATCACACTCACCCCCGAACCTTGCCATCTCTCCGCTCGCGCAACAATTGACCGATGTAGCTGCCAGGAAGAGCCATGAGTTTCTCTGCACAAGCCTGCTGGTAGGACATCTTGCCGATGAAATAGCCAGCAATTACAGCTAGCGTCACCTTCGGGATGGCCCCGAACCGAGCGTTTGGCCGCAGATGTCCTGTAATGTAACACATACACAATTGTATGTAACATTAAATAATTGAATACAATGCGAATATTGGCAAGTCTGGATTTAGAGATATTGCTAGCGTCTGTAGGTCAGCCCTTATTCACGTTTTGAAATACTGGAAATTGGATAACTGGAATGCTAACAACCACAGAGCACAAAATAGTGTGCTCCAGGTTTCTATTAAAGACGTGAATGGTGATAATATTCCTGCCAGGAGAACTTTTCCAGCTAGTAGCTTCCATCTTCTTACGCGAATTTAACCGCTAGGTTATTTTTGAGGTTATTGAATTCTTGTATCCACCGCTATAAGAATTAATAAAGCCTGAGACTCGTGCTATACAAAGCTGGTAGCCTAGTAATCCTACTGGGTGACGGATATTTCCCCTTCCCGTCTTCGAACTATTCACATAAATACTACTTCTCCGATTTATTTCTATCGCAGAGTACTTTATGAACATTCTGAAGAGAGGTCCGGATCAAAGTGGGCAACCACATCCGTCACATTAATTATGCAGTCGACGAACTTGTGGCATGTTTGTCTAAGCATTGGTCACGTGTATAGTCAAAGGAATATTATGTTTTGGTGGCCCAAACATGTCGTTAATCTTGATGTATGAGCGAATAGTGGTAACAGCTACAATATGAAAACAGTAATGTAAATACAATATTAAATAATAATATATTGCCAACGCTCCCAACGGATCCAGGGCCAAAAGACAATGCTCTTTTCTTTGTACTTGACTTACGGCAAATTTATGATCTAAACGTTCAGTATTCGCCCATAAAATAGCAAGCACCACCTACCAACTACAGTTCTCGACGACGTTTCTGATTAAATATCCTGATAGAAATGTACAATGGTAAGTTATGCTACAACGTAGTCTCCTGCTTGACACGATACTAGCTGTTGCCGGCATCTTTCGTTCGTGAGGTTCATCGTGCATCGCAAGTGAGTGAAGTCTTTAGGTATAGTATAGCTTACAAATAGTGGAATTTTTGAGAATTGATGCTATGATACCAAATATTAACCTTTTCATAATATATTAATAGATTAAAGAATAAAATAAATTGATCACTGAATCTCTTTAGAGGCTGCCAAAAGGTCATTATCACCCATTACTATATTGTAATAGTCATAGATTTGCCCGGTACTTGTATAAACGTGCTTATGGATTTTATCCGTTTTTATATCCATCAACATTTGTGACAGGAGTGGTTGGTCTCAATGCCTTGCTACTAAGAAGGGAATTAATGCACTTAATTCATTATTACTTGTTGCTAAACAATAAAGTCATCAGTGCGGGAGTGCATTTATTTGTATGTGCGCGATAACTATTTGCGAGGCACTGGACGTCGGCTACGACGACTTCTCACCTGCCCACCAGCTTGGCGTTTTCCTCATGCTCGTAATAGCACTACCGCTATGGGGTTTACATAAATAAATAATTACTTACAACACAATCCGGATACAGACATATTCTGTGGCAAGCCGAGTACTATTAAAGCAGACGTGCTGCAATATTTAAATAAAAGATGTGAATGACATTGTTTAAAGTATTGTAAATAATAAGAATGACTTTTCTAATAACTCCACAATACTTGCATATTAATAATTTATTTGACTGTTTGACTTCAAGTATATTTGAATTGTTATTTTATAAGATAACTCTTATGTATTCAATGATTAATATATGTATGTGTATAGTAATATGTGTTAGTAATGTATAACTTCACAGCATACAAGCGATTTGGTTTTAGACTGTAAGTTTGTATTGCATATGTATAAATAAATGAATAAATAAATAGATGACACCCAAAGAATTAGCATGGATGAAATGGATCAGCATGGCATGTAATATTGCAAAATTATATACATCTAATATATTTCAAATTTTATTGAATCATCTTTGCATGCCTCAAAGAAACATGATTACTCTTGTTGTAATCCCTGTTGTTGTGAACATAAGCATAAGCTTAATATTTAAAGGGTGGTACAACGATGAAACAAGTGGGCGAGGATTCGATATCCATTGATAGCAGTACCGACGGCAACACGTTCATAATACAATAATTTAGTTTACCCTGAGGGATTTACAAGAATACTAGTAATTCGAAACAGCTAGAAAACTTTTAATAAAAACATTGGTATAATATTGTCTTATGTTTACGCGAATGTTATATATTGAAATTAAACTTTATACGGATTTTATCGCGTTGTTTATTTTATATAAAACACTATTATTACATAATTTTGAAACTTCAAACTACTATTGTTAAACACTTTTACTAGTTACTGTTTACTTCCATTTAAGCTATTTAAATTATACAACTATTTAGATTTAATTTTACACTTTCCCCGATGTTTCGGTTGCTTTTTCAGCAGCCATGGTCACGGGGAGACTAAGATAGTAGTTGTCTCAATGTTCCAGTGTAGTTATTTCAAAGTACCCGAACATAATTTAATCATTGATGTTTCTATTTACGCAGAATGAACTCAAAGTATCGTGAAGTCTAGCTGTGGTTTGCTTATTCTTGGGTTTGACTATTTGAATTACTGGATCCCAAGCTGGTGGTACATTCCAACCACCTTCTCTATTGAAATAAGGATGATTTTTGATTTCAAACGCTTCGCGAAGAATCCTTGGTAGGAATCAGTGTTCTTTAGCAAGAATCTGTGGTTTGTCAAATCTCAGGTAGTGGTTGGTCTCCTGTTGCACATGTTCACACACGGCAGACTTCAACGAGCATTGGTGTTTTACATCAGCTATGTGTGCCTAAGCTTCTCTTGGTTTGACCAATATAAGAGAGTCTGCAGTCCGTATAAAGTTTGTTTAATTTCAAAAAACAAAACATTGGTATTCGAGACCTGACAATATTCGCGAATGCAACTAAATCCGTCCTATCTATTATTATCCTTTATGGTTATAAATGTTAAATGGCTGCTACTCTAACGACACTGTTTTCTGTTGTATTTTATTTAGTTTATATTATTACATTTTATATGCTTAGTTAATTCTAAATGTATTTATGTTCTTATAGTTCTTATATATAGCTTACAATACCTTTACTCTAATGTGTTACCTGTTGACAAAAATCCGCTTATCTTCAGCTTGATGACAAAAAATAAATATATTGTCATAAATTTGTGTTTGTTTGTTTTAAAAGAAGAGTTTCACAGGATTCAAAATATTTTCATGCAAGTTTCATGAAGATTGGTTCAGCAGTTTAGCCATAGATATACATCATGACGCACAAACACAGTTATTGAGATTTATAAGTATAAAAGCATTAATTTGTCAGATATATTGTGTTTCTACTGATAAATACTTGGTAAAAACAAGACATTCACTTTTGCCATCATGTCAGCTCACATATTATGCAACTTTCACAATCTTTATAACTCAATAGTTATATTATTCAATAATTAATATTGTGAAATTGGTATAGATTACTTAACTCAAAACTTTTTTTTTATTTGGCTGAGATGTCTTACAGACCTTACTGATGGTAAGTGGCTTTAATAGACATACAGAAGAAGAATGATACTAATTTATCTAATGAGCTTCACAGGAGATCTATAAATTCTCTTAACAGCAGAACATGACTTATTTGGATGCTTAATCTCACATAGATATAGACTGTTGAAGTTTCGACTTGATTGACTATCAAGTCAAGTCAAAAATTATTTGTTGGTATATGTCACAAAGTAACATTTACGAAGGTGGGAAGGAAAGTTAGAGAGTTTACTACATAGTAAACTGAATCTACATTCAGGTTAGTTTCTAGTCATCATCCATCAAATTAGTATAAGTCTGTGAGAAAGGATTGCACTAGTAATTTTTTTAATTTCCCTATTTTTATAGATCAGCCTAATCTAAAATATATTTCTGTCTGAATTTGTGCATAAACAAACATGAAAAATTTTGAATACCAATAGCACTATGGGTCTTTCAACAAAAGATGATCAAATTTTCTTATAGCTCCATTTCTGTATTAGTTTAGAAACTTTTGTTTGCGCAATCTTCTGCAGTGTAACAAAGCATAAACCAGTAATTACTCTTTTTTTAAACTTCTTAACCATATTATATTTAAGGTAAGTGTAAGCATAGTTCATATATCAAGGAATCAATTTGTTTTCGCTATGGACTTTTAAAACTGGCAGATGTATCAAAAATTAAGACTCTATAGGTAAACATCTCCTTTCTTGAAATTGGCTTTAGAGTATTTCATATTTACAATTATTAACTAGCCAGTTTTAGAATACATACAGCTATTTAGACATAACAGGATTTCACCATATGTATAGCTAAGGGTAAATGCTGAAGCTACCAGGTATAAAAAAGACCATTTGAAAAGAGTGATGAGAGATCATAATGGCATTGATGACACTCCCTTCTAGATCACAAGCTGTTACTGAGAATTGCCTGAACGCATTTTTTCATCTAAATATTTCATCCAGACCTAATAATTGATAACTGTGCATGGCTTCACACATATTGATATAGTAATGAGGTAAATAAACCATTTTTTTAATCAACCATGGGCTAAATATGCACCTTAAACTGGATATATTTTTGTTTATAAAATGTTCAGTTATAAATATCATTGCAATCATAAGTTGTTTAAGTACAATTCCATGAAGTGAAAGCCTGTTTATTACTAGCTGTTACTTACAACGTTGTCCACATGGAATTTAACAATAAAGTGTTTGTTTAGTTCGCAGAGATTCATTTCTAAAATAAAAGTCTAAGTTACTCCTTATAACACCAGCTATCTGCCAGTGAAAGACCTGTCCAAATCAATCCAGCCATTTCAGAGATTAGCCGGAACAAACAGACAGACAAAAATTATTTTTTATAAGTACCTTATATACTTTCATATGCATTTAGTAAAAAGCTGTTATTTTGACTTTATAAACAGACATGTCAATTTTATTTATTTGTATAGAGTCACTAGCTGTTTACATAATTCTATAAAAGATGGCAATACACAAACACCATATTGACATGATTAGATAAGATGTAGATTTATATTTTTTCGTATTATGTTGATAAACAAAAATAATTAATCACTCTGCCATTATTTTGCATAAAAGAATACATATATTATATGTATAGTTAATAATAATAGTGTTCACAAGGTCGGGATTTAGTGTAATATGCCTAATCTTACAAATAGCTAATGGCTGTGATTTACTACTAGACAGCCAGAATGACAAATTGTTACAAATATTAAGTTGGAGTGTACTGACCTTTCTGTATGGCCAGATAGGTGCCTAAGCCACCTAATGTGGCGATGGGCATCGAGCGCTGCACGAAACTTTCGCGGTTGCACTCGCCCAGCACTCGCAGCTCATCCGGTGAGAATCTGTACTGCGACTGTACCAACACAATCGAATAGTTACGCACAGCATGAACCCGAAAATATACATAAAATGGAAAATAACCTTACCGGGTAACCTCCAGGACCGATCGGCTGCTCGCCTACCGCATCTCCCACCGCCATATTCTCCTGGTCCCCATAAGAATTAGGGTCCATCATTATTCTAATAATTACTTAAAATACATTAAGCTTCTACGAAATAGTCTTGTTACAACACAATGTTGTTAATGTGTAAATTCACTCGATCTCGACAATAATGACAAATGACAAGTGACAATAATGACAATATCAATCTTATCATTAATGCCATTTCTGATGACGTCTATATGTTGCCATAAGTTAAAATAATTGTAATAACCATATTTAATAAATTTATATTTAACTGCAAGAAATGCATATTTATGCGATGATTTAAAAAAAATAATGCGGGCATAATAATTAAATATCTTGGGTACTAAAAGTCAGTAACTGGTATTTTGTTAACACATATTTTCTGACATCTAGCAACATCCAACAATTTATTATCAAAGAACGTTCGCATCTTTTTGGGTGCGTACTGCGTTCCATCATTTCATATATATGAAACTCACACTGTATAATCAAAATGTCTTTTACGGCGACAGTTGGATATTTGGTAGAACGTCGTAATAATGCTTTAGAAGGTACTAGTTCATCCAGTTCAGATGAAAGAGTGGAATACCATTATACAAAATCATGATCGTGAAAAACGAAAACTTGTAACCATGTAAGATAATATTGTAATCAATGAATGTAATTAATCGTTACTCAGATGAAGAATTAAAAAGTAAGTAATTAAAAGAAAATGTAGATTATAAAATGTATACTTATTTAAGTATTCATCGTTTCATCAAAATCGCATCAATTAAAGTAATTTTCATTGTCGCCATCTTTGTTAACAACTTTATATTTCTAAAATGGCGCCAAATTTCTCAGCGTTTACGACGACCCACCTCTTAGCATGGGTCGTCGTGAGCTTTGCGTGAGCGTGAGTAATGACGTCATGAGTAACGTTATCGCCGCGACCACAATGATCGTAGTCGTCATGTCGAACGGGTAAATGAGCATATTAGGCGTCGTGAACGCTCACGACCACGGTTTTCCCCGTTTCACTTGCTTCCGAGCGTCACAATTGTAAACTCAAGTGGAACGGATAATGGAGTGTTTTGAGCGTTGATGTAAATTGAGTGAATTAGAAAAAAAAGTCGTATGCTTAAAGAGGTTAGATTACAATTTGTACCTTAGTCTGACTAATAAACTCTTATAGTTATTGGTTTTAATTGGATTTATATTAAAAAAAATGTATATTGAATATTCTACTAATATTATAAATGTGGCAATTTGTGAGGATGGATGGATATTTGTCTTTCACGCAAAAACTACTGAACGGATTTTGATGAAACTTTACAGTATTATTGTTTATTCATCGGAATAACATATAGGCTACTAAAAATCTATTTTAACATAAATCTACATTAAGGCGAGCGAAGCCGCGGGCAAAATCTAATATTTTATAACTTTGTATTGTATTTGATTAATTTACATTAAAATATATTCAAAATGTCTTTTACGGCGACACTTGGATATTTGGTAGAGCGTATTACGACTCTCTACCAAATATCCAAATGCTTTAGAAAGTACTAGTTCATCCAGTTCAGATAAAGAGTGGAATACCATTATTACAATATCATGATCGTGAAAAACGGAAACTTAGACCACGTAAGATAATGTAATTAATCGCTACTCGGATAAAGAATTAAATGTAATTTCAAAAAATGTAGCTTAAAATATAGACTATAAAATGTTTACTTATTCATCGTTTCATCAAAATCGCATAGAATAAAATAATTTTCATAGTCGCTTATCTTTGTTACCAACTTTATATTGAAAATGGCGCCAAATTTCGCAACGCTCACGACGACCCACCTGTCAGCTTGGGTCGTCGTGAGCGTTGCGTGAGCGTGAGTAATGACGTCATGAGTAACGTTATCGCCGCGACCACAACGATCGTAGTCGTCATGTGGAATGGCTAAACGAGCATATTAGGCATCGTGAACGCCAAGTGGAACGCACCCTTTATCGTACGTTTATGTAATATAATATATAGATTTTTATATAATAATAAATTTTGTGAAACTCTATTGCGTTTGTCCCGCCACTTGTACCGGTAGGTACTAGCGAATATAATTAGTAGAACCGACACAATTTTGTATGTATTAACAAAAGCATTTGCCTTGAAATTCTTTTGCCACTTCTTCGATCTAGGTAAATAATGCAGTAAGTAATATAAGTATATGCAAAATGATTAACTTGCTCATATACCTTCTTTTATAATTTTTGTAAAGGGATAGGGTAGCATTGTAGGAGACACTGCCGACACATTAATTTTGTATAATCAGGTGTATGTAGGGTAATGCGTCGCGTGGCAGCCGTTCCTCCCTGCAACCACACAGGTCGTACTAAGTTGGTATAATTATCATCTGTATTATAATTATGTGACTTGTAACAGTCAGTATTACATTTTTATTCTCACAAAGTCATTAAATTTGGCCACACGAATAGTAATAAGGTCACTCTTACAGTTTCAAACGTACAGCGAAAAATGTCAAGTTGTCATTGACGTTTTAGGTTACATTCAAGCAGACGTAGAAGAGAACGATGCCTGCTCATCTACGGCTCCTCAACAATTATAATTTAACAATGCGATCCTTTTTGTAACACGCAAAATATTCTTAACTATTTATTTCTATAAGTAAATAAATAAATAAAATTTTAAAAAGGTGACATTAGTTAAATAAATTAGGTATGTTCACAAAAAGTATAAATTATGTATACCCGAAATGACGTCAATACTTTAAATATAAAATAAGTATTTAAGTATTTATTCATCATTTATACTCGTATCAAGGAAAGCTTACAAAGTATGTCAATTTGATTGCTCTAGAACCCACACTAAGATTCCTTGTGTCGTGGGATCTAATCTCTTACTAGTCCGAGACATATATATTTAAATCAAACTTATGATTACCTACCACAGACATAATAGCGGACCGATTAGGCAAATATTGCATAGCAATTTTGCACACATAGTACTTAGTTCCAGGATGGAGCCGGACAAAGGCGGGTATTTCTTTATTTATATATTGTCGCTGTTTTAGTACAATAATAAATATATACTTATTTAATGCACATAAATAATAAAGAAAATCGTTTACAATTTACTCTCAAATTAAAGCTTCGACAAGAAATTTTTTGGCCATATTAATTAATAGTAGCAGGAATTTGTTATGTGCCCAGTATTATAATACAACGTGTTTAATACACGTTATATTATAATACTAAGCATATTGCACATATTTTAAAAGGATTTTATATCAAAATTATTTGATGTTGGACAACACAGCTGGAGCTGATGTTTATCTAATTCGCTGCCTACGACGTATTTGGTTGACAGCAGTCAAGCGGCTGTGATAGGTCGAGAAGGCAGCAATCGTCAAACCAAATCAATCAAATCCCCGGGACATGACGGACTAAGCATCGAACATCTGCAACATGTTGGTCCACACCTGGCCCTCACGTTCTCACTATGTTGTATGGCTTTTGTGTGAGTCATAGTTACATGCCAACTGAAATGATGCGAACTATAGTAGTGCCCATTGCAAAGAACAAGACTGGTGACCTCGCGGATATCAATAACTATAGGCCCATATTACTAGCTACTGTGATAGCTAAAGTGTTCGACAGCATGCTTAACGCACACCTAAGCAAGATGGTAAAAATTCATGATAACCAGTTCGGTTTTCGACCTGGTTTATCGACTGAAAGTGCAGTGATGTGCCTTAAGCATGCTGTCTCATACTATACGCAGCGGAATACTCCCATTTATGCCTGCTTTCTCGATCTCTCGAGGGCTTTTGATTTGGTTGTTTATGACTTATTATGGCAGAAGCTAGAAAATGAAAATATACCAAATGAAATAATCAACATTTTAAATTTTGGTTCAGTAACCAGACTAACTCTGTTCGATGGGCTGGAGGTCATTCGCGTCCGTATGGTTTGGAATGCGGAGTGAGGCAGGGGAGATTGAGCTCACCCACGCTTTTCAATCTACACGTAAACGATCTGATTAGCGAACTCAGTAGCACCAGAGTCGGTTGTCACATAGACAGAATCTGTGTCAATAACATCAGCTACGCAGATGACATGGTGCTGCTAAGTGCGTCAGTTTGTGACCTTAGAAAATTATTAAGCATTTGTGAAGAATACGCGCAAAGACACGGCTTGTTATACAATTGTAAAAAATCTGAGATCATGGTCTTTGAGACTGGGCGTAAGACGATGGAAAACATGCCTCCGGTAAATCTAAAAACGTGCATCTAAAAACTAGGTATATTACATAAAA
Source organism: Catocala nupta (assembly GCA_963675205.1). Taxonomy (NCBI): domain Eukaryota; kingdom Metazoa; phylum Arthropoda; class Insecta; order Lepidoptera; family Erebidae; genus Catocala; species Catocala nupta. Next base: position 39,265,751 of record OY776078.1, read on the forward strand.
ATAAAAGCAATAATTAATGTAGCTATTCAAAAAAAGCTACTCCAGCATAGCGTAAACTGAATGGTTTGTTTTGTTTACAATATGGCGACTTTAATATGAAACGAAATGTCAAATGAAAGCTCGTAATACGGTATTTGCCAGGCAATACTCGATCACCTGTCACGTGACCACTGACTGGCTGGAGTTAGCACGTTTATAATACGAAATTGCAAGGCAGTTTACTTGACGCCGTATACTGGCTGGAAATAAGAGTTTGTAATAAGGCCCCTGATGGCAAGAGCAACCGATAACAGATGGATCAATGAATTACCTACAGTATTACTAGGACTTCGCACTGCCCTACGTGAAGATTCAATCGTCAGCCCGGCCCTGATGACATACAGATCAACGTTACGCGTCCCATCTGATTTCTTCGCACCTACCAAGTCGAGCATTGAAGATGCGGAATTTGTCCGTCAGCTGACTGAAACAATGTCGTCATTATCACCAAAATCAACAAGGCAAGCGTGAAGGTCAAACACATTCATATACAAAGACCTCGGGACATGTACGCATGTGTTTGTGCCTAACGACATCGTGCGCAGACCTCTCGTACCACCATACGACAGACCATATCAAGTACTTCAAGGCAGTACCGACGGCAAGCACTTCACACTGCAACTTCCGCTTCGCACCGTAGTAATTTCAATCGACAGATTGAAGCCAGCCCATCTACTCAACGAGGAAGACTCGCCAGAAAACACAACATTAATAAACACGCCCGGACACATCACCCGCACCAATGCGGACAGCCTCATCACAGTCATCACCTTCACCGCGAAATTCGTACGTCACCAGATTCAGCCGCGCGGTGAAACAAAACCTACGCTTCGCTTACGCGGGAGTGATGTGGCGTATGTATAAACGCACAGGCTACAATATATAACTTTACGAGGAACCTGGAATCGAACGGAGCATCATACAACTAGCCGGGCCGAAACCAAGCGACGCGCGAAGGCGATCGAACGGAGCATCATACGTCTAGCCGTGACGATAAGAACCACGCAGGCATGCATTTTTTATGATTTGCTACTTAGGTAGTTGATTTTATGTATTCGAAATTAGTACATACTGACCATGCATATTTTTATGTGTAGGTACTTACGTACAATACTACGTAACAGGCATTTGTATCTAGGAAGGACTAGTACCTGTAGCGTGGCGATTTCTACAAACATTACGACAAAACGCCTAGGCTCTGAACACGCATTTGTGGCATCGAACCCATAATACTGCGCAACTGGCAGAGGCGAGGCGACCACATAAACCATAACGCCACCTGTGATTAAGAGTATGTTATCCTAGATAGCTGGATAGCGTACTTTTTAATAGTGCCTACCTTATTAAATTATTAATATTAAATGCATAATCGAAAGACTCGCGACTCCTCGGTGTCGTACCGGTTGTATACGTGGCTAGTATGAATAATGCCTCAGTTTCGATTTTTAGATAGAACCAAGTGACATTAGGTTTTTATTTCAAATAATCCTTTGTACCAGCATGGCTGCAACTGTGCCCGGTAGACACAGCACTAGTAGGTAGCTATAAACATAGCTGGCGCCATATGGTTATAATACACTTTAGCTTACCCTTTCGTGGGTATAGGCGTGAGACGTTAGGTCATAGCACATATATCAACTCGGAAACGAATCGTCACACGCATTAACTCGAGCCGTGCAGTATTCTTTGTATGAAACTCCCTACTGCAACGCATACTAATCGGAATCGTAACGTAATCGCCTCGCCTCGGGACAAGATCACCAACCGCGGTGCGGTGTGTCAACGGTCAAATTGCAGATCCCGCGCTTACAGCTCGTCGTCTCCGCGCTTACGTCTCTCCGAAAACTAAACGTGCTGTCATTCACAAGGCTATTGTGAAGCGCGCGTGCTTTATTGAATTCGTAGGTTAGATTACAATAAAAAAACATCTGTGAAAATGAATAAACTCATTGAAATAATGAGCAAATATCCATATTTATATGATTTAATTGACTTTAAATACGCGAAAGCGCGGCGTCGCCTAGCCGTAGCCGAGTCAACGTACCGGAGTTGATCCGCTTTGGTTGAGTGTTTACGTTAGGTTGACGCCTGTTTGACGGCAAGGGGAAAGGCGATACGGTGACGATCCCTTTCCGAGTTGATATGTGTGCTACGACCTTTAGAGTGTTTAAACTGGTGGATATACATAAATGAAGGTAATACCAGTGTGATCAGTAAATGGTTGTTTCGTGTCTGAGTGTTCTTAGTGTCCGTTGCTTGAATATATGTGAGATCCCCCGCGATACAGGTAGTATTCCTAGTGTCTTTTTAAAACTACGAGAAATAAAACTAGAAGATAAAGGAAAACCAATATAGATCAAACCCATAAATTGGAAACTTATTAGTCAAAAGTATTAATATGAGCGTGATATTTTTCACAGTACACTAAAGTATGTGTTACGCTACATAGGTTTTCAATAAATCCACTGGTAAATAACTGATTATCCAATGTTTGTAATATAAATATGTACGAGACGGTCATTAGTACGAAACGCGACACGAAAGACAAGATATGACAGCACTGTTGCGATGACGTCCACATGCAGCTCACTTCGTGTTACGACAGAGCCTACTTAAATGGAGGCGCGCCCTATATTCGACGGGATCTTTCTACCGTCGTCGAGTGCGGACCTTCTCGCTGGGAACTGTCATTCGTTTCGAGCAAGACATTCGTGTTAGTTTATTGTGAAGACAATAAAAGTGATTAGTGTGCATTTATTGTTTCACTTTGCTCGATCACCCTATTGTTCGCCCGCATTATGTCAGTCGATGGTGTTACTGATGCACATACTCTGTATCCGACAAATATAATATATAACATTCAGTTCTTTTAAGGAAGAATGTTCTTGAATAGAATGTATTTTTTTAAGTAGAACGACCATAATTATCTTTACGACAATATTAATATTTTAGCTTTACATTATAGACTAGTTCATGAAGCATACTGGAGTGCTAAAAACAAACGATTGTTTACTTTCCTTGTAAACCATATAGGTACCCAACGGGTGCACAAAATTAATATTTTAGCTTTACATTATAGACTAGTTCATGAAGCATACTGGAGTGCTAAAAACAAACGATTGTTTACTTTCCTTGTAAGCCATATAGGTACCCAACGGGTGCACGAGGTTTGTAGATAATTATTCTTAAAACAATACTAAGAGCTCGTTCTCAGGGCACGTAAAACACATTAGTAGCAACGGAATAATCACAGTGACTTGTATTATTTCCATTTTACTTGTAATCTTGTAAATTATATTTGTGCCTGACCTGCAATCTCATTTTTTATAATCGCTCTGCGTCTTAAGGACAATTTTGAAGTCCATATTTGTCTTCATATGGGAACGAGCACTTATTACGTTAGCCAGCTTCTATGAGATTTGTATTTTACGAAAAATAATAATGTCTAGGTGTTGTGTTGAGATGATTTATTGTGAGGCAGAATGTCATCACGTTTTCCTTAGTTACGCTTTACTTAGGTTTTACCTGGTCGACATTGCGATTTAAATGATAATTCCTCAACACTTTCCCAAGTTGGCTATTGCTGGGTAGTATCTTACGAAGTTTCCGATCACAATCCGAGATATAAGACAATCGCCCGTAGAAGTAGCCCACCAACGCGGCAAACATTACTTTTGGGAACACGCCGAAGTGTGGGCTTCTGGACAGGCAGCCTAGAATAAGAAAATATTCATAGAAGTAAGAAGGTATTGGAAGGAACGTCACTAGAACTAAAACAATCTAAGTATTTATGAAATAAAATTCTTACTTCTATGAAAATTTTCGTGGCGTCCCTACCAACCTTCTGTAAATTCTAGGTATAAAGTTACTTCTAGAAGAATAACGTCTTACCAGCTCTAATGGCTGCATAGGTGACGGTAGCGAACAGAGTACTGAGAGGCAAGCACCGCTGATAGAAGCTCTCTTTATCGCACTCCTCCAAAGCTTTCATCTCCTCCTGGGTGAATTCATAGTAACGCTAAAACAAGAATGGAATGGTGGTTTAAAGACGTTGTACGCGAGCAAATAGATTCATTACTCAATTATCATGACAGCCGTACCAGCGGATGGGTCACGTTACGCAGAGGAGGGCACGTCTTCCTGGTGCGTGCATCTGCAAAACAAAAACAATCTTCTTCTTCTTCTTTGTTGGCTTCCACTACTTTTTCACTTTTTCCACTCATAACGTCAACAGGTTTTAAATAAATTTACCTTTACATTTTAACGGTAATAAAGGATGGTCTTACATTCTTTGACATTTTATAAATTATTACTTGCTATGAACTTTTACTAAAAATTTTCATTCTCCCTAATATTGATTTCAGTTTGACACCAACTGGAGTTTTCATTTTAGTTATAATAATTCATTTAAATTCAGCCTGTTTATAAAATTGAATATGTACGATGAATATAAATTATTATTCGTAGTTATAATGAAAATTAAATAATTAGATAAGTAATAGTTATTATAAATATTTTTTGACTACAAATTACGGACATTGCCACGAAGTTCAGGCAGGTGATAGTTTTTCTTTTTTTTTCAATGTCATCATATACAAGCGCACGATAAAATCTTTCAATGTCAAATTTATAGTAACATTTGTAAAAATATGTCGCTAATTCGGTGTGTATTAGGTGTGAGATTTAGTAGTAAATAAAGCGTCAATATAGTGTCGGTGCTGGCAAAACTGCGGCTTCACTGCGGTGAAATGAGGGCTAGAGGGCGTGGAATGGCGCACGTGCTTCTTCTTACGCTGACATGTATGGTCGCCGCATCAGGCGCTAGTTATATCGACTACGGCGTCAAGATGCCACAGTACGGCGGTAGCGCTGACTACGACATGGGTCGTGATCCCCCACCCTCGCAACCATCCGACGACTACCGCGGTCGCTCGCCGGACGCATCCGCCTCGCTTGACTATAAATATGAAGAAGAACCACGCGGTAAGCCTCCTCTTTATTTTAACTTCTTTAAATTCATTACTATTGGCGACAACTTCTAATCAATTGATTGCCCACAGTTAAAACCGAGAAACCGGCGAAGGATGCCGATGAATTAGAAGGATGGCGAAAACCTGGAAGGAAGCAAAGGGAATTAGTACGGCCTTTGAAAAGCAACGCTAGTATTCGAAACAAGTACGATCATGATGATGATGAAATGCCAAAGTTCAGGACAAATCGTCGCTATTCTAATCATCGTCCGCGGCTCAAAACCGAAATTGATCAGATAGAGGAGGAGACACCATTCAGACGCCATAATAAATATAGTCGTGATAGGAAAGACGATATTAGTGAATTAGATAGGAAAGACTATTTGCATATAGATAAAGATTATGTTCCAGATGATAAGAATAAAGAGTTTGATGATGATGTTAAATTTATGAGGGAGATAACTACAAAAAGACCTAACCGTAGGAGGCCTAGGGAAAGGGAATTTAAAAGAGATGATATTTTGAGTGATTATGTTGAAGATGCTTTACCGGAAGCGCCGAAAAGTGACAGCGATTCTGAAAAAGAACCTCCTCGTGGTGACTTTCGGAGATTTCGACCATCCGAAGATAGCATTGCGACCAATCGCATTGCGCCCGATCGCACGCGCTATCGATCGTCTAATGAAGAAGAAGAGGAGCCCAGAGAAGAGGTCATGAAATCGGGCCCAGGCAAATTCAAAGCAAAAGGATATGATGAATATGACGATTATTACGATATGAAAAGAGTCCATAATATAAAGAATAAACTACCATCGCTACCACGCCGAACAACAGGTATGTAATCGTTTATTAGGCTGCTATTATAATTTAACCCACCTACATACCTAACATATTTGGTTTTACCACTTACCTTTTGAAATCGAAACTTTTAAATGCGCGTTGTTTTGTATTCTCGTAAAAATCAAAGCAAACGCGGTTTTATTATACGTGTTGAAGATCAGAAAAGCTAACGAAAGGCTCATTATATGTGCTCAGTGAGGATGAGGAGCCCGACCATCACGAAGCTGACCAGGAATCTGCTGGAATTGTTGCTGACGAACCGACGCCTGATGGATTCCCCCCCGGCGCGCACCTCGACCGCAACGGCCAGCGCAAGCTCGGACTTCACAAACGTTACACAAACTACGACCAGCGCCGTCCCCACCACTACTACTACTACTACTACTACGCCAGCCACGTCATCCTTGAAACCGATGAACGAATCAGTCGATCTATCAATAGCTGAAAAGTCGAGGCTTTCTATATTAAAGAAAGCCCAGCGTAAAGAGGGCTTCGGCTACCACGCGACGGAGAAGCCGCCGGTGCTGCTGCAAGTAAGCAGCTTTATGCCCACTGTGGTAATGGTCGAACCACCTTCGTCGACGGTTCCCTGGTTGCGAAGCAGAGACTTGGAAGAGGATTCGCCCGCACGGATTGAGTTAGTAAAGCGTCTGATGCGACACAAGTTGGTCGCTGAAGCGAAGAGTATCCACGACCTGACTGACAACTGGGACGAAATGATTTGTGACTACATCGACATGTCATTGTTGGAAAACGCTGCCATTCCGCTCAATTCTACTATGCACCTGCCTGTGTTCTGTTTGTACATGTGTGTGTATGTGTTTTATTTGTAACAGAAGTAAAATTATTAATTATGTAGGCGATTGCGATTTCTATGTAACTTAAAATCTTAAAAACATATTTATTGTGTGCATTTTAACAATTGTTTTTTTAAAGTAAACTTTTTTAATATTATCATGTTCTTTTAATGTAGCTTATAATCTGGTTGTGTGTTGTATGTATAGGAGGTAATAATAGGCAGACAAGTGAAATGCGTGATGCCTGTACAGATTAGCTGAATTATATAATTTCATAAATCTTGTCGACTTATAGTAATAATTGTGTGTTGTTGTGCCTATTCTATTGACCGCTATTATTTCATGCAATTCTGCTAGACTTTACAAGTAAAAAGATTATTCTTGGAAATGAGAAACCACGCAAGTTGGTTGTTGAATGTATCTATCATTCAGCCTATTAAATATTCGGCATAAGTAGTTATGTACCTTTATTTATTATTTACTCATATTATTATTACGAGGAATGTTCAATATACTAAATAATATGCCCGACAGACGCTATTGTTCTACGCTATCTTTCTGTCGCAAGGTATCAAACCTTATGCACTAAAAGTGCACTGCACTGCACCTAGTGGTTTAAATGAAAGTCTCACAGCTGCCACTGTGCCAAGTGTAGTGCATTCGATATATATATATATATATATATAAGCAACGTACGGATACTTACCAGTTTGATGACTGCATTTATATCACATGAGGTTTAAATGGTTAAATGGTTACCTCGCCTCTGCCATTTTGACTAGTATCGTGGTTACGATAACTATAAGGGACAAAACATTGTGATTCACAAATAGTTGTTCCGAATGTGGGTGTTCTTTGTGTCTGTTGTTTATATATTTGCTAAGTTGCCTGCGCATCCTTTTATCGCTTTCTCCAACCAGGCAACGCATCCGAGACATATCAAAGGCACGCAAATATTAACTTTAGCTTTCCTAATTTAACAAAGTAATCAGGGTGGTACACTGGCTTGACATTAATTCGTTTCAGTACGTGACGGTAATACGAGTACGCCATCCTCGCCGTCAATCTTATTGGGATTATCTGTTAGGCAATTTCTCAGTAATAGCACGGAGCGGAGTCTAGAAATCTACCTGACATATGCTAATTGGCTCGTCTCTTACTATGTGGAATCCAAACGCTTAGCTGGTGAAATGTCTCGCGGGTAATAGCTAATATTTTATCAATTATTGTACTATTCTTTTTGTGTGCTTGGGCGTGGGCGTGTGCGTGTGCGTATGTGTGTGTGTGTGTGTGTGTGTGTATTAGTTGTTGGCCTCAGATTACAACTTCACACGGATTGTGGGTGAGCGCAGAAGGCTCCCAAGCCGTTTGTATTCCTTGCAACCAAGCACTTATGTAAATCACGTGCCTTCCTAGCGCCATCTATGTTTTATTTTAGAAGTATTTGAATAGTAGGTAGTAGATCCTCGCTGGTTTTAGCATGAATTGTCCGGATCAACCGGGGTAGTACTACCCTCTCACAGAATGCCGGCGTGAAGTAACGGTACCCGTACTGTTGCGTTTTGTATCGGTGAGTGAGAGAGCCGGAGGCTCAGTTACCCCGATCCTTTTCCTATCCTTTCCGTTGTCCTTTCCCTCCTTCATTCATTTTTAAAGGGCTGGCAACGCACTTGTATCTCCTTTGGGGTTGCGAGTATCGCTTACCATCAGGCGATCCGCCTGCTAGTTTGCCGCCACATGCCATAAAAAAAAAACAGGTGTAATTTATGGAGTAGAATTTATGCGAGAATGCACATTATTTTCCTTGCTCAAAAATAATAAATAGGTTAATGTGACCTTTAATAATATCATCGCCTGTATATAAACTGTACCACTGCTCGGCACAGGCCTTATCTTAGTGTGAAATGGGTTAGGCCACCTCGGTTCCCAGTGCAGATCAATAGACTTCACATACCTTCGAGAATATTATAGAGAACTCTCAGACATGCAGGTTGCGATAATTAACTATTTAATACGCATATACCTTTAAATAGTCAGAGATGCGTAATTTAGGATCTAACTTGAGATCTCTCCGTGTTAGACCTTTCAAGTTCGATTTCAGTAGGTATTCCACTAGCGTATCGCTGCTTCTGCATGTGATCTTTAGCAGATCTTATATTTTTATTTTATCTCTTTGTTTGTTTTCCCAGCTGTATCATTCCTCTTATCAATACTATAACTTTATCTTACATATGAATAAGGAAATGAAAATAAGGTCCCAGATGACAAACAAATAGGTACGATTGAAAGTAATTGACAGGACGTCACAAATGAGAAGTTTACTAGTATTCACATCGATCATTGACCGGATCAATCAATCAATCGGATCAGGCAAATCCTAACTTATATAATAAATGCTAATGTGAGTTTGTTTGTAACACTTTCACGCCATAACTACTCGGCCGATCATCATGAAATTTCGCATACACTTTGTTGGGGGTACAGAAAAGGATATAGGGTATTTTTTGTCCAGAATAGGTACTGTTAGTAACCTAACTATTAACTACGCTACTAACGAGATGAGCTGCGGGCCAAATCTAGAAGTTTATATTGTAGACCTTTTGCAGGCACATAATATTATTGAACCACGCAGAACTATGAAATAAGCATTAGTTATAGGTAACAACTATAAAATTAAATTATCACATGTAGGTATGTATAACTGAAACGAATAGACTGAAGTTAAGTTGTGTTTTCGAAAAGGCTCTTCCAACACAACAAATACATGATACGCTATGAACGATGAAACAAGGTCAGAGTTTGTAGAGGAATTGGTCAAAATGCTGCCCAGAATGAAGATTAAGTGCATTATGTTCGGGGACCTATTGTACAGTAAAAAGAAGCGCTTCAAGATCTAGATAAATTCAAAAATATATTCAGTGTAAAATCTTATTATAGTGTTAAGGAATATCTCAGTAACCTTCTGAAATAAAAATTTAGGATGGGTTGAGCAATCTTTCTGCCTCTCTCCTAAATTGCTGTGCCCTACAGGGACCACGATGAACAATCTTACCATTGTGCCCACCGTCTAAGCCGCCGCCTACCATTGTGGAAAGCAATAAATATATTGATTATGCCAAAATATTGTATAGATAGAACGTTTGCATTATTAGAGGCACACAAACTTATGAAACATTGACGTTGACAATGTTTTCGAACAGATGTTTACTTACAATTGATAACTAAATATTATGTTTTGCTACGATAGATCAATACAATATTTAGAATCCCTTCTTTTCGCATAATGTTTTCCCCTAATATACTTTGGAATACGACCTGGTAAGGATCGCGGGAAGCAGTTGGATGCGGGTGGCCCAAGACCGGTCTGTGTAAAGACCTTGGTGGAGGCTTATGCCCAGCAGTGGATGTCTTTCGGCTGAGATGATGATGGTTATGACGAAGATTCTTTGGCATAAATATTCTAGCCATATTTTTTTTGCATACTTAATTGTTTTGGCATACAGTTTATGTTGATATAATTATCTTAGTGACAATCCGAAAAATAGGGTTTGGTTACTGCGGGGTGGCGCGTGGGCTACCCCAAGCGGCCAGTTGTGATAATATAAAATTCAACTTTATAAATATGCTTAAGCTGTTATGCGTGGAGTTAAGACAAACAAAAGTATGGCATGTTATATTATGTCTTATAATTTTATGCAAATGGATGGGGAACCACAATATTTTGGTATATTTTATGTACTTAGACATTTTCATGAACTTCGTTTCGTATACATGTTATTGAGGGTGACTAAACTCAAACGTAAACAGACCTTCCTATTGATATAATCATGCCATTTACAAAATATTACAGCATAATGAAAGAGAAAATACGAAAATGACAGTTTTGTAATTATTTCGTACTTTTTGCCAGTACAAACTTTTATTTGCAGTTGGGAACTATGGAAGAAAGTGTCATTCGACTGCAAACATAAGTTTGATTTTAAATCCGTCGCATATGCTTGTTAAAGCAGTAGTTCTTTCTTCCAGTACCTACATTCAAATAAGACTTAGTACTTATTTTCTAAGGTACAGTTAGAATTAATGAAAGATAGAAAAAATATTTATTTGTATTACCATACATACATAATCTTAATTGACAGAAATACAATTGCACAGAAGACGGTACATGGAGATCAAATTAGGCATTCATACAGGGCAGACAAGCTTAAGGCTCGCCGTTAACAAAAATACCCGATGTATCATTCGCTCGTACGCAATCATAAAGTTATAAAAGATGCTATGCCCCTGTTCTCCTTTAACTGAGTATTTTGTGCTATTGTACTCAGTATTAGTCCAAAGCACAAAGGCTAGACACCAGAAAATTCAATTAATCGCTCTAATACGTTAATTTAACTTAGTCATGAGTACAACCTATTAATATATGATTATATTGAACGATCCTGCGATAACATTATTCTTCTGTATACATAGGGTTGCCAAGGCTACGTACATGAGGCCAAGAATGTGGTCTACCAGTTTTGACAAAAGTTTCTGTGTGATCTAATTAACGCTAAGGTTGAGTTTTCTAACTTAACACGTGGTTTGAAGTAAATATAACACATGATTAAGAGAGCAATGGTCACTGTCATTATATTACTGCAAGGGATAATCGACCTTGTTGTTTCATGACGTTCAAATGAACCTCAACTGTGGTAGTTGACCACATTTTTGGTCGACTGTACAAGAAAGCCTAATTATATGCTAGTTTTCCCCGTGGTTTCATCCGCGCAAGTCCTGTTCCCGTGGGCATATCAGGATAAAAAGTATAGTCTATGTGTGAATCCAGGTCTACATATCAAGTTTCATCGCAATCGGTTCAGTAGTTTTTGCGTGAAAGAGTAACAAACATCCATACATCCATACAAACTTTCCCGTTTATAATATTAGTAAGGATGCGAATGTGAGTCTGTTTGTTACGTTTTCACGGCCTAACTACTCGACCAATCATCATGGAAATTTCGCATACACGTTGTCAAGGGTAAAGAAAAGGTCATAAAGTACCTTTTATACAGTAAGATGTACTAACCTACATATATGTATTAACACGAGCGAAGCCGCGGCCAGAATTTTGTGTTGTATATTAGGGTCTCAACAAAGAAGACGAGATAGGTGGGAAAACCCAGGATTCAACCTCTTCGTCTTCATGTGACTTTTTATTTTTCATGAGCTTTTTGTAATGTCCCTCTGCTGGGCAAAAGCCTCTCCCTTGGACTTCCAAATCACTCTGTTAGTGGATATCCCCTGACCTTATGACCTTGTGACCCCTATAACTCGGGGGTATTTTGACCCATATTCAAACTCGACCGAGCGATGACCCCAAGGTGCCTGCACACCAAGTTACAAGTCAATCGGTCCAGTGATTCCGGAGTTATGCCTGTCACTAACAGACAGACACACAGACACATATAGTGTTTTCATTAACCTCTTCGAAGAAGACTCAGAGGTTAATAAGTGGTGACATACTTCAGATTGTATTTTAAAATTGATTATTTCCGTTTAATTTTCGCCCAAAAATCGTAATCGTAAAAAGAGTTTACGATAGCCTACTATTAATATAATTTTCCTTTGTTTTGCTCCGGATGCCCTTGATGTTTAGGGTTAGGAACAGTGTATTTAATGCTGTATTTCTAATAAACCGTTACAGTAATATAGGGCGAATAAAACTGCTTTTAACAATATGCTTGGCAAACCTTTTTTTTTTTTTTGATGCCCATGAAAATATGCTTGATGCACTACCCGCCGGCTAGGGGACGGCACCGGCGGGGCGTGTGGGACTCACCAGCCGAGTGCTGGTATACCCACTAAAAAAACCTGGGGTGTTCCCTCTCCCACCCAATGGGGGGGGCCTGTTGGGAGTCTAAGAAGATTCATCCATAGCAGGCCCCCCCGTGTGGGTGCCGGCCGGGTCAATGGAACCCGACCTCCTCTCGTCCCCGGGGGAGAGCATTTCACTGCTCTCCCCTTTCGACGTAAGAAGGCGCGCGGGAACACCGCGCGCGCCCTCTTTGGGTTCTTACTCACGGGTGGCAGGGTCCCCTGAGGCCTTGCCACCTAGAACCCTTAGGTGGGGGGCAGGAGAGCGACATAAGCGCGTCTCCTGCGCCCCCTCCTCCGGCGGCGGATGTCCGGGGCGTAAGGATCTTCCTCACGCCCCCGTTCCGCCGCCTCCTTCTGCGAGATGACAGCCTCGCAGAAGGACCTCATTGCACCCCAGCACCTGTCGTCGCCGACCATCATGGATACGACGGTCGGCAACGAGAGGTCGGGGCCAATCACGGCGACCAGGGCACAGCGCTCCTCGGCCCACGCTGGACACTCCTCCAGCGTGTGCTGCGCCGTGTCCCGGTCGCACTCCTCGCAGTGGTGACACCTGGTTGTCGGCTCCCTACCAGCTATCTTGCACAGGTACTCTCCGAAACAGCCGTGTCCGGAGAGCACCTGAGTAAGCCGGTAGGTGAGCGGTCCGCGCCGTCTGTCCGTCCATTGCCTTAGCACCGGACGGACAGCCTCGACTGTCCTCACCCCGTAGCGGGGCTGGGCCAGCCTTTCCCCACACTTGGCCTCGAGGACCAGTCGAGCCTGGGACCTTCGCGTCTCCACCGCCCCGTGAGTGGGTTCCTCACCATGGAGCCGGAGGTCCACGCGCCAGTGATACACCGACGCTTGGACCTCCGCCTCCAAATCCCAGGGCGGCGATGCCGCCAGGACGCACGCCGCCTCAAAGGAGACGGTGCGGTACGCCCGCGACACCCTGATCGCCATCGCCCTCTGAGGTTTCCTCAAGAGGGCGATGTTTCGGCGATCGAGGGCGCCGGCCCAAATGGGCGACCCGTAAAGGGCCATCGACCGTACCACCCCCAAATAGAGGCGGCGGCAGACGACACTCGGCTCCCCGATATTCGGCAGCAGAGAGCTAAGCGCTCCCGCCGCCGACATCAGCCGGGGGCCAGGCGGCTAAAATGGACGCGAAAGTTCCAGCGGCCGTCGAGGTGGAGCCCCAAGTATTTCATACTCGGCGCCGCCCCGATGCGGACCCCTCCAACTATGATGTGGGCATCTGGTGGCGGTGCCCGCCGAGGCCCATGAAATAACAGGGCCTCGGACTTTTCCAGCGCCACCTCCAGTCCCAACATCTTAATTCTACCGACAACCAGGGCCACACCTGCCGTGGCAAGACGGGCAGCTGCCCCGTAATCCTCTCCCCGGGCCGTTACCAGCGTGTCGTCGGCGTAACAAGTCACGCCGACGCCCGGGGGCAGGGCGCACCGCAGCACCCAGTCGTAGCCGATGTTCCACAGGGTCGGTCCAAGAACGGAACCCTGCGGAACACCGCACGACACCTCCCTCCGGAACGTCTCTCCGTTCCGCCCCACACAGAATACGCTCCTCTGGTGCAGGTAGTCCCCGACTATTCGGCACAGATAGGGAGGCACCCCATGAAATCGGAGCGCCTCCCTAATAGTCGCCCACGGCAGGGTGTTGAACGCGTTGGCGATGTCCAAGGACACCGCCAACACCACCCCGCGCGAGGCGACCGCCTCTTCTGAGAGGGCCTTGACGCGACTGATCGCGTCAATTGTCGATCGGTCCTCTCGGAATCCGAACCGATGTTCGGACAAGTCGGGGCCACCCGCACCAGGTGCCTGGAGAGGCGGGCAACCACTACACGCTCAAAGAGCTTGCCCACCTCATCCAACAGCACTATGGGGCGGTACGCGGAGGGAGAGTCCGCGGAGCGGCCCTCCTTTTTAAGGAGGACCAGCTTACCCGTCTTCCACATGGAAGGGAACCGTCCCGACTCCAAACAGGCGCTAAACAGCCTGAGGAGCCGGTCCCCTAGGGCGTCGTAGGCCAAAACCAGGGCGCGGCCAGGAATTTCGTCCGGCCCAGGGGCGGTGTTTTTGCCCCGAAGCCGCACCATTGCCGCGCCGAGCTCCGCCATTGTTACCGCTGGCGCCCCGGCATCGGCACCGCCCTCCTCAATATCGGGCGGCGCCATTTCGGGAGGCGTGTGCTCCGCTCTCGAAGGAAAGAGAGCGGAGACCACCTCCTCTAATTGCCGGGGCTGGAGACTCTCGGTGACCGGTGGGGCCCAGGTGCGCAACTTGCCCCTGACCACCTTGTACGGACGGCCCCACGGGTCTGCCTCGAGAGTCCCCAGGAACTCTTCCCATCTTTGGGCTTTGGCCTCGCTGATGGCGGACTGCAGGGCGTACTTCCGCTGTACGTATTCGCCCCGCAGCCGTGCCTCCACGGTCGGGTCACGGTACCGCCTCCGTCGGCGGTACCTAGTGTACTGGCGACGCGTTTTTGACTGATGTCGTCAGACCACCAGTACACCTGACGCCTAGGAGGTCGAGCACTGGCCCAGGGCATCGACGCGTCGCAAATCCGCGTCATCGCGCCCCGGAACCACTCCGCCTCTAGCTCAACCTCCACAGGCCCTTCGCCCATTGAGGTCCAGGCCTGGACGATGGAGGCTTCCACCAGCACGTCTACGTTGAGACGTTTCAACGCCCATCGTGGGGACGACGGGGTGTGCACTCTCCTCGGGCGATCGTCCGGGATCGCCGGCGAGGCGGAGATGTCGAACCGCACGTAACGGTGGTCCGACAGTGACTCCGCCTCGACCAGCACTTGCCAGTCCCGGACGCGGCGCGCTACGGCAGGGCTTGCGAACGAAATGTCCACAATGGACTCGCCCTGCCAGCGCACGCACTTGGCGACCGATCCCCGGTTAAGAACCACGAGACCGGTCGCAAACGCCCACTCCTCCAGCGCATCGCCGCGAGCGTCAGTGACAGGGGATCCCCAAGCCGTTGATTTGCCATTGAAGTCCCCCGCCACCACGACCGGACGCGATGGGTACCGGTTAATCACGGCCCCCACCGCGCCCAAAAATCGCTCAAACTCGGCGAGGCGCCGGTTCGGAGAAAAGTACACCCCGATCAGGACGGTTCCCTCCCAATCAACACATATATACCCCTCGCCCCTGTCTGTCATCACCAGGAGCGAGGGTCCGGACGAAACAATGGCCGCCGAGCCCTCGAGGTCCCCAAACCAGTTGTGTCGGCTGGGGACGCAGTAAGGCTCGGCGACCACGGCGATGTCTATTGACCACTCCGCCATGTGCTGCAGTAAGATATCCTGCGCCCTGGCGGAGTGGTTAATGTTCACCTGTAGGAGGCGATGGGCCATAATTAATTAGGTTTCCATCGCCTCCGTACTGCACCCTGCTTGTGACGGGGCCGGGGCAGCCGGAGTCCCGGCGACCGCCCCTCTGGCCCTACGTCGTTTCGGTGGGGAGCAAGATTTGCTCTCCATCCGGTGCTCCGCCGGCTTTCCTGCAGCAGAACAGAGGCTGCAGGAAGGTTTTGCGGCGGAGCAGGCGGCGGCCTTGTGGCCGGGCTGACCGCAGCGATAACAAAAGTCGCTGCGATCAGTTTCAGCGGTGCATTGCTGCCTCACGTGCCCCGGTTCGAGGCAGCGGTAGCACCGCCTAGGCCTCGGCGCCAGGAGATTCACCTGAGCCGAGACCATCCCGACCAGCAAACGGCCGGCCGCCACCTTCTTCGCCGCGGCGATGGGGCAGCGCACCACCACCGTGCACAGGCCACTCTCGCCGCGGCGCATCTCCCCCACCCTGACCTGCGCCTGAGTGCAGGCTCCGGCTTGTGCCACCGCAGCGGCGACATCCTCAGAGGAGGCCGAGTCGTCTAGCCCGGTTATCCGCATTTCTGCGGACTTCACCGGGCGGGAGACCTTGACCTCCTCAGGCGTGAAGAGTGACCGAATTGTTTCGGCCACCCTGTCCGCCTTGTCGCCGGAGGTGGCACCTGGGACCTCTAAGATTCTGGCCCCAGTGGCGGCAACCTTAAAGAAGACGCCTCCAGCGAGGCCCATATCTGCGAGATTGCCTTTGATGGCCTGAGTGGCCCACTGGAGGACGCCCGCGGAGGGGTGGGAACTCCTCCCGTGGCCTCCCGGCAGGCGCCACGGCGGCGGCTAAGGGCGTCTTGGCGGCGTTGGTCCGAGCGGCAGCGGCAGCGGCCGCCTTCATGGCCGTCACCTCCGCTCGGAGCTCCGCCAGCTGCCTATGCAGCCCCTCATTCTCCGACCTCCAGCGCCTCTGAAGGTCGGAGGAAGTCTGTCCCCACAGGTGGAAGAAGGCCTCCCTCATATCCTCCGTGGCATTTTTTAGGTCCCGGACGAACCTCCCCTTCAGGTTGCCGGACCGGGCCGCCACCCTCAGGACGGTCTCGGCGCCAGCCTCGAGCCGTTGCCTGAGGTCGGCAACCGAGTCCCCAGCCGAGGGGGACGCATCCGGGACCTCAACCGTCTTGGGATGCTTGGCAACCCTAACTTTATCTCAGAATTCGTGACGGATTATAAGTACTGATATTTATCCATATACATTACAAATAGGTATTTATAAGAGTTTAGCAATAAATAAGGTTGAATAATTAGACCTAGTTATATAATAAACCTGCTGTTATTTACGACATCATTTTTCTGTTATTATCTATTTTTTATTGCAACATTTCTGCCACTATTACTAGATTACAAATACTTTTGTCCCACGTGGGCATCGAACCCACAACAATCGGCGCGTTGAAGTGCCGAGGTAACTACTTAAACCGCTACGTCGTCCAACAAAAGTAGTCGGTATGATTACACCAGTATATGTGTTTACATTAATCGATATTACATTAATCGATATTGCTGTAGTAACTAAAGAACGAAGAGAGGGAAAATGTTAGATGATTTGCTAATAAAGAAAAATACACTTGCACAATGCATTTATTATTATAATACAATATAAAATGTGCACATCGAGTAAATCACTTAGTCAGTATTTTCCATTATAATGGATCGTATACACTAAGACAATAGCTCTTAAGAAACTAAGATACTACATGTTTACACACTTCATACTATCAATATTTTTTATTAAATTGGATTGGAACTTTAATAAGTTATTTATCGTTCGCTTAAGCTAAGAAGGAAAACATAGTGAGGAAACCTTCATGTCTAAGACTTCTACGTAATGTTGCCGAAGATGTGCGAAGTCTCTCAGTCCGCATTGGGCTAGTGTGGTAGCATAATATATGCCTCTCCAGGTAAAAGAAGACTTGAACCATAGAGCTTATGCTTTCTATTACCTAGAGAGGTTTGTGTTCAGTTATAATGTTAAATCTCTCTCGACAACTCTGTTAAGGTGCTAAACGCTAAACGGGCCATACTTACCTTAACTTCAATATGTAACTCAAATATTGTCATTGGCAACGTTGCCATCAATATTATCAATTCTGGGCCATAGCAAAAATCATTGCAGTCGTATACTGCATATTCTGTTTATTTAACCATCCGATTTCACATGCAATATCGTTGTGTTCACTCAAATGTCTCTGCTTGTGGACGCGTCATCCATTGAGTCATTGCCATGCGTCATGCTCGTGAACGGGTGCTAATTGTAGTGTCTGGTCATAAGTGGATACTGGCAATTTGTTTGTTTGGTACTTACCCGTGGTACCCCAGGCCAGTCCTCGCGTGGGGTACCACGAGCAAATTTTCTTGCCCGAGGAACACCCTGAATAATAATCTTCTTATTTAATATCTTTTTACTGCCCGTGGTACCACATCTTAAACATAATAATCTATGAAACACAAAAATAATTAAAAACTGTTACTTGATAAATAAATTAATACAGATAAATTGTTTTCTCACTTCATGAGATTTTTCTACTAAAAACATAATGTTAACGCTGGAAGAGTATAAAAAGTATAAAAGAGAGTTTGGCGAAGAAATGGAGCGTAAAAGTAAGTATAATCTTATCTTATCTTGTGTGTGGGGGCCAGTCAGTACAGACCGGCGACACTTCGATCCAGTGGGATCTTTTGTGTCGACTTCCCCAATAACGACTGCCATAGATGTCCATAAGTAAGTATAAAATACAATATGAAATGATTTATCTGGCGATTAGCGGGCGCAAATAATTTGCTCATGGTATCCCTTTGTATGTAATGTATCCGAAAAGGCACGTTTGGCTGTTCATAGAGGACTATTAGTGCTTACACTTATGCATGGAAGTGAAAGTTGGGTATGGCAAAAGAAGCATGAGAGCAGAATAAATGCTGTAGAAATAAGAGCGCTGAGAAATATATGTAGTGTGACTCTATAAGATAGAATAAGGAATAGTGTGATTAGAGAGAGATGCGGAAATGGACGATATGATAATGGACTAGAAAAGACTGACTAAGAAAGTTTATAAGGCTAGTGGGAATGAAACAGTCGCAAGGGGAAGACCTAAGCGAACGTTTCTTAATCAGATCGGAGAAGTTCTGGATAAAGGCTAGGTTAAGAGCACCTTAAACCGGCGAGCGAAACCTATGAGGAATGTTATGAAAGTGAATGAAGCCAGAAAAGTGTGTCAGGATCGTAGTAAACGGTAATCCATAGTCTTTGCCTACCCTACTGGGAAACAGGCGTGAACAACAACAAACAAACATACAAACTCACATTCACATTTATAATATTAGTTAGGATTGTAAACTTGGCTATTTAAATAGTAGCTATGAGCTTTTTGCCTGTTCTTCTAAATTCAGCGCCATTGCATTGCTGAACATGGGGACAGGTAGGTAAATGTAAATTCACGTTAATAAGTGTAACTTTGACGTTCATAAGTGTTACTCAAACTTATTTTCGATATTGATTTGATTTAAGTACTATTATTAGTAGGTACGTAGATATATCATTTGAGGGTTCAAGTTATGTTCAAGTTCAAGGTCAAGTTTGTCCTACCTTATTCCTCGTACAGTGCACGGACGTGAGGTGCGCACCAGACGCCTATTTACTACTGGTCTATGCAGGACGATTTCTGGCATGCGCATGGTAATGTTATTGTTTGTGTAGTGGAGACACTACACTGTTTGGTAACAATAACTTTACTGACATCGATATATTACATCTTAATAAGCCTAGATTTAAAAGTAGCATCATTTAAAGGAGGCATATACTGCCGTCATAAGGAAAAAAGACGTAACTAACAGTTTTTTTCGACATCATGGTTTTTACATATTTGACATCAGTAATAAAAGGCGAATGTGCCAGATAATTTATTAGAAAATTTTATGTTTACTAGATAGCTCTTTTTTATTTATGACGGCAGTATATTAGATAAGATTTTTATATATATACTTATATATATTTATTTTAGTACTTTATTCCGAACAGGCATAATTACTACTTTATACTGCTCGTAAAGCATGCACTTAATTAATTCTAGTTAACTTGTATAAGTACCATAGACCGTTATTATAATTTCTTACTACTTTTCTCTTTTGATTATGTCACTAAATTAACCTTGAACTTGACACATGTTGCATCTTGATATGCCGCCTAAAAGTGGAGTATTAATACTTTATAAGGAATGTGTAGTAATTACAATAATTAGTTGCTATGGTCGGAGAAAGAGTAATTAGCTATTTTACCTTATTATGTGCGTATATCAGCTTCTTCTTATATACTTTTTCTCAGTGGGAGATAAATTAGGTCATAATCCACCACCCTCGCCCAGTGCAGGCTGGCAGAAATCACATACCTTCGAGAACATTATAGATGACTCTCAGAGATGCAGGTATCTAACGATGTTTTCCTTCGTCGTTAAAGCGAACAATAATTAACTATTTAATATGTACATAACTTCGAAATGTTAGAGATGCGCGCCTTGGGATCGAACTTGAGACCTATGTTTGGCAGTCCAACGATCTACCACTAGGCTATCGCTGCTCTTCTTACATGTGAAGATAGAAAAATATAGATAGCTTATCGAACAATCTTACATTCGCATTTATAAAATATTATAAATGCGAATGTAAGGTCGTTTGTTACGCTTTTACGTTTTAAGTAACTGAACTGTGAAGTTCAAACTTTACTAATAAGTAAGGTTAGAACTTTACAGTACAGTTACATTAAACGCCCCCAGTCGTTAATTGAATTATAGCTAAGTGCCATTCGCTTCATTTTTTACAAATTGTTTTAGTTTTTGTTGTTTTTAGTACAATATTATATCTTATTCATGTTTTAATCACTATAATAGTGTTATTTATTAGTGTTTCTATAAAAACATCTAAATACAATGCACAAGGTTACGCCGATTATTGTTCGTTAAATTATTCAAAATTTATTTTCTCCGCGCTCTAGATGTACTCGTCACGCATTTCAAGTACTACTTTAAAATATAATATATATTCACCTTTATTTTGTCTCACAGACATATATAAATACTTTTTTGTACTATAAAGAATATTTAACTAGGAAATAAAAAAAGTGAAACCTCTTTTAATTACATTTACATTTCTTTAGAAGCAAATATGTTCAATATCGAACATTTTATTCAATTCTGCTTAGTTTAACCATGCGTTAAACTAAAATATACACGTCAATGCGATGATTCATAATACTTGTCGTAGCTTACAAAATACAATGTATATTTCTAAGAAACACAAGCGACGTTATCATAACTTAGAGCACAAAACAAAACAGCGATAAGGCGTCTCAAGTGGCGCTCAAGTGGTGCGCACCGCGACAGGTGTGAAATTACCGGGTATTGTTTATTGTTTACGTTAGCGTGCGCGCCCGAGGCCGCAGAGGTCAAACTTCAAAATGATTTATTGCAAAAATGGATACATTTAGTGTAGTATACAATATCAATTATATTACTTACTGCATTAATTGTACCCATTAAGTGGTTAGCAGTGACAGCCTAGTGGGAGACCATTGGACTGCCATGCAGGAGTCTCGATTTCTCGGACTCTCTCTATCTCTGGCATGTCTGAGAGT
The DNA here is from genome assembly GCA_963675205.1 of Catocala nupta. NCBI lineage: Eukaryota > Metazoa > Arthropoda > Insecta > Lepidoptera > Erebidae > Catocala > Catocala nupta. The sequence continues at coordinate 39,287,278 of OY776078.1, forward strand.
TCTCCATTTTGATCTCGAAGATATGTAAACTCTGCCAACCCGTACTGGGCCAGCAGCGTGGTGGACTATGGCCTAAACCTTCTCACACTGAGAAGAGGCCCGTGCCCAGCAGTGGGACAGTTTAATACAGGGCTGATATTATATATTCAGTAGTTACTCCATTATGTACCGCAATTTACATCAATTTATAACTATCGAAATACATGTAATAAAAGCGAATAAAACAGTTTCATCCCACGATGCCCAGGAAAGGCGCGAGAGAATACAAACAGGAATGTCAAATATATAAATAAGGTTAGGTCGTTAAGACTGCGCCGAGCGTAAGACGCGGTTGGACTGAATGACAGAGTTCGACGTTCAATCGACGCGCGGCCGCCTTAGTTAAATTGTATGGAGGATCTGGAGTGCTTTTTTGATAAATATGTCGCGTCGTGGACGGCCGAGATGCGACATACCGGGTCTTCATCACGATCTGACATGGTTCTTGGTAGATGTGGGCACTAACTTGGGTAATCGAGCGAAAGATAGTTTTAGTTGAGAATAACTTTATTTTTACTGTAGCTACTTCTACAAAAATGAAACAGACACGTGCGTTGGTACTGAGCGTATCGCGTGACTGTCCGAGGAAGAGTGTCGCCTCCAACCGTTCTCCTCCTAGTCCGCGCCGCATCCCCACTACCGACGATCGTGTCCAAACGGTAGTGCGCCGCTTGCGTTTCCGGTGACGATATTATTTTATTAGTTAACTAAACTAATCACTAGATGGCGCTGTCCGTCGCACTATTGAGCCCTCAATCCACGACAAATATATATTTTTATTAACAACCAATAACTTAAATATTTGGGGCGGACAAGTTGTAATATAACTATTGATGTTTGACCTGTAAAATAGGATAGATTTCTATTGTTATAATCTAAAAATCACGTAACACGAGCTTACGTTTTTGCATTTGTCGAGCAAGTTTACGTAATTTTGTAGGCGAAAATATTAATTATTTTACGTTTTTTACACAGAGTAATTGAAAACACATTCATTGTTATGGTAAATATATATTTTATATTTGTATTATACAAAAGTGTTGATTTTAACAACTTCACTGTGACCGCCTGTTTTAGCACATTTCGCTCGGCGCAGTCTTAACTATGAAATTAGCGTTTATGTCCTATATCTATGTTTGTGGAGGCATGACATGTAGCGCACCAGTTTGTATTGCACTTGTTCAAAGTGCACCAAGAGTATTCCACGCAGCGCACCCGCTTGGTGTCCAGACTTTAATTAATAAATTGATTAAAATTCTATTCCACCTTGCGCACCGAGGGTCATGATAAAAATATCGCTAGATATTAACCAAAAATTATATTTAACACGCTTAGAGCCGTATCACCATCTTGTATGGCAGGATTATTATGACTCATTTCTTTGTCTGTACATAGGATATTGCTGTCTAGCTTTCTTATAAAAACAATCTATACTTACTAATACTCCTTTTAAGAGATTGCATAGGAACAATATCATTTTAACAATTTACAAGTTTCCTGTTAAATATAACCTCCTTGATTGTTGTAGCTTATGCGGGTTATAATATTTATATATGTATATTAAATCAGAGTTTCCTAATTTTAATCAGGAGGAATTAGAAGGAGAGTGAGAGAGAGGAAGGAGAATGGTTTGAGAGAAAAAGCGTCGGGTCAGCTGTCCAAAAAAAAAACACGACCGTTCTATGAAGAACCTGGTACAAGTGACAACCCCGCGATGACCCAATCCAAAATACAATTTCCATAATATATAATCGATTAGGAATCCTTGAGTGTGAGTGATACCTATATATATATTCACTAATGCATAAGTATATATATATATATATATATACTTATGCATTAGTGAATTGACAGAAAGAAATATAAATGTGAACATCATATGCATTACTGAACATTTTATGATGGAAGGCTGTGAAACACAACTAAATATACCTAATTATTGTCTAGCTGCCCACTACAGCAGGAAGAAGACTAAAAGAGGTGGTGCATGCATTTTGGTTAGAAATGGACATAAATGGAAGGAACTACAAATAATATCCAATATGGCAATATCAGAAACTTTCGAATGCTGCGCGATTGAACTCGTCAAATATAGTATAGCTATTATCTGTGTTTATAGAGTACCTAATTTAAGGAATATATTAATGACTTCTTTGGTAAATTAGAAACCGTTTTGCGAACAGTAGCCTCTAAACGATACAAAAATATTATTCTAGCCGGTGATTTCAACATCGATATATTGAAATCAAGTTAAAGTTTAATAAAATGCATTCAAATTCAAATTTGAATGCATTTTATTAAACTTTAACTTAAAATTAGCAGTCAATAAACCTACGCGAATTGTGAACCAAACATGCATCGATAACTTTGCACATAATTTTAATAAGAAGTGTAATACAGAAATATTGGAATTTGCTTTATCCGATCATACAGCCCAATTATTAAAATGCCCCGTTGATAAAATATGTGTTATTGATAAGTACCAAATAGCTAGGCGAAATTATAACAGTGAAAATTTGACAAAGTTTAAATACTGTATGAGTAAATTAAGTTTTCCTGAATGTTTTGAAGCTGATGACCCTAATAAAGCGTATAATATTTTTATAGACACCTTTAAACTATATTACGACCTATGTTGCCAAAATGTAAAATTTATATTAATCTGATAAAGAGATCCAAATGGGTATCACGAGGGATTCAGATATGCAGCAAGAAGAAAAGACAACTCTTATGGATGCATAGGCTGAAATCCGATGCATATAGTATAACACGTTTTCTTAATTACTCTAAACTGTTTAAAAAGATTGTTCGCCTTACTCAGCGTTCACAAAACAATTATAAAATTAAAACATCTACTAATAAAAGTAAAACAACTTGGCAAATAATAAACCAAACTATATTTAATGTTCCAGAAAATCATATTAATAAAATTAAAACAGATAATACTTATATAGAAAATCCAAAACAAATAGCAAATAAGTTTAATAATTATTTCATTGACAATATACAACCAACAATTCAATTACAACATAAAAAGGGGTCACATTTTATTATCCCCAGAACAAATTCAATGTTTATGGCTCCTTGTGTACCTCAAGACGTACTAAAAATGATACAAACCCTAAGAAACACAAACAGTGTGGGATATGACGATATCTCTACCAAAGTAATAAAAGCTGTAGCACAGGAAATTTGCATTCCCCTTTGTCACATTACTAATTTATGTATCAGTGACGGTAAATTCTCCGAGGCATTAAAACTATCAATAGTTAAACCACTATTCAAAAAAGAGAACAGAGAGCTAATGCAACACTATAGACCGATCTCACTAATACCAATTTTTCCAAAATCTTAGAGAAATTTTTCCACAAAGCATTATACAAATATATAGACAATAATGATATATTCTCAAAATCACAATTTGGTTTTCGTGAAAACACGTCTATTAATATGGCAATCTACAATTTTCTCCATACAGTAATGACAAATGTGGATAAGACAGTGCCTATATGTGCTGTGTTTTGTGATATGACGCAAGCGTTTGATTACGATCAACATAACATACTAACTGAAAAACTTGATACATATGGCTTGAGAGATAATGTACTGAGTCTGATAAAATCGTACTTGTTTAACAGAAAACAACGAACTGAGATTACCAGAATTAACCCTATTACAAAACGGGAGGATATTTATGCATCAATAGAACGTCACGTTATTTTCGGTGTACCACAAGGTAGTGTTCTGGGACCGCTGCTTTTTACTTTATACATTAATGACTTGCCAAAATCCATACCACATCCGATGACTCTCTTTGCAGATGACAGCACTGTAACAATTTTTTGCAATAAAAATGACATGATACAATATAAACTTGACATTGATAATTCCTTGACATTAATAATGAAATGGTTGGACATTAATAATTTAAAAATGAATTTAGAAAAACCTAAAATAATGCACTTTAGCCAGCGTTCAAAATTAGTAGACCCAAACATACAACTTAACGACAAAACAATTGAAATTTAAAAACGTCGAAATTTCTAGGGTTAACAATAGACAAAAAGCTAGATTGGAAATCACACATAAATAACCTTAGTAAAAAAACTTCCAATTCTGCCTTCGCCTTATATTCACTGTCTACAGTAGTTAATACAGAAACTCTGATTACGGCTTATCATGGACTAGTTGCATCAAACTTGCGGTACGATATCATTTTTTGGGGAAATTCTACTGATAATGGCATAGCATTTAAAGCCCAAAAGAGATGTCTACAATCTATGTTTAGGCTAAAGTCGACAGACAGCTGCAAAAGTTATTTCCAATAATTTAAAATCCTAACCTTACCATCTTTGTACATTTTGGAAACTGCAATGTTTGTCAAATTAAACTCCACTATTTTTCCACGCCTAGAAGACACAGTCTCGCGTAGCAGGCGCGATAATAGTAGAATTCGGCTACATAGAGCTACAACTGCACTTATGCGCAAAAGTATATTTTGCATGGCACCAATCATATTTAATAAGTTATCCCAGCATTGGAAAATACAATAATGCATTTAAAAATCAACTGAACGACTTTCTTACGAGTAAAGCCTATTATGCTGTTACAGAATATCTAATGGATAATATTACTTAATTATATAAAATTGCTTCAGTAAGACATGAATTTATTGATGTTACGTATATTTAAACCATTTTGACCATTGTCTATTTATATTCTTTGCCAAATAATTTATTGTTATTCACTATTTAATTGACATATTCAATTTATTATCTTATAATTTATCAATTGCCTAATACCTTTGACATTACTTAATTTATTTTCATTGACATGTATGTGACATAATTGAAATACGATAATTTTCTTTTACTTTATCTTATCTTATCTTGTGTGGGGGCCAGTCAGTACAGACCGGCGACACTTCGACCCAGTGGGATCTTTTGTGTCGACTTCCCCAATAACGACTGCCATAGATGTTCATGGCAGTCGGGACCGACGGCTTAACGTGCTATCCGAGGCACGGAGCAGGCGATAATTGTCAATCAATACGCACATAATTTCGAAAAGTCATATAACTTACGAAAGTCAGAGGTGCGCGACGTGGGTTCGAACCCGAGACCCTCTGCATTGCAGTCTGTTGGTCTCCCCACTGAGCTATCGCTGCTCTACTACTTTTACTTTACTTAATTTATATTCATTGACATGTACATATGTGATATACCGAATTGAAATAATACTTTACTTTTTTATTTAATGTCAAATATTTGTACGCCACAGCATGAGGCTAAACATGACTGGACATATTAATTCAATATGTCCAGTCCAGCGCAAGTGATGCCTCTGGTATTGCAGGCGTCGATAGGCTACGGTAACCATTTACCATCAGGTGGGCCGTAAGCTTGTTTGCCACTTTAGAAGTATAAAAAAAATTAAAAATTCAATAACTACAACGTGCATGCTTCCTGTATATAACAACACACATGTTAACACACACATTATTATTATTATATAAAGCCGTAAGCTAATAAGTAGATTATATATAAGTACAAGTTGTGTCATCCGTGTGTTCACATTGGGGTCCAGTAAGAAATCGACACTAGACCTAGCAGTCGGGCAAATGCTGAACTCGACATCTTCTGCAACAACTATGGACCACATAACTGTTCTTATATTTTAATTAAAATCAAATTAAAAAAGTTGTCCTGTGATAGTTGATAAAAGTTGTGCTTACTTAAGCTGAATTCTGCTTACATAGAACGGTTACATAGTAAAGGTATTTTGAAAGTTAACATTCAAGCGTGGACACGACTTGCCAGGCATCTCTCAAGCCAATGCTCTTACTATTTCTATTTTATTTATTACAGTTTTATTCCAATGCCTGTCAGGAAAATATTTTGCAATCTTTATGGCTTATTTTAATTCCGATTTTTATAGAATTCTAGGCTTAACGTAACATTCAAATAACGGACACAAAACCACCTAGAATATGTGGTGTGACACAACAATTTGTGGAACACATAAATTTTTGTCCTTTGTAGGGGTCGAACCCATATCACTCAACGCGGCGGTAGCGACGACGCGACAGAGAATTTATTCCGAGCGCGGGTGTTATCTTCTATAATAAAGATAAATAAAGGACAATTTACATCCTCATACTCGGCCAACGACGGCCAATTTCACGACTAATGTGCGGTTTACGCCGGGTTTTTAAAAGGATAATCAACGTCTCACAATCAAACTCATGTCCTTTTTTATTCGCTTTTGCTAGTTCATTTGGCCAATCACAGCATTTGACATGCGTTAACTGTTTGTTAATTAATATTTTTTTGTGTTGAAATGCATTTTAGAAACTGGTTGTTAGAATTTCGTACGTAGGTATTATTTGTATGTAGGTACTCAACTTTTGATTCACTTTGTACTTGGCGGTTGAAGGACGCTCTTCTGTATCTATATCTGAGATCAAATGCAACGGCCGCAGTTTTGATTGTTTGTGCAACTAGCTGTCAATCCGTTTCTGCCACAATCTCACAACGAGATCGAGTGCCAAGCAAGGAAAACGCTAATTTAAAAATAGCTATAGTTAATTTCAATAAAACTGAATCAAAAGGTATACAAACGGTTCATTGACATGACCATAGACATTTTAGTGATGTCCAATTGTAGCGTCAATTGCAAATCAATTAATTACCTAATCGAATCATTCGATTTGATGCAGCGAAAGACTTAGAAATAACACAAACACTGCTACAATTATATCTTACCGCGCTATAATTATGCCCATCATTCGATGTCCGCAGTTGACCAAATAGAATATAATAGATATACAGTAAAAAAACATTTGAAAGGTACATTATTTTACATTGTTAAAAAAATAACCTAAGGAATAAATTAGTATTGAAATTAAACTACTATATACGGATTTTATCGCGTTGTTTATTTATCACTGTATTACAAAATTTTGAAAATATTAAACTACTACTACTATTGATTTTATTTTACTAATTTATAAGCTAATAAAATTATTTAAACTATTAAATCTATTTATTTTTGGTTTACACTTTCCCCGACGTTTCGGTTGCTTTTCAGCAGTCATGGTCACGGGGAGACTAAGATGGTAGTTGTCTCAATGTTCCAGTGTAGTTATTTCAAAGTACCCGAACATAATTTAATCATGGGTGTTTCTATTTACGCAGAATGAGCTCAAAGTATCATGAAGTCTAGCTGTGGTTTGTTTCTTCTTGGGTTTGACTATTTGAAGTACTGGATCCCAAGCTGGTGGTACATTCCAACCATCTTCTCTATTGAAATTGGGATGTTTTTTGATTTCAATAGCCTCGCGAAGCATCCTTGGTAGGAATCGGTGTTCTTTAGCGGGAATCTGTGGTTTGTCAAATCTCAGGTAGTGGTTGGTCCCCTGTTGTACATGTTCACACACAGCAGACTTCAACGAGCGTTTGTGTTTTACGTCAGCTATGTGTTCTTTTATGCGGGTACCTATGCTTCTCTTGGTTTGACCAATGTATGCACCAACAGCAAGAAACGAAACGTCAATGCACGGACCAATGACACGCCGCCGTCATTTCAAAGACAAGCAGTTATTAATCTGTCAAAACAAACTTTAGACAAAACAACCGAAAAAGTATTGAGTAGAGGTTTAAATTATGCAATAACACCGGCTAGGATACCGTATGAGGCCATTATTTGCAACGTCGAGGACTGCCTAGTCAAGAATAATATAAGAAAGGAAGATTTGGAGGCTATACGTCAGGACATTTCATCGGTCTTGCGTCGAAATAAAGTGCCCAGACCGAATCTTCCCAAAGATGAATTTGTCGCATTGAAGAACTTGCGGGCTAGGCCAGATATTACAGTACTCCGTGCAGATAAAGGAAACGCTACGGTCATAATGTATAGGTACATCAGATTATAAACATAAAATTGAAAATTTACTTTCGGATGAAACAACATATAAGCAGGTTAAAACAGACCCTACAAACAAAATATTGAACAAAACCAAACACATCATATATAAATACTCCGAAAGACTAGATCTAGACGTTAAACAAGCCGCATACATTTTTTTTAACACCCGCACAATGTTTAGATTCAAATTCAAATTCAAATTCTTTATTTGCGATTATGGGTTACAATTAAAGTTGTTACATCGTTATAAGTCTCACCATAGTCAGCCTTTCAGCATGCAAATATATTATAAATACATGTAGCAATGCATCTAAAATAATTATATTGTAAGGTAGAATTAGGGTCATAATGAAAATAAATTAAATAATTACAAAGTCATAATACACAATATTAGATTAATTTATGTGTCAAATACTCTCTAACAGAATAGAAACCATATGCAGCAAGTAATTCTTTCACATTGTTCTTAAATATATTAAAACTAGTTATTTCGAGTATCCTATTTGGCAAGTGGTTATATAGGCGAGTAGCCATGCAAAATACACTTTTATTAAGCAATGCAGTTGTGTTTGCTGGAAAGCAAATTTTTTTATTATGCCGACGATCGACTTTTTAATTTTTCAAACATAGTTAAAATACTACGTGTAAACAGGATTACTTCAAGTATATAAATACATGGAAGTGTAAGCAGTTTAAATTGTTTAAATAAGAGCTTACAACTATCTCTCTGTTTCAGTTTGAAAATTGCTCTGATCCATCGCTTTTGGGCTTTAAATACTGTTTCCTTATCACTAGAGTTGCCCCAGAACATAATACCATACCTTAAGAGAGGTGTAATCGTGGTGTATCGACTGTTTTATTCAAATTATAAAGAGCATATGAAAATTGGTTTAGTTTAGAAACTAACGAGTTTATGTGCGCAGTCCAGGTCAAGCTACAGTCAATATTAATACCTAAAAATTTTGTTTCGTCGACTTCTTCAATTTTATGGCCTAAATAACTAATGTCAATTTTTGTCAATTTATTTACACGATTTCGAAATGTCATAATTTCATTTGTTTCCTAAGATTAATGTTTAAATTATTTAATGTCAGCCATTGAATGATCTTGCATAAAGTGTTATTTATATCTTGTTCTATTTGTGAAGGATTCGTTTCAACAAATTTGACTGTGCTGTCATCAGCGAACAGTACAGTTCTGTGATTTATTATTTTTGGCATGTCATTGATATAAATAATGAATAATAGTGGTCCTAAAACACTTCCTTGCGGAACTCCAAAAGTTACTTTATTGTATTCTGAGGTGTAATTGCATACCTTTTTCTCGTATGGCCATATTTTCGTTATTTGTGTTAATTGAAACCTGTCATTGAGGTAAGATTTTATTAGGTCAAGCGTATTCCCTCGGACTCCGTAGGCATCCAACTTGTCTAACAAGATGGTAAAATCGACATGATCAAATACCTTTGTTGGGTCCATGAAGAGTGCGCATGAAAGAAATATTGACAAGGGCACCCTTGTCAATATTTTCCGTGACTGTGTTGAGAAAATTGTAAACAGCCATATTTATACTTTTGTTTTTCCTAAAGCCATATTGTTCGGTAGAAAACAAGTTATTTGATTCGAAGAGTTTATATATGCCGTCATAAATTACATTTTCGAAAATTTTAGAGAAAACTGGTACGAGTGCAGTCGGACGATAGCAGGACAAGCCCTGCTTGTCGTTTTTCTTAAATAGTGGTTTGACCACAGTGTACTTTAATTTATCTGGAAATATGAAAATTGATAAATTTATGAGATGACTCAGAACTACTGATAGTTTTGCCGATACTGATTTCAATATTTTTGTTGATATTTCATCATAACCAGTACTTTCTGTGTCTTTTAAGTTTAATATAATTCTATTTATGTCGCTAGGAGTCGTTGGAAGCAAAAATAGAGTCTTGTGATATTTTTCAATTGGCGCAATACGTTTAGATGATAGTCTAGTTATCTGCTTTGTAAAATAATTATTAAATCCATTCGCTATTTGTCTTGGGTCATAGATAATATTACCATTTACACATATTTGCATGATTTGTTCCCTCATACTGTTTAATTTATTATTATTTATAACGTTCCAAGTCGCTTTACACTTGTTTGGGGCACTGCTTATGTAATTAGTGTTAAGATACTTTTGTGTTAATTTAGTAATTTTATTAAGTCTTGATGACAGTGCCTTGTACCGCTGTTTGCTGCTGGGATTGCGATTTTCTATATTCCCATAATAGTCGTCGCTTACGCTTACAGCATCTTTTAATTCCCTTCGAAATCCACTTTGGTCGAACGTTAGCGGACACTCTAATTTGTATTTTTGGAAAGCATAGATTATAGAATAGAGCAAAAAGTTCGAAAAACTCATTGAACGCTCTATTTGCGTTTTCGCATTTTAGAGCGCCATTATAGCTAAAGGAATTTATACAGACACTGAATTTGTCAATGTTTTCTTTACTATACTCTCGTTTTTCTACATACCAATACTTTAAAGAATAGCTTGTTTTAACGGGGCAAGCCAATAATTGAGCTGTATGGTCAGAAAGTGCGAATTCATATAATTTGGTTTTACATCCTCTTATATTAAACGCGATATTGTCTATGCACGTTTTACTGTATAATTACGTTGGTTCCTTGAAGCCTAATTTAAGATTGCAGCTCTGTAGAATTTGAATAAATTCAATCGTTTCCTTTGTTTTACTGAGAACATTAATGTTAAAATCCCCGCAAAGTATAACTTTCCTTTTATTGCAGCAAAATTTGCTAAGCATTAAATTTAGATTCCAGAAAAACTGTTTAATATCATCAACTTTTGTCTTTGGTGGCCTATATACACATATTATGCACTAATGTTTGACTAATTCCATTCCTGAGCACTCTATAACGTTTTCAATTGAATATTTATTAATATCATTAAGCGGATTAAACTCAAGGGTATTATGCACCAGGATACACGAACCGCCATGTCGAACCTTCCTACAGTAAATAGATGCAATATTGTAGTTTGGAATGTTCAATGTATCTTTATCACCCACCACCATATTATGTTCCATAATGCATAAAACACCAACAATTATTTGTTCAGCTTTAAGCGATTCAAGGTTTACTGTTAGTAGATCAGACTTAGAGATCAAGCCGTTGATATTTTGATGCAGTACATTAACTGTCCGATAAACGAAAAAACCCATTTGATTCCTGAGGCGTAGGCAGATTAATGTCTTCCTCTAGATTTTCAGTCTGTGTACATTTGTTAAGATAGGTCGGTGTGTTATGTTCTGGATTGTCATAGTTTTGTTTACAATAAAGTTCAAAGTTTTGCTTTTACTCAGTATGTAGGATCTCTTTGAGAAGTGATCGACATTTGTGTAGAGCAAAGTATTTATATCTAGGCAAATATGAACTATAACTCATATCGACAAAACGTATTCAAATTTGGAACAGATAAATTTTAATTCATAATTTAACTTGTGTTCATTTAGAAACCTGTTATATGGCACCTCAGAGACAATCACATTACAGTTGTATAACTGTAATGTGATTGTCTCTGAGGTGCTGATATTTGTCAAAAATTACGAAAAAAAAATAAAGCTTCATCCGGGCGGCTATCATTTGTGCCACCAAGAATGACAATGTCTTTTTCCGTTAGTGACTTTAATTCCGAGTTCGACAATGATAGCATCAGTTCTGAAAGAGGAGCTCCACGTTAAATTCTGAAGAATTTGTTGTACCCGTCGACCCTGGTCATCAGCTAAAATGAAAATCTTCAAATTATCAAAAATTATCAAAAAATTATCTCAGATTTTTCCTCATTTCCCTGTAAAATTGCCTTATTCCTTATAAACTTCCGTTTCGTCCTGGGTTGTGTGTAATGGGTTAAACATATTGCTGCGTATATACGATAAGTTTTTACTCTTTCGTATAGACACCGGTGTTTTAGGTGTCTTACATTTAGTGTTCATAGGCGAGTTGAGTTTTTTATATGTCTCCATGAGTTGCATGGACTTATGGAGGTCATTTTTTAGACGATAGTTTTCAGAGTTTAAATTTTCGATTTCCTGGTGAGCACTCATAAGGTCGTTTGTAAGTAATTTACTTTTATCGTTAAGCTCACTAATAATTTGACTGTTGCTTTGTGTGTTGTCTGGTAGGCTCATCATTGTATTGTCAAACATCGAAGAATTGTCGTGCGTGTTAGAAATATCGTCTACAAAATTTGTCCTGCGAAGGTTGCGACTGCGGTACGTCACACTATCCACAGAATCCATATGTTAAACAAACAATCACTTTTATTTGTTCTAGTGAGTGCCAAGCTTTATTGTTAAATGAGTCGTGAGTGCCCAGCTTTATATGTGACCACGTCGTGAATATCTCGCTTTACAGCGTTTGTTAATGAATGTGCCGCCTTATAGTTTGACACTTTATTTCTGCTAAGCATCAAACCTTTATGCGGATCTGGAACACGCCTGGTGAGATGTTGGTAGCACTGCAGTATACGCGAAAAAATATCAATTTGAATGATGTCGAAATTACCGCAAACATCGATCAAAATATATACCTTATATGCACGATCACGATGCGTATCATGACTATAGCCACAATAATTCTTATATAGGTACTTATTTAGATACATATTTTCATAGATTGATAAATATTTAACCTTTACACCAACTGTGAACGACGATATTAATTGCAGTTTGTACAATGGACTTAATAAGTAAAGACCTATGTGCTTCACATGAAATCATATTAAAATTCACATCTATGTTTATATAATAATTAACCAATTTTTCTTTGAAATATATTTCACATTATTTTCTGCATTTGTCGCTCTGCCCTATATGAGGCTGAAACAAAATACATTGTACACTAGTAAAATATTTTTAATTATCTGCTACATAGTTAGTCATAGAGCTCAATATAATTATCGTCAATTGGACACATCCCAGGCTCCAAAATAGCTGCCGAGTTTTGGTTATTGAAAGAACAAATTAAGCGCAAGTTTATTTAGAAAATTAGAGGTTGAGGCTTGACTCTATAATTTGGTGAAAATAGCAGAGATTTTAGTGCTTCAGAATGGTTTTTGATCTTATGGTATACATATTAATGATAATATTTTTAGTTGAAAATAAAAACAAAAACACTCGATGGTTATTGTTGTATTAGGAAGCATTAGATTATGTCAATAATGAGTAAGTATTCTAATGTTCCAATATCTTGTCTTACCTTCTTCTTTGCATCCAAAGTAACATTTTCTATAGCCCGACATTTTTATGAGTCTCAGTATCAGTCTAGTATATCGCAGCCAAGCACACAGCAAAGTCAAAAGTTTATCAAAACTCAGGTATGGAAAGCCAAGGTCAAATAGATTAGATATAGAACAAGTCCAAATTCAAGCCAAAGTCACAAAAAAAACGTGAAATATAAAGTTCAATAGCACACAACAAATTTTCAAAAATTTGTGAAAATATGGCGGGCGGGCACATAGATAATATACTATATAGACGGGCATTCAGAATTTTATGTCAGTGTTGCAAGTTAAATGTATTCTATTTAAATTTTTGTACTAAGAATACTTATAAAATAATAATGATTTCATTTCTTTCCAATTATTATACATAAATCAACTTTATTAATAAACATAGAAGGTTTAACATGTTTTTTTTTAAGTAATTTTAAAGCGAAGCGCCATCTATTTACAAAATTGATAAAGAAAGGTTGATTAATCTTTTGGCTATCTACACGATGGCGCTAAAAGCAACAGAATAGCTAAATGTTCTTCAGTGACATACCCCTGGCAGTCACTTTACGACCGCGCTAGCAGTGTGACGTTTCACGATGCCAAAGTATGTCGTGAAAAATGCAAAACTATACTCTAAAAGTACAAAAAAAGGATGGAGTGTCGTACTTTCGGTAAGTATAGTTTTAATACGAAATATTTATTACATTTTGTTGAATATATACACTTTAAATATGAACAGTCGAAATGTTTCCGAAAAGGCACGTTTGGCTGTTCATAGAGGACTATTAGTACCTACACTTATGCATGGTAGTAAAAGTTGGGTATGGCAAAAGAAGCATGAGGGCAGAATAAATGCTGTAAAAATGAGAGCGCTGAGAAATATATGTGGTGTGACTCTAAAATATAGAATAAGGAATAGTGTGATTAGAGAAAGATGCGGCATAAAAGTGGATATAGTGACGAGAATAGAAAAGGGTATGTTAAGTTGGTTTGGGCATGTAGAAAGAATGGACGACCCCTCTGGGAAACAGAAGTGAATTTATGTATGTAAATAATATATTTGATAATATTTTCGTTTAAATTTAAATGGATGTATTACGCACCTGTCCCGCTCACTCTTGTGTGCGCTGCCCGTAAGCGAGAGCGAATCGACACCACTACTTTGGAACAAAGTCTATATGTAAATGGCATGGACTCGTTATAAGTTGTTTTAAATTATTAATATAATATTTGTATAAATTTATTTTAGCTTTCCAGTAAATGAAATACGAAGGGAGAAATGGAGACGTATTATAAGCTTGGGATAGAGATGACAGATTTTACCAACCAAATACTTCTAGCCTAATTTGTTCAGAGCATTTTAATGAAGAAGATATATATGTAACTAAGAAAGGGTTTAATAAACTGATAAATATAGCCGTACCGAATATACAGGTATATTATATTGCCGTTTTCATTTTAAAATTATGTTAACTTGAGTTAATTTTGTATACGATTGATTTATTAACTATTGTTTTCGTATATATTTATAGCAAGAAGAGTTAATAGTGCAATCTGAAGTGAATGCAATAACACCCCATTTGACAGTAAACATAGGATTTACATCAACATCGGGGAGAGCTACATTAAATTTAAATTTAGATAGAAATAATGAAACACCTAAAGCTTCAAATACTGTTTAGGTACTAAGTAATGTCATAAGTCAATAATTTTTAATTTTTCTGCATTTCTCAATTATTTTTTACAGTTTAACCATACCAATGTTTTCATTGGGATAGACGAACACTGCCAAGTACAATCACCGAATCTTGGTCATAAGGTAACGTTAATAAAAGTTTTAATTAAAAAATATATTGACATACGTCGCGTAGTGTATACCACTACGCGACAAAATTGAAAAATGCAGAAACCAAAGATCAGTCTAAGCGGCAATTGTTAAATAAGTTGATATTGTTCAAAGATACATAAAAACATTATTTTAGTATGTGTTAGTTGTTCATTTTTTACCTAGTTCCTTCCTTAACGATAGAACAGTTTAAATTTATATTTTTAGCATCTACATCAACAAAAGTATCCTGGTAAAATATATCTAGTTTTGATTCGACCATCTACGAGTATATAGTTTTATTATTATTTATTGTAACTACATAGAAAACACACATACAAATATTTTAAATAAAATTTAATACAATGTACGAAGGTGAGCATAATTATTAGTCCTATAAATGATTGGCCTACTTTAATATAAATATATTATATGCTTGCTTTTTATAAAGTTATATAACGTCTTCCTTACAGTTACCTACTATAATATAATTATTAAAATTAAAGAATATAACAATAGCTTATTATTAAATTGTTGTCATTCATTAAAGTTAGTTACACGTCCAATTATAGATTAAAAAAATATATTAAAATGAATAACGACTCTATCATTCCTTCTTTCTATGTTCCGAGCGGTAAGAATATCATATGGTTATAGTCAAAATAATAACACTCGCATAATTGTTGCGATAAGTTTACACTTAATTGTTATTAATATAAGGTTCATTTCAGAATGTTTTGTTTACATGATATGATATTTTTACCGTAGTGAGAGAATGAAGAAAACATTTATGATACTTTGTCATAAGTATTACGACACTATCACTAAGTGTTAAGGTTTATATTAAGTTAAATTTATATTCACTTTAGGACTATATTTAAATAGTCGATCGAATAAACATAACTATGTATAAGTACATATCAATCGGAGACAATATTTGGGTACGATTTAGTACAAGAACGTGCATCTATGGTATATTTGATCGATGACCGCAAAGAACAAAGTTAATGAATGCTAATAATGGGTTCCTGTTTCACTTTTCGGTATGTAATGTGTACCGTTTTATTACTTCGAGCACTTTTACTATTTAGGTTATAATAAATAATTATATTTAAAACTTCTTTTACACTATGTTTTAAAGTTACCTATTGTTACAGACACTATGCTCTTTGTTTATGCCGTATAGTTAGTTTTTATGCTGGTAAAAGATATTACTCAAATTTACACTCATTTCAAACTTACTGATCTTGCTTTCAATACTTTTACACAATATATTTATACATATTAAATTTAAAATACGGAGCTAATGTTTACACAACCGATAGATCTTGTGTACCATTAGTTAGCAGGTTTTTAATGCCAGTAATTATTGACAGATTAATCTAAATTGTAATTTCCTCTAAATATCTTTCTTTTTGTTGAACAAATTTCGATTAACTAATCAATTACTAAAATTTTACGACAATTTTTATTTTTTGGCGTACAACCTTATGCATATATATTATATATATATATATAAATTATTAATATATATTATAATATTTAAAATTTATATATTTTTTTATCTGACAAATAACCTCGCTTTTCGTCAAAGATTTTCAAATCAAATAATTATTTATTAATCAAACGCCAATTGCTTTAAAATACACTAAGATATCATGTGAAAACGTTGAAAATATGGATACATGTGTTACTTATTCCATTTAGTGAGCAATTATGTGATAAATTTAACAAATTTAACATCAATTTGGTTTGTATACATTTCCATCCAAATGGATTGGAGTTTACATTGAGGTATGGTCTTGTTTAATGGTTATGAAATATATTCGTCATAAATCTTCTTTCAATTATAAAAGGTATTTTTATTAAGGCCTATTTTAAAAATTAAGGTATGTATTTTGAAATAATTTTCCAAGTAGACAAATACTTTAGTGGATATTAATTTGAGTCCCGTTTAAGCTCTGGACTCATAATGGCGAGTTGTGTCCAAAACAGTCACTGATATCACTCAATGAATAGACTTAAGTTAAGCAGGTGGGCTTCAGAGTGCATCTAGAGTACCTAAGTCATCATCAACCAGCCGCCACAGTAACGCCAGCTGATTGATTATTGCCGCTTATGCATCAGCTTGCTAATGGCTGGCAGACAGCCTGTACCTATTTACGGTTAAAGTCGAAAGTGCGGCAATAACAGAATGACCTACATTGCGTAATTTTACAAACGAGCTCTCGTCCGTATCCATAAAACATGCGTCGTGGAACTGCCACGTTGACCCTAGATCACTATGTATTGTATATTAATGTAATAGTCACATCTGCGCCACTACTGACTACCCTGATCTCATAGTGCGCAAGTACTAGTTTGTGCGTGTTATTCCGTAAAATCGGAATATCTGTAATACGTATTCAAACACGTTAAAGCAAGCTATGGTAAGTTATGGCAGATACTCACCGTTTTGGATGCGTATATGCGCACTGCTCAGCGGGTCTACCGTGAAGATGTTTTTACGCAATGACGTGCCGAAACGAATTGCGAACGAAGTAATATGCATATACCTACCATGAACACAATGACGGCTTTTTAAATTCGTTGTACGTTACCCTTAAAATTGCTTCGTGAATGAATAAAAGATTAGAAGTCTGTTTCCGCTTACAAAAATATTATGTAAAAATGAACTTCTTTAAACCAACATATTAAAAAAATACATACATTTCTCATAAACCAATGATACATGTAGACTACATAAATAAGTCGCGTAAAATTCTTTTTTCTTAGCGGTTGATTCATGATATTTGACAGATTTATCATTATGTAATTATTTTTATATTTTGAATTCTTATTATGTATTATTTTTAAATGTAATTGTTATGTTCTAAATTATGCAATAATTATGATTAATGAATTATTTAAAATCATTATTGGCAACACTATGTTGCAAGATTTATGTCAACACTAGAGATGGGCAAATGGAAAAAAAATATCGATAGTTTAAAAAAATATCGATTTATGCAGAGTAAAAAATATCGATATTTCGATATATCGATATTTTTACCTCAAAGCGCGAGTATTGCCAAAAATTGAAGTGATAATTAAACACATATTTTGTAGTTTTATTAGCTTTATTATTAAATCAGTTATAATTTTCTTTAGTAAATATTTAAAATTTAAGGCGCACCCATAAATTAAACGCACCCACTAGCTCGCGACATTCAAAATTTATGCGTGTTTTTGCATATTTCAGCTTGATATTTTATTGTTTATTGATAAAAGTGAGATTTGCGACAATAATAGAAATGTAGCTAAATAAGACTCATTTCAACTCAAAATACATCTGTTCTACGGAGATTTCGTCAAACATATAACCTAATAAGATCACGAAATTGAAAAAATCTCTGTAAAATAGATGTCAAGTTAAAATGAATATTATACAGTAGCTACATTACCATTATTGTCGCGAATCTCAGTATCATTAGTAAAAATTGTAAGATAGACCTGAAATATGCAAAATACTTCTTAAAATTTGAATTTTGTGCTCAAGCGGTTATGATTTACCTTAATCTTTATTAGTAAAAAATCTAAATCATTTAAACCAGTATTCATTTAGTATTGGTATGGACATCAGAATCACTCTTTCTTTGATGTGCTCCTCTGTTAACCTGCTTCTATTATCCGGCACAGCGAAATTCACAGCCGAAGCAAGCCCTTCGGACGATACTGAGGAAGCTTGACAGATCAAATATTTCAAGGCAATTCCAGAGAAAGCCGGCGTGAAATGGCGACAATTTACCCAAAATTTTACTGGGTCTGACTTTCTCTCTAGCAATGGTTGATCCAAATACTGCCACGCTAAGTGATGCCACTTTGAGAGTAAGAGGCCATCCACAGACATTTTGTTGGCTGTGTTCACAATTTAAATGTTATTAAAATAAAGACAATTCTAGATTAAGATGTGTTTTTTAGAATTTTATAATTTAATATTTTAAATAAATGTTTTAATAATATTAATTTTATTATCTTTTTCCCCTGGATTATATACTACTAATGAATTAATATCAATATTAAATTTCAATAATTTGAACGTATTTATTTAAAATTGTTTTATTGTAATTACATAAATTTTGCACGCCACATGTGGCAGAATATGCAGTACAAATTTAAAAATGACCACCTATATACCTGAACCATAATCTAGCAAATAAAGATTATTATTATTAATAAAACTAGCTGTCCCGACAGACGTTGTCCTGTACACAGGAAAAAAAAATAAAGAAAACCAAATCTAAACCATTCTCGAATCCACTTGAACACTCACAAAAAATTTCATCATAAAAATCGGTCCAGCCGTTTAGGAGGAGTTTAATTACAAACACACGCACAGAAGATTTATATACAACGTGTCTCAAAATTCAACTATAAGCGGGCACCAAAAGGTGGACCGGACCTACTTATAACTACTCGAGAATTTCACCACGATGTGTGAAAGTGAACTGAAAGTCAAAATCTTTTAAGAAAACTACATCATTTTGGTTGATTTTTGTGTAAAAGCTACAAGCATTCTGGAATTCTTTGGATGGTAGTGCTACTTATGTTGCCAAAACAAAAAAAAAACACAGAAGTATTTGTAAAATTGTAGCAATGGTACTTAAAAATATAATAAAGGATGTCCATTTTTGATGAATTACGCGTTTTCTTCCGTAATTAAAAAAAATCAAGGTTGAATTTGCTCTTAAAAATATCGAATTTGATATTCAGAAATAAATATCGAATTTCCAGAGTAAAAATATCGACGATATAATTATATCGATTATTTTCTGGGGAAAAAAAGATATTTTGATATATCGATATTTTTGACTCAAGACTATATAATATCTCGGATGGGGTAAACACATTGTCGGACTTCGTACTACTACTGAGAATTTCCAATTTAAAAATTATACTGCAAGTTTGAAAGATAAAAATTTATCATTTCATGCGTAAGTATCAAGAGAAATGGATTTTATTTTATTTTTCCGATTCTTTCTAATGGCGGCTGGCGCCTGCTTGATGTAAGTCACGTGCCGTTATCGTTCGCGGTCGGCCAATGAGCATGCAACACAGAATGACAACGTAATTAAATAAATATATTTATCTCTCTCTAACAACAGGAACTCCGTAGATTACTTTTAATACTTTTTTCCTTTTCTTCGTGCGTTTATGTAGCTGTCTAGCCACCGATAGTATTTACGCTGTTTTCGAGTGCCGTGATGTTCATGCATGACGCGTCTATTTATATTACGTCATTGGGTAAGAATAACCACGAACGAACGTACGCAATTGTTCATGGTAGACCTACATATATATAGCACATAACTAGCAATATAAAATAGTTGACTTTAACGCATTAAAGCCGGCGGGCATAAGCCAGGTCCGTAGCTGGTAACCATTAGGGTTATATTGAAACACGTAAACCGATTCAACTGAGAATGTATTTACAATTTTAAGCTATCTTATATCCCATTTATTGGTCATGCATGTAACGCTAGCTCTAATGTGTACAATAATCATTTACACGAATCAGCGACAAGTAAACAAAAAACTACGATTTTCTTGGAAATCCTTATGCGTGTGTGCGTGCGGCGCGGCGGTGTTTACGCGTGTGTGCGTGCGTATGAAAATAGTGTCACGTATAAAAGCAGATGGCCTGTGGCCTGTTCGAGCGTCGCTAGTTCGTCAGTTGGTTTCGTCGCGGCTAGACTTATGATGCTCTCGTATGATACAAAATGACATACCATTTTATTCCGGTGTGTGGTCACGCGCAATTTATGTCTGTCCGCCTGTAACTTCGCGACATGAATTGCGCGTGACCACGCACCGGAATAAAATGGTATGTCATTGTATTATTCCAACGCGGTCTATCTATGTTCTGAGCTTTATCAAACCCGTTTAACATTTTACGCGTGAATAAGTAACAAACATTCAAACCACCAAACATCTTCATAAGGTTTTACATTTTAGTTATCAGTGGGATAAGACCCGACTGGTATCGATACCTTACGAGAAGAGTGTTAAGGTCATCATTATCGTCACCATAACACTACAGCACAGCATCGTCACGACATCGCCATGAATAGGTAAATCCAACTTCGAGTCGCCAACAGATCGCCTGCTAGTGTCAGATCGCTGGCCGCGCGCCGCTTGTAAGGTAACATTTATGAGAGTGAGCTCACATATGAAACATGCGTCTCTCGTCGTCGTCTACGTTATGGTTTAGTTTACTCTATGTGTACTAACAATCATAGCTACGGTTCCCGACCAAGAGGATAACCTTCAAAAAATAAAGATAAAGGGTATTGTGTGCACAACATGAGACACGAGGCCAATACCGCTCGCATGCATCACACCGCAGACGAAAAGGCTGCTCGCTAGAATTAAGAGCGCTGTCGACGAGATGAGTAGACTGAAGCATCAAGCGCGCGCTTGCAATGAACTGTCAACTATTTTATCTTGTCATTTTAAAATCAACTATAAAGCACACGATTTAATGTCGTTACCTCCATTGCTAGTTATGTGCTATATCTTTAGGTCTACCGTGAAACGCGTTATACGCAATTGCGTACGTTCGTTCGTGCTTATTCTTACCCAATGACGTAATATAAATAGACGCGTCATGCATGAACATCACGGCACTCGATAACAGCGTACCTAAATACTATCGGTAGCTAGAAAGCTACATAAACGCACGAAGAAAGGGAAATAAAATGATAAGTGATCTACGGAATTCCTGTTGTTAGAGAGAGATAAATATATTTCTTTAATAACGTTGTCATTCTGTGTTGCATGCTCATTGGCCGACCGCGAACGCTAACGGAACGTGACTTACCTCAGGCGCCAGTCAGCATGAGAAGGCATCGAAAAAATAAATCAAAATCCATTCCTCTTGATACTTACGCATGAAATGATCCTTTTTAGCTTTCACAGTTGCAGTATAATTTTTACATTTCCTAAAAACACAGGACGGCATTTTTTTATGTTGTTGAGTTTGACTTGCCTGCTTTTGTGTCGCTTATGACGATGTCCCAATGTTTGTAGTGTGTGATCCTATCCAAACTTAAAAATAACGATAAAAATGACAACCTAGACTCGGATCAACTCATTGTTGATTACACTTCAATGATTATTATCTATTACAAGTGGGGCACTGACAGTGACTAACACCATAAAATAATTTAGTAATATAATAATATAAATAATATAAGAATATTAATATACTAATTCTGCTCTTAAGTTATTTTAAGGTATTCTCTATAGCAACTTGTAATTAAAAAGATACCAATGTTGTATACCCTCGTGCCCCTGAAGCATTTTAACCGTTGTTACTGCGCCAGACCTTCTCCTGTTGAGTCAGATTATCATCTCATTGGCTTATGAGAAGTCAAACAAATATGCAGAGTGGACGTGTGTTTGTTCCTACACGTGTCCGCCATAATGAGACGTACCCGTACCTGCCTATGTATGGAGCCTATGGAGGAGAAGGACCGATCTTAAAGATCTTAAAATGCCACTCACAAAGGGGCAGGAGGCTTATGTTTTGGTCACATTCTTGAGCTATTTTCAAAGTTGGCGACAATGAGGCAATTATTATTTTCTTTTTGTTTGCAGAAAATGATTTAATACCATATTTATGAATTACTACCTGAAAACTAGAGGTGAAGGGAGGTTAGTTTTGGCATTTACCGCGGATGGTCACCGAAGGGAGGAGGAGAAGGCTGATGAGTTTAAAAAAAATAGGTCACTTTATAGGTTCCTCCCTAATGTCTTCTGTACATTATGGCCAATCTCTATTAAGATTGCCAGCCCTAACCTAATTCGGGTTTAGGCCTTATTTTGTGATATTATTTTAGACGCACTAGACAATATACAATAGCGAATAAATTGCGTACACACGTGTGTGCAGATAGCGAAGCTCATTCGACGGAGGCGAGCGTAGCAGAGCGCGAGCTGAAGGCGGCGCTAGGTGCAATCGTCGCGCATCGCCAGCGCAAGGAGGTGACGTTAGAGCCGGTCCTGCCCAGCCCGCTCAACCTGATCTCCGCTCCCACCTTCGAGCCACAAGCGGTCCCTCCGTCAGTCAACGAGAACTGGAGATACTTCATCGCCACCAATCACACGAATAGACTACAAATTTCTATGTATCTTACTTTATTAGTTTTAATAATAAATAGATTGCAAAGATACGATTATCGCGATATTATTGCTAACTATATATACTTCTTATTCTGGATTCAAACTTCCGGTTAGGTGAACTGAATTTCCTTTTTTTAGCTTGGAAATCTTGGAACTGTGCCTGATAGAAGGTAAAACGCTAGTACGCCGATTAGTGGCATCTGGCAAGACGTAGGTGCGATAAAATAGCAATGTGCCATTATCGCGCAAAAATCGAATGCACTCGAGTTAATTATTATTGTGTCCTCCATGGCGTAGCGGTAGTAAATGCGACTTCAGTGTATGAGGTCTCGGGTTCGAGTCCCGTATCAGGCTAGCAAAAATTTATTAGGTTCTTTTGTTGACAAACCTTACTAGCAGCCCGAAGTTAGGTAGGTAGGTGTTAGACACCCCCGTGCATCGGAAAGCACGTTAAGCCGTTGGCCCTGCGCCTGATCTATCTCCGGTCGTGTCGGTTTACTGCTCCATCGGATCACGAGAGTAAGGAAACAGAGAGTGCACTTGTGTTTTCGCACACTCTTGTGCACTATAATACCTCATACGCAGAAGGCCAGTTGGTGAAAGCGAACAGTAATAAATTACAATCGAATGCGATTATACAATCATTGTTTGGGAACGACTGCATCTCGTTTACCATATTTATCTGTGCAAAGACCCTTCAGAGAAGTTAAAGGATGATGCTATATTATGCCTTCAATCTAGAACGTAGAATTCGTTTCAGATTGCGTAAATGTCAATTATTTTTATCCGTTCTGTATATTTGATAAGTATTAAATTATGAATCCCTTAATATATTATAATTGCAAATTTAATAATAAACACAACCATGATTAATAATAATACTTCCATTAAAAGATAAAAAGATAATTTATTTTTCATAATATTATTTTAGCCATTCCATTAGCCTTGTGATATGTCACACTGATAGTCAAAAGCTTTTCCATTGGACATCAAAATCACTCTTTTCAAACATATCACCTGTCAGTCCTTTTCGAAAACGTGCAAGTCATATAATACTATAATATTTAAGTGTCTCCCAGCAATTATGTGGAACCATCCATATTTATTTACATATAAAAAGAAAACAATATTTACATACAACTTAACTTATATATAATATCAGCACTGTATTAAACTGCCCCACTGCTGGGCACGGGTCTCTTCTCAATGTGAGAAGGGTTAGGCCATAGTCTACCACGCTGGCCCAGTGCGGGTTGGCAGACTTTACATATCTTCGAGAACATTATGGAGAAATCACAGATATGCAGGTTTTCTCATGATGTTGTTCTTCTTCACATAACTTTCTGAGAAGTGCGCCTTGGGATCGAACTCGAGACCTCTGCGTGGCAGTCCAACGGTCTCTCACTAAGTTAACCTTTTTATTTTGTTTTACTTATAAGTAGAACAAAATAAAAAGGTATTGTACCTACAAAAATATGAGTTTAAATAAATAAAATGGCAGATTTAGGCAGCGTCGTAAAATTCCTCAGCTTCGCAGTCGACCGGAAAAGTGCTCAGAAGGCAGACAGACAGTTTTCCGCAGATGCAGCAGTAGCACCGGCACAGTGGTCATCTCGCCATTGCCCAGATCCCCACACGAAACAATTATGCGTGCGACCCTTTGTAAAGTACTTTGTGTCTGTTCTTTGAATGTTCGTACAGTTTCCCGCGACACAGAAATAATTCCTAATGCGCCATCACATAGGCTTATAGAGCAATCCCATTGTTGTACTTAATAACAACCATGTTCTAAGTGGATTGAATCAAAATGTACTTTAAGCATGCACTAGCTAGATTAATTACCCTTAAGTGCCTTAGGCGGCCGAGCCGGCGGCAAACGAGAAGCGGCATTTTGTATGGAATTACTCCAGTAGGCTAATTCACGTAATTTCTTGACGCGGCGATCAAGTTGCGGTGCAGTTGCAATTAAGTTTACGTCTTAATGCAAAATGGTATTCTTGTAATTGTTTAGCTGCGCGTAAGGTATGCGTAAACTGCGCGTGTACTGCGCGTCAACTGTACGTCAGTCGTATGTGTAATAATTTTGACATGGCTTTCAGGGTTTTTGGGCCATTACATCAGTTAAATTTACCCACGGTGTGGCCACATGAGGGAAATTAATTTACTCACTAAGTAATCGCATGGAATCGCACGTTTAACGTTTCACGTTGATCGGACTAAACTGTCATTTGAGACGTCAAATGAATAGGTGAATACCGATCAAGTTGCGATCTGAATCACGCACATAAAACGCGCAGTAGTAGGATACTCTGAAGCGCAAGAAGCGAACTTGACGCGAGCGTATCTGACAGCGGTTGTCAAAATTACGTGAATACGAAAAGGGCTATTTTGATCGAAACTTAACTGCAACTGCACTGCAACTGAACTTATTTAATTACGTGAATTAGCCTACAGATTAATTAGCCTATAGATTATATTACAAACTTTTATTAAACCTGTCAAGTTTCAGGCAATTCAAATAACTGCTTGGTGTTGTTTCGTATTATGATTTATGACATGTGAATAGTTGATCGTCTTCATGCTGGCTAGTTTGTCACTGGCCGATTTGTGACCAGAGTTGCCAATGCCAATGTACGTAATTCCTCAAAAATCCATATAAAATTTCCCAAATATGGGGACAAAAATCTGCTGATTCCCCACAAATTCACCTCAATATCATTTTAAACAATGAAAAACGTTTTAACTATTTCTATTATTATTTTCACGTCGACTAATGCATTTAAAAATGGCATCATGAGCATCAAGAACGTCATAATTTTTATGTTTGCGACCATTATTCTCCGTTTTTAATATTTACAGTAGCTACTAGATACTGCACAAAGTAGTGCTTTCTTTATTAATTTTCATATATATATATATATATATTACAATTTATAATATGTATGTATTAATAAAAAACACGAAGATTTCAAAATCTTCGCATTTTCCCAACAAACAAATGACTATCAGAAAGTCATCACTGATCAGCCATCGATAATGCTTACAAAAAAACAGAATTATACTATACAGAATTTATCATTTTATTAACGTACCTATTAATGTCAGAAAGCAAGAAACTACCAAAAAAACGTCTGTCATGAATTGTCAATAAGGTCGAAAATCGCATGCACCTGTTTTTGAAAGCACTATCGCTGGCTGGTCACTTTCTGATAGTCATTTGTTTTATAGACGTTTATTTGTTTTGTAGGCGTTCATTTGTTTTGTAGACGTTCATTTATTTTGTAGAAACGTTCAATTGTTTTACAATTTTTTTTTACTTTTAGGTGCCTATCCCCGTGGTACAACTAGTTGGACATAATTCCACCGTTGTACTACGAGTCATAATCATAAATTAACTGAATATTATTGACTTACCATAGAACAACGTTATTTTATACTTAAATAAAGCAATACAAAATGTACTTAGCACATGTAAGTACATACAAGATTTGTGTATTTTATTTTATAATTTTTACTAAGTATGTAATGTATGTAAAATTTCAATCAGTGGCACGAAGCGGAAATTATATTCCTTCTCGTACTTAATGTGCCTATCATCCCAAATTTACTGATAAACTCGAAAAGCATAGTTAACTCAAATAATAATAGTTCATCGTCACACATTTCAGAAATTAACTAAATATCTACTAAGTAGTTATATTACATAAAAATAAAAGTAATAATTAAAGTAGCTATTCAAAAAAAGTTACTCTAGCTTAGCGTCAACTGAATAGATTGTTTTGTTTACAATAAGGCGACTTTAATATTGCCATGGGACCTGGAAGCGGCGCTCCTGGCGTCGCTCTATCGCTGGCGCCAGGAATCGCTAGCTCGGGGCGAAGGACCGGATCTTCCCGCTATCAAAGCGGCAAGGTCCGAGCTCCGCCAGGTCCTAGTGGCGAAATGGAAGGAGCGACTTGTGCACCCCAGTGCCGGGCACGCCACAATCATGGCGGTAAGTCCCGTGTTTGAGGAGTGGCTGGAGAGGCGGCATGGTGCCCTCACCTTCCGGCTGACACAGGTATTGACTGGCCACGGTTGTTTTGGCCAGTTCCTGTGTCGTATACGCCGGCAAGAGACGCCCGGTTGTCACCACTGCGGCGACTGCCGCGACGTTGTAGAGGACACGGCGCTGCACACTCTGGCGGTTTGCCCCGCCTGGGCATCGCAGCGCCGTGAGTTGATCGCGGCAGTCGGATCGATTGCCCTCTCGCTCCCGACCGTAGTTCAGTCTATGGTCCGGAGTGAGAGGTCGTGGAACGCCGTCGCCTCCTTTTGTGAGGAAGTAATTTCCATCAAGGAGGCGGCGGAGCGGGAGAGGGAGCGTTTGAATCCTCTCCCCAACCGCAGAGCCGGGCGCCGGAGGGCGCGCGATGACCTCCAGCCACCCTGAGGTTTGACCTGGGGGTGGCGGGCTTTGTGGGCCTGCCCGCCATCCGTTCAGCACCAGGTCCGAGAGGCGGCGTGCGTGTTCCCACGCGCGCCTCTGTGTCGAGTCCGTCTCCCCCCTAGGGGGCAGACAGTAGGGTTTTACTAGAAGTAAGTACCTTTGGGTAGGTCTTTTGTGTAGTGGCCTGCCGTTTCATACGGCGGGCCGTAACCTTGGCGGGGTCGCGACCGCATGCGAAAGCGATTCGCGCGGCCCCGTCGATAGTGGTTGTGTCGAGGAACACCGTGGTAGGTTTAGTCGGTATTCCGGGAGGTACATTATCTTTTCTACATCTTTCTTTACCCCGGCGAGTCCGACATAATCCCTCCGCCCGCCCCCGCGGAGGGATATGCGTCATAGCATTCCCCCACGTAAAAAAAAAAAAAAAAAAAAAAAAAAGGCGACTTTAATATGAAACGAAATGCCAAATGAAAGCTCGTAATACGGTATTTGCCAAGCAATACACGATCACTTGTCACGTGACCGCTGACTGGCTGGAGTTAGCACGTTTATAATACAAAATTGCAAGGCAGTTTACTTTACGCCGTATACTTCCGAAATAAGAGTTTGTAATAAGGCCCCAGGTTTCTCTTCTTCAATATTTCTCTTAGTGATCATCTATGTAAGAACCTATAGATATTATAGAGGTTTAAATATAAAGTAGCAGTTAATTATAATTAGATAATATTTTAATCGCCAAGGCCTTAGTTAATACTGTAAACACAATTAAAATATCTAGTCAATTAAAATACCTAGAAATTATAGCAATTTCGATCGAGGTTATTAGATACCTATCCCTCAGGCAAATAGTTGCCGAATGTTTTCGTCTTGCTAACGGCGAATACTTGCACAGACATAACCTAATAGCAACGATTATTCACCTGCAACTTGTTCTGAAATACAAATTTGTAGATGTTGCAGTGCTGTACTACAGGTAAAATGGTTATGTCGCATTGTATTGTGATCGATCTCTCATAACAGACAGAACTGCTGTGGCCAACAAAGACACACTGACTGAACACCACTGACACCACTGACACCGTGACACACTGACAACACTGACACCGTGGTGAAATATCGAACAGACCGTCGCGCAATGATTATCTACTGATGTTACTATTCCTCATGACAGTAATCTCGCGAAAGCGTAATAAACAATTTAATATCTTTATCTCGATTTAGCTCACGAGGTCTACGACATGTGGGATGTGGCTTCGGCAATCATAGTGCCGATAGTCATCACTGTCAATGGTCTAATAGCCAATCTCGAACACAATTGCTTTGAGGCTTGAGTTAGGTGCTCGGATCAAGGATTTGATGCAGATGGCAGTGCTTTTAGCCACAGCACGCATTGTGAGAAGGTTCCTGTCTCTGGAATCTTAACCACCGGCAGCTTGAACCTTGTTCCCGATGACGAAAGGGTACCATTTATTTTATAGCTCTGAATGATATTTTATAATATATTTAAATTGTAACATATATTTAAATAAAGAGGCATTCAACCATAGTAACATTAATGAATTAATTGCCAAACGTAAAGTATCTAATCGTAATTAATAATTGTATTAGAAGCTCATCTACTGATAGTAGACCGAAAATTTTATTTTGCGGATTTTTAATATTATAAATTGATCTAAGAACCCAAGCTACCACTCTCTGTGCCCTAATTAGCCTTGAGAACCTGGTAATGTCTATAAATGACACCGTAGGTGAAAGCACCGCTATCAAGGCAGGCAATGCTTTCAATTCGGGAAGCTAGACAGCCTGAAGCTCTGAACTCGGCCATACATTATGAACCAACCTGTACACCACTTCGCTTTCTGATATTGTACGGAAAACACATAATTCACAGATTCCGGCTCATTTATTTCCAAGTCCACTATAATCCCACCATGTGGTCTTTCGAGCTGGATAGTAAAAAAATCAAACCAGTTATTGTTTCGAAGATCAAATTATCAACTACTGAGAGGCAGGATTTTCAATTATTGGCGATTGAACTTTGGACCTACACGCGCGCCGGCGTGAAACGTGGCATTTTATTTGGATCAAGTAAAGCTTCAAGAGGTTGAATCTTGTAAGTATTTAATCCTAATCAAGGTATAAATTATAAGGTTGGGTTATTATTACCCATTTCAATATTTTGTGCTCAGGTAGGTAGCATAGTGTTAAGTAGTTAGTGTTTTCATATAAATACATTTAATTTAGCAGCTAATTAGTTTATACATACTTCAATATAGTATCGTAGACGATTAGTACTACATTTTAACTGAAAAACGCAATTTTTAATGTTGACTGTTTACGTTAATTTCTCATCTGACGGAAGATACCTACTTAATTATTATAATGTATCGCAATTTGAGTGTTAGATATATTGCAAGTATTCTTTTTTAACGTGGTTAAGAGGAAACACCACGAGCGAGAGAATTGAAAATAGGTATTTGTAAAATCTATTGCTGTCGCGCAGTGCTCGCAGAGCATGATAGACACAACTGCAGCTTGGACCGAAAATACCTATTAAAATACACAAAATCAACGTTTCGTAGTCCCCTAATTCCTTCTCCAACACTTGACCGATTTAATTACTTTTTTCATTAAAAATCGAAGAAAGGCTTTGGCCGTGTTTCTATGTTTTACTTTATTTATATAATTTACTCAAATTTGTTTGCTGGATGTTTGAACACAGCGGAAAATCTGGCCAATTTTTGAGGATTTTGAATGCTCATGTCTCTTTTAATAATTAATAAATGAAAAAAAGGAAAACATAGGGACATGGCAATAGAGGCCATACATTTTTTGGGAAAATATTATTGCTCTACTGGCATTATCCAGGGAGGAAACAGGGGACTACTATCGTATGGGAAAACGGCCCTTGTGTTTCCTCTTAAAGACCATATTAGTAAACGTAGACAGTAGTAAACGACGTTAAATAAGAATACACAAGTAGGTACACTTGTGTATTCTTATTAATGTCGTTATTAGAGCGTTCTGAAAACCATTAATTAAATACGTGGGTAGATATTTGGATGCTCAATATGGCTAATTTAAAACTTTTCTTATGTGAACTGTTAAATTATTTATGTATTTTACTGTAATTATATTATTTAATAATTCAGGTGTAAGTATATTATAATCATTTGCAAGCTCCTTTAATTAGCTGCACATCAAGAAAATAATAATAGTTGATCTTTTTGTAGATGGGCACCACGTGGGTACCCACTATTACTAGTAATTAAGTCGTAATCTGTAAGTACTTTACGTTATTATTGTATACATTTCAGGTCGACGGCACTCCAGAACGCCCGAGAAAAAGGAGTCAGTAAAGAAACGAGGTAGATTCAAAGGCAGCTTTCATAAACTATTTGGGATGTTACCAAATTACTGATGCGCTTGGGCAAGATTGAGGCGTTATACGGCCAATATGATGAGGTTTGGAATGTATTGTTGAAGATATTTCATGTCAGTATACGGAGTGATCAGATTTTAAATCTTTGTACCTACTATAAATGTATATCTCGGACACAGAATAGGTATATTATTATAGTCTGTTTCAAATACGAAGTCCCCTTTCACACTTCATAGCACGTGACTCTGCATATTTCATATAAATTGCTAAAATTTACAATGCTTAGTGATTACTAATGAATTATAACACAAAATAGTATTTAAAAAATTTGTCTATACATAACATGATATAAACGTTATATAAACATATTATACTATTATTTCTATTGATGTCAGTCATAAATAATTAAAATATCAAAATAAGATAACATTTAACCACAATACCATGGTTACGCACTATGCTATTTTTTACTTTTAGCCATTGTGACACGACATTATAAATCGGATACAATCAATCCAATTCGAGTTTAAAATAATTATCAGAGTAAAAGCTTTTGTAAAGTATTTATCTAATAAATTTGTTTTTGTTTTGTAACATACCTTATATCGCATTCTGTGGCTCTACATCTATTATCTTTATCCAATGGTATTCTAGATAAGGTATTCTATATCTTTAAGATTTAGAAATCCCGTAGTTTTTAAAGATTAGCCGCCTTACCAACAAAATACTGGATATACAATAATATATATTATACTACATTTATTTCATCCTTTTAATAAGTACACTTGGAATAAATCAAGAATAAGCCAGGCATATTTTTGTACAAATAATCCCGGTATAACTATTCTTTCGATATGCTAAACTTACGTACAACAGACATAAAATACACTATTATAATCAAGACAAATAAATTTCAACTCAATTGCATATATCATAATGTCTTAAATCATCAATCAAATCAAACGAAAAGACTTGACAAAAGAGTCTCACATTAGCCCTGTGATACAAATAGGTTGTCATGGTTTTGTTAGTAGGATGACTATCAAAATGTACAACTGGTATTGATTGTTCTTAAAATACATGTTAGGTACATTATATTTACGTTAAATATTACAAAAAATCATTAAATTTTAATATTTGTACTTTTATTTAATTAAGAGTGTAAATAAAGCTAATTATACATGAATATATTTACAGGACGTCTGTGCCGATAGTAAGTACGTATTTACCCTTCTACCAAAACCATGCCAACTTGTATGTTTGATAAGGACAAACCATGAAGCTAATACAAAGGGACAAACCAAGCTAATGTGTGTGTCTCTCTCTCTTTCGTTATGAAATACACATAAATCCGTGTAAACCGTGTAAAGAACACGTGGAATTTTTTGGTATTTTACTGTTATGCTGAGATTATATCATAGTGCGAGTGAGTCGGAATAACGTTTGTATAGACTTAAATGTCGACGCTATACCAACGACAGTATAAAAAATATTTCTTAATTTCTGCGAATATAGGTTTTTGTTTATGTTATATCAACCAGCTTAAGGCAGTATATCATTTAATGTGATAAGTTTTGCGCCACTTTGTATAACCCATATCTAATTAAAAACAAGTATTTCACAACATTCCGAGTACTAGAGTAACAATTTTATCATGAAATCTAATCACAGCAATGCAGTATCTATTGGTCAAAACCGCTGTTTAAAACTTAGCGGGACTTTCCGAGGCAAGAAGACTGTAAAGTCAAACTATGTCATGAAATCCAAATATTAACAATGGAAACAAAAATTGACGATTTTGCCAATACATTTTGAAAATACGTTGGCGTAACGAGGACCTTAGACAAAAACTGCCTCCTCATACAATACTGTAGCACAGATAATATAATACTATACTAGACTGTAGTACAGGAGGCCATGGTGTTAAAACTTAGAAGAAAACAGTTAAATGATAACGTAATCAAATTACATAGGTTACCATGTTGGGTTACTATAAGATAACTAAGTGATATTCAATTTAGTTGTATTATACTCTGAAAGTTGCATGTAACAACCGCTAGAAACGGGGAAATCAGTTTTTGAAAATTTCATTTTATTACCAATTTTTTTATTATCGTAACAATTTTTAGCTTTTAATAGGTACATAAAACTAACAATAATTTTGTTTTAAAAACGAAGTTCTAAAGTTATCGCTTACCATATTTAATGTTATTTATTTTCGAACGATTCGGACCTGTCACATAGATAAAGCTGTTGTCAAATTTGACATTTTATCATTCCGATAATCTCTCTTGAATAATAGACTCACGACCTTGTTTTATTTTTTACAATTCCATACTTTCCCTGATCTTGGTTTTCATTTTTAAGTGAATGTACAGACTAACGAATTTTATAGTTAAGTATACAATATCCAAACTGGAGTGAGAAGAATATTAATAACTTTCAGTTGCCTTTCACCGCTAAATATATAGAATACGATTTAAGTACGTAGTTATTGTATTTTTATTTATAAGCGACATTTATAATATATTTTACATTATTCATTATAACCAAATTAATATAAAATACACTCGTTTTAACAAAGACAAAGTAATTATAATAGATAGTAATAATTATAATACTAACTGTGGCGGACCCAGGCACATAATACATCATTATATATTAAATACAAGTAAATAATGTTTATATATCATACGCACATCCACAAAACATTTATACATAAGTACTTACTCACACACCTATACAAATAGATCGAGAACTTTCGATGGAACTGTTTCAAGTCGGCGTGCGGATACCCCCATTTTGGCCCGAAAAACCGTACATATGGTTTTGCCAGACAGAGGGGCAATTTACATTGGCCAGGATAACAGATGAATACACGAAATTTCATTACGTTTTCGCGCACCTGGACCGGCAGTACTCCGCAGAAGTAAAGGATATAGTTACATCGCTACCTACCTCCGGCAAATATGAAACCCTGAATCGCGAGCTCATAAAGCTACATCCGTATCCAAAGAAAAGAAAACCAAGCAGCTTCTCCAGGCTGAGGAACAAGGAGACCGCAAGCCGTCGCAGTTTTTACGACACCTGCAACATCTGGCGGGTCCAACTATACCCGAGGACTTCGTGAGGACTATTTGGACGAGCCGGCTGCCGTCAAACCAACAAGCTGTTGTGGCATCGCAGATCAGCTTATTCCTAACGGAGCTTGCAGAACTGGCGGATAGCGTGCACGATGTTGTACCGACTACCCTACAAGTTGCGTCGACATGCGCCGCGCGCACGGATACCTACGCCCAACGACATGTTGGGGCTAATTATGGAACTTTCGAAGAAAGTGGACGCGTTGAGCACCGAACTGCATGGACGCTCACGCACCCGTACCAGGCAAAACCAGAACCCGACATCTAGAAGTTGGACTCCATCGCGAAGGTCACAGTCCAACTACAGGAAATCCAACTTACAACATACAAAATACAACAAATTCAGCACCTGTGCAAAGAAATGCATTGGCCCATGCGATTTCCAATCGGGAAACGCCCAGAGCAATCTGTAATGGTGGCAGATGATTGCTACCCTACCACTGGCCACCTGTTCGTGACGGACCGCAGGACGAGACTCCAATTTTTGGTGGACACCGGAAGCGACTTATGCGTCTTCCCTCGTCGTGCGCTTCTACATCAAGGTCGTGTGAAGACGGAATACCAGCTGTCTGCAGCCAATGGAACACCGATCGACACCTACGGTTACCTAAACGTGTGCTTAGACTTACGTAGACAATTTACGTGGCGTTTTGTAGTTGCAGACGTAACAAAAGCAATTATCGGTGTAGATTTTTTATCTTTTTACAATTTAATAGTCGACATTCGCAATCATCGGTTGTTAGATGGCATAACTAGCCTTTCTTGTGCTGCTACTTTAGCTTCGACGGTCAGTAAAGTACTCAGTGTAAAGGTTGTGACTTGTGAGAGTAGTGATTCCAGGTACGTAAAATTACTTTCTGAATTCCCAGAAATTACACGGCTGGCAGGGACACCACACACACCAAAACACAACACTAAACACCATATACGTACAACACCAGGTCCACCAGTGTCATGCGCACCCCGTAGACTAGCTCCAGATAAACTGAAAATCGCCAAAGCTGAGTTCAAAGCCATGTTAGCGAACGGGACGGCTCGACCTTCGGAGAGCCCGTGGTCGTCACCCCTACACCTCGCCCCTAAGAAAGATGAAGGATGGCGTCCTTGCGGGGACTATAGGTTATTGAACGCCAGGACAATCCCCGATAAATACCCCATCAGACACATCCATGACTTTGCCCACAGTCTATCTGGTTGTAAGATATTTTCAAAAATAGATCTTATAAAAGCATATAACCAGATCCCCGTTTTTGAGCCGGATAATTCCTAAAACCGCAATTACTACACCCTTCGGACTTTATGAATTTCCATTTATGACGTTTGGCCTGCGCAACGCCGGTCAAACTTTCCAAAGATTCGTCGAGGAAATGACCCGTGGCCTCGATTTTTGCTACACATATCTCGACGATTATTTAATAGGATCCCGGGATGAATCCCAGCATGAGGAACACCTTCGTATACTCTTCACGAGAATGCGAGACTACGGTGTACAGTACTCATAAACACATAAAAATCTGTATTGGGGGCTAGCGAGTTAACTTTTCTAGGCTACCATGTATCAGAACACGGTACTAAGCCGTTGCAAAACAAGGTACAGGCTAATGCCCAGTACCTAAAACAGCTCGGCAGCTTAGACGGTTTCTGGACATGGTGAATTTTTATAGGAGGTTCATACCTCACGCAGCCCAAATACCTTTACATACATTACTAACTGGCACAATAAAAGCTTCGCAGCCAGTCATCATAAGCGGAAATACACTGAAGGCCTTCGAGGAGTGCAAAGAAAGCCTTTGCAACGCAGCTTTACTTGCACACCCCGACGCTCAAACTAAGTTGGGTCTAGTCACGGATGCATCTGATGTGGCTATAGGAGGTGTTTTACAACAGTTTAAGAATGGCAGTTGGGAACCGTTAGCATTTTTTTCTAGCAAATTAAGTCCTTCTCAAAAGAAATAATCGCCTTATGACAGGGAGCTTCTCGCTATCTACCAATGTATTAAATATTTTCAACATTGGCTTATAGCTACTAATTTCACTATATATACTGACCACAAACCGTTATGTTATGGTTTCCATCAACGGAAATATAACTGTTCGCCGCGTCAATATAGATACTTAGATTATATATCACAATTTTCTACGGATATTCAACACATTGCTGGAAAAGACATCGTCGTTGCGGACACACTTTCCCGTATCGACGAAGTATAAATTCCCTTTGATCCAGATGAGATCGCCAAAGCCCAGGAATCAGATCCTGAACTCGCCCAATTTCTTCGCGAAGATTCTTTTTTGCGCATTAAGCGTATGAGTATACCTGGCAGACGTATAGATTTGTATTGCGATGTCAGCACAGCGACCCCCCGGCCTTTCATACTGCAACTCCTACGCAAACGATACTTCGACACGTTGCTCTCACTCAGTTATCCCGGCGCTAACGCTAGCGTGAAGTTTATAGCACAACGCTACGTTTGGCCACAGATGAGGAAAGGCTGCCGCGAGTGGGCTAGGGCATGTTTGGCTTGCCAGCGCACGAAGATAAGTCAACACGTCTCATCGCCATTAGACATCCTCGACTTACCTTCAGCGCGATTCAAATGTGTCCTCCTAGACCTTATCGGGCCACTACCTCCATCCAATGAATATTGGTATTGTTTGACACACGTCGATCGCTTTACGCGATGGGCAGAAGTAGTCCCTCTTACCGATATTACGCCGGAATCTGTGGCCAAAGCGTTCTTATCGGGATGGGTCGCTCGATTCGGTTGTCCTACTGATATCGGTACTGATCGCGGTAGACAATTTGAGTCAGCACTTTTCCAGCACCTGTCCCAGTCCATCGGTTTTAAACACCGGAAAACCACTGCTCACCACCCGCAGTGCAACGGGTTAGTTGAGCGTTTTCATAGGCAGCTCAAAGCGGCAATCAAATGTCATGCTGACACGCATTGGACCGAAAGATTACCGTTCGTATTACTCGGAATACGTAGCTCTTATAAAGAAGACTTGCAATCTTCTTCGGCGGAGCTAGTATATGGCGAGCCTCTACGACTGCCGAGCGAATTCTTCGAGCATAAAAATAACAATTGTACGACGGACATAACAGATTTTACAGCGCGCATTAGATCATTCGCTAATAATTTGCAACCAGTCCCTACTGCACATCACTGTACTAATAAAATATTTATTTATAAAGACCTCTCGACTTGTACACACATCTTCCTTCGGGACGACGCAGTGAGGGGTGGACTTCAACCCGCATACACTGGTCCCTACGAGGTGATCGACAGAGGCGCTAAAACGTTTAAAATAAAAGTTAGAAACAAGATCATTACAGTATCCGTAGACCGATTAAAACAGGCCTAAATATTGTGCGATAACAACTACACGCCCACTAATACAAATACTCAACAACCAGTATCACGTCCCACTCCAGTTGGTAAAACTACACGTTCAGGTCGCCGGGTTCGATTCCCAGATTTTTATCGCCCCTAGAACGGTCTCTGGGGGGGAGCGATGTGGCGGACCCAGGCACATAATACATCATTATACAGGGTGATTTTGAAATCGTGTAATTCCTTTTAACCACGCATTCTACTGGTGATATAGAATAACCCTGACCATATTTTTATTTAATTAGATTTATTTTTTTTGAAAAATTATTATTTCGTTTTTTTCGTGAAATGGTGTCAGATAGTCATATGTTAACCAATCGAGGCAATTTTAATTTTTACTAATTAAAATAAAAAATCATATTAATAATTAATGTCGTAACTAATAACGGGCGGTCCTTTTTATTGCCCCTTATTATTTACGACATCAGTTATTGCTATGTTATTATTTTTAAATTAAAAAAATATTAAGATTGTGTCAGGTGGTTAAAATATGACTATATGAAATCATTTCATGAAAAAAATCTGTACTCTAATTTTGCCGAAACCATTATTCTAATTAAGAAAAAATATGGTCAGGGTTATTCTATATCACCAGTAGAATGCGTGGTTAAAAGGAATTACACGATTTCAAAATCACCCTGTATATTAAATACAAGTAAATAATGTTTATATATCATGCGCACATCCACAAAACATTTATACATAAGTACTTACTCACACACCTATACAGCACAACTACAACCTTACATATTATATCTATGGGTGATTCTACAAAAGTTGGGTAACTTTTAGGGATATTTTGTTTACGATATTTTTTAAATAATATTAATACAAATTCGGGTATATAAGATAGCTAATCTAATGGATATATTGCTCGTGTTCGGGCTAGTCACTTTTTCAAGGAGATTCGGAGATATTTAGATTTTTCTGAATTTGAATGCCAGGGGACTGACGAGGGTGACATAGTACTGCCAAAAATCACAACTTCATAAGATATGTATGAAATTTATTAAGTTTTAGAAGAAATCTCTTAGAGTCTAATAATAATGGCACATATTTTGAGTCTTCATTCGTTTAAGTATCGATTAAAAATCTATGAATATGTTTTGTATTCTCCATAATGTGTATTTGTCTACTGATTGCCGAATATAGTTTGTTTGAACCTTTTTTATCATCATGACTCTTAATTTAGTGTGGATTTCTTCTAATTGAATTTTAATAATTTCGCCGAAGAGCGCCGTTTTCATTAATTCCTTTTTTTAGTAATATCTTCACTCATTTCTTCAATTCCGATTTATGGAGATTTTAACAAATTTTACAACTTTCTTTAACTGCTTGTTAACTGGTTTATATTTTTGACGATGAGTATTCAGTTTAGTCCGCAGTTTTGAAACTATTTCGTCCATCTTATAAATTGTTAATTTCTGGGCTTCTTCTGCCTTTCGCTTTTCTTTTCTGCCTCTTGTGCACTTTGGTGTTTTTTAACAATAGGTCTAATTTCTTCACCTACTATTGGTTGTGCTTCATTGTCAGTAGTTGAAGCAGTATTCTGGCGTACAAAATTATCAGTAATACATTTCAATTGTTGTTTTTTTGGCTTGTACTTTGATGAACTATTATTATTATTATTTTCTAGTTAATCGATGATCACGAGGTGTCATTTCCTATAATTTGTCTTTGCCCTTACTCCTTTTTTTTAAGTCTTGCAGCCATTGTTTCTCTTTGTATTCGGCTAATTTAATAGAGTCGCTTTTGATTCTAGCTAAGCAAGCCTTTTCGGCTTCGCTATTCGTTTTTAATATGTCTTCTCTATTCTTAAGACATATTTTGTTCTTTCTTAGGAGGCGGCATAATGCTATTATTACTGAAAAAAGTTATAAAAACAATGCTTACACACGCTAAATGTCAATACCATGTCAACACCGTCAACACGTCAGTCCTCTGGCGCAATATCAGACAAAGGACTGACGTCAACGGACTGACGAAAAAGACATGAATTTAAGTTTATCATTAGAACCAACTTTTATTTAGATGTTTTCGAATATCAACAAGCTACAGTTTTTATAATTAAAGCTAACTATGTGTAACTTAAAATATAACACAGGTATGTATATATTGCGTGTTGCTTTATGAACCAATTAAAACGACGATGAGGTGATTGAATATTGACTGGTTTATTGTTACTTAATTAAGGCTTATATACTAAGTTATTATACATACGTAGTATGGACCTATATAGGAAAGGGAAATTATGATGTTTACTTTATTTGCATAATTAACAATATTAACTATTATGTATTACGGCACGTAGTATTTTGCTTTGCTAATAACAAGTTATATATATCACGTTTGCATGTACTATACTATACTATGATATACTATGGCTTTCGCCATAGATATACCCCCCTTGAAGAAAAAACTAAATTACACATAGTAATAATTAGATTAGAAAAAAAATAATAATACAGAGTAATTTTATGCCTACGTTTCTAAACAACGTTTGCGTCTCTAATTATTTTCGTAAGCCTCTTCTCGATCTTATTGCTTACGAATTTGAATACTATGACTATGGTTGCGATTGTACATATGACAACCCCTGCTATCGTCATGAATATTATCCAGCTCCGGATCCCTTGTACTTCCTCGACCACTTGGGAGTGCAGGTTTAATAAATCTTCTGGTTTTACTGCATTGTTCTGCACCATGTTTATTTGTTCCTTCTCGTGGCTCGAGTTTGATCCCATGCTATGTGTTGTTTCGACGCTGTGTTAAGTGAATGCATAAAGTAGTGTTATTCTAGCTTATATATTATAATTGGAATCTAACCGCCGGGCGGGAGATTCTACCAGAGCGTTCTTGTTTCTGTTTTCTTATCTGCTTGTGAAGTTTTCGTTATCTGGTCGTCTATTGTCCGTTTGCTTATCTTGCTATCGTTTAACATGAATGCAGGTTTAACTCTATCGATAGCTACACTTTTTTGTCGTCCGTTTATCAAGATCGTGAAGATCTTATCATTTCGACTGATGACAAGATAAGGACCATCGTACGGCGGTGTAAGACTTGGCCGTAATCGGTCACAACGTAAGAAAACGTGCTTACATTCCGATAACTGTGGGTGCATGAATATCTTGTCGTTCTTACTTTGTCTTTGTGGAACAGAAATCATGTGTTCTAAGTTGTCCTTAATTTCTCTGATAAAATCTGCGTATGTTGAGTTATTGTGTCTCGAAAAATGCTCCAGGCAATCTAATTGTTGAACCGTATACTAATTCAGCTGCCGAGTATCCTGTGTCTTGCCGTAAACTCGTACGTATGCCAAGTAAAACGGTAGCTAACTCTTTTGTCCAATTGATTGTGTTACCTCTTGCTATCAATGCCGTTTTCAATGTTCTGTGCAGTCGTTCTACTTTAGAGTTTGACTGTGGATGATATGGGGAGGTTCGAATTTTATGAATTCCCATTAAGTTTGCTAAATTTTTGAATATTTCAGATTCAAATTGGCGTCCCTGGTCTGTGGTAATGTATTCAGGGCATCCGAATCAGGTTATCCAGCCTTCATATACCGTTCTGGCTACGGTTTCTGCAGTTATATCAGCTATGGGAAATGCCTCTGGCCATGAAGTACAACGATCTATCATTGTAATTATGTATCGTTTGTTTTTAGAAGTGGGTAGAGGCCCAACTAAATCAATATGAAGATGGGAAAATCTTCCTGTTGGCATGAATTTTCCGAATTGTGATTTTGTATGACGATGTACTTTTGCTCGTTGACATTGTAAACATGTCTCAGTCATCTTATTTACGTCTTTATTCATATTTTCCCATATATAGTTAGTTGAAATCAGTTTTCTCGTAGTATTCTTACCAGGATGGCTAATGTTATGAAAACTTTCGAAGATAGTTTTCCTGAATTTGAGGGGCATAAAAGGGCGTTGTTTTCCTGTTGATATATCGCAATAAATCTTAATATTTTTATCTGGAAAATGTATTAATTCTATTTTTAACGATTTATTGGATTTTAATCGTTTTAACTCGCTGTCATTCTTTTGATATTTTTCTACCTCGTACCAATCGATTGCAGAGGGTAAGGATATCGTTTCGATAACTCGAGATAAAGCATCGGCTACCAAATTCTTGTGGCCGCTGATGTGCTGGATATCCGTACTGAATTGTGATATATAATCCAGATATCTGATTCGTCTAGGGGTATCATCCAATGACGGCTTCTTATCGAAAGCATGCATTAGTGGTTTGTGATCCGTGTAGACCGTAAATTCTCGTCCTTCGATGAGTCTTCTGAAATGTTTTATAGCCATATAAATTCCTAGTAGCTCTCTATCGTAAGTAGAGTATTTTGTTTGGGCTTCACTTAGTGATTTGGAGAAAAAATTTATCGGCTCCCATTTTTTGTTTCTTCGCTGCTGTAGTACAGCGCCTACGCATTTGAGACTAGCATCCGTCATTAAAGCTATTTGCGCGTTGCTGTCCGGACATGCTAATGTAGTTAATTGTCGAATGTCCAGCTTGTAACAATTAAACGCGTGGTTTGCTTCGGTATTCCACTGTATAACTGTCTTATCATTTTTCTTACAATTAATTAAATATTTATTTAATGGTGCTTGATGTTTTGCTGCATGTGGAATACTGCTTCGGTAGAAGTTAATCATACCCAAAAAACGTCGTAATTCATTTATCGTTTGTGGTTTAGGGTAATTGTTTATGGCTTGAATTTTTTCCATAGTAGGAGTCAACCCTTGGCTCGTTATATGATAACCGAGGAAATCAATTTCCGACTTGGCAAATTCGCATTTGTTTGTATATATTGTTATGCCGTGATCATGCAAGCGCTTAAACACCTCTTCTAAGTGTTCATAATGTGCCTTAATATTATTTTTCTTATCAGCGATAAATATGTCGTCTACATACACGAATACGTAGTCCAAGTCTCTGAATATGGAATCCATAAATTTTTGGAAGGACTGTGCTGCGTTTCGTAACCCGAATGGCATTCTGATGAATTCAAAAAGTCCAAAAGGGGTTATAATCGCTGTTTTCTCTGGTTCAGCTACGGGCAGAACGTGAAAAGCTTTCTTTATGTCTATTTTGCTGAAAATGCCTTTTCCGCTTGCCACGTACGTAAAATCAAGTAGCCTTGGAAGTGGGTACCTGTCTGGTACTGTTATTTTATTTAGTGCGCGGTAATCTCCACATGCTCTCCATTCGCCATTCTTCTTCTTGACTAAATGAAGTGGCGATGCCCATTGACTGCTTGACGGTCGGCAAATTCCCATATCCATCATGTCTTGGAATTCCTGTTTTGCAATTCTGTATTTATCAGGAGGTAATGGACGCGCTCGAGTAAATACTGGGAAACCTTTTGTTATTATTTGATGCTGTACTTGGTGCTTGGTAGGTAGGTTCATCGATCTAGGCTTTGTAATGTCTTCATATTTCTCTAACAATCGCTTTATTGGTTCCTGTAGAGAAGCGTTTAACGATCGGACTGATGCA
Organism: Catocala nupta; assembly: GCA_963675205.1. Taxonomy (NCBI): domain Eukaryota; kingdom Metazoa; phylum Arthropoda; class Insecta; order Lepidoptera; family Erebidae; genus Catocala; species Catocala nupta. The sequence goes on from OY776078.1 coordinate 39,330,362, forward strand.
ATGTTTGCTCTCACTATTTTGGCAGGCGTTTTCAAACCTGTCTTTTTATCGATCAGTTTTTTTCCGTGTATATCTACTAATAATTGATAATGATCCAGAAAATCAGCTCCCAGAATTGGCATCTTGACGTCGGCAATGGTAAATGTCCATTTAAAGCTTCGGCGAAGTCCTAGGTTAAGCATTAAAGTGCGTTCCCCGTATGTATTTATAGGGCTGCCGTTGGCGGCGAATAATTTGTATTCGCATGCTTTGCTCTCGTTATTTGTGCGATTGATAACCGAAATGTTAGCACCCGTGTCGACTAAAAATCTATAACCACTGTTTGAGTCAGTTATAGTTAGACGGTTTGCTGGGTGAATAGCACAGAGACCCGTCGTTTTCTGTGTTACTTCTAGTTTTCCGACGGCCTGATATTTTTGTTCATATTCCACGAACATGGCTTCTTGCATTTATACGAATCTTGCTTGAAACGATTATGATAATAACAAATTCCATTATGCGAGCTTCTGTGGCGCGACCTTGACCGTGAGTGTGACGTATGGCGTGAATGGAATTTGCTGCGTTGCATAGGTTGATGCTCGCGTGCGCTACGTAATGCATTTATTTCTATTCGCATAGCTGCAAGTTGTGACGATATGTTTGTTATTAAATTAATGTCAACCGATGTCTCTTGAGTGGTATTCTTGTTGTAGGTCAAGTTTTCATATATTTTATCGGCTAACTCGCTCAAGTTGTCTAATGATAAATTGTTTGTAACCGATATAATCACTGTTAGCGAAGCGGGAAGTTGTCTTAGCAACAGAAGACGAATAGTGTCGTCGTTTATATTTCCACATCCCGCTTCCTTCATTTTTCTCAAGAGCTGGGAAGGCTTTTGGTCTCCGAGGTCCATTTCTGATAGTAGTCTGTGAAAACGTCGGTGTTCGCTCTCTTCGTAGCAGTTTATTAGACGTTCCTTGATGGTGGAGTACTTATTATCGCTGGGCGGATTAGTCAAAATGTCACTAACCTGATGGACTACCTCTTTTGGTAATTTAGATATTACCATATTGTGTTTGTAGTCTTCGCCCTGTTTTTGTGGTGCCAAGATGGCTTCAAACTGAGCGAACCATAACCGTGGTGAGTCTGTCCAAAATTGCGGTAGTTTTTCCGTGACCGTGATTGCAGCAACAGTTTCGCAGCCTGAGTCGCCTTTTGAAGGAGTTATTGGTGGAGCCATTTTTCTTCTGACGTTATGAGGATGTGATAATATCGTAATACTATTGTTCTCTAGATTCACCGCTGAAAACCAAATTGGGTTCCGGTCGTCCCGGTATTATATCAGCACTAGAGACCAATAGATCACGTCGGGTCACCAATTATTGCGTGTTGCTTTATGAACCAATTAAAACGACGATGAGGTGATTGAATATTGACTGGTTTATTGTTACTTAATTAAGGCTTATATACTAAGTTATTATACATACGTAGTACGGACCTATATAGGAAAGGGAAATTATGATGTTTACTTTATTTGCATAATTAACAATATTAACTATTATGTATTACGGCACGTAGTATTTTGCTTTGCTAATAACAAGTTATATATATCACGTTTGCATGTACTATACTATACTATGATATACTATGGCTTTCGCCATAGTATACAAGGAAATAACGACTCACCATAGGACTGAAATTTTGACTGGATTGGCACTTGTTTACATGACAAACACAACGCTAGTACTAGCATAGTTATAGCAGCCGTAAAATGGCGCGGTCAGTAGCTAACTTTACTTCCAACGTTGAAATTTAACACGGATTTGAATTTGAGTCGACAATATTGAGCAAAAAATTTAAATTCTAGCGCCACACAGCGGACTGACGAATAAAACTGAACACTAAGATTTTTATTATTTTACAACAACGGTAAGAATTATATTATGTAAGTTGTGATGTGATATACATTATTAACTACATCATAGATTGCAGTGAAACAGTAAATTTGCTTAAATCAAAGGTAATATTTAATACACAGCCACTTGATTGCGCGTTTTTGGGATTGTGACATGCCAAAGTACTGATGTTTTGAGAATATATTGTGGAAATTTACAAGCTTGTAGTTAAAATGAATAGCGAAAATTGAGTGACCAAATAAAAGACATTTAATTGTACTAAATAAAGTTAAAAATATATATAAAATATAATACCACACGGTTCCACTGTCCAATGACATTCAGTTACCCAATTTTTGTATAATCACCCCTATCTATATTTATGTAGTTATAAAATATTATTTAATACTCTGTCTGCCGTGCATTGATAGCGGTTTCTCATGACGTAGTGCATTCCAAGCGCGGCGCGGCCGCAGCGACGCTTAGACCTCCCGCCAGTCGCTTCTTATGTCTAACGCTGGACGCACGTTCGATCTGTGCTCGCGACATACGACACGAAAGTCATAAAACCTCACGTGATATTGCTTACTGGACTCTGCTATTTATATATTATCAACTGCTTCTTTACCACTGTTACTCTCCTGAGCCTTTTATAAATTATACGCTTCAAAACTGTTAAGCTCTTTCTCCTTCATCGCTCTACGCATATACATACCTTCTCCAAACTAACTATTTACAAAAATTAGTCGTTTATGTCATCAACATCGCTGTCGACTGAAAAGGTGCTCAGATGACTGTCCGAATTGCCACCCTGAATAGCAATGCTGACCCATAAATATATTTTAATTTAGAACGTTAAATTTTAAATTATGTTCATAAGTAGTGAAATGCACAGTGAAACATGTATTACCACTGTTGTATTATATACAGAACAAACTTACCTACTGACATGTAAAGTGACAGACAGTGCCACAACTAATATTAAATTACTGCTACATTCTGATACATATATTAGTGAATGTAAGTACCATACGTAGCAACACAATGAACTGGTCAAATGCAAATGAAACTGAAATGAAATGGTAATAGTGTAATGATAATAATATACATTTTCATTATAAACGTTCCCCGAGCTGCTGCATTTACTACCGAGTCTTCTCTATGTGACCGCGGTATCCCATCAATACAGAAGACATAACATACACATTTTACAATATTTTTTGTATTACATTTAATCTCCATAAATATTATATTTTCATTCCGATATTCTTAACTGCCTTAAATTATAGGTTGCTTGCTTCGAATTTCGTTAATCCGATGGGCTACAAAACTACGATGTCAGTCGCTATGTTACAAGTTGATATTTAGCTGAATATCATTAATCTACTAAGTCGAGTCTTATACATTTGGCAGTTACAATGCAAGAACGCATGCATTGAAAACAGTGAGTATAAAAGAAACACGATGAGCAGTAGATTAATTTTTAATACGTTTATGGATAGCATAATAACCTGCATAATAACAATGATATCAATCCTGTATTAAACTGTCCCACTGCTGGGTACGGCCTTCTTCTCAGTGTGAGAAGGATTAGGCCATAATCCTCGTAGTCTCATAGTGGAAGACCATTGGACTGCTACACTGAGGTCGCGGGTTCGATGGCGCGCATCTCTGACTTTTCGAAATATTGTGCGTAGTAAATAGTTAAATCGCTCGCTTTACCGGTGAAGGGAAATGTCGCGAGGAAACCTGCATGTATATGCATGCAGTATGTTCTTTATAGTGTTCTCGAAAATATGTGAAGTCTACCAATCCGCAGTGGGCCAGCTTTGATTTGATGTAGTAAACATTCGTATGGCATCAAATCATCTCTCTTTTATTTAGAGAGCTGCTTTTGTATGTGAAACATTCTCTTTCACTCTCTCTACACCTCGACATTTTCTTAGCGACCTGATATAATACGACTTTCGCTTTCTCATTGATTCATCGCATGAAACTTCATCTAGGTTTTCCCTTATGTTTTCCATTTTCTCTCTTTACTACTATTTGGCTTCTATTCCACATACCTATTTGGCAAAAGAGTTATCATATCGTATTAAATGACCAATCAGATTATCGCACTATTTTCGTCACCGTACTGTGTATTAGGCGGTGGTCTTCAGCTATATTTTCGTCATCGTAATGTGTATTTGGAGGTGATCTCCACTCTCCAGCTATATTTTCGTCATCGTGCTGTGTATTTGGAGGAGAAGATGATCGGCCTCAACGCGTTCGGCGTTGTTCCTCACTCAAAACAGGAAAAACGCCACCCGGCACGCCAGGTCGCAAGAAAATTGTCAGATTTTCCGACGTTCTCAGATTAGATTTAGCGGATGTGAAAACTTTTATGGATGAAATTCATGTGATTCCTAAGTCTGTATACGACGACCTCACCGAGTGCTACGTCCAGAGCTCGCCACCGGTGAGGACACCACTCCGGCTTGGTGCTCTTACACTAGTACCTCTGTTCCAGCTACCACGTGAAATTACAGACAAGCTCGAAACCCTCAACGTGAGCCTAGAGAATGCGCGAGTGTGTGACGGGGTCCATGTCACTGTGTGTGGTTCCGTGCGCGTGCGTAACTTGGACTTTCACAAGACTGTACACATTCGCTACACAATGAACAGGTGGAAAACTTATACAGACTTACAAGCGACGTACATGCAGAGCTCGTGTGACGGCTTTTCCGACCGCTTCCAATTCGTGCTACGCATCGGCGATATCGTCGGGACAACGGCTTGAGTTCGCAGTGCGATTTTTGTGCAAAGGCCAACAGTACTGGGACAACAACAGCGGCGCGAACTACTGCTTCGACTGGGCGTGGGCGTGGGCTCAGGACCACTGCGCCCCACGGTGGAGTGGCTCCCGTCGTTCTACTGAGCGCAGCGCCGCACTGTGGGCTGAAAATCGACCTCCATAGACATAGAAATGAAAGTTGCTAGATGTTCGTTTTGTTGACAGATATGGCTTCTATTAGCTATTATACACATAACAATGTCGTCTGAGCTAACTCCGCACAGAAATGAATTTATTATAAGGTTTTTTCGAAAAAAATGTATGGAGCTAGCATGAAAAATCTGAATATCTCTGAACTTGCAAGGAAAACCGTAATATCCTCAGAGATGGTTATAAGACTAATTATTTGTGATTTTTTGACATACTTCATATAACGGTACCTGCTGCAGAATTTTTTTTAAAAATCATCTAATTTTTAATAATTTTTTTTTAACATTAAACGATTTGTTTTATTGTAAAAGTAAAGAAACAACACGTTATATGCATATAATACTAAATCTTCGCCAGTTATTTGTTAAAATATCAAGAAAATTATTTTTGCCTTACATAGTATATATGTTTTAAAACAGGTAATTGGATACCATTACTAAACTTTGCATACAGGTAAACCACTGAATATTAAATTAGCCTTCTAATGAGTTCTGAATAAGAGATTAAGTGATTTGCAATATCGCACAATGGTAACTACGGAGTACACTAATTAAATTCTTACAGGTAAGTACATAAGTAAACTAATTAGTTAATTAGACATGTTACGAGTTCTAAGAAATATTTTCGACAACTGTCTAATTATTTTATTATTATGTCTAAATGAAGGTATTTTTTTAAATCATTAAATTCTACTAATGTCAAAGTAAAGATCAATCGATAAGTTAGTTATTTTATTAACGCTAATAATAGGCATTAAATAAAAAGAAAAATAAATTAAAAAGGTATTTTTTAATAGTTGATAAAATTTATATAAAACAAAACATAGGTACAAAAGTATGCAAAAATATAAATAGGTACAAGAATAGTAATATAAAATATTTAAAAATAAATCAATTGCAAAACATAGTTACGTACCAAAGCTAAATAACGAAAGATCATGAAAAAATTACATTGAATAGAATTATAATTAAAAGCACAAAAAGTTTCTAGTTTTCCTTATCACTCTCGTCGATTTCTGAATCAGAATCTAGATTGCCTAGAAACTCAAAGTCAGTTTCTTGAAACTGAATTAAATTGAGGGTTTCAGGAAATAAATCCTCTTTTTTCTTGGCATCTAACTTGGGCCTTTGTACATTTATAAAAGGATCCGAAGAAACAACTAACATATTAAGGATATCATGATTCGAATCTTGCCTGCTCTTTTTCTGCGAATGATGTTCCCGAAACCTCCTAAAATCTTTATTGCGAGACTCGGATGCTTCTTCCGAGAGACTTCCTATGGGTACAACATCATTCTTCTCGATTATGTCTGCCCCGTGTATAAGTAATTTGTGGACGGTTGATGACATATAGTACCAGTCATATAATTCCACGTACCTCTCTGCTGTTTTGAAGGCATAATCTTTAAATTTAATTATATCTACTTTTTCCCCGGAAGTTATTGCCTGTAAAATCACAGCAAATCTTCTTATTAGTTCTTCGTCCAACCCAGTAATGGCTGCAGTTTTATGGGGAAATTTGAAAAACTTTCTTGCAGTGTTGCCGTCATTAGTAGTTCCGGAACCTTGTTTAACAATGTCAATCAATAGATTTAATTCGTCTTTAAATTTGTCTTGAATAATCTTTTTTCTCTTACTTAGCATTTCTTTGTGCTCGTTACCTCTCGCAGCCCACTCTTTAAAATCTAGTCTCTACGAAATATGTAGTAAACATTCCATACAATTTATACGGGCGTGTAGAGATGACAATCCAAACTCGTATATATCAGAAGATACGGTCTTTGCTGTTACTACACTCAAACGGTTCATTTCTGTCGGTTTTGCCAGACACAAATAGCATGATGAACTTGATCTGGCTTGAGACAAATACGTGCAGACTTTACTATCGATCATTGTCATCATTAGGTGATGATTCACCCTGTTTCTATTATTGCACTCTGTAGGAATGAGATCCTTAATTCCTTCATCCATTCGTCGTTTGTGTTCGATGACTACTGCTTCGCTTTCCTTCACAAAAGTAAATTGAACTGGACGACAATACATTGCTGAGCATGGTTTTGGGTTCATCCACAAAGTATTGTCTCCATCGGTCAGTTTTAGTGGCACCAAGGAAGTCATGAAAATACTTGAATCGTCTTGATCGCTATCCATTTTCTGCTTGTATCGGCTTTGGTTTGACGCACCATCGAAACCCCATTTAGATATCAATTTTAAATCCTTATTTTGCACATCATCGTTAGGAAAACTTTGGAGGATTCTTTTGACCGTAATGTCGAGTAAAGCTTGAAGGGTTATTCTTGCCGATGAATCGGTCACTAACACTGATTGCTTCGGAGGATAGCATGCCAGCTTGGTTTGTTGCACTTTATAGTAGGATGGATAAATATCCTTTCTACCTTCCCGAATAGCTGACTCTCGTAAAGTGATGTATTGCCACTTTGATAATTTTAATGAAAGGAGTAATCCAAGTGCTTTTTCTGGTGTAAATAAGATAGTTTTCACCGGTTGCTTAAGCGTTTCCTTAATTTTAGAGGCTGCTTCAGGATGTTTCAGCATATATTCGATTACAGATGCGATATCCTCACAACCTTCTTCCTTAAAACGCGCTGCTGCTGTATATGCCAATTCACTGGGATTGTCAGTTTTATGCTCATCAGATCTTCTCTTCTTCTGTTTGCTTTCCAGATCTTCGAATGGTTTTCGTGACCTCTTTGTCATTGTACCAACAGAGTATGATGTTGAGGGTTCTGGAGAGATTGATCTTGATCCCTCAGCAACAGTTGGTTCTTGAGCGACTAAATTTATACAACTTGGCCAATCGATAGTTGCTTGCAGCCAAATTTCGTATTGTTTTCTAAAAGTATCAAGAATTCGGTGAGATTTTTGCCACCTTTGTGATGCAGCTCGTACAAATCTCCGACAAAATTCTTTTAGAGTCACTTGATCTTCAACGGAAAGACAAACGTCTAGGCGGGATATAACTTCACTAAACAATACCTCATGATCAAATGAAGTACTCTTACATTTTAGAAGAACGAATAGGTCTAAATTGGTATTTAAACTTTCCATTATAAAATTTCACAGTGATATGTTAGGGGTAACAAAGCTTAGAATAAACTAAATTATGATGCAAAATGTTAACCATTTTATATTTCAGTCCAACATTAGTTAACGACCTCATTAGACAGTTGTCGAAAATATTTCTTAGAACTCGTAACATATCTAATTAACTATTTAAGTTACTTATGTACTTACCTGTAAGATTTTAATTAGTGTAATCCGTAGTTACCATTGTGCGACATTGCAAATCACTTAATCTCTTATTCAGAACTCATTAGAAGGCTAATTTATTATTCAGTAGTTTACCTGTATGCAAAGTTCAGTAATGGTATCCAATTAACTGTTTTAAAACATATATACTATGTTAGGCAAAAATAATTTTCTTGATATTTTAACAAATAACTGGCGAAGATTTAGTATTATATGCATATAACGTGTTGGTTCTTTACTTATACACCAAAACAAATCGTTTAATGTTAAAAAGAATTAATTAAAAATAAGATGATTTTTAATAAAAATTCTGCAGCAGGTACCGTTATATGAAGTATGTCAAAAAATCACAAATAATTAGTCCTATAACCATCTCTGAGGATATTACGGTTTTCCTTGCAAGTTCAGAGATATTCAGATTTTTCATGCTAGCTCCATACATTTTTTTCGAAAAAACCTTATAATAAATTCATTTTTGTGCGGAGTTAGCTCAGATGACATTGTTATGTGTATAATAGCTAATAGAAGCCATATCCGTCAACAAAACGAACATCTAGCAACTTTCATTTCTATGTCTATGGAGGTCGATTTTCAGCCCACAGTGCGCCGAGGCAGCTGGTCCAGAGTTGCGCGGCGCCAGCGGGCGGGTGCTGCACCGAGGTCGCGCCGGAACGCGCGGGACGGTCGAGGTCTCGATCCGATGAGGCTTAACGTTGTAAAGCGTACTTGTGATATAAATTAGACTAGGTGTAGATACTATAATCTGATGAGTGTGCGACTCGTTCTCAGAGTGCCATTTTGCAGTAGCGACGTTTCGAGTTAATGTATATTTTATCAAAGATTTTGTTTCGTACTATGTAAATGTTTAATGTAGAGTAGCGTCCCCTAGGACAATAAAACGTGATGAGAGCGGCGAGAGCCGCGAGCGAGCACTCCTTGTACATATTGAGAGAGATGAATTCTGAATGATATTAATCAATAATATTTTAATACAATTTTTTATGACATTATTAGACGTTTATATTTGTAATATGTGTTGTTGTAAAATTTTTACATTTACATTTTTACATTTTACAAATGTAATATATTGTGACGGTAAAGATAATTTTGCTGTCTATAGTTATTTTTGCAATTTGTACGACGCTAGACAAATTATATATAATTGTATAGAAATATGTTAACCTTATTATTAGGTATTCAGTGCACATGCATGTGTATTTATTATTATTTACTATCAACCCTTAAAGTATAGCGCGTTTTATACGGTCAATCGGTCAGTATTTTTTTTATAAATTAATGCACAGTTATAATTCTTTAGGAGTGGCTCATTGTATCGTTGAATATGCAAGAGGAGACTTAAAAGGAATAATTAAATGATGTTAAAAACTTATTTAAGTATTCCACAGAGCGGCTAGCTGCAGCCATCAGCTATTCAAAACCTGTTCCACTCATTAGTTGGGTACGTACTTCGTATATTTGCAAGGTTTGATCTAGCAGACTCTAGCTACTATGGAGAATATATTTTGTTTTGTGGTAAAGTAAGTATTTTACCTTATTTAAATGCTCTCTGGCTGTGTTTGAATGTATAGATTGTTCAAAAGTTACTTCTACGATGCAAATCAATCTTTTCTGAGTAGTAGAGTCTCGCTGATTTCAGCATGAATGGGTGGCTCGACCGGAGAAGTACTCTCAATATAATAGCAGTATTTCTACTGTTGTGTTTCGTTCGGTGAGTAAGTGTGCCGGAGGCCCAATCATCCTCTTTCCCCCTTCCTGTTCTTTCTCCTTCCCACTTACTTTTTCTCTTCTTCTATATTGTAAAACAATATGTTGTCTAAGTAGCCTGCCCAGCAGTGTTGGTGTGACGGTGTTTGATAGACGACGGCCATAAAATAATGACAAGTCTGATGTAATGTATTTGATGGCTGGTTACTGCTTACTGCCAGACAGGCCGTTGCTTCAACTGCAATTAACTACAATATAGTTTAGTTAGACGATTTTGGTATGACGTCTGACGCTTTTTCTATTGCCTGTCATTGTTAGACGGTGTGTAGTTTACTGCTATTTAATTATTGTACCGGCGTAAGACTCATGAAGAATACTTGAAGACGAATTCTACACTTGAGAGCAATAAAATCGCACACGTTGACTTTTTGTTGTTAAAGCAGTTTTTTTCATAAATGTGAATACATATTAAAATAAAACTTACACTATTTGAATGTTTACTTCAGTACCTTTCTAATGATATCAAATACAGTGTAAAAAAAGTACCCATAGGGAGTTTTAGGGCACAAAACCCAACATACGGATAAAATTACCCAATTTAGCTTAACAAAGAATAAAAATAAAACTCAAAATGCTTGATCAAATTGTTTTTTAATAAGGTGTATTCCCTCCCCTAGCCTTGATTACAGCTCTTAATCGGTTTTTCATGGACCGTATTAATTTCACCATGAAATCTTGTGGTATGGCGTTCCACTCCTCTTCAATGGCAAGTTGAAGCTCTTGGAGGCGCGTAGGAGCAGGGCTTCTTGCTCGAACTCTTCTTTTTAGCTCATCCCAGACATGCTCAATCGGATTGAGATCAGGACTACGAGCTGGCCACTCCATCGCGGTGATTCCAACATCTTCCATGTAGTCGCAAACTGTTCTAGCGACATGCGGTCTGGCGTTGTCGTGCATTAAGAGAAAATCTTCTCCCATAAGCCACGCAAGCGGCCTCACATGTTCTTTGAGCACTTCTTCGACGTATCGTGCAGCCGTCAAACTTCTCGATCTCGGGCCGGTATTCGCCGTAGTGATGAATACAATGTCAGTTTTAGTGTCCAACATTATGCCACCCCAAAACATACACGATCCACCTCCAAAAGCCACACGTTCGCTTATGCAGCATTGTGAAAATCGAGCGTCCATCATGACCATGTAAAGTCATTCTGCACTCATCAGAGAACATAACAGCCCGCCATTGGTCATACGTCCAATTTAAATGTTCCCTAGCAAATTGTAGCCGGGCTTGTCGGTGAGCTGTGGTCAATTTGGGACCATTTGCTGGGCGATGTGAAGTCATTCCTGCTTCACCTAGTCTTCTTCGAACTGTCCACCGACTTATACTGACATTGCGAACTTCTCGAAGCTGTTGTCCCAGTTGAACCGCGTTCAGTTGCCGATTTCTCAAAGACCTTGTCACAAGAAAGCGGTCATCACGCTCTGATGTTGTGCGTCGCCGGCCAGATCCTGGTCGCCGAATGTAGCCACCGGTCTCTTGGAACCTCTGGTATACACGACGAACAGAGTAGCGTCGTAGTTTAGCCGTCGAGCAACTTCACTTTAGTTATGGCCTGCTTCGAGCAAGGCAATAACTTGAGCGGCTTCTGCGGGCGTGGTATCCATATTTTTCCAGTAAATCCGTATGCTTCCAGTAGAGATGTTATCACGTTGACCTTCGGTATGCAACTGAATAAAAATTCCAATAAACTGACCTTTTTATACCTGCGGCTAAGGGTGCAAGTAGTGACAACGCAAACGCGTGAATTTGGGGAATTCGGTGTACGGTCGGTTTTTGTAAGTTACGTGAAGGTCAATGATTTTAATTTTATGTTTTTGTAAAGCTAAGCTTGTATGCTTTAATTTTGTCTAATGATTTTTACTCAATATCTTTCGATTTTAGAAAACAATCAGTAATAAACCAAATTACAAGGGGTGTGCGATTTTATTGCTCTCAAGTGTATATAATGGTCATAATATGTAGCTTGGACTTGGGCAGCCGTTTCTATCGTGCTTCAAGGCTCCCAAGTTTATTATTTAGTGTATAGATCTTTCAACAGCTTGAAGATAATGAAGGTACAACTATTTACTCTGAAGCATGTTCAATAAGAGTACAAATATGCCGCAATTGGAAGATTTAATATTTTGGTTCATCACTTGGGATTACTCAGTTAATGCTAATTTCCTCCAATTTTTTACCCTTATCTAGCATGCTTCAGTCACAAGTCAGTCAGTTTCAATTAACAGCTGTTTGAAGAATATACCAGCGTGATTCTCATCAAGATTACTTGAAGACAAATTATATATACTGGGCAGGGTTTAGTATTAGAGAAGTCGTTTTTATTCGACCGCCCATGTGAAGAGCCTTCAAAATCTTGAAGATAATATGGGAACAACTATTCTTAATATTGTCTTATGTTTACGCGAATGTTATACATTGAAATTAAACACTTTATATGGATTTTATCGCGTTGTTTATTTTACTTTAAACACTGTTATTACAATATAATTTTGAAAACTCTAACACTACTATTATTGAATTTTACTACTATCATTTGTCAATGACAAGATTGGCTACATCTTGAAGCGAGCTTCAATCAACACATACTTCAAGCCGCCAACGAAGATCAGTCAATTTTTACCATCCGTCAAGTGCCAATTACCTTTACAAGATGCAGGGGTCTATAAAATAGATTGTGACTGTGGACTCTCATATATTGGGCAAACCAAGAGAAGCATAGGCACCCGCTTAAAAGAACATATAGCTGATGTTAAATACCAACGCTCGTTGAAGTCTGCTGTGTGTGAACATGTGCAACAGAGGACCAACCACTATCTACGATTTGACAAACCACATATACTAGCAAAAGAACACCGATTCCTACCAAGGATGCTTCGCGAGGCTATTGAAATTAAAAAACATCCTAATTTCAATAGAGAGGATGGTTGGAATGTACCACCAGCTTGGGATCCAGTCATTCAAATAGTCAAACCCAAGAAGAAGCAAAACACAGCTAGACTTCATGATACTTTGAGCTCATTCTGCGTAAATAGTAACACCAAAGATTAAATTATGTTCGGGTACTTTAAAATAACTAGCTACACTTCAGAACGTTGGGACAACTACCATCTTAGTCTCCCCGTGAACATGGCTGCTGTAAAGCAACCGAAACATCGGGGCAAAGTGTAAACTTAAATATAAATAGTTTTCATTAGAAAATATATAGCTTAAATAGTAGTAAAATTCAATAATAGTAGTGTTAGAGTTTTCAAAATTATGTAATAACAGTGTTTAAAGTAAAATAAACAACGCGATAAAATCCGTATAAAGTGTTTAATTTCAAAACAACTATTCTCTCTGAAGTAAGTTCAATACAAGAATTTTTATTTTCACACGATTTAAGTAAAACACAAATAAGTGATAACTTGATAACAAACCAATATATTTATTTAACTCTGTTTTGTATCTTCGGAATAAAAAAGATTTTGGAAAACGTAACATTTTTGTTGTTTATAATATTAAGTTAGAGGGCAGCACTGTTTTGAAGTGCTTAGTTGTGCAATCTATGGTTACACCATAATCTATGATTTTATGTGCTGGTCTCATAATAAACGTGTTTTTATTTGATTATATGAGTGTATTAATTAATTACATGTTCAAGAATCACGATATAACATTGGCGACGAGCCTGAAACGAACCATATTTTGTAACTACATGTTTTACAACTTCAAATTATCAATAGAAATAATTATTGTCATAAACCTAACCTCAAAGTGAAAAGCGTGGGTTTTGTAAAGTTAATGGATTTAATCGAACAACAAACAAAACAAGGAAAAAATACTTGCATACAAGAGAAAACTAAAGCAGAATTAATTCAGATTGCAAATAGACTAGCACAGAAAATTCTGTTTGTGGAATCGCATTCTATTGACGAGATAAGGAAATTCTTACGTGAATACGTAGACAGAATAAAAACAGAAGATTGTTCGCGTGGCGCCATCATGACCACGATTACCAGTTTGGAATACTTACCGGTGAAAACTGGAGTGCGTATCAACAACAATTAGAATGTTTCATATTATTGAATGACGTAACAGAAGAAAAAAAGTACCGTTTCTTGTCACAAAATTAAGTACGAGTGTCTATGTGTTGTTAACAACTATAAATCTAGAGATGCGAAAAATGGCTCACTGAAAAGAAAAGAGAGATATAGCTCTTTTGATCCATAGAGCTATATCTGTCTTTTAGCTCTTTTGTTTACTTAGTTCTTATATATCTATAGACTATTTAACTCATCGAGAGAACAAGTATTGAATTAGCTTCTTTAATTAATTCAACTCATTTACGGCTCTTTAACTCTTTTGAATAGTTCAAAGTTTGTTTATGTTCAAGTTTGTTATGCATGATATAAAGTATATTTATTTATAAAATAAAGTTAAATATTGTTAGTTTCTTTAGTAGAGAGGGATCGCAATTCATAACTATTCTTTCATCCTTAGTAAGTCATGACTTTGATTTATAACAAAATAATGTAAATCCTACTAATATTAAAAATATGAAATAGTAGAATATCCTTTCTCACGTGATATGGATATTCGAATATACCGCGTGACTTTTTTTACCGTCTTGATAATAATATGGTTTGTAGTATAAGTGGAATAGAATCTAATAGTATTTGTGTTCTAGCATTTTGAGATCACGCGACGTCACAGTGTGCCTTATCGTATGCGACTAAAAGGGCGGCGGGCGACAGGGAAAGGGTGGGTGGGAGCGGGTGTTCGGCGCTAGCGATGGCCGGCGAGTGCGAGTGCCCTTGAAGATAGATTTTATGTTATTTGTTACGAAATCATTCATAATTTGTAGCGCGTTACTAGGGTGAATACGTTTACGATTTTGAATTATTTTTATATCGATTTTTTTTAAATGCTTTAATATGAAATAATGCTAAATAAGGAGTGTACAATGGTAGATTAATTACAGACTATGTCAGTAAAAAAATAATTAAATAATATAACTATGCCTGAGGCTTCTACTCTATTTACCTATCACGCCCTATTTTTTCCAAGACGGTAAAAGAAGTCACGCGTTATATAAATTCTTAATTTGTTATATAACTTAGATACACGCATTCCAAATACATAATTCCAATTGCTCCAAAACATTTGAAACAAATCGTGTCTGTTTATCAACACACAAAAAAAATATTGTTATTCGCCATAAGAGTTAATGCTTCAAGGTATCTTTTGCTTTATTCCTATTAGCTATTAGACTTAATTTAGCGTGTACACGTTTAGTGAACGAGTGTGCGTACTAGCGTATGTATGTACATAATATGTAATATTTTCCTGTTCAGCGGTGATCGGGGAAGATCGGGCACAGTCAGGCATCGGCTGCACCACAAATAATATAAACTACACTGACTGAACGTCACGAGTCAAGAAGCCTATTGAGCCGTTGAACTTATAACCACAGAGTACTTTTTTTGCTAATAACTAAGTAACTGAGCGAATGTGAGCTAGATTGAAATCAAAGAGCTAGTTTATGTGTATCTCTCATTCAGGAGCTACCCAAGTTTATGTTTTACCCAAGTTTATGCTAATGTTTTTTCCCAAAATGGAAATACAGTAAGTATTTATATAATAAAGCATTCTGTTTTAGTTTCATAACTACGACTACAGATAATTTAGGTCACTGAGTAACTTTGATTTATTATTTCAGAACGTGAGTGCAAAAGGTCCAAATACAAATATAAGCAGCTTCAGTTTTATAAATTATTAGCATTCATAACACATCTCCGTAACTCACACAATACAACACACCTTACACAATACAATTTTTAACATTTAATATTTTTAGATAAGATAAAATACAATTAAAAAGTACGAATTTCCTATTTGTTATTTAGTAAGTAAAATGTCATATTTTTACTATAATTAATTATTACAATAATCGTCTGTAACTTATAACTTGTACCACACTCCATAGTTACTTGTACCTACTTGTAGTCGAGTAGTCAAGCGATTTTATCATTTGTATGCGTCGTTGTCATTGTAATATTTAATATTTAGAACACTTTTTCTTTTGAGGGTACAAAAGAAAAAGTGTTCTAAATATTAAATATTTGTCAAAATAAGATGTAAGATCCCTTATATGGAGTGGAGGGTTGGTAACCTGAGATACAGGAACCATCCTAGTTCAGGTATCAGCCCCCCATAGTATATTTTTACGAGTCTATATATTGTTTATCAATTAAGATAATTATGTACTTCATTCTGTTACTATGACGAGAAAATAAAAGTTATTATTATTATTAGAACTATATTATTATTATTAAACTATATTATAGCAGCCTTCAAACGCTTTACAGCCAGACGGGGCCGTTGCGAGGAGATGTGGAGTGATAACGGCACCATCTACGTTCCGACGAAGGTGGTGGCTAATAAACTGTTGAAAGCTTTGTACACCCAAGAATGGTCGAGCGTGGAATTAGCTATTGCGGACTGGTAGGCAACCAACGGGAATCGTTAGCCCTTAATTCCATCCCACTCTCCAAATTTTGGAGGGCTTTGGGAACTGAAATCCACCAACCATCACCTCAGAAGAGTCGTAGGTATTAGCACTATTACCTTTGAGGAACTAACAACAGAGCTTGCTCAAATAGAGAGACGTGTCTGAATTCAAGGCGATCTCTACGTTTAGTGGTAGTCCCGACGACCAATACTTCTTGACACCGGGTCACTTTTTAATTGTAAAACCGTTGCTGCATCCGCCTGAGTCAAAATTCGAAAGTTCAAATGTAAGTACACTAAGGCGGTGGCATTTAACTCGGTGTCTAGTCAAAGATTTTTGGCGTCGATGGTCCCACGAATACCTTGGCCAGTTCCGTCATCAGTATAAATGGTCCTATCAGACAGTAGAACCTAATAAAGGCGATGTGGTTTTAGTAATAGAGGACCACTACGGCCTTACAGTCGAGAAACACACTGGCTCAGACCAAGTCACAAGGATTGTGTCATTGCGTTGCAAAGGGTCAATAATTAAAAGATCCGTTTCTTAATTGATCAGATTTTGTAATTAAGATTTTTGTATTGTATTATTCTTGTAGAACTAGCGTAATTTTTGTTGACTTCGGTTGAAACCCTTCGTTAACCCTTGTGAATCGAAATTGTAATATTGTGTCACCCCAAGACTACGTAATTATTGAAGTTGCTAATTTTATACAGTCCACTATCAAACAAAAGTATACATACAATAGCAGTATAGACAAACTCTTTTTGAAAATTTTGTGTTATTACATACGTCGTGGTGGGCGGTTTTATGTATATTTATTGCTGTTGCTAGTTTTAATTTTAAGCATGGACATTTCATCCGTGATGTTCAATCGAGTGATAAAGTTGACATTCCGCTCGGTAGATGGCGATATGCCGTCCAGCTGAATTGCGGTTTTAAGATTCGCCGACGTATTAAGGGCCCAAACAAAATTTTTTTTAGTCGCCTCTAGTGGTTGTTTTATTCTAATTCATTCATTAGTCAAGTAAACCGAGAGTAAACGGTGCAGCTAAAAGCTCAAACACTCTGTGTAAGCAGTAGTGAGCGAGACCTAAATAAACGAATGATATAGTGACAAACACAATATGATAGTACACAAACGTACTACTGAACTAATTTCAACTTCGTGTGACCTAATACTTGCATGGCACTGTTTGCAAGCCACACACGGCGCTTGACGACAACCAAACACTTTGCCTGCAACATCGATAACACATATTTATTGCTAAACTAATTTATGGGTATTCAAAGTTCTTTTAGTAATTAAACTCACATAAAAAGCAGCCGTGATAAAATGAACCTAGATTATATAAGTAGCTAGTTGTAAAACACATATTTCTGAAACTTCCTTAGACTTGTGTTCGGTCGAGACGTAGCGGCGACGGAAACTACATTCAAGAGTGAGAAACAGTTATTGTGTTTTATAATATTACTAGCGACCCGCCCCGGTTTCGCACGGGTAGTAGAGCATCAGTGTACCATTAGCTTCTTGCGTTGAGCATATGAATTATGTACCGGAAGGGTGAACTCGGGGTTGAGGTTACTATTGTGATGGTTACGTAAACAACCGACAAGTCGCTGACGTCCTATACACTGTGTGTGGACTGCACTGTAGCGGTTACTGGTCACGGTGCGGAGGCTCTAAAAGGCGTGTCATACGGTGTGCGGGTCAGGGCTTAATTCAAATAATACACATCTTGACTGTTCGTTTCTTGAGGTTTCTGGCTGGCTCCGTTTGGTTCTTGAGGCTTGAAGATGAGGTTTCTTGAGCACCCACGGTCGACCAATGCTGTGTCGCTTAGGTACCTCAGAACTTTATCATAACGAGAGCCGGCCAGAAATCCCCAGTAAATAAGTTTATTTTACTATAAAATTATCATGTTTCCGCTTATAACTATGGAACTATACTAGCTAGCGTGATGATATAACCAGTGCCGCGTAGGGCACGAAAATACCTAGTGATACCTAATGTACCTATCGGGAGTTAAGTCTAGGTATAGATATTCTACGTTTTATGCTAAAAACCTAACTTGCGGTTACGTCTATATAAAAAAAAGTTTAATAACTTTACAACTATATCTACTATATAGGAATACAATTCTTTCAGCATCTTGTAGCGCCTTACGTAGCGCACAAAATAAAATACACAGGTGAAACCTTTTATTAAAACCTTAGGACCTAGGAACCGTAACATTCCTAACTTGAGGGAAAAATGCACATTTTATTGGCAATGTTTACGTTTTAACATAATATTCTTATAAACTATAGGAAATCATATTATTATGTTATTGACACTATTTAAATATACTATTTAGGTCTATATGTGACCTAATTCAGCACTATTTCAGAACTATGAACTTTATTGATACAGTATACTTAAATTACATTTATTGAATTTACAATCATAATACGATTCTTAAGCTAATATTAACGTTGGTTGTCGCGAACAGATTAGATTTAAATGTAACATAAAATTTGGTCCGCTATTAGACTGGACGAAGCGCGACGCGGGGATGGTTGTATCAAGCGAGTGTCGTCGGTGTGAGACCGCTCTAATTTATTTTCTGTCGGGTTTATTTTTATTTTACCAAGATATTACTTTAATTGTATAGTGTAATTTGTTGTATACTGTAAAGGCTATCATAATGTATATGAAGTGCTTAAAGTAACTAACGTTTAATTTGATTAGGATTAAGACGGTGGCACGTCTAAATAGCTCATTAATTACAGTTGTTCTATCTCACGACAGCGGGTGAGCTATACTTGTAGTTGTGATGTGTACAGACACGCGCTCTTGTATGTGTAACTGCAGGTAGCGTTAGCAAGAGTATCGTTATTGGTACATCAAAACCTTTACTTTTGATGTAGTTATCCATTTTGTAGGTTATAAAATTGCTACTATATACGGATTATATCGCATTGTTTATTTAACACTGTATTACATAATTTAGAAACTGTTACACTACTATACTACTATTAAAATGTACTAATTACTAATTTTAAGCTTGTTAAATTATTTAAACTATTTGTATTTAAGTTTACACTTTCCCCGACCTTTCGGTTGCTTTTCAGCAGCCATGGTCACGGGGAGACTAAGATAGTAGTTGTCTCATTGTTCCAGTGTAGTTATTTCAAAGTACCCGAAGATAATTTAGTCATTGGTGTTTCTATTTACGCAGAATGAGCTCAAAGAATCATGAAGTCTAGCTGTGGTTTGTTTCTTCTTGGGTTTGACTATTTGAAGTACTGGATCCCAAGCTGGTGGTACATTCCAACCATCTTCTCTATTGAAATTAGGATGTTTTTTAATTTCAATAGCCTCGCGAAGCATCTTTGGTAGGAATCGGTGTTCTTTAGCGAGAATCTGTGGTTTGTCAAACCTCAGGTAGTGGTTGGTCCCCTGTTGTACATATTCACACACGGCAAACTTCAACGAGCGTTTGTGTTTTACATCAGCTATGTGTTCTTTTATGCGGGTGCCTATGCTTCTCTTGGTTTGACCAATGTATGAGAGTCCGCAGTCACAATCTATTTTATAGACCCTGCATCTTGTAAAGGAAATTGGCACTTGACGGATGGTAAAAATTGACTTATCTTCTTTGGCGGCTTGAAGTATGTGTTGATTGAAGCTCGCTTCAAGATGTAGCCAATCTTGTCAGTGACACCCCTTACATATGGTAGTATGGCAGGCTGGCGCTCGACTGTGGCTGGCTTTTCTCGGGATCTGTGACGGCGGCGCGGCTGTTGGAGCTTGTTGTCTTGTAGTACTTGCTCGACATGTTGAAGCTCGGGGTCCAGGTGTTTCTCGTTACAGATCCCGTGGGCTCTCTGAGACAAAGACATTCCCACGGTAGCTAACTGTTTAGGATGGTGGTGAGATTCACCGTTCAAGTACCTATTTGTATGGGTCTTTTTCCTATACACAGTGTGGCTCAAAGTATGATCAGGATTCTTGATGACAAGTACATCTAAGAATGCTAATGAATTATTTGCCTCTAATTCCATAGTAAATTGGATGTTGTTATTAATAGAATTAAGATGTTCTAGGAATACACTAATACTATCTGTTTGTTATATTGTAAAAGTATCATCAACAAACCTCTTATAAATCTTGGGTGTGATGGGGACAGTCTGTTAAGCTCGAGCCTCGAAGTCCTCCATATATATTACGCATACTTACGCAGCATAAATAAATAGAAACGTTGAAATTTTGTCTAATGAAATACAGAGAATAATAACTTCATTTGATTTTAAACAATGCAACAATGCTATAAATCATAAAATAAAAATATAATGCGTGTAAAATAAACAAAATTCAAAAATATGATAAATTATTATCGAATTCAAATGCCAACAGCAAGAAACGAAACGTCAATGCACGGACCAAACACGGCGCCGTCATCTCAAAGACAAGCAGTTATTAATCTGTCAAAACAAACTTTAGACAAAACAACCAAAAAAGTATTGAGTAGAGGTTTAAATTATGCAATAACACCGGCTAGGATACAGGAGGACTGCCTACTCAAGAATAACATAAGAAAGGAAGATTTGGAGGCTATATGTCAGGACATTTCATCAGTCTTGCGTCGAAGTAAAATGCCCAGACCTAATCTTCCCAAAGATGAATTCGTCGCATTGAAGAACTTGCGGGCCAGATCAGATATTACAGTACTCCGTGCAGATAAAGGAAACACTACGGTCATAATAGATACGTCAGATTATAAACATAAAATTGAAAATTTACTTTCGGATGAAACAACATATAAACAGGTTAAAACAGACCCTACAAACAAAATATTGAACAAAATCAAAGACATCATACATAAATACTTCGAAAGACTAGATCTAGACGTTAAACAATTAATACCAGCTTGCGTAAAACCTACAAAGCTGTATGGGTTACCAAAAATACACAAAGAAAACGCTCCCCTACGTTCTATTGTGAGTCAGATCGATACACCAACTTACAGACTGGCTCAGCACGTAGTGAAGATACTCTCATCACTCAGAGGCAACTTGAAGGCATATGTAAAGGATTCATAGCATTTTGTGAGTGAGATTAAATACTTATGTCTCACTAACAATGAAACAATGGTTAGTTTTGATGTACAGTCATTATTTACATGCATACCTGTACATGACTGTATTGAAATAACTAAAAGGAAGCTAATAAAGTACAATATGCCTGAGGAATATGCAGAACTACATAAGCATTGCTTAACAACTGGCTATATGTTGTGAGACTATAAATTCTACATACAAGTCGATGGTGAGGCAATGGGCTCCCCAGTATCGCCTGTTGTTGCCGACATATATATGGAGGACTTCGAGGCTCGAGATTTACGGACTGCCCCCATCACACCCAGGATTTATAAGAGGTTTGTAGATGATACTTTTACAATATTACTAACAGATAGTGTTAGTGTATTCCTAGAACATCTTAATTTCATTAATAACAACACCCAATTTACTATGGAATTAGAGGCAAATAATTCATTAGCATTTTTAGATGTACTTGTCATCAGGAATCCTGATCATACTTTGAACCACACTATGTATAGGAAAAAGACTCATACAAATAGGTAATTAAACGGCGAATCTCACCACCAGCCTAAACAGTTGGCTACCGTGGGAATGTTTTTGTTTCAGAGAGCCCACGGGATCTGTGACAAGAAACACCTGGACGCCGAGCTTCAACATGTCAAGCAAGTACTGCAAGACAACAAGCTCCAACAGACGCGCCGCTGTCACAGATCCCGAGAAAAGCCAGCCACAGTCGAGCGCCAGCCTGCTATACTGCCTTATGTAAGGGGTGTCACTGACAAGATTGGCTACAACTTGAAGCGAGTTTCAATCAACACATACTTCAAGCCGCCAACGAAGATAAGTCAATTTTTACCATCCGTCAAGTGCCAATTACCTTAACAAGATGCAGGGGTCTATAAAATAGATTGTGACTGCGGACTTTCATACATTGGTCAAACCAAGAGAAGCATAGGCACCCGCATAAAAGAACACATAGCTGACGTAAAACACAAACGCTCGTTAAAGTCTGCTGTGTGTGAACATGTACAACAGGGGACCAACCACTACCTGAGATTTGACAAACCACAGATTCTCGCTAAAGAACACCGATTTCTACCCAGGATGCATCGCGAGGCTATTGAAATCAAAAAACATCCCAATTTCAATAGAGAAGATGGTTGGAATGTACCACCAGCTTGGGATCCAGTAATTCAAATAGTGAAACCCAAGAAGAAGCAAACCACAGCCAGACTTCATGATACTTTGAGCTCATTCTGCGTAAATAGAAACACCAAACATTAAATTATGTTTGGGTACTTTGAAATAACTACACTGGAACATTGAGACAACTACCATCTTAGTCTTCCTGTGAACATGGCTGTTGAAAAGCAACCGAAACGTCGGAGAAAGTGTAAACTTAAATACAAATAGTTTTAATAATTTAATTAGCTTAAAATTATTAAAGTTTAATATTAGTATAGTAGTGTAACAGTTTCTAAATTATGTAATAGAGTGTTAAATGAACAACGCGATAGAATCAGTATATAGTAGTTTAATTTCAATGAATAACATTCGCATAAACAGAAGACAATATTATATAAAATTGTTTTTATGTTTTTTTATGATATCATATAGCTCAACTTTGCGTAAATTTGAGTCGAACTGTATGTCCTTAGCAATGAGCTATTACTGCATCTCAGATTTATTAAAGGCTGACGCTGGCAATTCGGCGCGTGTATTATAATAGGAAGCGTTATCTAATACTATCACAGTATGTTCTGGTAAATTTGGTAGCAAATTTTCATTTAACCATTTGACATAATTTTCAAAGCTCATATTTAAATGGTAGTCTCCGGTTGCGTAATTAACTTT
Organism: Catocala nupta; assembly: GCA_963675205.1. Taxonomy (NCBI): domain Eukaryota; kingdom Metazoa; phylum Arthropoda; class Insecta; order Lepidoptera; family Erebidae; genus Catocala; species Catocala nupta. The sequence goes on from OY776078.1 coordinate 39,353,703, forward strand.
GTAGACTAAATAGGTATTATCAATAAAACCGGCATTGGTTCCAGCATTTACGAAAATAAAACGGAGACTGTTTATTTTTTCGGCCCAGGTGTTTGGATCATGTGTTATCAAAACATAACTCTCATCAGTGTAAAAAACCTTGGACGCGGTATTCTGTTATTTTTTTCATATATCTTAATCTCCATATCTGGATGTCATACTGTTCAACTACAACTTTCTTATTGTTGCCGATTTTACGCCAGTGAAAGCCCAATTTTTTTAACAAAGATCGAAGCTTTTCAAGTCTACTATCGAATTCAATTTTATCATGTAAGAGTGACCGTAATTTTGCCAGAGGCGGAATTTTTTTATGCGCAATATGGAATTCTTGTATTGTACTCGGAACAATATCAGCCGTAAATCCATCAACATCTACTTTATTGTATCTTTATCTCTGATCTTTCATCGGAGAATGAAATTTTGAAGATGACGTGCTAGGAGCATCCTTTTCTTGTTTTAATATTCTCTATACGGTTCTTCCTTCAACACCCATTGCTTCTGCAGTGCGTTATATTACGCAAATGAGAAAATCACAGTTTGGTTCTTGATGACATAAATCGTGAATTCATATTCTGTCTTGAGAAAATGATACACATTTGCAATCATTTGACGACCCTAAAACAAGCAATTCATAATTTAGTAACGCGTATTACATGTCACAATTAAATATTTAAACTTTATTTACTTACCTCACTGTGAACAAATTTTCTCGGTTTACTTTCCACATGTTGATGGTACGCGACGTAAAATTTTGGCGCGAAACAATTATTTGCAAGTGCCGGATGTTATACCGGATATCGCTTCTATTAGTTATTACTATATACAAAAATGAGTTAATTCGGCACAAAAACGAAGGAATTATATTATTTTACAAAAGAATTGTACGAAGCTGGTATGAAAAATCTAATTATCTCTTAAACAGCAAGAAAAGCCGTAATATCCTTACATGAGGTTATAGTACTAATTACTTGTGATTTTTGTCAGTCACATAACGGGTTATCAAAGCCGTTTATTTTTAAAAAAATATTAAAATATTTTATTTATTTTTACATATGAAACGGGTCCTTTTAGTGTTTAAATTGAGGAACACAGACTTTTAACAACACGTAACATAAATAGCTTCTTGTCCCTAGACTTTATTATTCCCAAGTCACTTGAGGTCGACTTTTCTAACCGGATTTGACTGGATATCAGTTTTTACACGGAGCAGCTGCCACCTGACCACCGCAACCCGAAGGCTAACGATACTATTGGTGTGTGGCGTATGTATATACGCACAGGCAACATATAACTTTACGAGAAACCTGGAATCGAACGGAGCATCGTACAACTAGCCGCGCCGAAACCAAGCGACGCGCGAAGGCGATCGAACGGAGCATCATACGTCTAGCAGCGACGATATCAACATTCGCACTGGTGACGCGCGAAGCTTCCCTCTGCTTTTTATACGTGGCACTACTTTTATACTCGCGAACAGATTTCCAAGAAATCATTCGTAAATGTTAGATTTTTGTTTACTTGTCGCTGATTGGTGAAAATGTTTATTGTACACATTAGTGTTAGCGTTACTTGCATGACTAATAAATGGGATATAAGATAGGTGAAAAATTGTAAATATATTCTCAGTTGAATCAGTCTGCGTGTTTCAATATAACCCTAACGGTTACCAGCTACGGACCTGGCTTCTGCCCGCCGGCTGGTAACGCATTAAAGGTGTTTGGTTATGCGTGTTCGAAGTGTCCAGGGTTGTGTGCTGGAAGATAAATTAAAGTCGCAAGGCCAATTGACTAAAATGTATTTACGTCAAGTTAATTACAATAATACGTATCTCGCGTATGTCGCGTGTGTCGGTAGTGCGCGGGGCGAAACGACTGCCGCACTGTGGGCTGAAAATCGACCTCCATAGACATAGAAATGAAAGTTGCTAGATGTTCGTTTTGTTGACGGATATGGCTTCTATTAGCTATTATACACATAACAATGCCATCTGAGCTAACTCCGCACAAAAATGAATTTATTATAAGGTTTTTTCGAAAAAAATGTATGGAGCTAGCATGAAAAATCTGAATATCTCTGAACTTGCAAGGAAAACCGTAATATCCTCAGAGATGGTTATAGGACTAATTATTTGTGATTTTTTGACATACTTCATATAACGGTACCTGCTGCAGAATTTTTTTTAAAAATCATCTTATTTTTAATTAATTTTTTTTAACATTAAACCACTGACGTAAGAAAGAATGGACCTCGGGTCTCATACAAAATGAACGAAGAAAAGTGTCCTGAGTTTGACTATATACACATAAGTACAAGTATAGATTTATATGAAAATAAAACATTTTAAATTAAATCGTGTGTCATTACATTACTGCTGATTTTTGCTTGCAACAATTTATCACCTTACGCAGCTTCGACTGGGTGGCGCACTATTATCACCTTACGTAGCTTCAAGCGGCGCTCACAACAGTGACGGAATGAATGGAGTAGCTTTTATTTTCATTTTTTTGTCTATATAAAGAGTAAAAATATTAGTATGACACTGATATTTTATTTATTTATTTATTTATTTATTTATGGAGGTCCAACAGCTTATCCTAGTTTGACAAAATATTTGCATAAGTATATATGGCATAGACATAACAACTTTCCCTAAGAAACATGGATCGAAAAACGAAAAAGAAAACAAATTCCCATAGTAAGTCTACAGATCGCGATACATATTTTGTATGGGAAGTCCATTATTTTTTTCTTTTTCATCCCATGTCTTGCGGGAAAGTTGTTCAGATTCATGGGTATACACATATAACGTGACTTTTTATTCACCACAAATAAATTGTATGTTTGTTCAGACCATCAAACTGAAAAACTTTCACTATGGGACAAACTCTGAAATCGCGAAACAAAAAATAGCTGTTTCATACATTTCGGTCGAGTAGGCATTAAACAGCTGTTTTTTTTTCGCGATTTCAGAGTGAAAATTGTTCAGTTTGATGGTCTGAACACAACCATATAATTTTTTATGGTGAACAAAAAATCACCTTATATAGAGTTTGTAGGTAGTGTTCAGGGTTTATGCGTGAGAAGGTATCAAACAGATAGAGTAATTTTCGCATTTATTATGCATTTTATTTTAAGAGTGTCATGAAGTGGGCTTTCAAATATAAACCTATTATAATTTACCATTTATTATTTATTAAGTATACAGCTGGGATGGGAGAGTTTTTTGAAAACTGAAATCTCTTAATCGGTCAACCTAACTAAACACTCCCAAACGTCATTCATTCCCATACATTATAATTTTATTTTAATTGGACAGTTTGTATGGAGATATCGCTTCTTTTCATTCAATAAAAATGTCTCTTTGAGAAAGTTGTTCAGTTACGTTGACTGGTTATGGCCTTTCAGTTTTCGGTAAGCAGCTTACAACCCTATATTTGAACATTCGTATTTTTCAATTGCCTTGGAACAAGTTTAACTTATTATACAGTTGACGTTTGGATTTGCTTTTCTTGTCAGACGTTTCCTTTTTGCCGATATAATGCAGTCTCACATCAATATATTTTTCAGTTACGGCTTTCAACAAACTTATTCTATGATTAAACATAGCTGGTTGTTCTAATGAATGAAGATGGATTTCTTGGAAAATATTATTTCGTATGAAAGTTTTCATTACAGTTTTAGTAATTTCTGCTTTAACCATTGCACATTTCATACGCGAAAATCGACGTATGTTTTCTTCTGTTTTTTTGCAAATCTTGAAAACATCTTCCGCCGCATAAAAAAGTCCACCCATTGTTTTTATATCGACCAATTTGTGAAACCACGAGTGGTTTGTCGCCAGTAACGCTTTTTTGCAATCGGAACACTTAATTCTTTTTTGTAGGTGTCTCACAACGAATCCGGAAATATATCCCACAATTTGATCAATATAATTACTTGCCGTGTCTGACTCTTCTATAGCTGATGACAACTGATCACAGGTCCTTTGAAGCTGCTTTTCTTCCATTCCGTCTGTGTTGTTTTCGTTGGATGTGATTTCTTGTTCAAGGTCATATCTATAGCCGATTGAAGAATTATTTATGTTTGCGACTGTATTACCGCAGGTTAAAATGGGGATATTTTCGAGAGGTATAGCGTTGCCGGAAAATTTAGAGCCTAACTCAAGGTGCATTAAGAGCTTTTTGTACGCTGACTTGAATTGCCGCGAGTTTGGGTTGTTATTGAAACCTCCCTGACTTCGGATACTCCCGAAAAATAGCTCCACGTGGTCTTGGGAAAACTTGTATGTCATCAAGAAGCAAAGTTCGTTGGTTAGCACCAATGTTGTATACAAATATTGAACACTTTGTATGCATACTAATAATCCAATAACACCTGTACTAGATTGACATTTTGTCAACGGTAGTTTTTCATTTTGAAATATAACTCTAGTTCCATCTTTTTTTTTTACGGTTCTTTTCCTTTGAATGTTGACACTCAACGATGACAAATATTCTTTAGCTTGCTCCAAACGTGTAATGATTTTTTCGGCGTTTTTGGGATGGAACGGTTGCTTGAATCCATAGTTATTGAAATTCCGCGAATTCAAAATATCAAATACATCATTTAATACCTCTATGAACTCAGTAGTGGCAGTAGAATTCTTAAATTCGGGTAATTGAAGTTCAGTGTCACAGAATGCAATGGATTTCGCCACACTTTTACTAAAAAGTTGAGTGGCCAGCTTCACCTTCATGATTTGGTTTCTAAAAGCAATATGTCTGTGTGTGAGTTTGTTGGCATGATGCAAATTATTTTTTTCCTGTAATTGATGAAGATCTGTAAAAAGATTCCATTTAATTGTTTTATTTTCAGCAGTGTAAATAATCTTTTTTGCTTCAAGTGTATTACGCATAAGTTTCATCATATGACAAGCGTCTAAAAAAATTGTCACTTCATAGTCGGCGGTAGGATGCTTAAAATGGGTTTTAAGAGATTTACAATTAGCTATATCACAACCCAGTAATTTCATTGTTGCAATATTACTCTTGCATCCATCAAATGTCAATGATACGATCTTCACCCCAGACATATGGCATTTTGTTAGTGCAAGTTTAATTATATTTGTTTTCATTTCTGCTGTCAAACTCGTAATAAAAAAATATGCTAGTGGTATTTTCCACGAATCATTTACTGAGACCAAAATGATAACAAATGCTTGGTTTGCAGTTTCATTTAAATCAGCAGTCTCCATACCCAAATCAACGAGTCCTTCATATTTGTTACCATTCCAAATCTTTTGCTGTCTTATAGACATTTCATCTAGAATCATAGCACATATTATTTTTTTGTCTGTGTTTTTAGATTTTTCTTTTAATCTATCCAGTGTTTCAGCCGTAAAGCCTGGTTCAGCTTCTACACTTCTATACCAATCGTATAAAGTGCTTGGATGAGGTAAACATGAGTTAAACATTCTTCTTAGATACTTGTAAGCGGCTGGTGAGTAAAAATGTAAAGTAATTGCAAACTTTCTTGCTCCAGGAGGATATTTAGCAAAAGGTCTTTTCTTGTTTTTTACGTTTTTTATATAAATAGCATTGAAAGTATCAGTTACCTCTAAATACTGGGATAAATCTTGTAGTAACGACTCATCAACACCTTTATGTTTTCCTAATAAGGTTAAAGCATTCTTTAAAGTAATATTTCTTTTTTTAAGCCGTTTGTTCACCTTTTGTAAATTATTTATTTTTCTATTCTTTGTTAGTATTTGCTTTTTACATGAGATCTTTTTTTAATTTAACTTTTCTTGGGGTGTCCAATATGGATCCAATGCTTAATGAAGAAGCGGGAGATTTCAGAGTCGTTACGTCTTGTTTATGAAAAAATAAATTTTTTGAAGGTTTTTCTGATTGTTGTTTTACATCTAGGGACATCTGAAAATAAAATACCTTATTAATTCATATTATAAACTTGTAGTTGTGAAATAGCTTTAGTTTTAAATATTAAGTAGTTATCTTACCATAATATCATCATGTGCTGAAACACTTGTTATTGCAATTTCACTAGTTTCAAATATGTCAGTATTGGTTTCAATCTAAAAATAAAAAAGAATATACAAAAATAAGTGAAAGTTATAAATTAGAATTTTACATAATAAGTATTAAAATCTTTTCTGTCATCTTACCGTATCATTTGTATTTAAAATACTTGGATCTGGAATTTCTTGAAAGTCGTTGTTTTCTGATAAACTTACATCATTATTTAACTACAAAGAAACACAAATATGAGTTTTTAAATCAATAGGAAATACAGTAGGTTAAGTTATGGTCACCTGCTGGCTCCATCATCAGACCTTGGACATCACCTAGGGCTATAGTACTTGTCAAGGCAAATCCAACGAGCCCAAACACGATGGGGTTATGTTGTGGAGTCAAAGAGTTGCTATGGCCTCCTCCTGGCTCCATCATCAGACTTTGGACATCATCTAGAGCTATAGTACTTGTCGAGACAAATCCAACGAGCCCAAACACGATGGGGTTATATTGTGTAGTCAAAGAGTTGCTACGGCCACCTCTTGGCTCCATCATCAGAACAACTCTGTGGTACTACATCATCACAGTCACCGAAGTTACATAAGTATGCAAAATTTCAGCTCAATCGGTGGGGTGGCACTGATTTAAAATTCAGTCGCAAGATTTGATGTGAACGAACGAACTAACAAGTTAAGTTAAATAAAAGCTTATTACAACGCTACTTACTAGCAATGTTGGCACAGCTGTTTTTTTTTAGTCTTTTTAAGCCTTTGCTAGTTATGTATATATCCGATTTTGTAAAATGATCCGAGCAAACACGGTGGGAATCTTTCGGATTAAAATGTTCCTCTCGACGCGATTGGGCTATAATGTTTTTCCATAATGAGCAACGTATAGGATCTCGAGGAAAACTGAAATAATCATAATATACCATAAATATAACAATAGAAAAAAATACTAAAAATCGCATTTTTTTTATAAAATTAATTTTATCCCACTCTACTCTATACAATCTTTGTTCCAAATCAGTCAATCGCTCATTGAAATCCGACCAAATTAATTAACGTATCGTTGGTCTCTTTTTGTCTATGGCGCGCAACGTGTGAGACGAGGGCAGATATATATCATTTGTTCATTTTGATTAGCTTCGTGATGTGTTTTTAGAATTAATTCACATTTAAATAAAATACTGTGTTTCTAAGCAAAGTAATACTTTAAAATTATAAAACAATAGTTTACTTACTGGAAAAATGACACACCGTCGTCTTTTCTCACTTTAGTGAAGTAGTTTTTGCACGTTTTTATTATGCAGTACGCCATTTTGGACGCGTAGTCAGTTGGGCGACTGAATGAAGACTGGCGCGAAATTCATACTCTTTTTGCGTTTTGATACTCTTTTGGTTCGGACACTTATGAGCGCGGATCCGAAGTCCATTCTTTTTTACGTCAGTGCATTAAACGATTTGTTTTGGTGTATAAGTAAAGAAACAACACGTTATATGCATATAATACTAAATCTTCGCCAGTTATTTGTTAAAATATCAAGAAAATTATTTTTGCCTAACATAGTATATATGTTTTAAAACAGTTAATTGGATACCATTACTGAACTTTGCATACAGGTAAACTACTGAATAATAAATTAGCCTTCTAATGAGTTCTGAATAAGAGATTAAGTGATTTGCAATGTCGCACAATGGTAACTACGGATTACACTAATTAAAATCTTACAGGTAAGTACATAAGTAACTTAAATAGTTAATTAGATATGTTACGAGTTCTAAGAAATATTTTCGACAACTGTCTAATGAGGTCGTTAACTAATGTTGGACTGAAATATAAAATGGTTAACATTTTGCATCATAATTTAGTTTATTCTAAGCTTTGTTACCCCTAACATATCACTGTGAAATTTTATAATGGAAAGTTTAAATACCAATTTAGACCTATTCGTTCTTCTAAAATGTAAGAGTACTTCATTTGATCATGAGGTATTGTTTAGTGAAGTTATATCCCGCCTAGACGTTTGTCTTTCCGTTGAAGATCAAGTGACTCTAAAAGAATTTTGTCGGAGATTTGTACGAGCTGCATCACAAAGGTGACAAAAATCTCACCGAATTCTTGATACTTTTAGAAAACAATACGAAATTTGGCTGCAAGCAACTATCGATTGGCCAAGTTGTATAAATTTAGTCGCTCAAGAACCAACTGTTGCTGAGGGATCAAGATCAATCTCTCCAGAACCCTCAACATCATACTCTGTTGGTACAATGACAAAGAGGTCACGAAAACCATTCGAAGATCTGGAAAGCAAACAGAAGAAGAGAAGATCTGATGAGCATAAAACTGACAATCCCAGTGAATTGGCATATACAGCAGCAGCGCGTTTTAAGGAAGAAGGTTGTGAGGATATCGCATCTGTAATCGAATATATGCTGAAACATCCTGAAGCAGCCTCTAAAATTAAGGAAACGCTTAAGCAACCGGTGAAAACTATCGTATTTACACCAGAAAAAGCACTTGGATTACTCCTTTCATTAAAATTATCAAAGTGGCAATACATCACTTTACGAGAGTCAGCTATTCGGGAAGGTAGAAAGGATATTTATCCATCCTACTATAAAGTGCAACAAACCAAGCTGGCATGCTATCCTCCGAAGCAATCAGTGTTAGTGACCGATTCATCGGCAAGAATAACCCTTCAAGCTTTACTCGACATTACGGTCAAAAGAATCCTCCAAAGTTTTCCTAACGATGATGTGCAAAATAAGGATTTAAAATTGATATCTAAATGGGGTTTCGATGGTGCGTCAAACCAAAGCCGATACAAGCAGAAAATGGATAGCGATCAAGACGATTCAAGTATTTTCATGACTTCCTTGGTGCCACTAAAACTGACTGATGGAGACAATACTTTGTGGATGACCCCAAAACCATGCTCAGCAATGTATTGTCGTCCAGTTCAATTTACTTTTGTGAAGGAAAGCGAAGCAGTAGTCATCGAACACAAACGACGAATGGATGAAGAAATTAAGGCTCTCATTCCTACAGAGTGCAATAATAGAAACAGGGTAAATCATCACCTAATGATGACAATGATCGATGGTAAAGTCTGCACGTATTTGTCTCAAGCCAGATCAAGTTCATCATGCTATTTGTGTCTGGCAAAACCGACAGAAATGAACCGTTTGAGTGTAGTAACAGCAAAGACCGTATCTTCTGATATATACGAGTTTGGATTGTCATCTCTACACGCCCGTATAAATTGTATGGAATGTTTACTACATATTTCGTATAGACTAGATTTTAAAGAGTGAGCTGCGAGAGGTAACGAGCACAAAGAAATGCTAAGTAAGAGAAAAAAGATTATTCAAGACAAATTTAAAGACGAATTAAATCTATTGATTGACATTGTTAAACAAGGTTCCGGAACTACTAATGACGGCAACACTGCAAGAAAGTTTTTCAAATTTCCCCATAAAACTGCAGCCATTACTGGGTTGGACGAAGAACTAATAAGAAGATTTGCTGTGATTTTACAGGCAATAACTGCCGGGGAAAAAGTAGATATAATTAAATTTAAAGATTATGCCTTCAAAACAGCAGAGAGGTACGTGGAATTACATGACTGGTACTATATGTCATCAACCGTCCACAAATTACTTATACAGGCAGACATAATCGAGAAGAATGATGTTGTACCCATAGGAAGTCTCTCGGAAGAAGCATCCGAGTCTCGCAATAAAGATTTTAGGAGGTTTCGGGAACATCATTCGCAGAAAAAGAGCAGGCAAGATTCGAATCATGATATCCTTAATATGTTAGTTGTTTCTTCGGATCCTTTTATAAATGTACAAAGGCCCAAGTTAGATGCCAAGAAAAAGGAGGATTTATTTCCTGAAACCCTCAATTTAATTCAGTTTCAAGAAACTGACTTTGAGTTTCTAGGCAATCTAGATTCTGATTCAGAAATCGACGAGAGTGATAAGGAAAACTAGAAACTTTTTGTGCTTTTAATTATAATTCTATTCAATGTAATTTTTTCATGATCTTTCGTTATTTAGCTTTGGTACGTAACTATGTTTTGCAATTGATTTATTTTTAAATATTTTATATTACTATTCTTGTACCTATTTATATTTTTGCATACTTTTGTACCTATGTTTTGTTTTATATAAATTTTATCAACTATTAAAAAATACCTTTTTAATTTATTTTTCTTTTTATTTAATGCCTATTATTAGCGTTAATAAAATAACTAACTTATCGATTGATCTTTACTTTGACATTAGTAGAATTTAATGATTTAAAAAATACCTTCATTTAGACATAATAATAAAATAATTAGACAGTTGTCGAAAATATTTCTTAGAACTCGTAACATGTCTAATTAACTAATTAGTTTACTTATGTACTTACCTGTAAGAATTTAATTAGTGTACTCCGTAGTTACCATTGTGCGATATTGCAAATCACTTAATCTCTTATTCAGAACTCATTAGAAGGCTAATTTAATATTCAGTGGTTTACCTGTATGCAAAGTTTAGTAATGGTATCCAATTACCTGTTTTAAAACATATATACTATGTAAGGCAAAAATAATTTTCTTAATATTTTAACAAATAACTGGCGAAGATTTAGTATTATATGCATATAACGTGTTGTTTCTTTACTTTTACAATAAAACAAATCGTTTAATGTTAAAAAAAATTAATTAAAAATAAGATGATTTTTAAAAAAAAATCTGCAGCAGGTACCGTTATGTGAAGTATGTCAAAAAATCACAAATAATTAGTCCTATAACCATCTCTGAGGATATTACGGTTTTCCTTGCAAGTTCAGAGATATTCAGATTTTTCATGCTAGCTCCATACATTTTTTTCGAAAAAACCTTATAATAAATTCATTTCTGTGCGGAGTTAGCTCAGACGACATTGTTATGTGTATAATAGCTAATAGAAGCCATATCTGTCAACAAAACGAACATCTAGCAACTTTCATTTCTATGTCTATGGAGGTCGATTTTCAGCCCACAGTGTGCCGTGACAAGTTGTAAGAACTTCACACAATACAATTTGATGTGTCAGCGCAGCCACTACAATATACCTCCCCTTCTTTAAAAGGAAATTTAAAAAAAAAATACTTTTACAATCAGGTTAAGTCAAAGTTATTATTCAACAATCATAAGGTACATACAATGTTGCAATCACACTACGCGACTAGTCATTTAGCTTACACAGAAGTTTCGAAACAGTAACACTCTGTAACTAAATACAATGCAGCTGTGCTAGATTATATTACATGTGACAATACTTGTGAATAAATTATGTTCTTCTAATAATGAGTTTAATTTTTAATACCTCGATTCTATTTATATAACGTATGAACAAGTTATAATATTAAAATGCGTTTTGAATCAAAGTTACGTTATAATTACAATTACATTACACAGTTACAGTTTATTTACGTAGTAAGTACACATACTAGTATTGAAAACACAGTTGGCAAGAAATACAATTACACACATTAATTGTTATACAATAGCAAAATGTTAATTGTTACACTATTTTATAATTGATGTTTTGTATTCTACTGTACTCCCTTGGCGTCATTGCGGTAATACCGACAACACAATCTCTGCAGAAAGTCCTATGGTGGTACAGTAAAATACAATACCCTAAACACAGTAAATACAAAGTTACACTTACAAAATTATAACATGATTAGACATACATAATTAACTTGTATAAACGATTGCTCATCGATCAGATCACCATTACATTTAATATACCATTTTAGATGTTGACTGTTGTTGTGGAGTTTCCACCTTAATCGTAGGTAAGGCTGTCGAACTCACAACTACTTGTCTGCTTATCCATTTGCGTAAACCATTTTTGCACTTTCTAAGCAATATGTATCCCAATAAAAAGAATAATATGACTATAATTGTCATAGTGGCAATGCTCAACGTATTTAATTTGCACTTGCGATACTGGCAATGTTCTCATTGATAATAACATTTTCTTTAGTTTGGTTATAACCCATTATGATAGTTATAATCCACACAAATTATCTATACGGTTGTAGACGTAATAATGTCAATTTTACAAGTAATAAATTATATTAATTTAGCTGTACGAAAGTGATCTAGTTACAATAATTTAGTTTAGTATGCATAATCATTTCGCAACAATTTTATTGGCTTTTTGCTTACGCGCCCAGATCTTGTAGTATAATGGTTTGTACTGGTTTCGTCTGTCTGAAATGTTACTATTTTATTTGTCTTTTGATCACTTTGTCTGGCTCTATTATTAATTGTTTGCAATTCTTCTTCATTCTCTATCAATATATATGCGGGTTTTAAACGATCTATTGATATATTGGCCCGTCTGCTTGGCAATTGTACACAGTATATTTTGTTACTTCTACTGATAACACGGTACGGTCCGTCGTAAGGAGGTTGGTGGTGGACCTCACTGGTGGTTCCTTCACTGGCGACAAGCGGCGCTCGAGCCACCCACGTTGGGCAGCAGCCTCCCCAGGGCGGCCGCCGCTCCCAGGACTTTTGGGGCCAGCTGGGTGAAGTGTGCCCCAAAAGTCCACCTCCCGTCCAGGATGAGACCCAAGTACCGCATTTGGATCCCAAGCCGGACCAGGACCCCGTCCAGGGCCACTCGCGTACCTGGAGGAGGTCCCCCCCGAGGCCCATGAAACAATAGGGCCTCAGTCTTGGAGAGGGCAACCTCCAATCCCAGGGCACGGATACGGTCGACCACCAGGGCAGCTCCCGCCTCGGCCAACCGCACCGCCTCACCGAGGTTCCTCCCCTTGACTACGACCAGGGTGTCATCGGCGTAGCACGCAACCCGCATACTCGCGGGAAGCGTGCCCGAAGCACCCAGTCGTAGCCAACGTTCCACAGGAGCGGTCCTAGCACCAACCCCTGTGGAACCCCGCAGGATACAGTGCCTCAAACCGTCGCGTCCCTCCACCAGGACCTCGCGGTCCTGGAGGTAGTCGGCCAGCAGCCTCCGCAAATACAGGGGCACTCCGTGATACCGGAGCGCCTCTAGTACTGTTTCATACGGGAGGCTGTTAAAGGCGTTGGCAATGTCCAGCGAGACAGCCAACGCCTTGTTTCCCTCACCGACCGCTTCCTGCGTCCATTTTTTGAGCCAGAGCAGGGCGTCTATTGTGGACCGCCCCGCTCTGAACCCATACTGGGCCTGCGATAGCGCCGGCCTAGTCCCCACCAAGTGCTGGATGACACGGGAAGCCACCACTCTCTCTAGCAGCTTTCCCGTGTCATCCAGCAACACGATTGGCCTATATGCGGATGGCGAGGTTGCGTCTCGCACCTCCTTCCGCAACAGACACAATCGGCCGTCCTTCCACAGCTTCGGGAACCATCCAGACGTGAGGCACGCGTCGAACAGCTCCCGAAGCGGATCGCCCATCTCTCTGAGGGCGATCCGGAGGACCCGTCCCGGGATCCCGTCGGGACCCGGCGCCGTCCTCTTGCCACGTAAAAGGCTGACGGCTGCCTCCATCTCCACCTCCGATATAAGTGGGATGGAGGCTGGGTCCAATTCCTCTGGGAAGGACGGCGCCATCGTCGGAGGGGTGTGGTGGGAGTCCCTTTCGGGAAAGAGCCCCACCAACACCCTACCCAAGGCTCCAAGGACTCTGCGACGGGGGTCGTCAGGCCCCGGAACTTGTTCCGGGCAGCCCTGTACGGACGCCCCCATGGGTCCCTATCCAGGCCCTCCAGGGCCTCTCCCCAGACCCGGGACTTGGACTGGCCGACGGCCAGCTGCAGCTCCTTTTTGGCTGCACAGGACTCACCATACAGCCGGAGCAGTTCTTCGGCCGACAACTGGTCATTCGTCCGGCCATGCCGCCGCCGCCTACACCGTGTGTAGGGCCGCCGCACCGCCGAGCACGCGGCTCGAAGATCTGCGATATCAGAGCTCCACCAGTACACTTCTCGGCGGCCGGGGCGGCGGCGGGCTCTTGGCATGGCCGCTTCGCAGACAGTTGTGATCGCTTCACGGAAACGACCGGCCGCGACGTCTACCTCCATCGTCCCTCTCTCCACCGGGTGCGTGGAGGCGGCAAGCCACGCCTGGACGATGACCGCCTCTTCCGCCAGTTTGGCGTCGAGGCGACTCACCGACCAGCGCGGAAAATCCGCCCGCACCACGCGCCGGGACCTTCCTTGACTGTCGGAGGTGGAGATCTCGAACCGTATGTATTTGTGGTCCGAAAGCGTCTCTACCTCCGACATCACCATCCAGGCCCGGGCACGTGCTGCGACAGCGGGGCTGGTGAACGTTACGTCCACCACGGACCCCCCACACCATCGCACGCACGTGTGGACCGACCGTCTATTGAGGAGGGTCAGTCCTGTGGCTACCGCCCACTCCCTGACTATCTCTCCTTTAATGTCAGTTGAGCAGTTACCCTATTCCCGGGCCTTGGCGTTCATTAGGAGGACCTGACGTAGCGCCTGACTTCTCACCACCGCGGCCAGGAGGTCCATGAAGGCCTCCAGCTCCGCGGCGGTTCTGTTGGGGGAGAAGTATGCGCCGACGATCGCATACCTCTCCCACCAGGCCACCACGTACCCCGCTCCTCACTCTTTGACTGAGAGGAGAAGGCCGCCAACCGTCCCAACGATGGCCACGGTGCCGTTCAAGTCCCCAGCCCAATAGGGACTGGGGGGGATGAAATACGGCTCCGCGGCGACGGCCACACCAATTTCCCACTGTGCCAGGCTCTGCGTGAGCAGTTCTTGGGCCCTGGCACAGTGGTTCAGGTTCGCCTGGAGGAAGTTGTGATGTCTGACTTGATCCATACTAATCAGACATCACAACCTCTCCACATACTGCTTCGCGGCGCGCTGCCTCAGGGGTGGACTGACTGGTGGCCGCAGGGGCGGCCTGGGTCCCAGAGGCCTTTCCCTTCGTCTTCGGGGGGGTGCAGCTGCGCCACCCCATTACGTGCCCCGAGGGCTTGCCCGCCTCTGCGCAAATGACGCAGCGCAGCTCGGCCTTGCCACAGTTGGCCGCCCGGTGACCTGCGTCTCCACAACGGAAGCACAGGTCACCCCTGTCAGCCGTAGTGGGACACTGGGGGCGCGTGTGCCCCAGCCCCTTGCACCTGAAGCAGCGCATGGGGCGCTCTCCCAACGCAACCACCTTCACCGAGCTCCACCCGATGAGAAGCCTGTCCCTGCTCAGCAGCACTTTGGCAGCCGAGACAGGGCAGGACACAAGGGTGGAGCTGGCGCCATCAAAGCCGGGGCGGATCTCCCCGACTGTGACGAGCCGCTCCTCGCACTCGCCCGCCGCTGCGACCGCCGCCGCCACCTTCTCTTTAGTGGCAGCATCGTCCAGGCCCGCAATCCGCAAGTCTGTGGACTTTACGGGCCTGGTGATGCTGGCCACTTCGGACAGGGCATCGCGGAGTTTCTCCGCTTTGGGAGCCAGGAATCTCTAAGATCCTTGCTCCCGTAGCCGTCTGGCGGAAGCGGAGATGGTCGATACCCAGCTTCTTTAGGTCGACCTTTTCCTGTGCCGCCCTGATGGCTGCAGCGTACGTAATCCCATTTGCCGCGGCGTCGGGCTGCAATGACAGCATGACTGCCGCGGATTTCGGGGACCTCAGTGCTGTCGCCACCCTCTTGGAGGCAACAGGGGCAGCAGGCCGGGCTTTGGCGGTGGGGGCACGGGCCACCTGGACAGGCGCAGATGCAGTGGAGGGGGAGGAGGACTTTTCCTTCCCTTTGCTCTTTCCCTTGCCCTTCCCCTTTCCCTTCCCTACCACCGTCACCCATGTTTCTTGAGTGACCGTGTCGGCAGGGGCAACCCCGTGGGCGTTTTGGGTCCCTTTGGAGCTAGAGGGACCCGCGGTCGGTGCTGCTGCAGGAGCGGCGGCAGCTCTGGGGGCCTGCTTGGCATCCTTGGCCTCCTTCGAGTGTGGTGTGGCATCTGCCACCACCCTCCTGGCATCCGCTCTTAGCGGCGGGCGGATCGTCGGGGCCGGCAGAAGCCGGTCCTCAAGCCCCACGAGCCGGGCGCTCAACATCGTCTCGAGCGTGATGGCAAGGGAGCGCTTAAGCTCCACTACCAGCTCGGGACCTACCTGGAGGGCGGCAGGGGCTGCCTGCGTCTCCGCAGTGGCGGTAGCGGCGGCGGCAGCGGCGGCAGCGGCGGCAGCGGCGGCGCTGGCGGCAGTCGTCGCCGCGGCGGCCTCCGCCTTCGCCTCAGTGAAGCCCCGACGGAGCGCCTTTACCTCCGCCTTGAGCGCCTCCCCATCGAGACGCAGGCGGGTTTCCGGCCCTCAGCCGCCGCGTCTCCTCCGTCTCGTTGCGGCCCGCAAGGGCGAGCTTCTCGCTCACCCGCGCCCTTAATTCTTGGGCATTCAGGTCACTCAAGTCACCGAACAATGGGGTGGAATCCGACTCACTGCCGATCTCCATCCCCAAGTCGGCGGCAGCAGCAGCCGGCCCTTTCCCAAGGCGTCTCTTCTGCAGCGCCGCCTCAAACTCCGCATTTGGCTGCACCGAAGCGGGCCTGAGGCCCCTTTACCGCTCTACCCCGCCCTCTGCTGGCAGTGGGCACCTTGGCGGCCGCCGTCTCTTCGATCTCCGTGTCTGAGTCTAAATACCCAGGCACGAGGAACGGAGTGGACGGGCGCTTTCGGCTGCCTGACTTCCCGGAGGTGGCCTCCGCCACCACTTCGGCACGTGAGTCAAAAGACAGATATCTTCAGGAGCACTCTCCTGCTCGGAGTGGCCCTGAGAAGGGCCTTTTTGGTGGCCCTGAGAAGGGCCTTTGCCAAACCTCCCACCCGCATCTCGCTGTTGCTTGGGCATGGCCGCAAGCGAACAGACAGGGACAGACAAACAAACAGACAGACTCGAGTAACAGTGAAACACCCTCAAAGCAATATGAACCGGCACGCAAGTGCTCTTTAGCCGAACATCGGTCTGACATTCCGTTACAGTGACAGAACCGGGTCGTTACCAGGGGACGCGACGAGGACGCAAGCATTATGGGGGTCCCCCTAATGACCTATGCCAACGTTCTACGATACCGTTGCATTGAGGGTGGTATGGGGTTGTACGTGATTTTTGTATTCCCATTAATGACATTAATTGTTTGAATAAATTACTTTCAAATTGACGACCTTGATCCGTTGTGATTTTATTTACGCAACCAAAACGACTGATCCAACCTTCATATAATGTTTTAGCTACAGTTTCCGCGGTTATCTCCTTTATGGGAAAAGCTTCAGGCCAACGAGTAAACCTGTCTATTATTGTTTAGCAATATTTAAAGCCGTCGGGTGAAGTTGGTAACGGTCCTATGATATCTATATGAATTTGCTCAAAGCGTTGCGGATACTTAAATTTACCTAATTCTGATACAGTATGTCTTTGAACTTTTGATTTCTGACAATTTATGCAATTTTTGCCCAAATGTTTACATCTTTGTTCATGTTTGGCCAAAAGTATCTATCACTAACCATTTTTCTACTTTGTTTGATGCCAGGATGACTTAAATTATGCCAAGAGTTGAAAGCTAAACGTCTAAAATTGTTTGGTAAGTATGGACGTGCCTTATCTGTACTCATTTCGCAAACAACATGCCTACTGCTACCTGGTACTGTGATACGTTTTATTACAATGTTATCATGTTGCTCAGCTAACATTTCTGCAAGCTGTTTATCGGTTTCCTGCGCTAAGGCAAGTTCTGAGAAATCTAACACTGTGGGACATGAAATTGTTTCTATTCTAGATAATGTGTCTGCAACTATATTATCATTTCCGCTAATGTGTCTTATGTCTGTACTAAATCCACTTATGAACATAATTTGTCTAGT
The DNA here is from genome assembly GCA_963675205.1 of Catocala nupta. NCBI lineage: Eukaryota > Metazoa > Arthropoda > Insecta > Lepidoptera > Erebidae > Catocala > Catocala nupta. The sequence goes on from OY776078.1 coordinate 39,371,642, forward strand.
CCTTCGCGCTGTTTCTCTATTTGTGCCTATTTTACTAAATGCAAAAGTAAAAGGTTTGTGGTCTGTAAGTATGATTAATTCGCGACCTTCAATTAAATTTCTAAAGTGAATTATGGCTAAATAGATAGCCAATAATTCTCTGTCATATGTACTATATTTTCTTTGCGATTCCGTTAGTTTTTTGGAAAAATATCCTAAGGGTTTCCATTCGTTATTATGTTTTTGTTGTAATACTGCACCTTCGCATGTGTCAGAAGCGTCAGTCATTAGAGATAATTGTGTATCTGGTAATGGATAAGATAATAAGACTGCGTTTTTAAGGTCCTGTTTACATTTTTCAAAGTTATGTTCTGCCTCTTTAGTCCAGTTAATTATACTTTTGTCTTTACGTTTGGAGTTACCTAAATATTTGTTTAATACTGATTGGTGCTCAGCGCAATGTGGTATGTGCGATCTATAAAAGTTAAGCATACCCAAGAATCTTCTAACTTCTTCTACAGTATTTGGTTTTGAAAAATCGATAATCGACTGTACTTTACTTTCAAGGAGTCTAATACCTTCAGTAGATACTTCGTAGCCTAAAAATTCTAATTTTTCTTTGCCAAAACTACATTTTGAGAAATTGATTGTAATACCATACTCATTAAATCTTTGAAAAATCTTTTCTAAATGTTGTCTATGTTCAGTTTCATTTTCTGATGCAATGATTGTATCATCAGCAAAATTAAATAAAAAATCTAATCCTTGGAGAACAGTGTGGTCCATAAAACGCTGAAAGGTTTGTGCAGCATTTTGTAATCCAAAAGGCATGCGCACAAACTCATATAAACCAAAAGGTGTAATAACTGCTGTCTTTTCAATGTCGCTTTCTGCTACAGGTATACAAAATTATAAGCTCTATTTATCTAATTTTGAAAAGATTTTCTTATTGACTAGGCTATAAGTGAAATCATGAAGGTGCGGAATAGGATACCTATCTGGTTTTGTTATGGAATTTAAAAGTCTATAGTCCCCATAAGGTCTAATATTGCCGTCTTTCTTAGGTACTATATGCAAGGGACTTGCCCAAGCACTACAGCTCGGTCTACAGATCCCTAGCTCTTGCATGATCCTAAATTCATTTTTGGCTTTAACATACCTGTCGGGTGGTAAAGGTCTGGCTCTCGCATGCACTGGGGGTCCTGTCGTCTCAATGTGATGGCACGTGCCATGCTTAGGTGTTTCTTTGTACGAGATGTATTATCAATAACGGTCTTTACAGTGGGCTCCTTAGAGTAAGAAATGTTACCTTTTACACTTAAATTGGTTACCTGATCGATTAGACTTGAATGGACGAACCATTCAAGTCAATTAGCAGTTTATAATTAGCTAAGAAGTCAGCTCCTAATATTGGTTGCTGTACGTCCGCGAATATGAACAACCATTTGAAAGCTCGTCTAAGACCTAACTGTAGATACATAAAATGTGTACCATATGTACTTATTTCCGTGCCATTGGCGGCATACAGTTTATATTTATCACTACTTACGCTCACCTGTTTTTGCACGACTTTTCGAGGTAACACTGATACGTTAGCACCACTATCTATCAAGAAGTTTAAGTCCGTTCTTCTGTCCATGACGCTAAGACGGTAATTGGACAGCACGCGGTCATTGCCTCCTGTCGCAGACTGCACCGACTGTAGTTTTCCGCTTGGTTCACCTTCTTCTTGATCCAATTGCATGGTTCGACGCATTTATTAGCCCTGTTCCTGAACTTGTAATGAAAGTAGCATAGCCAATTTGGATCCTCCGGCGTACGAGTGCGACTGCGTGATCTTGACCTTGATCTTGGTGGAAATTGTCTCCTATTATAACCTCGTTTATTATAATGCCTGGATCTTGTTTCTAATTTCTCTAATCGATCGCCCAACTTGCTAATCTCGGCTATAATGTTCTGCCATCTGGTTTTGCCATAAAATTGACAGGGTTTCGTCCGTTACCCGTCCTCTAGCCAGATCTTGCATTCTGCGCATTAGCTGTGATGGTTTCTGGTCTCCTAACTCCATGTCACCGATTTGTGTTTTTATTTGACGGTCTTCTGATTCTTCATATATCGATATCAGCTTCTGTTTCAAGGTCTCGTACTTCCTGGTTTCTCGCGGGTTTAGCAGTATATCAGTGACTTGTTCGATTGCGTCTTGACTCAATTTGGAAATGACAACCTGATATTTTGCTTCGTCAGACATTTTTTGAGGGTATAGAACTGCTTCTGCCTATATAAACCATGTTCGAGGTGACTTTTTCCAAAATTCGGGAATTCTTACTGTTACCGATATTGATGATAAATGGTACTCTTCAATTTTAGCCTTAGTTTCGGACGTCATCTTGTTTAAGGATTACAAATATTGCAATCAAATTGTGTAATATTTATGCGCGACACTACTGACGTTAAATTTGAGTCGTTCGCTTTATTTAGTTATAACCCGAGCACACAACAACGATTCACCAATTTAATGTCTATGTTGCACTATTGTTCAAAGTCACTTTTGTCACGGATAGTCACGGGTAAAGTTCACAATTATTCACTGAATGTCGGGCGGTCACCACTTATTGGTGTTTGGTTATGTGTGTTCGAAGTGACCAGGGTTGTGTGCTGGGAGATAAATTAAAGTCGCAAGGCCAATTGACTAAAATGTATTTACGTCAAGTTAATTACACTAATACGTATCTCGCGTATGTCGCGTGTGTCGGTAGTGCGCGGTGCGAAACGACTGGCGTGACAAGTTGTAAGAACTTCACACAATACAATTTGATGTGTCAGCGCAGCCACTACAATACCCTAAGGCTAGACCAGTGTCAGGATATTATAGGGCACTTGACTTCCCAATAACGACTGCCATAGATTGTTAAGCTAAGCGTGCACCGTTCGGTATCGTACGCATCGGACGCATCGCATCAACCGCATTATTTTTTCATACTGCGTCCACTGTATCGGCAGCGATCGGATTGCCGACGCAAGTACCAGCAATCGGATTGCCGATGCCAGTTTCATTCGGATTTTCTTAGTGATCGTACGTGTGTTTGTGAGAATGGAGGAAAGCGAAGAAAAACAGTTTGTCGTTATTGCTTGTTTGTTAGCAGAAGAGGAAGAAAATGCAAAACATCTGAAAAAGAAAACATAATATCTGGATACACGACATATTCAAGAAGAGATCGGAACATAGAGAATACCACGCACTATTTCCTGATCTGTTAAATGATGACATCAAGTTTTCCAATATTTTCTTATGTCTAAAGCTAAATTCAATTTTCTTGTTGACATCCTGAAACCACATTTACTAAGACAGAATACAACATACAGGGAGGCTATAGGACCAGAAGAAAGGCTTGCTGTGTGTTTAAGGTAGATATTTATTGTTTATTGAATTAAACATCGGATGTGTAGTTCTGATTGAAACCTAAATATTGACCGAAAATCTGTGTATTTTGATCAACTGCATGTAAATGTTCCGGTGGTATTTCGTTAGGTGTAGATGAACGAGAAAATATTGTTGAAGTTGCCTGAGACAGATTGTGCAGAGTTTCGTTCATGGCAGGTAGAGACGGTTGAGGAATCTTTGTAGATGACGGAGACATCACATAAAGAGTTTTACTCGTAGAAGGTGTAATCTGTGTATTGGCAGGCGAAGTAAACATCGTTGTATTTGAACGAGTAGGTGCCGGATTAAGCATTACATTTGAAACAATGTCGGCCTCGATGGCGTAGTGGTTAGTGTAACCGACTGCCACGCCTGAGGTCGCGGGTTCGATTCCCGCACAAGACAAATATTTGTGTGCATGAACATGGATGTTTGTCTTGGTCTGGGTGTTTCTATGTATAATATGTATGTATTTACAAAAAAAAAAGTATATATGTATGTTTATCCATTGTCTAGTATCCATAGTACAAGCTCTGCTTAGTTTGGGCTAGATAGTGTTGTGTGTATGTGGTAGAATATTATTATTATTATTATTATAATTCTCACTCTCTCCCTTTCATTTGAACCAGATGCCATAGGATTAGAATTAGGATTGATTGGAGTTGTCGCAAGCCTCATCTCCACGCTCTTAACCATTTGAAACAATTGAGCTTTTAATGTGAATTTAGTCTTGTAAAGGAAAATTCTTTACTGTTTTTGCCATACTGATGAAATAATCAAGTAGAGGATCACTCTGGTTTCTGTTTTGTGCCATTCTTGTTAAGTATTATTGTAGAACCTTGGCTGCAGTTGAACCTTGTGAAGCTGCGAAGCTCGATTTCCTACCGACAGTTCGTGTTGATGTTGCGGATTCTATGGATAGTGGACTTAGTGTATCAGTTAATTCATTATTATGTAGATTACTTGAATCAGACAATGCTTGAAGCTGTGAATCGTCATTATTGTTGACACTTCTAGGTGATAGATTTGACCGGCGTTATCCTCGTCGTTGAGGTATGGTACTAGGAAAGAAATTCTTGGGCGAATTTAGGTGGTTTTAGTTTCGATGCTGCTTGGCCGCTTTTGGTCTTATGCAAATTCAAAGCCTTCCTATGGTTATATCTAATTCTAGTCCATCGATCCTTACATACATTGCCTGTAGCAATAAAAAAGTATTTTATTTTAGGTACTTAGCCACTGGGAACTCTTTTCGGTCACTGATTCTGAAGGAAAACGTTCCTTCAGAATCGGCGAACGTACAGTGCGAATAATTGTGTATTCAACATGCGAAGCCATTATTCAAGGCCTACAGCCCATAGTGATGCCAAATCCTTCTGAAGATACGTGGATTCAATCGGAAAATGGTTTTTGTGACAAATGGAATTTTCCCAACGCGATCGCTGCCATTGATGGAAAACACGTGCTTATTCAAGCACCACCGCGCAGTGGTTCAAATTACTTTTGTTATAAAAAACACGTTAGTTTGGTATTGTTAGCTTTAGTGGACGCAGATAAAAAAATCTTAGTCGTAGATGTCGGTGCTTTTGGTAAGAACTCTGATGCTAGCATTGTGAGAAGTTCGAGTTTAAGCAAAGGCTTACAGAATGGAACTCTAAACATACCTCCACGAAAAATACCACCAGGAGGCACTGAACCACTACCTCATGTCATCACCGGTGATGAGGCTTTTCCATTATGCTCGTATATAAAGCGGCCATACTCTCGCGACGATGCCCATAGAAATGAAGAGAAAAAAGTGTTTAACTATCGGCTCAGTCGTGCGAGAAATACTGTAGAAGATACGTTCGGAATATTAGCAAAAAAGTTTAGAATTTTCGAACGTAGATTGTCTATGTACGAACAACACATTGTAACTGTTGTAATGGCTACATGCTGTTTGCACAACTTTCTAAGAAATGACACATGCCACTAGACAGTATATGATTTGAACACTTCTATTGCGGAAATGGCAGGACCGCAAAATCTAAGGAATGTAGGTGGTAACTCACGCACAGATGCTTTAGCAGTCCGGGATAGCTTCAAAACTTACTGTAACTCTGTAGCAGGATCGATAGAATGGCAATTGAGGAGAGTTCGAGCTGGAACGCGAGTGTAACAAAATAAAAATATCAAACTTACCATTTTGATTTAATCTGTTTCCGATTTCCTCCCAGATATTATCCCTTCTTTGTTGGTTCGAATAATTAGGGTGTTTTAAATTATATATCTCTTCATATTCTTGAACAATTGCAATAAGTTGTGCCGCCTCCATGCTGCATAAAGCAAAAACTACGTGTATGGTCAGGACGATCGTCAAAATGCAAATGGCGGACGACGCAGAGGAGACGCGGAGCGAGCGCGCGGGGAGCATCCAATCATCGGCATTCCGTATGACGTCATCGGCTCATGCGAGCCGACATCGACGATGGGTGTCGGTATTGCCGATGTGCGATCCGTACGATGCGGATCAGTGGACGCACTTGTGTGACTTTCTATACAAAGAATACTACGATCTGTTAAATGCGATGCGTCCAATGCGTACGATACCGACCTGTGGACGCATAGCTTTAACGTGCTCTCCGAGGTACGGAGCAGGCGATAATTGTCAATCAATACGCACATAATTTCGAAAAGTCATATAACTTCTGAAAGTCAGAGGTGCGCGACATGGGTTCGAACCCGAGACTCTCTGCATTGCAGTCTGTTGGTCTCCCCACTGAGCTATCCATATTCATATCCAAATAGCATCCCTCGCTATATCTCTGAAAGAGTAAGCAGAGTTTTATAGTACACCCACACTTAGACAAATATGTTAGAGCTAGATATTTATCAACACAAAATGAGTTTTAAAATTTTGGATGCTACCAAAATACCAAATATGTAATTGTTTAGTCTTCTAATAAGTCTGAAAAGAAGTGATTAAGTAGTTACAATGATTAAGTCTTCAAATGAGTCTGAATAGGCGATTAAATGATTTGCAATATCGTACAAGGATGCCAATTATGGACTTTTTTCTGATAAGTAAGCTAATTTGTAGGTTAATAATTGTGCTATGAGTTCTATGAAATGTTTATGACGATTATAAATTTTCATTATGAGATCTTTTAAAACTCTAATGATTGTTTCGGAGGGTAGCAATCAAGCTTAGTTTGTTGGACCTTATAAAAGGATGAGTAAATATCCTTAGCACTTGCCTGAATGGCAGTCTCTCGCAACGTAATATATTGCCATTTTAACAATTTTAGTGAAAGAAGCAATCCAAGCGCTTTCTCTGGTGTAAATATTTACTCCTGAGAAAGCTTGGCAGCTTTCACTGGCTTCTTAAGCGTTTCATTGATTTTAACGGCTGCTTCAGGATTGTCCATCATATATTTGATCACAGAAGCGATATTCTTTCGCCCTTTCTCTTTTAAAAGTAGTTGCAGCTGCATATTTCTCTGGAATATTCGCCTGTATGATCATCAGATCTTCTCTTTTTTTGTTTGCTTCTCAGATCTTCGATTGGTTTTTGGGACCATTTTGTAATTGTTCCAACAGACGATGATGTTAATGCTCCAACGGACGATGATGTCGACGGTTCTTGAAAGTCTGAGAGTGCTATTAGTATCCCATCAGTATTTGGTTCTTGATTAACGAAAGTTTGCACACAACTTGGCCAATCAAAGGAATCTGTAAAGACAGAGTTGGCAGAAATCCAACCGATTCCTTGAGCTCGCTTGAAATTCCGACAAAATTCTTTGAGAGTTAGTCGATTCTTGGCAGAAAGGCAATCGCCTATGCAAGATTTAACCAGAAACCTAGATAGTTTATTCTTAGCCTTCCTTTAGTATTAGTTTCACGTTGACAAACAGAGTTAGAATAGCCCCTACTTTGCGGCGCGTTATAAAATTTGAAATCTGTCTGCAGTACATCATACTCTGAGACGTATAGGAGCAGCATTTACGCATGCTTATCGTTAAAAAATGCTAATTCAGTTCAGCAGAGACGTAATGAAGTAGCTTTTCTATAAACCTACGCCGGCTGGACCGCGCGAATCATTCTTACATGCGAATCGCGGCCCTGCCGGAGTTTGGGTCCGCCATGTGAAACGATGGGCCCTTACACGAAAACCCACGAAACCTACCACCCCTAGGTAGGTACGCCTTATTGTGGCTGGAGGTCGTCTCGCGCCCTCTGAGGCGAGGCTTTGGCGAGGGATCAAACGCACTCTCCTCCTTGATGGAAATGACTTCCTCACAGAAAGAGGAGACATCATTGTAAGACTATTCACTCCGGACCACATACTGAACCTCGTTCGGGCGCTTGAGGGTCAACTCTTGTTACTAACCGAACCTATATTTAAGCGACCGAAGCTGCGTGCAAAATCTAGTATTGTATAAATTGGAACTTACCCTTATAAAGAAATTAATGAACAATACTTTCAGATGGCGTGGTTCAGAATGAAAATGATACTGGCAATAGTATTTTGTAAGTATCGATTTCTATTTTTGTATTTACCTAGCGATATATATACCTGTAACGATTTGGATAATTTTTACACAAATAATGCTTTCTCTCTTGTTTATAAATAGTTTTATTTTTATATTTTTGATTCCAACATGTTTCACATAGCATTGTATAAAATATAATACCTACATTATTTAAGCTGATTACCCGCTATCTAAAAACATATACAGAATGTCCGGTAATTAATGGATAACCTGGAAATGTCTTATAGTGGAACTGACGGCCGTTCAGAAAAATATGAAAAAAAATCTATCCTAACTACTACCCGAGAAATGTGTTTTTTTTTAATTACCATGTATAACTTTCTTGTATACTACGACCATAAATGAATGAAATCCATAGGTATTTTGTTGTTTTATTATTAAACACTAATTATGCTAATAGATAGACAGTCAAAAGTTTGCTATGCTATATAGCTTGCACTTTTAAATATTTAATTGTTTTTTTTTCATTTTTTCTGCACGGCCTTCAGTTCTACTATAAGACATTTCAAGGTTATTATTTCTGTATGTAAGAGTGACAGTTTCTTTTTTCGGTTCACTTAAAAATGCTCTACAATTGATAATATTTTAATGGCGGTGTAATATTGGAAGGTACAGATACCTTCTATCTATATCTTATATTTCTATTCTATCTATATCGATATCTTTTCTATTACCCAGAGGTAATAGAAAATATTTTTGTTGCGAATAATGGACAAATAACTATATTATAAACGAATGTTAGGCTATAATGAAATATAATGAAGACATTCATTCCATTACCATAGGATGTAACCGCAATTATGTACCCCACAGCCAAAATATGTAGTAGCTCGGTGCTGGCTGTGACGTGAAGCTACAAAAAAACGATGTAAATAGTTTATTTCCACAAATAAAAATACAAGTTGGTAGAGTGTGCTGGTGGCGTAACGTTAGCGTATATGAGTGCCGTGCTTGAGGTTGGATGTTCAGGCCGAGCAAAGGTTTACTGAGATTTTCAGTGAACGGCAACAGGTTATCATCGGTGTATGTGACAGAAGCTCCCACTGCTAACGCCAGGAAATTGTGTTATTTAAGCAGAGAACTCGCTAAAGAGTATAAGTACATATTCTGCTGTGTAGCGTACGGACGTACATATATCCTATCTTATCTTATCTTATGTGCCAGTCAGTACAGACCGGTGACACTTCGACCCATTGGGATCTTTTGTGTCGGCCCCAAGATTTATCCTATAGCTATCTCCCTATGAATGTACTGCATCAGTCGTAGCGTACATATATACTTACGGAACGCGGAAGGCCAGAGTCAAATCAGAATAGAGAGTGAAAGTGATCTTGAGAAAAGCCTGGAAAAGCATCCCTAATTAAGTCCATAGTATCGCGCGCTGTGTGTGCCGTGGCGCCTTCTTGTTGGAACCAGGTGTGCTCCAGCCCCATTTCATTCAAATTGGGTACCAAGAACTCACGTAACATGGTTCTGTAGCGCTCACCAGTGACAGTTACCGCATTGCCTGAAGCGTCTTCAAAAAAAATGGGTCCGATCACTCTTTCTGCACAGACGCCACACCATACAGTAACTTTTATTTGTTGATTATATCTATAGATATTTTGTTTGTTGAATAATACGCGGATTTTCAGTGCCCCAGGAGCGAGTATTTTCTTATTGACATGCCCCGAGAGATGCAAATGCGCTTCGTCACTCATAATCAATTTTGAAGAAAAATTATCCTCTTCACGGTTAAGTTTTATGACGCGCTGGCTGTACTCTAGACGATCTCGGTGATCAGTAGGCAGCAGCTGATGAGTCATCTGAGTTTTATACGGAAACATCTTCAATTCTTTGACCAGAATACGCTGCAGAGTCCGCCTGGAGATCCCCAATTGCATGGCACGTCGCCTCGATGATGTTTCTGGACACTCTACCAAATTTTCGCGCAAAGCCTCAATATTTTCTGCTGAACGGCCTGTTCTTGGTCTGCCAGACTTATCTCTATCCAATGTTGACCCAGTTGCTTCGAGGCGTGTGGCAAAGCGTCGAATAGTGCGACCAACCGGTGCCGGACGGTGGGGAAATCGTCGACTAAATTCACGTTGTTCCTTTTCCAATGGGTTTCATCTTATTATTATTGATTTTACTTTTTACCATTTTCAAAAGCTTGTGCCCTGGTCTATAACCTTCTTCTGTCTATTCTATCTTGATTTCATTAAATCCTTTATTTCTATCTAAACTTATCACAATTTATTATTTTGATAATATTAAAAAACTGTTAATAAAATCAATTAATAAAAAAAAAACGAAAAATAAAGTTAAACATTTTTGCCATAATTATATTCTTTGCGAAGAATCTAAGCTTCGGCTTTTAAAAATGACGTCACTTGGTCACTGCCATTTCTAGCGGTAATAATTTGAACCAGTCCATATATGTATGCTTTTAATTATATTCGCTACACTAGATGTCGCTCACTAAATGACATAATTTTTTAAAGTCGATATTTAGATTTTCAGAGAACAGTAAAAATATAATGAAAACAGTTACTCGGCGTCGAATAGGTAAATTGGATGTCTTGCTTGATTGTTTCGATTTGATTTGAGATTATTGGTTTCGTGTATTGTCTTTAATTTTGTTGCTGTTGGTTTAGTTGTTGTTTGTTAATGTTGATTGTGTGGTCGGCTGTCGTTGTGGAGTAAGGGAATTCAAGGTCTTCACAGATCACTATCGAAAGCTCTTGCTCTGTGGAATTCCATGATTTTCATGCCGATGGACACACTAGGAACTTAACTAATAATTTATGTCATCATCTTACTAACTTTGTTGCATTATTGTTTAATAAATTCGATTAGCCGATATCTGTTTATGACACAAGATCCGATAACATAGGTTATCGGGCAAAATCTGCAGTATTAAACCTGATTTGACACAAATGACAGTTGACACAAATTTAATGTAATCTAAATATACATCCGAATCGTTAGGCAGTACCGGAATCCCGGGATTTTATTTTTAATAAAAAATGTTCTCACAGGCCGCTTCTATAATATGTTAGCCGAAAATTAACTTTAGGTAAATATGTATCCAACTATCCGAGCTCTAGTCATAAATCAAGAAATAAGCCGCTTCCGCTACTTCTTGTGACGTTGCCGATAGGTGGTGTTCTTTGTAGACCCATCCTTAGTTCGACTGAGTACGATGACGTAAGGAGCAAGGCGAGTCTGCATAATAATTAAGTACGTGAAGGGTACATTTAAATTATTGAAATGTACCAAAAACCTACAGCCAAACGATGTCGGTGCGCCAATCTGTAACGACAACTCGCCAATAGATAACATAATTACGAGAGTATAGATAAATACACAAGTTTGTGCACACCTACCTCACCAGTAATATTTTTATACGTTAATATGCGTTACTTTTCAAGCAAAACGGGTAAACTAGATGAATTGAAAGGGATACTAAAGTCTTTTAAGCGACCAGTGCAAATCATCTTACTGACAGAAATTTGGATTAAATCTTGAAAGGAGGCGGAATTACTTAAAATACCCAACTTCATACATATTTATAACATTAGAACTAATGGCATAGGAGGGGAAGTATATATAGTATACATACACAAGTCTATAAAGTTTAATGTCACAGAAGAACGCTATGTATAGGGTAACAAATTCCTTTTTATCGAGCTTATTGAATTTGAAATTTTAAAACTGGAAGTCACGTTCACAGTCACTAACAGATCCTCGCATTCACTTTCCCAAACACATTGTCTAGTAGCGATGAAATTTTTAAAAACATCTATTAGAACCACCTCCAGCTTTTGTTTTGTGAAAGCCTGTCGTTTCCCTGTCACGTTTGAACATTATACCTTTTATCAAAACAGTTCGCTGCTAAGCCAGGTTTCGGTTAATACCAGCACATCATAATATATATTATGGCAAGCGAATTTTAGCAAACATCACCATAGACGCGACATGCTTATAAAATCTTAAATAATAGAATTATAAGTGCTCACTAATGTAAATGGCAGATTTCTAGCCATCTAATCCAAGATGTGAAGTGCTTAACTTTTCTTTTGTGGGTTTCAATTCATTGAATGTTATCGATGCGGCCAAAAAGTAACTCAGTGTTTTGGCGTGTTAAATTGAACTATCAGGAATTGATTTTGGACGATTGTTGGCAATATTTTGTTCCATGATACGTGTTCAATTAGCAATATACTCTTCCTTAATATCGCAACATATGGCTTCATCTAACTTGGTTATAATGCTGAACAAATTTTCATTGCGTTTTCGTGGTACATGTCGGCGCGTCATCGCCGTTGTTGTCACGATCACACATAATGAGCACCAAAATTCATGCACAAATACTTTGCAGAGGATAGTAGTGATTTAAAAAAAAGAACTTACTCCAATTTCAGGTGTTTATTCACTGGTAAACCAACAAGGAATCAATTTAGAAGTCACATTACAGCTCTATTTATACTGATTTCTAACAGTACAACATAACAAAAAGCGGAAGTGATAACAGAAATATTTAAAAACAATAAACCAATCACAAATACAGTTGTAGTCAAAATATAGACCTTCCAATACTAAACGGAAACATGAAAATACATTAAATTAAATCAAACGGAAGTTCAATACAAAAACTAATAATAAAATAAATACAGAGGATGTGGCGTAATATTACCGACATTTTACATCAATAAAATAAATATAGTGGATATGACGTAATCTTAAATTGACCGGAAGATCAAAAACAAATACAAGATGTAAAAACTAAATCAAAACAAATACTAATATAAAAATGGAAATAAAATTAATGCTAGTACTTAAAATCAAATCAAATACTTAATAAATATAGGAAGTTGATACAAAATAATCACAATATTTACAATTTCAATTAATATATTTGTTTCGCGCCCATACGGCCATTCTGGTCCAGCGCGCTCTCTGCGCTGTAATTAGGTTCAATAGGCATCACCTATCTAGGTTCGGCCCCTTCACTTGGCATCACCCGCCTTGGATCTAGCCATACCATATGGCATCACCCGCCTGGGATCTAGCCCAACATCCTAACATGGCATCACCCGCCTTGGATCTAGCCAATCACATGGCATCACCCGCCTGGGATATAGCCCTAAGTCCGGGAACAAGGATACGCATGGTGGCCAGCCAGCGCTTAAGGAAGGAAAAATGGATAGGTAAACTAATTTTTGTCCGCCCATACGGTCGGTTCATCATGATCACCATTGTCATCACAGTCATCCATAAATGGATCATTTTGAGCCAGAGGGGCTGGTCTCAAAAAGTCATGGCTAGCGATCTTTTCGGAACAACCCCGCAAATTAACATGTTTAACTTTGTAACGATTATTTGGCAATATTTCTAGAACCTCCATAGGGCCTTCATATTTAGGGCCAAGTTTAGTGGTATATCTTTCATGTTTGTGCATTAAAACAAAATCTCCTACGTTAAAAAGTTTTATCTGAGCTTTACCTTTATCAAATCGTAATTTGTCCCGAAATGATCGCTCGTCCATCCTTAATTTACATAATGATCTTACAGCATTAAGGTCATCAATTGGTTTATCATCATCGACTTGTAAGAGTTTAATACCAGGTGATGAACATTTTTTTCCAAATAACAACTCTATTGGAGATTTTCCCGTACTTTTAGATATAGTAGAGTTAATAGCCAACTGTAAATCTCGCATAGCACGATGCCAAGGTTTATTAAGCTCTACAATCGACATATTATCTTTAATTATTTTCATAATTCGTTCTACCTGACCGTTTGCCCGACTAGCACCTTTAGCTACTACGTGATGTTCAATACCGAAACGCTGGCAGAAATTTTTAAAGTCAGTTGAAGTCATACTTTTGTCCTGGTCTGTTATAAGTCTGTTTGGGGTGCCAAAAATGGAAATTACTTCTTGTAAACAAGATATAGCTGTATCTGACGTCCTATCATTTGTATAAATTAAATGAGTATATTTGGTAAAAGCATCTATAAATACAAATGCGTATTCAGTATTGTTACGTTTACCGTTCATACGTCCCGTTATGTCAGCATGGACGGTGTGAAAAGGGATAGCTGTTTTGTCTATAGGATGAAGAGTGACCTGTTTAGCACCAGACATGCCTTTCCGAATCCTACAACTTACACAATTTTCAGTAAACTTTCGAACTAACTTTGACATATTGGGGAACCAATATTGTTCTCTTAGTTTAGCAAGTATTTTTCCCAACTAAAATGTTGAAGGTTATCGTGATAATGAGAAATCAGATTCCATCTGTAATTTCGTGGCACTATAATTAGTTTACGAGTTTTATTATCAATCTGGACTTTACGTCTTAGTAGTTTATCTTGTGATATAATATAAGTATCTGCAATATCTTTTGGAATTGTATCGGATCCCAGTTGTTCAATTATATTTTTAAGAACAGGATCTCTCTTTTGTTCTATATGCAGCCAGTTATGATCTAATGTAGAAGAGTTTACCGAAAATTGCAACGGGACATTTTCACTAGGAGCTTTATTAGTGTCGCATTCTACAGGGTTACGGCTAAAGAAATCTGCATGAGAAAGTCTGTCACCTTTCCTATACTCAATATCAAACTGAAAATTCTGCAGAAAAGCCCACCAGCGGTGCACTCTAGGCGTTAGTTCTCTTTTGGTTCTAGATGCTTTAAGTGAATTACAATCTGTTACGACTTTGAAACATCTACCGTACAAAAAATGACGGAAATGTTTAATAGCTTTAACCACAGCTAATGTTTCGAGCTCATATGAATGATATCTGCTCTCAGCATCAGTTGTTCGCATGCTGAAATAACCCACAACATGAGGATTATTATCATGGCGTTGAATTAAAACTGCACCATAACCAAGAGAACTAGCGTCTGTATGAAGTTCACACGGCAAGTCGGGATTAAAAATAGTCAAGAGAGGAGAGGATGTTAATCTAGCAATTATTTCATTTCTAGCATTTTCCTGATGTTCGGTCCACTTCCAAGGTACCCCAGTTTTAGTTAATTCATATAAAGGAGCCATAATCTTTGAAAAGTTTGGAACAAATTTCCTAAAGTAACCAGCTAGACCATTAAATTGACGCAATTGTTTAACATTTTTTGGAACTGTGGTCTTAGAGAGCGCGTCTATTTTCTTAGGACTAGGTTTTACCGTTCCGTTTTCTATTATGTTTCCTAAATACTCAACGGATTTTTTTAGAAATGAGCACTTTTTAATATTTAAAGAAAAACCAGCTTTGGTCAACCTCTCCAAAACTAGTTGTAAATTAGTTAAACCTTTTTCTACGGTTGTGGACATAACAAGCACATCGTCAATATAAACTAAAGCAATCTTATCCCTATAGTCACCTAATGCATTATTAATGGCACGTTGGTAAACAGACGGTGCATTGCAAAGCCCAAAAGGCATGCGCAAAAATTCATATTGACCATCAGGTGTAACAAATGCTGTTTTTTCGATAGATTCGGCTGCAATAGGTATTTGATAAAAGCCTGCAGTCATGTCTAAACAAGTGAAATGACGAGCTTTACCTAACTTGTCTATTTGATCGGCAATCAATGGCAGTGGAAAATTATCCCTAACAGTATTTGCATTTAGTTCACGAAAATCAATGCATAACCTGTCCGAACCATCCTTTTTTTTAACTAATAGGATGGGGCTACTGAAAGGAGACGAACTGTCTCGGATTATACCGTTTTGCCTAAGATCATTAATCATTTCTTTGACCTTCTCGCGTTCCATCGGTGATAATCTGTACGGCCTCCGTTGTACAATTTTATCTGCATTTTTTAATCTAATATTTAACTCACCAGTTTTAACCTCTGAAACTTTGTTACCAGAAGTAAAGCTATCCTTGAATTTATCTAAAACGGCATTTAATTTTTCTAGTAAAATAGGCTCAACGAGGTCGGTATTTAGTTTTGTTTCCGACTCTGTCAAGGTGCATTCACTAATAATCATATTTCTAGTCACAGTCAATTTTGCATCTGATAATGTAATAGCAAGACCAGGAATTTGAACTAAATTATAGCCAATCAAGATGTCGAACTGAATTTGATGATCTTCCATAATGAATAGCTCTAATTCTATAATAACTTGATCTATCTCAACAATGGTTATTATACTTTGAGAACACCTAACATCAATGCCACCAATTCCAGTAAAAATTGTACTGACAGCCTTTCTTTTGCCTGGAATCGAACCAGAAATACTTTTTCGTACTAACGAACAATCTGCGCCGGAATCAAACAGGCAAGGATAAGTATTAGCTCCTATTTTTACGGTAGTCATACAGCGATTTATGTGTCCACAAAAATTTACAGATTTTTATTAGACTTTTCATCATTCTGCTTACGATAACAATTTTTCTCTACATGGCCTTTTTTATGGCAATATTTACACTCGACTGATTTAGGGCAGTCAAACGTAACCTGGGGTGTGGTCGTTGCGGGTGTATGCGACTCGGAAGAAACTGCTAGATTGTGCTTACAGTCACGCATAAGGTGACCAGGCTTTTTACATTTAAAACAGGTCGATGGACCGGGAGTCTCTGAAAGTCTGGGCTTTTTGTTGGTAGTGTTTTTATCTGTACCGTCAGTTTTTGGTCGGTCACGTTTACGGTAAGTTTTCAAAACGGAAACTAGTTTGGGCAAAGAGTCAGGTGTATTACGTAACAATTCACATTTTATAAAATCAGGGTAGATACCAGTAATAAGAGCATCAATTACCTCGGCATCTGGGGCTTCAGGCCGCACCCGTTTGAACAGCGTCCACCCCGTAGTCGCGTAGTCCGCGTAGCTGCTTGCCTGCTCCGACGTGAAGTTGCGCCATCGCTGGACGTCGTCAGCATACCGGAACTCTTCGCCAAATGTCTGGATCAGGTCCTGCTTCACTTGCTCCCATGTGGTAGACTGCAGCGACCAGGTATCAGCCCAAGTTTTTGCTCTTCCTTTCAACTGCAGTATTGCCTTCATTCGAGCTTCGTGGGGCGATATGCCAATCGTTGAAATAGTTTGGTCAACGTTGGCACACCAGTCCCTGATGTCATGTGAGCGCACATCGGGGTCGAACGGTGGTAGGTAGAAATTACCACGATCTCGAGATGGCGCTGAAGTAGCGTTCAGCGCTACAGTCACGGCGCTGGACGCAGCCTGCTTCGTGATGGAGGTCACGAGGCTCATCACTTGCTCTAGTGAGAAAGTTGGGTCCGGCTGCATAGCTGGCGCTGGCCTGCGGGCCCTGGATCTGGAAGACCTCAACACGGGCGAGGTGGATCCCACCGCTGCTGTCGGCGCGTCATCGCCGTTGTTGTCACGATCACACATAATGAGCACCAAAATTCATGCACAAATACTTTGCAGAGGATAGTAGTGATTTAAAAAAAAGAACTTACTCCAATTTCAGGTGTTTATTCACTGGTAAACCAACAAGGAATCAATTTAGAAGTCACATTACAGCTCTATTTATACTGATTTCTAACAGTACAACATAACAAAAAGCGGAAGTGATAACAGAAATATTTAAAAACAATAAACCAATCACAAATACAGTTGTAGTCAAAATATAGACCTTCCAATACTAAACGGAAACATGAAAATACATTAAATTAAATCAAACGGAAGTTCAATACAAAAACTAATAATAAAATAAATACAGAGGATGTGGCGTAATATTACCGACATTTTACATCAATAAAATAAATACAGTGGATATGACGTAATCTTAAATTGACCGGAAGATCAAAAACAAATACAAGATGTAAAAACTAAATCAAAACAAATACTAATATAAAAATGGAAATAAAATTAATGCTAGTACTTAAAATCAAATCAAATACTTAATAAATATAGGAAGTTGATACAAAATAATCACAATATTTACAATTTCAATTAATATATTTGTTTCGCGCCCATATACACTATTAGTATTTCTAGATTATTTGCCCTAGCCTACTGTTCTAGGCTGTTAATGCGAGTTGACATATCTTTTAAGATGGTGGTCTGTTAGGTATTTTCTTCTTGGAGTACTTTCATCGTTTGCTTAGATTCCTCTTTATCCTTTAACATGTCATCATTTTTGTTGCTAATGATAGCAACAGAATTCTTCAAGCCTTTGATATCCTCAAGCATGACTTTAGCTTTTGTTCAGTATGGCACGCATATTAAGGGTAAACATTTCCAACAAGCGAAATCATCCTCTGTTATCGGTAAGTTTGATGTGTTCAGTGGTGATTGCAATGCTGGTCTCTTGTTGTCACATACAGTCATGTTTGTATTAAGCCGAGCGAGCGTTATTCCTTGTTCCTGATTTTGCTCGTACAAGAATGATAAGTCCATAGAAACAACTCACATGATAGGCCCAAACCCAAACATTTATGACGGAAAACATTATCATAAATATTGGAAATATTTGAATATTGTCACACGTCAAAACCGCATACTAATAAAGACCCAGTTACAATCAATATATTTATTTTGCCTTAGTTGCACATTAATAAAGGCTTACGGAAGCGTATCCAGCGGCTATGACCGAAGTGTCTTAAGTGCGCGTTAAACGTCGCTTCGCGTCGAACGCCCGTGCCATTGAAGTATTGCAATTTATTTTCTAATATCTATATGTCTATCTTAACGTAGAGCATACAAAACAATTACTTAATACTTATGTGCTTGTTATGAACGCTAAGACAATGCTATACAAAAATAGTCTAAAATCTGTAGGGATAGCCGCAACTCAGGCAGCGGACGAAAAGAGGCATTTCATATCAATGCGTGACGAGGATTTCGTGGGTCCCATTACGCCCATACGGCCATTCTGGTCCAGCGCGCTCTCTGCGCTGTAATTAGGTTCAATAGGCATCACCTATCTAGGTTCGGCCCCTTCACTTGGCATCACCCGCCTTGGATCTAGCCATACCATATGGCATCACCCGCCTGGGATCTAGCCCAACATCCTAACATGGCATCACCCGCCTTGGATCTAGCCAATCACATGGCATCACCCGCCTGGGATATAGCCCTAAGTCCGGGAACAAGGATACGCATGGTGGCCAGCCAGCGCTTAAGGAAGGAAAAATGGATAGGTAAACTAATTTTTGTCCGCCCATACGGTCGGTTCATCATGATCACCATTGTCATCACAGTCATCCATAAATGGATCATTTTGAGCCAGAGGGGCTGGTCTCAAAAAGTCATGGCTAGCGATCTTTTCGGAACAACCCCGCAAATTAACATGTTTAACTTTGTAACGATTATTTGGCAATATTTCTAGAACCTCCATAGGGCCTTCATATTTAGGGCCAAGTTTAGTGGTATATCTTTCATGTTTGTGCATTAAAACAAAATCTCCTACGTTAAAAAGTTTTATCTGAGCTTTACCTTTATCAAATCGTAATTTGTCCCGAAATGATCGCTCGTCCATCCTTAATTTACATAATGATCTTACAGCATTAAGGTCATCAATTGGTTTATCATCATCGACTTGTAAGAGTTTAATACCAGGTGATGAACATTTTTTTCCAAATAACAACTCTATTGGAGATTTTCCCGTACTTTTAGATATAGTAGAGTTAATAGCCAACTGTAAATCTCGCATAGCACGATGCCAAGGTTTATTAAGCTCTACAATCGACATATTATCTTTAATTATTTTCATAATTCGTTCTACCTGACCGTTTGCCCGACTAGCACCTTTAGCTACTACGTGATGTTCAATACCGAAACGCTGGCAGAAATTTTTAAAGTCAGTTGAAGTCATACTTTTGTCCTGGTCTGTTATAAGTCTGTTTGGGGTGCCAAAAATGGAAATTACTTCTTGTAAACAAGATATAGCTGTATCTGACGTCCTATCATTTGTATAAATTAAATGAGTATATTTGGTAAAAGCATCTATAAATACAAATGCGTATTCAGTATTGTTACGTTTACCGTTCATACGTCCCGTTATGTCAGCATGGACGGTGTGAAAAGGGATAGCTGTTTTGTCTATAGGATGAAGAGTGACCTGTTTAGCACCAGACATGCCTTTCCGAATCCTACAACTTACACAATTTTCAGTAAACTTTCGAACTAACTTTGACATATTGGGGAACCAATATTGTTCTCTTAGTTTAGCAAGTATTTTTCCCAACTAAAATGTTGAAGGTTATCGTGATAATGAGAAATCAGATTCCATCTGTAATTTCGTGGCACTATAATTAGTTTACGAGTTTTATTATCAATCTGGACTTTACGTCTTAGTAGTTTATCTTGTGATATAATATAAGTATCTGCAATATCTTTTGGAATTGTATCGGATCCCAGTTGTTCAATTATATTTTTAAGAACAGGATCTCTCTTTTGTTCTATATGCAGCCAGTTATGATCTAATGTAGAAGAGTTTACCGAAAATTGCAACGGGACATTTTCACTAGGAGCTTTATTAGTGTCGCATTCTACAGGGTTACGGCTAAAGAAATCTGCATGAGAAAGTCTGTCACCTTTCCTATACTCAATATCAAACTGAAAATTCTGCAGAAAAGCCCACCAGCGGTGCACTCTAGGCGTTAGTTCTCTTTTGGTTCTAGATGCTTTAAGTGAATTACAATCTGTTACGACTTTGAAACATCTACCGTACAAAAAATGACGGAAATGTTTAATAGCTTTAACCACAGCTAATGTTTCGAGCTCATATGAATGATATCTGCTCTCAGCATCAGTTGTTCGCATGCTGAAATAACCCACAACATGAGGATTATTATCATGGCGTTGAATTAAAACTGCACCATAACCAAGAGAACTAGCGTCTGTATGAAGTTCACACGGCAAGTCGGGATTAAAAATAGTCAAGAGAGGAGAGGATGTTAATCTAGCAATTATTTCATTTCTAGCATTTTCCTGATGTTCGGTCCACTTCCAAGGTACCCCAGTTTTAGTTAATTCATATAAAGGAGCCATAATCTTTGAAAAGTTTGGAACAAATTTCCTAAAGTAACCAGCTAGACCATTAAATTGACGCAATTGTTTAACATTTTTTGGAACTGTGGTCTTAGAGAGCGCGTCTATTTTCTTAGGACTAGGTTTTACCGTTCCGTTTTCTATTATGTTTCCTAAATACTCAACGGATTTTTTTAGAAATGAGCACTTTTTAATATTTAAAGAAAAACCAGCTTTGGTCAACCTCTCCAAAACTAGTTGTAAATTAGTTAAACCTTTTTCTACGGTTGTGGACATAACAAGCACATCGTCAATATAAACTGAAGCAATCTTATCCCTATAGTCACCTAATGCATTATTAATGGCACGTTGGTAAACAGACGGTGCATTGCAAAGCCCAAAAGGCATGCGCAAAAATTCATATTGACCATCAGGTGTAACAAACGCTGTTTTTTCAATAGATTCGGCTGCAATAGGTATTTGATAAAAGCCTGCAGTCATGTCTAAACAAGTGAAATGACGAGCTTTACCTAACTTGTCTATTTGATCGGCAATCAATGGCAGTGGAAAATTATCCCTAACAGTATTTGCATTTAGTTCACGAAAATCAATGCATAACCTGTCCGAACCATCCTTTTTTTTAACTAATAGGATGGGGCTACTGAAAGGAGACGAACTGTCTCGGATTATACCGTTTTGCCTAAGATCATTAATCATTTCTTTGACCTTCTCGCGTTCCATCGGTGATAATCTGTACGGCCTCCGTTGTACAATTTTATCTGCATTTTTTAATCTAATATTTAACTCACCAGTTTTAACCTCTGAAACTTTGTTACCAGAAGTAAAGCTATCCTTGAATTTATCTAAAACGGCATTTAATTTTTCTAGTAAAATAGGCTCAACGAGGTCGGTATTTAGTTTTGTTTCCGACTCTGTCAAGGTGCATTCACTAATAATCATATTTCTAGTCACAGTCAATTTTGCATCTGATAATGTAATAGCAAGACCAGGAATTTGAACTAAATTATAGCCAATCAAGATGTCGAACTGAATTTGATGATCTTCCATAATGAATAGCTCTAATTCTATAATAACTTGATCTATCTCAACAATGGTTATTATACTTTGAGAACACCTAACATCAATGCCACCAATTCCAGTAAAAATTGTACTGACAGCCTTTCTTTTGCCTGGAATCGAACCAGAAATACTTTTTCGTACTAACGAACAATCTGCGCCGGAATCAAACAGGCAAGGATAAGTATTAGCTCCTATTTTTACGGTAGTCATACAGCGATTTATGTGTCCACAAAAATTTACAGATTTTTATTAGACTTTTCATCATTCTGCTTACGATAACAATTTTTCTCTACATGGCCTTTTTTATGGCAATATTTACACTCGACTGATTTAGGGCAGTCAAACGTAACCTGGGGTGTGGTCGTTGCGGGTGTATGCGACTCGGAAGAAACTGCTAGATTGTGCTTACAGTCACGCATAAGGTGACCAGGCTTTTTACATTTAAAACAGGTCGATGGACCGGGAGTCTCTGAAAGTCTGGGCTTTTTGTTGGTAGTGTTTTTATCTGTACCGTCAGTTTTTGGTCGGTCACGTTTACGGTAAGTTTTCAAAACGGAAACTAGTTTGGGCAAAGAGTCAGGTGTATTACGTAACAATTCACATTTTATAAAATCAGGGTAGATACCAGTAATAAGAGCATCAATTACCTCGGCATCTGGGGCTTCAGGCCGCACCCGTTTGAACAGCGTCCACCCCGTAGTCGCGTAGTCCGCGTAGCTGCTTGCCTGCTCCGACGTGAAGTTGCGCCATCGCTGGACGTCGTCAGCATACCGGAACTCTTCGCCAAATGTCTGGATCAGGTCCTGCTTCACTTGCTCCCATGTGGTAGACTGCAGCGACCAGGTATCAGCCCAAGTTTTTGCTCTTCCTTTCAACTGCAGTATTGCCTTCATTCGAGCTTCGTGGGGCGATATGCCAATCGTTGAAATAGTTTGGTCAACGTTGGCACACCAGTCCCTGATGTCATGTGAGCGCACATCGGGGTCGAACGGTGGTAGGTAGAAATTACCACGATCTCGAGATGGCGCTGAAGTAGCGTTCAGCGCTACAGTCACGGCGCTGGACGCAGCCTGCTTCGTGATGGAGGTCACGAGGCTCATCACTTGCTCTAGTGAGAAAGTTGGGTCCGGCTGCATAGCTGGCGCTGGCCTGCGGGCCCTGGATCTGGAAGACCTCAACACGGGCGAGGTGGATCCCACCGCTGCTGTCGGCGCGTCATCGCCGTTGTTGTCACGATCACACATAATGAGCACCAAAATTCATGCACAAATACTTTGCAGAGGATAGTAGTGATTTAAAAAAAAGAACTTACTCCAATTTCAGGTGTTTATTCACTGGTAAACCAACAAGGAATCAATTTAGAAGTCACATTACAGCTCTATTTATACTGATTTCTAACAGTACAACATAACAAAAAGCGGAAGTGATAACAGAAATATTTAAAAACAATAAACCAATCACAAATACAGTTGTAGTCAAAATATAGACCTTCCAATACTAAACGGAAACATGAAAATACATTAAATTAAATCAAACGGAAGTTCAATACAAAAACTAATAATAAAATAAATACAGAGGATGTGGCGTAATATTACCGACATTTTACATCAATAAAATAAATACAGTGGATATGACGTAATCTTAAATTGACCGGAAGATCAAAAACAAATACAAGATGTAAAAACTAAATCAAAACAAATACTAATATAAAAATGGAAATAAAATTAATGCTAGTACTTAAAATCAAATCAAATACTTAATAAATATAGGAAGTTGATACAAAATAATCACAATATTTACAATTTCAATTAATATATTTGTTTCGCGCCCATATACACTATTAGTATTTCTAGATTATTTGCCCTAGCCTACTGTTCTAGGCTGTTAATGCGAGTTGACATATCTTTTAAGATGGTGGTCTGTTAGGTATTTTCTTCTTGGAGTACTTTCATCGTTTGCTTAGATTCCTCTTTATCCTTTAACATGTCATCATTTTTGTTGCTAATGATAGCAACAGAATTCTTCAAGCCTTTGATATCCTCAAGCATGACTTTAGCTTTTGTTCAGTATGGCACGCATATTAAGGGTAAACATTTCCAACAAGCGAAATCATCCTCTGTTATCGGTAAGTTTGATGTGTTCAGTGGTGATTGCAATGCTGGTCTCTTGTTGTCACATACAGTCATGTTTGTATTAAGCCGAGCGAGCGTTATTCCTTGTTCCTGATTTTGCTCGTACAAGAATGATAAGTCCATAGAAACAACTCACATGATAGGCCCAAACCCAAACATTTATGACGGAAAACATTATCATAAATATTGGAAATATTTGAATATTGTCACACGTCAAAACCGCATACTAATAAAGACCCAGTTACAATCAATATATTTATTTTGCCTTAGTTGCACATTAATAAAGGCTTACGGAAGCGTATCCAGCGGCTATGACCGAAGTGTCTTAAGTGCGCGTTAAACGTCGCTTCGCGTCGAACGCCCGTGCCATTGAAGTATTGCAATTTATTTTCTAATATCTATATGTCTATCTTAACGTAGAGCATACAAAACAATTACTTAATACTTATGTGCTTGTTATGAACGCTAAGACAATGCTATACAAAAATAGTCTAAAATCTGTAGGGATAGCCGCAACTCAGGCAGCGGACGAAAAGAGGCATTTCATATCAATGCGTGACGAGGATTTCGTGGGTCCAGACAAGACAGTGGAGGAGGAGCTGAAGAGGCGGCAGCAGGCGCCTCCGAGCGTGCTCGCCGAGGTAGCACTGCTGGATAAGCCCGCGCCACCGCTCACCCCTCTCCGCGCGCCCGTCGTCAACGGCTCGCTCATCTTGGGGGACACCCGCCGTGGTAAATGCGCACATGCTAACTAGTATTAACACCATTGCTAATCGTCCTCAACTCTATGCAAACAAAACCAAAGAAAACTAATAATTAATTACGAAGGCGACGTTCAGTCACAGACAGAACGCTTTTTCTTAGTGTACTTATGGTAATATTAAAGCCTGTAGTGCTTAGCACTAACGATCGCAGGGATGTATGTGCAGAGCAAGGAGCTTCACGGTAGGTTCTAGAAGGCTCTATATGGAGCCGATGTAGACCTGTTAGCCTCCGCGAACTGGCTACATTTCAGTGACCTCTTTAGGGAAACCGAATGCTTTGTCTGTGCTATTGCGGACGAAGTTATCAAGACGAATAACTATCGGAAATATATCTTGAGGGATGGTACGGTTTACATTTGTCGAGCGTGCCACCTACCACCTGGTAAATCCCTCAGGAATATAGTTCCCGGTTATTCTCGTCTTGCTAATGGCGAGTACTTGCGCAGACATAACCATGTAGCCAGGATTATTCAACAGAAACTTGCTCTGAAATACAAACTTGTAGATAATGAAGTAACGTACTACAGCTATGAAGCTGAACCGGCTCTCGAAAATGATCATGTCACGTAGTACTGGGATCCAACTGTTATCACAGACAGGACTGTTGTGGCCAACAAACCTGACATTGTGGTGATAGATCGGTCAAAGCGCCGCGCAATGTTTATCGACGTCACCATTCCTCATGACGGCAATCTTACAAAGGTTAAAAGGATAAACCGATTAAATATCTCGATTTAAATCGCTAGGTGGTCGACATGTAAGATGTGGATTCGGCAGTTTTATTGTGCTGATGTTCATTACTGTCAATGGTCTAATAGCAAAGAGCCTCGATTAAAGAAGTTCGCGTTAGGTGCTTGGATCAAGGGTTTGATGCAAAGGGCAGACATTTTAGATACGGCATGCAATGTGAGGCGGTTACTGTCCTTGGAATCCAAACCACCGGCAGGTTGGACCCTGTTTCCGATGCCGGTGGGTTAGCATGCATTTATATATATATCTATACTAATATTTTAAACAAATATTTGATTTTATGTATGTTCGTTTGTATTAGAACAAAAATCATAGAACATATTGCAATACAGACCAACGCTGGTGTATCTGACTTTTGAAGTTATGTGCTCTTTAAATAATTATTTATCGGCCGCTTAGCCAAGAAGGGAATCTCTACTTTATAGGTAATGTTCTATGAGAATCACCTTATGGAAACATATACATATGTCTAAGAGTTCACCATAATGTTTATGCCTAAACATTATAATATTTGGCTGCTTCACGATTTTTCGATCGCTGTTACTCGAGTGTATTTAACAAAAGGGCCAAAGTACTTAATAAATTATTATTCTTTCTGTTGTACAGTTGATGTATTGTTTGATACAAAATATGATCTTTACGAAGTAAGATATCAACCCGAAATGGAAAAAATTAGAATATTGCAATTCCAGCAGCTTCTGTTGCAACTTGCCCTAGAAAGGATCAGAGACATGAACCACATCATCAAGCGGCATGAGGTCGACCAGCGCTACCAAATCGCATATATATTCTGCAAGTTGAAAAAGTGGGTGTATGAGATGCGCCAGTTCTTCCGCTCCACGGAAGTTCAGAACACGTACAGACCAGTCGTCAAGCACCTGGTTTATCAGCAGTATATGGTGCGAAAAAATATCGACGTCACCTACACCGTCGAGATCTTCCATCACATCCATAATAACTATATCAATAAATTTATGGACGCATATAATTTATCGCCTGACGTAGTAAAAATGATCCGTAAGAAGAAGTCAGGTTGACGGAGTGTGCGCATTTCGTTCACCAACGCTCGGACAACTTACTTGCAACTACAGTTATTAAATGGTTCAAAAATAAATGTTTGTGTTTTCATAGTCAAGTAATGTATTGACTCTTTAAAAATCAAATACCCGCTAAGCTATTACACAAACTTGTGGTTACGAGAAGTATGTACAATCAGCCAATCAGTGTTTTATTTTACAACCATTAGAAAGTTTCTAAGACGTGTGGAGCGAAAAAAATAGGTTACCTTTGTTTACTTTACTGGTTATTTGTACTATGCACGCATTATTTTGATGTAAATTACGTATACTGCAGCCGGAGGTTCGAAAAAACCAAATTTACTTATAAAATTTACTTAAATTTATCAAAGAAATTACAATTAAAATAAATGAAACCTATTCGATGCGAGAATATGGAATAATTATTTTATTAACTAGAATTATTAAAATTAAGTTGATGCGTCAGCGAAATGTGCCCGAACGGATGTCATCGGTGATGTTGCAACTGCTGCGTCGTCGTTATTCCTTAAGGTTCAGTACTTAACACCTCCATTCGCAGAACAACAACTATTTTGTCATATTAAGAGAAAATGTTGCTGGAACTTTATTATGTTTCTTGGTCATCTCTTCATGTGTATGTATTTTGAGAGATTGCTGCTTTTCTTTGTTTTCTGACCTGAGATTTCAACATTTGTATTTGCGGCTTATTACGAATATGATAATGATGGCTGCACATACTACGAAGGTATAAAGTGGTACAGTTGTATGGTATAGGACAACATACTGAGTTTTCTTTATCTCTATGGGTTTCTCTAATAGGACATTGTTCTGGATGCTGTGAAGTTCTTCCAAATTTACTGATCTGGAACAAATATTAGCGAAGAAGTCTGTCTTCTTCAATCTGTCATAGGGAATCTCTGATAACTTTAGTGGTTGTCCTTTTATCTCGTTTCCGTCATTGATGATAGTAAATTCTGGCGTTCGGATATAGCAATCCATGGGAATGGTGACGAGATAACTGCCTCGTAACGTGTTAAAGTCCCTTCTGCCACAGGTCAGCTGTACTTTGGTAGGTTGCGGTAATGAGAGTACGTAGTGTTGATCATCCAATTTCTCTATTTCTTCTTTAAATAACGAGATCTTGGTAAATTGACAGTTGTCTTTGAGATCTTGGCGTGTGATAAGTTTTTGGATACAATCGGGTTCGGTCCGGACCTGATGACTAATCTTCTTTTCACAGAGATATATGTTGCTGTACTTCGGGCATTCAGCCTCTATGTACACGAATGATTTCTCGGTTGTTGCTATATAAAGAGTAGGTGGTACAAGGGCTAATTGTTTTTCATTAGGGACAATGGATAACTTAAATAAATCGTATATTTCATGGGAAACAATAGGAAAATTGTAAACTATTACTATTCTTTTTTCAACGAAATATGAACCTGGCTTGATTAAATTATAGTATTTCCGTAATTCTAAATTTACTATTTGATCTTAGTTATATAAAGATCTTAATTTGTCTAACATAGACTTTAGACTTCTATGTCTATCATTGAATGGTGAGTACTGAATGCACGTATGAACGCTAAGATATTTTCTATTCTAATTATCTCTAACATTATATCTTCTACATTATTAGTTATTATACCTAAATTTTGAGAAAACCTTGTAAATCTCATTGGATTATAATCTTTAAAAGCATCTCTTTCTATAAGTAATTCTAATGATGCATTGATTTTTGCCTGATTTAATACTAGTTGTTTTAAAACAGTATTATATTGAGACATCCATTCTTTACTTAGACTTATGTGGTTATTGAATTCTGAAACTATCTTATTGTCATTTGCCTGCAAAGTTCTAATGGCCTCATCGTATCTTAAGGCATCTTGATAATGTAAATTGCCTGTAACACTTTTTATTACCGACCCTAAACCATCTATCAAACCTCTTTTGACTCTTACAGGTTTCAATGATTTTATTCTTTACTAAGTTTGTTAGTAAGGTAATCGACTTGATATTCGTAAATTATGTAGGTTTCTCTACTAAGTTTAGTCCTAAACATCTTAAGTTGACTTTGTACAGAGTCAATTTTGTCTTCAATGTCTGTCAACTGAATAAATTGTATAAAAGAATGGCAATGTGTCGTTAATCTGGTTGGTCATAGTTTGTATGGTAGCAGTCCTGGTCCACCAGCTAAAGTCTCAAGTCTTATCTCTTGAAGGTGCGTCGCATGTATTATCAGTAACAGCAGGATTCTGTAACAATTGGCTTCCTTTAGGTATGCGTTTCAGACGCGATTTAGCAACAGGGCCGCGTTTTTTTCGAGGTATAAATAAGGATTGGTAAGTCGGCTAGAACTGTGTCCTATGAGTAACGTGGTGCGACTTTCTGACGATTGGCGAAAGGATTTTTAATAAAATCTTGTTGCTGGGGTGCATATTCAACTTCGGGTCCGCGGGCTTCATTCCTATTTTCGATTAGAGCTGTCCACTTTGCAAGAAAGGATTCGTTAATTATATCATAAACCTGTTACATCTGTTGTCTATGATTCTGCGCATATTGCTGTAAAATATGTTCAGTAAAGTCAATGTTGATTGGATCTCTTGGGTGAAAATGTCAATTCAATAAGTCAAAAGGCCTTCACTTGGTAAAACTATGGAAAGAGCTATTGTATGCTATAATAGCGTATGGTAAAATATTAATTACTGGTTCATTTTTGTGTTGTAATTTAAGAATTCTTATATGCTCCAATAATGTCAGAAACAAAATCGAAAACGTTCTATGTTACCATTATCATTTGGACTGTGGGGTAAAGTTTTATGATGAACTATTTTATAAATACGCATGAACTCTGAGAATAATTGGTTGGTAAATTCTGTGCCATTATCAGATATAATAGTCATGGGTGCAAAATTTTAGTAGTGATTGTATTATACTTATAGCTGTACCATCTCGTAGGTGGTATGCCTGGCAGTATTTAGTGAAAACGTCGATAAATGTTGCGTATTTCTCGGATTCAACTGTGAATAGATCCATGTAAATAATCTCTAATGGTTTTGTAGCTGGTGGCACTATATTAAAATGTGGTTTTATTGAATTTCTATCATATTTAGCCTGATCGCAGATGGTACATTCGGTTATGTATTTAGCGATCTGTTCCTTCATTTTTGGCCAGTAATATTTCCGTGAAATGGCTAAATAGCATTCGGTTATGCCACGGTGGTTATCTTACCATCGTGATAGTGCCGAATAATATCCTGTTGTCGCAGATATTCTTTGACATTCTCGAGTTCTGTCTTAGCTAATATGAGTTTAAAAGAGGAGCTTTTGAATTTATCCTGTATAATAGGTACTATTGAATACATGGCTAAAGGTGGGTTGGTATGGCAGTTTTAACTTTTGGGTTAACATATTCTTTGACAGCACATCTGATTATAAATTTGATTCTGAAATCTGAATTGCTGTTCTTGTACGACTTTCAAAAGGTTTGGTGACTGTTGGTCTTCGTTTTATGTCACCAAATATGGTAAAGTAAATTTGTCTGTGAAATTTGTTAAGAGGCTCGTCTGTAATGGGAACTTCCAAAATAGGCTGTTCGTTACTGGTATATATTGTGTCAGTTGAGGAATTAGTCTGGTCAGCTGGTACATTTAATTGATTAGTAATTTCTACTCGAGGATGTTCATTATTAATATGTAAGGTTTCAGTCAAAGAGTTAACATGTTGGATTGGTGTTTCTGAAGGGTTGTTAATCATTGAACTTAAGTCTTTGATAGTTTCAATCACAGAGTAAATCTCGTCAGTCTCGTTAGTATGTATCTCTACGCGTGAAAGGGCATCAGCATTGGTGTTAAACTTCCCCTTTTTATAAACTACAGTAAAGTTAAACTCGCTAAGTTTAAGTCGCCATCGTGTCAATCGTGAATTCGGCTCTTTCAGACTCATCATCCATTGCAACGCTTTGTGGTCAGTGAGTATTTTAAATTTTCTGCCGAATAGATATAGTCTAAAGTACTTTGTAGCCCACACTATGGCTAACAATTCCTTTTCTATTGTACTATAATTTAGTTCGCTTTCGTTTAGTGTACAAGAAGCGTAACAGACTAGTTTGTCAGACCCTATAGGTCCCTGAGATAACACCGCTCTAATAGCGACATTTGAAGCGTCTGTTGTAAGGTTAAATTCTCTATTAAAATCTGGGGTACTGTAGGATGAGATCATTCGTTAGTAACATTCTACATTTATTAAATGAGTTAACATATTCGGGGCTATGAACTACTTTGTTACCTTTCTTGAGCTAAAGGGTAAGAGGTTTCGTAATTCGTGCGAAGTCTGGTATGAATTTTCGGTAATAACCGATAAGGCCTAAAAATTGTTTGATTTCTTTTGGGGTGTTCGGTATGGGATACTTTTCAATAGCGGCAATTTTATCAGGATTGGGTTTGATACCGTCTCTGCTTATGATATGACCAAGATACGCAGCCTCAAGCTTTAAAAATTCGGACTTATCCATCGGAATTTTAGTTGAAATCTTTAAATCTTTGGAAAACTTTTTCCAGGTTTTCCATGTGTTCCTGAAGGGATGTACTGTAAACTAGAATGTCATCTAAATAGACTAAACATATGTTATTTTGAAGACCTCGGAGTACATTGTCCATAACTCTTTGAAAAGTTGATGGAGATTTGTTTAAACCCACACCCCCTTTTTTTCTACATTAAAGGCGGTTTTAGATATATCTTGAGGGTCCCTTTCGACCTGGTAAAATCTGCTAGCCAAATCTAAGGTGGTAAAATAATGACATTTTCCTAATTTGTTAAGGACATCACTAATATTCGGTATAGGATATTTATCGTCTATTGTTTTTTCTTTCAGCTTGCGAAAATCTACGACAAGTCGCCATTTTTGCTTACCAGCGTCCATTTTCTTAGGCACGACCCAAATGGGCGAATTCCATGCAGAATCAGATGGTCTAATAATACTTTGCTGTAACATCTTTGAAATTTGGTCCCTAACTTCTTGTCGATGAATAAAAGGATACCTATAACTCTTAGTGTACACGGGAACCTCGTCCGTTGTTATGGATATGTTGTTGTTATGGTTCTCCGTCTATGCAAAATACATTTGCATAACGAGCGCAAAGTGTTCAGAGATTGGCTTTTTCTTCCACATTAAGATGGTCAGTGCGTAATCGCGATAGTACATCATTCACTCGATCTGAGTTTTTAGTTTGCGTGTATTCAATATTGAAAATGTCCGCACAAGCAGATTGGTCTAAATAAAATATAATATCATTGGATGTTGGGTTTTCTATTTCTACATAACCTCGACTATTAATTACGGTAATAAGGCATTCGTGTAAAATACAACCACAGAAAATTTGTTCATCTATTAAAATCTCGCCATCCGGGGCGTTAATAGGTATTTTTATTATCTTAGAACTTTTGGCTGGGATGATATCTTCATATAGATTAATGTTGCGAGAATTATACAACTTAATCTGATTTGTTGCGTTTCGCGTTATTAATTTTAAATCTTTCAGATTTATATTGGCTTCCCATTTAGATAATATATCTAGTCCTATTAACCCCTCAAAATAGTTGTGAAATCGGTATACGAATAGCTTAATGCAATCACTCTCATTGAATTCATTGAAACATGGTAACGTTATACAATGGTCACTTCTGCTAACACCGTGTATGTTTGTTACTTCGAAAGGATCGTAACTAAGAGAATAATTAGGGGAAAACTTATGTACAGCCTCGGGGCTAATAAAAGAACGATTAGCGCCGGTGTCAATAATTTTTTTTAAAAGGGGCCATTTTATTTCAATGTATGGCAACTGTCTTTGAGTCCTTAAGTTAATATCTATCCTTACTCTTTTGATATCTTGTCCAACTGAAAATCCTGATTATGAGGTGTACAGCTAGAACCTAGCTGGGGCTCTATCTCGCTTGTTAACTGATTGTCCTAAGTAGCATTACAATAACTCGGGTCGGTATTATAGCTAAAGTCGTAACTGTTACAGTAGTCATTAGAGTCAGTGTAATAATTGTATTCAGAAATGCAATAATAGTCAGCAGACTAATAGGAATGGTCAGGTAAAGCAAATTCATTCATATTCAATTCCCGTATCTTAAAATAATTAATCGATGGCGGATTCCCAGATTTCCGCCAATCATGGCCAGACGTCATAGGTAATGGATTAGGAACAAAGTGTTGAACTCCGCTCATGGGCCTTGCACCGAAATTCTGTGGCGGATTGGGTTTATATGGTACGCGAAACAAATTACTTTGGGGGTGGTAATTTGGTGGCGGTGTACGGAACATTTGTTGCGTCCTTGTGGGAAAACGATTCTGTTGTACGTTAGGCGTATTAAATCTAAAAGCTTGGGGCTGTGATTGAAAATTACGTGGTCCTACTGGGGCTAGCCAGTTAGGTACAGGGAGTCGCGGCATAACTGACATATTTAACGGTATATTATTAGGTGTAGCGGCTTTAGAAGCGCTTTGAGCCTTCGGTAAATCATTACGTTGTTGCAGGTACATTATATGTATTTAATTCTTCTTGCACGTATTTATTCTAAAGCTTTTTCAATTGATTCCGGACGCATGCAACTAATGCGCGATCCTAAAGGTTTTTTTAGCCCACGTACAAAAGCCTGCATGGTTACTTTCTTGTAAAGTGTTCGTTTCGCTACGACAGTCATCGGTATTGTCTCATGTAATATCACATATGTACATACGTCATAATAGTACTAAACAAGGTTTGGCATTGATCATAAATTTCCTGCGGGGTTTTATTACCTTGTATAGCCAATGAGAGTTCATTGTATAAAGCTGTTTCATCCCTTTGGTTTGAAAAATTATTAATTAGAGATGATCTAATGCCGGCCCACGTTTCGGGTATGCCGTTTGAGTTAATATGAGATGCGGCGGACGCTGTTATTTTATTTAAAATACCATTTAAAAGACATAAGTTTCCTAACTCACTACCTGGCTCGGCACTGGTATACTGAGCAACTATTTGATCATTATATTAATAAATCCAGTCAACACATTTTGATTACCGTCAAACTCCGGCACAAGGCGTAAGGCCTTAAAGATAACTTCGTGGTTATGCGGCATTTTAACTTTAAATAAGTCGCTTAAATTAAAATCTAATTTACTATCTAACTGTCTACATCTATCTAATAGATCCCGGCGTATGTCGCGATGCAGGATCCCAGAGACAAGGCTTTTCTTGGCGAAAAATCTTGGGATAAAACCAAGTAATTAGGATAAAACAGGAAGCAACACGAGAAAGATTCAAGTGCACTTACATGTATTTCATCTCTGGTTCTTGATCGGGAATCGAAGTCTGGATTCTCCATCCAGCTCCATAGCTATACCGTAGATTCAGGATACTCATACCGTGGCTTGATAGCCGCCCGAGCTAACCGCGAACGCGAATATCAATATAAGATGCTTCTAATACTCGCGAACCAGCCCGCGAGTATCCTACTGACTGCGCCAATTACGTATGCTGTAGCTGGAGGTTCGGAAAAAAACCAAAGTTACTTATAAAATTAACTTTAATTTATCAAAGAAATTACAATTAAAATAAATGAAACCTATTTGATGCGAGAATATGGAATGATTATTTTATTAACTACAATTATTAAAATTAAGTTGATGCGTCAGCGAAACGTGCCCGAATGGATGTCATCGGCGATGCTGCAACTGCGGCGTCGGCGATTTGAAGTTGCAAATTGCCTTACAAATAAATTACAACATTGCTGCGTCGTCGTTATTCCTTATAGCTCAGTACTTAACATGTACCTATACTTATTACGATTTTGCTGCTCAACACAGCGTGTACGCCGCGTAGATATTAATTCTTACTCTTTCTATATTACTACCGCTACAAGGCGGCGTGCGGGGTGGACGTTGCGGAGTGAGGGGATGATCGGTTTGGAGGGAGGATCGGGTATACATTTTGGCTCACTCGTCTACTTCGGTGCGTTGAGTGAGCGTGCATTTATTTTCGCTGTTGGATTTTTATATAAATTGACCTTGGCTTACGTTTTTTAGATTGAATCTGTGTTACTTGACGACAGTGGCGTGCGGTTCATAAAGACAAAAAGACACTGCGTACCCTATCTCCTTCTACTCCTCTCTAACTCAGATATATATTTATTATATTTTATTTTGAAGTCCAATATTTATATTTATCGACGAATAATTAATTTCCATAAACAAAATTTCTTAAAACCTATATCATAATATCAGCGCCAACTGTCGCGTACCGGCTGCACTAGCGCTCCGTTGCAACCTAATTTGACGGAATAGACATGAACTAATATTGCATAATTAAAAAAAGACAGAGTCTTTATTAGGCATATGACGTGTTCAGTGGCCTTCGTACATGACGAAAGTTCACGAGAATTGCCGAAGTACGATGAATATTATGCAACTGATTTGAAAAGTAGCATGGTTTATTTGATTAGCGTTATTTTTATAGGACTATTAGTTTTTGTCGTAGGTATTTTGTTTAATATTAAGTGAGTTCTAAGAAGTCGCCATTGTTAATATTTGTTTTGTTTGTCTTGTGTTGTCACCAGATCATTTAACATTTTAACGTTTTTATAGTGAAAATGGAAATTCTTCACTGTGAAAGTTGTTCAGATGTTGTGCGTATACAGGAAATAAAAAGTGAAGCGTTTTTAAAACTATCTTTCAGTGATAAAAAACAAGTGATTCACTCGGTGGACTTACAATTCGCGTACTGTAAATGTGATTTTCAATTCTTTTACTAATTTAATTGAGTTATTTGAGGATATCGTGGAAAATGTAGGCGCCTGGTATGGCAAGACTTTAAGTCAGGCTTCGTTATTGTTATACAATTTGAAAGACTTTGTATTCCAATTTTTACTCCATCCATGTGCTTAATGAAATATTCCCGGAAACTGATATCCTTTACGAAATTATGCAAATAAAGAAGTCGGATGTAATTTATTGCGTGAAAAATATTAAGGAATTTGAATTGTTTTTGGATACATTCAGATCTAAGTCTGAAATCATTTTTGAACGCGTAAAAAGTATAAAAGGACCGCCAAAACCGAAACGTAATGTTGTAGACGCCAAAATTTATTTTAAGCGGATTTTCATTGAAATTGTAGACAATATATCTAACGAATGTCGCGACCGTTATAAAAACCTAAAAAAATTAAAGTTTTTTTAATTACTATCGTGCGAAAATTTTAATAATTATAATGTCTATTTTCCGGTTGAGTTAGTAACGCATTTCGTAGATGTTTATAAATCATTAATTATAATTTATGTCGGCCTCGATGGCGTAGTGGTTAGTGTAACCGACTGCCACGCCTGAGATCGCGGGTTCGATTCCCGCACAAGTCAAACATTTGTGTACATGGACATGGATGTTTGTTTTGGTCTATGTTTCTATGTATAATATGTATGTCTTTACAAAAAAAAATTGTATATATGTATGTTTATCCATTGTCTAGTACCCATAGTACAAGCCTTGCTTAGTTTGGGCTAGATGGTGTTGGGTGTTTGTGTTAGAATATTATTATTAGGTATTATTATTATTCAAATTTAACTTAGACCGCCTTATCAATGAGCTCAAATGTGTTTAATAAAACCGCCGAATTCAAAGCCTTAGTTTTTATAAAAATATAGTACATTTTTACGAAAATAACTTAAATACAGACTTTCCCGAAGTACTGCGTTTGGAATAATTAATTGTTACGGTTCCCGCGGGCAGTGCTTCAACCGAAAGGTCCTTTTCGTCGCTAAAACGTATATGTCGGCGACACGCCAGGATGTCGGATATTCGGAGTCCATTATAATGAAAATACACAGTCAACAACACTTAGTTTATTTTCGCACCATCGATTTTACAGAAATCAGCCTATAACAGTTTGTTCTTGCTTTTTATATCTGCCTCACAACGCCTTCAAACGGTTATAACAACTACAAATTTCCTTATGACAGACTAACGAATTTAGTACAAAATAAGTCTTAAAATATAGCTTAATATTCGAAGTAATTATTTTAATTTATTTTACATAGCTCCGAATTATTTATTTTACATGAATTACATTTATTTAATATAAACAAATAATATAGTTACAAACATTCTCAACAGATGGCGCTGTAACATAAATGAATCGTTCAATAAATTAACTTATTGTTAATAATTAAATTCGATACTTAAATTGGGATAATTATACAGATTCAATTTTTAACGATTACACATTAAATTGAGAATTTGAACAATACATTAAATCTCAATAATCTTCAAAACATTCAAACAGTCAACAATGCGTCTATTAAATATTAGAGCTTGATACATAACGAATTTATGTTTATAAATAACTATTTAAATATCAATCTAATATATTTCAGGCGTTTTTAAAATAATATAATCATTTAAACGAAAAGCTAAAACTTAAAGATCAATATTTGACAACTATTGTGAATTATTGCCGATAGATGGCGATTTGCGCCCATATATACATACTTATTTAACGAATACACAAGGCCAGGAACGACTTACAGATATTTCCATGATATCAATAGAAAAAAAACCTTCTTACTACAATAAACCGCGTTCCTAACTTTTACGATTCCGTATTGCAAAAATTCTTACTCAAAGATAGACGTGTAGATTTAATGAATAAAAAAAAATATAAACTTTATAGTTCCGTACACGCACAACATACGACCGACTTTTTTTGTTAGATATTATTTATTTTGCAAATACAGAACATCAGACAAATGCGCCGTAAGGCCACTTCAAATATCCACAAATTGATATGTTCATAAATTCAGTCAATTTATGTATATTTGAGGTGGTAAAATCACACACGTCATAATTTATTCGATACGACGACGAACCTAAACCAATAAACCAATATACAGTGAACATTTTTGGTGAGTGACCTTTTAAAATTTTCTGCCTACCCTGTCTTAAAATCCTATGCACGCCACTGCTTGGCGATTCTGACTATGTTTATTGAACTGTGACTTTTAAATTTTGATGGTTGCATTGTGAATAATACTAAACACACGTGATATTTCTCCTGTATTTGGATTTAGTTTCAAGAAACCTACAGATAACATTCACACTACACACTCGATTGCATATTCAATTTCAATTTAAATGTATATTCGACATAAAAATTCAGTCTAGTCTAGTGTTAGTTTTCTCGCTTTGATCTAGCTACATCACTTAAACTGATGTTAAATTAAAATACCTTATGTTCAAGATATTCTTTTGTGTTTTACGTAGGTATTCCATTTGCACGACAAGCCAGCAACTCCGCCATTTTGTTCGTGCCGTCATGGAACACCCAACTATAAGGGAAGACGTTGTGCAAAACTGGATCAAAGACGTTTCAAATTTAATCTACGACCATGCATGTGGCTCAATATTTTTTGTGAAGTGTGAAACTTCTGTAAAAACTACAAAAAAGAGCAATTTAGACCGGCATGTTAATGGAGCTACACATAAAAGAACTCGAAAATCACCAATGAGAGACTTATATTTTGATTTAATTGAATTTTTAATTTCGTGTAACATACCTTGGTCTCAGGTAAATAAAACCGCATTCAAAAGGTTTCTTGCAAAATATTTATGTTGCAAATGCAGTAGCAAATCTGTACCTGACGAAATTTACAAAAACAGAATTCAAGAAATCTATACCAAAATAGAAAATACCAAATTGTGAGTATCCTTAGACGAGACAACAGATATATTAGGTAGATACATGGTGCATTTAATGGTCAGGACTTAAAGTCCCTTGAAACCACACAAGCCTCACTTGATAGCTTGTAGAGTATTAGAAAAGTAAATGGCAATACAATTTCTCTATTTGTTATAGAAACTTTTCAAAATGTGTGGGGCAATTCTTTTGAATCTAGAGTAAATGATGTGTTGATAATGTGTACAGATAGAGTAGCATACATGTTGTTAGCTGGGCGTATTTTAAAAAGTAAATTTACAAAACTTGTTCACATTACATATTTAGCTCACGCATTGCACCGCCTCGCTGAACAAATAAAAGTTTATTACAAGAATGTTGATACGTTAATATCGAATGTAAAAAACCATTTCTTAAGTCTCCAAGTAGAGTAAACATTTTGAAAGAAAAATACCCAGATTTACTTTTGCCTCCACAGCCTGTTATTTACAACCTGGCTAGAGGCATCATTTTACTATGCCAAATATTTTGACAAAATACAAGACGTATTTACTATGTTAAACAACCAGGATGCACTTTGTATTAGAAAAGCACAATTGATTTATATGAAGGAAAACTTGAAAATCATTCAATTAGCCCTGGTAAACTTGCAAAAGCAAAATCTGTCTATTACGGAAGCTCTAGAAGTTTTTGACGAAGTGAGAGCAGCCATTCATTGGACGGGAAATGATGCAATACAAACAAAACTTGAACAAATTATGAGTCGAAATCTAGACATGGATGTCGTTAGAAATATTAGCGAAACAAGTCAAGAAACATGGTTAAAATTTGCTCCGCACACATCGATTGACGTTGAAAGATCATTTTCATCATACAAGTGGGTCTTGCACTCGTATCGAAACCGATTAAAAGAAGATAACATAAAAAAAATATGATAATATATTTTAATTCTTTAGTAAATGATGTGGACGATGAACCTTTAGCTTCCACCGGTATTTCTAACATAGTTGAAATAGATTCTGATTGGTTTGTTGATATTTCTTTTCATTTCATTAATTTGTAGATACTGTTTAATAAAAAAATATATACTTAGAGTCAAGTTTGTTTCATTTTTCCATCTCTCTACTCTCTTTGCAGATAAAATAGATAATAATTAAACTTTATCAAGGCGCCAGGTGGCGAGTACTAAAATTCCGTCAAGCGCCATTTGCCAACGTGTAACGTGTAACGCTACTTAGTTTATGTTTAACACAGGAAAAAGAGTTTTATAAGACAATAATATCAATCCCGGAAGTTTGAGAAAACAATTTTTATTAATTCCCAATTCCGGGCTTATGGATATGCCTCCATGTTAAGATTTCGTAAGTAGTTTTACATCATTTGGTACTTTAAAACTTTACCTATTCCAACCCCTGGTCACAAGTTTTGCGTGTATAAAGTAGCAGCACAGTATGACGGTTTAATAGGTTCCGATTTATTGAAACAATTAGGAGCTAACGTCGATATGCAAACTCAAATATTGAAAACCCGTTTTACAAATGTACCAATATTCTATAATCCGTTTTATGAAATTAAAATACCTCCTAGATCGGAAACTCGCGTTAGAGTACCAACCATGTTAAAAAATGGTGAAGGTATACTTCGTTACCAACTTTAGCCCAGGCCTTCGTATGCCAGATGCTTTAGTTAGATGTATTGATTCTTTTGCGGAAACGGTTATACAGAATATAACTGACAAAGAAGCAATTATTTCATTTAATAAACCTTTAGATATTTTTCCATATGAAAGTGAACCTTGTCACGTAAACACGATAAGTTGCGATAATAATTATGATTCGGACGAGTTATTACAACAAAATTTATCTAAATTAAGGTTAGGTCATATAAATCCAGATGAAAAAGCATGTATTTCTAAGCTCTGTTTCGAATACAGAGATATATTTTATTGTGATCAGTTAGCATTATCTTTCTCTAATTCAGTAAAGCATAAGATAAGGACGACCAATGAGGATCCTATTTATATTTGCCATTATTTGCATTCCACTAGTGAAAATCATAAAATTCAGAAACAAGTAGAAACTTTATTAAAAAACGTTGTTATTGGGGAATCCCTCTCCCCGTGGAGTTCTCCTGTCCATTTTGTGCCGAAAAAGATAGATGCCTCAGGCGAACAAAAGTATCGCATGGTAATCGACTATAGGTGCCGACGAAGTCACCATAGACGATAAATACCCTTTATCCAATATTAATGATCTTTTCGATAGATTAGGCAAAGCAAGGTATTTTACAACAATTGATTTAGTATCCGGGTACCATCAAATCGAGATAGAAAAAGAAGATGAACCAAAAACCGCGTTTACTACACAGTCAGATCATTATGAATTCAGGCTTATGCCATTCGGTTTAAATACGGCACCCGCTACATTTCAACGCGCGATGGACAATGTACTCAGAGGTCTCCAAGGCATACATTGTCTAGTGTTCAGCCATTAACTAGTTGTTTAAAAACAGGTGAAAAGATTGTATTGTCGAAAGAATATATAGAAGCTTTCGAAAAATGTAAGGAGCTGTTAACTAACGCCCCTTTACTTCAGTTTCCTGATTTTTACAAACCTTTTCTACTGACCACAGATGCTTGAAGCTTTGCGCTTGGTGCAGTATTATCACAGGGTCCTGTAGGCAGTGACAGGCCTATAGCATATGCAAGTAGGACATTAAATGATGCTGAAATTAAATATAGTACAATAGAAAAGAAATTATTAGCCGTTGTATGGGCCTGTAAATATTTCAGGCCATACTTATACGGTAGTAAGATTATCATAGTCACTGATCATAGACCACTTGCGTGGTTACATTCGCTAAAAGAACTCGGTAGTAGATTGACTAGATGGCGTTTAAGATTAGCTTAGTTACTTACTTTTACTAATTACTTAGTATGATTATAAAATCAAAAATAAACAAGGCAAACAGAATTGCAACGCGGACGCACGCAATATCTTAAACAACGAAAATGAGTCAATGATAGTTAATATAGATAAAAAATCCCCAAGTTTGTTGTAATTTCATCAGATGAGGATACTCAAAGTATACCCTCTGTGAACCCAGATAGACCGCATTCCCCATATTCACTCCAGTCACTGCATATTCGGAGGAAAATACCGACTCATCAAAGATACCAATACTTCATGAGGTGATGCAAAACCAAACCAAATTCTTGTATTTACATGGCATAAGACTGAGATTAGTGTTAAAGACCTTTCTAGAGACCGATAAAAGGTTTTAGAAGTACACATGTCAACAGACAACCTAGATTTAATAAAACAGTTTTTAAAGGAGTATATATGTACGTCCTAAGATTAAATACTATTTATACTTCGAGGATAAACGTCACCGAGAACATTTCTGTAATGTAATAACAAACCTCTTTAAAAAGGATTCTATCCAGTTATACGAGTGTACTGAAAGAGTTGTATATGTGGAAGATGAAAACGAGCAAAGGGAAATCGTTTTAAAATACCACGTAGGAAAAACGTGCCACCGCGGCATTAAGGAAACTATTGCGCATCTTAAATGAACTTATTACTGGAATAATTTGAGTCAAATCGTAGCTAGTATTATAAATTCGTGCGATTTATGCAAACAAATGAAGTATGATAGGAACCCATTGAAACCAGAGCTATAACTAACTCAAACGCAATCTAAACCGTTTGAAGAACTTTTCATAGATATATGCACAATCGAAGGAACTTATTTTCTCACTATAATCGATGCATTTAATAAACTCAGACAAGCGTTTGAAGTGTCAAGCAGATCGACACCTGAAATAATCCGAGCATTAATTAAGTATTTATCACTATATGGTGTACCAAGCAAAATTAGTGCTGACCCAGGTTCCGAATTCAATAATAGTTTATTAAAAGCAATGCTTAGTTTTTACAAAATTGATTTACACATAAGTACTCCTCACAACCCTTATTCTATGGGTTTAGTAGAGCGTTTTCATTCTACAATATTAGAAATATATAGGTTAGCTAAGTACGAGAGAAAGATCATAGACGCAGCATCCGTGATGACATACGCAGTAATATCTTCCAATCAATCGATTCATAGCAAGGCCCGTTGCCTTACACCCTTCGAAGTGGTATTCGGCCATACAGATTCGTCAAATGTTTTTGATGTAGGACAAACAATATACACAACAGTTAGTTAGAGAATATGTTAAGCGCACTAAATACTTATATAGTTATTTATCTAAAACAATGTTCATTGAAATTAAACTACTATATACGGATTTTATCGCGTTGTTTATTTATCACTGCCTTACAAAATTTTGAAAATATTACACTACTATTGATTTTATTTTACTAATTTATAAGCTAATACAATTATTTAAACTATTAAATCTATTAATTTTTGGTTTACACTTTCTCCGACGTTTCGGTTGCTTTTCAGCAGCCATGGTCACGGGGAGACTAAGATGGTAGTTGTCTCAATGTTCCAGTGTAGTTATTTCAAAGTACCCGAACATAATTTAATTATTGGTGTTTCTATTTACGCAGAATGAGCTCAAAGTATCATGAAGTCTAGCTGTGGTTTGTTTCTTCTTGGGTTTGACTATTTGAAGTACTGGATCCCAAGCTGGTGGTATATTCCAACCATCTTCTCTATTGAAATTGGGATGTTTTTTGATTTCAATAGCCTCGCGAAGCATCCTTGGCAGGAATCGGTGTTCTTTAGCGAGAATCTGTGGTTTGTCAAATCTCTGGTAGTGGTTGGTCCCCTGTTGTACATGTTCACACACAGCAGACTTCAGTGAGCGTTTGTGTTTTATGTTAGCTATGTGTTCTTTTATGCGGGTGCCTATGCTTCTCTTGGTTTGACCAATGTATGAGAGTCCGCATGGCTGCTGAAAAGCAACCGAAACGTCGGGGAAAGTGTAAACCAAAAATTAATAGATTTAATAGTTTAAATAATTGTATTAGCTTATAAATTAGTAGAATAAAATCAATAGTAGTAGTAGTGTAATATTTTCAAAATTTTGTAAGACAGTGATAAATAAACAACGCGATAAAATCCGTATATAATAGTTTAATTTCAATGAATAACATTCGCGTAAACAGAAGACAATATTATGAAACAATGTTAGCATCTAAAGGGAAAATTAGGGAAAAGCGCGGCGGAGAAAATCTGTTTATGTTAATTTATTAATGTTTTTATTAAAGGCGTCAACATTAGGCGTAGTAAGGACAAGCTACGCTATTAAAAGGCTGTGGTAGCTAGTAACCCCAATAGAAATACAGTTACAGTCAAGAAACAAAATCGTTTGTCAAAGGTAGTCGTAGTTGAGTAGTAGAGCCAAGCTGGTTACAGCGAGAATGGGCCGGCTCGACCGGGGAAGTAATACCCTCCCACAGAAAATCGACGTGAAACAGCAGTGTTTCACTGCTGTGTTTCGTTCGGTGAATGAGAATGCCGGAGGCCTAAGCATGTGGTGACGATTCTCGCAGCTTACGAGGGACCTGCTGAGTATCCGT
Organism: Catocala nupta; assembly: GCA_963675205.1. Classification (NCBI taxonomy): domain Eukaryota; kingdom Metazoa; phylum Arthropoda; class Insecta; order Lepidoptera; family Erebidae; genus Catocala; species Catocala nupta. The sequence goes on from OY776078.1 coordinate 39,415,509, forward strand.
AGAGTCATTGTGTGGGTGGTGCGAGTCGACCCGGCGGCCAGGGAGAGCCGTAGAAACGGTGCTCTGCTGGCCGCCCGCGGTATAGTCCAAAGGCCCAACCGAGTCTAACCAACTTGGTTGGCTGCCTCATCATAGCGCGCATAATCTTGAGGTGGCTCGTCGTGCCGGATGGTGACCGGAAGGTGGGTCCCGGCGACCACTTTCGGGAGGGTACGGGGTTCTTCCGTCCGTCGGATCGGCTATCGCCATACCACACAATAATATGACGAAACTCGCTCTGCGCCTCGCCCCACTTTGCTGCGAGAATAGCCGCCTCTTTTTTCACGCTTTCACTTCTTTTCAGTCTATGGCAGTACGAACAAAGCATTGTCGTTCAACAGCAGCCAATCGCCGTAACCCCGCCGCTGCTTCCTCTTCCTGTGTCGTGGAGTTTATTAACATCAGAGGACTCCACGCTAACCTTAATGCAATCCATCACCACCTAGGGACGGCTCGGCTGGCAATGCTTTTTCTAACGGAGACACAAATACACCGTCCTGCAGACACGACCTACCTGCAATATCCGTGCTATCGCAATATCCGCTACGTGCTAGATGAGTGTTTTCTTGCGAAAGTCAAGAAGAAGAAAGGTATGCTTGTTTGTTAGGGTGGATATTTGCTGTCGCCGTCTACACTGCCTAGAGGACCCTTCCTTCTCTGTCCTTTGGGTACACGTAGATCATGGCTCTCTCAGCCAAATCTATATGTGCCTCTACCGATCCCATTCAGGAGACGCTGAGATAACTCGACTCTTTGATTATCTGAGTCAGGCGGCAGACGACGCGCAGAAACAGTTTCCGAACGCTGAGTTGGTGTTCTTGGGAGATTTCAATGCCCACCATGAGACCTGGTTGGGTTCTCCCAAAACAGACCACGCGGGACGAATTGCCCATGCGTGCGCTCTCACGCATGACCTGTCTCAACTGGTATTCCAGCCCACCCTGATACCGGACATTGCAGGTCAGGCGCCCTCCCTGCTCGGTCTGCTGCTGACGAGTAACCCGAACCGATACAATGTATCGATTCGTGCTCCTCTGGAAACCTCAGACCACTGTCTGGTTTGTGCCACAGCTGTTGTTGTTACGCCCCCACGACCCGAGGAGGCAAGACGACGACTGTGGTACTACTCGTCAGCAGACTGGGATTGAATGCGGGAGTACTTCGCATCCATTCCTTGGGCTCAACGCTGCTTTGAGAACAGGGATCCATCAGAGAGTGCTACTGCTGTCGCTGGTAAAATCATCATGGGTATGGAATATTATATTCCATACAGTGATGTCACGAGCGGCGGCAGGAAAAGGCCCTGGTTCAGTCGTGAATGCGCTGATGCTGTTGAACGCAAACAGACAGCGTACCGCGCTTGGACCAGGGCTCGCACTCTCCACGACTCTAACGTGGAACACCTAAAGGCAGCGTTCTACCAAGTCACAAAGGTCTGCAAGAGGGCATACTTAAGGGCTGATACCCAGAGCGTCGCACGGTTCGGCCAGAAACTCATGGCGCATCCTACGGGCAGTCGTAGCTATTGGCGCCTGGCCAAAGCCGTGCAGTCCAACTTCTGCCAGACCTTGCTGCCCCCTCTGAGATATCCGAATGGATCACTGGCTCATCGACCGGAGGAGGAAGCAGATCTGCTGGCAAATCTCTTTGCGGCCAACTCCCGAATGAATGACTGCGGTTCGCAGCCGCCTAAAATTGCCAACTGCGGCTAAACCATGCCTAATATACATATCAGGCAATATGACGTTCGTGCGATACTGCAGTCTCTCGATGTTCGAAAAGCCAGTGGACCTGAGGGTATCCCAGCTGTGGTCCTAAAAAACTGTGCAGCAAAGATGTCTCCCACACTTACGCGCCTATACCGGACGTCTTACGCCACAGGCACTGTGCTTGAGGCTTGGAAGGAGGTGAACGTTCAACCGATCCCCAAAAAGGGGGACCGTTCCGAGCCAGGCAACTATCGACCCATAGCTATCACCTCGGTGCTCTCCAAGGTGTTCGAGCGGATTATAAACACCCAAATTGTCCGCTACCTGGAGGATCACTCGTTGATCAATGATCGCCAATACGGCTTTCGGGCTAAACGATCAACGGGTAATCTTCTAGCGTTCATCACGCACCTCTAGGGTGTGGACAATACACCTATGGACAAGCACGGCGAGTCTTTGGCTATCAGCCTAGATATAGCCAAAGCTTTCGATAGAGTCTGGCACCGGTCTCTTCTTTCCAATCTTCCGGCCTATGGCTTGTCCCCTCATCTGTGCACCTGGATTGCAAGTTGCCTGCAGAAGCGTCGTATTCGGGTCCTTTGCGCCGGTCGCGCTTCCAAATTTATGCAGGTCAATGCAGGACTGTTTCAGGGGTCCGTCTTATCCCCTACACTCTTTCTTCTGCATATCAATGATATGTTGAATCTCGGCAACATACATTGTTATGCGGACGACAATATCGTGCATGGGCGATATCTCAGACGTCCTCAGGCCAAACAGGCTGAGGTTGAGGGGAAAAGGCAGGATCTTGTCGTTGAACTTGACCAAACCTTGGACCGCATCTCTGAATGGGGTGCCAAGAACTTGGTCCAGTTCAACGCCAAGAAGACCCAGGCATGCGCGTTCTCAACAAAAAAGTCTCCGTTCCTTCCCCTCCCTTCTCTGAAGAACAGTCCACTGATCACTGGTGATACGTGACAGCCTCTCCATCTTAGGTATGGATCTATGCCGCTCCTTTAATCCCAAAACCTACATCGAGATCGAGCGTCACTAAGCAAGCTTCGCGGAAATTCGGAGTTCTGAACAGGGTGAGGTGGTTCTTCGCACCTGGGCAGCTGTGCCCATTGTATAAGGCACAAGTGCGCCCTTGCGTGCAGTACTGTTCTCATCTTTGGGATGGCTCCACGCAGTACTTGCTAGACGCCCTTGACAGGTTACAGCGGCGGGCTGTCCGTATCATCGAAGATCCAGAAGTCACGAGTTAACTGGAATCTCTCCAACTCCCTAGGGACATTGCCTCATTGGCATGTTTCTACAGAATATACCAGAGAGTGTTCTGAAGAGTTATTCCACCTTATCCCGCCCTCCCCTTTCCTATCCAGAACAACGCGTGCTGGGCTCAGATGCCATCCTTACACGGTGGAGTCGCCTAGAGTGTGTACCAACAAGTTTGGGCTTATGGCCCGTTTACTTTACGAGTTTAAGTACCTAACTGTTTACATTAGCGAGTTTTATTACTATCGAACCGAAAAAAGAAAAGTTGAAGATGAAAATAGACAGTTTTTGCCAGAATGGACCGATTTATATTGTTTTACGCTGCCAAATCGTGCTGGAGCAGCACCAATGTGCTTGATTTGTAACCAAACAGAGGCGTTATTTAAAAGCTCGAATATAAAAGAACATTATGATATCAAACACAAATCATTTGCTGAATACTTTCCACTTGGTAGTGATCTGCGTAAGTCTAAAATTGCAAGTTTACTATCAAGTTACTCATCTTCGACCCAGATCATAACTCGCTCATTAACTGAGCAGGAAACCTGTGGTGTGGCTTCTTTACGTATTTCTTGGACTCTTGCTACGCATATGAAACCATTTACTGATGCTGACGTAGTTAAAGAATGCTTACTCGAGTCGGGTAATGCTTTATTTGAGAACAAAAAGGATGTTGTTGAGATGATACGACGGATTCCGTTATCTGCTTCTACTAGCACCAGAAATACACACGTTTTGGCAGAAGAAAATCATTGTGATGTGAAGCGGCAGTTACATAATGCAAACTATTACGTTCTCGGTCATGGATGAATCATGCGATGTCGCTGATACGACACAGTTAATTATTTTTATACGCGGACCAAACGCGATAAACTTTTGTTGAGGAGATATTGGCTCTTTTGCCGCTATTAGGAAGAACCCGAGGAGAAGACATGATCAAAGCAGTGATGGATTATTTTGATAAAGATGAGTTAGACTTGAAAAAGCTTTTATCGGTAGATATCTACTAATGGTGCGCCAGCAATGGTTGGGAGTAAAAAAGGACTAGTTCACCTGTTGAGTAGCAATGCAAGATGTAATGAAAATTTGATTTCCTACCATTCTATTCACCAAACTGTGATTTCCTGCAAACTCAATCATAATTTTGAGCGTATTATGCAAGAAGTGATGAAAATAGTAAATTTTCTTCGTGCGAAATCATCACTATAACATCGTGAATTGGAATCATTTCTTCAAGAAGTTGATGCACAATATGACAATCTACTGTTGCATAATAATGTGAGATGGTTAAGCAAAGGCTGCGTTTTAGAAAGATTCCTCAGCATTTTAGAACACTTGAAGACATATCTTTTCAACAGTGATCAGACTTCAGCAAACGCCTACTTAAGTATTTATTGTTTTCTTGACGGATATTTTTAAACATATCAATGACCTGAACCTTAAACTTCAAGGCAAGGGAAAGCTTGTATGGGAGCTCATGTCAGAAGCAAAAAGTTTTCCGCGAAAACTCGATCTCTTTATACTTGGTAAATGAATGCTTACACTTCCCCAATTTAAATAAAATAATCAGCAGTGACAACGAGATTGACGTCGGCCAATACAAGACGTTCAATATGGATCTTAAATCAGAATTAAAAACAGGTTCGCAGATTTTAAGAAAATTGAGTATGCTGTAGTAATTCTCAGCAGCATTTACTCTTTGCATCCTGATGGTGAATGAAGCAACGAAGCTGCAATTGTTGTTGAGAGTGATAAAGCTACTCTGCAGATGGAAATGTTGACAATGAGTTCCAAGAAAACACAGTTTTAAAACACAAAAATGCGGCAGTTTCCATTGAAGAATTCTGGTTATACAGGGTGTCCAGTAAAAAGCACGACATACTGCAGAGGGTGATAGCTTGGGTCAATACCTACTAAAACAAACCCAATATATGTTCAGCAAAATCTTACGGATTTACAGTTTTACAAAATTTTCCGAAATATCGAAAAATCTCTACCTTAAACAGATTTTTAAGCATCCCGTAATGAAAAATTCCTTTTCTAGTTTTTTTACATCAACTTATTCGTGAATAGTTACTTTACTCATTGATACGTATTTTTTTTACCAAAAACAAGAATGTTTTCAAGAAATAGTTTTGTTTAAATTTTTACAGAACGATTTTCTTTTCCCATTACTTTAACCGAAAGTGTTGACAAAAAGAATGTGGCAGTTTTATACAACAAATTTAAAAGATAGCTTGTTTAATGGTGATTTTGGAAAGATACAATACTAGTGCATTTTCATTCAAAAATACAAATAAAATCTATTTCAGTTCCAGAGAAGCTGATTTTGTTGAAAATGTAATTAACTTAATTTTATCAAAAACCACTACGAGAATAAGTAATAGCTGCTCATTTACGCGGTTTTTACCTACTCGCCGACCGCCCCGACCCGACCGGTTACTGTCTAACAAAGGAAGCGCATGTGCTATTCTGCTCTTTCTTGTATTGTGATTTTTAATCTCACTCTCTCAACCTTTTTTGCGACGCTTGCCAGTACGCTACCTTAAGCCGTGCGCAACGCATCTCTGTATTCACAAATTATTGTTTCGTACTGACGACTGTTTTGTGCCTTGGACCCAGGACTTTGTTTGCCTTACGATTTTGATTTTTTATTGTGATCACTACGACGACTTGGCGACCACCTGGACTTTTGTGCTGTATAACAAGGCCAACCGCCGCGTTTTTCTGGATTACACGCAGCGAGAGTATGCTGAGATGTATCTTATTTACGGAGAAGCTGGCCAAAGTTCCAAAGCTGCTGCCACCCTCTACAGGAAAAGCTTTCCCGATAGGAGACATCCACACCATGAAATGTTTACCAGAGTGCATAACTCCTACATGGAAGGTAGACTCCCTGGTCAACGTGGCGGTGGATGGCCTCAAGTTGTTGACGAAGACATAGTGCTTCATGAACGAGAACAAGACCCGACAACTTCGGTTAGGGTGATACAACGGCGCACAGGGATACCGAAGTCCATAGTTCATTCAGTGCTCAAAAGGTATGGATACCATCCATTTCACGTACGAAGCGTGCAAACTCTTTAATAAATAAATAATTAAATAAAAATTGTTTATTATCATTTTCTTATATGCTATTTTATAATCAGTAGTTGGAGTACTCCTTTTAAGTAAACATTACCTGTGTTAGGAGACCCCGCTCTTCACATTACAGTAATAAGATAATTGCACAAGTTTCACAATATTTAAACAAATGGGTGATAAATATAAACTTAGGTATATAACTAAATTTGTTGAGTAAATAAGTGTATGTATGTATGTATATGTTAGTATGTCTGTGGGTGTGTGAATGTGTATGCGTGTGCATGTATGAGCGTGTGTATGTGTGTATGTGTGTGCGTGGGTTCATGTGAGTATGTGTGTGTATTTGTGAGTGTGTACGTGTGTATGCAATATTATTAAGACAACAATTATTATGCAATTATATACAATAATTCCTCAGTACTATCAAAATTTAAGTTTTTAAGCCAAATCATTAATGTTTTTTTGCACTCGTGATATGTCAAAGGGTATATATGTAATATTTTATTTATTTTGTTATATAAATGGGCTGATTGCCTATCCATTTGTTTTCTCGCGAATGTTTTAGCAACGGTGCAGATAGGGATAACGTGATAATTGTGTCTTTTCATAAGAAGTTGGGAGTCGAATTTAATTTTTTCATGTAATTTTAGGACTGTGAGTAAAATATATATGTAGTTGTCTGACAGAAAGAATGTTACTTAGTTTGTATAAGTCATCAGTGGGAAACCGAAAGAGTTTAAAATACATGACTTTTAAAATTGATCTTTGAGCCCTCTCAATTTCAATAAATTTGCTCTTATTAGCGCCGCCCCACACTGGTATACAATATATTAATATTGACTGAATCAAAGAAATGTAGATTTTATTCATTGTTTCGGATGTTGTAACGTGACGTGACGCAATGTTTTGGAGACCCATATAAATTTTCTAACTCGGCTCATAAGTAAATCCAAATGTAAGTTCTTTGATCAATCAGAATACCAAGATATTTTATATTACTAACTTTTGCAATAAAGGGACAACTGCAGATACTCGATTGAAAATTGTTGCAATTCTAAATCCGAACTCCAAAATCTACTTGTGGTTGAGAAGAAAGTGTAATAGTGAAGCATATATATTTAGTTTTTGAAGTATTTATAGTCAGAAGATTACTATTTAACCAACCAGCTATTTTGGCCAATCCAGCTTCAGCGTGCTTTTGAACGTCATTCCAAGTGCTGCCCATAAACACTATCGCGGTGTCATCAGCATAAGAAAATATATGCCCAGCAGTAATATTAAGATTGCATAATTCGTTAATGTATATTAAAAATAGGGTAGGCCGAATAATATTGCCTTGTGGAACCCCGTAGAAAACATGTTCAGATTCGCTAATGTAGTCACCAATTTTGACTTGTTGTTGACGTTCCGTAAGGTAACTTTTAAAGAGCAATAGACTATTATCCCGTATACCAATATCTGGCAGGCAGCTAGACATTTTTGCCCTTATCTAGGTTATTGACAATAAGGGAGCTAATCTTAGAAACAGCATCTTCAGTAGACATGCCTTTACGAAAGCTGAATTGCTTTGGTGTAAAATATTGTACTTACTTAAGTAGCTAAGTAAACGTTTGTTTAAGAGCCTTTCCAGAATTTTTGATATGGCGGGCAATGGACGAAAATTTAATACATATAAGTACATTATTACCCCGCTTTAAGCTAGGGATATGTGCCGCGAAAACTCGCATTAAGTGGAATTTACGTATAGAGGCTGCGTGTAAGCATAGCCAAAAATCTATCTTATTTAAAACTTGCAATTGATAGCTTATTTCTTGAGGAAGACTATAGTCTATCATCACACTACGACTCACGGTGACAGAGCAGGAAGCATAAACGAGGGTGGAGCCGCGAGGACAAGCTACTACTAAATATAAATAACTTTAAGTACTAAATATACTAAGATCAGGCTGCTTACCAGAATAGGCGACTTCAACGGAGTGCCTCTGATGTCTTGCGATTGTGACGTTTTATATTCCTTGTTTTGGCAACTGCGGGTGGAACTTGGAAAACGCAGCACAGGCGATCGCGTCATGGATAATACCTATAATAAAGAACATTGGCATTTATTAGCTATGTCTATAAATTACACAAGAGGAAGGAAGCTGGGTCTTGAGCTTCAGAGGAAATAGTTGTTTCTCCATTTTAAAACATTATCCGTGAAACTCTGTCTAGTATATAGAATTCAAGTTCGGGTTATGCGCATTTCGTCCCATTCGCACTTCGTCCTCCGTTCGCAAATGGTCACATTCGTGGAAAGTCCCATTCGCAGTTGGTCCCGTTCGCAGTTAGTCCCATTCGCGGTTAGTACCATTCGCAGTTTGTCCCATTAGCAGTTGGTCCCATTCGCAGTTTGTCCCATGCAAATAGTTTGTAAGGGATGAGGTAGGATTATGGACCGAAGTAGGTGGAATGAATAAAATATCAACAAATATATTAATTTTGATAGAAAATATAATATACTACTTGAATAATCTATAGCGGGATTCATTACCTTTAGGTGATTTCATGAAAAATGATATTTTTTTGCAGTTAGTTAAGTAACTTGTTACTATGTTTGACTTGAATATTTTAATTGTTTGATTTACAAATATTTAGGTACTGATTGTATACCTACTGTCATTAATTGCTTCAGAAATGTTTTTGATTATTTAATTACAATGTTAAATTATCGATTTCGGATGTTTTATTAATATATTTGTCAATATTTTATTCATTCCACCCACTTCGGTCCATAATCCTACCCCTTCCCTTACAAACTACTTGCATGGGACAAACTGCGAATGGGGCCAACTGCGAATGGGACAAACTGCGAATGGGACTAACTGCGAATGGGAATAATTGCAAACAGGACCAACTGCGAATGGGACTAACCGTGAATGGGACCATTTGCGAACGGAGGACGAAGTGCGAATGGGACGAAGTGCGTATAACCCTCAAGTTATAGTCATCTTAATGAGAAGCACACCGGTATATTATTTAAATAGCTGTAAACTACACACGGATAGACATCGGTGGGCATTAAAAAAAAGCATCCTCCATCATGCTTAAATCGCCTGACTTAGATTATTATCCACGTAAATACTATATTATAGTAGATGGCAGTCGTCGACGTGGTGTTGTATTAAATGCAAACATGCATAAATGTAAGTCTTAGACAGAGAGAGTTATTTAGCAAATACACATTTCGACATCATAAATACTATTATTGAAACCAACAGCACAGACAGAAAGTAATTGATCGCTAGCTAATATATACATACTACAAGTTGCAGATATTTAAAACTGTTACATAATAAAAAGTAAAACAATCGTAAATACTTGGTTTTTAAGATGAATGCGCACTCCATTAGTTGTTCCTCATTATCTTCAAGCTGTTGAAAGGTCTATATACTAAATCATAATCTTGGGCGCTGGTGAGCACGATAGAAGCGGCTGACCAACTCCAAGCTATGACTAGTATATAGAATTCGTCTTCATGTTTTCTTCATGAGAATAACGCCAGTACATTCATTAAATAGCTGTACACTACACACCGTCCGACAATGACAGGCAATACAAAAAGCGTCAGACGTCATGCCAAAGTCGTCTCACTAAAGATTGTCATCGGCAAAATGCCTTGCACATAGTAGAATAATTATTGTAGTTAATTGCAGTTGAAGCAACTGCCTCAAATACGTTACGTTACGTTTACGTTTACATCAGATTTGTCATTATTTTGTGGCCGGCCGTCTATCGGGCACCAACACTGCTGGCAAATGTTCCGGTTTCTCATAGAACATGAGGACAGAAACAGGCTACTTTGACAACTACATATTACTAGTACTTTGATAAAACTACACTTAAGAACATTGAGACAACCACCATCTTAATCTCACCGTGCTGAAAATTAACCGAAATGTTGGAGAAAGTGTAAAATTAAATCTAAATCTAAGTTGATTTTATAATTTAATTAGTTTAAATAGAAGTACCTAAACAGTAACTGGTCAAAGTGTTTAACAATAGTTGTTTAAACTTTAAAAATGATGTAATAAAAGTGTTGTATAATAATAATAATTAAACAACGCGATAACATCCGTATAAAGTTGTTTAATTTCAATGTATAACATTCGTATGAAAATATTAGAGTAGTCTCAGTGCGCATCGTCGGAATAAAGAGATTGATGTACTGCCTGTGTCTAAAAGGCTGGTCATAAAATGCTCGATATAATTAATAATGTCGGCGTATTAGCTCACTACTAGTATCACATACGAGCTAACGATGTTTTAACCCAGAGTGGCTGCGCTGTAACAGCGAAGGTAAAGGTTAAAGCCTATCTGCTGATACTATGACGCCTACTTATATACTTGTGGTAGTGCTGCTTATTGTGATACTATAAGAATAAGTTATTTGTCTAGGATCTTACGTGAGACGATCATAATATTCCAGGTGAGTTCTCCCCTAGTGAGAGTTGATCTTGCTGTACCTTGGGTCTTGCTACTATACTATACTTGTAACCATATTGTGAGCTCGAAGCAAACAGACGTGCCTACATTACAATTATTTTATTTACATGTTAAAATATATTCATTTAAATCTGTGACCTGGATTACACTTTATGCGACGTTTGATATAAATAACGATAGTATGTATAATATCTGAGTGACATCATGGATAATATTGAAAATAGTCCTTTTAATCGGAGTGCGAAAACATCACGCAGCCCTCCCAGCACTCCTCAACCGCAAGATCATGCCGCTGATCATACCGTGGAAGCCCTGACCAATAGTGACATTAAATTTTGGATGTCCTCAATTGAAAAATGCCTGAATGAGTAGTACATACGTACTATTGCTGCAGAGGGGAAGCTTAACTCTGACCAAAAATTTAAGATTAACACCTTAGCGAGGAAAATTGGAAGTGGGGTTTCCCAAATGGCAGTTCATTATCAGTCATTAAAACAAAATGCTATAATGATTAGCACCTCTTACGATACCTTAAAAAGAAACAAGAGCTGACGGTATGCTTGAATGACTTTAAAAATTCGATTAAGGAGACCATAGAGAAAAGCTGCACGAAACCAGTCGTAGAAAATGTGTCCTTTGCTGATATGGTGAAATCTAGCCAAAATATTCCATTGCGCCCTAAAAATTTTAGCTCTATCGCAATTTATCCGAGTGATAAATTAAAATCTAGTGACGACACAAAATCATTGGTGCAGAAGATTATATGTCCTGAGCAGATGAAATTGCATGTGAGGGGATTGCGTAAGACCAAGAACGGAGGCGTCATTATAAGCACTGAAACAAAGGACGATATTGAAAAGTTGAGAAAATCAGCCCAACTGAGTAGTGTCGGACTGAAGATGGAGGACACAATCAAAAGAAGACCAAGGATAATAATTTTAGGAGTACCATCCCTTACCACCCTTAGTGATAAAGAAGTTTACGATTGCATATATGAGCAAAATAAAGCTGACAAGCTTCCTAATCTAAGCCGTGAAACATTTTTGTCCTCTATAAAACTCAGCCACAAATCAGGAAAAAAGGAGGCACATACATGCAACTTTATTATAGAAGTTCCACCGAGCATAAGGAAGGCCCTTATCAATCAGGATCGGGTATTTATTAATTGGACATCTTGCCCAGTTCGTGACTTCACCCTTGTGACCAGGTGTTTCAAATGCCAACAGTACGGACATGCCGCAAAGACCTGCCGTGAGACCATCTACACGTGTGGACATTGCGGTGAACTAGGACACCAGGTCAGTGAATGCACTAAGAAGTCCGATTCACCGAAATGTGCAACATGCTTTCGTTTCAAGAAACCTAGCAGCCACAAAACAGGTGATCTCGAATGCTCGGCGAAGAAAATAGCTGAAACGAGGTATATAAATATCATAGATTTTAATGAGGGCGCCTAAGAGCGCCGCCTTTCTTATTTCTTATTTAGAGCTAACTTTTAAGGATATTTTTGATTAATTACTTTAGTTTTAAATCTATGGCAGAACACTTAATTAATGATATAGACAATAATCACATTTATGAATCGAAAGTGTGTGATACTGAAAATTGCAGACATTTCTTTTCCGATTATGACAACCCATTAACAGTACTAACCCAAAATATTCGTAGTGTATCTATTATTTTGATGGAAAATCTAGTTGCGCCTTAGATCTCGGTGAACCAATATAGGCCCCAGTCTCCCTGCAATGGAAGCTGGAAAATATTAAAAACGTGTTGAATAAAATACCTTAGGGCCATCCATAAATTACGTCACACGTTAAGTGCGAGTGTAGGGGCCGACGAAGTGTGACTTTGTGTGACAAGGTGAGGGCGGGGTCGTAAATTTCGAGACGGCACATTGCACATTGCTTTTCGCTAGGGATATGTGCCGCAAAAACTCGCGTTTAGTGGAATTTACGTACATATATAGGTGGTTGCGTGTAAGCATAGCCTAAAGTTTATCTTATTTAAAACTTGCAATTGACAGCTTATTTCTTCAGGAAGGTTATAGTCTACATATCATCACACTACGACTCACGGTGACAGAGCAGGAACCATAAACGAGGGTGAAGCCGCGAGGACAAGCTACAACTATATATAAACTTTAACTACTAAATATACTAAGATCAGGCTGCTTACCAGAATAGGAGACTTCAACGCACTGCCTCTGGTGTCTTGCGATTGTGACGTTATGTGCTCCTTGTTTTGGCAACTGCGGGTGGAACTTGAAAAACGCAGCACAGGCGATCGCGTCATAGATAATACCTATAATAAAGGATACTGGCATTTATTAGCCATGTCTATAAACTACACAAGGGGAAGGAAGGCTGGGTCTTGAGCTTCAGAGGTAATAGTCGTTCCTCCATTATCAAACATTGCCCGTGAAACCCTGTCCAGTACCTAGATTTCACGTTCTAGTCATCTTAATTAGAAACACACCGGTGTAATCTTCAAATAGCTGTAAACTACACATGGATAGACATTGGTAGGCAATAAAAAAGCGTCAGCCGTCATGCTTAAATCGTCTGACCTAGATTATTATCCATGTAAATACTTTATTATAGTAAAAGGCAGTCGTTGAAGCGGTATCGTATTTCATGGTAACATGCATAAATGTAACTCTTAGATAGAGAGAGTTATTTAGCACATACACATTTCGACATCATAAATCCTATTATTGAAACCAACAGCACAGACAGAAAGTAATTGATCGCTAGCTAATATATACATACTACAAGTTGCAGATATTTAAAACTGTTACATAATAAAAAGTTATAGTTGGTTTTTAAGATGAATGCGCACTCCATTAGTTGTTTCTTCATTATCTTCAATCTGTTGAAAGGTCTATACACTAAATCATAAGCTTGGGAGTCGGTAAGCACGATAGAAACGGCTGCCCAACTCCAAGCTATGACCAGTATATAGATTTCATCCTCACGTATTCTTCATGAGAATTAAACCAGTACATTAATTAAATAGCTGTGAACTACATACCATCTAACAATGACAGGCAAAAAAAAAAAGCGTCAGACATCATGCCAAAGTCGTCTCACTAAAGATTGTCATCGGCAAAATGCCTTGCACATAGTATATTCTAGTTAATTGCAGTTGAGGCAACGGCCCGTCTGGTAGTAAGCGGTAGACGGCCCACAAATACGTTACGTGACGTTTACGTTTACATCAGATTTGTCATTATTTTGTGGCTGGCCGTTTATCGGGCACCAACACTGCTGAAAAATGTTCCGGTTTCTCATAGAACATGAGGATAGAAACAGGCTACTTTGGCAACTACTTATTACTAGTACTTTGATAAAACTACACTTAAGAACATTGAGACAACCACCATCTTAATCTCACCGTGCTGAAAAACAACCGAAATGTTGGAGAAAGTGTAAAATTAAATCTAAATCTAAGTTGATTTTATAATTTAAATAGAAGTATCTAAACAGTAACTGGTCAAAGTGTTTAACAATAGTTGTTTAAACTTTAAACATTATGTAATAAAAGTGTTGTATAATAATAATAATTAAACAACGCGATAACATCCGTATAAAGTTGTTTAATTTCAATGTATAACATTCGTAAGAAAATATTAGAGTAGTCTCAGTGCTCATCGTCGGAATAAAGAGATTGGTATACTGCCTGTGTCTAAAAGGCTGGTCATAAAATGCTCGATATAATTAATATTGTAGGCGTATTAGCTCACTACGAGTATCACATACGAGCTAACGATGTTTTAATCCAGAGTGGCTGCGCTGTAACAGCGAAGGTAAAGGTTAAAGCCTATCTGTTGATACTATGACGCCTACTTATATACTTGTGGTAGTGCTGCTTATTGTGATACTATAAGAATAAGTTATTTGTCTAGGATCTTACGTGAGACGGTCATAATATTCCAGGTGAGTTCTCCCCTAGTGAGAGTTGGTCTTGCTGAACCCTGGGTCTTGCTACTCCCACTTTGATGGGAAATCTAGTTGCGCCTTAGATCTCGGTGAACCAATATAGGCCCCAGTCTCCCTGCAATGGAAGCTGGAAAATATTAAAAACGTGTTGAATAAAATACCTTAGGGCCATCCATAAATTACGTCACACGTTAAGTGCGAGTGTAGGGGCCGACGAAGTGTGACTTTGTGTGACAAGGTGAGGGCGGGGTCGTAAATTTCGAGACGGCACATTGCACATTGCTTTTCGCTAGGGATATGTGCCGCAAAAACTCGCGTTTAGTGGAATTTACGTACATATATAGGTGGTTGCGTGTAAGCATAGCCTAAAGTTTATCTTATTTAAAACTTGCAATTGACAGCTTATTTCTTCAGGAAGGTTATAGTCTACATATCATCACACTACGACTCACGGTGACAGAGCAGGAACCATAAACGAGGGTGAAGCCGCGAGGACAAGCTACAACTATATATAAACTTTAACTACTAAATATACTAAGATCAGGCTGCTTACCAGAATAGGAGACTTCAACGCACTGCCTCTGATGTCTTGCGATTGTGACGTTATGTGCTCCTTGTTTTGGCAACTGCGGGTGGAACTTGAAAAACGCAGCACAGGCGATCGCGTCATAGATAATACCTATAATAAAGGACACTGGCATTTATTAGCCATGTCTATAAATTACACAAGGGGAAGGAAGGCTGGGTCTTGAGCTTCAGAGGTAATAGTCGTTCCTCCATTATAAAACATTGCCCGTGAAACCCTGTCCAGTACCTAGATTTCACGTTATAGTCATCTTAATTAGAAACACACCGGTGTAATCTTCAAATAGCTGTAAACTACACATGGATAGACATTGGTAGGCAATAAAAAAGCGTCAGCCGTCATGCTTAAATCGTCTGACCTAGATTATTATCCATGTAAATACTTTATTATAGTAAAAGGCAGTCGTTGAAGCGGTATCGTATTTCATGGTAACATGCATAAATGTAACTCTTAGATAGAGAGAGTTATTTAGCACATACACATTTCGACATCATAAATCCTATTATTGAAACCAACAGCACAGACAGAAAGTAATTGATCGCTAGCTAATATATACATACTACAAGTTGCAGATATTTAAAACTGTTACATAATAAAAAGTTATAGTTGGTTTTTAAGATGAATGCGCACTCCATTAGTTGTTTCTTCATTATCTTCAAGCTGTTGAAAGGTCTATACACTAAATCATAAGCTTGGGCGTCGGTAAGCACGATAGAAACGGCTGCCCAACTCCAAGCTATGACCAGTATATAGATTTCATCCTCACGTATTCTTCATGAGAATTAAGCCAGTACATTAATTAAATAGCTGTAAACTACATACCATCTAACAATGACAGGCAAAAAAAGCGTCAGACATCATGCCAAAGTCGTCTCACTAAAGATTGTCATCGGCAAAATGCCTTGCACATAGTATATTCTAGTTAATTGCAGTTGAGGCAACGGCCCGTCTGGTAGTAAGCGGTAGACGGCCCACAAATACGTTACGTTACGTTTACGTTTACATCAGATTTGTCATTATTTTGTGGCTGGCCGTCTATCGGGCACCAACACTGCTGGCAAATGTTCCGGTTTCTCAAAGAACATGAGGACAGAAACAGGCTACTTTGACAACTACTTATTACTAGTACTTTGATAAAACTACACTTAAGAACATTGAGACAACCACCATCTTAATCTCACCGTGCTGAAAAACAACCGAAATGTTGGAGAAAGTGTAAAATTAAATCTAAATCTAAGTTGATTTTATAATTTAAATAGTTTAAATAGAAGTACCTAAACAGTAACTGGTCAAAGTGTTTAACAATAGTTGTTTAAACTTTAAATATTATGTAATAAAAGTGTTGTATAATAATAATAATTAAACAACGCGATAACATCCGTATAAAGTTGTTTAATTTCAATGTATAACTTTCGTAAGAAAATATTAGAGTAGTCTCAGTGCTCATCGTCGGCATAAAGAGATTGGTATACTGCCTGTGTCTAAAAGGCTGGTCATAAAATACTCGATATAATTAATATTGTAGGCGTATTAGCTCACTACGAGTATCACATACGAGCTAACGATGTTTTAATCCAGAGTGGCTGCGCTGTAACAGCGAAGGTAAAGGTTAAAGCCTATCTGTTGATACTATAACGCCTACTTATATACTTGTGGTAGTGCTGCTTATTGTGATACTATAAGAATAAGTTATTTGTCTAGGATCTTACGTGAGACGATCATAATATTCCAGGTGAGTTCTCCCCTAGTGAGAGTTGATCTTGCTGTACCTTGGGTCTTGCTACTATACTATACTTGTAACCATATTGTGAGCTCGAAGCAAACAGACGTGCCTACATTACAATTATTTTATTTACATGTTAAAATATATTCATTTAAATCTGTGACCTGGATTACACTTTATGCGACGTTTGATATAAATAACGATAGTATGTATAATATCTGAGTGACATCATGGATAATATTGAAAATAGTCCTTTTAATCGGAGTGCGAAAACATCACGCAGCCCTCCCAGCACTCCTCAACCGCAAGATCATGCCGCTGATCATACCGTGGAAGCCCTGACCAATAGTGACATTAAATTTTGGATGTCCTCAATTGAAAAATGCCTGAATGAGTAGTACATACGTACTATTGCTGCAGAGGGGAAGCTTAACTCTGACCAAAAATTTAAGATTAACACCTTAGCGAGGAAAATTGGAAGTGGGGTTTCCCAAATGGCAGTTCATTATCAGTCATTAAAACAAAATGCTATAATGATTAGCACCTCTTACGATACCTTAAAAAGAAACAAGAGCTGACGGTATGCTTGAATGACTTTAAAAATTCGATTAAGGAGACCATAGAGAAAAGCTGCACGAAACCAGTCGTAGAAAATGTGTCCTTTGCTGATATGGTGAAATCTAGCCAAAATATTCCATTGCGCCCTAAAAATTTTAGCTCTATCGCAATTTATCCGAGTGATAAATTAAAATCTAGTGACGACACAAAATCATTGGTGCAGAAGATTATATGTCCTGAGCAGATGAAATTGCATGTGAGGGGATTGCGTAAGACCAAGAACGGAGGCGTCATTATAAGCACTGAAACAAAGGACGATATTGAAAAGTTGAGAAAATCAGCCCAACTGAGTAGTGTCGGACTGAAGATGGAGGACACAATCAAAAGAAGACCAAGGATAATAATTTTAGGAGTACCATCCCTTACCACCCTTAGTGATAAAGAAGTTTACGATTGCATATATGAGCAAAATAAAGCTGACAAGCTTCCTAATCTAAGCCGTGAAACATTTTTGTCCTCTATAAAACTCAGCCACAAATCAGGAAAAAAGGAGGCACATACATGCAACTTTATTATAGAAGTTCCACCGAGCATAAGGAAGGCCCTTATCAATCAGGATCGGGTATTTATTAATTGGACATCTTGCCCAGTTCGTGACTTCACCCTTGTGACCAGGTGTTTCAAATGCCAACAGTACGGACATGCCGCAAAGACCTGCCGTGAGACCATCTACACGTGTGGACATTGCGGTGAACTAGGACACCAGGTCAGTGAATGCACTAAGAAGTCCGATTCACCGAAATGTGCAACATGCTTTCGTTTCAAGAAACCTAGCAGCCACAAAACAGGTGATCTCGAATGCTCGGCGAAGAAAATAGCTGAAACGAGGTATATAAATATCATAGATTTTAATGAGGGCGCCTAAGAGCGCCGCCTTTCTTATTTCTTATTTAGAGCTAACTTTTAAGGATATTTTTGATTAATTACTTTAGTTTTAAATCTATGGCAGAACACTTAATTAATGATATAGACAATAATCACATTTATGAATCGAAAGTGTGTGATACTGAAAATTGCAGACATTTCTTTTCCGATTATGACAACCCATTAACAGTACTAACCCAAAATATTCGTAGTGTATCTATTATTTTGATGGAAAATCTAGTTGCGCCTTAGATCTCGGTGAACCAATATAGGCCCCAGTCTCCCTGCAATGGAAGCTGGAAAATATTAAAAACGTGTTGAATAAAATACCTTAGGGCCATCCATAAATTACGTCACACGTTAAGTGCGAGTGTAGGGGCCGACGAAGTGTGACTTTGTGTGACAAGGTGAGGGCGGGGTCGTAAATTTCGAGACGGCACATTGCACATTGCTTTTCGCTAGGGATATGTGCCGCAAAAACTCGCGTTTAGTGGAATTTACGTACATATATAGGTGGTTGCGTGTAAGCATAGCCTAAAGTTTATCTTATTTAAAACTTGCAATTGACAGCTTATTTCTTCAGGAAGGTTATAGTCTACATATCATCACACTACGACTCACGGTGACAGAGCAGGAACCATAAACGAGGGTGAAGCCGCGAGGACAAGCTACAACTATATATAAACTTTAACTACTAAATATACTAAGATCAGGCTGCTTACCAGAATAGGAGACTTCAACGCACTGCCTCTGGTGTCTTGCGATTGTGACGTTATGTGCTCCTTGTTTTGGCAACTGCGGGTGGAACTTGAAAAACGCAGCACAGGCGATCGCGTCATAGATAATACCTATAATAAAGGATACTGGCATTTATTAGCCATGTCTATAAACTACACAAGGGGAAGGAAGGCTGGGTCTTGAGCTTCAGAGGTAATAGTCGTTCCTCCATTATCAAACATTGCCCGTGAAACCCTGTCCAGTACCTAGATTTCACGTTCTAGTCATCTTAATTAGAAACACACCGGTGTAATCTTCAAATAGCTGTAAACTACACATGGATAGACATTGGTAGGCAATAAAAAAGCGTCAGCCGTCATGCTTAAATCGTCTGACCTAGATTATTATCCATGTAAATACTTTATTATAGTAAAAGGCAGTCGTTGAAGCGGTATCGTATTTCATGGTAACATGCATAAATGTAACTCTTAGATAGAGAGAGTTATTTAGCACATACACATTTCGACATCATAAATCCTATTATTGAAACCAACAGCACAGACAGAAAGTAATTGATCGCTAGCTAATATATACATACTACAAGTTGCAGATATTTAAAACTGTTACATAATAAAAAGTTATAGTTGGTTTTTAAGATGAATGCGCACTCCATTAGTTGTTTCTTCATTATCTTCAAGCTGTTGAAAGGTCTATACACTAAATCATAAGCTTGGGCGTCGGTAAGCACGATAGAAACGGCTGCCCAACTCCAAGCTATGACCAGTATATAGATTTCATCCTCACGTATTCTTCATGAGAATTAAGCCAGTACATTAATTAAATAGCTGTAAACTACATACCATCTAACAATGACAGGCAAAAAAAGCGTCAGACATCATGCCAAAGTCGTCTCACTAAAGATTGTCATCGGCAAAATGCCTTGCACATAGTATATTCTAGTTAATTGCAGTTGAGGCAACGGCCCGTCTGGTAGTAAGCGGTAGACGGCCCACAAATACGTTACGTTACGTTTACGTTTACATCAGATTTGTCATTATTTTGTGGCTGGCCGTCTATCGGGCACCAACACTGCTGGCAAATGTTCCGGTTTCTCAAAGAACATGAGGACAGAAACAGGCTACTTTGACAACTACTTATTACTAGTACTTTGATAAAACTACACTTAAGAACATTGAGACAACCACCATCTTAATCTCACCGTGCTGAAAAACAACCGAAATGTTGGAGAAAGTGTAAAATTAAATCTAAATCTAAGTTGATTTTATAATTTAAATAGTTTAAATAGAAGTACCTAAACAGTAACTGGTCAAAGTGTTTAACAATAGTTGTTTAAACTTTAAATATTATGTAATAAAAGTGTTGTATAATAATAATAATTAAACAACGCGATAACATCCGTATAAAGTTGTTTAATTTCAATGTATAACTTTCGTAAGAAAATATTAGAGTAGTCTCAGTGCTCATCGTCGGCATAAAGAGATTGGTATACTGCCTGTGTCTAAAAGGCTGGTCATAAAATACTCGATATAATTAATATTGTAGGCGTATTAGCTCACTACGAGTATCACATACGAGCTAACGATGTTTTAATCCAGAGTGGCTGCGCTGTAACAGCGAAGGTAAAGGTTAAAGCCTATCTGTTGATACTATAACGCCTACTTATATACTTGTGGTAGTGCTGCTTATTGTGATACTATAAGAATAAGTTATTTGTCTAGGATCTTACGTGAGACGATCATAATATTCCAGGTGAGTTCTCCCCTAGTGAGAGTTGGTCTTGCTGAACCCTGGGTCTTGCTACTCCCACTTTGATGGGAAATCTAGTTGCGCCTTAGATCTCGGTGAACCAATATAGGCCCCAGTCTCCCTGCAATGGAAGCTGGAAAATATTAAAAACGTGTTGAATAAAATACCTTAGGGCCATCCATAAATTACGTCACACGTTAAGTGCGAGTGTAGGGGCCGACGAAGTGTGACTTTGTGTGACAAGGTGAGGGCGGGGTCGTAAATTTCGAGACGGCACATTGCACATTGCTTTTCGCTAGGGATATGTGCCGCAAAAACTCGCGTTTAGTGGAATTTACGTACATATATAGGTGGTTGCGTGTAAGCATAGCCTAAAGTTTATCTTATTTAAAACTTGCAATTGACAGCTTATTTCTTCAGGAAGGTTATAGTCTACATATCATCACACTACGACTCACGGTGACAGAGCAGGAACCATAAACGAGGGTGAAGCCGCGAGGACAAGCTACAACTATATATAAACTTTAACTACTAAATATACTAAGATCAGGCTGCTTACCAGAATAGGAGACTTCAACGCACTGCCTCTGGTGTCTTGCGATTGTGACGTTATGTGCTCCTTGTTTTGGCAACTGCGGGTGGAACTTGAAAAACGCAGCACAGGCGATCGCGTCATAGATAATACCTATAATAAAGGATACTGGCATTTATTAGCCATGTCTATAAACTACACAAGGGGAAGGAAGGCTGGGTCTTGAGCTTCAGAGGTAATAGTCGTTCCTCCATTATCAAACATTGCCCGTGAAACCCTGTCCAGTACCTAGATTTCACGTTCTAGTCATCTTAATTAGAAACACACCGGTGTAATCTTCAAATAGCTGTAAACTACACATGGATAGACATTGGTAGGCAATAAAAAAGCGTCAGCCGTCATGCTTAAATCGTCTGACCTAGATTATTATCCATGTAAATACTTTATTATAGTAAAAGGCAGTCGTTGAAGCGGTATCGTATTTCATGGTAACATGCATAAATGTAACTCTTAGATAGAGAGAGTTATTTAGCACATACACATTTCGACATCATAAATCCTATTATTGAAACCAACAGCACAGACAGAAAGTAATTGATCGCTAGCTAATATATACATACTACAAGTTGCAGATATTTAAAACTGTTACATAATAAAAAGTTATAGTTGGTTTTTAAGATGAATGCGCACTCCATTAGTTGTTTCTTCATTATCTTCAAGCTGTTGAAAGGTCTATACACTAAATCATAAGCTTGGGCGTCGGTAAGCACGATAGAAACGGCTGCCCAACTCCAAGCTATGACCAGTATATAGATTTCATCCTCACGTATTCTTCATGAGAATTAAGCCAGTACATTAATTAAATAGCTGTAAACTACATACCATCTAACAATGACAGGCAAAAAAAGCGTCAGACATCATGCCAAAGTCGTCTCACTAAAGATTGTCATCGGCAAAATGCCTTGCACATAGTATATTCTAGTTAATTGCAGTTGAGGCAACGGCCCGTCTGGTAGTAAGCGGTAGACGGCCCACAAATACGTTACGTTACGTTTACGTTTACATCAGATTTGTCATTATTTTGTGGCTGGCCGTCTATCGGGCACCAACACTGCTGGCAAATGTTCCGGTTTCTCAAAGAACATGAGGACAGAAACAGGCTACTTTGACAACTACTTATTACTAGTACTTTGATAAAACTACACTTAAGAACATTGAGACAACCACCATCTTAATCTCACCGTGCTGAAAAACAACCGAAATGTTGGAGAAAGTGTAAAATTAAATCTAAATCTAAGTTGATTTTATAATTTAAATAGTTTAAATAGAAGTACCTAAACAGTAACTGGTCAAAGTGTTTAACAATAGTTGTTTAAACTTTAAATATTATGTAATAAAAGTGTTGTATAATAATAATAATTAAACAACGCGATAACATCCGTATAAAGTTGTTTAATTTCAATGTATAACTTTCGTAAGAAAATATTAGAGTAGTCTCAGTGCTCATCGTCGGCATAAAGAGATTGGTATACTGCCTGTGTCTAAAAGGCTGGTCATAAAATACTCGATATAATTAATATTGTAGGCGTATTAGCTCACTACGAGTATCACATACGAGCTAACGATGTTTTAATCCAGAGTGGCTGCGCTGTAACAGCGAAGGTAAAGGTTAAAGCCTATCTGTTGATACTATAACGCCTACTTATATACTTGTGGTAGTGCTGCTTATTGTGATACTATAAGAATAAGTTATTTGTCTAGGATCTTACGTGAGACGATCATAATATTCCAGGTGAGTTCTCCCCTAGTGAGAGTTGATCTTGCTGTACCTTGGGTCTTGCTACTATACTATACTTGTAACCATATTGTGAGCTCGAAGCAAACAGACGTGCCTACATTACAATTATTTTATTTACATGTTAAAATATATTCATTTAAATCTGTGACCTGGATTACACTTTATGCGACGTTTGATATAAATAACGATAGTATGTATAATATCTGAGTGACATCATGGATAATATTGAAAATAGTCCTTTTAATCGGAGTGCGAAAACATCACGCAGCCCTCCCAGCACTCCTCAACCGCAAGATCATGCCGCTGATCATACCGTGGAAGCCCTGACCAATAGTGACATTAAATTTTGGATGTCCTCAATTGAAAAATGCCTGAATGAGTAGTACATACGTACTATTGCTGCAGAGGGGAAGCTTAACTCTGACCAAAAATTTAAGATTAACACCTTAGCGAGGAAAATTGGAAGTGGGGTTTCCCAAATGGCAGTTCATTATCAGTCATTAAAACAAAATGCTATAATGATTAGCACCTCTTACGATACCTTAAAAAGAAACAAGAGCTGACGGTATGCTTGAATGACTTTAAAAATTCGATTAAGGAGACCATAGAGAAAAGCTGCACGAAACCAGTCGTAGAAAATGTGTCCTTTGCTGATATGGTGAAATCTAGCCAAAATATTCCATTGCGCCCTAAAAATTTTAGCTCTATCGCAATTTATCCGAGTGATAAATTAAAATCTAGTGACGACACAAAATCATTGGTGCAGAAGATTATATGTCCTGAGCAGATGAAATTGCATGTGAGGGGATTGCGTAAGACCAAGAACGGAGGCGTCATTATAAGCACTGAAACAAAGGACGATATTGAAAAGTTGAGAAAATCAGCCCAACTGAGTAGTGTCGGACTGAAGATGGAGGACACAATCAAAAGAAGACCAAGGATAATAATTTTAGGAGTACCATCCCTTACCACCCTTAGTGATAAAGAAGTTTACGATTGCATATATGAGCAAAATAAAGCTGACAAGCTTCCTAATCTAAGCCGTGAAACATTTTTGTCCTCTATAAAACTCAGCCACAAATCAGGAAAAAAGGAGGCACATACATGCAACTTTATTATAGAAGTTCCACCGAGCATAAGGAAGGCCCTTATCAATCAGGATCGGGTATTTATTAATTGGACATCTTGCCCAGTTCGTGACTTCACCCTTGTGACCAGGTGTTTCAAATGCCAACAGTACGGACATGCCGCAAAGACCTGCCGTGAGACCATCTACACGTGTGGACATTGCGGTGAACTAGGACACCAGGTCAGTGAATGCACTAAGAAGTCCGATTCACCGAAATGTGCAACATGCTTTCGTTTCAAGAAACCTAGCAGCCACAAAACAGGTGATCTCGAATGCTCGGCGAAGAAAATAGCTGAAACGAGGTATATAAATATCATAGATTTTAATGAGGGCGCCTAAGAGCGCCGCCTTTCTTATTTCTTATTTAGAGCTAACTTTTAAGGATATTTTTGATTAATTACTTTAGTTTTAAATCTATGGCAGAACACTTAATTAATGATATAGACAATAATCACATTTATGAATCGAAAGTGTGTGATACTGAAAATTGCAGACATTTCTTTTCCGATTATGACAACCCATTAACAGTACTAACCCAAAATATTCGTAGTGTATCTATTATTTTGATGGAAAATCTAGTTGCGCCTTAGATCTCGGTGAACCAATATAGGCCCCAGTCTCCCTGCAATGGAAGCTGGAAAATATTAAAAACGTGTTGAATAAAATACCTTAGGGCCATCCATAAATTACGTCACACGTTAAGTGCGAGTGTAGGGGCCGACGAAGTGTGACTTTGTGTGACAAGGTGAGGGCGGGGTCGTAAATTTCGAGACGGCACATTGCACATTGCTTTTCGCTAGGGATATGTGCCGCAAAAACTCGCGTTTAGTGGAATTTACGTACATATATAGGTGGTTGCGTGTAAGCATAGCCTAAAGTTTATCTTATTTAAAACTTGCAATTGACAGCTTATTTCTTCAGGAAGGTTATAGTCTACATATCATCACACTACGACTCACGGTGACAGAGCAGGAACCATAAACGAGGGTGAAGCCGCGAGGACAAGCTACAACTATATATAAACTTTAACTACTAAATATACTAAGATCAGGCTGCTTACCAGAATAGGAGACTTCAACGCACTGCCTCTGGTGTCTTGCGATTGTGACGTTATGTGCTCCTTGTTTTGGCAACTGCGGGTGGAACTTGAAAAACGCAGCACAGGCGATCGCGTCATAGATAATACCTATAATAAAGGATACTGGCATTTATTAGCCATGTCTATAAACTACACAAGGGGAAGGAAGGCTGGGTCTTGAGCTTCAGAGGTAATAGTCGTTCCTCCATTATCAAACATTGCCCGTGAAACCCTGTCCAGTACCTAGATTTCACGTTCTAGTCATCTTAATTAGAAACACACCGGTGTAATCTTCAAATAGCTGTAAACTACACATGGATAGACATTGGTAGGCAATAAAAAAGCGTCAGCCGTCATGCTTAAATCGTCTGACCTAGATTATTATCCATGTAAATACTTTATTATAGTAAAAGGCAGTCGTTGAAGCGGTATCGTATTTCATGGTAACATGCATAAATGTAACTCTTAGATAGAGAGAGTTATTTAGCACATACACATTTCGACATCATAAATCCTATTATTGAAACCAACAGCACAGACAGAAAGTAATTGATCGCTAGCTAATATATACATACTACAAGTTGCAGATATTTAAAACTGTTACATAATAAAAAGTTATAGTTGGTTTTTAAGATGAATGCGCACTCCATTAGTTGTTTCTTCATTATCTTCAATCTGTTGAAAGGTCTATACACTAAATCATAAGCTTGGGAGTCGGTAAGCACGATAGAAACGGCTGCCCAACTCCAAGCTATGACCAGTATATAGATTTCATCCTCACGTATTCTTCATGAGAATTAAACCAGTACATTAATTAAATAGCTGTGAACTACATACCATCTAACAATGACAGGCAAAAAAAAAAAGCGTCAGACATCATGCCAAAGTCGTCTCACTAAAGATTGTCATCGGCAAAATGCCTTGCACATAGTATATTCTAGTTAATTGCAGTTGAGGCAACGGCCCGTCTGGTAGTAAGCGGTAGACGGCCCACAAATACGTTACGTGACGTTTACGTTTACATCAGATTTGTCATTATTTTGTGGCTGGCCGTTTATCGGGCACCAACACTGCTGAAAAATGTTCCGGTTTCTCATAGAACATGAGGATAGAAACAGGCTACTTTGGCAACTACTTATTACTAGTACTTTGATAAAACTACACTTAAGAACATTGAGACAACCACCATCTTAATCTCACCGTGCTGAAAAACAACCGAAATGTTGGAGAAAGTGTAAAATTAAATCTAAATCTAAGTTGATTTTATAATTTAAATAGAAGTATCTAAACAGTAACTGGTCAAAGTGTTTAACAATAGTTGTTTAAACTTTAAACATTATGTAATAAAAGTGTTGTATAATAATAATAATTAAACAACGCGATAACATCCGTATAAAGTTGTTTAATTTCAATGTATAACATTCGTAAGAAAATATTAGAGTAGTCTCAGTGCTCATCGTCGGAATAAAGAGATTGGTATACTGCCTGTGTCTAAAAGGCTGGTCATAAAATGCTCGATATAATTAATATTGTAGGCGTATTAGCTCACTACGAGTATCACATACGAGCTAACGATGTTTTAATCCAGAGTGGCTGCGCTGTAACAGCGAAGGTAAAGGTTAAAGCCTATCTGTTGATACTATGACGCCTACTTATATACTTGTGGTAGTGCTGCTTATTGTGATACTATAAGAATAAGTTATTTGTCTAGGATCTTACGTGAGACGGTCATAATATTCCAGGTGAGTTCTCCCCTAGTGAGAGTTGGTCTTGCTGAACCCTGGGTCTTGCTACTCCCACTTTGATGGGAAATCTAGTTGCGCCTTAGATCTCGGTGAACCAATATAGGCCCCAGTCTCCCTGCAATGGAAGCTGGAAAATATTAAAAACGTGTTGAATAAAATACCTTAGGGCCATCCATAAATTACGTCACACGTTAAGTGCGAGTGTAGGGGCCGACGAAGTGTGACTTTGTGTGACAAGGTGAGGGCGGGGTCGTAAATTTCGAGACGGCACATTGCACATTGCTTTTCGCTAGGGATATGTGCCGCAAAAACTCGCGTTTAGTGGAATTTACGTACATATATAGGTGGTTGCGTGTAAGCATAGCCTAAAGTTTATCTTATTTAAAACTTGCAATTGACAGCTTATTTCTTCAGGAAGGTTATAGTCTACATATCATCACACTACGACTCACGGTGACAGAGCAGGAACCATAAACGAGGGTGAAGCCGCGAGGACAAGCTACAACTATATATAAACTTTAACTACTAAATATACTAAGATCAGGCTGCTTACCAGAATAGGAGACTTCAACGCACTGCCTCTGATGTCTTGCGATTGTGACGTTATGTGCTCCTTGTTTTGGCAACTGCGGGTGGAACTTGAAAAACGCAGCACAGGCGATCGCGTCATAGATAATACCTATAATAAAGGACACTGGCATTTATTAGCCATGTCTATAAATTACACAAGGGGAAGGAAGGCTGGGTCTTGAGCTTCAGAGGTAATAGTCGTTCCTCCATTATAAAACATTGCCCGTGAAACCCTGTCCAGTACCTAGATTTCACGTTATAGTCATCTTAATTAGAAACACACCGGTGTAATCTTCAAATAGCTGTAAACTACACATGGATAGACATTGGTAGGCAATAAAAAAGCGTCAGCCGTCATGCTTAAATCGTCTGACCTAGATTATTATCCATGTAAATACTTTATTATAGTAAAAGGCAGTCGTTGAAGCGGTATCGTATTTCATGGTAACATGCATAAATGTAACTCTTAGATAGAGAGAGTTATTTAGCACATACACATTTCGACATCATAAATCCTATTATTGAAACCAACAGCACAGACAGAAAGTAATTGATCGCTAGCTAATATATACATACTACAAGTTGCAGATATTTAAAACTGTTACATAATAAAAAGTTATAGTTGGTTTTTAAGATGAATGCGCACTCCATTAGTTGTTTCTTCATTATCTTCAAGCTGTTGAAAGGTCTATACACTAAATCATAAGCTTGGGCGTCGGTAAGCACGATAGAAACGGCTGCCCAACTCCAAGCTATGACCAGTATATAGATTTCATCCTCACGTATTCTTCATGAGAATTAAGCCAGTACATTAATTAAATAGCTGTAAACTACATACCATCTAACAATGACAGGCAAAAAAAAGCGTCAGACATCATGCCAAAGTCGTCTCACTAAAGATTGTCATCGGCAAAATGCCTTGCACATAGTATATTCTAGTTAATTGCAGTTGAGGCAACGGCCCGTCTGGTAGTAAGCGGTAGACGGCCCACAAATACGTTACGTTACGTTTACGTTTACATCAGATTTGTCATTATTTTGTGGCTGGCCGTCTATCGGGCACCAACACTGCTGGCAAATGTTCCGGTTTCTCAAAGAACATGAGGACAGAAACAGGCTACTTTGACAACTACTTATTACTAGTACTTTGATAAAACTACACTTAAGAACATTGAGACAACCACCATCTTAATCTCACCGTGCTGAAAAACAACCGAAATGTTGGAGAAAGTGTAAAATTAAATCTAAATCTAAGTTGATTTTATAATTTAAATAGTTTAAATAGAAGTACCTAAACAGTAACTGGTCAAAGTGTTTAACAATAGTTGTTTAAACTTTAAATATTATGTAATAAAAGTGTTGTATAATAATAATAATTAAACAACGCGATAACATCCGTATAAAGTTGTTTAATTTCAATGTATAACTTTCGTAAGAAAATATTAGAGTAGTCTCAGTGCTCATCGTCGGCATAAAGAGATTGGTATACTGCCTGTGTCTAAAAGGCTGGTCATAAAATACTCGATATAATTAATATTGTAGGCGTATTAGCTCACTACGAGTATCACATACGAGCTAACGATGTTTTAATCCAGAGTGGCTGCGCTGTAACAGCGAAGGTAAAGGTTAAAGCCTATCTGTTGATACTATAACGCCTACTTATATACTTGTGGTAGTGCTGCTTATTGTGATACTATAAGAATAAGTTATTTGTCTAGGATCTTACGTGAGACGGTCATAATATTCCAGGTGAGTTCTCCCCTAGTGAGAGTTGATCTTGCTGAACCCTGGGTCTTGCTACTCCCACTTTGATGGGAAATCTAGTTGCGCCTTAGATCTCGGTGAACCAATATAGGCCCCAGTCTCCCTGCAATGGAAGCTGGAAAATATTAAAAACGTGTTGAATAAAATACCTTAGGGCCATCCATAAATTACGTCACACGTTAAGTGCGAGTGTAGGGGCCGACGAAGTGTGACTTTGTGTGACAAGGTGAGGGCGGGGTCGTAAATTTCGAGACGGCACATTGCACATTGCTTTTCGCTAGGGATATGTGCCGCAAAAACTCGCGTTTAGTGGAATTTACGTACATATATAGGTGGTTGCGTGTAAGCATAGCCTAAAGTTTATCTTATTTAAAACTTGCAATTGACAGCTTATTTCTTCAGGAAGGTTATAGTCTACATATCATCACACTACGACTCACGGTGACAGAGCAGGAACCCTAAACGAGGGTGAAGCCGCGAGGACAAGCTACAACTATATATAAACTTTAACTACTAAATATACTAAGATCAGGCTGCTTACCAGAATAGGAGACTTCAACGCACTGCCTCTGATGTCTTGCGATTGTGACGTTATGTGCTCCTTGTTTTGGCAACTGCGGGTGGAACTTGAAAAACGCAGCACAGGCGATCGCGTCATAGATAATACCTATAATAAAGGACACTGGCATTTATTAGCCATGTCTATAAATTACACAAGGGGAAGGAAGGCTGGGTCTTGAGCTTCAGAGGTAATAGTCGTTCCTCCATTATAAAACATTGCCCGTGAAACCCTGTCCAGTACCTAGATTTCACGTTATAGTCATCTTAATTAGAAACACACCGGTGTAATCTTCAAATAGCTGTAAACTACACATGGATAGACATTGGTAGGCAATAAAAAAGCGTCAGCCGTCATGCTTAAATCGTCTGACCTAGATTATTATCCATGTAAATACTTTATTATGGTAAAAGGCAGTCGTTGAAGCGGTATCGTATTTCATGGTAATATGCATAAATGTTGGAGAAAGTGTAAAATTAAATCTAAATCTAAGTTGATTTTATAATTTAAATAGTTTAAATAGAAGTACCTAAACAGTAACTGGTCAAAGTGTTTAACAATAGTTGTTTAAACTTTAAACATTATGTAATAAAAGTGTTGTATAATAATAATAATTAAACAACGCGATAACATCCGTATAAAGTTGTTTAATTTCAATGTATAACATTCGTAAGAAAATATTAGAGTAGTCTCAGTGCTCATCGTCGGAATAAAGAGATTGGTATACTGCCTGTGTCTAAAAGGCTGGTCATAAAATGCTCGATATAATTAATATTGTAGGCGTATTAGCTCACTACGAGTATCACATACGAGCTAACGATGTTTTAATCCAGAGTGGCTGCGCTGTAACAGCGAAGGTAAAGGTTAAAGCCTATCTGTTGATACTATGACGCCTACTTATATACTTGTGGTAGTGCTGCTTATTGTGATACTATAAGAATAAGTTATTTGTCTAGGATCTTACGTGAGACGGTCATAATATTCCAGGTGAGTTCTCCCCTAGTGAGAGTTGGTCTTGCTGAACCCTGGGTCTTGCTACTCCCACTTTGATGGGAAATCTAGTTGCGCCTTAGATCTCGGTGAACCAATATAGGCCCCAGTCTCCCTGCAATGGAAGCTGGAAAATATTAAAAACGTGTTGAATAAAATACCTTAGGGCCATCCATAAATTACGTCACACGTTAAGTGCGAGTGTAGGGGCCGACGAAGTGTGACTTTGTGTGACAAGGTGAGGGCGGGGTCGTAAATTTCGAGACGGCACATTGCACATTGCTTTTCGCTAGGGATATGTGCCGCAAAAACTCGCGTTTAGTGGAATTTACGTACATATATAGGTGGTTGCGTGTAAGCATAGCCTAAAGTTTATCTTATTTAAAACTTGCAATTGACAGCTTATTTCTTCAGGAAGGTTATAGTCTACATATCATCACACTACGACTCACGGTGACAGAGCAGGAACCCTAAACGAGGGTGAAGCCGCGAGGACAAGCTACAACTATATATAAACTTTAACTACTAAATATACTAAGATCAGGCTGCTTACCAGAATAGGAGACTTCAACGCACTGCCTCTGATGTCTTGCGATTGTGACGTTATGTGCTCCTTGTTTTGGCAACTGCGGGTGGAACTTGAAAAACGCAGCACAGGCGATCGCGTCATAGATAATACCTATAATAAAGGACACTGGCATTTATTAGCCATGTCTATAAATTACACAAGGGGAAGGAAGGCTGGGTCTTGAGCTTCAGAGGTAATAGTCGTTCCTCCATTATAAAACATTGCCCGTGAAACCCTGTCCAGTACCTAGATTTCACGTTATAGTCATCTTAATTAGAAACACACCGGTGTAATCTTCAAATAGCTGTAAACTACACATGGATAGACATTGGTAGGCAATAAAAAAGCGTCAGCCGTCATGCTTAAATCGTCTGACCTAGATTATTATCCATGTAAATACTTTATTATGGTAAAAGGCAGTCGTTGAAGCGGTATCGTATTTCATGGTAATATGCATAAATGTTGGAGAAAGTGTAAAATTAAATCTAAATCTAAGTTGATTTTATAATTTAAATAGTTTAAATAGAAGTACCTAAACAGTAACTGGTCAAAGTGTTTAACAATAGTTGTTTAAACTTTAAACATTATGTAATAAAAGTGTTGTATAATAATAATAATTAAACAACGCGATAACATCCGTATAAAGTTGTTTAATTTCAATGTATAACATTCGTAAGAAAATATTAGAGTAGTCTCAGTGCTCATCGTCGGAATAAAGAGATTGGTATACTGCCTGTGTCTAAAAGGCTGGTCATAAAATGCTCGATATAATTAATATTGTAGGCGTATTAGCTCACTACGAGTATCACATACGAGCTAACGATGTTTTAATCCAGAGTGGCTGCGCTGTAACAGCGAAGGTACAGGTTAAAGCCTATCTGTTGATACTATGACGCCTACTTATATACTTGTGGTAGTGCTGCTTATTGTGATACTATAAGAATAAGTTATTTGTCTAGGATCTTACGTGAGACGGTCATAATATTCCAGGTGAGTTCTCCCCTAGTGAGAGTTGGTCTTGCTGAACCCTGGGTCTTGCTACTCCCACTTTGATGGGAAATCTAGTTGCGCCTTAGATCTCGGTGAACCAATATAGGCCCCAGTCTCCCTGCAATGGAAGCTGGAAAATATTAAAAACGTGTTGAATAAAATACCTTAGGGCCATCCATAAATTACGTCACACGTTAAGTGCGAGTGTAGGGGCCGACGAAGTGTGACTTTGTGTGACAAGGTGAGGGCGGGGTCGTAAATTTCGAGACGGCACATTGCACATTGCTTTTCGCTAGGGATATGTGCCGCAAAAACTCGCGTTTAGTGGAATTTACGTACATATATAGGTGGTTGCGTGTAAGCATAGCCTAAAGTTTATCTTATTTAAAACTTGCAATTGACAGCTTATTTCTTCAGGAAGGTTATAGTCTACATATCATCACACTACGACTCACGGTGACAGAGCAGGAACCATAAACGAGGGTGAAGCCGCGAGGACAAGCTACAACTATATATAAACTTTAACTACTAAATATACTAAGATCAGGCTGCTTACCAGAATAGGAGACTTCAACGCACTGCCTCTGATGTCTTGCGATTGTGACGTTATGTGCTCCTTGTTTTGGCAACTGCGGGTGGAACTTGAAAAACGCAGCACAGGCGATCGCGTCATAGATAATACCTATAATAAAGGACACTGGCATTTATTAGCCATGTCTATAAATTACACAAGGGGAAGGAAGGCTGGGTCTTGAGCTTCAGAGGTAATAGTCGTTCCTCCATTATAAAACATTGCCCGTGAAACCCTGTCCAGTACCTAGATTTCACGTTATAGTCATCTTAATTAGAAACACACCGGTGTAATCTTCAAATAGCTGTAAACTACACATGGATAGACATTGGTAGGCAATAAAAAAGCGTCAGCCGTCATGCTTAAATCGTCTGACCTAGATTATTATCCATGTAAATACTTTATTATAGTAAAAGGCAGTCGTTGAAGCGGTATCGTATTTCATGGTAACATGCATAAATGTAACTCTTAGATAGAGAGAGTTATTTAGCACATACACATTTCGACATCATAAATCCTATTATTGAAACCAACAGCACAGACAGAAAGTAATTGATCGCTAGCTAATATATACATACTACAAGTTGCAGATATTTAAAACTGTTACATAATAAAAAGTTATAGTTGGTTTTTAAGATGAATGCGCACTCCATTAGTTGTTTCTTCATTATCTTCAAGCTGTTGAAAGGTCTATACACTAAATCATAAGCTTGGGCGTCGGTAAGCACGATAGAAACGGCTGCCCAACTCCAAGCTATGACCAGTATATAGATTTCATCCTCACGTATTCTTCATGAGAATTAAGCCAGTACATTAATTAAATAGCTGTAAACTACATACCATCTAACAATGACAGGCAAAAAAAAGCGTCAGACATCATGCCAAAGTCGTCTCACTAAAGATTGTCATCGGCAAAATGCCTTGCACATAGTATATTCTAGTTAATTGCAGTTG
This sequence comes from Catocala nupta, assembly GCA_963675205.1. Classification (NCBI taxonomy): domain Eukaryota; kingdom Metazoa; phylum Arthropoda; class Insecta; order Lepidoptera; family Erebidae; genus Catocala; species Catocala nupta. Next base: position 39,449,562 of record OY776078.1, read on the forward strand.
AGGCAACGGCCCGTCTGGTAGTAAGCGGTAGACGGCCCACAAATACGTTACGTTACGTTTACGTTTACATCAGATTTGTCATTATTTTGTGGCTGGCCGTCTATCGGGCACCAACACTGCTGGCAAATGTTCCGGTTTCTCAAAGAACATGAGGACAGAAACAGGCTACTTTGACAACTACTTATTACTAGTACTTTGATAAAACTACACTTAAGAACATTGAGACAACCACCATCTTAATCTCACCGTGCTGAAAAACAACCGAAATGTTGGAGAAAGTGTAAAATTAAATCTAAATCTAAGTTGATTTTATAATTTAAATAGAAGTACCTAAACAGTAACTGGTCAAAGTGTTTAACAATAGTTGTTTAAACTTTAAATATTATGTAATAAAAGTGTTGTATAATAATAATAATTAAACAACGCGATAACATCCGTATAAAGTTGTTTAATTTCAATGTATAACTTTCGTAAGAAAATATTAGAGTAGTCTCAGTGCTCATCGTCGGCATAAAGAGATTGGTATACTGCCTGTGTCTAAAAGGCTGGTCATAAAATACTCGATATAATTAATATTGTAGGCGTATTAGCTCACTACGAGTATCACATACGAGCTAACGATGTTTTAATCCAGAGTGGCTGCGCTGTAACAGCGAAGGTAAAGGTTAAAGCCTATCTGTTGATACTATAACGCCTACTTATATACTTGTGGTAGTGCTGCTTATTGTGATACTATAAGAATAAGTTATTTGTCTAGGATCTTACGTGAGACGGTCATAATATTCCAGGTGAGTTCTCCCCTAGTGAGAGTTGATCTTGCTGAACCCTGGGTCTTGCTACTCCCACTTTGATGGGAAATCTAGTTGCGCCTTAGATCTCGGTGAACCAATATAGGCCCCAGTCTCCCTGCAATGGAAGCTGGAAAATATTAAAAACGTGTTGAATAAAATACCTTAGGGCCATCCATAAATTACGTCACACGTTAAGTGCGAGTGTAGGGGCCGACGAAGTGTGACTTTGTGTGACAAGGTGAGGGCGGGGTCGTAAATTTCGAGACGGCACATTGCACATTGCTTTTCGCTAGGGATATGTGCCGCAAAAACTCGCGTTTAGTGGAATTTACGTACATATATAGGTGGTTGCGTGTAAGCATAGCCTAAAGTTTATCTTATTTAAAACTTGCAATTGACAGCTTATTTCTTCAGGAAGGTTATAGTCTACATATCATCACACTACGACTCACGGTGACAGAGCAGGAACCCTAAACGAGGGTGAAGCCGCGAGGACAAGCTACAACTATATATAAACTTTAACTACTAAATATACTAAGATCAGGCTGCTTACCAGAATAGGAGACTTCAACGCACTGCCTCTGATGTCTTGCGATTGTGACGTTATGTGCTCCTTGTTTTGGCAACTGCGGGTGGAACTTGAAAAACGCAGCACAGGCGATCGCGTCATAGATAATACCTATAATAAAGGATACTGGCATTTATTAGCCATGTCTATAAATTACACAAGGGGAAGGAAGGCTGGGTCTTGAGCTTCAGAGGTAATAGTTGTTCCTCCATTATAAAACATTGCCCGTGAAACCCTGTCCAGTACCTAGATTTCACGTTCTAGTCATCTTAATTAGAAACACACCGGTGTAATCTTCAAATAGCTGTAAACTACACATGGATAGACATTGGTAGGCAATAAAAAAGCGTCAGCCGTCATGCTTAAATCGTCTGACCTAGATTATTATCCATGTAAATACTTTATTATGGTAAAAGGCAGTCGTTGAAGCGGTATCGTATTTCATGGTAATATGCATAAATGTTGGAGAAAGTGTAAAATTAAATCTAAATCTAAGTTGATTTTATAATTTAAATAGTTTAAATAGAAGTACCTAAACAGTAACTGGTCAAAGTGTTTAACAATAGTTGTTTAAACTTTAAACATTATGTAATAAAAGTGTTGTATAATAATAATAATTAAACAACGCGATAACATCCGTATAAAGTTGTTTAATTTCAATGTATAACATTCGTAAGAAAATATTAGAGTAGTCTCAGTGCTCATCGTCGGAATAAAGAGATTGGTATACTGCCTGTGTCTAAAAGGCTGGTCATAAAATGCTCGATATAATTAATATTGTAGGCGTATTAGCTCACTACGAGTATCACATACGAGCTAACGATGTTTTAATCCAGAGTGGCTGCGCTGTAACAGCGAAGGTAAAGGTTAAAGCCTATCTGTTGATACTATGACGCCTACTTATATACTTGTGGTAGTGCTGCTTATTGTGATACTATAAGAATAAGTTATTTGTCTAGGATCTTACGTGAGACGGTCATAATATTCCAGGTGAGTTCTCCCCTAGTGAGAGTTGGTCTTGCTGAACCCTGGGTCTTGCTACTCCCACTTTGATGGGAAATCTAGTTGCGCCTTAGATCTCGGTGAACCAATATAGGCCCCAGTCTCCCTGCAATGGAAGCTGGAAAATATTAAAAACGTGTTGAATAAAATACCTTAGGGCCATCCATAAATTACGTCACACGTTAAGTGCGAGTGTAGGGGCCGACGAAGTGTGACTTTGTGTGACAAGGTGAGGGCGGGGTCGTAAATTTCGAGACGGCACATTGCACATTGCTTTTCGCTAGGGATATGTGAGTTCTCCCCTAGTGAGAGTTGATCTTGCTGAACCCTGGGTCTTGCTACTCCCACTTTGATGGGAAATCTAGTTGCGCCTTAGATCTCGGTGAACCAATATAGGCCCCAGTCTCCCTGCAATGGAAGCTGGAAAATATTAAAAACGTGTTGAATAAAATACCTTAGGGCCATCCATAAATTACGTCACACGTTAAGTGCGAGTGTAGGGGCCGACGAAGTGTGACTTTGTGTGACAAGGTGAGGGCGGGGTCGTAAATTTCGAGACGGCACATTGCACATTGCTTTTCGCTAGGGATATGTGCCGCAAAAACTCGCGTTTAGTGGAATTTACGTACATATATAGGTGGTTGCGTGTAAGCATAGCCTAAAGTTTATCTTATTTAAAACTTGCAATTGACAGCTTATTTCTTCAGGAAGGTTATAGTCTACATATCATCACACTACGACTCACGGTGACAGAGCAGGAACCCTAAACGAGGGTGAAGCCGCGAGGACAAGCTACAACTATATATAAACTTTAACTACTAAATATACTAAGATCAGGCTGCTTACCAGAATAGGAGACTTCAACGCACTGCCTCTGATGTCTTGCGATTGTGACGTTATGTGCTCCTTGTTTTGGCAACTGCGGGTGGAACTTGAAAAACGCAGCACAGGCGATCGCGTCATAGATAATACCTATAATAAAGGATACTGGCATTTATTAGCCATGTCTATAAATTACACAAGGGGAAGGAAGGCTGGGTCTTGAGCTTCAGAGGTAATAGTTGTTCCTCCATTATAAAACATTGCCCGTGAAACCCTGTCCAGTACCTAGATTTCACGTTCTAGTCATCTTAATTAGAAACACACCGGTGTAATCTTCAAATAGCTGTAAACTACACATGGATAGACATTGGTAGGCAATAAAAAAGCGTCAGCCGTCATGCTTAAATCGTCTGACCTAGATTATTATCCATGTAAATACTTTATTATAGTAAAAGGCAGTCGTTGAAGCGGTATCGTATTTCATGGTACCATGCATAAATGTAACTCTTAGATAGAGAGAGTTATTTAGCACATACACATTTCGACATCATAAATCCTATTATTGAAACCAACAGCACAGACAGAAAGTAATTGATCGCTAGCTAATATATACATACTACAAGTTGCAGATATTTAAAACTGTTACATAATAAAAAGTTATAGTTGGTTTTTAAGATGAATGCGCACTCCATTAGTTGTTTCTTCATTATCTTCAAGCTGTTGAAAGGTCTATACACTAAATCATAAGCTTGGGCGTCGGTAAGCACGATAGAAACGGCTGCCCAACTCCAAGCTATGACCAGTATATAGATTTCATCCTCACGTATTCTTCATGAGAATTAAGCCAGTACATTAATTAAATAGCTGTAAACTACATACCATCTAACAATGACAGGCAAAAAAAAAAGCGTCAGACATCATGCCAAAGTCGTCTCACTAAAGATTGTCATCGGCAAAATGCCTTGCACATAGTATATTCTAGTTAATTGCAGTTGAGGCAACGGCCCGTCTGGTAGTAAGCGGTAGACGGCCCACAAATACGTTACGTTACGTTTACGTTTACATCAGATTTGTCATTATTTTGTGGCTGGCCGTCTATCGGGCACCAACACTGCTGAAAAATGTTCCGGTTTCTCATAGAACATGAGGACAGAAACAGGCTACTTTGACAACTACTTATTACTAGTACTTTGATAAAACTACACTTAAGAACATTGAGACAACCACCATCTTAATCTCACCGTGCTGAAAAACAACCGAAATGTTGGAGAAAGTGTAAAATTAAATCTAAATCTAAGTTGATTTTATAATTTAAATAGAAGTACCTAAACAGTAACTGGTCAAAGTGTTTAACAATAGTTGTTTAAACTTTAAATATTATGTAATAAAAGTGTTGTATAATAATAATAATTAAACAACGCGATAACATCCGTATAAAGTTGTTTAATTTCAATGTATAACATTCGTAAGAAAATATTAGAGTAGTCTCAGTGCTCATCGTCGGCATAAAGAGATTGGTATACTGCCTGTGTCTAAAAGGCTGGTCATAAAATACTCGATATAATTAATATTGTAGGCGTATTAGCTCACTACGAGTATCACATACGAGCTAACGATGTTTTAATCCAGAGTGGCTGCGCTGTAACAGCGAAGGTAAAGGTTAAAGCCTATCTGTTGATACTATAACGCCTACTTATATACTTGTGGTAGTGCTGCTTATTGTGATACTATAAGAATAAGTTATTTGTCTAGGATCTTACGTGAGACGGTCATAATATTCCAGGTGAGTTCTCCCCTAGTGAGAGTTGATCTTGCTGAACCCTGGGTCTTGCTACTCCCACTTTGATGGGAAATCTAGTTGCGCCTTAGATCTCGGTGAACCAATATAGGCCCCAGTCTCCCTGCAATGGAAGCTGGAAAATATTAAAAACGTGTTGAATAAAATACCTTAGGGCCATCCATAAATTACGTCACACGTTAAGTGCGAGTGTAGGGGCCGACGAAGTGTGACTTTGTGTGACAAGGTGAGGGCGGGGTCGTAAATTTCGAGACGGCACATTGCACATTGCTTTTCGCTAGGGATATGTGCCGCAAAAACTCGCGTTTAGTGGAATTTACGTACATATATAGGTGGTTGCGTGTAAGCATAGCCTAAAGTTTATCTTATTTAAAACTTGCAATTGACAGCTTATTTCTTCAGGAAGGTTATAGTCTACATATCATCACACTACGACTCACGGTGACAGAGCAGGAACCATAAACGAGGGTGAAGCCGCGAGGACAAGCTACAACTATATATAAACTTTAACTACTAAATATACTAAGATCAGGCTGCTTACCAGAATAGGAGACTTCAACGCACTGCCTCTGATGTCTTGCGATTGTGACGTTATGTGCTCCTTGTTTTGGCAACTGCGGGTGGAACTTGAAAAACGCAGCACAGGCGATCGCGTCATAGATAATACCTATAATAAAGGATACTGGCATTTATTAGCCATGTCTATAAACTACACAAGGGGAAGGAAGGCTGGGTCTTGAGCTTCAGAGGTAATAGTCGTTCCTCCATTATCAAACATTGCCCGTGAAACCCTGTCCAGTACCTAGATTTCACGTTCTAGTCATCTTAATTAGAAACACACCGGTGTAATCTTCAAATAGCTGTAAACTACACATGGATAGACATTGGTAGGCAATAAAAAAGCGTCAGCCGTCATGCTTAAATCGTCTGACCTAGATTATTATCCATGTAAATACTTTATTATAGTAAAAGGCAGTCGTTGAAGCGGTATCGTATTTCATGGTAACATGCATAAATGTAACTCTTAGATAGAGAGAGTTATTTAGCACATACACATTTCGACATCATAAATCCTATTATTGAAACCAACAGCACGACAGAAAGTAATTGATCGCTAGCTAATATATACATACTACAAGTTGCAGATATTTAAAACTGTTACATAATAAAAAGTTATAGTTGGTTTTTAAGATGAATGCGCACTCCATTAGTTGTTTCTTCATTATCTTCAATCTGTTGAAAGGTCTATACACTAAATCATAAGCTTGGGAGTCGGTAAGCACGATAGAAACGGCTGCCCAACTCCAAGCTATGACCAGTATATAGATTTCATCCTCACGTATTCTTCATGAGAATTAAACCAGTACATTAATTAAATAGCTGTGAACTACATACCATCTAACAATGACAGGCAAAAAAAAAAGCGTCAGACATCATGCCAAAGTCGTCTCACTAAAGATTGTCATCGGCAAAATGCCTTGCACATAGTATATTCTAGTTAATTGCAGTTGAGGCAACGGCCCGTCTGGTAGTAAGCGGTAGACGGCCCACAAATACGTTACGTGACGTTTACGTTTACATCAGATTTGTCATTATTTTGTGGCTGGCCGTTTATCGGGCACCAACACTGCTGAAAAATGTTCCGGTTTCTCATAGAACATGAGGATAGAAACAGGCTACTTTGGCAACTACTTATTACTAGTACTTTGATAAAACTACACTTAAGAACATTGAGACAACCACCATCTTAATCTCACCGTGCTGAAAAACAACCGAAATGTTGGAGAAAGTGTAAAATTAAATCTAAATCTAAGTTGATTTTATAATTTAAATAGAAGTATCTAAACAGTAACTGGTCAAAGTGTTTAACAATAGTTGTTTAAACTTTAAACATTATGTAATAAAAGTGTTGTATAATAATAATAATTAAACAACGCGATAACATCCGTATAAAGTTGTTTAATTTCAATGTATAACATTCGTAAGAAAATATTAGAGTAGTCTCAGTGCTCATCGTCGGAATAAAGAGATTGGTATACTGCCTGTGTCTAAAAGGCTGGTCATAAAATGCTCGATATAATTAATATTGTAGGCGTATTAGCTCACTACGAGTATCACATACGAGCTAACGATGTTTTAATCCAGAGTGGCTGCGCTGTAACAGCGAAGGTAAAGGTTAAAGCCTATCTGTTGATACTATGACGCCTACTTATATACTTGTGGTAGTGCTGCTTATTGTGATACTATAAGAATAAGTTATTTGTCTAGGATCTTACGTGAGACGGTCATAATATTCCAGGTGAGTTCTCCCCTAGTGAGAGTTGGTCTTGCTGAACCCTGGGTCTTGCTACTCCCACTTTGATGGGAAATCTAGTTGCGCCTTAGATCTCGGTGAACCAATATAGGCCCCAGTCTCCCTGCAATGGAAGCTGGAAAATATTAAAAACGTGTTGAATAAAATACCTTAGGGCCATCCATAAATTACGTCACACGTTAAGTGCGAGTGTAGGGGCCGACGAAGTGTGACTTTGTGTGACAAGGTGAGGGCGGGGTCGTAAATTTCGAGACGGCACATTGCACATTGCTTTTCGCTAGGGATATGTGCCGCAAAAACTCGCGTTTAGTGGAATTTACGTACATATATAGGTGGTTGCGTGTAAGCATAGCCTAAAGTTTATCTTATTTAAAACTTGCAATTGACAGCTTATTTCTTCAGGAAGGTTATAGTCTACATATCATCACACTACGACTCACGGTGACAGAGCAGGAACCCTAAACGAGGGTGAAGCCGCGAGGACAAGCTACAACTATATATAAACTTTAACTACTAAATATACTAAGATCAGGCTGCTTACCAGAATAGGAGACTTCAACGCACTGCCTCTGATGTCTTGCGATTGTGACGTTATGTGCTCCTTGTTTTGGCAACTGCGGGTGGAACTTGAAAAACGCAGCACAGGCGATCGCGTCATAGATAATACCTATAATAAAGGACACTGGCATTTATTAGCCATGTCTATAAATTACACAAGGGGAAGGAAGGCTGGGTCTTGAGCTTCAGAGGTAATAGTCGTTCCTCCATTATAAAACATTGCCCGTGAAACCCTGTCCAGTACCTAGATTTCACGTTATAGTCATCTTAATTAGAAACACACCGGTGTAATCTTCAAATAGCTGTAAACTACACATGGATAGACATTGGTAGGCAATAAAAAAGCGTCAGCCGTCATGCTTAAATCGTCTGACCTAGATTATTATCCATGTAAATACTTTATTATAGTAAAAGGCAGTCGTTGAAGCGGTATCGTATTTCATGGTAACATGCATAAATGTAACTCTTAGATAGAGAGAGTTATTTAGCACATACATATTTCGACATCATAAATCCTATTATTGAAACCAACAGCACAGACAGAAAGTAATTGATCGCTAGCTAATATATACATACTACAAGTTGCAGATATTTAAAACTGTTACATAATAAAAAGTTATAGTTGGTTTTTAAGATGAATGCGCACTCCATTAGTTGTTTCTTCATTATCTTCAAGCTGTTGAAAGGTCTATACACTAAATCATAAGCTTGGGCGTCGGTAAGCACGATAGAAACGGCTGCCCAACTCCAAGCTATGACCAGTATATAGATTTCATCCTCACGTATTCTTCATGAGAATTAAGCCAGTACATTAATTAAATAGCTGTAAACTACATACCATCTAACAATGACAGGCAAAAAAAGCGTCAGACATCATGCCAAAGTCGTCTCACTAAAGATTGTCATCGGCAAAATGCCTTGCACATAGTATATTCTAGTTAATTGCAGTTGAGGCAACGGCCCGTCTGGTAGTAAGCGGTAGACGGCCCACAAATACGTTACGTTACGTTTACGTTTACATCAGATTTGTCATTATTTTGTGGCTGGCCGTCTATCGGGCACCAACACTGCTGGCAAATGTTCCGGTTTCTCAAAGAACATGAGGACAGAAACAGGCTACTTTGACAACTACTTATTACTAGTACTTTGATAAAACTACACTTAAGAACATTGAGACAACCACCATCTTAATCTCACCGTGCTGAAAAACAACCGAAATGTTGGAGAAAGTGTAAAATTAAATCTAAATCTAAGTTGATTTTATAATTTAAATAGTTTAAATAGAAGTACCTAAACAGTAACTGGTCAAAGTGTTTAACAATAGTTGTTTAAACTTTAAATATTATGTAATAAAAGTGTTGTATAATAATAATAATTAAACAACGCGATAACATCTGTATAAAGTTGTTTAATTTCAATGTATAACTTTCGTAAGAAAATATTAGAGTAGTCTCAGTGCTCATCGTCGGCATAAAGAGATTGGTATACTGCCTGTGTCTAAAAGGGTGGTAATAAAATACTCGATATAATTAATATTGTAGGCGTATTAGCTCACTACGAGTATCACATACGAGCTAACGATGTTTTAATCCAGAGTGGCTGCGCTGTAACAGCGAAGGTAAAGGTTAAAGCCTATCTGTTGATACTATAACGCCTACTTATATACTTGTGGTAGTGCTGCTTATTGTGATACTATAAGAATAAGTTATTTGTCTAGGATCTTACGTGAGACGATCATAATATTCCAGGTGAGTTCTCCTTTAGTGAGAGTTGATCTTGCTGTACCTTGGGTCTTGCTACTATACTATACTTGTAACCATATTGTGAGCTCGAAGCAAACAGACGTGCCTACATTACAATTATTTTATTTACATGTTAAAATATATTCATTTAAATCTGTGACCTGGATTACACTTTATGCGACGTTTGATATAAATAACGATAGTATGTATAATATCTGAGTGACATCATGGATAATATTGAAAATAGTCCTTTTAATCGGAGTGCGAAAACATCACGCAGCCCTCCCAGCACTCCTCAACCGCAAGATCATGCCGCTGATCATACCGTGGAAGCCCTGACCAATAGTGACATTAAATTTTGGATGTCCTCAATTGAAAAATGCCTGAATGAGTAGTACATACGTACTATTGCTGCAGAGGGGAAGCTTAACTCTGACCAAAAATTTAAGATTAACACCTTAGCGAGGAAAATTGGAAGTGGGGTTTCCCAAATGGCAGTTCATTATCAGTCATTAAAACAAAATGCTATAATGATTAGCACCTCTTACGATACCTTAAAAAGAAACAAGAGCTGACGGTATGCTTGAATGACTTTAAAAATTCGATTAAGGAGACCATAGAGAAAAGCTGCACGAAACCAGTCGTAGAAAATGTGTCCTTTGCTGATATGGTGAAATCTAGCCAAAATATTCCATTGCGCCCTAAAAATTTTAGCTCTATCGCAATTTATCCGAGTGATAAATTAAAATCTAGTGACGACACAAAATCATTGGTGCAGAAGATTATATGTCCTGAGCAGATGAAATTGCATGTGAGGGGATTGCGTAAGACCAAGAACGGAGGCGTCATTATAAGCACTGAAACAAAGGACGATATTGAAAAGTTGAGAAAATCAGCCCAACTGAGTAGTGTCGGACTGAAGATGGAGGACACAATCAAAAGAAGACCAAGGATAATAATTTTAGGAGTACCATCCCTTACCACCCTTAGTGATAAAGAAGTTTACGATTGCATATATGAGCAAAATAAAGCTGACAAGCTTCCTAATCTAAGCCGTGAAACATTTTTGTCCTCTATAAAACTCAGCCACAAATCAGGAAAAAAGGAGGCACATACATGCAACTTTATTATAGAAGTTCCACCGAGCATAAGGAAGGCCCTTATCAATCAGGATCGGGTATTTATTAATTGGACATCTTGCCCAGTTCGTGACTTCACCCTTGTGACCAGGTGTTTCAAATGCCAACAGTACGGACATGCCGCAAAGACCTGCCGTGAGACCATCTACACGTGTGGACATTGCGGTGAACTAGGACACCAGGTCAGTGAATACACTAAGAAGTCCGATTCACCGAAATGTGCAACATGCTTTCGTTTCAAGAAACCTAGCAGCCACAAAACAGGTGATCTCGAATGCTCGGCGAAGAAAATAGCTGAAACGAGGTATATAAATATCATAGATTTTAATGAGGGCGCCTAAGAGCGCCGCCTTTCTTATTTCTTATTTAGAGCTAACTTTTAAGGATATTTTTGATTAATTACTTTAGTTTTAAATCTATGGCAGAACACTTAATTAATGATATAGACAATAATCACATTTATGAATCGAAAGTGTGTGATACTGAAAATTGCAGACATTTCTTTTCCGATTATGACAACCCATTAACAGTACTAACCCAAAATATTCGTAGTGTATCTATTATTTTGATGGAAAATCTAGTTGCGCCTTAGATCTCGGTGAACCAATATAGGCCCCAGTCTCCCTGCAATGGAAGCTGGAAAATATTAAAAACGTGTTGAATAAAATACCTTAGGGCCATCCATAAATTACGTCACACGTTAAGTGCGAGTGTAGGGGCCGACGAAGTGTGACTTTGTGTGACAAGGTGAGGGCGGGGTCGTAAATTTCGAGACGGCACATTGCACATTGCTTTTCGCTAGGGATATGTGCCGCAAAAACTCGCGTTTAGTGGAATTTACGTACATATATAGGTGGTTGCGTGTAAGCATAGCCTAAAGTTTATCTTATTTAAAACTTGCAATTGACAGCTTATTTCTTCAGGAAGGTTATAGTCTACATATCATCACACTACGACTCACGGTGACAGAGCAGGAACCATAAACGAGGGTGAAGCCGCGAGGACAAGCTACAACTATATATAAACTTTAACTACTAAATATACTAAGATCAGGCTGCTTACCAGAATAGGAGACTTCAACGCACTGCCTCTGATGTCTTGCGATTGTGACGTTATGTGCTCCTTGTTTTGGCAACTGCGGGTGGAACTTGAAAAACGCAGCACAGGCGATCGCGTCATAGATAATACCTATAATAAAGGATACTGGCATTTATTAGCCATGTCTATAAACTACACAAGGGGAAGGAAGGCTGGGTCTTGAGCTTCAGAGGTAATAGTCGTTCCTCCATTATCAAACATTGCCCGTGAAACCCTGTCCAGTACCTAGATTTCACGTTCTAGTCATCTTAATTAGAAACACACCGGTGTAATCTTCAAATAGCTGTAAACTACACATGGATAGACATTGGTAGGCAATAAAAAAGCGTCAGCCGTCATGCTTAAATCGTCTGACCTAGATTATTATCCATGTAAATACTTTATTATAGTAAAAGGCAGTCGTTGAAGCGGTATCGTATTTCATGGTAACATGCATAAATGTAACTCTTAGATAGAGAGAGTTATTTAGCACATACACATTTCGACATCATAAATCCTATTATTGAAACCAACAGCACAGACAGAAAGTAATTGATCGCTAGCTAATATATACATACTACAAGTTGCAGATATTTAAAACTGTTACATAATAAAAAGTTATAGTTGGTTTTTAAGATGAATGCGCACTCCATTAGTTGTTTCTTCATTATCTTCAATCTGTTGAAAGGTCTATACACTAAATCATAAGCTTGGGAGTCGGTAAGCACGATAGAAACGGCTGCCCAACTCCAAGCTATGACCAGTATATAGATTTCATCCTCACGTATTCTTCATGAGAATTAAACCAGTACATTAATTAAATAGCTGTGAACTACATACCATCTAACAATGACAGGCAAAAAAAAAAGCGTCAGACATCATGCCAAAGTCGTCTCACTAAAGATTGTCATCGGCAAAATGCCTTGCACATAGTATATTCTAGTTAATTGCAGTTGAGGCAACGGCCCGTCTGGTAGTAAGCGGTAGACGGCCCACAAATACGTTACGTGACGTTTACGTTTACATCAGATTTGTCATTATTTTGTGGCTGGCCGTTTATCGGGTACCAACACTGCTGAAAAATGTTCCGGTTTCTCATAGAACATGAGGATAGAAACAGGCTACTTTGGCAACTACTTATTACTAGTACTTTGATAAAACTACACTTAAGAACATTGAGACAACCACCATCTTAATCTCACCGTGCTGAAAAACAACCGAAATGTTGGAGAAAGTGTAAAATTAAATCTAAATCTAAGTTGATTTTATAATTTAAATAGTTTAAATAGAAGTACCTAAACAGTAACTGGTCAAAGTGTTTAACAATAGTTGTTTAAACTTTAAACATTATGTAATAAAAGTGTTGTATAATAATAATAATTAAACAACGCGATAACATCCGTATAAAGTTGTTTAATTTCAATGTATAACATTCGTAAGAAAATATTAGAGTAGTCTCAGTGCTCATCGTCGGAATAAAGAGATTGGTATACTGCCTGTGTCTAAAAGGCTGGTCATAAAATGCTCGATATAATTAATATTGTAGGCGTATTAGCTCACTACGAGTATCACATACGAGCTAACGATGTTTTAATCCAGAGTGGCTGCGCTGTAACAGCGAAGGTAAAGGTTAAAGCCTATCTGTTGATACTATGACGCCTACTTATATACTTGTGGTAGTGCTGCTTATTGTGATACTATAAGAATAAGTTATTTGTCTAGGATCTTACGTGAGACGGTCATAATATTCCAGGTGAGTTCTCCCCTAGTGAGAGTTGGTCTTGCTGAACCCTGGGTCTTGCTACTCCCACTTTGATGGGAAATCTAGTTGCGCCTTAGATCTCGGTGAACCAATATAGGCCCCAGTCTCCCTGCAATGGAAGCTGGAAAATATTAAAAACGTGTTGAATAAAATACCTTAGGGCCATCCATAAATTACGTCACACGTTAAGTGCGAGTGTAGGGGCCGACGAAGTGTGACTTTGTGTGACAAGGTGAGGGCGGGGTCGTAAATTTCGAGACGGCACATTGCACATTGCTTTTCGCTAGGGATATGTGCCGCAAAAACTCGCGTTTAGTGGAATTTACGTACATATATAGGTGGTTGCGTGTAAGCATAGCCTAAAGTTTATCTTATTTAAAACTTGCAATTGACAGCTTATTTCTTCAGGAAGGTTATAGTCTACATATCATCACACTACGACTCACGGTGACAGAGCAGGAACCATAAACGAGGGTGAAGCCGCGAGGACAAGCTACAACTATATATAAACTTTAACTACTAAATATACTAAGATCAGGCTGCTTACCAGAATAGGAGACTTCAACGCACTGCCTCTGATGTCTTGCGATTGTGACGTTATGTGCTCCTTGTTTTGGCAACTGCGGGTGGAACTTGAAAAACGCAGCACAGGCGATCGCGTCATAGATAATACCTATAATAAAGGATACTGGCATTTATTAGCCATGTCTATAAATTACACAAGGGGAAGGAAGGCTGGGTCTTGAGCTTCAGAGGTAATAGTCGTTCCTCCATTATAAAACATTGCCCGTGAAACCCTGTCCAGTACCTAGATTTCACGTTCTAGTCATCTTAATTAGAAACACACCGGTGTAATCTTCAAATAGCTGTAAACTACACATGGATAGACATTGGTAGGCAATAAAAAAGCGTCAGCCGTCATGCTTAAATCGTCTGACCTAGATTATTATCCATGTAAATACTTTATTATAGTAAAAGGCAGTCGTTGAAGCGGTATCGTATTTCATGGTAACATGCATAAATGTAACTCTTAGATAGAGAGAGTTATTTAGCACATACACATTTCGACATCATAAATCCTATTATTGAAACCAACAGCACAGACAGAAAGTAATTGATCGCTAGCTAATATATACATACTACAAGTTGCAGATATTTAAAACTGTTACATAATAAAAAGTTATAGTTGGTTTTTAAGATGAATGCGCACTCCATTAGTTGTTTCTTCATTATCTTCAAGCTGTTGAAAGGTCTATACACTAAATCATAAGCTTGGGCGTCGGTAAGCACGATAGAAACGGCTGCCCAACTCCAAGCTATGACCAGTATATAGATTTCATCCTCACGTATTCTTCATGAGAATTAAGCCAGTACATTAATTAAATAGCTGTAAACTACATACCATCTAACAATGACAGGCAAAAAAAAAGCGTCAGACATCATGCCAAAGTCGTCTCACTAAAGATTGTCATCGGCAAAATGCCTTGCACATAGTATATTCTAGTTAATTGCAGTTGAGGCAACGGCCCGTCTGGTAGTAAGCGGTAGACGGCCCACAAATACGTTACGTTACGTTTACGTTTACATCAGATTTGTCATTATTTTGTGGCTGGCCGTCTATCGGGCACCAACACTGCTGAAAAATGTTCCGGTTTCTCATAGAACATGCTATTTGCAATTCCAAGCTATGACCAGTATATAGCTGATTTTGGGGTTTGTATTTATGCTTTAATAGTTGCACTGCCTGGCTTGCTTTCTCTGTTTTCTAGCTTTGTTGGATTTGCTGCTTGTTTAGTATAGATGCAAACCCATTTTACTCGACTCTTCAAGACGAGTAAGGTGCCAATGGTCTTAGGGGAGAGCATAACAGTCGTGTCGATCCCTAAGACAATTTTGGTAGGGAATCTTTCACGTGGTTGCCCCCTGTTATAAGTCTTGTTCCCTATGAAATAGACGCAACTAAAACCACCAGTCGACCACTGCCTGGGATGGAGAGGTCATGTTCCAGCGGGTCCATTGTCGAACGACAGATGATGGATAGTAATGACTTCCCGCGTGTTTGTGCCATGCACAGGGACCCGTACGGAGGGATGAAGGAGTCCTGGGGATTGAGTGGTGATTTGGTGATGGTAGTGCTGCTGATCTGCAACACGCCCCTTTGGTCCAGATTTCCTTTCACACGAGAGGTCGTAGTCTAGCCAGCTGCGATCAATCGGCTGCGGTGTTCGCTCATGCGGCCGCCAGGCGAGTGCCCTTGGATGAAGAGGTCTCTAGCCGGCAGTGCTCGTCTCCCACCTCAGTGGTTTGGGGTGGAGCGACTAGTGCTGTACGTCTCGTGGACAGCTCACTTGAGGGTGCTATACCTAGCTGGTAGCCCTGGTGCCTGAACAAGGCATTCCCAACGTTGAGGGCTCCATGGTGGGTGGGGGGCCAGCAGGTGAAAAGTAAGATAGACCAATATGGACCCTGTCACAAAAAAAACCAAGGGCTTGACCGATAAGGGCGAGCAACAAAGGACCTCTGGACCCTTAGGGGGAGAGGTCAGCAATAGTGTAGGAGCTGCACGTGGGAGCACCTTCATACCCAAGGCATGGTCGTGATGGACCCAGTGGCCGTCCGAGCATGAGCCAGGGGAGTGATGCTCACACGGGCAGTTTTTAGAAATGGGGAGGGGGTAACCCTGGAAAGGGCTACCAATATAGACGGCGTGGCAGCCACAGAGGGGTTCTGACATGCAGGGAATACCCGAAGGGGGATCCCAGCATGACACCCTCGGGGAGTGGGTTTTAGCCCTCCAGGATCGGGGAGGCCAGGAAGGAGCAGATGGGCGAGGCACATCCTAAGAGGGAGCCAAACTCGGCTGCACACTCCGCAGACCATACCCGGGGCAGGAAGAGGCGCAGTGGGTGTGCCAACCGCAAGCGGCGTGAGCTGCAGCGGCAGTTGGCACTGGCACCCGATGCAGTCTCTTCAAAAAGGGTCAGGGAAGTGAGCGACGATGCTGTTGCACAGGCAGATGGCAATAAACGTGCCAAGACCCTAGGTGACTCCTACAGGGAGATGCTGACGGGAGTTAAAATGTCCGTTGTTGCCGACAACTTCCCTGATGTTCTGCTTAATGCAGAGCTGGTGGAATACATAAGGGTGGCCATTTGGGACCAGCTGGAGGCCACACCGGATCCTCTGCCAGCCATTAGTGTCGGTGCAGTGCTTGGTGGAGCTCTGCACGTGACGTGTGAGAGTGAGAGAGCCGCAGAGTGGCTTCGCGGCCTCAACGGTAAAACCGTTGGGAACGTCAAGCTCAGAGTGGTCAGCGCCAAGGAGCTTCCAAGGCCAATAAAGATGGCCTGGAAGACCAGGAATACCTGGTGCCTAGTTGCTTCCAGGGTGCTGACCATGCTGCAGCGCCTCAACTCCTCTCTGAGGACCTGCGAGTGGAAGGTGCTAAGCACGCAGGTCGAGGAGACGCACACCAGGCACATTATCCTGGTGGACAGCGTGTCGGCTGCGGCCATAAAAGCAGGCGGCTTCTGTCTCCATGCTGGCATGGATAAAAGCACGTTCAAGATTCTTGAGGATCTGAACGTGCAGAAGATGACAGTGGGTACCAGCGTGGGGGAGGAGGCCCATGCGGCGACGGCACCACAGGTGGGAGACGTGGAGGAGCCCGCGAACCCAGTGGTGATTGAACCAGGTACGGCTCTCTACACGTCATCGCCATGCGTGCCTCTGACAACATAATCGGACATATAGATTGTCTAGATCTGTCGTCGCCGGAGGCTGCGGAGGCGCTGATGAAGCGTGGAAGGGAATGAGGGGGCGGCCAGCAGTGCCTGCCACCGTAGACGCCACAATAGGCAGACCGAATGGCGGGACTAAGGTGCGTACAAATAAACCTTCATCACTGCCTCGGGGCGATGGCCGTTCTGGCTCGCAACCTACGGATGAAGGAATATGATATTGCCCTGATCCAGGTACCTTATGTTAAAGAGGGAAAGATCAGATTTTTTGGTGGGACGGGAGGTGTAATTTATCACAACTGTTCCACTAATAATATAAGGACATGTGTGTATGTCAGAAATGGCATAAATGCAATGCCCTTATACAATTTTTGTTCTAGGGATCTTACGACAGATAAAATCGATGTGCGAGGGAGCGGAGGGCGGAATATTGTAATCCTGACCTCTGCATACTTCGACTATACGGACAAGGAACTGTATCTAGACAGATAAAGGGCCTTGTTGAATATGGCAGCCGGGAGAACCTGGACATGATCCTGGGGTGTGATGCCAACGCACACCACACAGTCTGGGGGAGCTCGGATGTGAATGTAAGAGGGGAAAAGCTACTGAAGTATGTAGTAAGTACCTCTTTACAAATTGTAAATAAGGGAAACAGGCCATCGTTCGTCAACTGTAGGCGAGCAGAGGTAATTGACATCACGTTAGCCACCAACAGGGCTAGCACTAAGAT
Organism: Catocala nupta; assembly: GCA_963675205.1. NCBI lineage: Eukaryota > Metazoa > Arthropoda > Insecta > Lepidoptera > Erebidae > Catocala > Catocala nupta. The sequence continues at coordinate 39,467,608 of OY776078.1, forward strand.
TGTCGAGTGGCATGTGTCTGATGAAATTATCTTGTCAGATCATAATTACATATGCTTTAAGTATAGAACGCTGGAGCACGTAGGAGTCCCAGAAATACGGACTGGAACTCCTTCAGGAGTGACCTCAGAATAGATCTGGAGGATTCTAAGGGTAAGCTTAATTCTATATTAGACATAGAGTTTACAGTAGACAAATTGGTCCAGACTGTAAATATGGCCTGGACAAGTAACTACCCTGAAAGGGAACTTAGGCTCAAGAGGGTACCGTGGTGGACGCCAGAGTAGGTCAAGTTGAAGCTTGAAGCCAGAAGAGCGTTTAGCAATGCTAGTACCAGCAGGGACTATAGCGGTTACGCTCGCTGTTTGACTAACTACAACGAAGCTGTGCGGAAAGCCAAACGGAAGGCTTGGAGAGCCCACTGTGAAAACATCAATACTATTCCTGTAGGAATCAGACTCTCCAAAGCTATCTCGACTGTCAGAGCACACCCATTGATAACCATCAGAGATGGCAATGGGCAGCGAACAGGGTCTGGTAGGAGACACTAGCAATGATGCTAAACACACACTTTCCGGACTGTAAGATAATAGAAAAGGAGCAGGAGGACCCGATCAGCCTGGTTAAACTAGGCTACCGTACAACCAAAGCAGATTGGGACACTGCAAGGAAGGTAGTGGATGAAGGGAAGGTCGGCTGGGCTCTAAATGGTTTTCAACCGTTCAAGTCACCTGGTCCAGACATGGTTTCTCCCATTATCCTACAACAGGGAGCTGCACTCTTGGTTACGCATTTGTGCAGACTATACAGAGCCTGCATAGCTTTTGGATACATTCCAAAGATATGGAGGCGAGTTAAAGTCATCTACATACCGAAGCCGGGCAAAGAGGACTACGAAAAAGTCAAGGCATACCGACCTATTAGTCTTGAGTCGTTCTTCTTGAAAGCCCTGGAGAAGTTAGTAGATAGACATGTCAGGGAGGGAGCATTGAGAAAATTTCCCCTCCACGGGCTACAATGTGCCTACCAGTCGGGAAAATCCACTGAGACGGCACTGTATTTTGTGGTAAATAAGGCAGAACATGCATTAGATAACCGGGACGTATGCATTGCTGCATTCCTGGATATTGAGGGAGCTTTCGATCGGACCACCTTTGATACCATTAGTGTGGCATCGGCGAATCACGGCATAGAGCCAACCATTTGCAAGTGGATCGATGGTAGCTCAGAGGAAGAATTATTAGGTCTGAGTTGTTAGGGGATGAAATGATTGCAATGACCACCAAAGGCTGCCCTCAGGGTGGAGTACTCTCACCAATCTTATGGTGCTTGGTGGTTCATTCACTTTTAGAACAACTTAACAAAGGTCCGTACTTAACGGTCGGATATGCGGATGACTTGGTGATACTTGTCAATGGAAAATTTCCGAGCACAGTATCCAGTCTCATGCAGAGGGCCCTGAGTATGGTACAAAAATGGTGCAGTAGTAACCATTTATCGATTAACCCAGGGAAAACTACTGTCGTGCCGTTTACTAGGATGAGAGATCTGACTGGCTTGGGAACTCTATCCATGTATGGTACACAGCTACAATGGTCCACGGAGGTGAAGTATCTAGGCATGACCTTAGATAACAAGCTAACGTGGAAACCTCATGTAGACAAAGCCAAAATGAAGGCCCAGCGGGTCTTCGGTATGATTCGTTCTACTTATGGGAAGACCTGAGGCCTGAAGCCCAAGGTCATCAAGTGGCTGTACACGATGATGATAAGACCCATAATAACATATGGAAGCGTTGTCTGGTGGCCAAGAACCAAACTAGCAACATGCAGGAAAGCGCTGCCCAATATGCAGCGATTAGCCTGCATGGCTATAACAGGGGCGTTCCCCACTACGCCAACGGCTGTGTTAGAGATCCTGCTGGACCTAACGCCGCTACACATTGGTGTGGAGTTAGTGGCGATAAAGGCGCTACATAGACTATCGATACATGCGCTGTGGAGCGTCAACATGCCAGTAACTCGACACACAAAACTGGAGATCTCGAAGGATCTTAAAGAGATTATGAGCATGGGATGTGACAAAATGCAACCAATGCACATATTCAAAAAGAATTTTAAACTAAAGGTCAGCACAAGGGACGAATGGAGACGAGGTCTACAATCCCCTGGCAAGGGTTGTCTCATCTGGTACACCGATGGTTCCAAAATGGAAACAGGATCAGGCGCTGGTATTTATGCCAACGACTGCAAGGTGAACCAAAGCATGGGCAAATATGCAACGGTCTTCCAGGCGGAAACCTATGCTATAATTGCCTGTGCGCAGGAGAATATTAACAACAATGTCACTGACTCCATTGTTTATATTCTCAGTGACAGTCAAGCTGCTCTTAAGGCTCTGAACTCCTGTAGGGTGGACCCAGCACTGGTCCTGAACTGTGTTAAAGCCCTTAACAAACTTGGCAGGGAAAACACAGTCAGGCTAGCGTGGGTTCCCAGGCATGCATGGGTGCAGGGTAATGAGGAGGCTGATGTTTTAGCCAAGAAGGGCTCGGAGCAACTATTTGTGGGCCCCGAGCCATTCGTAGGTCTCTCTGAGAGAACCGTCAAAGCAGCTTTGAATGCACATGGCAATGATAAACACAGGCTAGAGTGGATGGTCTTTAGGGGTATGGAACACTCCAAGAAATTCATTGCAAACAGAGCCAAGGGCTTTACGCGGAAGTTCTGCGGTTACAACAAGGGCCAAATACGCCTGCTCACAGGAGCGTTTACTGGTCATTTTGGCTCCAACGACTACATGTGCAGATTGAGATTGTCAAACAATTCGATCTGCAGAGCCTGTGGTGAACAGGACGAGTCCATGTCATACCTACTGTGTGAATGTGACGCGTTGGCCGGACTAAGGATAGGTCTGTTGGAATTAGAACATCCGAACCCTAAAGACTTCAGGCTTCTCCCTCTGAAGTGTACGCTGCGACTGATACAGTACATTCATAGGGAGATAGCTCAGGAATAAACCTCGGGGCCGGCACAAGAGATCCCACTGGGTCGAAGTGTCGCCGGTCTACACTGACTGGCCCCCGAATCAAGATAAGATAAGATAAAAATTAAATAGCTGTAAACTACATACTGTCTAACAATGACAGGCAAAAGAAAAAGCATCAGACATCATGCCAAAGTCGTCTCACTAAAGATTGTCATCGGCAAAATGCCTTGCACATAGTATATCGTAGTTAATTGCAGTTGAGGTAATGGCCCGTCTAGTAGTAAGCGGTAGACGGTCCTCAAATACGTTACGTTACGTTTACGTTTACATCAGATTTATCATTATTTTGTGGCCGGCCGTCTATCGGGCACCAACACTGCTGGCAAATGTTCCGGTTTCTAATAGAACATGAGGACAGAAACAGGCTACTTTGACTTCTACTTATTACTAGTACTTTGATATAACTACACTTAACAACATTGAGACAACCACCATCTTTATCTCCCCGTCCTGAAAAACAACCGAAATGTTGGAGAAAGTGTAAAATTAAATCTAAATCTAAGTAGATTTTATAATGTAAATAGTTTAAATAGAAGTACCTAAACAATAACTAGTCAAAGTGTTTAACAATAGTAGTTTAAACTTTCAAAATTATGTAATAGAAGTGTTGTATAATAATAAAAAATATACAACGCGACAACATCCGTATAAAGTTGTTTAATTTCAATGTATAACATTCGTAAGAAAACATTAGAGTAGTCTCAGTGCTCATTGTCGGAATAAAGAGATTGATATACTGCCTGTGTCTAAAAGGCTGGTCACAAAATGCTCGATATAATTAATATTGTAGGCGTGTTAGCTCACTACGAGTATCACATACGAGCTAACGATGTTTTAACCCAGAGTGGCTGCGCTGAAACAGCGAAGATAAAGGTTGAAGCCTATCTGCTGATACTATGACGCTTACTTATATACTTGTGGTAGTGCTGCTTATTGTGATACTATAAGAAAAAGTTATTTGTCTAGGATCTTACGTGAGACAGTCATAATATTCCAGGTGAGTTCTCCCCTAGTGAGAGTTGATCTTGCTGAACCCATGGTCTTGCTACTCCCATTTTGATGGGAAATCTAGTTGCGCCTTAGATCTCGGTGAACCAATATAGGCCCCAGTCTCACTGCAATGGAAGCTGGAAAATATTAAAAACGTGTTGAATAAAATACCTTAGGGCCATCCATAAATTACGTCACACGTTAAGTGCGAGTGTAGGGGCCGACGAAGTGTGACTTTGTGTGACAAGGTGAGGGCGGGGTCGTAAATTTTGTGACGGCACATTGCACATTGCTTTACGCTAGGGATATGTGCCGCAAAAACACGCGTTTAGTGGAATTCACGTATATAGGTGGTTGCGTGTAAGCATAGCCAAAAGTTTATCTTATTTAGAACTTGCAATTGATAGCTTATTTCTTCAGGAAGGCTATAGTCTACATATCATCACACTACGACTTATGGTGACAGAGCAGGAACCATACGCAACGGTGAAGCCGCGAGGACTAGCTACAACTAAATATAAACATAAAGTTCTAAATATACTAAGATCCGGGTGCTTACCGGAATAGGAGACTTCAAAGCACTGCCTCTGATGTCTTGCTATTGTGACGTTATGTGCTCCTTGTTTTGGCAACTGCGGGTGGAACTTGGGAACGCAGCACAGGCAATCACGTCGTAGATAATACCTATAATAAAGAATACTGGCATTTATTAGTCATGTCTATAAATTACACAAGGGGAAGGAAGGCTGGGTTTTGTGCTTCAGAGGTAATAGTTGTTCCTCCATTATAAAACATTGTCCGTGAAACCCTGTCCACTACCTAGATTTCACGTTCTAGTCATCTTAATGAGAAACACACCGGTATATTCTTCAAATAGCTGTAAACTACACATGGATAGACATTGGTAGGCAATAAAAAAAGCGTCAGCCGTCATGCTTAAATCGTCTGACCTAGATTATTATCCATGTAAATACTTTATTATAGTAAAAGGCTGTCGTTGACGTGGTGTAGTATCGATTTGTCATTATTTTGTGACCGTCTATCGGGCACCAACACTACTGGCAAATGTTCCGGTTTCTAATAGAACATGAGGACAGAAACAGGCTCCTTTGATATCTATTTATGACTAGTCCTTTGATATAACTACACTTAAGAACATTGAAACAACCACCATCTTAATCTTCCCGTGCTGGAAAACAACCAAAATGTTGGAGAAAGTGTAAAATTAAATCTAAATCTAAGTAGATTTTATAATTTAAATAGTTTAAATAGAAGTACCTAAACAGTAACTAGTCAAAGTGTTTAACAATAGTTGTTTAAACTTTAATACGCTGTAAATTATTTGGCCATTCACGTGTAAATATATTACCGTACTTTTTATATATATTGCATATATGTACCTACATGCATATATGTTAGTAACTTATGATATTATGGAATGTACCTGTTATTAACAACTATTGGCCTGGAATCCAACTGACCCATAGGCTGCAAGTACAACAATTTTGACAGTAAGCCTTGGGCATCGCCAACTTTACTTTCTGAACCTGCGGGCCAATGTAATGCATCCCGCTGCCAAAGGCCTACTTTCCCTCTCTATATCAAGATAATCTGGGAGATCAGTGATCAGAGACAAATATTTTTTAGTTTATCCTTTGTAAAAGAAAATTGTCGCACATTTCTGTGTCGCGGGGGACTTACAAAAATGAAAACATCGGATACATAGAACATCTAGACTTGGAACAACTATTATTTTATAGATTACACAATTGTTTGTCCTGTGTGGGGACCGAACCCATGACACTCGGCGCGACGGCAGTAGCGAGGCGAGCACTTTAACCACTTCGCATTATCTTACTGACTCGCAGTCAAACCTAAGGGATGAACATAAGTATTGCATTGCCCACGCTAAATACAATTAAAACAATAACAAGAACCATCAATGAACAATATTTAAAAAAAGACCCATATAGCATAAGCAAAAAAGAATGTTGCACAAAATGGTACATCTCCGTAAACGGCAAATGTTAAATGTGTACCTCCTTAATTTGTGGATCCTGAAACATGGTAGCTAAAACGAAGGTTAAATACACTTAAGCTGACTCCCTTTGCATACACGCCTGAATTTCAGTTGTGCTAGTATCTTTATATACTAACAAAACACTAAGGCCGAGCGGCGTAGTTTCCAGTTTGTGGAAATGGTCAAGTTACGTGAGGACTAAGATAATTTTATCTGACGTTAATCCTAAAGGCACGTCCACACAAACGCATCGCTGGCCGGTTGCTGAAGCTAAAGCTGAAGACAAAAACTAACTAAAATCTATTCGTTCGTTTATCTCATTTCGTAGACCTGTGGTCTGTGATGCCTACCTAGTTAAGACTGTCATATTCAGTTTTGTCTTAAGGTATACTTTTATTCATATGACACTCTATTCTATTTAACTATTTCTATTTTAAAAAAGACGACTGCCTTCTACTACATAATTCCTGCGTATCGAGGGACTTTTACAATCATTCGGACAACGGGCACGAAGAACACCCAGACTCGGAATAACCATTTGTGGATCACACTTTGTCCCGTGTGGGATTCGAACCCACAACACACGACGCGGTGGCAATGGCGAGACGATTAAACTTATTTAACGACACTTAAACCACTACGCCTTCCGTGCAGTCACACCATGATTATTAACCATAACCATGAACATGAACAATGACCATGAACATTGATGATCAAGCAGAGATACACTGATGAATATCAAAGTTACGTTTATGAAACGATGTGTGAGAACATTGACATTTAGTATCGACAAGTTCATGTGGGAAAAGGGCGTGGAAAATGGAAGAAAATAAGGTCGTGTTATTTCATTTATAGTTGACTAGATTAAGGCGGTAACGCCCGTTTTTGCGGAGTGGCTGGAGAGGCGGCATGGTGCCCTCATCTTCCGGCTGACACAGGTAATGACTGGCCACGGTTCCTTTGGCCAGTTCCTGTGTCGCATAGGCCGGCAGGAGACGCCCGGATGTCATCACTGCGGCGACTGCCGCGATGTTGTTGTGGACACGACGCTGCACACTTTGGCGGAATGCCCCGCCTGGGCATCGCAGCGCCGTGAGTTGATCGCGGCAGTCGGACTGGTTGCCCTCTCGCTCCCGGCCGTGGTTCCGTCCATGGTCCGGAGTGAGAGATCGTGGGACGCCGTCGCCTCCTTCTGTGAGGAAGTGATTTCTATCAAGGAGGTGGCGGAGCGGGAGAGGGAGCGCTTAAACCCTCTCCCCAACCGCAGAACTGGGCGCCGGAGGGCGTGAGATGACCTCCAGCCACCCTGAGGTTTGACCTGGGGGTGGTGGGCTGTGTGGGCCTGCTCGCCACCCGATCAGCACCAGGTCCGAGAGGCGGCGTGCGTGTTCCCACGTGCGCCTCTGTGTCGTGTCTTGGTCCCCCCCCCGCCAAGGGGATGGTGGAGGAAGTATGTTTCTGTATTGGCCTGCCGTTTCATACGGCGGGCCGAAACCACGGCGGGGTTGCGATTGCATGTGAAAGCGATTCGCGCGGCCTCGCCGTCTATGGTTATGTCGAGGAACACCGTGGTAGGTTTAGTCGGTATTACCGGGGTATCTTTTCCCAGGTGAGCCGGATACAACAAAGAAAAAAAGTAACCTAACCTACTGTTACTTATCTAAGTTAGTACAAGTATTTTTATCTGCATGAAAGGTACCCTGTGTCTTTTTCTGTCTCCCTGATTCCCAGACAACATGTATGTGAAATTACATCACAATCGGCTGAGTAATTAAGGCGTGATAGCGTTAAAAACAAACAAAAAAACTAACATTCGCAATTATAATATTTGTTGGGATTAGGTTACGCAGAGATAATACATACCTATAAATATATATCTATATACCTACCTATGTAAAAAATATTTCCAAGGGAACTGAAGTGTTACATAAGTAACGCAACGATTGTTAAGCCTTTCAGAGGTTCACATTTGACATAGTTATGGAGCTTCTATAAAATTTATATCTATAGTAGGCCATACAATCAAAAGACAAAATAAAATATTTGTGGAAGGTCTAATAGTGCGCATGATTGTAATAATAAAAAGATCAGCCCTGTTTTAAACAGCTGCCCCACTGCTGGGCGCGGGACTTTTCTCAGTATGAGAAGGATTAGGACAAAGTCCATCACGCTGGTCCAATGCGGATTGATAGACTTCACATATCTTCGAAAACATTATGGAGACATGCAGGTTGTCTTAAGATATTTGCCTTCACCTTTGAAGCGAGCGATAATTAACAATTTAATTCGCACATAACTTTCAAAAGTCAGAGGTGTTCGCCTTGAGATCGATCTCGAGACCTCTGCATGACAGACCGACTCAGACTCGAGACCTATCGCTAATTGTATTCGTATGATATTCGAATAATGTTGTGCACAGCACAATACCTACTTTATATAGAGGACTCAGAAAACGAGCTTGCCTATAGTTCTGTCAGTATGTTCTAATACATGTCCAATGCTATTGTACACATCGCTATTCGATACCAGTACGGCACAGCCCTTACTTGAGGCAAGTGAAATAATATTATTCACTCTCGCAGGCGACAAATCCCTCGGACAGTGGACCTACTCGCTAATTAGGAATGACAAACGATAATTAATGTAGACAGGATCGCACGCTTGTGCCAATGTCACATCGACATTTGGAATAATAATGTGACAAATGTGATTTGACTCCACAACACGGCGTGGAGGCAGTAGCAATGTAAGCACTTAAATAACTACGGTATACACAAAAATATAGCTTATTTGTCTGGGACAGTATATTTTATATAACCGCTATAGCGTAACCGCGAATAAAAATAACAACTGAAGATTATTTTGTTTGTTCCTCAATCTGGTGTAGTTTCGAGGGACTAGCACGCCGTGCCCTGCCAACGCGAAATAATCTTTACCTAATAATAATCTAATACTTGTAATACCTAATCGTATTTGAAATACAATTTTTCACCCTAGCCAAATTATTCCCAATGTCTTGCGGTTTTTTGGACGCATTAGATTCATCTGAATAGATTAGGTTCTACACGGCGCGTTTTTATTTCGAGATTATATTGTATATATTATAAATGATATGTATTTTTTATAATAAGTATCATTGACCATTTATACATTTTGTATTTTTGTATTCGTTGTTGCAATTTGCCATAATTACATGATGGTTGATGTTTATGTTCATTTAAGGTTACATATAAAACAATACATGTAATAGAAAATCGAACTTTTAGTGGCAATTCAAAAAATATTTATGGTAGTATGAAATTCACGATATTACTGATTTTCTTTATACAATGCGGCAACTTCATTTGTTCTATTTGATAAACAAATATTTTATTATAAAATCATTCAGTTACTATGTAATTACTATGTAATGTAGCTACCGAGATAATTGATTTAATATTTGTGGGATAGATGGCGCTAGCAGTCAGATGCCGTGAAAGTCACTAATGAAAGTCACAAATTAATGAGTTATTTTACCTTACACTTAATAATTAATATATATTATATTGCATGTGCACTTAATTGTGGGATAAGCCCAGAAAGTGTTAAAATTAAGTTACAATGTCAACATTAGACAAATCAAATTATTATAATATAGATTAATATAAAAATGTAATAAAATTCAAAGGGGACTTTGTCTGTACATTGAATATTTTCGGGAAAATTCTATTGGAATGTATCTTAATATCGATATAGAACACAAAATATATTTTATGGAATTTTTGTCTGTTTGTCCGTCTGTCTGTCGGTCTGTTTATTTGTTATACTATCACGCAAAAACCCGTAAACGGATTTTGATCGGGTTTTAACCAATATGTTACCTAAAGGCCCGACCATAATTTTAGATAACAATCATGACGCTATGGCCTATAGAAGCCGAGCAGTGCTATTTATCAAACTTAATATACATGAATACCAGCATCACATTTAATTGTTAAATTGTTGAGCATTAGCATCGTGTATGTCTTTGGTTATCATTTAGTTTTTGTTTAATTAAAATCCGTTGATTCTATCGTAAGTTATTCTATTATACTATATACAAAATTATGTAATACCAGTGTTTAAAGTAAAATAAACAACGCGATAAAATCCGTATAAAATGTTTAATTTCAATGTAAGTTATTCTAATTTAAAATTTACATAAATTACGTACGGATACTAGATGGCGCTGTGCGAAACATTTTTAGTTTAGATTGTCTACATTTCTTTTAATTACATATATAGCTGTGCCATAATATATCTAAGTATACAAACTCTGCCATACCTAGTATAATAAAATTCAAATAGCACTTTGTATACCTACACAGAATATAATATATTTTCGCGAAATTTCAATTGGACTGTAACATAGCTCAGGTATCTAACGTTTTTTTACGCAGACGAACTTTGCAGTAACTTCTCAATCTTCCAACTTTGAGGATGTAGAGGCTAATTTAACAGTGGCTCTTAATTCCTTGCCTAATCCATCAAAAACCGAATCCTGCATTTTTCATCTACGCAACAAACAAGCGGATCGAAAACTGAATGTCGTCTGGCAAGGTGTGTCCATAGCACATAACAACTATTCTAGATACTTGGGTATAATTATTGACAGTTCACTAACATATAAAAAACACTGCGAAGTTGTAAAAAAGAATGTACACACTCGCAATAATCTCCTCCAACGTCTTACCACTACCAGAATATGGGAAGCTACTCCGTGTGTCATGAGAACGTCAGGGCTGGCACTGACGTTTTTCGCCGCATGCGGTGATAAACGTAGTTTTGGTAGATCTTTCTTTGCCCATAGGTAACAAAGTATTGTTTGTCCCCGCCTGCAGCACCATAAAGTATTTGGGTAGTTCTACGATAATGGTATGTATATGGTATATGGTAATTCTACGTAAAGTGTATAAGGGTTGAGTAGAATTCTGCTTAATGAGTGATAAGGAAGTGAAACATAATAACATGTAGCTTTTATAGACATTTGTATTTAAAGTTAAATAGCTTAGTGTCGGTCTGTATTCGTTGTTCCAATTTGCCATAATTAAACGATGGTTAATGTTTTTGTACCTATATATAAGTAGGTATTTATACAAAGTTATATATTTTGGGCACATCGTAACAATAACAAACTTTAATGTATATTGGTTAGTGACTTTACTGATGTAACGGAAGTTACATATTCGGATTAGTTTATTCATTTATTTCAATGATTTGTAACATTTTATTTAGACCTGACCAAAGAAAATATACATGTGACTAACAACTTAAACGATTTTTACAAACATAACGTTGTTTAGACCCTCAACCAATCCAGTTATCAAAAATTATAAATTATAAAGAAGCTTGTAAACCAAAAGAAGACTATCACAATAGCATTTACGTTTTTAATAGTCTGGTTAAGCTCGGATGCCGGCGTCCTAGCGTTGGTTGAGAGGTTAAGTTATAACGTCCATAGATACATGTACTCACAATATGTATTGAAGTAGTTATAAAGCAGCTGCAATGCACGGTGATAAAAGTAATAATGTTCAAAATGTTCTTTCCTCCGAACTTTGTACCCAATGGTATCTCTGGTGTATAATATACATACATGAGAATATAATGTGGCTTAGTCGCTAGATAGCCAAGCCACGTTATTCTCTAAAATAGATAAATGAGGTACTATCAGCAAAATAAGTCCATACACACTTGCAAGATTTCGATTGCCTCTATCTCTCATAATTATAGCAAATGTTAGTGTTTTATAGCTTCAATAGTCAAAAGATAGTTTATTTAACCATAGTTAAAAATATGGAACAATAGTTAGCATATTAATTCATAAAAATTCAACTACAATTTTCCTAAATGTTCGCCTAGGTACTTATGTTGTTGACTGTAAAGTAATTTGAGTAGTGCGTTCTTAATACGCTGTAAATTATTTGGACATTCACCCTTGAGATCGTTGTTAGTACCTTATTTTTTATATATATTGCATATATGTTAGTAACTTGTATGTATGAAACGTACCTGTTATTAACAACTATTGGTCTGGAATCCAACTGACCCATAGCCAAAGATAGTTTATTTAATCATAGTTAAAAATATGGAACAATAATTAGCATTTTAAATTATATAATACAATTACAATTTTTCTAAATGTTCGCCTACTTATGTTGTTGACTGTACACTAAATCTTCACAAACTAAGTTATGTCGGCACACTTGAAAATAATAAAATATAATTAATTATATAAATGACTTTCAAAACATTGAAAATACAATAGGTAATAGGTGTATTAAAATAAAGATCATCAAGGTGGCAAATAACGAGCGAAACATGTCAAAAACTACTCGTAAATGGGCACACCGTAGACATTATTTATGTTTCGAACAAGAGGGTATGTCTTCATTGAATGGCAATATGTATCACTAAAAATAACATAATCAACTTCTTCTCTTCTTTCTCACGTTCCAACCAGCCTAGATAGCCACTAAACTACGTATGCCAAGCACTTCTTTGCCACTTCTGCAGTACAGTAGGGCTGGGCTGCGTGGGAATAATGTAGTTAGCTAGATGCTTCGATAGATCCGCAATAACTGGTTTTCATATTTAAAAAGCTGCAAGAAAGGGTCAATGAAATAATATAAATAAAGGTGAGTCTACACTAGGCAAAACGATCACCATCAGAACGTGTTAGGAATTAAATTTGTTTATTGTAGATATGCTCAGAACCCTCAAAGAAACATGTACAAAGCAAGCCTTCTGATGCCTCCAGACGACGCGTGTCATCCGCTGTCGTCTTTGACGAACACAAAATAATTTGCGTAGTGCGTTTTAATACGCTGTAAATTATTTAGACATTCACCTTTGAGATCGTCGTTAGTACCTTATTTTTTATATTTATCACGTATATGTTAGTAACTTATGATTTTATGAAAAGTACCTTTTATTAACAACTATTGGTCTGGAATCCAACTGACCCATAGGCTACAAGTGTATCAAGTTTGACAGGAAGCCTTGGCCATCGCTAACTTTACGACACGATGAATGTGATTTGAAATCACATCACGGCGTCGTGGCAGTGACTAGGTGACCACATGAACAACTACGCCATCCGCGAAAATATACCTGCTTTGTCTGGGATTGTATATATTATAATTATAACCGCGAGAGTATAACCGCAAGTAAAATTACCATTTAACATTATTTGGCTTTTACCTCTTTCTGGTCTAGTTTCGATCGACCTGCCAACACCAAATACTCTTTACCTAATAATGAATGTGGCCTGCCAACACAAAATAATAATAATAATATTAATAATAATTTTATTTATTTTCTCTCAAACAGAAATGGTTTTCAAAAGATCAATTTTTAATCTATGAGTAGTTATAAAAGTAAAGATGTGAGTTGAATCTGTATGAAAGACTGTAGAAAAAAACTACTGTTGAAAGTCATACATTAATAACTTAATTATTTAAGTGGGAACATGGAGCAGATGTTCGGTTTCCTCATAATTAGGCGATTTCAGCCATGGTGTGAGTACCATTATACATATATATCTTGTCAATGAATATATATGCAAAACTCATTAATTTTTTTATAGATATATTGTCCCAAAAATCCGGAAATCTTGCCAGAGAAAAATGTGGGCCATTGATTTTCAATGGAGGAACAGACTTTATACTTCAATCTTTTGTTACTAAAATCAGGGACATAAGAGAGTACGAATGCTGTTTAAAATAAGGTTCTGGATATACAGCTGACCTACCATCAGTACATCTGCCATTTTGTAGAGATTCTTAGTAGGATATAGAAATGGTAATGAAAGACTAACCTTAAGTACTGCCCTTTGAGTTCTTTTAAAGATTGGAATTACAACAGCGGATTTAAATTCCTTTGGAAAAGTTCCAGTACTGAACATTATATTGAAAAGGTGAGTTAAAAGTGGCACTAGTATATGGTGATACCGTTTTAAAAAGGCACCAAAGATGTTGTCCTGTCCAGTGCTGTTTACCTTTTTAATATTTAATATAAGATTACTGACCTCAGATTGGAAAGTAGGAGTAAGAACGAACGGTTAGGCGGAGACCATTACAAGGCACATATAAAAGAAGATGCCACCTAGTTACACGAACCTCCACACAAGAAAGTGTGATGTCAATAAAAGACTTGCTCATAGAGTTGCAAAAAGTAGGTGGTGCTTCTAGGGTATTGTGAACAGGGAGATAGATTTCTGCAATGATATCGATCCAGTTGACTATGTTACAATAGTTAAGATTTGCAAAGGTCTCAACTCTACCACGATACTAATATTAAGGTATATCTCCTTAAATGAATAAAATAATGCTACGCTAATGTAGTTTAATTACGTACATACTTACATAGTGTCACGCTTATACTTCCGAGGGATATCCTCTAAACTAATGTCTTATACAGAAGTGACATTATCATCTAAATATATATTATAATTAGATTCTACAAAATATTGTTAATATAATCTATTGAGCATGGCGTAGTAGGAATGCGATCGCCTCGCCGCTGCCACCCGGCCAACGGCCAATATCACACAGGATAATAATTTGTGAGATCCACAAGTTATTACTCCGAGGCAGTGTGTCTCATGTCAATATCTCTTTATTGTGTCCTTTTAAAGTCATATTTGTAAATAAAACATGAGCACTGTTTTAAAAAATCTACTCAAAAGAATTATTGAATAAACAAAAAATAAGTAACCGGTCAATTTTTTTAAACGTACCTTAAATATTTGTAACAATAAATTTCGAGGGTTTGTTTTACAACCCTTAAATGTGACCACACCTTATTATGCCGCGTATGCAGTGACAACCTTCAGCATTTGTATTATGAAATAGGAATGATGGCTCAATTATTTACTGCCCGGGTTTCAATAGCTATTATAGTGCTGCATATTGTCAACAGAACAAAAGGGGGATTACACGCAATGGTTCGACGCTACCCTTCAAATTTAACGAGTTACTCGCTATTATACGGTTAGGTACAATATAAACTGATGTTCAAAATGTGCGTCGGTGGCACAGTGGTCGTGAATACGACTGCTGGGGTTCGTTTTCCACTTGCTACGATCCCGGCTCTCTTGCTTTGTTCTCTTTTATTATATTCTTCATGCACGCTCCACGGCCAAGGATACCTTGACTCAATCCTTAATATTAGTATCATGTATACGCTATACAAAGATAAATGCCAACAAGAAGGTTAATCTCACGTGGGATGTGAAAAGTACAGACAGATCTTTAGGTCTTACAAGTTAAAGTTTCATGTTCCTTAAAAAGACTTATGTAAAAAGTATGTAGTTTATTTGGAATTGTTAAAATATACTGAACAAACCGTTATACATAAAAAACTTTTCAAAAATCATCTAAAACTTAGGGACGATGCTTATTTCCGATGAAATGATGACAAAGAATCCGCGAAAAGAGACAACAAGATTTTGCCCTTTAATTTTGATTTACAAGCTCTTTTGCACACTCCGAAAGGACTGATCCCTGTCTAATGTCCGAAAACTTGCTTGCTTACATTTTAACATTGTATAACATAGGAAACCAAAATGTAGAATGCTATACCTGGGATGAGACACAAGGAAAGCGACTATAGTCTATATTGACTATAGTCTACTTTTTAATTTGTTGACAGCAATGTCATAGTAAGTTCACGAATATAACATAAAGGCAAATTATCCGTGATCTAATTCATATTTTTTGCGAAAATGATAGCAAAGCAAATAAAGGATTATGGCACATAGGTAAATTAACCATGGTGTATTTGATAATTTACAAAGACTCTTATACCATGGCAATTATGCGAATTGTGCACATAGGTAACTTGACCATGGTCCGTTAAACATTGTCAGCTTCAACAATACTTTAGTAAAGATACGAATTAACCAATATTCTCATGTTTACTTCCGACGTTTTGATAAAACGACTTGAGGTAGTCGTGGTAAAATATATTATCTACACTTTGTTAATTTGCCATGGCGACTGACAATGAATGTTTGGATACGTAAATATGCTGTTATGATATCTCATAAACTATTATAGATACAAAGTTGATACTTTGCGACATTGTGTATTACTATATTGGGATAACGTTAAACCAAAAATCAGAATTTCTCGGAAACTGCAGATTCGCAACTTTGCCCTAGAGGTGACGAAGTATTAAAATATTTTGTCTGATCCCAAAGGTCAGCCGGATGAAGCATTAAAACAATCGGATGTTCTTTTATGTATAAGCAAGATGTGTCCTCGCGGTTTTATCCGTTCCACTAAGAGCATTTTCAAATCGGATCTTCAGAATTAGAAAGATTGTGTAATTGTTTTAGTGATTAACACTATGACTGCGCTTAATGTTCTGGATGCGATTCATACACACAAGATAAACATTTGTGTGTCTCACAAATGGCTCTTCAGATTCTGTGATCCAGAAATATGTCTTTTTAAAATTTATATATGTATTTGTCACAACAAAACAAGCATTCCTCCTAATACGAGAATTGTCTGAGAGCTAGGCTTTAGCAGCGTCGGCACTTAAACCTAAGGATAACTTACCGAGGCAGACTGAATGTGAAAGTATCACCACGTTGCTGGAGATTGCTCGTAAGTCCGTTTGGCGGCAACCTGCTATTAAATAGATACTGGACTTACCGTCGAGTAAGGCTTAGCAGGCTTCTTGAAGTGATGGTGTGCTTAAAACACATATGAGCCAATTTTGGCCTCTAGTGGCGACCGTACGGTGAATTTTTTGAAAGGTTGGTAGTGCGTGAATGTTTAATATCTCTGGGGATTTCTTAGAGTACTTTTAATAACCGCATTACAATCGTTATAAGATAACAGATAGTACATCATGCGGTTTATGTTAACACATAGTCCGCATTTTGTAACACTAATGTGTATACACACTTAACAGCCATGGTCGTAGTAAATATAAATAGTTTTATAATAATATTAAAATAGTAATGTAGTGATATAAATAAGCCGCAATAAAAATTCGTATACTGTAGTTTAGTTTCAATAATGCTTATATTATTATTAGAAACCGTAGGCAATACAAAAATTTCAGGAAAAGATCCGTCTGCTAGCATTATCAAAATGAAAAAACCGTATGTAAGATTCGTACAGCGAGTTGCAATAGAGAGCTATCATGCCGCTTATGTTACCAAAGTTTCAGTTCGTTGTTGTTCACTTAACATAACATAACATAATACAAAAACAATATTTTGCTCTGTAAAAGAATCATTTTACCGAACACTTTCTTCAATGCTGACGTAGCTTCACTTGGTTAAGTTGGAACAGTCCTAAAAAGCACGACAAGCACATAAATACAAGTGACTTTAGCCTTATAATTAAGGCATAGAACAAGGATCATGAGAGTTTGATCTAAAATTACATTACCTACGTGAACTGCTCGTAACACAACCATTTTAGCTTAGCTGAAGAGGTAACAAGTGAACGATATCCAAATTGCTGTAAATCTACATACATACATACATATATAAATTCACGCCTGTTTCCTAGAGGGGTAGGCAGAGACTACGGATTTCCATCACACTTCTCTGGCGTCATTCATTTTCATAACATTCCTCATACACGCTCGCCGGTTTAAGGTGCTCTTAATCTGGCCTTTAACCAGAACGTCTCCGATCTGATCAAGAAACGTTCGCCTAGGTCGTTCCCTTGTGGCTGTTCCATTCATACTAGCCTTATAAACTTTCTTAGTCAGTCTGTTCTCGTCCATTCTTTCTACATTGCCAAGCTGTAAATGTACTATATATTAAGAGATAATTAGGTTTGTTGTTTGTTTATTTAAGTAAGGATAAATAATAAAAACTAAACATCCGTTTATAAAAATTCTTTCACCTTTAGGAAGCTATATTATTACCGATTAACATAGGCTATTTTTATAATAGTACTGTTCCTAACATAACCTGACCTACTTTTACGCGAGCGAAACCGCATACAGAAAAAAATATAAAAATCAAACTATAATAATAAAATATTATAAGGGGCTTGCGTGTCGCTATGGATACGTTTCAGTCCCACATGATTCATAATCCCCTTTTAGGTTCAATATGTTGAGTATATCAAAAAGCATCCAAATTGTAACCCTAACAATGTTTTCAACGGATATATTACACCAACCTAATAGGGTCCACCCTATTGGATTGGTGTAATAAAGCCGTTAGGGGTGTCAAATTTACTAAATTAATACGTGACATATCAAATGAAGGAATCAATGTTCACAGCGCTTTGCGCAGTACAGTTATGTAATATGAGAAGGAAACGATCCAGCGCATATTACTCTCGATGCTATAACCATCCAGAAGAAACGGCTCCGTTTACCATAAGACGGCTCTTATGTTTTTGTTAGAATTCAAAAGAACTTGCGAATTTTGTGTATAATTTGATTGGGTAATAATATCAACCTTGTTTATTATTTATCCCACTGGTGGGCATGGGCCTCTTCTTAGTGTGAGAATGCAGCACGCTCTATGTGAAGTCTTCAGACAGACTTCACATGTCTTCGAAAACTTGGTGAACTCTCAAAAATGCAGGTGTCCTCACAATGTTTTCCTTCACCGTTTAAATAAGCAATGATTAACTATTTAATACGCACATTACTTCGAAATTCAGAGCTACGTACCGTGGGATCAAACTTGAAACCTCTACGTGGCAGTCCTCGGATTCCTACTAGTTATCGCTGCTTAGATAGAGAAAATACTTAATCAACTGTACATTACAGTAAATCGGCCTCGCTATATACAATCATTACACTACATGAACAGCGCAATGGCTGAAGTTGTCACCTCATCATAGCTAGTGCACTCAGGCTCAAAGGTTTAATGTTCATATAACTGGACTATTGCGGATTGGCAGTCTAACCCAGAAGGGATCAAGGGAGCACGGATCTCTTATCATCCGTGCTCAACAGTGGGACAGTTTAATACTGGGGTGTTATTATATACATATGTATACAATTGATTATTATGCATTACCGAGATTTATATGTGAGTGAATGAGGAGATATGAATTATGAAATCAGTTACAAATGATTATACTTTTATTTTTAAATTATTTCTTTTTAAATAGTCGTCATTTGTTTATATTATATATAATTTAGTTATATTATCATTAGTATTCATTTAGTTATATGTATGTGTATAATGAATATTCCCTGAATAAAAATCTATAGTGCTATAAATAATTGTTTCTGATGACTTACTCTGTTCTTAGTATAAAGTATATTAAAACTATTAGTGCCTCGTCTCCTAACAATTTACAAGAACTAACACTTAGCTAGTGATTAAATAGACACTTCTGAAAGTAATAAAATCAGTGTTATAACTAGTGACCTGTTTTACAATTTTAAAGCTATCTGCAATATAAACCGCATGCTGTCTTTCTATTGTTGGGTTAAATAAACGAGACAGCAAGACTTTTACCTTAGCGATAAAAGCTACATACTTGGAGTTTGTGAAACAGGGCCTTTCAATGATAAAGATATAAACTTGGGGCTAGTACTATAGTCTAGTGAGAATCCGTTGGACTGCCATGCAGAGATCTCGAGTCTGATTCCAAGGCCTGCACTTCTAACTTTCTAAAACTATGCGCGTATTAATTAGTAAATAGCGCTTGTTTGAACGGCGAAGGCAAACACCTAGGGACAACTTGCATATCTGTAAGTTCTCCATAATGTTCTCTAAGATATGCGAGTCTGCCAATCCGCATTAAGCCAGCGTGGTTGTCTATTTTCTTACCGTTCTCACACTGAGAAGAGGTCCGTGCCAAGCCGTGGGTCAGTTTATATACAGGACTGATTTTCATAAAATAATGTCATTAGAAAGGCACATCAAAGCTCATCTGAGATGAAGAGAATGTGCATATACATTATATATGTAAACATATATTATAATGTACATAAATGTAAACTGCACATTTTCTTTCCATGTAAACATACTCATTTATCGAAAATACTATGATGGTATACCGTCTTGCGTCTATGTTCCCAAAAGGGTGTGAAGTAGTCGTAGTCTGAAACTGACTTGAACACGCTTCAAGTATCGGATGTTTCCTTTGTAAACATGAACCGAAATAAGCGTCAGCGCACAGACATACACTCGGAAGACGAAAAAACAGAGGAAAAAAGATTAAAAGAGGAGGTCATGAGTTTATTAACTAACTGAAAAAAAACTACCTTTGAAGTGAAACTCAACAGCCAACAGATTTCTATCCCTGGTAAGAAGCAGCCGATATATGACAATAATCATCTTCCTGCTAGCTTTAAAAATTGTTCCACTTGGCACGTGAATTTGAAAACATTATTTTTTAAAATTTTGCTGATCTACAAATTTGTATGCGCTGCTGAATGGGCCGCATACAACTTTGTTGTTTGAAATGAAAATCACTGATAGTTAAAATGAGATGCGATTTATTGAGCACTTAAATACCACATAACTTATGATAATATGTTTGATACGATAATTACTATTAATGAGTACCGCTGATTATGACGTACGATCGCGCACTGGTATTGATTTACACAATTTATATGAGGCGACGTAAAAGTGCTTATGTAAAGGAGGCGCGCTAGCTATGTACGATGTTAAGAATCGAACAATATTAATTGTCCGCAAGGCGCAAGGTGAGAAGCAAATACAAATTTTATTTGAACAAACACTATTAAAATTGTGGCAAAATATGTGACTATTCAGATTGTTTTCAGTAATCAAAATTATGTAAGAAATTATGTTAGATAATTTTTATTTTTATTTTTGATACAAAACCCGTCTCGTTTTAAATATTTCAAGATATTAGGCCAACATTTTTGCAATGGTGGACACCTCAATTCAAATTTAAATTGAGCACATTTTCGATCCTTTCGCTTTTCTTTCTGCATAGCATTTGTGTGATATTTAACAGCTATTATATCGATTTGTATTTTATGCGATTTGTTCTTGCGATACATTTTTAATTTGTTTTTGCTGGATTGCCAGACATAATAAACCTTTAGTGGCTTGGCAACAGCAGACCGCTACAGCTCAAAAAATTAAGCGATTTTATAAATGTGTGTATCGAATTTATTGTATTGTTTGTTAGTGTTATGTTTAATAGTTTATAGCGAAATAGTTTTTGTGCATTGGACTTTATTTGCTTTATTATATAGGGTGTCCGGTAATTAATGGATAACCTTGAAATGTCTTATAGTAGAAATGAAGGCCGCTCAGAAAAATGAAAAAAAATTATAGAAAATAAAAAACATATTAAAAGTGCAAGCTATATAAACACAGCATACTTTTGACTGTCTATCTATTAGCATAATTAGTGTTTAATAATAAAACAACAAAAAACCGATGGATTTCATTCATTTATGGTCCTAGTATACAAGAAAGTTATACATGGTAGTTAAAAAAAAACACATATCTCAGGTAGTAGTTAGGATAGATTATTTTTCATATTTTTTTCTGAATAGCCATCAGTTCTACTACAAGACATTTCTAGGTTATCCATTAATTACCGGACACCCTGTATATATATATATTTTGAAATAGATTGGCCATTGCTGTTTTAACATCGGCTGCATTACCCCAAAGCGATATGCCATAGGACAAGACGCTGTGAAAATAACTATAATATACTATTCTCGTAGTACCAACAACAGTTATCTTAAGTTGTCTTAGTTTTCGAGCTGAATGCGGCTGTGCTAAGTCGCCCAGCAAATCATAATATTTGGCTGCTTCATTGGACTAAAGCTACTGAATCTGGAAAAAACCGTGGATTCTACAAATGGTATTATTATTATGTAAATGTATATATCTATGTTAAATCTTTACATTTGGTAATGTAAACTTAATATTATTAATAATATTTTGTGTTTTTAGAAGTAAATTATTTTGCCGTGAAAAAATCCAAGAAATAGATTTTATACTCAATTTTTTTTTTATAACGGACGTATAATATATTTTATTAACTTTTTTGTTAATATATATGTTTTGTGCCATGCCATTATAATATATGACAATAATATTTCACAGCACCCGTTATCCATTGGTTAGAGGGTTCATTTACCTACGCCGCGCTGCGGGTTCGGGCTCGGATATGGCAAAAAGAAAGTTGTTCTCAAATAGTTGTTCCATATCTAGGTTGCGACACAATACTTATAACTAAAGCGGGATGTAACTTTTGTGCAAGTGTGTGTATTTAGTTATGTCGTCTGATAAATGAATTAAATAATCATGTTGTAAAAATTCTGTATATAATTCCATAAAATATAACATAATACACTAAAACAATTGGCAATCTGATACCTACGTCTTATAAATAAAAAAATTGATCTCGATAAATATCATCCATCTTTTGTCTATTTATAAAAAGTAAACACGATAAATAATATATGATATATAATTACGTGCATGTTATAATAGAAATATGTCTTAGATGTTGCACAGTCATGCATCAATTCAGATAATCCGAAGGGGGACGGTGGGGTGCCGATGGCGACTGGTGTGGGTTACATTGTGGGGGCGGAGCTAACGACAATTCATAAAATGGGTATAATGGGTGGATGCATCCTATAGCTTGTAGTTAAGTGGTCCGCAGTGGTTTGAATTAAAGGTGGCAAATAGGAGAGGCAATGCTGTTTTACGAAAATGCACTTTATGTTCAAACTGCTAAAGCTTAAATTATTTATAAGAAACTATTTATGAATAACAAAACGATAGACAAAACCTATACAAATAAGATTTTGTTTAAGTTTTCGACTCACGGATTGGGGTTAGTGTGGTTGGGTTTACTGTAAATAAATTGCCGCATTTATAGTCATGCGATGTCTGGTAGACGCTAGAAGGCTCGTACCTATGCGAATCTTAGAAGATAGTTGGCGGCATGTAGTTGTACTATGTACCTACAACCCTGATTGTAGTGATACACGCATGAAATTGATAGTAATTCTATAATCACTAGTAATACAGATAGTATTTTCTTTGTTAAGAATAGGGAGTTAAGTACAAGAGCGTTTCGTCTTTTTCTCTTTTGATGCTTAGTATGCCACATGTTAAATGATTACAAGACAAGTCTTGTAGTCATTTACGTGCTCAAACATATAGGTTTGGAGTCTTGCGAGGCGATCAGATGCATATTTTACTATTATTTGATTTTTATTCAATGTTTTTTTTTAATTCTCTACGAATCGAATGATATATCGACAGACTTAATAGCAAAGTCTATCTTTTTAAAAAAACATAATTATAAAAAGGATTGGTTTAGGTTAGCGATATATTAATTTTAAATTAATTACATATATCTGACAAAAATATTTTAACGGCATACATTAAATCTTAAATTTATTGCCTGTACAGATAGCGTAGTAGTCTAATGCCCGTTTTCACCAACATCCCCTATACTGCCACATACGTATGGGATCATTAGCTTAACAACTCCCCCAAACTAGCCCCTAAATAAAATTACGTTTCACCATCATTTTTGTCATCCAACTGGGGGACACATAGTTATGTGACGTTTTGTTTTCGATAATAGTGGCTAAGTTGTCTTTGAACTTATCGATACTTTGAAACAATATTGATTTTATAAAATTCTTTAAAGTATACATTTATACAAATATAGTAATTATTCAGCCATGCTTTGATAGCAATATTAAATACTACTTCATCCATATTTCTAATTAATTTCATATTTCCTTGCATATTTACTCAGTGTAAACATTTCGACACCTCAGGTATATATGTGGTCACGTTTGTTGACACTTCTTTCAATAATAATAATAATAATCTCGTGAAAGCTGAAAAAGATAAACAAGTTAAATATCTGGATCTGGCGCACGAGATTGTCGACATGTGGGATGTGGATTCAGCGATCATTGTACCGATAGTCGTATCAGTCCTTAGACTGATTGCCAAGAGTCTCGATCACCATCTGAAGAGACTCCCGTTAGTCGGCTGGATTAAGTCTCTGATGCAGAAGGCCGTATTGCTTGACACGACACGCATCGTGGGGAGGTTCCTCTCGCTGGAGCCCTAACTACCGGTAGCTTGGACCCTGTTCCCGATGCCGGTGGGTCTTCATAGGTTTTATATTTTTCAATAATTATTATTTAAAAATATAATAATTATTAAAAATGAGCCAAATAAGGAGAATAATAATAATAATAATTCTTTATTTGTTAAAAACATGTGTGTTGTTACATACAAAAGCATGCACGTTGTAGTTATATTTAATGAATTAATATGTCCAGTCATGTTTAGCCTCATGCTGTGGCGTACAAATATTTGACATTAAATAAAAAGTAAAGTATTAGGTATATCAATTATGTAAGTACATGTCAATTAATATAAATTAAGTAAAGTCAAAGGTAAATTATCGTATTTCAATTATATCACATACATATCAATGAAAATAAATTAAGTAATGTCAAAGGTATTTAGAAATTGATAAATTATTAGATAATAAATTGAATATGTCAATTAAATAGTGAATAAAAAAATTATTCACTATTTAATTAAAATTATTTGGCAAATAATATAAATAGACAATGGGCAAAATTATTTAAATATATGTAACATTAATAAATTCATGTCTTACTGAAGGAATTTTATATAATTAAGAAATATTATCCATTAGATATTCTGTAATAAATAAATAAATTGTCGTGGGTTTTGAGTTGATTGATTGTTGACTTTGTTGTTCGTTGTATGTTATTTTACCAATTTTTGTCTTTTCGTGCCAACGTTTAGTTAATCTAGAGGTTATTTAATCACAGTGATTTGCTTTGAAAACTATTGTTACCTACGGTGTATTACAATGGAAGAAAAGAGGAAGCGTAGCCAAAATTTCACAATGAATGAGAAAGATATGTTGGTTAAATTGGAGTATGCCTACAGAAACGTTATTCTAAATAAAAAAACAGATGGTACTACCAATCAAGCCAAGAACAAAGCTTGGATAAACCTCTGTAACCAATATAATTCAACGGGAAACATGTACAGGTTAGTTAAAATAACATGCCATACCTATTTTATCCATTAAAAGGGAAAAAGATAAACTAACATCACAAAATAATCACGATGTACCGTTACATACTATATTATTGGCTAAGTGTGGACCTACATTGCTGAAATAATTATAGACTTGATTTAGTTTATTAAATAGTTCTAAGGTTCACTTTATCTGTGTTTGTTATTGTTTTAATTGCCTTCCATAGTGCTTTATTATTACCAGCTTTATCGATAAGGGATTTTCTGTATTCTAGATTCAGCTTGCGTAAAAGTCCGTTGCAAAAATTCCTATAGCGTGTGTGAGTTATCTTAAGTGTAATATTGTCTGGAGATTTCTTTGATTTAATGTGTAGCCTATCGCGGTTCCTAATGCATTGCAGTAAACCTGCAGACATCCAGGGCTTCAGGAATCTATATTTATTTTTTTGCGTGGTTGTACGACTATGATTGGTTATAGTGGACGATATTATGGACAAAAGTTTATTCGCAGCCAAGTTTGCATCATTTATACTTAGTATAATTCTAAGTTTTCTAACTCGAGCAATACTTTTAAATAGTCCATGGTTGTTTTAGTGCAGGAGTATTGTCGTATAGACAGCAGTATTCACACCTCACACCAATGGCATATGGTCTGTTATATATGATTCCAACACAAGATTAGTCGATGGGAGATTGGAATATGTGAATATATGGTCTAGACATGTATTAGTTCTTGTGAAATAGTTGTGAGTAGGATGAAGGCCGTGGGAAGCGGTAAAGGTGAGATATTCTTCGGGTAAAGGGTCTTTACAATCGGTACTTATGTTGAGATTTGTATTGTTCACAAGGACCAGGATCCCATCAGAAAATTAATTGAAGACTGTCTAAACAATCTATAAAACTAAACAAACTACAAAATGGTTAAAATTATTTATTGTTTTTAATTATGGTGAGCGGTAGATTGTCACAATGCTAATGCTATTTAATTTGCTAACTAAGTAATTTGCGTCTACAAAGGTTGGTTCGCATATCATTGTAATAGTATATATAACAATGCTGTCATTTTGGTTCGACGTGGATCTTGTAAAGTGCGCGGTGTAGCCGTCACAAACTTAACAAATTTACTGAGCCAGCATTCTGTTAGAACTAAAATGTCGTAGTTTGTGGCGATTTGTGTTATCAAAATACGAAATTGATCGAAGCTTTTGTTTATACTACGAATTTCTATGTGTAGTAATTTCATAGATAGATATTTATTACCAAGGAATTCATAACAGCATTCTGGTTTGCAAATATAAAAGTCTGTAGGTATATGTCTGTCTAATTCAGGGTTAATATTCGGTATATCAGGCATTTTTATAAATAAAAGCAATGCGAGTAGACTCAAATGTAGTCAGGGAGTGATAACCACAATACAAGTAACGAACAAATGTATAATTATATCCAATATACATATTATATAACTTAAGGGCGGATGAATTACTAACGACTCATAAGATACAACCTGCTTGCGGACGGACAGCAGAGGCTTAGTAAAAGAGACGCGTTGGTCTTCGGGCACGAAACCCAAAAAATTAATACTTCGTCATATTTTAAAATACCTAGGTAAAAACAAAGAAAAATTAACCTAAATTGATGGTCACCTACTACCTTAAGATGGTAAGCGGTTATCTTGAATTCAAAGCTAATAATTACCAAATATTGTCTCATAAGGTATAAGCTTACCGATTGCATAGAAAGCACTACCCGCACGAAGGTAACCGGTTACGTCATCATTTCGACGTGGCTTTGTGGTGAGCTTCTCCTCCAGCCGCCTAATACTCCCTTTTTCCAATTCCAAACAGTTTCACTAATTCCATTTCAAAAGGAAATCGAAAAATGATGTGTCGTTTCTCAATAAAACGCGCGCTTGTCGGAAATTGAAAACGTCGCTTAAACGAGTCTTGCAGTTCATCATAGGCAGACGCCTATGATGACATACTATTAGGTATAATGATATTTAACATATTAGGTAATAATTATTAACATATTAATTTTTTAACAGATTTAAAAATATATATTGTCTATAGATGACCAAACCGTGATAAATAATCCGCCATGATTCTTAAAATAACTCTCAGAATATTAGAAACAATCATAGCTACATCGTTGTACAAAAACAAATAATGTTTCAATCGTAGACTGAGTACAAACTAGACAAAACGTTAGCGAAGACTATATGAGACACAAATACTTTATCGGGAATAACAGTCTATCTCCCCATTTCCACTAAAGTTAATCTTTTCTTAGTAAGTACATAGACACTATATATTAAGTTAAACAAAATAATAGACAGTGTCTTTAAAATATTTATTAATACATAACTATTTATAGGAAATAGTACTAGTTGCTTGTTCTATACGAGATGGAAACATTCCTGTCTATTATATGTATAAGTCAATTTAATTATGTAACGGTACATCGTGATTATTTTGTGATGTTAGTTTATCTTTTTCCCTTTTAAGCAATTAATAAGACGTAAATGTTGAATAACCACATTATCTTTGCATTTATGATGAACATATCTTATTTAATTAGTTATTCTTACGCTAAAAATGACAACCAGTAGTTCTTACAGAATTGGACGTAATTATAATAACGCAATGTATCTCATTAGTTTATCCAACTTCCACAGAAGTCTTGAGTCTTGTTTTTCGAATGTATGAATGCTCACTTCTCCTCACGACGACTAGCCGTCTTCAGAGCTTGTTAAATATAAGCTAGGCTAGGTTAGTTAGTTAGCTAGGTTAGTTCTATATTTTCAATCCGATACCAAATCCTTCAAATCTCTATGTTTCTCTATATTTGCGATTCCTTCAATTGATCTGTATACTTTCTTCGTGGTCAGAAAGAGAGGAACTCTTTCTCTTTGTCTCTATTTTTCCTGCCATAATATTTGTAAAAATCTGAACCATGTTCAGTATTCATAAATCGTTGGTTTTGCGGTATATTTACATACCTATATATGTATATATCGGCATCAGAATATGTTGTAGCAATATGAAGGTCGGACATATAGTCGGCAATTATTGGCTCTACCGCTTTCGCGTAACACGAAACGTAGCCGATGACGTAAATAAAGCCCCTTCGGCGAAACAGAATTCTAAAATAGAAAACAACATGAAACCTATACATACATTTTATATTACTGTAGCAGGTTGCATGCTGTCTGGCAATCCCTACTCAGGTTTCACGTCGGAAATCATTTATGTTTTGTAGCGCTCACCATTCGCCCATTCTACCTGCTTAATAAGATAATAGACTATACCATTAAAAGCTTTCAATGCTAAAACATTTTTTGTCAACCCTTTTAAATCCTAACATTGATTGGATGTGCTAGGTGACCAGGGTGAAATGGATGGCGCGTTGAATTCATTATATTGAACCCTTTCCCTCCCCTACGTTGAAAATAGAAAACAAAGGTTTTTGTTATCTCAAACTCAAACGGATGATTCTTATAATAATATGTTCATTGTTGAATGTAACATTAAATTTCTCGTACATACCGCGTTCAATTAGGTGCATATACAAATGTATAAAGAGGCAGTTGATGACTTTCAAAAGTTAGAAAGAGTTTTACTTTGAGCTCTTTTGATGATTTCTACAAGGAATCTTAACATCAAATGTTGACCTAATATCTTGCGCTTGCTTTTACTTCTACAACTGGCCCACCAAGACTTTTATCTGTTACTACAGCATAATTTGTTTTTTATTTTATTATGATCTGTTTTTTTATGTTGTCAGCTAATGCGACTATTACACAAAAATAGTGCAAATAAACGAAACAATTACATGAATATATCGTTTATTTGCACTATTTTTGTGTTGTTTTATTTATTTGTCTGCCACGCAAGCTGTGTTGATGTTTATGTATTAATATAGCGAGAGTTGAAATATATATATATATATTTGCTATTTCATAATAGTGAAGCCTTTTTAACCCGTAACTGCCGAGATGAGCGCCGCTAAGACGAGTTAGTTTCATCGACCGCAAGAGATTCTTCTAATAGCTTAGAATTCAGTTACACAGAACCTGTTATTGTGTAAAGGTTATTGTTGACAATTTTAGTAAGATCGTTTCGTCATTCTCTCTGACCGCAAGTAAGTATTGAAGTTACATTTTTAAAATAGCTTTGTTTCATATTTTGTCTTTATCCTTATATAACTTTGGAGCATTCTATCTCAAGAATGATCATTTTTCTTGCTTATTTCGGCACGATTAAATAAATACGATAAGATAGGGCACGATAAGATTAATGTAAGCAGCGATAGCTCAGTGGGGATACCAACAGATTGCAACGCAGAGGGTCTCGGGTTCGAACCCACGTCGCGCACCTCTGACTTTCGGAAGTTATATGACGTTTCGAAATTATGTGCGTATTGATTGACAATTATCGCCTGCTCCGTGCCTCGGAGAGCACGTTAAGCCGTCGGTCCCAGCTGCCATGAACATCCATGGCAGTCGTTATTGGGAAGTCAGTGCTCTATAATATCCTGACACTGGTTTAGCCTTAGGGTATCGTTAACCTTCGGGTTGCGGAGGTCATGTGGCAGCCGCTCCGTGTAAAAACTGATATCCAGTCAAAGCCGGTTAGACCAGAAAAACCGACCCCAAGTGACTTGGGAATAATAAAGGCTAGGATGAAGGATTTCAGCATGATAAATTTGAGCGCTTATTAACTTTTTAATACGCAGAATGTAAAGAAACAATCTTTTGAAGACAAATTTGGTGTTTTAGAGTCGATTAATTTTTAATATATCTATATACCGTAACGTGCGTGACAAATATTTCAAATATGAAGTAATCATTGTTTATACAACATAATAGAAGCCTTTGATCGCTATCTATATCAGGAGCATTACATACATTGCCGGCTGTACGACTAGACTTGTTCATGGTATTATGGGGCTGATATATAATTTTATATAAGTCCCCAAATAAATAAAGAAAATTCATAAAACATCTACTCTCTACGAGATTAAATTTCCACAGAGCGTGTATTTCTGTCGCCGCTATTACAACAAATAGTAAAAAACATAGTATCGAATTTTGTACGATGCTTCGCAACTCTTTGCGTTTGAGTCCGCCACACTAGATCGGAATAAATCACAGAAAAATCGAAAAAAAATTAAAATTTAATTGAATTATTCTGCGAATAAAACCAGTCACTGTAAAACTACAGTTTAAACTTTAAACTGTATTTTGCAGTGTTCTGTTGACTTCAGCTTCATGCATAGGCTTTGTTTTATAGTTGGCACCCACGGAGTAATAAGCAACATGCCCATGAATATGTCTATCATAAAAGAAAAGGGTACAATGTTACGTTAGTAAGTTTAGTATTGGGTATTTATATTGATTATAAGAACCCATTGCTGGTCACGAACGTCTTAACTATTTAAGAAGAGTTCATATACAGGACTGATAGTATTATTATATAAGATAATGAGTGTGATAGATTATTCGAAATATATTGTCTAAATATTCAAAGAAATATGAAAATAAGTACTTCGAACAGCCGATAGCCCCGACAGAGGAACCCATCGTCATTACCCCAGGCCAAGTTCAGCGGATGATTCGCCGAACGCCCCTCCGGAAAGCCCCCGGACCTGACCGGGTAGCCAACGAAGCTCTGCGTCACCTACCTCCGCGAGCAATCGCGACGCTGACGCGCCTCTTCAATGGCATCCTCCGTACCGGACACTTTCCCTCACATGGCGACTAGGCTCGCTTCGTGCGGAACAGGACGATCTCCAGGGACCTGTGCATGGAGAGCTTGGACGACTTCGTGAGACGCCTGAGCATCAACCTGTTCGTGTGCGCCGACGGATCGCACGCCCGCCATCTGCGGAAAGCTTGCGCCCTACCATCGGCGACCGCCGGACAGGATGGCCCTCTCCGTGGCAACCCTCACCGGACCTACGTGATGCCCCTCCCTGATGCTGGCTGACGGGCGCTCCCCGGGAAACCCTTCCCGAGGAGCTCGACCTCGCCAAGCGCAGGAGGGACCCATCGGACACGCCCCTGCTGGCATGTTGGTCGCCCGCGGGGACTTATCTTTGCGGGCTGGACCTCGTTAGCTGCGCTACCCACCGGCTCTGACGACCCGGACTGACCAACGGGCCCACACGGGCCCACCCCAGTGACCCGCCTGTTTTAGCAGACGGTAACGAACACCACCAAGACAGGCCCACGGCCTTGTCTGGTTACCCCGAGACCCCGTAAGGGTCTACGAGAAGAACCACTGAGAGGATCACTCGACTTGTTGATTGGCCGCCGAACCGAACGGAGCTCCGGGTTTGCGCTACGAAATAAAAGCTGAGTAACTATTCAATTGTTATTATTATTTATTTACCTGTTAAAATCAAAATGATTAAATTAAATAAAATATTAAATTGAACCATTCTCGTTTGATATTTCTATTTTGTGTCTATGTATTATATACAACATTATGAATTTTAAGAATCAATTATGAATTGAATTATACTTCTTTTCATTACCCTATGAATATGAATTAAGATTGGGTTTTCTATAAATGATTTGATAGCCTAACATTGTCTATGCTTAGTATATGAATAAATGTATATATAAACATACATAGTGTTTATGTATACATATATGTAAGTGTGATATGATAGTGTATATACATATACTATATAAAACAAATATAACCTTATGCACATGATTTTAATAAATACATATAAACGAATTAATGGGTTCTTTTTATTTTACTTTTATTATTGACTTATAAAAGTTAAATAAAATATTTTATTAAGTGCATCTTGCTACCAACTGATTTTCACTTATTATTTAGTAAGTTTGGTATCACCTAGTGATCTTCTATGCGGTTTGTGACCTATTCGCGGATGATTATCGCATTTTATATTTTATGTTTTAGAAATAATTTTGTTTCGTTGTTTTGTGTTATTTACAAAACTTTGTATAAGTACTTTAAGTTTTAAGAAATCGTAACGTTGTATAATGGGGTTTATTATTTCATGTAATGTTTTAGTGACTGTGTGACTGCCTCTGTAGCGCAGCAGTAGTGAATGAGACTGAGGTCTCGGGTTTGAATCCCGGGTCGAGCCAACAAAAAGTTATTGGGATTTTCAGTTGAGTAATCTCAATAGCAATCCGGAGTTAGGAAGTTGGCAGTGTACGACAAAGCCGTGTTTTTTTTTTGCTCTTCAAAATTACCACACTCCGCCTGATAGTAAGCAGTCGTGTGGTGTAAGAGCAGTGGCCTCCACATCGTCCTCATAGCAGCCGAGGCGATGTTGAGGACTCTACTTTGACGGCCTGAGAAGGTCCCCCCGCTTAAAGAACCCAGGACTGAAGGAAGAAGGAATCACGTGCCTTGGCAAAGAATTTCATACCTTGATCGTTGCGCAGAGGTATGAGGACCCAAACTTGTTGGTACGCACTCTAATTCTATTGTCTGATGGACAGAGAAGGAAGGGTCCTCTAGGCAGTGTAGACGGCGACAGAAAATATCCGCCCTAACAAACAAGCATACCCCGTTGGTCCTGCACCTGATCTCTCATCGGATCATGAGAGTTAGGGTACAGAGAGTGCACTTGTGTTTGCGCACACACTTATGCACTATAATATCACTTGCGTAGTCTTCGTTAAGACTAGCCGCCGTGGCCGAAATTTGGTATGGAGGATATTATTATTAATGTTTTAAAAACAT
This sequence comes from Catocala nupta, assembly GCA_963675205.1. Lineage (NCBI taxonomy): Eukaryota > Metazoa > Arthropoda > Insecta > Lepidoptera > Erebidae > Catocala > Catocala nupta. The sequence continues at coordinate 39,500,415 of OY776078.1, forward strand.
AATTAGTTAATGTCTTGATGAGTACAATTAATTCTTGAAACCACTTTAATCGAATAAATAAATAGATTTGACTTTAGACAAAGAACATCTAGATTTGGAACTACTATTTATAGATCACACAATTTTTCGCCCAAATGAAAATCGATCCCATAAAATTTAGCGCATTGGCAGGGGTGAAGCGATCACTTAAGCCACTATGCCATCCACGCACTCATTGCCTCATAATGACTGAGGCCTACTAAAACATACTATCATTTTTGCGTCAATTGTAAAAACAAAATATTATTTTATTATATTGTTATTATTAAATTAATATACAAATCCCCGAAGCCAGTTTAAATATTATATGTATTCAAGAGTTCAAATACTTTTTGATTATTACGAACTTTTTCTACCGCAAATAATTTAATTTTAATTTTAAAGTTACGAGATTTAGCCGGCATCGTCTTAGAATTGCATTTGTAGCGATAGCAAAACCATAAATCGAGTATTATAAAAATAAGGACAGTCTGTAAAACAACGTCGAAATGGCTTAATATAATTAATACTTATTTTCTGCACACATTTAAATTGTAAAATTACTCAATTAATTTTTTTCTGGAAAAGGACATGCTATAAGATCACTAAAAATTAAATGTATAATATGTTCTTTGTATCTAAATAAAAATGAATAGTTAAATAATGTTAAATTCAGTGGTGCCCTTTGCCTTTTTTTTTTTTTTTTTTTTTTTACGTGGGGGAATGCTGTGACGCATATCCCTCCGCGGGGGCGGGCGGAGGGATTATGTCGGACTCGCCGGGGTAAAAGAAAGATGGAAATAATAGTAAAGTACCTCCCGGAATACCGACTAAACCTACCACGGTGTTCCTCGACAAAACCACTATCGACGGGGCCGCGCGAATCGCTTTCGCATGCGGTCGCGACCCCGCCGAGGTTACGGCCCGCCGTATGAAACGGCAGGCCACTACTCAATAAGACCTACCCAATATAGGCACTGCTCAATAAAAGCCCTACTGTCTCCCCCCTAAAGGGGAGACGGACTCGACACAGAGGCGCGCGTGGGAACACGCACGCCGCCTCTCGGACCTGGTGCTGAACGGATGGCGGGCAGGCCCACAAAGCCCGCCACCCCCAGGTCAAACCTCAGGGTGGCTGGAGGTCGTCTCGCGCCCTCCGGCGCCCGGCTCTGCGGTTGGGGAGAGGGTTTAAACGCTCCCTCTCCCGCTCCGCCGCCTCCTTGATGGAAATTACTTCCTCACAGAAGGAGGCGACGGCGTTCCACGACCTCTCACTCCGGACCATAGACTGAACTACGGCCGGGAGCGAGAGGGCAACCGATCCGACTGCCGCGATCAAATCACGGCGCTGCGATGCCCAGGCGGGGCAAACCGCCAAAGTGTGCAGCGCCGTGTCCTCAACAACGTCGCGGCAGTCGCCGCAGTGGTGACAACCGGGCGTCTCTTGCCGGCGTATACGACACAGGAACTGGCCAAAACAACCGTGGCCAGTTAGAACCTGTGTCAGCCGGAAGGTGAGGGCGCCATGCCGCCTCTCCAGCCACTCCTCAAAAACAGGACTTACCGCCACGATCGTGGCGTGCCCGGCACTGGGGTGTGGTGCCCTTTGCCTAACGTATTGTTGTCCCTGCCGTAAAATAGGTTAAAGTTTAAATGTAAAATGGTATAACTCCTATTTACAATTTTAATTTATTTCATTTATTGAGGCAATACGATACAAAAATATCTTGGACAAAAAAAATATTTTTAACTTTGTCATGAAACTGTATAAAAATTATTGTGAAAACGAAGAATAATACAAAATAGTTTGCATGAAATTATTTGTAGATTGAAACATGCAATACGCAACTAATAATTTGAAAAATAATTGAGATGTGTTTACTTACTCAAAATCTGCACGACGTAACCCGCCGTCGTAATTGGCGGTAAATGTCACGAAATTTAATTTAGTTTTAAACGCTCTTTAAAATAACAGCTTAAAGAAACAAATTCTTGTTCCAAAATAGTTAATGGAACCCGTCGCAATATTTGGGGTGGGAACGTCCGAACACCCTGACGAATGTTAGGCGATTGACTGCTCCTGAAAGCGCATGAAGGAGGTTGCGAAACCGTCTTTAATGTTCAGCTGCAGGTATTATTTTTAAAATTGAATAAACGGATGTTATTCGAACTGTCAATTAGCAATCTGTCTTTCTCAGGCACGTTATAATTGTGACTAGCTGTTTCATATTAATGACAAAGACGTAAGTATGAAATGATATGAATTTTAAGCAATAATATTTTAATCGTTTGCGTTACTGAACTTTTAACATTTAGTATTTTTTTTATTATTGTCGTCCTTTTTGTTACATTTTTGGATTGCAGTCTAATAGTAGGTATATAAATTGTAAGACTACTGTAATTTTCAATATATGATGGTATCAAAGAGATAATATAATAATAATAATAATATTCTACACATACACACAACACCATCTAGCCCAAACTAAGCAGACCTTGTACTATGGGTTCGAGACAATAGATAAACATACATATATACTATATATTTTTTGTAAATACATACATATTATACATAGAAACACCCAGACCAAGTCAAACATCCATGTTCATGCACACAAATGTTTGACTTGTGCGGGTATCGAACCCGCGACCTCAGGCGTGGCAGTCAGTTACACTAACCACTACGCCATCGAGGCATCGAGGCGAGAGAGGAGATAAAATATAAGAGGGGTTGTACATACTGTAGTTTTATTAGAATTTAATTCATGTTTTAGGAGTACATACTGTATTGACGCTTTACGTAGAACTACATATATTCGCTCGCGCAGTGATGATACGTAAAGCTACAGTTTAGAAAATAATTAAATTAAAATTATTATTAAAATATTTTATTTTCATTTACTTACGAGTTAGTCCACAATAAATTAATTGAGGTACTCCTTTTAAGTAACAAAATACTTGTGTTAGGAGGCCCCGCTCTTCACGTTACAAAAAAATAAAACTAGACAGGTAATAAAAAAGAAAAGAAAGAAAGGTAAACAAAAATAAATGAATAATAAACACTATGCGTGTCTGTGTGTGCGTATATGTGTGTGTACGTGTGTGTGTTTGTGTGTGTGTCACTTGTATGAAATGTATTGAACAGTATACAACATAATTATTACAACTAAGTGTTTTGTGAATTGTGCGATACTACATTCATCAGATCTTCTGTACTACTGTAATTTAGGGATCTCAACCAAAATAGTAACGTTTTTTTGCAATCACGATTACTCATAGAGTACATTTTAAGGTTTTTTTTTTTTTAATTTAAATATGATAACTGTTGGTCGAATTGTCTTCTTGCAAAAGATGTACTGACCGTTCTGGTGGGCACGATATTACAGATATTTCTTTTCTTTAGAAGGTTGGGATCGAAATGAAGCTTTGAGTGTAGGTACTTTTAAGATAGTACGTAGAATATATTATTATAATTGCCTTACTGAAAGAATGCTATAATGTTTGTACAGTTCATCGGTAGAGAATCGATACGGCTTAAAGTACATTACTTTTAAGACTGACCTCTGGGCTCTCTCCAACTCAACCAATTTACTTTTAGTTAGCACTCTATAGAAAACATCTTCACTAATAACTATTAGTGAAGAGGGTTATCTATCGTGGGCGTTTTTGTATGCCTAGCCTTCTTTCTACTTAGTATTATATTAAAGGTGTGTGCAAATCGCGCAACTCTAAAAACGATTATAACAATATGCCAGGTTTTAAAGTTACATGTCTATTGTCGAACAATGTATACTTTGCCAGATGCCGAGATTTACCGTACAGAAATATGCTTTGCCAGAACTAGGAATCAAACCTCTTATTCTAAATGTCACGCCACGGGCCTACACGGCATTCAGCAACAGGTGGCTAATGATGTTTTATTTGTTTCGAAGTAATTAACATACATAATAAATCATTACCATGTTACATTGAACTTTATAACAATTAATTCGAGCTACTTTAGATTATACCTGAACACATTTACTTGACTATATTTGAAGCTTCGTCATTACAAGTCAAAAGTTAACGGCTAATCGAAAGAAATGTATTAAGCAGCCAATCATTAAAATGAACCATTTCTTAGACTGAAAGCACATAAGGCAGTTGAACCTTAAGCGAGTAGATGGAATGAGTGACATATGCAAGCTATATGCTGGTCAATAGAATATGCATGATATATATTTCATAGCCTGCTCATAGCCAGACTAGGCTAGCTATAAGACCTTAATATTATTCAATTCCCCTAAATGCGGCCAGTCTATTCAGCAGAGTACGTTGATTGAAAGCCGTCGTCGAATAATTTGGCTTTCGCCAATGACATTGCAGCGAATATATGTAGGTATATGAATATTAATACGCGTACTTTAACTTTCATATTTTCTCACACTGAAATGAAGCCCGTGCCCAGTAGTGGTACAGCTTAATTCAGGGCTGATATTAATATTGATTGACTTTCATTAGAGTTAGGTACTTAGTGACCGAAATAAATAATCTAATCTTAATTGTTTGTCAATTTTGGTTAAGTAAGGAAATTATAAAATTCACGTCTAAATTTGTCTTATGATAGGAATAAATATAAATATATAAAGTTATGAAACATTGTGGTTGTCATGCTAATTATTTTAGCAATATTTTACGATTGGTATTTCGGTTTCTTTTTTCTAGTATATTTGCTTGTATTTAGGCCACTACGGTTTGTCTTAAATTACCAGAAACATCAACCATCATATACTCGTAATTACGGCGAATTGAAACAACGAATACGGGCAGACACTATGTGATATAACTTTAAATACAATTTGTATAAAAAGTTTCTGATATTTCTTATTACCAATAATTATTTTATATAATTTCTTATTATAAATAATTGAAGAAGCATTTACATTTTGCCAAGTGTGTGCATTGGAGCCACCAGTAGCGAATTGCACCTTTAATCGAAAGGAATATTCCTATCATATCCATTTATGTATGTAGTCTGCTGGCCTAGAAATTAATAACACAGGTCGGCCGGTTCAAACATTCATGGACTCCGCTAATATGGATTCTTGTCCCTAGATGCCGCTACACCTGGTACAAAGTTCGATTTGATGACTGCCTTCAAAAAATGTCTAGGCGTTCAGCCGCGATAATATATTTTGTAGCAATGCTTGCAGTCAAAACGCCGGCAATAATAAAATAACTGATATTAGAATATTTCCCGCGGCTTCGCTCGCGTAAAGGTAGGTTAGGTTAAGTAAGTAACAGGACTTTGTTAAAATAAAATCTAGCCCATGTTACTTGGTGATAATATAGCTTTCTAATGGTTAAATAATTTAAAATCGGTTGAGTAGTTTTTGACTTAAATCCTTACAAAGAAACAAAAATTCAAATCTTTAGATACTCTTTATAATATTAGTATGGATGAATAAGTAATTAATGTGGTTTTAAACTCGTCCTTTTGGTGGCAATATAATTATAATAATAATAATGTATTTATTTTGCTTCAAATGTGGTACACAAAGATGTTACAGAATGTAAATTAGAAAAATACACATTTCACCCGTAATACAGGTATGCAAGAATATACGTCATTTATATAAACAGCCTATGTAACATGAGTATCGAAGGTGCTCACATATTCTCTTATGCTGACGATACAGCAATTGTTTTCTCGGGAGAAACATGCGACAACGTCGGTCGCATCGCCGAACGTGGTCTGACTACAATAGCTACCTGGGTCGCTCGGAACCTTTTAACTTTGAATATTTCAAAGACAAATTACACCCTGCTTTTCCATATTTAACCGTACCCAACCATCACAAGATCTTCAGATTAAAATCCATACCTGCTCCAGCTCCACTAACACCACCTGCTCATGTTTAAAAATCAATAAAGTATCCAGTACTAAATACCTTGGTGTTATGCTTGATCAAAGGCTATCATGGCACCTGCACATAGAGCTATTAATGAACAGAGTTAGGAAATTAATTTGGACGTTCAAATCTCTTCGCCACGTGTCCACTAAGGATCTTATCCGGCAAATTTATGTCTCCCTGGGTCAGTCTATTCTGACGTACTGTTTGCCAATTTGGGGCGGTGCGTCTAAAACAAAATTTTTGGAGCTGGAGAGGGCACAGAGAGCTCTACTAAAAGTCATGTACTTTAAACCGATTAGATTCCCTACGGAAAGTTTATACTCAACCTCAAACCTTTTGTCAGTTAGGAAACTCTATATCCTGCAGATTTCATTAAAAAAACACAAATCTCTTCCCTTCATTATTTCCAAGACACATTCTAGGAGGAAAAATAAAGTAGCTGCAGATTATCCAATGAATACTACATTTGCTTCAAAACAATTTATTAAGCAATCTTCCCGAATATATAACGCTCTCAATGAACAATGTGCCATCTACTCTATGACTTACCACGACTGTAAAAAAACACTAACTGAATGGCTCAAGAGTAAAAGTTACGAAGAAACCGAAGATATCCTACACAAGATCACATAACTAAGAAACACATATAATTTATACACATATACACACCACACCCACACATCCTCGCGCTACACATACCACATATCTCACACACATGCCCACCCACTACATCCCGGCACCTACACAAACATACACTTACACACAAATGAACCCACACACATACACACACAACATATTCTACACCCAGTATGCTCCCTTACTGATATAAGAATTATAAAATGTTAATAAGTCTTAAATTAATCTTTTTGCTTTTTGCTTATTTCTCACACATCTGAAGAACGATTGTAAACTGGAGGAGCGGATCCACCTAATACAAGCAAATCTTTGCTTAAAAGGTGACTCCAAACCTAACATAGTTATATCCTTAAGTGAAGAAATAAACATTTTATTTTTTTTATTTTTTTTACGTCAATTAAGCTACTTAATTACATGTTTATTAACCAAATTAGGTACATGATAATATTGAATTTGAGATTAATTATTATTGTAAATAAATTCATTCCATCGATTTCATTTCAATAAATAATATAATATTTTAATCAAATACATGAAAAATTACAGACTTCTCGTTTTCGTTTACTTGTCACAATTAATTGAATTAAGTGAGTAGAAATAATTTTTAAAAACAATACATGAATAACATTAAATTAGGAATTTTAATACACCGAGTTTTAGTCGTAATGCAATGTCTCTTAATAAGTGCAGTAACGACAAGAACTATTACTTAAAAAGTCTTTGATGGAATAAAACTTTTCTGGATTCCCGCAAAGCACAACACAAGTTCTTATACGGTAAATTCACTATCCTCTTGGGCAAGGAGTTGAATGAGTGGTGCTATATAGACCCAACATTTTCTAAATAATTCCGACTTGAGCACAGGCATTCTTGTGGATAAGTGGGTGACATGTCGCTTATTCGTATTGTCGATCTTTTCAAAAAGGTAATTGAGAGATTTGAAAAATTTTGCTACTTCATAAATATAGATCCGCCTCTCCAGAAACACTTAAAATGACTTACTATGCACTGTGTCAATCACTGCTCATCTACTGCATCCCCTGCTGGGGTGGAGCAGCCAAATCATACATGATTGAACTAGAGAGAGCACACCGCGCTTTAACCTACGCTCAAAAAGCCAAGACTATACCCAACCACTAAACTCTACGAGGAATGTCAACTCCTAAGTGTCCGGAAACTTTTTATATACTTTATTATTTTACCTGTGCACAAAACAGTTATTTCATCTCCGGAGTATAACGATCTGATCAGCCGTCGTCTCTTTAGAGTACCTGTACCTGTATGTCGCACTAAATTTGCCCAACGCTTTTACGCCATTCCTATCAGCTTACATTTATAATATTGCTTCCAAATGCTGTGACATACGTCTGAATACAGCATTAGAGACAAAAATAAAAGCCTATGAATGGTTAAGTAAACTCACTTATGAAGAGACAGAACAGTTGTTAACTACGATAGCATAGAACATATTTACTTATTTATAATATTTAGAACTATGTTGCACTAATATTTATAATAGTATTCCCTATATGTGCTTTATTTATAGTTTAATAAGTATATAATATAATTAGAAATTTAAACGTGGTCTCTTAGTTTTAAGTACTTAAAATTGTTATTTTGTTAAATTGTCTTGTCTTACCTTATATAGTTATAAACACTGTTTTACTTGTTTCTATTATAATTATGTAATTACAATTGTGAAGTGCAGGAGCTCTATATCTCTATTGTAACTACGTTTGGCTGGGACCCCACGATACAAGCTTGCCTAGTGTGGGGACCGCGTTAAATATTTACCTGATAAGATCTGCTACACTAACTTTATGTTTTGTTAAGCACTTTTATAACTTTCTTATGTTAACAAAATAAACGTTTTTCCTTTTTTTTCAGTTCGTTATTGTAATGAAATGGAAATTGATTATTAATGAGTGGACTGTTCAGTTATTTAACTGCTTTCATAAAACTATGATATAGGCACCTAGTATAACTCCAGGCTTAAGATGCAGGTATTATTTATGTAACTGGATTATCTTATTGAAATTTCTGTGAATCTGGGTTTTGAAAATTCTGTGTACCTCATTATACTGACATAATTTTAATTAAATAGCTACTACGCTTCCCTTAGCATCGGTAGTGAATGCTGTCTACAGTTTTCTTTATCATTATCTTATATATAAAATTCTCGTGTTACAATGTTCGTTCCCGTACTCCTCCGAAACGGCTTGACCGATTCTCATGAAATTTTGTGAGCATATTGAGTAGGTCTGAGAATCGGCCAACATCTATTTTTCATACCCCTTAGTGATAAGGGTTGTCAACCCCTAACAATTTTTATTCTTTTGGTCAAAACATTTTTTTTATGGCAAAATAAATAAGTAAGTAAGTAAATAAATAATAGCAGTTTACCAGTTTACCAGATTATTAGGTGTTTCTTTATCTTTTTAGTTAATTGTTATATTTAGTTTTGTAGCCACTTTCTAGTTTGTATAATGCATGCTGTGAAACTCTGTAATAGGCTTTAGAACCTCATGTCACATTGTTACCATATCATGTACTTTGTAAATAAGCTGTTGAGTTTCCTATCAATAAATCAATAAATCAAATCAAATCAAATCAAAACGACGTTTGCCGGGTCAGCTAGTTACAATATAAGTATAACATAATTTGAATTTAATATTTTGTGTGATTTCATCTTAATATCTTTAAAATATTATTCAATGGAAATACCGCATCCCGCCATAGTTACATATTATTTACATTACTTTTTATAATACATACATAGTTGCAATAAGCCGCCGTTCTATTTATCATTTTAGTCCTATTTCATTCGATGTTTCCAATAAGATGCAAGCAACAAAAGCAGCATAAGTAAACAAAAATGATGTAAAATGTGTAAATTGTATTTAGAATCCATAAGAAGTTTCAGTTTTTTTGTACTAATGTATCTAGCAAATCTATCGATATTTCTAAGATATTAGATTAATACAATAAATATGTATGTAGATAAGCTTCAAATAAATATTTCAATCACATATGTATCTGTGCTATGTAAGGGTATGTTAAGCTGGTTTGGGTATGTAGAAAGAATGGACGGAAAAAGACTGACTAAGAAAGTTTATAAGTGTGAATGGAACAGTCACAAGAGGCAGACCTAGGCGAACGTTTCTTGATCAGATCGGAGATTTACTGGACAAAGGCCGGGTTAAGAGCACCTTAAACCGGCGAGCGTGTATGAGCTCAACAGTATAAAATTAAATAGTTTAAGACCGTTGAACTGCTACAAGACATCTCTTTATTGTGCTCGAAGATTTGTGAAGTCTGCCTTGTCAAGCCAAGCCTTTTGAGACAAAGAAGAGGCATTTTGCATATGGGTATCTAAAGAATTAATTTTAGAATGGCATATTCATTTTAAATGTATTCGAGCAGGCAGGGCTATAGTTTAAAAAAATTCAGCCATATTGCAGTAAAATATTAACCGTTTAGAAGCCGCTTAAGTCATAAGTCGTTAATTTCATATAACAGATTTATATGTGAATGATTTATAACATTTAGAATTCGACTGCTTCTGTAGGGCAATGGTAGTAAATGCAACTACTGTAAATGTTATTTCCGTCATTCCTGAGTGAGTCAACATATTCTTGTGATTTTCCGTCAAAGAATTCACGGTAGCAATATGAAATTTATAACTATGCGCTAAACAACGAAAGGCTCTATAAACCAAATCAAGAACTTGTGTGGATATGTAAGTCTAAAATATAATTAAAGAGGAAAACAATACAAGTTGGACTTAAACTTAGGTAGGTACACCAGTGCATTACTGTTTCTTTTTCTTTCAGCGCGGCCCTCTAAGCAATGCAATGTCGCTTGTTAAAATTTTGTTCTCTGTTACTAAACAGGTTTAACACAGGAAAGAAATAAATCCACGTGCACACTATTCAACTTAATAAAAAGAATAGACACGATATGAGGACGCAGTCTAAAAACACGAATCGCCGGCTATACAAAAATATTACTTACTTTAATTCTGATAAAATATGCCAACAAATTTTTTAAAGTTTCACTATTTCCCGTCATATAAGTTTATCTGTGCATAAAGAAATCGGAATAATGAAATCAAAATCAATCAAAGAGACGGTCGAAAATTACAATTGTCATTAAAAATGGAAACACCTGCCATACATTGAGAGACGAGTTGACAGCCAATATGTACGTCGCACCTGTATAAAAATTGACACTGAAATAAATACCTATATAAGTACTGGCTAGTGCAGGCAATCGATTGGATGAATTTTATCGACATTTATCTACTGAATGACTGATTTTGTATTTAAATAAGTGGTAAACATATTTCATTTCATGACTCTAATTACAGAAATGCGTATTTACTAAACTTGTAAATATTTAAAATACTTAAATTACTGTTAGGTGTATAGCCTTAACTTTTTTTTTTTTTTCATTTTTTATTTTTATTATTTATTTATTTAATAAAGGTACATAGTAGTTCTTACAATTTAACACTAAGTCCAACAAAACTATATGTACATAGTTTGTCTGTTGGATCGATTTACAATCATAGTTTAATATAATTTATGAAAGTGTATAGTAATATTAATCTATAAAAACAAAATAGTAATAGAAAAACAACCGTTAGGTGTATATATATATATATATAAACATACATATATACACACACCCATATACATATATACACACATACATGCATATATATACATATAGACAAGTTATGGCAGTGTACTGAGTAGATATTTTTTTAGTTTATTCTTAAATTTATATTTTATTTCTTCGTCCCTGATTTCATCTGGTAAATTGTTGAGTATATAAGGGATACGTTTGTTTAATGTTCGGTCTCCATAGACATTATTAACTCTCGGTACTACATATTTACCAGATGACATCGCTCGGGTGTTATAATTGTTACACACTTTTGTCAGCAATGAGCTATGCTCATGTCTGCCATGGTTATTGGTTGCGAGAATATATTTATGTTTCAGTCTGACCGGTAATATTTTACAAATTTTGAAAAGTTTATAATAATCATTTTTATATTTATTTTTAGTTTTTTTATCCAGTAGTAGTTTTAGGAACCTAATTTGTATGTTTTCTAATTTTTCAATGTAGGATTTAAATGTAAGCCCATAGCAGTCAAGAGCATAATCCATTACAGATTCCACCATACAAGTGTACAGAATTTTTAGGGTGCTACTAGGAACTCGGTAACTTAAGTGGTAAAATTTACTCAATATACTTCTTAGTTTATTTATCAAGAAATTTATATGTTCTATCCATGAGAAATGCTCGTCAACTTTAATACCTAAGTAAGTAACACATTTTATTCTCTGAATAGGTTTGCAACCACAATTGACACAGTTACCATGAATGCAATCAAAAGTGTGAGTGTATAGTGTTAGAGGATTTTCCTTTAATGGTAAGTAGGGCGAATGTATGATCATATATTGTGTTTTATCGGTATTTAATACGATTCCGTTATCATGCGACCATTTCACTACTACGTCCACGTCTTGCTGAACTACTTGACACGTTTCAGCGAGGTCCGTACCGGCTCGCAAGATACACAGGTCGTCCGCGAACATGTGCGCTGAGCAATGTTGTAGCACATTACATAAGCTATTTACATGCATTAAATAGCATACGGGACCGCTTCCTGAGCCCTGCGGTACCCCACATCGGACCAATTTTTCATCGCTAAACGTGTCCCCTATCTTGACCCGGTAGCAGCGTGAAGTGAGGTAGTCTCTGAACCATTCTTTCAGAGGCCTCTCCACGCCACACTCTTCTAATGATGTTATTAGCGTGTTTGTTTCTAAAGTTTCAAAAGCTTTTTTGTAATCAAAAATATTGCTACTACAATTTTTTTCTCGTTTAAATAGTTATTAATTTCGTTAGTAAAATTGGACAATAATGTATTGGTACCCTTTCCTTTTTGAAAACCGTGCTGTGATTTATTTATTAAGTTATTTGTACTTAAATAGTTCCCTAGTTGATTTATTATGCACTTTTCTATCACTTTGTCAACACTAGATAAAATTGCTATCGGCCTATAATTAGAGTATATCTTACGGTCGCCTTTTTTATATATAGGACGTATTATTGCTTCTTTAAGTTTATCGGGAAATTTATGTTTTTCAACAGATAAATTAATTAACTTCGCTATAATAGGACTTATCTTGTTAACTATTATTTTTAAATCTGACATCCGTATGAGATCGCTCCCAGGTGATTTGTTAGCGTTCATATTTTTAATTATTTTCCTTACGTATTTGTCGCTCACTGGTTGCCATCTCATATTTTTGTCAGATTTTTGCACGTAATTGCATCTACTTAACCATTTATCGTCACATATATGTTTAATTCGTTGGATTTCCTCATCAAAAGTAGTCGCAAACCCATCAGCTATAACTTTCGTGTTTCCCTGCATATTCATATTAGATAATATCATAGTATCTAGTGATTGTTTCCTATTTCCTAATAGTATATTTATTCTGTCCCATATCTTTTTAATATTTTTATTACAGTTAATAATACTTTGTCTATCATATTCATTTCTACATTTAGTTATGGTTTTATAAAATTTATTTCTATGTTTAGTATATTCTAATCTTTTAACCATATTTTTTGGATCACTGCACCACACCTTAAATAGTCTATCTCTCTCCTTTATTATCTTTTTTAAATAATTCGTAACCCAACTTTTATTATTTCTATAACTTCCACTTACAGTTACTATTTTATAGCAATCATTATAGATGTTGATGAATAGTTGCTTAAAAGAATTATATAATTCTACCGGACATTCAGTAGATAATAATGTTTTAAAATCAGTATTTAATAATCGCTCTCTAACTAAACGATTATCAAGAACGCGGCGGCGATACGTGGTAGGTATGGTTCTCCCACTCCTTTCGTCGGCTAATCGCCCGAGTGATGCGCTGTTGCCAACGCGTACGCTACTCTGAGGAGCGCGGTTCCACCGCACTGCGGCCGACACCATAAAGTGATCCGATATTTTATGCTGTATTACCGCAGAATTTATATGTGCAGTCGGTGCCCTAATATATATATGATCTAGGCATGATTCAACGATATTTCCTTTCATGATTTCTTTGCGTGTTATTTTATTTATGCATTTAATTAATCCGAATTCCGCTAATAAAGTTTCATATTCCATTACATGGCTATCTTGGCTTTTTAATAAGTTTATATTTATATCTCCACATATAATTAAGTTATTCTTTATTGGCAAATGTTCTAAAATGTTACGTAAATCTTCGAGAAATTGTTTTATTTTATCTTTTTTGTTAATTTTTGGAGGTCGGTAAATACATAACAAATGAACCGGATCACTCCCGCAATTGTCGAGCGCAATGGAAACGCACTCTGCCGAGTGCATATTTTGTGTCACTACCGACTCGTTCACTCGGGCCTTTAATGACTCACGCGTGTAAACAAGTACGCCTCCCCCGGTTCGCCCCGTTCTTGTTACACTATAGATATCAAATCCTGTAATCTTATAGTAATTTATCGAATCAAAATTAATGTTTGGTTCTGTAATTATTATTATGTCGATGTATTTTAAATTATTGTGTAAAGTAACTGATAATTCGTTAAAATTCTTTTTTAAAGATCTTATATTTATGTGTACTATACAAAAGTCATTTTTATATTTTATAGATGATAACCAAATGTTTAAATTTTCTATTTCAACTGCTGTAATCGTATTATCAGTAATTATTTCAATATTGTCTAGGGTCGTGAATTTTGATAAAGTTTTTAGACACTTACTTACATGATTATGTATTTATATAGAATAAGAACACACATTAATTATGGACCTATGTTTTTGTATTAAGTAGATCGCCGATATCATTATCAGATCTCACCCAGATCGAATTTTCACCTTCATTCTTCTTAACCAGTATTTTACCTTTAGACACCCAGATATACTTGTATATTTTGTGTAGTTCTTTCTTTGTTTTCCATAGTAATGTTCTTGTAGCCTTAGTCAAATCTTCATTTATATATATTTTACTATTGTTGGTTCCACCGGTTATTTTATCACTCGTTACATCCGTGAGTTTCCGACGTTGGGTCAGCCAGGCGTCGCGGGATTCGGTTCCTGAGGTCTTAAATCCTACGATTATTGAAGCAGTTTTGACTCCTTGTTTTCGTGGTTGATTTCTCCTCACCCAATCAATATCGTCGCTGCTGGCGTTAATCATCTTTCCAATCTTGTTAATTATTTCCTTCAAGTTTTCATCCGGCATCTGTTCTATACCCACAATTTCGAGGTTATGTTTACGTGCAGTTTGCTCGTAATCGTGCACTCGTTGTTCTAAGGCGACGTTGCATTTTTCCAAATATGTACACTTATTGTTTATGTGTTCTACGGTCTTTTCTAGTTTATGTATTTTAACTTTTGATTTTTCATGTTCCGTTAGCAGAGTGTCGTATTTATCGGACAGCAGGGACATACTCTGTTTTATGGAATCAAGCTGTTTCATGAGTCCAGGGATTACACGTACATTTTTTTGAATATCCTTTAGGATCTTGTCAGGTTCTCGGTCATCTCCTTCCTGTTCCTCGATTTCTGACTCATCCTCTTCGCAGTTATTACAGTATAATCTGTTTCTACCCGCTTTCAAATCAGCTACCAATCCTTTTACGCAGCTTCTATGAAAGGTTCCTTGGCACTGACCTTGACATAGGAAATGAGATCCTTTCTTGGATAGTCCTTTTTTGCATTTTTGACACTCCATTTACGAACTTAAGTTATTATTTATTCACGTCGCGAGCGCAATGCGAGCGGAGCGGCAACGTTACAACGCGCTATTCCTACGACGCGCTACGACGAACTGATTGAAATTATTATAATCATCAAACAAAACATGTAAGTATAATAATACTACATATTGCCCGCGGCTTCGCTCGCGTAAATTTAAGTTTGGTCAGTTTAGTACTAGTACTTTTTTGGATGCACCATATATCCTCTTTCGTTCGATGATCGTATCGAATCGTTAAGACGTGAAAGTGTAACAAACATACAAATAAACTCACTTACACATTTATAAGAGGTATTAGGATTATAACTTTTGTTTGAGTCCCTAATTCGAGAGCAGTATGGTATCACATTGAGACATCGCTTATTTAATTTATAAGAAATGCGTAGTACGAGTAATGCAAAAGCAGACTACAAACTTGAAAATAAGGTAATTACTCACCGATGTTTAGGCAGCACGTTTGTTTTGTCAAGGACTGCAAATCATCACCAGAAGTGAAGCAAGCCATTTTTCAGCTTTTCCTCTTTCGAAAGAAAAAAAGGAAAAGAAATCAATTCTGTTTTACTTTCAAACAAGCGGTGATGGATGCGACACCAATAGATTCCAGATAAAAACCAGAGCACGGAAAAGTTTAGTCTGGCATATTCTAAGCTTGGTGCCATTTGGAAAATGGCCACGATTATTATTTTTATTTAATATTCTTTACTATGTCGTATTTTTGGCAAAATAAATTACTTGCTTCTACTCTAGAAATTTCAGTTTTGCTGCTTCATTAGAATTTAATGTTCTACATATTCTAAACAGAAAAAATATGATCCTATTTTATCTATATTATCCTTTTATTAAGCTTAATTAGTCGGCCTCGATGGCGTAGTGGTCAGTGTAACCGACTGCCACGCCCGAGGTTGCGGGTTCGATTCCCGCACAAGTAAAAAATTTGTGTGTATGAACATGAATGTTTGTCTTGGTCTGGGTGTTTCTATGTATAATATGTATGTATTTACAAAAAAAAAAGTATATATGTATGTATATCCATTGTCTAGTACCCATAGTACAAGCTCTGCTTAGTTTGGGCTAGATGGTGTTGTGTGTATGTGGTAGAATATTATAAATATTAATTACTGTTTTATTTTAACATTATCAGTTCAAGTTGTAAGCGCGTCATTAACTTTAAGCTAATGTGACCTTCGGCGGGGTCGCGATTAGCGTGTGAGAACAATTTACGCACCCTCGCCGACTCTGGGGACGTCGACGGACACCGTGGTAGAATTCTTCAGTAGGACCCGGGACGTTCCAGCTTTCCCTTTTTTTTTTCTCCCTTTGACCCAGGAAAATCATTTATGGATACCTCCTCCCCCCTAAGTTATGTGAGACTCTGAGTATACCCACCGCCGACGGGGTGGGACGAGATGGGCTCGCATTAGCAATCACCATCCCGCCCCGGCGGTTGGCCCGGCTGATGGTAACCGGGCCTCAGCACCTGTGGAGGAGAGGCCTTGCTCACCAAGGCCACCCCACAGACGTGTGGGGCCGTGCAAGCCGGTAGAGAGTCCTCCGACTCTGTACCAGTGACCCCACTATACAGGAGCGAGAAGGCGGACAAATCGCCTCCTCCTCGCTCCCGTCCGTCTGCGCCGGAGAGGGTCAGCGAGGGGATTGTTCTCCCTGACTCTCCGTGGTCTCCTTCTGCGCCATGATAGCCTCACAGAAGGAGACCACTTACGACCGAAGCTGGTCATGGACAGACACCCAAGTTCATTCCTAGACGAGACGGACCGTATCGTATACGCGAGATTTTAAGTGGTTACACGTATTGTCTCGAATGTGTTAATGGAGAGGTACTAGTGAAATATCATGTCTCTCGGCTTACCCCTTTTGTAGGGCAAAGTACAAAGTACAAGCTCCATTGCAGGAGAAAGTAAACAATATTTTGTTGTGTATCATTATATAAATACTGCCTGTCTTATTTTGTTGTATATGATTATATACATACTGTTTGTGTCTCATTTTGTTAAATATGTGTTTATATAATTACTGTCATTACTATTCCAAACGCAAGGGCGCGTTGTTTGAACTAGAGGGGGCGGTTGTAAGGCGAACTTCCGGTTTTAATATCTCGCCAGTGTCCTCGACGTAACGCCAAATATTTAAACGCGCGAGCAATCGTTTGGCATGTTAGCGATGATCCGCACCTATCACTCCAGACGTGTCGTAATAACGACAGATAGGAGCGCGCGTTGGCCGCGCGCTGCAGCACAGCGGCTCGCGGGAAAAGAAGAATGGCGCGATATCCAGCAGTGAGTTATGCGTCGCGTTGTGCTTGTAAACACTAATCCACTCTTGTTAATTGTAAAGCAATGTGTATTTTATATTTCTCATTCTCATGTACTCAAATTATAAGTTTGTTTGTATATATGTGCGTTTCAATTATATGTGCCTCTTAGAAGCTTAATTTCTGCAGATGGATGCACGAATGTTTTATTATGTAATTGGCTTTCTGTCATTATTTTACTGCTTATCTGTTAATTTAGCTGTAAGTCAGCCATATAACAAATAAATAAATAACTTACTCACGACAAACGTATGGCTGCTTCCATGGTCCTGTTACATCAGATTACGTACGATTGGTTTGATTTCCAGATTAGTAATAGTGGTTATGAAGTAGGGAAGTAGGTATGTATTATATAGGTATCTGTCAATAATGATGTAACTACATGATTAAAGATAGGTGCCTATTTGGTTCAATATCTAAATAATTATTATAAGACAATAATACATCTAAATACAATAATAGTTTATTATTTTTCTCTCACATAGAAAATATACATATAGTGGTAAAAATATAACAGTTAATGCAAACATGTAATAAGACAATTGGGGACTGCTTTACAATCCCCAACAGGCCCCAGGTAGACGACCCCAATGCACTCCCATCGTTCGCAGTATAAGCGAATGGCAAGAGAGCCAGCGATCTAGTCCCCAAAACCCATTTGGAGATTGCAAAACGTGCCCTTACGCTGTGCACAATACATGAGATTAAATCTATGTGAGAGACTGGTTTCTGTACTAGGAGACCTGTATGACAGATAACCAGCCTCCACAGACTCCGGATGTGGACAGCAGTAAGTACATCAGGTAAGTACAACATAAGTTAGGAAAAGCATCTTTTTTTCTTTCCATTTTTATTTAGGGCTTTGACTTTTATTGCTATGGCAATACGCCAGTCCCATTGTAACCAAAACTAAAACTACAATAAAAATAAATAAATAAATGTGTATGTGTGTGTATGTATATATGTGTGTGTGTGTGTGTGTGTGTATGCATCTACTCATGGGAGTGTGAATGTACGTGCATGAGTGTGTATGGCAGCTAATAAGGAAAGGACCTTAAGTAGATTCTCGGTCTCCTCATAATTCAGGGATTTTAGCCAGGATGTTATTACCCGTTTATAATTAGCTTTTGTAAGGGCGTAGACTGTTAGCTTCTCGTTTATCTTATTATATAAGTAGTAACCTAGAAATTCAAAGAATTTGCGTGAGAAGGCTGTATTTCTTTTAACAAGTGGTTGGCATACTCTGTGTTTAATTCTTTTGTTGATATTTAGTAATGGATCATACCCTATTAATGAATGTTGCCTTAGAGCTGTGCACATAATGTATAGTTGACGTACTGTCAACACGTCCGAGAGCGAATACAGATCTTTAGTTGAAAAGAAAAATGGTAACGATAGACTTACTTTTATAACCACTCTTTGGGCTCTTTCTAGCTTTATCATGCTAGTCTTATAGGTGCCACCCCATACGGTAATACAATAGCTGAGTATGGATTGGCACCGGGCCATGTATACCATTTTAATAACATTTTTGTCAGCTATATAGCGTAGGTTTTTAAAAATGTAGATTAGCTTCCTAGTTCTGGGGGATAGTAAGTCTAGGTGTTGGTTAAAGCTTAGTGAGCTATCAATCATGACTCCTAGATATTTTATACTAGAAGCTAGTTCTAAATGGTTACAGGAAAAGGCAGGATCGGATGAACAATAATGAGCTTTTATAGAATAATTTTTGTGTAATGAAGTTGAAATGTTTTTGATGGAGATCGGTATATATTTAGTTTTGTTAAAATTGAGTGTGAGGCCATTGTCATTGAGCCATGAGATTACTGTGTTGACTTCTGTTTGTGCAAAGCCGTAAACATCATCCCAGGTGTCACCATGGAAGACTAGAGCCGTGTCATGCGCAAATATTACGATTTTCCCATTTATTAGTTGGAGGTTACACAGGTCGTTGATGAAGATGAGGAAAAGAGTAGGGTCCATTACGCTGCCCTGCGGGATACTGTAATATATAGGTAAATCATCACTAGTGATTTCACCAACTCTCACTCTCTGTTGTCTATCTGAAAGATATTCCTTAAACAATTTGAGCTGTACATCGCGAATCCCCATGTATTGTAGTTTGGTTAGTAGGAGTGGAACAGAGACTGTGTCAAATGCCTTTGCTAAGTCCAGGAATATCGATATTACCTTTTTTTAAATTTCTAGTTTATTAACAATGTAGTCAGTCAATTCATGAACAGCATCATTTGTCAAGATTCCAATTCTAAAACCAAACTGGGATCTAGACAAAAGTGCCTTGGTCTCAAGGTATTTTACGAGACGTTTATTAATAAATTTTCCCGCTAGTTTGGATATTGTAGGAAGTATAGAAATAGGCCGGTAGTTATTGAAACAGCCTCTGTCACCACTTTTATATATTGGAATAACTTCCGCAAGTTTAAATTCTTTTGGGGAAACACCACTGTAAAACATTAGGTTGAAAATGTATGTTAGGGGAGATACTAATATGTTGTGGTATCTTTTCAAAAAAGCTCCTAAAATGTAGTCGCGACCGACCGTATTGTCTTTCTTTAGGTTCAGTAGGGACTGTGGAACCTCTTCGTCGTCAATTGGAACCAGGGCGAAGGAGAAAGGACAGGTGTTGACATGAGATGTATTGCGTGGGGGATTGCTATTGTGAATATTTTCAGCCAGATTTTTCCGATAGACATAAAGAAGCTGTTTATATTGTTAACCGAGGTAAAAGGGTTTATCGTAGATATTAGATCCATAGCTGGGTTTGTTTTTTTGTTGGAGTGTGTTATCTGTTTTACAGCGTCCCGAAGTTTTTTTTTGTTAGTTTTTGCTGCTTTATCTATTAGACTTTTTTCATAGTCCTTTTTTAGTTTTTTTAATAACCAGTCACAGAAGTTTCTGTACCTTTTGTAGGTGGAGTTGTTAATCTCGTCACTAGGTTTTTTTTGCATTTCGTATGAAGTTTATCACGGTTTTTCATACACCTTAATAGACCAGCTGTTATCCAGGGTTTTCTTATCCGCTTGCGATTGGGAATAGTATCAGATTTCATGTTAGATTTTATTTTGGATTTTAAATTATAAATTAGTAAAGTTGTAGCTACATTTGCGTCTGTTGTTTTGTAGATGGAATTAAAACATAAATTTTGGATGTCATTGTCTAGTCCTATGTAATCAATTTTCTTAATGATAGATGTTTTATTAGAATGAATGTGGTGTTCTAATACAAGTATTACACTATCATGATCTGTCACTGAAGTTTCCGCAATATAGCAAGATGCAGTGAGGTTACTTTGAAGCATAACATGATCTAAACAAGTTATGCTATGTGTTGGTAACTGATGAGCTGGTAAAATACTATGTGAGGCTAGAAGGTTTAGGTAGACTAATGAGTTGGCATCTTTACTGTTTATCATTATATCAACATTTATGTCTCCAATGATTATAATATTAGGATATGTTAAGCTGCTTTAAAGGTCATTGAGAGATTTAAGAAAAGGATTAATGTTTTTATTACCGGTGGGTCAGTAGATTGCAATTATAATGGTGTTAAGGTCTAACTTTATTGTTAGACTATTGGCGTCCTGTAGGTTAGGTTCAGATATTGTTAGTCTTAAATTATCTTTGAAGTACATGATGACCCATTCATTCTGCGTGATATTATTTTCTATTTTTGCAAAGTCGTAACCGTCTAGTGTAGGAATGTAGTGAGTGTGGCGTAGCCAACACTCTGTGATTATAATAACATCCCACTCTGTATTTGATCGATCAATGAGGGTTAGTAGGCTTGAAAAGTTGCGATTTACGCTACGGATATTTTGATGGATTATTTTGTAGCTCAAGTGAGGCCTTTTAATTAAATTAGGACATTCTTCTATTTCGCAAGCGGATGATTCCGCTATAGCAAGGTTATCAAGTTCGCTATTAATTATGTTAGTATTATCGAATTTTAGTATATGTTAAATAAGAAGGTGAATTCGAATATATCAATAGAATATGATTGAATGAATAGTATGTGTATTTTGTAGGTACAGTCTTGTAAGAGGGTGTAATGAATGATATTGCGTAGTTGATTTGTAGTTTTGTTAAGTGACTATAAAGGCGCGGTCAAACAGCCGGCGTGTGCGGGGCGTGCGCGTATCCTGCCGTGTTATAATGTACTGAACTATATGAAAGCGTTCACACAGCCAGCGCTAGAGTGGGCGCGGGGCGGGCGCGGCACCGGTGCGGTAGTGGCGCGATGCGGGCGCGCGTATTTCGCATGCGTTGTATAAAGCTTTCAACCCACGGTCGTCGAGATCGACCTGTATTTATCGCTACAAGCCAATTGAAAATAGTATGAAATGAAAATAATATACCGTGTCAATTGAAAATAATAACATTTTATATGACATTTTTCATTAGTTACTACTATAAGATTTATACACAAATAAACAAATATTACCTCCATAAAATATATATTAGTATGAAATGTATACTTTTATTCTGTATGAAACATAGCATGTAACATTAATGGGTGGGCATGTGTGAGGGTCGTATTATATACTGTCGGTCATATAGCAGTATCATGAATTAAAAAGAAGCATTATTTTTAATGCTTCCTGTTTTTCCCCCATGATCATCATTCACAATTATGTGAATATTAGTAAATTCACTTATTTTATACTCTGGTATTATTGGACTACAATGTATTTATGGAACAAAGGAACAAGGATGCAAAAGTTGAACAAACTGGGTCAAAAAAAAAAAAAGGTATGTGAGTGTCCAGATAAACCATGTGAACCAATATGGCGTACAACCATACATTTATATATATGTATTTACAATCATAGAATAAGTGTGTCGTGCGGTTGCTTTGTTTTTGCCGAACGACAAACCTGATATAATTTTATCTTGTTAAATGAAAAATTCTTGATGATTTTGAATATATTTACTTTCTTGATTCACGGGTTTATCTTGCTAATGACTTATTGAAAAAGGAATAATTCAAACAAATAAATCTACATGTATTGTAATGCGCTGACGCGGGCGCAGTATGTCGCTGACGCGGTAACTTATGAGATTAATAAACCGAATATATTCCCGGCCCGGACAAGATGAGATGATGAGCAAAATTTAACAAACATATTTATGAATAAATTAAAATTACTAATATTTAAACAGAGTTGTCAAACATTTCACTTTATATTTAAATTAAAATTTGATCGATAAACTCTATTTTATGTGTATTTCTATTTCGGCTTTAATTACATAATATTATCATTAAAGATATTATTTTAGTAGTCGCAGTCGCTGTGGATTGGTGGCTTTATATTTATTGAACGCACACGCGTGACGTCACTAAAACGCGGCGGGCCGGCAGCGGTCACGCCGCCGGCCCGCAGCGTTTTGGTGACGTCACTCCCGCCCCGCCCGCGCCATGCTCGGCGTGGTACAACGCATGCGCAGTACGAGCTAGAATACTATAATATAAAGCCGCTCTCACAGTCATCGAAGTGTGTACACGTCGCACTGACCTACTCAAAATCCAGGCAAGACTTTTAGTCCACAAATACATAATTATCACAGTGCGAAAGCCTAAGTGAGCGTGAGAAAGGAAGGCGATAGAAAGCCTAGTGCCGATACCTAGAGCGATTCAGACGTGGACTCGGCTCTGTTTATGTTAGCAATAGCTGACGTTAAAAAGCGCAAATGGATATGGGTTCACGATTTGAATCAAACACGTCATGCGCAAGGAGAATATCATACGCTGTGTCAAGAGTAACAAACACATGAGGTTACATTTCATGCCTATTTTAGGATGTCTAAACATTGTTTTGAGCATATACATGACTTAAAAGAAGCAAAAATAAAGAAACTTGACATATATTGGCAACGCTATTGGTTCAAGAGAAAGGCTGGCAATTTGTCTGAGCTAAGACATTTCAATAATAATATTTAAAATAAAACGTAAGCTAATTCTAAGTATAACAGCTTAATTAACCCAAAAGGCTTGATACATCTTTGTAAGAACCTAATACAATATAGTTTATATTAACAAAGCAGACTTGGTATTTAGAATAATAAAATAATTACAAAACGGTACTCCAAGTCGACATAGGCTTTAAACAAAAATATGCATCGAACTGTGTTCGCCTCCACGCCTTGGATGCCTTACATCCTCAGGACTCTTTAGCAATAAATAAGAAAATAGTTCTTTATATTTTTCTGACATCGTGACATTGCATGCCAACTATTTGCCCCTTTGAATAACCGAAACGCTCCATCTATAGAGCGACATATTTATATATACAGGTATATATTATATTATATTTGACATATTATTATATTCATATTTTTTGACATCAATGTGACGTATTCGGAATGACAATTTCAATAAAGAAAAATATATTTATCTATGTAAATATTCAATGGTTTGTATACTACAGAGTACTTGTTAAGGCTTTAAAATATTAGTAGGTATATACAATTAACGATGGAAATAAATTTTATGGCAAATTATAGACCTCGAGATCTCGCAAAACATAAATAATATAAGTAGCATAAAATATAATAACAAAGAATTTATTACCACCTTAGAATAATATTGAAATGAAGAATTAAATTGATATAAAAAAGAGTATAATAATAATCCACTCAATTCTATTAGAACATGGAAAACTCGACTCGACTTCTCTTCATACTTACTGTTATTTGGCTTGCTACTATGATGGCTAGCAAGCATATGGCGCGCCTTATGGTCACTGATCACTCGCAATAGCCTTGTGCAATAGTGATAACACATTGCTCGTGCCTATTATATGGAAAATAAATCTCATCATTATTTCAATTGCTTTAGAAAAAACTATGTGCGATAGTCTAGTAGAAAGTCGTCGCTGGGTATCATAACGGCCATCGAGACGAGTACACATTTCTATGCCTGTGACCGCGGTTTTATAGATAAAGTCGTTCATATCACGCATGCATCAGCAAAGCGAAGCTTGACAACCGCCGGCGGCAGCGCGATCCCGCCCCGCTGCCGCCGTCTGTGTGAACGCTCTCATACAATTCGGTACATTACAACAGAGGCGAGACACGCTCACGCCGGCCGTTTGACCGCGCCTTTATATGGTGTTAATTTAAGTGGTGTATAATAGTTGTGTGTAAAATATGGGTAGCAAGTAGGTACTGTGTTAGCTGTAGGCTTAGAATTATAGAATAATGCTTTGGTTAGTATGTTGTAGATATTATGTTGTTTTGGCTACGTAGATATGGTGTGATGTATGTGTGTGTGATTTAGAATAGTTGCATGTGATAAATGGTAATATTGATAAAAATATAGTGTATGTTTTGATATGGAGTGTTGTGTTAGGATTTACC
This sequence comes from Catocala nupta, assembly GCA_963675205.1. Classification (NCBI taxonomy): domain Eukaryota; kingdom Metazoa; phylum Arthropoda; class Insecta; order Lepidoptera; family Erebidae; genus Catocala; species Catocala nupta. Next base: position 39,525,484 of record OY776078.1, read on the forward strand.
TTATTAACATAAAAATAGAGAAATACTAGATACAAAATAATTAACAAGTATAAAAGTACAACGCAAAATAGTCACTTAGTTAGGAACTTCTTCAGATCTTGTTTACTGTCTACTCTAAGCACAGGTGAATCCTGGGCTTGTTTTATGAATATTTTACCGTAGGAGGTCCACGTACTATAATGTATTCGATCAATATTTAATAAAAGCTTAGCATATTGATAATCTTGTAGTAGAAGGTCCCAGAGTTATTAAATTTTTATATACCTATATGGAATAGATAAGATTTGGGAGGCCGTTCGGATTAATTTCTCCGTTACAAATAGGCTTAAAATAGTAAACACACTTTTATTTTCAAGTTACTACTATAACTTAATTATATTCTAATAAAATGGTCTACTTTTTATTATAGCTTTTAAATACATAGGGCATAGAGCAGCGATAGCTCATTGGGGAGACCAACAGACTGCAATGCAGAGGGTCTCGGATTCGAACCCATGTCGCGCACCTCTGACTTTCCGAAGTTATATGACTTTTCCAAATTATGTGCTTATTGATTGACTATTATCGCCTACTCCGTGCCTCGGAGAGCACGTTAAGCCGTCGGTCCCGACTGCCATGAACAATCATTATTGGGGAAGTCGAACCAAAGATCCCACAGGGTCGAAGTGTCGCCGGTCTGTACTGACTGGCCACACAAGATAAGATAAGACAAAATCATAGGGAGTTAACCCGCGAATAAAAAGTACACTGATTTTGTAAAGGTAATATTAAACTATATTGTTCTATCGTACTAACCTTGGGTATCGAGGCTACTTTTCAATGACATATAACGCAAGCAAGGCCTTGTTCATAAACTAGATCAATTTTAACGTTCTTTAGTCGGCATTTTACTGTTGTTAAGGATAGATCTATGAACAAAAACATGTTTACCATTAGAATATTTATTTTTAAATTTTTATAAGTAGGAATATTAGACGAGATTATTAGATCGCTTGCCGGTGGCTTGCCTCGCTTGAGTTTTTAACTTAGTTATTATGTTTTAAATGTTTAGTTTGTAAAATATAAAGTGATGGAATCAGTACCTAACTACACTTTATTGTTACAACGTCATTAATAAGGCTTTTGAAATTAATCTACTGCAACGGGTATTTAGTGGGATTTAGTCTTTTAAACAAAATTTACGAAACTTTCTTAAGTTATTTACCTTTATAATATAACTAGCTATGCACCGCGTTTTCATCATTTATGATTGCATGCTGCTTCATGTTCGTACATTTAAGTGGCTCGTACCGTATTGTTACATGGTCTATGCTACTTCTAACTGACGCAGCTTACTAATGAAAAATGTATTATTAAAACAGTCCTGTAATTTATAAAATAAATTATTACTGCTCCGAGTTTTTACATTCAAGAACCCCGTTTACCATTTTGAGGGCTAGAGTTGGCGTTTTCCTAATAGATGAATTGATAACACAGCGGTCTCGCCGAGCCGGTTACTTTTTTATTTGTTTTGAACCCGCACTAGGTGTAATTCCTATGACGCGGGGAACTTTAGAAACATTAAACACACACAAAGAACACACAGATTCGGCATAACCATTTGCGGATCACACAATTTTTTGTCTCGTGTAGGATTCGAACCCACAACACTCGGCGCAGTGGCAATGGCGAGGCGACAATTTAAGCCACTGCGCCAGCCGTGCCGTTAAGTTCAATTGTACCGTCACCGGCTAACAACAAGGGTGAACCCTGCCACTCGTATTATATTTTAAACTAAGTTTAGTATAACATGATAGCTTGTTTGCATAACAAACGTGATGAACACGCACAAGCCAAGGGTAAGCGGATAATAAAACCCATGACAGTTTGCAATACTAAGGACTTCATACGCGCAAATAATGAAGGTGAATTGAAAAAAAAGTGAAACGTAGGTATGTAAGTGTCCAAAATATGGAGCGAAACGTTGTAACAGTGCCATTATGGTTTTGCCAATTTCCTTATAGATAAATTAGTAACTATATATAACTAGACCTTGCACGCGACTTCGCTCGCGTCTATCTAGATATTGTCAATAAATTTCTATTCCTCGAAACAGTTCTTTTTTTTTGGATTAAGTACACTTCTTATACATAAGTATTATTATAAAAATATACAGGGTTAAATTAAAAATCACCGGTAGCATTTTACCTGTCTTATTTACACCATACAATAAATAAATTTTGTTCTAATACCTTTACAAAAAAAATAAACGAGACCCATCTCCCCCTGCGGTGTTGTAACGCCGCTGCTTTCTTGCCACCGCCGCATGTACTTTTAAGTTGTAGTCATGCATTTAATTTCATTAGATGCATTTTTTTTTTGGAAATGTCTAATTATGTGTTATAAAAAGAACATAGTTGTAACCTATTGTCTTGTCTGTAGCCCTGACAACGTGTTTGCGATCTCTGTAGTAGTTAGAACGTGCAAGCATAACAAACTAACTACAATTCGTATTTCTCTCTTATATTAGTTAGGAATCGTATCGGGTATTAACACGATCGATATTGATTGACAACCTGACTCCCGTCAAATCAAATTGTGACCGCGGCCGATGTTACCTAATCGAAATGTGCAAGATCACGGTATTAATACCCGTTACGAATTAGATAATTATAATACATATATATTATGTCGTACAACGCAAAAGCTTAACGTTCTTAAAACATAATTGTTACTATTTCTGAAAGAGCAATAATTTATGAGTTATTATATGTATATTTACGAGTTACGGTAATTGCGAGCTCCTCCAAACGTAATTTATAATAAAACTTGTAACCTTTATAATAAACCCCCAATAGTATTACAGAATAGCTTCTGATACTTCTTAAAATAACTGTAACTAGATATATATACCGTTTATATATATCACATGCTTAATAAAACAGCGATTTAACTCGAAGTTTGGGAGTATGGCAATTCGAACTCTAATCTTGTAACTTTAAATTGTAATAAAATATTAGTGTTAAATTATTGCAACAGAGTTCAAATTAGTTTGATCTAAAATACTCAGATAGGTCTCTGTTTTATTAACAGTGCGATATGTTTTACTCACTACTTAGTTTACTAACAGGCCTATTTTCAAATAATCTTTATTTCAAGACCACCAAAGCTAGACCAAACAAGTCAGATTCAAAAATAGACTTTAGAATTATACAGGATTAAATGAAAAATATTAATAAACCTTTTACCCTATTTCCTACTTTTCACAGAACATGTGCCAAAATATTTTAACATGTCTAAAATTATTTTCACTATTTATTATTTATTAAAATTACGTTGTTATTTAGTTAAGCCGCTGCTTTCTTTTGCGACCGCGTGTAGTTTGAAGCTTCAGCCGTGCAACTTAATTCTTAGTCGGGCGAATAGAGCAATCAATTTATATAAGTATTTGTATTTTTGTTTAAAAATATCACATAATGAGCTAAGAGAAGTGTTGGAACAAAAATGGTTTAGTAAGGTATAAATAAGTCACGAGCAAAATGTTACAAAGGTTACAAAAGATACATTAGGGCGATACAAATTTCGTGAGAGCTATACAAAAACACAATGGTTCTTTCAAAATTGTTTATTGTTGGCAGTACTATATTAGACTATAATTATAATGTATCTATTATTTTCTTTATTACTTACTATATTTTACAATAATGCATGCGGTGTTTGCTTATTAATTAGTTGTACATGTATTTAAGACCTCTGTGTATGTTATACGACATGTATCAATGTATTTAGTGTAAGCAATCCATACAATAAATAAATTTATATTTTAAATACATGAAATAAAAAACATTGTGTGTCTATTATAATAATAATTAATCGACATCAATACGTTTTTATACAATTCGAGTGCAATGTTGGGCTAATTAGTGTCATCCGCTAATTGCTTCAATTCAGCGTATAATCATTATATAATTTTGGTATAAATAATCAAAAAAGCACCTGTTTTAATGTAATCAAATTATTTGCTTAGTAATTAAAAACAAACAGTAACTAAGTGAAGTAACTATTCTTCAGAAATATCACTGAATTCTAATTAACTAAATAATATTGATTTGAAAGTTTGTATTAAATACTAAAGCCACCGTTTTCTCATACAAATTACGACTTCATACGTTAAGTTAAAATGTCATATGTCATAAAATTACACATATTAACGTATGAAACGTTCTTCTGACATAAAATTTTATTGCCTTTTTCTTTTCAGGTATTCTCTGTAGCAGCAGAGACGGCTGAACTCTGGCACTGCATCCAATAAACATCAAAAAGGCCCTTTATTACATGGGACCTAGAAATATAAGCATGCATAATGCGGGTATAAAAACAAATTGCTTGTCCTTACGATATAAAGGCGCCAGACCACAGTTTAACGCGTTTATCTTGTGGGGTTAATCAAAGCATCAATACTTATTCAATAATTTAAACTTTTTTCAAGACGACTCATCCAAAAATATTGTTAACTAGGTTCTGCCCGTGCCTTTTCTCGCCCTTGGGAACAGTACTTTTTCTGGAGACAAGATCCTCGATGCCCCTTTCTTTACCCCTGACAACGTGTTTCGAAATTTCATGATGTTTGGTCAAGTAGTTAATGCGTGAAAGCGTAACAAGCAAACAAAGTCACATTACCATTTATAATATTATTTTGCATTCAAATTAAAAATAATTTCATCTGAATTTGATTTCTGCGCATTACAATCAATCAAGAACCAAACTAGATAATACATAATGACGTGACATCGCATCGGTAACATCAAAGCTTATCACAAAGTGAATGCTTGTTTCGTGACACCCTCATCTTTTTTGTTTAGCAACGCTAGCCGAACCTGAATCACAGTACGTTATTCACCAAGGTCAGTCTATTGAATTACTCAATCATTATTTCGAGCAAATAACGAAGGGTGCATATTAAATCTCGCAGCTTCACATCATATAAAGTTGAGACACAGATATTTACACGTTATACAATGGAGATAAAGCTCAAAATCTTACGCACTGTTTCGTTATTGAAATCTAAATCCAATTCTTTTTAATGGTGGTATTTAAAATCGAGTCAAGGGTCAGCGTGGAAACATGAAATTTTGTAATTTAATACTACTGATCGGATTCTGAGTCTTTCGCATAGTGGTTTAGACGGCCGCCTCGCCGCTTGACACTGCGCCGAGTGTTGTGGGTTCGATCCCCACACGAGATAACACTTTGTGTGATTCATAAATTGTTGTTTCGAGTCTAGGTGTTCATTGTGTCCGTTAGTTGTATGTTTGTAAAGTCCCTCGCGACACAGGATTTAGTCCTAATGAGGGAGTTGCCATTTAAAAAAAAAAACTCATTCAACGCTCATTGGTGCCAATTCTGTTGTCACAAAATTCTCTTATTTTAGCTGAAAATCTCTAAAATTTAGTTTAGTCCTGTCACTTTTAGCGATTTCAGAATACGAAATGTCGTTTGACAGGACTAAACTAAATTTTAGAGATTTTTAGCTAAGATAAGAGAATTTTGTGACAACAGAATTGGTACCATTGTCCAAGCATCAGAGCAATGCTTTTTATTATATCTGGTTTTCGGCCGACTGGTGGATAAACGCATTAGCTAAACCGGGGCAAAAGCTAGAACCTGTATGATATTTTACAAAGGGTAAAGGTTGGTAATGTTGTCAGTGATGATTTACCCATATCATACGGCGTTCCCCAGGGTAGTGTGCTCGGTCCTACGCTTTTCCTCACATTTATTAACGACCTATGCAATTTACAGCTGCAAAATGGAAAAATTGTAACCTTCGCTGATGACACAGCTCTAATTTTTTATGGTGATACCTGGGATTCGGTCTTCAGCTTGGCCCAAAATGGTTTCAATACTGTGGCTTCTTGGCTCAGAGGAAATGGTCTTACGCTTAATGTAGACAAAACCAGATACATACCCTTCTCTATCAAATACAATCCGCAGTCTATACATGAAAATTTATCTATCATAGCCCATTCTTGTTCTACCGGCCACTCTTGTTCGTGCGATCATCTTATAAGAGTTTCCAACATAAAATACCTTGGTATCATTATAGATAGTAGGCTTAGTTTTAATCAACATCTGGACCTCTTATCATCTAGGACTCGCAAGTTAACAGTAATCTTTAGAAATCTTCGCATTGTTGCTGACAAAACAGTCATTAGAATGGTTTATACGGCTTTATGCCAGTCTATCTTATCATACTGTATTACAGTGTGGGGTGGTGCATGTAAGACTAATATGATAAAATTAGAAAGAGCACAAAGAACAATTCTAAAGGTTAGTCTCTCATTGCCCTTTCTGCACCCTACTAAAGACTTATATGAGCTTTCTGATGTGTTGACGGTGAGACAGCTTTATGTTTTTTTAAACAGTATTCTTAAACAACACACTACAATTAAATACAACCCAGTATGTAATCTAAACAAGCGTCTCAAACATAAAGTATGTTTCTCTAAAAAACATTGGACAACAAGGTTCTCCAACAACTTCTATGGTTTTATGGGCGGATACTTATACAAAAAAAAAATCAATAAGGCAATTGAAATCTACCCCCTAACAAAATTAAAATGCAAAGAAGTTCTCACAACGTGGCTCAAGTTCAGGGACTTACGACGATGATACAGAAAAGCTAGTTCATGTAGGTCACTAATTACACAAATAGATACAACTAAAACCTCGCACACTCACACACGCACACACAGACACGCCCACACACACACACTCACACACACACACTCACACACTCACACACTCACACACACACTCACACACACACATACTCATATACATGCAAATACTATTTTTAACTCACACACTCATATGAGAAAAATGCTTTGAATAATAGATTAATAAATTAGTAAAAAACTGTATCCTTGTCCAGAGCCTGGAGTTGCTGGTAATCTGTCACACAGGGTCTCCTAGTATAGATACCAGTCTCTCACATAGATAATTTGACTCACTAATGTATTAATTTGATATATACATTACTATACTCTGTAATTTTCTGTGTGAGAGAACAAATAAAGAAATTTATTATTATTATTATATTATATTTATACAACTGGTTTTCATATAGACGATTTCTTTAATATTGCGTTGGATGCTCGAAAAGAATTCATTATGATAATAATACATGAACAACTACATCACATGATGTAGATAATTGCTTTTGTTAACTTAAAAAGAGATTGACATCAAAAATATAAAATAGTTTATTGCCTTATACGGCAAACAAAATACGGGTCGTTTAATGATTTGTTATAGAAACTGATCGGCGCTCGCAATACCAAGGCACTAAAAGCCGCAACTTTAAAGTTCTTTGAGAGTCGCAAATCAAAATATGTGTTACACAATTAACAAAACTATTATTAATCTTAACTAAAGTAAAAATAAATAAAATATGTAATCGAAGGTTAACTTTTGCGAGGCATTGACCGCGTAACTTTATTAAGACGCTTAAAATACCATTGAGATAACATTCGAAACAATTGCGCATTAGGAATAATTTCTATTTGTTTTAAATAAATTATACAGCTCATTTGAGTTCTCAGAGAACAAACACAATGCTGATAAACACCGCTTAAATTGCCTAAGCTTTAGCTTAATTAAGCTAGCTGGCTTATGAGTAGCGATAGCTCAGTGGGGAGACCAACAGACTGCAATGCAGAGGGTCTCGGGTTCGAACCCACGTCGCGCACCTCTGACTTTCGGAAGTTATATGACTTTTCGAAATTATGTGCGTATTGATTGACAATTATCGCCTGCTCCGTGCCTCGGAGAGCACGTTAAGCCGTCGGTCCCGACTGCCATGAACATCTATGGCAGTCGTTATTGGGGAAGTCGACACAAAAGATCCCACTGGGTCGAAGTGTCGCCGGTCTGTACTGACTGGCCCCCACACAAGATAAGATAAGATAAGATAAGCTAGCTGGCTTAAGCAATATATTACTTAAGAGCCAAGGGTTTACTTAGCGGCAGGTCACTAAAATTTCAAAAGTACCGCATTCAACATAATTATATATTATACGCTTTCATGTGTAGAAATACACGGTACACCATTCATTACAGTAGGTGGTTTATCATGGTTATATGTTCAGATTCACATATTAAGTTAGTAGGGGTTAAGAGTAAAGTGAATTGTTTCAATGTATCGTGTGGCAAGTACACTTCGGACAAATATATGCGGCAAAAATATCCAGTTAAAATATGCTTAAGAAGCAAGTTAGACTAACTGCTTACCGCAAGGTATCCATGAATTTAAAACCCTATTATTGGCTTTTAATCTTTCCCTGGGAAGGAATTCCTCAAATAAAGATCAAAAACATAATATTCCAGAGCATATCTGATAGCATGCAGGATCGTTATCAGGGTCTTACAGTTGACGAACCCGCCAAGCGTAAACTACGGATTATAGTTGGTGTACCCGCTTTTCTGTCAAATGAAGTATTCAGCTATCTCTTCGAGCAAAATATAGCCGATAATTTTACATCGATGGATCTGAAATCATTTTTGTCTTCAATGAAATTAAGCCACAAATCGGGCAAAAAATATGCTCCAACCTGCAACTAAATTACTGATGGTGTGGCTAACATAAAAAAAGCCTTAGTCACACAGGCTAGACTTTTTATACATAGGACGTCCTGCCTCGTGAGAGATTTTACACTAATCACAAGATGTTACAAATGCCATCGATATGGTCACGCAGCGAAATTTTGCAGAAAAGTTACCCCTACGTGTGGACATTGTGCCGAAGCTGGTCATTCGATGACCGAATGTACAAAGAAGTAAGATGCTCCTAAATGTACTTCATGCTCTCGTTTAAAGAAGCCTAGCAACCACAAGACGTGTGAAACTAGTTGTCCAGTCAGAAAACACGCTGAATATAGGTACATAAACTCAATAGATTATGAGGGTTCCTAGGTCGCCATTTATTTTTATTTTCATTACTTACTATTAATTAGCTTAGATTCCCATTTAAGTTAAATCCTATGTTTATTTCATTAACATTATATATGTCAACTAATATTTCAATAAATTTTCATTGTAATAGTAAATTATTATAGAACAATCTATATTTGTTAAATATTATATTTAATATTTAACAAATATAGATTATTAATAGTATAACCTAGTACAGGCGTCCAAAGTAATGTATCCTATTTTAAGAATTTTTAAGACCTATTGTTATTCGTATTTGTGCCAACATTATTATTACTATTATTATTATTCATTTCTTGTTATTCTATACAAAAATAAGTTGTTTTCTGCCTCGAGTAGGCAAAAAATATAAAGGTCCTACCTGAGAAAATATTCTTTTGTATTTAATTTTAGGTAGCCCCTAAAAGCCTAAATAATGGATAAACATGAAATACTTTATAGTAGAATATAAGGTATTTCATGATTATTCATTATTTTACCTTTTACCCGAGTTTCCTAACATCATACTTAAAAATTTTTGTTCTACTAATTTATTAACCTTTACCAACAAACATATTTTAACAGCCGCCCGGCCTATCTCTGCTGCTTTCATTTCCGATCGTGTGTAATTTAAATTCGATTACAGCAAAAAATTCCAATATTCAATACGTTTGTATGAAAAGATCAAATAATGAATTACAAAAACTGATAGAAAATAGTTGTTTAGTAAGATATAAGTAAATCACTGGTCAAAGGTTATTATAATGTTTCAATTTACCCTGTATATAACTACAATGCGAAAGACAGGATAAATCAAGACTTCATCAAATAAAAGTTTATACCAGTTATCACAAAAATCAAAAAGAACGAGAAGACGTTAAAATTGTTGAAAGCAAACTGCACATAAATTATCCATAGAAAAGGGTAGTAGCATAGACAAGGTTTATATCGTACATATAATAGTATAATGTCTTATATTGATGGCGCAGTAGTGTCAGTATTCGCCTTACAAATAGCGAGACGAAGAAAGTATGTCTGGTTTACGGACACTCCATCCCTTTGTTATATAGGTAAAGACAAAATGATCAATCCAATTGAAAAATCAATTCATGAAATGTTTCACACGACGTATTAACCTGTTCACTAGCAGCAGCACACCAGTAGCCAGACACCAGACACAAGATAAGACATTATTAAAATCGATTGTGGCTAGCAGCCGTACGTCGCTGCAACTCTATAGGTTAATACTCACATTAGGTACTCGTAAAATTTAAATGTGCTTCAAGTATTCTTTGATAATATAATCAAAGAATCGGTTCGGTTTTCGGTCTGATATATATATATATATATATAATTCGAACGAAGTTCGATAGGAAATCATTATAATGCATGCACAAAATTAATTTGAATTTGTTACTACAAAATGCGATAAAGCATTAAACCTCTAAAACAATACCGCTCTGCGTTTAGACAAAAAATATTGGGCTTAATTATGAAATAAAGATTTCGATCTCAAACAACGCGATACTTTAATAATGAATGCATTTATGTTCACATCACAGTAACCAAACATCAGGGATACGAAACTTTAAATACTAACGACTAAAGCTTTCAACTCAGGAAAACAAAGCCTAATGTGTCAAATCACATTAAATAATATCAAACCAACTATTCGAACTAACATTTGACTAGGTCGGTGGGACAGTCGAGCACATGTATAACGTTTGCCACTAACGCCCCAACTTAGGAGCGCCTCTACCGCCCTACGTAGGGGCGTTAGGGGCGAACGATTCGTTTATTTCCGTAATGTTTCGGAAAGTAGGCAGTTGCCGATCGGGCGTACGGATATTTCCAGTTTCGGCAGTAGAAGCGAGTTTTTACGGAAGCACTGCAACAGGTTTACAAAGCAAACGCATGTTGCTATTTGTGTTTTGACGCGCATGAACGGTTTATGCTTTAGTGCGCATGTAAAACACAGCGCATGTAATTAAAATTGTGCGTTGCTCTTTGGGCCAAGTGTGGGTTGGTATAAATGTATTAGCTTATGTTTGCGTGCTTCTAATTTATTATTTCGTGTGCTTGTATTTACAATTTATTATGTATACGTACTTATTGTAATGACGTTTTCTTAAATTGTTTAATATTGTTTTAATATTGTTATTTTATGTATGATTGGATTGGATTATAGATACTTTTAATATTGTAGTATGCCATTTTTTCTTGCTTTAAAATATTTTTATTTTTAATCTTAGTGCAACTAATAGGTATAATAATAATAATATATATATATATATAATATTCTACCACATACACACAACACCATCTAGCCCAAACTAAGCAGAGCTTGTACTTTGGGTACTAGTCAATGGATAAACATACATATATACATTTTTTTTTAATACATACCTGTTATACATAGAAACACCCAGACCAAGACAAACATCCATGTTCATGCACACAAATGTTTGACTTGTGCGGGAATCAAACCCGCGACCTTAGGCGTGGCAGTCGGTTACACTAACCACTACGTCACCGAGGCCGACAATGCGAATTAAGTTTTTGAATTTTGGGACCGCGTGGTTTTGGGTACGATTCTTGATGCAGACTTATGTTACTAATAAAAATTTATTAATTAGCAATACTAAAAAATATCTAATAATAAAAAACTATTTCAACCAAAGATATAAATATTTGAAGATTATTTAGGTAATGAATTTTCAGCATAAACTGCTTTATTTTTTTTATAAATCTCGTTTTATGCTTTAGTTATCTAATTCTATCGTGATACAATATTTACAGACATAATATACGCCCAGGACCAGAACAATTATTTGCAGACCAGACAAATAATTATTTCTTGTTGGATTAGAACCGCGGGTGGCGATGCATGTAAGCGGACGTATCACGGCCCATGCAATTGGCATGTATGATGAGATGACGCCTTTTGATTATCTCTCTGCTTACGAAATGGGTTAAATAAATAGTTGAGTAGTATGTGTTAAAGGCTTGCTACTATAACCTACTATTATTTATTTTTGTAGTAAGTCAAACAATTAACCTATTGCAGACCGTAGTTATTATGAGATCGCAGAAAATGGAATCTCAAGTAGCAAATTTTATGATTATAGTTTACTTTACACTCCGGAATATATATTTTAGGTACCTACTATGGCACTTAAGACTGCGCCGAGCGTAAGACGCGTTTGGACTGAATGACAGACCTCGATATTCAAATCGGCGCGCGGCCGCCATAGTAAAATTGTATGGATAATTTGAAGTGCTTTTTTGATAAATATGTGTCTTTATTGTCAACCATTGGCTTAAATATTTGGGACGGACAAATTATAATATAACTATTTGTTTCATTTTATTTGACAACAACGTCATTGGACGAACTTCGAAATGGAGACATGACGCTGACGCCGTTACATTATAAATTGCATAGCCATATAATATATATAAGTATATTACACGAAAATTGTAAAAACATACCTTTTCTCAAATGACTTAAATCTAAACTAATTGAGGCAGACTATACATTTACATTTATCTGTTGCCACCTTCAGGATAGCGACACTTATGGCCAGTCCCACAACTAACGAGTAAAAGTTATCTGAAAGATAAATCGCATGCTTTTTCACTCTTATTAGGTTAAAGAAGAGAGATGGAAAGACTTTTATATTATAGATAAATGCTATTTGGAGTCGGTGGGACAAGCCCTTAATCTATGAAACAAGTTGAGATAAGAATAAAATAAGGTTTTCAGTCACAGCGGTCAATCTTAACGGAAACTTGCATCTATCTGCGCACGAGATATTATTGAGTCCAAGTGTTTGCGCAAACACAAGTGCTTTTTCTATTCCTTAACTCTCTCATAATCTGATGGGAAGCTAAACCGAACAGAGACAGATCAGATGCAGGATCAACGGCTTTATGGTTTTTCATTTCCTCTTCCCCTCGGACCACGAAAGTGTTAGAACGTGTGCGTCGTACAAAGTTATACAAAATTTACTCAAAATTAATTTTATTTCGCCAAAAATAATACATTTTAATTAGTGTGAAGTACTAGGCGCGCAGAACACGGTGAAGTAACGCGGAGTAGTAGTGCGAAGAAGACAGCAACAGCTGAGACGGAGCTACGCTGCGTGTGCGTCACAGCGCGTCGTCATTGCGCATGTCGCTTGCCACAATCTCAATAAGCGGAGCGACTTGCGTGAAGCTTTAGTGTGTGGCCCAAAAATAGTGATGATGCTGTCCGCGCGTGCCTTGATGTAGATGTGCATAATAACCGTATTGAGTCGTATATCATTACTACGAGGTACTTATAATGCAAGAATTAAAAGATAAATCGCTGTCCGAATCAAATATATCGGAACAGATGGAACAACGCACGCCACCCACTTATGTGTTCCAGCGTTCTAAAAGACCAAGAGAGCCTGATTACGATATGACCGAACTTCAATTGTTCAAGGAAGAAATGAAAAATATGATAGCCTCCATGATGTCGTCTCAAAGCGATGAAATAAAAAAAATCCACCCTACTCTCGTGGAAATCAAGAATACGAATGCAAATATTGAAAATGCAATGGCCGCTCTTTCAGCACAAAATGATGATCTCAGAAAGAAAATAGAACAGCTAGAAATCCAGGCAAGAAAAGACGCTGATTATGTTTCTATTTTAGAGGATAAAATCGAAGACCTTGAACGAAACAAACGGAAGTCCAGTTTCGAAATTAAAAATGTACCCGACATCAAAAAAGAGACGAAAGAAGACTTAATTAAAATGGTTGTATGCCTATCAGAAATAGTCAACTGTGGCATCGACTCGAATGAAATAAAAGATATTTATCGCGTACGTTCTAAGAGAGGCAAGACTAGAAACAGCGGAATTGTCATTGAAATGGGCTCAACACTACTTAAAACAAAACTTTTAAAGAAAACAAAAGAATATAATAGAGGTAATAAGCAGAAGATTTGTGCTAAGGACCTAGGTTTTACAACTGACGAATACAATCCCGTCTACGTCTCGGAGCAATTGACTACGAAAGCAGCCAGACTTCACTTCTTAGCTCGCGACCTGGCAAAATCCAGAGCGTACAAATTCTGCTGGACTGCGTACGGAAAAATCTACATCAAAAAGGATGAAAATTCGCCAACGATAAGTATAAATAGTGAATCACAAGTAAATAACCTAATGCAGTCACCATGACTAGATATTGTCTCAACTTTACTCTCAAATTTTACGCTGTATATTAACTCTTTGTTAACAAAAATCATAAGTAATTTACCATATTATTGCATGTTTAGAAATATTTGCGCACACACACACCAGTTACTTAGTCACACATCACCCATTACATTTACAAATAATATATCTCGAATAACATATTTACACACTCATCTCACTTACATTCAAACTTTGCATGCTCACACTTATCACTCCACACACCACAGAGAATTTATAGTTACATATATGTACACATACAACAAATACGATTATGGATAGCACTTTACAAACATTAATCAATATTGACAATACAAAAATTGCGGAAGTTTTTAAATGTGAACCTGATAATTTAACTAATCTAATTAAAATAAAACCTACTGACTTCACTATAATATCTCAAAATATAAGAAGTATATACTCCAATTACAACGATCTTCTACTAAACTTATTAAGTCTAAAAACTGAAATTGACCTAATCACTCTTACTGAATGCAGACTTAACTCCAACAAAAATATACCGCAATTAAATAACTACTTATCATATCAAACGTCTAATCACTCAAATACCGCAGACGGAGTAGTCGTATACGTTAAAACCTCTCACAAAACTAAAATAAAGGAAGTGAGGTTAACACACGCTTCCTGTCTGCAAATTAACGTGTATACCGATCTCATAGTTCTAGCTATCTATCGATCGCCATCAATAGCTAAAGCTGACGAATTCATTGATTCTCTGAATTGCTACTTAGCCACTATTGCATCAAGTAAAAACATTGTAATTACCGGTGACTTAAATATAAATTTAATAAATAATACTAACGAAAATTCTTATGACCGTTCCAACCGATTAAATTATTTAAATATGCTTGCTATGCATGGTCTACTTGCAGGTCATACGTTACCGACTAGAGACAAAAACTGCCTCGATCACTTTATGATTAAACTTAATTCACATAAGCGCGCAACAATAGGTATTTTAAATACTACGTTAACAGATCACTTCATGATTTTCCTAAATTTATCCAAACAGAATTTTAATACTAAACCCGCCAAAACAAAAACCACAATTGATATAGAAAACGCAATAGATTGCCTAAAACAAAGTAAACTCGAAAAATTGCTAACAATACACGACCCTAATACAATAGCTTACAGTTTTATAAGTATTCTACAAAGATGCCTTGAATCCAATACAGTAAAGCGGTTAATTACGCAGAAATGCAGAATTATAAAGCCTTGGATGTCGTTAGGCCTACTTCGTTGTATTCGTAATAGAAACGATATGCAAAAAAGACTTAAGCAAGACCCTTACAATAACGTGTTAATAATCACATATAAAAGATATCGAAACTATTGTAATACAATTATTAAAAAGCAAAAACGTTTATACGACAGAGATCAGTTAAGTAAAGTCCAGAAAAATCCTAAAAAACTATGGGAATCTATAAATACAATAACGAATCGAAAACCTATCAAAATACCTAACACGGAATTATTAGACTTACACACCACAGCACAGGACTCTGCAGACACTGTGAATAAATATTTTGCTAATATAGGTAGCGTACTGGCTAACGAGGTTATACAAAACTCCAACTTAATGAATAATTACCTAAATAGTCATACAATAGCTCAGAATAGTCATACGCCGTTATCGTCATTTGTGCTTTTGGAAACAGATAATACCGAGTTTTACAATATTATTATGAATTTAAAAAGTGAGAGTTCACCGGGATGGGATAAAATTCCTACTCAACTCCTTAAAGCAGCACATAGTCTTCTCGTCCCAATAATAACTCACCTAGCCAACCAATGCTTCAGAGAGTCTATTTTTCCTACTGCTCTAAAAACTGCTCTAATAACGCCTATATATAAGAGTGGGGATAGAGACGATCCCTCCAACTGCAGGCCTATCTCAGTCTTACCTTCTATATCTAAGATTATTGAGAGATTAATAAATAGTCGTCTTATAGCTTACCTTAATACAAACGATTTACTATCATCTACACAATTTGGGTTCAGGCAAGGAAAATCGACCGAAGATGCCGTGATGTCGCTTGCTTCCGCTGTCACCAATACTGTGGACGGTGGAGGCAGGTGCCTCACGGTCTTCCTTGATATAAAAAGGCATTCGACACCGTTTCTGTCCCCATTCTTCTTAACAGATTAGAGAGTTGTGGTATTAGAGGTTCCCCACTTGCTCTACTCAAAGACTACCTGACCGGGCGCAGACAACAGGTTAAAGTCGGCGACTACATTAGTTCTATGGCAACTGTAACCTACGGAGTGGGTTAAGGTAGCGTGCTCGGCCCGACGTTGTTCCTAGTCTACATTAACAGTCTATGCAATATGAGAATCAATGGAGCTCGTATATACTCTTACGCAGATGATACTGCAATAGTATTCAGCGGTACAACTTGGAACAACGTCCGGCAATCTGCAGAGGATGGCTTGACTAAGATTGCAGCCTGGCTCAATCATAACCTGCTGACTCTGAACATTTCTAAGACTAACTTTGTCTGTTTCTCGAAATACAACAATTCCCAGCCACCATCAGATTTTGGGATTAGAATTCACAGTTGTCAACATTCTTTAAACGCATCTTGCTCGTGTCCGGCAATCACAAAAGTACAATACACCAAATATTTGGGTATAATCATTGATCAGCGTCTGTCTTGGCAAATACACACTGAGCTAATAATGAAAAGAGTACGGAAGTTAATATGGACTTTTAAAAATCTGCGTCATATAATCTCTAAAAGCCTGCTGTCACAAATTTACACCTCTTTAGCGCAATCAGTAATAACATACTGTTTGCCAATCTGGGGAGGAGCAGCTAAACATAATTTTATAAACTTAGAGAGAGCACAAAGGTCGCTACTAAAGGTCATGTTTTTCAAGCCCTACAGATACTCGACCGAAAGTCTTTACAGACTGGCTGAAGTTCTCACGGTTAGGAAGCTATACGTACTTCAAATAGTCTTAAGAAGACACCGTGCCTTAACTTACGACCCCAATAAAATAAAAGGTAGAAGGAAGCATAAAGTTGCTCCTGTTGTCCATGTGAAGTCAACGTTTGCAAAACGACAATATGAAAGCCAATCGGCGCACTTATATAATTTGATCAACCAACTTCTCAACATTTATCCTCTCACATTTCGTGACTGCAAAGGCACCTTGACTGAATGGCTCAAGACAAAAACCTACGACGAAATCGAAAAACTAGTACAAACAATACCCGACTAAATCTATGTAGGTATGTACTTATACTACAACATTATATATTATGTTACATTAAACAAATTAAACAATAACACTTCCTGACACGTTATACACTCATTCATACTCAAATACACGCACGAACACATATACACACATATATACACGTATACACATAAACACACACATACACATAAACACACACACACATTTGCACTAACTAAACAATCTGCGCTTTATTTTAATTTTATTTTGATTTATTTTAATTTACTTTCTAATATTGTATTTTCACATTTTCACTCAACTAAAATGAAACAGCGGAAGAGCGAAATTACCCAATCACAAGCAAACTTGTTGCTTAAATGGGAATTTCTAAAAGGGATACTGTAATGTATATTTTAGTTGTTGAATTAAAGATTTTTATTTATTTATTTTTTTTATTTTTACTTTTTATTATAAAAGACAACTCTTGCATTAGGTATAATTCCTGAATCACGAGGTACTTTACAAAAATTCATACAACGGACACAAAGAACATCATGACTCGGAATAACCATTTGTGGATCATCCAAAATGTTGTCTCATGTAGGATTCAAACTCATAACACACTACGAAGTGTCAGTGGTGAGGCGACCACTTAAATCACTACGCCATCCGTGCAGTCAAGATCTCTCCCCGGTCATGTTGGATTACCGTCCCATCCGATCATGAGAGTAAGGGAACAGACAGTGCTCTTGTGTTTGCGCACACACTTGTGCACTATAATATCTTCTACGCAGATGGCTAGTGTCCATTAGGATTGGCCGCCGTAATCGATATTCGGTCTGGAGGACATTATTATTATTACCTATTATATTAAACCCCCTCTTATTCAGCTATTGTTTTGAGTATGTAATAAAGGGCCATCTTATTGTCTTCTATCAGGCACAGATCTAGATACCGATAAGCTACTGATATTTCTTAATAGAAAGAAAGGTTATGTATTACCAACGTGGTTAAGGTACATTGGTAATACATAACAACGGTGTGCTTTTTTTGCACATACGAATTCTAATAACAAAGGGCCCTGCCGGGCAGACAAAATTTTCTTGCTGAATTTCTCCTGTTCTGTTGAAGATCCCTGGGAGTTAATACATGAATCGAGAGGTACATTGGCACAAGTTACGATCAGTATTATTTATGTTACAATATACGTGTAATATTCCGAGTGTAATACAACCGCGGGCCCCGCTGGATGGATGAGGTGATTTATTGTCATTTCTATCACAATAATTGAGGTACATTGGATCTTGTTAATAAATTCGTGAGGTACATGGAACAAACAAAGCAATTCCAATAGTTTTTTCGGTCTAGCTTGAGTGGCTCCGCTAGATCGATACACATATATCCGTATACCGGATGACAATTATATATGCAAATGTAGAATACACACGTGCATAAATTCTAACATAAAGCAAGCACAGGTGCGAAAAACCATTACTTTCGCGCCTTAGGTCTCAAATAATAGGAAATGAAACATTGCCAGATTCTGGAGTGCCGGAGGTCCGATCACCTTCTCTCCCCCTTCCCGCTCCTTCTCCTTCCCACTTCCTCCTTTTCTAGAGGGTCGGCAACGCGCAAGTGATGCCTTTGGTGTTGCAGGTGTCCGTAGGCTACGGTGACCACTTACCATCAGATGGGCCGTATGCTCGTTTGCCAAAATAAGTGCATAAATAAAAAATCTACGCAGTTGCTGTAAGCTTTCTACTAATAATTTGCAATTTCAACTACATGACCTGTGAGTCAACCACGTGATCACATGAGAACATACGGAAAATTCTATACAACAAGATCAAAGAGTTAAATTACACCGTCATTAAACCTTCCGGTGTCTAAATATTTATACATATATTATTTTGTACTTCACCAAAAGGTATCAACAGTGATCGATATTGTTTGCATACAGCGAGTGAGCCCTCACATGTCATTACATCTTACCCTCTTCGGGGGCTTTCTCACGCGCTCACCTGTTTATGTTTCTCACCCAAACATCATTTTATCGTTTCCGACTAATTAAAGCCTGCATTGCCTGCAGTCCTTCTTCAGTCCATTTGTATATCAAACTTATGCACAATACAAATTCAGTGTACAAAGGCGGGACAGTCAAATATATATATATATATATATATACGACGATATATACGACGATATATACGACGATATATAATGTGTGTAACTGACGTCACTCCCGTGGGTGACGTCAGTGCGTGCGTAGCCATGATGTTGTCATGACATAGCACAAATGTTTGCTTACGCATCCCCCGCTGTGCCGATGCTTGCTCCCAAGCGCACGTATGTACATTTAGAGGTTACTTTGTGTTCAATTATGATACCGTCCTCTTAACAATTCTGGCAGTCTTAACTCTGTGTGATCGGAAGATCCATCTTCATATCTAATAGTATAATGGTTGCAGCTCCTTACAGATATAATTCGTAAGAAAAGGAGCATTTAAAAATTGGCGATTATAAAGAGTGGCCGTGAGTTTCTTGCCCGTTTGTCTTATTAATTCTACGCCTTAGCTTTGCTGAACTTGGCAACAGATAAATGTAAATTCACAAGATTAGTTTTAAGTGTAACCTTGATCTATATACATAAGTGTTACTTTGTGACCTAAACAAGTAAAGATATTCTTATTTTATTTGATACACATGGAAATGCATGCGTCATGTATTACCGTGCATCACCAGCGAGCGGTCATTGACATGCACGGTGACCATAAAAGGCATGATGACTTAAAAAAAGATTTTAGTCCGTCTTTAAGACCAGCAAAAAATAATGGACACGTATTTTTTCTTTTGTCACACAACCTAATAATAATGAAGATACAACGGGTGAAATTTCGTGTTACGTCACTTGTCGGTACAAATTTTATAAGACAGTGACGTCACAAGCCCTCAATCCCGAACTTTAAAGCATTATATCTTAGTAAATATTTATTATTTTGTAAGAACAAAAAATAGGTGTCTAATATTTCTTGCTAATCTAAAAGATGGAGTAATTCGAATCACTTATTTTTAACCCTGTCATCATTTCTCACAACGAAACCAGATAACTTTGTAAATTTTAATGTGTTTATTTTTAACACGTGTTATTTCATTTCCAATAATAATACGCTCCAGGTATTTGTGAATAAAAAAAATACGTTGTATATTAAAAACCATGTATACTTGCCATTAAAAACATTTGCTTCCTTAGCATTATGGTATAGAAATATTTATATATACGACAAAAAAACTTCTTACTTTATAATAGGGTCACAATATAGTCAAATAGTTACATGACCCAAACTCTAAAGACAAAGATCTTTTTAAATATACTTAAAATTAAGTAAGATGCTAGTTCCAAATCTGGGTAGTAGGGTGACCATTCAAATGACAGAAAAATATGCACGATGCAAACCGCGACGTAACCGCTAAATAAATAGCGAGATATCTCTACAACACATCTACTTTTTCTTATATCCAAATTTAAAATATTAAGATTATTAGGAAATAACCTTATTTACCCAATTTCCACACTGTTTGCACAAAAAGATTTCTGTACAAGTACATATGTATATTGCTATTCCATTTCATATTTCCTTTTTTATTTTAAGAAATGACAACTCTCGCTCTAGGAATAATTTCTGTTTGGCGGGGACCTTAACAAACATTCAAACGCGGACACAAAGAACATCCAAACTTGAAACAACCATTTGTGGATCACACAAATGTT
Source organism: Catocala nupta (assembly GCA_963675205.1). Taxonomy (NCBI): domain Eukaryota; kingdom Metazoa; phylum Arthropoda; class Insecta; order Lepidoptera; family Erebidae; genus Catocala; species Catocala nupta. The sequence goes on from OY776078.1 coordinate 39,546,633, forward strand.
TGTCCCGTGTGGGGATCGAACCCATAACACTAAGCGCGGCGGCCGTGGCGAATCGACCATTAAACCTCAACGCCATTCCTTCAGTCGGTCGTTTGCTCTTGTGTGTAAAATAATGTACAAAATCAAAAATAATTATGTAGGTATCTACCTCTATTATGCAAATTATGAACTAATAACTCCCATTGAAAACCTTCAACAGCTACAAACCTTCTTCACAGAAGTCCTGAAGAAACTAAAAGGACTTGAAGAAGCAACAAGATGGGAGATCTCGAGGCAGGCGATAGCGTTAACCGCACTTTGCAGTTCATTAACTTTGCCGGTGCGTTGGTACTTAGCAATAAGGAATGTGACATGCTGTATTGATTTCAGTATCGGTAACATTTTAAAATTGGAAATCAAACACGCATTTAACAATAAATATATTATATTGTTTATATGAATGCAACCGTATGAAGAAACATTTTGTTATGTTTACGACTCATGCAAAGAACATTCTGTATATGGCCGAGATTGTGCGGAACTGGGCGGGATATAATTCCTACAGGATACTCTATAAAGACCTGTTATGATATATCTGAACTATTTATTCAAGTAAACGACAGCACAAAATACCGCTACTCAAAATTGGTCTACATAAAACAAATAATACATGTTGAGATGGGTCAACCCCGACGAATCTTAACACCGACTTTTAATTATTGACGTCACATGCCCACCGCGATCTAGTGACACCAATCGGAAGTACATTTATGTACACTATGAACTTATTGTTACTTGAACACATTCTATATAATTTCTTGAGATACAGTATTAGAACTGTTATTGGAGTAGGTTGTAGTAAAATTAAACACTACAATAGTTATTGAATATTATTACAATCTTTTTCTAAATCAGCATTTTCAGGTGCCGTGTCGACAGGGTCTACGAAGCCGTAACATTAAATTGTACTCCTTATTACATGTCATTGTATAACTGATATTTGTATCTTGTAATCCTTGTATCTATTCAAATACTAAAGATTTTTTCAATCTCTACTACTGCAATTAATATTTAGCTACAAATAAAAACGGAAAGACATTCATTGTTCTAAGAGTCCTGCCATCAGTTGGTAATTAGCGCAACCTACCGTGCGGTAGCTGAAAGAGGTTTTAATAATCTTATTACATGGTTTAGCCATTGAAAGCTGGACAGCGTTACTGTTTCTAAAGGTAAATATGTATACGAAAACGTTCTCGCTGCTCTATAACCGGGTAAATGTTTGTATGGTCGGTTAGCTATATTTCTTTTTCAGTTCGTTTCCTTACGTCTATTCGGCAACAGGATTTTCTTTTTAAACTAAATAAGAAATGCATATTGCACGTCTATATCTAAGGAGCTATGAGTGTCGGTATGCATCCCTATTGGATTATGTATTTAGCAAGAATCAGAAGTTTTTGCAAGTAATAGTTATATACACGTATTGCACGTCGCAAAGTCCTGCAGGAGCACGATAACAAACATTAATAAATAACAAACATACATAAGAAAATAGATCAATAATTCATTGAAATTACACTACTTTATACGGATTTAATAGCGTTGTTTATTTAACACTTTGTTACATAATTTTAAAACTATTATTAAGCATTACTACTTTTTAAGCAAATTACATTATTAAAACTATTTATATTTAAGTTTACACTGCCCGCGACGTTTCAATTGCCTTTCAGCAGCTAACACGTCTGCACGATGGACGGAGAGACTAAGATGATGGTTGTCTAATTGTCTTGTCATAAAAAAGTACATAAACATAATTTAATTATTGGTGTTTTTATTTACGCAGAATGAGCTAAAAGTATCGTATAGTCTAGCTTGGTTTGACTATCTATTTTTTTATAGTCATCTCCCGCACTAGCAATAAATCCTGTGTCTCGGGAGAGTTTACAAATATTCAAACAACATATACAAAGAAAACCCAGACTCGGAACAACTATTTCTGGATTACAATTTTTTTGTCCCGTGTGGGATTCGAACACACAACAAGACGAGCAGCGGGGCGACCACTTTAACCACAGGGCCATCCGTGCTGTCAAATCTATTGAAATTAAGATGATTTTTTTAATTTCAATAGCCACGCGAGGCATCCTTGGTAGGAATCGATGTTCTGGTTGATCAAATTAGGTAGTGGTTGGTCGCCTGTTGTATGTGCAACATGTGTTCACACACAGCAGACTACATCGAGCGTTGGTGTTTTACATCAGCTAAGTGTTCTTTTATATGCTTGTCTTGGTTCAACTAATGTATGAGAATCCACGGTCAAAATCTATTTTATGGACCCCTGCATCTTGTGAAGTTAGTTGACACTTGGCATATGGTGAAAATTCACTTATCTTCATTGGCGGCTTGCAGTATGTGTAAATTGAAGCTCGCTTCAAGATGTAGCCAATCTTTTCTATTACACTCCTGACATATGGCAGTATTGCATGCTGGTGCTTTACAGTGATTGACTTTTCTCAGGATCTGTGATAGCGGCTCGGCTGTTAGAGCTTGTTGTTGTTGGACATATTGAAGATCAGCGTCCAGGTGTTTATTGTGACACAGATCCCGTGGGCTACCTGAAACAAAGAAATTTCCACGGAAAATTCCCCCAGCTGACTGTTTAGGTGGTGAAGTTCACCGTTTTAGTACCTGTTTATATGGGTATTTTTCCTATACACAGTGTGGTTTAAGGAATGATCAGAATGCCTGATGACAAATACATCTAAGAAAGCTAATGTATTATTTGCCTCTAATTCCATAGTATATTGGATGTTGTTTTTCATGCAATTAAGATGTTCTAGGATTACATTTAAACTATCTCTTGGTATTATTGCAGAAATATCAGATAATACTTATACGTTGATACATATCTGTTATAGATTTTGGGTGTGATGGTGGCAGTCTGCAAAGCTCAATCCTTGAAGTTCTCCATATATGTCGGCAACAACAGGTGATACAGAGGAGCCCACTGCCACACCATCCATTTGTATATAGAATGTATTGTTCCACAACAGGTAGCTATAAATGCAGCAATATATTCTTGTTTCATAAATGGTGTTTTATTAATCATACATAAATGTGCTACGACTGCGCTACGCGTGGAGCGTGCCAACGCGATGCGGTTACCTCGCCTCGCCGCGCCGAATATTGTCTGTTAAAATTCCACACGTAACATAACGGAAGAATTTTTAAATCTTTGGTTTAGTTTTTGTGTTATATCCTTACAAACAAGCAAAAAATCTTTCTTCTGACATTTTTCTTCTTTATAATATTTATATAGATTATATATCTTACGATGGTAGGTTAAGTAGTTAGGGCGTGAAAGCATAACAAACAAAGTCACATTCACATTAATAATATTAGTTAGGCTTCTAATAGTTTATTCATTTATGACAATCGCTCTATAAAGTAGCTGAAACGGCAGGGCTTGAAAACGTCGTACCCATATTTATTCACATTGTAACTACAGTACAAAGAACAATAATATGTACTGCGAGCGCTTCAGAATACGTGATACCGAATGGCTGTAGATGTTAATCACGAATACACGTCCTGCTGACTGCGAGGGTGATACGAATTAACATATGATCCAAAGCTCGCGACACGATCGCGTACCGCCCGCGCCATGCCCACGCTATGCCTAGTGCTGTATTTTTGCCCAGCAAGGCATCGATAAAAATTACTATGGCACAAAACTCCGATTACAAGACAAAGTCGTATGAATAACCGTTGAATGTTTGATACAAATGTATGACAATATTTTAAAATAGGCTGCAGAGCAATACAATAGAGATGCTATGAGGAAGGATTTTCGCAGTATAGCGGAGGCACATACCGTGCTTGCGAATTTGGCACAATAGGATTATTATCCGACCTGCATATTCCGGGTAGTAACATTTATGTGAATATATCTGAGTACAGCAATATACCTGAGTAAAGTAAAACCAGGATAATGGTTTTTCAACGGGGGCAGCATCCGTTGAAAAACATTATTTTGTTTTTCTTTATAAGCAAATAAACAAATACTTGGATATTTTTTGCAGCAAAATGTAATATTTTACTTTATTTAAAAATAAAGTATAAATGTATATTTATCCACTGTCTAGTAACGATAGTACAAGCTCTGCTTAGTTTGGGCTTGATGGTGTTATGTGTGTAATAGACTATTATTATTATTAGCGATCATTTCAGCGATCATTTCTCCCTCGTACGTGCAAGCTCTGGAATGAATCTGCTTTGGTGTTTCCCGAGCGCTATGATATGTCCTTCTTCAAACGAGGTTTAGAGAGATTTTTTCTTTCACGGTAGGCAGCGGCTTTGCTGTGTCCTGACATTGCTGAAGTCCATGAGCAGTGGTTACCACTTTCCATCAGGTGGGCCACATGCTCGTCTGCAAGCAAAGGAAATAAAAAAAAACAAAAAATTAATATAATTTTTTGTTACCGAACCGTATATACGGAACGTCGCGGTGACACCGATATGAAGAACGTACATATGGCAGCCAATCACCGCGTCTTGTGCGAACGGAAAGGGGGACTAACTTCGCTTTGTAGACTACGAACCGGCACTCGCTCGCAATCGTATACAATATTCGATTTAAAACCCATTGTAATTTCTATCACAATTAAACACATATCGTCAGTAAAATTAAAGTAATTTATTACGTCTACTCCTCCACGTACTCCTAATCGAATACACGAACAAATCACAACAACATATCGACGGACAGCCCGCCCTCAGCTGCCGAAACATTGAACCTCCGAAGCTGAATCTAAAAAACATCAAGAAATCAGCGAGAAACGGTCAGGTCGTATACTGCTGTTCCTCCTTTCTTTATCTAATTTGTGCTATAACCGGGCTGTGATTACATTCCCGTTCTCAACACCGAGTTCGTAACGCAACAGGCATTCGTGGTCGCCGCCATCTTGTGGCTGTTAAATTGTGAGTAACCTTTGATTCCTTATAGGCTACCAAAATGAGTGACGGGGAATATTCTGAGGCTGGTAACGAGATAGATATAGGCGGTCTCAAAATGCAAAGATGTTGCATTGAGAGAATATTAACGTTATTTGAGAAATATGTTGCAAAATATGAAGGCGTTGCTTTGTCTCAAAGGCAACAGGCTGAGTTTGAATTACGTATTTATTCAATGTCTAGTATGTTATAATCAGTGATCGGAGTAGGTAGATTGAAATGGGGTCATTGATCCGAAACGTATATATTAATATGGACATTCCTCCGGAATTGGTGGATTATTAAAAAAAAACCGGAACTTATGTAGGAATTTTATTCTGCCAGAGTGGAAGGAGTCATTTGATGATTTGCCATCCTCAAAAAAAGGTAGGAGTTGTAATAAAATGAGCAATATTATTCTTTATTATTCTTCATATTTTTTTTAACGGCACACAGTCACGATTTGACAAAACCCAACGACCAATCAGAACAAAGGATCATGGGTGGTACAATAACCGGTTATCAGAACAATGCGTACGCCCGCCGACGACATGCCAGGTAGCTCACTCGTTTACTTCGGTTCGTAGAGTGCGCATCTTTGTTTGTTACTGTGTTGTGAAAACGTTACTTGACCCTGGCTTGTGTACATACTGACTTCTGGAATCTGCTCTAAACCACGATTTGGCTCGAATATACGGACTCAGATTTTTCACTATTGAATTGGATCTACATATTTAAACCAAGCTTTGGTAAGTAATATTTTACTAGTTACAAGGAGTATAAAGCATGTTTGGATGTACTATAAGAATATTTTTAGTATTGTGTTTGTTCGCTTAACCTGCTGAACATACCATGAGTCTTAATATTGTTAAATCTTTAATAGAGTATGAACCAGTGAGCTTAGTGCGAAACAAAATTATGATATTCTAGTAATGTAGTCGCAATTCAGCTAACTCCACTATTAACCGACATTTTACTGGAATCCGTATATAATTTGAATGCCCTGTGTCCTCTTGCAATGTATTGGTAAAATAAATTACTATAGGCCTTATCTACTTCTCTACAAAATATTCTACGTAACAAGCCCTTTCATTTGATATATATATATATTGATGGAATTGTAAAAAAAAAAAAATTGTCCGCCATCTTGTAGCGGCAGCCATTTTGGATTGACAGGAAGAGGGTGAAATTTCAATGACTAAATTTGATCCACGAAAAATAAAACAAACGGAGTAAGCTAAATAAACTAAATAAAATGTAATTTTTTCATGTCTTTGTTTTAGGTGATATATACGAGGTTCCATCTCTAAAACAAAGTTCAGATATGGCAAACGTCAAGGCTGAAACTGTAGAAAAATGGATATCCGGTCATCCCGAACTACTTTACGATCACGCTAGTGGTACAATGTACTGTTCAAAATGTGAAAGCCATTTGAAAACCATAAATAAAGGAAACGTTAAAAGACATATCGAAGGAGCAGTACACCAGGGAAAGTTTAAGCGGCCCGAAGAGGAATTTTATTTCGATCTTATAAAATTTCTCATTTTGTGCAATATTCCGTGGTCTCAGATGAAAAATACTACTTTTCAAGATTTCTTTAAAAGATATATGTGTAGTACCTGTTGTTGTACGTGTACTAATCGTACTCTGCCAGATGAATCACAGTTACGGAAAGTTTACTTGGACAAGTTTTTTAAGAATAAAATCAATTCGATTCGGCAAAATTATAAAAATGAGAAACTATGGATATCATTAGATGAAACGACAGACTTTTTAGGTCGCTATATAGTCCATTTTTTAATAAAACCATTACATCCTAGCAATTTGACTAGACCTTATTTGGTAGCATGTAAAATGCTAACTGTAGTTAATGGACAAACAATCACGCAATTTGTGTTAGAATGTTTGGAAAACTTTTGGGAAGATTCTTTTGAATCGAAGGTAGGTAACATTCTTGTCCTCTGCACTGATAGCGTTGCATATATGCTGTCTGCAGGACGAAATTTAAAACAATACTTACCTGAAATGAAGCACGTAACATGTTTGGCGCACTCTCTTCATCGCGTATCTGAGCAAATTAAGTTAGAATATCACGATGTTAACATTTTAATAGCAAATGTTAAAAAGGTATTTTTGAAAGCCCCAAGTAGAGTCAAAATTTTAAAAGAAAAATATCCAGATTTGCCGCTACCTCCCCAACCAGTTGTTACAAGATGGGGCACTTGGTTAGAGGCAGCATTTTATTACGCTCAAAACTTTGAAAAAATAAAAGAAGTATTATCTTGTTTAAGCAGCTCTGATGCGGTATCTATTCGAGAGGCAAAAAATATTATAGAAAAAGAAAATTTAAAAGAAGATTTAAATTACATTAAAGACAATTATTTTATAATTCATTTGTCTTTAAAAGAATTGCAAAAGCATAATTTATCGTTGACAGATTCACTTTTAGCATTTGACAACGTCAGAGATGCTATAAATCAGTGCAATTCAGAAAATATAAAAAATAAAATAGAACGTGTTATGGAACGAAACCCAGATTTAGACACACTTAGAGAATATAGTGAGGCCATTGAAAATAATGAAGCACATAATTTAATACCTTTTTTAAAATTTGCTCCTTTGACATCGTCAGATGTAGAACGGTCTTTTTCCATTTATAAATGGACTTTAGATGTTAAAAGAAATAGGTTGAAAATAGAAAATATAGAGAAACTCATAGTTATATATTTTAATTGTAAAGATCAGGATTACCAGGATGCTGACATTGTAATCGATGAAGATTAAAAATGTGAATAAATGTAAAATGTACATATTTAACAATAAACAATCTTGATTTTTATCTTTTTTCTTTATTCTACCCCTTTTTTTTGGTCCTAAAATCTGACTAAAATCAACCTGTTCCTTCGTATGCCCTTTACGTTTCAGAGTCGTGGTGCATCCTTAGAACAGTCTCACGACCCCAGCAGGCATTGGCCCTCTATGGGGCCCCGTCATTTATTCTACCCTTAATGCAAATTACCATGACCCCTATGAAAATATTTAAATTTAAGTGCAACAATTTATGTCTATCTATAAAAGTTCTAGCCATAAAAGGCTAAAAATAAAAATTAAAGCTTCGATCGGAATTCGATTGTTTTTATTATTCAACAGATAAATAATGAATTAATTTAGTTTTGATACCTTCCTTTAAATTTTGAATTGAGTAGGAATAATATCACTACCAACATTAACAATATTTAATTGAATCCGGAAATACCGGAATTACTTTCCGGGAAAATGGCTTATCCATGTTATTCTTTCTGTGTGCATTTATGATACAAGTACCAAAAATCAATCTACCTACTCCGATCACTGGTTATAATCGTTTAATAAAATTGGGCGTCCCTAAAAACAGTCGATATTTTTTGCCTGTCTACAATAGGTACTATCGACAGCAGCGACGGATGACCATTTAAGAAAAATTTCGCTTACGCATGCTGACTTTAAGTGACTCCGCCCTTAATTTTGTTAACCAATCAAAAAGGAATCTTCGAACAAAAAAGTGTACCAACCGTTTGTTTTTATGACTTTTCTTACTTTTGCCAGATGGTATCATATTTGGACAGTTGTTGCGTTGACACAATACCGAACTTCTAACCACGAGCTCCCACAGGATCTTTAATTCTCTACTCTTGTAATAGTAAATTTAATTGTAGCTTTTTGAATTAACTTTAGTTTTTGCTTTATACATTTAGTATTAATAGTATAATTTATTTACAATTTTAAGATAATATGCTCTTGTATAAAAATAAGTAAAAAATATTGTCTCTTAGGATTAAAAATAACGGTATGGAATGTAAATATAAATTTAAGCATTGTTATACTTAATCATTGAAATAGGTTTTATTTGTTACTTTCTTTTTGTTTGTTTAGTTTGATGGAACGTAGCTACCTAGTTGTTAAATTAGTATTAGTAGGTAACTTTTAAATTACAATTTTACTGAGATAGTAAGTATATTGTTGTTTTATTTATTTATTTCAAGGTAGCTTTATTAATTTAACATTTATAATTATTATATTAATGAAGTCTGAAATATTTAAAAACGTATCTGCATCAAAGAAGTCCATTATACGAGCACATCAATAAAACTAAATAAACTATTATGTAGCCGACCTACGGCCTATTCAAATATTAACATTGTTGTATAAATAAATAGGTAATACAATATATTTGATACCTTCCAGTCGTTTTGATTCGTTTGATCATAGCGGCTTCAGAACATAACCAATGTTAATTTGCTGATTTCTATTTGAGAATGTTTATACTAAGTATAAATAATCAATCCTGGCGGTACACAAATATATACATAATAATAATAATAATAATAATAATATAATAATATTCTCCCACATACACACAACACCATCTAGCCCAAACTAAGCAGAGCTTGTACTATGGGTACTAGATAATGGATAAACATACATATATACTTTTTTTTTGTAAATACATACATATTATACATAGAAACACCCAGACCAAGACAAACATCCATGTTCATGCACACAAAATGTTTGACTTGTGTGGGAATCGAACCCGCGACCTTAGGCGTGGCAGTCGGTTACACTAACCACTACGCCACCGAGGCCGACGACATAATACATATAATACAAATGTAAGGTGTAAAAAAACTCAAACAAAAAGGTCGTAGCTGACCAGTTGAGTTTGTATCGCCTTAGAATCAGTAAACAAATGGCAAGTGTAAAAAAACTCAAACAAAAAAAAGGGGCGTTTCACGTGCCATGTTGGCCTGCTATGCGATTTTAACCTTAGGAATGGTCATCCGTCGCTGCTGTCGATAGTACGTACATAAATCGAAGTGTGTTTTTGTCACAAACATCAAATAACATAAGGCCTTTTAAGATCTGATTAATTAGTCGATATCTGACTGAACTAACAACTAACATAAGTAAGGTTTGAATGATTAATATTGTCATTGTAGCTGAGAGTATGGTAAAACTACCACACGTTCGTACATAATTACGTACACACTTCATAATAAATTAAAAATTTAAAAACCCCCGACACATATTGAAGGAGTTGTGAAAGAAAAATGTAATACGCCATTTTATGGTGGCGGCCATCTTGGATTTGCAATTTATCATAGTGTATAGTATTCTACTAGTCAAGCCCTTTCATTTGATACCCATATTAAGGGAGTTGTGAAAAAATATGTAATCCGCCATTTTGTAGCGGCGGCCATCTTAGACCGATTTACATCAAACATAACTAAGAACACTCCCGACTAATTCACCTTTCAAATAAAAAAAACAAAATCAAAATCGGTTCATCCGTTCGGGAGCTACGATGCCACAGATATACACACACACACACACACACACACACACACACACACACAGACACGTCAAACTTATAACACACCGTCGTTTTTGCGTCGGGGGTTAAAAATTCAAAATAAAATTGAGCAATTGTCTGATGACAGCGAGTTAAATGCGCAACTCCATGACAGGGAATTATTCGAAGATCAATACTTTAGTATCATGTCTGTCGCTAAATGTTTACTAGATGAAAGAGATAGTAATTATAAAAACAAAAAACCTGCCTGCTTAAAAGTAATGAACTGAAAAGAGAAAAACAAATATCACAATATCTATATAAAATTCAACTGGCTAATGCATTGTTTTGTAAGCTTACTTTATCAAATAATGAAATAACTACATATGTATATTCAATTTAGTTAAACTAAATACTTTATGGTGCCGCATGCGGTGACAAACGTAGTTTTAATAGATCTTTCTTTGCCCGTAGGAAACAAAGTACCTATTGTTTGTCCCCGCCTGCAGCACCATAAAGTATTTAGTATAACTAATTTGAATATACATATGTAGTTATTTCATTATTTATTTAATAGCAATGATTCTAAATGCACATCTGCGCATAAAATAAACTTGTAACAATGAAATTACCAGAAATTAAATTGCCCGTATTTGATGTTTCCTACGATCACTGGGTTGAGTATAATAATTCATATATATCAATTATTCACAAACCAAGCGATTTAGATGCAATTCACAAATTTTACTATTTAAAATCTTTTCTTAATGGCTCAGCACTTCAAGTGATCAGTGCATTAGAATTTACTTCACTTTAATTTTAGCAGCAAATTATGCCTACGATTGGGATTTGTGGGAGAATAGGTACCACAATAAACGTTTACTCATTCATAATCATGTGAAGTCTTTATTTATTGCACAATCCATCAATAAAGAATCTTCTGTATGAATTAGGAAGCTAATCGATGTTGTATTACGTAATCTACGTGCCCTTAAATCGTTAGGAAAACCCCCAGACGGGTGGGATATTTTATTTAATTATATCATTGTGTCAAAGCTTGATTCTACCACGGAACGAGAGTGGGATAATCACAAGGGTTCTATGTTATCTGATCCTCAAAACGGTAGAATAAAATTAGACGATTTATTAAGTATTTCACGGAACCGTGCCGACATGCTTGACATGATTCAAGTTTCAAAACCCACTCATAGCAATAGCTACAGACTAAATACGATTGTTAGTAAAAAATCGAATTATTCGCAAACCCAGCAATCGCATAGTCTTGTGTCCACTCGTAATAAGTTAGGTAATAAGTCATTAAGGCTTTGTGTGATGTTAAGTGCTAATCACCCGTTGTATACGTGTGTTAAATTTCTTAATTTGACCGTGAAGGATAGAATTAAGTTAGTCGAAGATAATTCACTTTGTCGCAATCGTTTACGTGCAGGTCACTGCATTACGGAATGCAGTTTCGGACCTTGCGAACAGTGCGATAAAAAGTATAATAGTTTGTTACATAATAGTCAAGAATATCAAGATAATAACAATAGCCGCAAGCTTTGAGTGCGTATCACTCAAAGCTTGCGGATAAGAAACCGGTTTCGATAGCAACTTGTGTATTGAATTCTTTATATGCGAATAATCAAAACTCACTACATTTACCTCAGCTTTTATTATCCACTACACTAATCGAAGTCATGGATGAATAATAACAAATATCACACAGCCCGAGCGCTGTTGGATTACGGTAGCCAAAATTGCTTTATTACGAAAAAGTTATGTCAACGTTTAAATGTGTCGGTTATACAGTCCACTATACGAATATCGGATGTGGGACGGTCGGTCTCACAGTCGAATCAATATGCTATATTGACATGCGGTCAAAAACAAATACCTATAACACAGTCCCCTCCCCAACAACATTCCCCTTCCCCCTGGACCGCCACAAGGTGTAGACGTGCACTAGATCCTTATCAATCTATTTAAAAATAAAATCACAAATTTAAAGTAAATTCAAATTCAGTGAAATAATAAGACTGCATAAAAAAGCAGGAGGTGTTCGGTGCAGCACGCCGCATGTGAGTTCCATTCAAGTTACTACTCAACAGATCTGTCGCCTTGGTACACAAAACTGTTACAACTAATGAGCGAATGAGCGTACGTGAGGAGGCAGTACCAAATTTGCCACTCATGATTAAGCGCCGCCTACCTCAAGGACAAGCACCGCCCACTAAACTGTTATTGATCGCCTGACCTGCGCTCGCGCCTACTACCAGCTGTGTCTTATACGTATATGGTATATATGCATAGTCCATTCAACTCGACTCCGAAAACTAATTACCTCCTTGTACTCATCACAGCCTAGTACAAACGGGTAAAATGGATAAATCGCTCTCCGATACAAATATCAGCGTAATTATGGACACAACTCCCCCTAATTTTATTTCTACTCGTAATAAGAGAGTAAGAGAAGAAGATCTCCCATGGGAATTTACTAAATTTAAGAATGAAATCAGAGAAATGTTTTTTTCCTTTATCTCATCTCAACAAAGTGAATTAAAAGTAATTACTTCGAATCTCAAGGATATTCAGATAACAAATAATAACATAGAAACTGCCATTACTAACCTATCTTGTCAAAATGAAGAATTCCGTAAGAAAATCGAACTACTTGAATTACAAGGTAAAAAGGACCGTGAATACATTATCTTGTTAGAGGATAAGATCGAAGACTTACAAAGAAATAATAAGAAAACTTGCATTGAGATAAAAACGTTCCTAAAATGCCACAGGAAAATAACTCTGACTTAATAACTATGATCATGAACTTATCCAAACATCTAAGCCTCGAGATGGACTCACGTGACTTAAAGGACATTTACCGACTGCCCAGTAGGAAAGAAGGTATGAAGAATACTCCTATAATTGTCGAACTGAACTCCACTATGTTAAAAACTAACATACTAAAGAAGGCAAAGTCATATAATATTAAAAACACTAGTAAACTTCAAGCAAAACATCTTGGCATAACAAATAAAGCCGAGGTACCTGTGTTTATATCTGAGCAACTAACTCCTAAAGGCGCCCGACTATTTTTTTTAGCCCGAGATTTGGCTAAAACAAAACGATACAAATTTTGCTGGACAGCATTTGGTAATATTTTAGTAAAGAAAGATGAAAGTTCTCGAGCAATTGCCATTAAAAGTGAAGCCCAAGTACATCAGATGATGCAAGAAGCGTGACTAGTATGTACTGTCAGTTTCATTAAATTAATCCTAGTACTAAATACTTTGCCACTTTCTGTAAATATAAATATTGGTATGTTAAACTTTACTCAATGCAGATCTATTTTAAACTATTATAATTATCATTGTAAGCATGCTCAGCTCGCTGCAACACACTCACCCTCAATATATACACTACGTATCACGAAACAAAAACAACTAACTCACTCAATACACTCACACTCACTCTGCACAGTGCCTAATATAGTAAGTTTTGATGTACCACATTACACGATTATAATTACATACAAATATACGGAAATAGTTATCGGATTACTGCTAAATTATTGCTCAAACTGCGAGAATTACTGTTTGTTTACACTAATTAATAATGGATAGTAACTTATGTAATTTACGGGAATTAGATACCGCTGAGATAGCTAATTCTGCTACTCTTGATGTTGCATATTTACATACATACCTACAACGAGATTCTAATAACTTGTACGTCCTGACACAAAATATAAGGAGTATTTACAGTAACTTTGACGATTTTCAGATAACTCTGTCTCAAATCGGAGTTGAGGTAGATGTGCTCATCCTAACAGAATGCGGATTAAACGTAAATAAACCACTACCAGTGTTAAATAACTATACTTCGTTTAATACTTTTAGGCAATTAAACCAAAACGATGGCGTAGTGGCCTATGTAAAAAATTGCCATTTACCCCAGGTAACTGAAATTAATTTAACACATGCATCCGCCTTGCAAATAAGTATCTCAATATTCACCATCATTGGTATCTACCGGTCTCCGTCGAATGTATCCACAGACAGCTTTATTAACTCACTTGATCAATACCTTCAAAGTATTCACACACATAGAAACACGATTATTACTGGTGACATAAATATTAACTTGATAGGCAAGCCATCAGAATCAGCACAAATTAGAACTAACAGATTAACCTATTTAAATATGATGGCTATACATGGTTTCCTCCCAGGACACTGTATGCCTACTAGGGGGGAGAGCTGCCTCGATCACATGCTCCTTAAGCTAGACAAACTAAAAACTTCGGCTTTCGTGGCAGTTCTAAACACGTCTGTTACGGATCATTCAATGGTGTTATTAAATATATCCCACACATACCAAAGCAAGACTTGTGTCAAGTTTAAAACTATAACAAACTGGGAGAATGCCTTTAAGCACCTTGTTGACACAAATATATCTTTTCTTAGCGCACATAGAGACCCAAACATTCTAGCTGACGCGATGATAGACGTGATTAGGACATCTCTTCTCCAAAATACTAAAGTTGTCTCAGTGTCCAGCTCCAAGCGGCTCTTAAAGCCCTGGATGTCTATGGGTGCTATAAGATGTATTAAGTTTAGAAATAAATTGCACCTACAAAAGAGAAAAGACCCTTTTAACGTTATTTTGGGCATTACTTACAGGCGTTTTCGCACATACTGTTCTAATCTTATTAAGAAACTTAAACGACATTATTATAAAAAGCAGATATTAAATTCTTTAAAAAGTCCGAAGCTTCTCTGGCGTAAAATTAATGACATTACCCATTATAAAAAGCCCAAGGCGTCTAGTATACACCTACTGCATATCACACCACATCCCCTCGACTCTTTAAACCGTGTTAACCAATTCTTTGTAAATATTGGAAAAGCACTTGCGGAAGAAATCATAACCCTAACTGGACAAGCATCTGGACCAGTCACTAACTTAAGTTCACTATCTCAAACTAACTCATTCGTGTTGCTGGAGACAGATCCAACAGAAGTGGATAGCATACTTGGGTCGCTGGATTCAGGAAGTGCTTCGGGGTGGGACAGCATACCTTTGGGTTTCCTTAGATTAGCTCGAGAACTTGTTATTCCTCTTATTAGCCAGTTGACTAATCTGTGTTTCGAAACGGGCATATTTCCTCACGCGCTAAAACATTCTATAATTACGCCTGTGCACAAGGACGGGGACAAGAGCGATGTCAACAATTATCGGCCAATATCTGTCTTATCATCCCTTTCAAAAATAATAGAAAAGATAATAAAGAAAAGACTAGTTAGTTATTTAAATAAATACAATATTCTTTCCGATTCACAATACGGTTTTAGACAGGGAAGGTCAACTCAGGATGCGGTCATTGCGTTAACATCTGAAATTACTGATAAGGTCGACAAGGGTTATAAATGCGTTACGGTATTTCTAGACCTGAAAAAGGCTTTTGACACCATTTCTGTTCTTATCCTTGTGCAGAGACTTGAGGCTATAGGCATAAGAGGTAAGGCTCTCTCTCTCTTTGACAGCTACCTCCGGGGTAGGAAACAGCAAGTTAAAATAGGCAACTCGCATAGTGAGGAGGAATACATTGTTTTCGGTGTCCCTCAGGGATCAGTTCTCGGCCCACCACTGTTTCTAGTCTATATTAATGAGCTCTGCAATCTACGAGACAGTGGTGGGAAAATCTTCTCCTACGCGGATGACACGGCCATTGTCTATGTTGGGGACACGTGGGAAGTTGTATGTAATAAAGCCGAGCAAGGATTAGTTGCAATAGATAGATGGCTCAAGACCAATCTGCTAACCCTCAATATTCCTAAAACAAACTATACTTGTTTTTCTCCTAGTATAAGGACTAAACCAAGCCTTAATTTTAAAATTCGAATCCACACGTGTGCGGACCACATAAACCAAAATTGTAACTGTCAAGTTATTAAACACGTAACGTCCACAAGATACTTGGGAGTTATGGTTGACGAGTGTTTAACCTGGCATTCGCATATTGAGATTGTTACGGCTAGGGTGCGAAAACTTATATGGGTTTTTAAAAATTTAAGATATGTTATGCCTCAGAAGACACTAAATAGCATCTACATTGCGCTCACGCAATCAGTCATTACATACTGTTTACCAGTATGGGGAGGAGCCACTAAAACTAAATTCATTGAGTTAGAAAGAGCCCAAAGGTCACTTATAAAGGTTATGTACTATAAACCATACAGATATCCCACAGTCGAATTATATAGAATCAGTGGCTTACTTTCAGTCAGAAAACTATATCTTTTAATTACGATCCTCTACTTACAAAAATCTATTTCATTTACCCAAAAAATTTTCTCATTTACGTCATAAAGACGAAAGGATATAGTGGTTTACTCCCCAAGGGTCCGAACCGCTTTTGCAGAGCGTCAGTATACAACTCAATCAGTTTACATTTACAATAAAATAAACGTAAAATTAAAGTTCCACCATGAGGTCTCACATGTATCCAAAAAGATAATAACCGAGTGGCTGAAAACCCTAACATACGAGGAAACTGAACAAATTTTAGTTAGACTTGGTTAAGCAATCTCTTTTTATTTCTTTCCTATCCAAAATTAAATTAAAAGTTATTACAACTTTGTAATGTGAGTTTAATCTATCACTTACGCTTCGAATACATAGGCACTTCAAAGAAGACACACACACATACAGACACACACACATCCACACATACGCACACAAATACACACACACATTCACACACACATACACACACACAAACCGCACATACAGTTTCACATAGGCGTACAACTACAGTTACACAAAGAGCTGCAAATTAGATTCTAAGTTGTATCTTTCTTCCTAAATTTAATTATAAACTAATTTTAATTTTAACTTATTTTTTGTAAACATTAGTCTCAATATCGTAAATAATTAAGGGAAAGAGCGAGATAGCCCCAACACAAGTATTATCCATTACTTACTGGGGATGTCTCATTTTATAATTATTGTAACTGTTTTGAGATAAATAAAGATTTTTCATTTTCATTTTCATTTTACAGTTGAGAGGCATTGTTTTACCGAGTATTACGGCAAATCTACCAACTTCATACATCAATTACAGTACACTAGCTATTCCGAATAACATCAGTCTTGCTGATCCTTCGTTTTACTCATAGGCGCGGACGTATTTTGAGATTTGTCGGAATGGGATCGAATCCGACTTTTCAACGGCCCGTACTTACAAAATTCTAAAATAGGGTGGTTCATTGCGGGTCCAGTAAATACAGGAAAGTGCCACGTAAACAATCATGTTCATTGCAATTTTGTTTAATCGTCTATTGATACACAATTACGCCAGTTTCGGGAACTTGAAGAAATTGGCAAGCCGGATTGTATTCTCACTGACGGGGAACGTAGGCGCGTAGAAATTATTACTAGTACCACGAAACGGGACGATGATGTTAGGTTTTCAGTGCGCATTCCATTAAGGGAGTCAGCTGATGTACTCGGTGACTCATACGAGAAGGCTAAAACGCGTTTCTTATCATTAGAACGTAAATTAAATCGATCGTCATCTTATAAAAAGATGTATAGCGATTTTTACGTGAATATAACCATTTGGTTCACATGACACTTATTGAGCATTATAGTAAACCTTGCTATTTCCTTCCGCATCAGGGTGTGTTCCGAGAGCACAGTACAACTACGAAATTACGCGTGAACGACATTCAGTTTATAGGTCCGCCACTTCAAAATGACATCTTTTTTATACTTCTCTGTTTTTAATAGCACAGATACGTAGCCTGTGCCGATGTGGAAAAGATGTTCAGACAGATATCTATTCAGGCAGATCAGCGCAATCTGCAGTTCATTTTATAGCGGAATAATTCATCTGAATCAATAAAAACGTATCAGCTTAATACGGCTACGTATGGTACTGCCTCAGCTCCGTATTTGAGTATGCGATGTTTAGAACAATTTGCTGTCGAGACTAGTGATGACGTCATCGCAAATGTCATTAATAAGGACTTTTCCGTTGATGACCTCATTACAGGCCACGATGACGCTGCTACTTTGTAAATGATTTGTAAAAAGCGTCTAAATTTCTTGACAGCACCCGGAGTGCTTTCCTTTACGAAAATGGAGATTTAGTCATGAAGTTAACACACCTACATATCAAGAGCTAATAATTGGCAAACATTTTTAAAATAAAACTTTCGGTCTAGGATGGCAAGTTGATAGCGATGAACTCCATTTTACGACAAACGTAAACAATAAATCATTTGTAACCAAGCGCAATATTATGTCTGTTGTTTCGCAAATCTATGACCCGTTATTATTATATTGATTTGGTGGCAAACTAGCAGACGGATCGCCTGATGGTAAGCGATTACCGTGGACACCCGCAACACCAGAGGAGTTATAAGTGCATTGCCGGCCTTTTAAAAAAGAGTACGCTCTTTTCTTGAAGTGTTGAAGGTCGTATTGGTCCGGAAATACCGCAGGCGACATCTCATTCCACAGTTTTGTTGTGCGAGGCAGAAATTTTATAATTAATGTCACCCCATTGCCTTAAAACTGTCGTGCGAAAACGAGTGTCATAAATTAATAACATTACAGTAAAGATAATCCCACGGATATCGTTTCTAGGGGTCAAGTAGATTATTAATCTCAATGAACTTAAAATTAACGATATGTGATGGCACGGGCCAGAGTTTTTACAAGAACGCGAACTATATTATTCAACCGAGTTTTCTAACAGCGATACTCAGGAATTACCAGAAGTTAAAACTCAATGTGTAATAATGATATGTAAGAATACACAATAAACATATAAGTTAATTGATTTTGATAGTTTTCATCATTTAATCATTTACGCCGCGTGACCGCTTATGTGTTAAGATTTATAGACAACGCGAACAAGTAAACAAAATCGTCAAACCGAATTGTTATCGCTCGATGAAATAAATACAGCTAGCATGTTACTCGTCCGGCTCGCACAATTACAATCATTTCCGAGCGGATATAATAATTTATCTAAGAAATTGTGTGTTAAATCGAAAAGAATTATAGGCTTAAATGTTTTTTTTGATAATAATAAGCTTATAAGTATGAATGGTCGAATAGAAAATAAGCCTTTATTCGATAATAATAAGAAACATCCCGTGTTGTTGTGCAGTAAACATAGACTTACTGTTTTATTATTTAGATTTTAACATCAACAGTTATTTCAAGCTGGACCGCAGCTCCTTCTATCATATTTACGCGATGCCTTTAGGTGGGCGGGACCTTTCAAGGAAGACTGTACATGAATGTGTCAAATGTACGCGCCTCAATGGGAAGACATTGAATCCTATCATGGGTAATTTATCTATAGGACGCCTGGAACCTGGATTCCCTTTCATACGCTGTGGTGTAGATTACGCTGGACCTGTTATGCTTTAGAATCGCAAAGGCAGAGGGTCAACTCTCAAAAAAGGGTACAAATACAGTTTATTTATTTGTTTTAGTACACGTGCTGTGCATTTAGAATTAGTAACAAGTCTTGCGACAGACGACTACATCCTTGTATTAAAAGGTTGTAGGTATATCTCGCTGTGGTAAACCCGCCGAGATTATACCGCTAACGGTAAAATTTCGTGGGTGCAGAAAAGACATTCTTTAAATATTTAATACGAATGCTAATCATGATATTACTACACTTTAACTGCTCGGTTTGGTCATATTATGACAGAGTTTGAATATAGGAACCGAGCAGTTACTTGCAATCTGTAAATAAAATTTTGCTTATTTAGTTTTAAAGTAGAATATTAAACTTATTTTAATTGTTTTTACTTTTACCTTTAGTTTATTATAAAAGTTATTATAATATAAATTTATTTATACTGATATTAGTAGTATGTAAGCAGTTTGTCGCTCGAAACACAGGTTTAACCTAGTTCGAGCAAATATCTATAAGTGCACTTTATGTTATTGTTAAGATGCAATTGTAACACTAAGAATGTATACTAAAATAAATAAATAATAATAATTATTAATTAAAATAATGTATTATTAATAATTATGTAATATTGTCTTATGTTTACGCGAATGTTAATACATTGCAATTAAACAAACTTTAAACGGATTTTATGGTGTTGTTTTTTTTTAAATGGTCCTGTTATTACATTATTTTAAAACTTAAAACTACTATTGTTAAACATGTTTACTAGTAACTGTTTACTTCAATTTAAGCTATTTAAATTATAGAACTATTTAGATTTAATTTTACACTTTCCCCGACGTTTCGCTTGCTTTTCAGCAGCCATGGTCACGGGGAGACTAACATGGTAATTGTCTCAATGATCCAGTGTAGTTATTTCAAAGTACCCGATCATAATAAAATCATTGGTGTTTCTATTTACGCAGAATAAGCTCAATGTATCATGAAGTCTAGCTGTGGTTTGTTTCTTCTTGGATTTGACTATTTGAATTACTGGATCCCAAGCTGGTAGTACATTCAAACCATCTTCTCTATTGAAATTAGGATGTTTTCTGATTTCAATAGCCTCGCGAAGCATCCTTGGTAGGAATTAGTGTTCTTTAGCGAGAATCTGTGGTTTATCAAATCTCAGGTAGTGGTTGGTCCCCTGTTGCACATGTTCACACACAGCAGACTTCAACGAGCGTTGATGTTTTACATCAGCTATGTGTTCTTTTATGTGGGTGCCTATGCTTCTCTTGGTTTGACCAATGTATGAGAGCCCGCAGTCACAATCTATTTTATAGACATCTTGTAAACGTAGTTGGCACTTGACGGATGGTAAAAATTTACTTATCTTCGTTGGCGGTTGGTTTGGTTGAATTGCTTAAATATTAAATGATAAAGGCTTAATTTATGGTATCAGTCATGAAACAATATAGGTGTTTTTTAACGTAGGTAAAGAGTATCAGATGTCTTAGATAGTGAGTTGTTTTATCTACGGGCAACGCAGCAAAGTGACCGGGGTGCGTTGGGGTGCGTATATAGAAAAACTACATGCTGCAGTACATCACCCTCTGAGACGAATTGGAGCAGCATTTACGCGTTTTTATCATTAGAAAATGCTAATTTAGTTCGGCGCACTGTGGGCTGAAAATCGACCTCCATAGACATAGAAATGAAAGTTGCTAGATGTTCGTTTTGTTGACGGATATGGCTTTTATTAGCTATTATACACATAACAATGTCATCTGAGCTAACTCCGCACAAAAATGAATTTATTATAAGGTTTTTTCGAAAAAAATGTATGGAGCTAGCATGAAAAATCTGAATATCTCTAAACTTGCAAGGAAAACCGTAATATCCTCAGAGATGGTTATAGGACTAATTATTTGTGATTTTTTGACATACTTCATATAACGGTACCTGCTGCAGAATTTTTTTTAAAAATCATCTTATTTTTAATAATTTTTTTTTAACATTAAACGATTTGTTTTGTTGTATAAGTAAAGAAACAACACGTTATATGCATATAATACTAAATCTTCGCCAGTTATTTGTTAAAATATCAAGAAAATTATTTTTGCCTAACATAGTATATATGTTTTAAAACAGTTAATTGGATACCATTACTGAACTTTGCATACAGGTAAACTACTGAATAATAAATTAGCCTTCTAATGAGTTCTGAATAAGAGATTAAGTGATTTGCAATGTCGCACAATGGTAACTACGGATTACACTAATTAAAATCTTACAGGTAAGTACATAAGTAACTTAAATAGTTAATTAGATATGTTACGGGTTCTAAGAAATATTTTCGACAACTGTCTAATGAGGTCGTTAACTAATGTTGGACTGAAATATAAAATGGTTAACATTTTGCATCATAATTTAGTTTATTCTAAGCTTTGTTACCCCTAACATATCACTGTGAAATTTTATAATGGAAAGTTTAAATACCAATTTAGACCTATTCGTTCTTCTAAAATGTAAGAGTACTTCATTTGATCATGAGGTATTGTTTAGTGAAGTTATATCCCGCCTAGACGTTTGTCTTTCCCTTGAAGATCAAGTTGTTTACGACGCCACCGTTTAGCCTGCCGCCAACTACGAGTGTGTCTCCGATGGAGACTACGGGTGCACGCGCATTGCCACCGCTGCTTCCACCGTCACCGGCCATGTCATTACCATTCTTGGTGCCACAACTGGCAGTACTGCCGCCATAGGCACATCCGATGGCGCACCGGCCGCCGTCCACGCTGCCACCACATCTGTTGCCACAGCAACCACCTGGAAGAAGCCTTAATCCCGCTACCAGTCCCTAGTAATGGAAGTAATCCCGGATTGGCCGAAGCGCTTTCGGGAGCTCAAAAATGCACTCGGGCACGCGCCAAACGATACTACTCGATATGGAGAAAGCGTTTAATCGCGTATGGCACACCGGCTTGCTGTAAAAGCTGTCCACATCCACTGTTCCTCGTCGACTAGTTAGGATCGTGGCTACCTTCCTGCAAGACAGACGCTTCCAAGTGGCGGTTGAAAGCGCCCTGTCTACAGAGCGGCCAATCCGCGTCGGTGTGCCCCAGGGAAGTTGCCTCTCTCCCGTGTGCTACGCCTTGTACACGGACGACATCCCCGTCACCAACAGCGTTAAGCTCGCGCTGTACGCCGACGGCACCGGCTTCATCGCGACATCGATGAACGGTGTCCACGCGGTGACCAAGATAAAGCATACCCTAGACGCACTTCCCAGCTGGCTGAAATACTGAAGACTGTCGGTCAACGTGGCAAAGACTCAGGCGATCTCCGTGGGAAACACAGTCCTGCCAAAATTGAAGCTCATGGGAGAGAACATCGAGTGGTCCGCGACAGTGAAATACCTCGGCGTAATCATCGACCGCAACCTCTCCATTAAGCCATGTCAACAACGTAGTCGTCCAAGCGCGCACCGCATGCGCGTTATATACATAGGCATACATTAGCAGCCGTCTCACCTACGCTACCGCGGAATGGTTAGCTCTCACCTCTGAGACGAATCGTCGCAAGTTGTATGCGCAGCAGTCGCTTGCGCACGGCTCTATCGCCGACTCCCCTCGCTTCGTGCGGATCTCCAGGGACCTGTGCATGGAAAGCTTGGACGACTTCGTGAGACGCCTGAGCACCAACCTGTTCGTGCGCGCCGGTGGATCGTACGCCCACCATCTGCCAGAGCTTGTGCTCTACCATCGGCGACTGCCGGACAGGATGGCCCTGCCGCGAGTCCTTGTCTCTGTGGCAATCCTCACCGGACCTATATAATGCCTCTCCTTGATTGCTGGCTGACGGGCGCTCCCCGAGAAACCCTTCCTGGGGAGTTCGACCTCGCCATGCACTGAAGTGACACATCGGACACGACCCGAGCGCTGCTGGCACGCTAGTCACCCGCGTGGATTCACCCGTGCAAGCTGGACCTTGCCAGCTGCACCACCCACCGGCTCTGACGACTTAGACTGACCAACGGGCCCCATGGGCGCACCCCAGCGACCCGCCTGTATTTGCAGGCGGCGATGACCATCACCAAGACAGGCACACGGCCTGGTCTGGTTACCCCGAGACCCGGGGGAGGGGTCTACGAGAAGCCCCTGATGAAATACATAAGTATATTCTGAAATCTGGAGTCTACGTGTTACTATACCCGTCATTATCCTCAACCTCCAAAGCTGCTTAAAATCTTTACTGTTTCTTATTATGAAGCCAACCATCTTAAGTCGTTTGATTCCCGTATTTATTATATTATGTATGTTTGAGTCAAAGTCAAAAATCATTTATTAATCAATCAATTACTAAGTAACGCTTATGAAAGTCATAGGTTACATATTTGTAAAATTTCAGCTTGTTATCAATTATTATTCCTAAGTCTCATATATGGAAACGCGGAATAAAGCTTTTCCGTTAATATCGTATACATCATATTGATTTTTACGACAATAGTGCTAAATTGCATATACAGAAATTGGATGTAGTACAAAATCAGTCTTTAAGGGTTATTAGTGGTTTTATTAAAAGCACGCCGAACCATGTCAAGAAAGCGAGTTCAGCATCCCACCTTTGTTTATACGTCGAGAGTATATATTTATTAAATATCTATTAAAGTCAAAATCTTGGTTCAATAATGAAACCATCACTTTATTAGAGGAGCTGAGCACGCTTCCCACCGGCAGATTTTGACTTAATAAAAAGAAAACTTTGTTAGTGTCATCTTATAGCAAAATTAAATCTAAAGATATTAGTTTTAGCTATCCTTTCCCTAGATACTTGGATTACAAACATTAAAATCTGTCAAGTTATTAAATTAACCTTAGATTGCGATACATCTACCTAATAAAAACAATTACAATACTATTACAACTAAAATATATTTTAGAAGAAATTTGTACTAAATATATAATATAACGGTTGGTATAAAATTTATACTGATGATTCGAAAAATTCTAATTGTGTGGTATTTTTAGATATTATATATAATAATATAAGCAGTAGTTTTAAGAATTGTAATACGAACTTGTGCATAACAACGTTGGAACTTACAGCAATTTTAGAGGCATTACGTTATGCGAAAAATATTTATTTAAATAGAGTGATAATTTTGTATGTATAATATATATGTATTTACAAAAAACAAGTATGTTTATCCATTGTCTAGTACCCATAGTACAAGCTCTGTTGTCTGTCTCTGTCTTAATTTGGGCTAGATGGTGTTGTGTGTGTGTGACAGAATATTATTATTATTATTTATTTTTATCCGATAGTAAATGCGCTCTATATCACAAGGCAGGGGTACTTCGAAAGCCTATGATATTTTAAGTCTAATGTATTGGTTCAATTATAACAACGTTCTTTTAAAGTCGCATTGGGTGCCATCACATATCGCCGCGTCGGTTTGCAGGGGAACGAGTAGGTTGATAGGTTGGCCAAAAATGCAATTATAAACGGTTCATTAAATTATATAAATCCTTAGATTTTTGACATTTTCCTAAATTTAGTAACGGTTGCTATAAAACTTGGCAAAGATATTTTGAAATTATGTCTCAAGAAAAAGGTATATGGTATAAAATTATACAAAGACAGCCTGCTCGCATTCCCTAGTTTACCAATGATATTAGTAGAAAATCCATAATTAACCTATGTGCAATTAGGAACTGGATACATGCCTTCAAACAAATTTGGATTCTTGATAAAAAACTAGCAATACTTTCATTATAGCCCGTTCCGTTTCCTACCAGACGATACGACCAAGACTCGTTAGAATCGACCACCAGCGGAGTGTCGCATTTTGTATCAGCTTGAGGGTGCGACGGATATCGTCGTGACTGTTTGCTGCGCGTAGTAATTTCCTGGTCAGGACAGGATGATGTCTGGCATACAATATGATCACCTCTGATACTGTTCTCTGTTACAGAATCGAATAGGCGTTTTTGTGTTGCCCTTTTTAGTTTGTTCAAACATTCGGGACAATTCCATAAATATAAAGGATCACCCTTTATCTGAGCAAACTTTGCCTTAATAACATTGGCGCAAAGTAGATCATACCATTCTTTGTATTGAGAATATTGCATGGCGTGGCGCACATTAAAATGTAGTTTCACAACCACTACAAATTATATTATTCTTCGTACCAGCAAACACTTATAAAGCAAGAGCCCGTGACGTTTAAACGTTCGTTATTTTATAAAACTTTAGTTTCTTTGTATATACCCCTAATACAGATAAAAACGATTCCCAAACTATAAAGTACGTATCACGATTGCATTAAAAGGTAACAAGTGACAGTAAAACATAAGTATAAATCCTCTTTCGTCCGTGAATTAATTGTGAGCAGTCGTGTAAACACGGCTACACATCAAGTTAGACACCCTATCTATATACGCATAACAGCTACGCTACAAACAAAATAGAGAATTGTTGGAAAGGGACAGTGCATAGTGGTGTCGATGTAATGGTAAGGATAGAGCGTAACAAAAATATAACGCACTCTCTCACACGATTCACATCTTTCAACCTCTAATAGTTCAAAGTCCAAACAGTCTAGGTAGATGTATCACTGTGTGTACCAGTTTATTTAATATTTGTTTATAAAACTACATAGTTGACGTCAAATCAGCACCCTCTATTAACTAAGCTAATAATCAATATAAAACAAATGAAGATTGCCCTTAACATCGCACGGTCACCGGCTAGCCATCACCGCAGCAGGACGTCAGCGAAGCGCCCTTCACCCCCGGGCCTGAAAGAGACAGGTGCGATTTTTCATCCTTGTCTAACATCGTGATTCATTCACTGCGTGCAAGCCACCGCGCGCTGGACGACTGCGAATAGCGACGGACAACGTTATACATTAGTTAGTGTTATCAACTTATCGTATACATCTACTTATTAAAACTCAAGCGAACTGTTATAGTTTGGTTAAAGTAAACATCGAGCCCGCGCGGTGACTTATTACTACTTAGCTTAGAGTGATTTAAGCATAAAATAACACACGTATCTATTCGTGCATACCTGCTACAATTACGAGTATTAAACCGTCACTCAGTTCAATATTAATATGATTCGCACTCCTCCTAAGGGCGGATATATCCGCGTCAGACCCGGATTTATCGATGTGTACCTCGGAAGCTATGAGTTCAACGCTCAATGTTACTTACGGAATAAGAAAAAGTGCGTGCGTTTGGATGACGACATTGACAAGGAGTCTGGCCCGCTTAGAGAGGATCAGGATAGTAGAGAATTATTACGTGTATTAATCTCACAACAAAATCGGCGTTTAGACGCAATGGACAGCAGTACCTATTCGAGATATTAAAGAGCAGTACTCGGCCATTACGTCGATTGAAAAATATATTTTGGATATGAAGTCACAAACTCATGAGATTCAGAACATAAACCAAGAAATTGTTGCCAATGTCGATTTTATGTCAACACAGATGTCCTTCATCTGTGTCTTTATCATCAAGAAAAACATCGATAATCTTGAAAACGAGCGTAAACCCTATAACGTTCAGATCTCACTTCTCGAGGAGAAGATAGAATCGCTTGAACGAACTTCAAAGAAGACTTGTATTGAGATCAGAGGAGCACTGAAAGAAACTAAACAGGACGTGTACGAAATGATCTCAAGTTAGTTGAAAGTTTCTAATATTACGTTCGCCGATACACAAATCAAGGACGTCTATAGATTACCCTCAAAAGAAAATACAAAATCTAGCACTTTGGTCGCCGAGTTCGCCAATACTTTGATAAAAAACAACTTCCTTAAGGCCGCTAAAAACACAACTTTGAAAATAGAAACTCTGTATTGAACACATCTCATTTAGGACCACAGGGTTCTCCAAGTACAATTTTCGTGTCAGAAAACTTGACCGCAAAAACTAAAAGGCTTCTCATTCTCGCGTGTGATATGACAAGAACGAAAGACTTTAAATACTGTTGGGTTTCAAACGGCAGAGTGTTTCTCCGCAAAAAGCAAGGCGCGCCATCAATTCTTGTCAGAAACGAAAACATAATACCGGCATTAAAAGAAGACTCTAATAATAATGGTCAAACTAATACTTATATTAAATAACTAGTGTATGTATTCCTAGAAAACCATGTTTACTATTGCTATAACTGTACTTATATTTTTGGACTGATTAGTTTATGATATTCTATTAAGGTAAAATATTGGTACACATTTCACCCCACATCCTGACTTTATGTTCTCTACATCCACACACAATCTTAAAAATTACGTACACAACTCACTCTACTCTCGCATGTAGCTCACATCTACTATTCATCAGATTTCTGACACAGAACTCAGACACTTTGACATTAACACTAATTCACAACACAACAAAATAACACCAATACTCAAACTACATAAGTTACAACCTTTCACACTTTATATTGCTCATGTCTACATATCAAATTTATATACAAAAACACTATATATTTTTTTATCGAATAGTCTTGCTCATTGCAAATGTGATATAAGCCTTTCTATTAGCTCGTACAATTTTATGAGTCTGATACATACATTACCAGTACATATATTCCTTTTTAAATTCTATAATGGCTAATATTGCCCAAGTTATTAATGATTTAGACAATACGGCACTTACTACTAGCATTAAAAAATTAACTGTGTAGATGGCTGCAAGTCATTACTCAGTGATATAAGAAAGCAGTATACAGTTTTAGTACAAAATATACGCAGTATTAAACGATATATTCGACAACTTTCATATTTATTAAACAGACTACTCTTTACTCCAGATATATCATTCTTACTGAATGTTGGCTCGATGATATTATGTCCATCTATTATAATATAAATAACTACAACTATCATTGCTCTAAGAGATATCTAAACCAAAATTGAGCGATGATTTAGTATAAATTACTATTCCGTCAAATAGTAATTTATACTAAATCATCGCTTCAGACCAATATTACCAAACCACCTTTCAAGGAATCTAACTGCCTTATTATCAATATTGGCTCTAAATTGTCACTTATTGCTTTATATAGACCACCGTTATTTTATAATATTAATAATTTCTGCAACTCACTACAGGCTGTAATGTACTGGTGCAAAGCTATTACTCGTACATGCGTCATTGTCGGCGATATAAATCTCGACATTAAGGCAGGTTACACAGACAACCGATCTACGGACTACCTGGACCTAACTAGCCATTACGGATACTATCTGGGTTACATTTTTCCGATCCGTGGATCCAACTGCTTGGACCACGTTATGATAAAAACAAAAAACCCACTTCTATTATTGTCTGTGAATCTGGAATTACAGACCATGAAACAATTGTATTTGGTGTTTATAAAGAATGTCCTATGTCATCTACTAAGAAAGTAATCACGAAAATTGATTATGACAATATAGTCAAGGATGTCGAAAGCGAATCTTGGTACTGGCTTTACAAGCATACCAACATAAAATATCGCTTTCCCACAATTTGTTGAAAAGCTTACAAATATAACTAATAAACACACCAGTTCACGTATTTGCCACAGTTCAGAAAACCTTATTAAACCCTAGATAACCAAGAGTCTTCTCAAGTGCATACGAAAAAGAGACCGGTTACATATTAAAACTAATACAAAAGAAAATAAAGACAACCAAATTATTCAACAAGAATATAAAAATTACCGAAACTATCGTAATAACACTTTAACTAACCTGAAACTAAACTATGAAAGGGAATCTTGAATGAAAACTAAGGGCAATAGTAAAAACTTTTGGCGTGAAATTAAGACAATTTGCAACATTAAGAATAAAAAGGGGAGAATTCTGCACTTCTGATAGTGATTGTGCAGTCCCTAGTTTAAATAAAATTAATGAGTACTTCACTACTATTGGTGAAAATCTTGCAGCTAAAACTCTCGAACAACTGAATTTAACCGAAACTGATTTGGCCGACGACATTTCTTTTTACTTCATCCCAACAAATAAAAATGAAATCTACAAATTAAAATTAAATTTAAAAAACGCACCAGCTCCTGGCGGTAACGGTATAAATTACAAAGTAATTAAAATGTCTGCAAGTGTCTTAACTCAACCTATAACATTTCTCTGTAACTTAAGTCTATCCACAAGTACAGTGCCTACCTGCCTGAAAAATGGCAATGTTAGACCCATATATAAAAATGGTGACCCAAAAATTCCAGCTAATTATCGCCCAATACCAATGCTGACTACTCTCTTTATAATACTTGAGAAGGTTATTCTTGTTGACAAGAGACTTTTAGCGTATCTTGAGAATATAGGTTTACTCTCCGACCAACTCGGTGTGGTTTTCATAGTTCATACTTTAACAAATTTAAGGTGCAATTTTATTCACCTTTTCTACCTGTTACCTTTCAAAGCAAACGTGATTCAAACTTCATAGTGTGGGAATCGTTTTTATCTGTATTATACACAGAGAAACTATCAGATTTTATAAAATATCGAAGGTCTGGTCTCGTCACCAGTCCGGTAATACGATTGAAGCGCTGCTAAAGCGACGAGTGTCTAACTATTCAATATAGTTGGCAGCGGTGTTAGTACATACTTGCCTTCGTGTACCGTGCGGAGTGTAGAAGCGCAGCGTAAGGTAGCTTCCGGTAGGTCGTAAGCGCCGTGCAATCGAGGGCGCTTACGCGTTTCTTCAAGCACTGGATTTAAAAACACTCTTTTTGTTTTGTTATCGAACTGATTTTGAAATGCTGTTAAAATTTGTTTGCATTACACTATTTAACACTAGACACTTTTCAGTTATGTGTATCTCAGCTTTGTATGTGAAATATAGTCACTAAGATCTCTCAAGTTGCACTTTGACGAGTTCAACATATTTATTATTTTCTTAACGGAGTAAAAAATAACTGTCTGTAGGTAGTGACGAACGGATGAATTTCAAAGCAAAGCTGCAAGTTTCAAATGATTTCATCCAACGTTATAAAACATACCATTGCCTGATTTCTGTTTTCATTCTGTTTTTGTTAACATCTATTTGAATGATATCGCGTATCTCATAATAAAAATAATTGCTAATGGCACCGATTCGCCTTAACTTGCTTCAAGTATAAACTTTAAAATAAATACCATAAGTAGGTACCACAGTTTAAAATGGATATGTTTGTACTAGTCCAGAATTTGTAGATGCATTCTGAGTAAAGAATTTTACGATAATGAGCGAAACACTGAGTAATGACATTGTATTGATCAAGTATTATTATTCTACTTTGTATTAGCATATTTGTGCAGACCTAGTAGTGATTAAGCTGTTGTTTATGTATTAACGTATACCTTGTCTATAGATAATGATAAATATAGTACCTACGTAAATCTTAATAATATTATTACCTACCTCTGTTTATAAACTGTCCCACTGCTGGGCACGGGTCAGTATGAATACTCAAACATACTTTCCCATTGATGGTTGGCAAACTTCACATATTATTCCCTTGTCGTAAGTTCTATAACTATCTGAGGTTTGTAGTCAAAATAGGCTCCCTCAGAGCTTAATCTTCGGTTCATTATTAATTGTTGTTATTTTTTTAACTTTAGTTTATATTTACTTACTTCACCTTGTAGGAGATAAACAAAATAGTAGTGTTTGCGGATGATAATCATTATCATTTAGATTAAAACGTCTGACGTTAATCGCCTAGGCGCACGTCACTAGCCACCTCTCGCGACCGGCGGCGCCGGACTATATAAGGAGCGGACGCAGCGACCCTCACTCTGGAACGTACTCAACTCCCAGAGTGCGTCCCACCTCTCCCCTCAAAACCTCAATCCCTCCTCCCGTCGCAACCCGTCCTACCTACGCAACCTCTTGCTCCCTGTACGCCAAACCCGGCTCCCCTCGCGCAATCATTAGCTAGGCCCGCAAATAATATAAACCCCGCGCAAAAGGTGGCTCAGCCCACCCCAAACCCGAGACCAGCGCCGATCCCGGGATCCGGTGCCACCCCCAATCCCCACGAGTTCGGATACGTATTCGCTCAAGTGGGTAGGTTACCCAGCATCGCGAACTATACTGAAATGCGCGCGTTGCTAGACGAGATTAGGGCCAATCAAGGCGACTTCATGGCGCTATTCCAAATATATGGCAAGTATGCCCATATATTCTACGCCTTGGAAAACTTCACAATAGACCCATAATGGATAAACTACACTCTATCTAGGATATCTAAAGTTAGGAGATCTAGGCACATATTAGATAAACCAGATGATAGGATACACTCGCTCAAGACAAAAGATACACGGCTCGCGAAGCCATACAAAGTCGTCCGAGATTCTGCCCTCGACGCAGAGGTCGGAATACGCGTCGCGTTAATGTTAATCCCGTGGATCACCCAAGATCCACGTTGCTGACAACGCCCCAAGCCGAGGTCCGTGGTAGCCCGCCCTTGGGGGCCAACGTTGTCTAGTTTTACTTATAACGGGTTGGGAGCCTTCTGCGCTCACCCACAGTCCGCGTAAAGTTGTGAAGGCCATCTGAGGCCAACAACTAAAAACAAAAAAAAAGACAGACGAGGACCTCTTCCGGCCGGCTTCACTTCTCAGCTGAGTGTCCTGATTCCTGAAGGATCACGAAGCAAGCCTTTGGACGAACCACGCCTTGGGGCCCTGTTACAATCGTTTACTAAACCTGTCAAGTTCCAGGCAGTTCAAATAACTGCCAGGTTTTGTTTCGTATTATGACATGTGAATAGTTGATCGTCTTCATGCTGGCTAGTTTGTCGCTGACCGATTTGTGACTTGAAAGTGCATCGTTCAAAAATATTACATACATGTTTGTCGGTAAATAACGGTTTTAATTTTATCTTATTATCTATGATAATACACTTAAAACTATTACTTTTAGGCAAAAATTAAACAAATATATCTTTATGCTATCATATCATGAATTTTATCATTATATTTGCAGCATTATACAAAATATTATAAGTAACTAATATTCGGTTTCAGAACGTCGCGCGTTGCCGATTGAAATGTCATTCCAGACACACATTAAAAGTTGCTCTACATACATACATTAACTTATTTATTACTCTACATAATTATTATCTAGTTTTGATATCAATATTATATACCTAACATGTATAAATAAATTGTTATGTTTTATAAATAATCTTCAATAATTATCATTCAACGATTATCAGAATGTGATCAGCCATCGATAGGGCTTACAAAAAACAGGTGCATGCTATTTTCGATCTTATTGACATTAGTCAGAATTTATCATTTGAATAACGTATTAATGTCAGAAAGCAATACAATATTTTAAAAAAGTCTGTCAATAATTGTCTATAAGGTCTAAAATCACATGCACCTGTTTTTTGTAAGCATTATCGCTGGCTGATCACTTTCTGATAGTCATTTGTTTTGTAGACATTCATTTGTTTTGTAGACAAGTTCATTAGATTTACACAAAATAAAAGAACGGATTTATTTTAGGTACCTATCCCCGTGGTACAACTAGTTGCACATAATTCCACCGTTGTACTACGGGTCGTAATCATAAATTGACTGAATTTTATTGACTTACCATAGGTAAATATTATTTTATACATAAATAAAGAAATACAAAATGTACATAACACATGTAAGTACATATAAGATTTTTGTATTTTATTTTATAATTTTATTAAGTAAGGTAAGTAGAGCATATATCATGGCGTCACATTAAAATTTCAATCTGAGGCACGAAGAGGAAATTAAATTCCTTCTCGTACCTAATGTGCCTATCATACCAAATTTGCCGGAAAACCAACTAAAGCATAGTTAACTCAAATACTCGTAATAATAGTTCATCGGCACAGATTTCATAAATTGTCTAAAACTAGGTATATTACACAAAAATAAAAGCAATAATTAATGTAGCTATTCAAAAAAAGCTACTCCAGCATAGCGTAAACTGAGTGGTTTGTTTTGTTTACAATATGGCGACTTTAATATGAAACGAAATGTCAAATGAAAGCTCGTAATACGGTATTTGCCGGGCAATACTCGATCACCTGTCACGTGACCGCTGACTGGCTGGAGTTAGCACGTTTATAATACGAAATTACAAGGCAGTTTACTTTACGCCGTATATTGCCTGGAAATAAGAGTTTGATAAGGCCCCTGATTATTGTTACGTAGTAAAAGTTATTATTGTCTATACTTGTTCCTTAAAATATATTAAAAGTGTTAATCGTAATCTCATCTTTGATTAATCTCTAAACAAATTCACCTTAAGACACCACGCCCCTACGGCGTGGCTTGTCCTTTTCTGGATCGAACAAATTCCTAGTTAATAACCACACTAAAGGTTACAAACGCTCAGGAACAGCGGGTCTACCGTGAAACGCGTTATACGCAATTGCGTGCGTTCGTTCGTGCTTATTCTTACCATGAAACATCATTCGTTCCTAAATTCGTCGCGAATATCATCGTATGACGTTTGTACTTGTTAAACACCGCGAAGTGGTACGAAAAACGTGCTAATGTTACTTTGACATCCCACTTTACGTAATTTTAACCTCAAAATACACGAAAGCTTAAAAGGTAACTTTTTACTTTCGTAATTGCGATTTTTATTAATAATAGTGCTTTAATGGTCTCAGAAGTGATTTAATCGTGGTCATGTTGATGTAATAAGGTGATAAATATGTTAAAAATGAAACTTATCCGTATTATGTTTTATCAACATTTTTCTAATACAAGCATTCGACCTTAACATTTTGTATGATATTTTAGTAGCAATGGCAAAATTAGAATATTATTATTAATTATATCAAAGGGACTCTGAAAAACGTACAACGTGTGACAATAATTTTACAAGATACACTATCATGTACAAATAGGTAAAGGGAAAATAAAGATAACTTAATTAATCTGCCGGTTTAATAAAAACATCTTATTAATTTTTCAATGAGAAATAGTTTTATTCCATTAAGATATAAATATATAATCAATAATATATATAATATATATATATATAATATAGACGTATTAAACAAACAAAACTACAATGCCTTCATGCACATTTGTAAACAAATGTATTTACAAATTCCGTTTAGACAGCTTTACAATTTAAAATGGTTATATAGTGTCGTCAGGTGAGTATTGCACTTGGTTATAGGTGGATCTAGATGTAATAGGAGCACGAAAAATGTCTAGTGATGAAACAACTTCTAGCGATCTTCCTCCTATTATTGTATTCGACATCCGCAACTTATAATCCAGTGTCAAATGATTTTTCTTTAATCAATAAATCTGGAAATTAAAATAGAATTAGCTACTTACATTACAGTGCAAAGCAAACTGGCTGTATTAAACATGAAAAATAATAATAGATTATTAAAAGCATACAGTTGTAACAAATTAATACATTTCTTAAATTTAATGAATATAGGTAGTTGTTTTCTTTCTCTTCGTGTGGTTAGTGGCCAACCTGTTGTCAAGAGTTGTTCAAGCCGCCCGTAGGCCTCTGAAATGGCTTAACGATTGCTGTCAATTTGGCAACAACCGGGACCGACCTTTTACGTGCTCTCCGAAGGACGGAGACGCTCAGATGAAATACCACTAAGCGGTCACCCATCTGTAGACTGACCGCACCTAACGTTGCTTAATCTCGCTAATCGTTTACCGATCAGTGAGTGCAACTGGCTATAATATAAAAAGAAGTCTCGAGTTCGATTCCCGGGCAAGTGTTTTTTGGGATTTTCTGTCAAGCTTTTATCAACAGTAGCACGAAGTTTACAACTGTACGCGGTAGACCTAATAATTATGTCTGTCTTTGTATTTTAATAGTTAATTTTCGTAAGTTTTTAAGTCCTATGTCGCGGGGGACATTGTAAACATTTAAACAATGGACACATAGTTACAAAAGATCGAATTGTCTGGTGAAATACAAGCATCTTAGAAGTGACCGGGGTAACATCAGCAACAGAACTTCCAAGCAGCATATAATCTGTAAGTGTGCCTGGTAACTTTCTCCCTATTAGGTATAACTTCGAAATTTGACTGGTGAATTTCAATGACTACTTACCTACACATCTGCTTTTCCCATCAGATACTAACGCATGTCTGTGTGTTTATTTCAGCACACTAGTAATAGCCAGTATAATATTTATTTATTTAATCATATCGTTCCAAAGTTAGATAGATATCAAACTCTAGAACGTAAATCGATTATCCGTTCACATACCGCCGCGCATGTCAGTGTATATAGTTCGCACCGTCTGTTCCGAGCGTCTGCTGTGTGATTACCTACGTTAAATGAATATGTATACCTACATGAAATTAAATACTTTATACGGATTTTGTCGCGTTGTTTATTTTACTTTAAAACAATGTATACATGATATAAATATTTATATAACGGCTTTTAACTTGTGATAAAATGACGATTAAAAGTAGACCAAACACATATCTGCTATAACCCTTACGTTACCTAGTTAAGTACAATATTAGTAGTTCGGAGAATCACGAGGTTCCGCTATCTGTACAATATATTTACCGTTTTTGTTCGTCACTTTATGTGAGTTAAAATGTGAGTTTATTGTATATCGTATTGTTAGTACATCGTGCAATGTTATAGGTGGTTGTTTCGTCACTGCGTACGGATTGGATTCCCATACGAGAAAAATAATATGCTCTAAATATAGGTAGGCTGGGTGATCTTTGACTTCGTATCGTTTATTTTTAAATACCGTCGAGATAGAGAATCTAGTCATAGAGCGAAAGCTAGAAAATTACCGCTTGTATCTGAAATTTTGCATTAGCAATATAATAAAGACTTGCCTTGACTTGACTGCATGAATAGCGTAGTGGTTAAAATCGCTACGCGACAGCCACTGTGCCAAGTGTTGTCGGTTTGAACCACACGCGATACAAACATTCGTATGATTAGTGGTACTCAGTCTAGGTGTTTTTTGTGTCCGTAATTTATATATTTGTCGAAGCGTCAAGAAAATAATCGTTGGAATGCAATTTATTTCTGTAATTAGAGTTGAATAAAACGCTTTCTATTGGTTTGTTTCGGAACGTCAAGCTTAAGCTTTAATGAGGTTGGTGTGACAGTTTTAGACCTAGTAATAATAATTTTAATACGTGATTGAGATGTAACACTTAGGTATATATGTCGTAGGATGATTTGATAAACCGAATTTTCGCTAAAACCCTAAGGTTTTTGCGAAAACGCGGATAATTAGGTTATGGTGATTACATTTTTTAATCTTACTGAAAAAAGATAGGGCTTTTGGGAAAACACGAGTCGCCTTAGTAACATCATAATAACTAATTATTATTTTCGCATTTGTTGTGTTAATTTAGTAAGATTGAATAATGTTATTATTACCATTGCCTAATTATCCGTGTTTTCGCAAAATCCCTAGATTTTTTACGAATGTCAGTTTATTTTTTACGCCTGAGGTCGCGGGTTCGATTCCCGCACAAGTCAAACATTTGTGTGCATGAACATGGATGTTTGTCTTGGTCTGGGTGTTTCTATGTATAATATGTATGTATTTACAAAAAAAAAATGTATATATGTATGTTTATCCATTGTCTAGTACCCATAGTACAAGCTCTGCTTAGTTTGGGCTAGATGGTGTTGTGTGTGTGTGGTAGAATATTTATTTATTTATTTATTTTATTATTTATTTATCAAAATCATCCTACGACATAGGTAAATATATATTATAAAATTTACAAATAATGGTTAACCGCAGCTATTATAATTGCTGTATATTTGGTCTTCCGCTGATATAATCTTCCTTAGATGTGTATCTGTTCGTCGTAAACTAGCTTCCAAATAAGACAAAACTTTTACTTCACTCCAAAGTTAGTTACTTCACTCCAAAATGTTCAAAATATTTCCGATCATCTCTTCGTAATATATGAAATAATGAATGATACTCGCCTTTAGTAAGACGTGAACTGGTTATTATATGTAACCAATACCACCTTGGGCGCGATTAATATTTTCGCTTTGTCAATAAAGCAAGCAACAGTGCAGCATCATAAGGGTGTAGCTTCGTCAAAATCTAGTGTAACACTGAGTCGTGTTCTGCAGATGCCAAATCGATGCGACCGGCATCCGATTGTTTACGGAGTGTAGCGTTCAGTAGCTGTGTCGAGCTTCCGAAAGGCGACTCAATCGCGACTTTTACCTTTTTTAAGTGTGCGTTGTGGAATGTTTGGACGCTGCATTTAGCTTCTAAAAAGCGACTAAGTCGCCGATTGCCGATGCTAGAAGTAGCATGTCTGCTGTGGCCCTTAGGGTGGGTCGTATGCTCGTTTTCCACCATTGTTGTATAATAAAATACATAAACCGTAGTGTACGGGCAACCGACGGCTATGTTTACGGCCGTTGTTAATAATCAATCCCAATAGAAATTTTGCAATCTAGAATAAAATGTCAATCCTTTTTTTTGTTTGTTGATTGCCAATAACCAATCCAAAGTTTGTGTTCGTTATCTAGAAAGTCGATCCATCTTTGAGAGCCAGATTACGGGGAAAAGATTAACCTCTGTTTAAAAATGAAAGTTTAGGCTTGCCAATAACATATTCATCCATTATGGCATTTGGTTAGATCGGTGTAATCAATCGCAGATTGTAAACCAAGCATATTCTAATATCAGGAATCTTGGGATAGATCATAAAGTAGCTATATCAAAAAAAAATAGTTATGGTAACGACAGTGATTTGGAAAAGCTTGCTCAGTTATCAGATTGGGATAGGTAAATAGCTTCCACACTTCATCTCAAAGAGTGAACTATATGCAGAGCCTGGATGATGCTGAGTTTATCTTTAGATTTTGGTAGTCAAAATCTACTTTCCAATCACTTTTAATAAAATTAACGCCGTTTATCCGCGTAATACAAGGTAAATCTATTGCCGACTTGATTTTAATAAAATTGTATTGTGTTAAGTACAGAAACTTACGTAGTATATCCATTTTAATGATTTAATTTCAGAAACAATGAGTTACTCCACTTCAATAACTTTTACTAACATGGAGGTTCTTTGTGCGCTTTCATTTTTTGTTAGGATAGGCAGATTAATTTATGATGAATTATGAGCAATTGCCAACTTATTATATGATGAATATACATATATATATATCTAGTAGCACACCAATAAGGCGCAGATTTTTTACCAAATTAGAGTATTTCTAGAGTTCTCACTACTCTATACGTGCATACATATATGTATGCATCCAGTCCCCATGTTACTTATAACAATAAGAAGAAACATTTAGAATCATAAAGGATACTTTTCCTTAAATGTCCAAGCAATATGTGATGCAGATTTGAGGTTAATAGATGTGGTGGTCCGTTGGCAAGGCTCAACTCATGATACTACAATATTTAAACATGTAGTTCACAGAAGTATCTAATAGTTTTCTCTTAAATCTTTAGATTTAGCTACATATTAGTATATAGTAGTAATACACCTATTAAAATACATCTCTTTACAGCCCAATGTGATGCTGGTCGGCTTGGTAACCGTTGGATGTTTTGTGACAGTGCTTACCCTTATGTCATATTTATTAACACCTGTATTGAAACCTGTTACTGTATCTGAATAACCAACAGTACAATAGAAAAGTATTTTAAAATGCTCAGTATACTCTTGTGCGTTAGTCACTACAAATTATTTAATTTAGATAATGATTATAAAATCATGTTAGGGACTTTTTTTTATCTGCGTAATCTCAGTCTCAGAACATTTGGTTTCGGAAAGCAGCGGTTCCCTGTTGTGGCACTAACACTGCGTTTATCATAGCCTAGGGTTCAGGTTCATGTTAGGTTCAGGCAATAATTGCACCTGCAGTGATGCACAACATAATATGTAGGAATTATAACTAAGAGGAATAATTTTTTGATGTCATCAATTGTATTATCAGTTATCTCTCGGTGTTCTCGGGTAACTTGTAGCGGTGGCATTGAAACGCTCTGTCATGCGAACCCGTTCCTCCCCTGATGCCCTGCACATTATGCAAGAATAGTTCGTAATTATTTAAATGAAAGCTATCCCAATCGATAGATTAGTAGGCAAGGGCCTGTCGGGTGGTCTGCGCGTTCACCCGATCTGACACCCCTTGATTATTTCAAAAGCAGAGAATTTATATCTCTCCCATCAATAGTGAGGCAGAACGGCAGGAGAAGATTTTAAACTGCGCCAGTGCCATAAAGGAAGATCCAACAATGATAAGACGAGCAACGCAACAGATTTTGCTGCGAAGTACTATGTGTTTACAACAACGTGGGAGTCATTTTGAAAACTTGCTACATTAAAAGTTTTATTGTAGGTTGATGAAACTAAATAAACGTGCTGATTTCTACTTGATATTTTTTATTTATTACTTATACCTTTCGTACCTTTACAGAAAAATAAGTGGCACTTACAGCCCAAGTGTATATTTTGTAATTTATGGCAAAGGATTAGACAAGACCTAATTTTTTACCTGAGATAGATAATGCAATTTTCGAAAAAAGATGCACATAGTGGCGGCAATGTCTTTGTTTAGCCCTTCATAAAAACTGTTTTGTTTGGAATACAGGTGTGGTTTTTATGTTGTTTTAAAGTTTAATAAAGTTTTAAAGTGTAGTAAAGTTTATTAAAAAACTAGGAGCAACGGCCACGTTTTCTTGAGTTTTTTAACAATGATTAAAAAAACATTGTACGAATCTCAGTTTTGGTTTAAAATGTTCCATATTTTTATGCCACCGGTATTTTTTTGGACGTGAATAGTATACCCTCGTTATTATCTACACATTGCGCATTATTACTGTTTTTGTTTTAATACGATTAAAGATCTGGTTCAAAAGTTACAAGGTTTTCTTGGTACCAAGGTCCATAACTACTAAAGAATCTATATATTAATACGTAAAGCAAAAACTTTGTACCCCTTTTTACGAAAATTGCGCGGTCGGAGGAGTATGAAATTTGGCACAGCTAAAGTTTATATGGAGAAGGAGAGACGAATCCTAATATTTATATAAAATATGCATTAGAAATACATTAAATTAATGGAAAACACTACACGTCCACAACCATTCATTTGACACACGCAGTCGAAGCGCGTAACTATGGTTACATATATCAATTATAACGACATATTATATATCACTTTGGTTGAATTTCGAGCACTAGGCGACCGCTAGTAAATATAAATAGGTATAAATCAAAGAATATTATTTTTATTATTTTTCCTAGCGGTAAAATGGTGTCTAGTTTCACTCATTTTCGTATGTGCACTTTATGAAAACTCACACTGTATAAATGATTTGCCCAATGCTACTCATCACAAAACTGTGCTATTTGCAGATAATTAAACTCTAATCACAAAATGCGAAAATATAAATATCTACGAGCAAGAAATAAATGATGCACTAAGTAATATTATTGATTGACTGGATATTAACAATCTAAAGATCAACTTAGATAAAACTAAAATGGTTTAATTTCAAACATACGAATTTTGCCACTAGCTTGTATGTATATAAAGGCAGTCTGTATATTTAGTCAACAACATTCGGAATACTTTGAACTTCAGTCGGAAGTATCAAAAAGAAATGTAATCCTTAGAAACAAGTATAAATTGTACCAACCCCACTGTAATCTAGAAATATTTAAAAGAAATTCATATGTAAATGCTATCAAGATTTATACCAAATTACCGAATGTAGTCAAAGATCTACAATATTTAAGATCAAATTGACTAAATGGCTTCTAGACAATTGTTTTTATAACATCTATAATTCTAAGA
The DNA here is from genome assembly GCA_963675205.1 of Catocala nupta. Taxonomy (NCBI): domain Eukaryota; kingdom Metazoa; phylum Arthropoda; class Insecta; order Lepidoptera; family Erebidae; genus Catocala; species Catocala nupta. Next base: position 39,588,194 of record OY776078.1, read on the forward strand.
CATTTAAATATACAATATAATTATATAATACATAATAATAAATATTTCATGTATAATAATGTACAAAGATGACATAATTTAATTATTATTAACAAATTTCTATCTTAGTAATTACTCTAATTTCATAATTTGTATTTATTTATTAAAATAATTTCGATAATAATATAATTTTCCTAGAATAGACTGTAAATTATAAAATTATATAATTAGGCCTTTTACACACCATTTGTTATGGTAGAATGTATTGGGGTGCGTGTCAGAAAACCTCCCCGTGGTGCACCCTGGGCACCAGCAACAATGCTTTTCATTGTTGCTGGTGGCTAATATTCTGACAACCGGTGCCATTTGTCGCGTTTGGCACCGGAGGCGGGGGGATGGACGCGAGTCCCATCCCCAAGCTGGAGGCCCTATTCTGGGCCCGGCTCTCCCAGTACCGCTCTGTTTTAGAATGGACATGGGAGAGCCCCTTTGACGGGTTCGGCGTGCACTCACCCTGCCGCTGAACAGACAACGGGGTCTCTTCTCGTCGTTCTGACGATTCTTTCCCCCTCTTTGTCCCCCTTTTGTTTTGTGTTTTGGTTTTGTTCCCCCCTTTTTGGTTTGGTTCTGCGTCCAAATTTGTTTCTTGTCCCCTTTTGTTTGTTTTGCCCCGTTTTTGTTCTTGTTGTCCCCCCCTCTTTTTTCTGACTTTTGTCCCCGTTGTCACCGTCTAGAGCACATCGTAACCCCGTATTGTGCAGTGTCGTGGATCACGTCTCGCGGCTGCTGACGGGAGCGAGGGTCTTGGCTTCACCGCCCGGACTGCGAGGGTGTGGCCCTCTATAAAAACCACCCCGAATCTCAAGTTGCTGCCGCACGGCGAGGAGATGCATGGCTGATGGGTAGTTCAGTCACTAGTGCGGCCCCTTCAGGGTACCTGCCGTCCCCCTGAAGTATTAGGCTTGCCCGGGTATCGGGATCTCTGCCCGGGTCGACTTTTATTTCTCCCGTACTCGTGGGATTTATTATGGAATCTTCAATTAAGTCTATTTTAAAAACATCGGTTAGAGTTAGTAGGCCGCGCATGCCCAGCACTGCGCGTTCCGAAGAGGAGGAGGAGTTCGTGCGGTCGGAGCACGACAGTGATGTTGTGGAGATTACTCCGGTGGCAACACCGGAGAAAGCTCCGCGCAAGCGGTTGCGCTCAGCGCAGGAATCGGAGTCGGACGGCTCCAGCGAGGACGCGGCGTCGGCTGCGAAAATGCCGACAGCGCGACGTGGACGCGGTCGTCCACCCACCCATGGTCGTTATGTGGGTCTGGGTCGGGCCAAGGCCGAACTTGCCGCTGCATTGCGGAAGGCTGATAAGGAGCGTACGTCCGATGAGGACACCCTCATTGCTGCGGCGGCCCGGCGAGTCGCTGCGGGACGGAAGCAGCCGGTGGTGGAGCTGGATGCCGTAGACCTGCCGATGTCTCACCTCAAAACTCGGCTCAGCGATGCATTGGAGGCCATACGACTGGTCTTGAGGAAGTCCAAGGGTCTAAAGGGCACGTGCCAGAAGACCCTTAAAGACTCCATTGAGGCCATTCGAGACATCACGGAGGCCGTCTTCAGCCGCACAGCGAATGAGGAGGTGCAAAAGCTGCAGGTGGAAAATGCTCGCTTAGCGAAGGAGTTGTCCGAGCTCAGGACACGCCAGGAAGAGCTCGAGAAGCGGCACGACCAGGGTGCAAACAAGGCTGAAACTGACCTTGTAGCCCTCGTTCGACAGGAGCTTGGCGAGTTTCGCGCCAAGCTCTCAGTCATGGAGGGCCGTCTGCTGCGCCCTCCTCTGGCCGCAGACAGGGTCAGAGAGCCTCCCCGTCCCACTCCCCCGAAGCCTGCGCCGCCAACGTATGCGGCTAAAGCAAGTTCCCCGCGGCTCCCGGCGATTGTTCCAGCGGCCGACACAACGGCCCCTAGCAAGCAGGGCAGAAAAAGGTCGAAGGCTAAGCGCGCACCTGTAGCTACCGAACGCCCTGCTGCTCCCGGGATACAACCCGCTGCTGCCGCGCGCAAGGCCGACGACTGGGAGGTCGTCGGCCAAAAGAAAGCGGCAGCCAAACGAAGAAAGAAGGCGGCGAAGAAGGCAAGGCAGGCGACTAAAAAGGCAGCGAGGAAGCTCCAGGCTCCCCGTTCCACTGCAGTGGTCCTTACACTGCAGCCAGCTGCTATTGAGCGGGGGACAACATACGCGGAGCTACTAAAGAAGGCGCGGAGCGCAATCGACCCCGGTAAACTTGGCATAACAGCAGGACTGCGGTGCCGGACTACCCAGACCGGTGCCCGCCTAATAGAAGTGCCGGGAGTCGCTAGCGGCGACCAGGCGGACCGTCTGGCGGAAAGTCTCCGCCAGGTTTTGCAACCGGAAGAGGTCCGCGTCTCCAGGCCCCAAAAGTGCGTTGATTTGCGCATCACGGGCCTGGATGACTCTATTACTAAAGAGGAGGTCGTCGCTGTCATTGCCAAGAACGGAGGGTGCCCTGAAGAGCAGATAAAGTGCGGGGAAATTGGACAGGGCCGCGCCGGAATGGGGACGGCCATTATAAGCTGTCCCGTGGCCGCCGCTAAGAAGCTGGCCGATGGCCGACGTGTTTTAGTGGGGTGGGTGTCGGCAAGTAAAAGTGCTGGAGCCCAGGCTTGCCCGATGCTACCGCTGCCTATCCAGCGGCCATGTGGGCGTCAAGTGCCCCTCACAGGCTGACTGCACTGGCCGCTGTTTCCGTTGCGGTCAGCCTGGTCACATGGCCGCTACATGTGAGGCCACGCCGCACTGTATTTTGTGTGCGGCGGTGGGCAAAGCGGCGAAGCACCGGGCGGGTGGCAAGGAGTGCACCGCCACCCACAAAAAGTTACCCCCAAGGTCGCCTGCCTCAACGTCGGCAACAATAAGGGTCGCCGCTCCCGCGGTCGGGGGGGCGGAGGTTAGCATGGAGACGTGATGCCTCCATGCCTCCGTCTCCTCCAGTATAACTTAAACCACTGCGCCAGGGCTCAGGACCTTCTCCTCCAGAGCATGGCGCAGTGGTCAATTCATGTCGCTATAGTAGCCGAGCCCTATTTTGTCCCTCCCAGGGCTGACTGGGTAGGGGACCTCGATGGCTCGGTGGCGTTAATTTCGCCGGCTGCCGCCGGCGCCCCGTCCTTCGAGAACATCGTCCGAGGACGGGGCTGCGTCGCAGCACTCGTAGGAGAAGCGGTTGTGGTGGGCGGTTACTTCTCACCCAACCGACCTCTCGCCGACTTCGAGGAGTATCTCCTCGAACTGAACGTCGTCGTCGCTCGAAGCCACCCTCGGCCCGTGCTCGTCGTCGGGGACCTCAATGCCAAATCCTCGGCTTGGGGTTCCGTGACCACGGACGCGAGGGATGAATTGCTCGAGGAGTGGGCCGTAGAAAACGGCCTGCTAGTCCTCAATCGTGGGTCAGTGCACACGTGCGTGCGTCAGCGGGGCGGTTCCGTCATCGACGTTTCCTTTGCTAGCCCCGCACTAGCACGCCGTGTCCAAGGCTGGCGCGTCGTCGAGGAGGTGGAGACGTTGTCGGACCACCGCTATATTCGGTTCGACGTCTCCGCCCAGACCTCCGACCCCCCAGCCCCAAGGGCCCCGATTGGGGGCGGTCCGCGTTGGGCTTTAAAGAAGCTGAATCGGGAGGTCCTCCTGGAAGCCTCCATCGTTCAGGCCTGGGTGCCAGCACCGGCCAGGCCTGATAATGTCGAGATGGAGGCCGAGTGGTTCCGGGAGGCCATAACGCAAGTTTGCGATGCGGCGATGCCTAGAGTGCCTGCAAATATTCCAGCTAGGCGCCGGGTGTACTGGTGGTCGGCACATATTGCCGACCTTCGCCACTCCTGCGTGGTGGCCAGACGCCAGTACATCCGGCTTCGTAGGAGGCGTCGCCGCCCTCCCGATTTTGACGCCAGGGAGGCGGAATTGTACGAGGTATACAGAGCGGCCAAGAAGGCTCTTAAGATAGCCATTAAGCGGGCCAAAGATCTGGCCCGCCAAGAGCTGCTGGGGACTCTGGACCTTAATCCCTGGGGGCGTCCATACCTATTGGTAAGGGGCAAGCTTCGCCCCTGGGCGCCCCCGTTGTCCCAGAGTCTCCGGCCACAATTAGTTGAGGAGGTGGTGGCCGCTCTGTTCCCTTCACGGGCGGAGCACACTCCTCCGTCGATGGTTCCGCCTTCCATGGCGTCCAGCGCGGACTTTGACGACGACGTGGTTCCCGAAGTGACCCAGGTAGAGTTGCGAGCGGCGGTGTCGAGACTTCGCTCGAAAAACACCGCCCCAGGGCCCGACGGCATTCCAGGTCTTGCCTTGGCCCTGGTCCTCGAGGAGCTCGCGCCCCGACTGAGGGGGCTCCTCAGCGAGTGTCTGGTGCAGGGCCAGTTTCCGCGCCAGTGGAAGGTGGGGAAACTGGTCCTAATCAGGAAGGAAGGGCTCCCGGCGGACAGTCCGTCCGCCTACCGGCCCATCGTGCTGCTGGACGAGGTGGCTAAACTGTTTGAGTTTATAATCGCGGAACGCCTCGTCCAGCATCTTTCTTCTGTGGGTCCGGACTTGGCGGACAACCAATACGGTTTCCGCCGCGGGCACTCTACTATTGACGCTGTCCAGCGAGTGAGGAGCCTGGCGGAGGATGCGGTGTCCCAGGGCGAGGTCGTCTTCGCGGTGTTTTTGGACATCGCGAATGCCTTTAATACCTTGCCCTGGAGTTGTATTAGGGAGGCACTCATCTTTCATCGAGTGCCGACCTACCTCCGCCGCATAGTAGGGGCATATTTATCGGAGAGGGTAGTCGTCTACCCGGGTCACGACGGTTGGAGTCGGCGAGAGATGTCGTGCGGTGTTCCGCAGGGATCGGTTCTGGGTCCGCTCCTGTGGAACATCGGTTACGACTGGGTGCTGCGAGGTGCGCTCTTCCGTGGCGTCGGCGTCATTTGTTACGCCGACGACACGCTTGTCACAGCGAGGGGTAAGTCGAACCGGGCGGCGGCCATACTGGCGACCGCTGGGGTCGCACAAGTCGTTGGTCGTATCCGGCGGTTGGGCCTCGAGGTGGCCCTGTCCAAGTCCGAGGCTGTTTGTTTCCACGGCCCTCGGAAACGGCCACCTCCAGGGGCCCATATTATGGTAGGAGGGGTCCGCATCGGCGTCGAGTCAACCCTAAAGTATTTAGGTCTCCTGCTCGACAGCCGATGGGACTTTATAGCCCATTTTCGTCGTTTGGCCCCCATTCTTCGGGGCGCTGCAGGCGCGCTCTCGCGCCTGCTGCCAAACCTTGGGGGGCCAAACACCTCCTGCCGGAGGCTCTACGAGGGGGTCGTGCGGTCCATGGCCCTATATGGGGCCCCAGTTTGGGCAGACAACCTGACGGCCCGCAATATCTCGGCGCTTCGTGCACCACAGCGCGTCATGGCCGTCAGGTTGATTAGGGGATACCGCACGATCTCGTTTGAGGCTGCGAGCCTCCTCGCCGGATCGATGCCATGGGACCTGGAAGCGGCGCTCCTGGCGTCGCTCTATCGTTGGCGCCAGGAGGCACTAGCTCGGGGCGAAGGACCGGATCCTCCCGCTATCAAGGCGGCGAGGTCCGAGCTCCGCCAGGTCCTAGTGGCGAATTGGAAGGAGCGACTTGTGCACCCCAGTGCCGGGCACGCCACGATCGTGGCGGTAAGTCCCGTGTTTGAGGAGTGGCTGGAGAGGCGGCATGGCGCCCTCACCTTCCGGCTGACACAGGTTCTGACTGGCCATGGATGTTTTGGCCGGTTCCTGTGTCGTATACGCCGGCAAGAGACGCCCGGTTGTCACCACTGCGGCGACTGCCGCGACTTTATTGAGGACACGGCGCTACACACTTTGGCGGTTTGCCCCGCCTGGGCATCGCAGCGTCGTGATTTGATCGCGGCAGTCGGATCGGTTGCCCTCTCGCTCCCGGCCGTAGTTCAGTCTATGGTCCGGAGTGAGAGGTCGTGGAACGCCGTCGCCTCCTTTTGCGAGGAAGTGATTTCCATCAAGGAGGCGGCGGAGCGGGAGAGGGAGCGTTTAAACCTCTCCCCAACCGCAGAGCCGGGCGCCGGAGGGCGCGAGATGACCTCCAGCCACCCTGAGGTTTGACCTGGGGGTGGCGGGCTTTGTGGGCCTGCCCGCCATCCGTTCAGCACCAGGTCCGAGAGGCGGCGTGCGTGTTCCCACGCGCGCCTCTGTGTTGAGTCCGTCTTCCCTCTAGGGGGGAGACAGTAGGGTTTTATTTGAAGTAGTGCCTATTTTGGGTAGGTCTTTCGTGTAGTGGCCTGCCGTTTCATACGGCGGGCCGTAACCTCGGCGGGGTCGCGATCGCATGCGAAAGCGATTCGCGCGGCCCCGTCGGTAGTGGTTGTGTCGAGGAACACCGTGGTAGGTTTAGTCGGTATTCCGGGAGGTACATTATCTTTTTTTTTTAACATCTTTATTTTACCCCGGCGAGTCCGACATAATCCCTCCGCCCGCCCCCGCGGAGATATATGCGCCATTGCATTCCCCCACGTAAAAAAAAAAAAAAAAAAAAAAAAAAAAATAAAAGAATGTATTATTGTAATTATTGACATCTGTTGTATGTACTACATTCTGCCAAATAAACGAATCTGAATCTGGAAAAATAATTCGTATAGTTCCAATTATACACTCAACTATGCTTCTTCCTAAATTAGAAAATATATTACTGTCATTTTAAAGTTTGGAGTCAAATGAAATCAAATGACGGCCCATGTCAAACATCAAAGTAGTACACGTTCCATTTTAGTTTAAATTACGTTTAGTGGTTTTAATACAACGACTCTTACTTAAATGATAATTTCTGCAAGATTTTATGCATAATATTATTTTTCATTATTACAAGGTAATATTTTAAATAATGCTTAAGAATGATGTTTTTTTTTATACACCAAAATATTCCTTGTTAATATTCTACATAAAACGGAATGGTCAAGAGGGAGTGGATTGCTTATGGCATCGCTAGCAATCTGTCATGCATAAAAAAATGGATAGCCGAGTTGAAATATTGGCATGTAAATAGGCGACCAATCGAAAGATATGTAGCAATCCAAGATCAAATTCAATCTAAGATTGAAGATACTTTATTAATAATGGCCGTAAGACTATAGATGTTGACTAATGAGTCGAAAAGACTCGTCTAGTATCGCGATATATAATAATAATAATTTATTGCCAAAATAAATGGGAATGAATGATGTTCAAGTGCCCGAATAGTTATTTTTGTTTTGTTTTTTTATTGCCTTTGGTGGCAGACGAGCAAGTGGCCCACCTGATGGAAAGTGGTAACCACTGCTCATAGACTTCAGCAATGTCAGAATACAGCAAAGCCGCTGCCTACCGTTGTTTTTGTTTTGTTCCTATAAAAAAACAACTCTCACACTAGGAATAAATCCTGTATCGCGGGGACTTTACAAACATTCAAACAACGGACCCTAAGAGCACCTAGATTCGAAACAACCAATTGTTGATCACACAAACTTTTGTCCCGTGTGGGGGTCGAACCCACAATACTCGACGCAGTGGCAGTGGCGATGCGATGCGACCACTTAAACCACTATACCATCGGTGCAGTCGAAAGTATATAAAAGTAATCTAAAAAAACAACTAAAACCATATTTCGTCCGTAAATTTTATAACAGCGTAGCTAATAGTAGTCTACTCGACTAGAAATGTAAACCCACGGCCTTACCATGGCAGTTAACATAAGCGCAAGCTTATGCCATGGTGCAATGCATTCTTCTATGTCTGCAGATTAAATACCTGCAAAAACAATAAAACAGGGGTAGATGACAGTAGAGGGTTGAGGGAAGGGTATTTTTTTTCCTCTCCTCTTCATTTTTATATTTATTATATTATTTATATTATTATGTGGAACGTTATTTTATATTTTTCTGTTTCTTTTTTACAGGTACATCACTACACCACCACTTTGTGCCTGCTGTACTTACAGTACTAGATCCGACACGGAGCGGACGCACCGTCCGGCGATAGAGGGGAAACCGCTGACCGCCGTGTTTAAGGCAATTACCAATTTTTATGTTATGTTAATATTACGTTCGTCACTGCGGCGCATTCGCGATTGGTTGCGTGCCGAGCGCATGCCGACACCGAGGCGCGTAGGTATGACTCGAGTTCCGACCGTTTGTATGAAGATAGGTTACTGTATATTTATGTACTGTGACAAAGGGCAGGGACGTAATCAACGCGAGCTTATGACTCGCGCTTACTAAGAATTCCTCGTTTATGGGGGATAATTGTAAACCCCAATCCCCAGCACGAAGGAGTTTCAGCGGGTTGCCCTTGCCTCTAGGCCAGGGAGAATATGCTGATTCCTTCAGTGAAGCGCGCGTGCGGCCCAAGACATCTAAGGGCATCACAGACCTGTTATTGCTCAATCTCGTGCGGCTCGAAGCCGCCGGTCCCCTCTAAGAAGAATTTTAATACGTCGCCAGTGAATTGCGTGACGAAGCCACGCACACCTAAATGACGACGCCTATTAAGCAGGCTAGAGTCTCGTTCGTTACCGGAATTAGCCAGACAAATCTCTCCACCAACTAAGAACGGCCATGCACACGCTCCACCACCCACCGAATCAAGAAAGAGCTGTTAATCTGTCAATCCTTCCGGTGTCCGGACCTGGTGAGATTTCCCGTGTTGAGTCAAATTAAGCCGCAGGCTCCACTCCTGGTGGTGCCCTTCCGTCAATTCCTTTAAGTTTCAGCTTTGCAACCATACTCCTCCCGGAGTCCAAAATCTTCTTCTCTTTGGTTTCTCGGAAGCTGCCCGCTGAGCCATTGTAGTAACGTCGGCGGATCACTAGATGACATATTTACGGTTAAAACTAGGGCGGTATCTTATCGCCTTCGAACCTTTCGTTCTTGATTGATGAAAACACCTTTGGCAAATGCTTTCGCTGATATTCGTCTTGCGACGATCCAAGAATTTCACCTCTAACGTCGCAATACGAATGCCCCCAGTTATCCCTATTAATTCATTACCTCGGAGTTCTGAAAACCAACAAAATAGAACCGAGATCATATTCTATTATTCCATGCACGAAATATTCAAGCAGCATTTTGAGCCCGCTTTGAGCACTCTAATTTGTTCAAAGTAAAATTGTCGGCCCACCTTGACACTCACCGAAGAGCACCGCGATAAGATTTTGATATTGAACCGGCGTATTACCGCCGGCTCACCGACGATATGCTCCGCAGACGTGTCAGCATCACCGCGGATGCGGTGCACCGACAGCGCGGCGCACAAATGCAACTACGAGCTTTTTAACCGCAACAATTTTAGTATACGTTATTGGAGCTGGAATTACCGCGGCTGCTGGCACCAGACTTGCCCTCCAATTGTTCCTCGTTAAAATATTTAAAGTGTGCTCATTCCGATTACGAGGCCTCGTAAGAGTCCCGTATCGTTATTTTTCGTCACTAACTGCCCGTGCCGGGAGTGGGTAATTTGCGCGCCTGCTGCCTTCCTTGGATGTGGTAGCCGTTTCTCAGGCTCCCTCTGCGGAATCGAACCCTGATTCCCCGTTACCCGTGACAACCATGGTAGTCGCAGAAACTACCATCGAAAGTTGATAAGGCAGACATTTGAAAGGTGCGTCGCCGGTACTGGACCATGCGATCGGCAAAAGTTATCCAGATTCATCAAAATTAACGACTTCGGACGCAAGGCCCTCCGTCGATTGGTTTTGATCTAATAAAAGCACTCATCCTATTACTGGTCAGAGTTCTGATTGCATGTATTAGCTCTAGAATTACCACAGTTATCCAAGTAACTGAAGTAAGATCTAAGGAACCAAAACTGATATATTGAGCCATTCGCGGTATCGCCTTAATACGGCTTGCACTGAGAAATGCATGGCTTAATCTTTGAGACAAGCATATAACTACTGGCAGGATCAACCAGGGAGCTATCATATTGTTGAAAGCGAGAAAATTAATAATACCCACAAAAACCGTCGTATACGAACATACACAACGGAGACGCGAGTAGAATCGTACCTCTCGGCATTTCAATAACATCCCGCGCATCGACGATCTTTTTCGTCACGTCGGCGCTAACGGGCGAGCTCATTAAACGAACACTACAAGAGAGTCGTTGTTGAATTTTGGGTCGCGAACGTGCGAACGTTTAGAACGGTTATATCTCAAATACGTCAAACGTCCATTGCACGTAAGCATTTTCAGGATTATTCTTATATATATTTTAAATAAATAAAATATTATAAAAAAATTAACCTCAATTATGAACGTTCGTACCGAGACGCGTTTCACATATATATGATAATATAATATGTTTAACACAAAACGAACCATTTTTTGATTCCGCCCGGAATCTATACAGCACCTCGCAATAATAATAATATTAGTATATATAAATTTACAGGACCGATGAAATCCCGATCTGTTGGATCCACACAGAGTTTATTAAAATATTAACACAAAAAACGCGTTAAAACTACTCATTAAAATAGACGCACAGCAGTGTATTAAAAAGTCGACTAACGTCGCCCTCTCTCGTCCGCCGCGCGCCGCCGCGCATCAACACTTTCGTCGCACGCATCTGTAGACATATAACATTTCGTCAGGTTTATCCCATCGGTATATTTTCAAACCAACAGTGGGTACTCGGGTAAAAAATATATTTCATGATGAGATCAGGATAGAGGATTATATGTATGAGTGGGATGGGTGGGAGTGAGCGAAAAGGTGCGTTAGGGGTTAGTAGATGGGGGGAGCTGAGTAGGGGGAGAGGGTGTTACGGTTGTTATAGCGTAGAAAATAATGGAAGTTTTCAAGTGATATATCTATATTGAAATTAAACTACTATATACGGATTTTACCGCGTTGTTTATTTATCACTGTATTACAATTTTTTTAAAATATTACGCTACTACTACTATTGATTTTATTTTACTAATTTATAAGCTAATAAAATTATTTAAACTATTAAATCTATTTATTTTTGGTTTACACTTTCCCCGACGAAGAACGAACGACGAAGAGTCTCCCCGTGACCATGGCTGCTGAAAAGCAACCGAAACGTCGGGTAAAGTGAAAAGTGTAAACCAATGTTTGTATGTTGGTTTGTCATTTCAAGCTGATTCGTTCCTCAGATGAGACAAATAAACATTGACTACCTACTTATAGTTTGGTAGTCAATGTGATCCTTTTGTTGGTATCATTGTTTGGAAATACCACCGATATAAATTAATTCAATTTATATCGGTGGTATTTATTTATTTATTATATAACGAAAGTTAAAAAAAATTCAAGTAAGTAACTAGCCTTTATTGAATAACAATCAAACTACGACAATAGGAACAACTAGGCCATTATTTCAATAAAAGTTTTTAGACTATCGCGATTTGTATAAATACTTAACATAATGCAAGACAATGGGTTTTACTCGTGATAAAAAAAACGTCGGGCTATCCATAGGTACCTTTTAAATACTTTATCGCGAGTAAGACCCGTTGTCTAACATCATCTATATATTAACACGTGAAGCAAAAACATTGTACCCCTTTTTACAAAAATTGCGCGGACTGAGAAGTATAAAATTTGACACAGTTAAAGTTTATATGCAGAAGGAGTGGCGAATCCTAATATTTTTATAAAATATGTATTAGAAATACATTAAATTAATGAAAAAACATTACACGCACACAGCCATGCATTTGACACACGCAGTCGAACCGCGTTCGTAGTATTTCGACATTGTTCGTCTGACGTAGTACAATTCTTCGTAATATAATAAATATATGTAATAAAGAAAAAAGAAAACAAAGTAGCAAGCTTAGGTATGTCATCAATGAAAGAGTATAGTAAAAAATAATAATTTGTTTGAAAAAGATAGGTAAATTAACCTGTATTGCCGAAATCTAAATAAAATGTGATAATGAATTATTAAGGTTTTATTGTCTATACAATAAAACCTTAATAACGATCAAACTTAAAATGTATAATATCAATTATGGTCGAATTTTGACCACAAGGCGACCGCTAGTATTAAGAATTATATTAAGAAATAATTTTGTAGAAGAAAAGAAAGCAAGATAGAGACACTAGAAGTCTTACTTATTCCATAATACATAACACGGCATATATTAGTACATAATCGAAATAAAATAAATTTTAACATATTGCAACTGCTTCAGGAGTAAAGGGGACAAACTGCGACAACTTTCTTGTCAAAAATCTTAAATAAATATATATACATATATGTATATATGTATATATATATATATAGCGCCATTTTAGGAAGAGGCGCCGCTACTTCCTGTGCTTAATCACTCTCCGTTCGTGTTGGATCAGACATTCCATCAGACTATGAAGAAATCGGATATTAAGATTGGCCGCCGTATCGAAATTCGGTTGCGGAGCAACAATTAAAATTGTGCATTCATTAAACCTCGTTATACTTATACATACTACAGAATTTTGTTTATATTTATCCTATTATAATAAATTAATATCAGCCCTATATATAAGCCCCATTTATAAACTGTTTTGATGCTGTGCACTTAATATTTGGCTTCTTAATAATAAATTTCTTAATTCTTGAGAATGGTTAGGTAATCGTTTATCACTCCAGCAGTATACAGGTGGTAGAATTTGTATAACTTCAACAATATTCCGGCGACGTCTAAACTATGTAGCCTTCCTTACAATATTGTTATTCACTAAACCAATCAATAATTCATTAATGGTTACATTGCTTCTACAAGTCTGAGGTGCGCGCCGTATTATTAAAGGACAATGGCAGCTTTGTATGGGAGTTTTGTACCGCCAAAGCCTGCCGGTGAAGACGGCGAGACGCATTAATTGTATATTAGACGAATAGGTTACACCATATATAATTACAATTACAATTATCAGATTTTTAGGTCTGAGTCAAAAGATATTGCCGTTTTAAATTATCATAAATCCGCGTTATCACGCGGATTTATGATAATTTAAAACGGCAATAAATAATTAAAACCATTTTGATATTGCGTACTGTCATAAATGTCAAGTTATGTTGACATTCATGACACGTGACAAGTGATCTGTCACTTCTCAAGAAGATGTTTACGTTAATATCGGATCATAATGAAAGAATGTTAATATCTATATAATTATTTCTTATACATGGCGTACTATATCATATGAGTTATATTTTTTACCCAAGAATGAAAATATATTTTTAATTCTTGATGATTATTTTATATATAATCTTATTACTAGTAGGTAATTCTTAAAAAAATATATTTATTAAATGTGTATACTGTAAATAACATCATTAAAATATATATATATATATAAAGATATCGATTTTCAAGATTTACTATTTTACATATGGCATCATTTTGCGTTTTGTTTTTAATATTTCTACGTTTAGTTATACGTTTTGTTTAATTTTTTAAATCGGATTTTTATATACTTAATGAACTGCTAAAAATATTACAATTACATAAAATATCTTCGATTCTATTGATTTAATAAACAGAAGTATTCCCAACAAATCTCGCGATGACTAGCAATACATGATTAGCGGTTCTCAATCTGCCATTGTCCTTTGAGACCTTTTCGATGCAAACCAAAAGTTAAACACCTACCGTTGCTCCAAATAAATCCTAGGACCTAATATTATAAATGTGAAAATATTTAGAGCTTACTCGCCTTAAATAACAATGATCCAGTCATTGTTATTTAAAGCCAATTAAGGCGCGTAAGCTCTCAAACGGATTTGCAAGCATACATGCATTAGCACTCAAATAAATGTAGTCCTGGAACAACACATGGCTAACTCAGTAATGCATTCCCTTGACACAATAGTTAATGTTATTTTAAATACAAAGTCGACGTTTCGACGCTGATACAACGCTAGTACTAATGTAACTAGATCTTGTTATATCAACTCTTTAGCAACCCTTCAGTGCACTCGGATTAACAATATAAGTCTAAATTATTTATCACAAGCATCAAATTATTCAGATCTAGGTATTTGAGTCTGTGTTTTTAGAAAATTTAATAAACGACTATGCACGCATCATAAATGACTATGAAAATTAATACATTTGATGAGCCCTAGTACTAGATTAGTGTTTTTTGTTGGCGTACTTCCCTTTGTCTGCACTATCATGTTTGATCTATCCGTTTATGCACGTTCTAGTACATTTACTATCCTTGTTATTTATTTCCTTTTCAAGTTCAAAGAAAATGCAATATGAAACCCTATGAATAGTTTTGATTAGTTTTCTTTGTATTCATATACAGTACGTATATTTTTATATCGCAATGATAGCTAAGTAGGAGACCATTGGATTACCATGCAGTCTCGATTCGATCCTACAGCTTGTATTAAGTATTAATTATCGCTAGCATTAATGGTGAAGAATCAACAACCTGCATTTGAGAAAACCTGCATGTCTAAGAGTTCCCACCTGCGTGGTTGACTTTAGCTTGACCTTGCCCACACTAAGAAACGGCCCACGCCTATCAGTAGGACAGTTTATGAACATGACTGATCATATCAAATTTAAATGCATTTTCAGAATAAATTTGAACGGCTTATTATAGCAAAGAGCGTAGTTCAATAAATTATGCGAAAGATAGAGCATGGCAACTTTAGTTGCTTGAAAGTAAAATTTTAATGACACGACTCGTGACTCACTTTTCTCCGAGTCCTGTACTGTTATTTACCGTGCTTATTTCTTATACGTGGTTTCATTACCATATTTAGTAATAAGATGCAATTATTTATTTAATCCATAAAATAATAATTTACCAAACATATGTAAGTATATTATTAAGCAAAAACAATTAAGAGAAAAAAGTAAAACTTAATGTCTGCAACAAAACTATATTATAATTAGTATAGAGTAAGAAAATATAAAACATGGCTTACTGCTAAAAATGGCACCACGGAATCTCCACCAAATTTATAATATCTAAACCGTGTTACTAGAATACCGTATAATTACATCACAGGTTTACAAACAGAACAGCTAATTGCCACATTACTGTCCATTTTTGAGTAGTAGCATTATGTATTGTGGGGTCAATAATAAACTGTGTATCAAGTACTGCTTCCATGTTTAATGTAATTTCATTGAATACTGTACTTTGTTGTACAAACTAAATTTGATGTGACCGTTTGACGAGATCAACGCAGTAGCCCTTCTAACGTAGCCCTGTCTAGACATCAGTTAATTGCGATAAGTACTTTAAATAAAATTAGTCCTGATGGAAATTTAGCCCTTTACAATTTCATTTGCAATACCATTATTATTTCGAATGCGTGTATCGTATTAAGCCGCTGGTACAATCAGCAACATAAGTCACTACACACTTGCAAAATTTCTATAGTATATCATTCATCTTATATATAAAATTCTCGTGTCACAATGTTCGTTCCCGTACTCCTCCGAAACGGCTTGACCGATTCTCATGAAATTTTGTGAGCATATTGAGTAGGTCTGAGAATCGGCCAACATCTATTTTTTTTATTTATTATTTTCTTTTTTAATCTCTTGGTCAAAAACATTTTTATGGCAAAACAACGTTTGCCGGGTCAGCTAGTTATAATATATAAATAAATATATTCATTATAAATAAACAGTAGCTTTATAGCAATATTAGTAGAAATATAGATGTTATAATGACGATTTTAATACAGGTTCTACCTTAGCATGGGAAATGCTCTATAAATTAATTGGTTGAGAGACGTCACGTTTTTGAAGGCCGCAGGTTCAAATCCTGCTTATCTTTTTTCTCTGTTATTTATGATTTGCTTATCATTTGATAAACGTACAGCCGCTTATTGTTGCTGTCTGTACAATACAAGAGCCATGTTTATTAGTCATTTTTAGTAATAGACGCAAAATTCTCAGTTAGTAGTGAATTAATTATTATCGTTTGATCAAACTGCTCGGTTGGCGCACCGATTTTTTAGTCACCTTTTTTTTTGTTACCTCTTTCTATTAGAGAGTACTAGTATTATAAAAAAGCAAAATACGGATAAATTATGCTAAAAGAAGGTTGTTATAAAGCTTGCTCTTTCAAATGTAATACACATTTATAGGACACTGCTTTATGACAACCTTTGATATTATATTATGAATGAAAACTCATTCGTGCTTAAAGTAGTCTTAGTTTCAAGAAATTCTATTTTAAGAAATGCCTTGATACGTTTATATGCTCTCACGTTGCTGGATGTTAAGTTGTCATCTGGCACACATAACATCTGAATTATAAAATAGTATTATCAAACTCATTCTCATTAAAAATTGAACACTATCGCTGTGTATCATGTAATTGTGTCAACTCTTCTTGGTGTGGACAGTTTTGCGTCTTAGTACGGTGAACGGACTATCTGTCATGCTCACTCTGTCATTTAATTTTAGGTTGCAACGTATTATATACTATAAAACTATATATATTGACTTTAAATAATAAATACGACGATTTCCGAAATATGTATGTAACAAAGAAAAATATATTTTATATAAAATGCGGGAACTCCATACATATTATATAGACTTACGGCTATATCCCCGAAAGGGTTGGCAGAGGTGTATAACGCTCATATTTTGTCAGTTATATTATATCAAATAAATTATATAATTTATTTTATACAAAAATGCGTTCTACTATACATAAGCAAAAATTCTTTAAAATGTTATGTCCTAAAGCAACTTACAGCCCTTGCATTGATGGATAGCTAGCTTAGTGGAATAAAAAAGGCTTCACGCCATTTGAGTTCATGACACTGAAACGCCAATAAGCCACAATTAAAGGTGTTTTTTACAAGGCGTCGCTCATACATAAAAAATGCTATTCACGGAATGTAAATGTAAAGCAAGCACACCGCGCGCTTTTCCTCCTATACTCTAAATTGTAAAACCTTTTTAATTACAATTAAAACACAGTACATACGTACAAATACTATGATATCATTATCAGCCTTTTATGCTTATGTCTATTCGTAATTGAGATACGGCGTAATATTATTGGGAAACGTGCCAATTATTCGTAAAGCAAAAAAATACGCTTCAGTATTTTTGCCCAATTATTGTTCGTTGCACATAAACTAGTTCAAAGTTGTACGTGATATTCTTTTTAATTTAAGCTACTTTTACTTCCTTCTATACATACACGATATAAAATGTAATTAGTATAGAAGCACATCAAACTTTCAATAAACTACAAGATACGCATAATCACATCCACCACACAAATCGACTGTACCTACCCACATTGAAAATCGTTTTATGAATATTCAATATATTAACACAACATATAAATAATAAAATCCTAAACCATTTCATAGTAAATAAAAAGCTTTCCAAATAACGTTGTTGAAAATGCGAAAAAATCTCTGGTCCGTACTGTATTCATCAAAATGAAAGATATCAAATCCATAACCGCATATTTATAACTCCACATCTCAATTATTTTAACGAATATAAACACTTCTACCTGACAGAATATGACAGGTATTCCGATTAACAACATGTCGTCATATTGTGATTCTACTGACAATTCAAAATGTATATATATATATATAGTAACTAGGTATAATTTTTATACAGTTTGGTATTGGTTATTTATTTGTATCTATCCGTTAGTACTTAGCCACCGGTAAAATAATTCAAAGATAAGTTTATATAGAAACAGTTTTATGTAATGTCTCGTAGAAATGACTACTTACTAAACAGACAAAAACCAAACTTTTTTTAATGGCTAATGTAACTTGGCTCGGAACACAACGGGTTCGGGTTTTTAGTATACTGATTGATATGCATAATCTCTTCTAATGTCTTTGGGCATAACTATCAAGGCATAACACAAAAAAAATTAAAACAGCGCACTTTCACACACACAAACACACATATACATACATACACGCATGCAAGCAATAATGACTAAAAAGATATAAAATAAATTTATTGCGAACATTATATGTTTGTATTTTAAAATTTGTATAAGAACTTATTAAGATCGTTGTGGTATCAGAGAAATGATTGTACGTGCTTATGGTAATAAAGATATTGAGTTTGAACCGTTGTGCAAGGAGTAGGGGTAGGATGACACTGACCTTATTTTGCTGCGAGCTTTTGTAAGGACAAGTTATTTCCTGAGTCAGGCGGTCAAATATTACGCGGAGTCTCAGGTTTTATACCTTACTTCTTATAAATTTTCCTTCTGTGGTAGGCGTTGTTCTAAAAGGTCAAGTGTGAGTAATAATGGTGGCAGTACCCCATTTCTGAAACTAAAGACACTAATAACTATATAAAAGAAAACCTTCATGCTTTAGTCATAAATTTATCTCAAAAAGCTTTCATCAGTATTTTGTCAAAAATGTCAAAATACGTATTCGTCCTAAATATCTACGGAGCAGATTTTTCTGCTCCGTGTAAATTCTAGTGTTTTTGACAAAATATACGTTATACATCACCACATGTACAGAAACCTAAGATATTTATACAATTATGACATGTGATAGAAACAAATCTTGGTACAAGATTGATATTGACGGTGACTTTATAACAAAGTATGGAGATCTTTTTATACCACAAAGGATAATAAACAAAAACTTTAGACGAAAATTGAAAAAGATAAGATTACGCGAAGGAATATGTAACGAAGAAAACTATATAAAAAGCGAGAGCGCTATATTTGTTTATTGGGACATAACTTGCGTTTTAATTCTTTTACTTTATATATACTATCAATTCTTTTACGTAGTTCCCACGAGCATAATCTTATTTAGCCTATCAGACTTTTTGCGCGAATGATATAAGAGAGATTATTTTAGTGGCACAAAAAAATTATTAATTCAATACTTTGAATTAATATTCAAGCTACCTAACTGAGTATAGTTTAAAGCGGACAGATGGAGTCTAACAGTTGGATTAAATATATGCAAGCGGATGTCTTTTATCATGAAAGGTTAATACAAGAATTTATAACAATGTTGATAGATAGTATGTCAACAGTGTTAGATGTTGGAGTTAGTATAATTCGGATCATTTACTTTGGTGCAGTTATTTGTATTGGATTACGATTTGTTCTACTTAAATTATAGTCTATTTATTTTGCATAAAATTATATGTACTATTTCGAATACCAAGTTTTCATTTTCTATCCATACAAATATGATACACTGATCAGATTGTTCGTTTAGAGTCAGATTTAGATTTATTAGTGATGTTTGTTACAGTGATTACTGCATGAATTTTAAAAAGACTCGAGAGCAACCAGTCAGATTTGAAAATACTTTTGCATTTAATACCTTTTCCTTGTGGAAAGTTATGGATTCAAACTTCTTTCTTTAGGAGCAGAGCGGTTGAAGCCGCAGGATCCACCTAGTTAAATATAGTTATTTTTCCTTTTCCTAAGAGACTACATGCATACTATTATAAAACTCATACATATACATATTTAAAAAAGTCTTCTTTGCTATATGAAAATGAATATTGCCAGAACACAATTACCAACTGCAAGAAAACTTTTAAAGACTTGCTTTTTAGCTAAGGACGTCGCCTCGACTATTATAGGCACGAGAGGAGATAAGGCTTCGGGGCATGACGGCCTCAGTATCAAGCATTTGAGGCACGGGAGTACACCTACCGCGTATGTTAGCTTTGATTTTAACACGCTTTTATTAGCTTGGTATGTATGAATCTATGTAACGGAATCATTGAACGTGATTTTCACCCCTTTCAAACCGACGGATTGATTTGAAACTTTGCACACTTATAGAGGACCGATGACAATACAAAAGTTAAGAAAAAAACAAAAATAATACTTTAATACAATAAAAATTAATAAGCTTAAAAGCAAAAACACGCTTTATTAAAAAAAATAAAGAAAAGTAGAAAATAAAAATAAAAGGGTTTATGAAAATATCTTAGAAAGCACTCCAGCTTTTAATAAAGCGTGATGTTTTTTTTAAATCTATCTTGTGTATCGGTCATTCACACGGGATCACTGATGAAAACCATAGTTGTGCCCATTGTTAAAAATAAGACACAAGTACCAGATAGGTCAAATTATCGGCCTATCTCGCTTACCACAACAACTGCAAAAATACTCGACAGTTTGCTTAATAGGATTCACAGTGGACATTTACATTTACATGACGCACAATATAGTTTCAGAGCGAGACTATCCACTGAAAGTTTTCACAATTTTATGCCTTATGCATACTATAACGTATTTACACGGAAAGAAAGACGCCGATATACGCATGTTTCCTCGAAGTGTGAAAGGCTTTTGACTCAGCTACCTATAATATACTGTGGCGAAAGCTACATGCGACTGGCATGCCAGCGGAATACATCAACATTGTAAATTGTTGGTATAGTAACCAGAATAATCAGATGGGCTGATACATTGTCAGAGGAATATAGGCGGGAATGTGGAGTAAGACAGGGTGGCCTAACATCTCCTGGCCTCTTTAGCCTATATATTAATGAATTGATCGAGGGCCTCAATAGAACGCATATCGAATGCTACATTGACGGTACCTGTGTCAACAACATAAGCTAGGTTCTGCTGCCCTCCTCGGTAAATGCCCTGAGATCATTGATACAAATTTGTGAACAGTAGGTACGCTTCAGATCATGGTCTGAGGTACAACTCAAGCAAAAATGAGGTATTGATTTTTAAGGCGGGACATCAGAAATCCATTACTGTACCTCCAATCATGGTAGAAGGGAATGTCCTGAATACTGTACAAACCTTTAAATATCTGGGCCATGTAATATCGGAAGAGCTAAAGGATGACCAAGATACAAAGAGAGACCGCAAGGCGTTAGCGGTGAGGAGTAATATGCTGGCCCTCAGGTTTGCTCGATGTACTAATGAAGTAAATTTAACTCTTTGATATATATATTGCCAATCTTTTTACTCGAGCGGCCTGTGGGTTTGGTATACGCAACGAGCCTACAACATCCTGCGTATACAATTCAATAACGTTTTCAAAATATTGTTGGGGCTACCGCGTCATGGCAGTGTGTCCTAGATGTTTGCAGTTGCGTGCGTTGACGTCTTTTATGCTATAATGCGGAAAAAAACGATTGCGTGCTAGCACCAATAGCATTCTGGCAATTATTGCCACCCGTAATTATTGTCCCATACAGGCACACTGGGTGGGTATAATTACGGGAAAACTAATGTTTTCTTTTTACTAACATAGTTTGTAAGAAAATTGTTATTAACTCATATGATGAAATGTATGAAATGTATGAAATGTTTTATTATATTATATTATATATTATCTTAAAAGAAGTGTCTGACTTTCTGATCTCGCTGCTTATAGGTCGGTTGATAGTGTCGTATAAATCGTACGAGAAACAGCCTCCAGGTTGAACAGGGAAATCGAAACCGAAACAATCTTGTGTAGTTTTTAGAATGTTTGCCAATCAACAGAAAAAGCGAAAATAAGTACACTGTAAATAAGTATATGATATACACATATTATTAACAAATAATTTAGGGCCCGTCTTCTGTTGTGTATTTGTCTAAGAGCAATATTTTTCTATTTAAGAAGCGCCATATAGTTGTTGTTAAACTGTAACAAAAATTTGCCGCTTTAGTTGTTGAGTTTTGTGGCATTAGTATTAGAAGATTCTTAGATCTTTCCAAGACTTAAGTTTATTTAAAAGAGCATTGTTATTCCACATTTTTACTAACACGTGATCAATTAGGGATACAGATGTGGTAATAAGCTCTATCACTCTACTTTAAGTTACACTGAGGTCATACAAGTCACTACAAGTTCTGCGATAGTGATAATTGTTTCTAATATTTTGTCTTAAGATACACAAGAGAGTTTTGTATCCCGTTAAACATTTAGTATAATAAGACATAATTAAATCTATAACAGACATAATGGTGTTCACTGTGTTGGTATTGTGCAACTTTTAGGCCTCGGTCTCGAAGTCAGCGATTGAGAGCGGGGATAACGGCAGCGCAGGGCACGACACGTCAACTCACACCCGGTCTCGAAGCCAGCGACTTGATCGCACGGCGCTAGAGCGGCGTAGTGCTGTGTTATGAGAAATCAGTACCTTTGCTCGCGAACGAAATGTCTAAACAGCGACAACAACATCTTTTGGATACAAACATCGGTCATTAAATAGCAACAAATAAAATGACGACGCGTGGGAACTAACTGGTGTGCATCGCTCGTACGCCGCTCCCGACCACTCGCCGCATCGCTGCCTTCGAGACCAGTTGCATTTAAATCTATGCATTGAAACGTGCCGCTCCCCGCGCGGCCGCTGCCGCCGCATCGCGCCCGCTGACTTCGTGTCAAAATCAAAATTAAAATATGTTTATTCATGTAGGTAACAAAGTAACACTTACGAACGTCAAAGTTACACTTATTAAT
This sequence comes from Catocala nupta, assembly GCA_963675205.1. Classification (NCBI taxonomy): domain Eukaryota; kingdom Metazoa; phylum Arthropoda; class Insecta; order Lepidoptera; family Erebidae; genus Catocala; species Catocala nupta. The sequence goes on from OY776078.1 coordinate 39,610,653, forward strand.
GTGAATTTACATTTACATTTACCTGTTGCCATGCAAAGCAAGGGCTAATGAGAAGAACTGGCAAGAATCTCACGGCCACTCTTTTCGCCAAGTTTAAATGTTTCTGCTAGCAACAGGTTTGTAAGCCGATTTTGTTCGAACGATCTCGGAGGCGTTTAAACCACTTTTCTTCGGCGGTTTTAGCGGCAAGGGGCAATTTTGGGATCGTTAATGATGCGGGTAACGCGATGATGCTCCTGAAACTGGGTCAGACACACCCCTTCGTATTTTGGGCGTACAAATTTGTCCAATCCTGATATTTTCAGCGCAAGTTTGTGGGCGTGACAAAGGAAAATGATTTCAGGACTAAAAAATTCAGTATTGTCACTGAATAATGTCACTGTGCTAGATTTCGTACTGGCATATAATCGAGAACATTAGAGCCCCGCGCTCTCTAGAAAACACCATTTTCAATTCTAGTTAGTAATCGTTACGCCAACTACTAGAACATGTTTATACTTAGGTTAGTACGTCAAAGAGTAGATCGATATACCACGATACTGCCTTATCACCTAACCAACTCAATTATTTTCAAAGCGTTAAATGCTCAATTCTCCACAAAAATTACAATTACGGCAACACAAATGCGATATTTTCACTTTCGGAGAATATAAGGAGCAGCGATAGCTCAGTGGGGAGACCAACAGACTGCAATGCAGAGAGTCTCGGGTTCAAACCCACGTCGCGCACCTCTAACTTTCGGAAGTTATATGACTTTTCGAAATTATGTGCCTATTGATTGACAATTATCGCCTGCTCCGTGCCTCGGAGAGCACGTTAAGCCGTCGGTCCCGGCTGCCATGAACATATAGGGCAGTAGTTATTGTGGAAGTCGACACAAAAGATCCCACTGGGTCGAAGTGTCGCCGGTATGTACTGACTGGCTCCCACACAAGATAAGATACGGAGAATATTAAACTATATCTTCATTGCTACAATTTACATTGCAAATAATATTGGCGAAATATCATGCATTTGGGATTGAAGATATATTTTAGTTGCATGACGTTGGTTCTTCCAAGAAAGCATCTAGTTGTGGTAATAGAGACAACCGCGCACTTGGCTTGAAACTGCTCGCCGCAAATAGTGTAGATTAGGAACCTAAGGCCCGAGTCATGTTAATGCGCCTTCGGAGATCAATTGATTTCTGCAATATTTTCTCAACCATTTGAACTTGAATAAATAACGTATCTTATTATAACTTTTGTTTTAAAACATTGATTTAATACAAACTACGTACTGGAAGACCTTTTGAAGGCGTTGCAGTAAGCGCGTAACACGAACTAAGCGTGTTGAAGAGAAATAATCTAGATGACCTTTCTGTTAATGCTTTCAGACTATATTTGTTTCGCTAAATAGCAATGATATATAATTTATCAACGACTCACTAAACGGCTCACTAAAGTCACAAAACATGCACAATCTGAGAGAAATATATATTTATATATAATATGCCTTCTATAATAAAGACAGATTCAATAATTTAATATGTAAATAATTGAAATTAAACTACTATATACGGATTTTATCGCGTTGTTTATTTATCACTGTATTACAAAATTTTGAAAATATTACTCTACTACTACTATTGATTTTATTTGACTAATTTATAAGCTAATATATATAGTAGTTTAATTTCAATGAATAACATTCGCGTAAACAGAAGACAATATTATGTAAATAATTAACATAATATGTACAAACAAAAAAATAAAGACAAAAGCAACAAAATCAAAAAGCATCATAATATTCCGTCGCATCGCCTTAAATTGTCATTATGCTCGGCAGACTGGCAGCATTGCATTATATTAAACTAATTAATATAAAACAACTTGAAAGAAATAAAAAATTTAAGACAGAAGCTTAGGTACTTAAATATCGTCGGTCATGTGGTCTTGGCGACCGCCTTCGTCGGCATTACCTTCCACTCATCGTTTATTTTCTTGGCAAGAGAATATTGCTTAGATTGAAGTATCATATTATCATCATGATATCATGGTATCATTCTAAAGGTGTAAAGATATGCAGCAAAAAGAAACGTCAGCTACTGTGGCGTTATAGATTAAATCCAAATATTACAAACAAGAATAAATTTAAAAACTATACAAAATTACTAAAAATAATTATACAGCTAACTAAACGCGCTCAGAACATTTACTTTATTAAAACTTCAAGTAACACATCAAAAACCACATGGAAAATAATAAATAAATCTAGACCTAATTTTCCCAAAGAACCCATTAATAATATAAACGTAGATAATAAAATAATTAATAATGCAATAGACATAGCTAATTCGTTTAATAATTTTTTTGTAGACAAAATTGAATCCTCTAATGTCACAGAGAAAAATGTAGCCTCACTTATTTTAAATCGTAAAGATTCAATATTTGTTGCACCCAGTATACCAACGGACATTCAAAAAATTATTAAATGTTTAAAAGCCACGTGTAGTACAGGCTACGACGGGATTTCTACAAAAGTCGTAAAATATGTCTCAGAAGGTATATGTTCTCATTTGAGTTACATTATCAATTTGTGTATATATTCGGGTGTATATCCTGATGCTTTAAAAGTATCAATTATAAAACCAATATTTAAAAAAAAAACAACAAAGATCTCATGGCAAACTATAGACCAATTTCATTAATCCCTATAATGTAAAAAAATTTCGAAAAATACATATACAAGGAACTATACACATACATTGAGAAAAAAAAAACGCAACGAACAAAAGGGTTTTAGAGATAACATGTCAATTAACTCGGCAATCTTTGCCTTTTTACATAAGGTAATGTTAAATATGGATAGATCGATACCGGTATCTGCTATTTTCTGCGACATGACGCAGGCTTTCGATTACGTTAAGCATAGCATTTTACTTCGAAAACTAGAATCTTACGGAATAAGGGGAAATATTCTAAGTCTCATTCAGTCGTACCTAAGTAATAGAGAGCAATATACAGAAATTACAAAAATAAATGTTATGAGAAAGAGAGAGCAAATTTACCTATCAGAAGCACGCTCACCTGTATATGGTGTTCCTCAAGGTAGCGTGCTTGGACCGCTATTATTTATCCTGTATATTAATGACTTGCCCAGAACTATTACTCACCCTATGACTCTCTTCGCAGACGATAGCACAGTGACAATTTCTTGTAATAATAAAAACTTGTATGAATTTGACATTAATCAAACTTTGACATCAATAATATCATGGCTAAACCGGAACAATCTCAAAATAAACTTAAATAAGACGACTATAATGCACTTTAGCCAGCGAGCGAAGGCGCCAGACATTCAAGTTTTATATAATGACACAGTTATTAATGAAGTTGAATCCACAAAATTTCTTGGTGTTATGATAGATTCAAAATTAAATTGGAAATCGCATATTGAATACCTGAGTAAAAGGCTAAGTACATCTGCATATGCATTATACAAAATTGCCCCAGAACTAAACCCAGATTCTTTATTAAATGCATATCATGGATTAGTAGCATCGGTGCGCTATGGTATTATATTTTGGGGTAACTCGACTGACAAAGATACAGCTTTTAAGGCTCAAAGAGATGTATACGGGCTATGTTTAATTTGAAATCGACGGATAGCTGTGAGCCATACTTTAAACAATATAGAATATTAACCATACCGTCACTTTATATTCTAGAAATCGCTACGTTTGTTAAGGCAAATCCTGAATTATTCGAACGATTAGCTGACACTGTAATCCGTAACAGACGTGACAATAGCAAACTTCGCTTGCAAACTGCAAAAACAGCACTTATGAGGAAAAGCGTGTTCTGTATGGCTCCCATAATTTATAATAATATACCACAAACTTACAAAAGTATAAATATAAATTCATTCAAAAAAAAGATGCGAGATTTATTAACAGACAAATGTTATTATAATACATATAAGTGACTTCTTGACTGATAAGATCTGACATGAACATATTATGTATATATATATATTATAATTATATATTTTTTCTGGATGTTTGATTTTTAATGATTTTTGACATTTAAATAAATTGAATTTACATTATTATATTATTATGTTTCTCTTATTACAAGTACTTTCTAAGATATTATATTAGAAAATACCTGGCCCTTTGGGAGGCTTACACGGAGACATGGGTCCAACGTGAAGAGGCCCTTCGAGAGTTTTAATCAAAGGTGTGATGGAACACCTACAGCGGCACTAGCCGCAGCAGGCGTAGGACTATTGCTACGTATGGAATCTAATATATGGGCTATAGGTATGTGTGTTTGGTGGACCGGTATATTGCTAACTATGGATGAAAAACGGCGTCTGCCCTGAATACTCTAATAGCATCAATGCAATGGGCAGACGGTGACTCGTCAACTCACTAGATGGGCCCCCTGATAAGCCACTATAGGCATACAAGCCAGCAGCAGAGGGCAACACCGGTGCAAGTGGCTAGGAGTGTCGAGCGGTGCGGCGCCGGTTTAACAACGGAGACCCGGAGCGGGTTTCCCCGTAGTTATGCCCTTGAAAATGACACTTCCACCCCCAAGCATATAGCTCTAGCGGCCGCCCTCTGGCCGGCCGACCAAGGCAAGCCAGAGTTGAGAGTCCTACGGGCGCTCTTGAAGTTCCACCCCGGCCAACCAGTAACGGCAAGCCGGGAACGAGGCCCTAACCGACTCTCTGAGGCATTCAGGACCGCAGTGTCGCCACTCACATTCAGCCCGCCACAAGCTGCCCTGCAGTTTGTGCGCTTTAATTTAACCTAAAATATAGAAATTATTATTATTATTATTATATTGTATAAAATAGTGACATCTTGACAAAAAAAAATATTTTAACAATCAAATGTTATTGCAATAAGAGTGACTTGACTGAAAATTACGTGACATATTATGCCTTTTTGGATAAAATTTATAATCAATTAAGTAAAGCGAATTTCATTATTATTATAAAATATGCCATTATCTGAATATTAAAATTTAACCTGCTTTTTTTTTCTAGACATTATTAATAAATTTTTCATAAATACTTATTTATTATCAAATGCTATTGTAACTTGTTTATTTTTATTTGTACGCCTTGATAGGTAAAACATGTACGACCTGTAAATCTATTCCATCTTGCATGCTTAACGTTGTATGTAAACATATGTTTTTTGACAAATAAATTATCTTTATCTTTATCTTTATCATTTTGATAGAAACGTATAAACCGACAAGAAGCATCCACGGAGTTTAGTAAGTTCGCTCATCGCGTGGGAAGTAAAGGAAAACATTCAATTCAGTTTCATATTGTGTAAGTGTGGAATAACAAGAGAACTTTCATTTTGTTCATAGTCAAGCCTTATATCAGGGATATAAGGCTTTGGATAAAGGGTGGGCAGAGGCATATTTCATCGACAATTCGCCACGTATGGTTTTAAGTCTCACGTAGTACGAGCCTATTGCTGTCTATCGGGTACAGCTTCAAACTCCGTACTGTCCGACACGGAAATCGAACTCAACATCTCATGTCTAGTCGTAGCCACGACCGGTAAGCTATTAATCAATCTGTTTCTATCAAAATGACATGATCGATATACTCGACGTCCTTTTAAAATGGTCGACGAATAAAAACCAAATTTAGATTCCCAATATTATTTTGTATTCTCAACATACTAACATCCTTAAGTAGCATTCAATTAACATGTTTAAAAGCAACGCGTACGACCCTTTTACACTTGAGATGAGCACAATTTCATTCGTTTAATATTCGAGTATAAAATACCACAATAAAATGCTGCGCCCTTCTCTACAAAAGTAAACGATATTCAAATACCATTTAAATTCAGTTACGCACACCATTACCCTCTAACGTGGGCGCGCTTCGAAACCATTTGTTTATATTCAATAGGGGTTATATCTAATGGTGTCATTTCGGCACAGTCGCTCTGTCACTTGGATTTACGTTACAGCTATTTTCCCCCAGCCGCGATTGTACATTTTACGATGTAAGTACGTCCCTCGGTGCCTGGTTCCGCCATACAGTGCCACCGGCTGTAGTATATACCGGGTGACGTGTCCTGAATAATTTATAATCACTATGTTGTGGGTGACGCCCTCCTATCTCACTCGTAGTAGTATTTTAACCAGGTGTGTCCCCAGTATACCTACATCACTATGTCACTGCTGTGAACAGAAGGTCGACTTTATATGTGTCCCTCGTTGCTGTATAAAACTCAAAGATATTCAGAAAAGTAAAAGTATTAGTTAAGTAGGTTATATATCCAATTTTAGTGCAAAGTAGATGCTAGTTTTCGTCTAAAGATGCTCAGATTGTTATATTTCTAAATATTTTGCCCGTGGCTTCGTTCACGTTAATATAAAACTTGTATGCCTCGGGCACAGACCTTTTTTCTAAATTAAAGATATTCTTTACTGTTAACAACGTGGACGCGATATTGCATGATGATCGGTCTAGAAGTTTAAGCGTGAAAGCGTAATAAACAGACAAACTCACATTCGCATTTAAAATATTACTAGACGTTGTCCGCGGTTTCACTAGCGTTAATGTGGATTAGGTTAGTAACAGTTCTTTTTTCTAGTTGAAAGGTATCTTACGTTCTTTTCTGTTCCCCCGACAATGTGTATGCGAAATTTCATGATGATCGGTCGAGTAGTTAAAGCGAAAAACAAATAAACAAATGAACTCACACATGCATTTATAATATTAGTAAGGCTAGTTATGATTATAATCAAAACGTATCACTGGCAAACTGAACAAATATGCCACTTATATTGTTTTGACGTATTATGACGGAGCTGTCTACGCTCAGCGCCGTCCGTGACTCTGCAGAAATATTATTATTACTTTTGTCTCCAATAACAGCGCGATGCGCAAAATTTAGTATAATGAAGTTTATATTCTCCAGATGCTAAAATTTACATAGATATTAATAACAATACCATAACAAATATAACACATAGTTAGGAACTTAGTTTAGAAAATAACTGTAATATATATTTATATATAAACCTCCTTTTTAAATAAGCTTCCATAGAAGTGGGATGTGTAATTTATGTAGTTAATTAAGAAAGCAAAGACAATAATAACAGTGTAAATAACTTTTCTCAATACGGCACAAAACTCGAAAAAAATAAAAAGTCTAAAACTAAAAAACGCGTTTGTAAATGAATCTAATAAAGCTACGAGATTCGTTTAAGCTCTGAAAGACACAGCATGAAAGACGCCATCAATGCTCTTATCATTGCTTTTACGTATATTGCTAAGTTTCAGAGATATATATTTTTCTAAATATCCAGCTGTAAATATAACGATTTACAAAAAAGAATCTCAAAACCTATTCATGTTGTCTAAATGGGGATACGAAATCTTGCATTTAAATTATTATATCTAGCAGTCTTTTTAATAAAAAGGCGGCGTCCGAAAAATAGGGTTCTTAAAACACTGTGCGTCGACATTTTAGTCTATACAAACGTTACTCCGAAGTTATATCCATTCACACCCTGGTATATACCTCAGTATAACATTAAAAATAACAATAAAATATCACGACTTATTGGTTTACACGAATTTGTGTATTTTATTACTAAAAAGAGAGACTCGTTAGCTTGGTGTGTCCTTGTCATACATATAAGTTGCCATGGTTTTGTTAGTAGGGAAAATACGTACTACTTACTACCAGCATAGACCGTCCTGTAAATTCGTTCCTGTCAAATTAGGATGAAGTCTTAATTTTATTAAGCTTTATTTATTCTCAGAATCAAATAAAAGTATAAATAGTAAAAATAAATGTATTTTGGTAATTTATAACGTAAATATAATGTAAGACGTATAAAAATTTAAGAGCAGTCCATGCCAGCTATACTATCCTACTAACAAAACCATGAGAACCTATTTGTGTGACAGAGATGCACCAAGCAAATGTGAGATTCTTTCGTCAAGTCTTTTCATATATCTATGATTTTAGATATTATGATATATGCAATTAAGTTGAATTTTATTTGTCTTAATTATAATAGTAAATTATCAGTGAACTTTCTTTTTAAGTTTGGCATATTCAAAGAATAGTTACACCGGGATTATTTGTACCTGCTTATTGTTGATTTATGCCAAGTATATAACTATACTTAGTAAAAGGGTAAAATAAATGTAGAATACAATAAAATAACTATGTTAATATCAACGTGTGACAGTCGCGGAAACAAATCAATAATATAAAACACCATTTAAAATACCTGTTTAAAGCAGCAAGCTATATGGTAGTTACTTATACTAAAATTGATTATATACATAAGCTTACACAATATAAATATAAAACATGATTACTTGCAGTGAATGTTAGTCCATAATAAAATAATTCATTAAAATTATTGCAGTAATACGTCTATAATTACCCTCTTGAAGTACTAATACCAAAACCATTTTTTTTTTTATTTTTATATTTTTATCGCTATACTAAAAATATCCAGGAAGTAATCTCGCAAACAGCTAATCCGATCCTAGAACAAATTTCGCAAATTGAATGATACTCACCATACCGTAAGTAATACCGGCAAAATGTTTTATAATATTCCATGCGAACAAAGCCTTGTGCGAGGGCTAACACTCAATAAAATCGTTTTAATTAAGCAAACTAACTTATTAACAAGTATACATACGCTGTCCGTTTCATTTCAATTCTGATTCTAATTCAAATATCAGAGTAAATTAATTCATTTTAATTATATCGTACACTGCATTATGATATACTAAACGTGAAAAAACGCGGGGGTCGGCCGTTGGAAGTACAAAGACCCTTTAATAGTTCGGGGTAACAGTTAGGGTTGTCAAAATTAGGCCAAGTATTAAATCCCGTACGGCGATGGTATCCATTTTGTGTATTTATCTAGTGTTATGGACATACCAAGTTCTTTGTTAGCGCTTACATGCTAGCAGAGTCAAGCAAGGCTTTAAAATATCACACACATACATACATATCACATGTTTTAAGTACATCGCCAGTACGACAATAGCAAAAAGATCTACAATGGCTGGCGGGATTGAAGTGAACTTTCTAAATCCTTTGTTTATGCGAATCGATATTATAAATGCGAATGTAAATGTCTATTTGATCTGTTTTCATAGGTTTATTATTCGTTTGGTATAATTAACTTTCCAGAATTTAGAAATCCAAGCGTGCGGTAAGTTTACTAAAAATATGATAAAAATCTCTGAAAACTGGTAGTAGAAGTGATTGTCAAAAATAATTTAATGTGTGCGCGATGCACTTTGTTGCTTTGTCCCTATTAATTGTGCGTGCGAGGGAGACAATGAGACAACCCTACGATGCTCCCACTATATCGCATACCAAAACCTAAAATACCAATTACTGCGTCAAATTGCGATCATGTCATATTCACAAAATTAATTGAATGTTATTAGATATTGCGTTTTATGAAGGTAGACGGGTCTTACGGAATTAGTCACATTTTTAATAACTTATTTAACACGTTCATGGACACAAAACCACTCTCAATAATATGTGATATGGCACAGAAACTTTCCATACAAAGTGACATCACGTCTGAGGACGCATTGCCACATTACACGGTTTTAAAAGTATGTGTTGCGGCAGTAACGGTCTGAGACGTAACCGCCTGTACGCGGACATTCATACCAAGTGAATTCTAAGCCGTGTGTTACGGCAGGAGTGTTTGCTGTGGCTCTAGCGGTCTTTATTTTAGCCTAAAACGGCACAGAGTCATATCCTTCCTACAAATGCTATGGAAAATAGTCGGCCGTGGACCGAGTTTTACTTTTAGTGTATTTTAAATCGCCGCCTACAGCCGTAGTGCCATATTATGAGGATCATAATTCACGTCTCTCGACGTACTGTCCGGGAATGTGTTAAGCTGCTAAAATTAATTCATTTGACGGAACGGAAGAATTAAAATATCTTTAAATGTGACTCTTTAGAATTTTTTTTCTGGACTGGTCTTCTTTTTATTTTTACTATTAATATACCAAGAAAATGATGAGCGTGAATGAAAGAAAATATAATACGACAAAATCGTAGCAATTACGTGAGTCTATATATGTATGTTATAGAACGAATAAGATCCGATTATAACGTAATGTACAGCCTTATTACAATTCCTGATTACTTTTGAATCTCACATTAGGATCCCTGATTTTATAACCAGGTCGAAGAAATTGCTAGTGCTGATTTTCTGTCAAGATGTGTCGCCGTGTACTATATCCATTGCCAGATTTTGTGCAGCTTATGTGAATTTATTACAACATATACTCGATAACACTTGCTTGACCTGACCACCGAATGCATTGCACGCACCGAATATTACAATCACAATAAACGACAACATTCGAAAAAAAGGTCGTTGAATCTCTGTTGAGGTGGAAAACAAACTAAAACTACACATATAAAACAAAAGCTATCTGTTATGTTACACATATACGTATGGTTCTTAACAGATATAAATTTACAGCTTTTTTAATTTTGTATCTTCTTTTCCTGCTGTCGAGCGGTATCAGAAAATATATTCAAGGGACTCATAAAATCATGTGTTTTATCATTATTAAAATGTTCGCTTCAAACGATATTAACAACCAACTTATGTTTAATACCGGTAGCTCCTTTAACGCCCTTGTTCAAAACCTGAAATAGCTTTTAAAATGTATGCAATTATCCAGTTACAAATATAAAGCCGCACTTGACATACATATTATGTTGCCGCATTAAGCTTACAAATTACACCCACGTACACTATGTACGCTATGCATATTTAAGTCCCACATAATAGGAGACGAAACCATTATTGTTTGCCAGGACAATATCCGCACTCCTTGCCGCTACTTACTAACAGAAAATTCAATATTACTTTGCCCAAATCAAATCTTAAGGTGAAAATCTTCGAAGATTCCTTATTATGCATAAATAGTTAAAGTTTTGTCTAAACTAATCAAGCAACTAATTATATTAATTATAAATAGAAATTGACCTTAGTCTGTAGCACGAAAAGCGCAAACGTCGTTCAAAGAGACATTTATAACAATATACCGGCTGTGCAAAAATCTAATGCTATTTCATAAACGAAGCATTCACATATTAATTTTTCTTTTAACTCAATTAACTTAAACATGTAGAAAATGGACACAACACGTTTGTAAAAAAATATTGACCACCAATATACAACGCCCACGCAACATGATACTTTTATTATGATACTTATATTAATGATTACTAAAAAAGCTACACATATCGATATGTGTAAAAAAAACCCACGCTAAATAAATTATAAAAGGCTTCAATACAAAAATGCGATTCATAAAATTAAAGGTTTCTATTTATAATTATGTAACTGAAATATTACATGATTTCGTGCAGCTGGTTGCAATTGACCAATAAAATGTTACCCGCCCACCCCGCACTCACCACGCAACTCCCTTTAACTACACGTTTGGTAAAGTTCTAACTAGTGTGAGGTCATACTCGGCAAAGCAATGGCCCGTGCGAAATTTCACTCGCCTCATTCGGTATCTAAGCTTGCACGGTAGCGCGAGGCTGGTGAAATACAGTCCCAGCATCCACTGTCGGCCGCGAAAATTTTCGTAGTTTATTTTTCTGTTAATACTTTTTATTCTTCCTGAATATTTACAGAATTATTTATTTTCCCTGTTAATAACTTTCTTAAAGATATTTCAGTTTGTGTTACGGATAAAATATTTTTACTTCTATGTCTAATAATTACTTTAAATTATTTCTTGTTTAGTGTAAAGTGTTTCTGTATTACTGTTCGTGTATAAGGTAAATGGTAATTTTCACTTTACAATATAAACTCAATATAAAATTTCAGATTCAATCTAGATTCAATATAACAATAAATCAAATCATTATAATACATTTAAATATAAAAATAAAGAATATATTTCCTTAAGAAGATTACTATTTTCAAACAAAAATAAATTTTATATACATAAATCGCAAAGTTTACGGTGACTTTTATTAAGACTTAAAAAGTTTCATAAATACATTTTTACAGCATTCTTTTTATCTCAATTTTGAGGTCGTATAAGTTTGAACCATATCAGGTAAATTAACATTCTTTATAAATAAGAGTCTTGCTTGTGATTTAAATATTCGTAAAACCGTCACCGATAAGTTTTCTTTTCTACAAGAAATAAATAATTCTTTATATAACTCAACTTCTGTTGTTAGTTATAATTAGAAACGAACTATCTTTTTAATTATAACTAACATACCATTACACTTGTATTAAAGAAGGGGCTGACTGAATTGAACCATTTAAATATTTGTCTTGGTATTAGTTTTCCGATTAAGTTTAAGTCTCATAGTCACATTAAAGGTTGAATTAATAATGGGTGTGTTCATAACACATCATTATGTTTTATAAGTAAATAATATATTATTGTGATGCGTATTAAAAAGGCATATTGCGAATTGCTTCCGAAGTTCGGCAAAGAACAGAAAAGATTTTCTTAAGTAGTTGTTATAGGAAAAGTGTATTGGAAATTAAGTAATTTGTAAAATTATTCTTATTGCTTTCGGATTCATTTTGAATATAGTAGACGGGGTGGTTGGTAAGTACGCTGTTCATGAGGTTCCGAATTCGATTTCTGAAATCTGCGTTATTACTATATGACTATATTACTATTATGATTTTTTTAATACTTAGTTCTGAGTCTGAAAATGTCTCAGTCAGACGGCAATAAGCTCAGCTCCTATTCAGGATATCTCGGGCGACCCCTCCAAAAATATACAAATGTTTCTAAATTTGTTCAGAAATAATTAAAATGATTAGGATGTAATTGTTTTTTAATATTTATTTTTCTATTTAATATAACCGAACACCTTAGTAAGCAATAAGCAAGTCACGCGTTAACCTAATTACATCAAACGCATAAGTTGCCACATAAGTTTCTAAAGAGTGATTCAGGTGCTATCGTATTGTTTTTTAAAGCTCTTGTATTGTTATAAAGTATTTTTCTAAATATTAATACGTACTGCTTTGCATTGTTGCATTAAAACTTTAATTTTTCTACTGGTATCTGTGGTAAACGTCATATTATAACTGCTCTTCATTGGAACACACTCTAACTTAAGGTTTTTAGTTTTACTAAAAGGTATTGGTAGCTCTTCTTCTTGCTTAAAATTTTGTGATTCCTATACAAAATACAATTCATCGTATTGGTCATATTAAGCAATATACAATTTGTGTTCAAAGTCGATTGCATGGAAGTCATAGTAGTTAAAGTGGTAACGAGGGTACCACTTCAACGACTATGACCTCCAAATAAAATTTAAATTATATACGTAAAATATCATCGAATTCGGCTTTGCATACATAATTTTGAACAGTTATGATCACAATAAGATGTTGGCCAAAACGAGAATTGAACACGAGACTTTACGCACAGCAGTCACATACACTACCATTGCGCCAACGAACTACTCGGCGAATAAAATAATATTGATGAAATAGTTAGTATAAAAAAATACTTCGATACAGATTTTCACACAAAACAGCAAGTTTATAGACAAACACACATTATAACTAAGAACCATATTTTTACAAAAAATCAATCAACGCAGTCACCCCTTTCGACTAAATACGTTACTAAACCGTTCTATTATTATATCCGTAACACAATCTACTACGTTCGGTATCCCGAGTCCCTAAATTGGGTAGCGATACGCGAATTTAGTTTCAACATTCCGTATTTAGTTTTGACAGAGTCGTATTTTTCAAATTTAGAAGTTTAGTATAGTAGTGGTATTGGTAGTGGACTAAGATAAAAAGACAGACTTAGTGAAAAGTTAAAAGCTTAAGTATGGCGGAGGATGATATCCACGATGTTGGTTCGTCAACAAGCGACGACGACTCCAGTAATAGCTCTTCTTCTATAATTTATTCTACTATATCGAATTCTTCTACTTATAACACTTTTCTCGCATCAATGAACATATACCTTAACGGGATGCTGGCGATCCAGATGGCTATGAGGTCTGCAGAAGAGGCTTTGCGACTGAACGCTATACCTTTTTCTTCTCCAGATTGGCATCCGTGGTTTTTATTGTGGTGGCACTTTGCCTGGCTTTATAACAATTTGTATAATGGAAGTGCGAGGCCTGCTACTATGTGGATACCCGACGGTGCAATGACTCCTCCGGGGCCTGACCCTTGTTTGGAACCCACTGATGCAGTGGCTTCTACGAGGCCTGGATCTTCATCGGAATTCGATGATGCAGTGACTTCTACTTACTCAAGTTACGCAGGTCCGTCGTCTGCGGGCTCTTATGATGCAGAACCTTCATCTTCGAGTTCTGAAGGCACGTCGATGAGCGGATCCGAAAATTCTTCGTCGCAGGCAATTCAAGGTAAGTGCTAGCTCTAGCATTTATTGCCGCAGCACATACGTCAAGTAAAAGCAATTTAAAATCCCGATTCATTATTTATTCGCCAGCAAAATAATGTATTACGCAAACGTATTTTTGACGGCCTCGATGGCGTGGTGGTCAGTGTAACCGACTGCCACGCCTGAGGTCGCGGGTTCGATTCCCGCACAAGTCAAACATTTGTGTGCATGAACATGGATGTTTGGCATGGTCTGAGTGTTTCTATGTATAATATGTATGTATTTACAAAAAAAAAGTATTTATGTATGTTTATCCATTGTCTAGTACCCATAGTACAAGCTCTGCTTAGTTTGGGCTAGATGGTGATGTGTGTATGTAGTAGAATATTATTATTATTATTATTATTATAGCAAAATTTGATTGAAAGGTCCTATTGACAACAGAACAATATAATGTGTATTATACTGACATACGTTACTGTAGGAATTCAACTATTTAATCAGAAGCGCTGAGTATATTTCTTATTATTTCGTTAGAGCAGTTGTTCGCTATCGATTATTTTAATATTTTCACGAACTAACTTCGATACCTAAAATATACTTTAACTGCAGTATTTTAAATATTAGCTTGGCGTTAAATATTAATGTAATAAATGATGCAATTAAATGAAATGAGTTGTGTTTTTACTGCACAGCTCGTAATTACTTTGTTTCTACAGCACAGTTAACGCAGTGATTCAAGTAGTCAGTGATTGGTCAGTAGTTGTGGATTCGACTCCTGCGCTAGTAATAAAAGTTCTTTAAGTCCGTTGTTACTTAGCCCGCTACACAAGTATGTACCTATAAGTAAATATTAATATTTTGACTAGTAGAACAATTCCAACAATATAATCAGTAAGTGTATAGAAATTTGGTACACAAAATAAAACAATTCTTAATAAAATATGTCTTGCTCAATACTCTTTTACCATTTAAAGGTCTTTAAGGAAAATTTCACTCCACAGTTATCAAAAAAAATATTTATTCACATATTTGTTTAGAACAACACGGCATATTTCTATTTACCAGGGCGCGATTTAGAATAGATTTAAATGTGTGTGACTTATGAAATCACCATACTTTTACCTTCATGTAATTGAATTAATTTAATTTGATATACATTTTAAATATTTTAATATTCCTAGAAACGTGTATATCAGCTTTAGAATATTTATATATATTAAAAGAAAGTATCGATTACCGGAGATATTTTTCTTAGCAGTTTCATATATGTGCTAGATAGGATTAAAATTTGGCGATTTTGGATATGTATATGTGGCCAGCGGCTACAATTACGATCTGTCTATTGTTAAAGAGTGAACGCAGCCAATGGTTAATGTAGAAAGGATCACTTTGATGATGACAAAAATGAAAACGAACGCAATGATCTCGTATTGACGGCGCGGCGCCGGCGTCTCTTTATAAATTGGGGATATCCCCTCATACTCACTGCAATACATTCATTATAAAATTGCGATGAACGTTAAAATAATTCGTAACGTCAAGAATACAATAGAAATTTGATATATTACGACTAATAAAACATCTGACAGAGTTTACAAAAATGAAATTATATTTATCAAACGGCATTTTTGCCGTTTCAGTCTGCGCTTGCATGTCTTACACAACACACGCATAAGAGACAGCCGAACGTAGCCAATTTGAAACACTTTTAAACATATTAAAGATTAAAGAGGTTTTCAATACTTTGTGTTATTAGGTGCTCTATTATTATCTTATTATGAGATGATCTTGGCGACGTGACGTTACCGAAGCTTACGTATTACTATCAAAGACTGCACGGATGGCGTATTGGTTTAAGTGGTCGTTTAGCCATTGCCATTGCGCCGAGTGTTGTAGGTTTGATTCCCACACAAGACAAAAATTGTGCGCTCTACAAATATTTTTTTTAAGTCTGGGTGTCTTTGTGTCTATTATTTGAATGTGTGTTATGCCACCTGCAAAAAAAGAAATCTTTCTTTTGCGGATTTCTCCAAAACCAAAGAGTTATAAAATGGTTTTATAAAAGTTGGGTTTTATTCAATTAAAGGTAGTTTAACTCAATTGATAAAATATTTTGCATTTAATAAAGTTTGGGTTTTTTTTGTGTCATTATTTTTAAAGTAGCCTACAGTAGAAGACAAAAATAAAACTAAAGGCACATCTGAATTTTCAATGTTAATTTTAATCTACTGATATGACTTAGGCAGTACGGAAGCGGGTTTCAGTGGCACAGCATAGCATAGGTCTTCTACCGTAGGGATCTACACTGTGTTGCAGGGATGTTACAAACATATCATTAACGGAAACAAAGTATATAAATAATAATAAATAAACAACGTACCCTCTACATCATCCTTGCAGTACATTCGTGCAGTCAAACTTCACAAAAACATAATGATGAAATACACATTATCAATGAGTGATGCAAAATGAAGCGCGGTTTCGCGCACTCCTAGCAGGATTCCAGTGCATACACGCGAAATTAGTCGCGTGAAACTGATTGCGCCTGATGGATGCCATTTCGCTTCCCTTTATATGCACTTGCAAACGGCATTAAACCAATTAGTTATACGGTATTGATACGGCTACCGGCTTTGAAGCTCTGCCAGTCATTATCACATTAGTTTAAATTGGACCTTATAAAGTAGTTATTTATTTATTTTATTCAAAATTTACTCATTTTAGAAAACTTATAGCCAGTTCAACAATAAAATGAGAATCTGTGTTAAACAAAGACTAATTGAAAGATTTCACTAATAACAATTTTATCACAGGATTAGTATACGATAACACGACATTGCGACTAAGATAAATACAACAAAAAAAAAACAAACAAGCACAATAGCAACATAAGTAGATAGAATTAAAACAAAGTAAATAACATATTATAAGAGAGAAAACCAGGTAATCTTAATTAAAATATACGTTACAAGCTAATTAAGCTGGAGGTGATATAAATGTCTATGTAAAAAAGTTATTACACATCGCTTTTTTCAATTTCGTAACACTCATGTTAAAGGGATCGTTGTCAACTCCTTGGCACGCAGAATTGTACGTACGACAAACCCTGATCATAAATGAATTTTGCCTGTAGGTGCTTAGGATGGCAGGAGTGTGACGGAGGTTATGCCTACGAAGCAATGCAGATGGTACCGCGATGGCGCCGCACATACCAATTTTGTTCACCAACTCGATTACATCTATAGATCCATTAATGACGTTAAATAAAAGGGAAATATCCGCTATTTTCCTTCGCTCTTGTAGAGGTAGTATGTGTAATTTTCTACAACGACTAAAATAATTCGGCAAATATGTTCTAGAATGAAACTGAATGTACCTCAGAAACTTCTTTTGAATATTTTTTAAACGTATTCTGTAAACATCGTAGCTGGGGTTCCATATCTAAGAAGCATATGTGACGATAATTGCCTAAGCGCCCGTTGAGCCACATAAAAGGTTACACATATTCAAGGTGAATACGGACATAAGCACAATATAAGATATTTTTTAAAATCGTTTGCCATCCTTATAACAAATTCTAATGCTTTATTAACTATATTTGAAATGTGTGCATCAAATAATAGCTTTGAGTCGAAGACGTGCGAGTGCGGTATTTGACAGAATGTATTGACAGATTATTGGGTTTGGCTTACGAGTAAAAGAACAAACATAGCATTTGGACACATTTAAATCTAATTTGTTTTTTATGCAGTATGTTTGAAAGCGATCAGATCACTTTGTAAATAAATAGTGTCTTCATAAGATTTATTTTTCAGTATCTTCATGTCCTCTGCGTACAAAAATATTTTTGATGTATGAAAACACGATATGACGTCATTTATATATATATATATATATTTAAAAAAGAGGCCCTAATAGGGACCCCTGTGGAATTACTGAAGGAATACACAATGCTCTTGACACATAACCGTTTAAAACAACGACTTGACTCCAGTTCTCAACATATGATGAGAACCACCTAAACAAGTTACTATGTATACCTTTCTGTTTAAGTATAAAATGGTCTATTCAGTCGAAATACTTGCTGAAGTCGGTGTAAATAGCATCCACCTGGAACTGCTGTGACATGTGTTCGGATATATATCGCCAAAAAGCCCGAGGGCCTTTAGAGATGTTGCATTATATTTTTGCCATATAATTGTTAAACATGGCCGTTTTTACGTCCCTGGCGCATTGTCGCAGATTAATGACAGATACAAAATCCGATAAATTACCATATATTTTTATAGTGTGTTAATTTTTTGGTTTCTCTTTAATGATCTTTATTTACGGGCTCACACTGGAACAAATGGAAAGGTTATGTAGTTGCACGAAACTAGGAGAAATAAACAAGACTTTGTGGTGTGGATCCTCTCCCGAGGATGAAATGGACGTGGGTCACTACAGTGATCCATTGGTGGTAACCAATGGATCACTGTAGTGATCCACGACCACTTCACTGTTAGACATCACCCAGTCTAATATCCTACCATTGCAGTTACAGTGGTTGTTGTATTGTGATAAATTACAATCTGTGAATGTATCGATTACATTCATCTGACTTATGCATTGTATGTTACTAGGAAATAAGCTGTTATTATCTGCCGGTAGCCAGTTTATATTCGGTTGGTTAAAATCACCTAAAATTAAAAACTTATCTGTGGGGTGTTTGAGAACAATATCAGTCATATTATCGGCAAAGTTAGCGAGATATCCTGCTAGAGAATAGCCTAGATTTTGAGCGTAGATATATACAACACCTATGTACATTTTGTATGATATCCTAGAGGTTTTATGGTATAATATTAAAGTCACTCATATATCTTCGGCAGATGAACAACAATCATTCCTGTGTATTGCCACTAGTTCCCGTCACACAGCTATTAGGACACCTCCCATTGCTTGATAGGTATTCTCGTAATTTCGATTGTATCTCCAAACTATATACTTATCATCAAATAACTTACTGTCGCTAATACCGACAATAAGCTGGGTCTCCGTTTAACAAATAACATCAAAACTAATAATGTTCACATTTCTAAAGAAAACATGTGTTTTGGTCCGTAATCCTCGCACGTTCTGATAATAAAAGCTAATAGGCGCCATCATAAATATGTTGACCTTCTATTTATACTTCACGGTTACGGCGATAATTATCAGGACAAATATGTTTTACAGCGTAGCATTGCTACGACGTAACTTGACTACGCCGTAACGTCGCGTAGATCTCTACGCACGTAGCACATCTTGCTACGCGATGCGAATCACCGCGGCGCGCCGCCGCAGTACTTTTTCTGCGATATATTTCACGGTAGATACATTGATCCTTAGCTTGTCACTTTGGGGTTAAAATAAAATCGATTGCTGTTATGCTACCTGTGTGTATGTGCCCCAGTACATGCACACTTGACTCTCGTTCGCATGTACTTACCTACTCACAGTCTCATAAACATAATATTGTGTATTGTGTAGTGGTGTACATCATACCTGTCTGAACGACAGCAAAGAGTTGTGTTAAGGAGATACGAATTGCTTCCTTATTTTGCAACTCAGGCTTCCACAGGGCTCCTATCTTGGACCGATCCTCTTTTTAATTTCCTTTACTCTATGTTTGCTGATGATTTGAAAATATTTAAAGAAATTGGAACTGACTCTGATATCTTACTTCTTCAGGAAGAT
Source organism: Catocala nupta (assembly GCA_963675205.1). Lineage (NCBI taxonomy): Eukaryota > Metazoa > Arthropoda > Insecta > Lepidoptera > Erebidae > Catocala > Catocala nupta. The sequence continues at coordinate 39,630,786 of OY776078.1, forward strand.
GCGGATCACGAAAAAGAATAACAAGTTCAAGACATTGTCCTGCTAAACGCCAGTAAGTGCTATCATATGACTTTTATGCACAACAAAAACGTAAAGTTATCATTTTGTACATTAAATGGAGCTTCTCTGAAAAAAGTTGACATCATCCGTGAGTTGGGGATCCAACTTCATACTTAACTGACGGTCATCAGTCAGATTCATACAATTATTGCTAGTTACTAAAATGTCGGGTTTCGTGAAGAAAACTTTTCAAAGTTTCAGTCCAGATTAATATATAATTGTCAATTATCAATTATCAGAAGCATATTAAATTATGCCTTTATAGTACGGATCGCCACGTATCGTTTCCATGTCTATAAGAAACAAAATATTCAGAGGAGCTTTATAACGTACTTACGCTTTAGGTGTCTTAGTTGTCCATTTCAACATGACATCATTGGAACACCGTAGAAAATCACGTGATCAGCTCATTTTATACAATTTTTTTACAATGTTCAAATGAGTAAATGGGTACATTTACCCATTTGAACATTAGGCGTAGGACAATTAGAACAAAACGCATCATAATTACCTTTTGCACCCTCGTCATCACGCACAATCACGCTCCATCACGCTGGCCTCATAAACCGATTGATAACTCAAAAGAATAATGTGACGACATCTTTTTCCAATTTCGTAAAAAGCTGCTAACTATTACGACTACTAGCAATGAACTACACGCGTAACTTAATCAACTGTCTCTTTTATTATTTTCTATAGTTTTTATTGCATTAGCTGTCATTCGTGATTGCTTGATTGCTTTGATAATATTTTATTTTTGTATTCGCCTCAGCATGACATACAATAAGATATTACTGCATAATGAAACAAATGCAAAAAAATTCAAGTTTTCATTTCATCACTAAACTGGAAATGTCGCCTTACGTCAATGTTTTGAACAAAGCATAAATATAAGTTCTATGTACTTCTAAAAGAGACAAATTCACAGTAATCTTATAGCATTGATGCTTATATCATCATATATATCACGTTGAATGTTAATAGTGAATAAGATGTTGAAGTAATTATTATAAAAAGATCATAATATATTCATCCGTAAACATTAAGTAATGTATCATGCATGTCAATTTACTAATAAACGCTAAGGTTTAATCATAAATAGATAACATAGTAAATTCATATCATATAAAATATTATTATGATATCTGCATGTGATTTCTCCTGATAACACCATCTAAACTTATTTTTATTTAAGTATATTACTTTTCTTGTTGCTATTATTTAATAATAAATCAATATGCAACAGAAAAATTAATTTATGTTCATTGTATAATTGCTATGCATAAATTGACGTAGTTATGTTGCCAACGATGATATGATGCACTGTAAAGCTAGAATAAGTTTGTATTTGCATCACAAAAATTTACTTGTAGGTCGTTTATGTTGTGAATTAATAAAAAAAGAATAGCAACAAGAAAAAATACGTATTATATTATAAGTATCATATATAAGTTTTATCCATACTTTAATCAGTTTGGATAAACTTATACGCAAAGTAAGTATAAAATACCTTATTTTACAACTATCTAGCAATGCTATCGACTATATTTAAGCGTCATATATTAGGTTTTATATTCCAGGTTTATAATACATAGTAATTCATTGAGATATACTTATCTGTAAACGTATTAAACTACTTATCCCTGTTTCCACGTCGTAGCATTTTTATACCTTCACGCCACAAAACTAAGTGAGTCAGTTGCTTGTCCAATGATTCGATTAGACTGAAGTCGCACCTACATTTTGCCAGGCTTATAATATACTTAGAATCGAATTACGATTGCAACAGATTGATAATCGATTCTAATATCGATAAAGTATTGCTATTGATGAATTTGTTATTCGATCAATGGAATGGATCGTACATATCTATTATCTTTTAGAGCTTTCAATAACAACTAGAACGTGAGTAAAATTTTTATTTAAGTACTAGAAAATGAGCGTGCCTTATTCAACATTCGAATGCAAACTCACAAAGTTATACTCAGATGTCCTTGTTATTAGGATGTTTGCCGGAGAGCTGTTCTTTTAATCTTTTAGAAAAGTTAATTTTGGACATAGCGCTATATCTGAAAAGTGCTAATACAATAACATTTAGCTTCATGCTAAATTAACTTAAGACCTTACTTCCTAAGTTACGCAACTATCAATGTGTGTTATTGAACTAATTATTCAAGTGTACGTAGAAATTCTAGAAGAGAGATATTGCGTCTCGTCGATTTCTTATTTGACCCGCTTCATTCCTACAGAAATAAAATCAAAACGACATGTCAGGGCTAAGCGGCTTGACCAATCATGAATTTGTTTACTTACAGAAAGCGAGACCAATGAGCCAGCTAACCTACAGCGATACTGAAGCTTCAGTGGCTGCCTCCCATGCCCCGACCCGTCTTCATTAAATAATGTCTTAAGGTAATGAGAAGTACCTTCTGTATAGTGTATAATTATATCTCGAGTGTCTAATAATTTATAAAGGAAAAGTAATATTAGTATTAAAGATAGCTTTGGTATTGTGTTTTGAATGGCTTGTTACCTTAATTAAGCAGTATAATATAATCAAATATCTGATACCACTTAAACATAATGAAATTATTATAAGAAAATAGCACTTTGTAACAAACATACAAACAGATTTTGAACAGTCCAAACAAAATGGTTTCTTACAGTCGTGACATAACATACAAGTAAGATAATTCATTGAGTTGATATGTACTACATGCTGGAGTAGCAATTTTAAATTAGAAGTTTTGTGACTGAACGACGTATCCCGCGCATGTGCGTAAGGACCTGTGATTTTGTTCTATTAACCAACTAGTAAAACACGCAGACGTGACGTACTGTTTATTCTACTTACTTCAGTAGATACATGTCGCCGACACGCCAGAATTTACATGTTCGGAGTCCATTATAATAAAAATACACAGTCAACGATACTTAGTTTATTTTCGCTCCATCGATCTTACAGAAATCTGCATAGAACAGTTTCTTCCCACTTTAATTGTCTGCCTCATAACGCCTTCAAACGGTTATAGCAACTACAACTTCCCTTATGACAGACTAATGAACTTAAAACAAAATAAGTATTGAAATATAGCTTAATATTCGAAATAATTACTTTAATGAATTTAACATAACTCCAAATGATTTATTTTACAAGAATTACATTTATTTAATATAAACCAATAATATATGTAGTTACAGAAATGCTCAACAGGGAATGAAATTAAGTTTTACTTTTGTTTAAAATAATTAAATTCGATACATAAATTGGGATACTTACACAGATTTTATTTTTAACGTTTATACATGAAATTGAGGATTTGAACAATAAATTAAACATCAATAATCTTCAAAACATTCAAATGGTTAACACTGCGTCTATTAAATATTAGAGCTTGATACATAACGAATTTATGTTTACAAATAACTATTTGAATACAATCTAGTATATTTCTGGTATATCTAAAATAGTATAATCATTTAAACGGAAAGCTAAAACTTAAAGATCAATATTTGACAATTATTGTGAAATATTGCCGAGAGATTTGCGCCCATATACATACTACAAATAAATAAAAAGAGTATTTAATTTATAATATGAATTATACTTTAATTGCTTCTAACTGATATAATGGTGTATTTATCGTCACCTTGAAAGAACATGGCATATATTCGTGAATAGTCTGAAGGTAACCACGTTTCTCCGCTGCGACGTTTTAAACAAATCTAATCACGAATCTATCAAATGCCTGTTTTTTATAGATTATTCGCGGAAATATGAAATTAATTCACATATAAATAATTTTAAGCATACGAAAACATTAAACATTATAATCTAGATTTTACTTTACAAATCGGGTAATACCATAGGAGAATATTATTACAAAGAAATGTCACTATGCAAAAATATTTCTGGAAGTACCTAATTTATGTAATTAATAATTTTAATTATTCATCATAAATTTTTATTGTACATGCTGCGTCGTAAATGTCTCATCTGCATTTTTGTTCTATGATTTTGACTTTAACATGGTCGCCGATGCAATGCACGGGGATGCATTGACAAGAGTTAAAAATATTATACATATATTTATTGTTATAAACATTCGAGTTTAGTCTTCTCCTCAATTTTGTAGAACGTATAAACTCTATGTTTTTCATATGGTTTAATTTACTACATAGAAAAATTTTGGAAGATGGTTGCGATAATATACTGGGTAAGAAGTTGCAGCAGAGTTGGTACTACTTTGTAGCAGTATCGATACTGCAATGCAAATAAGGAGTGCCTTGAATAACAAAAAAATATTATATACATGATTTAGTATTTAAAATAATTTCTATGGAATTTAATATAAAATAATATAGACCGTAGATATTACGACAAGTAATATATAATATTTTAAAATAGATAATAATTACTCGGTTTTTGTCTAAGTCATTAGTTCTTTGGCTATATTAAAAGTAGCATTCTTTGTTCACAAGTATCCTTCTTAGGACCACTAGCAATAATAAAAATGTCATCATATCGAAGAACAAGTTTACTGTACTAATCATGTCTACTTTAAATTCAATTCAGTTCCTATAGTTTTGTCTGTTATCTATTTTATTAAAGTTAATTAAATTTATAATTCATGTTTTTATAATTTGGTGCACTGGCAATTTACTCTATAATTCTAAATCAATATGTAATTATTATAGGATTAACTTAAATAAGTATAAGTAAAGCTTAACATACTTAGGATACTATTGGAACTTCACTGCATTCTTGTCAGCAAAGAGCTGGTTTATTGCAAAGGGTTACTTAGGAGTCATTATAGTTCGTGTAGATGTGAACATATCGGACGCGCTACAAAAACGCGACTGTCTCAACAGCATCCTAACTTAGTTATTATATTCCATTTTAAAGTTTTCTACTGATCGCTTGGCATATTTAATCAAGAGGCTGTTTTGCAATTAATTCTAGAAATAAATAACTTGTAATGGCATTGAAGTTTTGTTTGGCATTGAATATAATGTCTCTTACTACCTAGAAGTACCCTTAAAACTATGACATTGGTCGTCGAACGAAAATGTCGGTGAATGAAATGAGGTAAGGCTATATAGATCGTGACCTTAGAGTACAACAAGTAGGGAGCATCATAAGAACCCTGGTGCACAACGCAGCCAAAAATGTCACGAACTACATCATCCATTCGTACTTCAATAAGCCGCGAACAAGGAACTAGTCAAACGGTACCGAATCGGCCTTACTACGTACAATAATTATGTGCATTGATTAATCTTTTCTATAACTTGAGACATGGTCATCAGAATACATAGAGAAGACCTATTATATTAAATTAATCTTTATAAATTATTCTTATAATGTCGCAGATGAAACGCCAGACAAGGCTAATTAATTAAACACGGTACGATAGTACGTGGTGACGTTTTTTAACTATAAAAGCTTTATTTGCAAATTTGAAACTAATTATAGAATAAAGTCTATTTTTGCCAGCTACTGGGAAGGGTACAAAGAGTTATATCTAACGTGAAAGTAAAAAGTCTATAAATATATAAAATTTAAGTTACTCTCCCGTTAAGGATAACTTAGATCGAAAGGTGAGGATAACTCATAGTGCAGAATGTAACAAAGTAGTGTGACTCCGCAGATGGCGTAGTAGTTTATGTGATCACCTTGCCACTGCTATCGCACTGAGTTTTGTAATATAGTTAGAAATTACTACTATGAATCCGCTTTAAAATGTGTTTACTCTTTCAGTCCTTTCTTCTAGATTCTTTGTTGGTGGAATTACTTCATAGGTTTCATGTGGTGTATTAAGCGAAGTCCGCACGGAGCTCGCTGCGCTCGCAGTGGAATTATGTAAACTTCCTTATGCATAATTATGTACATACATACATAGTGTGGCCTAGGGGTAATGGTAAGGCATATGCATGGGTGTCTTACACCTGCATTTCTTCAAGTATGGATACAGATTACACGTTAAAGAGGGCAAGCCTGTGACATCTCCTCGAACATAGTTCTAGACTCCGATGCATAATATAATTTTGCCTAAACTGGGAATCGAATCTAAGACTTTTTGTTCAGCAGTCGCATTTTGTGCCGCTGTATCACCGAGGCAGTTGAGCACAGTATTTACTTAAGAACTAAGACCTAATAAGCGTATTTTACGTTTATATTTTTATCTTTTAAGCCCTACGATTTTTCCAAATCTGTTTTTTAAACAAATATAAACAAATTCAAAACAACGTATGTAAAAATCTACAGCTCTCTATGTAACCGCTTTATATGAAAACTAGCTAATGGCCAAACGTTCGCGTAGCGGAAACTTGAATTTCTCCGAAGTTTATGCATGCACTAATTTTATTCATACATACACAATTACACACAAATACACACAAATTTTTGGACACATCTCTTTTCTTCTAAAGTCTATGGATTAAAAAAAGTTCCGTCAGGACAACGTTCGCCCAGCGGAATCAGTTTTTGGTGAATTTCTCCACAATAGCTGCGTGCACAATTTTTTTTACCATACGCAATTATACGACGTCATACACTAAATATCTGCATAATTAAAATCTTTAAATTCAACAACATTCCGCTGCGCGAACGCACACGTTGCACCGTTGTCCTCGCAAAAATATTGTCACCCAATGCGCCAATCACCGCTCACTGCCCGCGCCCGGTAGGTATCATAAGCAAATGATGATAACATTTTCCATCACACTTACAGGCTTTGGACTGTCAGAATGGTTAACAGATAAGTATTTTATAATTAAGAAAATAATAAGTAAATAGACAAATGTTACAAATATTACTGTACGATTAATTATTCTGGCGTATTTAAAAATGTTAATCACCAATATTTACAATAATTAGGTCCATTTTAAACGTATAACAATCGAATCACACTATTTACACATACTGTAATAATTGTTCAAAATGTCCACCACTCTCTCTAATGCACAAACGAGCTCGTTTACGCAGATTGCGTTTTAAGTGTCTAAGAACGAACGAATTTGCCCTAATAGTCGCAAATGCACTCTCAATTTTGTTTTCAAGATCATTTTCGCTTTGGAACTCTGTTCGATAAACAACGTCCTTAACATGACCCCAAAGATAAAAATCCAGCGGAGTCAGGTCGGGTGACCGCGCTGGCCACTGTACCGGGCCGCCTCTCCCAATCCAATGGTCTCCATACTCTTCGTAGAGAAATTCACACACTTGTCGCGAATAGTCAGCTGGAGCTCCATCGTGGTGATAGTAGAGCCCCCCACGATACACGTCCAGAGGCAGCTCTTCTAATAGATCCGGTAATGTGGTACGTAAAAAGTTTAAATAACTTTGACAGTTTAATCTCGGCAAGTAAACTGGGCCAATAACTTTGTCGTTTACGATACCCGCCCATAGATTTACCGAGAAACTGTGTTGATATAAATCGGGCCTCACTAAATGTGGGTTTTCATGAGACCAGTGGTGGGTGTTGTGGGCATTGTAAAATTGCCACGGTTATTGAGCAACCATTCACAAAATTATACTCTTTGCTGTGTATCGGCTTAACACAGCTCTTGTGCACGTCTAAAACGGTACGGATGTTGGTTGTCGTCATATAAGGTCCGCCAAACGGAACTTTGGCTTACATCAAATATCCTGGCGGCTTGTGTAGTGCTGCTCTCTGGGTTGGTAGAGAAATGCTCTATTATCCGCTCTTGAGTGGTAGTTGGAATACGTTCTACACCTCTATCTGCTACAGTCAGCGATCCGAATTGACCGTAGTCCCTCAGGCGTTATGTAGCATCCTGCATCGTGTTCCATGAGACGCGAATCCCGAACTGCTGTTCAAAACGTCTCACAGCTTCTGATACATTGTCATTGCACACCGCGAGAGTACGCACCATCTCTGTATACTGTACATTGGTAAACATTTTGTAGATACGTCATAATAGTCACTAGTTCACAATACAGTTTCAAGAGTTATGTGCACACGCCACCAGTTGAGCGCGGGATGCGCGCGATGGTGATACGACGTCACAGCAGGGCAGTTGCGCGCGCACTGATGTGCCGAGGGTGAGGGCGGGACGTCCTGCAGGACGAGACGGGGGTGCGGGTAGCGGTGCAGGGTGCACACCAAAAGGGGAATTTCCAAACTATGAATTATCTAAGCATTTAACTATGTTTTGTGGCTTGTTCGATAAATGCCTACCGGCCGCCGCCGTTGTATATACATATATATATATGTATATATATATTTGTATATTATTGTAAAACTACGTAACTACTTAAGTTAGTCTAAATGATAATTAATAAGAATTTAATGTAGGAGTAGATATTTTCACATGCTTACATAGTCGCCTGATTTCATAATATAATAGTTATATTATAAAACCTTTCCCTGGTTCCTGGAGAATTTTGATTCACAATTGAACCCAGTATATGGTGCTGTGATTGAGGTAGTAAGCTAAAATCGGGACAGAGCAACGTATGTCGGGTCCGCTGGTTTATTTATAATCATCATTACAAGTTAATACCTAAATACCATGCTGATATCACTTATATTTTTGAACTAATTATTTACATTGAAACACTATGATTAATGTCAATATAGTAATTTCATAACACAGATGTTTGGTAAATTGTTAAATATTCACATTATCTTAGATGCACCAATTTTGGCAGCCTATGGGCGAGTCTTTTAATGACGTCACATTTTATTGCAAGACGTCTAAATAACTAGGCGGGGCGTGTCCTTCTGGATGCGTCATATAGTGATCACTGCCTAATCGTGTGCGAATTCACACCATTATTATCACAAGTTCAGCTGGGTAACGCAATTCTCTTCACATATAAAAAGTGGTCTAAGAGGTTTACGTTCAGATTGCACGGCTCATGTCGCAGACTTCACACGAAACAACTTGTCAATAGAATATTGTACTATAAGCATATTTAATACCTTCAGGTATAGTGCTACTTGCAAATGCGATAGAATAATAACTTAGCAGAAATTCGTAGAGGCTTTCGAGGAACGCTCAGAAATGGTACTGCAATAGAAAAGCGATCATTGTGCTTATACTGTAAGGTCTTGATAAACCCTGTCTGTATCGAATTCGTTGTTGCAAATCTAAACATTATTTACTATAAAGAATTGTGGACAGATATTTATGAACAATACAACCATCGTATTCGTGGAAGTGAAGTCTTCGACAGAGGATACGAAACATTATATTCAACATTTTACAAATCAATTCTGGAATTGTATAGTCTGCAGAATTTGTGGCAACTCGAACGAATTATCGTGCGTTTAGGCGCTTCTTCAATGCATAATATGTATTGAAGAAGCGCCTAAATGCACGGAAATATACATATATAGCTAACAATTAGGCTCCCTTAATATTTGAGTCGGTGGTGCATTTACTTAAAAGGTCTAAAAAAAAATTTCTGTCTCCCGCTTTGCTAAGAAGAAATAGAATTATGTTTCCAACTCCTCCTATATACTTCTGATTAAATTCTTCGCGGGTTTTAAGACATTTTAGCATTCCCCGGGACTTCACGAGTATCAAAACTCGGAGTTTTCTTGGTCACCATTGCTGATCCATGCTACACAGGTGATGCAGTAGTGGGAGTGTGGGCGGGATCAGTCCCAAAAAAATCCCTAAAATTTATTAGAAAATTACAGTTTGCAAATTCACTCATATGTAAGTAAATCAGATTTGTCCACGTTTTCAACCACAGAACAGCTATGTGCAGAGAACTTATAGCCCGAATTATGACCAAAATTATGGTCCACGCGATAAAATATTTTGACTAAATACGCGACAATTATAAACTCTTATCGCATCCTCAGTTCACTTAAAATAATAGGCAAATGAAATGAAATGAAAATAAGTAGGTAGGTAGATTTTGTTGCTGTGCTATTTATCTTAGACTGACTCGGTGTTGCAGTGGTAGTGAATAAAACTGCTGTACTTGTGGTCTCGGGTTCAACACCCAGATTGGGCAAAGCCATGTTTAGCTTCCTGTCCAAAAAATCTTAGTGTAGGCACTTATGACATAAGTTATGAAATTAAGAATATGCACAAATTTTCTGGTGACGTATGATGGTTGTTTAAATTGCCTAATTATTGTGTTCATTTTTATATTTCCACTCCTGTTGAAGACCTATTAATAGTGGTCGAGCTCTAAAGTACAGCGCGGTGTGCACTATGGCAAAGGTCAATATCAAAAAGCCCTGATTTTTATACATACTAAATAATTTCGTATAAGTCATCCTTTTAAACTTACTCGTAGTGTATCTGATATAATTATTTAGTATCATATTTGCTCTACAATTTACCATAGTGCGGTGGTAGAGCGCTTTACCTAATTGTGTGGTGAAAGGCTCGTATCGCAAATTAGGGAGCTTAATACTTACATTGAGCTCTTAAATTTGCATGATTAATCACACCTTCTTTTCGATGTTATTATATTTCATTGCGCTGTAAAGCCTAATAATAACAATGTACTCAAAGTTGTTAACACGTGAACCTTAAATTAAAAATATATTTTCCTTAATTAATTATAAAAGGGCAAAGAATGGAATATAAATGTTCTTATGAATATAAAATATTAAGTAAAGCATGCATATGTTATGCATTATTAAATAAATTATATATAAAATGCATGCATCTATGTCTTTATTATTTATGTCGCCTTGATTCTATCAATTTAATCAAGGAAGGAAATGTCCGCTTGCCAATGAAATAACTTGAGTACAATAGACAGTTATTTAACCAGCCTGTTATAAATATATTGATGAATTTCTGAAAAATTAAAAATTTATTTCCATCTTCCAACTGATTCAAGGTGTTAGTGTTGGTTTGTCTACTCCAGTGGACTATAGTACAGCGCGGTGTGCACCATGGCAAATGTAAATCATTGTCGGCTCAAATACTTGTAACTAATTCATTTTTGTTGGCTTTCAAATAATTAAAATATATTTGAAGTAAATTACAAGAAGTTTAAATAAATTGCGGTGTGCACTTGTGATCGTAAGGTAGTGGGTTTTAATTCTACATATAGCAGTATTGGATCACTAGTGCTTCTTACGTAACCATGCTTCGCAAGAAACTATTCAGATTCTTGTTAGCCTCTCTATTTATTTATATGCATATTGGTTTAAGCTTTTAGCGCCAAACTTATATTTATAATAATATAGATAACATTTATTATTGTAAGAAGATTCCTTAATAATATTTCTTGTCTAAATTGTATGAGCCTCGACTATTTTCATTGGTCTACTATTTTCCACAGTGCGGTGGTGGAGCACTTTACCCTCTCATGTGGTGGGAGGCTGGTATCGCAGATTAGAGAGCTTGATAGTGAGAGACCATTGTGCTACGCAGAGGTATCATGTACGACGATCTCAAGGAATCCTCTGACTTTTCGAAATCTAATGCTTATTAAATAATTAATTATGGCTCTCTTTAACGGTGAAGGAAAATATCGTGAGGAAACCTGTATATCTGAGCGTAATCCATAATGTTTTCAAGGATATGTAAAGTATGCCAATCCGCATTGGGCCAGCGGCCAACACTTACCACAGTGAGAGAAGAGGTCCGTGCCCAGCAGTGGGATAGATTTTTGTTTTTTTTAAATACTGGATTGATATTACATTAGACCAAGGAAAGGATAAAAATAATTATATGGATTTGGCGACTTAAAGCTTGTCTACTAATTAAACAATACTCAAGTCCTTGAGTAATATGACCAAAGACATCAAATTTCTAGTATATGTATGTGTGTACAGGACAACCAAGATGCCCACAACCAATTTAAGATTTTTTAAGCTTTACTTATTGGAAGTATAAGAATAGCCAAATACATTACTGAAAGCTTAACAATTTAATCTTTATTTTACAAAATATTGTGACAGATTTATTTATTTATTTAGTAGGTCAACTCACAGCATATATAAAAAATACTCACAATAACATCTTATACACAAACGTTCTTATATACATGCCACTTACGAGCTAACACATCATTCACAGGTAAAATAACAAGAATGTTTTAAAAAAGTGATTACACGTATAAATTCAATATAAATGTGAACAAAAAGTATTAAAATTTAAAAATAAAAAACAATGTTTATAGTTAATATTTAAAACAAAAACGAACAAATCGGTAAATTACAAAAATCAAGAAATCAAGCATACAACATAAATAACCGTATAGAAAGACAAAACAAACATAACACTTAGCAACAGTAATATTTATACAAAAAGGTTAATAATAATTCAAACTTATTTTTTTAAAAGATTTCAATATTTTGTTCCGGAATTGGTTCTCATTCTCATGATACACAGCAGGATCAGGCACAATCTTAAGAAACGAATTTAAGTCCCTACACATTCTGCTTAAGGGTGCATTCAAACCAAGGTTAGTTGTGGACAAGGGAACAGCAAGAATATTGCAGACGGGCTTGCGAGGAGGTCTTCTGGGTACATTAACGTTTATATTGGAAGTCAAATAAGTACTATCCATTTTATTATGCAATAATTTGTGGATAAAGAGCAAGTCATGCATCAGTCTCCTATCATGAAGGGAATCCATGCTGTTAAAAGATAGCCGATGCTGATACAGGCATCTAGGAGATATATTGCGAGATGAATAAGCAATATGACGGGTGAAGGCTCGCTGAATATTTTCAATTCGTTGGGAATTAATAGCGCAATGCGGGTTCCATGCAATATCACAATATTCAAGACGACTGCGCACAAGAGAGTTATATAGCATTATCTTTGTCCGAACGAATTGAAAATCTTTTGTGTTTCGCTTTAGGAACCCTAACATTTGAGCCGACTTATTCACTGCTTCATCAACATGCTTCCTAACACTCAATTGCTTATCCATTAACACTCCGAGATCACGCACTTCGTTAACTTCCGAAAAGGAGATACCGTTTATTTGGTAGTTTGATGTTTGGGGATGCTTCTTCTTGGTGAATTTAATGTGATAACATTTACTAACATTTAGGGTCATAAAGTTGTTGTTGCACCAACTTTGAATGCTATTTAAATCATTCTGAATATGAGAAACATCCTCGATAGATGATATCGTTTTGTAAAGTTTTAGGTCGTCGGCAAAAAGTAAATATTTGCTATTTGTGATTTGAGCTGTAATGGAGTTAATGAAAAGTGAGAATAAACACCGCCCTAGATGAGAGCCCTGCGGTACCCCCGAGGTGACATGATATGGTAGGGACTCATATCCACTCACAACCACAACGAGAGATCTTTGTGCCAGGTAAGTTTCAAACCACCGCAGAAGCGATCCGTGCACTCCAGCTGACTCTAGTCGGGACAGTAGCAGGGTGTGATTGACTTTGTTAAATGCGCTGCTGAAGTCCGTATATACCGCATCGACTTCTTGTCCCTTGTCCAGTGACCGTGATATGTCGTTAACAAATTCAACTAGGTTTGATTGTACACTACAACCAATTTTAAAGCCATGTTGATGGATACATATAATTGGATCCAGATGACGTGTAATAATAGGACATAATAGGAACTCGAAATCTTTGCAAAGCAAGAAAGTATAGAAATGGGGCGATAGCTTTTTACGTCAGAAAACTTTTTAAATATTGGCTCTATCCTAGCCCGTTGCCAAACATCAGAAAATTTTCCGTGCTTAAGAGACATATTGTAAATTATACACAGAGGGAAAGCAAGTCTTCCTACACGTTTTAATAAATACTGGTGGAATTCCATCTGGTCCGGCGCCCTTAGATGGATCAAGATTATTCAATTTCTGCGCCACTTCTTTCTCCGTAAATTGTACCTCTCCAATAGCGTTTGAAACCTCCGGCACATCGGCCTTGCAAACACTTGTAGACCTAGATTTCCCTGTGCTATCATAAATGGATGAAAAATGTCTAGCAAATAAGTTTGCGATATCCAGGCCCGTGTCAGCAACCGTATCGTTCAAATGCATGTGAGCGGGAAGCGTGGATGAACCCTTACGTTTGTTTTTGATGTAGGACCAAAATGATTTAGAATTTATTTGAATATTAACGTCTATTTTACGTTTATATTCTCTATAGCAGATCTCCGAGAGTTTATGGCAACGGCTACGAAGTAACTCAAAACTCAAACGATCGCGAGGATTGTTGTATTTGCGATATCGTTGCCTAAGTTTTTCCTTTTCACGTAACATGTTTATAAGTGCCCTAGAAAACCATGGAGGAAATAGTTGCTTCTTTTGTCCATGTTTCGGAACATATTTGTCAATGACACCATGCAGTATATCATAAAATATTGAAATCATTTCATCAACATTATCACAGCCAGAAAAACATACACTCCAATCTATAGACTGGAGCTCTAATAATATATTTTCATAGTCTTTTTTATAAAAACTGTTTCCTCTTCGAGGTTTAGGCCTTAACGTATCGTTATTTGATTTTGGAATACTTACAATAAGGTTTGGATGATGTGGATCCAATTTACTTAGAAGATCGGTTGATTGAGATACTTCTATGCTGGAGTTATTGCTCAGAACCAGATCTAGAACTTTGTCATTGCAGTTTACTATGTTATTAAACTGATAAAGCTTATTAATAGAAATGAAGTCAATAAGAGTATATCCTAAGGGGCATTCATAATTTGAAGGTAGTAATTGCGTGTTATTGATTTGAGTCCAGTTAATGAAGCCTAAATTAAAATCTCCCAGAATAATTACATAATTTGCATAATTCATAACACTAGTAACATTGTCCAAAAATGTAGATAGAGAATCCAAATTGACGGGCTGTGGAAGATATACAACACATATAGATATGTTCTTAGTGCACGTTTAAGTACCGATATCCACCATTACCCACAAATCTTCGAGGTTTGATTCCCAGCTTTTTACTCTAACAGATTTAAAGTCATTAGATACTGCTAGTAGAACGCCACCCCCATCTTTTTCGGATTCACTACGACAAACACGATCACGGCGATAAACAACATATCTAGGATCTATAATTTCAGCATTAGAGATGCCTGCATTAAGCCATGTCACTGTAAATGCAATTACTTTAAAGTTGTTTAACAAAATGTTATTATAAATGTCTACAGTTTTAGTACGCATTCCGCGCACATTCTGGTAATATAAATTGAGCATTGTAATAAAAACAACACCAAAATGTACTCAATACATAATTAAACAAATCATTTTACTTAATGCGACTCAAGCAGTCCAAGTTTCGTACATAAATGGCCATTCCTAACCCAAGCAAACTTATAAGATGCCTGTTTTGCCAGCTTTCTTGTCTCAGCGTGCAACTTCTTATTAGTCGGGCTGAGATGTTCAGAAACGTAAACTGGATTACATATACCAGCAATACCCAAGTGATTGGAGTTAAGTTTCTCTTGTGGGTTCTTTTTATTGAAACCGATAACTGCAGCTAAGACAGTATCCCGTTGTCGAGGAGTTCGAAGTTTGGCAATTACCGAGCGGGGAGTTTCTCTCTTCTGATCCATTTTAGCAACTCTGGTAATCTGTACTATATCACTATTGACAACTGGAGTACCAATTGCTTCTGTGAGTTGAATAAATGTTCTGGCCAAATTTTCATTTTTATATTCTGGTATGCCATTGATTTCTATGTTACTATCACGCATATGCTGTTCTACTATATTGAGTCGTGAAGTAAGATCACTAACGTCAGTGATAAGGCGCTTATTATATGATTGCAGTTGTTCAATTAACAATTCCTTTGCTTCTAGTTTTTTCTTCATGTCCTCAAAACAAATTGGAGAATATATATTTGCTTATTAATATTGTGTAATTCATTAGTTACAGATTTCAGGCAACTATTGAATTCCTGCTTCACAATATCTCGCAATTTACTCTCAGTAATCTGTTGGTCATCACTATCCGAACAGGTGATTGTATCCGTTGCTCGTTTCCTCAACGTCAGATTACTTGGTTCAGGTGACATATTTTTCTGAGAATTAGGGCTGATCATACTCGCACGTGCTGGAGTATGTGTATTGTCAGTTTTGGGCATTTTATTTTGGCATTCAGGACATTTCCAAGCATTTTTATGTTCGCCTTTCATGGCCTTGAAATGCTTTTCAGTAACATTAGCGCAACTTAAGTCATATTTTGACTTACATAAACTGTAAGCTAAAAACTCCTTGCGGACCGCTTTAAGACATCCTGCACATCCATTACCATTACCGACTAGAGCCATAATATATACAGGGTGATTTTGAAATCGTGTAATTCCTTTTAACCACGCATTCTACTGGTGATATAGAATAACCCTGACCATATTTTTTCTTAATTAGAATAATGGTTTCGGCAAAATTAGAGTACAGATTTTTTTCATGAAATGATTTCATATAGTCATATTTTAACCACCTGACACAATCTTAATATTTTTTTAATTTAGAAATAATAGCATAACAATAACTGATGTCGTAAATAATAAGGGGCAATAAAAAGGACCGCCCGTTATTAGTTACGACATTAATTATTAATATGATTTTTTATTTTAATTAGTAAAAAATTAAAATTGCCTCGGTTGGTTAACATATGACTATCTGACACCATTTCACGAAAAAAACGGAAAAATAATTTTTCAAAAAAAGTAAATCTAATTAAATAAAAATATGGTCAGGGTTATTCTATATCACCAGTAGAATGCGTGGTTAAAAGGAATTACACGATTTCAAAATCACCCTGTATATTCTATTAGATTGACGAGCGATGTTTTGTGACTATGCGGAACGGAAAAATTCTCGTGAATAAGCAGCTTTAGTTCACTTGCTCATGAATGCCCAGCCAGCCCAGCATACTAATAATTTTAATGAATGACCAGCCTTCGGATGACTTGCATGAATGCTTGTCTTTAAAGATGACAGATGGCCGACCGATGCTTAGTAAGTAGTAATTATGTCGATATGGAACGCGACTAGTGTGACACGCGTTAATGTTGGTACCACTGTCTTTGCGCGAAAATTGTTTTGAATAAAAAACGAATTTAAGTACAGAAAATGTTCTATATAGACATCAGTTTATATTTAAAGGCGAATTCAAATTGTAAGAAGTTTATGTTATGTATAGTTAACGTACGATTGATCCAAGTGTGCACTCTCTATGTAAATACGTATCACTTGTACTTTCCAGTTAAGTGAGGATCTCTGATTTTCTCTAGAACACTTGAGTGGGTTATCAAATGGAGAGGAGAACATTTTAAGGTTAAAAATATAAATATAAACAATATTAAAATATACCAAGCGCTAGAAACATCAAAAATATTCACGAACACGGCATTTGAATATAATTATAATGTGTTTGGCCGCCGGTGTGTCGCTGTGACACAAAAGCTTAATCTGAGAAATGCCTAATCACATACGTGTCTTGGCAACTGGCACTCAATAATACGAAATAATTTAGAATTGTTTCATAATTTTAGTTTATTTTGTCTATGTGAATTACGGGTTTGGAACTGTCCGTTGTTAGAATTTCTTAAAGCTTTCTTTATTTTTATTTAAAACCGTCTTCCTCAATGTAAGCAGCATGCTTGTGGTGCAATTTCGTCATGGATCGCATCATTTGGGCCCCGGCCCAGTTGCCACAAATGAAGAACAGCCATGACGAAGATGGCTAGTCCATACTAGCAGTTACAGTCTAGTTTTCATATTAGACAACAAAATGGTCATGCATTGCTTTGTATACCTATACACAAGTAGGTGACTTTTTCTACTATGCTACAATATTTTCAAAGATTACCACAAATTGGGGTTACAAATTACTAGTATTCTTGTTAGCTCCTCTGGGTAAGCTGGTATGCTAGTGTTAGGAGTTGGTTTACATTGGTAGTCAAATGGCTGGAATTTGAGCCTACTACAACCCGGTAGTGGGCTCGAATTCCACTTAACTATGTACATTGCTTTAAAATTACTGCTCGTTTGTTATAGACGTGTTTCGTAGTGTTATGTTATGACAGCAGCTGCATTCGGATCTATTTTATAAAAATAATTTATTGTTAGGTACCAGAAGTGAAACAGCTTAAAAAAATAACAGATGCACTTTCACCTTTAAATAGTCATAGAATTATTCAAGAAATGCATTAACAAATAAAGTAAGAGATAATTGATATCAGCCAACAGTGATCACACAGCACGTCCGTTTCGTCCGCCGCTCGATGTCAAAGTGAGCATAGACTAGTATATATTATCGGGAGTAGACTGGAATCTTTGACATTTTAAGCGATTGCGTCGCCATCTATAAAACTGAAAAGCAACATTGCAATTTCGTTTCGTTTAAAATGGCGATAGATGTCACTTATTTTAGTATCAGCTGTGTTGATACTTGATTTATTTAACTTGTCAAGTACATCGTTTTGGTAAATACAAATAAAACCATATAGGATATACAATCACGAAAAAAATATTATTCACCATTCCACAATATATACAGAATGATTTTGAAATCGTGTAATTCCTTTTAACCACGCATTCTACTGGTGATATAGAATAACCCTGACCATATTTTTATTTAATTAGATTTATTTTTTTTGAAAAATTATTGTTTCGTTTTTTTTGTGAAATGGTGTCAGATAGTCATATGTTAACCAACCGAGGCAATTTTAATTTTTTACTAATTATAATAAAAAAACATATTAATAATTAATGTCGTAAATAATAACGGGCGGTCCTTTTTATTGCCCCTTATTATTTACGACATCAGTTATTGTTATATTATTATTTTTAAATTAGTAAAATATTAAGATTGTGTCAGGTGGCTAAAATATGACTATTTGAAATCATTTAATGAAAAAAATCTGTACTCTAATTTTGCCGAAACCATTATTCTAATTAAGGAAAAATATGGTCAGGGTTATTCTATATCACCAGTAGAATGCGTGGTTAAAAGAAATTACACGATTTCAAAATCACCCTGTATATAAACAAAGAACACAATTTTTAAAGGCTTTGCTGTTTTCTTGATTCGCGACATTGTATAAACACTCTGAATTCTGATAACTGAATTCTTCAGTAAATAAGGTCCAAACTGCCAAACTGGAGAGCTTAAACTTCTTTACACGGATTACCGAACTCGAAGTGAAAAGACACAACACCGGTGAAGATGCTTGATTTCCTGGTAGACATGGAGGAACTGATGCTCAACTCGACGTGAATATCACAGAAAACAAAGTAAATACACCGAAACACAAAAATAATTGCGCACGAGCATGTAAACGTATTAAAATAAAATATAGGACTTATACCTTCTATTATTTCGGAAGAAGAACGATTCCAGCTGCTGCGTTTTGATGGAGATGAAACAGCAATTTACAACAAAATTTCGACCGTTACGTACTCAGACCCGATGAGCTAGAGAACATAAGTCTCGCTGAATTTGCTGTCCGCTATATGACTATATCTTCTTCAACATGGACTGATAATACGGTACATTAAATTGAGAGACAATTCACGAATGCGGATCTGCAACAAACCGGCAGTATTACGCACGCGGTATTATACTCTCATCAGTGACAAAGAGGCTTATTATTATAACTTGGTACGAATGTTCGGAACACCATTATAAATGAAATGTAAAAAATACGTGTGTTTTGTACAAAATACTCGTAACGAAAAGCGAGTACAATTAGCTTGTTTTCCTCCAACCTCTGCTTCTGCTCATCTACATCTATTTCGGGTATAATATCAAGTACAAGTGTGGCTTGATAATCAATTGGACCCAAAAGACTGGGGTTGGAAGTTAAATCAAAAATACATTGAAACCAATTCAGACTTTACTTTCACTTGCACCGGAAAAACTCCTCACCATAATTGTGGAATAGGCCTATCGGGGAAACCACGTTAAAAAAAGCGCGCCAAGTACACTACCTCCCAGGTGGCGTGGAAACGTGTGCATACTATGAAGAATACAACTTTTTCAACTTTTCAACCATTATATCTCAGAAACGGTGACGTTTAGGACAAAAATTGATGAGACAATTTTTATGGATAATTGCATAATCTTCAATTTTTGTTTGACCTATATTTATCATAAAATTTACCGTTTGGCTAAAAAACCCAAAAAAAAACATATTTAATACGTAATTGCTAGAGTATATAGTTATTAGTCGACAAATAGAATAATCATTATTTATTTTTAAACAATCTTTTATATTTAAATTGGACAACATGGCATAATTTAACCTATCATCCGTGATGGCTATGTAAGGGTTTTTTGGGTGAATAAGGGCAAAAACATTAGGGTTGGTTTGATCAGATGGGGTAGGTAATGGTATTAATTTGTATACGTTATATTTTATAGGCGAGATAAGAGGACTTTAGATGACAAATACAATTCTTTTCTTATAATAATATGCAGTTAGTTTTTATACATCTATTACTGTATGTATAGTTTCTATATTGATAGGAACTGGTAAATCTAATCGTTTATTTATGACATGATTCTGCTTAGTTAGTTCAATTAATAAGTTAGAAGGTGTAATTACAGAGGGATGTAAAACGTTGGCTTACGCAAATAAGATAGAGTTTAAAACAGAGTCTAGGAAGTTATAAATAGTTAATAAGGAACCTTCGATAATATTAAATAAGTTATTTATTTTAGATATATACAAAACCTCATTATTATTTTTGTAGTTTGAATTAAAATCTCATTGAGTTTATTAATTTGGGAAGTTAATCTAATTTCATTTTTATTTAACCTTAATATGGTGGAATTAAATGTATTAATGGTAGACTTTACTATGTGAATATTTTCTTTCATTAGATTATACAATTCATCTTCGCTTTGTTGACATGAGTCAATAGCGGCATCATATTTACGTGCATCATCAGCATCTAATGTTCCAAAGAAAAACTTAAATATTTCTCCACCAAATTCAATTGATCTTTTGAATCTGTTTGGTGAATCTGAGGATATGATATGAGACAGAGAATCTAATTTAATTAGATTAGCTTGTAAATTTACTTCAACTGGACTAAAGAGGTCTTTACATTGCATGAATTCGGTTAATTGCGATTTAATACACAAGTCTAAAGTGGACCTAATTAAGCTAACAATATTATTAAGATGCGGTCCAACCGATACAATATATATATGTGTTATTACTTTCCAATAGTCATTATAAAAATAAACAGTTTCAATAGGGTCGAAATAAATTCTTGGGCTGTGCACTATCGGCGTTAAAGAAGGCTCTGCGTGGCAGTGACGCCATAAAGTTCTTATTTTATGTGTTTACCATTAATGCAGCAGTGACGTTATGATTACCATTCACTTTGATAATTTTGTAAGGACCTTTACTAATAGGGGATAAGGCCTTTCGGAGCCTGTGGTGCAGTGGTGATGTTTTATATATACCATATCACCAGTTTTATACGTGGTACTACGGCTTGATTCATCATAGTAGGGTTTTGAAGTTTCTTTACTGTTTAAAATGTTTTGTAGAGCTTTTTCGCGGCTAAATTTCATCCTATATTGTAAAGTACGCACATACTCATAATGAGTGCTGTTATCATTCGTTTCATAAAGCGAATTCGGGATGACGGGTTTATAACCGAATAGCAATTCAAAAGGAGTGAAACCAGTAGTGGTATGAGGAGTAGTATTATGAGATAATACAGCTATTGATAAGTAACAATGCCAATCGTTTTGGTTTTCGTTGACGAGTGATTTTAAGTATTATTTCAAGGTAGCGTGACTACGTTCTAGATCTCCATTTGTCTGCGGATGATAAGGGGTAGTGAAGATAGATTTAATTTTACATATATCTGTAACTTGTTTGAAAAGCTCTGAGGTAAAACATGTACCTAGATCGGTGAGTATAGTTTTAGGGAAGCCGAATAGCGACATAAAATGCATAAGATTACGGGCAACTTCATCGCTGGTGGATGTGATCATAGGGTAAGCACAGTTGAACTTAGTTAGATCATCTTGTAATGTCAGGATGAACCTAAATTTTTGCAAACCGGCTTCTGGTAGAGTTCCCACTATGTCTAACGCTACTTTTTCAAGAGGTCTAGTACTAGTAGAGGTAATCTCCATAGGTGCTTTATTTGAGCAACGTAAGGTTTTATTTATCTGACATAGTTTACAGTTTTTTACGTAATTTTCTATATTTGATCGCATTGACTAGGATTCTTTGACATGACTCAACATCTGTTTTATACCCGGGTGACCGGCAATGGGTGAGTCATGATTTTCTTGGAGTATTTTGGTTACTTCAGCTGGAGTAGGATAAATTAACTGGTTTTTGTAAATATGTACTTTAATGTTTGTATTATGAAAGATAAAATTTAGCATATTATATATTTTATTATAAGAAATCTTTGAAAACGGTTCACTGAAATCCGATATCGCGAAGTCGGATTCGTCTATGTTTTGATCTTAGACAACGCGTAACTTTATTAAAAGAGAATAGATTGTTTTATAATTAGTTTCGTCGTAATGGTGAACTTTAGTAAATAACAAATAGTATTGTTTATTATTAGATAACGTAGTAAATATTGTTTCTGATTCACGCTTGGATGCAATTATATCAGCTGAGTTTTCAATTTGAGAAAGAATGTTTTCGCAATGTGGCGTAGAATTATCAAAATCTAAGGATGTAGGGTAGACTAGCAGCTTGCATTTAGTAAGATGTAATGCTCGTCGTCGGTCCCGGCTGCCATGAACATCTATGGCAGCCGTTATTGGGGAAGTCGACACAAAAGATCCCACTGGGTTGAAGTGTCGCCGGTCTGTACTGACTGCCCCCCCCCTCCCCCACACAAGATAAGATAAGATGTAAAACTTGAGAGTGTTCCTCGATTTGTGTATTTGTTGGAGGAATAGATTTAGTAAATTGTAATTTAAAATATTGCTCATAAGAATAATTATTAAGACTGTTGCTACGTGTAGTAACGAGTACTGGATGACGTGAGATCGCATCGGCATTAGAATTAAGTTTACCTTATATATATATTATTTCGTAATCGTATTCTTCAAGCTTTAAGCGCCAGTGAATAAGACGACTTCCGGGGTCTTTTACATTGAAAAGCCACACAAGAGATCTATGATCGGTGACAATTTTGAACTTATTATCATAGAGATAAGGACGGAAAGTTTTGACCGCAAATAATATGGCTATCAATTCCTTCTCTGTAGTGGAGTAATTACCTTCCGCTTTATTGAGCGTGTGCGAGGCATACGCGACAGGTTTATAATAATAATAATAATAAATAAATACAGTTTGGCTAAAGAGAACTGGCGCAAGCCTGTAGTACTTAGCACTAACGATCGCAGGGATGTATGGCAGAGCAAGGAGCTTCACGGTAGGTTCTACAAGGCTCTATATGGAGCTGATGTAGACCTGTTAGCCTCCGTGAACTGGCTACGTTTCGGTGACCTCTTTGGGGAAACCGAAGGGTTTGTCTGTGCTATTGCGGACGAAGTTATCAAGACGAATAACTACCGGAGATATATCTTGAGGGATGGCACGGTTGACATTTGTCGGGCGTGCCACCTACCTGGTGAGTCCCTCAGGCATATAGTTTCCGGTTGTTCTCGTCTTGCTAACGGCGAGTACTTGCACAGACATAACCAAGTAGCCAGGATTATTCACCAGCAACTTGCTCTGAAATACAAACTTGTAGATGTTGAAGTGCCGTACTACAGGTATGTAGCTGAATCAGTTCTCGAAAATGGTCATGTCACGTTGTACTGGGATCGAACTATCATCACAGACAGGACTGTTGTGGCCAACAAACCTGACATTGTGGTGATAGATCGATCAGAGCGCCGCGCATTGATTATCGATGTCACCATTCCGCATGATGGCAATCTCGCGAAAGCTGAAAAAGATAAGCAAATTAAATATCTTGATTTGGCTCGCGAGGTTGTCGACATGTGGGATGTTGATTCGGCAATCATTGTGCCGATAGTCATATCTGTCAATGGTCTAATAGCCAAGAGCCTCGATCACCATCTAAAGAGGCTCGCGTTGGGTGCTTGGATCAAGGGTTTGATGCAGAAGGCAGTGCTTTTAGATACAGCACGCATTGTGAGGAGGTTCCTATCTCTGGAATCCTAACCACCGGCAGCTTGGACCCTGTTCCCGATGCCGGTGGGGTACCATATATTTTATATTTTTAAATGTATTTTTATAGATATATGTATATTTAAAAATGAAAAATATATTGAAAATATTTAAATAAAGAGAATAATAATAATAATATTCTATCACATACACACAACACCATCTAGCCCAAACTAAGCAGAGCTTGTACTATGGGTACTAGACAATGGATAAACATACATATATACTTTTTTTTTTGTAAATACATACATATTATACATAGAAACACCCAGACCAAGACAAACATCCATGTTTATGCACACAAATATTTGTCTTGTGCGGGAATCGAACCCGCGACCTCAGGCGTGGCAGTCGGTTACACTAACCACTACGCCATCGAGGCCGACAAGCCAACTGGCCCTTGAGAGAGTACTGCGCCTATGGCGTAGTTACTTGCTTCTGTAGTGACGAGAAAAGGTTGAGAGAAATCAGGGTACTGGAGGAGAGGAGCTGTAGTTAGTTTTTCTTTTAAAATATCGAATGCGGTTTGTTGTTTCCATATTCCAATAGAAGGCGGTATCATTTTTTAATAGAGAAGTTATGGGTTTAGTTACCTTAGAGAAATTTTCGATGAATCGGCTGTAATAGCCGACGAGACCTAAAAAAGATTTTACACCTTTAGAACTTTTGGGAACAGGGTAATGTGAGACAGATTTAACCTTGTCGAGATTTGGAGAGACTCCTTTATCAGTGATAGTATGACCTATCTTATCTTATCTTGTGTGGGGGCCAGTCAGTACAGACCGGCGACACTTCGACCCAGTGGGATCTTTTGTGTCAACTTCCCCAATAACGACTGCCATAGATGTTCATGGCAGCCGGGACCGACGGCTTAACGTGCTCTCCGAGGCACGGAGCAGGCGATAATTGTCAATCAATACGCACATAATTTCGAAAAGTCATATAACTTCCGAAAGTCAGAGGTGCACGACGTAGGTTGGAACCCGAGACCCTCTGCATTGCAGTCTGTTGGTCTCCCCACTGAACTATCGCTGCTCTTAGTATGACCTAAGTAGTTTACTTCACATCTTAAGAACTCACATTAATCAGGCTGGAGTTTTAAAATTAAATTGACGGAGTCTAACAAAAACTAAGCAAAGCTTTTCTATCATAGAAGGCAATGAATTGGCATACAATATACAATCGTCAAGATAGACATAGCAGTGCAGACCTTGAAGACCTGATAACACAGTGTTCATAAGCCGTTGAAAGGTTTCAGGGGCATTTTTGAGCCCAAACGGCATTCTAGTGAATGCATAGTGACCTAAGGTACCATTTGTGTTAATTACGGTGAAACCCGTTTTTGCAGCATCAGCAGAATTAATTTCGATTTGGTGAAATCCGGATACTAAATCTAACACACTAAAGTATTTAGAGTTGCCTAACTGATCTAGAATATCGGAAATGAGAGGGATAGGATAAACTTCGTTTACGGTGACGTCATTAAGTCGTCTATAATATATGACGATTCGCCACTTTCGTTGCCCTGAGGCGTCTATCTTTTTGGGGACTACCCAGACAGGGGCACTCCAAGGTGACATTGAAGGTCTGATAATGTTATGATCAAGCATTTTCCTAATTTGCTTGTCGACTTCATCTTTATGACACTCTGGAAAACGATATGATTTAACATTAATGGGCGGTGCATTGTTGTTAATAGAGTGCTGAATTGCATTTGTGCTGGTAAAGGGGTCTCCCTCGAAATAGAATATGTCAGTAAAATCTGCACAACACTCCAATAAAGCTTGGCTTTCTTCAGAATTAAGATGATCGTGCTGAATTAGATTTAGGACACGGTCTCGTCGATCAGACCACGGAAATTCATGTATTTAGAATCATAATCTATATTGGCGTAATAAATTCGTAAAAGATCGGTACCAATAATACCGTCATATTTAAGATTTATATCATCTGTAATGACAAGGAATTTATGCAAAAGTATTTCTTTACATAACTGAAATTCTAAGTCAAGGGCATCCAAGGTTTCGTTATAAGATCCAGAGTTATTATTACCCTTAAGGTGAATAATCTCCTCAGTTAGTTAAGGTTTAGATAATAAACTAGATTTTTTTTACGATACTGACACTCAAACCGGTGTCTATTTTTCTAATAGAAGAGGTTAAGAGGTTTTTGCGAGCAATTCGTAACGAGATAAGTAAAAGGTAAAGAGACTTTGTATTTATTAATATTTGTTTCAAAAATAGGTACAGAAACTTTAAAGTTCTCTGGCGTTTTGGTGACGCCATCAAGGACGCGAGATCGAAACTTTATAGCATTTAAATTACTTTGAGATAAAAAAAACTTAGCACAAATATGAGATAAGTCATTAGTAAAACTCAGATTATTTTGAGATGTATTATAAGATTCAGTGTAAGATTTAGTACTAAGATTTGGCAATGTATTTTTTCTTATAGTAAGACCCGAACGATTCAATTGATCATTGGTATATGAACTAGTAAGAGATTTAGGATAAGACAGTATAACATTTAAGATAAGATTTAGTAACATATAACTGTTTAATAGGCAGATTTGATTTAATTTGAATAATACTCGGCTGTTCATTGTGCAGCTGAGAAGATTTAGTAAAATAATTCGCATAAGATTTAGTATAATAATTAGGATACGAATTATTATAAGATTCATTGTAAGAATTGGTATAAGAGCTAGTATTCGATTTGGGGCAAGAATTTGTATGAGAAATAGGATAAGAATTTGTGCCGTTATGACTTATTGACTTCGGCAGGCACGCATCCGAAATCAATTCACGTTTAAATGACATTCATTATTTTCAACATGTGCATAATTAGAATCATATTCACAACAGTGTATACGCGCAACAGTGTATACGTGTATTCGGTGCATGTGAACTTGCAGCATTGCTTTGCGCTCGATGTGCGGAATCGGATTGCGAGTTCTGAGAGCGGTGTTGATTATTATATTGATGCTTGCGACACTCGTTTATAACATGACCTTATGCTTACAATATGCATAAAACTTATTATTATAATGAGAATTGTCAAAATTAGAATTATTAGAATAATTAGGAAATTGTCGATTTTTGAACTGGGGGAGAGCTAGGTTTCTTCTTGAAACATTCATTGGCAGTGTGCGCTTGTTCATTGCAAATCGTACAGGATTTGCCTGCAAATTGTGATAAAAGGCCTAAATTTAAAAAAATCTCTTTCTCTACCGCTAGTGTTACGGCATTATTTAGGGAAGAAGATTTTCTGCATCGAACTATATTAGATATGTTTGAATTAAGGCCCATTATTAAAGTATTTAAAGTAAGATCCTCCATGGCAGCAATTTTGCCTACGAGTTCTTGTTGATTTGAGCATGAATAATGAATGTCTGCCTGAATTCTAGTTAAACAGGCTTCGATTCTTAACGAATATTGTGTAACTGTTTCTGTAGGTAATTGTTTGTAATTTTAAAGAACTACTAACAGATGGGACTGTGCTTTCTTTCACAGCACTTTTACTTAATCGCAAAAATGATTTCAGCTCTGACCACTAAGTGAATGTTTATAGACTGCAAGCGAGTTGCGCTTTGTCCTCTAATTTAGATATAATATATTTGCATAAAATGCCTTGCTGTTCAGGCGCTGCTAAAGACATAGCATTATCACAATTAGTGAAGAAAGCTGGAAGTGTTTCACGGTCTCCCTTGTATGGCCTAATGAATTTAGTAACTACATTATTCAATTCAATTCAATTCAATTCAATTGTTTATTGCGTTCCACAATGTAGGCTTAGGTGGTAACTTAAATAATATGACAGTTCATCATGGACCCTGTCGGGCACAGCAAATTAGGAGAGAAGAAGAGGGCTACATAGCAATTAAAGCAATTTGTTTTAAGCATATAAAACACAGTGCATCTATTTATCTAATATAATATATATTTATGTGTACTTATGTTAATATTTATATATTGTTATGCAATTAATATTATCGCAAAATGTAATTTGTTAATTACATATTTATTTCTAGTGCTAACTTTAAATAAAATTTGTGTTTAGAATGTTAAAGAAATAAATTGCACTAAAATTTTATAAGTTTAGTTTTATTTTGAAGTTTATTTTTATCGTCGAAAAATTATTTTATCGTATAGTAGTTTTTACTTAACAGAAAACGTTTTAGTTTATTAATAAATATATTTGTTTTATTTTCCTGTATAATTTCTTTCAGTAATTTATTATAAATTTTTATAGACCAGAGTGCTAGATGAGTGTAACTTGAGTCGGGATGTTGGTAAATTTAATCTATGTTTCTGTCGTAAAGTATAAGTTGTTTGTTTTTCTGTGCGTGTACTATAAAATTCTGGGTGTTTCCGGACAAATTTATATATTTCTAAAATATATAGGCTAGTTAATGTAAGTATTTTGTATTCCTGAAAATGTGGTTTACAGCTGTTCGTCGGTTCTATATTAGCTATTATTCGAATTAGTTTCTTTTGTAGTGTAAATATAGTCGGTGCATCTGTGCTATTGCCCCATAGTATAATACCGTAGCCAAGCCATGCTTGGGCATATGCATAGTATGTGACAAGGGCAGTTTGTAAGTTGGTTGTTTTTTTAATTTCACTTAAGGCATATGAGAATTTTGAAAGTTTAGTCCGTATTTTTTGTATATGCGACTTCCAAATTATGTGTGTATCTATGGACAACCCGAGGAGAGTAAACTCTTTAACTTGTTCAATTTTGGTATTTTTATAATTCGAGTTAGGTTTTAGTGCGGATTTTTGATGGGGACGAAATATCATTAATTTAGTTTTAGCATAATTTATTTCCAGGTTATGGCAGTCCATCCAGTCATTTGCTGTTGAAAGAATTGAGTGGAGTTGGTCATTTATATCTATGTTGTTTTGACATGAGGTGAGCAGAGAGATGTCATCTGCAAATAGTATGCATGGTCCGTTTATGACTTTAGCGAGGTCGTTAATGTAAATGAGAAACAAAAGGCATCCTAATACGCTTCCTTGGGGGATTGACGCGTTAACTGTTTTTTTTTTATCTTATTTTCAGTATTTCTTCTGTTTGATTATTATAATATTCAATCTCTACTAATTGTTCCCTGTCTTTTAAGTACGATGCAAACCATTTCAGAGCGTTTCCTCGTATTCCTACGTCATGCATTTTATTTAATAGTATGTTAAATTGCACTTTGTCATAAGCTTCCGTCATGTCTAGTAATATACCTATAGCGTAACTTTTGTTATTTATGATACTAAGAGCTTCCTGTATGTATTTATATACTGCTAAGGTAGTGGATCTGTTTTTGCGAAAACCGTTTTGGCATTCGTCTAGTATTTTGTACTTTTCACAGAAGGAATAGACTCGGTCACACATAGCCTTCTCAAAGATCTTAGATGCCGTCGGCAATAGGGCGATAAGCCGGTAGTTATTTGGGTCTGTTTTTATGTTTTTCTTATAGATAGGTTTTATTAAGGTTTTTTTGAGCTGGGTTGGGAATGTTCCTTCTTCGAATGACTGATTAATTAGTAAATATAACGGTAGTGTAAGTTCATCTGCACATTGTTTGAACAAGGATGGTGGGAGTTCGTCTACTCCGCAACTATTATTATTTTAAGGTTTTTGATTAATTTGTATACTTCGTATGGGTCCACTGGTTTGAGGAACATGGTGTTTTCTATAGGACAGACCACGGGGGTTCCTTTTGGATTGCCGCCAAGTGTACGGGTAGTGTTTTCCCCAATTAATGCAAAAAAATCATTTAAAATATTTGATATTAGTTTAGGTTCTCTAATTAGATTATTGCCTATTTGTAATTTAATATTAGTTTTCTCGTGTTTTATTAGTTTGTTTGTTCTTTCGTTAATTATATTCCACATTGTTTTTACTTTATTCGTTGATTTTTTTATCATATTTATATATTGCATTTTTTTCGCAGTTATTATACATTTCTTTAATTTTTTTCCTATCTTTTATAGTATTGGGCTAGTGTAGAGTCGTTTGTTTTCATTATAAGAATTTTAAGTAGTCGTTTGTGTTTGCATGACAGTTTAATGCCTTTAGTTAGCCAATTCTTTTTATACGTCGTTTTTAATTTAATTTGTTGTAAAGGTATACACATATTTAAATACTTTTTAAATATATTATTAAACGCTATATAGTTTTCGTCTATGGTTTTGCTTGTTGTTATTATTTCATGCCAATTTTGTTTATTTAGTTTGGATTTGGATTGTTGTATGTTTTGTGTGTTATATAATCTTTTTTCCGTTTACCAGTTTGCTATTTTATTATCTTCATGTAATTTCATGTGAAAATGGTTGCGCAGTGGTCTGAAAATCCTAATTCTTCAACAGTAACGTAATTATTTCTATCATTGAAATTTGTAAAGATTAGATCTAAGCATGTTGAGGTAGTGGGGGATACGCGCGTTGGATCTTTTATATGTTGTTTAAATTTGTGTTCTAACATAAAATTCAGAAATGAACTAGTTTTTAAATTGTTATCTAGAATATTTATATTTATGTCACCTCCTAATATTACATTATGTTTTTTATACTTGTTATTTATATAGTACATAACTCGTTTTAATTGGCAGAAAAAGACTTCCTCCTCTCTTTTATTCCAATAAATAGTTACTATTAGTATATTCTGCTTAGATAATTCAATTGCACATATTTCTATACAATATGCAATAGACATATCTCTTATTTCACATATTTCTTTAAAGTCTATATGGTCTTGTAATAAGATGCAAACACCGCCGCCGCCACGTGTACAGCGACAGAAAGATGCTGCTATTTTGTAGCCACTGAAGTATAGACTTTCTAGTTTTTCTTGCGAGAGCCACGTCTCACATAGGCATATAATATTATATATTGTTTTTTCTTGAACAAAAGCTTCTAATAGATGATGTTTGTTATAAATGCTTTGTACGTTTTGAAATAAATATTTAAATTGTTGCTCTTTGGTTTCGAAATGTATAATTTCTAGTATCTTCATTGTTATTGGGTTTGTAGTGGCATGTTGTATGATTTAAAGTCTCCTTAGAGCTTGTATCTTTGTTATAGGTGGGGATGTTATTTGTTACATTATTTTTATTTGTAGTTTTGTCCGTATGATTAAATAATTTCATGTCAATTAATATATTTTGCATGATTCGTTCGTAAATGTTTCTTATTCCATACCTATTTATTTTTCCAGTTGTATAGGAAAACATCTCAAGTGATAGGTCACGATTGCTGTCAAATATATATATGTTATCTGTATTTTCTAGAGCTAAATAGAGGTAATTGGAGAACATTTCGACTTTGTAGTTGTATATTTGTGCTCCTATTATATAAGTAGGTAAGCAGATAATAATATTCGTGTGGGTAATCGATTGGAGTGATTTCTTCAGAGCATTTATAGTAGTTATATAATTTTCCTCTCTAGTATCATTTTCTCCAATGAAAATTATGCAGCGGTCATTTAAAGTACAATGTTTTAGTTTTAATTATATATCACGCAGAAGCACTTTCGTCGTACTATTAGGTATTATATGACGGCAGTAATTAAAGTAGTCAGAGAATACGTCTTCTATTTTTGGTAGTGATCCTTTCGTTACATTACTGCTTAAAATGCATAGTTTATTCTTATAATTGGGTTCCTTTATGAGTTTTATGACATCTGATGGCAGCTCAATATGTTGACATATCGACAATAGGTTCGTCGTTGTGAGGAGTAGATAAACATTTTGGCTTATTGTGCATTGTGCAATTTATCTTGTTTGATCGTTGAGTTTTCGAGGTGTTTGTTGTGTTTTTTATACTTGCATAATGGTGTTATACTTTTCCTATCAGGCGTCAAGCGTATTTTTTTATATTTATTATTACTCTGTACCACATTTTCTAAGTCAGATTTTAATTTAATATTTTCGCCATTCAAATATTCTATCTCCTGATATGCGCTCTGCAGTTGATATGTAAGCGTATTCACTTGTTCTCTCAGGTGGTTTATGATATCACTGCTTTCGTCTTGTAGGCTATCAGGCGTGCTCATCATTGTACTATCGAGTATGAAGTTAGTTTCATTGGTGACTGTTAAGTTGTTTAGAGAGCTTGTTTTGGCGTGTTTTCGAAATGTAATGTTGGTATTATCGAAATTCATTTTGCTAGTAAATATTTGCTCAGTATATATAATGCTTTAAAATAATATACAAGTCGGGGGTTCGAACGCGTAACTACTGAGTGCTGATTCACGCCAGTACTCAGTCCGCCAATGAGACAGTTAAGATGGTATGCGAAAATATATTTCTATTTCGTAGTAAGTAGGCGGGGCTTCGCAATCGATGCCGTGTGGTGGGGTGCTCACTATGCGCTAGCTCAGAAGTGAAGCGACACACAAACCGACACAATACACTGGTGTTTCCAGCTACGCGACACAGAGCTTTTTCCAATATAGCCGTTATTTAAAAGTTGAATGTAAAAATGTCTATAACTTATAAAGCACTTAATGTTTATTAGATCTATTTACACACTATTTGAGTTCGATTCTCACTGCACACCACGGTCTACGATTTGGTTGATTCCGTTATGTTTTACACGAACACAGATTTTATATCGGCGGAGCTAATTAACACACGTCTAATATCGTCACGTCTCATTTAGTCAATTTTAAAAGCATATTTCTCTAATCTCATTTATTATTTAAATTGTTGAGCACAATACTTAAATGTTTATACAATTAATAGATTTTCATCTTTATAAAATAAGCTATACTTATACTATTTTTGTTTAGTGTGTTCAACAAAAATAATTGAAAAGTATTTAATAAATAATTAATTTATATTAAGGGTAACCTTTTCATTTTTGGTTTTGATGGACATTTTTGGGTTTTAGGAAGAATAGGAATACACAGAAACACACGGCAATATGAAGTTAAAATAGAATAAAAATAACAATAAAAACTTACAGTATCAGGATCAGGAACATGCCTGGACGCGCTATGTAGAAATATAGATATAGAGTCTTTAGAGAAATCAAATTCAGGAGAAACTGTGAGTCCGTGACGCGCGGTCCGATCAGAGACGAATTGTGACACGTACACGAACGAGATTGATGACGACACGGGGCGCGACCGAAAGCGAGTGGACGGCTTCAAGGTTCCGTGGTGACTTTGATGATGACAAGTGACGACACGGAGCGCCACCGGAGATATACGGGTGGCTTGAAAGATCCGTGGCATTTTGGACGATGATGAATGACAAGTGCAGTTGATGTTGGAGACGAAATATGTTGAGCGGTTTCTCCACTCTCTTTTGATGACTATATTAGTCCCAGTGAGGCGATGGAGGTGAGAAAGCTTTGTAGACAGCAAAGCTCGGTAGCTTCAGACGGTGTTGGTGCGGGCTCACGATGCAGGTGGAGGCTTACCGTCAACCACGATGCTGAAGTGCTTGATGCGGGCTCGGCTGACCGTCGATCAATATGACGAAAGCGCGGCGACCACGGATTCGAATCTCAGGGTTTATATGGAAACCACTTACGAGATCCCACTTCTGACACCAATGTCAGGCGGCAGACGCAAATTGTCTTTAAAAAAATCACGTTTAGTTCAGCTAAAACCACACTTTAATTCGGAATGATTTTACACGTACAAACACCTACAACCTCACGTTTCTTTAGTACAAAAATGACTATCTGCGATTGTTCTAACTGCACTGTCGAAATACTACAAAACTATCTGCAACTCACTTCACCGCGTGGCTTATGGCCGTATATAATATAAATAGTGAAGATGTCAGCATTTAATTTCGAAGTAATTATGGATATAACAGTACGTATTCCAACCTCTTCGCAATATTGTCGAACTTGTGCAGCGGCGTGGAGTCGGGCATAATCTTGCATTAGAGTAAAATTTTCGCCTATTAATCCCATTTAAGGTACCACTTGAGCTTTTAAAACCTCTGATAAATAGCGTTGTGCCTTCAAAGCAACTCTTCTACCGTTTTGATGAACCATGTCGATGAACACAAGTTCCGTTCGCCCGATCATCGAAATGCCACCCCACACCATACCTACACGAACCGCCTCCAAAAGGACCACGCTACTCAATGCAACTTTGAGCATATATCTCCCCACGTCGACGATAGACTCTTCTGCGATCGTCTGCACCATTTAAATGTGTCCTACACTCATTGGTGAACAATATGAGGGCCCAGTGCTCATCAGTCCAATTAGGATGTTCACGCGCAAATCTTAAACGAGCATGTCTGTGAACTGCAGATAGCTTTGGACCATTTGCTAGTCTAAAAAAAGTGATTGCCGCTTCCTTAAGCCTCCTTCTTGTTGTTCGTGCACTCACGTTTACTCCACGTACTTCATTCAGCTCTGTTTTGATGTTTACTGACGTGAGGAAACGATTTCGTAGGGAAGTTGAAACAATAAATCAGTCGTCACGACGGGTGGTTGCTCGAGTTCTGCCGGTACCGGGTCTTCTTTTGTAAGAACCTGTCTCTACAAACCTTTGGTATACTCTAGAACACCGATTCCTAAACTGGGTTCCGCGGAACCTAGGGGTTCCTTTTAGAAAGTCACCAGGGTTCCACGAAATCATTTTTCTTTTGCAGTTATATAATACCAAATATTATTTTGAAATAATATAATAATATTCCATCACATACACACAACACCATCTAGCCCAAACTAAGCAGAGCTTGTACTATGGGTACTAGACAATGAATAAACATACATATATATCTTTTTTTTATAAATTCATGCATATTATTCATAGAAACACCCAGACCAAGACAAACATCCATGTTTATGCACACAAATGTTTGACCTGTGTGGGAATCGAACCCGCGACCTCAGGCGTGGCAGTCGGTTACACTAACCACTACGCCATCGAGGCCGTTATATATAAATAGCGCAAAATATGTGAGGCGAAGTTAAGTTTCTGTTCTTATTTAAATTACAGTGTCTTAGATTTGTAGTTATTTGATATGGGGTTCCAGAAAATAAAAGATATATTTGGTGAGGGTTCCATTATCTTAAAAGTTTAGGAACCTCTGCTCTAGAAACTGTACACTGGTTTAAATTCGTTGATCCAAACCTTCCCATACCAATGACACACTTTGAGCGGCTTGTTCGGACGAAGTATCCATATTTATGGTTACGAAACTTTTGTTGAGTTTAAAAGACTAATAATCAATACTATTGGTAACAATAATTTAAATCGCAAATGAAAAATAAATACAAAAATAATAAATTTCAAACTACTCTAATAATACACGAATTTGAGACTATGCATAAATTTTATTTACCCGGCTATGATTTTATCTTTTACAGCAGTTCTATTTTGAATTTTTTTTATTTGATTAATGGACAGTCTATATATTTTCATTTAGTTTAATCTAAAAAGTTTGCATACTTATCAAAAATATTAATTCAAAAGTAATCCTGAACTTTGATGCAGTTTATGAGTCCGTCAGTGTATGTAACTTTGAATTGGTTTCATACAGATAAATTATATGTTGCCTGGCTTCTGGCTTAGCTCATCACCACAAATTCACCGTCTTTGTCGTACATACAGGATAAAATTAAACAAAAGAACTTAACCTTTTTGAAATGCATGTGCAGGTCAGATAAACAATCTAACACCAATTAACTGTCCACATGACAAGGGACCACATACAACAACCTGAAGCCAATTACTGGAACCTCTTCACAACTGCGATACTCTTACAATAATAATAATATGCTACCACATACACACAACACCATCTAGCTTAAACTAAGCAGAGCGTGTACTATGGGTACTAGACAATGGATAAACATACATATATACTTTCTTTTTTTGTAAATACATACATATTATATATATCTTTAAGTTGTTAAAATAGCTAGCCATTCAGTTAATTAAGTAAATGGCTAGCTATTTTAACAACTTAAAAAATGTTATTCGACCAACCTCAATAGAAACAATGAGACATAAATCCTATCCAAGCTTGGATATTCAGAATGGTTTTTTTATCTCGGATTCAAAAGCGATAAATTTGTTTGCAAGTGGCATTCATCATCTAATTGGCAGTTGACACCCACCCACATGTTCGTCACTATTTGTGTGGTAACCAAAAAAATGGGTAGGTTCTTTTGACTAGATCCTAAAAAAGAAGGCAAGACTGTTTATGATATATTACACCTAATGTTGCGCGCTATGGATTTAGTTTCCACGTTATAGAAGCCGAGCCTGCCGTCTATCAAACAAACTTCCAGATACCGTGCCGCTACTGAGAATGTCTTCACAAAAAGCTTAGTATTACTTGCCCCGAACATGGAACACAAGATCTCATGCGCAGCACTTGCATTCATTACTGCTACGTCACCGGCTCTGTTATAGTT
This sequence comes from Catocala nupta, assembly GCA_963675205.1. Taxonomy (NCBI): domain Eukaryota; kingdom Metazoa; phylum Arthropoda; class Insecta; order Lepidoptera; family Erebidae; genus Catocala; species Catocala nupta. The sequence goes on from OY776078.1 coordinate 39,667,323, forward strand.
ATAAAACTAGCACCCGGTGTCAGTAACGATCACACAATACTAGATCACGGCGATGGAATTAGCAGAGAAAAAACATTTACATTAGACTCAGTACATACCATCGCACCCCGAAACAAATTTAGTTGCAGAGACAGACTATCATTGTAGAAAAATAGACAGCTTACGTAGAATGAGCTCCTAGTATTATGCAGTCCTGCTGTGATTGCCTTTTTTTGGGGTCGAGTAAATGCATAAGTGGATCCAAGCTGGTAATACACTCAAAACATCTTCCCGATTAAAATTAGAAGAATTCTTCATTTCAATATCTCCGAGCATCCTTGGTAGAAATGAAAATCGGTGTAAAATCCGTATAAAGTGTTTAATTTCAATGTATAACATTCGCGTAAACATAAGACAATATTATGAGAATCGGTGTTCTTTAGCGATTAGGTGGTCTGTCAAATCTCAAGTAGTAGTTAGTCGTCGGTTGCACGTATTCACATAGGTACAGCGGATTTCGAATATTGGTGTTTAACATCAGATATGTGTTCTTTGTGGATGCCTATTCTTCTCTTAGTTTGATTAATGTAAGAGAATCAACAATTAGCATCCATCTTTATAGACTTCTGCATCTTGTTGAGGAATTTGGCAATTGTCAATTGGTAAAAATTTACATATCTTCATTGGCGGCCTGTTAGTAAAAAATAAACTATTTTCGTAGGTTAGAAAGAAGTCGCAGAACTTGCAGAATTGACGCTCGACGTGACGTCCAGGTACTTCTTGACACCGACAACGTGAGATTGCTGAAACAGTAATATTTCCACTGTAGCTAACTGTTTAGGATGGTGGTTAGATTCACCGTTTAAATCCCTTTTCGGGTTTTATATACACGGTACGATTCAAAGTATGATAAATATAAGAAAACTGGCTAAGATACGACAATATTACCAAAGCCTAAGTGTGTTTTGTTTCCGTAAGCAACAAAACACACTAAGGCTTTAGATGTTACTGGTATACCACTGTAACTATCACCCTTAACCACTGCTTCGGAATAATCCTACTCTATATTTCGTTTTCGTTACCATCTCGTGATACAAGACAAGATCCACTTCTCTTAGATTCACAATATGTATATACAAGATTGGCGCAGCCGATCATTGTAGGGCCTACTTAACATAATATTAGACAACGGTGTATTAAGATACCCTTGTAACTGTTACGCCTAAGTTCCCCCTGAACTGTGTGAGGTCACTATCTAGGCGTTCAGGGTCACAGAAGTCATACGCTCAGTTCGTCAGCGATGCTACAACGGACTGCAATTGTCGCGTATGCTAGTGCGAGTAGGCGTTGAGATACCTGTCAGTGTGTGTTGGTATGGGTACAGTGTATTTCAGCGTACTATCTTTTCTTACTGTTATTTTAAGATCAAGAAAGGGTAACGATTAGTCCACCTCCATTTTGTAAGTAAAGCGGATGTTTGAATGTATGGAGTTCAATCGCATAGCGAATTGTTTTACTATATGCTTGTTGCCCTTCATCATACAAAATATATGTTAAAGTATATATATGCATATCTATGGATTCCTCGAAATATTCTATCCAGATATTAGCCATTACCGATGCTTATGAGCTGCTCATGGTTACTCCGTCGATCTGGAGGTAACGTTTTCCACGGTATAGGAAGTAATTGCGTTCTAAACAGTTCACTTTAGTAGAAAAATGCATACGTTAGGCAGATGGTTTTCTGTTAAATCTTACCATAACCTCGTCTGATTCTAATTTTACGTGTTTAAGGATGTTAACATAATGGCGAGAGTCCTTCCCAAAAGTTGTAATCTTACCTTACCTTACATACTAATGGATGCAGTACCTTGCTAATGAGTTTCGGCAGACCATATCTTAGTGAATATATTTGATTCACAATTGGGCTTAAAAGTACTTTTGTCTTGGAGAGTTTAGGCAAACCATTTAATTTCGGTGACTGCACGATCTTAGGTAAAGACCTATATAGTCGTTCACATACATCTCTCGCAAATAAGTCTTTATGTTTCTTAATATGGCTTGTAAACAGTAATGTCGCATAACAGATTCTTAATGAATTTTAGCGATTATGTTAGTAAAGTTAGGAATCTGGAATGTGACTCTATTATTTCCAAACCAGTGTAATATAAAATTGAGGTCCTAACGGTCACAAAACGCATAAGAACCAATGGACCATGGAGACTTATATGCGGTAGATGTATTTGAATTTACTATATAGACCTCTGTGTGTCAATTATGAGTTTGTAATCGTAAAGTCATTTTCGGTCGGTAAAGTAATAGTCGGTATCTTTGTATGAAAATTTGTACACCAACTTCCGGAGCTTGCTTGATAACTAATCACTACTGTAAATTATATAAAGTCACAAATTACATGGCCATACAACTTTTTATACTATATTTAAATTTAGTTCCTTTTTATGTCAATCTGATCATTGTTTTCAATTGGTCTGTCAGAATTATTCAAGATGCGTATGGTATTAGAAAGACTGGGCATGTCGGCCCGGCCGGCTAAATGTTTGTTAATTGTTAATTAATTGTTTGTATTTAATCTATCTAGATGTTTATGTATCCACGAGAATACTACCGACATTGTAGGTCAATTTTTAATTATTTTATAATGATTTTATATTGGATGTATATTATATTTAAATTATTATTACTTTATATAAAATTCCCTATTTGAATCGGAAATTGTTTGTTAAAACAAACAGACAGATAGACCGACAAACAAAAAGACAAAAAAATAAATTAGATGTTTTATTTAATTACCTTACATACTTTCATATGCATCTAATAAAAAGCTGTTATTTTGACATTACAAACAATCACTTCAATTTTATTTATTTGTATAGATGTAAAGATGAATCTGATATTGTTCACTTATTTCATTAGTTTTAATATTTCTCCGCGGAAACCAATTTTTTTTAATAGACGCCTATGGTTTTATGAAATTGATAACAAAAATGATGTCTGATGTATTTTATAAAAGTTAATGCAAGTTGTAGAGCGGGAGGGAAGGAGACAAAGTAAGAGAAAACAACGTGAAATAATCCATGCAAAATAGTTTGATTACTCTGATTCAATATAAAATTTACTTTATGACATCCTTCCTTAGTCAAATATTTTCTGTGAAGTCATCCTACGTACCGTGGTACTTTATGATATTACCCGACGTAATACAAATATCGTTTGACACAGATTTTTTAATTAATCGATATCACACTTTGATTTCGTATAATCGTGGTTAGAGGTCGTGGATTTATTTTAATAACGATTTTGATCCATAGGCACATTTCGATTATCCTGATCGATTGGCCTGCACTAAAGATAATAGCTCTGCTATTGAGTTGTTTACGATTATGTCAGTGTCAATTCGTATACAGGACAGGTATACTAGCATCGAAATTTGTGTCTTATCTATGATATTTACTTACGAAATGGACAGATCGCTATCCCTTCTCGATGGAAAAATAATAGTCAGAGAAAAGTATACCCTGAAATACACTGTAAACCCCAAACCATCACACACTGATACGTATCTTAACGCCCGTACAGGTTAGTTTAACTCAGTACATGTAGTAAAGTAAAGTAAGTAAAAGATAGACACGAATTCACATTTTAAAAGTGTTTATTGCTAGTTAGTTTTTACACGGATAATATAATTATTATCCGTGTTAGTGACTCTGACTCACACGCGTTATTATTACTCGGCAGTTAGATTTGTACTTAAGACTGTGCCGAGCGAAATGTGCCAAAACAGGCGGTCACAGTTAAGTTGATAAAATCAACACTTTTTGTTTAATACAAATATAAAATATACATTTGCCATAACAATGAATGTGTTTACAATGAATCCGAGTAAAAAACTTAAAATAATTAATATTTTCGACTACAAAATTACGTAAATTTGCACGAAAAATGCAAAAACGTATGCTCGTGTTACATGATTTTTAGATTATAACAGTAGAAATCTATCCTATTTTACAGCTTAAACGAAACATAAATGGTTATATTACAATTAGTCCGTCCCAAAAAAGTTATTGGTTGACAGTAAAGATACATATTTATCAAAAAAGCACTTCAAATCCTCCATACAATTTTACTATAGCGGCCGCGCGCCGATTTGAATATCGAGCTCTGTCATTCAGTCCAACCGCGTATATGCATCAAATGTCGTGTGACGGCTCTAGGTCACGCATACTGCACAAGTGTAGGTAATGTAAGGTGCTTAACGTGTGACTTGCACGCTGCCACGATGACGTAAAGAAGGGAAGAAAAATATAGATATATTTGATGGAGATATACCATTTTGTTTATTTTTTACTTACTTACATAAAAAAGGAGACAACTCCCGCACTAGGAATAAATCCTGTATCGCGGGGGACTTTACAAACATAAAAACAACGGACACAAAGAACGCCCAGACTGGGCACAACTATTTATGGATCACATAAAGTTTTGCCCCGTGTAAGATTTGAACCCACACACACTCGGTGCAGTGTCAGTGGCGAGGCAACCACTTAACCATTGCGGCCTCCGTGCCGTATTGCGTTTTTGTTAATATTGTTGTGAGTAGGTCTTGTTATTGTTCTAATTGTATCCTCAGGTACGACTTCGAGTTACTAAGGTGATGGCGTTGTGGTTTACATGGCCGCCTCGCCTCACGCTGTGGGTTCAATCTCCATACGGCATACAATCGTGTGAGCCACAAATTGTTGTTTCCAGTCTGGGTGTTCTTTGTGTCCCTTGTTTGAATGTTTATAAATACCCCACAACAGAGAAGATGATCTTGACCGTTGTCTTTAAAAAAATATATTATGAAATATTTGGTTATTGGATCATCGAAGATCTTTAAGATAACCTGAGATGACCTAGATAAGGAATGTAGGACTTTGGCAGTGAGATGCTTTATATTGGCTCGTAGGTTCACATAGTGTGCAAGTAAAATTAGTGCTGTTCGAAGTTTACTGCCAGACTTTTTACACTTAAAACCTTTGGGTTAGATAGGTTCTAGACCAATTATTTTTAATATTAGATTCATTTCATAAACTAACATAGTCATAAGTTACTAACATATATGAATATATAAAAAGTAAAGTTGAGTCTACGCAAACCACGATCACATATATGGACGTACAAAAATGTACAATACATTAACAACGCACGACACGAATTACTTTGAGTTCGTCAAAGACAACAGTTAATGGAACGTGTTGACCGAATGCGTTTGAAGGCTTGTTTTTTACAGTTGGCCATGAAAGTGGTCTACCAATTTTGACACATGGCATGACGTAAATGTAATACATGATTAAGAGAGTAATGGTCAGTGTCATAGTATTATTGCAAGGGGAAATCGACCTGTTATTTCATAAAGTTCAAATTAACCTCAACTATGGGGTGGTAGATTTGGCCGACAGTATATGTTTGTTCAAGGATTCTAAGTCTCATACAGGCTAAGGCGTGAAAACGTTACAAACAAATAAACAAACTCCCATTTTGCATTTATAATATTAGTTAGGATCTATCTATATATTTTTATTTATATAAATAGGCAAAGATAAATACTTCCGTGCCTTTTTCTCATCTGTTTGCTAGCTATAGAACAGCATTAATGAAATCAATAGAAATATGTGGTTTCCATAAATTTTCAATAATGATTATGGTCATATGACTACCTTGCTGTATAATAATAGTCATAATAAATACTCCATACACACTTCGTTAGCACGTGTCAACTAGGGGTGAGATATACATATGTACTTGCAAAATTCGATACCAGGGCTTCAAAGTACGAGTACGTTTAAATACCAAGGTCGGAAACCAGGTTTTAAAATACTTGAAAGTATTTGTTATTACCAAAGACTTCTATCGTAGTATGTATATTACATGTATACAAACATAGAACATTTAGTATAAATATAAGTCTTTGGTTAGTATGGACTAAAAGTAATTATGTAGGAAAAGGTATAGGCCGTGCCACAATTTTGAACGTTCTTAATTTTTTATTTGTTGATTTAATTAAATCTTTCTTTCCTACTTTTTATATCACAGGCTCAGGACTGTTTGCTAAGTATATGTATTCTGTGTTTTTACGTTATTTGTCGTGAGCTAGTATAGTAATTTATATTAGCAGTCGCAGTTACAAGAATTCATTTTATAAACATATTATTATTTTCTTTGTTTTTTTTGTATTTCTTTTTTGTTAGTTTTATTTTATTTTGTTATAGAAACGATAACTGTTCTACTTTCCGACTCCCCAGACGGGCCCTCCTCTCCGTTAATATGTTCCCTGCTACAGAAAAATCGTTCTCAAGGCACGCTAGAGGCCATTGCGTTCAATTTATTTTGGCCAGCTGCGCTAAATTTGGATAAATTGTTTGATTTATTCGCCACCACTCTAAAGGATCCATGTCTAGAGAGAAAACTGCGTCACCTAGATATTTTTGGGTTTCAATGATTGCCCTGCTATTGGCTGTTCCAGCTGGTCGTACATTTAGCATTTGCCTGTTGTAGTGTTTCCATAATAGACTATTAGATTTTCCTCTGGTTATCCAGCTCATCAGAAATTGATGCTAAAAACTGACATCTTTCATTTTCATGAATCATCGCGGTAACAAGGCTTACGATATGCTTTTTCGTATTGTCCGCAACGTTTTCACTCTTAAAGTATAACTTATACCTCGGGTCTAAAAACATAGCGACAGTGTAAGTTCGACTCTGTTCCAAACTAGAAAACCGCGCACTTATTTCTGAGAGGGCATCCTGTCATGTCAAAAGTGCCATTTCAACTTCATCAGGGAAAATGTCAATGTTATTTTCTTGCCGATATGTCAGACTTGTGATCTCGTTGAGAGCGTTGGTGAGACTAATAGTTAACGGAATGACTGAGCTTCCACTTACATATATTTGGCCGCTCATTTCTTTCATCACTTCTTCACACGGTTGTAACACTATGATCAACGACTGGCAAATATCCCATTCATAACTAGTTAGCATAATTAAATTACCGGTGTCTAGATTACTGAGTGTACATTTAATTTCATCTTTTAGTTCCACAAACCTTTGTACCATCTAGAATGTGGAATTCCACCTTGTAGCAACATCTCGGATTGGCCTCTTTACAACTTTATTAACCTGTACTTGATATTTTTAATTTATTCTAGACCAAATTACTTCGTTTAAAGTAGGAAACTATGGCGTGCACTTTACCTATTAAATCGCTTATGTAAGAACTTCCTAATACTTTTTGGACTGACAGATTAAGCGTATGCGCATAACAGCCAAAATGTTTCCACTTTAATTCAGGTATAGCACTTTTGATATTGGCACCGTTATCTGATACCGAAAGGAGGATTTTGTCAAGAATATTCCACTTTTCATTCGTCAGTCTTTGTCTCTTCTCGACGTCCACATATCAGTCGTTAGGCACATACTTTTTGCATCTTCATTTAAAACTGCTTTAGTATTCGTTTTTAATTCTTCATACAGCCCCGGCAATAAATTACTGGCGAAATACTTTCGCGACTGTATCACATAAAGAATTGGAAATTGGAAAAGCACACTTAACTAATTCGCGAAACCCTTTGTCTTCCACTTTAGATGGTTGCAAGTCCCATATAAACAAATTTATCAAATGATCATCAATTTATTTTTATTTTTTGACAATCTCGTCGAAGGAATGCTGAAATAGTGGCTGTATTGGACCTTATAGTACTAGACGATGCGTCGGTTTGCAGTGGAGTATTGTATTGGATGTCGTAAATTATAAATCGATCGCGATTAACCACAATCCATTAATCAATCGCGTCAACATCAAATCACGTTTCGAATGTTCGATTATAATAAGTAACCATCCGAATCGTAAAACGAATTATAACTTTTTAATTTTGTTATCACTGACGACAAATGCATACAAGTATCAAACGTCCATTTTTCTTATTTTACTCTGTATAATTGTATATTTTCTATTATTCTATTACTCAGCCTGTAACCACACCTAGGTATTCCTCATTACGTTTACAGTCTATACCTGCGTCGTCTTTCAGACCATTGGTCTATATTTTAGGCGTACACAACGCCTAAAATATTATGTTTTTTTAATTTATATGGAATTAATTAGTACCGTAAATTTATTAATGCGTTTTTTTACAGATTGCTTCGCTACGCTGGCTGCGACGTTGGCATCAGACGACTGTATGAATCGTCATCATTACGAACTATGACTCATAGTCGTACCCAATTTTATATAATTAAATATACCTAGTTGTCGTACATCGTCGTTAAATTATATTCATAATTAGAAATGTTATTATCATATCGTTGTTAGAGCTAGAAGTTTTAATATATTCTTAATTATGATATTTTATTGTTTAGTTAAAGTTAAGTTGTTATTTTAGCAAAAATTCAAGTTTCTATTCAAAATTCTCTTTACGATGATCTGCGATGTTTATTCAATTCTTGTGTAGACTAAAAGGTTTAACAAGATCTTAATTATCTAAATGTATTGCGTAGTTATATATGATACAAGGTGAAGAATAAAAAAATGTGCCAATAATATGGTAAGTTAATAATATTTCAAATTTTCTTATGAAGATCACATACATTTATTCAAATCTGTACTAGAGTAACAAGTTCAAGTTTAATGTAATCTTTATTGTTGTCGTGTCGTAAAATAATAATTATTATATTCCTTATAATATTAGTTATAAAACAATATTTCAGCTACAATGACATGTTAGCTTACTATAATATTCAAAATCATAATATAATATCCATGTCATTATAAGAGCAGAAATATTTGGCTGTACTAAACGAAAGATATCTTAAGTTTCTGATTGTATCTCTAAGCGTAAAAACTTTAATTAATACGGGCACTTTGAATGATTTTTGGACACCCTGGTTGGTTCTATGGCATACATGTGCATAATAAGTTTTTGTGTGATGTGGGTTCGATTGCCAGGTTGACCAAAGCGTCGTAGGGATTTTCTATCAATAAATTATCAGTAACAGCATAGACTGCTTCCTATTATTCCATCAAACATAAAATAGGTAAGGTGTAGCGATCACTAGGTATATACATATTTGGCACTGGGTTTGTATGTGGGTGTGCTATTCTGTAAAAGTTTTCATCTCTAATGACAGCAGTGACTAAATTCAATAACGAATAAGACGGAATAGCATTACAGTCGTTATGGGTTATATCTTTGAGATCGCTGGTTTAGTAAGCATTAGTATTTAAATCCAGCTTCCACGACAAACTAGGTAACTAACCACCAATATTATCTACTATATCCATCTCTTAACTCAATCTAAATCTAAATAAACCCTGTAGTAGGGAATCAACATCAAAGGTTACACAACGACAATACTCATAATGGAAAGAAGTGAGGTGGACACAATTACAAATGGTCTAATAGCTCACGGAGTAGCTTTGAGAGTAATTCAATCAACAATAATAGTAATTGACAAGAGAGCTATATGCCTACTTACATCCCCCAATGTTACAAGCTCTCTATAAGACATAGGAATCAGTTTAACACCAGTATATAATTTGTGAACTCTTCTTTTTAACTAGACATTGGGTTTAATTTATAATTTTAATAGATCTCAATGGATGTGCCGTTGAACTTGCAATCAATAGCTTATAATATAATATATGTAAGTGGGTTTTAATCCTACTCATTGCGCTACGGATTTGAACCCACTCCTAACACAAGCATTCTAACTTATGTACTTACGTAATATGCAAAGTTGAAAGAAAACACATATCGAATTCACACACACCAACTATCCAAAATGAAGCGCCTACGTATTTTATTGTCCTGGGATCGAACTTGAGACCTCTGTGTAGCAGTCCAACGGTCTCCCACTAGGCTATCGCTGCTACTACTACTATACTGTGGAAACATATTAAGTAATTGCACAATAAGTATTTTATTATCACTTTTTCTCTAATTAGAAATATATTCAATAAATATAAATGTAAAATACGTCGTTTTATTTATATGAGTTCTATTATACCTAACCTCTCTTCTACATATTAATTATTATGTATTGTAACGGTCTAGCCCATCACACAATAAATATATATTTCACACGTCAATATTCTATTATGAAATGCTCACATTTATTTACTATAAGTAGCGTCATCGTTATGCAATTAGCGAAACCATAAATTCTATTGGTCTGACAACTACAATCTCTCCTACAAACATTAAATCATTAAATTATGAGATAGCTGGACAAGTGCTCAATGCATTCTGTGAATTTAAGAAAATACTTGGCTACAAGATTCTTCAGAACAAAGCATATCTATCAACATCTGGTAATCATAAAGTAGGTAACAAAGTGGACCTCTTTGCATTAGTTATAATGAGATGTAAAAAAGGTTCATGAGACAAAAAACCATGAGAAAGGATCTTAGCAGGTTAACATGTTCGAAATGAGCAAATTAGGTGACACTTAGTTTTTAACTCTGGGAGAGGAAGATCGTCGCAGCGATAGTTGAGTAAAGGGAGCAAGAATCGAGTGATAATGGGTAAGATAAAGTCCTACCTAATCCGGTGAGTGCTTAATATTCATATTATGTTCGCGGTGTTATGGATAGGTGTATAATATGCCCAATATATATACATTAATATCCCAGGCTGAATAAAGTATTATACTTATAATAATATAGCCAGCAGTGAATTCGTGCAACGTTTGTCACGTACGCATTAGTATTGGTCCGGTACCTTAGTCAGGGATGAATGAAAGGATGTCCTGAGGATCGGGAATCAAGGCGGTAGACCAGATGCAGGCTTTGTAGGCTATGTGCTGAAGCCTTCCCAATAGCATAGTGGGCTATGCACCCCTAATACCCTCGACGGGTTATCGGTAAACTTTAATTCAACGTCGTATAATGCTTAATACAACCGTCGTCATGCGTGGCCGCGGGCCTCGTTCATGAGTGTGATAGCGCAGATAGCGGACATGACATCCGTAGGATGGCGGAAGATGCAGGTTTAATTCCCTGCCGTGGCAATCGTAGGCTATTGAAGTACGCGACCTTGCAACCTCTTTTAGGTATGCAATTGTATGAAAGAATGATCACAAATCAACACTAATGTATCGCCGTTCTAAATTAGATATCTGTATTTCGTCCTCAAAGGTGTTATTTCCATTTCCTTTCATAATTCTAGTATTTAAATACCATCGATGTGATGGTGTCCAATAAGGGAGGAACCCTACAGATTTTGCGCGGGGTTAAGGGCGTTAAACCCCCTACACTAGGGGAGGGCTGATCATTAGTAAAAATCCCAGTTATAGGGCAATGTGACATTTTCATCAGCTTGGGGTTATCGGGAAACGGTTACAGTATGGAACGTAAGTTTACGACGCTACGAGCAAAAACATAACGCAACCATGCAACAGAACTGTGAAAGCATGAGATTGATTAAAATCATGCATAGTATTACAGAAGAATATATTACAATCAGGGGAGCACCGGACCAATCATAGTAGGTACGCAAACTCTGAAATACTGCGTGGTTGTTGTAGCAGTCGCGAATACTTGGTCTCGAGTTCAAATCCCGGGTCGGGCCAACAAAGTTTCAGCCAAGATCGGTTATCAATAGCAGTCCGGCTCTATATATAAACTGTCCTACTGCTGCGGGGTAATTTCTTGTCCTCCGATCCGAACTTCGATTGGTAGGAGGAGCGGAAATATTTTTCCCACATGTCCGATGGAGCATCATAGTACAGTCTAGTGGATAATAAAAATTAAATTAACATATAAATAATAATATAAACTAGCGGTCGCCAAGTGGTCGAAATTCGACAATAATTGATTTAAATTTGAAGGATGATTGTTATTATATATACTGCGAAATTGCAATAGGTACTTAAGGTATGTAAACATTATTACGAAGAATTGTACGACATCGACCGAACAATGCCGAAATACTACGAACGCGATTCGACTGCGTGTGTCAAATACATGGTTGTGTGCGTGTAGTGTTTTTTCATTATTTTAATGTATTTATAATGCATATTTTATAAAAGTATTAGGATTTGCCACTCCTCCATATAAACTTAAATATGCCAAATTTCATATACCTCCGTCTGCACAATTTTCGTAAAAAGGGGTACAAAGTTGTTGCTTCACGTATAGATATACTATTTCTCAGCCTGTAGCCACACCTAGGTGTTCCTCATTACGTTTACAGTCTATTCCTGCCTCGTCTTTCAGACCATTGGTCTATATTTTAGGCGTAAACAATGCCTAAAATATATGTTTTTTGAATTTTATATAAAGTATTAATTAGTAACGTAAATCTATTAATGTGTTTATTACAGATTGCTTCGCTAAGGCTGGCTGCGACGTTGCCATCAGACGACTGTGTGAACATCGCAGCTACGGCAGGGCTCCATCATGAATCGTCATCATTACGAACTATGACTCATAGTCGTACCCAATTTTATATAATTAAATATAGTTGTCGTAAATCGTTGTTAGATTATAATATTTTTAATAAAATAAATTAAGTAAAACGAAATCTGGAAGAAATTTGTTGATTACATAAGCAATCTGCCCTTTTCCGAAGTGTATGGGGTATCGCAAGTTAATGTTGGCTTGATGGCGAAGTGGTTAATGGAACCGACTGCTACGCCTGAGGTCGCGGGTTCAATTCCCGCACAAGTCAAACATTTGTATGCATGAACATTAATGTTTGTCTTAGTCTGGGTGTTTCAATGTATATTATGTATGTACTTATAAAAAAAATATGTATAGGTATGTTTATCCATTGTCTAGTACCCATAGTACAAGCTCTGCTTAGTTTGGGCTAGATGGTGTTGTGTGTACGTGGTAGAATATTTATTATTATTTATTATGAATAATGCTTTCGAAATTTTTACAATCTGTCGTCATTGTTCTATTAGCTATGCTTTCCTATTATTAAAATTAAAAAGAACTTCAAGACTTCGAAATTAAAATAGATAACCAACAGCCTTAAATTAAGTTGTAAAATAAAAGAAACTTAAGATTTAATTATTATAAAAACAAATCTGTTGAAAATAAATCATAATTTAAAAGTATTTTATATAGGTACTTAAAAAGTGCATGAATAACTTACAATGTTTCAATAATCTAAACACATTGCTAAGTCAAATAATAAATGTAAAGCAACTTGGGAAGGTCATAACAGATCTATGAACAATAGTGGTGCACAGGAGCATGAAGTGTAAATGGTATTTTATATATTATATATTACATATTATATATTATATATTACACGAGGTACGAGAAATTATGCGGCTATATATGTATAAATTATGCGGCTATATGTGTATGTATAATAGCTGCTCAGTTTCATCGTACCCAAGCGACTTTAACCACGATGTAACAGTTTTTTACAGTTGGATGTGGTAAGATTTTATATTGAGATCTTTCCATTTATTTTATTATACAAATATCTCCCCAGAAACCCAAAGAATTTGCTAGAAAATGCTGTCGACCATCTACTACTAATAGTTTGACAGACTGTGTTTTATTCGCATGCTGGAAGTGGAAGTGTCGAATGGAAGAGACGAATGCTGTTTGAGTGTAACTTGTAGGATAAAAAGCTGGCGAACCGTGAGGACATCAGCAAGACGATAAAGATTTCTGGTTGGGAAGAGGAAAGGTAAGAAGTGGGCTACTTTTAGGATAGCTCTTTGTGCTCTCTCTACTTTAATCATACCCGCTTTGCTGATACCAACCCATGCCGTAATGCTGTATGCAAGTATTGGCTGGCATAAAGATAAGTAAACCATCTTGATTAGGTTTTTATCTGCAACGTGTCGTAAGTTTTTAAAAACGAATATCAACGTTCGTAGCCTAGATGAGAGTAAGTCTGTATGGCAGTTAAAGCTCAGGGTATTACTTCAACAGCTAGATATTTAATACTGGTTGCACAAGTCAGATGCCTGCAAGTGCATTCATTGTTGAGAGAGCACGAATGGGCTAAAATTGAATACACACTTTTTTTTTTTTTTTTTTTTAAATATTCAGAACATAATACACACATTTTACAAACACAAACATACCATCAAAAGCCATCGTGGGCTTATCCGAGGTATGTAAGCCACGGCATCTCGATGCCACACTATACATCTACACTAATATTATAAAGAGTATCATATAAAAAGATAGGTACCTACCGAGATACTTTCTCGACGGTTACACCGTCTAGAAAGTATCTCTTCAGCACCTTTGAGCAGTTCTTCTCACTTAATTTTTTACATATTTCTGACGGTAATTCATTCAAATATGTTGGTAGCGGGCATTCCCACGTCCTTGCCCCATAAACATTATTATTTTTAGGTACAATGAATGTGGGTAAGTAGTTCAAACTACGTAACGATTCTAATCTTTTATACTTACGAACTTGGTCTATGTTATAGTAGTTATCTTTGATAACGCGCAGACGAATCTTGTCGAAGACATTTATAACTTGACAGTGCTCAAATAAGCCCTTTTCGTCGTTATGATATTTATTTTTTATTTTTGTAGGTACTATAATTTTTAAAATGCGCAACTGTAAATTATAAATATCTTCGACATATGTCTTATACGTGCGCCCATAACTACTGAGACCGTAATCAATTACGGAATCAGCCAGTGCCAAATACAATGTTCTAAGTATTTTATATGGTTAATATTGGTAATTTCGCTAAAAAAGACCTTAGTTTATTACATACATGATCAATATGCGGCCGCCAGTGGAAGTTACTATCTATAATCAAACCTAGATACATATTCTGATTCACCAACTCCAGTGTCTGACAACTACATGTTGTGTTGACTGATTGGTGAAGACATAGATGCTCGTGGGCAATGATAAAAGGCACACTAGGCGCAGTGAGGTAGGGTGAATGTATATACAGTAGTTTGGTTTTTTTTTTATTGATTACCAGGCCAACATCGTGAGCCCACTTACATAGGAGGTCAAGATTACACTGCATCACTCTCCGCGCCTCACGTATGTCCTTATGTGCAGCAACCAAACAAGTGTCGTCAGCAAATTGGTACACGGATCCTTCCGAGAATATGTGACACATATCATTCACGTACAGTAAGTATTCGGTCGGACCGAGAATTGAACCTTGTGCCGTGCCCATCTCGGTAGGAATTTTTCCACTCGACGAACCCGCGACACTTACCGACGTGAAGCGGTTTTTGTGATAATTTTTGAACCAATCCAAGAATGGATCCCGTATACCACTTTGCTGTAACTTGCTAAATAGCGTCTTATATTGCAAACAATCAAAAGCTTTGCTAAAATCAATAAGGACAACAAGTACATGTTCACGATTGTTCAGGCACCCGTTGACCTCATCACTAAACTTTAACAATAATTGTGAGGTATTTTTATTTTTTTGAAACCCGAATTGTTTGTCATTAATGACATTATTTTTTATCAAGAATTTATTTATTTCTATTCCGAGATACCTTTCAATTATTTTGTCAATGCATGATAAAATAGTAATTGGCCTATAGTTGTTTACATCTGTGTGCGAACCATTCTTATATATAGGTCTGACGATTCCAATCTTAAGTTGATCAGGGTACAAGGACGTGGTAATGCATGAATTAATTAGATGCGTTATAACAGGAGTGATTTCTTTGTATATATATTTTAAGTCTTTGGCTCTTATTCCGTCGGAACCTGGACATTTCTTATCATTTAGATGTTTTATAATAGAGGCTACAACATCGTTTGTGGCCTTCTGCAATCTCATTGATGAATCACAATTTTTAATATAGGAATTAACATCTAGAATAGGTGTGTCACACTGGAAATTACATGTATTATTAACATTATCTCTAAATTCAGAGGCAAATTTGTTACCTACAATATTTGGCAAGAGTTTAAAATATTTTATAATTATTTCATCTATAGATTTATTAATTTTTCCACAGATTTTATTAATAGTTTCCCACACTTTTTTAGAGTTTTTAAAGTTCGATTGTATTTCCTTCATAAAATAATTATTTTTTAAATTATTAATATGTTTATTTGTTTTATTTCTATATTTATTGTATAAAAGTCTATTTGCTAAATTGCTTTGATCTTTAAGCCAGATGTCTAGTAATTGATCTCTTTTCATACACATTTTTTCTATTCTAGAACTTATCCATTTACAAGTTTGTCTTTTACCAATTTTAATTTTTACATAATACTTACAGTTCTCATATACATAAGAAAAATTATCTAGTATAAAACTTAGGATATCATTAGGATTGTCGTAATCCAAAGCCAGACTCCAGTTAATTTTATTTAATTCACTTTGTAATTTACGGTTATCTATTTTACTAATGACTCTGTATTGAGTGGCTTTGTTTACGTACGTATCATCGACCAGCGCGCAACCTGTTATGAAGTGGTCGGCTAACGCATTCTTTATTACCGCGGTATGTACGGCGCGACAGTTAACACTACGTATAAATATATGGTCAATACATGATTTTGTTATGCTCTCACCTCTCTTATCTATGCGAGTAAACTGGTTTATTCCGCATTCAAGACCCAATTCACTTAGAGTGTTACAGTAATGTTTGGTAAACAATGTTTTTTGTTTCAAATCGATATTCATGTCGCCTAACAGGACAAAATTGTTTTTTTGAGAACAATTATTTATAAGACTAACTATTTCGTTGATAAACATTGACTTAATCGTATCAGGTGGTCTATACACTGCACACAAACTAATTGTAGCACCATAATCACATTTTATCTCGCCGGTGATGCACTCGAAGCTTTGAGAACGCGATGGTAGTCTGGTGAAGCAGATGCTCTTGTGAACATACACGATGACTCCGCCTCCCTTTCTAGACTCACGCAGCTGAGTGTACATGTCGTAGTCGTCAAGCTCAAACAAGGATTTCGTTCTGTCAGAGATGTTGGCCTCGGTAATGATGATCAGGTGAATAGACCGAGTGCTGTTCCTTATGATGTATTCGAGTTGAGAGAAGTTCTTTATCATTGACCTTATATTCACGTGCATCATTGTTATCAAGTTGTATGTATATGGCAGCTCATCTATAAATTCATTCCATTGTGTATATGTATTTTCAACTATGTTATCATAAGTGTCATCCATTTTTATTGTTAATAAGATTGGCAGGGAAAACTACTTGGTGCAAACTAATGTGGTGAACAAGGAGGAGCTTCATTGTTCTGATTACTTTTGAAGTCCGCTGCTAATCTATGCACATCCTTTTCGGATCGAATATTATATGTTTTCCCCTTTTCGTACCTTTTTACCAATATCTGGCCGTTCTTACACCAAACAAATTTACTCAGGTTAGATTCTTTCAAAGTAGTCTTCGTTATCCAAAGTAGGTAGGCCGTTGTAGGTGATAAGCTTTCCCTGAGGTATATTTTGTTATCTTCAGCGCAACCTAGGGATTTTCCGGTAATGTTCTTAGTTCTGGCGACTTGAAGCCATGGGTCCCGACAGCCATCCTTAAGGGCAACTATGATTACGGGGGGTAGTTTTCTGGGTTTTGATTCGGGTCGGTTATTTTTTTTGCGATAAAAGCTCACGATATCACTGGATTTTAATTTTAATGTTTTGCATAGGTTTTCTATCACACTATCGACGTCTTCCGATTCGGCAACACCACAGATATCTATGTTATTTGATAGCTGACTTTGTTCAAACGCGTTCAGTTTTTGTTCCACTACCTCACTTTTAAGTTCAAGATTTTTATATTTTTGTTTAAGTTAGCATAAGTTAGCTTAGAGTACCAGTTGGAACGGTTTTCATAGAAAATGTTACGTATTTTGTCTTATCGACATTAAGGGTTAATCCATTGTCTCTCAACCATATAGACACCGCATTGAAACCTGTTTGAACTTCATGGAAGGTCTCATCCAGTGTCACCATGAAAGATCAAGGTGGTATCATTCGATAGTTTAAGATTACACAGGTCATTAATAAAGATTAGAAAGAGAGTCGGGCCGTTAACACGCTGCTCTGGGCATGGCCCTGTATTGCTTGAGCGAGATCCCTCAAGCAATACAAAAGCACGATTGTGTTTTGTTTGCTGATGATATCACAGTAATTATAGGCAGTGACAATACCGTTATCTGCGAATATCAAATACATAATACACTTCTTGATATTAATAATTGGCTTAACTTAAATAAATTAAAAATGAATATAGATAAAACAAAAGCTATTCACTTTAGATCTTTTAACACCAAGCACAAACAGTTAAATATTAAATATAATGCAATAACCTAGTAGTTAAACAAATACAGAGCACAACATTTTAGGTGTCATGGTTGACGAACATCTTACATGAAAACCACATATAGACAGTGTTCGCAAAATTATAAATATATTTGTTTTTGCTTTAAGAAAGGTTAAGGATGTGGCTTAAAGGCAATTTGCATTGTAGGTTTACCATGCATATGTTTGCTTCATAATTCGCTATGGTATACTAGCTGTTATTCATCAGAAATAACCCGGGTATATATAGCTCAGAAAAAATGCATCCATGCAATAATTACTATGCAGTGGTCTGACTCATGTAGGCTAATATTAAAAGTAGAAAGTTTTTTAACTGTGTCTAGTATATATATTTATGAAGTAGTGAAATTTGTTAAATGTAATTTAGAATTGTTCGAAGTTAAAGATAATAAGAATAAGCGTAAAAATAACCAGACCTATTAAAAATGCCCATACCTCGATTAGAGATATTTAGAGTAAGTTGTGAGTTTAAGGCACCACTTATTTTTAACGCGATACCTGAGCATATAGTAAAACTACCGTATAACAAATTTTGAATTCAGTAAAAAAAATTTGCTTCATTTTCTTATCATTTTAGAAATACATTGTGTTAATAAATATTAAAATTGTGTAAATGAAACCTTGAATTCCATAAATTGTACCTACTCATTCAATATTTGCATGCTATTGTAATATGGCGAAATGTGTTTTGTGCTCTTTGTTTTTTTGTATCCATTACATTTTATTCAAATAAATTTATAAAAAAAGGTCGAAAATCAAAAGATTTATAGAAGAAAATGCATTGTTAGTCAGTATATCGCAAAAATAAAAGCAAATCATAGATTTTATTATCCGGATTTAATTAATTATATATTATTATTTTAATGTGTAGTTTTGTTACGTCGAAACTTTATATTAATGAGGTAGACTAGGTACAATTGTACCATATTCGCTTCAATTCTATCTGGAATCGTCAATATAGCTCCGAATCACAAAATAATTTAGTCGAAATAACACACATTTGTCTTCATCTTCAGACCTGCAAATGGCCCAAAACTAGAAAGACAAGGTTGAGTTATGGTAGAGAACACGAGAATTGGACTCTGAATGACTGGTCAAGAGTTATGTTTTCAGACAAGTCTAGATTCTGTTTATACAAGCACGACGAAAGAAAAAGTGTACAGAAGAGCGGGAGAGCATTATAAACAAGCCTGTATAAAAGAAAAAGTACCATACCATTCTTCCGAAAGCCGCACACTGAGATAGTGGTGATAGAAAATGTCACTTTAACTGCAGAAAGATATGTCACTGAAATTCTGGATGACAAGGTTGGTCCATTTTTAGTTGGCATGGGCGAGAATGCCGTTTTTATGCAAGACAATGCCCGCCCACATACAGCTCAGATAATGTTTGCCTATTTTCAAGAAGTCGGTATCACACATATGGAGTGGCCAGCACGCAGCCCCGACTTAAACCCCATTGAGCATGCATGGGATGAACTGGGACGACGTGCACGTCAGTGAAATCCGCCACCAATCATCACGCTACGTGAACTGAAAGAAGCTCTAGTAGAGAAATGGCAGAATATGCCACAGCATCGCCTCAAAAACCTAGTAGAAGGTATGCCAAATCGCATAATAGCAGTATTGCGAGCTCGCGGAGGCAACACAAAGTACTAAAATGTATGAAAACGGCACATCTGAAACCAATC
The DNA here is from genome assembly GCA_963675205.1 of Catocala nupta. Lineage (NCBI taxonomy): Eukaryota > Metazoa > Arthropoda > Insecta > Lepidoptera > Erebidae > Catocala > Catocala nupta. Next base: position 39,687,316 of record OY776078.1, read on the forward strand.
TACATTCACGAAAATACTATAAAGCTACGCATTTTATTTATTTAACATTTATTAATAATAAAAAACTTGATAGCGTTTTTTTTTTATTTTCATTTAAGCACATTAATATATTTTTTGAAACGCTTTTTGTTTACGGTCCAGTGTAGTATGGTTATGTTTTCCACAAATAGTAAAGAATATTAATACCTTGATAGTCTGACACGTTTTCAGGGTATCTGTAACGCAAGGCAAACACATATCATCACATACAGCACATACACAAAACGTTCACTTTAGTACTAACACTTGTGTTTAATTGATGATCAATAAGTTTAAACATTTTTTTCATTCACTTCGCTGCCACTATCTACACCTTTCTTCTTTGATGATGATTCTGAACGTGTTTCTTACTCATTTTCTTGTTCACTTTCATTTTGTATTTGGATTTCGTCTCTTGTATTTGGATTATTGTCATGTATCTCAACTGGTTTCATTATTGGTTTCAAAAAGCTCATCTCATGATCATATTTGTAAGATTTAGATTTTGTGCCAGAGCCAGATTTTTTGAGTCTTTGTTTTCATTTAATGATTTCTTCTAAGTGTCTCTTAATTGTGTCCATCTTTTCAGTACACAGCTTCCTGAAACAAAAAGTTAATTTAAAATTTGGCAGGTACTAACTGTTTGAACACACACATACATACACACACATAATACGTAACGTAAGGTCGTATTTCTATTCAGATTCAGACCCAGTTAGCTGACAGATGTAGTTCATATAATTTTTTACTCTAATGTGTCATAATAAGGTTATAAAATTGTGTAAATGGTTTTATAAAATTCGTTCGTAACAAAAATATTCATTCATACCTTCTTGAAATTATAGTCCTTTGAATTGCATCTGTTAGCTGACTTAGTCTGAATAAAAATACGAATTCTTCATCCTAACTAATATAGTGAACAATTTTTTAGGTATTTGGCGTCAGGAGTTTCCTATGAAGATCTTCATTTTAGTTATCGAGTGGACAAATCAACCATTTTCAACATTATAGCAGAAGTAACCCAAAGCATATGGAATAATTTATATGAAGAATGTATGTCCCTTCCTTATAAGCAAGAAAAGTGGTAAAAGATAGCAAGCGTATTTAATGTAAAAGCCAATTTTCCTCACTGCCTTGGAGCAGTTGACGGGAAGCATATTCGTCTTCGAAAGCGATCAAACAGTGGTTCAGTATATATGAACTACAAAGATTTATTTTCAATAGTGTTATTGGCAGTCGTAGATTCAGTTTATCGATTCCTTTACGTCTGTGTAGGTTCCTATTGAAAAAAGTGCGACTCATCAATATTTAAAGAATCAATATTTTGAAAAATGTTGACCGAAGGCCATCTGAATATACCTGAACCAAAACCTCTATTTACAGACTCAGAAGTTAAAGTTTCTTACGTAATCATAGGCGACGAGGGATTTGGCTTACATACACATTTATTAAGGCCTTTTAGTGGAGCGTATCTTGATAGAGATAAACGAATATTAAATGATCGTTTAACTAGAGCGAGAAGATAATTATGTTGAATGTGCGTTTGGCATTCTAGCGAACAAGTGGCGAATTTATCATAGACCCATGGATCTTAAATGAGAAACAGCTATATCGGTAGTGAAAGCCTGTGTAGTGGTGGTAGTGAAAGTTCTCCACAATTTGATAAGAGAAAAGGAGGCCATTGAATTGGAAATAATTTAATTTTGAAATCTACCTTCTAAATGTACACCAAGCGTTGGATCTGCTAATTCATTGCAAATTGAATTTATGACCTATTTTCTATCTGAAGACGGATCAGTGTCATGGCAGGATAAAAAATATAGAATAGCAGTACAGATTTGTATTTATACAGGTGAATGGCAGATTTCGTATCGCTTTTTTTTTTGTTCTTCTGTTGTAGAATTTGTACCACTTAAGGCAACTAAGTCATTTATTTTCATATAAGTGTACTATTTTCAGAACTACGGTTTAATTAATAATATCAATAAAAAGATTTTAATATATAGGTAAAAGTATTATAATCGTAATCTAAACGCAGTTATGTTTTTAGAAGTTGTCATATGCAAAATAACACAAATTATTTAGAAATTGAAATAACATTAAATATAATTAAAAACATAATATGTTATACCTTAAAATGCATGATTGTTGCATAAAATCATAATAATTAACGATTTAATGATAGAAATGATTTGTGTCATTAATATTTTTTTTTGTTCATATGTATGGCAATTATGTATTGACAGGTCAGGAAAATCTGTCAGTTCAGTTCTTTGATGTTGTTTTGGTTTGATTGATTAGGTATCTCTTAATGCACCACATTAATAATAAGTAAAACACTACAAAGACACAGCGACAAGCAATCTAGAACATTAACTTTATCACGAAAACAATGTTTAAGTACCTACATGTAACAATCTACATTGGTACACTAGTGCATAAGCTTAAAAATAAAACTGGTTATAACTTTTACGTCTCAAGTTCTAAACATCTAAGAATTTAAACAGGGCTTGTCTATCATATTAACTACCAATTAAAACAAAAAATATCCCAAATCACGAGATTTTATTAGCGGCACGAAATTTACATACAAGCCTGCCGTACGCCTTTCACTTAATGTATGTTAAATAGCATTAAAGTCTTACCAAGATGGAGGACATTTATTTATCGAAAGAGCGCAAAATACATTATGGTCTGCCGCAGAGGAGCGTATTGGGTCCCTTACTATTCATAATGTATATTAATGACCTTCCTAATGCGACTTCTAATCCTATTACGCTCTTTGCTGATGATAGCACCGTTGCAATTAAATGCAATGATAAAGTAACATATGAACGTGATATAAATAGAACATTAAGTGACATAATTACATGGTTAGATACTAATAACTTAAAGGCCAACGTACGCAAAACCAAATTAATCCACTTTAGACAACGTATAAACCCTGCTATGCATAGGATCAACTACAAAAGCGAACAAATTAGCACAACCGAATCGACAAAATTTCTTGGACTTATTGTAGATGACAAAATAACATGGAAGGCTCATATTGAAACATTGTGCAAAAAGATTAATAAATCAGTATATGCTCTTCACATATTAGCAAAAATATCAAGTGTTAACACTCTCCTAGTGGCATATCTTGGGTTGGTAGCTTCAGTCCTAAGGTATGGGATAGTTTTCTGGGGAAACTCGATGGACAGGGGCATAATATTTAAGGCACAGAAAAGGTGCATTAGAGCTATGTTTGGGTTACAAGCAACTGACTCTTGTAAGCCATTTTCCCTAAAATATAAGATACTTACAATGCCATGCCTATATATTTATGAAGTATCTAATTTTGTTAAAGCGAACCCAAACTTATATAATCTAGCGTCAACAACTTATAACAGGAAGCAACGTGACATATATCGCCTTTGTATGCGGCAGACCAGTACAGCCTTAATGCATAAAAGCATATTTCATATGGCACCTGTAATATATAATAAATTACCAACTGACATAAAAGCAATGAGTCTTAAATTATTCAAGAAAAACTTAAAGTCTTATTACTAAATAAATGTTATTATGATTTAGATGATTATTTGAATGATAGTCTTAATTAAAATAATTTATGTTTGACTAGGTTTGACTCTAATTAATGATTAAATATGCAATGAATTTATGTACTTCGTTCTTTTCTAAATATGTAATTAATTACATTTATTTTATATTCTTAGTACTTATAAAATCTATGTGAATTTTGCATGCCACCAGGCCGAAACACTCGAGACATATATACGGACTTGTTAACATCATTGTAACAGTGTTTTCTGCGAAAATAATTCCCGCCATGCTGCTATTTTAGCAGTTTTGTCTCTATATTATGTTTTATGTCTATCTATATTAACACTATTCTTAAACAACACACTACAATTAAATACAATCCAGTATGTATGTATTTTGTCTAGTATCCATAGTACAAGCTCTGCTTAGTTTGGGCTAGATAGTGTTGTGTGTATGTGGTAGAATATTATTATTATTATTATGTAATCTAACCAAGCGTCTCAAACATTAAATATGTTTCTCTAAAAAACATTAGACAACAGGGTTCTCCAACAATTTCTTTGGTTTTATGGGAGGATACTTATACAATAAAATCAATAAGGCAATTGAAGTCTACCCCTTAACAAAACTTAAATGCAAAGAACTAACTCTACTAAGAAACGTGGCTCAAGTGCCTGAGCTACGATGATACAGGAAAATTAGTTTATGTAGGTCCCTAATTACACTTATGAATACACATAATACCTCGCACACTCACACACTCACACACACACACACACACACACACACACACACACACACACACACATACACACACACACACACACACACACACACACACACACACACATACACACACACTATATTAACTCACACATACAGAAGAGAAATATGCTATGATTAATAAATTAGTATAAAACTGTATCCTTGTCCAGAGCCTGGAGAGGCTGGTAATCTGTCACACAGGGTCTCCTAGTATAGATACCAGTCTCTCACATAAATAATAATCTAACACAAATGTATTAATTAGATATATACTTTACTATACTCTTATTTTCTGTGTGAGAGAACAATAAAGAAATTTACTATTATTATTATACATCAAAAATTTGTTTCATAAAACTGGTCTGTCTTTTACAGAAGCAATCAAAATATCTCGATCTATTTGTTGATCAAACAATGTTTCTTTCTCCTTTTTATGACATAATTGAAGGGCACCGCAACACGAGTTTACAAGTCAAACGAATGTACTTAACTGTGCGGGCACAGGCGGGCGAAGGGCGAGCGCATCAGCAAATCCGTCACAAAAAAATTACGATTCGTGTTTTTTGACGAACGTGTTTTTATACAACGATACATGATTTCTCACACTAAAAATGCTGTCTCACACCTATTATTAGCTCGTAGGCCAGTCTGTGGTGCTAGATTTAATTTTATTGTGATTGCATCGCCTAAAAGCTGTTGGTGTGTCAATATAGTAATAAATAAATAAAATAAATGATTTAAGACGTGTCCGACATTTCTCCGTAAGTAGAGTTCGTACATTAATGTATATATTGTATTTAAAAACTGCGAGCTATAGCCGATTTTAAATTGATCATTCAAGTATATTTATGTCAATCTATCATACAATATTGCATAACCTCATAGGGTGAGGCACTAAAAACTATTTTACTGCCCCTAGAAAGAGCTCAAAGAGCGATTCTAAAAGTAGCCACATTCCGACCTTTCCTTTTTCCCACAATTATGTTACCTACATAAATCGTGCAAGGTGATGACTGTTTGCCAAATTTTCATACAACACACAACGGTTCATAAAATTCTCTTAACTTACAATCATTAAAATTTAGTTTAGTCCTGTCAAACAACATTTCGTATTCTGAAATCGTTATAATTGACAGGACTAAACTTATTTTCGTTCGACAGGATTAAAATTGGTTTAGTTACTCTATTTAGTCCTTTCTGCATTCTGCTGTACGAGTAAACGTCAAAAATGATCTGAAATTAGAAATATCAAACTAATATTATATGACATCTGAAAACATGATACGAAGTTTACTTTTCCTAGGGGTTTGGTAGTTGAGGCCTAAACAGTGAAATTTCTAAAAGGCAAAATAAAAAAAATATTTTAAATAATTGTAAGTGCCCGAATCGATCGCAGTGCCACCTGCCGAGACCTACTGTGAACCTAAACCATCTAGGAATCCAAATATACAAAAAATATATACTTCGGTATATAAATATACAGTCTTTATATACAAAGAAATAAAACAGTTGCGATTTGAGAAATAGTGAGTAGCTTATAATATTTTTTTTGATATACTTTATGTTACCGCAGAGATAAAAATAAATGGGGTGCGTGTCAGAAAACCTCCCCGTGGTGCACCCTGGGCACCAGCAACAATGCTTTTCATTATTGCTGGTGGCTAATATTCTGAAAACCGGTGCCATTTGTCGCGTTTGGCACCGGAGCCGGGGGGATGGACGTGAGTCCCATCCCCAAGCCGGAGGCCCTATCCTTGGGCCCGGCTCTCCCAGTACCGCTCTGTCTTAGAGTGGACATGGGAGAGCCCCTTTGACGGGTTCGGCGTGCACTCACCCTGCCGCTGAAGAGACAACGGGGTCTCTTCTCGTCATTCTGACGATTCTTTCCCTCTCTTTGTCCCCCTTTTGTTTTGCCCCTGTTTTGGTTTTGTTCCCCCCTTTTTGGTTCTGCGTCCAAATTTGTTTCTTGTCCCCTTTTGTTGTCCGTCGTTGTCCCCCCCCCCCTTTCTTCTGACTTTTGTCCCCGTTGTCACCGTCTAGAGCATATCGTAACCCTGTATTGTGCAGTGTCGTGGATCACGTCTCGCGGCTGCTGACGGGAGCGAGGGTCTTGGCTTCACCGCCCGGACTGCGGGGGAGTGGCCCTCTATAAAAACCACCCCGAATCTCAAGTTGCTGCCGCACGGCGAGGAGATGCATGGCTGATGGGTAGTTCAGTCACTAGTGCGGCCCCTTCAGGGTACCTGCCGTCCCCCTGAAGTATTAGGCTTGCCGGGGTATCGGGATCTCTGCCCGGGTCGACGTATATTTCTCCCATACTCGTGGGTATTATTATGGATAACTCAATTAAATCAATCTTAAAAAAGACGTTGAGGGAGTCGCGCACGCCTAGTTCTGCGCCCTCCGAGGAAGACGAGGAGTACGTGCTGTCGGAGCACGGTAGCGATGTCGTGGAGCTTACTTCGGAGGCAACACCGAAGAAGGCTCCACGCAAACGCTTGCGGTCGGCGCAGGAGTCGGAGTCGGACGGCTCAAGTGAGGACGCGGTTCCGGCACCTAAAGTCGCGACAGTGCGACGTGGACGCGGTCGTCCGCCCACCCACGGCAAATACGTGGGTCTGGGCAGGGCTAAGGCTCAACTTGCTGCCGCTTTACGGAAGACCGAAGACGAGGAACGCACGTCCGAGGATGGCCTCATTGCTGCGGCAGCCCGGCGAGTCACTGCTGCAAAACATCAACCAGTGATGGAGCAAGATGCTGAGGACCTGCCGGTGTCCCAGCTGAAGACACGGCTGAGTGACGCTTTGGAGGCGATCCGTCTGGTCTCTAAAAAGTCAAAGGGTCTGAAAGGCACGTGCCAGAGGACCCTTAAAGACTCCATCGAGGCCATTCGGGACATCGTGGAGGCCGTCTTCAGCCGCACAGCCAATGACGAAGTCCTAAAACTGCAGGCAGAAAATGCTAAATTGGCGCAGGAGGTCTCCGAGCTCAAGAGACGTCAGAAGGCGTTTGAGAAGCAGCAGGACCAAGACGCTAACAGGAAGGAGTCGGAGCTCGTGGCTCTAGTCCGGCAGGAGCTTGGCGAGTTTCGCGCCAAGCTCTCGGTTATGGAGGGTCGGCTGCTGCGCCCTCCTTTGGCAGCGGACAGATTCAGAGAGCCTGTCCTTCCTACTCCCCTGACGCCTGCCCCGCAAACATCGTATGCGGCTAAACTGAAGACCTTGCGGCCCCCAGCAGCTCCAGCGGCTGTCACAAGTGTTCCTGCCAAGCAAAATGGCAGGAAAAGACAGCAGGTAAAGCGCGCACCCGTAGCTGCCAAGGAATGCCCTGCTGCTCCCAGCATACAACCCGCTGAGACCGCGCACAAAGCCGACGACTGAGAGGTTGTCGGCCAGAAGAAAAAGGCAGCCAATCAGAAAAAGAAGGCGGCCAAGAAGGCCAGGCAGGCGGCCAAGAAGGCGGCCAGGAAGCTCCAGACCCCTCGCTCTACTGCGGTGGTCATTACACTGCAGCCGGCTGCACTCGAGCGAGGGACCACCTATGCGGAGCTCCTCAAGAAGGCGCGGACGGCGATCGACCCCGGCAAACTAGGGATAACGGCGGGCTTGCGGTGCCGGACAACTCAGACCGGTGCCCGCCTAATAGAAGTGCCGGGAGTCGCTAGCGGCGACCAGGCGGACCGTCTGGCAGAAAGTCTCCGCCAGGTTTTGCAACCGGAAGAGGTCCGCGTCTCCAGGCCCCAAAAGTGCGCTGATCTGCGCATTACGGGCCTGGATGACTCCATTACCAAACCAAAGATGTCGTCGCTGCCGTCGCCAAGACCGGAGGGTGCCCTGCAGACCAAGTGAAGAGCAGTGAAATTAAGCAAGGCCGCTCCGGAATGGGAACGGCATTAATGAGCTGTCCCGTGGCCGCCGCCAAAAAACTGGCTGATGGCCGCCGAATGGGTTGGGTGTCGGCGCAGGTCAAGGTCTTAGACCCCAGGCCTGCCCGGTGTTACCGCTGCCTTTCGATCGGCCATGTGGGCGTCAAGTGCCCCTCACAGGCTGACTGCACTGGCCGCTGTTTCCATTGCGGTCAGCCTGGTCACATGGCCGCTACATGTGAGGTCACGCCGCACTGCATTTTGTGTGCGGCAGTGGGCAAATCCACGAAGCACCGGGCGGGTGGCAAGGAGTGCGCCGCCACCCATAAAAAGTTACCCCCAAGGCCGCCTGCCTCGGCATCGGCAACAACAAGGGTCGCCGCTCCCGCGGTCGGGGCGGTGGAGGTGATGGAGAGGTAATGCCTCCACGCCTCCGTCGCCTCCAGTGTAATTTAAACCACTGCGCTAGGGCTCAGGACCTTCTCCTCCAGAGCATGGCGCAGTGGTCAATTCATGTCGCGATAGTAGCCGAGCCCTATTTCGTCCCTCCCAGGGCTGACTGGGTAGGGGACCTCGATGGCTCGGTGGCGCTAATTTCGCCGGCCGCCGCCGGCGCCCCGTCCTTCGAGAACATCGTCCGATGACGGGGCTGCGTCGCAGCACTCGTAGGAGAAGCGGTTGTGGTGGGCGGTTACTTCTCATCCAACCGGCCTCTCGCTGACTTCGAGGAGTATCTCCTCGAACTGAACGTCGTCGTCGCTCGAAGTCACCCTCGGCCCGTGCTCGTCGTCGGGGACCTCAATGCCAAATCCTCGGCTTGGGGTTCCGCGACCACGGACGCGAGGGGTGAATTGCTCGAGGAGTGGGCCGTAGAAAACGGCCTGCTAGTCCTCAATCGTGGGTCAGTGCACACGTGCGTGCGTCAGGGGGCGGTTCCGTCATCGACGTTTCCTTCGCTAGCCCCGCACTAGCACGCCGTGTCCTAGGCTGGCGCGTCGTCGAGGAGGTGGAGACGCTGTCGGACCACCGCTATATTCGGTTCGACGCCAGTACATCCGGCTTCGTAGGAGGCGTCGCCGCCCTCCCGATTTTGGCGCCAGGGAGGCGGAATTGTACGAGGTATACAGAGCGGCCAAGAAGGCTCTTAAAATTGCCATCAAGCGGGCCAAGGATCTGGCCCGCCAAGAGCTGCTGGGGACTCTGGACCTCAATCCCTGGGGGCGTCCATACCTTATGGTAAGGGGCAAGCTTCGCCCCAGGGCGCCCCCCTTGTCCCAGAGGCTCCGGCCACAGTTGGTGGAGGAGGTGGTGGCCGCTCTGTTCCCTTCACGGGCGGAGCACACTCCTCCGTCGATGGTTCCGCCTTCCATGGCGTCCAGCGCGGACTTTGACGACGACGTGGTTCCCGAAGTGACCCAGGTAGAATTGCGAGCGGAGGTGTCGAGACTTCGCTCGAAAAACACCGCCCCAGGGCCCGACGGCATTCCAGGTCGTGCATTGGCCCTGGTTCTCGAGGAGCTCGCGCCCCAACTCAGGGGGCTCCTCAGCGAGTGTCTAGAGCAGGGCCAGTTTCCGCGCCAGTGGAAGGTGGGGAAACTGGTCCTAATCAGGAAGGAAGGGCTCCCGGCGGACAGTCCGTCCGCCTACCGGCCCATCGTGCTGCTGGACGAGGTGGCTAAACTGTTTGAGTTTATAATCGCGGAACGCCTCGTCCAGCATCTTTCTTCTGTGGGTCCGGACTTGGCGGACAACCAATACGGTTTCCGCCGCGGGCACTCTACAATTGACGCTGTCCTGCGTGTGAGGAGCCTGGCGGAGGATACGGTGTCCCGGGGCGAGGTCGTCTTCGCGGTGTCTTTGGACATCGCGAATGCCTTTAATACCTTGCCCTGGAGTTGCATTAGGGAGGCACTCATTTTCCATCGAGTGCCGACCTACCTCCGCCGCATAGTCGGGGCATATTTATCTCAGAGGGTAGTCGTCTACCCGGGTCACGACGGTTGGAGTCGGCGCGAGATGTCGTGCGGTGGTCCGCAGGGGTCGGTTCTGGGTCCGCTCCTGTGGAACATCGGCTACGACTGGGTGCTGCGAGGTGCGCTCCTCCGTGGCGTCGGCGTCATTTGTTACGCCGACGACACGCTTGTCACGGCGAGGGGTGAGTCGCACCGGGCGGCGGCCATACTGGCGACCGCTGGGGTCGCACAAGTCGTTGGTCGTATCCGGCGGTTGGGCCTCGAGGTGGCCCTGTCTATGTCCGAGGCCGTTTGTTTCCACGGCCCTCGGAAACGGCCACCTCCAGGGGCCCATATTATGGTAGGAGGGGTCCGCATCGGCGTCGAATCAACCCTGAAGTACTTGGGTCTTCTGCTCGACAGCCGATGGGATTTTACAGCCCATTTTCGTCGTTTGGCCCCCATTCTTCGGGGCGCTATAGGCGCGCTTTCGCGCCTGCTGCCCAACCTTGGAGGGCCAAACACCTCCTGCCGGAGGCTCTACGAGGGGGTCGTGCGGTCCATGGCTCTATATGGGGCCCCAGTTTGGGCGGACAACCTGACGGCCCGAAACATTTCGGCGCTACGTGCACCACAGCGCGCCATGGCCGTCAGGTTGATTAGAGGATACCGCACGATCTCGTTCGAGGCTGCGAGCCTCCTCGCCGGATCGATGCCATGGGACCTGGAAGCGGCGCTCCTGGCGTCGCTCTATCGTTGGCGCCAGGAGGCGCGAGCTCGGGGCGAGGGACCGGATCTTCCCGCTGTCAAGGCGGCAAGGTCCGAGCTCCGCCACGTCCTAGTGGCAAATTGGAAGGAGCGACTTGTGCACCCCAGTGCCGGGCACGCCACGATCGTGGCGGTAAGTCCCGTGTTTGAGAAGTGGCTGGAGAGGTGGCATGGCGCCCTCACCTTCCGGCTGACACAGGTACGGACTGGCCACGGTTGTTTTGGCCGGTTCCTGTGTCGTATACGCCGGCAAGAGACGCCCGATTGTCACCACTGCGGCGACTGCCGCGACGTCGTAGAGGACACGGCGCTGCACACTTTGGCGGTTTGCCCCGCCTGGGCATCGCAGCGCCGTGATTTGATCGCGGCAGTCGGATTGGTTGCCCTCTCGCTCCCGGCCGTAGTTCAGTCTATGGTCCGGAGTGAGAGGTCGTGGAACGCCGTCGCCTCCTTCTGCGAGGAAGTGATTTCCATCAAGGAGGCGGCGGAGCGGGAGAGGGAGCGTATAAACCCTCTCCCCAACCGCAGAGCCGGGCGCCGGAGGGCGCGCGATGACCTCCAGCCACCCTGAGATTTGACGTGGGGGTGGCGGGCTTTGTGGGCCTGCCCGCCATCCATTCAGCACCAGGTCCGAGAGGCGGCGTGCGTGTTACCACGCGCGCCTCTGTGTCGAGTCCGTCTTCCCTCTAGGGGGGAGACAGTAGGGTTTTTATAGTGTGAAGTAGTGCCTATTTTGGGTAGGTCTCTCGTGTAGTGGCCTGCCGTTTCATACGGCGGGCCGAAACCTCGGTGGGGTCGCGACCGTTGCGAAAGTGATTCGCGCGACCCCGTCAATAGTGGTTTTGTCGAGGAACACCGTGGTAGGTTTAGTCGGTATTCCGGGAGGTACATTATCTTTTAACATCTTTACCTTACCCCGGCGAGTCCGACATAATCCCTCCGCCCGCCCCCGCGGAGGGATATGCGTCATTGCATTCCACCATGTAAAAAAAACGCGCGCAATAATATGTGATATAATAATAATAATATATAATATATAAATAATAATAATTAAATTCATAATAATTAATTTATTAAATAATAAATATAAAAATAATACATGTTAAAATATATTATAAATTAAATATAATATATTTTAATTTAAATATAAATTAAAAATATTTTAGTATAAATTAAACATTATAAAATTAATTTAAATTATATTAAAAAAACAAACCTATTAAATAATTTAAATTAAAATATTATTATTAATAATCAATAATAATATTTTAATATATATATATATATTAAATAGAGAGTTAAGTATTCAATTATGTTAGCTGTAAGAACATATTACATAATTATTTACAAATTTTGTCGTATGAGCAAACTGAGCAGTTACTTTAAGTATGTAAATTAAAAATTTCTGTTCTGTCTTAGCGCATCATTGTTATTGATCCACTTATTACCGGTACTGCTAGTTGCTTATGCAGGATATTAAAATGTTATTATTGAATTATAGATATGTAAATTTACATTGGTAAAATAGTTTGTAAGCTCCTCTTCGCCTGAGCCACAGGTTTAATCTAGTTCGGGCAAACAACAACAATTTATGTATTTTATAAATTATTGTACCTAATATTTAAATAAAATAGTGATTTTTTTATATTATTATTATTATATAAAAAGCATAGTCGCCGTAAAAAAAAAGAATAGAATGAAAAAAGACGATCCGTCATAAAAACGAATCGTCTTCGTGTGAATGAGCCCTAACACAGACGCGAGATACCTACTTTACTATAATATTAGCACTCGCGGGATAGGCAGCGACTTCACAGAATAATACGCGGCGATGTAGCGATGGCTTTCACCGGCGGGCGGCGCACAGGAGTGAGAGGGCAATTATGAGGTAATTTCCTTTCTTGCAGAGGTGAAGGCACAGGTTGAGGGTTCCTGGTTATCGATAAATGATGGCGCTCAGGAGTGAGAGGGCAATTATGAGGTAGCTCCTTTTTCCGCAGAGGTGAAAACGGGCGCGCAGGATGGAGGTGTAACGGCCCCAGCCTATATTAGCGATGACCGACGGCGCGCAGGAATGAGAGGGCAATTATGAGGTAACTCTCTTTCTCCCAGAGCTGAAGGCGGTCGCGCGGGAGGGTCACTCAATTGCAGCGTTCCAATGGTAATAATTTATTATGCACCTTTACTATTTGCTTCAAGGTAGAAAATCCTTAGACCAATGTTTTGTAAATTTTAATAATATTAGCCTAGATTTTAACACACGTCTGCTCGCGAAATTCATTCTCTAAAATAAAAGGCTCAAGGGTCAAATGGTTACTTTTTAAGGTTAATTATTTCCTTTTTAGTATCTTGGAAATCATTTCTGCTATTTTTGCGAGCAATCGTGATGAGATTTTATGCACGACTTGAATTTTTTGCACATCTGCTCTTAGAAAATTCCTAGAAGAAACATGTATTCTTAAATGTATCCGGCAGTCCGTAATACACTTTTGATTTGGGTTATAAAATTTAACGACCAAGTGTTGGTGTAATAACCTAGCTTTTCTTGGATATAGAATCCGCACATGGCACAGTGGACAAAAGGTCGACTCGCCGGCGTATTTGTCACCTTGAGTATAGTAGTGAGGTAATGGTGTACCAAAGTCTGTAGTTTAGGGTGACTAAAATGAAACTGTCTCAACTTACGGTTTTGGTTTATTGTCCGGCACACACACATAATACATACGTATACCAAGGTTAGAAGGTGAATGAGTTTATGCGCAGGCACCCTAGCATGAACATGAAGATACACAAGACGGAAGAAAGAAAGAAGCTCAAAGCTCACAGTTCGTGTCGTAAAACGGATGCGAGAATACGATAATCATATATAAGAACAATATAATAAAATATTATAATATTCTACCACATACACACAACACCATCTAGCCCAAAAAAAGCAGAGCTTGTACTATGGGTACTAGATAATGGATAAACATACATATAGGTATACTTTTCTTTTTGTAAATACGTTCGTATTATACATAGACACACCCAGACCAAGACAAACATCCATGTTCATGCACACAAATGTTTGACTTGTGCGGAAATCGAACCCGTGACCTGAGGCGTGGCAATCGGTTACACTAACCACTACGCCATCGAGGCCGACAAATTACTATTACACAATTACTATTACACAATTATACAATCAATAATATATATACCGATCTATCCAAATACGTGTCCATTACTGAAAAATATCTCCAAAACTAACGGCTCGTACCTCTGACGTATCGAGCCTAGAACATTCTACTTTTTGTATTTTGAATGCGTGTTCTCACTGTACTTGCGACCAGACAGTGCGATAATTATATTTGTTTAGACCTGCGTGTTTAGTAATATTGTGTATATAATATATAAACATGTGTAATTGTAATTGATAAAAATATACTTTACACCGTAGTTAGCATACAGTAGTATCAAATCTCTAACAAGTCATTTTTTGATGTGATCGACGAATGTTTTTCTTATTGTAAGTGTATTTTGTGTCCGTCAATTGCATATTTTTATTATATTATTAATTATAAGTCTCTATGACACAAGGCTTAAACACAAGTGCTGGAACTGTCTTAAAATAGGTTTTATTATTGTAAATCATTTCGTTGTAATTAAATATTAATATTAAATTAAGGTGAGACTGCAAAGAGTAGTTTATTGTGAATCTTAGCGTCGTTGAAGGGACAATTCTGAGTATGTACCTATCGCCGATAAAAATTGGTTCGCGTAATCTAACGTGGACACAGCTGGATTGCACTTCTTACCCCTTCCGCTTTATATCCGGGCTTTATTTAGAGAATTCGTGAATTGACATGCGTATGAAAGTCATGTAAGCATGAATAATTATCTTAATAGATAGCCAATCTATGTTATACTGTATATATATGACTCCAATGGTATGATGACTGCGCTTGACAATACAGCATGATGTATCCGCATGCAATAGAGCATAATGAATGCGCAGGCAATAGAGCATGTTGTATGCGGATGATCCTTACGGCATTATGTATGCGCATGAAAATACAATATTATGATATGCGCGCAAAATTCCTATAGCATGATGTATGCGGATAACCCCTACGGCATGATATATCCGCATGACGATACAATATAATGTGTGCGCATGATTCTTAAAGCATAATATATGCGCATAATTTCTACAACTTAAGACGTTTCAGCATTGGCGTGAATATTACTTTAAATTTTTATCAGAACGCTATAAAAGGTACCGTATATACGTGGGCAGATCAACCTTCTCCCAAGCTTCCGTACCGCTTGCTAGTTTGTCTGCCGAGTCAATTCTGTATGCAATCCAATCAGAATTACTTCGTTTGTTAACTTTAAATTTCTCTTACATCTATTTATGCAGTATTAACACATTCTAAATATTATAGTAAGTACCATCTACACTATTGTATTCTAATATATACTGATTTGCCTCAAAGTCATAATGTATTATAATACCAGCATTGACTCACTATGTTGTATACGTAGTTCCAAGAAAAGTCAATAATTATAACAAATGCGTATTTTCCGACTAAAATGACAGAAAGGCATTGTCTCTCTTCTGCCGCGCTGTTTCACTGTTGTTACGTGAAATGACAAACTTATCAGTAATTTAATGCCGCACGATTATATATATATTACCAATAATAACAGTAAATTATATATGTATATTAGCTAAATAAATACTTTTTTTTCGTGGGGGAATATATTGACGCATACCTCTCCGCGGGGCGACGTCGGTGACGGAAAGGTTATGTCGGACTCACCGGAGAAAAGATATCCCGGTAATACCGACTAAACCTACCATGCCGTCTCTCCAGCCAATTTCTGTAACATGGGACTTACCGCCACGATCATGGCGTGCCCGAGCAAAATAAATACTTATCGTAACTTATCTTATGCTATCTTATAATAATAAATTATTGGGGAGTTAAACTATCACACTCACGATCTTGACGTCGTAGCTTTTATTATTTCTACCGAGTTTTCAACGTTTCGTAGTGCTCCCCTCATGCAATACTTAAAGTTTACAAACTTATTACTGGTAGCTGTCGCCATCGCTACGAAAAATGCACAATACATGAGATATATATTTCACTTGTCACTCGAAAGTAAACCTTAAACACCGAGTATGCAGTCGCTTATTGCCCCGCCCCTGTGCTTAAAGTCGAAAATACAAGTTACATTACCGCAGAAAGAATGAATTAAGTTTTGTATCAGTATGAAAGAATATCTCCACAATTATTGGCAAGTGATAAGAGTTTTAAACAGTACTTACGTTCAAATCACACCTAATCCTGATGGGTGCTGTAGCGCATTTTCTTAATTTGATTTTGAACCTATTATTGTGCATATTGCTTTAAAATACCTTATTTTACAAGAGTACATAGTCAGTTCGCATTGTAAATCGTTTTTTTTTTTTACACTTACAGCTAAGCTAATACTTGTTAATTGCGTCGGTAATGCAATAGATAGCGTCCGAAACCACAAAGTTTCAATCGGATGTCCTTACCTTAACAAATCCTGTATGAATGCCCAATTCGTAAAATAATCCCTATCCAAATATGCACCCATTCCGAATTTCGAATACATTTACATACTAGAAATACTCGATGTATTTCAACAAAAGTACATAAATCATAACCAAGTTCCGGCTTAATAAAGCGGCGCGGCGGCATCACAAAGCAATTATAACATACAACGTACGTCATGAAAACGTATGGACATAGACGGATGACTGTATATCAGTGAAAGGGTAGACAGAGGTCTATAACACCCTCATTTCGCTTTAAGTTTCTAGGTCCGACGTAGAAAACGGAAAAATAGAATTTTCTGATAGAAAGTACCAGTAAATTGTTGCCTGACCTGTGTATAAATAATAAGCGCATCTTTATACTATAGTACCACGGATACAGACATTAATTTATAAAACGTTAGTATTTTACTAACTCATAGGTAACTAAAATGTAAAATTACTTTAAAACAGTACACAATAGATAAGTTTAAAGTCCTAAAACAATACACGAAAAAGCTCTAGCAAGTTATCAAAAAAGCCATGATAAAATACGTTCTAAACAAATAAGAATTTTAAAAAGAACATGGTTTTGAGAGATTTGTGTGTCAATTATTTATCCATTTATCTAAACACACTGTAGATAAATGGTAAAAATATTGTAAAGGTCGTGTTCGGTGCCTTGTGGATGCAGTCATCCGTGTGCATTTCACGTAGGAGGACGTTAGTACTACGTTATTGTCGTTTCCGAACTCGCTCGCTGTGTTCACTTCGAACTGATATTGTATTCTCAAGTTAAGTGAGAGCTTATCGAAACTTTAGTATAAACAAATTTGTGAGTTTAAACTTCTTTGTCCTGCTGAAGCTGCTAGTGGTTTAATTGGTATGTGCTTAGATTTCGTTTTAGTATGAACTGTTTTTTATATTTATGTATTTTATACGGCAAATATAAACGGGGTGGGATTTTTGTAAAGTATTTATGAATTAGTATGTAGTTTTGTGTTTAGTGTTTCGTAGCGAGTTCGTTATGAGTTTTAGAAGTGGTCCCGATTATAAAGCATTGATACGAACGTTTCACTTTGAAAGTATATATTTGGTAATGTACTAAAAAGAAATATCGACATTTCGTTTCGTTTTTACTTGATATAAACGTTTTATCGATTTTTGTTTAGTACCTATTGAGGAGCTTTAGTGTAACCAATAAAAAATATAGAAAATGATAGTATTTTTTTATTTGATTAATATTGAATCGTATTGTATGTGCTCATGCGATGAACGAATGCAAGAGAGTAAGAGAAATGTAATATTGGAAAATGTAAATTTATATAATGTTTTCCTCCAATTTTCAATAAAGATTAGGTACGGCCGATTTTTGGATCCTGGGTGAGCACTAGTTTTATAAAACCTGTGCATTTTTTATAAAAGTTTGCTTTCGTATTACTGCTAGGTGCATTATTTTATTGAAATTCGAACTCTCTGTATGATCCTTATATTTCTTGGCATTTATATTTTTCTATAATCATATTCCTATTTCATAGCGAAAGATTAAGAAAATTCCATATTCTTTCAATCAGACTCTTTATTTTACTTGTAATATTCCATAAAATATTCTCATAATTACTGCTTCAAACTAAAACCTCACAAATGTTTATTAAAAAAAGACTTCATCTGCATCAGGAATAAGTCTTCCGTCGCAGAGACGTTACAAATATAAAAAAGTACACAAAGAAAACTCAGTAGCGTTTCCATAAGAGACAAAAAGATTATGATCCACAAATATACCCACAATACTCGGCGTGGTGGCAAATCTTAGGCTGTTAGAATAGAAGGTACTTCTTACATAAATACTAATATGATAAATTAGTTATAGCATTGACCTTTTGAATCGAGACGTCTTTGATCTTATGTCGCTCCATAGTATACCTGTAGTACAGACGATGGGCTCATTTGAAGAATAAACTCATCAAACAGATCTTTATTCTCACATATAGTTACCGCCATAAGGCGAACAGGCAAAATTGTAATCAACTCAAGTTTTTTATAGCAGTTATAATATAAAATATAGTTTAATAATAATTAAGATACCTTATTCAAAAATATTTGCACGTTTGTTAAAAATTCAACTACTTACGTTACTGACTGTACTATGTATAAGTGTCTATATCACGCATTTCTAAAGAATGTTCTGTATATTTTTATTTTGTAGTATTAAGTGGAATTCGAAAGTTTTGGCACCTTTTTTTACTTTTGTACGACAGAGCCGTTGCACTGATTTTATTTGGATGTTTCTTTGGCGTAACTCTGCTCTTAAATGGTAAAAGAGTGGCCATGAGTTTCTTGCAGGTTTCTTCTCATAGACTAAACCGTTTGCCTGAACCTAGCAACTAACCTAAATGTAGCTTCAGTAACTTAGTAAACTCACTAACCTATATATTTTGACGTTCATAAATGTTACTTTGTGACCTAAATAAATAAATTAATAATTTTTGACTTTGAATGTGTGTTCGAATGTGATATCCCGGTTTGATTACCAAACTTTGCATAATATTTTTGTGTTAGTTAATTCATAGCGGCAAGAAAATACTGGAAATGTGCCTGATAGAAGACAAAGTGCTCGTATTACGAAGTCCAAAAAATAAAAAATGTCGGAATGTAAGGGTAACACACTGCGACTGAATACAGACGTGATTATTACTCACAGACGTACACACACACTGCTACGACCCTAATACTTAAAAAAAGACAAAGTGTTCAATTCCTTTGCGAGCATACACACGTTTCATCTGAGATTTTCCTATTCTCTTCCTCATTATATTCATTAGCTACCTTATTCCCTTCCCAAAGCATGAAATTGTACGTTTAACTCGACGAGGAGCGGAATTGACTCTTTGAATCAAACTTAACACCCGTGGTGTTTTTATTAGCTGCTTCCTGTTACTCGTAACTTCGTATATTTTACTATTCTATATATACTTCGTATTTTTTACAAATAAGATATTTTTATGCAAAATATAGATGTATCTAAATGAATATAAGGTACCGCTATAATCGTCTGCAGTATTGAAAGCGGGGATCATACCACAGTGTAATAGCGATCAGCATTATCCTCCTGCCCCAAACTATTTGGGGTCGGCGCAACATGTCTTCCTCTTCCATAAATCTCTATCACTCGTTATCTCAGCACTCACACCCTTCCTGGCCATATCATCTTTTATGCAATCCATCCATCTTTTCTTGGGTCTTCCTCTACTAGAGAATCCTTGCACCTCCATACTCAGAGCTCTCCTAACAACATTTCTTTCATCTCTTCTCATCACGTGTCCTTACTATGACAAACGTTCACCCCTCAATTTTTCCGTCACAGGTGCAACTTTCAAACTTCCTCTAATATACTCATTCCTTACTTTATCCATCCTGGTCACACCATACATCCATCTTAACATTCGCATCTCTGCTACATGCAAACGTCTCTCATCCATCTCTCTTGTAGCCCAACATGACGATCCATACATGTAATAGCGATCAGCAAGAAGAATAAAAATAAATCTTACACACAGTTAATCCTTAACCCGTAACCTTAAAACGTACCCGCGCCGAGCATATCTGCCATAATAAGGGGGAAAAATAACTAAATGTTTTTTACTAAATTATTTCGAAATTAAGTTTTTGACGTATTCGGAATCAATAAAAAATACACAGCTAACAGTATATTTTCTCTTCACTTGTCATTGCCATACACCTAGTAGCCTCTTAAGTCCTCTTCTTCTTTTCATCTTGACTTTTCTACAATACTAGTGACCCAAACCGGCTTTGCACTGGTAGTATAAAACCTTAAAAACTTAAACCTTCCTCATGAATCACTCTATCTAATGGTGAAAACCGCATGAAAATCCATTTAGTATTTTTTAAGTTTATCGCGAACAGACATACAGACACATATGGCGGGGGCCTTTGTTTCATTATATGTAGTGATAAAGATGTTTACCCTAAAATGAAGGACACACACATAGTCTCACGCCCACAATGCCGAAGTGTTAAGCAAAGATTGTACATACATATTCATCCAGCTATAGTATTAGGTCCTTCGTAATCAATAGCAAGACTATAGCCGTCTAACAAACATAATCAAAAAGATTGAATTTCGAAAACATCTTATAACCATTTCTGCCCCGGTAATCGAAGATGAGACCTGACGCACCACTGACGCATTCACTATCGCACCGCTGCCGAGATAATCTATTACATATACATCATATATCTTTTATCTATCCTATATTACTAAACAATTTATAAAATAGACTAGACTAGTAACAATAAAAAAATCATTCTGTTAGGGCCACGAAAGCAAATAGATTAATGAAGTCATCGTTTCTTATATATTTTACGATCTTTGGTTATTAACATCAATTTATGTAACATGTTTATTATTAATTAAAACAGTCTTACGACAGGTGATATTGACAAGTTTCCTTTTTTTAGGTAACACAAAAACAGCTTGAGACACATCCGATACAATGCAGAGTTGCAATATAAACATATCAACAACAAGCAGCGCAGCGTGAGTATACAACAAACTAAAATATGGTATAACACTACCCGTAACTATTTTGACGTAGTGTGTAGGTACGCTTTGTAGCGCGGCTACGCGCTCGCTACGCAGCTACGAGACTCGTTGCGACGTAGCATACGCGTAGCCGCCACAATATTGAACAATATAATAAGTCACAATATTGAGTATGCCTTTATTTCATATTTGTATTATAAAGTAACACAACTATGGTAATACATACACATAATTATTATTATAACCACTAAGTTATCACAATGAGATGAAGTTTGATAGAGTATTTAGTAATGCACTGAATTTTATTTTAATGTTTGTAAAATATGAAGTTTAATTTAATTTATACATAACTAGTTTTTATTCGTGGCCTTAATTGCCAGGTTAGGACGATCTATATCACAAGATCTGTGAATTCTGCGACAGAAACGGCACTCTCTATAGATACTATTGATCATATAAAAATTAAAATGACGCTCATGCGAAGCTTATAAGAGTAGAGACAAAATCACAAAGCCGAAAAGAAAAGATAGGGTTTGCTTTTTAAAAATTCCTTTATTACCCAAACATACCAAGAAACAAAGAATAAAATCAAAATTATTATTCAAAATAGGAATAAACCTGACTTAACGTAAATGTCATACAATTTAATAAAAGGGGTACTCTTTTTAACTAATTTTACCAAGAAGGTCGATGTTTTGTTTAGCCATAACTGTTTCAAAGGGCTCTATAGAATCTAGCATTCAAAGAAATAAAAGTAAGATGTTATTACTTTATTTGACGTTGCCATTGAGGATAATAGTTATTAATGGAAATTAACTAGGCATAAGTAAAGGATGTAGAAGGAAAAAAAAAGGAATACGATAAGATAAAAAATGAGATCACTAAGATTACTATTCTCTAACTTTTGAACTACTTTACCGATCACGTTAATATTTAATATAATATTCTACCGCATACACACAGCACCATCTAGCCCAAACTAAGCAGAGCTTGTACTATGGGTACTAGACAATGGATAAACATACATACATATATGTATACTTTTATTTTTTATAAATGCATACATATTATACATAGAAACACCTAGACCAAGACAAACATCCATGTTCATGCACTCAAATTTTTGACTTGTGCGGGAATCGAACTCGTGATCTTAGGCGTGGCAGTCAGTTACACTAACCACTACACCACCGAGGCTGACAACAGTAAATATTTATTTTATCAACATAAAGGATATTGCGTAGGCTGAGAAATATTTCACTACCACATTGACTTATTTGTTTTCGAGTCCAACTTCAATTGAGTGCAATATTGACGCTTACGTTTCTATATTCAGTTATTACAAATAATTGCCTATCAGACCTCCCACATAACCCGATAATCAGAAGGCCTACCGTGAAACGTGTATTTAGATTTTCGTACGTTCATTCGTGCTTATTATTACCATGATACATCATTCCGAAATTGTCGTCGCAGACATCGGCGTGAGGTGCCGGGGTTAACTCTCGAGTTAGGCCGTCATCGGATTATTCTATTAGGAAATTCTCAATAGTAGCACGAAGTCCAGCAATTTGCTTGGTAGACAATAGGCTCATTCATTATTATTTGGATCCTACAAACATAGCTGGTGAAATGGTAACACCCCTGCTTACCCCATCAGAGATATAGGGACATACTCATCACTTATAACCCATTTGGAAATCGTCTTTGTCTACGAAGTTCAGTTGCGGTGCATATTACAAAAACTAGCAAGCAATAGAAAATCTATATATTAATACGTGAAGCAAAAACTTTGTACCCCTTTTTACGAAAATTGCGCGGACGGACGAGTATGAAATTTGGCACGTTTAAGTTTATATCGAGATGGAGGGGCGAGTTCTAATATTTTTTATAAAATATGCATTAGAAATACATTAAATTAATGAAAAATCACTATACACACACAACCATACATTTGACACACGGAGTCGAATCGCGTTCGTAGTATTTCGGCATTGTTCGTCTGACGTCGTACAATTCTTCGTAACTATGGTTACATATATCAATATATAATAATTTGTTTGACACAGATAGGTAAATTAACCTGTATAGATCGAAATCTAAATGAAATATGATATAAGGGTATTGTTCTAGACAGTAAAACCGTAATAACTATCAAACTTAAAATTTAAATAAATTATGGTTGAATTTCGACCACTAGGTGACCGCTAGTTGTTATTAACCATTCCAATTATACATTGAAATTAAACACTTTATACGGATTTTGCCGCGTTGTTTATTTTACTTTAAACACTATTATTGAACTTTACTACTATTTAAGCTATATATTTTCTTATTAAAACTATTTATATTTAAGTTTACACTTTGTCCCGACGTTTCGTTTGCTTTACAGCAGCCATGTTCACGGGGAGACTAAACTTAAATATAAATAGTTTTAATTAGAAAATATATAGCTTAAATAGTAGTAAAGTTCAATAATAGTAGTGTTAGAGTGACTATACTAGCTAGCGTGATGATATAACCAGTGCCGCGTAGGGCACGAAAAGACCTAGCTAGTAATACATATTTTATCTGTCGGAAGTTAGGTCTAGGTATAGATATTCTATGTTATGTGTTAAAAATCTAATTTGCGGTTACGTTTATATAAGGATAAAGTTTAATAACTTTATAACTTTACTATATAGGAATATAATTCCTTCAGCATCTTGTAGCGCCTTTCATTGCGGACAAAGTAAAATACACAGGTGAAACCTTTTATTAAAACCTTAGGACTTAGGTACCCTAACATTCCTAACTTCAGGGAAAAATGCACATTTTTATTAATAATGTTTACGTTTAACATGATATTCTTATAAACTATAGAAAATGTATTATTATGTTATTTATACTATTTAACTATACGATTTAGGTCTATATGTGACCTAATTCGGCACTATTTCAGAACTATAAACTTTATTGATACGGTATACTTAAATAACATGTATTGAATTTATGATCATAATACGATTCTTAAACAAATGTTAACATTGTCGCGAACAGTAACTTATAACCCAACGCGTCAAATGATTTCCTTAAGTCAATTAATCTGGCAATTAAAATAGAATTACTTACATTGCTTGTGCTTTGCATTATGCAAAGCACACTAGTAGTATTAAACATAAATAGCGGTCGCCTAGTGCTCGAAATTCGACCAAAGTTTGCCTGTAAGATATTGCTGATATATGTCATTATAATTGATATATGGAACCATAGTTACGCGCTTCGACTGCGTGTGTCAAATGCATGGTTGTGTGCGTGTAGTGTTTTTCCATTAATTTAATGTATTTCTAATGCATATTTTATATAAATATTAGGATTCGTCACTCCTTCTCCATATAAACTTTAGCTGTGCCAAATTTCATACTCCTGCGTCCGCGCAATTTTCGTTAAAAAGGGTACAAAGCTTTTGCTTCACGTATTAATATATAGATCATAAAAGTATATTTAAACGTTCAATTGTAACAAATGAATTCATTTCTTCAATTTAATTAATATACGTATTTGTGAATATGACTTTTGCACATGAGGTCCCGAGTTTGATTCCCGGGTAGGGCAAGTGCTTTTGGGTTTTCTGTCAAGTAAAGTAAGTAAGTACAGTTTTAGACTTCGTGTTACCGCTGATAACAGATCAGCGGTAACACGAAGTCTAAAACTGTACGCGATGGAAGATAATAGGGTCATCCCTATATTACGTCTAATATATATCTGCCTTTGTGTTTTTTGAAGTCCTATGTTGCGGGGGACATTACAAACATTAAAATAATTGAAACAGGAATCATCCAGACTCGGAACAACTATTTGTGCATTACAAAAGTTTTGAACCATGTGGGAACGGAACTCATAGCACGTACTGGTAATAGTAATTCCTGATAAAAAATACCTAACGCCTGCGCAAAGCTGACGGAATGACGAATCTGAATCTCTGTTTCGGAAACCTGATCAGGAAACCGTATGTTTGCGGTCAGCTTTAAACTCAACATAAGTTTCGTAACCATAAATATGGATACTTCGTCTGAACAAGCCGCTGAAATTGTGACATAAGAGCGGGAAGGCGCTAAAGTTCTATTTTTGAAATTATCTGGCCAATATACGAAAATTAAAAATAGTTCGATTTTGGCAGAACTTATGACCCCACTAGGTATTTAAATAAACTCGAGAAATATACTGTGTTTGACTAACTACCACTTATGTAGTAAAAAGATAGATGATTTACTGACTTTGGTTAATCTTGAGACAGAATAAAGTTTAAATATTTCACTGTCAAACTGATAGAGCAGTATCTAAAGCTTTATATTATTTTGGATGTATAATATGGCTGTATTTTCTTACGAACAAAAAGACATAAACTCATTAGAAATAAATAATTGTACTCTCTGTTATAATATAATAATAGTTAAAACAGACAAGTACAAACAAATATAAATAAATTCATATATAAATATCTATACACCCTTGTTTTATACCATTACGTAATGTATAACTCTGATACATGTTAATATTACCTTTTGGCCAACTGGGTATACTTTAATGGAGAAGTTCTTCTAATAAAGAATACTTGATGGTGTCCATAAGATCATTTTCCGATTACTGCATAACAGTGCATAGATAGTCTTTGAAGTTGGATTACATTCTTGATAAAAAAAGTCATCTGCAGGTAGCTCAAAATAAAATACATAATATATGTAGATATATTAATCAGTTATTTGTCATAATGAAAGACTTGACACGAACTGTAACGAATTAAGAGCAGATAAATACTATAACGTTCTCACAAAAGTTCATAAAACACAACATAAAACATAAGATAAAGATACGAGACGTAATAATAAAACAGAGAGTTTGTGAAACTTTTTGCGGTAAATAATTTTGGATAGAGGTGGTCGTTAAATCAATAAACTAGTTTTATTAACGGTTATGTATTCTTTAACGAATCAACTGCTTTTCTTCAATGAAAAAACCTGTTGAAAATATTAACCTAATAAATTCTATCAACGTCTTCGCAACGCAAGTCGCGACTCGCAATAATGTATAAATAATTTTCATCTCTTAAAACAACTAATAAAACAACGAAAGCAGTTTTGTTCTTATACAATTAGTAGCTACAAAATGATTTTCGAAGTTGCGATCAAAAACGTTAACATAATATGCAATAATTTAACTTTATACGGATCAAATGAAGTTCAGTTAATTGAAAAACCAGTTGAGGTAAAATAAAAGGTACCACGTGAGCTTCTAAATTCTCTGTTATATAGCGTTGTGCCGTCAAACCACCTGTTCTACCGTTTTGACGAACCGTGTCGATGAACACAAGTTCCGTTCGCCCGATCATCGAATTGCCACCGCACACCATACACGAGCCGCCTCCAAAAGGACCACGCTCCTCAATGCAACGTTGAGCATATCTCTCCCCACGTCGAATATAGCCAGTTTCTCCGTCTGCACCATTTAAACATGTTCTACACTCATCGGTAAACAATATGGAAGCCCATTGCTCTTCAGTCCTATTAAGATGTTCACGCGCAAATCTTAAACGAGCTTGTATGTGAGCTGCGGACAGCTGTGGACCATTTGCTGGTCTAAAAGGGTTGATTGCCGCTTCCTTAAGCCTCCTTCTTTTTGCTCGTGCATTCACGTTTACTCCACGCACTTCATTCAGCTCTGTTTTGATCTTCACTGACGTGAGGAAACGATTTCGTAGGGAAGTTGAAACAATAAATCGGTCGTCACGACGGGTGGTTGCTCTAGTTCTGCCAGTACCGGGTACCTCCTTTTGTAAGAACCTGTCTTTACAAGCCTTCGGTATACTCTAGAAACCGTAGAAAGGTTTAAATTAAAATTTCTTAATACAAGCCTTCCCACACCAATGTCACAATGTAATTGGCTTGTTCGGACGAAGTAACCAGATTTACGGTTACGAAACTTTTGTTGAGTTTAAAGCTGGCCGCAAACATACGGTTTCCTGATCAGGTTTGTGTGATGAATGAAGTGAATGAAGCCATAGAAGTGTTTCAGAAATGGAAAACCGTAGTCTCTGCCTACCCCTACCCCGGCAATTGGCGTGAATCTATGTATATATGTAAAAATAAAATAAACTATACTTGTTTTATTTGCGAAGCAGCAGCGGAGGTTTATCCCAGTATAGACACTAGTATTTCATTAACTATCTACATACATGCATCACACGCTTAGTCCCCAAAGGGGTAGACAGAGGTTTAGAACACCCACTTCTCGCTGTTGACACAGATGACGTAGTGGTTAAAGTGGTTGACTCGCTATTACTACTGAGTGCTTTGAGTTCCGTTCCCACATGGTTCAAAACTTTTGTAATGCACAAATAGTTGTTCCGAGTCTGGATGATTCCTGTTTCAATTATTTTAATGTTTGTAATGTCCCCCGCAACATAGGACTTCAAAAAACACAAAGGCAGATATATATTAGACGTAATATAGGGATGACCCTATTATCTTCCATCGCGTACAGTTTTAGACTTCGTGTTACCGCTGATCTGTTATCAGCGGTAACACGAAGTCTAAAATGTGTATGTAGATAGTTAATGAAATACTAGTGTCTATACTGGGATAAACCTCCGCTGCTGCTTCGCAAATAAAACAAGTATAGTTTATTTTATTTTTACATATATACATAGATTCACGCCAATTGCCGGGGTAGGGGTAGGCAGAGACTACGGTTTTCCATTTCTGAAACACTTCTATGGCTTCATTTACTTCATTCATCACACAAACCTGATCAGGAAACCGTATGTTTGCGGCCAGCTTTAAACTCAACAAAAGTTTCGTAACCGTAAATCTGGTTACTTCGTCCGAACAAGCCAATTAAATTGTGACATTGGTGTGGGAAGGCTTGTATTAAGAAATTTTAATTTAAACCTTTCTACGGTTTCTAGAGTATACCGAAGGCTTGTAAAGACAGGTTCTTACAAAAGGAGGTACCCGGTACTGGCAGAACTAGAGCAACCACCCGTCGTGACGACCGATTTATTGTTTCAACTTCCCTACGAAATCGTTTCCTCACGTCAGTGAAGATCAAAACAGAGCTGAATGAAGTGCGTGGAGTAAACGTGAATGCACGAGCAAAAAGAAGGAGGCTTAAGGAAGCGGCAATCAACCCTTTTAGACCAGCAAATGGTCCACAGCTGTCCGCAGCTCACATACAAGCTCGTTTAAGATTTGCGCGTGAACATCTTAATAGGACTGAAGAGCAATGGGCTTCCATATTGTTTACCGATGAGTGTAGAACATATTTAAATGGTGCAGACGGAGAAACTGGCTATATTCGACGTGGGGAGAGATATGCTCAATGTTGCATTGAGGAGCGTGGTCCTTTTGGAGGCGGCTCGTGTATGGTGTGCGGTGGCAATTCGATGATCGGGCGAACGGAACTTGTGTTCATCGACACGGTTCGTCAAAACGGTAGAACAGGTGGTTTGACGGCACAACGCTATATAACAGAGAATTTAGAAGCTCACGTGGTACCTTTTATTTTACCTCAACTGGTTTTTCAATTAACTGAACTTCATTTGATCCGTATAAAGTTAAATTATTGCATATTATGTTAACGTTTTTGATCGCAACTTCGAAAATCATTTTGTAGCTACTAATTGTATAAGAACAAAACTGCTTTCGTTGTTTTATTAGTTGTTTTAAGAGATGAAAATTATTTATACATTATTGCGAGTCGCGACTTGCGTTGCGAAGACGTTGATAGAATTTATTAGATTAATATTTTCAACAGGTTTTTTCATTGAAGAAAAGCAGTTGATTCGTTAAAGAATACATAACCGTTAATAAAACTAGTTTATTGATTTAACGACCACCTCTATCCAAAATTATTTACCGCAAAAAGTTTCACAAACTCTCTGTTTTATTATTACGTCTCGTATCTTTATCTTATGTTTTATGTTGTGTTTTATGAACTTTTGTGAGAACGTTATAGTATTTATCTGCTCTTAATTCGTTACAGTTCGTGTCAAGTCTTTCATTATGACAAATAACTGATTAATATATCTACATATATTATGTATTTTATTTTGAGCTACCTGCAGATGACTTTTTTTATCAAGAATGTAATCCAACTTCAAAGACTATCTATGCACTGTTATGCAGTAATCGGAAAATGATCTTATGGACACCATCAAGTATTCTTTATTAGAAGAACTTCTCCATTAAAGTATACCCAGTTGGCCAAAAGGTAATATTAACATGTATCAGAGTTATACATTACGTAATGGTATAAAACAAGGGTGTATAGATATTTATATATGAATTTATTTATATTTGTTTGTACTTGTCTGTTTTAACTATTATTATATTATAACAGAGAGTACAATTATTTATTTCTAATGAGTTTATGTCTTTTTGTTCGTAAGAAAATACAGCCATATTATACATCCAAAATAATATAAAGCTTTAGATACTGCTCTATCAGTTTGACAGTGAAATATTTAAACTTTATTCTGTCTCAAGATTAACCAAAGTCAGTAAATCATCTATCTTTTTACTACATAAGTGGTAGTTAGTCAAACACAGTATATTTCTCGAGTTTATTTAAATACCTAGTGGGGTCATAAGTTCTGCCAAAATCGAACTATTTTTAATTTTCGTATATTGGCCAGATAATTTCAAAAATAGAACTTTAGCGCCTTCCCGCTCTTATGTCACAATTTCAGCGGCTTGTTCAGACGAAGTATCCATATTTATGGTTACGAAACTTATGTTGAGTTTAAAGCTGACCGCAAACATACGGTTTCCTGATCAGGTTTCCGAAACAGAGATTCAGATTCGTCATTCCGTCAGCTTTGCGCAGGCGTTAGGTATTTTTTATCAGGAATTACTATTACCAGTACGTACGGTAACGCCACCGTGTCTACCTAGCTCTGAGTGCCTAGAGCGAGTTTGTTTTACGTTAACGCGATCGACACGTTTATGACGTTCGGCGCTCTGATTGGTCCGCCAAACGCGGTAAACGTTTCGATCGTGTTAACGCAAAAACAACTCACACTAGGCAACCTGATGTATTCAGAATGTCCGTCAAAATCCCTGTTTCGGAAACCTGATCAGGAAACCGTATGTTTGCGACCAGCTTAAAAGACTAATAATCAATACTATTGGTAACAATAATTTAAAACGCAAATTAAAAAAAAACAAAAATTATTAATTTCAAACTTCACTCTAATAACACACGAATTTGAGACTATGCATAAATTTTATTTTCCCGCCTATAATTTTATCTTACTGCAGTTCTATTTTTTTATTTGTTTAATGGACAGTGTCGACATTTTCATTTAGTTTAATCTAAAAAGTTTGCATACTTATCTGAAATATTAATTCGAAAGTAATCCTGAACTTTGATGCAGTTTATGAGTCCGTTAGTGTAGGTAAATCCTGGAAGGATGGCACAGTGAGCCAGCGGTTGCTTGGTGCCGCCGCGTTGGTTGTGTGGTTCGATTCCTACACGAAACAGATATTTGTTTCATCTACAAATAATTATTCTAAGCCTAGGTTTGCTTTGCCTCCGTTAAGATTATGTTTGATAACACAACACGAGAACCTTAGAGAATAAGTAGTCGTTTAGAAGATTGTCGAACAGGGAATATCATTGTATATTTAATAAGACCGAGTTTCTAATAATAAAATTACTTTCAGGTCTTTAGTTCTTTCCCTGGGAAATGGTGTGAAAATCATAGCCGACAAACTGGTCATAATAAACACACCGAAGATCATCGTGACACGCCCATGGGCTCAACCTGACCCGTCAGTCCCGTGCATACATCTTATTCCCCCTACCGGTAAATACATATATTTATATCACTTAACACTTAACACGAATAAAATATAGTAAGGCCAATGAGCCGAGAGAAAGAATGCAAACAAACGGTCAGCAGCTTCCAACATTTGATTTTTGCGAAACAGTTACAGGTTCAATTTTACTATTTAGTGCTTTGATTTTCAATATAATATTGTAAGTTTTAAAGTAATAGTATTTAGTATGTTCAAACATTTAAAAAGTTCGTCACCTTTAACAGATATTCACAAGAATGATAAAAATATCGACAAATAGTAGACATTCGAAATTATTTTTATCCTTATTTTATCAAAATTTCAATAATTAAATACACACATGAGCACACACAAACACACACGCATATTCATACATAACACACAAACATTTTACTTTTAATTCTTTACTTTGAATTTTTTTTCTTCATCAATCAAAATGTATAAGAATCATAAGTTTGATTTAAGAATATATAGGTACATATGTCTCGGACTGTAAGAGACTAGATCCCACGACACAGGCAATCCTAGTGTCCACACTAGGATTGCCTGTGTCTAGGGAATCAAATTGACATACTTTGTAATCTTTCCTTGAACAATAAATACTTATTATTATTATTATTCCGAGCTGATTGACAGGTCATATTTTCATCTATGAAAATGACTAATTTCGCAAAATATATTAAAACGTGAAGTAAATTACTTATTGTAAACTGATTGGATGGTAGTACTTAGGATACCATAACGACAGTCACTTTTGTTACTTCTCTCACGTCATAAGAGAAAAATAGACGTAATTATTGATCGGTATCGTAAAAACCTTAATACAGGGCCGAAATAATAATCTCTGGCCGTACTATATATAGTCTTAAGCGCTAGTGCCATTATGCGTTAACCGCTTCGGTTTGTGCGTACAAGGCAGACCTTCGCAGCATGACACGCATGTTATCATGAGCGACGAAAACGCGGCAAACAGAGTGCGTTTACCGCATTACCGCATTTGATGCACCGTATAATGCATAAATGAATTGTCTCGTTCCTATAGTCTCGATCTAGAATTTGTAAAAGTTTAATATATTTTATTAGCATGCCTTCAATGTGCGTTCATCACGAAGATAAATCCTAGTAATATGATGCGTTTAAAATATATTTATGATTGGAGGTGTAAATGATAAAGAAACTCGGTTTAAATTTCATATAAAGTAATTTGATTAAAAGGTATGTTTGTTACTTACTTAATCACGTAACAAACGTGAAACGAATTTGGATGCAACTTGGTTTACAAATATCTCGCTTGTGAGACTCGCATGTTATGATTCAGTACTCTGTGCAAAATGGCAAATAAAAACTCAAAATATTCGCAAAAAAAGAAAATGGACGTATTGTACAAGCGAAGAACATGAGAGACGAAAACAACGCGCGGATGGCATGGCGTTGACTAACACACCGCTTGCAGGCATCACGGTGGGCCACGTGCTTAAAACGCGCGGTCAACAAGACATGTCGACTGTAGCGGGCAGCGCGCTTACGGCTTACCGTCGACTATATATCTTGTCATTTTAAAATCTACTTTTAAAGGATCGTCATTTTAAAGGATCAGAAGTCGTTATCTGAATTGCAAGTTATATTTAGCGTCGGAGCGGTTCTGTTTTGATGAATGATGATATCCATTTCTAGGGCACGTATGCCTTTTTAAATACGTCAATAATAAAATAAAAGTGATATGTGTTAATATCCGCTCTGTTTATAATACATATTATTATAAGTACGGGATTCTTCTCAGTGTAAGAAGGGTAAGACCATAACAAGGCTGATATTAGCAGATTTTATTATTGATGTATTTAAAAAAGCAATCTGGTAAGAATAAAGACAATCACTCAATATATTAATACCGCTGCGACACAGCATGTATCCAATACTATAATTTAAACTATAGATCAAAAGTATATATATATCATATATTTAGTTTTATTGAACGGATAATGACATATCGCCTCTTCAGACAGACACTAAACAACCCCAATAGCCACAGAAAGGTTCAAATAAAGCAGCTGCAGGCAACATCGGACTTACTAGATGTTTAATGTTTTATGGCATCATTGATTTTGTAATTGTATGTCTAAGTGGCCCGTAGGTTGGCAAAATAAAACATTAGCTCTTACACTGTAAGTAGCATTGGAACGACTTCTTCTTAGTCTTGAAGAAATTATATTATTATAATCCACATCCTCGTTAACGTCTAAATCTCTAATGATGTTATGAAGCAGACAACATGCTTTAATAATGCGATAGGCATTTTTTGTGTTTGTTTCTATTGGGTTTTGGAATATACGCCATTTTGACATCAAAATACCAAATGTGCATTCAACTATCATTCTTGCTGAAGACAGTCTTTTGTTAAAGTAATCTAAATCTAAAGTACGCTGTGGATATGGCAGTAGTAAAAAAGGTTTTAATAATTAATGAATCTCTTTCACTGTAAAGAGCTATATCACTCCTTAGCTCTTCTATAGCTCAGTAGCTCTTAATACATTTGACTTATGCGAATCGAAAGCGACCGATAGCTCAATCGCTCTTTAAACGTCAACACTTTTTCTTAATGTTTATATATGACATATACCACAAGTAGACAAACAATATAACAAAAACATGAAAACATATTTCTTTTAATCATCCAAGATTCAATAATTAATGAATTTTAAGTCATTAATATTGCGAACGTCATTGATTTTCCTTCATACTTTAATACAGGCTTAGGATTGTCAATTTAGATTAAAGTTGCATTTACAGTGACATAGAGCTATCCTTGAAAAGAGTTAACGGTATGACACGAATATTGCTGAAGCAAATCGTTGAGAGCGAAATGAATCAAAAGGAGCTAGTTTTTTTTTTAACACTCGTTCGCGAGCTACCCATCACCATTGTGGAGTTGTGGCGACTCCGCACAGACGAAGAAGTTCAGCCTACATTCAACAGATGGCGATACAATCGCACTTCACATGACATCATACTATTCTGCATCGCACAAGTGAAGTTTACACAGCGACTGAGTATATATACAAGCTCCCGACATCAACCGTCGGGCCGCGGCCCGCCAGGCACGATCAACCAGCCTGGTCGGAGGATCCTCCCTTTGTGTTGGAGGGACTTCACACCCTGTTCCTCCACAGAGTAAAGGAATTCGAGGTCTTCACAGATCACTATCGAAAGCTCTTGCTCTGCGAAATTTCATGATTTTCATGCCGATAAATATACTAAGAACTTACCTAATAGTTTTTGTCATCATCTTACTAACTTTGTTGCATTATTGTTTAATAAATTAGTTCTATATTATTAACTGTTCAGTTCACTAGAAAAAGTCGGTTCCTATATTATCTAAGGTCGTTCGGAATTAGAATAAGGTAATATTGATACTAGGTACATAAATACTTAAAATAAAAAAGCCTTCTTTCGAAAGAAACAAACTAATCGCATACTTCTAGAAGTGCTAAAAAAATTAGACTATAAAGGTCCCAAAAGACCGATGATGAGCGTGAGGGTCGCTTATCTGCTGAGCTTGAAAGACGCTCAGCACCTCGCTCCGTCAAAACTTACTCAACGCGAACACCGACTGAGGGTTGCCAGGGAGCGACAGTCCTCATCCCGTGCCGCTGAAACACTAAGTCAGCGCGAGGCACGACAAACAGGTGATCGGGATCGCCATATAGCATCTCGGGCTTCGAAGACATATTTTACGCAACAAGAAAAGCGGCTCACGGCTGACCAAGAGCGGCATGCGCAATCTCGCGCTTCAGAGACATTTACGCAACATGACATGCGGCTCACCTCTGACCGAGAGCGGCATGCGCAGTCTCGCGCTTCGGAGACATTTACTCAATATGAAACGCGACTGACGGCTAACTGAGAACGCCATACAGAGTCCCGCGCTTCTGAGACGCTTTTTCAGACAACGAGCGCCACAGAGAATGCCGAGCTTCAGAAACGATTACACAGCCTGAAATTCGAATGATGGCTGCTTGAGAGCGTCACTCCAAATATTAAAAAAAACATAAAGCCTGTGTCACTCGGGATGATATAAGGATACAAATAGCGTTACATTAACACACACATAATGATTACTGTAATATGTACAGCATAGTTCTTAAATAATTTAAAATATTATTTGTACTTACCTACAAACTGCATAGTAAACACACAGCTCACGCTAGTTTGGGAATCAGGGCTCACACATTAATTGTTACCGACTTTTTGTTCTAATAAAGAATTATTATTATTATGTTTCTCTTATCACAGGTACTTTCTAACATATTATATTAGAAAATTTTGGGATTTAGAAGAAATTATATTTAATAAATATATTTTTAATTTAAGGGAATTTAACTATTATCTAATCTGTAGAATAACAAATAAACAAACAGACAAAAATTATAAAAAAAAAGTGTTCTATATCATTAGATACCTAAGGTATGATACAGTCCAATTAACATTTCGCGAAAATATTAAATGTAGTACAAAGCTCTTTGAATTTTATTATAGTATAGATATAGATAGATAAGTTGCATTATGTTCTCCTTTATTCTTATTTTATTATAATAATTCTTTACATAAATATTGGCACTACTATCTATGAATGCTGATTAATCTATAATTGGCAAATGTTTCAGCCACCTTACTTTCATTGTTATCTATTTGAAGTAAATTTGTAAACATTTGCTGTTGATAAACCATAATAATAAATAAATAAATAAGTATATTTTCACCTTGCCATTGCCACTCGAGTATAGTAGGTTCGATCCCGACACGAAACAAAAATTTATCTGGAGCCTAGCTGTTCTTTATGTCCATTGTTTGAATGTTTCTAAAGTTCCCCGTGACACAGGAATAATTGCTAGAGCAGAAGTAGTATTTTATAAAAGAAACAAAACGAAACTTCACGTTGCTGTCAAATGCTATTTACTTATTCGTTATAATCCTATATCGGTTATATTACTTGCAAAATAATTTTTATTTACTGAGTCTTTATACAACATTCATACCCTTCAATGCTCATTTAAAAATACAGGAATAACGAGTGTTCTTTGTCTTTTAAATCTACCGTCATAGTACACCTACGTGTAGTTAAAACTGCATGATAAACAAATTGTTGTTTTAAATGGACGTAGTTT
The DNA here is from genome assembly GCA_963675205.1 of Catocala nupta. Classification (NCBI taxonomy): domain Eukaryota; kingdom Metazoa; phylum Arthropoda; class Insecta; order Lepidoptera; family Erebidae; genus Catocala; species Catocala nupta. The sequence continues at coordinate 39,723,346 of OY776078.1, forward strand.
TTTGAGAATGGTATAAAGATTTTTCTTTTCTACTAGTTACTTTTAAAATATATAATTTATCCAGTTGATACAAAATTCAAAACTATTTTAAAAAATGAGTACAACATTACAATCTATACTTATATTATAAAACTAAAGAGTTTGTTTGTTTGTTTGGTTGAACGCGATAATCTCAGGAACTACTGGCTCGAATTGAAAAAATTTTTTAGTATTGGACAGCCTATTTATCGAGGAAGACTATAAGCTATATAACATCACGCTACGACCCATGGCAGCGGCACAGTAACCATAAACGTGGGTGAAACCACGGGCATAGCTAGTTAAAATATATAACCATCTCCCACAGATCAATAGGCAGGTACCAATACACAGTTTTAAAAAGTCTCCCCGTGAACATGGCTGCTGAAAAACCACCAAAACGTCGGGGAAAGAGTATAATTAAAATTAAATCTAAATACATAGTTTTTATAATTAAAATAGCTTAAATAGAAGTTAACAGTAACTAGTAAAAGTGCTTAACAATATTAGTTTACAGTTTCAAAATTATGTAATAATAGTGTTTTATAAAAAATAAACAACGCGATAAAATCCGTATAAAGTTGTTTAACTTCAATGTATAACATTCGCGTAAACGTAAGACAATATTATACCTGAACAACTATTTAATAATAAATACGCTTTATAGTACTGTTGAGGAATGTGATGTTATGTCCCTTCAATACGAGTGATCCTTTGACGAGGCTAGGTGATCGTGCTTGGCGGACCGCGGCAAGAGGGCTTATTGCCGGCACTTATATATGTATATAGTCACTCGATATGTAAACTTCGCTAGCGCGTTTCAGGTGTCTACAGCGCCATCTCTTGTCATATTTTGTAATTCCTTGTTCTGTGTAGAGTCGCTACAACGTTAAAGAATATTTTGGATAATAGAACCCATCAGGTTCTATTATCTATATCTATTATAATAACATAATTATTCATTGTACGTAATTTTGATTAGTATATTTAATGCTATTTATTTTATTGTTTGCTTATATACATTTGTTCGTACAGGGGGTAGAAGGGATAGATAATACTTTGTCATCTTTAATATGTACCATATTCGGTTAAATAAATTTGATTAAGCAAATAGGCTTAAAATTGTCGCTTGATAACGTTTAATATTACAAATCTACTGTAATCATTCAGTCTTAGGATCCTTTAAAGATGGTAAGCGACATCGCGACAAGACGAAAATGGCGAGATGATTATTTAAAAAAGGTTCTTAGTGACTTTGGCTTGAGAGAGATGGAAGGAGAGTTTGAACGCCTTTACTCTCAGAGGAAAATAGCAGACCTATAGAAAAAGAACAGTCTTGCTTAAATTACTTAGGTCTGGCCCTGTATATAAATAACCTACTGCTGGACATAGACCTACTTGCGGTTTGAAAACTGCTAGGCCGTAGTCCACCACGCTGGCTCAGAGTGGATTGGTTGACTTCACACATCTTCGATAGCATTTTAAAGGTCTCTCAGACTTCGAAAAGCCAGATACTGAGAGCCTTGGGATTGAACTCGGGTCTACTGCGTGGCTGTGCAACGGTCGCCCATTAGAATACTACCACTAATCTTTATCTTTATATATAATATATAATTCTTATGTATGTGTGTATGGCTTGACCGATATTAATGAAATTTGATATTGATAAAAGGAAATTTGTGTTGAGTGTGAGTGCCTCTGGGTGATGATCAGTGATCGGAGTAGGTAGATTGATTTTTGGTACTTGTATCATAAATGCACACAGAAAGAATAACATGGATAAGCCATTTTCCCGGAAAGTAATTCCGGTATTTCCGGATTCAATTAAATATTGTTAATGTTGGTAGTGATATTATTCCTACTCAATTCAAAATTTAAAGGAAGGTATCAAAACTAAATTAATTCATTATTTATCTGTTGAATAATAAAAACAATCGAATTCCGATCGAAGCTTTAATTTTTATTTTTAGCCTTTTATGGCTAGAACTTTTATAGATAGACATAAATTGTTGCACTTAAATTTAAATATTTTCATAGGGGTCATGGTAATTTGCATTAAGGGTAGAATAAATGACGGGGCCCCATAGAGGGCCAATGCCTGCTGGGGTCGTGAGACTGTTCTAAGGATGCACCACGACTCTGAAACGTAAAGGGCATACGAAGGAACAGGTTGATTTTAGTCAGATTTTAGGACCAAAAAAAAGGGGTAGAATAAAGAAAAAAGATAAAAATCAAGATTGTTTATTGTTAAATATGTACATTTTACATTTATTCACATTTTTAATCTTCATCGATTACAATGTCAGCATCCTGGTAATCCTGATCTTTACAATTAAAATATATAACTATGAGTTTCTCTATATTTTCTATTTTCAACCTATTTCTTTTAACATCTAAAGTCCATTTATAAATGGAAAAAGACCGTTCTACATCTGACGATGTCAAAGGAGCAAATTTTAAAAAAGGTATTAAATTATGTGCTTCATTTTTTTCAATGGCCTCACTATATTCTCTAAGTGTGTCTAAATCTGGGTTTCGTTCCATAACACGTTCTATTTTATTTTTTATATTTTCTGAATTGCACTGATTTATAGCATCTCTGACGTTGTCAAATGCTAAAAGTGAATCTGTCAACGATAAATTATGCTTTTGCAATTCTTTTAAAGACAAATGAATTATAAAATAATTGTCTTTAATGTAATTTAAATCTTCTTTTAAATTTTCTTTTTCTATAATATTTTTTGCCTCTCGAATAGATACCGCATCAGAGCTGCTTAAACAAGATAATACTTCTTTTATTTTTTCAAAGTTTTGAGCGTAATAAAATGCTGCCTCTAACCAAGTGCCCCATCTGGTAACAACTGGTTGGGGAGGTAGCGGCAAATCTGGATATTTTTCTTTTAAAATTTTGACTCTACTTGGGGCTTTCAAAAATACCTTTTTAACATTTGCTATTAAAATGTTAACATCGTGATATTCTAACCTAATTTGCTCAGATACGCGATGAAGAGAGTGCGCCAAACATGTTACGTGCTTCATTTCAGGTAAGTATTGTTTTAAATTTCGTCCTGCAGACAGCATATATGCAACGCTATCAGTGCAGAGGACAAGAATGTTACCTACCTTCGATTTAAAAGAATCTTCCCAAAAGTTTTCCAAACATTCTAACACAAATTGCGTGATTGTTTGTCCATTAACTACAGTTAGCATTTTACATGCTACCAAATAAGGTCTAGTCAAATTGCTAGGATGTAATGGTTTTATTAAAAAATGGACTATATAGCGACCTAAAAAGTCTGTCGTTTCATCTAATGATATCCATAGTTTCTCATTTTTATAATTTTGCCGAATCGAATTGATTTTATTCTTAAAAAACTTGTCCAAGTAAACTTTCCGTAACTGTGATTCATCTGGCAGAGTACGATTAGTACACGTACAACAACAGGTACTACACATATATCTTTTAAAGAAATCTTGAAAAGTAGTATTTTTCATCTGAGACCACGGAATATTGCACAAAATGAGAAATTTTATAAGATCGAAATAAAATTCCTCTTCGGGCCGCTTAAACTTTCCCTGGTGTACTGCTCCTTCGATATGTCTTTTAACGTTTCCTTTATTTATGGTTTTCAAATGGCTTTCACATTTTGAACAGTATATTGTACCACTAGCGTGATCGTAAAGTAGTTCGGGATGACCGGATATCCATTTTTCTACAGTTTCAGCCTTGACGTTTGCCATATCTGAACTTTGTTTTAGAGATGGAACCTCGTATATATCACCTAAAACAAAGACATGAAAAAATTACATTTTATTTAGTTTATTTAGCTTACTCCGTTTGTTTTATTTTTCGTGGATCAAATTTAGTCATTGAAATTTCACCCTCTTCCTGTCAATCCAAAATGGCTGCCGCTACAAGATGGCGGACAATTTTTTTTTTTTTTACAATTCCATCAATATATATATATATATCAAATGAAAGGGCTTGTTACGTAGAATATTTTGTAGAGAAGTAGATAAGGCCTATAGTAATTTATTTTACCAACACATTGCAAGAGGACACAGGGCATTCAAATTATATACGGATTCCAGTAAAATGTCGGTTAATAGTGGAGTTAGCTGAATTGCGACTACATTACTAGAATATCATAATTTTGTTTCGCACTAAGCTCACTGGTTCATACTCTATTAAAGATTTAACAATATTAAGACTCATGGTATGTTCAGCAGGTTAAGCGAACAAACACAATACTAAAAATATTCTTATAGTACATCCAAACATGCTTTATACTCCTTGTAACTAGTAAAATGTTACTTACCAAAGCTTGGTTTAAATATGTAGATCCAATTCAATAGTGAAAAATCTGAGTCCGTATATTCGAGCCAAATCGTGGTTTAGAGCAGATTCCAGAAGTCAGTATGTACACAAGCCAGGGTCAAGTAACGTTTTCACAACACAGTAACAAACAAAGATGCGCACTCTACGAACCGAAGTAAACGAGTGAGCTACCTGGCATGTCGTCGGCGGGCGTACGCATTGTTCTGATAACCGGTTATTGTACCACCCATGATCCTTTGTTCTGATTGGTCGTTGGGTTTTGTCAAATCGTGACTGTGTGCCGTTAAAAAAAATATGAAGAATAATAAAGAATAATATTGCTCATTTTATTACAACTCCTACCTTTTTTTGAGGATGGCAAATCATCAAATGACTCCTTCCACTCTGGCAGAATAAAATTAATGTTCAACCACATACACACAACACCATCTAGCCCAAACTAAGCAGAGCTTGTACTATGGGTACTAGACGATGGATAAACATACATATATACTTTTTTTTTTTGTAAATACATACATATTATACATAGAAACACCCAGACCAAGACAAACATCCATGTTCATGCACACAAATGTTTGACTTGTGCGGGAATCGAACCCGCGACCTCAGGCGTGGCAGTCGGTCACACTAACCACTACGCCATCGATTCCTACATAAGTTCCGGTTTTTTTTTAATAATCCACCAATTCCGGAGGAATGTCCATATTAATATATACGTTTCGGATCAATGACCCCATTTCAATCTACTTACTCCGATCACTGGTGATGATTGATGGCACTGCGTATGGTTTGTTTGGGCATGATAACATCTGTCGGAATGTCTAGTCTTTATATATATGTAAATATAATTTTGCTGTACGTGTGTATGTCACCGAACTTTTTAAACGGTTTGACGGACTTTGATGATTTTTATGTGTGTTTTAACATGGTTCATTTTAACTATTGGTCCGGTTAGGTGGACCTGCGATTGGGTTCTAGGATGATATTCTTTTTATTTTAAGCCCTCTTTCCAAACAACGGTTGTAGTGTCCACTATCTTATATTGTTTTTCTAATTTATATTTAATTTCAATTTTGCATTTTTATTACCCATTTATATTATTCAATTGACAATTTAAATATGTACAAAGTTGTTAAGTGTTCAAATAAGATGACTGTTCTGATTACCTTTCATTGTTGACATGCTATGTGATCTGGTTGCTTATGTCACTGCGCATTAGTTTTGTTCACAATTCCTAGAATTGTTGGCATCACGCGTATGACAATAGGGCGGATGCAACATAGGTAACTATATCACAATGACGCTTACTTTAAAAAATACACTCATATGTTCATATTATCTTACTCCACACATTTTTACACTATTAAGTAATTATGTTTATATCTTATTTACACGTATATTTACATATTTAAGTATATTTTATTTTTGTATGTTTAGACACAGGCGCCGGCGTCACCAAATTGGATTTTGCAGAATACCAGTGTTGCGATTTGACAATTGCAACGTACGCTGAGCGATGTCCAAATTTTGGCAATGAAGGGACACACACTTTTACATTATTTCTTAAATTTATGTTAAACTTATATAATTTTAATACTTTATTATTGTTTGAATCGCTGCACATTGACAAATTGACATAGCCTTGACCTGAATGGAGGCAGTTTCCGTTTTAGTTAAGCGGAAGGTGTGGTGTTGCCAGTAAGCAGAAATGTAATTTATAGCGTTGGTATTTGTTTTTATTTTTTATTTTTCCTAGTTTTATTATTGTTCTGTTTTTATTTTTATTTTGTATACTTTTGGTTTCCATTCTTAAATTTTTTGATTTCTTCTTGTTTTTTGTGTGTCAAAATAAATATTTTTCTTTCTTTCTTTCTTTCTTCTTTCTTTCTTTCTTTTTTCTTTCTTTCTTCTTTCTTTCTTCTTTCTTTCTTTCTTCTTTCTTTCTTTCTATATGCATCGATATTAAATTAGTCTATTTTCAGTCATTAATACTGCCCGCTACGCAGAAGATGTTTTCAAAGCGCCTTTCAATACTGCAGCAGGCGCGCAATCAAAAGTGAATGAAGAAGATTCGTTCACCACACTTGTTGAACTCTCTGAGGTAAGCTCATAGACAAGAAGACTATATTTTGAAATAGGAGTTTGTATTCAAGAAGAGAGTACACTATATGATGATCCGTCTATAGCCGCAGAATAGAACAACTAATTAAAATTCTTCGTAGTAAAATTTAGTTTTAAGAATCAGGAGTTCCGGCAGCCACGTAGCATGCTACTTATAGCATCGATCAACTGAAAGCCAATTCATCCAAGCTTTCACTGAGGAACAAGTAAATTATTTACAGCAAGCTCTTGTAATAATTACGTCTGTAGCTGTGAAACATCACAAACAACTACAAACATAAATTGTTATCTTGATAATACAATATTAATACTGTCTTTGTAGCGTAGCCCTAGTGATTGCTATTGCTGTATCACGGCTTAGACTAATTTTATTGGGATTTTCTGTTAGGGATTCTCAGTAGCAGCAATAAGTTTAAAACTGGGCCACGTAGACAACAGTAATATCGTTCCTATTACGTGGGACCTAAAAGCATACCTGGAGAACTGATACTCACAAGTATTATATACTTATGACTATCCCTCTGCAGCAGAAGGAAAATCCCGGAATAGCAAAATCACAGATTAGCAGAAGGACAGATTTGCATAAAGGCAGATATTGTACTGTCGTCGTCAAAGAAGATACAAACCCTATAAACCCTTTTATTAATTTGTGACCTCTTTGGATTAACGGCATAAAAGAGATACGGCTATATTACATTATTCTTTAATATAGCCGTATCTCTTTATTGCATTGTCTATAAAAGATTTAATTTTGATTTCTAATATTTGCATTTATCTTTGCTAGAGGCCAGTCAACTACGAGCTAGCCGTGCAATGTCCACTTGAGAAGTGTTTAAAGTTTGGGCCAGTAAACGATCTCTCCAACCACTATATACTAGTAAGATTTATTTTTATATTTTCCATATACTCAATATCCCAAATTCTCAAATATTGTTAAAAATGTGTTACATCGGATGGTCTACCTACCTGCCACGCTGTTAGGTGATATATCGATTGACTTGAATGCATGCATAGTGTAGTGGTTTAGGTGGTCGCCTCGCTATTGTCATTGCATCTAAGGTTCGATCCCCACATAAAAATAAAATCTATATGATCGACAAATAGTTGTTCTGAGTCTGGATGTTCTTCGTGTCCATTGTTTCAATGTTTATAAAGATTCCCGCAACTCAGGCATAACAGATCTTTAAAAATCTATTGTCACGATGTGTGCACAATAAGATACTAAACTAACTAACAACGCGATAAAATCCGTATAAAGTGTTTAATTTCAAGATACTAAACTATTTACATTTCTTATCCTTCTGGTACTTGCTTGATATTTTTATGAAAAGTTGAGCTAGGTACGTACCACGTCTTTGATCACATGCATCCTAAAGGGACGATTCTCGGGATGATAACTAAACTTATTCTAATTAAGAAAAAATATGGTCAGGGTTATTCTATATCACCAGTAGAATGCGTGGTTAAAAGGAATTACACGATTTCAAAATCACCCTGTATATTACCCAAGAGAGAGTCTTTATTTGTCTTAGTTTAACGGAAATGCGCTAAACAGCTTATGTGGCAACAAAACATCCACAGAAAATTCCAATCATCAAATCACCTATCATCTGGTATCATATTAATAGTATTAACATTACCTCCAAGAAAACTTTATGGATAATACGCGGTGAGTTCACGATCGAAATGATTGTTTTTATGAAAACGGAGAGAGTGAAACAAATAATATATTAAATGAATCAAATAAACGGATATGTCTATACTGAAGAACCACTTCGAATTTGTACGCTAATGAGCAATTAGACCGGATATAAATTTATTCACTCAAAACAAGACTTACGAGGTAAAATTATGTTAATTGATTCCCCAGTAAACAAATGCCTGATTCCTTGAATCCTGGGGTTCGGCCGGTATTTAATTTAGAATCTGGCATTTAATATGAATCATGTATGACGGAGCATCACTTATGCACGGCTCGACCAGTATGGCTGTTTTTCTTTGTTGTGTTTGTAATTGTCAGGGCAAGGTTTGTACGAACGAAAATTTGCGAAAAAGCCGTGGTAAATGTCGAAACTTTAAATGGTATTTTTATATGAAAATAAATTTACTAACGTTTTGATATAGGATTTAATTACACGAAATATAGTTTTGTATAGATTGACACTACAACGACTGTCGATCTATAGGTGACCAGCTAGTGTAATGATAAAAAGCAATATATTTATTATGAATAATTACACCTGGTACGACTATTTTTACTATAACCAATATCTTTAATCCTTGTTTGTATTCGAAATAGTATTCTATTTGTATTTCGATTTTAATAATAAACAATACAATCGGAAACATTTTATCCATATTAAGATGATAACCGAAAATGATATCTTTAAAAATGTCATATTGTTCTTAAACAAGTAGGTGTACTTGTAACTTCTATTGGTTTAACTTTTTTATATACCAACATCACGAAACTATAGTCATTCTCCATACCAAACTCCATTTTGATTAGTTCTACAGTATGAGAATAAGCAGACATAATATAATTAATTAGATAACGGCTCTCAATAGCGCTTAATTATTTAAAGGTAATAAATAACTTTAGTTGTAATAATTGCCTGTAAAAATGACTACATAGTACTTCACCTGATGGTAAACAGTTGTGTAGTCCACGAACAGTGTCCTCCATTTCAAGTCCTTACGTGAAATGGTGTCGCGTCTATTTTGACGGCCAATGGAGGTGCGTTTTGCGCCCAACTTGATGGACCTAAGATCGAAGAAAGAAGAAAACACGAGTATCGGCAGAGAATTCCAAGTTTGGCAAATATACTAGATGCCTAGCTTGATACACGTTTTAATCGGGTCTACCGTTTGGGTGACAACTAAATCCAGCACGTGTTGTTTTGCATAGGAAAGGCGGGGGTGGCATGAATTGGAATTTTCTTTTAACGGTAAGAACGCTACCTGTTGAATAGCCGGTAGAGTTAATATCAGAGTTTCGGGAGTATTTATTTCTGTATTTCCGATGATACGTAATACCCACCGCTGCAACCTCTCGAGAGCGTCCAGAAAGTTGTGATAATCCATCCCAAAGATGAGAGCAATACTCAATGCACGGGCGTACTTGCACCTTATACAAAAAGCACAGCTGCCCAGGTTTAAAAAACCGCCCCAATCTGTTCAGAACTACGCAGACACAGTATGCAGAGCAGTTATTTTATAAAATAAGATGGAATTTCCACCACTTGACGCGACCAATAGTATCATTATTAATTTGATATAGCATTGCACTAAACATTCAGCGTATAGTGAAAGTTTCGTCGTCTAATATAGGTACTTAGATGTAATAGGAGTTAACTGCATTCTACATCTCTAACATAAAGTTGTTAATGCTCATGTAAATGTTCTGTAATTTATCAATAGGTAGCGTTGCTCTTCAAGTCTAGCAAACTTCATCGCACTACGAGCAATAAAATTGTACTTGTAAATATTCCCAGCTATTTGTATTACAAAGTTCCTAGTTAAACTTTCTAATAAGCTTTGGAGTGAGTTTACGTTAACAGGGCAACAGTTGGAAATTGAATATATAACCTGTTGATCACAAATTATTAAAATATAAACTGTACGTAGGAGCGGAAATGGTTTTACAAAAGCCATTTCCGCCGCAAAAACACAGCCGACGATAGCTCAGAAGCCTATCGTGAATAATGCCCCTCACAACAGACGTGTTTGTTATTTGATGTCAATAAGACCTCACTGTATCCATTAGCATAATATTGTCTTCTGTTTACGCGAATGTTATTCATTGAAATTAAACTAATATTTGTGGATTTTATCGCGTTGTTTATTTGACATTCTTTTACATAATTAACATTGGGTTACAGCCACTACAGTACAGTTATTTATTATTGTTCGTTGTTTCAGGCACACGCAAACCATGATTATACTCCAGACGCCGATGAGGAATTAGGGCAAAAACAATTTATTAATTCGCCAAAAGCTTAAATTAATAAAAAAGGAATACCTACTATAATAAACAATATTATTTTTTGAAGTCTCTTTTTTAATTTTTTATGTAATATATTCATTTATTGTGTATAACACCACGCGTTAATGGTACATTTATGCTATTTTACTTAGCAGTTAAAATTAATTGATTTTATTCACACGTACCTGTGCGACTGTAATCTTGATCTCTTAGATTGGTAAACGCGAAGCTTAAATTACAATTTTTAATTTGTTTGTCTGTTAGCGAACGTTAAAGTAAGCCTACACGGCTTAACATGTTATTTTTATTTTTATTTCAGCTTAATTCGACAAATTAAGGTGGTTTCTATTTATATCAGTATTTATACGTAAGTGCGATTGATTGTAGAGATTTTTCTAGTAAATGTACGCTAATATTTAAAAATAGTCCCTAGTACAATATAAAGACAGTTACTTTTTACCTTGATGTATTATGTGAGGAGCTGATGTCTGAAATAGGGATAGTAATATGTGTAATCACAAGTGTTGGTAGTAGAGCCAAGCTGGTTACAGCATGAATGGGCCGGCTCAACCGGGGAAGTACTACCCTCTCACAGAAAATCGACGTGAAATAGCAGTGTCTCACTGCTGTGTTTCGTTCGGTGAATGAGAGTGCCGGAGGCCTAAGCATGAGGTGATGATTCTCGCAGCTTACGAGGGACCTGCAGAGTATCCGTAGAGTCATTGTGTGGGTGGCGCGAGTCGACCCGGCGGCCAGGGAGAGCCGTAGAAACGGTGTTCTGCTGGCCGCCCGCGGTATAGTCCAGAGGCCCAACCGAGTCTAACCAACTTGGTTGGCTGCCTCATCATGCCGCGCATAATCTCGAGGTGGCTCGTCGTGCCGGATGGTGACCGGAGGGTGGGTCCCGGCGACCACTTTCGGGAGGGTACGGGGGTCCTTCCGTCCGTCGGATCGGCTATCGCCATACCACACAGTAATATGACGAAACTTGCTCTGCGCCTTGCCCCACTTTGTTGCGAGAATAGCCGCCTCTTTTTTTTTTTCACGCTTTCCCTTCCTTTCACTCTATGGCAGTACGAACAAAGCATTGTCGTTTAACAGCAGCCAATCGCCGTAACCCCACCGCTGCTTCCTCTTCCGGTGTCGTGGAGTTTATTAACATCAGAGGACTCCACGCCAACCTTAATGCTGTCCATCACCACCTGGAGACGGCTCGGCCGGCAATGCTTTTTCTAACGGAGACACAAATACGCCGTCCTGCAGACACGACCTACCTGCAGTATCCCGGCTACGTGCTAGAGGAGTGTTTCCTCGCGAAAGCCGGGGTATGCTTGTTTGTTAGGGCGGATATTTGTTGTCGCCGTCTACACTGCCTAGAGGACCCTTCCTTCTCTGTCCTTTGGGTACACGTAGATCATGGCTCTTTCAGCCAAATCTACATGTGCCTCTACCGATCCCATTCAGGAGACGCTGAGACAACTCGACTCTTTGATTACCTGAGTCAGGCGGCAGACGACGCGCAGGAGCAGTTTCCGAATGCTGAGTTGGTGTTCTTGGGAGATTTCAATGCCCACCATGAGACCTGGTTGGGTTCTCCCAAAACAGACCACGCGGGACGAATTGCCCATGCGTTCGCTCTCACGCATGACCTGTCTCAACTGGTACTCCAGCCCACCCGGATACCGGACATTGCAGGTCAGGCGCCCTCTTTGCTCGATCTGCTGCTGACAAGTAACCCGAACCGGTACAGTGTGTCGATTAGTGCTCCTCTGGGCACCTCAGACCACTGTCTGGTTTGTGCCACAGCTGTTGTTGTTACGCCCCCACGACCCGAGGAGGCAAGACGACGACTGTGGCACTACTCGTCAGCAGACTGGGATGGAATGCGGGAGTACTTCGCATCCATCCCTTGGGCTCAACGCTGCTTTGAGAACAGGGATCCTTCAGAGAGCGCTACTGCTGTCGCTGGTGAAATCATCCTGGGTATGGAATATTATATTCCATACAGTGATGTCACGAGCGGTGGCAGGAAAAGGCCCTGGTTCGGTCGTGAATGCGCTGATGCTGTTGAACGCAAACAGACAGCGTACCGCGCTTGGACCAGGGCTCGCACTCTCCACGACTCTAACGTGGATCACCTGAAGGCAGCGTTCAACCAAGCCACAAAGGTCTGCAAGAGGGCATACTTAAGAGCGGATGCCCAGCGCGTCGCACGGTTCGGCCAGGAGCTCATGGCCCATCCTACGGGCAGTCGTAGCTATTGGCGCCTGGCCAAAGCCGTGCAGTCCAACTTCTGCCAGACCTCGCTGCCCCCTCTGAGATATCCGAATGGATCACTGGCTCATCGGCCGCAAGAGAAAGCAGATCTGCTTGCAAATCTCTTTGCGGCCAACTCCCGAATCGATGACTGTGGTTCGCAGCCGCCTAATATTGCCAACTGCGGCTACACCATGCCTGATATACGTATCAGGCAACGTGACGTTCGTGCGATACTGCAGTCTCTCGATGTTCGGAAAGCCAGTGGACCTGACGGCATCCCAGCTGTGGTCCTCAAAAAATGTGCAGCGGAGTTGTCTCCGACACTTACGCGCCTATACCGGACGTCTTACGCCGCAGGCATTGTGCCTGAGGCTTGGAAGGAGGCGAACGTTCAACCGATTCCCAAAAAGGGGGACCGTTCCGAGCCAGGCAACTATCGACCCATAGCTATCACCTCAGTGCTCTCCAAGGTGTTCGAGCGGATTATTAACACCCAAATTGTCCGCTACCTGGAGGATCACTCGTTGATCAATGATCGCCAATACGGATTTCGGGCTAAACGATCAACGGGTGATCTTCTAGCGTTCGTCACGCACCTCTGGGGTGAGGCTATGGACAAGCACGGCGAGTCTTTGGCTGTCAGCCTAGACATAGCCAAAGCTTTCGATAGAGTCTGGCACCGGTCTCTTCTTTCCAAGCTTCCGGCCTATGGCTTGCCCCCTCAACTGTGCACCTGGATTGCAAATTTCCTGCAGAAGCGTCGTATTCGGGTCCTTTGCGACGGTCGCGCTTCCAAATTTATGCAGGTCAATGCAGGAGTGCCTCAGGGCTCCGTCTTATCCCCTACGCTCTTTCTTCTGCATATCAATGATATGTTGAATCTCGGCAACATACATTGTTATGCGGACGACAGTACCGTGCATGGGCGATATCTCGGACGTCCTGGAGCTAAACAGGCTGAGGTTGTGGGGAAAAGGCAGGATCTTGTCGTTGAACTTGACCAGACCTTGAACCGCATCTCTGAATGGGGTGCCAAGAACTTGGTCCAGTTCAACGCCAAGAAGACCCAGGCATGCGCGTTCTCAACAAAAAAGTCTCCGTTCCTTCCCCTCCCTTCTCTGAAGAACACTCCACTGGTGATACGTGACAGCCTCTCCATCTTAGGTATGGATCTTTGCCGCTCCCTTAATCCCAAAACCTACATCGAGAGCGTCATTAGGCAAGCTTCGCGAAAACTCGGAGTTCTGAACAGGGTGAGGCGGTTCTTCGCGCCTGGGCAGCTGTGCCTATTGTATAAGGCACAAGTGCGCCCTTGCGTGGAGTACTGTTCTCATCTTTGGGATGGCTCCGCGCAGTACTTGCTAGACGCTCTTGACAGGTTACAGCGGCGGGCTGTCCGTATCATCGGAGATCCAGAGGTCACGAGTTCACTGGAACCTCTGCAACTCCGTAGGGATATTGCCTCTTTGGCATGTTTCTATAGAATATACCACGGGGAGTGCTCTGAAGAGTTATTCCACCTTATCCCGCCCTCCCCTTTCCTATCCAGAACAACGCGTGCTGGGCTCAGATGCCATCCTTACACGGTGGAGTCGACTAGAGTGCGTACCAATAAGTTTGGGTCCTCATACCTCTGCCGAACGATCAAGGCATGGAATTCTCTGCCAAGGCACGTGTTTCCTTCTTCCTTCAATCCTGGGTCCTTTAAGCGGGGCGTGAAAAAGCACCTTCTCAGGCCGTCAAAGTAGAGACCTCAACATCGCCTCGGCTGCTATGAGGACGATGTGGAGGCCACTGCTCTTAGACCACACGACTGCTTACCATCAGGCGGAGTGTGGTCATTTTGACGAGCAAAATTAAAAAAAAAAAAAAAAAAAAAAAAAAACAAGGTCCACACCTCATGGATAAAAATAATAAAATTATTACTATATTGGATATGAACCTATTCTTTACTAAAGTAGGACCGTGATAACCATAACCAGAACTTGTTCATGGAACATAATACATAAGCATAACATTAGATGTAATGATTTGTATTATGTTTGTCATGCGGACCGCTCGCGCCATGACGGCTGCGCGCGAGTTGGAGTGGTGGGTGACGTCCCTCTTCCCCTCCTGCCTGGCGATAGCGGATATATAAGCCGATCGCGTCCTGGATCAAAGTCTCTTCCGGCTGGCTACAACATCGAGTTAAGTGTTCTTTCCTCAGAAGAACCACGCAAGCACGCAACCAGCAAGTCCTTTTACGCGGAACACGCCCTGGGATTCTTATACCTGTTTAACTAATATTGTCTTATGTTTACGCGAATGTTATACATTGAAGTTAAACACTTTATAGGTACGGATTTTATCGCGTTGTTTATTTTACTTTAAAGACTGGTATTACATAATTTTGAAAACTCTAACACTACTATTATTGAAATTTTACTACTAATTATTTATATAATCTATATATTTTCTAATTAAAACAATTTGTATTTGAGTTTACACTTTGCCCCGACGTTTCGGTTGCTTTACAGCAGCCATGTTCACGGGGAGACTAAGATGGTAGTTGTCCCAACGTTGTGAAGTGTAGCTAGTTATTTCAAAGTACCCGAACATAATTTAATCTTTGGTGTTCCTATTTATGCAGAATGAGCTCAAAGTATCATGAAGTCTATCTAGCTGTGTTTTGCTTCTTCTTGGGTTTGACTATTTGAATGACTGGATCCCAAGCTGGTGGTACATTCCAACCATCCTCTCTATTGAAATTAGGATGTTTTTTAATTTCAATAGCCTCGCGAAGCAGCCTTGGTAGGAATCGGTATTCTTTTGCGAGTATATGTGCTTTAACGTCGGAGCAAAGTGTAAACTCAAATAGAAATTGTTTTAATTAGAAAATATATAGCTTATATAAATAAATAGTAGTAAAATTTCAATAATAGTAGTGTTAGAGTTTTCAAAATTATGTAATACCAGTGTTTAAAGTAAAATAAACAACGCGATGAAACCTGTTTAACAAGTTAATATTTAATTAAAAGTGTTAATTGTCGTTCTATCTTTTAATAATATCTGCTTAAATTAACCTCGAGATACCACGTCCTTACGGCGTGGCCTGTCCTATTACTGGATCGATCAGATCCCTAGTGAATAACTACATAAAAGGTTACATGTTCAATGAACAAGTTCATCCTTGAATAAATGTATTCAAGGGTCAAAGATTTCTGTCCAATAATTCTGAGTAGCAGTATATTGCACAGAACTGCACCAGGTCGAAGTCAATATGATCTAATCAAATCAAATCAAATCATTTATTGCAAAACTAAGTGTACATGGTGATGGTATACAATTATGGTATGTACTTAAGATATAGCGCCTTTTACAAGCATAGCAATATTGAGAGCTGACTAGCAATTATATAAGATAGGTAAGTAGGAAACATTGTTATAATCATTATATAGATATAGTTAATTGTTATAGAGGTAATCCGTAGTACAATGAATTGAAGATAATATAAAATCCATGAAATTAGGAATAGATATAAACATTTCAAATTAGGTATTCATTATTAGTTAACATTATAATTTTATCTTATTAGTTATAGCATAAACATAGAATTAGTATTAATAGATCCATATAGAATTCGATAACACAAATAATTAATTGTGTCCTTATTTAAAATATCTAAAAATATCAGTTCGTGTAATCAAGAGCTTCGTCATATACTTATTATTTAGACATGTAGGTATTATTATTATGTAGGTATTACTATAATTATTATTATGTCTCTAACAAACCAATTCTAATCATTTACTATTTAGGTATTCTGTAACTGAATAAAAGTATTTCTGGGTCAGAAAAAAATTGAGGCGTTTAGTAAATGCTGTTTCAAGCTTTTCTTCTTTAATTATTTTAGGTAGTTTATTAAATATCTTAACAGTTATGTAATATAGGCTCTCGCTGAGCATTTTCGTTTTTGAAGGAGGTAAGTGCAGTCTGTCTTTATGGCGTGTGTTTAAATTGTGCATGTCTTTTATTTTATTAAAGGAGTCATTGTGTCTGAAAACGAATGTACATATATCGAGTATATATATTGATGGTAGTGTTAGGATATTAAGTTTAGTAAAGTAAGGTTTACAGCTTTTCGTATTGTCTATATATTGTTTGTATATATATTCTAACACATTTCTTTTGAATTATAAATAATTCCTCTACATTCACACTATTACCCCAAAGCATGACCCCCATACCTTAGCCAGGAGTATGCATATGCGTAGTATGCCGACAATGCTGTTTGTGTGTCCGTGCTATGTTTTATTTGGAATAGAGCGTATGTAAATTTAGATAATT
Organism: Catocala nupta; assembly: GCA_963675205.1. Classification (NCBI taxonomy): domain Eukaryota; kingdom Metazoa; phylum Arthropoda; class Insecta; order Lepidoptera; family Erebidae; genus Catocala; species Catocala nupta. The sequence continues at coordinate 39,740,397 of OY776078.1, forward strand.
TGGATTTGACGTGTTCAATATGTGTTTTCCAGTTTAAATGTGTGTCTATATTTATACCCAATAAACTAAAAGTGTTGACTTCTTCTATTTGTGTATTTTCGTGTGTTATGTGTAGAGAAAGGGGTGTTTTTTTGTATGATCTGAATTGCATTACTTTTGTTTTGTGCGTGTTTATTTCTAAATTATGTTCTTGGAGCCATTGTGTAACAGCTTGGAGAGTGTTTTGGATCTGACTATTGTAGTTTAAGTTGTCGCATTTTATTAAAATCGAGACATCGTCAGCGAACAGTACTGGCAGAGATTTTTCCGAGTCTAAAGATTTAGGCAAGTCATTAATGTAAATTAAGAACAATATGCATCCTAGAACGCTTCCTTGAGGGATTGAGCATGATAGGTGTATAACTTGAGATCGGGTAGATTTTATTTCTTTTGAGGTTCTATCAAAATGTTCAATTTGTACCATTTGTGTCCTATTATTTAGATATGACTTAAACCATGAGTAAGCAGGTCCTCTAACTCCGCAACCGTTTAATTTTATTAGGAGGATGTTGTAGAGTACCTTGTCATAGGCTTTGGTCATATCGAGCAATAATCCAACAACATGTTGTTTATCATTTATGTATTGAAGTGCTCTTTGTATATACTTATAAACCGCTAATGTTGTTGATCTACGTTTTCTAAACCCGTTCTGACTATCGTCTAGTATGTTGTATCGTTCTAAAAATGCATACAAACGGTTACACATTGCTTTTTCAAAGATTTTTGAAAATGTCGGGATTAGAGCAATCGGTCTATAATTGTTTGGGGTTAGAGTGTCCCCCTTGTTGTGTATGGGTTTAATTAATGAAATTTTAAGTAAATCTGGAAATTGGCCTTCTTTAAAACTCTGATTAATTAAATGACTTAAGGGGGTGGAAAGTTCGATTGCACATTGTTTTAATAATATAGGTGGTATGTCATCTATTCCGCTGCTATGTTTGTTTTTTGTGGAGTGTATAATGTTTATGACTTCTTTTTGGTCGACTGGCCGCAAGTACATGGATACCGGTGAGTTTATGACGCGTTGCCCAATTGGTTTGTGTGAATCTGTGTGATTAGAATTATTACCTACCGTCGCGAAATAGTTGTTAAATATGTTAGCAATAGTTATCGGGCATTCAATTATGTCATCATGAATTTTTAAAGATATATTTGCCGGTTTGAAGGTTTTTGTTTTACCGTTTTTCATGTTAATTACCTTCCACATAGTCTTTATTTTATAGTCTAAGTTTTTTTATCTGTCGTATATATTCTAACTTTTTAGCTTTCTTAACAGCAGATTATAAACTTTTTGTATATCTTTTGAAGTCATTTTTAATAATTATGCATTTTATAGCGTTTAGGATTGTTTTTAAAATTCTTTTGTGTTCACATGATTTTTTTAAACCGGTTGTAAGCCACCCTTTTTTAAATTTATCTTTGATTTTAATTGTTTGCACGGGTATATATGTATTTAAATATTGTGTTATTAAATTAATAAAAGACTCAAAGTTCGTATTTATGTTATTATTTTCTACTATTATATTATCCCAGTTCACTTTCTTTAAAGTATTTTTTAAGGCATCTATTTTACTTTGGTTAAATATTCGTTTTTTGAAATACCATGTTTTTACTGGATTGGTTGGTTATTAAGGTTTAATTCTAATTTTATCGCTTTATGGTCTGAGAGGCCGTAGTCTATAATTGATGATGTTTTTATAAAGCTCGAGTGATTAGTAAACAACAGGTCAATGCAGGTGGATGTGGTTTTTGTTATCCGTGAGGGGTCGCGTATTATTTGTTTAAAGTTGTGTGTTTTCATAAAATTGATTAATTCTAAAGTTTGTTTATTGCTGTTCAGAATATTAATATTAAAGTCACCACCTATAATTATATGTTTTTGTGAGTTTTTTATGTCTAATCTGCGTAAAATATTTTCCATTTGCTTATAAAATATATCTATATGACGATCTGCTCTATATAATCCTACAAATATACAATTACTCTTAGAAATTTCAATTGCACTAAATTATATGATATATTCTTTTGAAAAGTTAACAATATCCTTCCTTTCAATATATTCTAAAGTGTTTTTAACTATTAGACAGACCCCTCCACCTTCACGAGTCTTACGACAGAAGATAGATCCTATTTTATAATCTTGGGGAATAATGGATTGACAGTAATGTTCGTTTTTCCATAGTTCTGACAGGGATAATATATCAATGTCACAATCTAATAGCAGTTGTTCAAGCTGTGTAGCTCTACTTTATTGCCTATACTTTGAATATTTTGGAAAACGATGGTCAGATTAGTATCGAAATGTCTTACTGTCGTTTGCTCTCTCTTCCGATGTTGGATACTTTCCTGGTGGGGATGATGTTTGCGACTGTGTGGATTGTATATCGCGTGTATTGTTGTGTATAAGATTTTCATTGTTATCTGGATTTTGTATTACATCTGTTGCAGAAGCAGTACAATTTAACTCTCTTCCATTAATGTACAGTTTGTTATCTCTTATCACAGCATGATCACCATTTTTCCTAGCTTCTATGAGCTTGTGTTTTAGTTCTTGGCGTTGTTGTAAAGTCTTTTTGTCCATATATAGTCCAACAGCTAATCCTGTGTTTTTGAAATCTCTAGCATTTTCAATTATATATTTAGTCATACGTTTGCTGATTAGTTCTTTTCATTAGTATTGCTAGCGGTCTCTTGTTGCCACTTCTACCCATTCATTTTATGTCCTCTATGTAGGGGTCAATGTTAATGTTCATTATTTCCTGGAAAGCTTGCGACACGCGGTCATACAGGTCGAATATCGTTTCGTTGTATTTTTCAGTTAAGCCATATAAAACTATTTTTTTAGAATTTTTAAGTTATATAATTGTTGTTGGATATTTTCAATTTTTTCATTAGTTTTCTGTATTTTTTCCGTTATTACTTTTTGTTCTTTGGATAAATTCTGTGTTTAGTGTTCCATATCATATTGCAGATTTTTTATTGTTTTGTTTAGTTCTACTTGGATTGTGTTTCTAATATCTTGTAATATAGAAGACTTGATGTTCTCTAATTTTATGTCTAACAGGATGCTAATTTTTTCCAGAGTTAGTGGTTCTTTTGTAGTGCTTATCTGGTTTTCAGACAGATGGCCAACGTCATCTACTATACTATTGTTTAACGTGTTCCCAATAATGTCGTCTACAGATATGTTATTTTCACAGCTATCACTGGTGGGTGTGCAGTTGATTGGTTTACGGCGCATTGTGATGTTCATATCAGTTATATCATGTTGCTGATGCTCTTATTGGTGTGTTAGTGTTGTCTCCTTTCGGCTTTTTGCTTTTGCAGGCTTGGCATTGCCTTGTGTTGAGGTGGTTGGTTGTCATAGAGTTATAATTGCCTAATAGTATGTTAGCACATTGTAAATCGTAATATTTATGACAAAGTGAACATTTTAATCGGTCTTTACTTGGAATGTTTTGTTTACATCCTGCGCATTGAACCATTTTTGTGTAATGATTTTATTTGATGGTGTAGTATTGTACTTGTACTGCCCTCTGTTGGCAAGCTCTGGAGTTAGTTGTTCTATAATGGATTGGTATTTAGTGCCCTCTTGCGGCAATCTTTGGTACTACTATGACTGATCCGTATGGTGCAAGCTGCCCAAGTATATTATTTGTGTCAGTTTCAATGTCGAAATGGCGCCAATGTGAGGCAATAGTGCATTAATATTTTTTTATCGTTTACTGGACAGTATATCTGTATTCTCTATGGTATGAGGTTTGCGTGACAGAGCGATATTTGAATTATATAACGTAAACAAACTTTTGCACTAAGTATAATTATCAGTTGCGGTAGATACCTTTGTGAAAATTAGATATTATGTGGTCGTTGTTTGCTAAGAAGCCGTCCTTTTCCTGGCTATATTGTTGTTTCAATAGTTATTGTTCACTTTCACTAAATTGTTTCTCATTTGTAAACAAACAGTTTTTTATCAGATCTCACTCATAAAAGGTTCTATTTTCACTGTTTTACTGTGTGTCTTGTAGTATTATTGTATGTAATTAACATTAGTAATACTTTAAACGTATTTATGCACATTTATTATTTTTAAACTTTAATTAATCGCGGAGAACTTTGAGATACGTATTTAGGTACGGCAGCAGTGTCAGACTGATCACCCAATCATCAGAGTGCCGAGTGCGAATTTGTTTTACGTTAACGCGATCGACACGTTTATGACGTTCGGCACTCTGATTGGCCTGTTCCAAGCTCTTAACCAATCAGAAAGCCAAACGCGGTAACCGTTTCGATCGCGTTAACGTAAAAACAACTCACACTTGGCACCCTGATCTACCCTTCTACTTATACATAAAACCTGTAAAACTGTGGATGTAATATTCCTTTGCTTAACCCTGCAGAAATGTATACATGACACTATCTATGTATGTCACATTATAACATTGATTACATCATGTATCCCGCAGGATATGGTAGCACTTATCTTCACGTGCGATAGAGAGGTTTAGGGTTCAATTCTCGGGCCAAGAAAAGTGTCGTTGATTTTTTTATAAATAAGCTCTTAATAGTAGCTTAAATAATTTGATTTATCGCTTTTCGACCTAAAACAACATAGTATACGAAATGTAAGTGTTATACAACCACTGTCTACGTTACTAAACAACAATATATTATTTATATATTTAATTCTAACACATAAACTGAAGAAAAATAAATCGGAACAGCGTTAGGTAGTCTGTTAGTAATTCTAGGGGTATACCCCTTATTTCAGCATATTCAAGCCTGTTTACAAGGATATTGGCAGAGATAGTATCAAAAGACTTTTTATATATAGAAACACAGTTAGACTTTTTTATTAGCATCAATTTGTGTATCATCATCGTCATTTTGAACTGACGTAAGTGTGCTTAGAGCATTCTCTGTTGACTTTTTTCACCTAAAACCTTATAGTATGTGAAATTTATCAAGGTAATTGAGTAAACGGTTATTTATTATCTTTTATAGAATTTTAGATATTGTAGGTAAAGTAGAAATAGGCCTATAGTTACAACGTACATCTCTGCCGTCAGCCTTGTGCACAGGTGTGACGATAGGTAGCTTAAGGGATGGAGGGAACTTACCCTGTGAAATTATAAAGACAACTATTACAGCACCGAGTTTTAGGAATTGAGTGAAGATATTGTCGCAACCTAGGGCGATATCTGTCTTTAACTGGGTTAATATAGAATGAACTTCATTACTATCGGTTTCAGTGAGAAAAATGATGACAAATGCATTTTTGTTGAACTATCTGGATTTGTTGTGAAGAGTTATTAAAAACTATTTCCTCAGCTAAACATGCCAATTTGGGCATAATAATTATTTACAGAATTTACTACGCGCCCAGTGTCTTGGATTGTATCAACGTACGTATAAACGATCCAATAACATCTACCTTGTGGCTCTGAGTTCATTATTTCTATATATTCTTATTACTGCCATAATTTTCTTTGAATGTACAATTGCTAGATGGGAAAGCATGTAATTGGCCATAGCTTAATTATAGTATTTTATTTAAACTGTAAACTAGTTGTAAGTAACTTGAAAATAAAATAAAGTTTCATTTTTATATATTCACATCTAGTCACACAGCGATTTTGCGATGGGTTAGGCTTAGGTGTCCATAATAATTAACACATACATTGCGCTATATGCTGAGAATACTGTTACTAAGATTTTCTTGGCAGAGTTACGTCGCAGTACTTTGCCCAACCACGGAATTGAACCCGAGACCTCGTCCACAGCAAACGCTTTCAGTAACATACCGAGGCTAACATTTTTCAACATTCATTCAACGTTTTAGCTAATAAATATACAATATGGTTAGTATAATAATATCTCCCCTATTTGTTTCCGTTTGATTATAAAGTCCCCAGAGACACAAGGTTTATTCCCAGTGCAGAAGTCGTCGTTGTAAAAAGTAAAATAAGAATATAAGCGTGGGTCTTAGTTATGTTATTCGATACAACAAATCAAATTTGGTGCTCGGAATATTCTTAACCACAAAACACAAAAAAGAAGATTGTGTGGGGATTGTTAAATTAAGAATAACTGGCAGTGTAAAACAGATTGTTGGTTACATGATATATGAAGAAGTATTAAGGTCCAATAATTGGATAGTACCTAAGTACATGTATGTGACTCAATCCCCATTTGCCTTATTTTGTTATGGTTAAGGTGCCTATATAATTATATCATACTAGCGATCGCCGAGTGCTCGAAATTTGACCAAAGTTTGCCTGTAAGTGTAAGATATTGCTGATATATAAATTAATTATGGTGTCTTATCTATGTGATATATGTATGTCATTATATATTGATGTATGTAACCATAGTTACGCGCTTCGACTGCGTGTGTCAAATGCATGGTTGTGTGCGTGTAGGGTTTTCCATTAATTTAATGTATTTCTAATGCATATTTTATATAAATATTAGAATTCGCCTCTCCTTCTCCATATAAACTTTAACTGTGCCAAATTTCATACTCCTCCGCCCGCGCAATTTTCGTAAAAAGGGGCACAAAATTTTTGCTTCTCGTATTAATATATAGATATAGGTACATATGATGTAGTATGCAAAAGTCGTAATCATTATTATGACTTTTACGTTTCTATGTATAATATGTACGTATGTACAAAAATAAAAATATATATACATATGTTTATCCATTGTCTAGTACCCATAGTACAAGCTCTGCTTAGTTTGGACTAGATGGTGTTATGTGTATGTGGTAGAATATTTATTTATTTATATTACTATTTATTTAAGTCACAAAGTAACTCATAATAACTTTACAGCTTAGTGATTAATGAGTTTACTTAAGTTACTATAATTTCATTTAGGTTGACTGTTTGAGCTTATGATAAGATACCTGTAATAACTTACTGGTTTAGGTAAGTGTGGCATTGGGCTTGCGATCGAGAGGTCGTGAGTTCTATTTGCACCACCAACGTAACCCTGCTAATACATGATGAAGGGATTAACAAGAATACAGGTACTATACCCATTATTATATATTGACATTGAATTACAGTTTTTCCAAATCAAATTTCAAATAGATGCAAGATGTTACAGCCATCATACTATTTGTTTCAGATTGCAAAATTACCTCTCTAATTACTGCGCCGATAACATTTTTGTGTTTTGGATTCTGTCAACATATGTAGAAAGAATTTGGGCGTACCAATAACAACCGCTCTGAGACTAAGTCGCTCTGGGTTCATTTTTCTTTTAATAGTTACTCTCACCTAGTTGCACAGTGATTTCACTAAGAGGATAAAGGAGAATTGTTCATAATAATTAAAATACATTGCGCTAACTATGGTTGTAGGCCCCACTCCGTCATTTCGCCAGCTATAATTTTATGTTCCACGTAATAGGGACCTTTGTCATATCCAGCTCAATTCTAGAAGAAAAAGAAGCTGTAATAATAGGCATGGCATTGGTGGTCGTTATTCTTACTGGCATAGAAGTTTTGTAGTGATTGGCACCAGTAAAAATAATGCATCGAATTAACAACGTAATTAGACGCACATGACAACTCTTGACAACTAAGCATCACGCTGCGCTAATCATAATTATACATTACCCGATATCTTACTAACCATATGGACATCGATTTAGTTCGACAGCGATAGCTTAGCCTTTGACATTAGGGCTGCCACGCCTGTTTATTATCACTTGCTTTAAAAGTGAAGGAAAACATCGTGAGGAATACTGTGTGTTCGTGTTTTATTTAATTCGGGCAACTAACAACGTATACACCGTAACATGTTCTTATGGCTAGTACATATAGCTAGTATTTAGTGCTACCTTACTTAAAGGTTGCCACGGCATGCATATTATACAGTTAGAAACAGATTATAAACATAAACTATACTTAAATATAGCAAAACAATAATACTATAATTTATTATAAGTTAAACAGAAAGAAATTATGCAGGTCTTTAAATAATTATTTAAGAGAATACAATTTATTTTTAACATTACTGTAAGCTGTATTTAGAATTGTAGCCTTAAATTTATTTATGTTTTGTCCAACAATATAAATACAATTATTAAATAAAGTAAAAGTGTTATACTGAGACTGAAACCTATTCATTGACTGCTTCTAGCTTTTTTAGGTACAAAGACGGAGTACCTAGATCTCCGCAGCAATTTCAGCATTGTGTTAAATGTAATCCGTTCTAGGAGTTGGGGGCAATCTAGGGCGCCGTTCACAAGCTTAAATAAAAACACTTGGTCAAGGAGATGCCTGCGAACTTTAAGACTAGATAGTTTGAAAAATATCAGGTTCTTAAAGATACGTGAAATATGCCTACCTGCACCGGGCCATCGTGGTGGACTGCGGCTTAGCCGTTCTCACACTGAAAAGAGACCCATTACCATATACTAGAGCAAGATCCTAGGGCACCCAGACATTACTCATTTTCTCAGAAATAAAATGTATGGGATAAAGTAGTGATATTATGTACTTTGAGTGTATGCATACCTGCTAGCTTGGCCCGTTGGCCATTTGTCCGTTACCAGGTCCAAAAGGCAGATAAAAATAACACTCACTTTTCTTAAATTCTCAGTCTTGATTTTTATATAATATGATACTTCGGGAACTATTTCAAAACTTTTTATACGTAGCCAGACCAATTGAACGTATGAAATCTTGGTGAAGACAAAGTAGAAATAATCATACAAAAACCCCAATGATTTGATGACGTTGATTGAGCATTTGATTACTTATGTACATACACAGCGACTTCGTAATTAATGTTAACTTAATATGTTTTATTATTATTCTCATATAAGTGACTTTATCTTTTTGGGAATAAAATATTTTAAACCTAATGATTCTTAAAAGCAGCCCTGTATCAGACATAGGTAAGTCATAAACATATAAGATGCCGGCAGGATTACGCATCCACGTATTTCAGAAATCACGCAGAGTAGAATTACTGTCCGATTGGATATGAAGGAGGAAATGGAGAGAGTGACCTGTATTTTCGCACGCATTTGAGCACCGGTTGTGTGGTCGTAAGATTGGCTGTGATGGCTGAAACTTTGTCCAGACTCATATTGGATGGATATGAGTTTGGATAAAGTTTACACAAGTTAGCACACACTATACACATTTTTCAATACTTGTTATTATGTTATTTTTGTCCGCCACAGCGCTTACTTGTCATGCTATACCTCAGTTTACCTGTATTAACACACCGCATGCAATATATTATATCACATACTTTTAAATACACTTAATTTCACTGCATTTATTAAACCATACCCACCTAGGCACCAATATACGGACAAAAATATTGCAATCTTGTAATAAACTTATAGTTTACTTTGTGAAATGATACTAAGGACTTTATATGATGAGTCACAAATGAAGAGTACAGGGAAAGAAAGATCATTGTCCATTTTTGCCGATTATGAGTTAACAATGCCATCTAGTACAAAAGTCATAAAACTGTTTGGTTATGAACCCAAAAACATTGTAGTGTCATGTGACTGAAAAACGACAATTTCAATCAGTAACAACATTGAGACTCACACGTTATTCTTTTATTTTTAATTAATGTGAAAGTCATAACTTGGCCAGACGAACAGGACACACTGAAACACATTACAGTATGACTCGTTGGAAACAAACGCAATATGGTAGTTAAATAAATACCGAAAACAGCCATGAAATTTAAGAAGATTAGTAAATCCTAGTTTCAAAAGTCATAAAATTTAATTTTTATATTGCCTTCTAAACAATGAAGTTGTTCTTACATATGAGTATATTGTTACAATTTTTATTTAAACATAAAAATGTAATGAAACATTTTTATATAAATGGCAATTACATGTTATAAGCAGCGTAAAAATGATTCGTACTAACATATTACTTATAACTTAAAACCACGATGTACAGGATATGTTATGGTAAATAATAAAACTGTAATTATGGCCACACTATTGAATTAGGATATCCCTGTAATGATAGTGATGATGAGTTAATAAATAAATAAATAAATAAATAAATATTGTTCAATAAAACGAAGCTATAAACGTTGGCCTCCTTTATGAAATCGCTTACGACCTTATCACTTTTTCTTTTATAATTGAATTTGACTAAGCCTGACATAATGTGTAATAGTGTCATTTAGTTTTCATAAGATTTTAAACTTGTACGTGATCATTTCTTGTTAGTAGGATAACGCGAGTTTCGCTTACCTTCAGTGAGTAACCATTGTTAAGTTAACAACAGCTTCCTGCCTAGTTAGGCCTACATACTAGCTTATCTTTTGTTTATTATCTTTGATATACACACTCACGCCTGTTCTCCAAAGGTTTACTACGATCCTGGCATACATGTATGTATCTTTTATTTCATACCATTTTATTTATTTGGTCAACTAGTTTAAATTGACTCAAGCGTAAGCTCTTTTTAGCACTAAAATAGTTTGACTAGTTTGAATGAAATGAAAAATATTAAAAAAGATTTCTTATCACTAATATGGGATCTTTTATGAGATATTTTACGGGTAAGATCTCAGTCCTCAATATGTGGCACAGCCTTAGAGCTTAACAACATTAGTAACGCAAAGTCAAACTTTCCTTCTTGCCTTCAACAAAATTGTAAACTGTAACTGAACATAAATTACTTATCCAATAAAACTTTGGAAAATCCAGTCAGGATCGTACGTAACGAAGTATTGACTCGTACATATGTATCGACAAAAGCTGTACTTTTATATACTTGCACTTCGACCGTGATCATGCCGAATACGTATCATTCTTTGCTTGGTTGATCCATATATTTCGAAGCAAAATCGGCTTAAATTGGTCGACATAGGAGATCAGTTGATACATCCGTATCGTATTGATTTGCTAACGCCTGACGCTGACGCCGAACGCCCGTGTCACCATGCTTGTATCACTGACAAATGTAGAGGATATTGGACCGGACTTGTTAACAATCGACACCAAACACGCGTTGACAGCCGTCGCGACGGCCCATTACACTTAATGCGTTTGGTGCGGCGATACGGACTCGGCTTAAGCCGATTCTACGTCGACATGTATAGAGAGAGCCTAATACATCAGAGCAACAAAAGACAATTATATGGGAAAGTCTTCTATGGGGTGAAGGTTCTGCCGAGTGTTACTTTCAGATTCGGCGATGAATTCTCTGTAACCCACTTCTCTTACTTTACTATTCCTCTATCTACCCACATGCTTTTCTGAATTTCTTGTTGGATTATCTTTTTGATGACCGGATAAACATATACATATAATTATCACCTTGTAACAATATACCCGCTATTAAAGGCGGATGTTATCAAAAAGGCTTCTAATAATATTGTGAATCAAATTAGTTTTACACAGATACACAAAAATACCACAAATGTAGGTTTTGAATGCAACTCCTATAATATTAAAATCATGTCAGCAAAAATCACTTATTACGCTCGTAAACGGAGTGTATTTTTATTTTTGATGTCAGATATGATACATTTAGAACAGACACTGTAAAGCTATAAAACAGTTTTGTTTGCTGTTACAAATTATTATCATGTCTATATACAGAATCTTTAATAAAATACGAAGATAGTTAATTTTGGGAGAGAGGATAAAAGAAATTGCTCGTATTAAACGAGATTTGTTAATACAGCTATGATTATTTTATGTAGCTACATTATTTCTAATATAAATTGGACATTTGAATGTAAGAAGGATAATTATTCTAAGACATTCGATTATCGATCTATCAAGAAATCGCGGTTTCAAATCCCATCCAAATAACCACCGATGAGAATCGACTCCTAAAAATTGCTAGCTCTATGCAACCTAAATGTAAGCGAATTTTTTATGTTATAATTGCCCGCTATTAATATCTAATCTCCATTTAACTTAAATGTTATATAGCACGCGTCATCGTGAAATGGCGTCACCAAAGAAAGCCGCAACTAATCCCCGAACTGAAATTAGTAGACCAGCAGCGGGCGCTAGGACCGGGTGATTAAATAAAACGGGAGTTAGCTTGCAGTCAACCAAGTATGTTCCGTTGCTATAATTAATCCATATGTTCGTCATTCATGTATTGATAGCGTGGTATATTAATTACGCTTCAACGTTGACAGAATACCATCCATCGACAGATTCAATACAATCTGACTGCATAAATAGAGTATGATTTTGAATAACAGTATCAATACAATAAATCCAAGAGTGAATAGCAGAACCACGTATTATTTGATAGATCATTTTGGGTCGTATGTCACACTTTATTTTACCCACGGCTCAGACATTAATGTAGATTTCATCAATAAATTTCTTTTCCTCGAGAACTTTACTGTAGACCTATAAAACAGGAATAATCCTTCCATATATTGTTTTGTTATATCTGTTTAGTAGTCTTTAAGTTTATCGGGAGCAGACAGACAGGTATATGTGGCAGGGAACATTGTTTTATAATATGTAGTGATTGTGATATACACTGTCACACATTTTGTATAAAAAGATGATTGGGCTGTATACGACGCGCCAAAATAGTTGCATTCACAAATACATGCATCTGAAATGTACTGTATGTACACTGCTATGTATGTGTGTGTGTTCGTGTCGGTATTCGTACGTTTTGTATACACCCAACCATCTGTATACTTGTGTCACAAAATATTATCATGATGATTGTAATGATCAAAAGTAAGTTACGTTATATAGATTGAGGCATTTAGCCTTGAAAAGGTTAGTTGGGACGATCTATTACAGTATTTCTTATTGCATTGCATTTTGACAACACTGATCCCTATTGTAATGAAGTACTGAGGTTACTGGCTTGTTCTTAGCTATAAAATGATGGATAAAAGTTACACCGTATTATTTATATTTCTCACTAGATTTCAACCGGCAATTTTCAGAAAAGGACTTTATTTCTTAGTCTTAGTGTGTGTAGCAAAAGTATGCTAATCCTTTAAGTCGAAGCGGTTTAAGTTTTTAATAGTAATATATAAACTATTCATAAAACAAGCTAACTTGAACACGTAATTGAATCTAATTAGAAGTTAATAATTTTTCCTGGTCTTGTCTGACTTACTTAATTAAAATCGTAACGTTCCTTGTAACCTTTAATTTTAATTCAATTCGGACGAATCAAAATTCTTCCATACCTACTGTTACACTAAAGTTCAAAATGTTCACAAAATAATAAACAGTTTTGTTTTTCAAATATATTGTTTTGTTTTGTAAACCATTTCTTATCCCGGATCGCGTAGACTTTAAGTTGTCGCCTCGTCATTGCCACTACACCGAGTGCTGTGGATAGAATTCTACACGTAACACAAAAACATACGATTCACAAATGCTTATTTCTAAAGTATGTGTTCTTTTGTCTTTGTCCGTTGTTTGAGTATTTGTTAAGTCGCCCGTAGGAATTATTACTAGTGCGAGTTTTAAAACACAGAGATTAAAAACAGCAATGATTAAATAATACCTTAATTACTTTTCCTTTATGTGGACAGCATCTGTGTACAAGTTGTTTATTAAATGTCAACCTGCCAGATGGCATAGAAGTCTAAAAACAAGTTCATTGTCGACATTGACAATGAACTTGTTTTTAGATTTCATTATAATGAGTTCATGTACTTGTCGTTTCTGTACTTATCATTAAATACATATGTACATGCACCGGCAGACACTTCACCCCTTACGCTCTTTATCTTTTGTGAGTAGGTACTATAACGTCAAGGTCACAAAGATGTTTTAATACATGCCTTAAGTTTATTGGTATGTGTTTTGTGTACGTATCAATCGGTACTATTGCATGAAAATCTCATGCTGTCAGTATTATTTCTATAACTCACAGAGTTCTATTCAAAGCCTGAAACCCTTTTTACTTTCTTCACAGATTCAGAATATAGCTTGTTTTACGTCTGAAAGATTAATCTGCTTCCAAATATTGTATACAACCAATTAAGTTAAGGGACAATTTCAAGGCAGAATGCGCAGTCTGACATCTATACAGTAGCGTCGCGCGATGACAGAAGAAGAAAAAGATAAGGCGATATTTCTCGAACTCTACACTATTGCTAAGAAGAAATGGAAAGGGTAAGTTTAAGCGGCATAAATAAAATCGTACAACAAAATAAAGGGCCCTCATTGGCGTCCTTTATCTTTGACTTATTTTCAAGATACATTCTATTTTGTTTTTCTGTTACCATGTCACCTCAAGATGAAGTGTGATGATGTACTTTGTATTTCATATAGTTTTTTTAATCGCAAGCTTCTTATATATATTCTTATATATATTATCTTATAAACATATATATATTTATATGCTATGTCTGTAACTTTAAAAATGATAGTTATCTTCTATACAAATTTATATTTTCGTTTCGTCCCAACAAAAGTATTATCTTATAATAATATTGTCATACTCATCTTATATTATGTAGTTGTAAAATGAATAAACATTCCTAATTTTATATCCTTTCACATGCCAATTATTTTGATAACAGAGACCAGACATAGTTAAGACCTTATTGTGTCTGACAGGCGCGGCGCGGAAGCGCGCGGTGTGGCGCTTCAACTAAATTGGTTAAGGGTTGCTTGCCTAAAACGTTGCTTCGCGTAATTTATTTTAGCCGTATCTAGTTGCCGTACTAACTTTTAGCCTCTAATTAAACCGTAAAAAAGGGTATTGATTGTGGTCTAGGTCGTAAAGTATCAACTGCCTAAATATAAAATTTCTAAGCATTCGGCTGATGATTTAGTTTCTTCTTTACTTTTAATTAATGTCGTAAACAACAAATACTCTCGTTTTGAATGTTGTGAACAGTTCGTTTAAAATTATGTATCGCATCGTTTTACGACGAAGGCAATCATCGATTAATATATCTGGATGCAAGGTACCGTACGTCCTTTTCTGTACCCGTGACAACGTGTATGCGAAATTTCATGATGATCCGCCGAGTAGAAGGCGTGAACGAATAACAAACAAAAAACAACGTCATTTATTAGTTAAGACTACCATATCTACATGTCTAAGAATACTCGCATTGTGGCAACGTGGTTAATGTAATGGCCGTGGCCTAACACGTCTCAGGCTAAAATGAGTCTAGTGTTCAGCAGTAAAGATAGCTTATAAATAGGTTATTATTTGTCATACACTTATTTTTGTTCCTTATGTAGTTAGTACTCACGACATTCGTCGTACCGGTAGTAGCGAAGCGACCACTTACATCATTACACCGTCAATCAGACATTACTTTAACAGTATCCATTAGATTATATTAAGTTATAGTCTTTTAAATACTTTGTAATATCAGATATAATGTAGGCTTTCTTTTAAATCTTAAGTGTTGAAATCAGTGACAACTAAAAACAGTGACAGAATACACATGTTAACCTATAGAGGCACAGCGCCCCAACGATGGTCAGACAAAAATATTTTTAATTATGTCTATTATCCTACGATTTGACAGACTACATTTAAATGTTTGTGACACAATTCTCAACCGGAGACGCGTTAGTCCAACGACCTCCTTATTAGGTAGAAATAACAAATAAAAATTGTTTTATTTGTTCTTTTTGTATTTGTATTGTTTTAGTATATTTATTATACATATATTGGTAAATAGCGTTAAACGTTAAGCTATTACAAACTATTGTAATCAAAGATACGAGCGTCTTATTATAACCTTATACAAAATTCTAAACTAGTCTTAGTTTCAAAATACGTCTTCATAGGGATTCTTACTAGCAAAAACCACAAGAATCGCTGTGTAAACCTAAAATACAGCAAATAAGAAATACTATGCTTTACAAGTATTCTTGTCATTTCTTACATTAAAACATTTTTTTACAGAGAAGAAGATTATGATCCCTATCTTCACCGAGACAACCCAAAGGCAACTAAGTAATTATCTTTTTAATTCATCATAATCTATTATATAAAATACATTTAAGTTTCTTAGTCTTGTACAACGCAATGGAACTCACGTAGTAGCCGCGGGTTATATGCGCAAGCTAAGTTTGCAGATTAACATATGTAAGGTAATCATACGTAAACCATATGATTAACCCACCCATATGGGTGAACAAATGCATCGCCACTAGACATTTAGAATATTGGTAAGAGTTTATTATTGCCTTATCTACTATTCCTTGTTACATATGTCGCACTTTTTATTGGCTCTCCATAACTCAGCTAACAAGCTTGTAGCTAGGTAAGAAGGAAGTGAAGTCACTCACCCGGCTTAATGGCGAGATGAGTACTTAAGATGAAGGAAAATACAAGAAAACAGGATGTTTTTACTCACATATTGGACACGTGTTACCTGGCAAATATAATATGTGAAGCGTTAAAATATTTAGTAACTGATATCATAAAGCTTCCGAATGATTACTGTTATGAATATCCATCATTCATTTCCTAAATGAAGTATGTACAATCAAAAACTTAAGTCGCAACGTACTGGCTTGAGATTCACATTGATTCTATTTCTCAAAATGATAGCTAACATTTTTTTATATCAGTCATTGTTAAAAAGTATTTGATTTAATCATAGTGCAAAAACACAATATTATAATTAGGATGTTGCTGACTATACCAACATCTTCAAGAGAGCAAGAGAAACATTTTTGTTCTTGATTCAAATTCTTTAATTATTAACCTAACCGCGTTTCAAGCTCGGTTTCTCTGTTTATATATGAGTAATGGATATCTGTTGACAGTTAAATCTTCACATTTTTATAGAATGTGTCAAATATTGAATGTCCGTTGATAAAATAATAAGTTTCTTGATATAAAAAAACGGGCCTTATTTTCGAATTTCGTACCTCTCATTTGTTGGTCTCTGATTTTATAACGCAAAACTGTTTACGCCATCTATCACGTAATTCTTCCAAAGACATATTTAACAGCGCTTTTCACTTTGGCACTGATAGCCTCGTGGGAGTCTGTTGGACACGCAGAGGTATCTAGTTCAATCCCAAAGCACGCACACACCTCTGACTTTGACCTCGAACTTGAGTGCGTATTAAATAGTTAGAAAACAACACTACTATTTGATCAATTTACAACGACAAGCGAACGATAACTATACAACTAATTCACATCGTGAAGGAATGCATGCCTGAGAGTTCTTCCTATTGTTCTAGAAGATGTCTGAGGTATGCAAACACGCACTGCGCCAGCTTGGCGGACCATGCCCAAACCGTTCCCACATTAGTGTGAACACACTTAGGTGCGGGAACGGTTTAAGCTCGGTACAAGCAGTGGCAATTTTTAAACCGGGCTGATATTATAATTACTTTGCATTAAACCGCGTCATCATATTGCAAGTGTGAATTATATACTACAGGGTTATTATATTTGCAGCAACGCTGAGACTCTGGCCCACTTGTTGAAATGCAGTCTCGGCACCGGGGTGCTGGCGGTACCCCAGAGTTTCAGTCGTGCTGGACTGGTTATGGGAGCGATAGGAACCGTCGTCTGTGGTTTACTAATGACACACTGTCTTCGCATTCTAGTAAGTGTATAACGTTCTTTTAGTCTTTGTAATATTAATCTTCTCAATTTGAAATGTATCACAATATTTATATAATTTGTTTTTTTGTGGAATGTTATCTTACTCGGAGACACTACACGGCTGCACGGATGGCGTAATGATTTCAGTGGTTGCCTCGCCACTGCTACTGCGACGAGTGTTGTGGGTTCGAATCCCATAGATATGAGGCGATCCTTTAAACCACTAAGCCGGTCTAGAGTTTCAGGTTGGTTGTTTTAAATATATAGGAATGGTTAACGATTTTTACATATATATATTCTTCTCTAGATATATGAGTGTATAACGCTTCCATTTTGACACCTATATTAAAGTCCCATGTAAAGGAGCGAAACTTATATTATCGATTAGGCATATTTGATATTGGCTGCCTCGTAGGCGCAGCGGTAGAGTATGTAACTGCTATGTATGAGCCTTGGTCCAAAAGAATATTGTAATCGGTTTTCCGACAGCAAATTTTCAGTTGCACCAGGGAGACTGGAACTTGGCGGTGTACCACGGTTCCCATGCCTCGGGAAGCATATAAAACAATTGTTGATGATCTCTACCTGGTCATGAAGGATTTGCACTTGGATTTGAGCACGCACTTGTGCTCTATAATTTCTTCTGTGCATAGGTATGGCCAGTCACCGTTAAGATTGGCTGCCGTGACCGAAATTAGGTCTGGAGGACCTTATTTTCTCAAACTCTGTGAGTAACCTGTTTACTCGTTTTAGTTAATTCGTTGAGTGAGGCAATTCTCAGAAGACGGCTCCTAGAAATTGCCTACATAACATTCAACCCGGGTTACGAATGCAGGACCTCGCTTTACGCAAACGGCGCAATAATAAGCAATGGGATCAAAGATGCAGCCTATTTTTAACTAATTATAACATTTTCAATACTTGTCTTACTAATTATGGATTGACAAAACAGGTTTGTGCAATGTACGAAGCATGTAAAATCAAGCGAGTGCCTATTCTCGATTATCCGGGTGCTATCAGAACGGCTATCGCGCACGGCCCGCCAAGTCTACGACCATTGGGTTCCTCCTTGGCCATCTCTGTAGACGTATTCCTAGTGACCTACCAACTTGGCATTTGCTGCGTCTACATTGTATTTATTGCGGATAACATTAAAAAGGTAGGTTATTATAGTTTCAATTTTTTTTTATGTACTGTGCCCGCACTGGGCTTCATTTCTGTGCCACGGGGGACTTTTCAAACATTCAAACGATGGACACACAGATCACCCAGATTCGGACCAACAATTTATTGATCACACAAATATTTGTTACGTGTGGGATTCGAACCCCATATTAGCTCTAAGTCAGTAGTTTTTAACCTTTTAGTGATGAAGTACCAAGAAGAAGAACACTACTTTTTAGAGGTAATATTATTAGGTTTTCTCTATAATTAAAACACATAGTTATATAATTATTCGCAAACAAGAATATTAGTCAGTCAAATCTTTGAATACCAGACATCATTCAAAAAATCTATTGTGTTTCACCACCGGTGTACCTCGGCGGTTTGAAAGGTTACCTACTTAAATATTAAATTTTACGATTGTATCGCGGACCACTTTAGGTGCGTCAAAAAACCGACAGTGGTCGTTAGACATAGCACGTGCAGCGAACCACCTCACCGTATATTCACAGTTAAGTACACCGCATAACCGTGAAAATCGTGTCCAGTATGAAGGTACAATAATTCAACTGTCAGATATTATAGATGCAGAGAGGACTACGTAGCATCGGTATATATCTAACTGGGTGGGGGCAATCTATATATATAAAAATCAATGCCACTTTTCGTTATAATTTTATAACTCAAGAAGGGGTCACCTATCCAAACCAAATGTTTAGGCTTTGTTCGGACTATTTAGTAGATTGTTTATGTGAAGTTTGTACAAAATCGGTCGAGCGGTTCTTCATTTATCACATTTTTTGTAACAAATGAATTCAATAAATGGCGAATCATTTTGTTAATGGGGATTTTGCTGTCAAATTAAAACTTTTTTCAGTGTTGACAGTACAAGCATGTTGTTATGTCATTCATGCGATAATTTCATTTTGACGTGCTTCGATTAAAGCAAATTGTTAGCAATAATTATTGCTTTGTGTTTATATTTTAAATTTTTAGCGAGCCGTCGGTGTTTCATATTGTTTACAGGCTTTATTTGAATTAAATTGTCAAACGCATTTACACAAGCGGTAAGTTTTGAACTGTTGAAGTGAATTACATGTATGTATGTGTTTCTTTATTTGAAAAAACATATTGTGTGCATACGGGTGTTTTATTCTTTTGTAACAGATAGAAGCACGTCGATTTAAAAATGAATTATCTAATGACATGTTTATATACATTGACGTATGCAGTCATATATATTTCCATACACACATATACGCACATGTATAAATACTGATTCACCACTATTAATGTAGCAATTTGTTTTTAATTTGATTTATTATTTTTTATATGAAGGAAAAATGCCACGAGCCAGACGAGTAAATATAGGTCGGCAAACGCGTAATGCAAATGATGTGGCATTACTAAGACGAGCATAGACTGCAGATGAACGCGCACAAGCTAATGCATCGCAGCGTGAACGTAATGCACGAAATAGATCTGTTGGCCCTGTACCTGTACCGAATCTTGCACGGCGATCACGAATACGTCGTGCTGTTTTGGCTGAAATGATGCGTGCTGCTTTTAATTACAACAGTCAGATTGATTATAGTATGTACGGATACATTTGAATGATGGACGCAATATGTCCACATTGTGATGCGGCTAACTTTCCAGGTGAAACGCCCGGCATGTGTTGTGCTAATGGCAAAGTGAGATTGCCAGCATTAAAAACTCCACCCGAACCATTGTATTCATTTATTTTTAGGACATCCCAAACGTCGAAGCACTTTTTGAGTCATATTCAACAATACAATTCGGCATTTCAAATGACTTCTTTTGGTGCTACTAAAATTATTAGAGATAATTTTATGCCGACGTTTAAGGTAAATACTTCAACAGGATTGTCCCATGTTTATATCAATCTGAGTCATAAAGTATTCGATAGTTTTAAAAATTCTGATCCATCATCTACCTAAAATTGCATACATGTTACAGATTCAGGGCCAGATTTATCATCAAGCTGGTTCGTTATTGCCATACCCCGATGATCATCAATTTTTGCTATGTACAAAAATTGACACTGAACATTAATATGCGTATTCACCTACAAAATGATCCAGCTGCCCATGAGATTTCAAAACAATTGTTAGAAATTGGTGATGACAAAATACAAATCGACAGTACCAACGGATTGATCGCTATACCGAACAATTTTTGTACAATTGCACAATCGATAGATGAATTGATTGTATGTATTTTCAGAATATTCTTCAGAATTACAGAAATCATGATTGGTTGATCATTTTAGCACCGAAGAAAATTCATATCAATGCCATTAATTTTCAAATTCAAGCGAAACTGCCAGGTGTATTCACGACATATAAATCAATTGACAACAGTGTTATGAATCAAGATGAGGCAATGAATTATCCAATTAAATTTTTAAATTCATTGGAACCGACTGGTATGCCACCGCATTGCTTGAATCTGAAAGTTGGTTCTTTGATTATATTATTGCGAAATATTAATCCACCAAAACTGTGTAATGGCACCAGATTGGCAGTGAAAAAGTTATTGCCAAATTTGATTGAAGCTACGATCTTAACTGCTAAATCAAAAGGAGAAGTTTGTTTGATACCGCGTATCCCTATGATTCCAACTGATATGCCATTTGAGTTTAAACGATTACAATATCCTGTGCGTTTAACATTTGCGATATCCATCAACAAGGCCCAAGGGCAAACACTTCACGTTTGTGGTGTGAATTTGGAGAAATCATGTTTTTCACATGGCCAACTTTATGTTGCCTGTTCCAGAGTCGTTTGTTTATTCATGCTCAAAATGGAAAAACAAAAAATATTGTTTATCCAAATGTTTTGGATTAAGTTTTAAAATAGCTAGCAAATAATAAAATAATTTTTGTTTGTATAAATGGATTTGATGTTCCAATAAATTTTTTTTTATTATTTCACTTTATACGTAGCGAAGCACGTACCGGGCCGCTAGTTTTATTATAATATTTATTTAACTAGTTTTACTGAATTTGCTCGTCATCATGATCGTGTTGGACTGTTTGAAATCAGCTAAAGATAAAATACTACTGAATGTACCGGTTCCAATTGCGACAAAAAATGTTGTACGCTGTATATAAACATATGGACACTCTCTACTTATAGGCTGAAATGCTAGTGCTCTAATTGCTGTGCCAAGAAAAAGTTGTTGACAAAACCCGTGCGTATTAATTCTAAAGAACAATAGATGACCGCTATTTATTATTTTATTGTTTTAACTTAGTTTTTATTCTGTATGTAATCACTTCAAGCTCAAATCTTGTATGCATTTTTATGACAGCAACAACAAAAACTTCAGAAACATGTTTATTCTACGAGACATTTATAACAATTTGCTTTTTGTTTATTATCTGCTAGAATACATCAATTTGTATTGTCTGTGTCATCTGTTAAATTAACATATTGTAGTTTGGACGTATTCAATAATTACCTATTTCTGAGAACTATCCAACCCACTTAACATCTATTACTAGGTTATTCAATCACAAACTGATTCCGACTGTGACTTGATTGATTGTGACTTGTTACGACTGAATTATTAATAGGTGACTACCTATTAACAATTCAGTCGTAACAAATCACAATCCAATTTTGCTTCAGTGGAAACACTGTGGACTTTATGCCATTATGGACATTGGCTTTGATTATATTATGGACTAGCTAGATAATTTGTACGTATGTATACTATTCAGTAGTATATGTATACGTTCATAGCTCTCGAATTGCTCTCAAGCAGTGGTCTTGGGTGGCTTCAAGCCTGACTTTAGTTAATTATGTTTTCGCCGGTGTGCCACAAAGTTCGCACCTCGGTTCTTTTTTTTTTATTATGCGTATATATGTATACGACATTGACAACTGCTTTAATTACACTAACAATCTCCTGTATGCAGATGACAAAAAAATATACTTACGGATTCGCTCTCGTATTGACTGTGAAATGGTACAGAGAAATTTAAATGCGTTGTGTAAATACTACGAAACAAATAATATAACGGTGAACATCAATAACTGTTAAGTAATCAGTTTGAGTCGTAAGAATAACTCTGTATAATACAGTTACAGATTCGGCAAAACTACTTGATTGAAAGGGTGTGGGGAAAGTCTGTCTGCGATTTGGGAGTTCTGCTGGATTCTAAGATGCTACTTTTACAACATATTAAAATTATTACACAAAAAGCAATCCGGTTTTGTAATATGCACATGAGCACTGCTTAAAAAATGTTTATCTTAAAAAGTTATTTTTTACTCTTATGTTCGTTGCTTCTTAGAGTACAGCAGCCCTGTCTGGTCCTCTCAATATAACATCTATATTTAACAAATCAAACGCGATCAAGTACTCATGTAATTGAGCACAGATGCGTTGACCAATTATTTAGTAAAATAATAATTAATAAGTTATAAATTGTGACCTTGTTTTAGCGATAGCCGGCACAACGCAAACTGTGTCAATAATACGCTGCCGTACAATAAATATGTGCAGTCTTTATTACTGAAGATGTTTACTGTATAAAGGTACAGCAACTAATAATATGGAGGGTAGTCCCTTTAATAGAAGTAGCAGGACCGCTCGCACGCCACCTGCTATGGCTGAAATGGTACCCGTGACCTCACCAAGACCTGAAACCTTAGGTCAAGAAGAAGATGACCTTGAAATTATAACATCGCCGACAATCCAGTCATGGATGATGTCCATTGAAAAGTGCCTAAATGAAGTGTGTTCTATTGTATCAGAAGGAAAATGAACTCTGAGCAAAAATTAAAGATCAACACTTTATGCTGTATAGTTGGATATGGGACTTTGCAGCTGGCAGTAGAGTACCAATCACTGAAAATGAAAGCCGTACATGCATATTCTTCTGTGAAACTCTAGAAGACCAGCTTGGTGTATCACGGTGACTTCAGGACCGACAAACTGTAGAAGAATCGACAAAACCGATCACAGGCCCTTCTTTCGCAGACATGGTGAAGACTGGTACCAATACTTTTATACAGCCGTCAAATGTTAGTTCAGTGGCGATCTATTAGTCCCAGTGATAAATCAAAGTCGAACGACACAAAATCTATTGTCCAGAAGATGGTCCGTCCTGAACAAATGAATCTACACGTGTGTGTACTACGAAAGACAAGAGACGGCAGTATAATTATAAGTACTGGTACTAAGGATGCCATGGAGAAGCTTAAACAGCAGGTCCAGACCATGAACATGGATCTTACAATCGACGAGCTCTTTAAACGTAAGCCTAGAGTGGTAGTTATAGGAGTTCCTTCGTCCATACAGGATACTGACTTTACTCTTGCCTCTACAATCAAAATATTGCTGGCAAACTTCAGGATACCGATCTAGAGATCTTCTATTAAATTAAGCCATAAATCAGGCAACAAGAACGCTGAGCTCTGTAGTTACGTCCTTGAAATTTCTGTAGCAATACGGAAAGCTCTCATTGTTAATGACAGAGACTTTACTGTCCTATGAGGAATTTTACTCTTGTAACACGCTGCTACAAATGCCAGCATTATGGCCGCGGCAAAGACTTGTCACGAGAGCAGTTATACTTGCGGCCATTGTGGTGATCAAGGCCTATCTATAAAGGACTGCGTGAACGAGAGGGACTTAAATGCGAAACATGCTTGCATTTTAAGAAGTCTAGTAATAACATTACTGGCGCTGCGGAAAGATACATAAACTCGATCGACTATGGAGGCGCCTAAAGATATGGATATGTTTAACATATTGTTTCTGCTTCACTATGTTTAACATAGTGAATTATCCGAAATCTATATTAAATAATTACTTATAAATTCAATACGAGTGTTACATAATAGACAATGACCCAGTGTTGCGATTTGCTGATGCGCGGTTATATCGCTAATACACAAAAATGCACTCCTACAAATATTATTACAACACGAACAATATGTACATATGTATGTTATTAATAATGAATTAGATAATAACCTAGATTCTTAACTTATACTTTATAAAATTAAAATTGTTACTTTAAAACCCGTAAGCGCCATGACGATTATATAGACGACTGCAGGCATTATCGAGTATTGCCTCTCGTTGACAAACGCGTTATATGATAATGATAATAATAATAATAATGGCTAATAATAAAGCTGGACATGTGATTTTTATTTGATGTATTACGTGGTGGCTTTGACAGTCCTAAGCTCTTATCTACCGTTCAGTTCAATTCACCTAAAATACGTACTAGAAATACTACACTATTCTCGGTACCTAATCATCGCACACATTATGGTAGCAACTCAATTGTAGCGCTACTACTTCGAATAGATGCAAGGAAATTGATATCTTCCTATTGTCAAAAATTAAATTTAAAATAGCATTATTCGTGACCCGGTAAAATCCTGTTAGGTACTGATAACTGTCTTTCTGATAAGTATTCTCATTATATAAAACTCATAATGTTAATTAGTAAACTTTAGCCGTAGAAATCACAATTTTCTACTTCATATTCCATTGTCGTGGTACTTTATAATTGGCTTAGAGTTAGTCTTAACCCTTTTCCTGTCCATGATGGATACAATAGAAAATCTATTGTTATGCTCATATGTGATACATCGGACAGGTCGGGCACGCCACGATCGTGGCGGTAAGTCCCGTGTTTGAGGAGTGGCTGGAGAGGCGGAATGGCACCCTCACCCCTCCGGCTGACACAGGTAATGACTGGCCACGGTTGTTTTGGTCAGTTCCTGTGTCGTATACGCCGGCAAGAGACGCTCGGTTGTCACCACTGCGGCGACTGCCGCGACGTTGTTGAGGACACGACACTTTGGCGGTTTGCCCCACCTGGGCATCGCAGCGCCGTGAGTTGATCACGGCAG
This sequence comes from Catocala nupta, assembly GCA_963675205.1. Lineage (NCBI taxonomy): Eukaryota > Metazoa > Arthropoda > Insecta > Lepidoptera > Erebidae > Catocala > Catocala nupta. The sequence goes on from OY776078.1 coordinate 39,766,059, forward strand.
TCGGATCGGTTGCCCTCTCGCTGCCGGCCGTAGTTCAGTCTATGGTCCGAAGCGAGGGGTCGTGGAACGCCGTCGCCTCCTGTGAGGAAGTGATTTCCATCAAGGAGGCGGCGGAGCGAGAGAGGGAGAGCGTTTAAACCCTCTCCCTAACCGCGGAGACGGGCGCCGAAGAGCGCGAGATGACCTCCAGCCACTCTGAGGTTTGACCTGGGGATGGTGGGCTTTGTGGGCCTGCCCGCCATCCATTCAGCACCAGGTCCGAGAGGTGGTCGGTATTCCGGGAGGTACATTATCTTTTCAATATCTTTCTTTTACCCCGGTGAGTCCGACATAATCCCTCCGTCCGCCCCCACGGAGGGATATGCATCAATGCATGCCCACACGTTAAAAAAAAAACATCGGACATGTAACCTGTTAAGAAAATTTGTAAAAAAAGCTGTAGAGTTTCTTAAAATAAATAATATACATATCTATTTTACAATATACCAATTCAAATTATGAAAAGCATTAACTAATAAGTTAAATTGGTACAGTCTCATAAAAGATGCATTTATGCCTTGTTTTTGTAATTGTTAGATAGATTAGTCAAATATTTTGTCTTTTTGCAAATAACTAATATAATTAAGCGAATCAGTGAAAATTTTTTGTCCCTATTTAAAAAGACAACTCCCTCAATAGGAATGATTCCTGTGGCACGTGGATGTTTGTAAAAACATTCAAGAATGGTCACAAAGAACACCAGACTCGGAACAACTTTTTGTGGATCACACAATTTTTTGTCCCGTATGGAGATCAAACCCACAACACTCGGCGCGGCGGCAGTGGAGAGGGGACCACTTAAAACACTACGCCATCAATGCAGTCCAAATTTCAGAGATCGCATGTTCATATGCCATGCTTTGAATTATAACCTTTTGAACACCACAGTCATGTATACAAGACGAAGCAAAATATGTCCAGCACGCCAAGGTCACGACTTCATGGCACAAGGACGAAATCGTAGCTTGGCGTCGAGAGACACGACAGATACGCTTTTTCTTTTTTGACGTGGCGGTCAAAGGGTTAATATTGTTGTAAAATTCCATAGAAAAGACCTTAATGAGATTCACAACATAATCTGATTTTCTTCTCTAAGCTCTACTATCTTGCGTTTTTCCTATATCCAGTTGTCCATATTTTATTGGCATAATTTCTGAACCTTTATATGATAATTAAATTTCAATAAGGGCAATAAAGCGAAGTTAATGCATAGTCCTTGACTGGTAAACCCGATCAACCACGATCTCATTTTATAAGTTTATTGCCATACCGGCAATAAACTTATAAAATGAGATCGTGGTTTATATAGTTTAACTTTTTTGAATTACTTAAGTAGTCACTAGTCACACAACTTATAATACCCAAGAGGATGTTATAAGTTTAACGTACCTGTGTGTCTGTCTATGGCATCGTAGCTCCTAAATGAATGGACCGATTACGATGCGGTTTTTTTGCAGCCATGGTCATGGCATCGTAGCTCCTAAACGAATGGACCGAGTACAACGCGGGTTTTTTGCAGCCATGGTCATGGGGATATTAAGGTGATGTTCACCACGATGTCTTTAGATGTAAAGTTATTTCAGACTAGATGAGAGACATAAAATGTTCGCAAAAAATTACAAGACATCACATATTTATACGAAAGGGGTAGGCAAATGTAGCTATTACCTAGCCTAAGGTTCAATAGTTTTAGAACCCCTAAAATTGTTTTTTATTTATTGGTAACACTTTTCCAGAACCAGAATTATCCAAGACTTCAGGTACTGCTGCGCCTTAGATGCTGTCTAAATATATACATTTGTGTATTTTCCAGGTAGTTGACCCATATCGCGTCATATCATTGGAAATCCACATGCTGATCATTCTGCTGCCGCTAATCCTATTCAATCTGATTCCAAATTTGAAACTGCTGGCGCCGTTTTCGGTAGTCGCCAACATATTAACTTTTATAGGACTGTTCATCATTATATACTACATGATTTCAACCAAAAAGTCTGAGGAGACGTGGGAAGAACCTGTTGACTACTGGGGCTCTATCTCCACATTTCCACTATTTTTTGGAACTATATTATTTGCTTTGACGTCTGTTCCTGTGGTAAGTGCATTTATATTTAATACTAGGTTCAGTTATGTTAGAAACAGTACTTTTTATAGAGCCTATGCTACTCGGTGATAATATAGCGTTCTAACAGCGAAATAATTTTATCATTGATTTTGTAGTTTTAAGTTAAATCCTTAGAATAGAAAAGAATAGTTTAATTTGCATAAAATGTAGGTACATAAGTTGGAATATTATATAATTGGAGCCATATACATTTTGTCAAACTGTGACATGCAAATCTTAATTAAAATCAAAAACACATTAACATTATAAATCATTCTTAAAATTATTGCTAAGACTTATAATTGTTATATACACAAGCAGATATATTACACTTTTACTACAATTTACATTTATTTTTGAAAAATTTCAAAGTAATCTTTTACTGAGTAAGGGGATTTACCAATTGACCAGTCTTTGAATTTCTTGCAAAATCTGTAAGAAGGCATTTGTTTGAAACTACTAGGCAACGCATTACAAATGCGTCCACACATTACTAAACGACTTTTTAAGTACATAGTCGTTCTAGGTACTTTTTGCAATACAATTCTGTCGGGATGCCAGGTGCTACGAGTTTATATGTAAGTGTCTTGCTTTTTTAAACAAGTTAGGGTGTTGCATAACAGATTTAGTTGACTCTAGTATATACATACAAGCTAGAGTGAGTATGCGAGACCGTTTGAAAAGCAGCTTGCAGGACTCCCATGGTGATATGGTATGAATGGCGCGAACACATTTCTGTTGTGCTAAAACAGCACGTTGTACCTCAGTGGAGTTGCCCCACAATATGAGACGGTTATTTTATAGAAGGGGAACATGGAACATCCATGTTCATGCACACAAATGTTTGACTTGTGCAGGAATCGAACCCGCGACCTCAGGCGTGGCAGTTGGTTACATTAACCACTACGCCATTGAGGCCGATTTGATGATAGTAAATACACCTTAATACTATGTTAGTGTTACTTCCCTTCGCACACTTAATACAAGTACCAGCCGAGCGCCTAGTGCGCTCGGCTGGTACTTGTCCGCGAAAGCGACGGAATACCACGTCTTGCGGCCAAAAGCTTTCGTCCAACACCTTGTGCAGGTAACAGTCAGGTACACGCACGACGAACGCTTTAAAGTTGACGTTGCGGCGTGACTCCAGCAGCTGCACTCTCGGCACGTACTTCAGCTTTTGGCGCACGTACTTCGCGATGTCTTCCGCCTCAGTAGTGTAGTGCAGGCGCGAGATGTACACCGGCGTGTTCGAGGACGCGGCACGCACCTTCAAGTTGGGGTCCACATGTGCTTTGCCACAACCGTTCTTAATGTTTCGCGACCGGCGCTTCCTCTGTTGTACCGTCACGAAACCATCCTCGTTAGTGCTCGCAGTGACCGTGGGGTCAGCTGTTCTTACAATTCACTCAACACAACGGGGAAGAGCTGCGGGTGCGGGAGCGGGGCTGGGTGACACGCTTGTGGCGCATAACGCAGACTCAGCAGTCGGCGCCGGTGACAAAACCGCTGACACATAACTCGTCGCCGATGTGTTGAGGCATGCACCTCGACGCGTGTTCACACGCGTCGGTAACCCAGTTATTGGCACAGACTTGTGCAACGCCTCTAGTTCGATACGCAAATCTGCAACAGTGACCTCCGATGCACTCAACTGCATCTGCACTTCTGCTTAACTTGCCTTTAAAGAGACGATGTCTTTTAAAAGGCTAGAGACGTCGACATGATCGAAAGTGACGGGAGGTAACTTGTGTAAGTCTCTCGCCACAAATGTTGGCACGTCAGCCGGATCGGTCTCCTTAAGCAGCGTTATGAGGTCCTGCAGATTCTTCCTTGTCCCGTCACGTCGACGAGACACCATCTGGTCGCTCTTGTTCAGCAACCGGAACACCAGCTGCTTAGCAGCTACAATCTCTTCCTGGCTAAAGTTTGAAGCGCAGATCTGGATGACGGACACCTCGTCCATCACGTCCAGCTTCTGCTGCTTGAACGCCAGCAGTTAATATTATATTCATTTGCCACGAGTGTGTCACTCATGGTAACAGAAATAGCGAGCGTTGGCTCGCGCCGCGCCTCACAATAATAATATTAATTATTATATTCGCTGCACTCCGCCTTAGAGCACTAATTTAATAATTGTATTGTATATTGTTATTACCTCGAATTTATCCTGTTATTTATCCGTTGAATACCATCCTGTTCTCCTGGCACCATTGAAATACAGCATCAATGTCATGTTGCAGAGCTAGACAGTCTACATCAGACCTCATCTCGGTAAAGAGTTTGAGATCGTCAGCATACAGGTAACATCGGGTGTGTTGGAGAACGGTTGGGAGGTCCATCAGAAAAACAGTAGAGGTCCAAATATTGCGTCCTGATTCACTCCAGATCGGACTCGTATATACCGAGTCTGACAAACTGTTGGCAATTACGGATATAATCTGCGAGGAGCAGTAGAAGCCCGGGGGTAAAGCGAAAGGTGCAATGTTTTGCCAGCAGTATGTCATTGTTAACCTTATCAAACGTGTATCTATGTATGTATCTACCATGGACCCTCCAGGCTGACGCATACATGTTTACGCAGTGCGTCGATTGAGACCACACAATCTGATTTCTACAGCCCATTTTTATAGTACTCTACACCGCGACAATAGTGCCTAACTCGCTTTCGAAGAGTCGTTTTCACGAGAGGTATGTTTGGCAAGAAATAAACTCCGATGATAATCTACCGGAATACGACTGTCACGGATCCTCTTCCTAAAGTGAAATTCTTGAAATCGGGAGTGCAAACTACAGGTTGTGCATTGGCTATCGAGCAAAGCTGTAAGCGTCACAGATCCGGTCATCCTTAGACGGAATTCAGAAATACGGCTCAGCGACAACAGCTATGTTAATAGCGTTGATGCTCTGGTGCAATGGTTGACATTTGATTGAAGGAGGCGTAAGCATAAAGCGATTATTGCGAATCAGTTGTAATCTTCTCCTCTTGTGCCTTAAAGGGTCAGCTGGGTCCTGGGTGCTGAGAGTATTTCCTCTTTGTCATTCGCGTCTGCTTTGTTTGATCATGTGGTTTTAGAAAAGTATTGATCGCTGTATTTTGATACTTTAGGATACGTAAGATAACGTTTCAAATAATACATTATAAGACACACGTTTCCATTTTGTAAATATCTAATGCATAAAGCAATAATCAATTGCTTTATGCATTAGATATTTGTAAATATCTAATCCATAAAGCAATAATGAATTGCTTTATGCATTAGATATTTACAAAACGGAAACGTGTATCCTTACTGAAATACTAAATATTCGCTTACAACTTCTTGATACCTTTCTACAATAATTTTACATATTAGTGCCCTTAACTATGAATCCACAACAAGAAAACTAATAATGCATAACATAACTCATCCAAATTTCAACCTCATGTATTTTGTAATAGGTATTAAAACTACAAAGTCCAAATTTCAATGCCAATTTTTAGTATCTACACACGGATTTATGAATTAAGATTTAAGTTATTGTAAATTTTGTAGGTGGTCACAATAGAAATGAACATGAAGACGCCTAAAGCTTTCGGCACACGGTTTGGAGTCCTGAATATTGCCATGACTATCGTCATAATATTATATACGGCTATGGGAATAGTCGGATACCTTTACTGCAAGTCCGAGTGCAGCGATTCCATTACTCTAGATTTGCCACAAGGAGCGTAAGTGTCCATGCAATAATATGTATATTAGATTAAATAGATGACTGGCATAGTAATGCATGTCTGTCTCGGTGCACAGCGGTAGTGAGTGCGACTGCTGTGCATAGGGTCTTAGTTTACATCCCAGGTAGAGGCACGAAAAAATTTACCATATTTTTCTGAGTTACGAAGTTGGCGGTTTAGTCCCCGTGCCTCGGATAACAAGTAACGCCATTATGTTTGATCCCTCTACGTTCGTGTTGCATTAGTGTCCCATCGGATTATGAGGGTTAGGAAGCAGGAAGTGTACGTGTGTGGGAGTGCATACTATAACGGATCCTCCAAGACCCTAGGCTGATTAAAATTTTAGTTTTCCCCAGATCTGGGATTTTTGCCTACGTCCTGATACTTGATATTCACGCATAGATTATAGGGCAGCAGGGCTTACAACTCACCCCAATTGGGAATCGAACCCCGGATTACCGTCGAGAGATTGATGATTTCATTCCGCCGCTATGCTATTCGGGTAGCTTCAGCATATTATTTGACACAGCCTGCACCTGGTCTACTACATGATTCCCGATTCTGAAGACGTCCTTTCATTCAGCCCAGACTATGGTAACGGACCAATACCAATGCGCACGCGACAAACTATACCCGAATGCACCGCTGGACATATATTATAGTTATAAATATTATATTATAAACAGCCTGGGATATTAATACATACATACATACATATATACCGGATTAGGTAGGCCGCACAATTACACTGCCTTACCTTACCCATTATCACCACTAGATTTTTACTCCCTTTCTAAATTATAAAGCACACCCGGATAATCTTCTTCTTCCAGAGATTAAAACTAAATCTCTCCTAATTTGCTCATTTCGAACATATTAACCTGCTTAGATCCTTTCAAGGTTCATGGTTTTGTGCCTGATGAATAATTTTTACTCCTCTTTATAACTTGTGCAAAGAGGTCTATTCCGTTACCTACTTTATGATAACCAGATGTGGGAATGTTTTGTTATTGTTAACCTAGTAGTAACTTTTCCTAAAATTCACAGACCACATTAACCACTTGTCTGGCTGTCCCATAACTTAATCATTTAAACAACCTCTTAATGTACGCATATGTACTTATACGTACATTATATTATATAATTTACTGCACAGGATAGAAGACCAGCCCGAACGAAAAAAATTTTCCTTGAACCCGATCGCATCGTCAACTGCCAGTTTCTACGCTCTTACTCTCTTCCCGTCTCTTCTCCTTCCCACTTCCTTTTTCTCTTCTTCCTTTCCTAAAGGGTCGGCAACGCGCAAGTAATGCCTTTGGTATTGCAGGCGTCCATAGGCTACGGTGACCACTTATTATCAGGTGGATCGTGTGCTCGTTTGCCACATTAGTTGTATAAAAAGAAAATGGTCTCTAAGTAACACTAATGAACATCAAGATTACACTTACATAGAATTTAAGACAACACGTAGTATAATTTATTTGTATTGTATGCTAATCCGCAGCATTTTAGAATATGGCTCACTAGTGTGGTCGCCTTTCTATGCCGTACACATAGACAGGATAGAAAGAATTCAAAACAGAATGACAAGAATATTATGTTATAAACATCGGCTCAACCATAAACTGCACTCCTACGAAGAACGTTTAGAATATTTTAGTTTATTCTCTCTTGAGTCACGGTGCAGATACATGGATCTTACATTCCTTCACAAGATTGTTCATTCTACTATAGACTGTCCGGAGTTATTAATATCTCAAATAAACGTAAATACTAGGTTCAGATCGCGCCACCCACATATAAAAAGCTTAATTTTGGACGTTTACATCAATAACACATCTAGTTACCATAGTGTAGATAAGCATCTTAATATGCCTACATATATTATTTAAACGTGTTGTAATTTACTTAGTAAGATTAAGTCAATTATTATTATTTGTGTATTTTTTTTAATTAGAGCTCTTTAGCTTCATCTTGTACTGATGTATATCTAATAATCATGATGTGTACACATAGTTAGAACCATAGTTTAAACCAAAACTGTTTAATAGTTTGTAAGTTTTATACTGTATGCACGATGTTTTGTTTTGTGTGCCTTATTAAATAAATAAATAACTAAACTATAATCTGAATTTTCATTTACTTCGTCACCAAAGCAAGGCCCTAAAACAAATGAGCAAAAAACTCACGGTTCTCTTTTTTAATCACCAATCTTACAATGCTGCTTATCTTACAAATTATATTTGTAAACTGCAAAACTGCAACTATTATACCATTAGCCTACTACTAAATATAACATATTAAAGTATTAAAGTTAAAAATAAACTAATAATATGTTTGATGCATAGCAAAATAGAAGCATCTACACATAATGTGCACATAATGAAATAAAAAACAACGAGCGACCATCTACAATTTTAATCTTATACGAATAAAAATCAATTGCCACATGTATGACGGAGCATCACTTAATAACGGCTCGACTAGTATGGCGCTGTTTTTTTCGTTGTGTTTGTAATTGTAAAATTTGGTTGTAAAATTTTTGTTCATAAAAGCCTTATTTTAGGCTTTTATGAACAAACTTTGCCAAAATTCCACGGTCAATGTCGAGAGTTTAAATTTTAATATACATGAAAAGATTTGGATTTATGTGAATTTAATTACGTAAAATTAATTTTTGTCTATATTGACAAGACAACGATTGTCGGATCGGCTAGTTAGTGATCTATTACATATAAAATGTTTTGTCCTGAATGACTGACTGACTGACGGATCAACGCACAGCCTAAACCGTTGATCGTAGAGACCTGAAACTTGGAGGGTGTGTTCTTTTTATGACGTAGGCATCTGATAAGAATTTCTCGAAATTCAACCCCAAAAGGGGTGATAAAGCGGGACAATGTTTGTATGGGACAACGTGATTCCTTGGTCCAATCTACTTCAAATTTTGCATAAACATTCTGTAACAGAATTGATGGAAGACGTGTTTGGTATTTTATTGAAATTCATCCCCTAACGGGGTTAAAAAGAGGCAGAAAGTTATTTTGGAGGTGATCATTAATATTAGGACAAACAACAACCTTTGTTATTAGATATTTAGCGGAATGCTTGCCCGGCCTAAACAATAGACTCGGCCGTTCGCCTCGCTACCTGCTGCGCTCTGCCCGGCCGCCGATGCCGCGCGGCCAGTCGATAATACACTTCACCGTGGAGCGCATGTCGCATATTTATGTAATACTCTTATAAGACGCCTAGCTGTACCATAATCTGTGTAAAAGTTTAATCTGTACTATTGCTATTCAATAACCTTCCTTTCGCTCTTATTCTCCTTCTACTCTTCTACCTAAACTGACTATCTTCTCTTTATACTTCTGCTAAGTCGCTTCACACTTTTAGGACACGGCCTCATAGGGACGTAGTGTCTGAAATTTGAAATGGTAAGGACTAGAACATTTTGGTTATAAAATAAGCGATCCATTCCACATTCAAAAAACCATGTAAAATACAAATTTATAGGAATATTTAAATCGGAAAAGAATTCGAAATTTCAATTTTATTATAATAGTTCTTGGATATTTATATGAAAAACTTACCTTATACCTTGATTTTCCTTCAAAAATTCTTTAGAAATCTCTTAGATTACCTACTAAGCGATTTTTTGCGATTACTGTATAATTTGTTTGGAAGCTCATTTTCACTATTTCATTAGAATATTTTGAGTGTAGTTGTAGTGTAGTTAATTTAATTTATTTTTCATTTGTTGTTATAATAATTAAATAAGGTTCTTTGTGTTTGATTTGTTAGTGTATAATAAGCACAGGATATTCGTTTTAATTGTAAAAAAAATGTGTTTAATTTATTGTGTATAATATAATAATTTTCTTTTTGTTTTAACATAGATATTTATGCAGTTAGCAGTTTGTCTTACAAGTTTAGTTTAGTGTGTATAGATTTCCACAATTTTCATATATTTTAAAATTTTCCTTTTTTTTAAATGGGAGCAGAGTTGGATCGTCAATGGGAAATTAATAAACCTTACTATTGTACCAATAGTGGTGGATGGCGCATGCCTTTTCCGTACCCTTTCTTATTTGTTGTAAGGCACACAAGAACGCTCAATTGATATTCGTAAAGAAATTGTGCGGCATGTGACGAACAATTGGGATGAATTTGCTGTTATGTCTTATGACCGTCATGGCATCATGGGAAAAAAGAAGAGTATACATTAGATATGTTACAACACTCTACATATAGCGATTTCTGCGAGTTAGTTGCAGCGGGTCAAATTTACACCCATTCGTATTTGAAGTGTCGTCGAAATGGCAACCTGTATGCCAAATTTGGTACAGAACGCCAACCTATCAAAAGGTTACGTTTTTCCAAGATCTTTCTTATGGTCACTTTGATGCCTATGCTGATGCCGATGATGATAATAACACTGATGAGCGTCCAATAGCCTAAAAACGACGCATTGAAATGGCTGTATCTCCGATGTTTACTCAACCTTTACCAATTTCTAATATTGTGCATGACTTTTATTCACCTATAAATATAATTATTGAATCTGAATGTAAGTCAGATTTAATTTCTTCTTTGTCCACGAATAAATGCATAGAATCTCCAACATTCACAACCCAAGAGTCAGTCCAAAATGAAATTAGTTTGACAAATATATAACAAAAAAATAAAGCGAACGCAGCGCTAGGGTTACCAATGTGATCAGAAAATTGCAACTTAAGGAAGCAAGAAAAATATAATCAACGTGAACCTTCTAATCTAATCATCGCAAAACATGGAGCTCATTATCAGAAAAAACACCCTGAAGTTTACAAGCAGGCTGTCGTTGATTACCAACGTCAACACTCTGAAGTACATAAGAAGGCTGCGACTAAATATCGGCGCAAACACCTTGAAGTATACAGAGTATCACAGTTACAATATGAACGAAATCATGAAGGACAGCAAGTTGAAAGACTCTACGACCTTGGAATTCTAAAGCCTTTTCTGGGCTGAGTTATAATAACATAGCATACGATAGTGATAATACTGTTGTTTTGGGACCGATGAACATCAAATGCAAATGGTGTAAAACTTAGTAATGTGCTGCGATTTAGGAAAGGTCCAGCTCGAACCTTTGTAAAAGTTTCCAGATCTTCTTTACTGTTTGATAAAAAACCTCCACCCTGAGCATGATCACTTCATAGCTGGCATACGGCATTATAATAGTTGTTTTCAAATGACCTCATTTGGAGCTAAAAAGATAATACAGGATGGTTTTATGCTTACATTCAAAGTGCAGGGCCAGGTGTATCATTTGGTTGGAAGTTTGCTTCCGCCACCCCAGAATGAACCACAGTTCCCACATATATATTTTATTAGTGAGGGCGATAAAGAAGTTCAATTGAGATGCAATAAATTTCTTTATGTATAACCTGGCTTGGTTAGGCAATTACAAAAAATGCTACATACTCATAATGTTTACGTAAGAGAGCTAAAGCTAGCCCTGGACAAAGTGTCTGCTACACCAAATACATTTAAAGTTGTTATAAATGCTGAAAAAAAGCTTACAAATAGCCACATGTGACGGTATAATCAACCTACGTCAAATGAAGTTGCTGTAATTGTTGTAGGATAGCAATTTTCTAAGCGAGATATTGTAATTGAGAGCCATGATAATATACATCGAATAAGTAAAATCCATCGCTCATACGATGCATTACAGTACACACTTTTGTTTTGCTACGGCGAGGATAGATACTCCATTTCTATACCCCAGGGCGGTCCTAGACCAAACAACCGCTTAAAAAAAATTGTATCTGCTGCAAGTTTTTATTCTTACCGTATAATGATTAGGAAAGGAGAAGATAGTTATCGGCTATATTTTCGTTCGCTGTTTAGCCAGTTTTTAGTCGAGACCGTTATATACACTTGCAAGATGCGATAGGGAGACAGGACGTTGATGCTGATCAGCTGGGTCAAAAGGTCGTGCTGCCTTCTTACATGAAAGGTTTCTAGCAGCATTTAGCTGTCCATCTTGAAAATGTTTAGCGAGTTTATTTTAATTCCGAAAACCTCGCCGACAAAGTTAAAAAATTAAATTTGTGAGGAGGAAAAGAGGAAAACCTGTAGATGGCTGGCCAGAAATTATGAAAGAACATGCTCTAAGTAGAGTGTACACGCTTCACTTACTTTTACATGACGTTAGGGGTCCATCATACTTCGATGACTTGAAGACGATCAACGGTGTCCTCCAACCAATTTTTTTCCGCTTTTAAACTTCCTCTTGATTTGATACAAACCGAAACCCCACTCTGCAATATACCCAAACAAAGTAATATGGCAGAAGCACTCCGCAAAACGAAATTAATTGTTTGAGATGAGAGTACTGTGGCTCATACAGTGGGTTTCGAAGGCCTAAATAGATCTTTACAAGATATTAGGTATAGTAATTGTCAAATGGGAAGAATTACTGTATTATAAGCAGGCAATTTCCGGTAGACTTTACCAGTAATGCGCAGAGGAACGCGAGCGGATAAGTTAAAGTGTGCGTAAAGCAGTCTCATTTGTGGCCTTCAGTGACAAAACTGAGCCTTACCAAAAATATGAGAGTCTATCTGAGGGGAGATGTTACTGCCGGACAGTCCTCAGACCTGGTGCTTCAAATAGGAAATGGTGATTTCTCGGAACTGGATAATAATATAATTCACCCTACAGAGTAATTAGGTATAATTGTTTCCATTGTATAAGAGCTTATAGCTAAAATTTACCCAAACATTAATAATATTCATGATAAACCTGCAGAATGGTTATGCGAGCGTGCCATTCTAGCACCAAAAAACGAACAAGCCTTAGTCATAAATGAAATACTTCTGAGATCATTCGAAGGGGTCGAATATCAGTATAAATCCGTCGACTCAGTGATAAACACCGATAATGCCATTCATTATCCGGTCGAGTTCCTGAATGCACGGAAGCCCAGTCTCCAAACTCACATATTAAAACTGAGAGTTGGCGCGCCAATTATGTTGCTGCGCAATATAAATCCACCAAAATTATGCAATGGCACCAGATTGCAAGTGAAAACATTGCATCGCAATGTAATCGAGGCAACTATACTGACCGGTTGTTCCCGAGGAGAGGCCGTATTTATTCCTAGGATTCCCCTAACACCATCAAATTACCACTTCGAATTCAAGAGAGTGCAGTTTCCTATCAAAGTCTACTTTGCAATAACCATAAACAAAGCTCAAGGTCAAACTTTTAAGGTAGCGGGAGTAGACTTGAGAGAAAGCTGCTTCTCCCACGGCCAGCTGTATGTGGCATGCTCCAGAGTAAGCGCACAGAGTAGCCTAGTGATTCTAGCACCCGAAGGAAAAACAAAATATTTTATTTACAAAGAAATACTGCGGTCGGTGTAGTATTTCGATTTCATTGTAAAAAGGTAATACTCCCGTGCAACTTGCACCAGATCAAAGGCTGCGTGTTCATAAAATACACCAAAATTTTATTTTACTTTCATGTTTATTTAACCTTTAAATCCTTACACTATAATAAAGATATTTTATAAGTATTTAAACATTTTAACATAATAATTTATATATAATAACAAAATTAATAACGTAAAAACCTTTTAGTTTCGACTTCTACGCGGACGAAGTCGCGGGCTAAAGCTAGTAAATAATAAGTCGCTCGGGAGGAGTTCAGTGACATGCACACACAAACACATATACATGTAGTACATTCACACGTACAAAATTATTATTAAAATAATTGCGGTTGATATTACTGATACCCACGTTTATTAATACTGCTCCACTCTCGTGACTCGCAGCGTCATGTTATGTAGCTTATGTTATTATAAATAATAATAATAATTATTATTATTGATTATTAGTACTTAAAAGACACAAAACAAAGGCACATGAATATAGCACGTTGTACATCAAGATCAAAAATTTGGTGAACAATGATCTAACATCTAAACTAGGTACGCAGACCTGTATCTTAGGAAATGGAGTTTCAAGATTTCAATAGATAGATACAACCGTGACATTTCTGTGACAGTAATGACAGAAGAGAATGTGACAGTGTCACAGTGTAAGAGTTTAGTATGTGTGGGCTATATGTGTATCCGAGAGTGTTTGTGTGCGTGTGGTATGTGTTAAATATATATAAAAGTAAGTAAAGTTTGTGTATGTATATGCGTGTACATAGTTTTGTGTGCAAATTTTAATTAGCATAAGATGTTAAGTATGCTTTTAGTATTATCATATGTAAGGGATTATGTAGTTCTCGTTTAACTTCATACCGAGTGAGTTTATAAATGTGGATTATTTTGTTTATTTTACTATACTTGCGCGAGCTTTGGATAACAAAGTGCCGACTTGCAAATGTGGATTGACAAATTGCTGTTATGCATACAGGGAAGCTTTGTCGTTTCAGTAGTATATCTGCATTTAAGAGAAGCATAGAATGCCTTCATAGTATCGTGCGATGGTTGTATAGTGCCGCACTGTGAGTACTTTGGCATTAGCGTATAACTTTACAGTAGGGTAGTCACGTGGCTTAAAAAGCATTAATTTAAGAATCGCACGTTGTGCACGTTCGAAATATTGAGGTTTTATACGTTCCTCCCCATACGGGAATACAATAACTAATGAAAGACTGACACAGACTAAGATAGACTAGAGTCAAGACTTCGGAGACAGCCGAGTGTCTTAAAAAATATATATATGATTTTTCTTAATTTCTTGCAAAGTCCTTTTATATGAGAGTTCCATTCAAGCATCTTGTCAATAATTACTCCAAGATATTTGATGTCACTGACCATGGTGATCGGAAGACAGTCACATGGTTAAGATGGCACAGGGCATGTACATGCTTTTATGCTTACAGAAGATGGCGGAGGCATAGGAGATCTAGGACGGGCAAATCTAATAAATTTGGTATTTTCTAGGTTTAGTCTTGTACATTTGTGGTCAACCAATCCATCACTAATCTAAGGGAGTCTTCTGCCCTAGATATATAGCCTTATCACAGGTCTCATCATAGATCAACGACGCTGTGTCATCTGCATATGAAAAGATAGTGCAGTTTGTAGTGGGTAGAAGACATAAATCATTAATAATTATGTGGAACAGCGTCAGTCCTAAAATACTCCCCTGGAGTATGCCAAATGTAAGTTGTTCGTAACTGCTAATACACGACACATTGACACATTGGCTGCACTTGGACAGGTAATCTTTGAATAGCTTAAGCGGCATGCCGCGTACTACTATTGCTTCCAACTTCACTATTAGTCTAGGAATTGAGACGGTATGGAAGGCTTTAGACAAATCTAGAAATATACCATAGCATTTTAGGTTATTGTCCAATCAAATATTGTCCAATCTGTCCACCAAATCATTTGTAAAGTCTGATATAGCATCTTCTGTGGATATGCCGTGTCTAAACCCGTACTGATTATGGGTAATCAACTTATGTTTAGTAATGTAATTAACAACACTATTGTTTAAAAGGCGTTCGAGAATTTTAGATAGTGAGCTCACTACAGATATTGGCCGGTAATTTGATACGTTGTGGCTTTCCCCATTACTATATAAAGGGTGAAATACGGCCTTCTTGAATGCGTCGGGGAAAATGCCTGTGCTAATAGCTACATTGCAAATAGAAGGAAACTTCCTAGTGGCAAAACAATTTTTACAATCGGTACGTTCGCTTTTGGGTTTTACATTACAAACACGGCAAAGGAAACATCGTAAGGAAACCAGCATGTCTGAGAGTTCTATATAATGTCTAACGTCTCAAGTCTGCCCACCCACAGTATGCCAGCGTGGTAATAATAATAAAGAGACCCAAATCAAACCTCAGATTTATGCAGGTACTTTAATTCAGCTCCAGAAACAATACAACATAGTTACCTATAACTGGCGCTTGCAAATTTCTGGTCCAGTCTGATTATAAACACCGGCATGAGCTTCAAGAATTCATCAACATTTAGCACCTAAGTATCATTTTTAATATCAATAAAATATCTTCATATTACAAATATAAACCTGACACTATCCTCGAAAGCAAAACCTGTAAAATTATTGGGATCGAACAATCATTACTGACAAAACTGTACACTACAACAGACCAGACATAACATTATATGATAAAAATAGCAACACCATTTGTGCGTAGCGTACAATCAACAATAGCAGATAAGTTTTTAAAATACCCAGACTTAGCGAGCGAACTAAAAATACAATGGAGAGCACATACAGTGCATATCGTATCAATAGTCTTGTCATCAACTGGTATAATACCCAAAACACTTACTCAAGCCTTGACATCTTTCTTACACATGCTTAAACACACACTACAACTATAGCAAAAGGCCACGATTCTGAACTCGTGCCGCATCACACGCAAATTTCTAAAATCATCATCCATATCATCGACTTACTTCATTTAACGTGCCAAGCGGTCTTAGCCCGCATGACACGACTTTACCCCTTCAAAAGAGGTAGCAAACAAATTTTCAAATAATAATATTAATAAAAATATTTATTGAGACCAAAACATATGTAAACATTTAAATCCCACCAAACTGGTTAAAAGTTTGTCGGCACGAACACTCTCATTTATAATAACTACATACACTTAGTTTAATTATAGACTAATAAAATAAAATATAAAATACACACATTACAGCAACTCGAGGATCTATAGGTAGCAGTTATCTGTGATTTCAGCAAGCAGCACATTCTTTAGCTTGTGTTTTAGAGATAATTTACTTATTTTGATATTCATGTCTCTAAGCCTTTCTATCTACGTTTTTATATATTGTAAGGATTAGATACTTGTTGGTTCTACTGCCAAAGTAGTTTTTAACTGGTGCTCGGACTAACTTGTGTTCTCGTATGCTTTTAATATTATAGATATTATTCATAATTATGAACTTTATATTAATCGCTATAGAATTGACCTAGAACCACCAAGTATTCGATCTTTATATGAACAGGAAGTATTTTACATGAAACAAATAGCCTTTCATAATTTTCGTTGACATTCAAGTTTTCTTTTAGGGTTTACAATTTACTTCATAAATCTAATTTGCAATGCTTTAATACTACTCGTATCTAAATATGTTTTGAATGTACGGTCATACAAACTCAATCTGTAACTGAGCAGTGAATTGGCGAGGGCACATGTCATGACCTTCTTACCCTGAGAAGTGGCCCGTACCCAGTATCGGGACAGTTTCAATAAAGGGTTGATATTATTATATTATATAATTATTACAAACAAAAATATAAAAAAGCACTTAGTTATAAGCACCACTCATATATGTAATTGGAATTAATGAGTGGTAGTAAATGATTTAATTTGATTACAGTGCAGAGATTTTCCATTGATCCTAAACAAATAAATTTAAATATTTGCATTGAATTGCATAGTGGTTTTCCTGTACATAGAACTGCAACATTTGATATTCTATAATAACTGGATTGTGCAACCCAATATTATTCAAATTCCAGGAATTACCACAATCAGAGTTACGTATAAATACTGCACTGAAAAGTTATAGAAATTCTCATTGATAGAGGGAGATGGATATTGAATACAACTCTGCTTACCCTTTCGGCGACATAAGAGTGACACTTTATATGTAGCTACTTACTACTACCTTGAATGCCGTCGATGATTCTTTGTGTCTATGTACTTATATAATTATGTTGTGGTAGTATGCTCTTTTATCTTTTCAATATATCATATTTTATAGTTCTTAATAAAAGATAGCTCCGTTATTAGGTACTTTATTCTATTGACGTTAATTATTTTTAATCTTCAGTCCTAAATCAGAACTTCACACAACTCATATGACCTACAACACTTGGCGCGTTAAAGTAGTGTGACGACCAGTTCAAGCGCAATTCCAACCATTTACCCTATATTGCTCTACCTGTCCTACATAATAGTGTATATTATATATTTATAATTTGTATGTACGCTTCAAGAATTTTATTTAAGGCTAGATTTTGCCCGCGGCTTCGCTCGCGTCAAAGTAGGTTAGACTAAGCCTATATCTGGAGCGGCTGGTGATACACTACTTGAGAGGCAGGAGTGTCCTCCGTGAAGGTCGCGACGGGGTTTGGCAGCGGCTCATGTCGGGTGGCGTCCCGCAGGGATCGATTCTTACGACTAGGCCCTACGAGCTGTCCTACCCCACGGTCAGCCCGTGAGGTAGGGCAGCTCGTAGGCATCATCAGCTACGCTGACGTCATTCTTGTCACAGCCCGTGGGGTTATCTTCGAGGAGGCGGCCCGTTTGAACAGGGGGTTTCTCGTGCGGTCGGGCGTATCGAGGCGCTGGGTTTACGGGTAGCTCTTAGCAAGACGGCGGCCCTGGTCTTTTATGGGACCCTTCGCAGTCCACCTCGCGGTACCTCGATAATGGTTGGCCCGATGCGTTTTTCCGTCCAGGCCCATATGATATATACCTGGGTTTGGTCCTGAACGGAAGGTGGCACTTCGGAAAGCATTTCAGATAGCTCGCCCCAAAGCTTCTTGGCACTGCGTCCGCCCTTGGGCTATTGCCAAATTTGGATGGGCCTCTACTCGGGGGTTATCGGGTCAATGGCGCTTTACGGCATACCGATGTGGGCGGATTCCCTGACCGCTTATTACAGGATTCTCTTGCAGAGTAGAGACCATAGAGAGTCGTAGCGATCAGGGTCATAGCCACGTCTATCGCATGGTGTCAGTTGACACAGCCTGCGCGTTGGCCAGTACACTCCCGTGGGATTTCGAGGCTGAATTGCTCACTGATGTGTTAACAGTAAGTAGGGAAGTGCGGGATGAGACGGGTTGTCGTCCCCTCTCGACAGTAATAGCAAGCGCGCGTGATCGAGCCTGATGCGATGTGAGCATGATTTCAAAATGGAAGGCGCGGCTGGAGGCGCCCTGGGCCGGTTTCGGAACCATTGGGGCCTTTCAACCGGTATTGGAGCGAAGGGCAGGGCGGCAAACACACAACACCTTCCCATTTCCTTCCAAGAAAATCTGTGTCTATTTTATGTTATAAAATAACTATCGTTCAAAATATAGAATAGTTGAGCTCAAAAATACTAACTAACTGATAAATTGTTTATTTTTCAGTCGATGTTTTTACTTGAATTTTATACAACGCTGTATAATTTTGTTTCCTTTTTATCATGAAGTTTCCATGGAAACGGGCAATTAAAAAATATTAGTCTGCGCCCCAGTGAAGCGTGGGTTAAGCTACTATAATTGAAAACACTTTATTGAAATAGAAAATGTTTGTCTGATATTACAAAAGGTACCTTTGAAATTCAAACTGGAATAGCCTATATTGAAGAAAATCAATTATTGTATCTCCGCATCACTGTGATATGCCACGGGCAGAGTGCTGAGTGCTGTGGCCTCGGACTGTTCCTAATACGCATGGTAAATTCGAATGCTCGGCTTCCATGCTTCGTTTTATAATTGAATTTATACTATTAATTGGACACGACACATTCAGAATTCTGTTTAAAATCTATAATAATTTGTTGCCACCCCATAGATCGAGTGATATCCAGTCAATGACTAATATAATATATGAAATTCATTAAATTATACCGTGCCATCTAACTTTTTTGTTTTTTATACTAAGAAGGTGGATAACGCACACAACTGTATAAGCATTTGTTACATAAACTTGTATGTGACGAATACGTTAGTTTTGATAGTAATATTATCTCATCCAAGTAGTTAAGATATTAATACTGCTATGCTATGTTTATTTAAATAGAAATAACTATCGGCTTGTGTCACTATAATATATTGTATTTAAATTACTTAACATCTTCAAAACTGATTGCAAAATTTTAATCATAATATTGAACTATATGGTTGCACCAGTTCCATATAATATATAAGAATCAATTGTAAAACTAATATACATATATGTACTTATAACGCACTAATGGATCATTAACACAACGCACTAATGGTTAGTAGTACCACTGAGGCTAGCTTTCGTCACAAGAATTTCTGGTCGACATACAATTGGTAATAACGTGACAAGCATTTAAACATACATTGGAAGTCACGATCACGGAATAAGTAAAACTCAGTGATGCACAGTGCACTCAATCATCCAAAGTCAGATACAGATTCATTTTACACATTACATTTATTTTTATTTATGTTTCCAGATTAGCTACGACGGTATTGATTATGATGGTCGTAGCAATTTTTATTAGCTACGCATTGCACTGCTACGTGCCCGTAGAGGTAATATGGCGCGGCTACCTCCTACCAAGACTGCAGAAATCGGGTTCAGCACACTTAACTGCAGCTGAATACGGACTCAGGATCTTACTGTGTTTATTAACCTGTAAGTTAAAGCTGTAGTTATTTCATGAGCATTTTTATGTTTTTGCGTTGCATATAGCTCCAATCTGCTTTCGAATATGGCCAGTGCAACCTGAATGAAACGTAATTCTTCAAACAATATAATGATGGGTACAAGAATGAAAGTTATTTTGTTGTAAGCTCTTCTGGCTATAATTAACTAAAAATATTTGTTGAGTTATCGAATTTACCGAATGAAATTCGAGCTCGGCTGCTCTTTATACTACGTACGACGATTTACAACTATACACGTACGACACGATGCGATACGTAGTAGTTTGTGGTCGCTTACACTGCCACTGTGCTAAGTGTAACGGGTTCGAACCCCACACTTGACAAACGATTGTATGATGCATTTACGTAAAGTTGTTCCGAGCCTGGGTGATTTTCCCACAAAGAAATGATGCCTAGAGCAGGACTGTCTATTTTAAGCGGAAAAACTATAAAGAATACCACTTTATTTTTGTTTCAATGCCAAACCGAACATTCGATGTTAAATTGGCCAATAATACGAGTAAAATTTGCGATAATGTCTTCATCTTTCTTTGGGTACATTTTACACAAAAACCTTTAGCTTTTGCATAAATCTTGACAAGTTCCATGTCTAATGAATCATTATTGTTTTACGTAACAATAGATTTTTCTTGTGTCACGGGACAGCGGAAGGGTTAATTTAAGTAATTTTATTATTGGTTGGACTAAAATATGTCGAATAGGCGACATTTTATGGTCACAACTTCAATAAAATGGTTAGCTATATTAATTATATTTTTATCGAATATTAGACCGTAATCCAATATATCAAAAGACTTCGCAAAATTTGTTTGATATAAATTGCATTTTTACTTGCAATGTGAAAATTGAATCCGCCCAATAATTATGACTAAAATTAGTTTGAATATAATTGTAATAATAATATTAATAAAGCTATTACACGTTTCAGTTTTGCTGGCGATTCTGGTACCCCGTCTTGGCCTTTTCATCTCTCTCTTTGGCGCCCTCTGCCTCTCTGCCTTGGGATTGTGTTTCCCACCTTTAATGGACTACTGTGTTCGGTACCCAAACAAGCTCGGTCCCGGTCGTATCATCATGTACAAGAACTTATTCTTATTCATCGTTGGACTTATAGGGCTCCTCGCCGGCACCTACGTGGCTCTGTTTAATATTGTACTATCATTCATGTAATATTAATGCTAAGAGCAAATTTATTCGCGGCATTAGTCGCGGGTAGCTGGTCGTAAGCAACTCTTTTTACTTAACAATAAATATACGTATGCAGGCTTTATATTTGTCATTATAACAAATGGACTCGCTACTAGGAAAATCGCACGTGATACTTTATTAAAAGCAAATTCGATCGCGCTTAGATAAGTAAAATATTCCATTGTGAAACTGAAACGCCGGCGACTGTTTATTGTTAGCGTTTCAGTTGCTATTTTCTATAGTATTCGCCATTAATTTAGCATTGATACTCACACATCAAACAAATATTATTTTATTTATTTACACGTCTGGTGTTTAATTATTAACCATATATTTTCTCCCTAATGTTGTAAATATATATAAAACATATAAAATGCCCCTTTTGTAGTGCGGTCTCTGAACTAAGCATTTATTTATTTAAATCTTAATTTAAGTTTATTTTTATAACAATTAAAGACTAATCATTTATTTATCGCCATCGTGAAGTCGTGGGCGACTAATCGCATATGATATCGTATTAAAAAGTTACTTACGAAGATCATCTCCCGTGACTGAACAATAAAAAACAGCATTAAAAACCAGCATTTACACACCATATACCTACAATATTTATTTGCTTGGCCAAAGGACTTAATCAAATACTTACTAAATTTTAATTTCGAGTATTCTCTCATACATAGAGATATACTTTACTACTACTATACCTACTTACTTAGATTAAGAGAATATGCCGTTCTTTACCAAGTTAATATAAACTGAATATAAAAAAGGATACAATTTTTTTATAAATATGGTACCATTAAAAAGCCTGAGATGTAAATGTAAATTCTTACCTTACTTAGCTATATATGTAGAATAAAGGCCCACTTATACTAGTCAAATAACTTAAAGTAAGTGTCATAATGGTGCCAATTCTGTTGTCACAAAATTCTCTTATCTTAGCTAAAAATCTCTAAAATTTAATTTAGTCCTGTCAAACGACATTTCGTATTCTGAAATCGCTAAAAGTGACAGGTCTAAACTTATTTTAGTGTGACAGGATTCAAATTGGTTTAGTTACTCAATTTAGTCCTTTCTGCATTCTGCTGTACGGCGTAAACGACAAAAATGATCTAAAATTAGAAATGTCAAACTAATATTAGATGACATCTGAAAACATGATACGAAGTTTAGTTTTCCTAGAGATTTAGTAGTTAAGGCTTAAACAGTGGAATTTTAAATATATGAAGAGCCGTAAAAGTTCTGTCAATTGTGCCATTAACCTTGGAGTCACCAAAAGTGAGGCCTGTGAGGCGCACCTTTGAAAGGAAGGAATATCCCTACCAAACATATTTGTATCACATGAAACGCTTGATTATGGATCACCAGAGGTGATCTGGAAGCGTTTAAACTATATGTCAGACTCAGTTATGCCGGAGCAAGGAGAACATGATCAGGTGGAGATTCACGGACGGAATGAATTTGGGTTTTTTGTTCCTGGATGCCACAACACCTGAACGCAGAAATTGACGAGTGCCGCCGACAATATTTTATTCTTATTTAAAATTATGTTATATAAAAACAATCGGTTCTTAAACATTCTGTGTCAATCATTATACCTATTAATTCTAATTAAATTCATAAAATATAATATTTTATAAGGATTATCCCACAGCTTTCTTTATTTCTTGCATTATCACACAATTTAATAAAACATCATTTAAGTCTTATAATTTGTATGATTACAACTCAATGTGCTTAAAATTATATACACTGTAAATATATGTATTTAATTTAAATGTATAGTGGCATGCCACTATACAATTTATTTACATTTCTTAGTATAATAGGTTTAATAAACCTACTGTGTAATTCATTTTATAGGTCTTCTATTTCATTGCTGGCTAAAATAGATTTTGATATTAGGCTCAAACCGATGTTTTCAACAAGTTAAACTTCTCAGTTACAAGTAACAAATCATCACAATAATAATATATTGAATGTAAGCTAAGTATGAGTCGAACAAAAAGTACTGAAACTAACATTTACCCTGCCCTTTGTAACAGTGTAAAGATTGATAAATATATTAAATGTTAACCTACACCAATGCACTTGTTTTCTTTATGCAATATCTTTAATAAAAATTATAATTTGGTACATTTTCATAATTATTATAGACTATAGTGATTGAGTTTCTATGAAACATTCTTTTAGAGTGATAGGTATGGGTAGAAGAGAATAGAAAAGAAATTCAAGTTTACTTTATTTCCTACTGCTACTTCCTTTATTAGTTTATATCATTCATCCATCAGCAATAGGAAATTGATAGTAGGTAATGAAAAAGGAAAGGTACTTGAATTCTTTATTTGATAAGTGCATCTTCTGATGTCGCTGTAGACACAGTAAACTTAATTGGTGATCATTTAACATCTCTCATATTTACACCAATCTGAACCATTATACTTCTGTAGTGTGTAACATGTACTTTAATAGCTTTATGTTCCTGATGTGGCACAGCCTGTACTGCTTTATCATAAAATATTCCTTCAGGAGGAGGCAAGACATGAAGGCTCGTTTTCTTCAATCAGTATATCTAAAAATAAAATGATAAAGAATATTTAGATAGGTACTTCCCCAATATTAGCTAAATTAGAATCATTACATAGGTAGTAAATGAAAGTAGGGGTAATTAGTAGAATATACCTGTACCTTGATTGAACGAAGACATTGAAGGGTCAACAGAATATACATATTTCTTCAAGAAGTGATAACTTTTGTCGTTTTTTGAAGGCAGGTCGAGGTTCGGTTGGTGTGGCTTTGTGTTTTCTGTCCTGTTGACAATCAAACCTCGACGGTACGCAATCACCTTTTAGGCGTATTCTTTTGACTGAAACCATTAATTTGTATTGCATATATTTCTCCATGTCATTCTCCAACTGAAAGAAAAATGATTTGAACAACATAACCTTTATAAGAAAATAATAATAAATATAACTAATACTTTATTACTGATGTTAGGCTTATCTAAACTTACATCATGGTGATCTTCACACATATAAAGTTGGCTTTAGTTGATAATGACTTAGGATCTCTCCTCGCCAGTTGTATCCATGTATTTCTTAATTTTATATCCTTTGGTAACTGGATCCACAGCTTTTCTGGCGTTTTAATACTAGTGTTTTTACACTCCGTCACAATACACCAACGATAATTGCTGTATACGTTGGACATCATAGCAAAATAATAAAATGAAACTATTTTCCATACAAAATCTATGTGTTTACTGCTTCAGCGACGTCACACAAACAAACGTCAAGGCGGATCAGCGTTTTCGTGCGTTCATAAAAACATTGGTTAAAAGTATTTATTTTAAAACTTTTAACTACATACATAATTAAATAAATTGTCATTTTTTAACGACTTATTTAAGAATAAGCTACTCTTAAAAAAGTAATACAAAATTAATACAAATAACCTATATTGAATAACAAAATTAATTTAAAAAACAATCGATAGGCTGCCAGATACATTCTCTGTTGTGCAGTATTTACTTAACTTATAGCGACTAAAATATCATTTTACTTACCATTTATTCTCTAAGAAGTGTTCAGAAACAATTACACGCATTAAACAAAAATAAAAACATGAGAGTTTTTTTTATTCACTCGCTCACATTGATTCTTTATATTTATGTAGTTTAAACACGGGTAACACCGTCTCAATTCAATTTAGGATTGTCAAACTCGAATAAGGTGCTGTCTAAACGAAATCTAAATTTAGTTCGATGGAACAGCAGAATGCCCTACACGAAATCTCTTAACTAAAATTAGAGAATTTTTGACTTATTTTAGCTAAGAGAAAATTACATCATGTAACATGGTGCCAATTCACCAATATCTTTCTTTTCTTACCAAGTTAAACACTTTCTTCAAGTAACTTGTCTCGTGTAGATAGGTATTTATTGTCAGGCATCAACTATCTCAAACTACTTTATGTAACAAAAGAGAAATATTGTGCTGTCTTGGCATAAATATAGAATAAAGGCCCACTCATACGAGTCAAATTACTTAAAGTAAGTGTCATAATATCTCTCGTTTGTTACCAAGTTAAACACTTCCTTCAAGTAACTTGTCTCGTGTAGATAGGTATTTATTGTCAAGCATCAACTATCTCAAACTACTTTATGTAACAAAAGAGAAATATTGTCCTAATGATTGAATGAAACAGTTCAGTTGTTGCTCTTTTATATTAAGCCCAGTTATAATTTTGTTGATGACGACCTGATGATTGAATAATCAGGTTTAATAATTTTAAGGTTATGTTATATTTTATGCTGCCATCCTTACGAAAAATGCAATAACTCGAGTATTGAGCCGAATTATTGAGTTAAGTACATATTCGGAATCAGCAGAACGAGGTCTATATATATTATTCTCTTTAGACAGTTTTACGTATCTATGACGGCGCCGGATTAATACTAAGTATAACAGCAATATCTAGATCCGTGTTTTATGCTTTACTTATTAAGACTGACATAAGTGTAGATAGGAATGTGTTAGTTACGCTATTAGGTATTTTTTCTAACTACCTATATCTTTTTTTTTACTTGGTGTTATGCGGGCGGAGGGATTATGTCGGACTCGCCGGGGTAAAAGAAAAGATGGAATAAGAATAATGTACCTCCCGGAATACCGACTAAACCAACCACGGTGTCCCTCGACAAAACCACTATCGACGGGGCCGCGCGAATCGCTTTCGCATGCGGTCGCGACCCCGTCGAGGTTACGGCCCGCCGTATGAAACGGCAGGCCACTACACAAAGAGACCTACCCAAAGGCACTCACTTCTAATAAAACCCTACTGTCTCCCCTCTAGAGGGGAGACGGACTCGAAACAGGGGCGCGCGTGGGAACACGCACGCCGCCTCTCGGACCTGGTGCTGAACGGATGGCGGCAGGCCCACAAAGCCCGTCACCCCCAGGTCACACCTCAGGGTGGCTGGAGGTCATCGCGCGCCCTCCGGCGCCCGGCTCTGCGATTGGGGAGAGGGTTTAAACGCTCCCTCTCCATCTCCGCCGCCTCCTTGATGGAAATTACTTCCTCGCAGAAGGAGGCGACGGCGTTCCACGACCTCTCACTCCGGACCATAGACTGAACTACGGCCGGGAGCGAGAGGGCAATCGATTTAGTAGTTTAGTTGGTAGGAATTTTTGAGCGTGAGTCCTTTGGGTAGGTCTTTTCGGGTAGTGGCCTGCCGTTTCACACGGCGGGCCGTAACCTCGGCGGGGTCGCGACCGCATGCGAAAGTGATTCGCGCGGCCCCGTCGATAGTGGTTTTGTCGAGGAACACCGTAGTAGGTTTAGTCGGTATTCCGAGAGGTACTTTACTATTATTCCATCTTTCTTTTACCCCGGCGAGTCCGACATAATCCCTCCGCCCGCCCCCGCGGAGGGATATGCGTCAATGCATTCCAACAGGTGACAAAAAAAAATTATAATTAGCGTATTTCATTATTTGTAATCCTTATTTACTAGTTAGTAAATTAAATGTTAACAACATTTTTACATTCATAACTTTCCCGTTTGTTACTGAGTACCAAATGAACGTAAGAAAAAAGTTTTGCAAACTACTATTTATTAATGTTTGAGGTTTGTTCCGTATTTGCTCCTGTATTACGTCCCACATTCCAAAATGTTCCTCATTCGCCCCTCTTTTACAATAATTCCTTTTACGTCCTACATTTTAGTGCATATGGTTAGTAAAACCAAAACATGGTTAAAATTATATAAAATCTTTTCATTGGCGGGCTCGTGATGTCATGCAATCATAAGCCCAAAGTTTTGCTGAGAGAAGAAGGAGGTATTTTAAAATACCTACTTTTCGGCTAACGGTACAACAAAAAGTCCATACAAAATTAATACAGGGCAAAAAGGAACATAATTTGAACGAAATAGGAATTACATTAGGAAATTAATATTTATTTAAATTTAGGGGCATATAAGGAACACTTTTCGGGACGAATGCGTATTTATACATTTCGGATGAAACATAAGGGACGAATGCGGAACAAACCGACTATACATCACAATATTCAGGACTCAGGATTGTTTTGCGTAGAGGTAGATAGGAACTACGATTTGTACTTGCTATATATAATCTTGAGATATCTTAATTGAACAGCCGTGTCCAACTTTTCTACTGATCCAAACCATTGTAGTAGGTACATCTTACAGTGACTGCCCCGCTGACGCAGCGGTAGTAAACGCGCTCGTATTCGATTAAGCGTCCAGCCTACTAAACGTTATTGAAATCTTTTATCACTTTACCTTTCTTTCACTGATTAGTAAACCAGTACTTGACGAGCTAGTTTACTTGTTTTGCCGAGAGTACAAACAAATTATAGTATAAGAAGTAGGTACCTTTGAGGAAGTGCAACTTCACAATAAGTTACACTCCAGCATAAAGAATGTGAGCTCATTCAGCGTATTTATAATAATAGCAGCATTGTATTAAACTGTGCCACTGCTGAGCACGGGCCTCTGCTCAGTGTGAGAAGGGTTAGGCTATAGTCTACCCCGCTAGCCCAGTGCGGGCTGGCAGACTACATATCTTCGAGGACATTATAGAGAACACTCAGACATGTTTAAACTAGTGATAATTAGGTATTTAATACGCACATAACTTCGAAAAGTCAGAGATGCGCGCCATGGGATCGAACTCGAGACCTCTGCGTGGCAGTCCAACGGTCTCCCACTAGGCTATCGCTGCTACGTAACTCGTACGTATTCATATAAGTCCAATTTATCACAGTATGTATAAGAACACCAAAAGTAAAACCAAAATTTAATAGTTACCTGAATATTTTGATTGAGCATTTGATTACTTATGTACATGGCGACTTCCGTAATTAATGTTTACTTATGTTTTATTATTGTTCTCATATAAGTGACTTTTCTTTTTAGGAATAAAGTATTTTGAACCTACTGATTCCCAATAGCAGCTCGGTGTCAGGCATAAGTCATAAACATATAAGATGCCGGCAGGATTACGCAACCACGTATTTCAAAAATCACACAAAGTAGAATTGCTATCTGATTGGATATGAAGGAGGAAATGGATGGAGTGATCTGTATTTCCACACGCATTTGAGCACCGGTTGTGTGATTGTAAAATTGGCCGCGATAGCTGAAACTTTTACACACAAATAAAAGGATTTAAAGGTTTGCACAAGTTAGCACACGCTATACACATTTTTCAATACTTGTTACTATATTATTTTTGTCCGCCACAACGCTTACTTGTCATGCTATGCCTCGGTCTATCCTGTATTAACACATCACACGCACACATACATTATATCATATACTTTTAAATACACTCAATTTCACTGCATTTATTTCATCATACCCACCTAGGCACCAATAAACGGACATATTGCAATCTTGTAATAAACTTACGTAGTTTACTTTGTGTTTGTGTTCAATAAAACGAAGCTTTAGAAGTCTACCTCCTTTATAAAATCGCTTACGACCTTATCGCTTTTTCTTTTATATTTGAGTTTGACTGAGCCTGACATAATGTGTAATAGTGTCATTTGGTTTTCATAAGATTTAAACTTGTACATGAACATTTCTTGTCAGTAGGATAACGTGAGTTTCCGCTTACCTTCGGTGAGTAAACATTATTAAGTTAATATCCACACATAGAAATTAGGCCTCATCATAATCGTCTTCATCTCAACCAATAGACGCCCATTGCTGCGCGTCGTCGCTCACCGAATATTTTCCACACAGACCAGTCTTCGGTCACCCGCATCCAATAGCTTGCTGCCTAGTTAGTCCTACATACTAACATATATTTTCTTTATTATCATTGATATACACACTCACGCCTGTTCTCCAAAGATTTTCTATGATCCTGGCATATCTGTATCTTTTACTTCTTTCAGTTTTATTCATTTGGTCAACTAGTTTAAATTGACTCATTATTATAGACGCAAGCGTAAGCTAAAATAATTAGACAAATGTGGATCTACGAACTATTAAAAAATTATTTCTTATCACTAATATGGGATCTTTTATGATATATATTACGGGTAAGAACTCAGTCCTCGACATGTGGCATAGCCTTAGAGCTTCACAACATTAGTAGCACAAAGTAAAACTCTCCTTCTTGCCCTTAATAAAATTGAAAACTGTAGCTTAACATAAATTACTCCTCCAATAATACTTTGAAAAATCCAGTCAGGTTCGTATTGTTACGAAAGGAATTTGAAAGCTTTTGTAAAAAAAAGAAATTTGCATATTTTAAAGACTATTTATTTGTCCTTGATGATTAATTACAATATATATTTTTGACTACGGTCGTGCACAGTGGAGGCTCGGACTGAACTAACTAGGATTATGCTACTGTCTACTAAAACATTGATTTAGAGAAATGATGAGTAAGAGATTTATATGTTAGGGATGGCAGGTTCAGTAGTTAGAGTGGCCTATAGCAGCTCCCTGTTTAGGACTAAACTTACACCCTAAGGTGAAGTTTATGTTGCGATGCGAAGCCGAGGAAGCTCTTCAGAAGTTGTAAGTTCAATATCAGTAGGAGAGAGAGAGTAGGTGATGTTTAGTGATTGAGATGAGGAAGTGCAACGGTTTACATAATAATATTTATACAATTTAAAACATAAAATAGAGATACAAGCTAAAATTACATATGCTGTTAATGGGATATAGTAGTGGTCATAAGTTTTGCCAATTGGTTGTTCAATGATTTCCTCGAACTTTTAAGTATATCAAAATTTTCTTTATAATTACTTCTTAATTAATTAATTCTTAAAACTCGTATGTTTAATGTTTACTTTAAAATATTTAAGACTGCGCCGAGCGAAATGTGCCAAAGCAGGCGGTCACAGTTAAGTTAAAATATACATTTACCATAACAATGAATGTGTTTACAATTACTCCGTGTAAAAAACTTAAAATAATTAATATTTTCGCCTACAAAATTACGTAAATTTGCACACAAAATGCAAAAACGTAAGCTCGTGTTACGTGATTTTTAGATTATAACGGTAGAAATCTATCCTATTTTACAGCTTAAACGAAACATAAATAGTTATATTACAATTTGTCCGTCCGAAATATTTAAGTTATTGGTTGACAATAAAGATACATATTTTTCAAAAAAGCACTTTAAATCTTCTATACAATTTAACTATGGCGGCCGCGCACCGATTTGAATATCGAGCTCTGTCATTCAGTCCAACTGCGTCTTACGCTCGGCGTTGTCTTAATCATGTCATAATCTAATTTTATGTGTGCTACATTTATTTTTATATTTTGTTTTGATGGTAATTGTAGGTTTTTGCAATAGCCAATACAACCATGTGGAATTTCGATTATTCCTGTTCTAATTAAATTAGTTTCATATATATGATCATTCAAACAATCTAGAGTGAATTTAGTTACTGTTGACATTACAAATATACACTTGGGTGCAATGAAATCGCACATGTGAATAATTTTTGCAAATATTGTTTACTTCTTTTTATTTAAAGAAATACATGTATTTTTTAATATGGAATTAAAGGTTATTTCAATACCTATTCAGTGATACCAGATAAGCTGTGAGAAGTTTAACTTACGCAAACCCCAAAATTGCTCACATAGCTCACTGCAGTTTGGGAGACTAATTGTAGGTAGAAAAGGCATGTTTTGAGTAAAACGTCATTATTTGCATTTCAACGCTCAACCTGAAAAGACGTCTCCTGAATACAATTGCATTCATCTGAAGAAAATGGATACTACTCCAGAAAAAGCCGGTCAAGTCGTTGCTCTAATTGAAGCGGGCCAGAACCAGAGTGCTGTTGTTCGACAGCTGAATATTAGCCAATATTCAGTTTGTCATGTATACCAGCGCTATCGGGAGACTAGTGGCTATGAACGACGACGAGGACCTGGTCGAACCAGAGCTACAACACAGCGCGACAACAGATTTCTCGTAACAACGGCATTGCAAAATCGTCGTCTGACTGCCGTTGATCTTGCATCAAGAGGTGCGTGAAGTGAACGTCAGCCAGTGGACAGTCATAAGAAGACTTTCTGAAGAAGGTCTGAATGCGCATAAGCCAACAAATGGTCCTAAACTGACGCCAACTCATCGCCGGGCCCGTCTTCGATTTGCAAAAGAACATGAACACAGGACAGTCGACCAATGGAGAGCAGTCCTTTTCTCAGATGAGCGCAGAATCTGTATTCATGCCAATGATGGATGAGAAAGGGTCTATGGAAGGCATTTAGAGAGATTTTTCCAGTGTTGCATTACGGAACGTGTGGCTTACGTCGGTGGTTCGTGTATCTTCCGGGGAGTTATCTCACTCGATGCTAAAACTGAGCTTGTCTTCATCGCTGGGGCCAATATTGGATGACAAGCAAGAGGATTATCATATCAGCGGTACATAGAGGAAGTTCTCCAAGAACATGTCGTATCATTTGGTGGTTTTATTGGAGAGAACTTTCTCTTTATGCATGACAATGCAAGACACCATACCGCTGCTATAGTACGACAATACTTGCAAGAGGTGGGTATCCTCGTGATGGAGTGGCCAGCTCGTAGCCCAGACCTTAATCCGATCGAACACTTGTAGGACGAGTTAAAAAGAAGAATAAGAGGCCGAAATATTGCTCCAGCCGATTGGCTGGAGCAATATTTCGGCCTCTTATTCTTCTTTCTTTCAGGACCTACAAAACGCGCTCAAAAGGAATGGGATGCTATGGCACAAGACGTTATCAAACACTTGATAGAATCTATGGAAAACCGATATCAAGTTGTTATTCGGGCAAGAGGAGGCTACCTTTCTTATTAATATTTTTATTAGTCCAATTATTTTATGTTTTTTTAATTAATCCCCAATTTTCGAACTTTGATAGATAAGCAAAAATGTTCAATGAAAGGAAATTTACTTGTATCTTTTTCTCGACAGTAAGGTAAACTTATTACCGCTTATGTGGTATCAGTAAATAGGTATTGAAATAACCTTTAATATCATATTAAATAATATATGTAATTTCCTTAAATAAAAATAAATAAAGAATATTTTCAAAAAATGTTCACATGTGCGATTTCATTGCACTCAAGCGTATAACTACTATCATATAATAATTCTTGCCAAATTTTAATGCTACCTTTAACATATTTCGTTTCACATTCTTAAAATAAGCAACCAAAGTTTTAGAAACTATCTCACTTTCACAGGTGAGTTGAGCGACACTAGAAAGAATATTTATTTTATCACAAATATAGTATTCATTCCTTGATTGACATTCCAAGATTATTAATAAGACAATATTGATTTTTGTCCCTCGAGAAACCAATGTGTGACGTAGTGGGTATAATAATGATTACATATGATAATTGCATAAGTATTATTATACTGTGGTGTTGGTAAGGGCAAAGTATACGTATTATACAAATTAAATTCTAAAGGATTAACTAATGGGATCTTAATTACAAAAATTATCTTATTCTGAGAATCGTTTATATTAGGTACTTAAATGAGGGCTAATAAATGATATATTTACAGGTATTCCTAAACTTAAATGTCCATTGAGTATTTTCACAGAACCAACCAAGTCGAAATAAATTCCAGGACCATTTTCTACTGGACATATAATATCCGGGAAGCTCTGAACAATGTTACTGTAAAAGATTATAGAATAGTTATACTTAGGCTACTAAATTAAAATTATACCGATCTAGGAGCTGCATGTGCTAATTTTATTCGTCGAAGTGGTGTTCGACGTATTTTCTATTGATTAGTAACGATGCGTTATTATTGTCGTGTAGTTTTACGATTTTGAATGGGCCTTGCCAGATAGGAGATAAAGCTTTGGCCATTCTGAAATTATTTTCAAATATACATAGTCTATTTTATAACTAACAGGGCGTGTATGGTTATCATAATAGTTCTTTGATCTTTCTTTCCAAATTTGAATATTTTAATCGCCTTTTGCTGTGAATACTGATGTCTTTGTCGAAGAATTCTTACATATTCAGGATAGGTTGCATCAACACTGTTCTCATAGATAGAATTTGGTACGTATGGATTTTCTCAAAAACAAGGTCATGCGGCGTAAAATTTGTTGTACAGTGTACATTAGTATTGTACAGTTTGTCTATAAAGTCGTGACATTAAATGATGGCGCTGCTGACATGCATGTAGCAACCCTATATAGTGTGACCAAAACGATTTTGATACTAGCAGTTCGTTCAAGTAAAATGAGTAAATAAATAAGACACATTACATTCATATTTTGTTTCTGTTTTATTTACACTAGTTATACGAGGTACCTACTGTAAATAAGCAAAGGCTTATGAAAAGTTTTACTTAGCATTTTTAATTGAACCAAAATAAAATTATTATAGTTACATACATACAGATCGAATTGATAACCTCCTTTTTTTGAAGTCGGCTGAGAAATAAGATTAATTACTCTCACTCATTATCGGATTCCAAATATTCAACATCAAAAAACGTTTCGTTGCCACTTCATCAGCAGTGCTGTCGTCACTACAGCTGCTGTCACTACCACAGCTGCTGTCACCACTGCTGCTATCATCAACTCGTCTATGTCTTTAGTACTCTTTTACGAGCGTCTCAACGTGATGGCAGCAGTTTTCCATGTTTCAGGTTGGATACTGTATAAAGGCCTCTTCAGCAAGTGGCTTCACATCATGTGACCCAACATTTTGTGCTGCTACTTTTCGTTTTAGGTTAGCCCAGATGAGCTCAATAGGATTCAAATCACAGTGATACGGCGGAAGCCGTACCATAAGGAGGCAGTTTGGCACAAACCCCTTTTCTCTTCCAGCATGGACTATAAGGTAACGCTTTGAATGTCTTTTGTGACACCTTCGATGTTTAGAGATTGCCAACATTTTGTCCCTGGTGTGAAATAAAAGGTTCTTATTTATTGTGAACTAGAATTCACCCGCGGCTTTGCCAAGTATTTGGGCCAAGTATTTTATGTTCTCGTGGGATAAAAAGTAGCCTAATGTCCGTTTCCCAGTTCTCTACCCATATGCCAAATTTCACGCAAATCGGTCCCGTAGTTTTTGATTTATGAAGTAACAAATAGACAGACAGACCGACAATCTTTCACATTTATAATAAAGCAGGATAGGATGTGTAATGTGTGATAAAGGAAGACTGAAAATTTTATAAAACAAAAGTTATAGGTACGTACATAATAATGAACAAAGTCTGTACCTTATACGAAGAGTGAATGTAGCTCTCATCGAGATAGATTATATTCTTCTTAATTCTTCTGGCAAATCTCGATTTTTTTTATGATCGCCAAGTATTCTTCTCGCTTTGCAGTAATATGTGATTGTTCGATTAGAGCCTTTCTATTATTTTGGCATTTCTTGTAGGTAAACCCTATTGCTTTTAAAATTATACTACAATCAAAATTTAGGTCTGTTTTGGCGATCACCTGCAACTTTCTGAGGGTCGGTACCTGAAATATCAAAGGGTTCCGTTGATTGTGTATCTAACTGTACCTATAATAAATTTGGTATGTTAAATGTTGCCTTTTTAGGCATAGACACAAAAACATGCAACTAAAGACAAAAAACGTGGCCCCATTTTTGCACTGTGTAAAAGAATTTGATTTTTTGGCGCAGAGCACAAATATTAAATCCAGTCCATTTCGTTTTTTGACCGGACTTTCCTGCGTTTTCCAGCAGTTCCATCATTCTTAAAACCTTCGTTGACTATCCATCTAACTGTACTCTCCGATTTTCCTAAAAAAAAGTAGAAAGAAATGTAACGGAATGGAAACTATTGCGTGTTGCTTTATGAACCAATTAAAACGACGATGTGGTGATTGAATATTGACTGGTTTATTGTTACTTAATTAAGGCTTATATACTAAGTTATTATACATACGTAGTACGGACCTATATAGGAAAGGGAAATTATGATGTTTACTTTATTTGCATAATTAACAATATTAACTATTATGTATTACGGCACGTAGTATTTTGCTTTGCTAATAACAAGTTATATATATCACGTTTGCATGTACTATACTATACTATGATAATATATACTATGGCTTTCGCCATAGATATTCCCCCCTTGAAGAAAAAAAACTAAATTACACATAGTAATAATTAGATTAGAAAAAAAATAATAATACAGATTAATTTTATGACTACGTTTCTAAACAACGTTTGCGTCTCTAATTATTTTCGTAAGCCTCTTCTCGATCTTATTGCTTACGAATTTGAATACTATGACTATGGTTGCGATTGTACATATGACAACCCCTGCTATCGTCATGAATATTATCCAGCTCCGGATCCCTTGTACTTCCTCGACCACTTGGGAGTGCAGGTTTAATAAATCTTCTGGTTTTACTGCATTGTTCTGCACCATGTTGATTTGTTCCTTCTCGTGGCTCGAGTTTGATCCCATGCTATGTGTTGTTTCGACGCTGTGCTAAGTGAATGCATAAAGTAGTGTTATTCTAGCTTATATATTATAATTGGAATCTAACCGTCGGGCGGGAGATTCTACCAGAACGTGTTCTTGTTTCTGTTTTCTTATCTGCTTGTGAAGTTTTCGTTATCTAGTCGTCTATTGTCCGTTTGCTTATCTTGCTATCGTTTAACATGAATGCAGGTTTTACTCTATCGATAGCTACACTTTTTTGTCGTCCGTTTATCAAGATCGTGAAGATCTTATCATTTCGACTGATGACAAGATAAGGACCATCGTACGGCGGTGTAAGACTTGGCCGTAATCGGTCACAACGTAAGAAAACGTGCTTACATTCCGATAACTGTGGGTGCACGAATATCTTGTCGTTCTTACTTTGTCTTTGTGGAACAGAAGTCATGTGTTCTAAGTTGTCCTTAATTTCTCTGATAAAATCTGCGTATGTTGAGTTATTATGTG
Source organism: Catocala nupta (assembly GCA_963675205.1). NCBI lineage: Eukaryota > Metazoa > Arthropoda > Insecta > Lepidoptera > Erebidae > Catocala > Catocala nupta. The sequence goes on from OY776078.1 coordinate 39,802,461, forward strand.
TCTCGAAAAATGCTCCAGGCAATCTAATTGTTGAACCGTATACTAATTCAGCTGCCGAGTATCCTGTGTCTTGCCGTAAACTCGTACGTATGCCAAGTAAAACGGTAGCTAACTCTTTTGTCCAATTGATTGTGTTACCTCTTGCTATCAATGCCGTTTTCAATGTTCTGTGCAGTCGTTCTACTTTAGAGTTTGACTGTGGATGATATGGGGAGGTTCGAATTTTATGAATTAAGTTTGCAAAATTTTTGAATATTTCAGATTCAAATTGGCGTCCCTGGTCTGTGGTAATGTATTCAGGGCATCCGAATCGGGCTATCCAGCCTTCATATACCGTTCTGGCTACGGTTTCTGCAGTTATATCAGCTATGGGAAATGCCTCTGGCCATGAAGTACAACGATCTATCATTGTAATTATGTATCGTTTGTTTTTAGAAGTGGGTAGAGGCCCAACTAAATCAATATGAAGATGGGAAAATCTTCCTGTTGGCATGAATTTTCCGAATTGTAATGTAATTTTGTATGACGATGTATTTTTGCTCGTTGACATTGTAAACATGTCTCAGTCATCTTATTTACGTCTTTATTCATATTTTCCCATATATAGTTAGTTGAAATCAGTTTTCTCGTAGTATTCTTGCCAGGATGGCTAGTGTTATGAAAACTTTCGAAGATAGTTTTCCTGAATTTGAGGGGCATAAAAGGGCGTTGTTTTCCTGTTGATATATCGCAATAAATCTTAATATTTTTATCTGGAAAATGTATTAATTCTATTTTTAACGATTTATTGGCTTTTAATCGTTTTAACTCGCTGTCATTCTTTTGATATTTTTCTACCTCGTACCAATCGATTGCAGAGGGTAAGGATATCGTTTCGATAACTCGAGATAAAGCATCGGCTACCAAATTCTTGTGGCCGCTGATGTGCTGGATATCCGTACTGAATTGTGATATATAATCCAGATATCTGATTCGTCTAGGGGTATCATCCAATGACGGCTTCTTATCGAAAGCATGCATTAGTGGTTTGTGATCCGTGTAGACCGTAAATTCTCGTCCTTCGATGAGTCTTCTGAAATGTTTTATAGCCATATAAATTCCTAGTAGCTCTCTATCGTAAGTAGAGTATTTTGTTTGGGCTTCACTTAGTGATTTGGAGAAAAAAGCTATCGGCTCCCATTTTTTGTTTCTTCGCTGCTGTAGTACAGCGCCTACGCATTTGAGACTAGCATCCGTCATTAAAGCTATTTGCGCGTTGCTGTCCGGACATGCTAATGTAGTTAATTGTCGAATGTCCTGCTTGCAACATTCAAACGCGTGGTTTGCTTCGGTATTCCACTGTATAACTGTCTTATCATTTTTCTTACAATTAATTAAATATTTATTTAATGGTGCTTGATGTTTTGCTGCATGTGGAATACTGCTTCGGTAGAAGTTAATCATACCCAAAAAACGTCGTAATTCATTTATCGTTTGTGGTTTAGGGTAATTGTTTATGGCTTGAATTTTTTCCATAGTAGGAGTCAACCCTTGGCTCGTTATATGATAACCGAGGAAATCAATTTCCGACTTGGCAAATTCGCATTTGTTTGTATTTATTGTTATGCCGTGATCATGCAAGCGCTTAAACACCTCTTCTAAGTGTTCATAATGTTCCTTAATATTATTTTTCTTATCAGCGATAAATATGTCGTCTACATACACGAAAGTCTCTGAATATGGAGTCCATAAATTTTTGGAAGGACTGTGCTGCGTTTCGTAACCCGAATGGCATTCTGATGAATTCAAAAAGTCCAAAAGGGGTTATAATCGCTGTTTTCTCTGGTTCAGCTACGGGCAGAACGTGAAAAGCTTTCTTTATGTCTATTTTGCTGAAAATTCCTTTTCCGTTTGCCACGTACGTAAAATCAAGTAGCCTTGGAAGTGGGTACCTGTCTGGTACTGTTATTTTATTTAGTGCGCGGTAATCTCCACATGCTCTCCATTCGCCATTCTTCTTCTTGACTAAATGAAGTGGCGATGCCCATTGACTGCTTGATGGTCGGCAAATTCCCATATCCATCATGTCTTGGAATTCCTGTTTTGCAATTCTGTATTTATCAGGAGGTAATGGACGCGCTCGAGTAAATACTGGGAAACCTTTTGTTATTATTTGATGCTGTACTTGGTGCTTGGTAGGTAGATTCATCGATCTAGGCTTTGTAATGTTGATATTTCTCTAACAATCGCTTTATTGGTTCCTGTAGAGAAGCGTTTAACGATCGGACTGATACAATGTTTGCTCTCACTATTTTGGCAGGCGTTTTCAAACCTGTCTTTTTATCGATCAGTTTTTTTCCGTGTATATCTACTAATAATTGATAATGATCCAGAAAATCAGCTCCCAGAATTGGCATTTTGACGTCGGCAATGGTAAATGTCCATTTAAAGCTTCGGCGAAGTCCTAGGTTAAGCATTAAAGTGCGTTCCCCGTATGTATTTATAGGGCTGCCGTTGGCGGCGAATAATTTGTATTCGCATGCTTTGCTCTCGTTATTTGTGCGATTGATAACCGAAATGTTAGCACCCGTGTCGACTAAAAATCTATAACCACTGTTTGAGTCAGTTATAGTTAGACGGTTTGCTGGGTGAATAGCACAGAGACCCGTCGCTTTCTGTGCTACTTCTAGTTTTCCGACGGCCTGATATTTTTGTTCATATTCCACGAACATGGCTTCTTGCATTTATACGAATCTTGCTTGAAACGATTATGATAATAACAAATTCCGTTATGCGAGCTTCTGTGGCGCGACCTTGACCGTGAGTGTGACGTATGGCGTGAATGGAATTTGCTGCGTTGCATAGGTTGATGCTCGCGTGCGCTACGTAATGCATTTATTTCTATTCGCATAGCTGCAAGTTGTGACGATATGTTTGTTATTAAATTAATGTCAACCGATGTCTCTTGAGTGGTATTCTTGGTGTAGGTCAAGTTTTCATATATTTTATCGGCTAACTCGCTCAAGTTGTCTAATGATAAATTGTTTGTAACCGATATAATCGCTGTTAGCGAAGCGGGAAGTTGTCTTAGCCACAGAAGACGAATAGTGTCGTCGTTTATATTTCCACATCCCGCTTCCTTCATTTTTCTCAAGAGCTGGGAAGGCTTTTGGTCTCCGAGGTCCATTTCTGATAGTAGTCTGTGAAAACGTCGGTGTTCGCTCTCTTCGTAGCAGTTTATTAGACGTTCCTTGATGGTGGAGTACTTATTATCGCTGGGCGGATTAGTCAAAATGTCATTAACCTGATGGACTACCTCTTTTGGTAATTTAGATATTACCATATTGTATTTGCAGTCTTCGCCCTGTTTTTGTGGTGCCAAGATGGCTTCAAACTGAGCGAACCATAACCGTGGTGAGTCTGTCCAAAATTGTGGTAGTTTTTTCGTGACCGTGATTGCAGCAACAGTTTCGCAGCCTGAGTCGCCTTTTGAAGGAGTTATTGGTGGAGCCATTTTTCTTCTGACGTTATGAGGATGTGATAATATCGTAATACTATTGTTCTCTAGATTCACCGCTGAAAACCAAATTGGGTTCCGGTCGTCCCGGTATTATATCAGCACTAGAGACCAATAGATCATGCCGGGGTCACCAATTATTGCGTGTTGCTTTATGAACCAATTAAAACGACGATGTGGTGATTGAATATTGACTGGTTTATTGTTACTTAATTAAGGCTTATATACTAAGTTATTATACATACGTAGTACGGACCTATATAGGAAAGGGAAATTATGATGTTTACTTTATTTGCATAATTAACAATATTAACTATTATGTATTACGGCACGTAGTATTTTGCTTTGCTAATAACAAGTTATATATATCACGTTTGCATGTACTATACTATACTATGATATACTATGGCTTTCGCCATAGAAACAATAGCTTATTGACATGAAGCAATTAATTCAAATTCATAAATTGGTAATAACCTGAATGGACTGTGTTGTGCCATCCTGTATCAAATATTATGATCGTGCTGTAATATGACCTACTTACAATCTTACCTAAAAATGTGCAATGTAAACAATGACTATTTGGTCTCCAAATCGTAAATTCAGTAAATTTGTAACTTCAGGAAGATTAAAAACAAACAATAACACGATTATTTACCCGTCATAGATGCTGTTCACCCATAAACATCACCCAAATTCTACAAAATTAGTCCAGCTTCATACGCCGCGAAACATTGCTGGCAAACTTTAAAAATCATTTTTAAAACTTTTCTCCGTCTTTATTTATTGTAGTTTAATCAAAACATTAAAAATACAAAAGGAAAACTGTTCCGCAACTCAAACTCGATGACAGCATTGACAGCTGATGTACTTATGTTTGGTATTGCCAGACACATGATTAATGTTAGTTCCTCAAACATTCATGTCATGACTTTATAGACAAACTGTAAGCTAATATAGCGGTGTATACGTATCTCGACCAAGTCTCGGGATTTTGATCTGTTTAGGACTTAAGGTACTATTTTAAAGTGGAGTGGCTCCTCTCTGAGGCACCTAGTGTCTGGGGGTGGTAAAGGGTTGACCAGATTTGTTTGATTATTTTTATTGAAATTAGTTCCTTAGTCCGTGATTATGTACTTTGGAATACCGAATACGGATATAAAATGAATAAGACATTCACTAGTTTGCTCTGCCGTCGTACTTGTAAAAGGATATGCTGTTAAATATTTTGTTAAATCATCTTGTAATGTTAAGATATATTTAAGTTTAGCACTGCCGGATTCTGGTAGAGGACCTACTATATCGAGGAATATCTTTCAAAGACTGTGCTGGCGGTGCTCGTGATTTGTATGGGATTTGGATTGTCCTATTCGCTTTACGAAGCGCTTTTTTTAAATTTTGCGTGTCTTATCGCACTCCTTTACAGTAATAGCGTCCGGCTATTCTACTATACATCATAGTTGAACCTACGTGACCAGCAACAGGTAAGTCATGATTATCTCTAAGAAATTGTTTAATTTCACTTAATTACGGATATTGAATATTATTATGATAAATATGTATTTCTATGCCAGTGTTATTGAATAAGTACAAAATTATATTATAGATTTTGGTGAAATAGTGTTTGCCGAACGGATTTTTGAAATCAGTAATTGCTAAAGATTTAATTTTTTCATTTGGTTAGACTATTAATTCATTTCTAAGGTTTTTTTAGGGTTCCTAAGTCATCTGAGTAAGAAGTTGTATCAAAATGATTAACTTTCATAAATAGAAAATAATAATTTTTATTTTGATCTTGGTAAGTCAAAGATGAATAAAGATTATCACATGCGAGAAAGGCTGCCTTTTCAGCAAATTAGAAGCTATGTTTTCTACATAAGGAATGGATTCGTCCATATGACATATCTACTGAGGTAGGTACGATGATATTTTGACAAGGTTTTAAGTAAGCTTTCGTTCTATGATCTTTGCATCAGAATGAAAGTTTTTGCTACTAATGACTTTAAGAAATTCACTATATATTTCAGATCTAACGTTTGGGCTATCAACTGGATCGACGGAAATAGAAGGTAGATTAGGAGTTCGCGGCTGAGGTTAATTCGCTAAAGGTTCTAGGTCATCAAGATGTATATCTCTAAGGTCATCAGGTAATTCTACTAAGTCTTGAGGAGTAGGGGATAAAGCTGGGATAGCATTTGGATCTAAAACGTCGTCATGATCACGCACGTCATCATCTAATTCGGGGAATATAGGGTTATTATCATCGGCCCATGAAGGACCTGGAATTGGTCTACATAAAGATATTTAGAAAGAATGATAGCGCCATTGAATTTTCTCTTTCTGTGTACTATTTCGTACCCATATTCCTCGTGTTTTAATTGCCTTCGTTGTAGTTTACTACCAGGGTCTTTATGATTAAATATCCATTTCAGGGGTCGACGGTCGGTTACGATTTGGAAGGCCCTCTCCCATATAGGTATGGACAGAATATCTTGCATCCAAATGGAATAGCAAGCAATTTTTTTCGGTAGTATTATAATTGCACTCACTTTTATTTAAAGTGCGGGATGCATAAGCGATAGATTTATCTTTAACTTATTCGCCCTGGAATAGTATAGCGCCTATAGCATAATTAGAAGCGTCTGTGGTTAATATGAAGGGCTTAGAGAAATCAGGATAAATTAATAACGGTGCTGACGTCGGTTTATATTTTAGGATGTCGAATCCAAGTTGAAGTTCTTGTTCCCACGTAAACAAGATATTTTTTTAAGGAGATTTGTTAGGGGTTTGGCTATTTGGAAAAATCATTAATGAATCTGCGATAGTACAAAACGAATCCTAAAAATGATTTTATATCTTTCGGGGATTTCGGAGTAGGAAATTGGTGAACCGCTTTTACCTTATCTGGTTTGGTTTAACTCCTTCGTCAGTAATGGTTTGTCCCAGATAGGACACCTCTTTGCGCAGGAATTCGCATTTATCTGGCTATAACTTTAAATTAAAACTACGTAGTTTAAAAACATTAGAGAGGTTTTCGATGTAGATTCAAGGTCAAATCCATGGATTACTATATCATCTAAGTAAACAAAGCATTGCAAGCCTTGTAGACTGGAGGGAGCCGAATTCATTAAACGCTGAAACGAAGAAGGGGAATTTTTAAGCCAAATGGCATGCGAGTGAATTCGTAATGGCCTTGAGGTACGGAAAAAGCTGTTAAAATAAACTGTTTTAGCGGCATCTTCCGGTTTTACTTTAATTTGGTGAAAACCGGAAGATATATATAGATCAAGAGTACTGAAGTACATGCTTCTGCCAAGTTGATCTAAAATTTCAAATATATTCGGGATACGGTATGAGTCACCAATTACTGCTCGCCATTTTCTTTCACCGGAAGCGTCAAATTTTTTAGGCACCACCCATTGGGTGACGACCAGGGTGATACAGATGGTTTAATTATAGATTGTTGAAGATTTTTTTCGATTTGGGAGTTAACCTCTTTCGTATTGCCATCTGACATTCTGGGAAACGATATGATTTGACATAGATCGGGACTGAAGTTGAGGTCTTTATTTCATGCTGGATTGCATTCATGTGAGTCAACTGGGAGATGGAAGATATCGGAAAATTTGCTACAAAGGTTTAGGGGCGCTGAACTTTCTTTGGTGTTTAAATGAGATATGCGAATTTAATCAAGAACCTGTTTTGTGCGGCAATAGGAATTATTATCGACACATTGCTCGTTGGCAGTTTAGAGTTTGCAGATTCATTGAATATCCTTAGGTTCATAAGGGGTATTTCTAATCTTAGGTCAGGAAGGGAGAGGGATCTTCTAACACTCAACTACATAAATATTAATACGAAAATTACTATACAATTGGCTATAAGCAGCTTTTTATCGGATTTTGATCTAATATGAAGCCTTCATTTACTTCTGGATTCGAAACACTACATTCTATTACAGTTGCGCATCTAGCAGGGATTACGCAAATTCGTTCGTTGAAATGAAGTTTAAATGATGAGTTATTCAACAACAAGCATTGCTTGGGATAATCAATATTTCCTTTCATTAAATCAATAACGTCACTGCCGATTGTTGATTTTAATTAGTTGAAATAAATTTTGTGATATCAGGCATTTTCTCAACGCAGGACTTTGATATAAGGCATAATGACGCAACTGTTTCGACTAATAGGGATATTTGCTTTGAGGAAACGGACTTAAATATCTTTATGTATGGTAAGAATTTGCGGTATATATTCGTTGTATAATTATAAACTTTGGGATCATGTATTGATTCTGGAGTGGTTTCTATCTCTACCAAGGTGTTGGGTATGTTTTTATTCATTGGATGTAGTAAGGATTTAGTATCAGGTTTATCATGGCACAACCTTGTGGTGGGTGCCATTGACCTTGGGTTTGGTAAGTATTTATAAGAATAATTATTTATTTTATTTTGATTTTTACGATATAGTAAGGATGTAGTACTAGAATAGTCATGGCATAGCCTTGTAACGGTTGCCATTGACCTTGGATTTGGTAAATATTTAGTATTTAAGGAATTAGGATTATTATTTTGGATGTAGTAGTATGTCGGATTTTGTATTACGGTGGCCGACCAACACCAACGCGGGCCTCAATTTAGTTTAAAGAGTCAGAGTTTGCGTCAACAATGTCTTCACCTTGTTCCATAAAATTGGTGCAATTTTGGGTTTAAGTATTTTGTGGATTACCGAACCGTTTATTGTTATATTCCCTTATTCAACAGTTTTCACTGACGTGACCGGGATTTACAATACCGACAGTATAGAGGTTAAGCTGGCGGTTTGTTTTGAAAAGCTTTATTTGGTCTGAATTCTGGTAATTTATTTTCTGATTTCAGTGGTGAAGTGTAATTTCCTGTTAACAAATAGAAAAATCTTTTCTTCTGAGACGGCTCCGTTTATTGCCTCATTCAAGGTTTTCGGGGATCAAACCCGAACATTGTTCGATAACCTTAGGTGTAAACCAAAGATAAAAGTGTGAAGGGCTAAGTCCTCCATTGCACTTGTTTTCCCAGGAAGGTCAATTTTCTTGGTATTAGTTAAATTAATTTCAGTTAACAACTGGGATAAACATGTCTCTAAACGAAGGGAGTACTGCGTAACCTTTTCTTTATTCATTTACCATTTACACACTTGTAGGTCGGTTAATAAATGAGAGTAGTATTTTCGCTCGCCAAATTGTGCATTTATCAAGTCTTTAAGTCCAGTCCAATCCCAGTTATTAAAATCTTTAATCGAACATGCTGTTTCCACTCGTCCTTGGAGTTGGCTTAGAATATTTCTAAACAATATGGGTTTTTGATTCGTGGAAGCAAGATTGTGTAACGTTGGAACAATTTGTGATAAAAGGTATAAAGTTTCTTCTAGAATTGTCTAGCAGGACGAGACTTGTGGAAATAGCACTCTGGATATGGAAGTCAAAGTTGATTTATGTATAAAAGTTCGGAGATTGCACTCCGCTGTACGTACTGTTTCTCAACTCGACTGGAACTCGCAAGGAACTCGAATACTGGATTATGTTTTATGTCGCGATTTTTGTTTGGAAATGGTAGTAGTAAGTATCTTAGAAACGACACCGGATTTAGAAAATATTATAGTTCACTTTTCTCACTGGAATGTCACTCACTGCGCGGTCGAGTTTTAGTAGTTCGGAATTTATACACTCTGAGGATACCAGGGATTTTGTTATCCCTTTCCGCTGCCACCTATGTTACGACACGAACATGTAGACCGTTTTTAAAAAAACGAAATTTGGAATTTTTATAACTATTTATTTGTCCTTGACGATTAATTACAATATATATTTTGGACTACCTTGTAGAGTGGAGGATCGGACTAAACTGACTGGGATTATGCTACTGTCTATTACATTGAGTTAGATAAATTATGAGTAAGTATGTTGCGGATGGCAGGTTCAGTAGTTAGTGGACTGTAACAATACGTAACGAAGAATAGACTTGTATGTGCACTGCGACTGTGATCATGCCAAATACGTATGTATCAAGCTGTGCTTGATAGATCCACATGTTTCGAAGCGGAATCAGCTTAAATTGGTTGACATAAGAGAATAAGGCTCGATTCGGACAACGCGACATTGCCAGTCGACGCTAAATCGACAGCTTGCTGATTTGTCGATCAAATCCTCACGACGCCGAACGCCTATATTGCCATGCTTACATCACTGACAAATGTGGAGGATATTGGACCGGGATTGTTAAAAGCCGACGGCCAAACACGCGTTGACAGACGTCGCCATGGCCACACTTAATACGATTGGTGCGGTGATACGGACTCGGCTTAAGCCGATTCCAAGTAGACATGTATAGGAAGAGCCTAATACATCAGAGCAACAAAAGACAATTATATAGGAAAGTCTTCTACGGGGTGAAGGTTCTGCCAAGTGTTACTTTCAGATGAGGCGATGAATGCTCTGTGACTCACTTCACTAACTTTACTATACCTCTATCTCTCCATCTATTTTCTGAATTTATAATTATGACCTTGTTACAATATACCTGCTATTAAAGTCCGGTGTTATCAAAAAGGCTTCTAATAATATTGTTATTCAAATTAGTTTTACACAGGTACACAAAAATACCACTAATATTCTAGGTTTTGAATGCAACTCGTATAATATTAAAATTATGTCAGCAAAAATCTCTTACTTCGCTCGTAAACGGAGTGTATTTTACTTGTGTTGTCAGATATGGTACAAAAAGACAGACACTGTAAAGCCTGTTACAAATTATTATCGTGTCTATATATAGAATCTTTATTAAAATACGAAAATAGTTAATTTTAGGAGAGAGGATAAAATAAATTGCTAGTATTAGACGAGATTTGTTAATTCAAAACAATAACAACAAACAACATACAATGTAAACTGGAAATTCAAATGTAAGAAGGATAATTATTATAAGGCATTCGATTTGCGATCCATCAAGACATTGTGTGATCAAATCCTATCCAAATAACCACCGATGAGAACCGACTCTTAAAACGACTAATTATATGCAACCCAAATGTAAGCGATTTTTATGTTATAATGGCCGCTATTAATGTCTAATCTCCATTCAACTTAAATGTTATATAGCACGTGTCATCGTGAAATGGCGTCATCAGGGAAAGCCACAACTAATTCCGGAACTGAAGTTAGTAGACCAGCAGCGGGAATTGGATTGAACTTTCTGTCAGCCAAGTATGTTCCATTGCTATAATTAATCCATATATTCGTCATTCATGTATTGATAGCGTGGTATATTAATAAGGCTTCAACGTTGACACAATACCATTTATCGATAGATTCAGTGTAGTGATTATGATATTCACTGTCACAAATTTGTATAAAAAGATGATTGGGCTGTATACGACGCGCCAAAATGGTTGCATTCACAAATACACGCATCTGAAATATACTGGATGTACACTGCTATGTATGTGTGTGTGTCCGTGTCGGTATTTGTACGTTATGTGAACACCCAACCATCTGTATAATTGTGTCACTAAATATTATCATGATGATTGTAATGATCAACAGTAAGTTACATTATATTGACCAATAATTTGCTCAAGGTGTGGGTACCAGGATACAAATTGATCAACCACCACTCCTAAGTATTTCGTATTGAAGACTCTGTTGATGCATGGACAGTTGCAGCTCATATTACTTAGATCTCCACACGTATGTACTTTTAGAATCAGACCTTCTCTGGGTTAAGTTCGGTTACTAATGCTACAACATATATAATTAGTTTTGTCGGTATTTAATATTAATAGTTTATTCTTTAACCACCCAGCTATGTGAGCAATCCCTATCTCAGCACTTAGTTTGACGTCTTGCCAAGACGTGCCAGTAAAAACAACGGCAGTATCATCCGCGTACGTGAACAATCTTGCGTTATTTATTTTTATGTTGCTCAGACCTTTTATGTATAGTAAAAAGAGAGTAGGTGCGAGGACACTTCCCTGCGGTACGCCGTAAGATACCTCTGCTGCATCACTGGTGTAATTACCTATTTTTACTTTATGCGTACGATTGGAGAGGTAGTCTTTAAGCAAACTAAGTGCAGTGCTTCCTTTTCCCCTTTTTTCTAATTTGTTTACAAGAGTAGGAACATGGACGGTGTCAAATGCTTTTTTAAGGTCTAAAAATATAGATATGCATTTGTTTCCTTTATCAAGCTGCTCAACTATATGAGAACTTAATGCAGTTACAGCATTCTCAGTGCTAATACCCTGTCTAAAGCCATATTGTGCTGTAGATAGTAACTTGAACTTATTAAGGAAGTTAGTTAATCTGACATTTATAATCTTCTCTAGCATTTTAGATAGGACTGGTAAGACTGAAATAGGCCTATAATTATTGACATCGTCCATGCTTCCGCTCATGTGTACTGGGGTTATGATAGACTGCTTTAAAGGGGCCGGGAATTTACCTTTTTGAAGACAGAGATTTGCAAAGTGAGTTATAACGGGAACAATTTCGTATCGTGCATATTTTAGAAATTTTGTTGATATATTGTCCCAGCCAGGGGCGCTATCAGATTTTAAGTTCATTAGTTTAGTGTCAATTTCCGTTGAATCGGTGTCTAATAGAACAAAAGCATTTATTTGTGATGTGTCTGGGATGTAGTTGTCGTTTGAGCTGGAATTAATTTGATGGGCTAAGTTTTTACCAACGTTTGCAAAGTAGTCGTTAATATAATTTACTGATTCGCATGGAGTAGGTTTGATATTTAACAATTCTAAGTTTTGACTTTTTATTTTATTAGAGTAAGTAATATTTTTTATATTTTTCAAAGTAGTTTATTGTTAGTAACAGATTGCGCGAGTAGATCCTTTTCATATTTTCTTTCTAATTTTTTTATTAAATTATTACGGTGGTTCCTGTATCTTGTATACGTTATTTTTAGAACATCATTAAACGGGACCTTACGGCATTTATTTTTTAGTATATTTCTATTTTTGATGCATCGTAGTATGCCTGAAGTGATCCATGGCGTAATAATGCGCATACTATTTGGATTTTTTTTGATGCCTGTGTTTTCTTTTATAATCAAAGTTAAGGTGTTAATAAGGGAGTCTATTAGGAGATCCGGGTCATTACAAAATAATAGATCCGAAATATTTTTTTCTTGTAGGTCTTTTAGTGCTAGCTCAAAATTTAGTGAAGTGGTAGTTTTATTTGCTATTTGCTTATGTTTTACTTTTGTTAAGGAGAGAAATGTTGTGTGGTAGTCGGTGATAGTATAATGAAATATAGCAATAAAGGCAGAGAACTTCTTTTTGTTTATATTTAACATGAAGTGATCAAGGCAATTTTGTTCTCTAGTAGTTAATGTGTGTCCGGGTAGTATGCCAAAATATGATAGCATAGTTAGGTAATTAATACGACTTTTTTGGTCTTGTGTTGATTCAATCTCTTTGATTCTGATGTTTATGTTAATATCCCCCGCTATGATGATGTTACTTTGTGATGATGTAGTGGTGAGCTGTGCACAAAGAGAATCGATGAAACTATCAATATTTGAGTTTGAGGGCGAGCGGTAGATGCAAAAAATATTATTGCCCAAAGTATCTATCCGTAGACAGGACCCCCTGGGCGAGTAGTATTGCCGCAACTTTGTGTCTTATAGAACTCTTTACATACATCACCACGCCGTCATTCTGATTCTGCTGCCTAGAAGTCGTATATGAGTTGTAATTGTTAATTTGTGGAATAGGTTTGTTAGGATTTAATCTGCACTCTGTCAAAATGATAATGTCAAGCTCTAGTGTAAGGGTTGATAGATTCGTAATGAAATCATCAAAATTTCGATAAATACTTCGTATATTTTGTAAAATTATAGTCAAATCATATTTATTTATTTTAGTGTATTTGAGGAGTTCTGAGTAATCACATTCGATAGAGCGGGCAATTTCAATATTGTCTAACTCAGAGACAGTATGTCAATATATAGTTGAGACAATCTATTACAGTATTTCTTATTGCATTGTATTTTGGCAACGTTGATCTCTATTGTAATGAAGTACTGAGGTTACTGGCCTTGTTCTTAGCTATAAAATGATGGATATAAGTTACACCGTATTATTTATATTTCTCACTACGGTTGGGTTAAACCTACTTTTTTACTACACACACTAAGACTGTAAGAAATAAAGTCATTTAAGCGGTTTAAGCATTTAATAGTGAAATAATAACTATTCATAAAACGGGCTAACTTGAGCACGCAATTAAATCTAATTAAAAATTAATAATATTTTCCTGGACTAGTCTGACTTATCTAATTAAAATTTCGTACGTATTAAAATTACGTAGTATAAATATTGGTGAACAGCGTTAAATATTAAGCCATTGCAAACTATTGTAATTAAAGATACGAGCCTTGTCTAGCGCTAAAAATACATGTTAAGTCTTATTTCAAACTTATACAAAATTCTAAACTATGTAGTATTGGTTTCAAAATACGTTCATAGGGATTCTTACTAGCAAAAACCACAAGAATCGCAGAGTAAACATAACGGCAGTGCCAAAATACAGCAAATACGAAATACTATACAAGTATTCTTGTCATTTCTTACATTAAACATTTTTTTACAGAGAAGAAGATTATGATCCTCATCTTCACCGAAACAACCCAAAGGCAACTAAGTAATAATCTTTTTAATTCATCTTAATCTATTATATGTGTAAAATACATCAGTCTTGTTTGTACAAGACTGATAATGGAACGCAAGTAGTAGCCGCGGGTTATATGCGCAAGCTACGTTTGCAGGTTAACATATGCAAGGTAATCATACGTAAACCATATGATTAACTTGCTACATATGTAGTCTGACGTGAGACGCCTCCTTAAGTCATCTTAAGCTCGAGCCTTGCGTCGTTCCTTGAACTTTCAAGACCCACCCAAGGGGCTGAAAAATGCATCGCCACTAGACATTTATGACGTTAAATATTGGTAAGAGTTTATTATTTCCTTGTTTATTCTACATATGTCGCACCGTTTATTGGCTCTGCATAACTCAGCCAAGAAGCTTTAGCTAGGTAGGAAGTAAGTGAAGTCACTCACCCGGCTTAATGGAGAGATAACTATTTAAGATGAAGGAAAATACACGAAATCAGGATGTTTTTACACACATATTGAACACATGTTTCCTGGCAAATAATATAATATGTGAAGCGTTAAAATATTTAGTAACTGATATCATGAAGTATGTACAGTCAAAAACTTAAGACGCAACGTACTGGCTTAACATTTTTTTATAGCAGACATTTTTATCAAGTATTTGATTTAATCATAGTGCAAAAATACAATATTATAATTAGGATGTTGCTGACTATACCAACATCTTCAAGAGAGCAAGAGAAACATTTTTTTACTTCATTCAAATTCGTTTATTATTAACCTAACCGCGTTTCAAGCCCGGTTTCTCATTTAGATATGAGCAATGGATATCTGTTGACAGTTAAATCTTCACATTTTTATAGAATGTGTCAAATATTGAATGTCCGTTGATAAAATAATAAGTTTCTTGATATAAGAAAACGGGCCTTATTGTCAAATTTCGTACCTCTCGTTTGGTAGTCTATGATTTTATAACGAAAACCTTTTTACGCCTTCTATCACGTAATTCTTCCAAAGACATATTTAACAGCGCGTCACTGCATAAGGGTTACTTGCTTTACACTTTGGCACTGAAAGTCTCGTGGGAGTCTGTTGGACACGCAGAGGTGTCTAGTTCAATCCAAACGCACGCACCTCTGACTTTGACTTTTGACTTGTACGCTTATTAAGTAGTTAGAAAACAATACTACTCTTCAATCACTATACAACGACAAGCGAACGATAACTATATAACTAAATCACATCGTGAAGGAAAACATCGTAAGGAAACCTGCATGCGTGAGAGTTCTTCCTATTGTTCTAAAGATGTCTGAAGTATGCAAACCCGCACTGCGCCAGCGTGGCGGACCATACCCAAACCGTTCCCGCACTGAGTGTGGAAACGGTTTAAGCTCGGTACAAGCAGTGGGGCAATTTTCACACGGGGCTGATATTATTATTACGCTTTGCATTAAACCGCGTCATCATAGTCAAGTGTGAATTATATACTTACAAGGTGTATTTTAAATATAAATAATATTTGCAGCAACGCTGAGACTCTGGCCCACATGTTGAGAGCCAGTCTCGGCACCGGGGTGCTGGCGGTACCCCAGAGTTTCAGCCGGGCTGGACTGGCTATGGGAGCGATAGGAACCATCGTCTGTGGATTACTAATGACACATTGTCTTCGCATTCTAGTAAGTGTATAACGTTCTTTTAGTCTGTAATATCAGTCTTCTCAATTTGAAATGTATCACAATATTTATATAATTTGTTTTTTTTGTGAAATGTTACCTTACTCGGAGACACTACACGGCTGCACGGGTGGCGTAATGATTTTAGTGGTCGCCTCGCCACTGCACTGCACTGAGTGTTATGGCTTCGAATCCCACATGGGACAAACATTTGTGTGGTCTACATATGCTTGTTTCGAGTATGAATATTATTCGTGTCAATTTGAATATTTGCCAAGTCCATCCACGATGCAGAAAATGCTTCTAGAATGGGATCTGTCTTTTTCCAAGCCAAACAACTATTAAACTATCTAACTCAGTACAACTATTGGTGAATCACACAAGTATTTATCCTGTGTGGGATTCAAATCCACAACACTTGACGTAATGGTAGCAGCGAGGCGACCTCTTTAACCACTAAGCCAGTCTAGACTTTTAGTTTGCTTGTTTTAAATATATAGCCATGGTTAACGATTTTACATACCTACATAGATTCTTTTCTAGATATAGGAGTGTATAACGCTCCCATACTGACACCTATAACTATAATATTGTCTTCTCTTTACGAGAATGTTATTCATTGAAATTAAACTACTGTATACGGATTTTATCACGTTGTTTATTTGATACTTTATTACATAATTTAGAAACTGTTACACTACATACTACTATTAAATTTTACTAATTTTAAGCTGATTAAATTATTAAAACTATTTATATTTAAGTTTATACTTTCGCCGACGTTTCGGTTGCATTTTAGCAGCTAAGGTCACGGGTAGAGTAAGATGGTAGTTGTCTCAATGTTGCTATACTTATAACTGTATTAAAGTCCCAGGTAAAGAGGGGAAACTATTATCGGTTACTGGGCATATTTGACATTGGCTGCCTCGGTGGCGCAGCGGTAGAGTATGTGACTGCTATGCATGAGCCTTGGGTTCGAATCCCGAATAGAGCCAGTAAAAATATTGTAATCGGTATTCCGACAGCAAATTTTCAGGAGCATCCGGGAGTCTAGAACTTGGCGGTGTTCCACGGCCGCGGAAAGCATATAAAGCAATTGGTTCTGCGCCTGATCTCTACCTTGTCATGAAGAATTGCCACTTGTATTTGAGCACGCAGTTGTGCTCTATAATTTCTCTTGTGCAAAGGTATGCCCAGTCACCGTTAAGATTGGCCACCGTGACCGAAATCAACTCCTTATTGAGAGGACCTTATTTTCCCAAACTCTGTGTTAACTGTTTAACTCGTTTTAGTTAATTCGTTTAGCGATTCTCAGAAGACAGCTACTAGGATTGTCTCAAAGACATTCAACCCGGGTAACGAATGCAGGACCTCGCTGTACGCCAACGGCGCAATCTTAAGCAATGGGACCAACGATGCAGCCTTTTTTTAACTAATGATAACATTTTCAATACTTGTCTTACTAATTATGGACTGTTTTACACAGACTCGTTCGATGTATGCGGCATGTAAGATCAAGCGAGTCCCTATTCTCAATTATCCGAATGCTATCAAAACGGCTATAGACCACGGTCCGCCAGCTCTACGACCATTGGGTTCCACCTTGGCCATCTCTGTTGACGTATTTCTCGTGACCTACCAACTTGGCACTTGTTGTGTCTACATAGTATTTATCGCGGATAACATTAAAAAGGTAGGTTATTTTAATTTCAATTTTCTTTTTTTAAATACAATGCCTGCACTAGAAGTCATTTCTGTGTCGCGAGGGACTTTTCAAACATTTAAACGACCGACACAAAGATCACCCAGATTCGGACCAACCATTTATGGATCACACAAGTATTTAAGTATTTGTCCCGTGTGGGATACGAACCCTATATTATTAGCTTTAAGTCAATATTTTAACCTTTTAGTGATGAAGCACCTACCATTTGAATTTCTTTTTTGCTAGAGACCACTACTTTTTTGAAGGTAATATTAAATAATAATAAGGTAATATTGTTTTCTCAATTATTAAAACACATAATTATATATTTATTCCCAAGCAAGAATATTTGTCTGCCAAATCTTTGAATACCAGATATGATTAAAAAATTCTTTTCTTTTGTAACCACCGGTTCACACCGCGGTTTGAAAGGTTACATAAATATTAAATTTTACGATTGTTTCGTGGACCCCTTTGGGTGCATTCAAAAACCACCAGTGGTCCGCGGACCACCGATTAAAAACCAATGTTTTAAAGGCAAATTTCGTGTTAGTGTATTCTTGCCTCGCTCAGGGCCTTACAATATTGAAATATACACACTCAAATGCCTAGATTCGGCACAAGTATTTGTTAAACGTCAAATTTTTGACCCGTTTGATAATCAAGCTCACAACATTTAGAGCATTGACAAGTGAGTGACAAGGTGACAATTACTTTTATTAAATTGCCATAATTTACGTTATTAAATTGCCATAATTGACGTCTACCTTTATGTCTCATAGCTGTGCCGAAAGCGGAAGACCAAGCTGTATTGCACCCACTTTTTGCCAACAATGCTTTTAACTTCCACGTAAAAGGGCTCTCTCTTATAAAGCCCATTGGTCTTTACTGAGCACAGTTCCAGAATTCAGTACTGACCTGTAATAAAAAACTAAATTAAACTTTAAAAAACCTAGCGAATGAACTTGAGACCTCACGCAGACTGTGACTGTTATAGTAGCATTCATTACCTTTACGCTACCGAGGCAGTTATAATCAGCTCATTACGTCATCTAAATCATTGTCAATGTTAATGTACAAAAATGCACGGCCACACGGAATGTTATAAATATTATTTAACTGTATATATTTTTGTCTCATTATCGCCCTCGATGGATCTAAATCACATAATTGAAACTTTTATCTATATTATAAAACTTTCAACGGATGATGTAGGTGTAGTTAGTTTTTTCGGGCACGCCACGATCGTGGCGGTAAGTCCCGTTTTTGAGGAGTGGCTGGAGAGGCGACATGGCGCCCTCACCTTCCGGCTGACACAGGTACTGACTGGCCACGGTTGTTTTGGCCAGTTCCTGTGTCGTATACGCCGGCAAGAGACGCCCGGTTGTCACCACTGCGGCGACTGCCGCGACGTTATAGAGGACACGGCGCTGTAAACTTTGGCGGTTTGCCCCGCCTGGGCATCGCAGCGCCGTGAGTTGATCGCGGCAGTCGGATCGGTTGCCCCCTCGCTCCCGGCCGTAGTTCAGTCTATGGTCCGGAGTGAGAGGTCGTGGAACGCCGTCGCCTCCTTCTGCGAGGAAGTAATTTCCATCAAGGAGGCGGCGGAGCGGGAGAGGGAGCGTTTAAACCCTCTCCCCAACCGCAGAGCCGGGCGCCGGAGGGCGCGCGATGACCTCCAGCCACCCTGAGGTTTGACCTGGGGGTGGCGGGCTTTGTGGGCCTGCCCGCCATCCGTTCAGCACCAGGTCCGAGAGGCGGCGTGCGTGTTCCCACGCGCGCCTCTGTGTCTAGTCCTAACCGTAAAAAAAGGGAATTTTTGAGGGAGTCCTTTGGGTAGGTCTCTTTGGGTAGTGGCCTGCCGTTTCATACGGCGGGCCGAAACCTCGGCGGGGTCGCGACCGCATGCGAAAGCGATTCGCGCGGCCCCGCCCGATAGTGGTTTTGTTGAGGAACACCGTAAAAAAAAAAGGTGTAGTTAGTTTAGCTTAGTTAATAGACATGAGTGGCTTAGTAATTATGTATTTACAAACTACTTAACATGCGGCAATGCTTAAAATGATTTTAACATTTCCACGCTGCGAATTCGAACGAAGCAGATGGGATACATAATTTTCTTTTAAATATCTAATTTTAATAATAAAATCCATATTAAAAATAACCAAAACCTGTATTAGTTAACAATAAGTAATAGTAAGTTTAAAAATTTATATTACGGGTATGATCACTGAATGCCTCATCTTGCAATTCGCTTGCTGTGATATCAGACATGGTGCGTGCAGTGAACCACCTCATCGTATATTCACGGTTAAGTACACCGCATAACCGTGAAAATTGTGTGCAGTATGAAGGTACAATAATCTAACTGTCAGAGATTATAGATGCAGAGAGGATTACGTAGCATTGCTATATATGTATATCTAACTGGGTATGGCAATTTTATTATAATATTTATTTACTTAACTAGTTTCACTGAATTTGCTAGTCATCATGATCGTGTTGAGCTGTTTGAAATCAGCTAAAGATAATATACTATTGAATGTACCAATTCGAACTGCAACAAAAAATTTTGTTCGCTGTAATATAAACATATGGACGCTCTCTACCTATAAGCAGAAATGCTGGTTCTCTAATTGCTGTGCCAAGAAAAAAATTAATAATCATAATAATAAACCCCTCTGGGACAGTCGTTATCTCATCATGAGACTAACGCGATATCGGAGGGCACAGTACACTAGCTTTAAAACTATCACCTTCGCCTTGTGATATAAACAAAAAATGTATCACCAGGTTAAATTAAAGCGCACAAACCGCAGGGCAGCTTGTGGCGAGCTGAATGTGAGTGGCGACACTGCGGTCCTGAATACCTCAGAGAGTTGGTTAGCGCCTCGTCCCCGGCTTGCCGTTACTAGTTGGCTGGGGTGGAACTTCAAGAGTGCCCGTAGGACTCTAAACTCTGGCTTGCCTTGGTCGGCCGGTCAGAGGGAGGCCGCTAGAGCTATATGCTTGGGGGTGGAAGTGTCATTTTCAAGGGCATAACTACGGGGAAACCCGCTCCGGGTCTCCGTTGTCACGAGACCCGTGATGGTGAAACCGGCACCGCACCGCTCGACACCCCTAGCCACTCGCACCGGTGTTGCCCTCTGCTGCTGGCTTGTATGCCTATAGTGGCTTATCAGGGGGCCCATCTAGTGAGTTGGCGAGTCACCGTCTGCCCATTGCATTGATTCTTTTTTCACTACTCTCTCAATATGGGTATCAAATGAAATTTGCATCGGGGATTTTTTAAATTTTTATGTTATACGCACATGAGCACCGTTTACAACATGAATACAACACCATCTAGCCCAAACTAAGCAGAGCTTGTACTATGGGTACTAGATAATGGATAAACATACGTATACAGGGTGATTTTGAAATCGTGTAATTCCTTTTAACCACGCATTCTACTGGTGATATAGAATAACCCTGACCATATTTTTATTTAATTAGATTTATTTTTTTTGAAAAATTATTATTCCGTATTTTTCGTGAAATGGTGTCAGATAGTCATATGTTAACCAACCGAGGCAATTTTAATTTTTTACTAATTAAAATAAAAAAACATATTAATAATTAATGTCGTAAATAATAACGGGCGGTCCTTTTTATTGCCCCTTATTATTTACGACATCAGTTATTGTTATGTTATTATTTTTGGTGGTTAAAATATGACTATTTGAAATCATTTCATGAAAAAAACCTGTACTATAATTTTGCCGAAACCATTATTCTAATTAAGAAAAAGTATGGTCAGGGTTATTCTATATCACCAGTAGAATGCGTGGTTAAAAGGAATTACACGATTTCAAAATCATCCTGTATATACTTGTTTTTTGTAAACACATACATATTATACAAAGAAATACCTAGACCAAGACAAACATCCATGTTCATGCACACAAATGATTGACTTGTGCGGAAATTGAACCCGCGACCTTAGGCGTCGCAGTCAGTTACACTAACCACTACGCCATCGAGGCCGCTTTTTACGCTTACGTTTGTAGATTCTTAGAGTATAGCAGCTCTGTCTGGTCCCCTCAGTATAACATCTATATTTAACAAATCAAACGCGATCAAAAACGTTTTAAATCCCGTAACGACGATTATAAATATAGAAGACTGTAGGAATTATCGACTTTTGTCTCTTGTTGACAAACGCGTTATGTTTCTTATTTAATGTATAACGTGGTGGTTTTGACAGTCCTGAGCTCTTATCTACTGTTCAGTTCAATACACCTAAAATACGTCCTAGAAATACTACACTATTCTTGGTACTTCATCACCGCACAAATTATGGTAGCAACTCAATCGTAGCGTGACTACTTCGAATTTACAACAATAGATGCAACGAAATTGATATCTTCCTTTTGCCTAAAAATACATTTAAAATAGCATTATTTGTGACCCGGTAAAATCCTGTTAGGTACTGATAACTGTTTTTCTGATAAGTATTCTTATTATATAAAACTCATAATGTTACTTAGTAAACTTTAGCCTTAGAAATCACAATTTTCTACTTCATATTCCATTGTCGTGGCACTCTGTAATTGGCTTAGAGTTAGTCTTAATCCTTTCCCTATCCGTGAAAGACACAATAGAAAATAATATTTTTATGGTGATACATCGAACAGGTAACCTGTTAAGAAAATTTGAAATATATGTAATAATAAAATAAAATATTTGTAAATAAAGCTTTAGAGTTCCTTAAAATAAATAATATATCTATCTATTTTACAATGTACACACGAGTACACATCAAGTTAGACACTCTATATACGCATAACTACGCTACATACAAAATAGAGAATAGGCATGATGACAGGGTTAAAAGTATGTGATTTCAATTAGTCCATCTTATAGATTAGCAAAAAATATTGGACTCCTATTTTTTGTTTTAACAATACACTAAAATTTGACTAAGATATAACGCATTATAGTTCGGGAGTGGAGGCTTGTGACGACACTTTCTTATAAAATTAGTACTGAATAGTGACGTACCACGAAATTTAAACGCGTTGTATCTCCGTTGTTATTAGTTAGTGGGACAAAAGAAAAATACGTATCCAATATGTTTTGCTAATCGAAAAGACGGACTAATACCTTTTTTAATCATCATGTCTGTTGTCGGAAAGGGACAGTGCATAGTTGTGTCGATGTAATGGCAAGGATAGAGCGTAATAAAAATATACGTAACGCAACTAAGTCCAAACAGTCTAGGTCGATGTGTTGCTGTGTGTACCAATTCAAATTATGGAAAGCATTAACTAATAAATTAAATTGGTACAGTCTCATAAGAGACGCTTTTATGCCTTGTTTTTGTAATTGTTAGATAGACTAGTCAAATATTTTAAGTCTTTCTTCAAATAACTTATATAATTTAGTGAGACAGTGACTATTTTTTGTCCCTATTTAAAAAGACAACTCCCGCACTAGGAATGGTTCCTGTGGCACGTGGATGTTTTTAAAAACATTCAAAGAACGGCCACAAAGAACATCAGACTCAGAACAACTATTTGTGGATTACACAAATTTTTGTCCCGTATGGGGATCAAACCTACAACACTCGGCGCGGCGGCAGTGGAGGGGTGACCACTTAAAACACTACGCCATCAATGCAGTCCAAATTTCAGAGATTGCATGTACATATGCCATGCTTTGAATTATAACCTTTTGAACGCCACAGTCATGTATACAAGACGAATCAAAATGTGTCCAGCACGGCAAGGTCACGACTTCATGGCAAATTAAAGGACGAAATCGTAGCTTGGCGTCGAGAGACACGACAGACACGCTTTTGCTTTTTTGACGTGGCGGTCAAAGGGTTAATATTGTTCTAAAATTCCATAGAAAAGATCTTAATGAGATTCACAACATAATCTGATTTTCTTCTCTAAGCTCTACTATCTTGCGTTTTCCCTATATCCATTTGTTCATATTTTATTGGTATAATTTCTGAACCTCTATATGATAATTATTTATGATGGCATTAATAATTATAAAATCACAAATGTGGTTTTCAATAAGGACAATAAAGCGAAGTTAATGTATAGTCATTGATTGGTAAACCCGGTATGGCAATAAACTTATAAAACGATCGAGGTTTATATAGCTTATATTTAACTTTTTTGAATTACTTATTTAAGTATACACTTCCGTTAGCGTTTCAATTGGTTTATAACCCCAAGAGGGTGTTATAAGTTTAACGTGTCTGTGTGTTTGTCTATGCCATCGTAACTTCTAAACGAATGGACCGATTACGATGCGGTTTTTTTTTAGCCATGGTCATGGGTGTTCACCACAATTTCATTAGATGTAAAGTTATTTCAAATTAGATGAGAGACAAAATGTTTGCTGAAATTACAAAATATCACACATTTATACGAAAGGGGTATGCAAAAGTACCTATTACCTAGCCCAGGGTTCAGTAGTTGTAGATCCCCTAAAATTGTTTTATATTTATTGGTAACACTATTCCTGAACCAAAATCATCCAAGACTTTAGGCACCGCTGCGCCTTAGATGCTGTATAAATATATAAATTTGTGTATTTTTCAGTTAGTTGACCCATACCGCGTCATATCAGTGGAAATCCACATGCTGATCATTCTGCTGCCAATAGTCCTATTAAATCTGATTCCAAGTTTGAAACTGCTGGCGCCGTTTTCGGTAGTCGCCAACGTTATAACTTTTATTGGACTGTTCATCATAATATACTACATGATATCGACCAAAAAGTCTGCGGAGACGTGGGATGAACCAATTGACTACTGGGGCTCTCTCGCCACATATCCACTATTTTTTGGAACTATATTGTTTGCTTTGACGTCTGTTCCTGTGGTAAGTGCATTTATATTTAATACTAGCTAAAGTAGTTAGGTTAAGTTATTCTTTATTCATATATTCGTTATTCATATATGTGCTCTTGTGTGGATTCCACACACACATACTGCTTTCAAGCTTGCAACGAACCAATGCCCCAAAAAGTAACCTATAGTGCGTTTCAAATACAAAGTCCCATTTGACAGATGATCGGTGAACAGCGATAGTGAAGAGACCGTTTCAATCGACGCATCACGAAATCGATTACTGATTTACTTTCCAAAAAAAACTGCATTCGTGGTTTTAGAATCGAAACAAAAATAATAGAATCCGAAAACCAAAAAAGAAGCCCATCTAAGTTTGACATATCGAAAGAATAATTACATCAAAGTAACATAAAACATGATTAATTGTAAAAAAAAGTTGGACTTATCCTTGATTAATTCCTAGTATCACATACTTACTCCATACGCAGTATAAGGGTGAAATAAATGTGGTAGAAGAGACAAGACGACTACTCTTTAAAAACTATGGGATATTATAACCATACGTCCAATACCGCATCTTATATAAAAAAAATATATTAAGGGTTTGCAGAATGGGATTTAAGGTACGTTGCAGCGTAATAATAATTAATACCAAATACAAATTTACAAAAGTATTTCTCGGATAATTGCTTTTTCCTCGAATTAGTTCGATTTTATCCGATTCATAATGTCGCGTAACTATGACTGAAAGTAAAAAAAAATACCTTAGTGCCTAACCATGGTATTGTAGTAAAATGTTATTTCATTTTGATGTTTAAATTATTTAAGCATAATATCAATAGAAATTATTAGTTGATTATGTTTGTGAAACAATCACATCATGTTTTGTATAGATTCTAATTATTTTAAATAGTATTTAGTACCATAAGTAATCATTGTTTATTTTAGCAAGTTATAAGAAATGTGCAGAGTTACGCGCTATGAACTGTCAAAATGGACTTGGTATTTGAAATAAATTATAATGACATGACAGTACTGAAATCTCGAGAATTTCTAAGGGTGAAACCTAAACGCTGATAAGACTTTTTCACCAACGCAGTTATATGGTCATGGAATGTTAATTTAGGGTCAAATGTAACATCCAAGTCCTTCATGGTGGTTGGACGAGCTACGCTGCTGCCATTTAATCTATAGTTGTACGCTATGAGGTGCCTCATGCGACTGAATGTCAAAACATAGCATTTGGTAGCGTTGAATTCCATCCTGTTCTCCTGGTACCATTGAAATACAGCATCAATGTCATGCTGCAGAGCTGGACGATCTGCGTCAGACCACACCTCGGTAAGGAGTTTGAGATCGTCAGCATACAGAAAATATCGGGTGTATCGGAGAACGTTTGGAAGGTCGTTAACCATCAGTAAAAACAATAGAGGTCCAAGTAATGAGTCCTGACTCACTCCAGAAGGGACACGTATATACCGAGTCTGAGAAATTGTTGGCAATCGCGGAGATAGTCTGCGAGGAGCCGGAGAAGTCCGGGGGCAAAGCCAAAGGTACAAAAGTAAGCCATAGGTAAAAGCCAAAGGTTTTGCCAGCAGTATGTCATTGTTAACCTTATCAAACGTGTATATCTATGTGTGCATCTACCATGGACCCTCCAGGCTGACGCAGTGCCTCGATTGAGACCACACAATCCGATTTCAACAGCCCATTTTCCCAGTACTCAGTACACCGCGCGTTGCTGGAGAAACTCAAACAAGTACAGACTGAGACTAATTTTGTGTAACAATAGTGCTTATCTCCACTAATAAGTATTCGAAGAGTCGTATCGACGAGAGGTATGTTTGGCATGAAGTAAACTCCGATAATAATCTACCGGTATACGACTGTCACGAATCCTCTTACTCTAGTGAAATTCTTGAAATCAGGAGAGCTAACTGCAGGTTGCGGATTGGCTATCGAGCAAAACTGTGAGCGTCACAGATCCGGTCATCTTTAGACGGAATGAAATACGGCTCGGCGACAACAGCTATGTTGATAGCGTTGACGCTCTGGTGCAATGGTTGATATTTGATTGAAGGAGGCGGAAGCATGAAGCGATTATTGCCAATCAGTTGTAATCTTCTCCTCTTGTTGCGGCCGTAGAGTGGCAGCTGGGTCCTGGGTGCTGAGAGTATTTCCTCTTTGTCATCCGCGTCTGCTTTGTTTCATCATGTGGTTTTTGAAAAGTATTGATCGCTGTATTTTGATATTTTAGGTTCCATCACGTAAGATAACGTGTTA
The DNA here is from genome assembly GCA_963675205.1 of Catocala nupta. Taxonomy (NCBI): domain Eukaryota; kingdom Metazoa; phylum Arthropoda; class Insecta; order Lepidoptera; family Erebidae; genus Catocala; species Catocala nupta. Next base: position 39,829,131 of record OY776078.1, read on the forward strand.
AATAATTCATTATAAGACACATGTTTCCATTTTGTAAATATCGAATGCATAAAGCAATAATAAATTGCTTTATGCATTAGATATTAACAAAAGGGAAACGTATATCCTTACTGAAATACTAAATATTCGTTAACCACTTCTTGATACCTTTCTACAATAATTTTACATATTAGTGCCTTTAACTATGAATCCACAACAAGAAAACGAATAATGCATTACATAACTCATCCAAATTTCAACCTTATGTGTTTTGTAATAGGTATTAAAACTACAAAGTCCAAATTTCAATGCTACTTTTTAGTATCTACACACGGATTTATGAATTAAGATTTAAGTTATTGCAAATTTTGTAGGTGGTCACAGTAGAAATGAACATGAAGACGCCTAAAGATTTCGGCACACCGTTTGGAGTCCTGAATATTTCCATGACTATCGTCATAATATTATATACGGCTATGGGAATAGTCGGATACCTTTACTGCAAGTCCCAATGCAGCGATTCCATTACTCTAGATTTGCCAGGAGGAGCGTAAGTGTCCATGCAATAATATGTATATTAGATTAAATAGATGACTGGCATAGTAATGCATGTCTGTCTCGGTGCACAGTGGTAGTGAGTGCGACTGCTGTGCATATGGAGTCTTAGTTTACATCCCAGGTAGAGGCACGAGAAACTTACCATATTTTTTTGAGTTACGAAGTTGGCGGTGTTGCATGTCCCCGTGCCTCGGATAACAAGTAACGACATTACGTTTGAGCTCTATACGTTCGTGTTAGATTAATGTCCCATCGGATTATGAATGTTAGGAAGCAGGAAATCTACGTGTGTGGGAGTGCACACTGTAACGTATTCCTGAAGACTCCAGGCTGATTAAAATTTTAGTTTTCTCTAAACCTGGGATTTTTACTAATAACATTGCACAACAGCATGTCTGGTGATTGGGTTATGTGACATGATATTAGTCCAACTTTTAATGACAATTTCAAATCTGTAACTGGAATTTCTCTATCTCTAGGTCTAGTTAACAAAATATGACATTTGAGATTTTTTATAATAAAACAGTATATTTAAAGATTATTTTATTTCGTTTAGTTCTTAAGTTGAAAATATCATTATTTTATTTGACTTCCTTGGTGAAGCTGAAGGTTGAGAGCTGAGCGTATTATTATTATTTATGTACTCTCCGCAAATGAAACAAAAATCATTCGAATTATTCACACAAACACGTTTTGACGATGCCATATTAAATTATATTATGAAAACTTAATATTATTAATCTAGTTATCAGCAAATTTAGTGGAAGCTACAACTCGTAAACAAGAGTCTCTGTCACCCTTTCCACCCTTCTCCTACCCACTTCCTTTTTCTCTTCTTCCTTTCCTAAAGGGTCGGCAACGCGCAAGTGATGCCTCTGGTGTTGTAGGCGTCCATAGGCTATGGTGACCACTTATTCGTCAGGTGGATCGTAAGCTTGCATGCCACATTAGTTGTATAAAAAAAAAGTATCAAAGTAACACTTATGAACATCAAGATAACACTAACTAAACTATAATATGAAATTACATTTACTATGTCACCAAAGCAAGGCTGTAAAACAAATGAGCAAAAAACTCACGGTTCTCTTTTTTAATCACCAATTTTACAATGCTGGTATTTTACAAATTATATTTGTAAATTGCAAAACTGCAGCCATTTTACCATTAGCCTACTACTAAATATAACATATTAAAGTTAAAAATAAACTAATAATAAATGTTTGATGCATAGTAAAATATATCTACTCACATGCACATAATGAAATAAAAAACAACGAGTGACCATAGTATTATTTAAGCGAAAGCGCTGTGTTTTTCGTTGTGTTTGTAATTGTTAGGACAAGGCTTGTATGAACAAAAATTTGCTAAAATTCCGCAGACAATGTCGAGATTTTAAATGGTATTTTATACGGCAAAAAAATTGTGATGTTTTGTGTATTTATTTACGTGAAAATAATTTTTGTATAAATTGACAGGACAATGATTGTTGGATCAGCTAGTTAGTAATAAATAATAAGTCACTTGGGAGGAGTTCAGTGACATATACATACAAACACATATACATGTAGTACACACATATACACACGTACAAAAGTATTATAAAAATAATTGCGGTTTCACCCACGTTTATTATTACTGCTCCACTCCCGTGACTCGCAGCGTCATGTTATTTAGCTTATGTTATTATAAAGAAACTTCTTAGTGGCGAAATAATTTTTACAATTGGTACATTCGCTTTTAAGTTTTATATTACAAACACGGCAAAGGAAACATCGTAAGAAAACCTGCATGTCTGAGAATTCTATATAATGTCAAACGTCTCAAGTCTGCCCACCCACAGTATGCCAGCGTGATAATAATAACAATATGAAGACCCAAATCAAACCTCAGATTTACGCAGACACTGTAACTCAGCTCCAGAAACAATACAACATACCTATAACTGGCGCTTGCAAATTTCTGGTCCAGTCTGATTATAAACACCGACATGAGCTTCAATAATTCACCAAAATTTAGCACATAAGTATCATTTTATCAATAAAAACTGTTCATATTACAAATATAAACCTGACACTGTTTTAAAAAATTCAACAGTCTTACCTCCAATGTTATAGAGGAACTTGATGGTACCTGTAATGCTAACTGTTATTTTATTGACGAGTCGTCGCAGTGCACTCGTATGTTAAGAGGAAACACCACGGGCGAGAGAATTGAAAAATAGGTATTTGTAAAATCTATTGCTGTCGCGCAGTGCCCGCAGAGCGTGATAGAGACAACTGCAGCTTGGACCGAAAATACCTATTAAAATACACAAAATCAACGTTTCGTAGTCCCCTAATTCCTTCTCCAACACTTGACCGATTTAATTCCTTTTTTTCATTAAAAATTGAAGAAAGAGTTTGGTCGTGTTTCTATGTTTTCCTTTTTTTATATAATCTACTCAAATTTGTTTGCTGGATTTTTGAACACAGCGGAAAATCTGGCCAATTTCTGAGGTTTTTGAATGCTTATGTCTCTTTTAATAATTAATAAATGAAAAAAAGGAAAACATAGGGACATGGCAATAGAGGCCATACATTTTTTGGGAAAATATTATTGCTCTACTGGCATTATCCAGGGAGGAAACAGGGGACTACTATTGTATGGGTAAACGGCCCTTGTGTTTCCTCTTAAACTATGAATCCACCTCTCTGTGTATACTAAGCCTAAATATACGCAGTATATATTGTAATTTGGATATCCTTCTTGCTTTTTTGTCCTCTTTAAATATGTCTGTAGACGTAATAGTGATTACTGAGTGTTGGACAAAAAAAGATATAGATCCACCAAGATCTATATCTTTATCACCACCATAATTATGTGAGTACAACATGTATGTCACTAAAAATATCTTCAACCAGAATGATGGCATAATAGCATACGTCCGTACATAATTACGTGTCGTACCCTTTGAGCCACAAATAGTTGAAGGTAACTATTTTGTGTTAGATACTAAAAGCTACAGCATTATATGTTCTTACAGACCACCTTGTTACAGCAATCCCCGCAGATATATTGAATCACTTGATGATGTATTCAATGATATTCGTAATAAGGATATTATTTTTACCGGATATATTAATATCAACACCTTGCCCCATAGTAATAGTAGGAGCTATGTAAATGACTATTTATGTCTTATGGTTTCACATGGCCTACGTGGGGTGTAGGGTGTAACAGTCCCAACAAGACTAACAAGTTGTTTAGACCACTTTATGATTAGGACAAACGCTAAATGTAATTCTTTAATATTCCCAGAACTAACAGACCATAGCACTATTCTATTGTATTTAAAACATTTTACAGTCACTAAAAATAACATCTCACTACCACTACTTTGGACTGCAGCTCTGCCATCGAGGAACTGAGTATGATAGATTGGTCAAACTATTACAAGCTAACAGATGTTAATATAGCAACAGACACCCTGGCTAACGCCATTCAGACCATCATTAGCAAATGCTCAAACGTGACGACTAAAAGGAAAAGAAAAGCCCACTCAAATAGAGAGATCACAATAAGCGTCATCAGATCGATTCGAAAAAGGGATAGGCTACACAAAATCGCCTCTTTGCGATGACAACGTGACATCTCTTAAAATGTATATTGTTTTATTTTAAATTCAAAACCGCTACATCGAGATCTATTTTCTACAAAAACGCGATTTAATAATAAGTCAATGGGTGCCGAATTATGAGTGAAAGAGACAAGACATCGGTGTCAAATGGCGTTAGCACGTTGTCTCTTTCGGTCAAGCGCTTGACATCGAAAACGCGTCACCTCAGTTTGCCCCGCAGGCGCATAGATTACGGTGCTCACGGTTTTTACAAAAGACGTGTCATTACGATGATATCACGTTTTGATTGCTTTATGCTTCTAGTTCCTATTTTATTTTTGTCATACAGTGTGATATAAGTATTTAAATCATTATTGTTGTAAAACTTGTGTGTGTCCAGGATAAGATAAATAGTTTTGTCTCGTTATTGCAGAAAAAGTAAGTTTTTTTCGTTGTGATATTTTATAATACAACGAAGATGTTGAAGAATAATTTTAGAATATAAAAAATGTACTGGATATTTTCTTATATCTCCTTTTTCTCGAAATCCGTTCCTTCTGAATATTAAATATGCCATAATGTCTAGACATGCTAAATTTAAAAAATGCATTATACGATTTTTTCAGATATTTTCACGATCTAGGAAACTAATTCAATAAGCCACAAACAATACAAATAATAGTGTACCTGAAGATCATTGCCGTACTCAGATGGAACTTTCTGGTTTGGGATAAGTAGCTTCGGCAGGTTAGTAAGGTTTTCCTTATGGTTTTATTTAAAGTTTGACTATTATTATCGATGTTGGTAATAAAACGATAGTCTTGTACGTAGTATGCAAGTACCTATTATTTGAATGTGTGTGTAATCAATATATATTGATATCACCATAATCATCGTCACAGGTACGTTAACTTACAGTATTTTTACGTTATAATGAGTTTTATTTTATTATTTACTTGTAGATAAATCACCGCGCTGGATACAAGACAATTGCAGTACTCCGATAAAACTTCTAAACAGGAACAGAACGAAAATCTTAGTACTTCCAGCACTTTCCCAACAGAAGAGACTAATCGCGGTATATTAAAGGCATCAGATTTTACACTTTCCCCGACGTTTCAATTGCTTTTAAGCATCCATGTTCACGGAGATTCCTACCAAAGATGCTTCGCGAGGCTATTAAAAATAAAAAACATCCTAATTTCAATAGAGAAGATGGTTGGAATGTACCACCAGCTTGGGATCCAGTAATTCAAATAATCAAACCCAAGAAGAAGCAAACCACAGCTAGACTTTATAACACTTTGAGCTCATTCTGCGTAAATAGAAACACCAATTATTACATTATGTTCGGATACTTAGAAATAACTACACTTAGAACATTGAGAACTACCATCTTAGTCTCTCCGTGAACATGGCTGCTAAAATCAACCGAAACGTTGCGGCGTGTTAAATTAAATTTAAATAGTTTTATAATTTAAATAGCTAAAATAGAAGGAAACAGAGTAACTAGTAAAAGTGTTGAAAAATAGTAGTTTAAAATTATGTAATATAGTGTTTTATAAAAATTAAAAAACGCTATAAAGTCCTTATAAATTTGTTTAATTTTAATGTATAGCATTTGCGTAAACGTAAGGCAATATTATTTTTCGTACCTGTATTATTTTTATTAGATATACATATTATGTAATTAAATGAGTTCATTACTTTCTTTTGTAGAGAAAAATTAGGCATTGCATTCCATTCGATTTCGTTGTGATTCAACTAGTAGCAGCAGTTCATCGAGTTAGGTTTGTTATTCAAGTAGCTCTTCCAGTAGTGGTCTGTCTATATATGATGGCGGATCATGAACAATTAAAAAAAGCTATATTTGTTAAAAAATAAGAAAACTAACAATAACGAAACCATTAATTTGGATTTCAAAAAAGCATACCTTCGAAATCCTGAACTAGCTGAGAGAAAAAACTGATCTCATGGATTTCGTCAATAAAAACCTTTTATAGAACCTAGATATCATAAGCCATTTTACGAATCACTGTAATTATTCGTTTAAATTGCACTTTGTAGAAATTTTCTTGCGAATGTCTGATCACAACGATATGACTGATTTTGCTTCTGGTTATTAATACTATTTATATAATATATAATAATTATTTGTAATTTGTGCTTTAGTTTTAGATAATTTTTTTATACTACTTTTTAATATTTTTATTTTGTATGAAAAGTTCATTGTAAGTTACTATTTAGGCATTATAATAGTTTTAAGAGAAGTACTTAGTACATTGCGATTGATCTCCTTTTGATTATTTGTATGTTTTATAATAATAACATTACGTGTTATATATGGGTTTGAAAACACCCTTCTTTTAAATTTCTTTTTTTACTTTATTTACTTTTTTAATATAACAATGCGTTTTATTTAAGGTCTCACATTGCCTTACACATAATGTTAACATATTCAAAGTGATAAGTCAATATATTACAAGTATTTTTTACATATTTTCATAGAAAACGTGACATATGTTCATCTTTTTTGGCTAAAGTGAAAATTTATGTTGATATCAACGATACCTGTTACTTTTTGTCTATTTACAGAAAGCTCATTATTTAACGTATCGAAATTAGTGCAAACCCATAGCAAAAAACAATATTTTCGATTTTATTAATACTTGAAAGTTAAAAAGTGGCTTCCTGTCAAATTGCGGTTTTTTAAATATCACATTGTCATCGCAAATAGGCAAAATATCCAAAACCCATGCAAATGATGAAGATCTTCGACTAATCTATGTCAAATATAGGAATACTTGCACTAAAATTATTAAATACCTAAAAAAGCAGTACTACCAAACAGAACTCGAAACAAAAGCGGGAACCTAAAGAATACATTGAATATTATAAAATATATCTGTAACATAAAGAAAAACAAATATACTTCGAAGGAGCTGTTATCAATCAGCAATTCGCTTACCAAATTCTTAAATGAAGTAAATACATATTTCACAACTATTGGTACTAACTAGGCCGATGCAACATTCCAGAAGATTGCCAAAACGGAAGCCGAACTGGGTACGCAAATGCACGAACATAGATCACCGCTCACCTCCATGTCATTTGCACCAACAGACTCGATAGAGGTGGACAGCATTATAGCACCCCTAAAAGCAAATAGCGCACCTGGACACGATAACATCACTAGCAAGCTAATAATATCAGGAAGGAAAATTATTGTAGAACCGATCACCCATCTCTGTAACCTTAGCTTATCTTATCTTATTTTATCTTATGTGTGGGGGCCAGTCAGTAAAGACCGGCGACACTTCGACCCATTGGGATCTTTTGTGTCGGCCCCAAGATTTATCCCTTAGCTATTTCCCTATGAATGTACTGCATCAATCGTAGCGTACACTTCAGAGGGAGAAGCCTGAAGTCCTCAGGGTTTGGATATGCCAATCCCATCAGACCCATCCTCAATCCAGCCAACGCGTCACATTCACATAGTAGGTGCGATATGGACTCGTCCTGTTCACCACAGGCTCTGCAGATGGAATTGTGTGCCAATCTCAATCTGCACAGGAAGTCGTTGGTGCCAAAATGGCCAGTGAACGCTCCTGTGAGCAGGCGTATTTGGCTCTTGTTATACCCGCAGAACTTCCGGGTGAAGCCTGTGGCTCTGTTTGCAATGAATTTCTTGGAGTGTTCCAGACCCCTAAGGGCCATCCACTCTAGCCTGTGTTTATCATTGCCATATGCATTCAAAGCTGCCTTGACGGTGCTCTCAGAGAGTCCCACGAATGGCTCGGAGCCCACAAACAGTTACTCCGAGCCCTTTCTGGCTAATTCATCAGCCTCCTCATTGCCCTGCATCCCTGCTATACGGCCACGGAACCCACACCAATCTGACTGTGTTCATTCTGCCAAGTTTGTTTAGGGCCTTAACGCAGTTCAGGACCAGTCTGGAGTCCACCCTACACGAGTCCAGAGACTTGAGAGCAGCTTGACTGTCACTGAGAATATACACAGTCCTGTCAGTGACATTACTGTTGATATTCTCCTGAGCACAGGCAGTTTTAGCATAGGTTTCCGCTTGGAAGACCGTTGCACATTTGCCCATGCTTTGGCTCAACTTACAGTCGTTGGTATAGATACGACTGTAACCTTAGCTTAGGAAAAGTTGTTTTTCTGACTAGATTTAAAAGAGCGATTGTCTCTCTCATACACAAATCCGGAAACAAGGAAACTATTTCGAACTACAGACCAATCTCGTTGCTTTCTTTTCTGTCAAAGGTCCTGGAAAACTTGTTTACCGAAGGATCGTCAACTATCTCGAAGAAAACAAACTAACAGACAAGCAGTTTGGTTTTCGTAAAGGAATCTCCACAAACGATGCTGTTCTAAAGTTAACATCAACAATAACGAGACAAATTGATGCAGGGAATAAGGTTATCGGAGTATTTTAGACCTCAAAAAGGCATTCGATACGATGTCAATTCCCATTCTTTTACCTAAGCTTTATAGCATCGGCATTAGGGGCTATGTCCACCAATGGTTTCGGGACTATTTGACGGGTGCGGTTTGATAACAACATGAATGACTGTGCTGCGTGCACTTTTGGTATTCCGCAAGTAAGTACGATTCGTCCGACTCATTTCCTAACCTGTATTAACCATCTTGCTGCATTGGACCTAGTCGATGCAGAAATCTTAATGTTCGCTGATGACACTGTTATCGTTTTTCACGGTAGAACATGGGGAGATGCAAAATAAGTGACCGAAGAAGGCCTCGCTAGTGTTACTTGTTGGCTAGAGCACAACCTCCTGACACTTAACACCACTAAAATAAACTACTTATGCTTCACAAAGACTAATAATACTCGCCCAGATACAAAATTTAATATAAAAATACATACCTTTGCCTGCAACCAGAATTATCAGCGCCGTAATAACTATCGATGTGACTTTTTGACAAGAGCTACTTTCGTAAAATACTTAGGAGTAACAGTGGATGATAATTTACGCTGGGATCAACATATCTCTAAGTTGAGTAGTAGACTACGAAAGACCATCTATATATATAAACAACTAAGAAACGTTGCATCTCCCAAACTTCTAATACAAATATATAAAGCTCTCTGGGAGTGTCTTGTTAACTATTGTATTTCTTACTGGGGTGGCGCAGCAAAAACAATAATGATCGAGCTGGAACGCACACATCGTGCAGTTGTTTCTACCATTTCAACACCCAACAACTGAAGTATATGGGTTACTGAAGTTTTAACTGTTCGAAAACTATACATATTCCAAAAATTGCGTAGGTACCACCGTATTTCAATCCCTGTATATATAATAAGTGACAGAGATACACATAAAGTGAATAACCATATGTACAGTTAGTATCTGTTAAGTTATCACAAATCAATTGACTACGACCAAGTAGCATCTCTTGTCGCAAATCAATTTATTTATGTTTAAATAAATTCACTAGAAACAAAGTTTACAAGGTACACACTTGCATAAGTATACGCATATGCACACGCACACGCACACGCACACGCACACGCACACGCATACACACACACGCACACGCACACGCACACGCACAAACTTAGTTAAATAAAAATTTATTTATCATTGAAATATCTAAAAACTTTGTAGCCATTTTGTTTTGTTTTGTTTTATATTTTTTGTTTCTCTTTCTAATCTTCTGTAAATATAACATAAGTTAACATATAATGTGGGAAGGAACTGTCTCCTGAGATACAGGTTAATAACTTAGTTCAGGGGACAGTGCTTCTATGTAAGTGTTATTGATGGCTACAATAAAGATTATTATTATAGATTACTGTCCTCGAAAGCAGAACCTGTAAGATTTATTGGGACCGAACAATTATTACTGACAAAACCGTACACTACGACAGACCTGACATAACACTACATGATAAAAACAGCAACACCATTTATATCATTGACATAGCCGTTCCCAACAGTCATAACGTACAATCTGGCAGATAAGCTTTTAAAATACCATGACTTCGCGAGAGAATTAAAAATACAATGGAGAGCACATAAATACATACATATCGTAATAATAGTCTTGTCATCAACTGGTATAATACCCAAAACACTTACTCAAGCTTTGAGATCTTTCTTACACATGCTACAACTATTGCAAAAACCCACGATTCTGAACACGTGCCGCATAACACGCAAATTTCTAACATCATCATCCGTATCATCGACTTAATTCATTAAACGTGCTAAGCTTGGTCTTGGTCTGCATGATACGTCTATACCCTTTCAAAAGAGGAAGTACACAAAATTTTAAAAAATTATATTGTTATATTTATTGATTGCGATAGAATTGAACTAGAACCAACAAGTATTCGATCTTTATATGAACAAGAAATATTTTACATGTAACAAATAGCCTTTCATAATTTTGTTGACATTTAAGTTCTTTTTAGGGTTTACAATGTACTTAATAAATCTAATTTACAATCCTTTAATACTACTCGTATCTAAATATGTTTTGAATGTACGGCCATACACACTCAATCTGTAACCGAGCAGAGAATCGGCGAGGGCACAATGACATGTCATACCCTGAAAAGCGACCCGCGCCCAGCATTGGGACAGTTTCAATACAGGGTTGATATTATTATATTATACAATTATTACAAACAAAAATATAAAAAAGCACTTAGTTATAAGCACAACATATATATGTAATTGGAATTAATGAGTAGTAGTGAATGATTTGATTTGATTACAGTGCGCAGATTTTCCATTAATCTGAAATAAATAATTTAAATATTTGCATTGAATAACATTGTGGTTTTCCTGTACATAGAACTGCAATATTCGATATTGTATAACAACTGGATTGTGCAACCCAATATCATTCAAATTCCAGGTATTATCACAAGCAGAATTACGTATAAATACTGCACTGAAAATTGATGTGTAAACACGAAACGGAAAATTCGGTTGGCAATTTTATTTTTTTGTAAATCTTAAGCTACGCCTGGCTTGATGGTGCAACAGTAGGTAGTAAATGCAACTGCTATGTTAATGGACTGGGTTTCGACTCTCAGATTAGTAAAAGTTTTATAGGACTTTTGTGTCAAGAGATTCTCATTGAGAGAGGGAGATGGGTATTAAATACACATCTGCTTACCCTTTCGGCGATATAAAAGTGACACTGTATATGTAGCTATAATCTCGATTGCCGTCGATAATTCTTTGAGTCTATATACTTATATATGTTGTCTGTGTAGTCAAAAAAAGAAAATTCTTCACAGTTGACCGCGTTATGCTCTTTTATCTTTTCAATATATCATATTTTATATTTCTTAATAAAAGATAGCTCCGTTATTAGGCACTTTATTCTATTGCAGTTAATTTTTCTAAATCTTCAGTTCTATATCAGAACATCACACAAATGTGTGCCTCACATGAGAATTTTACCTACAACATTCGGCGCGTTAAAGTAGTGTGACGAGCACTTCAAGCGCAATTCCAACCATTTACCCTATATGGCTCTACCTGTTCTAAATAATAGTGTATTTTATTAAAATTTTATTAAAGGCTCGTGTTTTCCTGCGGCTGCGCTCGCGTCAAAGTAGGTTAGACTAAGCCTATACCTGGAGCGGCTGGTGGTAAACTACTTGAGAGGCAGGAGTGTCTTCCTCGAACCAAATTTGATGTACGGCCCAGAATGTATTAGTTATGTTGTTAAAGGTTGAGTTGAGGTAAACCACAGATTGCAATTATATACGATGTTTATTGTTCGACTTGATTGCAATACGATAGTTTGGATGCTAATCCGTGGCTATTGCTCAAACTTTATGAGTCAACGAGGACCGACCTTCGGGTCGCGATGGGGTTTGGCAGCGGTTCATGTCGAGCGATGTACTGCAGGGATCGGTTCTTACGACTGGGCCCTACGAGCTGTCCTACGCCACGGGCTAAGCATCATCGGCTACGCTGACGACACGCTTATCACATCGGCCTGTTTGGCCAAGGGGTTTCCCAGGTGGAAGTGAAAATATGCAAGAAATTGTATTGAACCACATGGTTCAATACAATTTCTTGCATATTTTCCGTATTCACAATCACATGATTGGCAACAAAAATTTAACTCAAGAGACCAGGGAAACTAATCAAAGCGCAGACTACGGCGGATCTCTGTGCTATTCATCCGTCCAACCGCCTCAATGTTACCGACTGAAAAAGTGGTATGAGATTTTTGATTGACACGGGAGCTAATATTTCAGTTATCGACACTGAGACATTCATTTACACAAATATAAACAATATACACTTTATGCTGCTAATGGTACAAAAATCAAGATGTATGGCGAAAAAACTGTTACTTTAAACTTGGGATTACGGAGATGTTTCTCATGGAATTTCGTCGTCGCTGATGTGACGCAACCAATTATAGGAGCAGATTTTTTAGAGCATTATAAGCTATTAGTCGACATAGCTGGTCGAAGACTTATTGACAGGGTAACTGAGCTTACAACGCCTGCAACCCTGATCAAATCGACGCAGCAAACAATTCGCATTATTGACATCGGAATGAATACTCGCATAACTCAACTCTTAAAAAAATATGAGGACATTACGAGGCCTTCCTCCATACGCACTACCCCAAAACACAAGATTGAGCACCATATTATTACTAAAGGACCACCCGTATCTGCACTTGCCAGACCATTGCCTCTAGACAAATATCACATCGCTCAAAAAGAATTTCAAAGTATGATGGAACAGGGCATTTGTCGCCCTTCTGATAGCCCATGGGCTAGCCCTTTACACATGGTCAAGAAAAAGAATGGTAAATGGAGACCATGTGGCGATTATAGAATGTTCAACAAAGCGACTGTGCCTGATAAATATCCACTTCCACGATTAACCGATTTTACTTATATATTAGAAAAAAAATACGTATTCAGCAAGATTTATATCCGGAAGACTTACCACTGTATTCCATCAAAGATGTGAAAAAAACCTTTTGGACTTTTCGAATATTTAAGAATGCCTTTTGGTCTACGCAATGCAGTGCAAACATTCCAACGATTCATGGACTCCCTATTCAGAGATTTAGATTTTGTTTTCGTCTTTGTCGACGCCTAATTGCCTCGGCAAACGAGATTCTACATTGTCAGCACTTGGATACAGTTTTCAAACCCTTACAGGAGAATGAAATAACTATTAACCTAGAAAAATGCGAGTTCCTCACAAGCGAGATAGATTTCTTAGGTTATCATATAACGAGCCAAGGAATACACACGACTGAGGAAAATTATTAAGCAATTGCAGAATTTCCTAAACCAAAGACAATCAAAGAATTAAGAAGAGTTTTAGGCATGCTTAACTTTTATAGAAATAACCTTCCGCACGCCGCCAAATATCAGATTATTTTTAACTAACTATCTGTGCAACTCTAATAAGAATGATAACTCTCTTATTCCTTGGTCAACAGAAGCTGAAAAAGCCTTTAATATATGCAAGGAAAACATCATGAACGCAATATTAACAGTGCCCTCACGTACTGCCCACTGGCACTTATGACAGATGCTAGTTCTACCTGTTGGCGCGATTCTACAACAAAAATCCCGACCTAACTGGAAAACAACACGATTTTTCTCAATAAAATTAAGTGAAGCTCAACAAAAATATTCAACATTTGATAGAGAATTACTTGGAGTATATATGGCAGCCAAGCATTTTCAAAGGTTTATTGAAGGAAGAGAATTCTCAATTTTCACAGGTCATCGACCTTTGACATACGCATTCTCCCAAAAACTATCATCAAACGATACGCTACGGCGAATTCGGCAATTGGACTGTATTTCACAATATAGCACTAACATTCAACATATAAGTGATAATATTGCTGCAAATGCTCTGTCACGTATTGAACAAATTGATATGCCATCACTGATAATTATGCCGATTTAGCAAGATGCCAATCTAATGACCAAGAATTGATAAGACTCCGTGACAATAGGAATTTGAAAATTAAAAACATAATGCTTCCGGGTTCCATAGAAAGCAACAGCTGCGACACATCGACTGGGAAGAATCGTCGTTATTTACCAGAGAAATTTCGAAGACAGGTTTTCGACGTCATTCATGGACTAAGTCATCCGGGCAAGCGAACTACTAGAAAAATGATAACTCAAAGGTATTTATGGTCAGGTATGAACAAAGATATTAATAGCTGGTGTAAGTCATGCATAGCTTGTCAGAAGTCAAAAGTACAGCGCCACACCATATCACCGGTAGGAAGTTTTATGCCATCGCAGCGTTTTCAGCATTTACACATCGACATTGTTGGACCATTATCTGTTTCTCAAGGAAAAAGATATTTAATGACAATCATAGATCGTTGTACGTCATGGCCTGAGGTAATTCCGGTTGAAGATATCACAGCCGAAACAATATCTCGTGCACTATATGAGGGATGGATAACAAGATTTGGATGCCCGTTACGCATTACTACGGATCAAGGTCGACAATTCGAATCAAGAATATTCGAATCACTTTCACAATTTTTGGGAGTACACAAAATTAGGACAAAGCCATATCACCCGCAGTCAAATGGAATGATAGAGAGATTTCACAGAACCTTCAAAGCAGCGCTTATGACAAGAGAATCTAACGCTAATTGGATGAAAGAAATTCCTTCAGTTCTACTTGGTTTGCGAAGTTGTCTACGCGAGGACACAGGATATAGTGCAGCAGAGATGGTATATTGCGAACCTATACGTCTTCCCGGAGAATTTTTCGAATCTTCACATCCGAATTCTACATGCGAAGAATACGTTACAAATATTCTAAAGAATATCAATAAAATGACATCAGTACCAAAACGCAAGAAGCACAACCGAACAATTTTCATTTATCCTGAACTTAAAGAATGTTCACACGTATTTGTAAGATGCGACAGAGTAAAAAGAAGTCTGACACCACCCTATGAAGGGCCATTCCCAGTGATAAGAAGAATGGATAAAACATATGTCATTAAGGTCAAGGATAAAGAAACAGTAATATCAATAGATAGATTAAAACCAGCATTTGTCATCAACAACAAAGATATGAACGTAACGAATTCAGAAAACAGACACTGCTATTCAAACACGTACATCACCAAGTCAGGACGGACAGTTAAGCCCACAGTACGGTTCTGTATTCCATGACGCAAGCATTCAATCGATATAAATACTCACGAGATCACAACAAATATCATCATCCATCGTTAGCACCTCTGAATAAAACAATGGGCAACCAAAGCTCCAAAGATCAAATTGTATACAACTCCGATAGTTGCCTGAACCAAAAGGAAGCCAACCAACTAAAAAATCTCGTACTGGAAGAACTACGGTGGACAAGAAACATCGCAATAGGAGAAATCGTCATCACGCTGGTTATTTTCCTCATTTACGGAATGCTCAAGGTCATGAACAAGAGAATGAAACAAATTGCAAGAAACAGTCAGCATAAGTGCATTGGATAACCACTCACGAAGTACCGTGACCTAGGCTATGCACCGTCACAACAAGCTTCAGCACATATTTTTACTCGACTATTTTTCGGAATTAGCAATGTATTATGTCATTAAGCATACGTTTGAGATTGCATCTATAATAGAAATTGTAATAGTTAAGTGGGATTTTTTTTTTAATTTTTAATATGGGGGGTGTATATGTAACGACTACATTATTACACGTATTCCGATAGAGCACATCTTAAGATAAGTTAAAATGCACACGCATACAAATGTATACACGAGCCACACTAGTATATAAGCTTTACTTTTACTGAAATTAAACAGACTATAACACCATCTGAGTCTCGTTATACTTATTGCCAAAACATAGGCAAATATGTAACAAATACGTTAGTTCTGGAAGTAATAATATCCCATCCAAGTGGTTAAGATATTACGAGTAATACTGCTATGTTTTGTTTATTTAAATAGATAAATAGCTATCGGTTTGTTTCACTAAATATTGTATTTAAATTATGTAACATCTTCAGTCCCAAAACTGGGTATAAAATTTTAATCATAATATTGAACTATATGGTTGCACCAGTTCCATATAATAGATAAGAATCAATTGAAAACTAATATACATATATGTACTTATAAGACACTAATGGATCATTAACACCTAATGGTTAGTAGTACCACTGAGGCTAGCTTTCGTCAAAAGAATTTCTGGTCGTCATGCAATTGGTAATAACGTGACAAGCATTTAAACATACCTACATTGGAAGTCACGGTCACGGAATAAGTAAAACTCAGCGATGCACAGTGCATTCAACCATCAAAACTCAGATAAACATTCATTTTATACATTACATTTATTTTTATTTATGTTTCCAGATTAGCTACGACGGTATTGATAATGATGGTCTTAGCAATTTTTATTAGCTACGCTTTGCACTGCTACGTGCCTGTAGCGGTACTATGGAATGGCTACCTCCTACCAAGACTACAGAAATCGGGGTCAACACATTTTACTGCAGCTGAATACGGACTTAGGATCGTACTGTGTTTATTAACCTGTAAGTTAAAACTGTAGTTATTTCATGAGCATTTTTATGTTTTTGCGTTGCATAAAGCTCCAATCTGCTTTCGGATATGGCCAGTGCAACCTGAATTAAACGTAATTCTTCAAACAATATAATTATGGGTACAAAAATGAAAGTTATTTCGTTGTAAGCTCTTCTGGCTATAATTAACTAAAATATTTGTTGAGTTATAGAATTTATATGAAATTCGAGCTCGACTGCTCTTTATACTATATACGACTATACGCGTACGACACGATGCGATACGTAGTAGTTTGTGATCGCTTCCACTGCCACTGTGCTAAGTGTAACGGGTTCGAAACCCATATTTGACAAACAACTGTATGATGCATATATGTACATATAAATTGTTCCAAGCCTGGGTTATTTTTGTGTCCTTTGATTGAATGTTTGTAACCCACACAGAAATTATGCCTAGAACAGGACTATCAATTTTAAGCAAAAAAACTATAAAGAATACCAGTTTATTTTTGTTCCATTGCCAAACCGAACATTTGATGTTAAATTGGCCATTAATATGAGTAAAATTTGCGATCTTGTCCTCATCTTTCTTTGGGTACATTTTACACAAAAACCTTTAGCTTTTGTATAAATCTTAACAAGTTCCATGTCTAATGAATCAATTGTTTTACGTAACAATAGATTTTCCTTGTGTTTAATCACGGGACAGCGAATGGGTTAATTAAAGTAATATTGAGATTTTCGATAAGTGATTATGATGAGCCTTTGGCAGACTTAGTTCTTATAATGTAAAATGACGTTATTTATCATGTAAAAATATAATATTTATCAAATAAAAGTAATAGCCTAGTAGGAGACGGTTGAACTGCCACGCCTTTAACTTTTTGGAGTAATTGTTCGCTTTAGCGGTGAAGTAAAACATCTTGAGTAAAGCTGCATGCCGAGTTTTCCGCAAGACTTTGGCAGGGTTGGCAACTCAGCCAGCGTGGTGAACAACGACCTAACCGTCAAACCCCGTATACACTGAAAAGTGGCGATAGCAATGAATCGGTTTATATACAGGCCTTATATAATATTATGTAGTATTATTGAGTAGAGGAGCCTCGCTTGAGTAATAGAGGCTCGCTTTGAGTAGTAGAGCCTAGCTGATTTCAACATGAATGGGCTGGCTCGACCGGGGAAGGACTACCCACTCACAGAATATCGACGTGAAATAGCAGTATTCTTACTGTTGTATTTCTTTCGGTGAGTGAGAGTGCCGGAGGCCCAACCACCCACTTTCCCCCTTCCCGCTCTTTCTCCTTCCTACTTCCTTTTTCTCTTCTTCCTTGCCAAATGGGTAGGCATCGCGCAAGTGATGCTCTGATGTTGCAGGCGTCCATAAGCTATATATAGCTATATATATGGTGACCACTTAACATCAGGTGGGCTATAAATGCTTGTTTGCCAAATTAATTATACCTATTAAAAAAACAAGCATGATATACGCATTTCTTTTTGTACGATGAATCACGCTCTTCCTAGTGCCACTCTCTCTCCAGGAGATAGCTAGCAAAATAAAAACAATCATGCCTTATTTTAATTGGTTAGAAAAAAGGGCATTAAGCCGAGAGACACAAATCGCTATGCCTCAAACGAATTCGTTAAGCGTTTCAAGCGACAGCGGTGAGAACCTGATGCAACTATATTTAGACTTAATGTCAGAGACCAGCGTCGCAAACCGTCACGCATTTTGAAATAAACAAATTAGTTCGATTTTAATATTGGTCAGACCAAAATGTATCAAAGAGCCGACTTTTTCATGGTTACAACTTGAAGCTGGCTAGCTATATTCACTATAATTATTTTTATTTTTAGAATATTTGGATGTAATTCAATATATCAAAAGACTTTTTTTATATCATTGTACTTTCACCTTAAATGTTGTAAAGAATGCTGCAATCCTACCAATAACTAGGACTAAAATGCGTTTAAATATAATTATAATAATAATATTAATAAAGTTATTACACGTTTCAGTTCTCCTGGCGATATTTGTACCCCGTCTTGGTCTTTTCATCTCACTCTTTGGCGCCTTCTGCCTCTCCGCCTTGGGATTGTGTTTCCCCCCTTTAATGGACTACTGTGTGCGGTACCCGGACAACTACGGTCCCGGTCGTATCATCATGTTCAAGAACTTATTCTTATTCATTTTTGGACTTGTAGGGCTCCTCGCCGGCACCTACGTGGCTCTGTTGAATATTGTACTGTCATTCCTGTAATATTAATTCTATTTATTTATATTAGTCGCGGGTAGCTGGTCGTGAGCAACTCTTTTTACTTAACAATAAAAGTACGTATGCGGGCTTCATATTCGTCATTTTAACGAATGAACTGGCTACTAGGAAACGATTGCGATACGTTATTAAAAGCAAATTCGATCGTGCTTAGATAAGTAAAATATTCCATTGTGAAACTGAAACGCCGACGACTGTTTATTGTAAGAGTTTCAGTTGCTATTTTCTATAGTATTCGCCATTAATTTAGAATTGATACTCACACATCAAACAAATATTATTTTATTTATTTACACCATACAACTATTATTTGGCCATATATTTTCTCTCTAATGTTTTTAAATATATATACAACATATAAAATGCCCCTTTTGTAGTGCGGTCTCTTAACTAAGCGTTTATTTAAATCTGAATTTAAATTCATTTTTATAACAATTAAAGACTAATCATTTATTTATCGCTATCGTGAAGTCGTGGGCGACTAATCGCATATGATATCGTATTAAAAAGTTGCTTACGAAGATCATCTCCCGTGACTAAACGATAAAAAAACAGCATTGAAAACCAGCATTTTCACACCATATATCTACATTATTTCTTTGCTTGGCCAAAGGACTTAATCAAATTACTTACTAAATTTTAATTTCGAGTATTCTCTCATATATAGAGATATACTTTACAACTACTATACTTACTTAGATTAAGAGAATATGCCATTCTTTACTAAGTAAATGTAAACTGGATATAAAAAAGGATACCAGTTTCTTATAAATATGGTACCATTTAAAAGCCTAAGATGTAAATGTAAATTCTTACGTAAACTGTACCATCTACTTAGCTATACAGAATAAAGGCCCACTTATACGAGTCTTTATTTGAAGTAAGCCTACTTTAGTTAGAAGAACAAGGCTTAATTTTGAATAATCAGATAATATATCCATAACAAAAAGAAAATGGTTATACGAATGAAACAGTTCAGTTGTTGCTCTTTTATATTAAGCCCAGTTATAATTTTGTTGGAAACCTTTTACCTGATGATTGAATAATCAGGTTTAATAATTTTAAGGTTATGTTATGTTTAATGTTATGCTAAGACAGCAAGGTTTTAATTTTAATTACTAAGTTTTATTGGAAGTAGTGTTATGTTATAAAAGCAATATATTTTAAATTATTTTCTATCTTTAATTATAATTATGATTAAGATGACAAACATGTTTTCATTTATTATGTCCAATGAAATTTTATGTAGTTAATGTCTTGAATAGATGAAAATATAATATACTAACATAAAGGAGATGTTTCATTTTCGGCTATGAAATGTACTATTAGCCAAAAATTAGCAAAAAATACCAGGAATTGGAGAAAATATTATTTCCTGAATTTAAGTCGAATTACGTTTGCGCTTAAAAATAATAGTTTTTATATTATTGTCATTATATTCAATGTGGTGGTGGTTCTCGGTCATATAATTTTGTATGCGTTCATAAATCATATCGAAAACTGTATGAAAGTACTATAATTATAATAATGAAAATATATATGTTAATAATAAATATATTTTAGAGTATCATTTATTCATTTCAACTATCATACACATCTTTTCAACAAACAAATAACATAAAAAATACATTTTGATATATCTCACTTATTTAATAGAATTAAGGGGTTCGACTGCGAAAACCAACCTTATGCCTTTACAGCGTGCACAAAACAAAATAATAAAAGAACTCTTTCACTACCAGAAATTAACACATACACCTACACTCTACAAAAACACTGAATTATTCAATCTCAAGCAAATATACACCCAAAATATATGCACATTATTAAAAAAGATTACTCTAGGACACATTCATACTCAAACTTCTATAACTAAAAGAACTTTCACACAGTCTAAGAAACACAAACAAACTAACACTCACAACACCGAGAACCGAATACGGTAAAAGAAATATGTTGTACGATGGTTTCAAACATTATAACAAATTGCCTAATGAATTAAAAGAAATAGAAAGTATGCCTATTTTCAATTTGCCTATTATATATATACTAATTATACAAAACCGAAGTCTATAAACATAAAAATATAAAAGATACACAGCATCGTATTATGTCATTGCAGCTAAGTTTCACAAAACGTCTGCTACATTATACATTATTTAATATACTCTTTTTTTGGAGCCATTACGTTTCAAACATATCGCACTACTGTCATATTTGTTAATACTTTGTATTTATAATGTAATTTATTATGCTCATTGAGTGGACTGTATGTACTCCGGAACGAAACATTTTGTTTATGTTTGACATTATCTGTCAATGTCATAAAATAAATATTGCAATGCTGAATTGGTGTTTATTATTACACTTTCCTGAATCCATACGTTTTCCTTTCATTTTTACAAGAAATATCAATTATTTGGTGAATATTAAGAGTTCTTTTACTTCTGACAATTCTAGCATTCTAGGTTATGTATAAATGTCATCTACCAATTTGTCATAGATAGTCCGCACGACAAACGTCAAACATTTTATATTTTATTTTGCGCAACGAAAATTCTAGAAATTAATAAAGAATTGCTTAACTAAATGTATTTAGGGGTACATTTCCCAGGTTTCCTGAGGATGTACAAGTTATAGCCGGAGTCCTATACAAAAGTGAAACATCTCCTTTACTCTGTGGCTTGTATGAAACTAATTGAATCTATCAGTCTAATTTAGACTCACTTTTAGGCTTTTTATACACGTTCGAAAACATTGTTCATTATGTATACAGTACCTATATATATATTCCCATCAAAACGAAGTAGCAAAACCTTTTTTAAGTAATAGAAATTAGTTGCTGTTCTTGTTATTGCTCTATATAAGAATAATAGTCTTAAAGAACATTGAGTTAATATGTACTTAATGTTGAAGAATGACTTTGTTGAAGTTTTCCAATACAATGTTTGTAAGAAAAAACTTACATTTTAGATAGATAGCATATTAATGTCATCAAACGACCAAAGTTTACAAAACGATCAAATGAAATTTTAACATTCCGTATAACTGGTGAGTAAAGATGCGCAGTGCGCAAGGTTCATTCGCTGTGATCTCGACATTGATATGCAAAATGTTGGCACTCAGATATACCACAATATATCCTGTATTAACATGTTGAACATTTAGCTATCCCGTATGTACGGAAGCCTGAGTGGTCAAAATTGACAGCGAGCAAATTTTACAAAATAATTAATGCATGCACCAGCTTATTTTTTAAAACTGATGTGTTTTTGCCTGGTTTGTCTTTGGTCGTAAATTTTCGGATATGAGCGTTGTGAGAAGTACCTATAAGTCGATAAGTTGAAGCCATGTCGTGCCTTGGTATGCATGTCAAGTATAGTTTATTTATTAATTTGATTTAGAATTTGTGTTATTGGTATTGTCTCGCATATAAGTGACTGATTGAAATTAAACCGCTTTAAACAGTACATATTGTTGTTTATTTTATTTTCGAATGCCACAAGTATTTATTTATATAGCTACGTTTCAAGAAATAAAGGAAGAACCTATAATTATACGGCAAATAAGGTGGTATTTGCATACTTGTTAAGCAGCTATATATTTGAAAATAACAGTTAGCTCATTGACAATAGATGTAGGTAATTAATAAATAACACACATGCAAACTTTGATATGGACATTTTTATTTTGAGACTTTATATGGACATGTCCTATATGTGGTACACACACGTGTTGAAATGATCATGAACTACCCATGTGATAGGCGAAAACGGAACGTTTATATGGACATGTCCTATATGTGGTACACACACGTGTTGGAATGATCATGAAGTACCCATGTTATAGGCGAAAACGGAACGTTTCATATTAAATGCAACTCCTGCACTAGGAATAATTAGTGGCATGGTGACTTTACAAAAAATCAAACAAGCAGCTATTTGCGGCACCCACAACGCATGGCATAGTAGAAATGGCGCGGCGGGAACATATTGGAATACAGGCAAACCACTACGCCACTAGTAAACTGATCTATTACGCTCACATTACGCTTGTCCTTCCTGGTGGGGATAGGGAGAATTTTTTGTCAAGTGTTTAATGAAGTATAGTAGACATTAAAAATAATATTAAATAAAGCAATATTTAGTCGCAGGTATCAAACGCGTTTAAAATAAAATACAAGTTCTAAATTTTTTACGTGTTATATTCTCAATTATACCTACTTATTACTAAAGCTAGCATGGTACGGATATATGGAAATGAAATCATCTCATCCCAACCAATGACGTCATAGTGAAGAAGATTGTAGGAATGTGTGATCTTTTCGATACTAGACATAAGTTCAGGAAATATTTCAGTGCACAAGAAAGCGCAATCACTAGTGCATTCTCTTCTTCTTATCTCTCATAGTCTAATAAAACGGGAATTCGACACTGTTTAAGACAGATTTAAAGTTTTCGTAAAGCTCGACTGTTTTTGATAATTTCTTAATATGAAACCTTTTTTTACTTTTTATAGCTTAGTAGCAATTTGGTTTACAAATTACTAGTATTCTTGTTAGCGAAGCTAGAATGCTTGTGTTAGCAGTAGGTCCATGTGTAGGTAGTGCAATGGGTGGGATTCAAACCTGCGACCTCGTTACCGCAAGCCCAGTGCCTTATCCGTTGGGCTACCGCCGCTTTAATATATTCTAAGGCTATTATTAAGACTACCAGCGATTATGTATTATTGCTTTTAATTAATTGAACCCACACCCTAACGTACAGCAGTCATACTCGCTACTACTGCACCATCGAGGCCGTGATTAACGAGACTGTATAAGTACTGTCATTAATTAAATATAGGCATATATAAAAATCTCGTGTCACGGTGTTTGTGGTCGCACACCTCCGAAACGGCTCGACCGATTTTATGAAATGTTTATGTTTATTTGGTAGGTATGACAATAAGTCGTAAAGTATATTAATTTATTTTCATTCCGCTAAGAAATAATTTATATGGCAGAACAACATTTGCTGGGTCAGCTAGTATTAATATATTATATACATAGGTACTTTATTTACACGGATTTTTATATCAGTTAAACTTTTAATTAAGTGAGGTAATGGATATGTATGAAGCAGAAATTGAACCTGCGATCTCAACAAACCATGTCGTCGCTTCGTCATTCATGGTGCTACGTCGGGGATAAACATTTGTGTCAGTATTGTACTTCAAAGACCTTACTATGCGCCATCTATCAATAACTTATAGAACAATAAGATTAATAAGTACATAAATATCAAATATAAAAATTGCTTTAAATATAAACGCGTCCTGATATTTATACTAATATTATTATAAAGAGGACAGATGTGATTTTGTGTTTGTTTGCAACGAATTAACTCATAAGTTAAACAACCGATTTTAAAAGTTCTTTCACCAGTATGGTTTCCGCAAAAATAGCTGTACCTCTCTTGTAGGATTATCTCTAATGCAACATATAACTCAGAGCCTCAATGAAAAACAAATGATCGCGTCCGTATTTCTAGATATGTCGAAAGCATTCGATTTTGTCTGCCAAAAAACTCCACTTTCTAAGCTATATAACTACGGCATACGGGGAGTAGATAACGATTGGTAAAGAGTTATCCGTGTGAAAGACAGCAATGTGTAGAAATCACTATTAATATTAAATCGCAGCAAAATACTTACAGATCAACGTATCGCAAAAATAATTACGGAACCTCGCAAGGAAGTTTGTTATCACCTTTGCTATTCTTAATATATATGTATAAATTATCTTCCTCATGCTTTAAACCATGAATGAGTATTATTCGCTGACGACACAAACTTAATTATTAAAAGTGAAAATGAAATTACACTAAGAAATGACATACACGAGACTTTAAATAAAATCATTACATGGCTTAAAAAGAATAATCTAAAACTAAACAAAATTTCAAAGTTATAAATCAAACTCTGTCAATCTTAATATATCATACCTAGACAAATTAACCATTTAAAGATGTGAATAAATGTGTATTTCTAGGCATTATAATTAACAAACACTGCAGCTAGAAGCATCATATAAAAAACATCATAAGTAAAATAGATCGGTACCTATGTTAATGATTTAGGGAGAATATGACAAATATTACCATGCCTATATATTTTCGAATTATGCAAATTTGTGAAAAAGCATCCTGAATTATTCAATAAGTTGGGGGAAGGCGAAGGTAGTAGAACTAGACGTAAGGACAGACTACAGCTCCCCCAAATCAGATTAGAACTATATAGGAGAAATGTGTTCTGTATGGCAATAAGAATTTTTAATCATTTACATAAGGGCCTCAAGACATTGTCAGCTTCGGTATTCCAACGCCGACTGTTTAATATAATAATAGGGAAACAATATTATTTTATAAACAAATATTTTGAGGACAAAAGCACAATTGCTATGTAATTATCAAATATTTAATTTCAATTACTTAAATTCAATCATTCCTTTTTTTATTTAAATTTCTATTAGTCTTATTTATTGTAATAATCGTGACATCTTATGTGTTAAGCAATAGGTACGACATTCTTCTCTAGGTCTATTTAATCTAAATGCATTACTTATTATTGATATGTTTTATAATCATAATTAGTAGGTACTATTTATTGTTATCAAATGAATTACATTTTCAAGGTATATGGGCATAAGCATGATGCATTATTTGACATTTCCATGTATTGTTAATTTAATGGAACAGCTATTTTCTTATTTTAATATAATATTAGACATGTAATAATACAACAAACATTTATTGTATATGTATTTAGCACGCCACATGTGGCAGAATATGCTGTACATTTCTATAAAACGACCAACCTGTAGGTATACTTGAACATATTCTTGCAAATAAAGTTATGATTTATGATTTACTATTAGAAAGTTATATTATCAGCGAGTAACATATGGCTATATATTATTTTTAAAAGTGGTGTGCGAGCGATGCCGCCGACAAAAGCTAGTATTACATAAAATAAATTCTCGTGCAATCGACATAAGCGTGGTTCCTATATTTAAGGAACAAGTCGTTTTAATAATTAGACATTTTTTTTAAAGAATATGTGTCAATACATGTTGTTTTCACTCTCTAGAAATTTTAAGCGTTCAACAAACACGCTGTCTTCGTTCATACGGCGTTGAAACTAACTAAATTACAGTACACTTTTATAGCAAAACTTACTAATTGTTTTACGGTTTCACACGCTATATTAAAAGTACATCTCTAGTTATTTACTATATACAATAAAACAAATAATAGGAATGAAACGTGTATGCGCGTTGTTAAGAATGCGGACCATGCGGCGATAGCCTTGTCGGAGACCGTTGGACTGCTACGCAGAGGTCTCGAGTTAGATCCCAAAGCACACAGCCCTGACTTTTCAAAGTAATGTGCGTTTTAAATTGTTAATTATCCCTGGATTTAACAGTGAAGGAAAAACATCGTGAAGAAACCTGCATGTCTGCGAGTTCTGCATAATGTTCTCGAAGATAGGTGAAGTCTGCCAACTCGCACTGGGCCAGCGTAATCGACTATCGCCCAAACCTTCTCTCACAGAGAAGTGGCCTATACCCAGCAGTGCGACAATTTAATACAGAGCTGATATAATTATTATATAACTGCAAAATTGATTCGCGCGACTCCGCCGACTCTGGTTATGTCGAGGAACACCGTGGTAGGTTTAGTCGGTATTACCTGAGTATCTTGTCCCCGGTGAGCCCGATATAAACTCTCCGTCGCCGCGTCGCTCCGCGGAGAGATAAGCGTCAAAGGATTGTACCGTTTAATTGACGGTATTTACTTTGTTTTCTTTTGTCTTTATTACACATAAATACGTAAATATATTATTTCAATCCACCCAAAGGTTGCCTGTAAGATATTGCTAATCTATGTATATATTAGGTAATACGTGAAGCAAAAACTTTGTGACCCGTTTTACAAAATTGCGCGAACGGAGGAGTATGAAATTTGGCACAGTTAAAGTTTATAAGTTTATATGGGGAAGGAGTGGCGAAAGAATACAATAAATAAATGGAAAACCAAACATATAATTACTTATATTAGCAATATATTAATATAATTATAAAACCATAGTGACGAAGAATAGTACTACATCAGCCGAACAATGCCGAAATAATACGAACGCGATTCGACTACGTGTGTCAAATGCATGGTTGTGTGCGTGTAGTGTCTTTCCATTAATTTATTGTATTTCTAATGCATACTTTATATACCTAAATATTAGGCTTCGTCACTCTTTCCCCATATAAACTTTAACTGTGCCAAATTTCATACTCCTCCGTCCGCGCCATTTTCGCAAAAAGGGGTACCTACCAAATGTTTGCTTCATGTAAGTATTAATATATAGATATTATTATTGTTTAAGTAAGATTCTTATGTCAGATTCTAAGAAAGTTTGCGCTTGTAAATGTAATCTTAGTTAGGAATAGAAATAATTATGTTTCCTCAAGAGTATTGTAGAGCTTATTACATTTCCTAAGTTGATTATAATTCTAATAATATATATATTAATTATAGCTCTTATAATAAATGCTCAAATAACTGTGCCCAAGTACAGCTTTAGAGTATGCTACAACTTTCTTAAAATAATCTTAAGGTCATTATAAGCAAGAATATTAGAAGCTTAATCGCTTCTAATATTCTTGCTTACCAACAATAATAATAATAATAACCCTCTCGGGACAGTCGTTATTTTTCTCATCATGAGACTAACGCGAAATCGGAGGGCACAGTACACTAGCTTTTAAACTATTTCCTTCGCCTTGTGATATAAACAAAAAATGTATCACCAGGTTAAATAAAAGCGCACAAACCGCAGGGCACCTTGTGGTGGGCTGAATGTGAGTGGCGGCACTGCGATCCTGAATTCCTCAGAGAGTCAGTTAGGGCCTCGTCCCCGGCTTGCCATTACTGGTTGGCTGGGGTGGAACTTTAAGAGCGCCCGTAGGACTCTCAACTCTGGCTTGCCTTAGTCGGCCGGTCAGAGTGAAGCCGCTTGAGCTATAGCTCAAGCGGCTTCACTCTGAACAAAAAATGACACTTACCCCCCAATCATATATGATTGGGGGGGGGGGTAAGTGTCATTTTCAAGGCCATAACTACGGGGAAACTCGCTCCGGGTCTCCGTTGTCACGAGACCTGTGATGGTGAAACCGGCGTCGCACCTGTATCTCAAGCACCAGTCACATAAAAGATTCGATCTAGCTATGTGCGGTAGTTGAAAAATGTCAATAGGTAACATTATTTAATATGTATTAAGCGTGTGTGTTGCGTGTGTGTGTGTGTGTGTGTATGTGTGTTTGTGTACACACACAAATATGTATGTCTGCAATTCTTATTTTATAATATTTACTAGTGATTCTGATTCTTCATAATTCTGCTATTGGAGCCAGATCATCAATTTCATTTTACACTTCTTGTAGTTAAGAGCATAAAATATGTTCAGTGTTTTATTTATTTTATTGTATAAAAAGACACCAAGGAAAGGGTAAAACCTTTGAGCAAATGAGGATTTGAATTTATTGTTGTAAGCAATTGATACAGATCTTCTACCTACTCCTTTCCTCGAGCACCGAGTCATACATAGTGGTTGAATGTTTTCTTAGCAGAGTGTTAAGAATAAATAATTGCCTTACATTAAGGACTTGACAGGAGCTATAAAGTTTAAAAAAATATAATTTGTATGGGTGGAATGTACTAACCTTCAGGACAGCTCAAACAGCTCTTTTTTATATTACTATCCATGATTAACATGATCCAACCCAATTTGTGATGCAATATAACAGCAGACTCTGACAAAGAGCGAAGTAAACTATGCGAATAGTCTTACAATCATCAATTTCACGCAGGTTTTTAAAGATATAAATTAACTTATGTACATGGTTCGACAATTTCACTGTCTGATTCTCAAAATTTAGATTCTGATCAAGCAAGACACTTAAATACTTGACTCTTTTTATCTTGTCAGTAACGGACATTCACAGCTTGTTCCCGGTGCAAAAAACATTCAACGGCAATAAGATTTAAGTTAGCTGGTGGCTGACTGACATTTCCAATTGAATAGGTAATGTATGAAGTTTTACCGATATTAAGGGACAAAATATTTCTATTAAGCCATTACATTATTCATACCATCTTTAGCGTATTTAAATGTGTCTGTCCAAGTATCGGCATAAAAGCATAGTGCCGTATACAATACAAATTTAAACGTAAGGTAAGTGGTTCGCTGGGCAAGCTTAGCGGTCGCGCGTATTGTCGTTTTTATGTCTTCTAACGCCTTTGTTTATAGAACTGACTTTGCTAGTTGACAGGTTGTTATCCAATAATCTTGTTACGGCCGATGGCAATAAATTTGCTATAATTACGCGGGATAGTGTATTTAATTTGTACCCAATATAATAGACTTGGAAATATAAATAATTATTACTTTATTAATATATATATATATATATATATATATACAGTAGAATCCACATATAACGACTTCGCTTATAACGACTAACCGCTTTTAACGACGATAATGTTTACTCAAGTTAGGTTTCATAGAGTTAGGTACTGAGAAAATGTAACCGTTTAGTGCGACTCCGGTTTAACCGACCAACTGCTTATAGCGACCATTTTTTATGATAATACGTCCGGTTAAAACGACGCGCAATGTTTTGTTTACACAACCAACGCACCAATACCTCGGCGCCCCAACTTCACCCCGCCCCGCGTGCATCCTTAGTGGCGTGCGTAAATCATAGTTAGTGTTTGTCACTTGTTATGACAAGTTCTTAAAGCTCGACAAAATGAATTCTGTGAAGCGAAAGTGTTTTACAATTGAAGAAAAAAGTGCAATATTATTCCGATTAGAAGCCGGTGAATCAAATGCAACCATCGCAAAGGAGTTTGGCGTATCTCATTCTACAATTTCAACAATAAAGAAGAATAAATATAAGATCGAGCCGCTGTTTAGTGCTAATGTTTTGAAATGCAAAAGTGTAAGGACTTCTACTCATGAGCAGGTGGATAAGGCATTGTTACAGTGGTTTAAGCTTCAGCGCGACCGGGGAATACCCGTTAATGGGCCTCTGCTACAAGAGAAAGCAAACTTTTTTGCTAGACAGTTAGATATGTAAAATTTCACATGTTCGATGAGTTGGATAAACCGTTTTAAAGTAAGACACAACATCGTCAGTGGTAAGATTGCTGGCGAGTCTTTATCAGTTCAACAAGGTGATGTAGTCGATTGGTTAGAAAAGGTTTGGCCTATTCTGCGTGCGCAATTTAGAGATGATGAAATTTTTAATGCAGATGAGACCGGGCTGTTTTATAAATTAACCCCAGACAAGACTTTGAAATTTAAAGGTGAAAAATGTACAGGAGGGAAATTATCAAAGGAGAGAATTACTGTGATGGTAGCAGCCAACATGAGTGGCACTGTTAAAAAAAAACTTCTCGTAATCGGAAAATCTCAACGTCCCAGATGTTTTAAAAATGTACGGCATTTGCCAGTGGATTATGAGAGCAATCAAAGAGCCTGGATGACTGCTGACATTTTTAACAAATGGATACGCGCATGGGATCATGAACTTATGAAAAAGAACAAGAAAATTCTGCTGTTAGTTGACAACTGTCCTGCACATCCCCATATTGAAAACTTGAAAACATAACCCTGGTATTTCTGCCTCCAAACACAACACCAGTGTTGCAACCCATGGATCAAGGGATTATTCGAGCTTTGAAATCACATTTTCGTAAAAACCTTGTCCTGAAAATGATCCAGTTACTAGACGGTCGCGGAAGCAGTAGAGTTGATTACTCAAAGATAACTGACCTTGATGCTATTCTAATGATTCAAGATGCCTGGACCCAACTCAAGCAAGACACAATTTGTAACTGTTACAAACACGCTGGTTTTGTCCGAAGCAATGTAGACTGTAGCGTAACTTCGAACGCAGATGATTTTAACGAAGAAGACGACGTACCGCTGAGCACTTGGGTGAGGGCTATTGATAAACATCAGTTACCCATAACAAACGAGGAGTTTGAACAATACGCGTATGTCGATGATGCTGTCGCCACTTGTGAAGAACCGTCTGATGAAAACATTGTGGTAAATATCATCGCCAACGACGCGAATGGCAAAGATAGCGACGGTGATGATGACGAACCAGAGGCGATTCATCCTACCGTGAGTGTGTCTGAAGCTCTGAAGGCTGCGGAAACGCTCAATGAGTTTGTTCAAACTAACTTCGATGATGATCTTATGAAAACAATGATGTCACGAATTCACAATGCTGTACGAAGTTCTTATTGCCGAACAAAAGTTAGTCAAAAACAAACTCAAATAACTGACTTTGTACGTTAGTTAGTAACAGAGTTTTCGTGTAGTGCGTGTGTATGTATTTTATCTCTTTGTATTACAGTACATAATGTACATAACTATTTTTGTAATTTGGAATGTTTAAGAACCATTAAAATGAAGCTTTATGTGATTCCTACAAAATGTTTTATTTACCTAAATAAGAAAATCAAACTTGCCCAATTATAATAAATATGTATTCGTAAGTTAAGTACATGGAATATTTCTTAAGTACATACGTATTCTGTATGTACTTAAGAAATAATCCGTTTTGGACGTCATCCGGTTAGTACGACATAGTATCGCCGGTCCCTTGAAGGTCGTTATATCCGGATTCTACTGTATATATATATATATATATATATATATATATATATATATATATATATATTTTCTTAATTAGAATAATGGTATCGACAAAATTAGAGTACAGATTTTTTTCATGAAATGATTTCAAATAGTCATATTTTAACTACCTGACACAATCTTAATATTTTACTAATTTAAAAATAATAACATACAATAACTGATGTCGTAAATAATAAGGGGCAATAAAAAGGACCGCCCATTATTATTTACGACATTAATTATTAATATGTTTTTTTATTTTAATTAGAAAAAAATAAAATTGCCTCGGTTGGTTAACATATGACTATCTGACACCATTTCACGAAAAAAATGGAACAATATTTTTTCAAAAAAAAAAATTCTAATTAAATAATAATATGGTCAGGGTTATTCTATATCACCAGTAGAATGCGTGGTTAAAAGGAATTACACGATTTCAAAATCACCCTGTATATATATAATTAATTTAAATAGAATAGCAATCATCGTAATCACTCCTATGAAGTTCTCTGCTAAATATCTAACGGCTGGCTGGCGTGGTGTTATTATTACAATGAAGCAGAAGCAAGCCTACGATCGATCAGCGCTACCTAGTTAAATAAAATGTCAACTACCGAGCTCGTTAACTCATAAGGTAGACGCCTACGTACACATGTACTTCTCCACAATTGACAATAGATGGCACTACTCGTACTGTAGTTGGGGACTTTGACTGTATTTTACGGTTGTTCTTATGGCTTTCTTGCTATGAATAAGTATATTTTCCAAATACTTGTACTCTTTTAGATATGTACTTAATATCATAAAATTAAGAAGATTGTTTGTGATTTCGTTGGAACGCAGTAGATATAGACATGTTCTAAGGCAGAGATCCCAGACTTCTTTCTTATGCGACCACTTAAAAATTTTTATAAAATCCTTACGGGCTGGCCATTTCTATCTTTGTTGTTTTATTATTGTTTAGAAAATTTTCTTGGGTCTTCAGCAAGTGGTATTCATAGATAAGACACTATATAGTGAGAATAGATACGCCACTCTCGAATCAGTGTCGAAAATTATGTATCGTTATTAGTATAGGTAGTACTTATTATATTATCTGTGGTATCGTTTACTTTAGATGGCATTATATTTGTTTAGTAATTAGGAAAGCCGATAGATGGCGGTTTTATAAGTCTTACAAAATCTTTCTGAATTACGCTTATTTACTTTGAATTTCTTGGAAATAGCGTTAGAAAATTATGAAGAAGCCAATTTACACAAAAAGAAATCATTATTCACCAAGAAACCGAAGTAATTAAGCATAATTTAATCGAACACTGTAAAGTTTACACTAGACATTTTTAAATCAAAAGCAAATTAAAAATACAAGTATCTTTACTTAAATAAACACTTATGGACGCCAAAATTACTATAACGCAACTATACTATGAATATACATTTACTTGTCACGTTTTAGGGAATAGTACAGTCGCTTAGCCAATAAATTCGGTCTGGAGGACATTATTAGTATTATATTCATTTTTTATATAGATCGAAATCAAGATCACACCTTCAGTCGCATATCCAAAATAACATATTGCTGCAGATTTTTTAGATCAAGTAGATATAAAATTCACAAAATTCAAGGAAACGAAAGGTAAAATCAACGTTTAACTTTAAAACTTCAAATTGACCCACGTTATATCTTGGCACTTCGTAACCAAATATTAAATCTTATATTAACGCCATCTATGCGACTAGAAAACTTGAGTTTTGTACCGTTTACGTTAGAGACTGTTAGAGACCAGCACTATCCATAGATAATATTATACTATATAGCACTATCAATGAGTATTTATTTTTTCATGTAAATGTTCGAGTTTCCTCACCCTGGTATTCCTCAAAATATCCGTCGATCAATGTTTAAACAAGTAACAGTCACTGAGCTTCTTAAACTATTATTTTTATACATTGATAGGTGAAGTCAAGCCAACATTTTAGTTCTTCACTATCGAAAGCTAATAAAGAACAACGGCAGACCCTCATACATTATTTTAGTTGGAACTCAAAAGCGGCGCCCTAAAATAAAAAAATACTTAAAAAATTAAGCATCAATTGTTGAGCCTAAATATGGAAGATTTTTTATTAGACAAGGACAGGAAGCAAAAATTCTTGCTTTTTAATTTTTGTAGGTTAGGTATGTCATAAGTCACATTAGGAAACTGAATCGTTGCCGATCTATTTGTTCTTATTCAACATAAATTGTATTATCAATAGGTATATTATGTCGGCCTAATATACTGGCTTATAATTAACCTTGAAATATACAATAGGTACCTACCTAATACGTGATACCACAGGTGATACGAAATAGTTGCGATTTAGGAGTCGGAAGCTCGATAGCTGCTCTTATTCGTATCTAACGTAGCATTTGCTTCTTATATCTCTATTTTTCAAAGTACATGCCAGCGACCAGGCCGTCTCACGGGGCTTTCAAGTATATAATTATCGAACACAATGAGCACCCAGACTCGAAACAATTATTTATGGACCACACAAATATTTATCTCGAGTGGGAACCGAACCCACTACACGAAGCGTATTGGCGAGGTGATCAGCTTAACTATAACGCCAGAAGTGCAGTCAGTACCCGTTAGTTATTATAGCATTAGTAGGTATAATAGGATCAATATAACAAGGCAAGTATTAATATTATTTTATTTTATTCCTCATCATCTTCTCTTATAATAATACGATCTAAAAATTCAGCCCGCGGTGAAATATCAGATTGATGTCTGGCCCATCCCAAGTACCAGACTATCGTCATTGTATGAGCGCAACAGCCTACAGTGCATCGTCCCACTAAGCAACTACAGCAGTCGTCTGTGATTCCTGTCCGGCCAGGTATATTATTTTCGATAACAATATACTTAAACATAATATTGTCTCCTGGACACATGCGGTGATTTTATTTTTCTCTTATAAGAGTTGTCTCCCCACTGCCTCTAAGATGATATACAGAAGAGTCGATGTATTCACTGCTGACTTATTTAAATTATATATCCGCCATGGGAACGTACATGCTCGCCATAATAAGAACGAGCCTGTCGTAATTATCTTGTCAGCAGTGATGCTTTGGAAGCGGGATGTTCGCCTATTCATATTCAAAGTTACATACCATGTCAGCCAGATTATTTTTGAGATGGAATCTCTCTCTCTAATTATTTCTAAT
This sequence comes from Catocala nupta, assembly GCA_963675205.1. NCBI lineage: Eukaryota > Metazoa > Arthropoda > Insecta > Lepidoptera > Erebidae > Catocala > Catocala nupta. The sequence continues at coordinate 39,864,066 of OY776078.1, forward strand.
ATTTCCGTAGCATATATACTATCTTGAAAGCGAACATCAAACCTGTTTAATAAAGATGCCCCTATGCGAAAGTTTTCGATCATATGGTGAAGAGACAGATAAAAATATTCTTGTCTAAATCACTTAAAATCTCTTTTAAATGACCATTTACCGCCTCTACCACCCATCTGAAAATTGTGACACAACGACTTCTGTTAGCTTGAATTGTGGTTAGTTGATGTTCGCCTTCTGAAAGTGAATCTGGCATACAACTCTGTAGCCACATCCCTCTAACAAAGATACACTGTCTCTAAAACCTCTATCAAGTATGAACACATCATCATTTCTGAAATAAGACCCTCTCAAAATCCGCCATTGAAAACATAAACCATAAACAATCGAGTGTGCTCGACGCCCTATCGCGTCAATCGGCGATCGGCGTCAACGGTAATTGTAATTGTAATTGGACTCCCTTTCCGCGCTTTTTTTCTTTTTATTTCATTTATGCGTGAGGCGTCAACGGGGTTTGAGAGACTTAAGGCAGATCCCTCACAAAATAAATTGGAAATTATAGTAGCATCTGATGAACTTGCTTTATATGGGCCAAAACAATCAATAATATACCCATCACAGGCCTCAATCAAAATTGGTTTTAACAAATTCCTATATATATGAAGAGAGTAACTATGTTTTTGGAACATATAATTTGAACTTTTGTTTATATAAATATATGTTCCATCACATATAATTATGGCATTATCACCATTTCCTTATAGCCCATTTGGAATAGATAAATTGTGTTGTATTAATTGTTCCCTAGTTATTGTATTTATTCCTATATAATATATTATTATTTAAAATCTGGTAGCAGAATTTCCCTTACATTTTGCATCAACACTTCTAAGGTATGACGAGGCACATTCACAAGAGATGATTCTTTCATCTGAATCCTCTGTCTTCATTTTTAACAGTAGTACTGCCAGTCTTAGACTACGTCGTCTTATGCTGGATAAACAAGGTACTTCTTGTAATATTATGTAAAATCCTCTCTTTTGAAATTCCCATCCAGTACTCAAAGACATGATCATCCATTTCTTCCAGATTTTCAAAGTTCGCACTCGCAAATGCATAAAATAATTAGCTTATACTATGTCTATCCCTTCAATATATACCGAAAGGTTTGTTTTTATTTCATTACATTTATGTATAATGGTATATACATAGGTACTTGGCTTGTGGATCGATATTTTCAACTACTACCTAGTTTGTAAGTAATGTATACTTACGATTTGTGGGTAAACCCAGCTAGCAAGCAATGCGGAAACTCTCTTATCTAGGTTCAAAGAATGGTATCGGCGAAGAGTATTGACACATATATTTATTTATTTATTTATTTATTTATGGCACCCCAACGACTTATTCACTAATACACTTTTCATTAAATTACTTTACATATACTTTTTATACTGGAGTGAACCAGTCACTTACAGGAGTGCACAGCACTTTCATTGAACTTACTCACTAAAAACTACAATATGCATACAATATTAAAATAATAAAGCTTAACTTAAATTAACTCTTACAAAACTAAACACATTGGATTTATTGTAAATGAAATTAAAACTAAATCTAATAAAATTTAATATTAAAATTAAAAAATTAAAAAAAAAAATTAAAACTAAAGCACGGTTAATATTCAATCTAAACACAAAAAGGAAAAAAAATAAAAAAACCACATTTAACAACTTAAAAAATAAAAAACAAAATGGTAGGGTTACTCCTTTGACATAGAATATATTGTCATTTACTGTTTAGGCTGACAGGTTGACAGTAGTTTGCGAAACTGTGATAGAGTGTTGGAGAAGATGTCAATGTCATTTGAACGAGTGTGATTTTCGTTAAATGCTCTCATCAGTCGATTCATTGGCGCAAAATATATTGCAACTTGCACACAGAATCCGTGTGGGTCTGGTTACGATTTTCCATGGCGGTAGCGGTAATCAAACAATTCACAAGGCACAATCGAAGTCCAAGAGGAATAGCACAATGTCACGTAGAGGCGTTATCGAAGGCCTTAGGCGTATACAGTGGTCAGTTCGGTTAAGTAGCGAATTCAGAGTCCTTAAGCAGTCCGGGATATTAGTAAATACCAAAAATTACACCAAACGAAACGTTTAATCGCCCGGGAGTGCACTTGACAGTTGCCATAAGATTCTGTACATGTTTCAAAACATACTTAAATAAATAATTAATTCAACTACATAATTAGAAAAAGCATGTTGATAATATTATTCTATTTAATATAAAAAATATTAGGTAGCTGATAATTTTGTTTTACCGAATGACATTGCATACATTTTGAAAAAGCCTATTTATTTCTTTTAAATACATAATTTTTGTGTGGCATATACAGATATAGATATTCATTTTAAAATTCATAATATATAAGTTAATTAGCTTTTCTATAAATGTCATTTTAAGACGCAATAAAAAATTAAAATAAATTGCTGCCAATGTTCTTTTCGTGGACGCTTACGAATTGTAAATCCCCATTTTATTGTGATGATAACGTAGACCCCTGTCGAGTCTCCCGTGGATCACTGAGGGTCCACCTGGACCACTTATGGAATTAAGGTTCTAAGGTAATATTTCATATTTTCCTGAGAAGATTCATTGTTATTTTTGAAGTTCGTTAGTGTTTAACTAGAAAAAAATATAGATTAGGGTCTACACCTCTTGTTAACTACTTTAACAAATCAATTATTACGATTGTAAATGACGCCATCGAATTACTTATATTTAGTACCTAGGTTCTAAGGTAATATTTCATATTTTCCTGAGAAGATTCATTGTTATTTTTGAAGTTCGTTAGTGTTCAACTAGAAAAAAATATAGATTAGGGTCTACACCTCTTGTTAACTACTTTAACAAATCAATTATTACGATTGTAAATGACGCCATCGAATTACTTATATTTAGTACCTAGTAGGTACAAAAGTTTTTAAGTAGGTAAAATATAAGTAAATAAGTTATGGGTCAAAATATATTACCTAGTATATTCTATTAAACCCTGATTATTAATAAAAAAAGTCATTACTCTTTACTTTAATAACAAAAATTATAAGTTACAAATAAAGTACACTATTTTACATATTATCAACCTATTGGCGTTTACCGTCTACCTACTATTAAAAATGTGTTCACAGGAATATACAAAAAGTCTTACCCATATCAATTTCCCATACTGGGATTCGAACTCAGGACCTCAAGCACAGCAGTCTCACACACTACAGCGGCGATCGATATATATTTTGGCCAAACTAGGCTGCACCCACGGCACAAAACTATTTACACCGTACAGGTGTAAATAGTTTTGACTCAGACAAAAAACTGATTCTATAGTTTCAGTTATACAAATATCGTTCCTTTATTACAGAAGAGCCACAAATCAATAAAATCTGAAAATGGTTTTAGGTATTGCATAATGTTGTCAAAATCAAATAAAGTTTATGGTAAAAATAAGACACCCATTATTTTTGCTTACACTATGGCCAAAGCGACTATCCGCCTCTTTTGCATTTGAACGTTTTGATAGCTAACGTCAGTGCAAAAGAGCCATTTTGTCATTTGCGACCCGAATCTCAACGCAAATGCAAGTAAATTGCGTGCAAAATAACAAATTTCCAAAAAATTTTAAAATTTAATGATGCCTCTCTGGGACAGTCGCTATCTCATCATGGGATTAACGCGGTATTGAAGGCCACAGTACTAGCTTTTAAACTATCACCTTCGCCTTGTGATATAAACAAGAAATGTATCACCAGCTTTAATAAAAGCGCACAAACCGCAGGGCAGCTTGTGGCGAGCTGAATGTGAGTGGTGACACTGCGGTCCTGAATGCCTCAGAGAGTCGGTTAGGGCATCGTCCCCGGCTTGCCGTTACTGGTTGGCTGGGGTGGAACTTCAAGAGCACCCGTAGGACTCTCAACTCTGGCTTGCCTTGGTCGGCCGGTCAGAGGGAGGCCGCTAGAGCTATATGCTTGGGGTGGAAGTATCATTTTCAAGGGCATAACTACGGTGAAATCCGCTCCGGGTCTCCGTTGTCACGAGACCCGTGATAGTAAAACCGACGCCGCACCGCTCAACACCCCTAGCCGCTCGCACCGGTGTTGCCCTCTGCTGCTGGCTTGTATGCCCATGAGTTGGCGAGTCACCGTCTGCCCATTGCATTGATGCTATTAGAGTATTCAGGGCAGATGCTGTTTTTCATCCATAGTTAGCAATATACCGGTCCACCAAACACCCATACCTATAGCCCATATATTTGAATCCATACGTAGCAATTATAGTCCTACGACTGCTAAGGCTAGTATCGCTGTAGGTGTTCCATCCCACTTTTGATTAAAACTCCCGAAGGGCCTCTTCACTTTGGACCCATGTCTCCGTGTAAGCCTCCCAAAGGGCCAGGTATTTTCTAATATATGTAATATGTTAGAAAATACCTGCGATAAGAGAAACATAAGAGATCTCTATAGAAGAATAGCTGCTGTGATTGCGGCGAACGGTGGGCCGACAAAATATTGATTTTATATCAATGTAAAGATCATTTAAAATGTACACAACTTATTTAATTTCATTCTTTACAAAACTTAAAAAGAAGCTCTATCCTTTGGCCAAGGGTATATATGCTTGGGGGTGGCAGTGTCATTTTCAAAGGCATAACTGCGGGAAAATCCGCTTGGCGTCTCTGTTGTCATGAGACCCGTGATGGTGAAACCGGCGCCGCACCGCTTTAAGTTTAAACGCCCCATCTAACTCTAAACTAAAATTCTCCAAAGGCCTCTGCATGTTGGACCCATGCCTCCGTGTAAGCCTCCTAAAGAGCCGAGTATTTTCCTAATGTATAAGGGAAATACCCGTTAAAGAGAAACAAATAATAATAATTTATTTGCACACAAAAAGGGCTCATAATAATATATATAACAACAACAAAATGTGAAACGTTAGCACCTGTACTAATTAAATGTACATATGTATGTATACATTGCATCACAGATGCCAGGGCCTTCCGCTATGCATAGACAAATTCTGTGTGGGTGTGATAATAGGAATAGTTAATAGGTAATATTGGATACGATTACATTACAATGTTTATTATATGAATTTTATTATAATATTAGGTGGCTTGAATAACTTATACAATAGGAAAATACACTAGTTAAAAATAGCATTCAAAATTCATAATATATTATACCCTATTTAATTAGAAGTGTATTGAATTATACTTACTACTCTGACTGTTTTAACTGAGGAACTGAAGCATTATTTGAGTATATTCCAGGCCTTTAGATCTCACACTATTTGTTTATTGTTCTGTAGTGGATATTGAGTGCATGTATGTACATAATTATGAAGGTTAACTATACTATCGATATTTTGCGTAGATAGTAGGTACCTAGTGATTTTATTAATATAGGCAATTATTCACAATATTACAGCCAAGTTTTGCGCCCCTGTACATATCGTTGCTAGTTTAGGTCCTAGTCAATAGGGTCCTTTTCATTCTTCCAAAGGTATAAAATTATTTTTATATTTAAAAAAGACATTGCCTGCTCTAGTATTAATATCTGCATCGCGGGGAACTTTACAAACATTCTAGCAACGGACACAGAGAACACCCAGACTCAAAAAATCTATTTGTGGATAACACAATCTATATCCACAAGTAGATAACACAATCTAGTGTCTAGTAGGAGTGGAACACGGACCATGTCAAAAGCCTTTGCCAAGTCTAAAAAACACCGCCATTACCATCGCCATACACATTGTTCGCAATTTTGACCAGAAGAAGAATCTTCTGGTCAAAATTGCGAACAATGTGATCGGTCATTTCGTGTACGGCATCGTCTGTTGACATGCTGGCATGAGTTGCCGGATTCATCAAATTTTGTATTTAATAAATGATAAGCCGTTGTAAATTGTTGTACCTGTTGACAGGTTAATGTACTAATAGGTCAGCTTTAGAGCTAATATAGTTTATAGAGTAAGCTTAGTTTCTGTTTATTATCTCATCTAATATTAGGCTACGACATGAAGGACGATGGAGCAAGCTTGCCTAGAGTTACTTTTCTTCTATTTACTCGCAACTTTCTGCTTGTTGTTTTTTGTTGCCCTTTTTCTGTTACATCTTTTGACCTTTGTTAAACGCGTATTGCGTACCGTAACAGTATTGTAATTAAATTAATTTGCTAGAAAAGACTAGTATTACAATTTTTGAAACATTTTACATTTCTGAGCAGTAATGAGAATGAGTTTACGACTATGATTTCTTAAGGTATACTCGTTCTTTTCCATATATTGAAAGAAATTGAGCTCGTAATTTATGTAAATACCGACAAAAATATCATCATGTCATCATTGCGGTTAGTTAGAATAGAATAGAATAGAATAGAATAGAATATACTTTATTTGCTTTGAATGCAGGTACATACAAATAGGATCGTAAATAACATAATAAAGAACCGTGTACATTCTGCCTTGTTGGCATGCAAATACAATAATTATTATGTATACAAGTTATCAAAATAGGTTATTAAAATGTATCATTTAGGAAATCCTGAACAGAATAATAACATTTATCTACAAGTAATTCAGTAAAACATTTTTTAAATTTCATCAATGGCAAGGTTTTCATATGATCGGGAATTTTATTAAAGACAACAGGAGCCATGCAGATTACACTTTTTTTTAATAAACTCGTTTTAAATGTGCCTGTGTGAAGCAAATTCTGATATTGAGATCTTAATGATGTACTCCGTTTTCTGGTTTCTGTTAATGTGGCAAATAAATTACGGTTTGTTTTAACAAATATTGCTAATTCGAGGATATAGAGGCATGGGAAAGTTAATAGTTTCTGAGACTTAAATATAGGCACACAACTGTCAGTAACTTTGAGGCCAAATATAGCTCTCAGACAGCGCTTTTGAGCTTTAAAAATGCTTTCTCGTTCACTACAATAACCCCAAAATATAACACCAAACCTTAAAATAGAAATTACAAGACAATGGTAGGCCACTAGTATTGTTGTCAGATTTACTTTTTTGGATAGGTTGTATAACATAAACGCGGCTGTGCTCAGACGTTTACAGATATCTTCTGCTTGCGGCTTCCATGTTAACTGGCTATCAATTAAGATTCCTAAAAATTTGGTGCTATTCACTTTATCGATAGTTTGGCCATTGTAGTTGATATCCATGTCACCTGTAGATATACGTTGGTGAAAATGCATAGTTTTAGTTTTTTGTAGATTTATAACTAGGTTATTATTGTCAAGCCATTTTATTAAACTGCTGATCGACTTATTGATGTCATTTACGTATGAGTCTTTATTGGTACATGAGACAATTGAAGTGCTGTCGTCTGCAAATAAAATCATTGGATTAGATATATGGCGTGGCAGGTGATTTAGTGATAGAATTGAACTTTATTCGGTTTTCGAAAATTCTATTCGCTCCAATAATAAATTATTTTATCCTGCACCGAATTTTGATCATGGCGGATAACCTTAAAGAAGACGCCAGTCTTCGGTCAGTTGGTAGAATAACTCATCAACTGTTTGCTGAACCGACCCGGGCTTCAATCCCGAGACTACATACTCAACAGTCGCAATTACCACCGCTGCTCCACCGAGGCAGTCATTCGTTCGCTTCAATATTATGGTTACCGTCTCACTAACTGTTTCTATGTTAACTGTTGAGATCATAAGATCTATAAAAATCTCTATGTACGACATGTCCGTCCGTCATCTATATCTGACTAGGTTGAGCCGCATGTGTTAGACTAGTCAAACCGTTTCTCTGCTGTTTATAGAAACTGTAAATGAGGTAGTTTTAGGACAAGAATTTTGTGTGATGATGGTGAATTCGCTCGAAATACAAATTATGTTGATTGCCGACAACTGAGATGGTGGTATGTGAGATAAAATAATAATAATAATTGTTTATTAAGTTTAAGTTGGCACAAATATGAATAACAATAGGTCTTAAAATACTTAAAATATGATACAATACTTTGGACGCCTGTACTAGGTTATACCTGTATCACAAACGATAATTATGTGCTATTATAGTGTAATAGGAAGAGCATACTTAACAATATTTAACAAATATAGTTATATTACTATAAAAATGAAAATAATATTACTTATGTAATTTTGTATTTAAAAATTAGTTGACATCTATAATGTTTATGAAACAAACATAGGATATGTCTAATAATGGGCATCTAAGCTAACTAGTGTAAGTGATAAAAATATAAACGTTTCTTTTTTATTTTGGGCCCACAGTACGAGATATCGTTGCATTAGCACAAGACGATCTAAACACCTTATCAGATTGGTTTCCATGCAACTTATTAACTATAAATCATACAAAAACTAGTTATATTATATTTAGATAAAAAAATAAACCTATACCAATTCATAAATCCTTAACAATCAATAATATTCCGTAAGAACAGAAGTCGTCTGAAAAATATCTTGGCCTAAGGATAATAATCTATAATCAACACTTATCATGGAAAAACCACATAGAACATATACAGGGCAAAATTTCATCACTTATAACTTATACGATCCATAAGTAAGCGCATTCTGCGAAAATTAAGATTAAATATTTATAATTCATTAGTCAGCCACATCTACTATATCTGATCGAAATTCGGGGCAGTAGTACAAAAACTAACTTACAACAATAACAAAGAAAACAAAATAAAATAATAAAAACGTTATTTCAATTACCGTATTTAAAACCGACCTGGAATGTTTATGAACAAACCAAAATTATGAATATTAAACAACTTTATATTAACAATACCTGCCTACTAATCAGAAAAATTCTAAATAAAACCATTCATGGGTTTATTTAGAATTTTTTAGCTAGTAAAAATTAAATAGCTATATTATAAGATTAAATAGCTGTAGCTTGCCTACAAGCCGGAGGTGGCCACTTTGAACAATTAATGTGATGTGCGTTATTGTAATGTAAAACCTTTACACAAATAAATGTTAATGAGAATTTTGTGTTTTATTGATTTTCCTGTTTAGGATTCTGACCATGGTGCTTGCGCATAGGCTATGTTCAAACAACAATAACTTCTAAACCAATAGTCATACAGCTGTGAATTGAATGTTGTATCGTAGCTTAGATTATACCCTGTCAATCTCGCAGAAAAACAAAATGGGTCATCGGGGCTATTTTTGCAATAATGTACATTGATTTGTTTATTCGTGTCAGTTTTTTCAAATATTTTAGATGGAATTTGGTTTTTTTCAAAGATTTGATAGTGACAACTCTTCGATCAAGTTGTAAATGATAGACAATAGTATTGCCCTTCGAATAAGACTATTTTTATTCCAGTATGACCTAAATTTTGAGAGATATGATGGTTTTTGTGTCCACGTAGAAAATATTTCAATAAAAAAACAAAATGGCTGCCACATAGCTGATAAGTAGTTTGGACTTGATTTTGTAGTTTATTTGTGTATTAAAATAGTTGTTTTATCGGTACTTACAATATCGCTAGTTCATGACGGGACACACTGTATAAAAACAAAATGTTCTGGCTGGACAGTTAGTTTTACTTGTCTTGTGATTGCTAGGCTTCTTAAAACGAAAGCTTGAAGCACATTTAGGGTCATCTTCCTTCTTTGTACATTCGGTCATCGAAAGTCCAGCTGCGGCACAATGTCCACACGTAGGAGAGTTAACCTCTCTGCAAGATTTCGCTGCGTGACCATACTAATGGCATTTGTAACATGTTGTAACTAGTGTAAAATCTCTTACGGAGCAGGACGTCCAATGTATAAAAAGTCTAGCCTGTGTGACTAAAGCTTTTCTTATGTTAGCCGGAACCTCAATAACGTAGTTGCAGATTGAAGCATCTTTCTTGTCCGATTTGTGGCTTAATTTCATTGAAGATAAAAATGATTTCAGATCCATCGATGGTAACTTATCGGCTATATTTTGCTCGAAGAGATAGCTGAATAATAAAAATAATAATAATATTCTACTAAATACACACAACACCATCTAGCCCAAACTAAGCAGAGCTTGTACTATGGGTACACTAGACAATGGATAAACATACATAATAATATATACTTTTTTTTGTAAATACATACATATTATACATAGAAACACCCAGACCAAGACAAATATCCATATTCATTCACACAAATGTTTGATTTGTGCGGGAATCGAACCCGCAACCTCAGGCGTGGCAGTCGGTTACACTAACCACTACGCCATCGAGGCCGACAATACATCATTGTCGGACAGAGAAGCGAGTACACCAACTACCACAATCCGTGGTCAACTGTAAGGCCGGACAAAGAGAGCTGGACTGCCTGCTTCACTTCTTCTGCGTCTTTTTTAGTTTCTGTGCTGATAATAAATCTTCAATTTCTAGTTCTGCGAACCCCACATACTAGCAGCTCCATTTCTTCCGGACGAATATTTTTTTGTACAAGAGTTTGCGTTTCATCACTAGTATTTAGTACGTCAAGGGGATATATTGTAACGGAATAAGCATCATTCAATTGCTGCTCGACAGATGACATCCGTTTTTGGATCTCTGATGTAGACGTGATATCTTAAATGATGTCAGAGTTAGAGGGAGGCGAGGCCGCGGAGCGCACTAGCCCGCTCTTATTACACGGACTACATTCCATAGCAAAATATTATATCACTTCACATACAAGAGTTCATTGTTAATGAAAATATGCACTAAGTAGGTAACAAAAAAGCATCACTCAGCAATGTAACAACTAAAGGAGGTCACAATTTATAAATCGTAATTATCAAATATTGGTGCCAATTCTGTTGTCACAAAATTCTCTTATCTTAGCTAAAAATCTCTAAAATTTAGTTTAGTCCTGTCACTTTTAGCGATTTCAGAATACAAAATGTCGTTTCACAGGACTAATCAAAATTTTAGAGATTTCAGCTAAGATAAGAGAATTTTGTGACAACAGAATTGGCACCATTATTTACGAGCCCATCTATCTTTGTCAGCGCTTGTAAAACCTAAGAGATTATGTATATATACTATACGGATAACATGTCTAAAGGTTCTCCATAATGTTATAGTAAATATGTGAAGACTGTCAGCCCTCACTGGGCCAGCATGGTAGTCTATAGCTTAACCCATTCCAAACTTATAAGAAGCCCGTGCATAGCAGTAAGACAGTTTAATACAGGCTGATATTTCTATATGAGTCCCAGGGAGCTATTAGACCGTTTATAGTCTTCCAGGCACTTCGAGATGTTGGATAATTGTTACGTCACTTAGGCTATATCATCTAAGTACCTTTTAAGGACATTTGGAATGTTATTCTATTCACCAACTATTCAGTGCAATTTAACCATGTTAATGATCTCTGATCTGCTGCCTGTCTGTCTGTTCTAATAAGCAGATTACATAATGAAACAAACTAATCGGACTAGGGTCTAGGTGACTAGGAATCGGGGTTTAAACAAAACAATTTATTTATCTTTACAATATTAGTAGTACAAACTTTTTAAAGCGCCACTGTCAGTTCTGTTGTACAATTATAATAATAATAATAATAATAATGGGTCGTTGCCAGATTTTATGACCACAGGAGTTACGCACCTGCTCCACAAAGCAGGTAGCACTCACGAGCCTGGAAATTATAGACCGATCACCTGCTTACCATCGGTCTATAAGCTTCTTACGTCTATTCTGAGAGCCAACATTTCAAAACATATTGAAATCAATTCTATTATGTCGGCCTCTCAGAATGGTTGTAGGAAGGGGGCTCGTGGTACGAAGGAACTCCTCCTCATTGATATGGCCATTAGCCAACAGGTTCGCCGTAATCACAAGAGTCTGGCAACATGTTGGATAGATTACAAGAAAGCGTTCGATTCGGTGCCGCATACATGGCTCTTGAGGGTGCTGGAGCTGTATAAAGTAAATACAACTCTATGCACCTTCTTGAATTTATGTATGGGGCAATGGAAAACGGCTCTTTACTATCCAGGGTGTCGACAGACCCAGGCGATCAGCGAGCTAATACAGATTAAGCGAGGTATATTTCAGGGCGACAGTCTGAGTCCTCTGTGGTTTTGCCTAGCGTTGAACCCTCTCAGTACATTACTAGAGGGTTCAGGGCTAGGTTACAGGTTAAAGAGAGGCGGTCAGGTCGTATCACACTTGCTATACATGGATGATTTAAAGCTGTTTGCCCGCACTGATTCACATTTGATAGACTTACTAAGAGTAACTGATTGCTTTAGTAAATCTATCAACATGAAGTTTGGTGTGGATAAATGTGCAGTCATGCATGTAAAGGAAGGAAGGATGGTGGAATCTGAGAGCATTGAACGTTCAGATTCCATTAACCTAAGATCGCTTCTCATTACTGATACCTACAAATACTTGGGTATGTCACAAGCCTTAGGTATAAATGAAGCGGACATGAAACAATCGTTGAAGGAGCGCTTTTTTGGTCGCCTGAGAAAAATACTTAACAGTCTTTTATCAGGCGGCAACAAGGTACGCGCTTTTAACGGTTGGGTCATGCCGCTTCTTTTATACTCCTTTGGCATACTTAAGTGGACTCAGACTGAGTTAGATGCCCTGGACAGGAAGGTCCGTATACTGTTGACGGCATACCGAATGCATCATCCTCGTTCGTCTGTGATGAGGTTGTACATCCCGCGGAAATGTGGGGGTCGAGGTTTTCTAAATGCCAAAACCCTCCATAATCGTGAGGTGTGCAACCTTAGAGAATATTTCCTTCAAGCGAACGTGGATATGCATCGTGATGTTATCGCAGTGGATAACGGACTCACCCCGCTTAATCTGGCTAAAGAGAACTGGCGCATCCCTATAGTACTAAGCATTGACGACCGCAAGAGTGTATGGCAGAGCAAGGAGCTTCACGGTAGGTTCTACAAGGCCCTATGTGGACCTGATGTAGACGTTCTCGCCTCCGTGAACTGGCTACGCTTCGGTGACCTCTTTGGGGAAACCGAAGGGTTTGTCTGTGCAATTATGGACGAAGTTATCAAGACGAATAACTACCGGAAATATATCCTGAGGGATGGAACGATTGATATATGTCGGGCGTGCCACCAACCCGGTGAATCCCTCAGGCATATAGTTTCCGGTTGTTCTCGTCTAGCTAACGGCGAGTACTTGCACAGACATAACCAAGTAGCCAGAATTATCCATCAGCAACTTGCTCTGAAGTACAAACTTGTAGAGGTCGAGGTGCCTTACTACAGGTATGTAGCGGAACCAGTTCTCGAAAAGGACCATATCACACTGTATTGGGATCGATCTATTATCACAGACAGGACTGTTGTTGCCAACAAGCCTGATATTGTGGTAATAGATCGATCAGAGCGCCGCGCAATGATTGTCAATATTACCATCCCTCATGATGGCAACCTCGTGAAAGCTAAGAAGGAAAAAGAACTAAAATACCTGGACTTAGCACACGAGGTTGTCGATATGTGGGATGTGGACTCGGCAATCATTGTACCGATAGTCGTTACGGTAAACGGTCTAATAGCCAAGAGCCTCGACCAACATCTTAAGAGGCTCGCGTTAGGTGCTTGGGTCAGGGGTCAGATGCAGAAGGCGGTTCTCCTCGATACGGCACGCATAGTGAGGAGATTCCTCTCTCTGGACCCCTAACCACCGACAGCTTGGACCTTGTCTCGATGTCGGTGGGCATCCATAATTTTTATATTTTTAAATGTGTTTTTTTATAATTATATATTTAAAAATGTAATTTTTATTGATAATTAATGAATAAATGTGAATAATAATAATACATTTTATTTTCATGATCAATGCTACAAATATTGTGTAAAAGTAAACATATTAAAATTATAAGTACAAAATGATTAAACTAGTAGAAAGGTCACCTATCCCTGTACTAGTTAAGAAACTGTATCACAGGTGACGGGGCCTTCCAATACAATCAATTCAGTAAACTAACGCAAGGAACAGACTTAAGATATAATCAAGTATAGTGCTATTTTATAAATATTAACATAGGTAAAAACTTAAATACTAAATTAAATTAACACATCGCCGAAATAACAAATTTCGTAAATATAGGTTAGAATCTAGGTTATTATCTAATTCATTATTAAAAACATAGGTACATATTATTTTAATAATAATTGTTGGTGTGCAATTTTATGTGTTAGCGACATAAAATCGCGTATCAGCAAATCGCAACACTGGGTCATTGTCTGTTATGTAACACTCGTATTGAGTTTATAAATAATTAAATAATAATTTAATATAGAGTGCGGATCATTCACTAAGTAAAGCAGAAACAATATGATAATTATACATTTAGGGGTATCTTTAGGCGCCTCCATAATCAATCGAGTTTAAATACCTTTTCTCGGCCATGAGTCTCGCCGGGCAATCAGTAGCGCCTGTAGTGTGATTGCTAGGTTTCTTAAAATGCAAGCATGTTGCGCATTTAGGTCCCTCTCGCTCTGCACAGTCCTTAATAGAATGGCCTTGATCACCACAATGGCCGCAAGTATAACTGCTCTCGCGACATGTCTTCGCCGCGTGCCCATACTGCTGGCACTTGTAGCAGCGTGTTACAAGAGTAAAATCCCTCACAGGACAGGACGACCAATTTATAAAGACTCTGTCATTAACGATGAGAGCTTTTCGTATAGCTCCAGAAACTTCAAGGACGTAATTACAGGTCTCGGCGTTCTTTTTGCCCGATTTATGGCTTAATTTAATAGACCTAAGGAACGTCTCGAGATTGGTATCCTGAAGTTTGCCGGCAATATTTTGATTATAGAGGTTTAACGTGTTACCAGCCGGCGGGCAGAAGCCAGGTCCGTAGCTGGTAACCGTTAGGGTTATAATGAAACACGCAGACTGATTCAACTGAGAATATATTTACAATTTTTCACCTATCCTATATCCCATTTATTAGTCATGCAAGTAATGCTAACACTAATGTGTACAATAAACATTTTCACCAATCAGCGACAAGTAAACAAAAATCTAACATTTTCGAATGATTTCTTGGAAATCTGTTCGCGAGTATAAAAGTAGTGCCACGTATAAAAAGCAGAGGGAAGCTTCGCGCGTCAACAGTTCGAATGTTGATATCGTTGCGGCTGGACGTATGATGCTCCGTTCGATCGCTTTCGCGCGTCGCTTGGTTTCGGCGCGGCTAGTTGTACGATGGTCCGTTCGATTCCAGGTTTCTCGTAAAGCTATATGTTGCCTGTGCGTATATACATACGCCACATCACTCCCGCCTAAGCGAAGCGTACGTTTTGTTTCACCGCGCGGCCGGATCTGGTGACGTACGAATTTCGCGGTGAAGGTGATGACTGTGATGAGGCTGTCCGCATTGGTGTGGGTGATGTGTCCGGGGCTGGCGTGTTTGTTAATGTTGTGTTTTCTAGCGAGTCTTCCTCGTTGAGTAGATGGGCTGGCTTCAATCTGTCGATTG
Source organism: Catocala nupta (assembly GCA_963675205.1). Classification (NCBI taxonomy): domain Eukaryota; kingdom Metazoa; phylum Arthropoda; class Insecta; order Lepidoptera; family Erebidae; genus Catocala; species Catocala nupta. The sequence continues at coordinate 39,879,583 of OY776078.1, forward strand.
AAATTACTGCGGTGCGAAGCGGAAGTTGCACTGTGAAGTGCTTGCCGTCGGTACTGCGTTGAAGTACATGATATGGTCTGTTGTATGGTGGTACGAGAGGTCTGCGCACGATGTCGTTGCGCACAAACACATGCGTACATGTCCCGAGGTCTTTGTATATGAATGTGTTTGACCTTGACGTTTGCCTTGTTGATGTTGGTGATAATGACGACATTGTTTCAGTCAGCTGACGGACAAATTCCGCATCTTCAATGTTCGGCTTGGTAGGCGCGAAGAAATCAGATGGGACGCGTAACGTAGATCCGTATGTCATCAGGGCCGGGCTGACGGTTGAGTCTTCACGTAGGGCGGTGCGAAGTCCTAGTAATACTGTAGGTAATTCATTGATCCATCTGTTATCGGTTGCTCTTGCCATCAGTGCCGCTTTCAGAGATCGATGCCATCGTTCGATTTTTCCATTAGCTTGCGGGTGAAATGCAGTAGTACGTATTCGAGTGACGCCTATTTTCTTCATTAAAGCTTGAAATAAAGACGATTCGAACTGTCTCCCTTGGTCTGTAGTAAGTCGTAGAGGACATCCAAACCGCGATATCCATCCCTCGTACACGGCCTTTGCGACCGTTTCGGCGGTAATGTCACGAGTAGGTATTACCTCTGGCCAGTTAGTGCAGCGGTCAATCATAGTAACTAAGTATCTATAGTCATCTGATGGTGGGAGTGGCCCAACTATGTCCACGTGCAGGTGTTCAAAACGAGATGATTGTTGAAATTCACCGAGCGGGCTAATGACGTGTCGATGAACTTTCGCTCGTTGACAGCTGATGCACGCCTTGGCCCATATACCTACGTCTTTGTTTATAGATGGCCAGAAAAACTTTGTCGTCATTATTCTTCTTGTTGTACGAACGCCGTGGCTTGACTTAGTTCGTGTTGTGCTTTGAAGGCTGCGACACGATAAGGCAATGGTAGGTATGGTCGAATGTTCGCTGTCGATGTTTCGCACCAAATAGGCCGTTTGACTCCCGGTAGGTTTACGCGGGAAAACTTCAGTCTGGGGCTATTCATGCAAACACGTAGCTCGGCGTCCGTTTCTTGTTCTTGAGATAACTTATCGTAGTCCATCGTTGCGTTGAGTAGTTCGATTTCTGTGATACGTGATAACGCGTCAGCGGCTTCGTTCTTATCACCGTGAATGTATTGGATGTTAGTGCAGTATTGGCTTATGAAATGCAATTGTCGTTCTCGACGCGGTGTGTCATTGTTACTCGGCGTTCTTGTTAGAGCGTACGTCAATGGTTTGTGATCCGTACATATGGTGAGTTCGTTGCCCTCTATCAGTCGGCGTAGGTTTTAACAGCTGTATACATTGCTAGAAGTTCGCGATCGTATACATTATATCTTCTCTGCGTCTCGCTCATTGTTTTTGAGTAAAAGGCGAGTGGTTTCCACAGGTTGTCTATTTTTTGTTGTAGGACTGCGCCGAGGCTAGTGTCAGACGCGTCGGTGAGTAAGCATAACGGAGCGTTAGGTATCGGGTGCGATAATATAGTAGCCTCGAGAATGCTTTGTCGGCATCGTTCGAAGGCTGTTTCAGCTTCATGTGTCCATTGGATAGGTGTTTTGTCGTTTTTCTTGCTATTGTGTAGATACTTGTTAAGTAAATTTTGGTATTCGGCTTGATGGGGTAGGCAGCTACGGTAGAAGTTGATCATGCCTAAAAATCTTCTTAACTCTTGCACTGTAGTTGGTTTGGGAAACGTAAGTATGGCTTGAATGCGTTCTTCTGTGGGTTTGATTCCGTCCGGTGTAACTTCATAACCGAGGAACTGTATCTTGTCTTTGCCGAACTCACATTTATCAATGCTTAGAGTGACGCCGTAGTTGTCGAGTCGTTCGAGAACTTTTTGTAAGTGACGCTTGTGATCCTCTGGGTTTTCTGAGTGCACTAGTAAATCATCGATGAAACAGAATACGTTGTCGTCGAGCCCTCGTAGTACTTCGTGCATGATACGTTGAAATGTTTGGCCGGAGTTGCGTAAGCCGAACGTCATATAGTTGAACTCGAAGAGGCCGAAGGGAGTTATTATGGCAGTCTTCGCAGCATCTTCTTTTTCAATAGGTATCCAGAAGTACGCTATTTTGAGATCTAGTTTAGAAAAGATTTTCTTTCCATGTAGCTGGTACGTAAAATCTTGAATTCTCGGTATAGGGTAGCGATCGGGTACTGTAACGGCGTTCAATCTTCTATAGTCGCCACACACGCGTAGCGAACCATCCTTTTTCTTAACGACGTGAAGCGGGCTGGCCCATGGACTGTTTGACGGTTTACAGATTCCCATCTCCATCATCTTCTCAAATTCTAGCTTCGCAGCTTTGTATTTATCGGGCGGCAGGGGTCGCGGCCTTGAATATATTGGTTGGCCTGTTGTTTCTATGCGATGAGTTACGTTGTGCTTAGTCGGAGTTTTGAGTGACATGGGTCGCAGTACGTCGGGATATTCTTTCAAGATGTCGTGATAGGGGTGATGATGGCTGATAACGTATACGGCTTCCTCGGTGCTATGTATTTTGATGGTGTGAACGCTAAGGTCGGTAATGCGGTCGATGAGTTTTCTTTGATGTAGATCGACAAGTAATTTGTGCTTCGCTAAGAAATCTGCGCCTAGTATTGATGTTTTCACGTCAGCCACGGTAAATGTCCATTTAAAGCTTCTGCGTAGACCTAGGTTGAGTTCGAGTGTGCGTTCACCGTAGGTACGTATCTCTGTACCGTTCGCAGCAAACAGTTTGTAGGTACTTTGAATCGGCTTCACGTGTTTCTTATTTCTTGCGGCTAATACGGATATGTCGGCACCCGTGTCGACTAGAAACTTCTCTCTGTTGTTAAGATCGATAACGCAGAGGCGGTAGCTTGGTTTGCTAACATCGACGCCCGCCATAGTCGATGTATTTTCTAGTTTTCCTGCTTCTTTTTTGCGCACGGTGATTCGCATCTACGGGCTTCATCTCCATAGCGCAGGTGGTAATAACACAGCCAGTCGGGATCGCCGGGTTTGCGGTTCGAGCGGGCACGGTATCTCGAGTTCGATCGCGATCGGTTGTTGCTATGCGAACGAGTGGCGCCATAGCGATACGACGCATGTTGTTGATTGGTTCGAATCTCGGCGATCTCCAGCGTTAGTTTTTCTATTTGTTTATATAATAGGTCGAACTGTAGATTTTCTGTAGTTGGGTGAGTTGGGCAATGTAAACACGACGGGCTTGATGTGTGCGCCGGCGTAGAGGATGTAGTGTGGACTGCGGCAACAGTTGCGGGTTCGAAATGTTCAACCATTTTGTCGGCCATCACAGCTAAATATTCTAGCGACGATTCGGTGTTCACGGAGAGTACGGCGCGGACTTGTGTGGGTAATTGGTTGAGCCACATAACTTTTAGAGCTTCGTCGGTTAGTAATTTACCGCTCAAATCGCGCAAATTACGTAATAACTGGCTAGGTTTCATGTCGCCGAGTTCTAGGCCGCTGAGTAATTTCTGTAGCTGACGATGGTCTGATTCTTGGTACGTCGATATCAGTCTGTTCTTTAGCGTAATGTACTTGTTGGTCGATGGCGGGTTTAATATGATGTCGCCGATTTGTTCGAGGTCACTACAGCCTAGCAACGGTACGACGAGGTGAAATTTCTGTTCTTCTCCCATCTTGCTGGCGGCGACGGCGGCTTCAAACTGTGCGAACCACAGTCGTGGGTTTTGACGCCAGAATGGAGGTAGACGTGCAGGCAGTGAGATTGTAGCAACATCACCGTAGAGAGGGGTCGTTACTTGCTTGTCGGTGAATTCTTCAGCTTTTTCTTGTGCCATGACGATAAGGTAGCGTGTTCGTACGTCTAGATTTGGCCGAAAACAAACAGATGTTGGGTGTCGGTTCAGTGAACCGATATTATAACAGCCTAGAACGATGAGAGGTCAGGGGTCACCAATTTAACGTGTTACCAGCCGGCGGGCAGAAGCCAGGTCCGTAGCTGGTAACCGTTAGGGTTATAATGAAACACGCAGACTGATTCAACTGAGAATATATTTACAATTTTTCACCTATCCTATATCCCATTTATTAGTCATGCAAGTAATGCTAACACTAATGTGTACAATAAACATTTTTACCAATCAGCGACAAGTAAACAAAAATCTAACATTTTCGAATGATTTCTTGGAAATCTGTTCGCGAGTATAAAAGTAGTGCCACGTATAAAAAGCAGAGGGAAGCTTCGCGCGTCAACAGTTCGAATGTTGATATCGTTGCGGCTGGACGTATGATGCTCCGTTCGATCGCCTTCGCGCGTCGCTTGGTTTCGGCGCGGCTAGTTGTACGATGCTCCGTTCGATTCCAGGTTTCTCGTAAAGCTATATGTTGCCTGTGCGTATATACATACGCCACAGAGGCAAGTGTAAACTTCAGTATCCTGCATGGACGAAGGAACTCCCACAACTACCACTCTAGGCTTACGTTTAAAGGGCTCGTGGCAAGACATGCCCACAATGAGTCTGCTATGAATGATGTATGGTCGCGGTCGACCCTCTTTCAATGCTTTGCAGTATGAGCATGGCACTCTTAATTCTAAAACTATTGTGCCTATTTCTAATTCCGTGAGAGAGGCATCGCGCGAAGGTAACTATTGCCATCTAGTGATAATAGTTACAAACTAGTAACCTTCACTACGTTTCCATTTTCTTACTTGTATTATAATTATGATAAGCATATATTATGGTATAATGTAAGAAGCAGTATATAAAAAAGAGTACTAGTAGAGATACTAGTACAAAGAGCAAGCTTGTTCTATCGAATCTACCACTTTCGATAGTATTCTCTGGTATTTGTTCTGAGAAATTTATTGAAAGTGGTATATTCAATAGTTTACTCTGCTAAGAACACATCGAATGTACCACTTTCGTTACTTTACTGCGTCAAAGTCTTGCATTTTCGATGGATGTTGCAATATCCTTTATCATTTTTTTGTATTTCCAGCATTTCATGTGCGATGTACTCTGTTCTGTAATAATATTACTCTATAAAGCATTGTGATAAAAATATAATTTTATTTTGTTACTTATAGAAAATGAGTTATACCTTACGTATTTTAATAAAACATTTAAAATGTCATTTGCATACAAGCTAAAAGCTATTTTATTATGACTTGTGTTGCTTAATTCTTTATTTTTTAATACGTTTTTCTTGATTAACAATGTCGGATTGTGTTTTCTTTATTAGGCATAAATACGCCAAGAAAAATAGCAATAAAAGCTGGACATAAATAAATAATAGGAAGGTATCGCATATCGAAACTAGCTTAATGTTAACATGACTTGAGCAATGTAACAAATAATACAATCGAAAATTCCACATTCAATAGTTCACTAGAAAATGTTGTCATAGAACACTGTCGAAACAGGCACATTCGATAAAAACGTAACTAACGGTAACCAAGTAAAATATCGAATGTGTTATATTAGAAAAAGTATAATATTTATTAAAAACTATAGTAGATGGTACAAAACAGTCAAACTTGCCACTTATCACACAGTTGTAATATTGAATATTCGAATTTAATGTTTAACAAAAATGGAATTCTAAACTTAAAATCGCGCTCCTGTAAAGTAGAGGATTTACAGTTTCGATAGTTTACGTGGGGACCGTCGATATGTTAATCCGTTATTAATTTAAGTTCCAAAGTCTCGCCGTATATTTATTAAATTTTGCCTCTAGCGTAAACGAGTTTGAACTACACACATACATAATGCTCTGAAAACATCTGCCCAGTCCCTTCACCAAAGAAGGGGAAAATGCTACAAAAGTACATGAAACGCTTCAAACGTAGACCATAGCGACATCTATCGCACATAGTGTGAATTAATTGGAAGCAGCTGTTGCCCGCATCTTCGCCCGCGTGCGTGTAGGTACCCTGTCCAACATTGCCAAAGAGTACGCTATATTATGCTAAATAACAACGTATAATTATGACACACGCTCAATATTTTAAGCACAGTCATGTGGTTACAGATTACCTACTTATTAAAACAGTATGATAACTGTTTTGCTTTTTATCAAACTATGAACGCCCATTTCCTATGCGTTTAATGAACATGGTTCAAGGTTATTAAGGTTTTAGAGTATTCATATAAAGTTTCGACTTAATACGATCCTTATTATATAGACTCACGCCTGTTTCCCGGAGAGGTAAATTTACAATAAAATGAATTACGATTTGCACTAGCATAAGCTACGATCTTGGGATTCATTTTCTAAGAAATAGAGATGACAGGTAACAAAGACAATACATGAAGATGAGTCTCTTTTTTATATACTGCTTCTTACATTATACCATAATATATGCTTATCATAATTATAATACAAGTAAGAAAATGGAAACGTAGTGAAGGTTACTAGTTTGTAACTATTATCACTAGATGGCAATAGTTACCTTCGCGCGATGCCTCTCTCACGGAATTAGAAATAGGCACAATAGTTTTAGAATTAAGAGTGCCATGCTCATACTGCAAAGCATTGAAAGAGGGTCGACCGCGACCATACATCATTCATAGCAGACTCATTCTGGGCATGTCTTGCCACGAGCCCTTTAAACGTAAGCCTAGAGTGGTAGTTGTGGGAGTTCCTTCGTCCATGCAGGATACTGAAGTTTACACTTGCCTCTATAATCAAAATATTGCCGGCAAACTTCAGGATACCAATCTCGAGACGTTCCTTAGGTCTATTAAATTAAGCCATAAATCGGGCAAAAAGAACGCCGAGACCTGTAATTACGTCCTTGAAGTTTCTGGAGCTATACGAAAAGCTCTCATCGTTAATGACAGAGTCTTTATAAATTGGTCGTCCTGTCCTGTGAGGGATTTTACTCTTGTAACACGCTGCTACAAGTGCCAGCAGTATGGGCACGCGGCGAAGACATGTCGCGAGAGCAGTTATACTTGCGGCCATTGTGGTGATCAAGGCCATTCTATTAAGGACTGTGCAGAGCGAGAGGGACCTAAATGCGCAACATGCTTGCATTTTAAGAAACCTAGCAATCACACTACAGGCGCTACTGATTGCCCGGCGAGACTCATGGCCGAGAAAAGATATTTAAACTCGATTGATTATGGAGGCGCCTAAAGATACCCCTAAATGTATAATTATCATATTGTTTCTGCTTTACTTAGTGAATGATCCGCACTCTATATTAAATTATTATTTAATTATTTATAAACTCAATACGAGTGTTACATAACAGACAATGACCCAGTGTTGCGATTTGCTGATACGCGATTTTATGTCGCTAACACATAAAATTGCACACCAACAATTATTATTAAAATAATATGTAGGTACCTATGTTTTTAATAATGAATTAGATAATAACCTAGATTCTAACCTATATTTACGAAATTTGTTATTTCGGCGATGTGTTAATTTAATTTAGTATTTAAGTTTTTACCTATGTTAATATTTATAAAATAGCACTATACTTTGATTATATCTTAAGTCTGTTCCTTGCGTTAGTTTACTGAATTTATTGTATTGGAAGGCCCCGTCACTTGTGATACAGTTTCTTAACTAGTACAGGGATAGGTGACCTTTCTACTAGTTTAATCATTTTGTACTTATAATTTTAATATGTTTACTTTTACACAATATTTGTAGCATTGATTATGAAAATAAAATGTATTATTATTATTATTATAATTGTACAACAGAACTGACAGTGGCGCTTTAAAAAGTTTGTACTAATTAGTGTTGAGTAGGACTTACAAGAGGAATGACATTTGTCCCGTACAAGACGTACTAATGTAAGAGCGGCTCAATTTTTTTCATGTACCACTTCAAATTTTATGTCGCGTTCGTCGTGTATGACATGACCGTAGAGTGAGTGAGAGAGAACACGTCACATGCTTCACTTTAAAAGTGCATCTTTTTATTTACCAATTATAAACGTCACCGAGTGAGACAACGATATACCTAACGCTTTTGTTTACTTTTTTCGACTTTGTTATGCTTAGAAAAGTTTATTTGATTACATATATTTTATGGCTTTAAAGCATTCAATTTGTATTATTAGAGTTTTGTTACTGTTGTTTATTATTTAAATTTATGGCTAGGTATGCATAGTAGCTACTTTTATGCCTTCGGAGGCTCGCAAATATTACTTATACAATTTAACATTAATTCTTTTTTAAATAAATCGTACCTATTTAGTAAAATAAAATATTTAATCGAATAATCAAAATGACAAGTGCTTTTAGTTGCTTTGCACAAACAAGTTACATTCGAAACGTTGTTTAAAATGTTACGAAAATATTATCAATTGTCCTAAGACATTCGCTTCTTATACTTTGTGGTTGGTTTTACGTTAATCACATTTTGTAAGATTGTAGATGACATAAATACTCATAACTTCAAATGTACCGCTGTGCTTCAAGACGCGCCTCGCCTCATTTTGTAAGGTACAATCAACACAGCAACACTAGATGACAAAATTACATTTTTATTTTTCATATTATTAAATATATTATTAAATAGTATAAAATTACTTTTGACATCTATGAAAACCTTCTGCCTAATTTATTAAAATTGTTGTTTTGTTTTTTGTTAATTTATTTTAATTGAGTTATTATGTATGTGTATTACTGCATACATGCATCGAAATCATGCAGGCTCTGCGAGAATACCAGCGTTGTGGATATACTGCAACATTGCTGACACATGACCTTATTTATTCTTAAACTTATTGATTGTGTTTCTTGTTGTTTTTTGAGCGTGGAACAAATAAAATTATTTTTCTTTCTTTCTTTCTTATAAATGCGAATATGAGTTTGCTTGTTTGCTTCACTTTCACACCTTAACTACTCCACGAATCATCATGAAATTTCGCATACACCTTGTCAGAGGACATAGGAACCTTTCACCAAGACAAAAATACTGTTTCATAATTTTTATTTTCTTTTACTTGGTGGCATGCTTTGATGCATACCTCTCCGCGGGGTGACGGAGAGGTTATGTCGGGCTCACCGCGGAAAAGATACCCCGGTAATACCGACTAAACCTACCACAGTGTTCCTCGACATAACCATAGACGGCGACGCAGTGCCAATAGCTTTCACATGCAATCGCGAAGCCCCCGTGGTTTCGGCCCGCCATGTGAAACGGCAGGCCACTACACAAAAAACTTCCTCGACCATTCCCCTGGGGGAGGGGATTGGGGAGAGGGTTTAAGCGCTCCCTCTCCAGCTTCGCCGCCTCCTTGATGGAATTACTTCCTCACAGAAAGAGGCGACGGCGTTCCACGATCTCTCACTTCGGACCATAGACTGAACCACGACCGGGAGCTAGATATTTATATATAATGAGAAATAATGAACAGATAAATCAATTTATGTTTTCTGAACAATTACACAAATTTGCTTTAATTGTTTGATGTGCAAAAAGATGTTAATGATCAGTTTTACCTTATAATTATTTACAATAACAATGATTTTTGCACACAGCTTTGTTCATATATTATTATTATTATTATATTAGAAGATTATTAATATTTCATTCCCTCGTGTTGAGTACTCGTTTATACGTACATAGATACAAAATTACATTCAAATTTTCAAACATACAATTCTAATAAAATAATATTACCGTTCAAAATTGTTATTGAATCACAAAATTTAAATATTATGTAACATTAAAAAGAGTTCATGTTAGAATTGTTTAGTTTTATGATTGTAAGCATTCTTTAAAACATATACGGTGACAGAAGGTGTTCGGTATTGTTTATGTTATATGATGATTATTTAACACAACTAAACGTAATATTGTCTTCTGTTTACGCGAATGTTATTCATCGAAATTAAACACATTTATACAAATTTTATCGCGTTGTTTATTTAACACTGTATTACATAATTTTGACACTGTTACACTACTACTATTGAACTTTACTAATTTTTAAGCTAATAAAATTATTAAAACTATTTATATTTAGGTTTATACTTTCCCGACGTTTCGGTTGCTTTTCAGCAGCCATGGTCACGGGGAGACTAATATGGTAGTATCGTTTCATCACCTCATAATGCAATGAAGTAAATTATAAATTAATTATACTGATTAAAAATCCTTTATCTTCTATCTATTTAAATAAAAAATCCGTTGCCACATGTATCACGGATGGTTATGTATGACGGAGCATCACATTAAAACGGCTTGACCGATTTGGCTGTATTTTTTCGTTGTGTTTGTAATTGTCCGGACAAGGCTTAGGCGTACCTGTGGTTTGAATGAACAAAAATCGGCGATAAAGCCGCGGGGAATATCGATAATTTAAATAGTATTTTTGATATTGAGTTTAATATCTTATCTTGTGTGGGAGCCAGTCAGTACAGACTGGCGAAGATCTCACTGGGTCTTGGGATCTTTTGTGTCGAATTTCCCAATAACGACTGCCATAGATGTTCATGGCAGCCGGGACCGACGGCTTAACGTGCTCTCCGAGGTACGGAGCAGGCGATAATTGTAAATCAATACGCACATAATTTCGAAAAGTCATATAACTTCCGAAAGTCAGAAGTGCGCGACGTGGGTTCGAACCTGAGACCCCCTGCATTGCAGTCTGTTGGTCACGTCACTGAGTTATCGCTGCTCTTGAATTTAATAACGTGAAATGTATTTTTGTATAGATTGACAGGATAACGACTGCCGGATCGGTTAGTTTTTAATAATAATAAACTAAATTAGTGATCATTTGTATACATTGTTTTTATATGATCACTATAACTGGCAATATGGCAATGGCGTAGTCGTCTAAGTGGTCGCCTCGCCATTGCCGCTGCGCCGTGTTTTGTGGGTTCGAATCCCACACAAGACAAGAATTTACTGATGTTTATGATGACCTTATAAACGAATGGCAATATTGTTCCTATTACCTTTATCAATTCGTCCTATGCGTTCGCGAGCGTCTTGCCAGATTCACCGAGTTAGCAACACAGTGATCCACCTCCAACCAGAAGGTGGATTATCTTATGTTGTCAAATTTGATAAGCCCAGTTCTCTCAGTTAATCTAAGGTCTATTCGACACACATAAAAGCGTCTATAAAACTCTCATTTTTACATTGTTCCTCAGTTATGGTATTCCATTCTTGGCGGAGGCGTATTTTTAGTTCTTCTTTTGTTGTTATTGTGTGGCGCCGGACCTTACGCTTTAGGATTCCCCATAAATGTTCTATAGGATTAAGGTCCGGCGACTGTGCAGGCCATTCCAGTAGCTCAATGGAATTTTCACGAAACTATGACATTCTGTGGGCTGATTTATGGCATAGTGCGTTATCTTCTGGAATTTAACTCCATCCATATTAACGTCACCAAAAAGTGTAAAAATGAAGGCAATAAAGCTGATTCCAAACACATTCATATATTTTGTAGAGTCCCTTCGGCCCTCATACACAAACATTTTGCTGACTCCTGTATCAGACATGCAGACCCAGGTCATCCCGGTACCTGCGTCGTGTTCTATAGTCGGGACCACACACTCTGGCATACATTTTTCTCCCCCATGGCGACGCACGAAGGTAGCACCAGAGGTTCCAAAGACCAAACAAAAACAAAATAAATAGAGATTAACTAATCATAAAAAGACAACAGTATAGCTTTTTAAATTTCAACAATACTTATTTATCCATTTGGACATTCATATTATCTAACTTACTTCAAAGTTTGATTCATCTGACCACACAATATTTGAACAGTCTCTTTTAGTACATATAATGTTGGTACTTTAAGGCCCATGCATAGCAAGCATTTTTATTATTGTCTGAGATCAATGGCTTCTTCCTGGTTTTACACCCTTTGAGACCAGCTTCCTGAAGTATTCAACGAGTCGTTTTGGCAGAAATTGTGTTGTTACTCGCCACAGAACTCAGCAGCGAACTCAGAAGACATTTTTGTCCTGTTTTTCAAAGACTCTCACAAATTTTCGATCTTCACGGTCACTGGTAATACCTTTTCGTCCAGTTCTGGGCATATCGCTGTGCGTACCGGTAGCGGCGAATCGCTCAATGGTAAATTGCACCGCTTGGCGCGACCATTTAATAGTTCTGGATATCTCAACTTGGGATTACCCTTGTTCATGAAAAGGTTGTATTTTCACACGTATTTCAAGAGATAGTTCGGATGTTTTAGGTATTGTGTATCGAAATTAATATAACTGAACACAAAATAATACAAGAAGTGCGTTAGATGACGGTATGTGTACACAATGACGCAAAATAGTAAACTGAATTAAAGATTGGAAATTACTAAACGGATAAGATGCTTTGTATCGGATGTTTTATTAGCCCTAACTGGGTACACTATTGTTTTAAATATCTTTTTAGATGCCACCTAATCCATATTTAAATAAAATGTATTGTTTTCTACTGCAAATATTTCGCACGTGAAAAATACATGGGGTGCTCCATACTTTTGGCCAAGGCTGTAATTTCAGTATTTTATACCTCAGACTAACAAGGTGTTGCAGCCATTATGCCATATACTACTGATTATAAAAAACTAAACATAATAACAATAATAACTTAATAATATTATAGAGATGAAATAATTTGGGCTAAGGTATATATTTTAATGTAAATCTAAAATAGACGGTAGGATGGCATGATGGCGCATACACTCACACTTTGTGTCTATGCAAAGGCAGTCCGTGACTAAATACGGTTGTGGATTTATATTCTTCAATAATAATCAAATTAAGAAACAAGATATTTATTAACTATTCAAGAACATCACGAATAATTACGAGGTACCTCTACATTACTGAATTGACTAATAAGTAATACGGATCTTTGAATCCTATATACACAAGCAACTAATTCTATGAGTTTTTGTCATTTAATTAGTCGTTGACTGAATAATAACCCTTCCGAATAAGTTGTATTTTAACGGCGCTTCTAAATTTAAGCAATGGTAAATTAATTATATTATTTTATAATATGTTATTAACTAATAACAATACAAATTATTAATTATATATATAATATAAACACAATTCTTTAAAACTAACTTACTTACTTAACTAACAGAAATAAAAAATAAAAATAAAACTAAAACCCTCTAATAGGCGTCATAGAATTCCTTCGCATCACAGTCGACTGGTAGTGTGCCCAGAAGACTGGCAGCATTGCCACGTTGAATGGCAATGCTTATCCTTTCCGCGAAATATATATTATAATTATATTAATAGGTATGAAGGCACATTACAAGTATGTCACCTCAATATTTTAGATGTACTTACGACCTCAATAGTATTGACTCAATTGTGCTGAATATTATTTAATACTTTTAAGTGGTTCGTAGTTTTCACTATGGGTAGTTAATTGAAAAACCGTATACTAACGTCAAAACGTCCGCAAATGTATTGTGAACTTTATGTAAACGATGATATGGGCCTACTAATTTATGCTTATTTCTAGTGTTTACGTTATGAATATCACTATTCTTATTATATTAGTGAATATAATGTTTAATAAGCAAATATACATTACGACGCAATAGTAAGTAGGTATGCCTTATAATAATATAATATCAGCCCTGACGCACTGCTGAGCACAGGTCACTTCTTAGTGTGAGAAGGGTTAGGCCATAGCTCGCTACGCTGGCCTAGTGCGGGTTGGCAGACTTCACATATCTTCGAGAATATTATCAAGAACTCTCAAACCATGCAACAGCCATTTAGTATATCGTGTAATCTTAATTTTAAAACAAAAACGTCACATTCGCATTTATAATATTAATATTATAAATGCGAATGTGACGTTTTTTGTTTGTTAGATATTGGATATATCGCCATAAAATACACGTTAGACACTACTAGATTTCGTAGCAAGTGGGAATTTGAGATACCATATATATGTAGTCTCATACCTATATACCCACTCAGCAGAGGCAGACAGAGATGTATTGCAACCTCATTTATAGGAGCGACCCTATTGCTGCCAAGCTACTGAGCATTTTAACATATTGCCAATATATTTCGCAGCAGATCCACAACGCCCTACGTTTACAGTATAATAATGTTTTCTGGGTATGTAAACTAGTAATTGCTACGCCTCTATGAAAAAGAACTGCATCGGCAATTAACAGGGTAAAGGAGAAAATCATCCTAATATTAAATGCCAAAATTGTCAGTCTTGTTAATCAAAATTAACTGACACTTGTGTATTCAGGGTCTCACGATTAAAAGAGGATTTTATTATATTTTATTTATATTAAACAATGTAACAATATTCAATTAAGTAAAAAAAATTATCACTTCTATACTAACATAGTTTAAGATACTGAACTGGCAAATGAAATATTGATTCAGTTGATTGAAATATAATATTTGAATTTGAACTGAAGTCTCCTTTTACGGGAACGCCAATAAGCCCAACTCTGTAATCAAACCCAGAGCCTCACAATTGTCGATCGGTCGCTAACATATACAAATCAATGTTCCGGTACCACCAATGCAGTTCTAAGTAACTAATAAAAAATACAAACAAAAAGCTTTGAACGTATAGTAAGTCAGATGTGCTTGTACAGTCTAGATATTTCAGCCATAACAGGTATTGTGCCATTACCGCATAATGCATAACTTCAGACAGCGTGCGTTCTCAGTAACCCCTACCCCTAACAACCAACCCGACCGCTTACTGCGCATGTGCATTATAAGTCTACCTACCAAAGAATAAGCACAACATTTATGCTAACGTGTTAAAGCCGCTCAACGACAAAGTATCTATTGTACCTATCGCATTTAAAATTATTATTTGACTATACGGATGGCGTAGTGGTTTAAGTGGTCTCCTCCCATTTTTTATATTTTTATAAGACAACTCCCGCACTAGGTATAAATCCTGTATCGCGGGGAAGTTTTCAAACATTCAAACAACGGACACAAAGAACACCGGTGTTCTTTGATCACACAAGGTTTTGTCACGTGTGGGATTCGAACCCACAACACTCGGCGCGGCAGCAGTGGCGATGCAAACACTGAAACCTCTCTGTGCAGTCAGTATTTTTACAGTACAAGGTCGTATATTTAACTGTAGAGCTGATATAAGAAGTAGGCAATGATAGTGTCAGTATACATAATGAATAATGTCGTAAACATCGCTCATCAATCAATGAAACTTATGTCAACAGTGAAAATAATTCTGGGACTGTGCATCATCGCCGATAAGATGCAAGAGAGTAGGCTGCGATAGTATGGACTCGTTTAGAGAAGACTACCTGACTACGTACGTAATTTAGCACTGCTAATTTCCCCTGGTCGTAGATCCAAGGGCAGACCCAAAACAAGGTAGCAGATTGGCCAGTTCAAAGTGATATGGAGTAGTGCGAGCTATCCAAAGACGATGTTAAGGATAGACTGAAATGGAAGAACAAAAGCAGGAATGCTGACCGCACTGTCATGTGAGATAAACAGACAGGAACGAAAAGAGGCGATTACTATGAAAACATAGTATTTTTCTTACAGTTATCGCCTCTTAGGTTCATACCCTTATAAAAAGTCAAACATAATTATATTTGACTCTTTATAAGGATATAAACCCAGAATATTGGATGCCGTATATCTCTGTCGTTCTGCTAATTTGTTTGTTGACGCTAAAATTGTTGTACAGATATCGATGCGAATGTTACAGTAAGATAACTTGTCCCACGTTATACAACTGTGAAAACCGTATTTACTTGAAATCTAAGCTAAGCTACGTTTCGTCTTCATATTGGTTGCTGTAACATCTATTATTAACCCTTAAAGACTACAATAAATTTGTTTCTGTCGGACTCACCAGGGTAAAAGAAAGATGTTGAAAAGATAATGTAGTACCTCTCGGAATACTGACTTAACCTACCACGGTGTTCCTCGACAAAACCACTATCGACGGAGCTGCGCTCACTTTCGCATGCGGTCGCGACCCCGCTGAGGTTTCGGTGCGCCATATGAAACGGCAGGCCACTAAACGATAGACCTACCTATAGGCACTTCTCACGTAATCCCTACTGTCCCCCCCATTAGAGGGGAGACAGACTCGACACATAGAGGCGCGCGTGGGAACACGCACGCCGCCTCTCGGACCTGGTACTAAACGGATGGCGGGAAGGCTCAGGTGGCTGGAGATCATCTCGCGCACTCTGGCGCCAGGCTCTGCGGTTAGGGAGAGGGTTTAAGCGCTCCCACTCCCGCTCCGCCGATGGAAATCACTTCCTCACAGAAGGAGGCGACTCACTCCGGACCATAGACTGAACTACGGCCGGGAGCGAGAGTGCAACCGATCCGACACCGCGATCAACTCACGGCGTTGCGATGCTCAGGCGGGGCAAACCGCCAAAGTGTGCAGCGCCGTGTCCTCGACAACGTCGCGGCAGTCCCGGCAGTGGTGACAACCCGGCGTCTCTTGCCGGCGTATACGACACAGGAACTGGCCAAAACAACCGTGGCCAGTCAAAATCTTTGTCAGCCAGAAGGTGAGGGCGCCATGCCGCCTCTCCAGCCACTCCTCAAAAACGGGACTTACCGCCACAATCGTGGCGTGCCCGGCACTGGGTTGCACAAGTCGCTCCTTCCAATTCGCCACTAGAACCTCGCATCAATATGAGATCACGCAATCGTTTTCAAAGATGTTTTTTTAGCTAAAATTAACATAAATTCAACCTCTATTTAGTAATTAAAGACAACAATAATGCAAATATACAATCACTTCTAAATTACAACATTAGCAAACAAAATACTATTTATTACAGTTACAATCAATACATAACCTAAAATGACATATAAATATATAAAAATAATACATATGAAAATAAAATAAATAATAATCATGAGACATATAAAAATACACATAAAAACACATACTAACACATACTAAAAATAAAACATTAAAAGTTTATTACTTATGCTGTAACTCAGTAGCTCACTATGACTACAATAGGTGAAAAACACCGGGTTACGAGTGTAGCTCGAGACCCGCGCTCGCGCACCACCTCTCTCCCCGCGTGTTCGAGGACTACCGTCGACTTACGACAATACACGGAATCTCAAGGTGGAGCAAGGAGTTAAATACGATTAAAGATACAAGCAGAAATATAAGTCACCCGGGTGTAAAAACACCGTTGTAACCTTTAAGGGTTAAAGTATAATAAATAAATAAATTTAAACCTCTTCAACAGAATGAGGATATAGTGTGAGCTATGTATCTTCTTTCTTTTTTCTTGCTTTCTTTACATAAATATACTACACACGACTATATCGCTGAAAGTTAGTCAGAGGTGTACTAAGCCCCCATTTCGCAAACGATGCCTCAAGTACCATAGTCATACTAAAGTCTATTGTTACCTAGCGGATACAGTACCAATCTCAGTGCTTCGAGAATTAATTAACAGAAAAATAATACCTTGCCCGGCCCAGCAATTAAACTCGAGTAAAGTTGTCACATTTACTACCACTGCACCATCAAGACAGTCATGTAAATGTAGTCGTGTAATTTTTTATCAGCGCAAATCAATCTACAGACAAATAAATGATAATCCTATCTAATATTATAAATGCGAATGTGAGTTTGTTTCTTTATTTGTTATGCTTTCACGGTCGAGTAGTTAATACTCGACCCCATCATCATTAAATTTTTCATACACGATGTCAGGGTACAGATAACGACAGTTCTATTACTACCCTAACCTAACCTGAGCTATATCTACGTGAACTAGGCGCGGACTAAATCTTGTTAGTAATATTATTGTGTGTGAAAGGCAGAGGGTACGAAAAAGAATGAACTGTGGCGTCTACAGATACATTAGTATTAGTCTTTGTTGTGATCGCACAAATTACATTTTATGGAAATGTGTGCAGTGGTGTTTGTCTATAGACCGGGTGGTGGCGCAGAAAAACAGAAACAAGCTCTGCATGCAAATGTTGAAAGGGGATTGCTAGTCGAATTAGCTACGGGACTGAGTACTGTAGAGTGTTCCCCTAGCCTCTAATACAGCAAGGGGTAAAAGGACTATTAGGTGCGTCATGCTCGTGAACGGTATTGAGTTTTCCCAGTTAACAGTAATAATAGACGATTGCTATGGTTACTGTTGTAGTGACATTTGATTTCGAGATGAATACATTAACTGTAACTAGTTTTTGTTTTTTAAATTCCAGTAATATTGTCCAATGCTGTCTCGGCGGTGTAGTGCCAGCACACTTGACTGCTGATCATAAAATCTTGGATTCGATTCTTGAGTCATGTCAAATTGTTATTTACTGGGTTTTTAAGGCAAGATATTTTGATATTTCTGCCTTATTTCCTATTAAGTGGGATCTAAAAGTACAGTTGTCGTTATATACTAGTAAAATACGTGTCCCTAAATTTTTAAAAATATATGCTTAAAATTTGTATGTAACAACTACAATAAAATAATAATAATAATATCATCCCTGTATTACATTGTCCCACTGCTGGGCACGAGCCTCTTCTCACTGTGAGAAGGGTTAGGCCGTAGTCCACCACGCTGGCCCAGTGCGGGTTGGTAGACTTCACATATCTTCGAGAACATTATGGCGAACTCTCAGACATGCAGGTTTCCTCACGATGTTTTCCTTCACCGTTAAAGCAAGCGATAATTAACTATTTAATACGCATATAACTTCGAAAAGTCAGAGATGCGCGCCTTGGGTTCGAACTCGAGACCTCTGCGTGGCAGTCCAACGGTTTCCCACTAGGCTATCGCTGCATTTTACTGCAACTACAATAATAATAATAAATGTTTATTTACACAAATTTCATAAATCTTAATATTAATTTTTCAGTTTTGTACAATGGTACATAATTTTCAATAACATCGACCACTAACAACTTTAATATGTAGAAGTATAGATATGACTTACCGACACCACTTTTACAAGTATTTGTAAGTTTCGTACTTTTACTAGCAACGATTATAATATTTTCGCGTTTAAGGTAGAATAACCGTTAGTTTTTATATTAACACACATTGCCTCCCAGCAAGGAGTGAAATCATTACACTGGGGATAGGTAATAGCTTACCTTACGGTGTTCTATTTAGCTGGCTGACGCTAGCCAGCTAAAGCTACCGTAAGGTACCTTACTTATGATACACTTATCTATATTTTCTACTTCTATGCCACAGTCAAGCTAAAAGAACTAAGTGTTTTTTATACAAAAATGTTAGCGTCAAGGATACTGTCCGCCTGATGGTAATCGCTAACCGTAGCCTATAGAGATGCAAACGGCACTCACGTATTTCAAATTCTTGGCAATATGAATTAATGTTAATACAAATAATGGAATAGAAGAAGTAGGTATGCGAGCCTCAGGAAATGTTAATACCCATACAAAACGGGATAACAGTATTGCCACAACCCCTCAGTGAATCGTCTTCATACATAGTGTCACCAAATTATTGGGCACCGCATGCTCTTCCTCTAAAAAACTATGCCAAATTTCAATCATCTGAGCGATAGTCTCGATGAGAAACGTTTTTGACAGAGAGGCTGACAGACTGACACTGACTATAATTTAATTATGAGTTCATTATATTAAAGCCACAAATACCACTGAACTACAACTCAGCTTTACAGATATCACTACCAAACTCACATCCGTGTCAGCTGGTATAATAATATAAGATATTCTATAGTAACCATGGTAATATACCATTATATTTTATTGAAGAGGTGACAATCAAGTTCGTGATGACTTTCTTAGCAGAATAGCATGGCAGCCCAGCGTTTATTCTTTTTACGCACGTGGCAAAGTTCTTGACAAACACGGTATGTTCGCTTCAATTATTATAATATTTATCACATTCGAACAGGTTCAGGAATGCATTACAATATTGCACAAGCTTTTCTATAGTGAGGTGTATAAAAACTGCGTGTACTATTGACAATGCTGAAGTCCATGCCAGGAGTTACCACTTAGATACCATCGAAGTGGCCTGACCCTGGAATAAACTACCTGCCGTAGTGTAGCCCAAATGTTATAACTTTTTATTATTTAGCAAGTGTTTTGGCTGTCAATCCGACAAAAACGATAGGTGGATTTACATCTACATATTTTCTTCTATAGTTTTTACAGTTTAAACTTCGTGCTGCTACTATGAATTTCGCAACAGAAAAACCCAAAAACACGATAAATCGTACAGTCAATACTGATGCGCTACCAAGACGGTAAAATTATACAATTTTACGGTAAAGTTTTGGACAGAACACAGTTTTACACTGAAACGACCAAGAAATATAGCTTTTCAAATCTCAATCATGCGCTTACTGTCAATGACTCATTCGCCGAGTTTTTGAAACTGTTCCAAATTTTACATAATATTTTTTTTGTATAACATACATATAGTAGAACATATAATATATATTTTACAGTAACATCATAATTACCTAACGTACAAAACTTACATAAACAGCACTGCGTGCCAATTACTGAAAGTTTTTATAGTTAGTTAGTTGGACGTGTGTAATCCGAACTTAACCTTGCAATTAGGCCATTGTGCGTAAGAAACGGATGCGAAGAATATTCAATTACTCCTCATATCACCTCAGCTACATGCAGAAAGATAGTAAGGGTCCGATATTGCACAGTACCGGCGTCATCGTTTTCGGGTTGCTGAAAATCCTCGCTACAGAGTAGGAACTCATGAGCTGGTATCACCTCAGTTTCTATGTGGCTAAGAATTTTTTTGGTGACAAATATTTTCTGTTTACTTTAGTGTCCAAAAGTATATCCTATCATATTCATTTCTTTGACTTTCAAGCTATCTCTGTAAGAAATAACTACAATATTGGACAGCTTTTATATATTTAATTTGTTTTAATATACTATTGTTATTCGTATTAAGTTTGTATAGTAAGTAGTATATGAGTTGCATAATACTAAAATTATATTTAATAGACAATTTGGGAGAGCTGCCGTGATTTTATTGCAGGTATCTTCTTAAAGACTCAATCCTTTGCCTGTTCCTTGCCACAAATCTACGAGTAACTTCAGTCTATTTAAAAAATACATACTAACCAATGTACTTTGACATTCATAAGTGTCACCTAGTGACCTAAATAAAAAATAATTTTTGGCCATAGTTACAGACATTTATATCTCTAACTGTCATCCGCCACGTTTGCGTTTTATTAAAACGGTACCTTCTATTCTGCCCCAGATTTTAATATTGCCGTATTTTATTATTATCAATTCAGTTAGATAACGGTTAAATTTGAATAAAAAGAAAGAGTGACTTTTGTATTTAGAAATAACTTTTATTGCTCCTTCAAGAAAAGGATTTTAGTTACAACACACAATTGCTTAAATACCAAATTTGTCGTCTGAATGTATAACATTATAACTGCGATGCAGAACGATAGTCTAGTGAAAGGCCCTTGCCTGTCATACAAAAGTCTCGAGTTTGATCTTACGGACTTTAACATTTCAGCTTCAAATGATATGTGTATACAATAGTTAATTATTGCTTGCTTTGAAGCTGTAGGACTTCCCTCACACACGTAGGTTTTCCCACAATGACTTCATGTGAGAAAACTTGCGTGTCTGAGAGATCTCCATAACGTTTTCGAAAATATGTAAAGTCTACCAACCTGCACTGAGCTAGCATAGAGACCTTTTGCTTAACTCTTCTCACACTGTGAAGAGGCCCGTGCTCAGCAGTATAACAGTTTATTAAAGACTGATAACATTTATAATAACGAGGCAACTTCGAATCAAAACCTCTTTATTTATATAACAATATTCCCAACTCAAAGAAAATTTTGAAAAACCGGTGTGTCATTCCCGGCTTCTCATTTAATCAATATTGATATGTGAACGTATCAGAACTTCGCATAACAGGTCATGCAATGGTTAATTACTCGTTTAATTAAACCTTATTTAATTCAACACCCGGCGCTACAATGCAGACCACACTGTGTACATTTTTATTATTATTGTACACTAAACACCGCGTTTATTGACTCAATTTGATGACCTACCTATTTATAACTTAACATCAGATAAGCCACGCGAAACGGGCAACTGATTTTATAATATATCACCCCAGGTTTCTAAAAGCCTGTAAGTATTAGGCACTATTGAGGCATAGGGAAAAATCCATCACGCAGGCAAACTGCGGATTGGCAGACTTCTAGTCATAGAAACATCATAATACCATGCTTTCGTGGTCGTATACAAAACGGTCTAAATTAACCGAATAAATATTGACCCGCATTGTAATTACCGTCGAGGAAATATTCTGATGCCGATCGTCTAAGCGATTTCCTAATTCTTGCGTTTCGTGATGAAGTGGCATTGCCCTGTTACGCAATTAATAATTAAGACACCAAGGATTAGGGTGCACTTCACAAAAAAAACGTATCGCAACGGGGATCAACGTCACCCTAACGTTTCTCCAGAACCAACACTGCAAAGAAGGAAGTGGGAATTCCTGACAGCGGCGCCTCACAGTTAAGGGTCTCCCTGGCTAGCGTGACAGTCGTATTTGCGGCGGCGCGGCTTAGAGGGTGAAGACCCGGCCATCCTCGTACGCGTCACTCGCTCGCCAATCGCTGCCGCGTCCTAGCGCCGCAAGACTGCGGTTTCGACGCTCTTCGTTCCATTCGCGCCTTTGGTGACTAAAGACTTGAATATTCTTCGCTGTTGAAACTTCCCAACGCGTGCAAAGCAGGTACCGATATATTCCTATTCGCGCCTTTATAAAATAAGAAGTGAGACAGTTATGTAAAGTGGTGTTACGTAATATGGGTGAGCGGTTTTTCAATCACTAGTTACTAGTGCTTATGTTTGGCGGTGTATACGTGGTACGTTGGCTGTACAAATTTGAGCTAGCTAGTTTTGTTTTGATGGAGTGCGAGACCCAGTGATCGTGCGGCGAACCCAATTTTGCGCGCATGCGCCATGTGTGTCTATCATGCATTGTCGCCCGTCGATGCAAAAAATACGTCTATGTTTACAATATTTTGTTACCAAGCTGTGAAAGCCACATAAGTTTTCTTGTAGGTTGCATTACAGGCTAGGGCTACAGAACAAATGTTTATTTTTATGTAAATAAGATACTACAGTATGCATAACGTGATTACAAGACGGATAATGTTTCAGTTACGTTATACCTTGCACAGTCTATGTCTATATAATTACTTCTTTAACATTAAACTGGTCGCGATATTTCTACCGACAAGATCATATTTATAATAAATTCATGTTACTAATTACATTAATTAAAAGCGAAATGTTCTCTAATTAAAATTACTATAATCTTTTCCGGCTCTACCGTTTCAGTTTTAACGAGAGCTAGAATTTCATATTATGCTGCAACAACTTCTTCACATTAAAAAGTTAGTCTACGAACATTATAAAAGTATGAAGTTTAAACTATGTTTTAATTAGTTTAGTTCTCTACATATCTATACGATTTGTTATTGCTTTATATGAACAACTTCTAACAAAAAGAACAATGTTTCACGCAACCGTTCAATGTAACACAAACTAAAAATATCTCGATGACGTAATACTTCCAAAAAGGGGAACTTAAATTATATCGAATCGTTTATAGAGAAGGGGGAACATAAGATTGGGTTACGTAACATATTGTATGCGAAGTTTTCATTGTATAGGAAATAGTACAAATAGTTACTGGATTGAACTATGAAAATGCAGTTTTGTATGAAGAAAATCGGTAATGTTATGGTTTTCATAGCTATTTTATCAATATCTAATATTTTGATAATATTTTTAATGTATCGTTGATTGACTTTAAGCCAAGTACCATACTTGGTGTAAATCAATCAAAATTCGCACCCTACATGTTAAATGTTGAAGAAAGAAACAAATTTAAGAAAACACTAAACTACCAAATTTTGTTAACAATTTGTTTCAAAATAAGTTGAAATTAGTAATAACAAAAATATAGTCAGTCCTCGACACGCAACGAATTTTAAAATAATTTATATTTTGTATAGGGATTATGAAATTAGATGTAGGGAGAAATGGCATATTCATAGATATCTATCGACAACGACAAGGATTATAATAATTATGTCAGATATTAAACATCTGCCACCGTCATCGACAGTTGCAATCTATAGATTCGTAAGGCACTCTATTGTATTATGAAGAATTTTGAAGGGATATTAAGCGAATATCTTCTCAATATTTGTTCTGACAGCCCATTGTAGCTTAATTTCGTTATCTTAAATAGGTTAATACTTTTTACACGTGCCACCTTACAATATTTGTTAAGTAGCATGTGTATGGTCGCATTCAGCAATATAAATGTATAATATCATAATAAATTATGTATATTTATGAAGCTTTCTAACAGTACCTTAAAGATATTTATTTTTTAAATTAACTTATTTAATAAATAATTACACAAGTAAAGTAGACCCCCGTAGAATCCTGTCTATTGTTTACAAATTAGTACCAAGACCTTAAAGCAGTATTTAATTCATTTATTCTAAGCCCAGGGTCGTATTCCTAAATTTTTCGCCCTTGGCAACCATGATCGGTCGCCCTATCAACGAGTAATCGAGGGACAAAAAGCCACACAGCCGCCCTTCTGAAACCGGCCCCGGACAGTGACCCCTAACCGTCCTACACCTTAAAGGAACTCCGTCATTTAAAAGACATACGAACTCAACATTGCGCCTGTTTATTGGCGAATGTTTTGCCGAGAGCGTAGGAAGATGGCATTTCCAAATTTAATTTGTTTTTACCGAATATAAATACACCTCGATGTCATGCTGACACTGAGATATAATATAACAGAAAATTAAATTATTTGCCTGATTCAGCATTCGTATTCAGGGCGTCACAGTGAGGCTGACCTGTGGGGCCGACTAACAAGCAAGTCTACTGAAAATACGTAATCTTATTTTTCGTCAATCCTAACTAATATTATAAATACGCATATGAGTTTGTTTCTTTGCTTGTTTGCTACACTTTCAGGTCTTAACTAATCGAACGATCATCATGAAATTACGCAAGCTTGTTGTCAGGAGTACCTTTCGTACCAAAAAGTTTGGTACGTGGCTGTCGATATCTTATTCTGTACCCATGACAACGTGTACGCGAATAATTTCATGATGATTGGTGGAGTAGTTAAGGCATGAAAGCGTAACAGACAGACAAACAAAGTCACATTCATATTTATTATATTAGTTAACATCCGGTAGGATAAGAGCTTAGAGCCTTCAAATGTATAATGTCTTTAGATTTATAATATTATTATAGATTTGTGTGTCTTGTTACTTTATCTGCTTCGCTACTCGACTACTGTGCATAATGTCTCGGGGTTTGCAAACGTGTTTTTCCGTACTTAAATTCTTAGAAGCAGTACAGTGCTTAGTAATGTTCCCGATAAAACGCCAATAGAACGCCTTGTTACGTGACGTGTAAATATGCATTTGCCTTCACTTTAGGTAAAATAGCGCGGCTACATATATATGTTTCTCTAACTTAGTCACCGACTATATCTAAATTTCGTAAGTGGACAGTTGAAAGACTAGTCTGCCCGACTTTGAGTCTAAAGTCACAGAGATGCATCTAGTTTTACGTTGCTTTATTCAGACGGCTCACAAACGATTCATATCCAACAGACATCTAGATAATGCCTTCCTTCACTATCAAAGTTAACGTCAAAAGAAAAATGTTTACAAAGGCAGCTGATTTTTCTTCGTAGCGCCTAGAACGTAAATATTATATTTAAAAAAGCTTTATGTTAACTCACAACCTGACAAACTAGTATGAATGGAGATAGTTTAATTGAATTTAAGAGTGCCTTACACTTCCACTAAGTCTCGGTGACTAGTGAATGGTAATGCGAATAAATGTAAGCAGCTTGTCGCCTATAGAAATTTATTAAAACGAGTGCTTCGCTGGGTCAGCGGTTATGAATGCAAATGCTATGCATTTAAAAGAAATGCGAATAGCATTTTTCTATAGAAACGTATTCCTCTATTTTATTACAGAATAATGACATAAGAGTTACAAAATATATACAATCTATACATAATAGAGGCATGTGTAGCATTTATTCGTTATATGTTTATAATAAGGACTAGAAAACTTCAAAAACACACAATTTGTTTAAATTTTACTGATATTTTCAAACAACCAATTAAAATAAATACAAATGAACTACATATAGATATAAACAAAGAACTGCGTGTACTATTAAAATATATAATTTTAAATATAATAAAATTATTTGAATATACAATGTTCAAATAATTTGTGAAAATGGATGATACAGAAAAATCCGTGATGATTATAAACCCATAATTAGTTCGAACCGTTGCTATGTTTTTGCACGTTGATACTTCATTTAAACCTAGCACGACAGATTAATTGGTCCGAAGTGCAGTTATGTCTTTTTTACATTGATATTCCGTTCAGGCCCAGCGACACAGCAATAGATCTGTTAAAAGCATTTGCTTTGAATGTTTTAATGGTCTCCTTTCTTCTTTAATCTCGTGTTCGAATACTAAATCGAAAAGGTTATTGAGTTAATTAGTTCTTCTATGAATAAATTCTCACTAGCAAACGGTTTAGCTCAAATATGCAGCAATGAAACGTGATTAATAAAATATAATAACATATCTTTAACTTTGCCTTTTTTTAAAAGACTATTTCCGCACTAGCTGTAATTCCTGTGTCGTAGGACACTTTACAAACATTCAAACAACAGACACAAAGAACACCCAGACTTGGTACAACCATTTGTGGATCACACAAATTTTTGTCCCGTGTGGGGATCGAACCCACAGACCTCGGCGCGGTGGCAGTGGTGAGGCGACCATTTTAACCACTACGTCATCCGTGGAGCTAAAACATAACATAAGTATAAATAATAATTAATAACATACGACTATTCGAGTAATCCTTAAAAGGCAATGGACAAGAGTTTAACTCCAAATTTCGTCGTAAATGTTTTTGATTTCAATCGAGGTCGCTTCTACGCAAGGATTCAAAAGGGTCATTAGCCTTTTGAAGTTTTGACTGTGTAGATAAAGCGTTGATTCGCCAGTAACAATGCTTTGAGTGTTGTGTTTCCGAACCCCATGCGGGACGTAAGACGGGAGAATTTGTATATTTCGCAAATACTTGTACTTAACCTAGGTGTGCTTTGTAGTACAGAATTTCAGAGCGCGCGTTCTTTGATCAAAGAAAATGTGTAATGAGAGGTAATGTACACATGTACTCGATAGTTTGAGCGGGATACTCTTCCTTTTTTATGGGTCTAATATAAGTTTCAGATCGACTTGTTCCGCTGCAAATAGCCTTATAATAGTCAGCCAAACATAAGACTTACTAACGATTATAAAGTAGACTAAATTATATCATAAGAAACGTGCAGACTGCCTACAAAAGTAATTTTGTATCACGACTATTTTGTTGACTATATTAAGCTTATAATATGAAACCTAACCTAACAGCACCAAAAAAACTTGGCCCAATTTCAAACTAATAAATATGCTTACATTGTATATCGACATACTAACATTTACTGCCAAAGTTACAACGTAAGAAAAGTTCACACTTTGTACTCGTAAGACTGATTTTTTTATAATATCGCTCCGCTTGCGTTTGTCTAGATTTTTGTTCTTAAAAGATACTCTTGAAATTTCACTTACACGTTGTCAGTAGTACATAAAAGTATGTACTACTGATAACGCGTATGTGGAATTTGATGATGGCTGGTTGAGTGAAACGTGAACGTGAAAGCAGTGAGATAGCTTAATACAGGGCTGATATTATTATTGTACATAATTAGACGTTTAAAGAACTGCAGCCGTTAAAATAACTAGTAATCGTGTGGTATCAATACTCGAGTATGGTGAAATGTTAATAGCCATTTTCCGTTGGCATGGTAACGGTACGGTGTATCAAATTCTATTTGATAAACAAAAATAGGCAATCTAACAATTCCCCGCTTAGGAATATAGAGGTACTTGTGTAGCCGGAGGCTTAACAAGCATTCAAACAACGAACACAATAGACGGAGATCCTGGGCTTACCAGAACTACGTCATTAGAGTACAACAGATGTTTTTAAAAAGCGTAGATATTTTATTGTACCTAATTATTTGAAAAATATCTATCTCAACTGGTTGATGTCCGCACAAAGGAGATATGTGAGAATTCTAAGTAATGTCATAACACGTCATACGTATGTATAATATGTCAAAAATTCTAAAATAATAGTTTTTGCTTCTATAGCCAAAACAATTATTTTTAGAATTTTTTCTGTCTGTTTGTTTGTATGCGTATCACGTAAAAATTGCAAGAAATTCAGGGCGGATTTCGCAATTATATTGCTGGACGTCTAGCTTAAAAACTGGTGCATGTTTCATCTTAATGCGCCGCTTATAAGTCAAGTATTATATGTTTAGATATGCTTTTTCTTACATACAAATAAAGCAAAGTTTAGATAGGTTATTATTGCATCCAAATTTGACGCACGAATTCGAGAGTAAAACTTAGTGTGTAACATGTGGGAAAACAAATTATGTATATGCACCTTATAATTTAAAAGTAGTTGTTTGTAGTAAAAGATTTTCTTAGAACTTAGTTGTACTATTCAATCAGTCTGCTTACAAATATAATTAAAATAGTAATTAAAAGTCAACCTACTCTTTACTAATGTTATAAATGCGACTGCGTTTTATAAAATGGATTTCACCATACTCGAGTAGCTATTGAAGCCACACGATTACTAGTTATTTTAATGGCTACAGTTCTAAAAACGTTTAATTATGTATAATAATAATATCAGCCCTGTATTAAGCTGTCTTGCTGCTGGGCACGGGCCTCTTCTCAATGTGGGAAGGGTTAGGTCATAGTCCACCACGCATATCTTTGAGAACATTATGGAGAACTCTCAGATATGCAGGTTTCCTCACGATGTTTTCATTCACCGTAAGCAAGCGATAACTAACTATTTAATACGAACATAACTTCGAAAAGTTAAAGATACGCGCCTTGGGATCGAACTCAAGATATAAATACACTTTTATTTTGATATAATATAGTTTTAATTTAAACTATATTCGCCTACCCTAACGGCGAAGTGGTACCTTATGCGACTGGACAGTAGGAGCACGTGGTCTGGAACGAAGTCCAGTAAAATTTAGCTGTTATACACCTCTGAATTTCTTCGAGATTTAGGCGTAAGACTGTTTACGTGTGTATACCCTGCTTTTTATGAGGCTTACATTGGAAAAAGTGTCTGCCACACCGAAGCCTTTAGAAACTTTTGAATAATGTTTAATTACCTTAACTGCACCATTTGTCACGTGGCATAAGTTTGCTTACGTAATGTCGCGAGTTTCATACTCGGGTCGGACAAAGTGATATTGGATGTTTATGTCAGATATTTCTCAATAGCAGGTGTCTTGCAATTTGCAAGACAGCAACAGGCTTTCCACTTTTTATCCAACAGCTAAAATATAGCTGAGAGAATAATGCCGTAACATAACTTTGACCCTTCCAGGATATAGAGACGTGTTTCTATATAATTTACATAGCTGCAATATATATATATTACCAGCCCTGTAAAATAATAAGAGTTGGCAGACTTCACATATGTTCAAAAACATAATGGAGAACTCTCAGACATGCAGGTTTTCTCATGATATTTTCTTCACCATTAAAGCAAGCGATAATTAACTGATTGATAGCCACATAACAGTGAAATGTCATAGTTGTGTGTCTAGGGATTAAACTGGAGATGTCTGCAAAGCAGTCAAACGATCTCTCACTAAGCTATTGTTACAAATGCCAGGTTGCATTATAGTATAAACTATTATGGACTTGCCGAGATATGCGTATGGCTATAATAGTTAGATATGAATGCCTATTTGATTAATCGATGTAGGAATATGAATTGGAAATGAACAGGACGAATGCTCTATACTCTATTTAGTCAGTTATAAAGAAAGGATGAATAGTCGAAATCACAAGCAATCTATGTGTATGCTTTATTATTTTTATAAATTGGCATATTAATATGAAGTCATTGTGCCCCTTTTTGAGCAAATGACGCGTATGAGGGACTGCGATATTTGCCATATTTAGAGTTTATATATATATTATTGGGATTATCTGTCTGTCAGTTGAATTTTGACCATCGGGCGTAAAATTTAATACTGCTTTTAGTAAACACAATATTTAAATAACGTTGGACCAATATGACTATTTTTAAATGTACATTACATTCTGAATAATGTCTTAGAGAAAGAGAAATTTACTGAAATTGAAAATTTGCAAGGAAACCAGGTAATTCCTTCATTTTGAATAAATTTTAGACAAGACAATGTCTGTCGGGTTAAGTCGCTAAGGATAAATTAATAATTTATAAGATTAAAACTTAAATTTTATAATATAAGCTGATGATCGTTTATTCTAGGGGCGCATACGTCACAGACGGTATTCAAGAAACCATAAAAGGAAAAGAACGTCAGAGGTACATAAGTGTGACTCGAGTTGTTTTACTTTACTTTTAAGAAAACATCTCGCTCAATTTACGATTCCTGTGTCGCGAGGGCCTTTATGAACATTTACAAAACGGACACAGAATGCCTAAACCCGAAACAAAAATGTCAAAGTCAAAAATGTTTGTTTCGATTTGTATATTAACCCATAACACTGAGCGTAGTGGCAGAGCGTAGTGACTAATTAAACCAATAAGCCATTCGTGCAGTCAAAACACTTACCAGTCGATATACAGTAATAAACAAAATGTGTAAATGGCCAGGGAAAAGGTCAACTCATTACCGTCAACAAACAATTTCTTGTTAGTATAAATGAGTAAAATTTAAATGAAAGAGACACTATGTAAAGCTCAGCTTATTTCAACACATACGAAGCAATATCGGCATTGACATTTTGAGAATTAAGGCGGATTATCCCACCAAATGGGCTAACGAAAAACCTGTTTACGTTTAATACTACTAATATTATAAACGTGAAAAATCGCGCTCGATCATACGTAAGCTGAACAGATTAAAATGAAGCTTGGTCTGAAACTGAATGTTTCAATCAGGTGTCCCATGTCCCGGTTAAACATATAACATATATTTTATAATGCGCTTCCGTGGGACTTATGCGGACAAAGACTACTAGAAAACTAGTATGCTTTATCTATGTAATACATAAAGCAAAAACTTAGTACCCCTTTTTACGAAAATTGCGTGGAAAGAGGAGTATGACATTTGGCACAGTTAAAGTTCATATGGAGAAGGAGTGGCGAACCTGAATATTTTTATAAAATATGTATTAGACATACATTAAATTATAAAATACTATATATAAATACTATATACATAAAACACTACACGCACACAACCATGCATTTGACACAAGCAGTTGAATAGCGTTCGTAGTATTTCGGCATTGTTCGGATGATATCGTAGAATTCTTCGTAACCATGGTTACGTATGTATGTGGAGTAGGTGACTAAATGAAATGTAATTATAAGGGTATAGTTATAGACAATAAAATCTTAATAGTGATGAAACTTAAAATTTAAATCAATTATGGTCGAATGTCGACTACTTGGTGACCGCTAGTTTATAGTAATTAATAAAAGGAGCAGCGGTCTCCCTTTAGGTTATCCCTAGAGGATGACCGTTGGATTTAATTTATTGACATTATGTGCATATTGATTAGTTAAATAACGCTTGCTTTAACGGTTAATGAAAACATC
Organism: Catocala nupta; assembly: GCA_963675205.1. Classification (NCBI taxonomy): domain Eukaryota; kingdom Metazoa; phylum Arthropoda; class Insecta; order Lepidoptera; family Erebidae; genus Catocala; species Catocala nupta. The sequence continues at coordinate 39,911,367 of OY776078.1, forward strand.
GTGAGGAAACCTGCATGACTGAAAGTTTTTCATAAAGTTCTCGTTGATATTTGAAGTCTGCCAACCCGCACTGGACTAGCGTAGTGGACTATGGGCTTACCTCTCAGTCTGAGAAGAGCGACGCCAAGCAGTGAGACGGTATATATATAGACTGATATTATTATATTATTAACATAAATTATTTGCTAAATATTCTTTCGTTATAAATTGATTTAATGTTTGTAATGCCAAGTGTTGTTCACAGAATCAGTGCGTCGCCAAGCCAATTATGATTACGAATTGTCGCAGTCGTATTACCTCGCAGAACTCGCTTGGATTGCTCGCTTCTTTGATACATACAGAACAATTAGAGGAAGTAATCAAATCAAAACTTTGTAGCACGAGTCACTCGTTATTATGGTGAACGAGACGTAAACACGACATACATTGTGTTAATAGATACTTTAATAGAAAATAATGGCAGTGTCTAGGTGTTGCATTAAATGAAATAAGAAGTAATTCGGGCACCGTTAGGTCGATACTAAAGTGTTCCTATGAAAATCATAGCAACATGCCAATGGTAGATACTTTCAGAATTTTTTTAAAACTAAGTCAAAAGTTATTTATTGTTTAGGTCAGGAAGTAACACTATAAGTGTGTTTTATGAGTTAGTGAGTTTAGTGAAGTTACTGAATTGAACAGTCTTCCGGCACATGTGTTCCCTCCCTTTTATGACATTGGGTACTTCAAACCTTTCTATGAACAATAAAAAAAAGAAAAATACGTAGTGTGAAGAAGCATCTGGTCAGACCGGCTTGACACTGACGACGGCTAGAAGACATCTATCCTCTCCTCATCGTCACTGTCTCTGGACTGTAATTGGGATTTCCATCAGGTCCGTTACAAACACTTTGCCGAGTTACGAAAAAACAAATTTACATGTTGGTAGGTTCGGCAAACGGTTGAGTCTATAAGAATATACCTGCAAGAAACTCATGGCCATTCTTTTAAATAGCCATTCAATAATAATTTCAGGTTTTACAAAATTCATTTATTTAGGATGTGGGTTTTAGAGATCCTGTAAACAAATTTAGAGAAAATACAAATACATGCATGCATATCAAAAAGTCCTTCTAGCACAGTAAGTAACAAAGTCCTGCCTTCTCAAAAAATCAAGTTTTGGACATGAAAACAGGAGCATGCGGGATGATAATTGCAGAGGTGTAATCAGATCGCGCTGTGGCTATCTATTTTGGAGACCGATATTTCCTTCGAGCTCGTTGTTTTAAATTTTGTTTAAATGCTTTAAATACTGAATCGCAGCGGCATACCGCTGCGCGGTGGTTAGATTTTTAATTATGTCTGGTATTCTAAAATTTGACAGATTATTGCCTACATTTGAAAATGTTATTCGATGTTATATTGATTAATAACGGTTGCCTGTGGTTCTAGGGTTAACTCTAGCGCGGGGTTCCGATTTTCAAAGTTAAACAAAATATAAACAAATTATCCTCTTAATTAAATAAAAGTGTATGATACATATATCTAGATATATATCAAGATTAAGATGTTTTGAGTAGTAAAGCCTCGCGGATTTCAGCATGAATGGGCCGGCTCGACTGGGGAAGGACTACCCTCTCACAGAATATCGACGACAAATAGCAGTATTCCTACTATTGTGTTTCGTTCGGTGAGTGTAAATGCCGGAAGACCAATCACTCTCTTGCCCCCTTCCCGCTCCTTCTCCTTCCCACTACCTTCTTCTCTTCTTTCTTTCCTATGGGGTCGGCAAGGTATAAGTGATGTCTATGGTGTTGCAGGTATTCATAAGTTGCGGTGACCACTTACCATCAGATAGCATGATATCATCAGCCGTATGATTCCTTGTGTACGAGCTACGCTGCACATTCATCTGTACATACGTCATACCTACACTCTAATGTAGGTCAACATGAATTAACTTTATAACAATTATTACATATTATTTTTAGTGACAATAAACATATTAACAGAAACAGTTGTTACTCATTTAACATTCTTTACTGTTGGGAATCAAACCCCAAACACCTTGGAAATTTTGTAGCAAATAAAATAAAAGTTAATATTTAGGCATTCAAAACTCAATTTGTTTTATTCACCAAAATAAACCTAAAATATAAGACTAGCACGATGTCTCCATTCAAATTGCATCTTTATTATTACTTTAGGCTGTTTTCAGCAATGTCGTATTAAATATCTACATAATAAAATTTACATTTTCTTTATATATCAAGTGGTATAGTAACATTGAAATTAAACTACTATATACGGTTTTTATCGCGTTGTTTATTTGACACTTTATTACATAATTTAGAAACTGTTACACTATATACTAAACGTTACTAATTTTTTAGCTAATTAAATTATGAAAACTATTTATATTATTATATATTTATATAAGATGACCATAAGAATACTATCTAAGTGTCCCCGTGACCATGGCTGCTGAAAAGCAACCGAAACCTCGGGGAAAGTGTAAACTTAAATATAAATAGTTTTAACATATAAAAACTCGGCCAAACAATGTTTATATTAATTAATATTTATGACTTACTATTTAACTAATATTCGTTTAAAGAAAATTATGGTAACTGTGTTATACCAAATAACATTCGGAGCATCAAGATTCTGCCAGATAGAGGGAACCCTGGAATTTCACATACATGGTCAGGCAACAGAAAAGGATATAGGGTACATTTCATCCAAAAAGGTACTGTTATTACCTAACCTTACAGTTACGCGAGCTAAGCCATGGTCTGAATCTAGTATGCAGATAAATTTGTATAGGTGTCCTGTTTCATCAGTTTGCAGTTTCAATTACGTCCGACAGCGAGGAATGCAATTACCGGTTGACAAATTATGTTGAGTATTCTATCAAGTAGTGTTTGGATATCTTTGGAATCTAGCGATGTATCCAGTAGAGGACAATAAAAGCCTTATTTTGCTTTCCCTAATAGGCAACAACCATAAATTTATAACTATTTAAATGTAAATTATGGACTCGCTTATTGTTATTGCAATTTGCACAAATATATTGCAATAATATTGCAATATATTTGTACTTATATAGTGTGCGACAAATTAATTTTCCATGTCACAAATGCTAATATAAGTATAAAAAAGTGCAAGATGCGATATATTTCGAATTTTTTACTTGGTTTCTAACCGCACTATGTAAAAATTGCTTTATGGAAGAATCGGCCTTATCCAACAATTTCCTGTAGGACAGGCTTAGCCTAGTGCGGGAAAATTAATTGTGTAGAAAGATTATGAACAAAGTAAACAAATTCTTGATTTTTGAAACGTTTTCTGTATTATTTGTAATTTTTATCTTAATAAATATATTATTATTATTATTTTAATCGATAATAATTGCACATATTTTTGCAATTTATAGAAAATGTCTTTAATCAACCAAAGACAGTACCAACCGGGCAATTAGCTGATATTTATCCTTGCCTGTCATGTATCTCTGCAACCATAACGAGTATTTTAGGGCGATAATTAAAACACAGTACGGTTTATGACTGGCTAGACGGCGGTAAAGGGCAGGCAAAAAATAAACGAATAAAACCGTACTAAGCATTGAAAAAGCATTTTAGACATACAATAAAGCAATAAGAACGATCAAAAATATGCATTCATTACCACTATCACCATAATTATGGTGATAATTAATCTATACTTACTAGAAAGAAATAAAGTAAGAAAGAAATCACGTTTATTTCGTACAGAGCACACACAATTAATTAAAACAAAATAAACAAAAAATATTACAAACATGATAAAAAAAAATGTATATCGCCGAAAAGGGTTTTAATATTATAAAGCTGAAGAGTTTCTTTGTTTGTTTGTTTGAACGCGCTAATCTCAAGAACTGCTGGTTTGAATTAAACATTTATTTTATTGTTGGATAGCTTATTTATCAAGGAAGGTTATGGCTAAATAACATCACGCTACGGCTCACGGAGGCGGCGCAGTAATCATAAACGCGGGTAAAACCGTGGGCACATTTAGTATATTAATGCACGTAAATTAACCTATTAAGTCGCACCGGCACACAGATAGCCATACAATAGACGTGTGATTATGTCTGGTATTCTAAGACTTAACAGATTAAGAATTATTTTGTTCATTCTGCATGAGTAATAATTTAAGTTATATGTCGCGTAGTTCTATTAAATACGGTATAGATAGCTTTTAAAATCGCCAAGATGCTTATTATTATTTTCAGCATGTATTGTCCCACTGCTCTCGCTTTTCTATATATCCCTGTTATGCTATATATATCGCTAGTTTGCTCTAGTCGGTCCTGTAGCTAATTAATTCGTCATCGACGCTTTGGTCTACCACGATGCTTAAATAACATAAATCAATATGATAATGTCATAATCGCACAAACAAAACGTTTTTATTTTCCTAGTTCTTCCTTGTTTTTATTATACTGAACAAGTAAGTACTATTAAAAAAAATTACATAATTAACATAATATATACACAAATTATTTACAAGAAAATATAAACCAAAGAGAAAAATAAAACTGCAAAGTCATAAAGCGTCATAATATTCCTCCGCATCGTCGTCAATTGGCAACGTGCCCAGAAGACTGGAAGCATTGCCACGTTGAATGGCAATACTTATTCTTTGTGCAAAGAAAATACCAGCCCTCTGGTCACGCGAAGCGTCGATGAACCGCTTAGCTAGGTCTCTATAAACAGACCTAGCACTTGGACCCCATGGCTCCAGCGTTTCAACACCAAGCGGCTCAAATATGTACTCACCAATAAGGTTTTGATATTTACGCCGTTTGAGCGTCTCCGCTGATGCAGCAGCAGCACCAGCGCAACCCGTTGTGCTAGAAATATGTGATGGCGCAAGGGTGTCGACACAAGTTGCGTCCCACACCAAAGGCCTACCCATTTTCCATGGCAGTAATATTATAATAATAATTATAATATTCTATAACATACACACAATACCATCTAGCCCAAACTAAGCAGAGCTTGTACTATGGATACTAGCCAATGGATAAACTTACATATATATACTCTTTTTCTAAATACGTACATATTATACATAGAAAGACCAAGACAAAAATAGTTCTGAGAATTGGCCTTTGGTTTGAGAATTGTTTAACATATCTGCGGTGGCCATGTCTCCCCGCGGGTGTTGACGGCGCTAAGGCACCGCGCGAGTAATCAGGGGATCAATACCAGGGCTTTGTTATAGTAGGAAATTTCAAGTTATTACCCAGGACAATGACTAGCTTATATCATGCAGTGAGGATACGGGATGTAGAGGCCGCGGGTTCGAGTCTTGTTTCATCAATATATTAATTAATCGATAATTTAAATACTGTAGGTGTGTGATATTCATTGGTACGAATTTATGTAGCTATACATCTGTATCTGCTCCCAGTGGTGTCCTGCGCTTTCAACTGCTTTAAACGCTTTAATGGAATATTACTCTGTGGAACGCATACCGATATAAAATGAATCCTACGTATTATATTAAGCACATGCTCTACATGCTTAGTTTCATACAGATCAGTCTATCGGTCAACCTGTGATTCATTTTTATATATCTATCTATCACACTTGAAATAATGCCTGAGCCACGATGGAGTTTACAAACCTTCTGTCAATGGGAACAAAGAAGACCTAGACTCGAAACAACTACATATCTGTAGATCATACAATTTTTGTCCCGTATGGCGATCGAACTCAGGCCACTTAAAAAACTTCGTCAACCGTGCAGTAAAAAAGTGCACATTGACTAATAAACCTCCATATATCGATACAAACTTTCACAAATGTAGTATTTGTAGAACTATTACAATCAATCAGTCATTCGTAGTACACTGTACACATCTACCTCAACCGCACCTAAAATAGGCTAACATTTGACTAGACTACATAATTTATTCAGGGGAAACGTAATGTTGCACTGCAAATACGTCAGCCCCGTAGAAAGGCAGCTAGTTACTTTGCTACTCAAAATTCGGCTTTGAAACTTTTACGTACGGCTCAAATTTGTATAACAACGAAATATTAAGTTAGAGTGCTTAAAACTCAACGTTGTTGTTTGATAAATTTACCGCTGGGCGCCTTGTAGACCTATAAATGCGCCCCTTTCAAATAGAACTATTATTTAATGGTGTTTAAATATAATATAGGCAACTCATTATCTTAGGTGGATTTGAGGTGGCCAGTCAGTAATAGTAGTAGCTACAGAAAAAAAACTGGCTGGATGACTGACTGGCTTGAGGACCTGATCTCTGACCTGATCTCTTTAACCTTTCTTTTACCCCGGTGAGTCCGACATAATCCGTCCGCCCACCCCCGCGGAGGGGCAAGCGAGAATGCATTTCCACAAGTAAAAAAAAAATGGCAAGGCATCACATATCTTCTAGAACATTATTGAGAACTCTAAGACATACAGGTTCTCCCACGGTTTTTTTCTTTCGTTAAAGCAAGTGATAATTTACTATTTAATACGCACATAATATCGAAAATGTCAGAGATGCGCGCCTTGTGATCGAACTCGGGACCTCCGCGTGGCAGTCCGAAGGTTTCGGACTACCACTGCTTAAATTAAAATAATCTTGAATGCTCCTATTCTACCACAAACTACTTTTAGAGGCTAACTTTAAAATATTACTTATTGATTGAGTGGTTTATGTGTGGTAAGAGGTTAAATAGTTGGAGCTCCATACATAAAATATGTATTTGTAAAATAAACAATGATTCAATCTTGGCGATTAAAAAGAGTGGCCGTGTGTTTTTGCCAGTTCTTCTCATTGGTTCGCCGAACATGGCAAAAGATTAATGTAAAAAATAATCATTTATTGTTCCATATAGCCACAATACACTACAATAACACAAACACAATAAAAAAAGAATTGTGTCATACATTGAAATGTAAATGTAAATTCCCATTAATAAATATAACTTTGACGTTTCTAAGTGTTACTTTGTAACCTTGACCTATTTATGTAATAAACATATATGTTTTTTTTTATTTTTACATATAAATCGTACAAATAATTCAGCAAGGTTCTGTTATGCCAATAAATAATTTGCATTCAGCTTCATTGAGGCCAATGGCATTTGTTTATCACTGGCCTTGGGTATACTTGTTGCCACAACCTAACTATTAAATCAGTTTCTCCGTACAAGATGTCAACGTAATTATGATTTCTTTAGACAGCCTATTCACATGGCGATCTTCAATTGAACAACAGTTTCTGGCTGGATTTATTTGTGATTACCCGACTAAAACAGAGAGTTTTAGTCGGGTAATCACAAATAAATCCAGTTAATTAAACACAGTTAACTTGTTGTTGCGGTGGCGGCGGCCTGGGCTAGCTTGCCTGCTACGTAATACGTGTAGATATAGATTTAATTACAAAAATTAGTGACCGCCAAAAATTGGTGTTATCAATCATTCCTGTTCTTCATCACAGAACCCCGTCAATTAATTAGCTAGTTTATAGCTGTGTTGATGTTTGATCAAATACTGCATGGTTTTCATAATGCTGTCAAAATACGGTAAAAATCATCAAAATTATGGAATAAAAGTGTTTTAAAGTAAAATAAACAACGCGACAAAAGCCGTATAAAGTGTTTAATTTCAATGTATAACATTCGCGTAAACATGAGATAATATTATGTATTCATTCTTGTGAGCTTAGCGTTGCGAGATGTATCTTACTGTTGATTTCAGTATGTATAAAATCTCCTTGCTCTGTTCTAAATTATAGGTATACTAGCAGACAAAACTGGCTTTGTTCTGCACGAACGAAAAATAAATTCAGGGACCGATCACAGCGACACCTATCGTGTCAAATGAAATAAAAATTCAAAGACAATATATGTTTATTCATATAGGTCACAAAGTAACACTTACGTACCAAATAGTCCAATAATGATTTTGATTTACCTAAAGAACCATTCAGAAACACAAAAATATCATGAGATTTTGGTTAGCCATTTAGGAGGCGCTATATTGCATACTTAGGTACAGAAGAATTGTATATATAAAATAAATATTTAGAAGTTAATATCCGATCACGTGCCTTAAAAGTATGATTTTGATCCTTTCCTGGCCGGCTTGTATACTTTGCCACAAAATGTATTCATTACAGTTAAGTAGTTTGGCGGTTGCACGTGCTGTACATCGATCTGGAGTTCGGTTACTTGGCAACAAAGTACCGATATGCTCACGGAGAAATCAATTATAGAAAATATTGTTACTCACCCTACATTTATTTTGATCACGTTTTACCGTCACTTGATCTAAAATATGATGTCGATATTCTCCTGACTAGCTGCGCATAATGTTTTTGTGCACAAATGGTTGCGTGTAATATACGATCTAGAGTTTGGTTATTAGGCGACAAAATACTCAAATGCTTACAGATAATACAATTATAGAAAGTATTGATACCATTACTCACGCTACCTCATAATATATTTAGATATATGTTTCAACATACAGTTACCTTATAAAAAATGAAAATGTAAATCCAGCGGCGGACATTTTAAATGAGGCACAAATGACACCTATTGGTGGATCATGAAATATTTGATCATGTGTGGGGATCGAACACACTTGACTCGGCCCAATGGTAATGGCGACGCGATCACCACGCCATCCATGCACGGATTAACAACAATGCTGGTTTTTATTATCTATACATTTACTAAAATTGTAACTGATCGATGACAGACAATAGAAATAAGACAATTATTTTTAGAATTTTGGTCTGTCTGTATGCTTATCACGTAAAAAATACTGCACTAAATTGAAAGCATTTATCACAGTTATATTGCAGAAGATCAAGCTTAAAATCTGATGCATATTTCACTTTAATACGCCGCCTATAAGTCGAGTATTATCGTCTATCCCAGTAGATCAATAAATTCTCATTTGCAAAGTAAAAATAATATAAATAGGTACCTCCTTCAAAATTCCACGCTTACGAAGTATCGGGTCAAAGCTAGCTTATAAGATAGACGTTAAATAGCATGTTTTTATAAAATAGCAAACAATGACGTAATTCTACTCCTAACCAAAAACATGTATGTAAAAACAATAGCAAGTTGATCTAAATAACAGTATCCTCATATAAATAACAGATTTTCGACTTTCGCCGCCTTTCAGCTGTCAATTTTGTTTTTTTATATGTGATCTGATTTTATAAAATAATTTAATTGGCCTTTATAATACATATAATGTATTTACGCTATGTGGCCCGTACCGATTGTACATAATGGGTGAAAAATTTAGATGCGTAATGTGTATAGTAAAAGGACTACAAGTATAATTATACTTTACAACTTAATCTTAGGAATGTTCTAAAAACATGATTTAATCAGGGCTTACTATTTACAATGCGGGTGGTCATCGCTTTGGCAATACATTATATGAATCTTCACATAAGTGATATATGTATATTTCACATACATCAGTACTATAAAATGTTCACTCACTATATTTAAAGTAGCAGTCAGCGGAGAGCTGGCAACGGTACCCTGTACGTAAACGTAGGCCCGGCGAGGTTGAATGATTCGTTAAATACATACATACATAGATTCACGCCTGTTTCCCAGAAGTGTAGGCAGAGACTAGGTACGGATTTCCATTTGCTACGATCCTGACACACTTCTCTGCCTTCATTCACTTTCATAACATTCCTCATACACGCTCGCCGGTTTAAGGTGCTCTTAACCTGGCCTTTATCCAGAACGTCTCCGATCTGATCAAGAAAAGTTCGCCTAGGTCTTCCCCATGCAACTGTTCCATAAACTTTCCTTATAAACTTTCTTAGTCAGTCTTTTCTCGTCCATTCTTTCTACATGCCCAAACCAGCTTAACATACCCTTTTCTATTCTCGTCACTATATCCACTTTTATGCCGCATCTCTCTCTAATCACACTATTCCTTATTGTATCTTTCAGAGTCACACCACATATATTTCTTAGCGCTCTCATTTCTATAGCATTTATTGTGCTCTCATGCTTCTTTTGCCATACCCAACTTTCCCTTCCATGCATAAGTGTTGGCACTAATAGTCCTCTATGAACAACCAAACGTGCTTTTTCGGATACATTTCGACTGTTCATAAAAGCTCATAGAGATTTTCCTTCAATATCTCCCTCATGTGTACACACATTATTCGTTAAAATAAAGTCCAAATAAATAAATTGCATTTAAAGCCCTCAACATCTGACCTTTATTTGCGACGTTGCCACTCCACAATAGACTTCAACGCTCGCTAGCTTTATATTCACAGATATTTGCATATTAAAATCAAAACTCATAATTAGTTATTGCACTTAATAGCACACCGAATATAATTTTAGCTCCATCTTACTTTAATAGTATGGTTTTAGGAATATAACAAATTAGAACAGTTTTGGTGGCGTAATGATACTGAAAGCGATTGCTATGTAAGGTCTTATATTGCCCGGGTTGGGTTATACAGGGTTATACAGTTTTTCTGTCAAGAAATTTTTTGAAGTTCGGTGTTTGGTACTGTACTCGATAGATGGCAGTAGGCTCGCTTCCTATAACGTGGACTCTAAAACTATAGTTAGCGAAATGTAAATTTAAGCACCTCTGCTAACCCTTTTGGGTATATGGATGTATGACTATGTATGTATATTAGATTTCCCTAGGTCGAGAAAGTTACTGGATGTGACCATAATCCTGTTGTACTGGAAGCATCCTTTTCTTCTCTTCTAATATATTCGGCTCTGTATGCACTAATACTTCTCACTTATTTCTAGCTGTTAATAACTATTCTGTATATTCAGTCGCCAAGAAAATTTGCTTTTCGAATGAAAGGCAGATTCGTTGTTCTTATGATAATTATGTACGTATCGGTTTGGTTGTTTGCTTTTAAAATGCCAAATAAATACAGCCATATCCATAAGCGATGGTTATAGTTTGCAGTCAGTTAGTTAAGTAGCTTGTCAGCCACCAACAGATATAATTAACTTGTCCCACAGTCTTAATAAAAGATCAGCCGCTAGAATCTGTCTTCTAAACATCACCAGCAGAGCTATGAGCTCTATGAATTCTAAGCCCAGTCCAAATAAGATCGATTTGTTCAAGACATAATATTAATAATTTTAAAGTCTATGTAACATGCTGTCGTGACATTTTTTGGCAAATCCCGATTTTATATTATCAGCCGGGTGAGTTTCTTCAGATAACACTACGATTACGGAAACTAACTACGTCTTCCAGTAAAATGCATCGTTTTATAAAATTATTCTGTTCGTTGGGCTGCAATGTTTTGAAATATAATAACAACACAATATATTAAGGCAATAGGACGTAAACACATGGCTCAAGTGTCTTATTAAAGGTGCGGTCAGACCGCGAACTATAAACTATTAGCCAGTAGATATTTAATAGCTTACGAAGAATACAACTGCCGTTTGATTTGGCAGGTTGGAGCAAAATAGTTCAATAGTTTTTGGTTCACACTGAAGGTTATTGAGATTCTAGCTCAGCTTGTACAAATAGTGTAGTTGAGCGAGGAGAAACTCAGTAGTGTACTTTAATAGTTCCATTCCAATCCATCAATCGTTTCGTTTTACTTTAATCTATCTCAACTATTATGACTGTCAAGAACTGTATTTTTACGAGCATACTATCCTCATATCGCGGTTGGATGCGGGTGGCCCAAGTCTGGTTTGGGTGGAAATCCCTGACGGAGGGCTAAGTCCAGTAGTAGGACGTCTTTCGGCTGAAATGATGATGATGATGATCGTCATATTAAAAGCTTATTGATGTGACCTCCATGCATCGTAACTTAACCAGCACACTATCCACTACTTTAAAGCTCGCGATCTGACTGCGCCCTTAAGAATTAACTACAATAATTTTTAATTACGTACAAGACCCAAGAGTTGCTATATATGTCACTTTGACAAAGAAATATATACTTGCAAGTTTGAAAGAGGTCGATACTTTTCATGTTAGGTGTTGCTTGTTTACAATGGACATAAATAGTGTTTAAAATAAGATGTGATGTGATGAACTAATCATATTGTGACATCGAATAATTTAACAGACCAATGCTGGATATATTTTGCGGTATTTCATTGTAATGAATATACTTTTCCACAGCTTTTGTTAAAAACGAGCATTTGCTCGCGGCTTTACTCATTGGAATTTAACGGTAATGCATACCGGGATAAAGCGTTTTCTTTGTATCCATGACACTTTTATGTGCCAAGTTTCAAACAGACCAGTTTAAGGGCCTATGGGGGACTAAGTACAAAAGGATTCAAACATATTTAAAAACTTGCGTGTTTTGTCTTGGCTGCTGGGGATAACGGAATGAATACAGGATGCAATAGCAAATATTTTACCCTTGCAGGTAGGGCAAATTTTTAAAAATGTTTGCACGTGCGCGCGTTATTTCGGATACCACTCGAAGGTTGAATCTGGGAGTAAAAGGAACGTAAATTTTTAGGGTGCAGTTATATTTCGACATTAATCTCTAAAAGAGCGCTTCGCTTTTCGTTTTTAAAGCGTTCAATTTTCTGAACACGACGAAAACAAAACACAGAGCTAACATTTGAATAGATTTTTATTGTGAGTTATTTGCTGTATGTTGTGTTTAATGTTGTTTAATTCTAGCACTATATACACACAACTCAAACACACACACACACACGCACAAGCGCACTCATACACACACACATACATGCACGCATGCGCACTCATGCACACCTACACGCGCACATACAACACACACCAAAACTAAACATACTAACATTAGAATAAGAATAAACCAATAAATAATATGTAAAACCTAAACTACCGCAGTTTTAAGTGTATGTGTACATGATTTTACTTGAAATGTAACATTGTCCAAGGGGTGGGGACCTGGTGTCCTGAAATACAGACTTGCCGTCTAGTTTAGGCACCAGTCTCCCACAGTACTTATGCAACATGAAACTTATGTAACATCAAATTTTAATGTAATGTAAATATGTATTGTGGTGAGAAAATAAATCATTATTATTATTATTATTATTAATGTAAATCATCAGCATTTCTCAGAAATTAATACTGGAAATACAAATGGCTCCACTTTAAATAAATAAGAATATAAGGGTAGCTGTTAGGTACCATCAAAATTGTCTGAATATCTATATCTATATCAAGAAATGAGTGACAAATTAACTGTTCGGTTATAAAATAAACGAACAGTTAATTTGTGACACATATTCTATGAAAATATGTCAAAATTTAAACTGTCCGTACCTAATCTACTCTTTCCTTGATACAGGAACCGGGTTTGAGTCGCGTTCATTATGCGTTTATGTCTAGATAGTACATTCAAGGTCATCATCGGACATCCATACTCCACTTTGTCGCTATGTTTGTTAGATAGGTTGATATTAGCAGTCTCACTCTCCGATTCATGTCAGAAAACTCCATGCCATGCCATTTTGTTTCTTCATGTAATCGCATTTTACTTATGGACACTTGTATACAGCCTTCTATTAAACACTACATTAGGAACTTATATAGATGTGCCTACACATACAATTCAGTCAATATTTTCGCTAGGCGTGCAAAAAAGTTTGAGGGTCTTCACTTGACACACACATTAGTGTTCTCTTTGTAATCTGACACTTATTTCCTCCTTAGACATCTTAGCGCGTAAATTTATTACGTCCTCTTGTCATCATATTCCACTCTTTGTCCGATGATTTCTCATAAAATAATGCGGTATGTTATACATTCTCAATTCCATTCTGCATAATCCTCATAAGTAGTTTACGTCTAATTGATTTACTTACCTCATTCAGGTCTGCAGTGTAACAGCTGCCAGAATCAAGACAAAATAATAACAAAATCTTTTATACTGAACTATAGACTTGACCATGCACAATAAATAATAGTCCGCACGGCAAAGCCCATCTCTGATTCATTCATTAAAAGATCGCTTAGTCTCATTTTTGTACAGTTAATTAGTGAATCCGTAAAATAGAATAATAATGTTTTCATAATATACCCTCTGCATGAAGTATTCGATCGTTTTACAAATAAGTATTATACAAACGAACAATTGACGTTTGTGTCGTTTTATTTGCGTCTCATGTGCTCTCCGAACTATATAGTAATTGATGTTGATGGGCGGGCGTGGCGGTGCGGGGGCGACGCGAAGCTTGGTATAGGACGCGCGTACTAGTCGCTACAGAAGTCAGCGCCCGCGCAGCACGTTACACATAAAAACTCGCACGAAGCAGTTTATATTTAGTGCCACCGGCTTCGGTTACGTTTCGGCCACGCTTTACATGTACGTATTACAACATTTTAATCATTCCCGCGTAGGAACATATATTTTTGTCTTATTTTTCTTGTTACTGCCATTTACAACAAGTTAACGAGAGAAGATTTACGTGTTTTTTTAAGTATTTTTAGAATCTGACGATGGTAAATATTATTTATAATTGAAAATGGGAGCAATTTCGGATGATTCACTACAGTTTACATAACTGTACGAAGAATAAGCTCCAAATGTATGTTTACATTCAAATCGACGTTGATTGTTGACTTTTATTAAAACATGTGCTAATATCATCTTTTATTGTAACTATGTATGCTTTAATTTTTGGCTATATGAACAGTGATTCTGTTTTAAATGGTTGTTTATTTTAATAATTTTATTAATTTATAAATTATTTTCCTTATGTGTTTAATTTTATGTGGTTAAGTTTAAAGCTCTGTTTTAAATTTCTTCATGCGTCGCTGTTTTAAATAATGCCTCGTTGGCACAAAGACTCATAATATTGTTACCTTAACCTTGCTGTTAATTATACTACCATTCTTTTTGGTTATTTTAAATAGACAATTAACTAAGAGTTGGATGATGGGACAGGGGAAAGCTTTCTTAACATGATATTTAATGAATGTGTTTATAGTTTTTAAAGTGAAGCTTGTTTATGAGTATAATATAAGTGCACAATTAACATAAGGACTAACAAAAGTCAGATTCATTTTATGTATAGGTTTAAGCGTTTATTATCAAAAAGACACAAAAAGGCACATGAGAACTTATTTTATCTTAAAATAATGGAATTTCATACAATGGTCATCTAGAACGTTAAAATATTTAATGAGAGTACAAATAAATTTCTTTTAAGTGAGAAACGAGCGGTTGCTTTTTATATAATGAGATAATGTTGACTTAAATAAGCTTATTGTGTTAACATTTCTTATATATGAGGACAGACTGTTATAAAGTTGAATAGCGTCATGTATATTGCATAGTAAATTATGGATGGATTGTTTAATGATTACATGTATCTGTAATTCGAATCCTCGCTATGTCACATGTACAGCTAATCGTGAGATTTGTAAACAAATTAAGAAGCCCGTACTAAGAAAATTTACGAATAAAGACTAAAGTTAGGTTTAAAATCTTTGTATCTTACTAGCGGTCCGCCCCGACTTTTCACGGGTAGTACAAACCTTGATAAATTATACGGCTAGACCTTTTTCATAAGCAACTTTGTCTATTGGTGAAAACCGCATAAAAATCTGTTCAGTAGTTTTTGAGTTTATCGCTAACAGACAGACAGATAGACGCAGCAGAGGATTTTGTTTTATAATACGTAGTGATTTAAAAATCAAAAGTGTCATAATATTATACTACGATTACGTGAATGTTATACATGGAAATACCAATTATTAAATTGTACTCGGGTACTTTGAAATAACTACACGTAAAACATTTAGACAACCACCATCTTAGTCTCCCCGTGAACATGGCTGCTGAAAAGCAACCGAAACGTCGGCAAAAGTAAAATTAAATTTAAATAGATTTTTCATTTATATAGCTAAAATAGAAATAAACCGTAATGTTTAACAATAGCAGTAACGGAATACCACGCTTAATTTTAATTAACGAGCAGATAAACTCTACTGTTACTAAAGTAGTTGAATGGATGGAAATTAATAATTTAAAAGCAAACATAGAAAAAACTAAATATGTACAATTCTTCAACCGACACAAAATAAATAATAAATTAAATATAACCTACAATAATCACTCATTAATAGAAACTAATAATGTAATGTTTTTGGGACTAAATGTGGATAATCAATGTACATGGAATCTGCACATAGATAATATATGCACCAAGATCAACAAGTTTTCATATGCACTTTGGCGACTTACAAAAATATGTAACGTAAAGATTGCACTACAAGCGTACCACGGATATGTAGCATCAAACCTGAGATAATGCATACCTCTGTGGGGTAATTCTGTAAATATAAATAGAGTGTTCATTGCTCAGAAACAGTGCATACGCGCTATGTGTAATGCGGAACCATTGTCTTCTTGTAAACCGCTTTTTTGTAAACTCAAAATTTTAACTGTGCCCTCAATGTACATATTTGAATGCAGTGTCTTTGTTAACCAAAAATTATAATTAAATATCCTCAATTATACAAGTCTTTTGGCGAACACTGTAATTTCAATACCAGGTAGTCCCTCTAGACTAATACTTCCAAATATAAAAACGAGGTATTATAATGTGAATTGTTATCCTATGACAATAAAAATATTTAATAAGATTCCAAACAATATAAGAAATCTGCTATCACTCTTCAAAGTTAGGCTGTATTCGTGGCTAGTCGAGAAATGTTTTTATAGTATTAATGAATTTTTTAAAAGTACTCATGCATAGTAATTACATTAATTTATATTGTTAATTAGAAGATAAGATATTATAATAAGTAATAATAGGCTAGCAATACTGTTCTGAAGCTATGTAAACATTTATTTATAAGATTTTAGTATTCGCATGCCTAGAAAAGGCGAAATATGTTGTGGACATGTTCTTTTTTTCCAACAACCTTGTAACCATGTTTGGTGCGAATAAATGTTTCTTTCTTCTTTCTTTCTTCTTTCTTAAAATTTTATAAGTATGTAGTAATAGATAGGTATATATATATAAAAAAAACGCTGTAAAATCCGTATAAAGTTGTTTAATTTTAACAAAAGTGTAACTTACATGAGAAAACATAATAATATTTCATGCTAACAAATAATGTTAGGCATCTTTAGTTAATAATAATAATAATAATAATAATAATATTCTACTACATACACACATCACCATCTAGCCCAAACTAAGCAGAGCTTGTACTATGGGTACTAGACAATGGATATACATACATAAATACTTTTTTTTTGTAAATACATACATATTATACATAGAAACACTCAGACCAAGCCAAACATCCATGTTCATGCACACAAATGTTTGACTTGTGCGGGAATCGAACCCGCGACCTCAGGCGTGGCAGTCGGTTACACTGACCACCACGCCATCGAGGTCATGACAATATTATAACGTGCTTTTATTTAGTAATACCGTGGCGTTTTTATGAGTAAGCTCGTGTGGCACTGGGATCACAGTTCAGAATCAGTACAAAATATAGTTTTTTTTAGCGAATTTTGAGTTGCATAAGGAGTGTTCTGTCTTGGATTCGGAAAATGTACAACAATGTTTCCAGACTATAAGGCAGATATTTCCAGGCATACTTTGCTCTCTATCGTATATAAGTTAGAATATACCTAATATACCTAGTCAAATGTAGTTAACGGTTGTCTACATCATAACAACGTATCCTATTAACAGGCGCAAATAGCACGCATGCCGAGGCTCAGCGGTATTGAAGGCTGTTTTCTTTTTTAAATGACTACTCCCACACTTGCTTTTTAAATAATAAATAAATAAATTATAAAAAAAAATATATATATATATATATATATATATATATATATATATATATATGTATATATATAATCTATTATACTACCCATAGTACAAGCTGTGCTTAGTTTGGGCTAGATGGAGTTGTGTGTATGTGATAGAATATTACTATTAATTTCGGTATCGTGAAGTGCATTAAAAATATTCAAATAATGGACACAAAGAACATCTAGATTCGGAAATACATTTGCGGAGCATACAAATTTTTGTCTTGTGTGGGCTTCCAACCCACGACTAATTAACCACTATGCCATTCGTGCTATCGTGAATGTGAACGTGAATGTGCATGACTCGGGTTTGTTCCACGTCGAAATCTATACTTTACTTTGCAATGTACACGTTTTCCCAAAGGGCTAAGCCTCTGCTTAGCCTAAGGCTCTAGGCCTAAGCTCTAAGGTAAAGCCCACGGCTCACCAGCCATGGTTTTAAGTACTACGTAATAGAAGACAAACGTATTACCGAATATTGGGTAAAGTTTCAAATGTAACAAATTGTTGTTTCATTTCAAACTGTATAATAACACCAGTCCTGTATTAAACTGTCCCACTGCTGGGTACGGGCCTCTTCTCAGCTCTTTCCTCACGATGTTTTCCTTCACCGATAATGCAAGCGATAATTAACTTTTTAATACGTACATAATTTCGAAATGTCAGAGATGCGTGCCCTGGGATCGT
The DNA here is from genome assembly GCA_963675205.1 of Catocala nupta. NCBI lineage: Eukaryota > Metazoa > Arthropoda > Insecta > Lepidoptera > Erebidae > Catocala > Catocala nupta. The sequence goes on from OY776078.1 coordinate 39,929,881, forward strand.
ACTCGAGAGCTCTGCATGGTACTGCAACGGTCTCCCATCAGGCTATCACTGCTACTTCAAACTGTTCCCACATATATATAATATGATAATTATGTGCAATTTCGGTCCATCACAAGCGCCCTACGAGTCCCGCAATTGATAGTGACAGCGCGTTACAATGTTTTTTATTGTTAAATGTCAAACGTATCAATACAACATGAATATAAACAATTTGAATGGCGTTAAAATTGTAAATTTATTCGCTTTTTATGTTTGACTGCACTGATAGTGTAATAAGCATGTGGCCTCGCCGCTGAAATGGCGTCTCTTGCTGTGATACCTATTCTACATGGATCAATTATTTAGCGGGTCACACAAACAACTGTCCTGTTTGAAATTCGAACGTATTCCGGTCTGAGACTGGAATGCGTCTGCGACTGCTCAGTGTCCAATAATTATTGTAGTTTTGTAATATACTCCGCGACGCAAGATATGATTCCCAAATACAAATAAAAATATTGTCCGATATTTACTGCACATGATATTGAGTCATCTAATAAATAAAAATAGTACTAATGCTAATAAGTAAAAATAGTACTTTAATATTTGTAAGCAAATTATATAAAATGATTTATAATGATTTATTGAATTTGCTTACTAATTTAATATCAGTTTTGATTTCATTTCAGTCATCTGCAAATACATCATTTTAAGTTTACCCCTTAATCTGTGACATCTTAGAATACAAGACATAATTAAAATTTACTGTATGCCGCCGTGGTTTGAAAGATTAAGGAGATTTGTGTGCACAGATAAACAGACAAATATGTATGTAAATAATTTAAACTAGGCATAAATACAATAATAATGTTTAGTTTGCAGTCCAATTTACAATTAAAAGTAATACTTGTAATTTAACGGTACATCATCACATTTGACATTGGCAGCCACACAGGTAAACCCTGTATTATATGTAGATATGTATAGGTAAATCATATTGATACTCTCCCCAACCGCAGAACCGGGCGCCGGAGGGCGCGAGATGACCTCCAGCCACCCTGAGGATTAACCTGGGCGTGGTGGGCTGCGTGGGCCTGCTCGCCACCCGATCAGCGCCAGGTCCGAGAGGCGGCGTGCGTGTTCCCACGTGCGCCTCTGAGTCGTGTTTTCTCTCCCCATAAGGGGACAGTAGAGGAAGGGTCATCTAGTGGCCTGCCATTTTACATGGCGGGCCGAAACCTCGGCGGGGTCGCGATTGCATGTGAAAGTGATTCGCGCGGCTCCGCCGTCTGTGGTTATGTCGAGGAACACCGTGGTAGGTGTAGTCGGTATTACCGGGGTATCTTTCCCCTGGTGAGCCCGACATAAGCTCTCCGTCGCCCCGCGGAGAGGTATGCGTCAAAGCAAACACCCACGTAAAAAAAAAAAGAGATAAACATAAAAAATATACAATCAAATTGGTGCGATATATGAAAGAAATAACTCAAAGTGGTATTCGATTTTTAACGTTCTGAATTGTAGCTGACTAATTGTTGTCATATCGATACAATACGATACATCGATAAATATGTAACGTAAATGCCTAAGTTTTGGGCTACCAGTTCGTACTGTGAAACACATTTATTCGGCAATTCGTCCTGAACTTCATTCCGTAACTTCTTGATTATCCTAAACCCTAATTTCATGAAGTAATCCTGTAGTAGTGTAATCCTGAAGTACTGTAAATATACATAAGAAATAATCACATGCTTTTTTACAAGTAGTGTTTAATTTCCAAATTCAAACCAAAACATCCTATAAATTTCGTTGTAAAGAAATTAATTGTTACTAAAAACTGCCGCGCTAGTGCTTGAAAAATGTGAAAATACCTAGACTACTGGCACATTGTACGAAATTATTTAAAATCATTTACACCTATCTAGGTCACGAGCTATGGCCGACCAAGTAATTATGCAGTCAATTCTGAACAAATTCTTTAGAGAGAGACCGCAATAATAACTTTGTCTCTTGTTATTTTTACAATCCTCGCAAGAAAATTATGCGCACCGTAAATATTTGTTTGCTTACACTAAACATGCTTTAGAATCTGTAACGTGGACGCTTATAAAAACACAGGCATATATGACTTTTACTGTTGAAGGTACCTACTCTATACATCAACTAAGATGTATGTGATATGCTTTGCTTGCTTTTAAAAATATTCAAAACATAGCTTTGTAATAATAAACGTCAAATATGAACTTGAATGCAATTTATGTTAGGGCATCACCGAGTGAATAAGCTTACTAAACGAATTTCGACAAGGCCTATCGTCCACGAGAAATTGGAAATAAAAGACTAAAAAGGAGACCTTCCTAATGGGACATTGCCCCTTGGATAGTGCATTCGTGTAAGAAGACACTGTAAAAAATAGACGATCGAACATGGTGCGTCCGAAACAACGCACGGTACGGTGCGCTCTTTAAAAGATTTCGGTAGCCGCTTACTTTAGCGATATAAAATATTATCACCCCTGATTATAAACTATCCAATTCGGCTCGGGTAGTGGGATAGTTTATCTCTTTTATTTCTTATTGTGATAAGGATAGGGACATAGTCCATCACGCTGGGCCAGTGTGGGTTAGAATAATTCACACATCTATACTAACTAGCGGTCACCTAGTACTCGAAATTCGACCAAAGTTTGATTATAAGATATACATATTTAACCATAGTTACGCGCTTCGACTGCGTGTGTCAAATGGATGGTTGTGTGCGTGTAGTGCTTTTCCATTAATTTAATGTATTTCTAATGCATATTTTATATAAATATTAGGATTCGCCCCTCCTTCTCCATATAAACTTTAACTGTGCCAAATTTCATACTCTTCCGACCGCGCAATTTTCGTAAAAAGGGGTTCAAAATTTTTTGCTTCACGTTTTAATATATCGGTATATATAGTACTAGCTGTCCCGGCAAACGTTGTTTTGCCATAAAAAATGTTTTGGCCAAAAGATTAAAAAAAAATTTTAGGGTTGGACAACCCTTATCACTAAGGGGTATGAAAAATTTATATTGGCCGATTCTCAGACCTACTCAATATGCTCACAAAATTTCATGAGAATCGGTCAAGCCGTTTCGGAGGAGTACGGGAACGAACATTGTGACACGAGAATTTTATATATAAGATATAGATATTATAAAGCTGAAGAGTTTGTCTGTTTGTTTGGTTGAACGCGCTAATCTCAGGAACTACTGGTTCGAATTGAAAAATCATTTTAGTGTTGGATAGCCTATTTATCGAGGAAGGCTATAAGCTACATAACATCACGCTACGATCAATGGGAGCGAAGCAGCAATGAAAAATGTTGCAAGAACGGGAAAAATCTCTTATCGAAGCAGACGACGTTGCGCGGGTCAGCTAGTGTGGATATAAAAAATGCTCTGGCTGATCCTTACGGGATAAGCGATACGTTCGTATACAAACGTATCTTTTAGTCGGCTGTTCAATAGGGATTTCTTTCTTAGTTTACTCTTCGAAATTCTAATCCTCTCTATCTTCAGCACCCGAGTAGGTAGGGTTTCGGAGATAGAACTACGGGTCTTCCCCTTATGATCAGGGTACTACACGGTCGGGCTAGCCCACCGCACCTCGAAAGGCGTGTTCTATCGGCGACAGCGCGGTGCCTGACATTGAGGTTGGACTCGTAGTGGCTATGTGGTTAGCCGCAGAGGACGGCTTGCCTGCTCAGCAAGTAAGAGTCATAGCTAGGTGACTCGGGCAATACCCGACTTGTAGGCCAGAAAGGGTAGACGTATGGATGTACGTCGGGAAGTAAGCGTGCCTTACAGCTCCGGCACCATACTGAAAATATGGGCGGCGGCTTCTCCGTCGGCCCCAGCGAGGATATCGTTAGCAACTCTCTGAGTTCGCGAGTGGTGAGCGGCTTTATTGCTCTGGTACCTATCTGGACAATAGATAGAGCCACTTGGGCATGAGGTAGCTCGCTTACGAGAACTGGGTCTTAGGATTTAGGGACAAGACCTGTCTATAACTGGTCCCTGAAGGTGCTCTCGGGCACTGGAAGGTACAGCGGCTCTCACTTATATACCTAACAGTTGGGAAAGTGGGAACGCTATATCATAAACTAAAATAGTCTGTAGAGGAAAGGGTCTGTTAGAAATTCTAAAGAAATATCGTAATAAAGTATATACAAAAGCATTAATCACACATCACGACTTAACTAATATTTACATACCTAACTAAAACTAGTGTAGGTGAAATGCATGATGATCGGTTAAGTAGTTAAGGCGTGAAATCGTAACAAACAAATAAACAAACTCATGTTCGCATTTATAATAATAGTTAGGATTTTAACTATTACATCTTACCTTTAATACATAATCAACTTACACACATAATGTGTATGTACACAGAATATATACCGTAAGAGGAGGGAAGAGGTGTATTACACCAACATAATGCCAGATATGGTTTGATATCACACGTTATAGTGGACAAGTCCTTTGCCGACTACCAAGCATAGTTCAAGATTCCAAAAAAAATAAATAAGGTTTATCCGACCCGGACATCTAACTTAAAACCTCATTCTCATAATTCATACTAACTACCGTTTCGCTGCCGAGGCTGTCCATTAATACTTATACGTAAATATATTCTTATTAAGCTCCCACATATCTTATAGTAATATTCATGGGAATGGCGATGGTTCCCGGAAGAAGTCATTCCGTGATATCCTACTCTAATCATAGTATAATGGCGTACGAGACACATCTATGTATATTAGGACCGCTTTGTGATAAATTGTATTGTATTTTAGACCGAGAATCTATACTAATATTGAATGGCTCAAGTGATCGGTTGTTGAATTTTTGGACCTATTAGTCTCTGCAACTACCAGTCAGATACGGACATGATTTTGTGTTTTATGTTCCTATTATTGAACAAAAGGTTATGTCCTATATATTATCAAGGTTAGACTCTTAGGTGCAAAGCGTATTAAAGCACGGAAAAAACTTATAAATAGAGTATTTGAATCACATTTTCTGAATTTTTGCTTTTTTTGTGACTTTATCCAAACAATAAATAATTTTTGAAATTTACTCAAATGTAAGATCTTACTTGTTTCAAAAGGATGCATAGTACAAACTATGACGTAACCACAATTTTAATACAGTTGTCCGAGAGAGATAGCGAGATATCTCCACTAAAGCTATATATACATACATATTCCAAAAGGTGAATAAATTTGAAATTAAATACCAGTGTCGTGTCAAAAAAGTAGCTGTATATTATGCTATATAAAAGCAATGCTTTATAATAATAATAATAATATCGTTCTTCTGTATTATAAACTGGGAAACAGGCCTCTTTTCAGTGTGAATAAGGGATAGGCCATACACAACCACACTGACCCGGTGCGGTTTGCCAGATTTTTCTTACAATGTATTTTTTCACCATACATTTTGCTTTACGAACACATATTTATGTGTGCAAGTAAACTTCTACAAAAACGTACAAGGGAAGCAACGACTTACTAAAACAGGTCAATGAGTACTTGCTACGAACAATTTAGTTTCAAATGATCAACTCGAGATTGGACCGGTTGACTGAGGTTAAGCTAAAGGTTATTATTGTAGTCGTACCGTATTTTCAACTAGATATGCCACTTTCTTATAATGGACGTCGAAAATCTGATGCCAGATTATTTAGTTATAAATGACTACACTTAATAAGCAAACCATAAGGACAATTTAACTAATAGGGACTAAAAAAGAGCTTACGCGAATGAGTTAGGTATTATCAGAAGAGGCCCGTGTCCTGCAATGGGACAGTTTAATACAGGGCTGATATTATTATACTATTAATTAAAATTTCGCCAGTAATCAGTGAAAATGATATATAATGAGTGGACCGGCAACAAAAAAAACAGGCCTATTTTTGTTTTAATTTAGTTTCCCCAACTGTAAATATAATTAATACACTGGAGTAATATAACCTACATGCCACAATTGAAAATGAAACATTAACCAATTATAGGCTTCAAATTCATATTAGTACTTCTGCATACTAATATGAATTTGAAGAATAAATCATAGTTTCGGATTCTAAAACCCTTAATTAGTTAATATGATTTCGTTTTGTTAACTTTCTTAATTTACGGCTGTTTATTTTTCCGTTTAGTGGACGACTAGACACTTTATTAATTTACAGACACATTTCTATATGAGTAGAATTTCGAAAAGTTTCTCTACGTACACAATTATTAACTTGCTTTAATGTAAACTGTGAGCCATAACACGCCAAAAATACATATTATAACGATTCAAAATTAATTGCGCGTTCTTCGTTTTAAGGTTTAAAAAGTAGCCAGCGGCATATTAATCATGCCTGGTGCAGCAGTTGGCTTTTATAAAACATAAAGCAATCAGAACAGTAAGTAAGAAACGTACGATAAGGTGGCCTCGCTGCGATCTTATAAGCTAGTAATTTCAGCAGTTGGGCGAGTCCAGTTTAAGAAATCTTAGATCGCGGGCTTGAGAGAGGATTGTGAATTTATCGGATTTGCAACCGTAGAGTGCATTGGGCTTTGTACTATTATTGTTATTATGACCTTTGTTGTTTATCTTTCTACCGTACGACGCAGACGTTCAACGCCTCTAGCCATATTTTATTTGGAACTTATTGCCGTGAATCATCCAATTCCATTGCCATTCGATTGGTGAGTGCAATATTGTAGTGGCGGTAGTCTAACAGATATGCCATGAAGAAGTATTTGTTTTGATTTCCACATTTCATGACCATCGTTAACTCACTCCTCACACAATTAGTTTAACTGGCGAGGTTGATAAGAATACTAGTAATTTGTAACCCAAATTTAAGAAGGCCTTTTTTAGTAGGTTTGCAAGGTAAATCTTTTAAAAATAGCATAATGTTTTACCTGTATACGTGAAACGGCCAGCATTAAAATATGTGTTATAATAATTACTACTCGACTGTGACTAATGCGACTGCTGTGTTTGAGGTCTCAGATTTGAATCCCAAGATTGGCCAACAAAAAGTTATTAAAATCTCAATACGAGCCCGGAGTTAGGAAGTTGGCGGTGTTAGACACCCGCGTGCCTCGAAAAGCACGTACAGCCGTTGGTCCTGCGCCAGATCTCTCTCCGGTCCTGTCAGATTATCCATCCTATCGGATCATGAGAGTTAGGGAACAGAGAGTGCACTTGTGTTTGCGCACATACTTGTGCACTATAATATCTCCTGCGCAGATGGCCAGTCTCTGTTAATATTGGCCACCGTGCCGAATACCTGGCACTTGTTTGATATTGATAATACTTGCAATATAGATAGCTCGTATCACGAGAAAAGAAGTAAGATATTAAGAACTCGGGTACGTCGTTGATCTAGTAAATGTGACCACATTGAAAATGTACTTGCCGGTCAAATGAGCTTTGTAGGACAAATGTGACATTGTCTTTTCTGAGAAAATCTTCTCGGTTCAGTATTGGAAAGCGTAGCAGGCCAGCAGTGACCTCGCAGGTAAAGCTGCACCGAGTATTGTAGATTTGAATCCCATGTGTTTATTTTATATCCATCATTTGATTGTTGTTTCTAAAGAACCCCGTGACACAGGTCTTTATTCCTATTTAGGCAATTTGGGAGTCAAGAACCGCGCGAATAAGTCTTGTTATAAAACTGTGTTATATTAAATAGAACATGCAAGACTTGTGTGGGGGCATATAATTTGCAATACGTGACGAGAACACTCCCACTCGCCCACACCCAACGGGAAAATGAAAATAGAGATTGTAATAAACGCCGGTGTCCGCTGTTATCTCCACAATTGATCCCTCTTGATACAGAATATACTGTAACCATATGTAGTACAATCGCAACTACATTGTCAACTGCATAAAAAGTATGCCTTTTAGATTGTATTCTTGTATAAGCGATGACCAAAGCATTTCGTTAAAGAAACTTAAGTAATCTCAATCATGTATAGATAGGCAGAGGAGAATTATACCCACAATACGGCGGTTGCCTGTGTCTAATTTTATATGTTTTTTACACCCAAAAGCAAATAGCAATCAATAGACATCTTTTTGTGCAAACAGTATCAAAATTGCTTGTAAATAAGGGAGTTATTAATATTTTAAATTTGGATATTAAAAAAGTGGGTGTGTTTATTGTGGGGATATCTCGTCATCTTCCTGGAATAGCTGCGTTTATGGAACGTTTACGTCACATTGTAGCGCGTATCCTTTTTCTGTCATTTGACAATAAACCAGCAGAGTTGAAACATTAGTATCTTCTTTAACTTATTTACAGAGTATATTTAAGAAAGTCTTTATATTTTAGAGTTTGGGCGATGTAACTATAACTCCCTTTACATAAATTAAAAGTAGACTTAAATCATGGCTTAGGAAATAGTTTCTATTATATTAAAGAATTTATTAGCTATAAAAGAAAAAAATATATAGATGTTATTGGTATCTTAGGTTTTATGTGTAAAAATAAGTATAACAAAATATAATGATGTAAATTAGTAAAAGTATTACATATATTTAAAATATTTGCATGTCCACTGAGACGAGACGAGATGTGTTTGAACTTTCAAAACTTGTAACACCTATTTTGTATACCACGTCTCAAGCGAATAAAGATTTTCATTTCTATTTATTTTCTATTTCTATTTCTTAAATAATCAAAATGTGAGTCAACTACCCGATTCACACGCTATGGCTTTTAGTTTCACGTAAAAAAGGGCAAGCTTGTTACTATGTATCAAAATAAACAGAAGTTGGTTTAATGTGAATGAAAACATCGTAATGCTCTGTCTCAGTTTTATATATATCGTTATAAAATATCACTGAATTCATTCAACCCGCAGCAACATAAACTCTCTCATCTTGAAAGCTCCGAGTTTATAAAGCAGGCATCTTGAGCCATAGACAGCTATAAAATATGGGCACTAAAGTGTATTTTAATAACTCCAAATAACTTTGAATACCTAGTTAAAGTATGATAAGTGACATTATTTTTGGTGTAGACGTGTAGATACATTTTTAAACATATTCTTTTGGGCGAAGACGATGACAGCAGTCTGAATTGTTCCCTAATATAATAATAATAATATCAGGCCATAGTCCACCACGCTGGCCCAGTGCGGATTGGCAGACTTCACATATCTTTGAGAATATTATTTAAACCCTATATAAAACATTCATTTATAAATGTATTCAAATAAAATTTCGACTACATAAAACGTAAGGTTCCTAATTAAAGTAGTTATTAAGATATCTGCTGACTATTAAAAGCTGAATCTCTTTATAACTTACATCTACCGATATTCATACACAGTCCTACGCTTATTACTCGTGAAGGGGTATGCGGATGATTAGGTATGTATTATACATATATTTGGCAACCTAATTCTACGTATTAAATGGGCAAACCTATTGCCGTCGATCGTGAACAGCTTCAGCCACCATGCTGCTACTAAGAATGTCTTGCTAGAAAGCAACAACGCTTTGCCTATCAGGAACTGAACCCGAGATCTCGTGCACACCAGTCGCATTTACTATCACTGTTACGATCTTTCAGTTTGCTATATATAGCTACATATAATAGCTGAACCGCTAAATACATACATGATAAGGCATACATTTTAGCATTTATCAAAGTGAATTAATTTCCACTCGTATATGGTTAGGTGTCTTAACATATTTATACTTGGAGTAATGTGTTGCGTAGCTGTCGCAAGCCATTTCGATAAAATCCGTTGTACCGTAGAGAACAGCTTTATACTGCAGTCCAACTCTTAGTCTAGCATATGCAATAACTAAACTTAACTTATCAATGTTATCGATTACTACTATGTTTGAACATCGATTACAACAAAAATACATTGAATCACAAACCATTGTTCTTTACTAAGGCAGATCGTATTGTTAGCGAAATATGTCTATTGTATTCAGAAGTGCATCTTCCCAGGTAAGCAGTAGTACCCTTGTATTGCAACAATCCATTAAAATCGGTATAATATTATACAGATATTGGAACAGATAAAAGCGTGTACAAATTGATTTATTTGTATAAATAAGAAGTCATTAAATGCGTCCTAGCCTAATAGATTCAGTTCTACTGTCAATTATTTAACTCAAATGGCAAAAAGTATATAATTTTGTAATCTTACATGGCTTTACATATTTAAAATCATATGTTAGAATATTGCAATATATGATTTTAATAATAAGGAGGTGGAAATGAATTAATACTAAGACGTGTGTGCATCAAGGTAGGTAGGTTAATAGACGTTCTGTTCTTTCCTTACTTTTTATTGTGCTATAGAAACTAATCTAATTGTTAAACGTAAGTATGTAGTCTCCATGAAGTTTATATCATCTAATCGGATCGAGCCATTTTAAATATTTGTTTATTATATTATCTATGGCATGTACCATAGTTTTAGCTCATTTTAGTGATTATGACTATTACTTACCACAAAGATTCGTACAGATAAAAATATATTAATAGTCATATCATTGTCAAAAAATGTTACCCACAATTAGGTTTTATTGAAGTGTATTTTCCGTAAATTAATCAGTAAACACTATTTATCCCTGATAATTTATTAACTTTATTAATAAAAAGACCATATTATGGAGGCCATCGAGATTTCTGGGGAAAAGGTGGTGGGCACACCTAACTCACTAAACCGATACACATGATATGTATATCTATTCAATGTATTTTTATAATACAATAATAGCTATAAGATTAGCCGAACAGTATCTTATCTTATCTTGTGTTGGGGTCAGTCAGTACAGACCGGCGACACTCAACCCAATGGTATCTTTTGTGTCGACTTCCCCAATAACGACTGCCATAGATGTTCACGGCAGCCGGGACCGACAGCTTAAGGTGCTCTGCGAGGCACGGAGCAGGCGATAATTGTCAATCAATACACACATAATTTCGAAAAGTCATATAACTGCCGAAAGTCAGAGGTGCGCGACGTAGGTTCGAACCCGAGACCATCTGCATTGCAGTCTGTTGGTCTCCCCACTGAGCTATTGTTGCTGTGATTCCTATTCTACATGAATCAATTATTTAGCGGGTCACACATACAACTGTCCTGTTTGGAATTCGAACGCATTCCGGTCTGAGACTGGAATGCGTCTGTGACCGCTCAGTGTCCAATAATTGTACTTCTGTAATATCCTTTGCGACGCAAGACATGATTCACTAATACAAAATAAAGATTTGACCGATATTTACTATACATGATATTGATTCTTCTACGTATGCTAATAAGTAAAAATAGTACTTAAATTTTTGTAAGCAAATTACATAAAGTACTGATTTATTGAATTTTTTGCTTACTAATTTAATATCAGTTTTGAGCTATCGCTATATATTTCAGCCGAACAGTAGTTCGGACTACATTGTTGATTTGTTTTTAGATGGATGAATGATGGAAATAGTCAATTGTATTGCTTTTTTAATTTACATTGCATTTCCATGTAAGAGGTTTTTATACACTTTCTAAGCCCAAGTTTCCAGGAGCACTTATAAATAGCGAAGCGTGACCGAATTGAGCTTTGTAAGCACATAGTATTTATGTATATTTATGTTAGTTTTGACCATATATTAAACAGATACCTACATATATCACTTCTCATAATAGGTATAGTTGTTTACAACAAACAAGATAATAGTTTGGCGATAGTACATTTACGTTACTTTATATCGAAAACATAAAGAATGCATCCTTATCTTTAAGCATTTAACCTTTTATAGTAAAGTCATCAAATTAAACACGGCATTCGTGTACAAATAAATAACAAGTTATATGTACTTAGTGAACTGAAAATGATCTCTTTATAATGTTACGCGAACAAAATGTTTTGTTCACATAACTAGAAAATATTTCTGTGAACTTGATCTTCTCTCGGGTTAGATATACTTGGTACAGTAATAGGATAAATCTAAAAAATGCATTTTATATAATATTTATTTATTATATATCTATTACTTATGCGTAGTAACAAACAGGATTAATACGATTATTCATTATACACATAAAAAATAACACAATAAACGGCCCTAGTGAATTTATTCAGTGAACATGAGAACTCCTCGGTCCGTTCTGAGAACACGTTTGTTTTATATGCGTTCTATTAATTTATATTTTGTCTCAGACCAAATTACTGCATTGCATACCAAGTAACTTTTTACGAGCACCTCATAAAATGCTTTTTATATTAGAAATTGATTTGCTTGGCGTGAAACCATCCACAAATTACAATATGCTTTTTTACAAATATCTATAATACGCTGCCGAAACTTCATACCATTAGAGGAACGCACCCCCAAATGACTCTGACTGACTTTTGTTACGCGCTTTAGCGACGTCCTGTCCATAAGATATTGGTGATACTCGAGAACGAAGTGACATTGCTCGCATCTCGTGGGAGCGTAAGAATTTATTACATATGATCGGTGTGCCAAAGTTCGTGTAAATTCTTTACGTATGATTGATTTACAAACATTCAAACATATTGAAAAACCATCACGTTTGTAATATTAGTACATCCAGTGTGTATATTTTATACCGCTCATCTTTACTATATTGTTATAGTTTGTTTTATAATAAAATTGAATAAACTTGTGTTTTTCTTTGCAGGTTTTAACAACTTTTAACGACTATAATGTCGAACAACAAAACGACGGTGGTGAAAACACCGACGTAAGTTTAATTATATTATTATTTAATCCCAATTCGTTATGGGCATCCATTAATGTGAATTATATCACTAGTTATAAAGGCATAAATAATGACTACTATAATAATTAATAATACAAAAAGTTATATAATTCAGTAATTAGCATCATAAATAGATAGCATTGCAATCGTTTTCAAATAATTTCATATTTTATATTAAAATGAAATAAAACATTGTGATGAACTTTAAATTTATTTTGGCGTTAGTTTTATGATCGATTGTGGAAAACATTTTATCAACGGATTTATTATATAGTTATGCTTCTGCGAAATATATACATACAATATTGACAATCTTTGGTGATGATACTAAACAACTGTAACTGTCTTTCCAACGGCAATGCATCGTCATACAAATTTAATAGTACGCTAAGTACATAAATTAACTTACTTTATGTACCTGTCATCTATAAAATGAACTCATTTTTCATTCGCAGTTCTGAATGCCGAACAACCCGTTGCGTTCGCATTTATAGTTGCCGAAGAATATTATAAAGTATTTTATATATAAAATTAGCTGTGGTTTTATATTACTGTTATATTATAATGAATTAATTGTTTACAGGGAGGACCCTACAAGTGACTATGACCCCCATCTTCACAGGGACCTGCCGAAGCCGACCAAGTAAGTATATATATTTTCCATTGATCAGAAAAAAATCGATATGTATAACAAGTTAGTCAATTAGATAATAATATCTTTTATTAGAAATCTATCATGCAAGATATCAGATTACCTACGAGCGATCGAGAAATCATGTGTATTCATAATAAGATTGTCGTTAGTTTCTTAGTTACTATATCTATTTCATTTTTCATTGCCTTTGGTGGCCGACTAGGTAGTGGCCCACCTGATGAAAAGTGGTAACCGCTACTCACGGACTTCAGCAATGTCAGGGCACAGCAAAGCCGCTGCCTACCGTGAAAGAAGAACTCCCTTTAAATCTCTTTTGAAGAAGGACATATCATAGCGCTCGGGAAACACCGAAGCAGGCAGTTCATTCCAGAGCTTGCCCGTACGTGGGAGAAATGATAGCTGAAAGCGTACCGTCTTGAATTTGAACGCTTCCAGGTGATATTGATGAACCCTGCTTCGTTGTCGAGTGGTACGGTGATAGAAAGAGGCCGCTGGTACCAAATAAAACTGTTCTTCAGAGCACTTCCCATGAAAGAGACGGTAGAACACGCAGAGAGACCCAAAGTCTCCCCGTTGCTCCAATGACTCCAATCTATCCGTGAGATTGCCTGTCTTTGTAGGGAGTCAAGTGGGTTGAGCTGGTATTTAGGGGCCACTGCCCAGAGATGTGAGCAGTACTCCACGTGTGGCAGGACCTGTGCTTTCTAAAGCACAAGACGTTGACCTGGTGTGAAGTACCGCCTCACCCTGTTCAGTACACCCACCTTTTTGTTCGCTAATTTAGCGTTGTCCTCCAAGTGACTCCCAAACTGGACTTTATTTGAGATTTCCACGCCGAAGATCCCAATACTTTCGGAGATACGGAGAGTATCGAATCGAACTAAGTTTTATTCACCCCATTCAGAGGCCCGCCCAAGAGAGTCCTCGACTTAAGACACAAGTTGTGTTCGTCTTTCCTGGATCATGCTCAAAGGAACATTCTAATAGCTGGTATAACGCGTATCACTCGTGCTGTCATCCGCATAGCAATGTATGTTCTCGATTGACAACAAGTCATTGATATGCAGGATGAACAGCGTTGGAGAGAGCACCGAGCCTTGAAGAACACCAGCGTTAATGGTTTTGGTTTCGGAGCTACAGCCACTGGGCCAGCGTGGTGCACCATGGTAACTAGTAGTAGGATGGCTTGAACAGGGCTAATATTATTATGAGAAAATCAATATCTGGTTAAGAGCTTTAAATTTTTTGAAAATAAGTGTCGGTCTTATTGTTTAGATATAACCTAACGTCGTACTACATGCACAACGTTCTAAACCGCCTTTCCGACCTCATTACTTCGATTATTAGCATACATTTAAATTCACATCCATGTGTACAATAATGTTTGCTATAGTAACTGGTTAATATTCAAACCAGAATGTGATTATACGAAAATGCATGTTATGTGAACTTTCTATCCCTCAGAAACAGTCCTTTTTTCATAATGAGAAGTACCCTATCCCCTTTTCTGTATCGCTGATATTCTGTATGCGAATTTTCATGATAATCGGTCTAGAAGTTAAGGCGTCAAAGCATAAAAATAAAACAAATAAACAAAATAAGCTCACATTCTCATTTAATTTATAATATAAGTTAGGACTTTTGTTTGTGTACTGCTCCGTTGATTATGTGCGGTAACGTTTATGGGTAGGAATCTACCCGATAAATTCCAGACTTCGTGCGGCTACTAATAATTTCCTAATAGAAAAATCGAATAATAATTTCCGACCCAGTAATCGCAGCTCACTCGATCGGCCTCAAATATCTTGGTACCAACAAAGCAGATTTTTTAATAGTAATGTTTAAAATAAAACTGCCCTCTCTGATTGCGTAGTGCATTTAAATGGTCGCCTTGCCGATGCCACTGTTTCGAGTGTTGTGAGTTCGATACACACACGGGACGAAAATTTACATGAGTCACAAATAGATGTACTGAGTCTGGGTGTTCTTTTGTCAGTTATTTGAATGGTTTGTAAAGTGACACGTAACACAAGAATTACTCATATTGCCTAGTTGACATTTTTAAATGAAATGAAAGTATTCAATTTTCTTTACGTAGAAAATTCACTAGCAAATATAAAATCCGATAGGTACTTGATTTAAACCAGTGTTGTTGTTAACGCCTCTGAAATAAACTAATTCTGCGTTAGTCTACCTATCTATAAAAAACGGCCGAAGAGTGAGTCGGACTCGCACCAAGAATTTCATACAAACTTGTAATGTAACTAGAAATTTAGGATTTCGGATTTATCCTTTATTTGTATCATAAGACATTGTTCTGACCACATAATTCTAGGTCAACAGGAAGTACTCTGTATGTAGGTTTCAATTCCTCTTTGAGTGTTCTGACAATCGACTGAATCGAAACTTATAGTATTCTGATATGTGTTATAAACGGCTGTATCTTTTGATTGCGTTGACTTAAATGTTTAATTTTCTCAGCTCAGACGTGAGTATGTACTAATTTTAACTTAATACCTCCATGCGATCCTGAGAAAAGATTCTTGACAGATAGACAAACAGACGTACAATAAGGTGACCCTAGAATGGCTATCGTCGTCATTCGAGATATATATACATATATATATACAGGGTGATTTTGAAATCGTGTAATTCCTTTTAACCACGCATTCTACTGGTGATATAGAATAATCATCATTGTCGACAAATAGTAAAATATTATCGATCGACCCATCATCATCCCGTCTTTCATTATCATCTACAAATTAAGTTTTGATATTCGATTATGATTGGAATAATAATCAATGTGAATATATAATTGTCGAATTCTCAAATATCTTTCTTCTCTTAAGATGGTAATTACTTAAATAGTACTCCACAAATGGCGTAATGGTTTGAATGGTCGCGTCGCCATTAACATTGCGTGTGTGCGAGTGATGTGGGTTCGATCTTTGCGCGGTACAAATCATTTCGTTATCCACAAATAGTTCTACCGAGAGTCCTAAATTCTGTGTCGCAGAATTTAAACATATGGCGACAGTCGGTGGCATATCTTTTTCTAATGGTCGCCCATACCTGTTAGATACTTCTTATACTTTATATAATATTACTCCTTTATAGCAATACAATATAATAAAGATATTAAACCCTTATTACTAGATATAATAAGATTTAATAACAATTATTTCCAAAAGTTTCATCAGTCATGTTTATACACGTGTTGGTAGCACTATTCTAATAACAACACATGGCAGCAATGGTTATCGTAAAATTAATATTATTATCATGTTGTTTCAGAATAAGTAAGCGCGCTGTAGACGTATTATAATTTGATTAAATTTCTATTATTTATACTTTTCAAGAAGACAAAATAACTAATTTAATAACTTAGTTTTCATCAGTAATATTACGAGAAGCAACGATTGAGAATTTATTTAAATAATTGTAAATCTCAAATAAATTGTCATATTTTAAGATTGCATACAGTATTTATACGAACATAATTTATAAGTGACTTTCTCAAGTCTTGCACGTCAGTGATAGCCAATTTGTTACCTCAATAACTATATAGAACCTTTATCTCCCCATATTTGAAGAGTTAAAAGAGTGGTTAAAATGGTTCTTATTTATATCTTGAAAACTCGAATCAATTGGCTCATTTGTATCTATTTTGAAATGGTATTGGTCTGGTGGTAACTTGGATCGTACTAATGTCTGGACAGTTTGGATTCAGTAGCAATAGTCCCGGGACTGAGTTCCATATAATATATTACATTAATAAATGCGAATGTGAGGTTATTTTTACGCTTCCACGCCTTAACTACTACTTATCATCACGAAATTTCCCATACACATTGTTAGGAGTACAGAAAAGTAACTTTAAGTAGTAAAAGTACCATTCGTTCCAAAAAATCTATTGTTCCGGAGATTGTTATTATAATAATAATTTTCATAATATATTGCGAGAAGCTTTTGTATGTGGTACGGATTATGTCGTAACGTAGTGATTAGAAATATCGTTTTGTCCCTGCCACTGTGCCTACACTAAACATATGTGTGATTTACAAGTAGTTTCGAGACCGGATATCCTCTCACGACACAGGAATTTTCATGCTACAACTCTTTTAAAAAAAAGTTGTGTTACACTGTCTTTTGTGTATATACTACGATTGTTATACTATGAGTAAAGTACGGAGGAGACATCCCTAATCTCGACTATATTTTTAGCTCATTTTATAGTACGTAGGTGGGCGGCCATAAACACAATGAACTCATACCAACGTAAATATTTGTGTTGGTTATTAGTAAAGGTCGATAAATTACGTAGAGCGACAGCTCAACACGTGTTTGCCAATACATTGACTTTCCTATCATCATACCAGATTTTTTCTTAAAGTGTTCTCCCTGCTAGGAGTAATAGATACGTAATAGGGGGCTATTCTATTGCACTTACCGGTTACAGTATCACTCCACGATGCTATTAAGAATTTCTTGACATACATTTTACCCGAATAGGGAATCAAATCAGAAATCAACAATCGAATTCGTTACCACTGCATCTTCGAGGCAATTATCCACCATAAAATGGACTGCACTGTTCCTTCACCTCGGAATAACACCCGATAACCTTACGTAAACATGTCTTGGTGAAGTGACGAGGTAGTCAGACCAGTCGTGATCTCGTTGTCGCCATGTATAATAAAAAAATATGTTTGCAGCAACGTCGAGACGCTGATCCATTTGCTGAAATGCAGTCTTGGCTCCGGTATCTTGGCGATGCCTCAGGGTTTTGGACGCGCTGGTCTGCTGACTGGGACTATAGCTACCATAGTGACAGGCATATTACTGACGCATTGTCTTCAAATCCTGGTGAGTGATGATACAACAAATATCAAATGTGTGGTTTGGGCTAAGGTTGCACTAGTATGGTGACAGCGTCGTATTAGAGATTGCGTGAA
Organism: Catocala nupta; assembly: GCA_963675205.1. Classification (NCBI taxonomy): domain Eukaryota; kingdom Metazoa; phylum Arthropoda; class Insecta; order Lepidoptera; family Erebidae; genus Catocala; species Catocala nupta. The sequence continues at coordinate 39,948,247 of OY776078.1, forward strand.
AACAAACTTATATGAACATACGACAGTAACCGCACCGCTAAAGGATAAATTATGATTTGGTTTTAGTTTGGTCGCAGACGTGTTTCCGTCGCTGCACCAGCGCGATATCTGCCTTAAAGTAAGGATCCTTGTTCTGGCCTCAAGTATCCAACAAAAGATAGCAGCCAAATAGTCTTATATTGGTGCTAATTCTGTTGTCACAAAATTCTCTTATCTTAGCTAAAAATCTCTAAAATTTAGTTTAGTCCTGTCACTTTTAGCGATTTCAGAATACGAAATGTCGTTTGACAGGACTAAACTCAAATTTAGAGATTTTTAGCTAAATTAAGAGAATTTTGTGACAACAGAATTGGCACCAATGTGTTCCTAAAAAGAGGCGCCCAGTAATCTGTCTCTTGAGCTGAACTGACTGCCTTTTTTGTAAAATAGACAAAACATAAGTGACTTTTGTAGTATTGCAAACGTTTATAGAATTAGCGTTAAGAGCCACTGTGCTGCCATCACAAAGAACAGAGATCACACTGGCATTCCTGTCGAGATCGTATCATCTTCCTAAAGGTCACTGCCTCAGATTTATATCAGATATAATCAGTAATACCTAGTAAGTTATCCGCAATTAAACTCGAAACTCCACTTAAGACAAATTTAATTGCTGTTGTTAAAATGCAGCTTGTAAAAATGCACTACTGCGTTTAGTGATGTAGTTCTAAAACATAGGTTAGTAATTGTACCTGAACATCTGCTTTTGCACAGGTGAGAGCTCAATATGAGGCTTGTAAAAGACAACGCGTGCCTGTCATGAACTACCCAAATGCTATCCACGCAATCATTGAGAATGGTCCAGCACCACTTCGTCGATATGCTCGTGCCCTGGCCCTCACTGTGGACATCTTCCTCGTGACCTACCAACTTGGCGTGTGCTGCGTATACATTGTATTCATCGCCGACAATATAAAGAAGGTAGGTAGATTATGAGAAATGAAGGGGAGTAAGAACGCTTTTATACTCATATATACATAGTCTCATGGTTACATAATAGGGAAGGGAATAAGTGTATGAAAGTCACATTTTGCACGCTACAATGTTGACCTACACGTAATAGGGCGCCTATTGCTATCGACCAGACACAGACCCGTGCTACTACTAAAAATGTGTAATAGAAAACCCAAAAACAGTTTGGTGAACCTAATACTTCTTTGCCCTTTGCTTATTGCCAATTGTGATACTTCGAGTTCTATCTCCAAGATGACCGAAATATTACTTTTGGCAGTTGGCATTTCGATCACCTCGGAGACAACTATCAGTACCACCAAGATCAGTAACTGTATCTGGTAGAATATAATCTGACACAGGCGACGCATCGAGAAAGCTATAAGTACTTATCGAGGCACAGGTAGACAGGTACAAAATACTGCCAAAGTCTTTCTAGGCTGCTACTGAGAATTCTTAATAGGAAATCCAATGACTTATTACTGAAATCTAGTAGGTACTTTATTATTCGCTGTCGTAATATATACTAAAAGATCTGTAATCTGTACAGAATTTGGATTACCAAACTCTGTACATTAAAGGGAATAGACCATTTATTTAACAGAACTTTAATGATGAAAGTTTTACCACAGATAAGAGCCTCTTTGTTTACAGCTCAATATTTACCTACACTTAGGATCATTACATCAAGGTTTGACAATGTGTGCGAAACAATATCATAACATAAGCGAAGCACGCGGAGACACGTTATCTGGAATGCCCGCAATTGAGTCAAGTGGACCGACGTCGTAGCAGCTTCTTCACGTCAATTTTCATCTAAGAGTAATACGTCGTATGTCCACTGACGTAACTGGCGTGATCTTTCTACATATCTACTCACGTAGTATGTCTACAAGTCAGCTGACGAAAATTAAATACACATTTTCTAGCTATGTCCAACATAATAAGGTTCGAGCCTGTTGTGATCTGTGGGTAGATTGCAGACTCCGTACTGAAAATCTCAGTAATATATACCAAACTGCGAAACAAACTCGAAGCATCACGTTCAAGTAAAATATAAACGCATTTTTGGTACTATGTGACCACTAAGACAGTTAGAATTTTTCTAATGCTGTACTTGCTACAGTATCGCTAGATATTTTTTTACATAGAGTACTCTTCAAGGTCAACTGAATGATTACAACTTCCGATAATTCATTTGAATCATAGGTAAAATGTTCGACACAATTTTCCAATTTCGTTAAATCAATTTTATTATATGTATACAGGCAAATTACCAGTTTGATACCATCGATGTGTAACGATATGATTAATTATGAGAAATGTGGTTTAAAGGATTGCTCATGTATACATACTATTTTATACACTTCGGCTTACTGCATTTACTAATATAATTATAAATCATACACTCGCCATGCAAGCAAAGCACACACAGTTTATAGATTTACATTTATTTAATGATCTCATTTTTGTTTCTTTTTCAGATAGTTGACCCATATTATACTATGCCATTGTCAATCCACATGCTGATTATTCTGCTGCCGCTGGTCATGTTTAACCTCATTCCAAGTTTGAAGGTTCTGGCACCATTTTCGTTGGTCGCCAATATTCTCACATTTATTGGAGTTGCCATCATCGTCTACTATTTGATTGCTACCAGGAAGACAGAACATATCGATGGGATTGAATTAGATTTATGGGGTTCTATGGATACGTTTCCACTGTTCTTCGGAACCATATTGTTTGCACTGACAGCTGTGGGTGTGGTGAGTGAAAGTAATCATGTATCAAGTTGCTTAATTAGTTGAAATGTAAATATAATTCAAGTAATTAAATATTTAAAATAGGTAATGTACCTAAGTATAGTCTAGTCGAGATAAAAACAATTAACTATTTTAAGACTTTAGATACTTCATCGAAGCTATTTTTATTTATTTGCCGTTCAGTTTAGAACTTAGCCTGTATACTGTTTATACTATTTATACATATTCTGACCTAACATTATTAAGTACCTATATAAGCAAGTTTAAATCTAAGGCCATCTATAAGATCAAATTTAAAAGAAACATAATATTCTCAAGTTCGGCCTTAGACTTGAGTCCAGCTTATTAGCAGTGTGTAAACTTTAGTTAAGTATTGTAACCGCACATTACCACTGAAATAACAATTACAAAATCTGCACAGAACACAGAATACGCGGCGCGCAGTATTATATGCTCTGTGCAAATTTCATATTACGTATATAGATCTTATTTATTCTAAATATATGTCCATAACTGTTACATTATTTAACGGTGGGAATGTAAGGTAACATTGTAAACGGCGCCGTTTCTTTTAGATATATTATTGTACAATAACATCGATATGAAATTACAACGAACCAATCGAACTATCAAACACATTTACCAGTGTTTTCTACTACAGTACAGTGACTAAAATCTATACGTGATATTGTTCGATTACTTGTAATTATGATATCATAACTCACAGTTCATCTAAACTTGTATCTGTTAATATATTTAAGGATTCTATAAGTCTTGCGACTGCGAAGTATAATTTTGCAACGCGAATGTATAAATACAAGCGCCGCGAGGGTCGATTGAGAAAAAGGTTCCTGTGAATTGTTACAGGTAGTCGCCGTAGAGAATAACATGAAGACGCCGAAAGACTTTGGAACAACTTGCGGTGTGCTCAACAGTGCCATGACCATCATCGTCGTGTTGTACACTGGTGTTGGAATTCTTGGATATTTCTTCTGCAAGACTAAATGCAGCGATTCCATCACTCTCGATCTGCCGCAAGGAGGGTAAGTCACAGAATAAACTTGCTTCGTCACCATATACTTTGTGAAAATAGGTGTTACCTAATTCAATTATAAGACATGTAACATTTATATATATAAGTGTTACCTCTTATAATTGAATTAGAGCAATCTAGTAGTCAGTTATCCAAAATGTCTTAAAAAAAGAGTAATATTGTTTGTCTCTTGCACTGCCACAGCAATAAATCTTGTACAGCCGTAGCGAATCCTTGATGTTCCAAAAGTTCTTAGTTTGCATAATTTATCCGCCTTCGGGATGTGCGCGTGCTAAGTATATTACAAATGTAATACTGTAATAAATTTTAATTATTAGTCACAGTAACATGGAGATTGCCTTTGAAGAAATATATGTTCAAATAAATAATACAAATATGACGTAATTAAAATACTCAATAGTCTTTCAATTCCGTCAACAAAGCGCAATCAAGTCACAATTAACATTTAAATATGTTCATGTGAAGGCTCATGGAATACCGACAGATTCGATGAATACGTTGTCGCCGAACAAAGTCCACGACCTGTGCCCTACAGTAGATTGAATTGCGCTGGTATTTTATAGTGCAGTAGCACTGGTTTATTATGAAGTACGATTGCTAAGCATACATTTAACATTAGCTGCGAAGCGCGGATATCAAAATCCAAATTAAATAATATGAAAAATAAAATTGAATTAGAAAATACGTCAGTGTTTTCTTATCTAAACTATTTCATTTAAATTAGCACTTTTCTCTATAAACCAGACTTATCTCTTATCAAGGAATGTCTGTCCCAAATAGAATGAGTTACATCATTAAAGAAATCCCCAAAAATAAACTGCTAAAAACATTCAATTTTATTTGGCTATTTTATGCCATGAAACAAGTCAGAGACGTAGCAAATGCAGAACTTGTCAAAAATATTTACATTTCTCTTTGCCAGTCGATTTTGACATATTGTATAAATGCGTGGGGGGGCACATCGGCGTCACATTTAATTCACTAGAAAGGGCTCAAAGGTCGGTGATAAAGGTTATGCTAAAAAAGCCTATCAGGTACCCCACTGAACAGATATACACAGAAGCCAATTTGTTAAGTATACGCCGCCTTTACGTAAAAGCTGCTGTCAGCTTTACACATAAACAGACATTAAATGTCAACAACTACCAAGGTTTACTGAGTAAAAGAATCTTTAGAGTCCAAGTCCCTACAGTCAATACAACTTTTGCACAGAGATTCTCTCATTACCTTTTTCCTTACTTATACAATAAGATCTGTAAAGTATGTAAATTTAAAAGGGACTCTGTGCGCGATATGCAAGCAAAAGTGATAAAGTATTTATCTGGCCTGAACTATCACAAGGTAGAACGATTATTAAAACCTGTTCAGTGAGAACCTGATTTTTGGACACACACGCATACATTCGCACACAAACTCACACCACACACACACCCTCACACACACACACACACACACACACACACACACACACACACACACACACACACACACACACACACACACACACACACACACACACACACACACACACAAACACTATTATTTTTTATATAATTGCTGGCTATATTGTTAAGATTAGTCCTAAGAAAAACGCTGTATTACTGACAGCCGCGATACAGGCTTTGCCTAGTGCGGTTGTCATTGTATATCTTATTTGGTAAACAATGGACTGTCTAATAAACGTATTATTATTATTATTATTATTTAAACATTGTACAAATCGGTTTTATATAATTGTTGTTTATTATATAAAAATTTATAAGATAATAAGTTGTATTCTTGCTTACTTAGGATAAACGTTCATTTGCTTGCTAAATATAATATTTTAATGTTAGGATGGAAATTGATTCCATTCGAATCTTCTCTATCTAAAATCTCTAAATCTAATTCTTTATCTCAAAATATAACCGACTTTTAGTATAAACTCAGCATGCAATATTTTGTTGTGTTATGTATTAAACATCAAAATTATAGCAATGCTGTTTCTCGAAACGATTTTAAATTAGTATTGACTCTTTAAAATAGAAATTGCTCCTTACGTCTTTAGACCGGTCCCAGCTAAGGAACAATATTAAACATCGGTGTTTAATAGCATTTTGTAAGTATATATTACTTATTTATTGTCTGACGTTAAGTCAGCTTATTATATATAGGTATGTAGATAACAACATTATAAAAGCCAAAGTGTTGAACCGAGACCTAGTGCACAGTCGTATTCACTACCAACGCGTTATTGAGGCAGTCAAAAATCGTGACCCAATTGCCGAAACTGTATCGCCCAATTACGTTACGATAGTATTCCCGTCGTACTTGACTAATTTAAAACACATCTATCCTTATCAATCACAATTTGAATAGTGTTTAAAGGCGTTTTAATGATTACAATCCCAACGGTCTGTAGACAATCGTTCTGAATGTTTGGCTCACGTGTTTGTCCCGCAAATTGTAAGTGAATGAACTTATTTATTCGTAGAATGGCAATCACGGCCGGTCATATTTGTAAAGTCTTTCGTCGTTAAGCGTCGTAATGATTTCATTGAATGCCTGAGCAATATTATTCTTGACCTAAAGTGAGGAGGGTAGGCTGTTATATCCTGGTACTACGATGAATATTTAATAATAAGATAATATTTATGACTACATATTGTCCGCGTAAATGTATATTAGGTTAGTAACTGTACTTTTCTCTGGATGAAAAGAACCCTATGCCCTTTTTTGTACCCCTGACAATGTTTATGCAAAATTTCAAGGCGATCGGTCGAGTGAAAGCGTAACAAACAATTAAATACACTCACATTCGCATTTATGACATTAGATGCGATTAATAGATTGTAGTACATAGGGGTGTACTTATTCTAGGTGTATTATACTAGATTTATGTACAATCTATTAGGTGAAGTATTATATTATAGTAGCTTAGCTTATCTGAGTTTGTATACCATTGATAAAAACTTAATTTTTTTAGAACTAGCATGCTTTTTTGGTTTAATGGCAACAATTTGTGTTGTATCAGTGGGGTAGATTTCTGGGTTGCGCAAAGAAAGTTTATTGGGATTTCCAAATAGGAAATTCTCAGGCGTTAAGTCCTCCTTCTAGAACATGATATTTAGATATAATTTATTGCCGCTTATCCCTCATGGATGTACAGGAATGAGTCTTTGATACTATGAGTAATAATTACATCGTTTGAAACTAATATCTAACACGTTTCACGTTTTTAAAGCTCTTAATCCAATGCAAAGATACATATCCTATCAGGCTTGTTCAATCTTACTAAAGTTTAGTCATGTGATATGTAGGTAAAAATAATTGGACACTTTACAATTACATTGTAAAGTGTATAATTATGTTTACACAATATGTAATACTAGATGTAGCCCGCGGCTTTTTGATGTATAAGCAATAATACTGTAAAGTGTCATCAAAATCCATTTAGTAGTTTTTGCGTGAAAGAGTAACATATCCATCCAACTACCCAACCATCCTCACAAACTTTCACATTTAAAATAATAGTAGAATACACAATAATAATGTACAATTGCCAATATTTTGATAATACATAGTATACTATACAAGATCGTATCTAAACTTTAGACAAGATAGGGCGCATAACGTCATGCCATCAATCTGGCAATTACCTTGCTCCAGATATTATTTGTGGTAGTTACACTTTTGTGGATTGAAACACGGCACAAAAATTTGTGAGGTTTATTAATATTATTCCAATTCTGATCTTCTTTGTGTTTGGTGATAGATTACTTGTAAACCTCTAGTGACGCAGGAATTAAAGATAGTCTTATAATTATCATCCCAGTTCTTCGACAGTACTATAATTGTCCCCGAAGCAACAAAGTAAACAGACATACGATTCGGCTGACAGTTTCAATACCGGCGGTATCACAATCATATCAGGAGTGATAGTTATATGTTTAAGGAGATCTGCTTTAGTTTAAAACGAAAGAGCTATCAGTGAGATTATAGTGGCACGTATGAGTATACTAAATTTAAATATTTTAGAAAACCTACTGCTAAAACAACTGGTTATATCTTTTGTAGGTAGACGCAAATAGTAAAATATATTCATAAGAAATCGTGTTTAGCGTTACTTAATGCTTTGCACCCACGGTCCTATAAATCTATAAGCATTGAAACAATACCATAACTGATAAAAACAATTATATTACCTCCTACTTATAATCTATATCTAATCAGTAGTAGCATATTATTACTAACATTTCTGAGCCTCCTTAAATACTGATTCTGCCTAAAAACTATATCACTGCTGAAAACAAGCATTTTCTTTGAATGAAAGAATAAGGTCACAATCCACCGCTTTATTAAAGTGAGTTAGGCCGATCTCACAACGGATTGTCCTCATCACTGCCGAGGCGTAAACGAATTGGTGATCATTCTCCAATACACAACTAGACCCTGTTTATGATGTAGCCTCCCTTCTTCATCAACGTACCGTCACATAAGAGAGGTCCGCTATACAATCTAGTGATCGAAAGCACTATCAGCCCCAAATATAGTCAGATCTAGTCCTCAAATATATACCTTGATATACCTTGACCGCGATATACCTTGTACCTGATCGACACTACTTATTATCCAAATAGATGCTTGCGCAGTAAACCCGCTCACTAAGGTACTAGCCTTTGAGAGCTTATAACGCTTTCCCTCACTGAAGGATTGGTGATCAGGGCAACTCACTAATCAAACATTTTGTAACACGCCGTTTGTGCTTAGTAAGCGGCTGCCACAAAAGGAATCTTTGCTTCAAGGCTATTTTCTGCTAACCAAGCTATATAACGCGATTGGGCCGTGTATTTTATATATCAATGTTGTCATTAAAATTTACAATAAATTACCATTAGGAATAAAGTAAGAAATAGTTATTCCTGATTCAAAAAGCTACTTAAAATGCATACAATTAATACATGCACATAAGCAGGCAAATAAATAATAATACTGAAGAAAAAAGGAATGACACTTACATATATATACACATAGTATATATAAATTAAGTATATACACCTAAATTAAAAATAAATCCAATATTTAAAGTGATTCATAAACCACATATGTATATACTTAAAACATATAAATAGAATAAAAACATAGTCTTATAATAATAAAACCCAAATATTACAAAAATTGTTAATGATAACAGACTATGCCATCAATGCCACATATATAAAAATCGATTCATGCATCCATCCATGTTCTGCCTGGCTAGGATTGAGTGTCATACTAATAGTCTACATATGTTATTTATTTACCTACATCGTTGTTATTATTTTTCTTGTTTTGTTTTTATTTCATTTACATGCCTATGTGCTTTCTAAATATTAATCTTAGTTTTAAACATTGTTTCTCAGTGTGTGAATTATGTATGCAATTCTTTATGAGAAATAAAATTGTTCTTAAACCTTATGTTGGTGGCCATGGTTCGATGTTTAATTATATATAATACTATATTATATACATATATATTAATATTATCTTTGCTTACAGGCTTGCTACGAGCGTGCTCATAATGATGTGCATAGCGATATTCATCAGCTACGGACTGCATTGCTACGTACCCGTAGAGGTAGTGTGGCGCGGCTACGTCTTGCCCCGACTTGAGCTATCGGGCTCGTCTGTTACGAAAATACGCCTCGCTGAATACGGACTCAGAGTCGGATTGTGTTTGTTCACTTGTAAGTTACACTCATAGTTTTCTCGAAGGGGTGATGTTATGCCCACGGTGCACGGTGCATGTGTGCGTGCTACATTGCTACAGATCACTGTGCTGTATGCACTATCTATTAAGTATACAGGGTGACTGGTTAAACATTGTACATACTTGAGGACATGACAATTTATGGTCTGACGTAAAGTATAAAAAAAGTAACCAGCAAAGAAAACCTTTATGAAAATTTGTATGAAATATCCATAAAATGTGGACACCGCCGCGCGTCGCGCACAGCTGTCGAGCGTGCCACGCTACAAAAAAATTAAGACTAATGACCTTTGATAAGAAAAGGACGGGTGGGGGTACAAATTCGGAAGAGTGTGTGGTGCGGCAGCGGGAGGCGGGTCCGAGGTTTTGTTTAGCTTTGGTATACGTGCAAGAGTGCCCGCACATTAAGTTTTTATTGGATAAGTAGGTACTGAATACCCTCCTTCAATATGTCCCGTCTTTTATATTATGTATATACTTAATAGATTCCTAGTGCATACGACTCAACCGTGCTATAAGCATTTTATACTTAATATAGATTTAGCAGGTACTACCTGCAAAACGTAAGCTTGAGCTTTCGTTTACGGTGAACCGTGAGGAAATGAGTGCGATGCCCACATCGAGAAAGGTGTTATTGGATATTTCTGACCTGTAATAATCAGACACTGGCATCTGGCTTCTACATCGCCTTCTGGATGCGTATTAAAACTAACTAGTGAAATGAGATGTAATATATTTTTGCCTAGCTATACTATAGGCATGCTTACAAAATGCTGAACTTAGAGAAACGCTTATTAGTTACTAGCTGACCCATGAAATAACGACCTAGCTATTAAAATAATGATATCTTATAAAACTACAACTAAAGAAAATCGAATATTTACCTATGCCTATATTGCCTATGCAATACTTCAACTAAAGAAAATAAGTCTATCTACACCTATATATAGCGAATACTTATAAACTACCTAGGTACCTATATCTAAAAATAAAAGTCGCGCTGATAGGCACGGTTTGTTTGCGATCGCTAAATTTCATCGTGTGCGTTAAACAAAAACCAACCGTATAGCATACGTAGGTATGACACGTTGATACATTAGCAAGTTGCAAATCACCTACCACTCCGTAAATACATGATTTTATTTTATGAAAATCTTGTGTGTTTATAAAGCGATTATTATGATTCTTTTTTTATCAGTTAGATATTGAAGTCTACTTTTTGATCGTAAGAATGTTGTGCAGATACAGCTATGTATAATACTATATTTTTAATATTCAAGTACATTTTGAACGAATACCTCTATTCCCAATTTCTTTTTAGGCATGAAAAGTATCCTATAACCTACCTAGGATTAATAACTATAACTGTACCAAGTTTGATTAAAGTCCCTTCAGAGGTTTTTTATCCATGCGTGCACATACAGACAGATAGACAGACAGACAAAAAATTTACTGATTGCATTTGTGACATCAGCATCGACTACCAAGCCAATGTATCAATTACCAATAGTTATTTTGTAAATATATTCAATGTACAGAATTTATCTCTCTACAATTTTATCATAAGTATAAATAAAGTATAGAGTACGTGCATTTACATACAAATGTATTTGAAATACATTATGTGTTTCAAACAAGTGGTAATAACCATTTTAAATATAATCACAACCATAAACTGTTTAACTCTTGGGCAGGAAGACGATCTCAGTATGAAATGAAAAGGCTAAGGTAAGGAAAAGGTCCACTATGCTGGGTCAGTGCGAAATATATAATATCTCTCATACATGCTGATTTGCCTGTCTGTATCACTTAGTTAGCCATCATACTTAAAGCGAGCTCTTAAAAGCTCTAGTTACAATATTAATCGATATTGGACTGCCTCGGTAGAAGCAGTTGAGTGCGACAGCCATGCGAAGTGCTTGAATTGCCGGGTTTCGCAAAGTCATTAGGTTTTCCTGTCAAATAAATCTCCTAAGCAGAACAGAGTCCAGAGCCTGGTAATTAGCTACATTCTCGCCTCGTGTTACGTAGGGCCAGAAGTCTGGCGACTACTGGATATGATAGACCTCTGCTTACCCCTTCGGCGATGAAGGCGTAAGAATATACTATGTATTAATCGATATTATTTAATGTTCCAGTTGTCCTGGCGATAGCAGTTCCTCGTCTCGGACTTTTCATCTCTCTCTTCGGTGCGCTGTGTCTCTCAGCGTTGGGCATTTGCTTCCCAGCCATGATGGAGATATGCGTGTGCTACCCAGACAAACTTGGCCCTGGACGCTACATCTTATTCAAGGACATATTGCTGTTCATTGTAGGCATCATTGGGCTTATTGCTGGTACCTACACGGCATTAATAAATATTGTACAGTCGTTCATGCCGGAATCCTAAGAGCTGAAAAGTCACGCATACGCAACAATCGTGACCTAGAACGCTTTGCTAAAGTACCTACTGTGATCACAAGTTGTAAGTGTTCGAGGTTCTCTGTGATTCTTTCGCTGACGACATCTTAGTTTAAGAGAGTATAGATACCTTTATTCTGTCAATTATACCAGAAAATACGTTTTTGGCGGGTGTAAGAAACGCGTCTTATTTAGCACGTTGTGTTTTACATATCGATAGTCGATATTCAAAGTTAATGCTTACCTTATGCAAAGTTAAGACATATTAGGCAAAATATTTAAAACACAAATTAAAAAGAAACAAGTGGTCGACTGAACACAATGAAAACCGCATTTATAAACACGTATATACAGTAGATTTCGGACCGAGTCGCGCTATATTAAGCTGCGTGTCGTCGCCCTACTGGATACGAAGTGGCTTCGTCCCACGTAGTCCCGTGTGAGCGCATTTATTTTGGTGCGTTGTGTTGAGCTGGGTATATTTTCTTCTTAATTTGTGCACTAGATTGTGAAGTTATAATATTTTGTAATGCACCTATAGTACACAGGCACTGTTCATCATCATGGACGATATTTATGAAGAAGTGGGATGTTGGCGACGTGCGTATCCCAGCCGCCACGAACTTAGTAGCCAGCAATGCTTCGCCTACAGTACAACGTGTATGTCTGAGCCATAGAATAATAAGGCATAGAAGAACTTCATGTAAATGTGGTCTTAGTCTTTGCGTCATCTGTGTATATTCGGTGACAAATACATATAGCGTTGTGCGATCAAAATCGTTGATCTATTTCCGTCTAAATATTGCTCCAATCTGATCGATGAGCAAGCACCAGATGGCGTGGATCTGAATTTTCTAATATTGATGACTAAATCATGTAAAACAATAACCAGTGGAAGTAATTTAACCTTTCATTTAAATAATATTCAGAGACTACCGCTTGGTAGAAAGACAAATACACGACTTAAGCATAATAGTATCGTCCCTACTTTCTAGCCCAAAATACACACCAGGATAAAAATATGCAATGTTTTATCCAGCACATAGTACCTATGTGTGACAAGTTTAATCAAAATCCGTTTATTGATTTACCGTTAAATAAGTAACAAATATCAAAGCCTCTTTACAAACTTACGCATTTGTAAATTTATTTTTACATATTTGCGTTCGCCTAGTGGTCAAAATTCTTCCATTATCATAATTGAAAATGTGAGGCACGATATAGGTACGAATTTACATTTTGGCAATATTGAAAACAATAATCTTCTTTAATTATTAATTTTGGTAGCGATAAAACAATAACTACAAAACAAAATAAAAAACAAGGTAATCGGTTAACAAACAGAGGAGAAAAAGATACTGAATTGTTTAGTCTTTGCCTTATAGATACATAAAAAACCGCATAATAATGTGACATTTGTAAGCCACTGTGTGACTTGGCATATTTGTATTCACAAGAAAACTATTGTGCTCACAAGAAAACTATTGCATTTGACTCTTTTGCATTTAGTGACAAATGCACTGGCTCTTATCGGTTGATGGGATTTTTGCATTTGTATTACCAATTATTGGGATAATATAATAGAAACGTGTAAGTGCCAATTCCAATAAGTTACTATATTTTTAATCGACTTGACAAGTATTTTGGGTATAGCTGGAGGCACTATTTCTCGGCGGTTTTCTAATCATATCATAATGTACCTACAAAATATCAAGCCATTGTTGATAGTCACTATTTTATTATATTGTGAATTTATAAGAATATTATGTTGAATAAAATGCTTTAAGACCGTGTGTGACAATTCAATCCCTAAGAAAATATTATGAATACTATCCCCATAATCGCATCTCGGCTACGATCGCATAACGTCGCACATATGTGGCAAAGTTTACGACATTTATTGGAAGTACTGACGTTTTATGCTTTACTATTCCTAGCCCTCACCAGCCTCAATCGTGGGTACATTTGTGTAGTGTGGATAAGTAGGTACTACTCTCTAAGTAGCCCGCCAAATAGTTTAGATTTTACACCTAATTTAATCAAAGATGTCGATATACGCACGTTATATAATTTCGAAGCTATCTTTAAGTTTACTGCAATGATGGTAAAGAACCGATGTCTAGCGACTGAAGTTATATTGTCAGTTACATATTGTATGTTAATTATATTGTATAAATATTTTTCAAGTTATTATCATTTGTTAGATAGTGAATGTACCTGCGTTTATTATGTTGTATTATAAAATAAACGTTTGTTACAATTTTAAGGCAAATTTTGTTCTTTCTTTATCACCAATATTGACAAAGCTTGGTCTAGTTTTTAGGTCACATAAACTAAATACGCCCCTTGCGAATATCATTATAAAATTTTTAGGTATTTTATCGTAGCAATAGTAAATGCTACTTTTGTGCATAAGATCCCGAATTCAAGTATCGTGAGACTGTGGTAATGGCTTCTTTTATAAAGAAATGCTCAGTATGACATTATGCATTGTAAGTGGCAATAGGTTCGCCTCCTAATACGTTCAGTCTTAAACTATACTGGACAAAATGTTGGTGGCTTTCAGGGATATGGACCTCAAACTTAGATGGTCTTTACTACTCTATACTGTATGTAACTATTCTATTAGTATGCTCTTATATTCCATACGATATAATTATACAAGTGTAAGCAATAATAACACTGTTATTACCAGTTAAAAGTGTGTATTAAGATACATATTTTACATCGCATATCAACCATTTTAAGGATTGCACGGATGGCCCAAATGTTTATGGGGTCATTCTGCATATCAAATTTGACTTCGATCCTTACACGTGTTGAAATTTGTCGGATGAACACATTGTGACTCCGCGTCTGGCTGCTCTTTATCTTCGTTGATTCAATGTTTATAAAGCCTCCTAAGACCCAGGTAATAAGCTTAATGCGAGTACTGTCCTCTTTAAGCTATAGTTTGCTTCTTCTTTCAATATCGAGCATGGCGCATGGGAGAAGCTTGCAGAGGATAGGGACCAGTGGACAAACTTGGTTACGCAAGGCATGAAGCTCCACAATAGAGCGTGGTTCGACAAGCTTGCCGTTGTGACTTGTGGTGGATCTTGCCGCTCTAGAATTGGACTAAATAGTCTCTTCAAGAAGTGTTTAAAATAATCACGTACTGGTTAAACATCTTAAATAGATGAAAAGGCCAATAGATAGAGATAGAAGTTATAGTACTACCTAGTAGTAGTAGTAGAAGTATTAAAGGGAAAATAAAAGCTTTGTCACAAAAACATAGCTCTTATATGCACAAATACAGGTCCGACTAAACAAAGATTTCGGATCAATACAGTCAAATGTCAATTACTGCAACTTCGCTCTGTAATTGTTTTCGTAGTATAAATAGTTGTTCTGGCTAATAATACTTAAGCTATTCAGACAACACGCCTACGAGCCAATAGCATTATGCGCACACATCTAATTTTATCTAACTATATAGCCGCTAGGCGCCGCGATCAGTCTAGTTTAAAATTGCCACGCTCAGAAATAAAAGAAGTAAGTAAAATTTTTAAAGATATGTGTAGTCTGCCAACCCGCATCGTCAGCGTGGTGGACTAATGCCTAACCCTTTTCACACTGAGAAGAAACCTGTGCCCAGGAATAGAACGGCAAATTAATACAGGGTATCTTATTAAATTATATTGACTGAAAATAGTAATTAGCATTTGCTCTGCTTGTTACGAAATGTACACAATCGTCAATACGATTTCTATCATACATTTGTATATATGATACTTTTATTACGTGTTAATATATTAAAGTTGATTCCTAACTTACCTACTAGGACTACTAGGAACTACCCTTAGAACAAAATTTACTAATGCCCAATAATATTACTCAAATATTGTAACTAGTTCTGCAAACTTCTGCTAGAACCGCTGTTATGAATTATGGTATCGAACTACCATAATTGTATCAAAAATGTATGTTCATGCAGTAAGTAACCGAAGAGTCACAGGAGAAAAATTTGTTAAGCCAAAATTTGTTAAATTAAATTTTTGTTTTTTGTTTTGATACTTATAGATTACTTCCTGGAAAAACAAAAAGTGCTTATGGTTTCTTCGGTCGTTGAGTGACGTCACCGCAATGTATGTGGCGTTTGTCAGTATCGTTCTTCAGCCAGATGGATATTATACGACCTGAAGATCTGCCTGTAGAGTGATCCCAGTTGCCATCAGAAGCACCTCGTTATGCTCGATCGTTTGCCAGTCTTCCTAAATTTTCGACGTCGATGAACTAATCAAAATACCATGCCATCTAAAGGGTTGAATATTCTTTTTAGTAGAATTTCTTCATATCATAAACACCATTCTTTCCTATTGTTGTATTCTTAGTCCCTATTTCAATCTTTTTGTTTCATCTGCAAATATTTATCTGCCTACGTTTTTTGTTATAGGAAATATTTAGTGCAAGTAGTATAACTGTCTTAGGCAGGCGGTAGAATGCTTTAGAGTCTAGTAGATGATCTTCAGTCTTAGGTAGCCAAATATAATTATGTAGGTATGACTTAGCTATGCTTCTAATTGTCTCTCTTGCAGAAGCCTAAGGCAACCCCGGCTATTGGTTTCGTCTGCAATATTTATCTGCTTTTTTTGTTAGAGTCCTCAGTACAAGTAGTATAATTGTCTTCGGCAGACAGCAAAATGCTTCTGAGTCTATTAGGTGAACTTTAGTCTAAGGTCGCAAATATAGTTATTTATATACTTGGTTATTATGAGAAACCGTATATGAGTCTCAAATATAAATATATATTTTTGCTTGTGTTTTTTGTAAGGAAATACTCAGTGTCTGGTAGGCGGCAAAAGCTTTAGAATCTTTATAGCGAAATTCTATGTTATGTGACAAATGTAGGTATGATCGACGGTGGGGTGCAATGCTATGTACTGTGTGTCCTTACAAATTTTTCCTGCAGTGCTGATTATGAGGCAGACTTATGGCGATATCTGTTGTACAATAATAATGATGTGTTCTTGGTTTAAATACGTTTATTGTTATTTCGGTCGGATTTGCCGGGGAGGATAATGAAAACTCGTAAGATATGCCAGGTATTTTTACGATGGTTTATTAGGTACATAATAACACCGATGGAAACAACGTATCAGCATTTAGTAAGATCACTAATGGGCGCGCGCGTACGCTTGCCGACGACTCACACGCGGCAGTCGGCAGCCGGCGATATCCACCCTGTACCGACTCGTACTACGCAGAGGGTGCGGGAAGGCGCGGGAAAGCAACAACAACTCGCGCGCCTCCCCGTCTCACGCACACAAAGAAAACTAAATATAAATACAACAATGAACGTTTATTTTCAATCCATAGAACCATATATAGATTTAATTCAAACAAAATCCTACTCGTACATGTAAAACAATATGGTTTTATATTGTTGCGATGTAGATACGTTTACTACGGACAAGTAGCCTCCTAGCGCGGAGGGCGTGTTTGATAACAAAATAAATAAATAATAAGGAAGCACAGAGGAGAGGTGCGGCAGGGGGGAGGGGGCGACGGGCTGGAGCGCCGGCGCACTCTGCTGCCGCGCCCCGCCGTCATTAACAGGTACACCTTACCATGCAATGTTCTTACATACGACTCCATCTTATCACGATACCTTAACATTATTACATTATTATATTCCATGTTACAACGTCCAGAGAAACAATTATATTATGAAGTATACAAAGGTACCATTTATACAGAATATTGCATAATTTCAATGTATGTATATCTTTTAACAAACAAGATGGAATATCAAATGCCGCTTTGCCGCGGCCGTTATATATTAAGTTTTATTACAATAATATCGTTTGATATGAAACAGTGCATTTCAAAGTTCAACCGTCACACCTAAATAGAAACCCTCACATGTAAACTTTTATAGAAAAAACATTTTATTGTTCTCGCTTTGTATCCATAAAATACTTTCAAATGCAACAACTTCTTAGTCTTAGTTTATAAACATTAATTTCCTTCAATTCAATAAACATTCAATTGACTTATTTATCAACGACAAAAACCTACAAAAATATATTCATAACATTAGCACGATTCAAATAGAGTGCGGAGGAAACGTCTAGATGACGTCATCAGTGCGTATGGTCGCGGCGCGGCGGCGCGCGAGCCTGTGTCCGCGGCGGCGAGCTAGCGGCTCGGCGCGAGCGCACGACGCACGCGCCGAGCCGCCGTTCTGCCGCCAGCAGCCTGAGGCGCCGGGCGCCGGAGCAATTATGTTCGTGGGTCCTACCCAATCGACACTATAATGCGAGTCTCTTTAGAACTAAAAAAAATAATATAAACTTTCAAAAACATTAACATCTACAGCCATAACAAAAATAGACTAATGACAACTACACTACGGAATCTACATACTACTTAAACTATGCACTAAGTAAATTTGAAACGAAACTAGTGTTCGCTCACTACTGAATCGACAGAGGGTAATTAGGGGCGCGAGGGGTGCGTGAGACAACACCCCGCCCCCGGCAGGATCTAATCTCATACGGAGTGGTCCTACGAAGCGAGCTAGAGTGAGAGACCGGCGAGCGCGAGCGCGAGGCTGCGAGCCCCGGACACGTCGCGCAGGCGTGAGGCGCGCGCGCCGAATGGATTGTACAACATTTCGGAGACAAGGGACGGACGAGGTCAGAGTTTACAACAGCAACGTTTATAATACAGATTTCGAGTAGCTTCGAGTGCCCGGGGCCGGCTCGGGGCCCTATTAAAACTACCTATATACAGACGCAGCCACTACACTTACGCATGCGTACGCGAGCCACTTGAGCAAACATGCGTGCGGCGCGGCGCGGGGCGGGCCGCCGCCTGGTGGCCGGTATCGATATACATAAATATTCAACAACATTAACTTATTACAATATGATCCGCACTCGGGTCGGACAGTCGCCGCGGAGGACGCGGGCGCTACATAAACGCGACGCACGCTCGGGATGGGACACACCAAATGTCGTTAAAAAATATTATTTTCCTTTAGTTTGGTCCGTACGTCGTTGACTAACCCTGTTGAGTGTCGAACTGAGTCCGATAGAAGGAATTAGAGACGACGATAGATCAGAACGGGACTTTGGTTAAGATTTTCCTATTAAACTAAGTAGATAAACTTACGGTAACTGCAGTATCAATTAAACCTACAAGTCGAACAAGTTACAGAAGTTCACCGACGAGATCAGAGGTTTGCTACAAGATCGATGCATGTGTATTTGTGTCAACTGGGACGATGGGTGTTGTGATGAGTAATCCGGTAGCAAATGTTCGGAGTAGCGTCGGCAGCGGTGGTGCAGCGCAGCGCAGGCAGGTGTGAGCCGCACTGCGCCAGTCGCCGCGGGGCAAGGGGTGCCCGGCGCACGCTCCGCGGTGAGCTCAGCGCGGCGCGTGCGGCAGACAGCAGGGTGCGACGCAGGTTGACAAAAGAGTGTGCCCGATGCCGGCAACGCGGCCAAGAGTGCGTGCGCTGACGATGCGCCCGCGACCTGCAACGACACAGAACATACATTATATACCTTGCCTTAGTACAAGAACCTAAGGTTAATACTACATATAGTTCGAGCTTTATTCTAATTATTCTAAAGGCCCTATATGTACAATATGACATTTTTAACTTTCCAAGTATACAGACTGTTAATTTAACCCAACAGACGTCAGAACCGTTTTTCAGTCCTAGTAAATCTTATGGCACCTTGTTGAAGAAACATGTAAAACTTTTTAATCTGTCGATACTGAGAATGCCAGAGAGTACCTATTGTGTCTGGTCGCCAGTGTGGCGTGTGACTCAATAGGTTAAGGGCCAATTATTTTGCTTAAAGAGTCAGTTTAAAAGGGATTGATAATTTTAATAATTTTAAACTGCTGCAGCATTGGCGTAAGAAACTTGGGAACCCCACAGGCACTTAAAGAGAAGCTCTTCTATGACGCCGCACAAATCTGGTTCCAAAAAGGTTAATCATTAAAAATTACTCCTCAGTCTACCAATTTTATGAGTCTTAGCTCTTTACTATAGGTATCAGGACAGGAACAATTACAAGATAGTTATATTAACAAAAGGATAGAAATGATAACCATGTCAATAGCTACTTAAAAGCCTTTAAGCCTCACAATTGTCTGTAGAAGTCGTGTACTCATTCTGCTGTGAATGGAAACAATGTGTGTCAATTAGTTTTATAACTTACATATCGTGTGGCGTGTTTGTGCTATGCGGGAAGGTGGTGGAGGGGCAGGCTCCAGGCCGCCTACACATCCGCGTACTTAGATAACTTCTCTCGCAAGATGTGATTCTCTTTCTTTAGTAACTCAACCTCTTGCCTCAGCCCCATATTCTGAAAATAAAGTGGTAACACCTATAAATATATAAAAGGCAAGGCATGGTTATGTAACTGTTAAATAAAATGATATTCTATTCTAATTGATTGATACGTTATTTATTTATTCTCATTTAAAAATACATATTTATCATAAAGATTATTTTCAGAAAACATTTTAGGAAGTGTCCCTTATGAAGAAATAAATTTTACACAATTTTAATGTCAGTAGCAGAGACAAAATTGAAACAAGCGAGATGAAGACTATAAATAGATTGCATAAACTATATTTCTCCACATGTAATATATGCTATTCTGAAAACGTTCTTTCTAAAACCCTCAATTATCTTGTCTGTCGAGGTCATCGAACTCTGCTCTTATCCATACATCCACAACAGTCCTAAGTCCTTACCTCTTTCTCAAGGTATCCCGCCCGCATGGCGATCTGGTTTTCCTTCATGCGGCGCGCGTCACGGGAGCGCTTCGCGGCCATGTTGTTCTTCCGCCGACGCGCCCAGTACTTGTCGTCTTTCAGGTCATCGGGCACGAACTGCCGACGACGTCGATATGGGGTTAACACGCCGCACCATATACTCAAATCACCCTTCACCCATACAAACAAGTTACAGCTCGTGGCCAACACTGAACGTCAACCCGCAGACGTTCAATGTAGCTGCTCACCTTATTTACAATATACAACTCTTAGAGACATTTGTGGACCAGTGAAATCGTACTATCAAAAATTTAATCTTATCCCAAATCCGGAGATTGAGGATATCTGTCTTTATTTTTGTGGCAAACTAGGCATGTCGTCTAGTAAGTGCCTACTGAAGCCTTAAAGCATTTACATACTCCAGAGTATCCACGATTTGTTGCACTCGTTCAAAATATGTACTTGAACTTAAATCAAATCCGAATTGTTAATCACAATCAAGTGTTGACTTACATTTCGAATTTCATCTAATTATTTGTCAGACAAAGACGGTATAAATAAGATACCTCTAATTTAGAGATATTGGAATGCAATAGTTTATGAAAGAATTTAAAAATCTATCTAGTTGCCTGCTGAATTTCAATTGAAAAGGTATAAGAGTTAGTAAAATAAAGAAAATGTAAGGTCCAAAAATATTCTCTGCTAGTTGTACAAAGTACATGTCCAGTATACATTGCTTAATACGATAATGATATTCAATTACATTCGTTACTATAGAAATCTCTAACAAACCAAAACAGCATCATTTTTTCGGATAAATTACTATACAAAAAATTTCGAGTCTGCAAGTATATATATTAGACATAATTTTCCCATTAAGCACGGTGTCACAGTAAATATGCCATTCGGTAATTCAACAAGAACTAACTGTATGTACAGCCAATTTTGGAATACAACAAATCTTTGGTAGGAATTCACTTCAGATCAGCGTGGGCAATTACTGCAACATACTCAAAGACACTATTGTACTAAACATTGGTCTAATGCATCTTTCGACTGATTGATTATGTATGGAGGCGCTTGCCATTCGGATAATCACAATATCTCGTAACCGCAATGTACCACGTCCCACCTATATAATGTTTAATCATTACCATACATAGACGTAATGCTTACACGTCTCAAAACTTTCTTGACTGCGCGTATCAAGACTCTGTTTATTTTTATCCATGTATCTCAATTATATCAATATAATTAAATCACACTTATACCGCTGATTGGAATTCAATAATATACTAAGTTATTGACAGATATGATTTGATATCCATATTAGTATTTATGTGGGTAAAAACTCGATAGAAACTAGTGTGAATATATTTCATTGTTATTTTAGATAATAATTCTACATCATGGTTAAAAGTTCATACCTATCTATAATTATTAATATTCATTTAATTTTTGTATGAGTTCTGCATTCAACTGTGTAATGTTTATCGCTTTGGATAAGTGTGATTTATGAATTAATTCTGAATAAGAATATTTTAACGATATAAGCTAGTCTTATGTTTGTCCTTTTATAAATAGTTATTCCATACATAATCATTCGGAGGTAATAAGCATAATGAAACCGGGACGATCAGACGCGGCGGCGTCGTAAGCCGTGTTGCGTTTCCCTATATCATAAAATGGAAAATTTAAAACTTCTTTATTCACATTCTAATCGCGGCATCTTAATAGTCTCGGTTTGTTTTGTGCTTAAATGGTAAAAAGCTAGTTCAAATAGCAAGGTGGAAGGTTATCCCAATCATCGCAGTTTGTCATATTCTTCGTTATGTAGATTCCGCCTGTATATAAAATGTAGGACTTGAAATACTAATACTACTTTGTAAATGTTTTGGTTTTCTGATTTTATTATTCATGATAGTCGACACTTGACTGCTTTGGACAAGGATGCTGTGTTCATAACAGTATGTTTCTATTCAGTTTTGGTATGTTCTGGACTTAGATATACCTTAACTCTGGCAGTCTAAATAGATATATTGTTTATCGTCATTTGTTTTGATCTTATATATACAAGGAATGGAGGCAAACCAAGTATACCCTTACATCCCTGAAACAATAACTGTCCTGCAAACTACTGAAATGCAGCAGGCAGAAAATAAGCTGTTCAGTAGACATACTAGGCCTCTGCCCACTCTCTTTAAATTCGGCGTTACCGACAATCCTCTATGTAGAGGCTGCATGGAGACTGAAGAGGCATCATGTGTTCTTACACTGCAATGGCTTGAGTGCCCGACGGACAAAGCTCCTGAGCCATCCTGAAACCATAAAAGAGGTACCGAGTCATATCAGTCACCTCCTGGCTTTCTGGACAGAGCTGAGATAGCTTATGAGTCGATTACCAACGTATAACAACCTTAGTGCGATTAACGTACAGAATTAACACCTCGTTGTAAGTATTATTCGTGTCATCGAACACTACATGTATAGATCTGCTGCAAACATCTAATCCGTTCGACAACCAAAACTTATATTCAACTGAAGTTGGATTTTGCATAACGTACATTGTACACTATAGATAAATCTATACGTTATATAAAGTGTAATTTCCATTTTCTCAGTGCAACGGTTTCTATGAAATCGAATGTGGTAGAAGTGGAAGTGCGACCACGATTTGAATGAACATTGCACGGTTTACCAACTATCTTTCGTATATTATGAACGGTATAGAATTACATAACTTCAGATATAACCATAAAAATGAAAAGTAGCGATACTTTTTAAAAGAGATACCATCAACCGTGCTATTTGTTTTTGTTTTATTCTCTACATCTTTAATTCCCATAACTACTTTGAGCCCAGCGTCCATTGTCAAGCGAGGCGGGTCGTATTGGACTGTAAACATCAATAGCTATACTTAATAGACGAAGGCCGTTCAATGTGTATACCACTACATACAGCCATATACATATTCACAAAGAAATATTACGAATAGCAATAATCCGTAATTTATTTGGGTAATTCCCGGCAATAATATAATCGATATGGTTTTGAAAATATTGTGAATGTCTTTTTTTCTTATTGAAATTTGTGTAATTAATATTATTAGATTTTTTGATGATTATTGGATTTTACACATATTTGTACCTTTAAAATATCCTGCACACAACGCTTTGCGATGTAAGGAACGCTGAGCTATACGGGGTACATTAACATCTACGCATTAGCATTTAGTTAATGCAACACCTGGGTTAGTCCAATGGTGAAAGCATTAAATAGCATTTCACATCATCTTGAATTGCACTTGCCACGCCACTTCTGACAATCGTAACTAGTCAGCCAGTAAAATTTCCGCTAAAACAAATATCATACAGTCTTGGTCGAAGTTACAATATATTATAGCATGAAATGAGTTTCATATATAATGAATTACAATGTTTACTGACTAGTTGCGTTGCCAGATTAATCATAACTTACGTAAAATTTAATTAGGGAACAAATTCAAATCCTTGTTCTGTATTTAAAATACTGGCCGTTCTGTGAAGGTTACGAGACGTAGGGTACGTACTCGTTATACGTCGAGCTGTCATTTCAATTAAACTATACTTGTACTGTACGATAAGTGCCATTTTAAGTGTTATTATAATCTTAGCCTTATCGTTCTTAAGGGTCTTAGAATCATCTTTCTAGTCTTACATGAGGGGCGATACATAACTATGTCTACTGAGTTACCTACTAATTAAATTTGTTGTCAAAAAATTCATTATAATATGGTTTCATTCTAAATATTCTAAATCGACATTAGTATATTATTATTATATCTGAATAAAAGATTAAATTACCCAGTTTTAATATTATGTGTATTAAATATAAAGATCATTTGATTTCAACGCAATGCGCTTAAAATATTTTGCATATTCGTTATCATACTATATTTATTATATAAAAATGTATAAACCATATTTCTTTTATGATTATATTACTTTTATATGAAAAACGTTTATGCATACCTACTGCACAGATCGTTCTATAGCACATCGGTCGCCGCGCGGAAAGGAAATGCAAGGATCAACGAATATTAAACCCAACTTTAGTGGACATTGTTGTATTTGCGACAATCCTATCGGCCTAAAATATACTGAATGACCTGTATAGTCTATAAAAGTAAAAAGTTAGAATAGAATAACATACTATGTAAACAATTATGGCTGATACCCAGAAAAATAAATATTTTATATATGTTTGCGACATTGGTTTCGAACTCTGAACGCCGGCGTCTGTAAGGCTGACCAATTTTATGTCTACAGTCTACAAGTACAATTGAAATAACAATAACAGAACAGCACATATACTTAGCATATCTTTAATATTCTTATAAACTGTATTTGAGCAAAATTGTAGCCATAAGTAACATAGAAATAATTAGAACAAGCCAATTTAAACTCTGTGAAAAAATGCTAAGATGCATTTTACTATAATTTTATTCGAATGTCAGTACACGTTTAATACGTCTTTGATTGTATAGACATTAATTACTGTCATCAATGTCGTATAGGCGTTAGCGTGGGCGTTGATGATCTTTATTAATATCATAAGCGTCACGCTTTCTCAGAAGACAAGTGCTAGGCAGTAATAGCATCACACCCAAATCTCGTCAGCTGTGTGTACGTCCAAAGTAATACACGTGCAAAGCCTGCGATTTCCGTTCAACGTTTATAGTTCTAAACTCCGAGCAGCTTCCGACAAATTACTAACAGAAAATCCTAATAAAACTTTGCTCAACGCGAGAATCCAACTCGATGGAGTTTACTATAGGTATAAGTTTTCATATCTAAGGACGTATTCTATTCAAAGCCATAATATATTCCTCTGTATGCCACTCTATCGTTTCATACAAACTACATGACTTTTCAGAATGTTGTGCATTCATAATTTTTAATCTTAGGATTATAAAAAAAGTTGTAAATCAGAAATGAAAGATATGAGCGATTTATATATCTGGCTGTTAGCAGCCAGATATATAAATCGCTCATATCTTTCATTTCTGATTTACAACTTTATAGTGTAGTTGACACTATTCACGATTAAAAGCAAGCAGCGTAGGGTGGTTGAACGGATTATATTTCTAATCAAATGAATATTTGATTAAAACCTATTTGGCCTAGAGGTATTAAAGACTTACAATTTGCCATATATCTATATTTTACTCCCATGTAGCTGCTAACCTGCGATTTACCGGCAATGTTTTGACTCGGGATTCGAACGAGAGTCTTTGAAATCGATTCATAGTCAAAATATGAATAAAATTACACGTGTTCATTGGTAAGCCCATTACTTGGAGAACGCCGAAAATCACCCATTTGTTAAAAAATATATCGTAGTAGGTACTCTAAATACGATTTACTCGGCTACTTCGACTTAGATTCAATTAGTTCTATTGATGAGCAATGTAAAAATATTCTATGATCATGGGATTCTTTTGTAACGCTTTACATGATATTTCGCGATTGAATAAACAATGAACGTCAAGAAATAATACAAGATACTATGTGTACATTTATTTTATTCCACCTTGATTACTCTTTCGAACTAAGCAATTAACTTGCCACGTGACACGTGTCGACAAACTACCTTCTAATAAGTAAAGCCATACACAACGATTTAAGTAAAATCGACCGACTGGCAGTGACACGAATCGTTTACTACCGTCGATATATCGTAGGCTAACGATTCGCTATCGAATCTTTAATTAAGTAAAAATATTTTCTACATATAAACCTGTTTAAAAGTCGCTAAAAAGTATTTTAGAAATTGAAATTCGGCGATTCCATTTAGATTGATATAGGCGTGGCACTATTTAGTCGCGATATTCCAGAATGTAACGTAACATACCTATGAGCCAGGAATTAAAAACTGAACAAGGTATGATTGGTAGTTTAAGAAAATTACCTTTGCCCCGGAATGGGATATATAAAGACATACAACAAAATTGCAAGTGTTTGTGCAAACTAGAACAATTTAAAATTTTCGTAAGACGGAATAAATCAGCGTATAAATACTTGACCGGAATTTGATCAATAACTAAATAGAAAGATTTGCAGATATAAAGCAGTTAGTGTATCATTATAACAGTTACGTATAGCTTGTGGTAGTAAGGACTGTGCAAGTGCATTTCAAGTGATGCGGGCATCTGTAAAAGTGGTATTTAAGCTGTTAAGATAAAGCGTGCGTGGAGCGTTGCACCGAGAAGGCGTTTCCTTTCATGCGGAATTGACTTTACACGTAGTAGATATGTACGCAATCTGAAATATATAATGCACTGTACAATAAAATAAATAAGATCTGTGTGAAAATCAAATCCGCACGATAGGAAGACGGCTCTGACCCGTCCAGCGTCGCACGCGCTTGCTTCCTGGCGGAAATTGAGAAGTTTCCGCGCGGAAAGACGAGGCGGGTGACGCTAGCGGTGGCGCAGGCAGGGGCGCCGCACCCGAGGCGGTCCGCAGCATGCCGCTAGGAATGATCAGCGCACTAACATCATTTACCTGTTTCCGGGACTTCTTGATCATGGGCTGCGGCTTCAGTTCCTCATCTGAGAAAGCGCGCGTCCGAGGGTCAAAGTCGCGGCCCGATGACGCCATTGAGAACGCTGGAATGGTTATGCAATACAATCATTACTGGTTCTTAGTACATATATAGCTGCGAGTATACGACTAAAAGCATGGAAAATTGTTAGTCTTTGTCTACGACTCCGCTGTCTTGTTCTACAAAACGTCATGACATGCTAATGGTTTTTATAACACAGTAGAATTTTATTCTATTAAAAAGAAGGGATTCTAATACAATTATATTGTCCTTTAAACTGAAGTGGGTCTCGCGAGTACCAAGATCTAAGAGAGTCACTTTATTAAAATTGAAATTTATGAAAATATCTAGTCTTGAATATGCTTTTTCATCTTATATTATAAATTTTTATCAAGGGAATATTATGAAAACTGCAGGCAAAGACTCTTATTGGTAAACTATTTGGAACTCATTAATAAATGCAAACTACGGACATGCATTTTATATCTAAAGGAAAACTCACTGGAGTCAGCGGGTGACAGAGGCGGGTTGATGGTGTCCGGGCTCATACAGTCGGAGGGCGAAGGCGAACGCTCGCGCTTGGTGACCGGCGCCTGAAGCCCCATCGCCGGGCCGAACGCAGAGCCGCCCAGGTGCGCGCCCCCGAGACCCTCGCCGGACATGCCATTCTCCGACAGGAACTCGTCTAGGTCCGCGTACTGCAACACCACCAAAAGCACGCGTCACGAAGCGCGCCGACGCGTGGGTACGCGGCCGCGCACTATGCGCGCGAGTCGCTCGCCCGCCCGCTCGCAAGCGCGCCTCCCAACATCCACGCTTATTCAAGCGCCGTTTGTATTGAACTTAAATTGACATTCGCTATGTGCACATTCGCTAGGCTTTAAACTTCAACAATTTGCTTACACAACACAATTAGAAAATAAAAGTTATAGACAACACTCAGATGCAAAAAGCATAAGTGCTGATCGAACACAAGGGGGGCGAGGATTGCAAGGGAGGGCAAGCTAGCGACTCTATTACCTAGTGCGGGCGGCAGCAGCGACATAAGGAAAGCCGGTGAAAGACGCACACGACACGCAACACGCAGTAGGTAATAAAGTTACGAGTACTGACTTCTTGTACCTTGAGATCGGGGTCATAGGGCAGCGTCTTGTCCCATAGCGTCGGTCCCAGGAAGGCTGCTTGCGCCTCCCACAGGTCGCTGTCATCTTTCTTGTCCTCGAGCGGGTCCTTATTGTTCACCGACTTGCCTGCAACAATGATGACAGGGGCGTCAGCCCGGTGACCGGCGGGGTCGCAGCTCGCCGCCACGACCACGCACGCCGGCCGACAACAATGTTGCCACTGCAATCTAACAGGTGCAGTATTACAGTGGCAACTAGTATATCTAGAACATCGCTGTTGTCACGATTGCGACACAGTATACATTCGCAGGGCGAGGATACACCGGCATGAATATTCAAGTGACATATTTAACATTATTCGCGGGAGCAATCAACATCATATAGATACACGGCTGCAGTAAATAGATATAAAAATAATCATTATAATCATGTTGTCACATAACAAAATAAAATTAATTAGATATAATCGTTAGTACGGTTTATGATGTGAAAGTTTGACGGAACAGACATACGTTTATTGGGCGCATGTGTCATTTCGTAGCCACGGCGTTCAGTGCGTATTATATGCATATCCAGATGGTCAGTGGTTGATTGAATGATGTTGTCATAGTGACGTGTTATTTATTAACAAACCATTTACTGTCTTTATATTCCAAAAATTTTGCTCTTACAGTCATGATATCGTTTTATAACATTATTGACAGTGGATATCTTTAAATATTATTTATGTTAATTTTCCTTTCGATTTAGGTTATATTTGAATACTATGTAAGTACGCTTATAATTCAAGTGAGTTATACAAAAGATTACACATTCAAATTAATTGCAATAGCGGATTATTGGTTCGTATATTGACGTCTGGCCAATTAGTCAGTTTGTGCAGGATCCAGACACCTTTGTAAGTTTCCTATTGTTCTTCTCTGCAGTATTACACGTACTACTTCCACTGAATGCATATTGTGAACACATTTAGTCGTAGTCATGGTAATGTAGTTCCTATGTCATATTACTGTATACGATGTCATCAATGATAATGACTGCTTCGTTGGAGCAAGGTCAGAATGGTGAGTGTTTAGAAAACATCAGGTCTAGCTACATTTGTATAAAAATAAAAGGATTTTGCTCAGGATATTGTCAAGAGTAGCGTTAGCAGTATCATACCAATTTATTCGTGCTTTGTAGGTACGTAAAGTCGTCTATCCTGGTTCCTATTAACTGAGCCATAACAATCGCCATAATGATAGGTTTCTACCCAAATATTTTGACGCATAGTGTTTAGTCGAGTCTCAGACCTATCTGTGAGCGCCACTGTATGACATTTTGTAGTCACACGAAAGTAAGAAGTTAGAACGATAAAATGTTATTTATTCTACAACATTCAGATTCACTTACTCGCCGCGATTAGTACCTACCTTATATGAAATATGTAATAATGTTAATTAAGAAGTCTCGGTCGGTACTGTGGAAGCAGATTCGAAATTGTATATCTATATTTATATAGTTATAAAAGAATAATTACAGGCAGCAAAGAGCGACATCAAGTAATTATCAATATATATAGTTATTATTATAAATATAAAAAGAAAATGGCAGTGCATATTCCTTTGAAATACCAAAATATGAATGTTTAGTTTATAGTTTTATATTGAAAACTTCTCATTAACATGAGGCATACCAATGATATGCACACAAGCAAATGGGGTATTGTCGATACCGACCAATATTGGAAGCCAACAATAGGGTATTCGTGAAAACGGGAGGTCCACGTGAATAAGAGGATATATTTGATCCGGATGATGAAGGCCGGGCGCTGGGGTGGGCACGTTGTTCAACACGAGTTAGCTGCGGGGCGCGGGGCGGTCGCCGCGGGGGTGCTCGCGTGCGCCTCCGCGTGATCAGAGCACGAGGCGGCTCGACGCGAGCACAACCTCGCGCCTCTTTAAGCCTACATCACAATCGTTCTATTTCGAACTCCCCGAAACGTTTGACCTTATTATTGCGATACTACGGTATCCCGGGACCATCAATTTCTTTTAACGAGTTATACTTTCTAACTTTTGTCGAGTTCAAGAGTTTGTGTTATATAATGACTAACAGGATTTAGGTGCGTTTTTTGCGGTGTATTAGTAAGTTATAGGGAGTGTATGCGCCGCGTGCTATTGACATGTGTCTCGAGAGGCGCGTCGATACCAGTCACCGTCAAGGCGAGCCGGTATATTAACATATCGCTTCACACGCGTGTAGTCATCACCTACTAGCGCCTAACTTCAACTGATATTGAGGACATGCTTCCTCACGATCACAAGATACCAGGCAAGTTTAGTATCAAATGTGATTAAGTACATCAATAAAGAGCAAACTATTATAGATTACTCTGTCATTCTAATATACAGTTGTTTTAAGCGGAAAAGCGCATCGTTTTCAGATATTTGGTACTTATACGAATGATATGGTCCACTCGGGGAAGTAGTTGTACAGGTAACACACGTTAGAGTAGTTACATTTATGGTTTAACGTTTACGCGAATGTTATACATTAAAATTAAACAACATTATACAGATTTGTTCGCGGCTTATTTGAAAACACTACTTTTAAATAATTTTAATTCCTAAAGTATTAAACTATTTAGATTTACACTTTTCACGACGTCTTTGTTGCTTTTCAGCACCCATGGTCAAGGGGCGACTAAAATGGCAGTAATCTAATTATCTTGAAGTGTTATTATTTTAAAGTACCCAAAACATAAGTAATTTAAATAATTAAAGTTTCAAAATTATCTTAATTGTTTTTTTATTAAACCGCGAAAGAATTCGCATAATTTGAAGTAGTGAATTTGTTACTGCGTTTTTACTAGTAAGAAAAAATCCGGAGACTCAGACCTAACCACTTTTCTTTATTTTTAAGATGGGTAGTCCTTGACTGATACCTCTAATATTGCAAGCAATTCCTGCTTAAAATAAGACAGACTGAATATATCTTTGCTAATCATTTGTTTAAAAAGTAATGCCTTTTATTAACGCTAGTTCTAAATTATTCTCTTTATATCGTAAGTTTACAAATATTAAAATAATAGGCAAACCCAAAATAACTAACTGTGAAATGCACTACTTTTATTGGACAAAGAATGGAGATACTTGTCGCATTCAGGTTGCTTTACAGAAACGATCAAAAGATTCAAATTAATTCTAATTAAATTTACCTGAACGGAAGTTTTAAATGGCATTACCATTTTAGTAATGTCAATTAAACTAGTTTAAAAATATCAACAACTATCGGCTTATATATGGATTTACAGTGGCAGTGTATGATTTAGCTAATAGATAAAATATATGAAATTTGAATGATATGGCGCAGTCGCGGAAGTTTCTTTCAAAATTCAACTGCAATGGGAATAAATCCTGTAGGTCACTTAACAAACATTCCAACAACGGGCACAAATTTAATAACACCTAGACTCGGAAATAACAATTGTGGATCAAACAAATGTTGGATCGAACCCGCAAATCTCAACGCAGTGGCAGAGGCGAGGCAACCACTGATACCACGAAGCTATTCTTGCAGTCTACTATTGGAGTACATATCTCTAGTTATATTCCAAATCCCATTGATAAGGGAGCGAGCCACTGTCAAAACAATGACATGATACTTTTTATTCCAAAACTTACTGACTTCTGACGTGTCCAATTTACGGTATTTAAAGATCGAACGCAATCTTATACGTGAACGAAGCAACGGTGCAGTCAGGAAAACTTCTCAAGAGATAAATAAATGTCATTCCATGTATTATTATTGTATGATAACCAGTATTAATTTTAATAAATAAAGCAGTTTAAATGTCGATTTTATCAAATTCCGTAATGCGTGTCACACAATATGACATCATAACACCTTGTTATCTATAAACGTATTTACTCGTCAGTTAAGCTTTTTATTTTACTTGATAGCGAGAGATCTATACTGTCTATTTAGTTTTATTAAAAGAATAATTTAATTCAATCGAGCACCGAACTCGGGACTTCTCTTTCGCACAATCTTACACCGGTGGACTACCGACGCTACGCTTCAATATCTAATACAATGACACAATAATCGTGGGAATGGCGTACGATTGCAGGTGGTGTTAGCTTCCTCTTGAAAAAGCATATATTTGCGCGGTTGGCTGTGCGCGTTGCAGGAAGTGGGAAGTAACCCAGTTGCCGGCGTTACGTTACGTGCGCGCCACGCTTTCCTCGCGCTCCAAGCGTGCGCAACACGACCGCACGCGCGCTTATATACATAAACATATTATTCAACCGATACCACTCAGCTATAATGTTGACTGTTTTTATAATGTATTTGTATACTTCTAATAGATATATTTGAAATGAACATCAAAATACCTTAGAAAATCTTTTTACATTAAAGATTGTAAAGAAAAGCCTGCTACTCGGTTTATAATAAGCAGATCAACACAAACATTCATATATAAGCGTTCAAATGCATGTCAAGTGCTGTGATTTGATGACTGAACAAATAAACAAATTACTTAACATGAGTTTAACTTCGATACGTCGTTGATTAGTCTTTTAAAAAGATCAACGAATCATGGCTTTCTGAGAACAAATAATGATTTTCATCTGTTTGTTCGAGTACCAAGCAAAACAGTTAAAAATAGTTTGGTTTGAATTCATAGCTACTTCTTATTTAATTTAGTTCGGAATGGGTGTTATATTGCATATTGTGATACACATATATGTTGATGGCGTCAATAAAGGTAGTATTTCTCACAAATAAAGTCTATAGTCAAGTTGATATTATTAAGCTTAAGGGTTTGTATGTTTAAACGTGATAATCTAAAAAAATACTAGTTCTATTTGTAAAATCTTCAATGTAAAATGCGATCTTTTAATAGCTCTTATTCAATGCGGAAGTAATAAAAGATGCATACGATATATATTTGAAGTTTAACAACTGATGTATATTTTGTAAAATGTAAATTAATATGTAAAATCCGATTGCATAGCTGAGACGTGAGCGTCGTGAGTAGAACGCCCTGTGGACTCTCACTTTCGTCGCACTAAGTGAAAGTAAAATAAAACTGACCGTTTTGATAACAACAATAAGCGTTACAAAACATATGATTATTAAAAAACTATTTATAAGCCTATTATAATACTTCTCTTCTAATCTTGTTGCCTTTTCTCACATAAAACTGGCCACAAAAAGCCGTGACATACTTCCGATTTGTATCATAATTCAAAATTATAATTTAAAAAGTTATTCTTCCTAATTTCAAATTAATGCTAGAGATTTAACAACTAGAAAATAAAAAAATAATTATATATTATCGCACATATAAATATTCTTCTAGGTCATTTTAATATATAGGATAAAAATATTGCCATGAACATTTTGAGCTAAGATATTTAAGCTAAACAAGAATAAATTGGGCAATATCTTTATTAAATACAAATCTAAATTAAGTATATGTGAACGGTAATCATGACCACGGTTAATTATATCTTATATGGCACTCACAGGCACTTATTTCTGTGACCGCCATCTCGGCGTAGATTCGGCACCTTCAGAGAAAGTGTCCGAATCGCAAGGCTAGTTTAGCGTTGTGCGCCTAGTGACGTATTCACTCTCACTTTATTCCGATACGGCTGTAGAAAGTGACGCGCCTCCGAATTACCAACTCTCCATGCTAATGCCGCAACGCGCGTTCACATACAATCTTCAAACAACGTAATTCTTTTACATTTCTGCCCAACGTAATACAATAAGTGTAATGAAGATTGTTGTAAGATGATTGGGCTATTATCTGCAGTAGCTGCATCACTCAAACTTAATTATATCTTCTCGTTTAATCATGTCGGTCAAATAGGCATGAAGCGACAGTTATCTACATTCAGTTAGATTCAAGCAATGTAGGTTTTTGTAAAGAGTCCTTGCATGAAATTTGTATAATATTGTCTTTTGTTTACGCGACTGTTATACATTGAAATTAAACACTTTATACGGATTTTGTCGCGTTGTTTATTTTACTTTATAACACTTTTATGACATAATTTTGAAACTCTAACACTACTATTATTGAACTTTATAATTAAAGACCTGATACCGTCCACAAGGACAGTACAAATATAATAATATCCGTTAGAATCCTAACAGTAATTCGCATTTCATAACGATAGAGACCATCACTAACAAAGAATACTGAGATAAGTTTAGACAGACTAGGATATTACCAGCGTATGACTTGTGATGTCACAAACTAATGCAGGTATTGACGGTGTCGCGATTGGAATGCTGCATTGACGTCGGTGGAAAGCTGATATTGCGTAACTTGCTCATTTCCTACTCGGAAAATAGGTGAGGAGTGCTGTGAGTAGCGCGTGCGGGGGCTGCGCAAAGTGCGCGGGGCGAAGCACCGGTGGGGCGCCGGCGGGGAGGGCGCGCGGGCGGCGGTCGAGCGGGAAGTGGCTGCTGCTCTTGCGCAACGGAGAAAGCAGGCGTTTTCCGGCGACGCGCGATCATTTTCGTAAACGTGTGAATTAAGCGAAAGTGAACGAGAAAGTCTTAAGTTCAAAACTTTAAAAGACGCGCGTCGTCTGCTCACAACTATCATCAA
Source organism: Catocala nupta (assembly GCA_963675205.1). Lineage (NCBI taxonomy): Eukaryota > Metazoa > Arthropoda > Insecta > Lepidoptera > Erebidae > Catocala > Catocala nupta. The sequence continues at coordinate 39,983,285 of OY776078.1, forward strand.
TACTGTGAATAAGAATGCTTTTTTTTATTTGCGCAACTTTGCGTTAAGCTTTTTGACAGATGGCACAAGCCATAAAGGTTCACAGATAGTAGCTATAAGATTTTTAAAAATATTTTCATAAATCCTTTGAATAACAGTAATTATCCTTAGATAACATCAGTTACAAATAAATCTTATTAAGTAAAAGGGCAGAAAATATCTCTCCTAACTTGCCTGAATCTCTTAACATCTTGTTACTATGTAGGCGTAAGTAACATTACTTTATCTCATGTATGTAGTACTTTTAACCTAAATACCTAATTGGCGCCTCTATTTTAGTACAAACCGGTAACGGTGGACTAATTAACATGACTCTAAATTCATCCTAAGCTACTGAAGAGTTGTTTATTTTTTTATTGTTATCCGCAAAAAGATATTCTCCGAGTGTGTTTTTTTTAATCAACATGTTTCATGGTTATTGATGAAATTCAGGACTGACTTTCAAAGCACGCGGCGTCAACAGCGTTTTTTTGCTATTGCGGGACACGAAAAATCTTATACCTTTGGCGACCTGGGCTCATTAGTAGTTTCGCAAGTTGTTCAAACACCACTGCACCATAAAACAGTCAAGTCAAAGAAGCAGTTTACTTCATTAAGTTGATAGACGGCAAAAGACTGAACCAACAAACATCTGTGCTGCGTTAATAGAAACCTATTCAGATGTACTGAAGTTAAGTAGAGTGTTTAGCTGCGTAATACATTTAGACTTGACTCTGCAAAGGTTATAAAGAGAATTGACGACTTGATATGTCTTTTAGTATGCACAAAATTAAATTTAAGCCTTAAATACGCCTTGATTTAAAATATTGTTCAAATTCGTTAATAAGCCACATTTTTGATGTTTGATTGCATTAAAGATAAGTTGCGCTACAAAGATCTGAGTTAAAGGATTTCAAAGAATTATCGAATGTAAGAAATAGTAGTCAAACAAATAGTCAGAATTAAGTGTCCTCGGCCATCACATCACGATTTATTTTTTCAGTTACCAAACCTTTGTTGCTGTGCCGTTTAAATTTAGGTCAGAGAATTTAAAGCGACTTGAACGATACGTCTGCTAGCAACAACTTTTAGCGTCATCAAAGGCTCCTGTAATATCTATCCTGTGATAAGGAGCCTTATTGGAATAATATTACATTTTACTATACTTTTATAGCTGCAATAAAATGTGATGAAATATTATTCACGAAACGACAAAGTGTGTCTGCATAATTCAAATTCACAATATCATTCACTTAGCTGATATGTGTCATCGATTGGTGCCGTTATTTATTTTTATTTTAGACACGTAGGTACTAGTACGTTAATAGCACTTGCCTGTATTCATCAAAACAAATAGAAATGACGTGTCAACAGCCAAAGAGATGCCGTTATTTCTGAAGTCACATTATGCTGTCAAATGAAATCTGTGTATTAGTTGTGTAAATATTCCTCTCCTTGCCTTCCTCTCACTGTCGTTTTAGGATTATTTCCAACAAATCGATTTCCACTGAACGAATTCTAGTTGGTACGTAGTTGTTTTCATGCCCATGTCGCTTTTATCAAAGGTCATACAGTCAATCGGACATTGCAAAATGTTGTGGCAACGGACAGTTAAGAATCTGAGTGGGTATAAATCTATCGATTCAATATTTGTTAAGAATTTCACAGCAGAGGAATTATAGAGAAAGATACCTATAAATCATATCGTCTATAATTAAATAATAATTATATATGATATTGGCGATACTACCGATACAGTTAAGTTTGTTGATATCAATATTATAGTAAAAAAGACATTTCGGTACCAAATATGTAGCTAGAATTTTTTTCTGGTGACATAAAGTATTATAAAAATATTGTAACAGCGGTCATAAAAATACACGAATTTGGAGTAACTATTGATGGCAAAGATGTAGGTATGCTTATTACCGTTCTCTCGTAGCCGGGCTCGAATGCCAGATCGGGCAAAAAACTAGAATTTTCTTTTGAGAAATTCTCAATTACACGGATAATGCACTGTATAAAGTTAAGAGGTGTGACTCACAACTGCCTACACTGAAGATAAATAGACGTCATGCTACGATATAATTAATATAATAAGTTATATATTATTCTTAATGCTATTTTTATAGTGTTCAATATCTATTGAAAACTGTGAGAATTTATTTTAAACTATGGCGTCGGCTTTAGTTCTTTAAAAAGTGCTGGCAGCTGGATAATTTGCAATATTAACACTAAAAAGAATTAATAATAAAGATAAGGCAAAATCGGTATCTTCAGACTGCAGCAGCCTAACTAACGTAGTACTTCTATTTTACTGATGATCACAACCAACCTGCAGGGATTTACTGCATAGTAGCACAGTGGTAATCGCCTAGCCATCACAATGTTGGGCTACGTGGATTAGAATAAGTGCCAGTATTTATTAATTTTCACCAGTTATTGTTCTGAGTATGGATGTTCTTTGTGTTTGTTGTTTAAATTCAAACATGTGTATAATTAATAAGTTCCCCTGCGACCCATGAGTTATTCTTAGTCTAGGAGCTGTCTTTGTTAAGAAAAGAAAAATCAAAGAATAAAAAAACAGCTTTGCAAATTTGAAAAGAATGAAGAATCTATGCTGGCTAGGGCTAATCTTTATTATCAAAGCAAGATTAGAAACTATCCTGGTACCACTTTTTAGCAACGAGTTACAACGTGTGAATGATAGTCCTAGAGATGATTTTGCAATCGTTAGATAACTTACCAGAGCAATAAATTAGACAGATTTTCTGTCATGTCATTTAAGGATTATCTTACAAATGAAAATCGTTCGCCTAGCACTGAACTCGTATAATTCTAGTTTTGCATGGCCTGTAAACGATGATAACTGCATACTATCAGATAACTAGTAAAATTAATTCCAGTCATAATTTAAAACCTAAAAGCCAAAAATACTATACTAATAGTATTATCGTCTAAATATTTCTGAAGAATTTTAAACATAGCCAATAAACATACGCAATCAATTTGTTAATCTAACAATGTCTTCAGGAAATTGTTGTAATTTAATCGGAAGAAATAAGGTGTGAGAGTTACGCGTCGAAAGACGGAAACGTAGTAAATTGTGTTCTGTATTCTAGAGAGGGAAGACAGACGAGTATTATGCCCTTATATGATAGCATGTTTAGAGTCTACGTTAGCAAAAAAATAAGAAACAGAAAAGGCGCATACTTATTGATGTTTACTAGCCGCAATCCTAAAAATCAAGTAGGCAAACTACGCTGTCAAAATGGGTAGTTGTAATCGTGGAAAATCTTGGATTCCAGCCATTGCTGCGTTTTCCTATTTTATATTTACTTGCTTGTTAATATGTTATTGTGAACAATAACGTATATAACTTATTTATCACAGCTAAAATGTTTACAACCTGACAAGTTTCTTAATTAGCACAAATATTTTTAAAATGTTCTAACTACTTAGAACATTGTTGTGTTTTAGCGACAAAACCTAAATTCCGACAGAAATCGTCAAGTTCAACTTTCTCTAACAAAAACTATTTTCACCTACACTTTTCTAAGAAAAAGTTTATGACCAGTGCGTCTAAAATGTTACTTTTTAACACAACAAAGCTAACAAGAACGGTATCGTAGTGATTGACGAGGCGAACGAATTGGCGAAGCGATGCAGCGCTTCGTACGTCATCGGAAAAGTAAAAGTCGGAAGGTGTTGTGGTTAGCGGGGCGAGCGGCAGCGCGCGGGGCGATGCGGAAACACTCCGGAAGATTACTTTTACTCTCGCCGCGGAGCCTGCGCCCGCGCACCATACCCGTCTCGCCCGCGCACCATACCCGTCTCGCCTCCCCACGACCTCCTCCCGCACTTCCCCTCTCTCCCCGCATCGACACACTCGTGTAAGAGTTACGTCACAGGTGACAAATTAGCGATGAACGTTGCGTGCATCTAATAATTATTAAATAATAGCATCTTCAACAACAGCATCATAAGTAAAACTATGTCACTATATACATTCGTTGTAAGTACAAACGTAATATGTTTGAATACATTTTAGTTTATTGCATATACATGTATGAGCTCAATTTTTATTTTGGTACTATAAGTAATGTGTGCCTGTGTTCCTTTACACTAATATTACAAAATATTTTTAATTTATATCATCCTTTAAAATTACTTTGAAAATACTAGTATTTAACTAAAACTCTATAATATTACCTACTATATTCTGTAAATATACCGTTTATTAAAAACTAACATATACATAAAAGTAAAAATATGTTGCAATAAAACACAACATTTTATAATAACTAAATAATATCAGACAATACAGCCATTTCGCCGTTAAAAATACCTGACGCTGTCTAATCGGTTAAGAAAGCATTGTTAAGTTTTAAAAGTAAAAGTGGTCGGTGCCCACGCGCATGCGGAAGAGAGCACGTGCTGGGCGGTCGCGGGGGCCGCGGCATGCCGAGGGGCGAGGAGAAAGTCGCGAAAAGGTCGCCACTTTTTCCCAAATATTCGGAGTGAAAGTGTGCGCGACCGCGCTCGAATTGATCAAAAAGATACCAACGACGATGACTCCGTACGGACCTCCCCCCTATTCGCGCTAAACCAAACTGCCTTACCATCGCTACAACATCGCCCTTGTCATGTTCACTTTCCTTTGCCGCCAGTATAGGACACTAAGCGAAAACATAATATGACCGAACCGCTCGTAATATTATGACCGAAAACTTTCCTAAGTACCATTCAATTACCTCAGTATTCAGCAAGTGTTATACCTTATAACGCATAAGTTCGAAAACAGAATGAAGGATTCTACCATGATTTTATTTAAGATAGATAAGAATCCTAAAATAACATCGACGATATTACGAAAGTAGTGGTAAATAACGTCGGTACAAAAGTAGTTCATAAGATACAAGTGCAAAGCAGTCTATCCGATCATACACAAGATACAATGTTCAAATTTACAAGGAGAAAATATTCTAAGTCGATTCTTTGACTTTGGCTAGAATTTTTGGTGAAAGTTGAACAAGCAAAAAACTGCTATGCATGATTGGTCATATGAGTTACTAGATAATAGAAAGAATTTGTAAGTTGAAACGAAGATCCTGTTTCGTGTTTCGGTATGCGTTGACAGATGTTAGGCAGGGCGCAGTTGGCTTGCGCTTCCCTATGCACACGCCGACACGCCACTTCATGACGTAATGTTCGCGGCTTATTATGTCAACACAATGTCAAGTACACACAACAAGGTACTATTGCATCTACCGCAGATGGATATTCTTTAACTTATTTAAAACAATATAGAATGTAGAAGCCGTTTGATGTAATTGATAACTTCTTTCCAAATATACAGTACCTACCAAAAATACATTGTCAAAACCTTTACATAATTTAAAGGGACGAAGTTTTTTTTGGTGGTACTGTATATTTGGAAAGAAGTTATCAATGATATTAAAATGTAACAATTTATACATAATGCAGCTTACACAAAGAAATATCTTTATAGCACAATGTATTAAAAGACTGCATAAATAATTTATTATTTTATGTTAATTAATTTGTTTCTCGTTTTGGAAGCAGATTTAGCATAGTAATTCAGCTTGCTAAATAAAATTTAAGCTACGGGATATAAACTATAATATAATATACATATATTATAGTTCAAACATTAAAATAATTACAAAATAGTAACACAATATCGTGAAATTAAAAAGTTTGATCTTGATTCTTATGATGTGTGACATTAGAATCAATTTTAAAGTACTAAACAATACGAACTGTCTGATAAGATTAGCTACATGTTTAAGATAGTACTTAGTATTTCCTTATTGAAGCATAAACTCTCAAACTTCGGTCATAGTATAGTCTATGTTACACATGTTTGTTATTCAAACTAGATATACATATACTGCCTTCGTGGTCGTCAACTGTATGTATTCCTATGCACATAAATATCTAAGATACAAAACATCCTTGTGAATTTAGTTCTGTAGGATGACTTTGGTCACTCAATAATATTATAATTTCGAAAATATGTAGGCAAATGAAACAAATGGCATGGATTGTAGATCCAAATGGCATTTATCGAATTGATCCCTAGCAGGTTTAATAAGTTCATATTCGTATTGTTAATACTTTGGCAAAGTTTCTAAACTGTCCATAAATAAATCACTTTCTAAAGACCATTAAAAATTCAAATATTGATAATGTCTTAGAACTATTCCAATTGCAAGATAATTTGAAAGGAAAAAATTTGTTGATTTTAAAAATGCAGAACCAATTTATTCGTAATTTGGCAGAAAGAAAGCTGCGTAGACGAAGATTCACAATAAATAATAATTTATAGCCATTTAGCATTAGTCGGGTTTATTGTAAACGTGTAAAGAGGGAATAATGTAACGGTTCTATCGCTGGCCAGTGTAGCATCTGTGGTGGCGAACAATTGCCCTGTTTTAATACAAAACAACAACAACTAACGATATCTAATGAGACCATTAATTATTGCTACCGCTGTACGCGCAGCCACCATTGCGGTCTATCACACTGTAAAAACGAATGTTACAATAGACCATCTTGACCTGAGCCTTATAAGTCAGCAGATGAATAGTAATATCCCGGAAATATAGTAACTATCGGCGTTGGCGGCATAGTGGTTTTCGTGGTCACTTGACCATTTAGCACTCACAATAGGAACAAAAAAAATTGCTATCTAAAATTACTCGTTCATATGCTGGGTGTTTTATGAAACCATTGTATTAGATGTTGGTTTTCGTGGCACACAGATAACGCTTAGTGTGTGCGATTTTCTCAGTAAAGAAAATATATGTATGAAAATGTTGAAATTGTTCAGAGAGTTTTGAAGAACTGTAGTGTAAATAATATATTTATAACAGTGTTATATGGCTTTTGTTTAAATTTTGCATCAAATTTGCTGTTTACCAGGCAATGCGATTTAAAGTGAACTAGTTTTAATAATGAAACAGTATCAACTTCATTATGCATTCTGAATGCAAATTTGTTTTTGTTTAAGTTTATTTTACATTTAGGTTAATTGATTATACGTATAATGATCGTTTAGAAGTTCTTTATAATACGAGATATACATATATTCATGTGATGATTTCCGTATCGGCAGTGTTTATGATAGTGATTTGCGCTGAAGTTGTTTAAAGACAAGCAAATTGTATATACAGATAGTCCACCCGACACAGCAATCTAAGGATTGGACAAATATTTGCTTTGGTTGCGAAACAAACCCATAATTTATCATGCAATATTAATGAATTTAAAATGCGTATAAACAAACTATTAAGTATCAAGATAAGATCATTCAAACATTTAACGTAAGTATCAAATATACTTCTCGTATTCGCTATATTTTAGATGTGTTTAAGTTAGATTATTTCCTAGTATTTGCACCTAAACAGGTTAAACTGTTTATTCAATAATGTTGACAAAAGTTTGTATGCGTAATTTTTTTTATCGCAGTACACCATTCGCCTTTTATAAAACATAAAGATTTTAATTGGATTTTTATATTTCATAATATCGTAAAAAGTTTTTAAATAGTTCGGTTTTCATTTGACGGATATAATACGGTATAGTTGAAATTTTATCAAAGAGCCTCCTTCCTTTTTGAACAGGTTTACTTTCTACGCATGAACCGGAAATTTTGAAGTTAAATTTAGCTTGAGATTTTACGTCTAAGTTTTTGTGATCTGTAAAGACGTTAAAGAAGGTCTTCTTTAATATATTCTTCTGTACGCTTTTGTATATTACAGTACTCACACCAAATTGAGAACGTTGTCATGTTGTGAACTAAGTGGAATCTTAATAGGGATACGTCTGTAATTCTATAGTATTGTAATACCATTAGAGGATTCCGGTCAGAAAGTGCTAGTATATACCGATACTAAGGCTTCCCTCCTTCCGAACTAATCGGGTTTGCCGAAGTGTCTTCCGCACGTTCGCGCTAAGTTAATATTTTTAAGTTTATTACGCATGAGTTTAATACGGGCGCGTATTAAACTCATGCGTAATAACACTGGCAAATAAAACACTCGGATCAATCACACGTTCCCGAATGTATACACGCGGCTTAAACAGATAACAGGATTGAGACATGTGCGACGGCACGTGGACGCGCTGACAATGACTGGGACACATTAACAATACCCATATCACGAAATATCTAGAGGTCTCTGTGACATATTGTATCAAAGCTTTAGGTGATTTTTGTTTAATCGATATTCAGCTATTTTTAGTGATTATTGCGTTTTTTGAAAATATAAAACGTGAGATGAGCGGCGAGCTGGATTGACACCAGGAGACGAGAACAAGGAGCGGCATGACTCGCGCGCCTGTGACCGCTGGTGAAAGGCCGCTCGTTGTCGAAACAAAAACTCTCGATCAACCGAAAAGTTCATTTTGATACCGGCGCTCGCGCACTTTCTCTTTTTTCACGGTTCTCTCACGCCCCGGGGCAGCATCAATCACGAATCTGAGGCAGACGTATGCCTCGACGGAGAAAGTGCGCGGACGCTTCCTGGGTGTCACCGGTACGGGGATGGGCACTGACCGTTGACAAAGACGTGTTGCCTCCAAATGTGGTACTGGTTCCAGCGGTCGTCGTCCTGAGCATGTCCGTGCTGAAGCTGGGGGAGCGATGGTAGGGGCGGCGGCGGCGCGGGCGGTAGCAGCTGCGGTGGCGGTGCCGGCGGCCCCAATGGCTGAATAGGTTGGTGCTGATACTCCATGGGGTCGACGAGGCGTTCAGTGACGCACTCGCTCAGTGATCACTCATCGCGGCGCAGGCGCGGAATGGGCGCGCGGCGTGCGTGCGCGGCTACGTGCAGCGCGCGACTGGCAGAGGCAACGCGGCGCGGGCTCGCCGCCCTTCCGCGCGCTGCCCCCACCATGAGCACGCGCTCGCCCTCGCGCACCCCCACCCTGCTTTGTTCGGATACTTCCTCGCACGCAAGACACAGTTTTTAATTGCGGTGACATAATAGTCGCGATGCGCGATCACTCTCGCCACCGATAAATGATTACTGGCCGCGCTCGGCGCTCACCGCGCATGTTGTGTGTACATAAGAGTGCACGTGTCGACCACCGCATGTAAACAATGCCGACAACTAGGTTACAAGACCACGTTCAACTGCTCATTGCATGTGCCTACACTGATAACATATTTAGCTTTAAACTACTGTTTTACGGAATCAATAATGATTTGTTAAAATTCGAGAACGCAACGCGAGCTACATGATGCTTATCCTAGTACTACATATATGTAGTATTGTTACTGAGAGGAAGGGCAAAGTAATAAGCAGTTGTTTTATAATTGCGATTAATTAATAAAATTTGGGATCATCTATGAAACATAAATGTTTCATAGATGAGCCCGAAAGATAACTTTTGCAAGCTATTCTGAGGTTACCTTAATGACAAACTAGTAATCTCCCAAAATTATATATTTTATCCATTGAAATAAATGATATTTTGGAAACACTGATAATTTATTTATTTATTCAAATAAAAGCGGGTGCGCGTTGAACTCTTTTGCTTAACGTAACTTTCGCTATATAAATAAACTTGTTAAATTGTATGCTTGTTTCAGTATTTATGTGAAATTTAAATATTGATATAACAATACAAAATTAATTTGTTTTTGTGTAATAGTTTTTATTTGTATATTGTAAAACAAATAAATATTCTATTCGTCTAATGGTTTGTTAATTACGTAAGAGAGAAAGATATAAAATTTATCATTAATAACTGAACATTACTAACACATATTTTATATTCGTATTACATGAGCTATGTTTAAGTGTGCTCAGATATGAAATAAAAGGGCAGCATTTTGCTGGCCATCGGCCAACGTTTCAAGAACTGTGGTATTACTGATAATTGCCTGACAAAAAAACTGAAAAGCATTTTTGCTCATCAACTCAGATTAAAGATAAATTAAGTAAAAAATACGTAATTTGTAGAAATAGTATATGAATAAATAGAAACATAAGTCGTAGTCATTTGCAATCCTTACATCTAACCTATAATAGTCTTCAATCTATGTATATGTGTACCTAGACTTTAGTGATTCTGAGTTGAGTGAATGTATGAGTTAAGTATGACATCTTATAGTGGATAAGATGTCATACTCTGAAACGATTCGATCCATAAGATAAATTATTCATAGAACATTAATAGGAATTCAACCAGCTGTTGAGGTAATGTAATGCGTTTGCAAAATGGCATATAGCTTTTTATACATATGTAGTACTAGTGCTGGTAGGTGGTCAAGGCGGGAAACGTATGATGCGGGGCGCGGGGGAGGCGCGTGCGTGTGCCGCGATAGCCACTACAATGGTGTTTATCCACCGCGCCACCACTCCACCTCGCCAGCTGCTAGCTGATTCACAACATACGCTTTTTCAAGAATTTCACAACAAACCCACCGCTGACACTTAAGATTCTTTAAATATCGAACAAACATGTATTTATTCCAATAGAGTCAAGTGTGTATATCCTCGAAGGGTAATCCAGTAACTTCTCTAAAGATAAGGCAGATATAGCTAACTATCTACATAATAGCGGCGAGCCTATTTACATGGTTCAGAATTATAGACGGCATTCTATTACTATATAGCTTAATATAGATCTGGCAATACAAGATTGCGCAATCTATAAAATATTCTGTCTTCCACCAATAAACATGAAGTACTAATTAAAAGTATAATTTCACATGCATCATCTCATACTTCTATTCCCGAAGAGGTAGACAGAAGAAGGCCTACTTATTATAGCTATATTACTCCAAACATGATTTTAGGTCCTAAGTAAAAGGAAGCGAGCCTAGTAGCTAGCCTAACTACCAGGCAGAGTTTCAGACTCCGTGCTACTACTGACAATTTGGCGACAGAAACAATAACTATTTGCCATCCAGAAATCAAACTCTATAGAACAGCAATAGCATTTACTATAACTACGTCACTGTGTATGTCAATGTGCTTTACACTGCATTCTATCGCTAACATGACATGACATTTAAATAAGTCAAAGTCATACATTGAATTGGATTATCAGTATTTATACTCGACCGCTTAAGCCCCGCAACAAATATTCGTCAAGCTCATAAGTTAAATCAAGTGATTCTATCGTCCCACAGTTTCAGTTCACTGGAACTTGGAAACTTTTCTATATCCCACAATAGCCCTCTCATGTGGATGACACAGATTTCAACAATACAGTATTGGTGACAGGGTCACTAAATCAATAGTATGGTAATATCTAACATATACTTGTCGAAATAATATTAACTAGAGCTTGGCCAGTGGTCGAAATTCTATCATAATTGATTTACATTTTAACTTTGCTCGTTATTAAGGTTTATTGTCTATAAATATACTCTTATAACCACATTACATTTAGATATTGCCAAGGCTTTATAGGTTAATTTACCTATCTTTTTTGAACAAATTATTATTTACTTATTTCATTGACGATATTCCTAAGCTTGTTACTTTTTTTTCTTTTTCTCTTTTATCTATACTAATATTATGAAGCTAAAGACTTGGTTTGTTTGGTTGAATGCGCTAATCTCAGGAACAAGTGGTTAGAATAAAAAAAATATTTTAGTGTTGGATAGCCTATTTATCGAGGAAGGCTATAGGCTATATATCATTACGTTACGACCCACGGGGGCGGCGCAGTAACGATAGTTGCGGATGAAACCGCGGGCACATCTAGTTAATCATAAAATAAATAGTCTATATAGTAATATATTATATTGTTAATTCTTTTTTTGTTAAAAGAAGATGTATATATAAAAGGATCATAAAAAGTAGTAATAAATATATTTTATGTACCTATATGGTATTGTAAGACAATTCAGATTACTGCTCCACAATTTTCTTTTTGCAATACTATATACATATGTATATATTGAACAAGATGTATTTCCGTAATTGTTATAACTATAAATAGAAGTGATCTTTATAAACCATAAACTGTTACTGTAACAAAGCACCAACCACAAAAAATTCTACGACATCAGCCGAACAATGCCGAAATACTACGAACGCAATTCGACTGCGTATGTCAAATGCATGGTTGTGTGCGTGTAGTATTTTTTTATTAATTTAATGTATTTTGAATGCATATTTTATAAAAATATTAGCATTCGCCACTCCTTCTCCATATAAACTTCAACTGTGCAAAATTTCATACTTCTCCGTCCGTGCAATTTTCGTAAAAAGGGATACAAATATTTTGCTTCATGTATTAATATATAGGTAAGTACTATGTTATGTTTACATTAACATTCGATGGCAATGTCATGTAGGCAAATTATACTATTGACCGTGGCTCCGATTCAATTCCTGGAAACGTGTGATCTAGATTTAAACGAAAATAAATTATATTACGTGCATCCTTAAACCACAGCTGGTGAAATATTGAAGCAATGTATTGCATCCACATTTCACCAGCCATGGTAACCTCTGCTTACTATTTCAGAGATATTATTTATTACATTAGACTATGTAATATTAAATTAATATTGTAAAAATGATTATTGTTTAAAGTTGAATATGTGTGTATACTATTTCGAAGAAATCTACCTATCACCAAAGGTATATGTAGGCGTTATGGTGTAATGTGCTTTTTTGGAAAGTGATATAAAAAAACGGTTGGCAATATCAAAATTGGTTCCAATGACTACCATATTCATAACTCGGTAGCAATGCATGAGTAAAAATAAAAGTGAGAGTCAAAAACAGGTTATTTCAGAGGCCATTTTCTTTTAAAACCACCGGGTATTAAAACTGTGACGAAGATATATAGAGTTGTTGGTCGAATCTCTGATTTTTATATATCAGCCATGTTATTATTCTCTAATCGATAGGCATAAATCCTCCAAATTAGGTTTAAATCATACTGGCCAAAGGACACCGGCAGAAATAGGCTTAACATAACTTCATGTTACTCCAATGCTTTATTATACAAATTTTTACCATGTCCTCTAATATTTTGTAGATTTACAATGGGATAGAGTTTTATTAAATTAATAAAACTCCAACGTACTTTTATTAACTGGTTTCGGTTGACTTTGGATAATATACAGTGTTGCTGTGTATGAAATAACAGTTAGGCAAATCGATATACATTTCACTTCCTTTTTTTGAGTATCTGTGTTTCAGGATAATGATTAGTGATTAATAAAGTGTAGAAAGCAACAAAAAGTATTTTATTTACGCTCCCACTATCATATGAGCCAATAATGATGATCATGATAAACTATATAAGTGTTTAGTTTTGATAATATATGTTTATGTTCCAGTACATAACACACCTCATATAACTCTTAATTACTTGGTGATCTTAAGATCTTTGTGACTTTTAAATACATGTGTAAGTGTATTTCATGAATATTTTCGTTTTGAAATGTTACATAATAATAATAATATTCTATCACATACACACAACACCATCTAGCCCAAACTAAGCAGAGCTTGTACTATGGGTACTAGACAATAGATAAACATACATATATATACTTTTTTTTTGTAAATACATACGTATTATACATAGAAAGACCCAGACCAAGACAAACATCCATGTTCATGCACACAAATGTTTGACTTGAGCGGGAATCGAACCCGCGACTTCAGGCGTGGCAGTCGGTTACATTACATCAGGCCCAGAGATATATAAAAACTTGCTGGTCTCCTTTATCACCAGACTTCTCCTCATTAACGTTATAGAGAATTTTTCGGTACGCAGGTTTATAGCTCATGATTACTTAATTCTGTCGGACGCACATAATTTTGTATAGATGTCTGATGTATATATAAATATAAAACGTTCAAAATAGATAAATACAAGTATAATTTGTGTACAATAATGTCAACTTTTAACATTCATTCCTTTCTTTATACCCCGCCTTGAGCTACACCCATTGATATAACACGACTTTGCCTTACTTTGTTACATATGACTTCTAGATCTAACCCTGTATGTCCTTCTCCTAATTTTTCTTCCAGTACAGCCTTAAAGTTTTCATAATATATAAAGAAATCAATTAATTTAAGATAGACAATATTTGCATGTTTTTCAAAATTTACAAGACAGGTAAGATAACATGGGCTTACAATATGGCATTTTCTTTATCTTTACCGTGAGGTTAACAGTTAATGGATCAACTAAAGTTATCTCGATTTGCAGTAAAGCTTTGCTAAAACGCAATTAAACTTCAACTTCACGCCATTATAAAGATTAGGTATCGAAGTTTATTAAAAAAGAAATGTCAATAAAGAAATTTGTGACTAAGCACACTTAGTAGTACGCTACTGAATAAAGCAAAAAGTATCAATGTTTGCATTGTTAGAAAAGGCTTTGTTTCAGCAATTACAATGGCTTTCTTTAATCAGTTATGACCTCCGTAATATGGAACATTGCCGTATAACATCGGGATCGTAACATAAAGACCGATAGATATTAAAAAATTATATATTAGACTTTGATCGGTGACAAAATTTTAATAGCTGTAATAATTCATAATTAAAGTGAAAGTCAATGTCGAAAATGATTTATTCAGTTATGTTATAACACTTATTAACGTATAAATATTTTGATTAGTGAGTTTACTTAGTTATTGAAGCTACATTTAAGTTAGTTGCTACAGTCAAGCAAAGGGTTTTCATTAAAACCTTTTGTAAATATAGACAGTTTTTATTTTGTTTTTATAGTGAAATGTTTTAGGCAATTACTACATTACACTAAGTATCTGTACCTATTATAACATGAAATGAAATAGAAATAAAGTTTATATAGATATCAAATTTGTAAATTCGACAACTGAAAGGCAATCCAAACAGCTTATATTAATGAATTTCATAAATTAGCAATCAAAAGAAAGTCTAATTAAAAATGTACAACAAATTTGAATTAAACTTATACACTAAAATGTGCTGTTCATAATGTCTGCTTCTACGGTATATATATTTTAATTAAAATAAATCTATTACGATTTGTAATACATTTCAATGTTTGCACATACGGATACATTAACCATTTAATTTATGAAATACTGACATAAAATCCAAACATTGATGCACTTGTTACGTATATGAGTAACGCAATCTGGAAAGAAATCATACCAAACTGCTACAACTGAAAGCGAAACGAAAACAATAATACTTACCCGCCGTATAACCTTTATCTTATCAATACCAACACCAGAATTGTATATAAACCGCTAGTGCTACGCAAAAAGAACATTTATTTTTAAAGCAATGCCTACATCACAATCGATTAATCTCATTGCCGCAAGCTCTCATTTAATTTTAAATATAAAATAGAAAAATATATAATGGCATGCCTGAGAGGTGCAACAGTAGTGAATGCGACTATGTATTAGGTTTCAAATTGTTAAGTGTTATTGGATGGAGTCTGGAACTGTTGCTATATAAAATTTAATAAGCGTAACAGCGCGACCACAATTGCCGTCAACTGATTACATTTTCAGGCTCTTTGCTGATACTGGGCATTTCTAGATAGAAAACTTAATAAATCTTAACTAGTTTTCGAACTCAAAACCTAGCACTTTAACATAATCGCAAATGCATGCCACGGGACCAATAAGCCTCTCTATTACATATTGAAACAATATTTTTATAATATGTCATGCAAGATGTAATAAAAATAAAAGTGTGTTTTGGGTTTCTAGCATTACTTGCATAAGCCTACATGAAACCTACACATACTATGCAATAATTATAATATTCTGTAATAATCAATGAGCCATATATTTCTCAAATAAAAAAAAAATAAAAATATGTTTTCTTTTGTTGCCATTGTAGCTATCTCAGTGGCGCAGAGACAGTGATTGCGACTGTTCTGCGTGAGATTTTGATACCCGGTCAGGGAAATTTTTATTACATTTCGTCACGAAACTATCAATAACAGACTATAGAATTGTGAGATTAAGCAGCAATAGATCACAATGACATTTTACTCTGAGATAGTTTACTTGTACAAACAGGCAAATGACATAGGCTCTTCCTTTTCCTAGAAAACGAAGCCACGCGTTATACCTAGTACATTATACGAGGCAGTCCATGTTTATGATAGCAATCAAAACCTTGGATCGCGTATAGTAGATTTTTCTAAGTTATAGTATTTTAATATCAATATTTATGTAGTTCACGTTATAACTCGACTGACGGGAGACAAGTATAAAAACAATTAAAAACAAACGGATCCACAAGAATAAAGAAAAATTTTGTATTATGGGAAATTCATTTTATTATTTACGTTTAGTATAAAAACTGCCTCGGTGGCGCAGCGCGGTAGTGTATGCGATCGCTGTGCATGAGATCTCGAATTCGATCTCCAAATCGAGCTGTGCAAGTGTCTTAGCAGCGCGGTGTTTGGGAATGTATGCGATAAAATATGCTCGCCTCTTATTATGTGACATCAAATATGACATCAAAATGTGGGCTTAATATATGTCTATCTTTTCTCGGATCCAGACGTGATTCTACATATGTATGTATAGCTCTCTGATCCCGCGAGTTTAGTTTACGGCTATTTTGATGTCTAGGGTTCGATAAATTTTACACAGTAGGTACATGCTGGAGGCACTCACGCCGGCGTTAAGCTTTTATCGTTATGTCTCAAAAGGTAAGGTAAGTAACTCATTGAATAATCAGCTGATAAACGTCAAATCCAATGTCTGAAGTAACGTAACACATGCGCAGCTACATTCAAGTATGCCAACATTTCCAGATTCTCTGCTATTTTCTTACAGAAAATGCAAAAACATTTTGTTAGATTCGCGAAACCAACCTGAAAAGCTTATTACCGGATTTAATATCACGCGACTGAAACGGCTGTATAAGTATGCATATTTCACAGTAAAAGGACATAGACTCCTGTCTGTGTAACGACCAAAACGTAGAGTTATATGCCGTGTTTCAAAGTATTTGCTTTCATGTAATAGCAGTAAGTGTACTGCTCTGTGCTGTTTCTGCTTAATGTTTTTACTTTGATTTTCCAGCTAGAATATTCCAATAACATATTCGCAATGCAAACTCGTAGCCCTTTGACAGCAACGTATCTGTTTACTATCAATTAGATGAATACTAGTCTGCAATGAGATCTATATGTAGTATTAGATTTATAAATTGTATAGTTAGTAGTACATTCGTATATTAGAGAGAGGGTATTTGGGACTACTGTTTATAAGAGTTCGTTTTTTTAATATATTTGTATTTGTTAAATAAAACTATTAGATTTAGAATTTTGATGCCGTTCAAGATATCGTTTTATATCTATGTTTTAATAAACATAGAGTACGCAAATTCAGAACAATAATAATTAATGTATCACACAAGTTTATTTTTAGTACAGATTTCGAATCCGTGTCGTCATATTTGCAATGGCAAGATGACTACTTAAGCCACTATACAATCCGTGCCAAACCAGAATGTATGAAGCGTCGTATTTCATATAGCTATACATGTTCCACGCACACTAGCAAAGCTGCATATACATGTATGCAGGTATATCTGTATGCGTGTGTCACTTTTGATAACCCGAGGGGCTATCGGGCCCTACGGTTAACCCCGCACACACTATTGTTTATTACCGCTTAGTTCCAATATTGCCAATTATGGCCTACTCGTACGCAATACACCTCGGCCGTATAGATAATGCCTGTCAAGTTCATGGACGTGTCCTTTTAGTTAAACGTGTAAATGTTTGGAAAATGAAGAAAGAATGAATATCTGCGATATTAGTATTGCACAGGTATTTAGTATATACGCACACAATACGAAACACTTCACAAGCTACTACAACTTTTTAGAAAGATTACACTATCGATTTTTATCAAAAGTAACTTTTCCCTCAATACTGTCAGCATAAAACTAAGAAAAATACCCTATTATCATTTATAAAACTAGCTATCGTCGTATGGTATTTTAATTATTTGTTAAAGTTTCGTAACATTAGATCCAACCAAGCCGAAGTTTAGCCCGTACAGACAGAGATTTTCGACAAGTCTGAGCAAAGTATAAGGTGATTCATTCCAAACTAAAGGCACTTAGGCAATTTATTTTATTTTAAAGACGTTTCCTAGTATAATTTCCTGGGTGAAAAGAGTTCTTACAAATATTGAAATCAAAGCGGAGATTTGGAACAACTATTTCAGCAAATTTTTTTTCCGTACGGGAATCGTAGTAATAATATGATTAAGTGCTTTGGAAATGACGAGGCAAGCAGTTAGACACTGTACCATTCATGTAGCCATTTATTTTATTAAGTATTGATGTGAAGCTACTTCGTCAATGTAAGTTAGCGATAGTTTTTATGATAACACCTTTAAATTTTCCTTTAGCTGGCTTTCAAAAACGAAAGCGTTTTTTTCACCGCCTTGTTTTTATACATTATCTTTATTAGACTACTAAACTTATTTCAAGAGATGGAATATTTTAAGTATTGTGACGTAAGCTATCTAAACATTTATAAAAGGGCAATTAACGCATTTCCTTGATATTAGAAATAATACGTTATTTAAATCACAACGTACCACTTTTAACTGTCGAAAAGACACTTATGTTATAGCCTAGACTTATATCCTGTTCATAATGTGCCCACTGTTGGGCACAGGCCCCTTCTCAATATGACAAGGGTTAGGCATAGTCCACAATGCAGGCTCATTGCGGGTTCATAGACTACACATATAATCATTAAAACATTATGTAGAACTATTTAATACGCACATAGCTTCGAAACGTCAGGGGTGCGTGCCATGAGATCGAACTCGAAACTTACATATGCGTAGCAGTCTTCTCATTCAGCTACTTTTGCGTAAATTTTGTTATATTTACTTAGATTTACTGGTGAATTTGCATTTAAATTCAATTTTTAGCCACATCGACGTCAGGAAACTAATCTTAAGCCTCTCAATAAACGTATAAAGGTTTAGATAAAATATGAGCAGAGCTGAACATTTGCATAAACTCTCTATATTTGGATTTTCAGATAAAGAGATTTGTTTTATAAATGTCCTCCTCGTCGATACTTGGAGATAAGATTGCAGTTAAGCCTATGATGACCACTGATTAAATCTCTTTTCCCGGATTGGGCAAGGCGTTATTGAGATTTCCCGTGAGGAAGCAGCTCGGCACCAGCCTAAGTGCGACAGACGAGATTAGTGCCATTTACGATCAAGTGGGACTTATCTACATACATAATTATGTTGACAAAATGTAAATGTAATACAACTCTGTTGACTCCCTCGAATAGGTGTCTATATTTGTATTTTTAATAGGAAACTTTGCTCATGGTCTTAGTTTATGGACATGTGTAATCGAGAAGTTATGAGTTTTTTATTATTATATCTTTAATTCAATCTAGTAGACCTAGACAAATAATTTGTAAACGAACGTATGAATTTAGGCGTATATTTACAAATTATTAAACCATTCAGTGAGTGGAATTATCTCGATACGAAATTTTAATTGGACTAACAGTCTGATACGGATCTACAGATAGGAAGTTAAAAAAAAATATCACTCTAAAACAAAAACAGACAGTCCGTATTCCAATGTAACATCGTCATATATTTTTATTGGTAGCTTTCTGATCTTCTATAAGATTAATATGGAACACGTATAGATTGTTGTAGTGACCATACAATCGATGCTCGAGCAATACTAAGAGTAGTTTAATGTGAGTGCCAAAAGTTGGCTGCGGCCGCGCACGGTCAGGTTTCACTTTCATGGGAGAGCGGGGACAGGCGCGGGCGCGCGGGGTCAGCACGGCCGGTCCACCGCTCGCGCCCGCACTCCACCTCTTACCACAAAAATAAGCAACTTTTCCTTTCTCAAAAACACGAACACTTTCACCTTTGCCGAAACCTGCGCAAAAATACCGCCGCGCTTAATGCGCATTAGCACAGATGCATGTTTTTAGTATTGACTATCATTAGCAGCTGCGAGTAGACACAGCACGTGTCGTATATCATACCCTCACAATACAAGTGCCCTTATTAATACTCAACAGTTCAATCTTCACACTAAGTCCAAATACAATTTACGTTCGTTCGATTGGATTCTTATCGATCGGCTTCAGAGAGGCGGGCAACAATTTCAATGGCATTTCTAACTATAAATATGCTTATCACAAGACCGTTTCGAGTACTAGTGTGTGTTAGGCGAACGCTTCTAATTATCAACAACGAACTTTCTAAACTGCCGATAAATCATATCTGCGCCAAAATATCCTACTTCTTGTATACTGTAAACGATATACCTAAGGGAAGAAATATGTATGAAATAGTTTATTGAATATAGTTGAAGAGTAGGTCTAAACAATATGTAATGTAGGAAACTAACGAGTCTCAAACAATGGATGTGACACAGACAGTTTAGACAGTTCACGTGTTTGATCCGCGGGTGTTGTAACGAGAGCACGTGTGAGGGGCTCTGGGGGCTCTGCGAGGCACGGCTTGCAGCAGAGGCGCGATGGCGCGGCGCTGGTTCAATGTCAGGGCTGTCACCTGGCCGGCGTGTTATCGCGCTGTTATCGGCCCATTGTGCGGTCGCCCCAGTACAATAACACCGGTGTTTACAGTTGTCGCCGCAACACCTGGTTGGACAAACCCGCTGCCACCAATATCCTTGCAATTACCATTCCTCAATTAACTGGCTAACTTGTACCCACATTTGAAAGAGCATATAACTAGATATCATACATAAGAAATTTGATTCTTGGAATGACAAAGATGAAACGGATTATAAGCGGGTAAGATTAATTACGAAATATAGAAAAATGATGGCAGATTTTTGAAAGCGAGATCCGGCGACCTTGACTGTTACTTTGTAAACACGAGATGGCTTTACTTGTGCCAGCTGCTTTCTCCTCGATGACGCGGCGGTCCATTTTATTTTGGCTTCGTATAGCTGATACACTAATTCTACGTAACTCGTGGCATACTTTTTGGTTTTCAAATCACCTACAGAGAAGTATTCATAACGAACGGTAAATATGTTTTAAAAAATTCGAAGTCTCAAACCAGCCGATACGCCTAAATTAGTTACTGAATGTTTTTGGAATAATTTTACGATACCTTTATGCAAAATGTAGGCAAAGATATTAAATATGAAATTCAGCCACTTTTTTTGTTCGTCTTTGCAGCATAACTGTACCGTGACACTGACAGGCGCAATCAAATTTTAATTGCACAAAGCGTTCCTACTGTAGGAATGCTTTGTACAATTAATATTTGATTAAAAAGAATATTGGGAGCACAACTGTATTTTATTTGTTAATATTGTAGTTACTTTTGTGTGATATTCGGCTATATTCCGGTTTGGTTTTCTTGCGATAAAAAGTGCTGGACATTAGCATTCCTTAACAAAAGTGAAACTTGCTTTGATGGCATCGCGTCATCTCTAGCTCCAGGCGCCAGCGGTGGCAATCGCACGAGAGCTGGTAATTCTAGGTCACGATTTTGGCACATGTCACTTCGCTAGTGGGCCCCTAACGACCATTCATAGCCTCGTCCACCATCATTATGCTCGATTCATGCCTACATAAGTCGTGCTCATGTTTTATCTGGCATATGATTTGTTGTATACTATATATTGACCGAACTGGCTTAGTTTTTCTATATATTGACAGAAATAAATAAGAATTTAACTAGTTTAGCGAATAGTGCTATTCTAATAAATTTGGTTTTATAAAGTATAATAATAATATATAATTGCTATCATTATATAGGCCCATCTTACACCTATTCTCATAACCCAGATTAATTAGATTCCATATTTAAAATTATCGTGCACCTACCTCGGTCAATTCACGACTGTGCTTAGTAGGATAATTGTGGGGGCACTGCCATATATATCCCATTTTTAATTCGATTTGAAACTATGGGCTACCCTTCTTGTACATGAAACCCTGAAGACTTTTAAAATACCGGGTATTTGCCGAATCTACCACGTTACAGTGATAGAACAGCAGTTTGACTAGTTATTCCCGGTATCATTGTATTGTGTCCATTTGCGATTCATAAATAATACTACCAAGGCGAACTGTTTATAACACGTTCATTGAAGTTTTAAAGTCTTCCGCGACACTAAGATTAAACCTAGTGTGAACAATTCTAAATCAAAAAAATTAAATAAAGAAATATTTACGGGGTAAGATTATTATCAAAAAATACAATTACACACCGTTTCATTGTTTATCAGAAACCAATCACAGTTTCGAATGAAAACGAAAATGTATTCATGTAGTTGCGATGGTAATAAAATATATACAATAAAAAATATGTTATTACTATATACATTATTTCGAAGTTTTTATTTTAAGGAGCCTTTCTTACAACGTAAACCGACCCTGCCGAAGCGCACTTGTATTGAGATTGGCATTGAACTTCCTGTAGGATCTCTAACTGCATTCCCCTCAGTCCGAAGTACACGCGAGACTGATTCAAGGCCAATATACTTCGAAGTAGCTATAACATTGCATTCTAAGATCAAGATATCACTCGCAAAATTATTGGTTACTTTTTCTTGTGTTCTTGGTTTTTAGTTTTTAAAACGGTAAAATGAGTTTTGCTATTTAGTTTGTGAGGTTTTGACGTTAGGTCAGGTGAGATATGTAGGTACATTAACGTACATTGCTTTACTAAGTCAGACCGAATGAAATATTGTTATTGGATAGCGCAATAGAACCAATCAAAAACTTTTTAAAATTTTAATTAAGTTGTATGTTTATATTAGGGAAGAATTTCTCTAAGTCTCTCATTCTAAAAAGAAAATCTTTACTGTATTTGATTATAATAAATAAGTTTAAAGTAAAATAAACAACTTGACAAAATCCGTATAAAGTGTTTAATTTCAATGTATAGCATTCGAGTAAACTTAAGATAATATTATATAATAATATGATTGAAATTTGCCGATACCGTCAATCGTTTATGTTATACATGTATGTTTTTAAGTTATTCATTTTGAACACCTTGGCTAAGTATTTAGAAAGGTTCTATTTAAAATTATAACGACTGCAAATAAAATATAATAATTTCGACGTGATTAAATATTTAATTATCACATGCTTGAAGTCTGTCAAAGTCACGCTCCGAGCCAGCGTGGTGACCTATTGTATTTTTCTTTGTATCTAATCTCAGACTATGGGATATTACTTAGCGAACATCTCAGACAGCTATTTTAGAATTCATATAGTGCAAATATAGTGGATAATTCTTCAAATATACAAGAGAAAGTAACATTTGAAAAAAAGAATATTGAGTACGAACTCTTTAACAAAAGTTGTAAAGCGAAATGTATTCAATTGTATAAAAACCCTACATAAATAACAGCGAAAGGTTTATATAATATTTGATAGCAATAATAAATTATATTAATTTAAAACTGGCATTATAATTACCCTACATTATGATAAAAAATATGGTATCCTAAGTAGGTATTGTAGAACTCAACATTCCATCGGTACGAACTATCTGTAGTGTTCCGATTTGCTTATAGCTAGACCAAGTGTAATGTTGATCGTAAATAATAATATTACACATTTTAATAAACAAGTTCAATTATATTAAGTCCATAAAAATTAAATTAGCCTTGATGGCCAGTATGTATATACATAGGACGTAGGAGATTTTAGAGAAATCGAATCAAATTTCGGTCTAATATAATTCGGCTCGAGCGATAAGCTATAAGATGGTCCATTTTTATTTATTTACCCATCTCATAATTAAAAGGTTGAACAGCCTGTCAATATTATTTACATCCCAGAAATGAGAAAATAATTAGATTGAAAACTTTTCAGAACATAATGATATAAGTACCTATATAATTCATCACAACAGTTTTAAATTATACAAGGTGAACGCCCTTAGACAACTAACTAATAGATTATTACCATATACATATCTCTGTAAAGAAGCATAACACAGGTAGACAAACAAATTTCCATACGCTATAATAATACAATCGACTAATCACGTTAGTGACATCTGGCGGCCATGTTGCCGAACTACGTGCGCGGATCGATAGAGCGATAGCATGCGCAAACGCAGCACAACCCGTCTACAATTTCGAATGTCCACCTGTTTCTGTCCGCTTGATATAATCAAGCTGAACCAACATTCGTTTGTTCATAAGATGCAAAGATCCCGCGTTGCTGCTACGTTAATGTAATAACGATAAATTAATACCACGGTCGAGAAGCTACTGAAGCACATGACGCGTCACGTGCTAGATGTGCACGCACACATTGACACACTTCATAAATATACGTGTCTGTGGTAGTGTGTATGTCTGCTATTAAACCGTCACGCCTTCTACATGCGCTTGTGTGTGTATGTATATGTTTTGTATACACTCGAGCCACGTTTGTTTACGTTCTTTGACTGTAGTCAATCTCCTTACCTATTTACAGCGTTTTCATTAAAGATAGATTCTCATTGACTCATTTGATAATCGCGAAACTCGTTCTGAGACGGATATTGTGTCTTACATTTTATTTGGAATATATTATGATATGTGTATATAAATCGATAACGTATATAACTTAACAATGATTTCACCGTAAATATTGCCACGTTTTTATAATAAAGAATATTGTATTTTTTATGTATTAAAGTGAGAAAAGGACTTCAAATATTTTCGCTACGGCCATGCCAATTTCCGCGCCAATCGGGTTATGATGGCTTGCAAATCCATATAGGCGATAGGATAACAATTACGAACGGGCACGCCACGATCGTGGCGGTAAGTCCCGTTTTTGAAGAGCGGCTGGAGAGGCGGCATGGCCTTTCGGCTGACACACGTTATGACTGGCCACGGTTGTTTTGGCCAGTTCCTGTGTCACATAGGCCGGCAAGAGACGCCCGGATGTCATCACTGCGTCGACTGCCGCGATGTTGTTGTGGACACGGCGCTGCACACTTTGGCGGATTGCACCACCTGGGCATCGCAGCGCCGTGAGTTGATCGCGGCAGTCGGTATGGTTGCCCTCTCGCTCCCAGCCGTGGTTCAATCTAAGGTCCGGAGCGAGAGGACGTGGGACGCCGTCACCTCCTTCTGTGAGGAAGTCATGTTCATCAAGGAGGCGGCGGAGCGGGAGAGGGAGCGCTTAAATCCTCTCCCCAACCGCAGAACTGGGCGCCGGAGGGCGCGAGATGACCTCCAGCCACCCTGAGGATTGACCTGGGGATGGTGGGCTGCGTGGGGCTGCTCGCCACCCGATCAGCGCCAGGTCCGAAAGGCGGTGTGCGTGTTCCCACGTGCGCCTCTGAGTCGTGTTTTTTTCTTCCCCATAAAGGGACAGTAGAGGAAGGGTCATGTAGTGGTCTGCCATTTTACACGGTGGGCCGAAACCTCGGCGGGGTCGCGATTGCATGTGAAAGCGATTCGCGCGGCCCCGCCGTCTATGGTTATGTCGAGGAACACCGTGGTAGGTTTAGTCGGTATTACCGGGGTATCTTTCCCCTGGTGAGCCCGACATAACCTCTCCGTCGCCCCGCGGGGAGGTACGCGACAAAGCATTCCCCAAGTAAAAAAAAAAAAAATCTATTACGAAACATATTATACGAGTTATAATTAATAGTATATCAGCATGTATTATCGCACTGTAGGCACAACCTTTAAGACTTTCTGTTACATTGCTTTCACTTAAGTAATTTTCTTGAGTTACTATATACCAAGTAACCTAATTTTGTAGTTTAGTTCATTTATTTATTGTAGTAGATCATAATGTAGTGTGAATGTGTAGTGTAGTTTCTGTATTGTATTAAAAATCACTTAAAGATTGCCAAGATTCGGCACAACTGTATGCAAAATATTTTTGTCGCTTGACGACAATATCCACGAAGAGGGAGCAGAGGTGCACTACACTTAGGCACATATCGCCTGCCACGGTTTTAAATCCCGCGTAATACGGCTCGAGCCTACTACTAATACAAACAGTTCCACACACCGTGCTACTATTAAGAATGTCTTGTCAGAATAATACAAAAAGTTTATGTCCGAGTTGCACAGCTGACGCATACATTATCGCTGCGCTAGCGAAATATGTAGTTTTTCTGTACACAGTTCAAATAGGTAATAGGTTGCTAACACCATTTTATTTTATTTTATTTATTAGGACAACCAGTAGTTGTTACATTGATACATGCACGTATATAAAAATATTATGTCAAAATCAAATTGTAAATACACAACATTTTTAGGTGTCACAGCATGCGTAGAGACTTAGTGAGATAACACTGATATTACGGTAACTTTAAAGTTATACAAACATGTTCAAAAATGATGACATATTCAAGTAAAAAAGTATAAAAGTATTAACCATGGACTTTTAATATGCTATTTACATATTATGTATATATTACGATATCATTCACCATGCAATAACCTCATATATAGTCGAGAGATAATAACTGAACATTTTAGTAGTAGAACGCTAAATGAACATTTTAGTGGTATGAAAAGGACGCAGCGTATTGATAGAAACAAGTTGATCACTTAATCCAATTTGCGACCTGTGTATTCCAACGTTAAGCACATTTATAAGATTTTCGTTTTGGTCATGTGCTTACCTTATTGTATACTATATTATTAAGCGAGCCACATTTCGCCTAAAGTATTTTTATGTTTAATTGATACTTATCAAATAGGATCAATAATTTACTGTCAAGTCAAGCAGGATTGTGGTACAGGCGATCATGAGTTCTCGGATTGGGTGTGAAAAGATTTTGTTGATCTCAGACAGGATTCAAAAAAAGAAATGTGGCAATTATTCGAACCGTCATTGCAAAGGCAACGTAGTTCAATACCTTTTCTCCTCTGTATGGTCAATGAATTTCATAAGCATGCATTAATTGTCCTAATCAAAGCTGATATTGATCTCGATCTTATTAGAAACTGATCTCGATATGTACGTCAACAGCTGAAGTGAATACGATAAATATAGAATACATCCAGTAGTAACTGGATGTGTTCTATTCTCAGCTATTCAGCTTTCAGCGTTATTGTCTTTCGCAGATAAAGAGCTTAGATATACATACCAGCCTATAGATACATAATAGAATGAGATAAGGCTCACAAATCCTTAGTTCTAAATTTGTTAATAAGTATTCTTTATTTTATTGCCAATTTAAGCGCTCTTATAGAGGATGCGAACCTAATTCCAACTTGAAAATGTGGTAAACTAACATGCTGCTTTTCTATAGTGATGGTTACCTCACCCTACTTGCATAATAAGGATGATATACCTATCAATTATAAATCGCTGTGCTATAATAAATCGCTAAGATTACTGCAGTCGGTTTCTGGATTGCACCGCCCATCTTAAAAAATCTGACTAATTTACTCATAATAGGAATACATTACAAGGCTTGACTGTGGTCATCTCTAACTAATTCTAAATCCTGATCAATTAAATCGGACATATTTCGAAACTGTTCTTGAGCACGGGCTTCAGTATGCGAAGGTTTATGTCATAGTCCACCAAGATAGCTTAGTCCGGAATAACAGACTTTACAGATGTTACTTATGTAAAATTCCCACGCAGATTACCCCCTATGTTCTCGTTTACCGTTAAGACATGTAATAATGAATTTCTTAATACAAATAAATACGCAAGTTAAAAGCGCGTTCTCTGAGATCAGACTAGATACTTTTAAATCGAGTCTCGCGATGACCGGCTATCACTACATAACAGTCTATATTAGCGTGTAGCTATTCCTAAGTTCTGCGGTACAGCTATATAGGAAATAGGCCTTCTCTTGATGTCGATCGTGACCTATTATGGATATCAAGAGTAGGACACATCAATTTTAAATATGGAACGTTTGCGATCGAAAACTCGTTTCCACTAGTGTTCCAGTGTGTGCCAGTTCGTTTTGTGAAATAAAAGGGTCCGTTTAAACAGAGGTCAATTAAATACTAAAGTAACTAAATATGTATTATATTTTGTCTCCTATCTTCTTCCTTGACCAATTATTTAAAAATGAGCACTGATGTGTTCATGGTATAGTCCTGGATTAGATTATTTCATAAAAGCACGGTATTGTATTTTCTATTTCCTACTAGAAAAATTAGAAGTATTTAGAGTTATGCCAAGTTATTGAAAGGTTATTTTACTATAGAACCTAAAATGTGAATTTGATGTATCTGGTATGGACGTGTACCTTATAACACTGCACACGATGGTCATCTAGTGTTGCGTGTAAACATGTATCTTAAATACAGGATAAAATTGTTCATTGCTAAAAATCAATCAGTTTTCATACAATAAAGTTTGTAAATATTATTACTTGATATGAAAAACGTGCTATTACTAATGTGCCTTTAGTCACGGGGAAACATGATTGAACTTCCCCTGCGTCTGTAGGTGAAATGTCTTTATAAGTTGTATGCTTCAGCGAAGAAAGACTTAACACAAACTGAATAACATTGGAAATTGGACATTAGGACTACAGAATAACAGTTTAATTCTGAAACTTATACATTTCAAGTTACTCTGTTTTATTAGACGTATCTAATGTCTGTAGAAGACTGCTTCGTTGCTAGTTCTCTGACTAGATACAAGGGTGAGTGATACTGAAGTGCTGTTTGTGAGGTGCAAGATAGGATGCCTGAGTCGAACAGTCATTTTTAAGTCTGTTAAATAAGACTTAGACTCTTTAAGCTGTAAAAGTTAGACAAGCTAAGCTTCGTCTAGCTTTTATCAGCTAGAAGAACTGACTACTACTACTAAGTGGCATAGAATCCTTTAGCTATCAAGGTTAAACCAAAGAAAACTTATCTTAAAGAAGGCTTGTCTTTAAAATAAGTCTTTTTATTGGTTTATCCTTCTTTAACGTGATTTATGCGTAGCTAATATTTTTAAACATATGTTTGAGTGTTTGGAGTGGTGACAGAAATAGGCTTGGGTTGCCAGCAGAATGCACAGTTACTGTGCATTTTGCTAGCGAGTCATGCATTTTATTAACAGCATTTCAAAAACTGACATTTGTAGTGCAATTTAAAGAGAATAAAGCTAGTGTAAAATAATGACAGTAACTCATCTGTGTGTGCGTATGTTCCTACCCCTCATAATTTATATTCTTTCTAATTTAATGCATGTAATAATAAAATTAAATATTGAATTTACTTTCATTCTCACATTTATACTGTATTAATTTAAAGTAGATAAAATGTTATGTACGATTAATTTTTGAAGTGAATACTTCTTTAAGTACGTTGAGCACTTTTTGGGTGAACAAAAATCACTAACTAACTTGCTTTATCGTCACCGAACACTTTCCATGAGCTATATGTATACTATGTATATATGTGTACTTTTTGGGTAAACAAAAAGCGTGAAACTCGCGTCATCGTCACCACACAAGTTACTTAGATTTTACTTCTATCGGCAGTCCCGAAAAATTGCCCTGCATGTTTTTTTTACGTAGATTATAATAATATCAACCAAATATTTGCACGCTAAATGGATAATACATTGTAATTATAAAACCTTGTAAAATGATCTGTGTTATGCAAACAAACGAATTATATTCCAAATCCATTTTTATACACAAGATAATAATTATAAAAAGCGGCTAGACTGATATTTATAAAATATTTTGTGCATTGAGTGGGTCTTTGGATGGTTTGGATTCACAATAGTAATAATAAGTCTAATCGAGTTCTAGAAATTTTAGTTTAATCTTAAGCCAACGTCTGTTGGATACGCTAGTTAATCGATATAATTTAAGCTTATTATTATTAATTTGATTTAAAAATACTACCTACTTAGTTAAAATATTTTAACCTACTAGAAAATAACACATCAAGTTTATGTTTTTATGGATAACGTTTGTCAGAACCGCTTGTTAATCAATGTTATTTAGGCTTATTTAATATTATTAACTCGATTTAATATTATTGTACTAGATTGTTATTATTAAGTTTTGAACTTAAGATGTAATAACATTTTGCTATAATAGTTTATCTATCGGTAACCATGCCTTAAAGCTGAATTTTCAATCAAAGAACTCGGAGGAAACAAATTTGACAGATTTTATGCTCAAAAGCTGTCAAAACGATGGGTATGATTTTATTTGTCAATTATAATTATTTAATTAATATCTCTATTACCTAAATGAGTAATCTAAAATGACGTTATGTGATATTTACTGGTAACTTATACTTGATATTTATAACTAGCCGAAGACCGGATGGATGGATCTTTTGGTATTTTGACAGAATCCTTCCAAACTATGTGATGACTTAGGAACAGCTAACCATATAGTTAAAAACAGACAAAGTAAACGATATTGATTTTTATATATTGATCTATGAAATTGTAGTCTTTTATGAAGGAAATTTCGCTTTAATTATACCGTATTTTTATGATACACTGTAATATAAGACAATACATTTTAAGATATATTATGTAAGACATATCTACATCTTAAAATCTACGTTTAAATAAGTCGTTGCAGTTTAATAGTATACAAATAAATAAATAATGATTTTACATTATTTCAGTAGATGAATTAATCTTACATTTTCTAAGGTAATTATTACTAAACTCTAAAATTGTATTCGGCGATGTTTACCAACTTTAGAGCACAATTATAATAAATTTTTCCAAATTGGAACATAAGACAATGCTTTTAGCAAATGATTATGACTTGAGATGAGATTTCTTGTGACAAAACATTTTTATTTATTTTCACTTCATATATTTTTAATAATATACTTCTTGTCATTGTAATCCGTTACCTACCGATCCTTCTCTACGAGATCTTAGAAAACAATGTACAACAAACTCGTATAATTAGAGCGGCGCACAAGTGCACACTTGGAACTAATCATGTATAAAACATGCAATTCAGATATAATTATATATTTTCCTTAAAGTGCTGTACTATAAGAGCAAACAATTTTTGCACCTGCGATGACTCTAAATAATGTAAACATTGTTTAAAATGGACATTTCAACAAATAACATTTTTAATTTCATTGCGAAAATACTCTTCACAACTACAGATTTTATAGAAACAAAGGATGAAAGGCTATTCACTCAGGATAAGCGTATTAGCCGTGAATGTCGACCGACCGTTAAAAATAATTATAGACAAGTACATCAGACGTCAGAATATCCACGTGCGTTACCGTCAACATTACATATATAAATACACTAGTCAGTATATGTACATATTACCATCGGTTATTTAATACGCGTTCACTGATTACTGATCACACTAATATATACCACATTGAGATATACATTTTATATGCGTGTGCGTTGCCTGTATATGTGTGTGTGTGCTAGTCGCGACCGTGCACAAGTATACTTAATAGTCAAGTCGAAGCGCAACACCTGCGCCGGAGCTCGCGTGTTCTTTACGTTGATTTTCGCTATTTACACCGATAACATGCTCGTTACAATAAGTGAGCTACCATGACGTGTGACGCACCAGCACCAGTAAAAACTAAACGACACTGAATTCACTGAAGAACACTGTAGGAACTATGCCTGGAGGTACGAGGCCGGTGAGTCGTGCGGAAGCGTACCTGTCAGTGCATACGGGTGATGAGATCGCCGATGCTGTGGCGCCAGTTGTGGCGGTAGCGGGCCCGGTGGCGGCGGCGGGAAGAAGCATCTCTCAGCTTGAATATGACCCAAGTCGCCCCAAGCAGCCGCAGAAGCCGCGCAAGCTGAGTCTGTACCCATATCGATATATCCGTGTTTGTCCAAGCGGCGCGCGGGCCAGCATCGCGTGCACGCACCGCCCCTATCCGCCCTTACGCACTCAATCGTTGCTGAAATCGCGGCACCGTAGACGCGACCGTTCCCGGAGCAGCGCGCAGCAGGATTGAAGGAGCCGGCGTTGTGTGCGGCGAGCACGCTCATAGCCACGTGCGCGCCGGCACGCTCGCAGGCACGTGCTATTGCCGCGCCGCCTACATCGCGATACTCTCGCCCGCGGGGGTAACTACCCTCCTAGCCCTGCGGTCACCCGCTCCCCGTCCGATATATGGTATATTAACGATGACGCGCGCATTCCCGGCTATACATCAACTACTACGTACATATATATTATTGGTTACATATTCCACTATAATAACATTTCAATAGACATCTGCGAATCATTAGTTTGAAAATTCATTATTAAAAAGAAAACTTTGCCAATTAACGCGAAAATTTTGACTAACTACACAATTTACTATGATGATATTAGTATATTTAATAATATATAATCGTATATACAAAAGAAAAGCGCAACATAATAAAGTCTTTATTCATAGCAGTAATAGATAGTCAAGTGTTTATAAAAAAACTGGTTTTAATTAAGAGTCGCTTCACCGTCCGTCACCAGAAAACTTAAATCCGCTGGCTTAATATTCCTCTAAAACAGAATGCGCCAAACAAATATTTTGATAAAAGGTTTTTTGTTTTAATCATACTAAGGCAAGGTTATAAAGTTTTTAAACTAAAACCACCATTGTAGCTTATTATTTATTGTTCTTTTTCCTTTCGATATAGAAAACCCGTCTTCGAAACAGGCATTTTTTGGGAATTATTGCCAATTTGTGACATATAAGAGAAAATGAAAGGTAACCAAACAGAAACTTAGAATAAATACGCTAAATATTGTAAACCTATGTTTACTTTTTCTGATTTCATTCTGTAAGCGGGCTTATGTTTGTTCTATAATTATGTTCACATTAAAATATGATTATTTCTTGTCCACTAGACACAAATAAAATTAGCCTAGTTGTACTAGTACAAAAAGATATTTGACTGAATGTCTATGTAAAATTGAGACGTAATTTCTCGAAGCCATTGCAGATGTGGCGCGTTAGTTATAGCGGGTAACTTACAAATAAACTGTTGCGGATTCAACCAGCACATATTTTTGGTCGACATTATTTGTGAGGATTTTGGGTTTGTTTTATTTCAATGATTGTAAATGACCTCACAACAAAATTTTCTAGTAAGGCAATGGTCTTCTAAATCCATATTACAATTTGTGATTTAAACGACTGTTATCAATTATCCGCATATATATCACCGGTTTATTAAATAGAAGTATTTCTAGTAGTTCCACGTTATACCAGCCAGAGTAGAGTAGAGTTTAGAGTTTCCGTGAAATAAATTATGCAAGACGTCAACATTTTATAACGGATCTTCACAACTTAATATCTCTGATGGGCTAGTTAGCGGCGTCAAGAATTCAAACACCGCCAGCTATGTTGAAGTCTGGAAGCAAGTTCAATACTAGTACAATTACAGAATTTTTACGATTTTTTAGTAAATCGATACTTGGTTCGGGCATCACCGAGACCTAACGAATGTTAACATCAAATAAACACAATAAGTAAATATTTTAAAATTGATTCTATTTGGTATTTCTCACTGCTGGGCAAACGCCTATGCCTTGAATTTGCAAATCGATCAATCAATTTATTTATTTTCGAGCAAGGGTAGGCATATTAATATAAAGGTGTTACATCGAACAAAAAATATTTCCACCTCCCATGGTGTAGTGGTAATGGTAAGTGTGCAAATATTGACACGTTGATTTAAAGTTACCTATTACAATTTACATGATAGTTTCATATTCATACATAAGTTCTGAATACCTGTAATTGACAAATCTACAATATTCCTTGACCATATGATTATATTCTGAACGAATAAGTAGTTGGTGTATAATTATGTTTAATAAAAGAAAAACAAAATAAATCTCCAAAATCTGTTCTTAAAAAAGTAAACTTAGAAATTTAAATGGCGTGTCCATCGTGCGTTAACTGGTATGAACGTTGAATGCACGGGGCAGTGTCCATGCAAAATGTCTATCTATGTCCATAGTAGCCACGGGCAATAATGGACACTAATTAACTCGACATCGTTCAAATAAGCTGAGATATTCGATATAGTGAGCGTAAATTGATGGTCACCGGACCGATCACAGTCCCACTCACCTAGTAATGGCTTTGTGAACTGCACACGTTATTAAATACACATACTAGTTAAAACATTTTAGGGTGATTAGGATGAGCTGCATTTTAGAACCATTTAAGATATTAAACTTGTATCATATAAATCTTCTTATATGTATATAATTATTTTGTAATCTGTTCGTGTAAATGTCACTGAACTCTTCCTAAGCTAATGAACGGATTTTAATGACTTTTTTGTCTATTTGATTTAGTCTCTGGTTGGTTAAGATTCACTATCGGAGGCGGTAGGTAGCGCTGAGGTCGGGCAGCGACGTCTGGCGGTTCTGCTTGTATCTACATATATACAATTCACGATAGGCATTAACCCGGTCAGGCATATTGTTTACGTTTAGGTGTGTAGCGCTTCGATCAAGTCACACCAGCCGTGGTCACGAAGTAGTTATGTGAATTTCGTCTGATTGCGGCGATTTCTGTTGCAATACGAATTTTGCTACTGCGCCGTTGCTAGATATAGAAAGAGATATCTTTCTCTTACTGACGTGATGGTTGCGAAAAACCTAGATCATAACGCCATCTTTAAAAAATATATTAAATCGTATGCTAGAGCGAGACAGCGTGTTACATGGTGTGCCCTGTCTCGTTCTCCCACATTTTTTATGAAAAGATGCTAATGCTATAGTTTAAGTATGCATTCGGATACTCCCGATACCTGTGCAATCTGTGTTATCCAAATCCTTTACTTAGCCTATATAACTATTATAGGTAGCGAGCTATAATAATAAGAAATGCTTAATTAAGGTTCTTCAGGCTGAATTTCGGTCACGACGTTCAATCTTAATCTTAATAGAGACTCGCTATTTACGCTGAAGATATTATAGTGCACACATGTGGATTCAAATTAATGATCATTATCTATTTAATCACTTTTAACATCCCTAAACTTTTTAACTGCAGACTGCTTTGAACATTTTTGTTAGAAAAACCCAATAACTTTATGGGGACCCACGCCGGATTTGAATTCCGTTGCGCCGTCAAGACCCACCACTAAACGCTAGCTTTAAACGGACTAGTACTGAGACTATTTAGTTTTAGTTGCCTAACAGATTTCCTAGTAGATTATAATGCACTATAGCTCATGATTCCTTCCTTACTAATGAGGAAGGCGGAAACTTGATCTGAAGGTAAGTAAGAATATATAAAGAAATTCACAATCAAAAATTGCATTCATCATCAAGTTTATGCCTTGCAGCCTGTAAGTTTCGAATGACAATGTCTATTTAATTAAGGTTTAATTTTGAATATGTTTTGCAATATACTCTACCGAGTAAGGTAAAAGTGTATCATATCAATCATATATCATACAATTATATCTGTAGTCCTTATGCTATATAAATATTGTGACGGAAGATTATGATTTGTAAAATAGTAATTAGTATACACTTTTACCTTAGTCTATAGCGATCAAATAAATAAATAATTATATTTAGGGATTTTGTCCAGCAGTGGGATATAATTTAGGACTAGGGAAAAACAAAGATTAATTACATTTGAAAATCTGTGAAACTTATTTGCGACGCTGCACTTCGGCAAAGGCACAAGGCGTAAATTCTCTTAACGCATTTAAAAAATTCAGCGTATTTAGAATCTTCTCTAAAATCTAACCTTCCTAGATCTAGCCTACCAACTAATAGGGAATGGTGATGGGACAAATTGCAGAAATATTACATAGCGAAATTTTCAACTACCAGGAAATGTATTGATGCCACGTCAATATGTAATAAAGGAAAAATACAGTAATACTTATAACATATAAGCAAAGTTTCATGACAATTCCACGGTGAGAGTGCTCTAGTTAGAAGACGAAACCGACTTCTTTGTCCAGTCATCGAATTATTCGTCGCAGGGGAGTTTACAAGCATTGAAACGCGCAATCTTGGAGCTTCTAAATGAAAATCAAAAAAATATCTCGTGTGAGAAGCGAACCTACGACACTCTGAGCACTTCAGCCACTAAGCAGTCATAGAAATAAAGTTTGAATCACCGCTTAAAAGCGGTCTTAGCTTGTCAATTGTTGGCATGTCAGATTTAATTGAAAACCTATTTATGTTTGGCGGTGTGCCGCTGCGGCTTAATAGCTTAAAGCAGTTATCCCAATAATATGCATAGCCTTCAGAGATACAATCATAAGAGGCCAAGAAATATTAATAGTAAATCTGACCTCTTTATTTTTAAAGACCTACTATTGTTAAGTAGTACGTCTTTATTTAGGTTAAGACGTTTTAAATAATGATGGCGCAGAGAACTTTTAAAACTATACATTTAAGTGAGTAGTTTATCCGCCAGGGGCACGATGTAAAATATTTTGCTACTCACTTATATTTGTTAAGTTATATCTTATATACAGGATGATTTTGAAATCGTGTAATTCCTTTTAACCACGCATTCTACTGGTGATATAGAGTAACCCTGACCATATTTTTATTTAATAAGAATTTTTTTTTTGAAAAATAATTGTACCATTTTTTTCGTGAAATGGTGTCAGATAGTCATATGTTAACCAAAGGAGGCAATTTTAATTTTTTACTAATTAAAATAAAAAACATATTAATAATTAATGTCGTAAATAATAACGGGCGGTCCTTTTTATTGCCCCTTATTATTTACGACATCAGTTATTGTTATGTTATTATTTTTAAATTAGTTAAATATTAAGATTGTGTCAGGTGGTTAAAATATGAATATTGGAAATCATTTCATGAAAAAAATCTGTACTCTAATTTTGCCGAAACCATTATTCTAATTAAGAAAAAATATGGTCAGGGTTATTCTATATCACCAGTAGAATGCGTGGTTAAAAGGAATTACACGATTTCAAAATCACCCTGTATAAAATTCTCGTGTCACAATGTTCGTTCCCGTACTCCTCCGAAACGGCTTGACCGATTCTCATGAAATTTTGTGAGCATATTGAGTAGGTCTGAGAATCGGCCAACATTTATTTTTCATACCCCTTAGTGATAAGGGTTGTCAACCCCTAACAATTTTTTATTCTTTTGGTCAAAACATTTTTTATGGCAAAACGACGTTTGCCGGGTCAGCTAGTACATATATAAATATGTATCATCTGTAGATAGCTGTTTAGAATTTCGGTATCCCAAAATTATCTTAACTAGAATGATTCTTAAATATATCTGGTCATATGGGATATTTAGACAGATATACATTCTAGTCTGAATCCTTTAATTCCGAAAGTAGACAGAAGTGACCAGTAGCGATAGCCTACACGGAAAACGTTGGACTGCCATGCAAAGGTCTCGAGTTCGATCCCAAGGCGCGCATCTCTGACGTTTCGAAGTTATGTTCGTCTTAAATAGTAAATTATCGCTGGCTTTAACGGTAAAGGAAATCATCGTAAGGAAACCTGCATGTCTGAGAGTTCTCTATAATGTTTGAAGATATGTAAAGTCTGCCAATCCATACTAGACCGGCGTGGTGTACTATGGCCTAACCCTTCTGTCACTGAGAAGAGGCCCGTGCCCAGCAGTGGGACAGTTTAATACAGGGCTGATATTATTATTAGACAGAAATGTATTACATTCCACCAGCTATGGATTTAGGTCTTACGAAATAGCCAGCCTATTGCCGTCGGCGCCAATTACGGGTACCAGACATTTGCTAATTAAAATTTTACATACTTCACACTTTGCAGATCTAGTAATCAAACGCAAAAGTACATCCACAGCAGTTATTTTACTACCGCATTCACAAATACTCTTTTCTGCCTATACCTTTTAAGCAAGTATGTACACAAGAAATAATATTTACATATACGTAGTGTTACCACCGCATGTGACTGGACGAAGCCGAAGAAATAAGAAGCTTAGCCGTAGATTAGGCGAAATGACGAGCAGTTTGTCGCTAAGCTAAAGTGAAATTTTCTTATTAAATTAGGGGAATACTATGCTATCCTTGTCCTGTATAACTCTCTATGTAGTGTATGTAGAGATATATTACACTCGCATATCGCTATATATTTAGATCCCACATGAAGGGCGAGGTATTCTTTCTCTCAATTCCAGGCTACATGCTACTGACTGAGAATTTCGTAACAGATAAACTCAATAACACTTTGGCAGCCCGGAAATCGAACCTAGTACCGATTGATCATGCTATTTGGTGCATTTGTAATAGGTGTGACCCTATCGACGTCCATCGCCTAAGTTTCCTAACTCAAAGCAGTAGTGACGTATTCTTGATAAAAATATAATATCAAAAATAAACTACTCCAATGACGACCACGTTTAACGAAATTACGAAAAGAAACAATAAAAGTGTAAGTAACGTCAAGGAACAGGGTCAGTTGTGTCATATTATTTGGACTTTAAGGATATAAAACTCCATAATTTTTATGGAATTTCCTGTTCATGTCATGGAAAATATATAACAAATATTCCTGTATATAAATTTGTTTTTTGCTTGATTTCTCTCCAACGCGCGACGTATTTTCTTGTTTGTCATAAACCAAGTCACATTAATTCGTACCAATTACATTAAAAATAAACAAATTAACAGGTCATGAACCAAGTCACATTGGTTCGTACCAATTACATTAAAAATAAACAAATTAACAGGAGTGCTTGCAACAAAGAATTTTCATATTAATATACAAAATATTGCCGTTATGATTTTAAATGCTTTAAGGACAGAAGCAAAAAATGTGGCATACTATGTCCACTAGTGTACGTTTTCCGGCTAACATTATGAAATAAGGAAAGAAGAATGGATGTTGTGGCGTCAAATAGGAGAAGTCTATGTCCAGCAGTGGGCTGCAATAGGGTGCTTGATTGATTCATAAATGTAGAATATATTTTAAATTATTTTTACATTTATCTACAATAAGTATTTCGCAATAATTTAGCATGTTATTATATTTTACTCATAATATGACAGTAAATACTATGATGTAAGTAAAAAAAATTAAACTGTGTTAAGACAACTGAAACTGAATCAACTATTAGAATGAAACAAAATATATTATATTATCCTCTCAAATACTCTATTATAGAACTATTAAGTTATATTTCAGACTAACTGCTTATTCAAATGTATCACAGTGATATTTCTATAAGCATCGATGGTCAAAAATGCTAATAAATCTCAAACGGGACATGCTGAAAAATAACAACACAGAATTATTCGTTTATTAAAAAATGATTCGCAATTCACATCGTAGACTGATCAGTGCATTCATGTATAATATTCAGCTTAACTAAGATAATCTATTACCATCACGGTTTATGTAACTATAGAAAACTGCAGATTATACAAAATAACATTATTATTTATTTTCATAAATTTTATATGAATTATTTTACATCGCTTAACCACGTAGCTGTGCAGCACGCGTAGAATATCGTAGCTAAAGATACAACGTGCTACAATGCGTCTACGTTCGCGTAGAGCGTCACGGGGGAGAACGCTACGCACACACGGCCAAAGCTTTTTAAGCTTGCATTTACTTATATATTGTTATTTTATTTTGATGTAGCTACAGTTAACAGTGTAAGAGTGATTTTCTGATTAATAAGAATCGAGGTATTCAGAATTCTACTGCCTCGGTGACGCGACACTAGTTAATGCGAGTGCTGTGCATAAGGTCTTGGGTTCGAATCCCTCATCCGACAAAATGTTGTTAGGATATTTTCAGCCACAGCATGAAGTTATTCCTGTGTGTGTGCTCTAGAAATGTGCCCAGTAGATTCGCCCGCTATCAGTTTAAATTTACTAGCCACAAATTAAGTAAAGCCTAATTGAATATAATGTAATCCTAGTGTTACATTATATTCAATTAGGCTACCCCCTCAGGCATTGGCTTAATGTTAGCACGTCTATAGCAACAATAGACCTCGACACGAACAAAGATATAACTTTAAGATATAACTTTTTTAGATATAACTTTGTTAACTACATATATTAAATACAAAGGCATATTCCAAGTGGAAATCTGTATTGGACGATTGATTGTATATTTAGACTCGCTTGGTCGTAAACGTGCGCGGATAACATCATTGGATAACTAACTGTCACAATAACTACCAATATCAATTGTGACTGATCCGGTGGCGCAACGGTTGCGAGTGCGGTTCGATACCTGGGTTGTGCAAAATATGATTGAGGTTTCTGATGAGATATTCAACTCCGTGGCAGTACTGAGTCTGGTCCGGTAGGCGGCAATAGGCCTCCTACTAGTTAACCTAGAACAATAGTTGGCCAAATATACATATACCAAAATAGGTACGTTGATATAGACGTAAATCCGTTACGTATACATATATATAATAATATCAGCCCTGTATTAAATTGTCCCACTGCTAGGCACGGGCTCTTACTTACCCTTACGGGTTCTTACTGTGGCCTAGTGCGGGTTGGCAGACTTCACATAATATCTTCGAGAACATGAGAAAATCAGAGATGCGCGCCTTAGGTTCAAACTCGAGACCTTGGCGTGGCAGTCCAACGGTTCGCTGCTTATACATGCGTATACATATATCTGGGTAGGTCTCGATGTCGTAGTGGTTAGTGTAACCGACTGCCACGCCTGAGGTCGTGGTTTCGATTCCCGCACAAGTCAAATATTTGTTTGCATGAACATGGATATTTGTCTTGGCCTGTGTGTTCCTATGTATAATATATAGGTATTTACAAAAAGAAAGTATATATGTATGTTTATCCATTGTCTAGTACCCATAGTACAAGCTCTGCTTAGTTTGGGCTAGATGGTGTTGTGTGTATGTGGTAGAATATTATTATTATTATAATCGAGCCTGTATACTTGTAAACTCAAAAATAATGTATGGCCCGGCAATGATGAAACAATCTCCTAATTACTATTATATACAATTCTAGCAAAACATCTTTTAGTTTAAGATTAATATATTTCAAATACATTTATGTTTTAAATTATGTCTAATAAGTTATAATTCAATAAGTGCTACCATCTTACTTTAATGGTGCATGATGTGACACCTTAAATGTTTTACATTCAGTCTTAGTATTAATATTTTTGTTAGATTAAATATTAAGGTAACAGGTACTAGATATCCAAGTTTTTAATTAAATATATAAAATCGTAGTACTTGTGGCTTAAGCTGATATTTTTAATTTCCATTTCTTGTGATAACTTCGGGTTACAATGGATAATAAAATAGTAGTATAAAATATTTGATCGTAACTTAAAGTCAACTTATCTATTTGTCTTTGGTATCTATAATAAAGTTAGATATCACTGCTTTCAGAATATATCCATTATCTAAAAAGTAGTAAAAGAAAAATAATAGGTTGGTACATAAAGATATCAATAAAGTGAAGTAAAATTGGTTTAATAGATTTGGATTATTAAAGCAAAAAGATATAGACCTTCAACATTATACAAAAAATGATAATATAGATAAAGCAATTATCAAAAAAATCAAAAGTCAAAATATTATTATTACCAGAATAAAACATACATTTACCTAGTATCCTTAGGCCTTACACTAGGCAAGCCTCTCCTGTGGATACCTTTGACGATTTACAATGCGTTTACATGTTTGCTCGGTCGTAAAGTTGACTTGAAAATGAAATTAAATCATACTTACACAATAACGAAATAAAAATGATTTCTTGCTATATAATATAATATGGAATAGCCTTAAAACGTATTTTAATAACTAATAATATATTTATATATATAGGTTTGTGTGTAAATATATAGGTTTGTATGTAAATTGTAAAATAAATATCATAAAAATATATTACTTTAATATGTTTTACACTTTTCACAATTGTTTTATTACCTACTGAAAGATGAATTGAAAGTTGTATTCTGTCAACATTAAAATTTACACTAAGTGCACAAAACGTTTTTCGGTGGCATCATATTATTTTAAAAAGGCAAGCTATGCTGTGACCATAAGTTTTGCCTCTGTTAGTGAACACAACTTTGCGTCACATAAACTAGCCACTTTATTATAAACGTAATGTTTCTTATAAGGTCTGAAACGCCCGAAAATTATATAGCGTAGTATTATTATTTTAATATTGATTGATGGCCTAGTGCTTTAAATGGTGGCCGAGCTACTGCCACTGCGCCGACAGTTGTGTGAAAATTTATATATAGTTATATTTGTTGAATTTAGGTGTTCTTTGAGTCCGTTGTTTTAATATTCGCAAATTAAAAAAATAGAGCACTTGCTTAGGTGTCACTTGGTAGAGCTAATTAGAACGCGTAGCATGAAGTTTACCAGCCGATCTATTAAAACTTGGATTTCTCTGCCGAAGCACGTGTTTCCTTCGTTCGATCCTGGGCCCTTCAAGTGGGGCGGGAAAAAGCGCCTCCTTAGGCATTCAAAGTAGAGACCTCGGTACGACTACACTCGAGGACGTGGCGTGGAGGTTTTCTTATGGAGTACATGAATTCTACGAGGTGAGTGTTGTCATTTTAAGAGGCAATAATAAAACATAATAAAAGTAAAATAAACAATAAATACTTGAAATAGGCTCTAGATAAAAATAATAAATGTGTCTTTATATCATGTCTTTAGCTACGAGTACGCCATTTCTGTTTACTTAAAAAGAAAGGCAAAAAAATTTCACTAAATAAACAAATTGTACTTACTTAACCTTTACTTATTGAGGGTTAAAAATATGAAGGTAATAATATTTGTTCCAGAAAAGTCCGTTGACGTAGCAGTATTGTTCTACGTATACTTTTGAAGTATTGGCTCAAATTTATATTTAACCTTACGATTTAGGCATGCATGATACATGCGTCGGCACTCGTGAGGACTCACGCGTTCGTAATACAGATGTATAATTATAGACGTTAATTTTATTAATAGAGGTACTAAAATACCTCAGACTGCCTCTTTGACGCAACGGTTGTGTGCGATTACTGTGCGATCTTCAGTTCGATGTCTAGGAAAGGAAAAGTGTCTGGGTCTTCTGTCAAAAAAATGTCAGTAGTAACACGGAGTGT
This sequence comes from Catocala nupta, assembly GCA_963675205.1. Lineage (NCBI taxonomy): Eukaryota > Metazoa > Arthropoda > Insecta > Lepidoptera > Erebidae > Catocala > Catocala nupta. Next base: position 40,026,320 of record OY776078.1, read on the forward strand.
ATAACTAAGCCCGGTAGAAAAAAAAGGCTAATCCCCTATTACACGGGATCTAAAACGATAGCTGATATGCGAGTGTAGACGCCTCTACATACACTTTCGATGATTAAGGCGCGTAACTGTGTATGTATTTTAATATGTAATAGTATTAATATTAAATCTTTATTTATGGGTTGCTTAAACGGCGGCAGTAAAATGCCATAACTATACCCGCATGCCTGAAAGTACTCCACAATATTTCTCAAATGTAATTTCTGTTTGTACTGAGTCAACGTGACTATCCGAGCCCTCATCATACTACATAGATGTGGCCTTTAAACGTCTATCAGGTCGCACCATAATTCTACCGCAATCCCACCGAGGCCGTCATATAATACTATTAAATGTATACCACCTTACCGACCCTACAGAAAACCATAGCGGTGCGAACACAAAAACCAAAAATCACATAGCAATCACTTCCTTGCTGACAACCTAAAGCTTTACAGAAACGCCGCACTCCTACATAAAATACGCAAAGAACTTAAAAATATTGCCTTTAACCGGCCAAGTCTTGGAATGCTAGACTTAATTAAAAACCTGGCCTGGCCAATGGTTTGCTGCTGTGACTTAATAGATTAATAAACCTCTGCGAGGCAGGCCTTTGGTTTCTCCACTAGATTATTAGCGATCACTTCTACTGTATCTAACTTAACTCGACTAGGTCGATGCCCTGACTTACAGCTTGAAAGGAAAAAAGAACAAGAGCCCAATCTATCAATCAGTTCAAGGTATAAAGTCACCTGCACGCACGCTAGTAAAAGTCTTGTATAGATTAGTGTACAAGAGCTTTTGAAAGACAACATATTGAAATGCAGAAACCATTGCACTTACCTTACAATCAACAATGTACTTTAAAGTAGAAGTAACACCGTTCAAAATTAGAAATCAAGAAAGATGACGGCACAGCTAATTAATTTGAACGCTCATTGCAATCAAATTTGTACTTTATTTCATATTGGATACGGTCGAAATTTTATGTTGATATTTTATCCCGAGGCTAAAATGTGCAGCAGCACAAGTAGTTTAGTATTTGCTATTTCGTTTACAATTTTGATATCGTACTTTCGTATATCATTTTCAGATATCGACTAGCCTATGTGACAACACTTTATGTTTAGCGCTTTGGTGAATAAATACATTGGCGATGCTAAAATGTATATGATGCATAATCACAATAGTCCTAACGCACGAGAGAGACGGATAGAGTTGTGTTTTTCGTTGTTTAATAGCAAACACATTTAATTAAAGGTTATTTCGATAACTAAAAAGTAAAGTACTTCATTTTAATATAAACAATTTTTGCTGTCTGTCCCTCTCTGCGTTAGTCTTACAGTCTTAAAACACTTCGTGTTATAGACTGCAGTGTGTGTGAAAATTATTGTACTAACCGTATTTTTTGTTGAAACTAGCCCCGTGACTCAGAAAATCTGTGAACAAAAAATAACAAATTATAGCCTCTTTAGTATTTTTTTAATTTATAAAGTGGTTCTCGTATTCCAGCCAAACATAAAGCACTTTTAATTGTGTCTAGAGTATATACTCTAGACACAATTAAAATTCCTATAAGTCTAAATGATAACCACACATATTGTTTTAAAATTTAGAATAAATGCTCGGGTTTTAGTGAGTCATTAGAATATTCTAATGACTCACTAAAAACCGAGCAATTTTTTACTCTACAGCTTAATTTTTCTCTAAAGCGAAACACTGTTCATATATTGAAACAACAAAAACACGCAAACTTGTAACAACTACTGGATCACACATAACTGCACGGATGGCGTAGCTGTTTATGCTTTTTACTCATCACTGCCACTACGGTGAGTGTTGCGGGTTCGATACCAACACGGATAAAAAAGTGTGTGATCCACACATAGTTGTTCTGAATCTAGTGTTCCTTGTGCCCGTAGTTTGAATGTTTGTAAAGTCTAGCGCAGCACAGGAATTAAACCAAGCGCGCGAGATTTAATAATAATAATAATAATAATATTCTACCACATACACACAACACCATCTAGCCCAAACTAAGCAGAGCTTGTACTATGGGTACTAGACAATGGATAAACATACTTATATACTTTTTTTTTTGTAAATACATACTTATTATGCATAGAAACACTCAGACCAAGACAAACATCCATGTTCATGCACACATATCTTTGACTTGTGCGTGAATCGAACCCGCGACCTCAGGCGTGGCAGTCGGTTACACTAACCACTACGCCATCGAGGCCGACATGATGTCATTTATTAATAAACAAATATTACGATACAGTCGAACAACACAGGATTTGGCAATGTCAAGGTGTCTGAACTCCTTTCGTCAGCGTTTGATTATATAAAAGAAAAATAATTAATTTTCAAAAATTAGTTTAGTTTTCTCGTTGCCTTGAAAGTTTTCAAATCCGACGTAATCTTTTTTTGCAATCAGTTTACTCGTAACACGATTGACAAACCTGAATTTCCTTAATAGATGTTTTGAATAAATCTCTTCTATTTTTAGATCCCTACGTAATTGGGTTGCCAGACGTCATTTTGATAGACTACGCTGCCTACTGTTGGTAGTATATATAGCACTCTTAATAAAAATAACATAACTCGAAATTTAGAAGTAAAACAATTTGAATTCTAATTGTGTGACTATATAATGTAATTCTAATATTATAGTTGTTTTAAGTAATAGAGTTTAAATTTGTTTAATCTGAAATACTAAGATAAGTCTCTGTTATATTGAAAGTGCGCTATGTTTGTATCAGCGCTGAACAATTGCCTATGCCTTTGGTTACTTGAGTTATACGTACTTTCTTTACATGTTTTTAATGACTAATTTGTTATTCGAACCATTTTACTGTAGGGTTTAGTATGACCAATGTGTTACTATGCAGTGTAGAGGCTCATGCTGTGTTTTATGGTTCTAATAGTACTTACTAACAATAACCCCGGAACTTCGGTATTTACGTTTTATGGTAGGCCTACTGATCCAAAGAAAAGCAATAATTAAAGATAGGGTGAAAGAATGGATGGCGAGACATAGCGAGAAAGTCGCTGCGCTGAGTGTTGCGGTTTCAATTACATAGGAGATTATTATTTTGACTGTACGGATGACGCAGCGGTTTATGTAATGTAATCTGATCCACAAATTGTTGTTCTGGATCTGGGTGAATATTCTTCACTTATAAAAATCTATAAAATCAAATAAATTTGTTACTTGAACATTTTAAAACGTCATCAGTAGGATCTATTTCGTAATTTCGATGTATTCAACTTATATGACTAATAATTAATAGTGCACTGAATAGAAAAATTACAAATATAAACCCTATTTAAAATATTCATTCCATTGACAGAATGTATTTCTAAGTTATATATAAAACATATTAAAATAGATTATACCTATATACTCGTACGGTCACTAAATTCCTGACCAAAATTATTGTACGACATCAAAATTGGAGTTTCGCATTGCGCTTCGGCCATATCGGTTGTATTAATGGGAGACTTAAGCAATAACACCTAATATTTAAAATTAAAATTAGATTGGTTCATATAAACATTTAACAATTAACTTGTCTATAACCAGTCAATGTTATGTAAATAGTAAGTGTCATACATATCAGCTAAAATACTATATACCGTCAATTTTTTATTGTTTTAATAAGTAATTTATATATGATCAATTAAGTGCCAAAAGACAGTCAATGGCGACGGGGTAGACCTAAAGAGAGATGGTGGGGTGACTTGGACGTTCTCCAAAGGAGCTTGCAGTAGATGTCTTCGAATAGAGCGATCCGGAAGTCCAAAGGGAGAGGCTTTTGCTAGCAGTAGGATAACAAAAGATTAATAGAAAATGTAGTTGTGCTATTAAAATCACCAAACATACGTATACAATTTTAATATACGGATTTTGCAAATCCTTTTTTTATTACATACTACACAGATAAAGGAAATTAATGTTAACACGTGATACGAGATTTATGTATGTGACCGCTTAACAACAGTGCTGGCCACTTATATTGTACGCACACACCCACACAAATGCAACAATAATAACTACAAATAACGCACACTTATATACATAACTACTCACATAGTTCAGCAAAGAATATTAACATTTTATCGCCTCTAGGCTAGCTGTAGGTACCTACGATGACTCATGCATCGTGTGCAATTTCCTCAACGCCTATCGCTACACCTCAAATGATATATAGTTTCACGCACCCCTAGAAGTAATGTTAATACAGATTGCCACTATTTATATTACTAAAAAATCATAATAATAATAGATGATATTCTATCACATAAACACGACACCATCTAGCCCAAACTAAGCAGAGCTTGTCTATGGGTAGTAGACAATAATTATATATACATATGAATTGAAACCACTTTATACGGATTTTATCACTATTTATTTACAAAAGCACTGCTACTATGCTACTTGTAAACGAATAAAGCTTTTAAGTTTATATGTATTTACTTTTTCATGAGGATAAATACAAAAGGTTTTTGTTTTTTGGAAGTGAAGCCAGACAACTAATATAAGGCTGTCTGGTATAAGACGGACATTGGTCTGTTTTGGATGTATGCTTTTCATGTTTTCATTTCAATGTTATCATCATTGGCGTAAACGTAAAACGTCGGCGAACGTTTGCGGAGAGAGTAAAGAGTCCTTTAACTCATCCAATGGCCTAAAAATCAATTTACTTTTCTCATTTTGTTCACATACCAAAGAAATTGGCATACTATTTTGTATCTGTGTTCCGTTTTATCCTATACATTCAACAATCCTTTCAATAAATCCACACAAAACATAAATACTTGCTGATAAATTATCAAAAAAATTTAACGGTCAGTTAAGTATAGTAATAATACATTTCTTCCTAACCTGTAGCAAATTTACTAGCGTGCTGCTATGTCTATAGAAAAGCGTCATTATATTTCAATTGTAATGCATTGAAACTTAAACCTTAAGCTGCTAGCAATACAGTTCTAAATCTTTTAACGGCAAATCCCCAAAATCAATTTGCTGTACAAAACGTATCAACGATAAATCGAAGAAACACAATATTCGATGAAATCTAATATCGTTAATTACAGCGTTGAGCTGCGGTTAAGGTTTCGAATATTTAATGTTATGAGTTTTAGATGATTGCGCTTTGCATAGAGGACTTATAAATCTTATGTTATTAATCACGGTCGAAAGAGGTTTAAAATTGCATAATATCGTCTATATTTACCTAAGATGTAAACAAAGGTATTATTAATTTGAGTGTGAACCGCTACTACCCCTTCGAGAACGAGAACATATTGACGCAACAATTTTTTTCAGCAATAATGGCAATTTTTTTCAGCAGCAAATTATCTTTATTTTTTATGAGAAGCAGTTATACGGATGCATCATAAGAGGTAGCGTTGCATTGGGACAATTATAATCCCAAATATGTGAAATATCTTTATATCAGCAAGTCCCCCTAGTCATAATAGACCAATCGTCAGGCTGCCAGACTCGGTCACGGCTAGATCGCCTTGTGGCGCAGCGATAGTGTATGCAAATGCTATGCTCGTCTTGAGAGCGTCTCCCGGATCGAACAAAGTGTAATTGGGCTTTTTCTGTTATGACATTCTCAGTAGCAGCAAGGAGTCCGGTATAGTGACCAGTAAATGGGGAAAAGCTGGTCTGCTGTGACAAGGGACCCACAACCATAGCTGTGAAATACACGTCCGGGTACCCGATCAAGATATTTTGCTAGATACTGATTTATTATATGAATGCAGCACGCTATAGAATTTCAGCTCGTCCATAGATGCAATGAATAACACGCGGCAAGCCACGCGCCGTACTTTATTATACCTAATCATAATGTAATTAACATGGCTGCCGACGGAAACCATTGGTATAGGCTCTACGGATACCTACGATACTAAATTCATACCTATTTTTTATGAATGCATAAAATCTTACCTGGTCGTGATTAAATAGTTTTAAATAAAATAAATTTTGCTGTGTGATATTTTGGTGGCCTTCTATATGAGTAATGTATAATTGACGGGCAAGACAGACTTTTTGGATGACGAATATGAATAAAACTACAACATGCAGATGGATATTATAAAGTGGTATTTTAGAATCTTTTATAAATATATGTGACCTTACAAATATATTTAATAAACAGATAACCACTGAGCAAGGCAGATTCTTCAACAGAGTTCGAAATTTAAAATAAAAGATGTTACGCGATTCTCTAGAATGTTTTATAGGGGACGCCTTCTATATAACCATATATTAGGAAAGAAAGACACTTGAATGACGAAGAACTTCGAAGATTTTATAAAACGTGCTTTGGAAAGGCACTTGCAATCTCCGACATGGCGCTCCTTGGGGTGAGAATATCCTCTACGCCATTACTAGTTTATAAGTGTACGCAGTCATATAAGCAAGTCATCTAAGCGACTGATTAGCTGACCATACCTTAAGTTATTTTTAGTTAAAAGAAACCGAGCTAAGTCGTCGCCTTATTATATGATGAAAAGGGTATTTCTAGCCAGCTGTGCCCCATAGTTTAGCTGCTTGTTTAGCATGAAGATAGAGTAACAGCATATTCGCAGTGCGGACTCTGAAACTGTACTATTGGGTACAGGCAATGGCAATAGGCTTGTCCCTTATTACGCGTTACCTAATAACACTGCTGTTGCTGGCGAAGTGTAAGAGTAACTCCTCTGCCCATGACTCTTGGAATAAATGCCGGAGACTATATTGCACCCACAGTGCAGCGTTAGTACGATAAAGCCATTTTCTTTTATTGATGTTTAGGAAATTGCATGTAAAGATACACAGCTCAATTATTTCCGATGTGATTTGACATAAATAAAGGCTTTATACCATTTGTCGTGTCATTATGAGTTTGATATTCTCCTATCAAAAAGACTATAAATCTACTTAAAAACTTAAAATTTGAAAACAATACATTTTACTTATGTCTTTGGTTTCAAATCTTACTTCTGTTTTTGGTTCACTAAATTAGACAAATAATTATAAAACTACTTCGTATAATAAATATATCAGATCAAACAGTTCTTTTGCTCTCCTCTAAAGTTGGCATATTCTTTCGACTTTATGCCACAAGGACTTGTATGTAAATAAAACGTATTTTAGATAGACGCATTTACTTTTTATGCCATTTGACTTGACCACGCTTGTTTGTTACACGATGTATACTATTTTCTCTTTGTTCAGTATATATAGACCTATATAATATGTTACCAATTCACGAGTGCTAATGGTACAATACAGTAAATAAGACAGCTAGCCATTGATGGGCACGACTTAAATTGATTGATACGCCTTTCATACTATTGCAACTGGCAAGACACCCTATTAAAACAAATAGTCTCTTTTGTATACGTAATGTGGAGAATTAGTCTGCTTGCTGCTCGCAATTTTATTCGAGTAGTATTATAATATATGTATGTAAGTCCAGTTTAAGTTGTTGTTGTTTAAGTTGTTGATATAGATATTTGTAGGCAAGGTAGCTCAACGATATGAGCATGTTTAGGGGTTCTTGACAAAGTCTGTAATATTGCACTTCATGAATATACAAGTGTAAGTAGGTATTAATTTTTTTAAATAATTAAGATAGTTCCTTTATTGTCTCTGTGTCGCGTGGTACCTAATGTGCAAGTATTGAAACATCGGACACAATATACTTATAACCGGATTAAGTATAATTACTTGAACTATAGAAACTTGCGAGAGAAACAGCCTTTTGCTGACCATTAAAGGACTTTGGTATAAATATCTCATACATACACATTTATTCTCTCGACTATATCCCTTAAAAGATAGGCAATCACATATAACGATTACTATACGTTTCGCCAGTTACGCTTTTAGTTCCTTTATAATAGACAGCCCTCCCATTGCTGTATACCAGACATACTTAACCCACACTCCTGCTGAGGACTCTAGACAGAAAAATCCAATAACACTTAGCTCTACCTGGGAATCGAACTCGAGACTTCATGAACGACAATCGCAATCAGCATTGCTTTGTCGATGCATCTATACTAATATTATAAACCTGAAGAGTTTGTTTGGTTGATTGCAAGCGCTAAACTCAGGAACTACTGGTTCGAATTGAAAAATAATTTTAATTTTGGATAGGCCATTAATCGGGGAAAGCTATAGGCTATATAACATCACGATACGATCAATAGGAGCAGAGCATCAATAAAAAATGTTGCAGAAACGGGGAGAATTCTCTTATGTGAAGCAGACGAAGCTGCGCGGGTCACCTAGTTCAATCTATATATTAATACGTGAAGCAAAAACTTTGTACACGTTTTTAAGAAAATTGCGCGGTCATAGAATTATGACATTTGGCACAGTTAAAGTTTATATGGAGAAGGAGGGGCGAATCCTAATCTTATATATAAAATTCTCGTGTCACAATGTTCGTTCCCGTACTCCTCCGAAACGGCTTGACCGATTCTCATGAAATTTTGTGAGCATATTGAGTAGGTCTGAGAATCGGCCAACATCTATTTTTTATTTTTTTTTTATCTTTTGGTCAAAACATTCAAAAATTTGGGCAAAACAACGTTTGCCGGGACAGCTAGTATTTATATAAAATGTGCATTAGAAATACTTTAAATTAATGTAAAAACACTACACGCACACAACCATGCATTTGACACTCGCAGTCGAAGCACGTAACTATGGTTACATACATCAATATATAATGACATATATCACATAGAAAAGACACTATAATTATACCTATATCAGCAATATCTTACAGGCAAACTTTGGTCGAATTTCGAGCACTCGGCGACCGCTAGTAATAATTAACATAAAGAGTAATGTATAGTATTTATGTAAAGGCGCGCTCAACAGTCTCTGTAACTATGGCGTTAATCGTGACAGAATTACTATACTTCGCATATCTTTAATTGCCTTCAACTTGCTGCTATGACATGCAAAATACCATGACAACACATATTCACTGGTAAGATGACTGTCATGTTATTCTTCCGTCCTCTGAAAAATAGATCTAGGTAAATGCCGTCCGCAATAAACGAAGCACAGAAAAGAAGCAGGTATATTATTATAGCAGGCAAACTACAGACTTAAAAACGGTATAATGGAGATGTTTTTCTATTATATATAATTCGTAACGGGTGTTGCATAATGGTTATCTCTCGATGATCGCCGCACCAGTTAACTTGTGACCACGGCCCGTGTAACATAACACACATGGCGCATGACGCTAACACTTAATCCTTTAACTAGTAAGATGATTGAAGTAGAACTATAAATTATATATGTATTTGTGTCTAAGATATAAATGTATATATATGTATTAAATGTGCACTACTAAACTAAAACTAAACTAACTAAACATATTTTTATTTCTAAAAACACGAAAGCTTTCACATACAATATTATATATAGAAGGGAATACATATATAATAAATATTAATTAACAGCCCTGCTCTGCGCCACAAATCCCAAGTTTCAAGTGTGCCATCAATACATATAATTCTATGGTCTATACCTTACTCTTAAGAAATAATAAATAAGAAAAGAAAAAAGAAAAGATAACAAAACAGTAGAAATTCAATAATAAAATTTAAAAAAATATTCATAGCACAGTGCTACATGATAAACATAGCCTGTACAAAACATCATGGTAAATTTTATTTTATTGAATATATTAATATACATATACATATATATATATATACCTACTACAATATCTTCTGCGCAGATGGTAAATGTTTTTGGATTTTTAAAGGGCATCTCCTGCTTTAAGACTAAATTCTTTTTTGTCGCGGGGGACGTTACAAAAATTCAAACTATGGACACAAAGAACACTCTGACCTGGAACATCAACCTGCGGATAACACGAATTTTCGTTCCGTGTCGGGATCGAACTTACTACACTCGACGCAGTGGTAATAGCAAGGCGATCACCAAAACCATAACGCCATCTGTGCAATCTACTATAAATTTACATAATATCAAACAGAACTACAATGTCTTTTTTATTTATCAAAACTATCTAACAGTTAATTAGAGCAGCGATAGCTCAGTGGGGAGACCAACAGACTGCAGTGCAGAGGGTCTCGGGTTCGAGCCCACGTCGCGCACCTCTGACTTTCGGAAGTTATATGACTTTTCGTAATTATGTGTGTATTGATTGACAATTATCGCTTGCTCCGTGTCTCGGAGAGCACGTTAAGCCGTCGGTCCCGGCTGCCATGAACATCTATGGCAGTCCCTATTGGGGAAGTCGACACAAAAGACCCCACTGGGTCGAAGTGTCGCTGGTCTGTACTGACTGGCCCCCACACAAGATAAGATAAGATAACATTTAATTAAATAGCCATTATGTTTTCGCAGGCACATTTTCAAAAATCGCCACTAGCGGCAATGTTCGGACTAATCAAAATGTACAGCAAGATAAGGCGACAAGAACTATTAAAACTTATGGTAGTAAGGTACATCTGTGCAAAGGGACTTATTCTATATAATATTCTTACATACAGATCGAGTCAGACATTGTTTCAAAACACCTATTTTTTAATAAGGTGTGCCTACTCGCTGCCTTGTATAGTTGATGGGCCGCTGGAAAAGAGACTACCTCAACGACCCACCCAGCAGACTACGACTCCTGGGCGACGCCCCGGAACTTCAGAGGGCGTCAGAAAAACTCAAAGGCTAGCGGATCCGAGCCGGGCGGCGCGATGGCAGCTCGGATCTGCAAGGATACTTTCCTCACGGATCCGCTCCGCCGCCTCCTTACATATGAACATAGTCGAGTTCACGGCGTTGCACTGCCCAAGCAGGACAGTGATCGAGCGTGTGCTGCGCCGTGTCTTCTTCAAACTCGCAGTGGTGGCAGATGGGACTCGGTTCCCTCCTAACAACCGTGTGCAGGTATTTGCCAAAGCAACCGTGCCTTGACAACACCTGCACCAGCCAGAAAGAAAGGGTCCCAAACTGCCGCCCTGCCCACCGCTCCAACAATGGCTGCAAGACCCCAACAGTTCTGAAACCGGCCATGGCATACCTCTCAGTAGATCACACAGTATTTTGTGTTTTTGTTTCCTGATTCAAATTAAAAACATCGACAGACGTGACAACCACTATAATCACTGCAGCATCCATTAAAATAATTGATTATAGCTACGTATAATTTCTTCAACTCCAAAAAAATCATAAGCTATTCTTAAAAGTTTTACAGTAACTTATTAGAGCGAATTTATTCCACAATTAACGACGCAGTTTTTTATACTTGAGATTATTCAAGACTTGCCGCCATCTAGGGAGTCATTAAGCTAACTATCGTCCAAAAAGGGGTTACAACGCAACCTAACGGCGGATTGCAAAATTACTTGCCCGCTACAATATTTTGAAGTTGACGACATTTTGCTATAGAATGCAGCACTGCAAGCTGCACATTAATGTTGAGTTGCACGTCGCAATCGAAACAATAGTTATTTTTGTATAATATTAAACAGTAAAAGCATTTGCCTGTATGTATAAATATGCCATTGTTTATTTTTCCGTTCCGTTTTATATAAATAGGAAATGTGTAAAATAACTTATAAACCTTAATGCTTACAAACCGTTTTACATTTTAAGATAATATTCATACTCATTACATTATGTATTTATAATAATTATGTTTTGAGCCATGATATGAATACTTATCTTAAAAAAGTATCAAATAAGCTATATGTATAAGCGATAACTTTTATAACTTTGTTTTGTATCCGAATAGTTGTTAGCTACTACCAAATACATCGTAATAACTAAATAATAATCAAACAATACTAGTAATTTATAATATTTTGTCGCATTCTAATTTATTTACACTTTATACCAGCTTTTGCCGAATTGTATTCACTTTATAAAATTATAATATTTGTCTGTACAACGCCATCTATGATGAATAAAGGTAACTTGTAATGTCATGAGGTGAATTAATAGTAATTAATGTGGCCACTGGTGGCGCTTATGCTCCGGTTAAAATGTGGCTAAATAAGGCACATATATGCCACTTCAGTACTCACCGTTTCTGCTCATTTTCACTTAAATTTAAATAGTTCACAGCTTTTTGTTAATATTTACATCAAAATAAATATTGCAAACATTAAAATAAAACAGTTTGAAAGTAATAAGATATATTATTATCAAAGTAGCGACCGGTCACATGTGCGCACTGTGACCAAAGTGTAAATTGCCGCGATTGGTGCTGGAACAACGGTCGGTAAAACAGACGCGGTCCGCTATTGGTAGAAAGTCGTGCTCACGATAAAGCAGTGGACCACACTGCACGTGACGAACGGCCCTGAAGGCCGTACTTTTGTTTTACTCTGCAACTTGTAGATGGAGTTACTGAGCGTGTTGTTTACCTACAACTGAACATTACATTACAAGTGTGACATAATTTCATGTAATACGGCGGCGGGCGAGCACGAGGTGACAATAACAAAGTGAGTAACCGGTCTAGACGGATGGTACTTCCCGGTGGGTTGCATTACCTATATAGATCATTGGAACCTGTCCGTAGGTACTTATTAGCCACGTTGTAGTTTAGCCTTGAGCGTACCACGAGACATTTATTACTTAGGCCGCCAGTATATTATCAATTTATCACTTATCAGACAATAGCACTTTGTAAGTAATTGTACGTCGTATTGCACAAAGTATTACAAAATACTTGTCCAGTTTGCAACAAATTTTGAGTTATTTAAAATATATTATATGCATTTTAAGTTCTTTGTTGCTTCTAAAGGCTGGTGTACCAATTTTGAATAAATAAGATCTAAAAAGACAAACGCTGTATTTTTAATATAATCCGAGATCTAAAATGTAGCGTCACTTCTGCAAATTACCGAATGATTAGACAGATATTATATTATATTTTCGCCGGCTATGGCTTAAGTTCTTAGTAAAGGATCGCATTACGCCGAGCCTAAAACAGCTTTCATAGCTGTTTTTTTTTAATTCGGCTTTTACATTTACTCAACGGACATTAAAACAACGGAAAACATACCTAGAAGAGGACCAGCTATTTTTGAATATAATAAGTTTGTGTCTCGTAGGGATCGAACCTAGTTGGCACATTACATTACACTATTCATTGTATTTAGAACAGGGTGAAAGAAACCGAGAAGAAATTACCAAACAAATCTAATCCAATTAAAATGTTTCCATCTGTCAAACACATTCGCTTGTTTGTCGTCAACATGAATTAATTTTCACTTTATTGTCCGCTAAATTGACGTTGACAACATACAATGAGACTAATTTGACAGTAGAAGTTTAACCTAGTTTTGTTACATCATTATGTTAAATTAACTACTGCCCGATATATGTGTAATCCTCAGTTAGTCTCCCAAGTTTTGCCCGTGTGATTGCCTATCATTCCAGTTAGCAATAAAATTTATGGATACTTGTAAAAATGCTTGTTAAACGGACCTCGGTGGCACAAAATTTTACCAATTATATAATTGGTAAAACTTGAATGACAGAGGCGCTTAAAGCACTACCCTATAGTCCTTTTTTCCCTCTCCGTTCCTACCCTTCAGACAATATTGCGATATGTAAGAATAATAATTATTATTAGTTAAAGAAGCGACAGTCACGCAGCAGCACGACTGGCAGTACTGCAATGCTAATGTCTTGGGCTCTCATCGCACTTGCGTGAATGCGAAGTACTTAAATATCGCTAGCGAATAGCGTTGTTCTCGTCGCACCTGCTTAGCTCATCCCTTAGATGATAAGCACGATAATAATCTTAACTAATGTTATAAATCTGAATGTGAGTTTGTTACGCTTTCACGCCTTAACTACTCGACCGATCAACATGAAATTTCTCGTACACGTTGTCAGAGAAACAGAAAAGGACTTAGGGTACCTTTCATCCATAAGAAACTACTGATACTAACCCAACCTACATTTATGCGAGCGAAGCCGCCGGCAAAATTTAGTAAGAAATAAAATCATTTCACTTGTATAAAGTATACCTCTTTCTTTAATATGTTTGTATTCACGTAATGTATCGTCAGGAGCATTATACAAAGTAGTATTTGGTCTATAAATTTATTTCACATTGTTATTCGACTTTCTGAATATATTACGCCGTAAACGATTAATTTACAAAATAGTTAGAGGACCTTGAACTCGTATTTTGGTGACTACGTTGTATTTAGCACAGTTTTATTAAATTGACCTTTAAAACGTAGGTATGTAAAAAAATCTAGGTATCTATTTACCGTGGACATATTTATTTTACATATTTACAATAGGGACAATCTCTGCTTCACGACGAATATTTTTATTACATACTAGATTTTGGCAACGCCTTCGCTGGCGTAAATGTAGTAGGTTAAGGGAGCACCCCAGGTTTTTTAGTGGGTATACCAGCACTTCATGCTGGGAGTCCCACACACCCCGCCGGTGCCGTCCCCTAGCCGGCGGACAGGGCATAAAGCATTTTTCCTAGGAAACAATAAAACAAAAAAGGTTAGTAACATTACTTTTTCCTGGATGAATGGACCCAATGTCCTTTTCTATACCCCTGACAACGAGTATGCGAAATTTCGTCGAGTAGTTAAGGCGTGCAAGTAACAAAGAAACAAACAAAGACAAATTCTCATTTATAATATTGGTTAGGATATTAATATGGATGCAAACATATAACATAGACTCTGAGCAACTTTTTGTAGATCACAAAATTACTTATTCATCAAACAATCTTCGGAACGACTAAAATTACACCTTCCCAGCTAGTTCATCGCATTTTTTTTCTAAAACTAGTCCAACAGACAGCTAGTCACGGACAAATAAAAAACGTCTTGTATTCTGAAAGAACTCTACAAACCTTACCTAACGGTTAGGTTTCCTAGGTTCTTTTAAGTAATAAGGCTAAGCTGTGAAGTTTTCTTCTTGGCAGTAAAACGACCTTTTTATGGGGACAAACACGGATGATATTTCAAAAAAGCATTTTCTTTTCTATTTTCAAATGTGGTGCAATACTTACAGCGCTTTGCAATATATGAGTTTTAGTTTGAAAATCGATTGCGTATTTAAAATTGACCCTGTATTTCTTACAAATATCTTCTCATAGCTTCAACCCTTTGCAACAAACCTAAATGTAAATTTAGTAAGTTTGCCAACTTATAAATTGTGTAGGCCTTTTGTGTGACATTGTGAGTTACGACGTTTTAAGTTTTGACTTTATACTTGTTAAACGAGTTTAGGTTCATATAAGAAGAAGTTAAATTAGCATTTGACATACATAACTGTTTCTGATAGCCTGGGCTGAAACCCTAACTATCCGAATTACGGTCAAATCCCTGAGACATTTACTATAGTAAATGTTAAACAATGGGACAGCTTAGATTACCTCTGTGACGCAACAGTACTGAATGCGAGCAGTATATTAGGTCTTTCGAATTTCGGAATCGATTCTCGAGTCGAGAAAATACTCTAATATATTCTCAATAGCAGCAGCTCTTAGTTTTGAACTGTGCTTGGTATCAATCTTGGCGTGAATATGCTCGCCTTCTATTGTGCAAATTACAATAAAGTGTGACGTAAAACTAAGACTAGCATAGCGTTATACACCTCTTACTTCCCCTTGGAGAGTATAGCGTAAGGCTGTAGGTATGTACCGATTATCCAATTTCAATCGACGCCGATATACAAATAATAAAATATATTGTTACACCCAGTGCCATCTCTCGGCAGTGTGGGGAAGACTCGTTGAAGGCAGTTCCGTCTAATAATTTATTACAGCGCCATCTATTTACGTCTTACGGAACTACTTCATCGGTACGAGAAGAGTAGAGAGAACGCTGGCACATTCTCAAACCCTCGTACTGTTACGTATCGTGTATGACGTTTCTAGAAATCTCCGGAAACGCTTTAACCACGTATAAAAGGGGAAGTCCAGCGCTCGCCGAGTCAGTTTACAATCGTAAGTGGTCAAGTATTTATCGAAGCGAACGGAAGCGAAATACTACGGAGTTTGAAGCAGTTACAGTGGAAGAGTGTAGTATAGTGTTTGTTGTGTTTTAAATTTTATTGTGTACTAGAATAAAACGTGTTTTAGTCGGTAATATTGTTTACATTCTTATCCCTCGAACCCAGCACGTAACAATATTGAAGGTCGAATGCTGCAATAAAAACAATGACTAATAAATTGGATCTTCATGACTTGGCATTTGATATTGTTATATTAGGTACCTATATTAAGTACTTGGGTGTACATTTTATTCGTAATCGTAAATATTATTTATAATAAGTACAGTAATTTTGAAGGGAGTAATCCCTTCAAAATTTTATGATTGCTCAATATTCGTGACCACAGTGAGTAGCCAGTTCTTTCGTCGGACCTTAAACCATAGCTGGAACGAAATGTGAGCGCTGTACAGCACTGCACACACCCTTTGGGGTTATAAGTACGTGTAAGTATGTTTACTCCCAGCCTTACATCCAATGACTCGCTTAGCTCAGTAGCAATTTAGGCAACCACATAGCCAAATGGTTGAACAATAAAAAACAACTAAAATGTTATGCTGAACACGTCATACGAGTATCGATCCCATTATTATAAAGTTTGTATCACGTTTACGGTTTATATCACGGACGTTTGTATACGGTAAACTTAGGAACGTTATGTACGACAGAATAAAACACAGCGAACGTATTATGTTATTTCTATGGCAGACAAAATAAATTAGATGATTGCTAACCAACAGACTGATGGAAAACATATTGAACCTCATTATTATTATAAGTATTATAAGACATGACAAAATGGCAAAATAGCCTTTAATTTGTTTATTTTCAAACCAAATTAGGCATTTGTTACAGGCAAAGAGACGGTATTAGTCAATATATGTAATTACATAATTATATTATCTACCTATATATTAATACATAAAGCAAAAACTTTGTACCCCTTTTTATGAAAATTGCGTGGACGGAGGAGTATGCAATTTGGCATTGTTAAAGTTTATATAGAGAAGGAGTGGCAAATCCTAATATTTTTATAAAATATGCATTAGAAATACATTAAATTAATCACAAAATACTACACGCACACAACCATGCATTTGACACAAGCAGTCGAATCCCGTTCGTTGTATTTCGGCATTGTTCGGCTGATTTCGTGGAATTCTTCGTAGCTATGGTTACATTATGTATGTGGAGTAGGTGACTAAATGCAATGAGATTAAAGGGGTATAGTTAGAGACAATAAAACCTTAATATATAACAAACTTAAAATAATGAATTATGGTCAAATTTCGACCACTTGGCGACCTCTAGTTATACAAATTTTATCAAGTTATTAGTCTTATTGAAAGTACTGTGTTATTCGATGTTCTATTTATTTAATTTTGATCTAGATTAGATAATCTATATCTAGGTAGATACCTACGGAGGCAAATAATACGTACCTACCTATTTCCAATTGATATTATACCTTCTATCATTTAGAAAAGGACTGCTCCCACCTGCGTGACAGTTTGTATATAGTGCCTGCTTCTTTTATACCACTGACTTGTAATACATATAAGGTCACCCATTAAAGAACTTACCTATATTGTGTGTGTGTCTGCGTGTTCTCACATACATTTGTTTGATAAAAAAAATAGTTGCGCCATGTCTAGGTGTCCGTTTGTTCGTTGTTTGAATGTTTGTAAACGCCTTCGTAATACAGGAGTTATTCCTGGAGCCGAAGAGGTTTTTAAAAGAAAAGGAAGTGAGGTAATTGTTTGGTAGGTATATTCTCGATATTTTGTTCGGCGATTATTCGGGAAAATTATTTTCACCATATCATTTGTATGCCATTTAATGTGTGAGCTCACTTTCTTAATGTAGATAATTTTTCGTGCAATCTACTTACTGTGCACATCTATCAGTTTAGTCTTTGATCATAGTCATATTAACGGCATAATAAGCCGACCAATTAAACTGATGAAGTAACATAATCGTCACCAGCATTGTCAAAATATGGCGATGCTTACTGACGTTTCAAATAAGGAAAAATTGAAATAAAAATCTCTTTGTAATCATTGCAGCGATATTTTCCACCCAGCACAGTACCGTGTTTCTCTTAGAGATTAAACTTATGTGATAGTGTCAAGCGACGGGCGTGCAAGCAACACCAGCAGTTCGACAATACTAGTATTTTATTTATATCGCCAGCTAGTTGTCACTGGACTCTTGAATTGTATAGCGGGGCAATACTAGTAGGCAATTAGCGTGTTACGTGTTCTGTCATGCTATTCTGCTGGGAAACTCATCTCGAATTCGATGCACGCCCCTTTAGTAACCATAGTAACCAACTGTTATTGCCATGGTAACAAAGTACAATTATAGCAACCGATTCAGATGTGAATTTATTGGATAGCTGTGGTAACATTATTCCTTTGGCGCAACTCGTTCTATTTCATGTAAATAAATAAATAAATATGCCTACTTCTTCGCGGATACAGTCGTAAGTCTTTGTATGTATTCTTTTTAATTATTTTAAATCTGAAGAAAACGTATAATTACTTAAAGTTAGAGTTTTGTACGCAAGAGTCTTCATTGCATTTTCTAAATTATTGTAAAAGCATTACGAAAGTGACATGATTTTCAATATACGATACATCTCACGCCTCGATCCCCAGGGGGGTCCTTACCCTTTTGGACATAATTAACTTCTGCTTCGAAGTGTTATTACGTCCATATTTCACCACCTATGGGTTTAGTTCCCACGTAATAGGGAGCAAGTCTATCGGATACTTTAGCCCTTAGCCAGTTGAAAATCCTCACAAAATTTTAGTGGAACATATATGCAGCTGTCTTTGTATTTATTTATTTGTTATAGCTATTTACAAATGTGCACTTTCACGATAGCTTGTTGCCACTTCTATCTTTGGTATCCTATGGTCAGCAAAATCGCGTTGAAACATCGGCGTCTCAATACGAGTTATTTGAACCCATCGAGCAGCGACTGTAAGTGTCTTGTTTACAAATGTTACATTGTGTTACCAGATATCATATTGTTAGCACGCGTCAACAATACGGCATTGTTGTCATGAATGATATTGTTTAAGAAAAACACGTTAGTGGTATCTTAACGCAATAAAATATTTTTTATACCACTGTTACTGATACTCACAAACTTTCACATTTATAATATTAGTAAGGAAAGTAAGGATTTAGTAGGTATACAAGTTGGTTAAAGTTACACAGCGGTGTATTCAATGATATTTGGGTGTATTGTAATCAGCCATAGGCTTGTTCTTTAATACTTGGGACCTACAATAGCTAATGACATGTGCGCGTAATTCATCGCTGTCTTCCCTTTTGCGGATATATGTACACATGGAACAATGTATGATAGTATATCTCGCTTTAAAAGTCCCCATAGCAAGCATACTACACCGCTGCCATGCATTGAACGTACATAGCAGTGAATCCATCGATATTTATCCTTTCCAGCACGGCTGCTAATTTTTTTGTCAGCCACGGGCTTAGAGCATTTGGCTACGGGTAGCGTTCATACGCTTCGTTAGGCACTTACTATCAGTCGAGCTGTGTGCTGCCTGCCACTAGCATGAAAAATCAACAGTTTGATCGCGAATCCGAGGTTCCATTTACACTGCTTATCATATATAATCTTACGCGGAGGTCATCAAAACTTCGCTGTCGCGCTGTGCCCGAACGAAATATTAACGTGCAAAAGATGTCGTAATGAGAACGTCTTCTATTACTCTGTTTACTCTTCTAAAACCATACTAACTGATTATATTTATTTTCTATAAAATCCATGAAAAGGATTTGGCTATGTCTGTAATTATATCGTTTTTATTTTTTGTTTTGTTATATCGCTTTGCTAAATGTCTAATAAAAGTCATACAGCGCAAATTTTGTAAATTTTAAAGTACTAAGTATGATAATTAAATTATGAAATAAGCAAACATATGAACATGGATATGGTATATAAAGATAGACATAGATATCGTTTAAATATTTTTGACTGTAGCGTAATTATTCAGCAATAAAACAGGCAAATACGTTTGTATGGGAAAACGCTGCTCGCATTTCCTTTTAACTTGTCAATGGTTGCAATGCTGGATATAATTAAAACCCTACGGTGTCTGGTCACCGATGTACAACTGCCACTTACTAGGTTAATTGCCTGTCAATGTAAACCAACCTGGGATAACCGTAAGTGGTCCATGCAATTAGGAATGGGAAATATATATAACGATGTATTGAAGCCACCGCAGCGATTGTTCGCAAATAAAATGCACAGTTTCAGTTAGTGGACAGAACGATCAATCATTGAACCGCTGCCAAATACTTGGCTCTAGTTTGTACGATATCACTTGGCGTATGTTCGCGCATGTTATGGCTAATGTTTGTATATATAAACCTAAGTTCAGCTGGTTATTACTGGGTTGATGATTAATTATATTATTATTTTAAATACATACATTGTTTCACGCTTATATCCCCAAAACAGTATATAATACCCACATTTCGCCAGCTATCATTTTAAAACTTACGTGGTAGACGGCGAGCCTACCACCGTCGACCGAGTCGAATTCCAGGATCTCGCTAGCTAGTAAGAATGTCATGACAGAAAAACCTTATAATACTCTGACTAATCCAGAAATCGAATCTGAGATCACAGGCGCAACAGTAATAAAAGCCGTAATATACCTGAACAATAATGGTTACTGTTACATAAATGTCTCTTTGTATTGATTGTATCACGTGGGACTTTACAAACATTCAAAAAACGGAAGTAAAGATCACCCAAACTCGGTACAACCATTTGTGAAACATAGAAATTTTTGTACTATGTGGGGATCAAAATCCCAACGTTCGGCGCACTGGCAATAGCGTGGCCACTTCATTCGTGCCGTCGAAGTTAAACGTGACGTCATTTATTTATCATTAATTAATCATTTGAGTATAAATATTATAAATAATTCTGTTTATATACAACATCGAGAGCCATACGAAATAAACTGACGCCGTCTATTAAAATATCGGCATTGTTCTGTATTGACTGTCAGTTGAGGCGATAAGCTGTTAATACTGAACAAAAGGCATCAATGCTGAAAGTTGGGGCGAAACCTTATTTCCTTAATAAAATATTCAAAGATTGGCAACTTTATTGAATTATTTATGAAGCTTTTTATTTATAAAACTGACATGTAGGCAACATGTCAGTTTTAGAAAAAAGTTATGAGGTCCGAATTTGAAACCTGATAGTTAGTAGCAGCTAGACTGTAAAGTTTGTTTAGTATGTGGTAATTCTATTTTCAGGTATTTGGGTAATTCAATAGACGATTTTACAAAGTAATATTTAAGTAAAACAACTTTACTTAGCTGTTTAATACCTTTACATCTCGAATATTGCTTTGAATTATATTAGATGATTATGAAACATCAATCTTTAAACAATTTTTTTAGTTAAATAAGCTTGCCTAATATAATTACTTATTATTATTATTTAATATAATATAAATTATATCAATTTATAATATATCGTATGTGTGAGAAATTGATTTGAAATAGGCGCTTATTATTTAGATCCTAAAAATAGGTAACGCAAGGTGATAAACATCTGTCTTATTCCCTAAGGTACGCCTTCATTAGGTTTATTTTTAAATAATTGTATTCTATTAAAGTAACGTTTATGGCTGTATTAAACATAATGCCGTTTCTTACGATTCCGTTTTAAATAACGCCAGTATATTTTTAATCGACAAATATTCAATTAACACTATTACATAACTTTCTTTTCTAAAAATAATTTAACAGTATTGTAACAACATCAATGTTTAATTATCTTAATCTCCAATAGCATGCAGACACGATGATAAAGCATACTTTTAGAAGCTGTAACCTAACTTGACTTCTCGATTCAAAAAGTAAAAACAAGAACTCTTCATTGACTCTTGATTAATTTAAATTGGCAAGCTCAGGTTACTAGTGTCAGTCAGAGAGTAACCGGAACGCTACGCGCCTTGTATGGCCTAAAGCATTTTCTCCCATAGAAGACAAAAATAATGCTAGTGTAGACCTTGATATTTCCTTTAAATGACTATGGTGATGTGTATTACTATGTCCTGAATGCAGATCTACTCAACAAATATGACCGACTTCTAAATAACTGCATTTGATTTATTTATAATCTTCGTAATATGACCATATTGCATCTTATAGATCCACTTTAAAATAACCTAACCTTTTTTTTTGGTTTCCAGGAAATATGCTTTATGCACTGTCCGCCGGCTAGGGGAGGGCACCAGCGGGGTGTGTGGGACTCCCAGCATGAAGTGCTGGTATGCCCACTAAAAACCTGGGGTGTTCTCTCTCTCACCCAATGGGGGGACCACTTGGGAGCTCTTAAAAGATTTTGCGGGTTGGGTTAAACGGATCCGACCACCTCTCTCTCGTCCCCAGGGGAGAGCCACACCACTCTCCCATTTCGACGTTCGAAGGCGCGCAGGAACATCGCGCGCGCCCTCTCGGAGCTCTTAATTTACGGGTGGCAGGATCCCCTGAGGCCATGTCCCCGGAGCCCCTAGGTGGGAGCAGGAGAGCGACATAAGCCCGTCTCCTGCGCAACCTCCTCCGGCGGCAGACATCCGGATCGTAAGGATCTTCCTCACGCCCATGTTCCGCTGCCTCCTTCTGAACCCAACCTCACCAAATGCACCCACTTATTTAACCTGTTGTTTCCAATATATATGTGCAAATCATGATAGAAATCTTCGATCTTCCAATAACCTCCTTTTACTTTATCCCACCCATACATCTGGTTTTTAACCGACTTAAGACGAATGAGGAGGTTCTCAATTCGACATATTCTTATTTGAATGTATGTATTTTTGTTTTGTTTAATTTTTATATGTCTAAAGAATTTGATTTTCATTTTGTTTTATAAATTATTGTCTGTCTAGTGGCACTCATTGTGTATAATTTATGTTTAATTTGTGGATAATGCAATAGGCTGCAGCATTGATATGGATATGTTGTTATATTTATGCCTAATGTATATGTTGTAGCTGTTTATTATGACTTAATAAATATAATAATATCTCAAATTATTAGTATAGTAAACGTCAAACGTTTTACATTTATAAGACTCTATTTTGAACATATTTTATTATATGAAAGATAAATCTTCTAGAACGAAAAGAAGGATTTGTACGTACATATACTCGTATAGCATAACGGGTCAGTTAGATTGGTGTGGGGTCCGGGGCATGCAGGGGTGCAGGGTAATGAGATGGCTGATGAATTAGCCAGAAAGGGCCCGGAGCAACTGTTTGTGGGCCCCGAGCCATTCGTGGGACTCTCTGAGAGCATTGTCAAAGCAACTTTGAATGCACATGGCAATGATAAACACAGGTACACCTCAAGAAATTTATTGCAAAGAGAGCCACAGGCTTCATCCAGAAGTTCTGTGGTTATAACAAGATCCAAATACGACTGCTCACAGGAGCCTTCACTGGCCATTTTGGCACCAACGACTTTCTGTGCATTTCCATACCGCACCTACTGTGTGAATGCGACGCGTTGGCTAGATTGAGGATGGGTCTGATGAGATTGGCATATCCAAACCCTGAAGACTTCAGG
Source organism: Catocala nupta (assembly GCA_963675205.1). Taxonomy (NCBI): domain Eukaryota; kingdom Metazoa; phylum Arthropoda; class Insecta; order Lepidoptera; family Erebidae; genus Catocala; species Catocala nupta. The sequence continues at coordinate 40,050,033 of OY776078.1, forward strand.
CTTCTCCCTCTGAAGTATACGCTGCGGCTGATGCAGTACATTCAGGAGATAGCAAAGGGTTAAATCTTGGAGCCGACACAAAAGATCCCACTGGGTTGAAGTGTCGCCGGTCTGTACTGCCTGGCCCCCACAAACAAGATAAGATAAGTATAACGTGGATACAAATATAATAAGTATGTGGTAGGTATACCACACATTCTTTATAATATTCTGTATATTCCTGGTCTCTATATATCATTCAGCATGTCTTCAAAATGTTCTTTGTGTCCGTTGTTTAGATGTTTGTATATTCACCCGCGATACAGTTACCATTCATAGAGCGGACGTTGTCTTTTTAAAAACAAAAATAGAAGAATGAGTTAGTTTAAACCCAACAGAGTTGAGAGACAAATTTTATGCATCTTCGTAAGCATTATAGTGTTCTCTCAGATACGCGGTTTTCCTCACACTATTTTCTTTCACCAGGCAGACGTGCGATAGTTGCCTCAAAGTAAAGCATGCAGAATATTTTCTTATTAACAGTCACGTGTAACCAGCTCATATCTAAACGAACACTTTAATACCTTACGGATAGAAAATCTTATCTGCATATTATTGTGATTGCCTTGAGATGTATTTAAACATGAACATAATTATGTTTATAAAATTTCGCAAGTAATAAATAACTTTATCATTTTAATCACTAATAAAGTGGTACTATCTTTACTTACTTGGGCGAAGAGGCAAATTTCTAATCATCGTTCATAATATTAGTAGACTAACAACTACTTGGGCTGTTGATTAGATCAAATCGAAGATTAAGAATTATCTTACTATGCAATTTCAAATGCAGAGAGCGATGCACAGTGGTGTCCATCTGTACAATTCAGTATAAGCAACCTTCCAGCTGCACATCAAAGCAAAGCGCATATATGCACCACTAAGCACACAAACTAATATCATAACACACTAATATCGCAAAGAAAGTTGTAATAAAATTCAACCATTTTCTAAATAACGCGTACAAAATTATATTAAATTAAGATCAACGAAACTTAACAAAACATTGTTGAAAAGTTGCTATCGTAACTCAAAGTAGAAATCCTTATAAAAGTATCGATTCCTCAATGCAACGTTTTCCTTGTTTTGATATCGTATTACCTTAATTCAAAGGACAATTATTGTCTGTATTATATAACTGACCTATAATATCATTCTAATTGTGTCTGCATAGGTGGTTTGACTGTATGTAATAAAAGTGTTTAAAGTAAAATAAACAACGCGAAAAAAATCCGTATGAAGTGTTTAAATTCAATGTTTAACATTCGCGTAAACTTAAGACAATATTAACTAACTGTCTGTCTCTCCTATAATCTTTAACGATGAAACTGCTGCCGCAATTTTGTTGATATTTGGCAAGAACATATACTATGTCTCTAAATCAGGATACTTTATTTATCTGTCCCCAACTTCATCTCGATATGTCTTTCTGTCTACCTAGTATGTCGAGATGTGTTCCCAGGAGAAGGCACAGTCAGAAATTAAACTTTGAATTTGACTAACATTGACATGTCCAAATATTGCCCCTTTAGTTTAATATGTTATTCAATTAGGTTGACTGTGATAGATTCAAGTATTTTATCTACACAAAAGGCTGGTCTTTAATATAAAAATATGTACAATATTTAATACTATTTTATTCTTTACAATTTTTAGATCACTCTTTTAGTAAAATTTCTTTAAATCGTATCACGTACTTCTTGTTAGGTTGAACTTCTAGAATTGCAATATTTTATTTTGTTTTAGAGTTCCCTTTCCGCTTTTAACTTTTTACTTACAACTTGAAGAGAACATTGTGTTTGTAAAGCAAAAGTGAAACCGATCAAATAATTTGTTAGAAATGGGTGGAGAATTAAAGAGCGGTATTAGGATGTTCAAAATCACTGAGCAACTGGGGACAACGGCTGGACAAGTACTAATAATTTCACATTAATGACGAAATATCTCTAATCATGAAATATAACTTTTGCGTATCAATAATAATCTGGCATCTACATTTTTACTCAAATTTTCTTTAAAATATTTCTACATGCTTATGAGTTATTACACTAAATATGCAATTCGCAGTATTAGTATTTTTTAAGTACATATTCCTTTTTAATATGAAATATATTTTTATGAATAAAAAAAATATTTTTCTTTACAGCGAACTCTATACGACCACTCATGCAGTATATAAAGTTAATTATTCAACTTACTCATTTATACTACTTTAAAGAAGTACCCTCCGTCTGCTTCATAATTAAATTTAATTAAATTTATGTTTTGTACGTTTGTCAGGGTCTGCTGGGGAATTCGCAACAACATGGAATCTGAAACTGCTCGTTAGGTAGTAATAGTTTCACTCCTGAAATGTGAGAGTAATGTACACGTAACGCGAGGGAGGAGGACGTATTGTATTACCTAATATTATTAAAACCAAAGTTTGGTATTCAGTAGTGCAGCGTTTTTGAATGTGACTGTTGAGCGTGAGATCTTCGGTCTGATTCCACGGCAAAGTGTTATTGTCTATTTCTGCCAAGAAATTCTCAGGAACGGCACGGAGTCTGTACCCAGTGAAAGATAATAGACTTGCACCCTGATGCGGACAACCTAAGAGTCCTTCGTTCACTCAGCTACGATGATAACTACAGAGTTAGTCTATGGATCGGCAATTTAAATGTTTCCATTTTATCCTCAAAATGCAGTAACTGTAGAATATATCTTTAGAAAGGTCAAAACGTGTTTTTAGAGGGATTTTATTAAGGAGACTTTTATAATAGGTATTATATGCCGTTATTATTCCATCGGGCGGGCCAAATCTGCTGACGCCATCATAAGGCGTGGCCGCCAAAGCATTGATAGATTTAAGAACGTCAAGAATAAGGAATATTTATTATAAGAAGATATATGTAGGTGTGGATCACTATAAAATACGAGCACTCATGCATTTTGCTGTATTTAAAAAAGTGCTCTACTAGTATGAAGCATTAAAATAATGTTTGATTAAAAACAGCTGAACAGCATGCTAATTAATTTAGGCCGTAATGAAGAGACGTTAGAATTCTAATTCGCTTATATTCCGTTCAGCTACATATTCGATATCGACTTTGAGAATTTAGCCGGTTCGCGCCAGGAACTCGATCGCACACCTTCACCAACGCGCTATCTAATCTAAAGTAATCAGTTATCACAAATCTGACGTACCGTGCGATTTGATAAATTGTCCCGAGATAGGTACATACCTATATATTCTAGTTGAAATAATAATATGTAAGATACGAAACTGGGTGAGTAGAGTCTGATAGACGAAACACCCGCTTATCTGCTGATAACAGTCTGATTCTGAACAAACAACAAACTGATTTGTTTGTTTCTTACTTTAGCTGTACACAAATTACGCACATTGACAAATTGCGTAGACGGGTAGATAAATTTACAGCTTTGTTTGTCATCTAAGAAAACACTAGGTAGGTTATCACAACATTTATAGAAAAATTATGCTATACTGTGCAAAAAGGGCGCTTCGAAAGGGAACAAAAGACGTTCGTGACGATTGGAAATCCGTAATGTCTGCATCGATATGTAGATAGTGCAGACTACAACTGACTTGAGTCTCTATGAAGTAATGAAATATCAAATATTTATAGAATAAATCAGACCTGTAAAAGTTACTCACCTCAGGTTATCAACTAAAAAAGAGCTAAGTGGCTTAATACGGCTGAACAAATTTTCTTGAATAATAGCTAAGAACATTATCGATCAAGTCATCTCAAAACGCATATATATATATACACACACATAAACTTTAGCAACACAAGATCGGTTTTAGAAACACGAGAACAAAAATGTAATCCTATCTAATATTATAAATACGAATGTGAGTTTGTTTCTTTATTTCGCTTTCACGCCTTAACTAATCGACCGATCTTCATGAATTTTCGCTAATACTTTGGTACAGAATGTTTATAGGATAATATTTATACAGAATAATTATTCTGTTCCCAAAGTATAACTACTCATATTTAGATGAATGCGTACCACATCTTGTCAGGCTAATGCAGTAACTGTCATTCGGCTGACCTGTGGTCTTCTTAAGCCTCTTACATATAAATATAGCTTTATATCTATTTCTCGAAGGGATAAACAAATATACATTTTACCCATATTTCGCTATCTCCAGTGTGCGAGCTGTCCGGTCTGGGACAGTCTACGTGCTACTACTGAGAGTTTCTAGGCAGAGAAATCAATAAAACTTTGTCCGGACATCAAATCAGGTATTTCAAGCACAGCAATCAAATATACAACAGCTGTGCAACCGAGGCAGTCAAAGTCTCTTGAAGGATACATAAGAATGAGAAGGTGCATAACAGAATGTATAACATTGTCTCACTCACAACAATTAACAATAATTCAAGATGTATCTTGCTATTTAATCGCTGTACGCATGTGCGTTATTGCCGCAGTTTATTCACACAGTGACATACTTTTCAGAATTGTGTCATCCAGAGGCTAATCTTAAGTCAAAAAAGCCTTAAAGAGATTATCCGTTAGAAGTCCAGCACGGCTACGCTTTAAAGAAACCTATTTTCAAGTTACCGAGCTTAATCGTACTTATATAGACTTGACATCGAATAACGCCGGATTTACTAAACTTACAAGCGATTTCTTTGTTGCCTCTTTTATCACTTAAAAGTTAATAAAGATACTTGAAATCGACGAATCGTACTCCAATTCCTTGGATCTACTATATTTATTTATAAAGCTAATGAAATGAGAACCTGTTTATAACATGTTCCTATACTGAGAGTATGATGAAATCTTGCGTCATAATTGCCTTTTGTGCCATTAGTTTGCCCCAGTGGTGCATTAGTAGTGAAAGTGGCTGCTGTGCATGTGTTCTCGTGTTCATTAATAAGGACAGAGATTTGTCTATCAAAAAATCTTAATAGCAGAACGGATTCTGGAACTGTGATTGGTAGCCGGTAATAGCGTCACTATTATGTAGGACCTAAAATCGTAACTGAGAAATATGGCGCAATTATCGATAACCAACCCTTTTGAGGATAGGAAAGTAAGACTATGTATGTAACGTAAACATTTGGGTTAGTTGTAGACCAAGGACTCACCCTAAAACATCTGTAAGAAACTTACAGCCACTCTTTCTAACTTATTATTTAATTATGATCTCACTGCGCCTACCTCATAAGGTACCTATGTGGATAGTGTGTCTTGTTAGACTCTTCACATCCTCGAGGACATTGTCAACAATTTTTCTATCAAAGGTAGCGAAAGTAACTTTGTTTAGCGTAAATATGCTAAAATGTAATGTAATAGGTGCGAATCACAGTTCGCACCGATTACATTTTGACAACTCAAAGCCACGGCAATAGCACGCAATAAAATTAAAATAAACTTAGTACACTTTAAATTCAAGGAACTATTAATTTTACTTTGTAACCTGATATTTTAGATATTTCTTACCGGCAAAGAAAACGTCTTCGTCGTATTTTAATGTGCAAAGCAGTATTGGTGCAATTTGCTCAATTGTAGACACTTTAATAAAAGTAGGAAATTTAATAACTATAACAAGCAAAGTTAAAACTGATATTAATAAATGAGAAAATTATATGCTTCCAAGGCAGCCAGTGATTTTTTCGAAGAAGAGCAGAAATTATTAGGCTCAAAGCTTTATTTTTTAACAAGTTTGATAAGTTTGAAATAGCGTAATAAAATTGCGACATCACGATCTCCTAGTATTTTTATTCAATTAACAAGTTACATGTCTTCAATGGCTACTAATTAAATTAGACATTTCGAACAGCTGATGAATGATTCTATTGATACACTTTTCAAAGGACTACTGAGAGTGTATTACACTCGTAATACTCTCTTAACGTACGGCATATACTTTGACTGCTATAACTCTAAATGAAGCACAATCAAGTCGCTTGGTAAAATTAGCTTTTTTACAGAATTCACTCATCGACTCAGTGAGTCTTCGACCGAGCTTTGAGATGGGTCACGTGAGGACGTCTACCCCATGCTGACTTTCTAATCATAACTTTGCACAAAAAAACTATCAGGCATTAAATCAGCACATAACGTCCACTATCACGAATACTTTAGAAGTGTCGAGGTTGCTCTATTTCTGATGCGACCTAGATTTCCGTAGGTGATTCTTACCACGCTGGCATCGCGTGCATTTTTCATTCTCCTTCATAAAGAGTGAGTGATCAGGCGTACGAGTAGGAAGCCGGCCTCGTTGCACGCACCCTACTGACTCTGTCCACTCTCAAATCGTAACAAGCATCGCTTTTATAACCAGCGGAAATCTTAAAACGCATTTCATTACATTAATTTTATGGGCGAAGTTTCTAACACTAAAAAGAACGCTACGGCATTTTCTTTTGATGCGATAAAATGTAGTTACTTTGTGGCATGGCACTCTAATACACGTAGTGAATCTATAACTATTGGAAAATATTCTTTCACATATTTTTCTGGTTTTGCGTTCTTGTATCTTCGTCGTTATCCTCTATAAAATATTCCAGTTGATTTGAGAACAACTTTTAGACATAAAAAATTAAGCATAGGAATGAAGTGGAAATATATTTCCGATCGCTATTCGTGTCAAAATCGTAAATCATGTCACATCCTTTTGGTCTTATTTTTAAAGCCCAGTTATTGCAGCACGAGCAATAATATTTTAACTCTATTAAACACAAACATCCATAGGCTGTGGCCTGCGGTCCCGCGGGACAGTTTGGCGACATCCAATCGGTTAGAAATACTCCGATTTGTTCCATTTCGCTTCAACGGAAAATAGCTCCAATCCCCGTTAGCAATTCAGCATTGGAATCACTTAGGGTAGCATTTCACTAATCTTTTAGATTAACAATTGATACTAAGCAAAATGAAAGTTACATTTACTCATTTAAGTATATAAATACCAGTAATGGCCTGTAAATTACTCTGTCATATTAAAATACTATTTCTAAAATATTTCACCATTAATCCACATCATGTTGTACAGATACATAAAAACAAAAATAGCGTTGGTAATTGTTTCTATAGAGACCACCGCGCAAAAAGCCTCTTTGTGTTCACAACTCGGTGACTTTGGGACGCTTTCAATAGCAAGTTAAAAGAAGATCTCATTACTTATGCTCCTGTCGGAGCAAATAGACTATTTTGACTGCATTCGGCACGGTAGAGGACTGTAGAATAGGACGCATACATCAGAACAAAGCTTTTGTATTAAGCAGCACAAAATTGTTAGATGTTTTTACGGGTGCGTCATCGTCAAAATTGACGAAGCCCCAACAAATAAAGGAGAACAAAAAAAAAAAAAGAAAAGAACAAAGCTTGTTAAAAGTCACAGATATGAGATGGTTGTGCGTTCATAATTTACAGACTATGGTTATAACAGTACGTCTGTAGTAATCGGTAAACATTTTTGTATGCAGCCAGTTACTGATTTTAAGTATATATCCTCACTTTGGTTTCTAAATCGGCGACCATCTAAACAATTTAAAAAAAGGAGTAGATTCTCAACTCGCACACATATGTTCCATTTATGTATTTTTCGGTCAAGAAATTATCCTTCTTAAGAAATAAACTCAACATTAACTGATCGACTGCTGCGCCTGTTATCTAGATGTTAGACTCTAATACTAGTGCTCCATGCCAGCTAAATATCAAACTTCACATATCTTTGAGGTGAACTCTTCTGAAACTAGCAATTAATAAATATCTGAATTCAAGAACTTGACTGAACTCACTAACTCATAAAATATAATAAGTGCTAATGTGTGTCTTAAAAGATAAAATTATTTACTACCTTGATAATAACAACGTCATATTCAAGTAAGAAGATGAAAATTTTGAGCAACTAGGCTTTTCTTTTTTAAAATGACAGCTGCCGCAGCAGGTATAATTTCACAGGCACAAAGAAAATGCAGACTCAGAACAACCATTTGCGGATCAGACAACTTTTTGTCCCGTGCGGGATTTTAATAATAGTATATTGTTTCCAACTAAGTGCGTTGTATTTGCGCAACGTTATTACCACGGATTGTAACCACTCCAGCTCTTGGAAATAAAATTAATGAAATCATTGCGTGAATTTGAGACGAGGTTGAATAGCAATCAAACTGTGGAAACCGCATCACAATCTATTCAGGAAGCTCAGACAAGCAAAAATTACTATTATATACATAGTTTCAGATGCAGTAACCTGCCAAGTTAAACAACGACATATAAGAATCAAACTAATGCCTAGTGATTTGATGGGATGCCGTTATTTTTTTTTAAAGATATCTATCGCATTATGTGTGCTGTTCCTGTGTCGTAGGGACTATACACAGATTCAAACGACGGATACTAAGAACATTCATACTCGAAAGAACCATTTGTGGATCACACAATTTTTTGCCCCGTGTGGGATTCGAACCCACAACACTCGGCGCAGTGTTAGTGGCGAGGCGACTACATAAACCCCTGCACCATTCGTGCAGACATCTCATTCAGACAGGCCTCTATGGCGTAGTGGTTAGTGTAACTGACTGCCACGCCTGAGGTCGCGGGTTCGATTCCCGCACAAGTCAAACATTTGTGTTTATGAACATGGATGTTTGTCTTGTCTGGGTGTTTCTATGTATAATATGTATTTCATCCATTTCCATCCAATCCATTGTCTAGTACCCATAGTACAAGCTCTGCTTAGTTAGTTAGTTTGGGCTAGATGGTGTTGTGTGTATGTGATAGAATATTATATTATTCAGGCAGCCAATCATAGCAGTTGTCATGCGTTTGAACGTCTGATAACAAATGTTTGTATTAATCTAGCTTTCAGAATAATTTCATAATGATAAAAGAATTGTGAGACGCTGGCGTCCTAACAATAGTTAATGATATAAGTTATCTTGAGTGCACAGTCAAAACTTCTTTAGAGTTTTATAATAGCAAAGATTAAACGCCAAGAACGGTTCAATGTAAGCGGTTGCCTACTTTAAAGTATTATAAACTTCAAAAGATTCAAGCGCAGACACGGCCGTCATGTTTAAGGAATATTGTAGTAAAGAGGCTGTTGTTTCTTAAGCAGTTAAGAGTATTGTTTTTGAGATGTCGGAAGCATAAAGTTGATTCTGAATACTTAATAGGAATTGAAGTGAGTGAGCTTTTAAATAGATTTAACCTTTTGAGTGGCACCGGCGGCCAGACACAATAGATTTTCAATTATGCCAGACAGTTCGTTTGAAATGATGGCTTTAGTGGTCTCTTCGCCACTGACATCTACGACGAGTACCTTTTATGAGTTCGAACTTCACACGGAGAGATGGGTGTGATCTAAACACAGTTGTTCCGAGTCTAGGTCCTGTGTGATTTGTGTTCGTTGTTTGAATATTTATAAAGTGTATATATATACAGGAATAAAAGGTAACGAGCGAGCTGCTTTTAAAAAAAAAAGAAGAATATAAGAATTCATTTCATTGTAAAGCGCGAAACAGGGCTGTCCCTAAGCAGGCGACAGCATTTATAGTAACATTTTCCGCAGCGATCTACGTCACAGTCTAAGTGGCTATAAAGCCACTTAGACTGTGTGAATCAGTAAACAAACATCGTACTAGGAGTGAGTTCACTATTTATATTTACTACAGCATTGCATAAGAAACGACAAACGACGTTTAGCTTTTTATATTATCAGGCGCCCGGCAACTCACAGGCCTTTAAATTGCAATTCATCCTTGCAACATTGTTACGGAGATATGATATCAATAATCACATATCATTGCTTCTAGCATATTATACTTAGTTTTAAATCTATTTCCCCGAAGAACTATGCAGGAGTATATTTCGGCCACATTTCGCCAGGATATGGTATTAGTTTCTACGTAATAGGGCCGTAATCTTAGTAACACCTTGTTTGACTATAAAACCAAGACTACGATCGCGAGTAAACATGCATATACACGTACTATCTACGTAATTATGCCAATCAATTAATTATGTATTTCACTGACAAAATATACTGAAAAGAATCCCAACTCTAATAATAAATCACGCCTCAACAACCTGACCGATTATCATAAAATTTCGCATACACTTTATCAGGAGGATAGAAAAAGATATAAGTGTGGTAACTTTCATCTATAGGTAGTGTGAATGGAACACTCGCAAGGGGAAGACCTAGGCGGACGTTACTTGATCAGATCGGAGACGTTCTGGACAAAGGCCAGATTAAGTGCACCGTAACCCGGCGAGCGTGTACGAGGAATGTGATGAAAGTGAATGAAGCCAGAGAAGTATATCAGGATCGTAGCAAATGGAAATCCGTAGTCTCTGTCTACCCCTCTGGGAAACAGGCGTGCATCTATGTACCTATGTGTGTAAAATTTATCCAGCAAACTTACTTCAGTAAATATAGATTAATACAAACGAAGCCGCGGGCACAATTTAGTAATATAATAAAGTAATAAATGAATATTATTGAACAGAGTAATATAGCGTAGGTACCTAGTAATTAAGGTCCCTATAAAATAATCCGATAAGGTTTATCGGACTGTTACATACCTACAATAACAAATTAACAACGTTCCAGTTACAGTACCTACATACATAGTTCATTATGACTACACACACATACATAGTTCATTATGACTACACACACATACATAGTTTCACGGCTATGTCCACCTAGAGGAAAGCTGATGTGTATCACATTCAAATTCGCCCATATATGATTTTAAGCCCCACGAAATACCTTGGTACCCACGTAACTCTGTGCTGTTACTAAGATATTTTTGAAATGACAACCCGCCACCGCTCTGCCAACACCAGGTATCTAATCCTGGATCTCGTGCTCGTGTGATTTATAAACCAATCTTAGATGTACCGAATAATAAATAAATAATAAGCGAATAATCAGAAGAAAATAATTTCAAAGTATTATTTAACGTTGATCACTAATTGAATTAAAGAAAGTAACAGCGTCAGACCGTTTAAAGGTTAATCATAGAACAGTCTTAAGAGCTATTCATTTGATAGATAGCTAATTATTAGTTACGGATATTTTTATATGGCTGTGGATCTCCTAACCACTCTTTATACTTTATTTCCATCGAAATAGCCCCAAAATTGGCCCTTTAACAAATCTATATAATTAAATATATAACAACACATACGAAACACGTCAACAATATCTCAACGCTCTTATTTGACGTATAATTAAGCATTAAATATTGCGTAAAGGAAAAGAACAAATATGTTTGAATATTTTTAAAGTAATCTTTTGGCTGCCATGTAGAGTCAGCAACATAAGTTGATACCCTATGCTATGATACGCGGGATTTTATTTGTTACTATCTTTAAAATCATAACAAATGTTAGTTTGTAATAACATAGATAGTTAAAAGATACTTAATTTAATCATGAATTCGTTAAATGTTCAGCTACCTATGATGTTGTAACTCATTTATTTTTAAAGACAACTTTGCACTGGTATGAAATCCTATGCCGCGGAGGACTTTACAAACATTCAAACAACGGACACAAAGAACACCTAGACACGGAACAATCATTTGTGGGTCACACAAAGTTTTGTCCCGTGTGAGGATCGAAGCCACAGCACTGGGCGCAGTGGCAGTGGGCGAGGCACTACGGCATTGATGCAGTCAATTACCGTCGTGTACTCAAAATCAAAATCAAAATAAATTTATTCAAATTAGGTTACAAGGTAACACTTATGAATGTCAAAGTTACACGTAAATTTTTTCCTGTGAATTTACATTTACTGCCACGTTCAGCAAAACTAGGGTGTGTAGGGCTCATGAGAAGAACGGGCAAGAAACTCATAGCCACTCTTTTTAATCGCCAAGTGTACAATTATATTTCATTTATAAATCATAACTGTAAGGTGCTGCAACCATTTCTCCATGAACTACTACTCAATACTCAAGCATTTGATAAAAATTGATGGTAGCCTCTAAAGCAGCAGTATGGTAAATAGGAGCATCCACTTACATGTACATAAATAATCAATCATACTCTATAGGACCTGGAGTGTACAAGCCCCTAATAGCATTATAGGTTGAACTGAGCTGACCCCTTTCACTTCTTTCTCAATAATTCATTTTGCTCCACTACTTCATTAACTTCTGACGTAATTAACTGTATGTATAGCAGCGACAGGAAATATTAATTATTTTATAATACTTCCCGTTTTCTATAGAAATAATAGTAACTTGCTTTATGTTTTATATTAAAACCTCCAATATTTTAAAAAGTCGACGGCTCTAGCCAACTTTATACGATGATCAAAATCTAAAGACAACGTAAATAGAGAATAGTAGGATTGATACGTATCAGTTTCGTACAGAAAAAGTCAAGTTTACGTATCTGTTCGTGTAAAAAAAGGCAACTGATCCGATGGCTAGGGAGGCCCATAATAACTGACTTTTAATAAGATGACACCCTTGCTAAGATTAGAACAGAACAAATATTTTTAACAAATATTCAAACAACGGACATAAAAATATCCAAACACATAACACTATTCATAGATAACACAATTTTTTGGTCCGTATGGAGATGGAAGTTAACACTCAGCGCTCTGACAGCGGCGAGACAATCTCTTAAAAGACCTCTTGATCGAAGTTCGTGTTTGTTTATTACAACAGTAAACGCCGTTTGCGTGGCGACGGCTTTAAAAGATAATGACGATCGACTTGATTCAGGATGACGTTAAAAGCATTTTAAATAAACAACCGAGTATATAATTCGCCCTTCGAGGCTGTATTGTAACGTTCTCGTCGTAACCATTATGATGACGTTGACGACTCGTTCAGCCTTTATAATAGGTAGTCTTAACTAAACTCTTAATCGAATCGGTTACAAACAAGTAAATATATTTTAATTTTCTGACACCAACTCAATATTGATTAAATTCGATTGAAAGCTTAGTTAATGCTTTAAAGATAATTTTTATTAATTGCATCTCAGTGTTTTCAAGACATTTAGCATATACATATATTCATAGGCTTACGTCTATTTATCCCCCAAGGAGTAAGTGGAGGCATATTTTCCATGCTTCAGCAGCTATAGGTTTATAATATATAATAATATATCAGCCCTGTATTAAACTGTCCCACTGCTGGGCACGGGCCTCTTCTCAGTGTGAGAAGGGTTAGACCATAGTCCACCACGCTGACCCAGTGCAGGTTGGCAGACATCACATATCTTCGAGAACATTATGGAGAACTCTCAGACATACATATAGGTTTCCTCACGATGATTTACTTCACCGTTAAAGCGAGCGATAATAAATTATTTAATACGCTCATAACTTCGAAAAGTCAGAGATGCGTGCCTTGGGATCGATCTCGAGACATCAGCTGTGTTGCCGTCTACCATACGTGCAGCTGCTGTGGATTTCCCAAGAGACAAATCAAATCACATTTTACCTGACCCAAAAATCAAACCAAAGAAATCACGAGTGCACAAGATATGGGCGCTAACTTTTACTTTGAAACCATTGCGGTAGAAAACGAATAGAAATGCTATATAGCCTGAACATCAAATTCTCTAGCCTAATGACTTGCGTTTACGCTTGCAGCCGATCGTAACGACCCAGGTGTGGTACCATAGGCTCGTCCCCTTTCGCTTCGAAGCTAAACATAGCTAATAGATTGTGGGTGTGATACATCTCTGTTTAACCTGCGCAAATAAACTAGGGTGTATTAGAGAGAGTTATCTATCAAAATCGGTACGAAAACTTAAAGAAGTCGGAGTCTGATTAGACATTACTGTCCGACTTATAAAAATAGCTTAGCTACCTCTGAACTGAATCGCTCTCAAGTCCTATCAATGACTAAATCACTGACCTTTATTACTTAATCTTTGATCTTTGATCAACGGTCCACCGCTATTAATTGACTATTATTCAACGAACACTTAAAGTTGAGTAACGTTTATAGTTCAGTTTTCTTTAATTTGTCGCTAGTTAATAATTAGCTATTTTCTTATACGAAACTTTGTGAGATTTCCACGAAATAAATCGGTTATTATCTAAAAAGCTAGTATTACAATATTTCAAGAAAATACTGTATATTATTCAATATTGCAAAGGCTAGATAAAGCTCAAATATTTTACTATATCCAGTAAGTTGTAGTTTTTTGAATTGCAGTGTGGTATTTGCCATTCATATGCTTGAATAATATGTAGTTTACCAGTAGGGTAGGTTTACCAGAGGCGTATATTTGTTTACCAAGTATTGTAAAAATTTAAATGCATAACCAAATAAACATTATGATGAGAAAATAAATTTTCTCGAATCCAAATGCAGCGCTACCTATCGGGTCCAATTGTGAAGTTATACCATTCAGGGACCTATTCAAACACACACAAAAAATTCATCAAAGTTGGTCCAGCCGTTTAGGACGAATTCAGTGACATATGCACGTATAAAATAGCTATATATATAAATAGTTATTTACCACTTGACAGCGGAGTAGAACTCATCCTTACTTTCTTGCAAGGTACGTTCTCCAGGACCCTTTTCGAGTTCGAGCCCAAGGCATGCATCTCTGACTATTCGAAATTTAATGCGTAACTTGCGTTAACTATCGCTCGGTTTAGCGGTGAAGAAAAACATCGTAAGGAAACTTGCATGTCTGACAGTTCTCCACCTCGAAGATATGGGAAGTCTGCCAACCTGCACCAGGCCAGCGTGGTGGACTATGGTCTACCCATTCTCACATTGAGAAGAGGGCCGTTCCCAACAGTTTAATGCATGGTCGAAATCATAATATAACAGTAAGCAGTGTACTAGCTGTGGTGGGTGATCGAGACTCGCCACCAGGTGAATCCTCCTGACAAATGTCCCTCTAGAGGCGATCAAATACCTATCAATGCCACGTTGAGTCGGTACAATTAAAATTAATATATTAAGCAAAAAAATTATACAATGGTGCCAATTCTGTTGTCACAAAATTCTCTTATCTTAGCTAAAAATCTCTAAAATTTAAATTAGTATTGTCCAACGACATTTTGTATTCTGAAATCGCTAAAAGAGACAGGACTAAACTAAATTTTAGAGATTTTTAGCTAAAATAAGAGAATTTTGTGACAACAGAATCGGCACCAATATGACAGATACCTAAGTCTCCAAGGCTGTGAAAGATAATAATAATGTTTAAAAGAAAATTTATCAAATTTTCTTTTAACGTTTGTAGCGAAACGGTAGCGATGTGACTGCTTATGCACATAAGGACCGGCCATTGGATCTTTTTCTATAAAGTTATATTCAATAGCAACATGGAAGCTAGTCTCCTGTTACGTGGGACAAAAACCATAGGTAGCGAGCGAAATGAGAATGTAAATGCAAAATCAGCCACCACGTCAAGTACCTATATAGAGTTCAAGTAACTATTCATTATTGAAACATGATATATGAGGATATTTGAGTATATTTAACGAGTAATCTCTTCACAGGAGAAGTAATAATAAT
The DNA here is from genome assembly GCA_963675205.1 of Catocala nupta. Taxonomy (NCBI): domain Eukaryota; kingdom Metazoa; phylum Arthropoda; class Insecta; order Lepidoptera; family Erebidae; genus Catocala; species Catocala nupta. The sequence goes on from OY776078.1 coordinate 40,065,560, forward strand.
GGATCAGTAGCATCACTAATCTCGTATATAATAGTTAACCACAAACCACCTCACTCGATTCGAATCCTCTTTGAGCTAAAGGATTTGTAGGCAACTATTATAGCAGATTGTAAAGCGTAACAATCAGGAGATCACATATAGCGATTGCGATTTAAGCCCTGAACTAAAAAGCATAGTATTTAGTGCAGTATAATCGATCATCGATTTTCAACGACGCTTCATTATGCAAATGCTGAGTTTAAGTGATTGCATCTATGTTCGTTTCTTTGATATCAGAGACTGTGTTAAACTAAAAAATGTAAGTCGATTATATCGATTAACGACTGTATATGTGTCGAGTGAAGCAATTGGTCACTCCATAAAGCCTACGAAGACTATCCACAATACTAGTTGCTCGCGTTAGAATAATTTTATGAAATGCATCGAGCGATGTCTTTGATGAACCTAAATACGATGGAACTGATTGCCACCATTGCATGCAACACGATCGCTTAGAATGTCGTATTGTACTAGTAACGTACGTGTTCATCTATATACCTATAAAATATGTTTTATACAACAAGTACTTGATTATCCGAATGAAGATCACAATATTCGAATAAAATTTGACGATACACTGTTAAGATTTCCTTTATGTTACAGGCGATTAAGTGACGTAAATTGATGGTTTTTTGAACTACAGCTACCGCACTTGGCACAAATCCTGTGTCGCGGTAGACTTTACAAACTTTCAGACAATGAACACAATAAAGTTAAAAGCAATCGGTAACTAATGCGTTCGAATAACGATCAATGGTTACTCGAATTACTTAAACAGTCGAATTACTAGTCGTTATTTATAGTCGCACATGGCTATTATACTGCTGCCTGTTACGCACTCTCGTCTATAACCAAAGGTTGAAGTTATGACGATGTTCAAACTCAGTAAGACCAAGTGAATGTTGACTATCGAAAAGTTGGAATCGATTGACAATATGAATTGCAAATCGTTCGCTCTCTATGTGGAAACACGAGGGTAAAGTTTTGACTGACGTGTGTTCTGTATCGGCAATTTCGAGGAAATCTTTCTAAAGTTAAAAACGGTGCGAGGCATCCCTGATACAAGTAATTTGCTGTTTTCGCAATCATAGCTGTAACCTATTGTTAGCCATTGTGGTAATTTTTAATATAAACTTGGTGACTAAGTGGCTCGTTGGTCTCGTGACATAAGTTGTTGCTTATGTTTACCGCTGATCGGGTCAGGTTGGATTGCCGGATCCAAATAAAACTTTGATGGATTTTACTTTAAAAAAAATTAAATAGCGAACATGGTTTTAAAAATGTCACCAGTTAACGGCCATGGACTCCTGTTATGTGTGACTTAAAGCATTGCAGGCGAAATATGAATGTGATTCTGCTTACTCATATTCGATGTTCATAATCGTATTCGAATATCATTCTAATCCTTCCCCCTGGATCGCGAAAGCGTATAGACGTGCCTCCGTACATTATTTTTTTTATAAAATATAATTATATTAAAATTTCGCACAAAAATCAGTAAATTAATTTTCGCAACATACTAGGCGCGCATAACGCAGAAGTATACGTGGAGTCTAACCAAAAAAAGGATAGCAACACCTGAGACAAAGGTCGGCGCAGGAGCTACTTGCGACGCGACGTACCTACACATCTACGCGCCACTAGTACGTCACATCGTAGCAACTGTTGGCCACAATACATAAGCGAGAGCGGGTAGCGGATATTGATAAGACTGGTTCGAGCATTAAAGGAGAATAAAATACAATATTGGGAGATAATATCAGCATTCAACAAGGCGCAAGAAAATGCCACTGAAAAGAACACCACCGAGCACCCCTCTGTTAGAGGAGAAGAAGAGCAGCTCATCTTCAGTTAATCCGATATTTTCTCACTCCGAGTCATCGCCGGATCTTTCGACATTGGGAGGTGATACTAATATTACGACGCGTCTGAAACGCAAACGCGATGATTGTGATTGTATGTCACGTCTGGATGAAATTCGTGCTTTACTCTCAGCATCCACTACTGAGACTGACAACAAACTAGCGGCTCTACAGTCGGCATTGTCTGAAATTATGGCTCAAAATGCTGAGATAAAAGATTCCCTGACCTTTATTTCTCAAGAATACGATGACATAAAAATAAAGTTCAAAAACTTGGAGTCTGAACGCAACAATGACCGTCGTTATATCCGCGAGTTAGAAGAAAGGTTGGATAATGTGGAGCGACAATTGTACTCATCAAAGATTGAAATCAGGAACGTGCCACAAAAACAGGAAGAAAGCAAGGCAGATCTACTCTCAATCGTCTCGGAGACCGCTAACGTCCTTGGGTGTCCGATAACTAAGAATGAAATTAAGGATGTTTTTCGAACAAAAACAAAAAGTAACACACACCCGATTACCGTTGACTTTATAAGCGCTATTGTAAAGGAGAATATCCTTAAGAAAGTCCGTGACTTCAATAAAGCCAGCAAAGACAACAAACTAAACACCACTCATTTAAAACTTCCGGGACCCAGAAAACCCGTATACGTGTCGGAGAAACTTACACTACAAGCTCAACGCACCTACTACCTTGCGCGTTGCTTTGCTGAAACAAATAAGTACAAATACTGCTGGACTTCATTCGGTAAAGTTTTGCTGCGTAAAGCGGATGGAGAACGACACGTCATCATAAAAAACGAAGCCGACCTAGACACCCTACGGCGTGAAAAATGACCACTAATGCAAAAGGTATACCATAAGACTACTACTTATCCTGTTACAACAATCGGCTTTGATTATTTACCACGTTTTTGTAATCCTATAATTCTAATCTCATACAACCGCAAAAAAAATATCACTATACTAAATACAGAAATACTATACACTACACATACCACAGAACACTACCATACACATCACACCAACTACTCACACTATATTATACGTATTCTACAAAATACAGCCTCACTATTTCAAATGAACCTCGGCCCAACTATAGCAGCATCGAATTATTCTTTTACTTTAAAATGATGAATATTAACGAAATATCTAATGAGCTGGATAACATCTCAGTTGCTGACATATACTCATGTAAACCGGAACAATGTCAGTTTTTTACAGGACAACACGATAAAAACTTGCTCATCATTCACATCAATATCAGGAGCATTAAAAGGAACTTAGACCAATTTGTTACAATGTTAACTTCGACAAAACTTAGTTTCGATTTTATAATCCTTACAGAATGCTGGCTTCAGACTTCGGGTAATATTCCTGTTTTAGACAATTATACCTCTCACACCACTAAAAATAATCCTATAAAAAATGATGGTGTCGTAATCTATGCCAGAACAACATTGAATTGTTCCATCCAGGAACCTGATATCGCCGATGCCAACTGCCTAATTTGCTGCCATAATAATTTAGCCATAATTGGAATATATCGCTCCCCATCATACTCAAACCCCACAAATTTTTTCTCCAGTATAAGTACCATCGTTACATCTCTCAATTCATATGATAACTTAATGCTCATCGGGGATCTCAACATTGATATTAAGACAGGCCATAGAGATCGCCACGCTAATGACTATCTAAACCTGACAGCCACGCTCGGGTTACTACCCGCCCACACTCTGCCAACGAGAATGAATAATTGTCTGGATCATGTCATGATGAGATCGAAGGTTTCAGCTAGTGTTATCATAATAGACACACATATTACGGACCATCTACCTATTGCAATATCCTTAGCCTTAAATAAAAATACCACACGTCCACCTAAACACAACACAATAAGATTTGATTACATAGCCATTAAAAACGAATTAGACAATTACGACTTTAGCGCTGTTCTCATTTTATCTGATCCTAACCTGGCAACAAATCTATTTATTGTCGGCATACAGTCAGTCATTACGAGACACACCAAAACTACTCGCACCTCTAATCGCAAAACTATTCGTAAACCTTGGATGACGGCTGGATTAGTACGATGCCTTCGCAACCGTGACAAAATGCATCGTCAGGCTAAACTGTCACCTAATAATGACATTCTAAAAACCACTTACAAGCGGTACCGTAACTTTTGCAATGCATTGCTAAAAAGACTAAAAAGGGCCTATCATAAAGCTGAACTGTTAAGCGCTAAAAACAATCCGAAGGCCACATGGCATGTAATCAAGTCAATCACAAACAACAACCAACCTAGACAGTCTCCTAATGCTTTACTCAAATCTTCCACCGACCCAGTCTCTTCACTAAATGATGTCAATAGATATTTTTCTAGTATTGGAATGACTCTAGCGTCCAAATTTAACCAATCTACCGAGGCCACAAGTCCTGTCTCTCATTTATCTCCAAGTAACTCACTGGGTATATCCTTAGTACATGCAGATAATGTGCAAGCGATAATATCAAAGCTACGAAGTGATTGTGCTACCGGATGGGACAACATCCCAAACAAGGTACTAAAATTATCTTCCAACACCCTGGCCCCTATAATTGCTCATATATGTAATTGTGCTATCAGTTCGGGAATCTTTCCAAAAGCTTTTAAACGCGCGACAGTCCATCCGATTTACAAGAGTGGAATTAAAGATAATGTTTCCAACTACCGTCCAATCTCAGTATTGAGTGCGTTATCTAAAATCTTGGAACATATTTTAAACACCAACCTGACAATGTTTTTAAGTAAAAATAAACTAATAGCAAATAATCAATTCGGATTCCGCTCAGGAATTTCCACCGAGGATGCCGTATCAGACTTTGTAAACACCCTGGTCGATAAATTAGACAATCGTTTGAAATGCTACGGTTTATTCCTAGATCTAATCAAGGCATTCGACACTGTCTCGATTTCTAGACTGCTTAACAAGATGGAGCGTATGGGCATACGTGGTGTGGCTCTGGACATATACAGAGACTACCTCAGTGGACGTAGCCAGTGTGTCAAGGTTAATTCGACCATTAGTGACGTGGAAAACATCAACTACGGTTTACCACAAGGAAGTGTTTTAGCTCCCACGCTATTTCAAATATATATTATATAAACGATCTCTGTCAATTACCTCTGAACAATTGCAATATCTTCACATATGCCGATGACACAGCCCTATTAATATATGAAAAAGACTGGACGAGGGCCAAATACTCAACCGAACTTTCCATGCGAGCGGTGATGAACTGGTTATCTTCTAATCTACTCACACTTAACTTGTCAAAAACCAAAATTATTCAGTTCACACCAACAAACTCCGTCAAACCACCTCTAGAGTCTAAATCTATTATAGCCCATGTTTGTCAGGATCGCTCACACTGTCACTGTCTCCCTCTGGCTATGGTCCCAAATATTAAATATTTGGGTGTTCTTATTGATGAGAGACTGGACTGGCGGGAGCACACAAATAATCTATGTTCCCGTATCCGGAAACTTATCTACGTATTTAAGGAGCTTAGGTACTCAACCGACTTGGAAACAGCATCACTGGTGTATCGCTCCCTATGTGAGTCAATTATCACATACTGCATTCCGGTATGGGGAGGGACCCTAAAAACAGTGATGCTTGGAGTGGAACGAGCTCAACGTGCAGTTCTCAAAATTATGTATTTCCGAAAACGAGCCTACCCCACTGCCCAGCTATACTCCGAGGCACAAGTTTTGACAGTGAGGCAACTATATATTCTCCGCACCATCTTACGTCGACACTCCACACTACCGCTAGATCCAAACATTACTAGCCGAAGAACTGGCTATCCCGTATGTGCAACAAAAATATGCCACACCGCTCTCGCACGTAGGCACTTTTCATATCTGAGCACTCAAATTTACAACAAAATTAATAAAAATATCTCAATTTACAAACTCACGCGGCACATGGTCAAATGTAAAGTCAAAGAATGGCTGCTATCTTTAAAATATGACGAAACCGTACAAATTATAACCACAATCACATAAAAATCCTTTGCACCACTAATTACAAGATTACCTACTTACTTACTACTAGCTCGCACATTGATTCGCTTATTCATTAAACCACACTCCTTTCACTTACACCACACAACAACTATTCATCGATATACACACACACTCACACACTCATTAAATCACACATCTTTCACTTACACCACACTAACCATTCATCGATACACACATACAAGCACTTCCACACACACTTACAGACGGTCATTAGAAACAATTTTGCATTCCTTTTATTTTATATACCTTCTTTTTTCTGTTAACTCATTTAAGCCATAAAATAACATAATAGTAACTTTATTACATAAGATTAATGTAACTTTTAATTATGGAAAAGGGCACTGGCTCTTGTAACACAGGTTTGTCACCTAGCACAAGAGTCAGAGACTTCACATAGATTGTAAAAAATATTATGTTCAATAAAGATTATTATTATTATTATTATTATTATTATTATTAATCCAAATATGTGCAGTTGCCAGCGCAGCTCTCGCATTCATAAGAACCTATACTCTATACCTTGGTCATTGGACTTTTAGATATATTTTATACATACTTTGAACATGACGCTCTTTTTTTTTCTCTCTCTGTCCGTATGCCAGTTCATAACTCTAGAACCATTAGATCGATTTATGTTATTGTTTTTTTAAGTATATCTGGCCTGACTTAAGTATCAATTAATTATGATATTAACCAAAAGTATTAGCTGTAATAATGTTAGTGTATTATGACAAATGAGATACAGCGGCACGCAACTACAGCAGTAAGTGAATAGTCCAATGCAAGCGGAGCTAGGAACTGCTAGTTAAATATAGGTAAATAACAGTGACAAAACGTTGACACAGACATTTTGGATAATTAAACAACATTCTAAAAGATTGTTTGGGGTAAAAATATATCAAATTTAATCTACTGAGGCACGCCTTATTCACAATGATTGTGTAATAAATATATTAAAAAACAACCTCGCTAAACATAACTCGCTCAAAACATCTTAGGCTTCAAGTCCATTGTACGACTATAGAACCATAACGTTGATATTTTATTTCCTACTCGTACAATGCTCTGTTTAGCCAACTTCCATTTTGCAGTGTCTGGTAAATAAGTGTATACAAAATATCTACCGCGTTGAGTCAGTAACGTCACTTTAACTATGCTTTCTTATAAGTTGGTTACTCCTTGTTCATAGTCTGATTGATTAAAAGACATAAGGTCCTGTATTTTTATCCCCAAGGCGGTAAAGGGCAACTATATTTATTGGCCCATATTCTGTTTTATTTTTAAAGAACGTAGTATATGTAATAAGCATTATGTCTGAAATGCATATTTTAGAGTTCTGTAATGGCACTGCAAATTTGCGATCAGTAAATCAAAAACTTTAGCAAATCCGGAAACTGAACTAGATTACCTATTAACCTTGCAAGCAGCCGTAGACATATATGCGAATATAATTTATAATAATAATCTAACTTCGATCAGTCATTATAACCACATCGAGTATAATGATACAAGCAATTACAATTGAAGCAATGTGTCTCGACGCGGGCGTCGCGCGGCGTTCACCATCATACGGCAGATCTAATAACACAAGACGCTGAAATGATTTACCCTGGATAACTATTGTCCCTCGGTTTTCACCTTACAGATTCTGGAGAAACAAAGAAAAAATGTTACTACGCCACAGAGAAAGGCCTTAGACTACAAAGGCTCTTGGATCGATATATTCCTATCGTGGTGATTCTACGTTTTGATCTGCCCCCTAGCATTCAATTATCTTGTAAGTTGATAACAAGTCGTGTGGATATATGCGACAGGCATGTCTGACGGTCTGGCCTAGTTCCAGTTGCTTAGTGAATAACACCTAGTTTGACTATGCATGTTTTGAAGCGTTGGCATGAAACGTTCTTTTCACTCTGAATGCTATTTCTTCATAGCTCTTTATATTAATCTAAAGTTTTCTAAAATAATAATGCGAATTTGTGGTTGTATTCCCTTTTGCTCGTCGATGATATTTATATGAATTATTAAATCGATAAGTTGATGTAGCTTGTTTGTTGTTAATATAAGCGACGTGATTTTTATTGAAGTTATAAAATAAGTAAAAATTACATCATATTTTACGGATGAAAGCACATCAACAGGCTCAAAAATACCCGATTTATTCATGCAAAATAAATAATCATACGGTAGCGCCATTTCTTAATTTCATCTTACTAAGAAATGAGAAAGTTTGTAAGATGGCTGTCGGTAACTCAATAACGCGTAAATGGTTGGCCGGATTTGGATGACACTTGTAGAACGGATAGACGAGAACCATGATTTAATTATAATCACCACATCATCATTTTGGCTATATCACACTCATTGCTGGACATAAGCCTCCTCCAGGGCTGACACAGACTGGTCTTGGGCCGTCCGCATTTAAACGCGAAATATTTCACGCTACCCTTACCAGGTCGTCGGTCCACCTTGATGGGTGGCTAACCTAACCTACCCTACTGCGATAAGCATGGGATATCTTTAGTCTGATATATGTTCCATATTAGGATTCTTGAGTTTATAAATAGATTTATGTATTTACAAAGTTTCGACTGTTAAATTTAAAACTTATTGAAGAGCACAGGTCGCTAGTTCTGTTATTGTTATTCAAATTAGATCCATGTAGAACAATTTGAACACTAATAACGCTAACAGTAAGTGATATACATATGTATATGTAGAGTTTGCAACAGAAACGTATGTGTGGACACATGCAGTGAACGTGATCCGCATAATATGTTAAGAGTAGTGTCAGCTAAAAATAACCAAAATCTTGATTAATATCTTTTCATATGTAAAGCCCTGTTTTTGGTGAACGCTGTGGCAATGCACATCGCAGTTACCACATTATTATTCTGAACCATGATTATTTTTGCGAGATAGTGCGTGCCAAATTAAATTATTAATATCATCATTGCCCAAACCATGGGCATGTAGAAAGAATGGACGAGAACAGACTGACTAAGAAAGTTTATAAGGCTAGTGTGAATGGAACAGTCGCAAGGGGAAGACCTAGGCGAACGTTTCTTGATCAGATCGGAGACGTTCTGGATAAAGGCCAGGTTAAGAGCATCTTAAACCGGCGAGCGTGTATGAGGAATGTTATGAAAGTGAATGAAGCCAGAGAAGTGTGTCAGGATCGTAGCAAATGGAAACCCGTAGTCTCTGCCTACCCCTCTGGGAAACAGGCGTGAATTTATGTATGTATGTATCATCATTGCGACGTAAGTTTTACCGAACCTATAATATCAAACTGCGGGGCAGAGGCCAACACACACATGTATAATTCAATTGGCTTCTATCTTAACGTTTTTATACGGACATTGCCTGCTACCCCAGGACTCAGTCAATATCCATAAGTTCACAAAATCTTACCTTATATCTATCAAAAAGATTTCCAAAAAAATGTCTCAAATTATCATGTGATTTTTGGAATTAATGGTATTCACGGAACTTAGAAATGCTTTTACCTTAGTAGATACTTCACGGCGTATATGTAGAGCGGAATGCAAGCCGCCACCCACGTCCATGTGGTGCAAATATGCAAAGTTTGTTCGCAAACAGACTACCAATCGGTAATCGAACGTCTAATGATTACCGCTGCACAAACTAAAATTTGGGCTCCATTTAAATGTTTAGACAATGTTCCGAATCCAGTTTTATTTTTGTGAAACCATTACTTTCATCTTTACGGAACATGAAACTGTTACTGCAGTATCGTCATAACGTGGTATTTGTATCGTCTTGATTTTGACTCAACTGAAAGCGGCAGGATATATTTGTTGAAATAATATATATCAGACTACATTTTGCCCGCGGCTTCGCTCGCGTAAATGTAGATAGGGGCTAGATTAGTAACAGTAGGTTACGCTGTGATAATATTGCCCTAGACTGTTGTCAGTGCTAGTATATACAGATATCCTAACTATAATATTATAAATGCAAACATGTGTTTGTTTGTTTGTTATGCTTTCACGCCTGAACTACTTGACCAATCATCATGAAATTACGCACTCACGTTGTTAGACGAACAGATAAGGACATAGGGTATCATTCATCGAAAAAAAGAAGAAAATAATTGTCGCAGCTTACATTTATGGGAGCGGAGCGGCGAGATTTTTTTAAAATGGTTTTGTAGAAAAAGAAAGATTCAACCAAAAGAAACGATTTTTGAAGGGTCATACATCGTATGTGGGTTTTCTACTTCCGTGAATTCTTAACAATATGTGGTCGTCCTAATGTGAAGCCGCCATTCGAAGCAATGGCATTTTTTTGTCGCAGAGCAAACAGTCACATGACAGTTACATTACAAAAATCAGATTTTCTTTACTGCTGTTGGTTTTCTTAATCTGTGATCCGATTCTTTAAAGTATTTAGCCTTTCATCTCAACTACGTTATTATAGCAATAGATATTTTGAATAACATTTATCATTTAGATTTATATAGCCGTTGTGTTAGAAAATAGTGTCGGTGAAAAATATCGTGAACATTTTTCCGTTCATCGAAGGATTTCTAAACAATGATGGGCTTTAAATGTTTGTTTTTCGTAGTGCACCGTTAAAACCACCCATCGTGGTGATGTACGTTGTGCATATGTTTTGTGCCTATCTTTATTCAGCTATTTTTGGCAAGTAAAACAAAAACGTAGGTACAGCCGAGTTCGTTAGCACATCCAGACTTTAAAATATATGAATATAAAGAAAGTTGAGTCGAAAGTTGCTTCTTTTTTAACACACTTTTTTATTAGCTTCACCTGTATGTTTGTTTGTTTGTTACTTTGTTTGTAACCGACTCCTTTAGACTTGATTTTGACCCACTGCAAACGATCAGATTTCATCTAAACGTTGTAGACTCATCGAGGACCGATGACAATACAATAATTTGATAAGATTATCTCATTATCCTGATTAGGATCGTCAGGATTAATGATTTTCTTACAGATCCTTTGCGTGAGAGCGAGAGAGATAGAACAAGCGCGTGGTCTGCAGTTAGCCGAACTAAAAATTGAAAATTAATAATACATAATTAAAAAAATAAAAAAACGCTTTATTTAAAAAATACAATCTAAAAATAATAATATTTCTTTTTATAATTCATAATAAGGATAGATTGATTAATAAAAGAAATTATTTTAATGTAAAAAAGCTTGGGTTGCTTTTTTAAGACATATCGATAATGACGTAACTTATCAAAAAAAAAAAATTCTCTGTGTCATCGTATTAACGAACTGCGTTTGTTTGTTCCAAAGGAAATAAGCAGAGTTGTATTACATATCCAATTTCCGCCAGATGTGTTTCAGGTCTAATTTAATAGAAACTAGGTTTTTATAAGCTGCAGGGTAAATTTCGACACTTCTTGCTACTGTTGACAATTTTCTACCAAAATTTATTGAAAATTCTCGATATTGAATATGCATATTTATTGAAATTTTCTACTTAAACTTTTATTGCAAAATTTAGTTCCTAAAAATCTAAAAGCACTTTATCTGTTCCGGAAATCGAAACCAACTGTAAACTTATACCGGAAAGCCACCGAGGCAACAAAAATATTGCCCTCCATAAAACATCTCCTGAATTAGACTGTTCTTGTATAGAGACGAAGGCAAGGCAAGGCAAGAAAACAAATTTTCTCAAACGCCTAATAAAACAAAGATTGAACACAAATATATCATCAATGGTTTTCGGAATTAGAGTTTTAAGTTCGGCACAGCGGTCACGCAGTATAATTATAATTAGAAGAATGGATGATCGTTTTTATTTCCGAATTTTATAGAAGCTTTTCTTAAACAAATAATATGTGAGTTATTTGAAGATATGTTTTATAATCGCCTCATAGAATTATTCTGGTATCAGGGTTGATTTTACAAGCATTCTAACAACGGACACGAAGAATAACCAGACTTGTATTTAAGGAACAAACAATATCTCGCATCGTGTGGGGATCAAATAGCGCGCGAACACTTAGCCTTATACAGAACACTTGGCATATTGGCGAAGAGATCGATTAAAGTGCAGTGCAATTCTATGTTATTAAAATAATTCTCTATTTTGTTGGGCCACGTACACATCCAGCTGTTAAAAGTACCTACGTTTTGTCAGTGAATGCTTTAAAAGGGATTTTCTAAGCATATTTTCTTTGTTTCTAAGACCGTAGTTATATATATACCCTATATCGCTGAGAACTTTATAAATCCTTTGTTCGGTAGTAGGAACAGTGCGCAACTTAGGTAACTGAATATTTAACTAATAATAATTTATAAAAGTACTTTATAAATTAAAAATCCTTATTAGTAATCTATATGTTTTAGCTATGTTTTAACTTTTACTGCTATAAAAACTAACATTTGTTATAATTTTAAAAGATTTTCGATTGACTCTACAATCGAAATCTGGCAAGTATATTATATCGCCTTATGTTGCTGTCTGTACAACTGTAGCTACTACAAATTATCTATACAATAAAGATGGACGGAACATTATATTTGTTGCTAACCAGCAAACGATCCGTTGCATATATTTGGCTTATATTTATATATGATATTCCTTCGCATTGTACACCATTAATTGAAAGTATTACAAACATTTTAATTAAGTTGTCTCATGTATTACGTAGTATATCAACTCAATGTCTAAATGAACTTCCAGCAGAAACGTCATGAACTTACAACAATAATTAAATAGAATGATTAGGCAATCTAACTCATAAAGTCCCGTCAAGAGCTATGAATTCTCATAGGAATCCCGTTGTAGAGCATTACTTTGACGTCTGAAGATATACTGGGTATACATACATGCATAATTGCATAAAGCGCGTCATAACGATCATCTCCGTGTCAATCAACGCCCGGATGCTAGTAATCTGGAGACGACACGGTCACACTTGACGTAATAAGCTCTTGTGACTGGCTTTCAGACGAGATCTCTCATGGCCTTGGCACTGCAGCAGTGGTCCCGATACACAAACATATGTAGCTATATTCCCACATATACTTTGGAATAGTTTGCTTGCCTGCTGAGTTATTTCGCTTTACTGTAACACGTAATTTTACCAGCCGGCTATCAACGATGCTTACCTGAAATAAAAATAAAATCACGTTAATTTAGCGTTCATAGGTAACATAAGATCGCGTATCTCAACAAGATTTTGTCATATGTAAATAAAATGTGTATAAAAATATACAGTACCACAGCAAAATCCTCGAAGGGGTACAGGTTAAATACACCTCTTAATTTCGTCTGGTATGATTTTAGATCTTAATGCTTATATCTATCTATATCTAAATGCTTATTATCGTATACCGAAATACTGTCTGGAACTGAAAATTTTAGAAAGACAATATTTCCCAGTAGTACTTTCCCTGATTCGAAAATTGAGCTGATATCTCATGCTCAGCGCTCGCAATCACTAGCGCTGCGTTATGGAGGCAAGTCTTTTTCTTTCTTCGGCTACTGTATAGGTTACATTCGCATATGTTAAAGGTGTTACAACCAAAGGTTTTAAACCTTTACCACTACAACCTCATTTTACAAGCTCACTTCCATTATCAGATAGATTGGCCGCCGATTTTAGGGTAACTGCGTCAAACCAAATACATCACCGTGAATTTTTCTAAGGCTCAATACAGACGGTTACACACACATTGTAATTAGGTCACACACAAACACGAGCTCCTACTGCTTAGAATTTGTACTGCTACTGACTTTTTCTTTCCAGAGCATATACCGGAGGACCAATGATGAGGAAAATCTCCAACATCTGTTACCGAATGATTATCTAGACAATTCTTATAAGACAAATGTATTATAAGACCGCCGGTAGCACAATGGATAAGGCATTAAACTTGCGATCCAGAGATCGCGGTTTCGAATCCCACTTATTGCACTACTGACGTGATCACCCTCAAACACAAGGATACCTTAGCTAGATAGGTTCACAAGAATACTAGAACCCAATGGCTAGTAAGCGTTTGAAAAACGCATTTTAAAGCTTGTAAGAAATATAACAACCACGAGTATTGAGGAACGTGAAAGTTTTCCCTTTTAGAAGTACCGGAGGGATGCTTCCTGGAATCTCAAGGGGCTGGTTTAAGTGCGCAAACATCTCATCTTTGCTTATATCCCTGCGAGGTTGAGTATATTTCTAAGAGTTTTGCAAGTCATCAAAAAAGGTAATGAAGATCAAAAATTTTTGCTTATTAAACTAAACGATAACTATTTATTTCATACGCATATAACTTTAAAATAGTTCATGTGCATACCGTGGGATCGAACTTAAACCTCTGCGTAGCAGTCCAGCGGTTCCTCACTAAGCTATAAGTTTATAGTATATTAGAAATATTAAACGAGAAACTATCCGTAAAAGAAGTCTTTAAAAGGATTTTAAATATGTCAACCGTAATACGAGTTATTAACATTCTTATTCATTATGGACAAAAGTTTAAAGGTTTGTGTAAACTTTTAAACCAAGTGTAAATTATGAGGTCAAACAGCTCGTAATTTTCACTGTGTTATGACATGACTCATGAGTTAGAGTTATTTATTTAACTTTTTAATAGATACTAATAATCTTACAATTAGAGATGAGCAATATCATAGAATAACACATTATATATGTATTCTTAACTATGGTGCGATTAAAAAGTGGACTGCATGGGCGCGATTTCCATGTTTTTCCACCCAAAAAGTGCTCAACGCGCCTAAAGAAGTTTTCACTTCAATAACTGGAATGGACAAGTAAATAATTATGTGATCCATGAATGAAGTTTCAGGTCTGAGTATTATTTGTGTCCATTGTTTAAATGTTTGTAAAGTCCCTCGCGACACAAACATTATTATAAGTGAGAGAGTTGTCTCTATAAAATAATAGTAACATAGTTTTTATACAACTAAACCTTGAGGCGACGACGTTGTCAATTGTTCAGCCACGGTACGAATGAGTACGCTCGCATGGAAGTATCACCCTTACAAGAAACGGGGGTAAGAGCGCACGGCTGTTATATACCTTTTTTTTTGAATAAGAGTTCTGTAAGCTTACATACCTATGTCACCCATTGCTTTACTTTCACATCAATTAAGTCCTTTACTCGCAGGTCAACAATCCGCGAACCTAGATACTTCCTTATAAGCGATCATAGGCAAATGGTAATGGTACTATTAAGCCACATAGGCCATGCCATCAAAAAGTTATTTGGTTTTCTAAATTGACCAACTTCTCAGAAGTAGTCCGGTGTTAGGAAGGTTTTTGTCAATGGCAGCCAAAGCAGCAGTAAGCTGTGGTATCTTATCTGATATTTCTTCACTCGTATCTTAATAAATAATATCGAATACAATAATCCGATAGCTAGGGAATAGAGAGTGCATTTGTGTATACAATCTCCGTAATAATGAAATGTAAAACTAATAATTTTAAAGAACGTAAAATACTTTCAGTGTAAAATGGAAAACATGCCACGTGAAAAAGATTAACCACGACGATTACAACTAATTAATTCACAAACAACTTTAATACAGCAATGATTGTTTGCTACAAAATAAAAAGTGGCAATTGAAAGAAAACAAAACGCTTTTAAATCAATTAGACACGACTGTGAACCTTGACCTACGTGAACAGATTGCCGGCTCCGCATTAACGCGAAAATAAAATACACCGCCAAAAAGTACAATGCAACATTTGTTTCATTTCTACTGTTTATTTGTACAGTTGAACGAATAAATAGCACATCTGTCTTTTATTACTTTTTACTGAACTACGGCCGGGTTACGATTCTCACTGGGTATGTTTGTGGAAATTACTATTATTAAGTAACCACTAGCTTCTGCCCGCGGCTTCGCTCGCTCTTTACTTACTTACAGTACTTTTTTCTAGATAAAGGTACCGTATGACCTTTTCTGTACCCCTGACAAAGTGTCGGCGAAATTTCATGATGATGGGTCGATTAATTAGGCAACAAATAAACCAACTTACACTCGCATTTATTTATTAGTTTAGAATGTTTTGAGTAAAAGTGCCGTAAGTTCACAAACTTATCTTTCTTATCCCTTACTTGATTATTTTTCGTGTAGGTCGCCATCGTTCAATTGATAAACTGAATGATTGTGTAAACAGATTTGTGCTACAGCAGTTAGGCAGTATGTTTGAGTTTCATCTTTGTCAGTTTAACAAGAAAGTTACCTATTTGTTAGTCGTGTAGATTAAGCATATAATATTTCTGCCTATGCTTTCATGTCCCACTAAGTTTTATCACATGAATGAATTAATTTTAGAGCCTTGATCTTGTCGGTGAAGCGTCTATCAATTCTCTGCTATTAGTTGGACTTCTTGGTACGACATGTTTTACTTCCACTTTTTTCTGTACCTATTTAACTTTGCCTTGGTCTGACCCTTGCTTTTTTTCGTCCTATTGTACCTTCTGAGATGCTCTTTATAAAGTTCTTATGCCCTTTTGTCTCATTCGCAAGAAAATTGTCGTCATTCTTAGTAAAAGATATTTACCACCTTGTTCGTTACGTTTACACGAATGTGTATAACATTTTAAAACACCTTTTCAAAAATAAACATTGCGACAAAATAAATCCACCGTATAAAGTAGTTTTAATTTTAAAGCCAAAAAATTGTAAAGTATCGATTAAATTATTATAAAGTTAATCAAATCGATTGTGAAATAACAAGACAAATAATCTCCAACATACATATATTACTGACTATCATCATTAGGCACCCCATTAGCGGTTGATTGCTTCTGTCTGTGTATCCGCTAATAAAACAATGAAACGTTAACTTGCGTTAACTAATACTACACTCGAAGAACTAACTTCTTCTTCTTCTCCCTAGCCTTTGTTATTCCCAAGTCACTTGGGGTCGGCTTTTCTGGTCTAACCGAATTTGACTGGATATCAGTTTTTACACGGAGCGGCTGCCACCTGACCTCCGCAACCCTAAGGCTAGAACAGTGTCAGGTTAGGGCACTGACTTCCCAATAATAACTGCCATAGATGTTCATGGCAGCCGGGACCGATGGCTTAACGTGCTCTCCGAGGCACGAAGCAGGCGATAATTGTCAATCAATACGCACATAATTTCGAAAAGTCATATAACTTCCGAAAGTCAGAGGTGCGCGACGTGGGTTTGAACCTGAGACCTTCTGCATTGCAGTCTGCTGGTCTCCCCACTGAGATATCGCTGAAGAACTAACCATACTTATTAAAACGGGATGAGAAAGATTTGTATTCCATTGTAAGCGTATTATCCGCACGTGTGTTTTGCCTTAGTTCAAAGCAGATGTGAAAATGGTGGACAATAAGTTAATTATGCTTGAAAATCTTGTGTTATTTCAAATGTCTCCTAAGCTTTATTATTTATTATTTTTGTACAACTTGGGAAAATGGTTTTTAATTTAATTTATAGATGTTTTTATTCGGCCACCGGGTTAGGAGTAAATACCAATGTTGTCAGTTTTTGTACCTACATGTTATCCTAATATATAATATTACATGTTAGTTTGTTTATATGTTTTTTTGCTTCGTTTTCACGGATTGATTACTCAATCGACCATTATGAAATTTCGCATACACGTTGCATACAGGTTAACAAAAACGGACATACCTTTCATCCAGAAAAAATATTGTTACTAAACCAACCTACATTTATGTGAGCGAAGCCGCGAGCAAAAACTAAAATACCGATATAAATACGAAATAGCTACTCATACCATAATATATTTTCTTACAAATAGAATAATATCCTTACTGTAAATAAAATATATCATTTTATTTAACCTCTCAACTCACGTTAGGACGCCGGCATCCGAGCTTAACCAGACTATTTAAAACGTAAATTTTGTTATCATAGTCTACTTTTAATCGAGATTTTTGTATTTTCGTATTTTTGATAACTGGATTGGTTGAGAGGTTAATTAAGTATATAAATAATAATGATTTCGTTTGCTAATAAGATCGATCATTAAACACGTGAACAGTAATGAAAACACTTTTTTACACGCCGCTTTACTTTACAATGTTGTAGTGGCGTTATTCGTGTATTGAATAAGTACTCCAGTTAGCGTCTTGTTATTTCTAGTGATTATTTACGACAATTTTTGACTGTTCCTAAATATCTGTCGAGACTCAACGTTGCATAATTTGTGGTATAGCAACGAATCGTCTACATTTGTTAGATTGAAACGAAGCTCAGTCCGTTAAAAGACACCGGAATGCACCACGATAAGATTTGATATTTTTTTAGTATTCTTATGTTTGCTACCGCGCTAAGTATATTATTTAAGGTAAAGGAAGGTACAGAGAAAGCGATTAAAAGCTTTTCTACTTTATACAGAGATAAACTAGTATAAATGATTCAAATTAATATGGCAGAGCGCACCATATCGTTACTTCCTTTAATATCCTATATACTTTAACCACCAAATTTTAAGATAAAAAATACTACAAGACACTGGTAATAAATATTTATTTGCCATTTTATTTCTAATTTTTTTCTGTATGTGACGAAAAGATTTTAAGTTGAACCTTCAGCAGTAATTTTAAGTCAGACAGATAAGGGGACAGGGGCCCATATCATGGTAGGACGGGTCCGCATCGGCGTCGAGTCAACCCCTTAAGTATTTAGGTCTCTTGCTCGATAGCCGATGGGACTTTACAGCCCATTTTCGTCGTGTGGCTCCCATTCTTTGGGGCGCTGCAGGCGCGCTCTCGCGCCTGCTGCCCAACCTTGGAGGGCCAAATACCTCCTGCCGGAGGCTCTACCAGGGAGTCGTGCGGTCCATGGCCATCTACGGGGCCCCAGTTTGGGCAGACAATCTGACGGCCCGAAAGATTTCGGCGCTTCGTGCGCCATAGCGCGCCATGGGCCGTCAGGTTGATTAGAGATTACCGCACGATCTCATTCGAGGCTGCGAGCTTTCTCGCCGTGTCGATGCCATGGGACCTGAAAGCGCCGCTCCTGGCGTCGCTCTATCGTTGGCGCCAGGAGGCCCTAGTTCGAGGCGAAGAACCTGTTCTTCCCGCTGTCGAGGCGGCAAGGTCCGAGCTCCGCCAGGTCCTAGTGGAGAAGTGAAGTCGACTTGTGCGTGCCGGGCACGCCACGATTGTGGCGGTAAGTACCGTGTTTGAGGAATGGCTGGAGAGGCAGCATGGCGCTCTTACCTTCCGGCTGACATAGGTAATGACTGGCCATGATTGTTTTGGCCAGTTCCTGTGACGCGTAGGCTGGCAACCGTTGTCTACGTTGTCACTACTGTGGTAACTGCCGCGACGTTGTTGTGGACACTGCGCTGCACACTTTAGCGGATTGCCCCGCCTGGGCATCGCAGCGCCGTGAGATGTTCGCGGCAGTCGGATTGGTTGCCCTCTCGCTCCCAGCCGTAGTTCAGACTATGGTTCGGAGTGAGAGGTCGTGGAACGCCGTCGCCTCCTTCTGTGAGGAAGTGATTTCCATCAAAGAGGCGGCAGAGCGGGAGAGGGAGCGCTAAACCCTCTCCCCAACCGCAGAGCCGGGCGCCGGAGGGCGTGAGACGACCATCAGCCACCCTGAGGTTTGACCTGGGGGTGGTGAGCTTCGTGGACCTGCCCGCCACCCGATCAGCACCAGGTCCAAGAGGCGGCGTGCATGTTCCCACGCGCGCCTCTGTATCGTGTGTAGGTCAGGGGGACAGCAGGGATAAAATTTGTGGTAGTCTATTTGTGTAGTGGCCTGCCGTTTCATACCAGCGGGCCGAAACCTCGGCGGGGTCGCGATTGCATGTGAAAGTGATTCGCGCGGCCCCGCCGATTGCGGTTATGTCGAGGAACACCGTGGTAGTTTAGTCGGTATTACAGGGATGTCACCTCTCACCCCGGTGAGTCCGACATAACCTCTCCGTCGCCCCGCGGTAAGGTATGAGTCAAAGCATTCCCCCAAGATAAAGAAAAGAAAAAGACAAATAAGAATACCTCATTTTCAAATTATAAGTATTACTATATACTTGTAGTATTAGTATTTAATGCAAAACTGTTATTATTCAATTGAAATGTAACATACTTTAAGATAAATAGTGTGGGTCTATTTAATGACGTCACTGTGTCCATATTGTAGACTCTATACTGCTACTGAATATGTACCGAGTATAATAGGCTTAGTGCAAGTCTAAAATCTTATTAAATTTGCACAAGCGATTACATCTACGCCTCACTGAAACCATAATCAATTTACTCGTCATACAATATTCTAGGTGCAAAATACAGTGCTCACTACCGTAAAGTGTTAGAGATATTTAGTTGTTAAAAGCTAAAAATAAAAAATATTATTTGTATATTCAATACATCTCTCACATGAAGACACACCCCTCCGGAACCTTAAAAGTAACTTTATTAATAAATCCGTTTCTGCGAGACCGGCCGTATTTCCACGAGAACAGTCACAAGCAAACTTTAGACTTTAAATACATATCGCGTTCAAGAGTAAATAGTTGTGACCAACAAATAATGCATCATAATAGTATTAATTTCTTTGATCTAAATATAATTGCTAATTCATGAGTACATATTATTACAAATTAATAGAATAATCATATATTTTGATTATCGAATAATTGATTCATTCATTTGTTCTATTTATTCGACTATCATTTATTTATTTATTTATTAAGGATCTCCAACAAAGAATATACACAAAATTGCACAGACAGATAAACATTAGTTTTGTATAGTGTACTCCTTTAGTTATAGGAGACCACAGCATGCACATACATATAACAACAAAGCATAAAATAGAAAATTTAAAATTAATAAATTAAAATAAGCTACACGTTAGGAATTAACTTAAGAAACGAAATAAATATTATGAAACTTAATGAAAAACTTAAATGACTTTTTCTAAGTGTGTTTTATATTTTGGTAGGGGTTGACTAATGTCAATATCCTGAGTCTTTGATAAATCATTGTATTGCCTACAAAGCCTTGGTACAGCAGCGTAATGACCCAGGTTGGTTTTTGAGAATGGAACATCTAAAAGATTATAATTACTTTTTCTTGGAATTCGGTTAGGTATTTTTATGTGTAAGGAGCCTAACAGTTCACTACAGTCTGTGATACCGTTCAGTATTTTATGCAGAAATATGGCATCTAGTTTCAATCTGCGGCTTGCTAATGTTTTTAGTTTGTAATGTTTTAACCTTAATGTGTAATTTGAAATTAGTTTTGCTAAACGGTCTCCATAACATAGGTGGTACAGGAAGCGCCTCTGGACGCTCTCTAAACGCTTTGAATATACGTCATAATGTGGATTCCATACGACTGAGCCATACTCTAGAATCGGGCGTACAAGTGAGTTAAACAGCTTTATTTTCGTCGACGAATTTTTGAAATCCTTGCAATTTCGCAAGACAAAGCCAAGTACTTTAAAACCTCTTGCAACGGTATGTAATATATGAACATCGAATTTGAGGGCACTATCTATTTCAACTCCTAAATCACGAATAACATCAATCTTGCTTAGTTGGACGCCATCTATGTTGTAGGTATTATTTGTTAATTGTTTGTTGCGGGTGAACTGTATATTTTTTATTTTTTTTTATTTATTTATTTATTTATTTATTTAGGTCTACCAGCTATTGTTACAGTAACACATGCATAATTTACAAAAATAACATCCTTAATACTAACTGCACAATCTTTACAGGTAAACACCGCTTGCTAATTAGAGCATGTTAGATTCACCTAATTTAAGTTTAAATTTACAGAATTACAAATACCTTACATAACTAATTATTGGAAAACAAAGAGAAAAAGAAACCGAAAATAAAACAAAACGCTTAAATAAAATAAAATGCTTCCTAAGTGCTTGCATTGGGAATTTCAAGGATATTCCCAATAAAAGCATTTAGGGAGTCGCAATGAATATCTATAACATCGCTATGTTCATTAATTAGCCTACATATTCTGGGAACAGGCGAACATGCACCAAATTTGGTCCTACGTAGTGGTGGGATCAAAGGTGTGACTGGTTTGCGAGGACGGCCACGTGGCACTCTAAATCGAAATCTTTCTAGTAGCTGCGGACAATCAATTTTATCGTGTAGAAGTCTATAAAAGAATTTTAGATCAATAACGTCTCTTCGTTTGTCGAGCGGCATTGTTTTAAAATGAGATAGTTTTTCAATATACGACATATTTCGAATCTCTCTTCCGGACCTATACCCTAAATGCCTCATAAATCTCTTTTGAACCCGTTCCAATCTAAGAGTGTGAGTTGAGTAGTGTGGCCTCCACACAGTGACATTTACTTGTGTTTAACATCATTTTATTATTTTTACACCAGTTTGATAGCCTGTTTATATCATTCTGTAGCATTTGAACATCTGTATCAGTCTGAATTGCTTTAATAATCTTCAAATCATCGGCAAATAAAAAGAAACGTGAGTGTTTGAAGCACTTGACTATGTCGTTAATAAAAACGTTAAAAAGTATTGGACCTAGATGAGATCCCTGAGGAATTCCAGAAGTGGCTTTGTAACTAGTTGAAGAATATCCATTTATAACTACTTTAGAAGTTCTGTCTTGTAAGTACGATTTAAACCACTTAATCAATGATCCATCGATGCCAAACTGAGCAAGCTTTTCAATGAGAAGGCAATGGTCCACTTTATCAAATGCTTTACTGAAATCTGTGTAGATTGCGTCTACTGGGATACGTCTATCTAGGCATTCAGATAAAACAGCCGTGAAACATAATAGGTTAGTGTTAGTAGACCTAGATTTAATGAAGCCATGTTGATGTTCAGTTATATGTTGTTTTAGATACCACATCAGGTGTTTACTAACAAGTTTTTCAAATACTTTGCCAAATGTAATCAGTATTGAAATTGGCCTGTAATTATTCACAAGATGCTTTTTACCAGATTTAAATATAGGCACTACTAGAGCTTTCCACTTATTGGGAAAGGTACCTTCATAAAGGGATTTATTAAAAATTAATTGAAGGGGATAAGCTAGAGCTTTTGCGCAGCGCTTTATAAAAACTGGAGGAATGCCATCACTGCCCGCTCCCTTAGTTTCGTCTAGTACTTTTAAATCTTTATATATTTCCTTGTCTGTGAATTCTAAATTACACAGCGCTGTCGATGTAGTAAAAGAAATTGTATTCGTAACATTAAAGCTGTTTGACGGTTGATTAAAAGCCTGCGCGAAATTTTCACCAAACATATTGCAAATATCATCTCCATCTTTTGATACTTTATTGTTGTATTGCATTTGAGCTGGATATGAACTGCTGCTTTTCCTCTTATTTTTAATAAATGACCAGAATAGTTTTGGATTTCTAGTTATCCCGTTCTCTATATTATCTAAGTATTTTTTGTAGCAAGTCATTGTCAGTATTTTGCAATCTTCTCTTAGTTTCTCGAAGTAAACTAAATCTAGCGGATTATTATATTTTTTAAAACGAACATGGTATTTATATTTTTCTTTAAATAAACGTTTAAGATCTTGGGAATACCACGGAGGATATTTTTTGTTATTTAGTGTTTTCTTAGGAATATTTGCTAGTATTATACGTCTTAACGTATCATAAAATACATCTAACATTTCGTTAACCGAAAAACAAGTTTCGAATTCACTTTCCCATTTTACTGACAATAAAATATTTAATACTTTATCATAGTCAGCCCGAAAGAATATATATAATGATAATCTGCTAGTAATGGTAGGTAAAATTCGAGCGGGGGGTGCAAGGGATCCTCTTTTGATATACTTACATTACTACGCGCGACGTTTTCTATAGGTTGATTAGACAGTATCAAGTCTAAAATTTTTTGTTTACTATTTAGGATGTTATTATATTGATTTAAGGCGTTCAGAGATATAAATTCAGTGAATATTGCATTTATGTCCGTATTCTTGCAATCGGGGTATAATCTTTTATTTTTCGACAGCCAAGAAATATTACTAAGATTAAAATCGCCTAAGATTAACATATTATCATTTTTATTTATAACTTTCTGCACATTATTTATATATATTGTTAATGTATTATGGTGAACAGGTGGTGGTAAATATACTCCGCCAATATAGAGTTTCTGTTTAATATTTTTTGAGAGAGTATCTACACTGACCCATAAATCTTCAACCTCGCTTTCGAGATGTGATAGCCTACATGATTTCAGATGCTTGGAGATAGCAATTAGAACACCACCGCCGTCTTTTCTAGTATTGTATCTACTTGTTTCACGATTGCGTCTATAGACAATGTACCTATCATCAAACAACTCTGAGTCATAAACGTCACTATGTAACCAAGTCTCTGTGAGCACTACAATATCATATTTATTAATCGATATGTTTTGATACAAGTTAACAGTTTTAGTTTTCAAGCCTCGCACGTTTTGGTAATATATATGAAGTGGACAATTGAATGTGACCAAAAGTGACAACGGAAACATGTTAAAAAATGAGGGCAAAAAAAATATATAACACACTTATGTTAAGGATTTTAACTTATCTAAACTGCTGATTAGGATGCTCTGCGTGGTCTCGTTTCTCTTAATGAAGATTTTTCCATTACGGACCCATACAAACTTGTATCCCAATTCTTTACCACGTATCCGGGCTGCTGCATGGATTGCTTTGTTTTCGGCTGTTAGATGTTCGCTGATGTATATAGGTAGAGGAATTTCACTTGCTATTCCCAGGTGACTAGTGTTTAGTTTTTCCTGCGCATTTTTCCTGTTGTATTTAATAACTGCGGCAAGGAAGCTGTCACGCAGACGAGGACTACTAAGCTTGATAATTATTATTGAGCTCGGGCAGGCGATGCACGTGGTTCACAATTATCAATTGAATACCTGCATCGTGCGCTGTTCCAGTACCTACTATAATTTTTCTTCTAAATGAGCTTACCAATGATTAATTATATATGATTATATGATTGCTATACAAAAGGAATTCAAGTATTATATTTCGTTTATTAGAAATCGAATACTTTAATATTTTTGATTTATTAGGTTTTTGTAGCATATATGTATTGCTAAAAGCGAGTTTTAAACTTCTTATAGTTACAATTCAAAGTTAGACCTATCTAACTTTTAAATTTTAACAAGTATTTGGATATACTTGCAGTCCTCTCTCATATTTTTAGGAGCTGGTATGATAGAAGAGAAATTAAAATTAATAATTATCTGTCATTATTAATAATTACCGAAAGGCGAGGTAAAAGTGATATATAGATATGAGTCAAAATTGAATAAATCAACAAACAGGCGTTTTTGACATAGTAGATACACGACAAACTTACGTTTCGTTAATCAATAGATAACACTTATTAAAATTATGTAGTTAAGGCCACCTCTTCAACAAAATTTGATTAGGTAAGTATCCGTTTCAAAGTGCCTTATCTAGATAAGGCAAGGATACCAAATGAGGATATACTCTTCTCATTCTCTAATAATATTTGGCTAAATATAAACAGTATTACATATTCAGAGAAAATCGTTACTTAAAGGCTTAATACATTTGGTAGTATAATACCCGGTGAGTCTAATAAACATTTAAATATTCTTACACGTTTTGTAAATCGTTTTTTCCCCCTCTATATTAGGCAATTTAACATTTATTAGGCAATTTAACATTTATTATTAATTTAACATTTATTATTAACTATATGTTCAGAATTTTTTCAATAACGTCTTTTTAAACTAATTTAATATTTAAAGATATAAAACGGTTTAAAAGCAATGAGGCATAGGTCACAGAATCAAAAACAACAAATATATATGTCTCCAAGGCATAAAGTCTAATTCACGCATAATATCTATCCAATACTTGACCATGACAACATTGATTACCTAAACACACCAATCACTCAGTTAAAGGTCGCGACACCTTAACTGGTTATAGAAACTGACGTACCACTGCGATAAAATATAGCTGTGTAGTGTTGGACTCCCAGTTTAATTGAGAAGCTCTCGGACGGGTACGCAGAGCGTGGGATCCACTAATCCTCCATAATAGATGAAGTAGAGTAGATATTGGTAGTGGAGGGGAGGAGGGAGGGGTTCATGGCAGCCGGCGCGGCGCGAGCCCGAGACGCCGCGTCGCCGACGACAACGTCTCCACCCACAAAACCTTCCCTAACAAACGAATTGGCTCGTTTTGGTAGCGAGCGTCGACCCTCTATTTCGGACTACAATTTCTATATTTGGTACGTCGCGACAAAAGTTGTAGTCAGTTGTAACAATTCTAAATTTGCTTCAAATATTTCGGTAACATACTTGAATGTATATAGTACATTGTTGTAATAAATTTAGGCTGGGGTAAAGTGTTGTCAGGCGCAAGTGCCGTTTATACACATGTACCTCACTCTCACAGGCTCACACTGACATGTTATTCGCTCACACATGTTAAAAACTTAGAAATGTGTAAAGTAGTATATAATTATTTCGTTCACCAAAACAAGTATAATATATACGTTATGTGGTATTCAGGTATAAATTATGAATATAAATTATTGGCACCCACAGCAATCCCATCTGACCTTTCGAAATGATTTGCTTGTTAATTGTTTATTATACTTCGATGGTAAAGGAAGTCATTGAAGGTAACCTTACCTTAACCTGTATATCTAAGTTTGAAGAAAGACTTCCCATTTGAAGTCAGTTAACGAAGTAGCCTAAGTCTAACTTCTTTCATTAGACGTATAAGTCCAGTAATGAGACAATGGAAAATATGCTTAGAATGTACTACTAGCTTCGAATCTACTGATTGATTTACTCAAACCCAAGAAGCACCAAGTAAAGCAAGAGCTATCGATATTTTGAGCTCTTTCTGCGTAAATAGGAAAATAAACTAAAATTTTATTATGTTTGGGTACTTTGAACTAACTCACTTAAAATATCATAAAATAGTCTTTGTATAATAACCGCACTAAAATTCGTATATACATATTATGCCGTGGTCCATGATTATGTTTATATTTAATTAAATAAGTTCCTAGTTATTAAGAAAATGTTCTAGTACTATAGCCAAAGCTACCATAATTTGCCTTAAATCAACGCTCACAATGTTGAATAACCGATATTGAATAACACTTTAAAATAATTTTAATTGCAAGTAGCATTCTTAAAGCCCTTTAATGGCTTTGAATTCTTTATTTTTAGATGGCGAATAATTGTTTCTGAATAATTTCTTCTTCTGAATAATCTATTGAATGGTCCAATGTCAATCTACCGAGCTTAGAATATTAGCTCCATAAACCCCCTACTCTTAGTTACCGATGTCAAATGGAGAGCAAGCCGTAATATTTTTTATAGCATGTTAAAATGCGTTGCTTTTGAAATTACCCTTTTTGTAAAGCTACATTGATGAGTTTTAATTAGATTTATTTTACAAAACGTATTGAAATTGAAGTCTCTCAAAACTACTCGATGAATCGATTAATATTATTTTATTTTAAAGTTCATGGAATAGTTTGGATAAGTCACGGCATAAATTTGAGTATTGGTAATTTAATTGCGGTTGTGACACATCAAATTGGGAAAATAAATACTTGGGTGGTAACGGATTAATTTGTGGTGATTTACTATTAACATAAGGATACCGGTGTTAATATGTCTGAGTTCAACCAGAATAATACGAAGAAATTATTGATACGCTCAATGATAGCACAGTAGCAGTGGGGTTATCTGGCTATAGATTACGAGTGTTGGAAGTTCTATCCCCATTCATCCCACATGGAAAAATATTGTGTGCTCCATAAATGTTTTGTTACGAGTCTGATTGTTCTTTGTGTATAAAATCCTGCACGCACAAGGATTGTTACTGTGGCAGGCGTAGCATTTTAAATGTAACAATAAATATGACAATACAGTATAAATTAAGTCATCTAAATAGTTTACATCCGTATTTAATATATACTATTATTATAAAGCTGAAGAGTTTGTTTGTTTGGTTAAATACGCTAATCTCAGGAACTACTGGATCGAAATAAAAATCTTTAAGTGTTGCCCATTTATCGAAGAAGGCTCTTGGCTATATAAAATTACGCTACAACCAATAGGAGCAGAGGATCAATAAAAAATGTAGCAAATACGGGGAATAATTATTCCTTGTGACAGCTTCGCTTGCGTACGCTGCATTAATGGTTAAAATGACGCAACAATCATGTATGACGGAATAATTGTTCCTTGAAATTAAACTATTATATACGAATTTTATCGCGTTGTTCCTCTTAAAAAGTTGTAACGAAAATATTATATAGGCACAGGTGTATTACATCGATATTTTGCCAAGTATAGTTTTGGATCACACGTTAATTCAATCGAATCAATTTGGTTTAAGTCAATTGGTGTCAACTATGCCTGGTTGAAAGCGAAAGAATCGCCTGTTTTCGCCTCTAGAAACTCTTAGTAGGGTCAAGAAATCTGGTACTGTGCCCAGTTCCCGACTTTGTCTCGACTCCGGCTAAGAGTTTCTTGACAGAATAACCCAAAATCACCTTTCGTACCCGAGACTCGAACTCGTATACAGCAGTCGTCGCAATCATAATATATCCCTAGTACATGCAGGCTTTATGCTTGAGATATTTCCTACAAATCTACCTAATTGTAGGTAAACATACAGAACCTGGGTAAAATGATAATTACTTTAATATTACTTTACTGACAGCAGCTGTGAGGAAGTATCGGAGTAAAGGTTCCTCTACTCAATGGCCCATGATGGGCGAGTACAGGCACGCACGATTGTGTAGTAAGCATAATCGTCTATGAGTGGCCATCATCGCAAAAAACCCATAAAATTTGTACGGACGGAGACGTGAAAATAAAATCGCAGGCCAAAAGCTACGCAATAAACAATAATTAGCGCTTAATACAGAAATATTTACGTGTAACTTTGACATTCATAAGTGTTACCTTGTAACCTAACTTGAATAAATTTATTTTGATTTTGATCGTGCAAGCATCCAAACGACCTTCTGTAGTAGTTTGTCGAACGACAAGCGTCAAGATGGACGTGGAATGTGTTGCTGCTGCAAACATTTATTTAATAGCGGTATACAACCATTACGTCAATGTGGTTCAACGAAAAGTTGTGAAAAAGATGGAGGAAAGGAAGATGGTAGTGTTTGTCCGTGCATCACAATAGAACCAAATAAGTAGTCCCAAAAAATTTATAATACCTTTAAGCGGGCTTGTTCGGGTTAAGTCAAGACAGTGAATGAATGATCGGCGATCGTGTGGGCACCTCAACGCAATCACCCGGCGATTCCCTTTGATGCGTGCCCGCAAGACCGACAATTCACGGGTCGCAGGCGATCTTAGACGATAATCGGCGAGAACAGCAGAGTATGCCCTCTATACGATCATGCTCGCGCGTAATCGTCTGTAATCGCTGTTAACTTAGAGGAGCCATAAAGCAATGGCTACGCTTCTGTCTACGTCGTCAATCGCAGCAGCTTTAGACACGTATCGTTTTGACGCTTACCACGTGCATCTAACGCATAAAAGTACCGACCGCTTTAGTGTAGTAATTGGTATTATAATACTAGTTTTTGCCTGCGGATTTGCTTGCCAAAAAGTAGGTTAGGTTATGTAAGTAAAAGAACTTTAAATATATATATATAGCCTATGTTACTCGGTGATAACATATCTTCTAATTGCGATAGAATGTGTAAAATTGGTTGAATCGTTTGTAATTTAGATCCTTACATGCAAACAAACAGACAAAAACATAATTACCTATCAGAGCGCAGGCAATGTATCCACTTTTTTAGTAAAAGCTTCGTAAGTAAATTGTCGTATTATATTACTTAAGATCGTTATTATGCCTTAGGCAATAAAATATAGAGTAGTAATATTCAGGCTCTGTTTGTGTACGATAGTTTTATGAATGTATTAATAAGCTTTATAGCTAAAAATGTATAGTGATACGCACGCAGACTAATGACGTCATTGAACATACTAATAGTACACCGACCCATTGCTGGGATTGGACCTCTTCCCAGGGTGAGAATGTTTAGGCTATAACCCACCGCACCAGCCTAAAACAGTTGCCAGAATTCGCATAATATGTTCGAGAACATTATGTAGAACCGTCAGAGAAGCAGGTTTCCTCGCGATGTCTTTCTCACCGTTAAAGCAAGCTATAATTACCTATTCAGGCCAGTTTAAGAGCACCTTGAATCGACGGGCGTGTATGAGGAATGTGACGAAAGTAAATGAAGCCATAGAAGTGTGTCAGGATCGTAGCCAATGGAAATCCGTAGTCTCTGCCTACCCTTCTGGGAAACAGGCATGCATCTATGTATATGTAGGTAATGTGGCTACGTTAGGGTGTATAGTATAAAAATGACTCCACTTACGGTTACAGCATATATATTGTCCAGGTCCGTAGACACATACACTAAAGCTCAAAAGGCACTAAAGAGTAGAATAGACAAGCACAAGCACAGAATACAGTTCAAGTCAAAAGCACTAAGGTATAGAAGATATAATGTTTATAGCGGCAGAAATACGAAAGATACATAGGCGTTTACATAAGCGAGTGACAAGCGCTCCGTGTCGTGGTCCTTTAATGACTGCTTTGACCTCTGCGCATGCACACGCGGTTAGTAAAAACATAACCGCTATGTACTTAGGAGTGGTAATAGGGTCTACGCCTTGTCGATAGCCCATTATCGATATTGGTGTATCGACAAACCGGTATCGCCAGGATGTACGGAATGTTTTATTAATAATATAATATGTAAATAGATAAATATGTAATGTAAAATATGTAAATAGTAAAGTGGAAATTAAGTTTATATAGTAATATCACATAAATATGGTAAAATTAACTCAGAGAGCCTACACCACCCTAGAGACCGTCAAGGGCGATAAAAATTTGGAAACCTAACCCTACGACCAGATCGAGTTATGTAGTTTTGTGGATCTTCTGGATCTGGATTCTCATGGATAGATAAAATAAAAGCGGGTTTAAGGCGCTTTACGGTCACTGTCGTCTCCCTGTTATTAAAAAGAAGTTTAAAAACTTTATCTCCTCTGGCAAGCACCTTATGTGGTCCAGAGTAAGCAGGTTGAAGCAAACCTCGTGAGGCGTCTTCTCGAAGGAAAACGTAGTCACAAGTTTCTAATTCTTTAAAGACATAAACCTTAGGCTTAGCATGGCATGCGGCTGGCACTGGTCGCAATTTATCTACGAAATTTCTGAGCCTAGCAGAAAAGTCTGATAAATCTGTGCTACCATGGACTGCCGGCTCAAAAATATTCGGTCATTCGCATAGTAGACTATGGCAGCTTTAAGTTGGCGATGAAACCGCTCAACTAACCCGTTGCAAGCCGGATGGTAGGCTGTCGTCCTCTTATGTTCAAAACCGGTCAGCTTAGACAAACATGAAAATAAAGCCGATTCAAATTGCCGTCCACGGTCAGTCGTGATGACTGTCAGATTACCAAACCGGGCTATCCAGGTCGACAGCAAGACTTTTGCAACGGTTTTTGCCGTTATGTCTTCAATTGGTGCTGCTTCCGGCCATCGTGAAAATTGATCTACGGCTGTCAAACAGTAACGATAACCCTGCGAAAGGGGAAGGGATCCGATCAGGTCGATATGGATCTGTTTGAACCGTGCGCGTGGAAGGTTAAAGTTACTAAGGGGAGCAGATACGAGCCGATGTACTTTAGCACGTTGGCATTGTACGCAAGTGCGCGCCCAGTCCCTACAATCCTTGCGCCACACAAACCGCTCGGCTATTAATCTGGCCGATGCATTAGCATCAGGGTGGCTAAGTGAATGCAGGCTATGAAAAACCTGCTTTCGATAAGGTTTAAGTTGAGGTACTGACGTCGCAGTATATGGGTACTAAACTTCCAGGGACGTTGAGCTTCTGCAAGTGAAATGATGACCCTTCACTTAGAAGCTTGTTTAGTTCGGGATCACAATATTGACCTTGGGCTAATGTCTCGAAGTCTACAGGCGCTGCTAATTCTTCGATACGTGACAATGTATCGGCGACCACATTATCCTTGCCTGATATATGTTGGATATCGGTTGTGAATTGGGAAATAAAATCTAAATGTCTAAACTGTCTCGGCGAACAGTTATGTTTCCTATCGTGGAAAGCAAAACTTATCGGTTTGCGATCAGTATAGACAATGAAATGCCTTGCTTCGAGCATATGCCTAAAATATTTTATAGCCTCGTAAATGGCGAGGAGTTCCCTGTCGTACGGTGAATACTTTACTTGTGACGGGCTCAGTTTTCTTGAAAAGAAGGCTAACGGTTGCCATGCGCCATCTTTGAACTGCTGCAAACTGCTGCAAGACTGCACCAAGAGCTTTATCAAACGCATCTGTAACAACCGCGAGTTGGGCACTGCAGTCGGGATGTGCTAACAGGGCAACGTTAGATAGCATTACCGGCTCGGGTCAGTTGTTATTATGTTGCTTGCCTGCTTCTTCTAATGAAAGCTCGACTCCTAGAACAGACTATTTCAATACTAAATTTTAATTTCCTTTTTATTATTCAATTTTTATTAATATATCTAATAGGTATAGTTAATTGACATGTCGAATAGTTTGTACATTATTATGGAAATAAAGATTTTTGACTTTGATTTATCAATAAACTCTCAGTCACTGACAAACACGGAGTCTGTCACTGTATTCGGTAATTGGCAATAAGCTCGCCACCTGATTTTGGGAACTGAAAGCATAATCGGCAAAAGGTGTATGAAAATATCCTCTGCCTGTTTCTTGGAGGACATGGTCGTGAGACTATATACATATGTGCCAAAGTTAACAACATTTTGGGAGTAAGATTATTCACAATATTGGTCAAATGTAAATGAGTTTTCAAACATTGTGCTTAGTGGCAAAAGCCAAAACATAATTATCTTGAATTTGACAACCAACGAACTTTCGATTGCCTTACAAAACTATTTCTATCTACCCTAGTATTACCTAATCACAAATATTAATTTGATATATCATTAATCGTAGTAAGTACATAAGCTAAACTCTCAATGCTTAAAGGTAGGTAATTAAAAATTACTATTGCATTTGTTCGCCATCTGTACTTTTCTCTCGGAAATCCTCGTTCCTTCATACATTTTAACTCGATTCACTAGTATTTGCATTGAGCGTTTGCTGTTTAACCTGCAATTTAACTCCTGAGACTACAAAGCACTATTAACTTACCTTTGTTTGTTGAACATGGGTTTAATTAAATTAAAAGCTTTTATTGGCAAATTATGAACATATGACATCTGCGAGATGGTCCCTTAAAACTGGCGAAACATGTTTGTGATAAACCTTTGACAGCCCCTTTGGGAATACAGGCACAAGACTATGAATGTATCGGCATATATGTATTTTTTACGGACGTAGAGAAGTTGGATACTTCTCTAGAACTTCAATAAAATCATGAAAATAAAGTGTCAATGAACTTTATTTATATCGAAGAGAGATTAGTATTCTATGACTTAAGCCTGCTACTTTATTTATCAGAAGACCCATTTCAATGTAATGCTCTCATAATTCCACGCTTATAACTGCGAAGGTTGGGATAAAACACTGACTTTTCACCTGATACGAGTTAAAGTTTATGTAAAAGACTCCGTGCCGCTACTGAGAATTTTTTGACAGAAAAACACAATGATACCTTGCCCGACTCGCAAATCTAATTTGATATTTCAGACAGAACAATCTAACCAATAGGTAACGCTGCACCACTAGGATATGCTAATATGTATAGAATATTATATATTTTATCAAATTTAATATTGTTACTGAACTCGGATAAGATATCGCTATTTATACAACGAAGACGAACGTTAGGAATAACAATAATTCCAATTGGTGGTCAAAACTTTCCATACATTGATTGTTAAGACTCTACCCTTGACACGTGTCATTCAAATAACTTTGACACTTTTAGACACATTCGTTTGTTTAGATTAACTAAAATTTGTGTAACAACATTTCCAAGGACACGTCGCGTCGGCGCGCTTTCCCGCACTTAGAACCTCATTTCGAGGCGGCCCAAATTTGGACACTTTAATCTAGCAAAGACTAGACAGACTGCTTTGTTAGTTCTACGGTGGATTCAATTCTGTGACAATAAACTGCAAGTTTCGTTGTCTTAAAAATATCAATACCTATAATACTAAGTATCATGCTGTGGCAAAGAAAAGGTAGCTTACCAACCACATTTAAAAATATCGAATGTTAAATGATCCCGGAACGAAATGGTGTTGTTAAAATATATTTTTATTCGAATCATAACAGAATAATCGAACACAGTTTAATAATGACATATTCATAATGATAACGCGTTGGCAATCTTCTTCACGGTTTTGCCCTATTTAGGTCTTCCCTGGTCAATCTTAACCAAAAATTACTGCATTTGAAGTTATATTTCAGATGATCCGATTAACTTGATATTTAGAGCGATGCAATGGTAATCGATAATTTTATATTATTTTTGAATTGTTCTACACTAGTACCTATGCACTGCTTAATCCCTATCAGGATACAATAGCGTGATGGATGGCAAGGATGCATCCAACGATGGTGGTTATATGATTTAACGTTTGTAATATAGCGCGGTTTGTATCGGAGTTAAGACAATTCAGCACACCTGTCTCCTTCAAGCAGTATTCCTCGTAGATGTATTACGCTATGTACTGAGAGTGTACAACTCTCATGTCGTATTTGTGTGTTAATTTTAATTACGTTTAAGGGTGATATAAATTCACACTAATGGCAAAACGTTGCACTGCTATGCAGAGATCTCGATTTTGAGACTGTGTGATTTTATATAATAATAATAAATAGTTCATTACCGCTTGCTTCAACTGTTAAGGAGTGCATCGTGGGATAACCTGTATGCCTGAGACTTCTTCATTATGTTCTCGAAGATTTTGATAGTCTGCCTTTCAGTACTAGATGAGCGTGGTGGACTATGGCCTAGTTCTTTTCACATTAAGAAGGGACCTGTGCTAAGCAGTGGAAATATTCATAAGCTAGTCTAATATTATTATTACATATATTTTACCAGATCGCGACAACTATGTTACTTAACTTAGGATATAAATTATGTAACGCGTATAAAAGCTATTGACGCGTATATATATGATGTATTTTATATCTATGTACATGATCGCGTGGCTAAGAATATCCTCGACTGACGCCAATGCATTTTCAGAAGGCTGTTGCTACAAAGAATTACTTGGGACTTCATTAATACACTTTATTGGGACGCATTGTTATACTTTGGCTTCTGAGTCCATCAATTTAGATCCTTAAGGAGAACTAAGAAGTGATTTAAAATTTGAACACTAGCACGGTTAGCTATTTGTAGGCAGATTTTATATTTTGTCGAGAGTTGGGACATCAAATAATATGTCGGGTGAAACCCGACTTTCTGGTAATGCTAGATGGCAGCGTTGTTGGCGTTTCGGGTGACGTCTCGGGTAAAAGTCGTGCCTGTCCGTACAAAATGACTTGAATAAGCGACAAACACTTTGTTTGCTAACGTAACACATTTCGACTTGAATCAATTCAATATTTTTGTATGGTTTATACGGAGTTCAGCGTACCACCGGCCCAGTTAAATATGTCAATGCGATGAGTAATGTGGACGCACGCCGGTACTGTGCAAATATTATTGTATATATATATAGGTCAGTACTGTATTATATCCATATTTCGACAAGTATAGTATAGCTTCTATTTATCACGGGACGAGCCTACTATCCGCGTTGCTACTTAGATCTTCTTGACATTATCATCATCATACTTACATGTTGGGGGCTGAGTGAAACCGTAGGAGAATACTCCGACATTCGTATTCCTACACGTAAGGCGCCAAGCGGCCTAGCCGTGTTCCGACACGTGAGGCTGGTGTAGCCATTTGAAAGAGGGTTGGAATAGTTGTATTGCTAGCTGACCGGTTTGACATAGATTGTCTTTGCTGCATCGAAACATGAGTCTCGGCGGGTGGCTGGAGCCGTGGCACAGTGTACCGCTTTGGCCGACCGCAGGTAGTAGTAGTAGTCCAAGTAACTAGCTAGGTACTTGTAAAAGGCTGCCCCGCCAACTGCCTAAAAATCCCGGGTTTACGCCGTAGTGCCGGTTGGCGACCGGATGAGAGGACCCTATGGATAAGCTCGGAGGGGCACGGTTAACCTAGCGGTCTCCGGGCTAATGTCCCAATCTTGTGGTGGAGATGACACATGGCTGATGTAAAGCTGCGGAGGGCCTCATTCTACTACCGTTCTCTTATTCATTCACTCCTCAAATATCATAAAGGCAAAAAAGAATAAGAGATGCGTTAAACAGCGGTTGCACTCCCTCTCACACAAAGTATTCCTCGCCAATATCTGAGGTCTGCACTCCAATCTCGTAGCAGTCCACCACTATCTGGAGACTGAAAGACCAGCTCTCTTATTCCTCTTGGAGACGCAAATAGCATGTCCGTCAGACGTTGCGTACCTGTCATACTCAGGGTTATTCCTGAAGCACAAATTTAAGTCCCATGCGAGCTTATGTGTGTACGTACGTGATGTCATATGCTATCGGCGTCTCGGATGCCTTGAATATCCCATTTTCTCTGACTTATGGGTTCTTCTGAACACAAGAATAGAGTAGATTCTCTACGCCTGTGTCTACAAGTCGCACAACGGAGATCAGGAGATAACCAGGCTCACAGAGTACTTAAGTGAGGCGGCCTCTTGACCGCTAAGCAAAGGTACCCGACTGCCCAACTAGTGCTGCTGGGGGATTTCAATGCCATTTTCTCGTACCAGTGCACTGACCGTGCTGGATGAGAAACGCGCAAGCAAAGCGCTGAAGCACAAAGCTTACCTTGCTTGGGTTAACGCTCGAAATAGTAAGGCCAAGAATTTATTAGACAAGAAGAGAGCCTATAACAAGGCTGCCAAGTCCTGCAAGGGAAGTCTACGGAAAGCTCGATTTGATCACATACGCCGGGTAGGGAACAAACTAGCTTCTTACGCTGCGGAAAGCAAAGCGTTTTGGTCCCTGGCAAAGTTAGTCGAATCGAATTTCTGCCGATCCTCACTGCTACTACTGTTGAAACCTGATGAATCTCTGGCTCACACTGCTGAGGATAAGGCGAATTTACTATGCTCTATCTTCACAGAATCTTCGCGTCAGGAAACTGCAACCGTGACACCGCCGTGTCTACCAGCTTGCGAGACCCTCATGTCGGACATACGCATTCATCAGACCGAGGTCCGTAAAACGCTGCAGAATCTTGACGTAAATAAGGCCAGCGGTCCTGATGGTATTCTAACCATAGTACTGAAGATCTGTGCACCTGAGCTGTCACACGTGCTGACATGCCCGTATCGCCTCTCCTTGGCAATAAGATAAGTGCCGAACTCTTGGAAGCTTGCTAATGTGCAGCCCGTGCCAAAAAAAGTCAGTCCGACCCTGCGAACTACAGGCCCATATCAGTTACCTCCATATTCTGTAAGAGTATGGAATGTATACTGAACAACAGACTCCTGATATACCTAGAATCAAATAGTCTGCTCAGTGACCGGCAAAACGGGTTTCGCCGAAACCAGTCTATTGGTGTATGTAACGCATTTATGGAGCGAGGTCATAGAGAAACACGGCAAAACATTGGCTGTTTCGCTTGATATCTCAAAGGCCTTCGACAGAATCTGGCATGATAGCCTTATCAGCAAGCTTCCATCCTTTGGCCTATCCACTGGCCTCTGCATTTAGATAACAGATTTCATGACAGGCCGCTCAATTCGTGTAGTCATTGATGGCTACTCGTCCAAACAAAGGCAATTACTGCCGGGGTCCCACAGGAATCAGTACTCTCTGCAATTCTCTTTTTGCTGCATGTAAACGATCTGCCAAAACCCAGTACGTTTGGGCATGCAGACGACAGCACGCTTGTAGATAGTTACGTCTCCAGTGCTAGGGCCAGTCGAGCACAGATACAGTTGCTCAGAGAAGCTATGATCGAGCGTATGAGCTTATCTTTGAAAGCAATCTCCGATTGGGGTGATGCCAACATGGTTAAGTTCAATACTTCTAAGACCTAGGCGTGTCTGTTCTCCGCAAAAAAGAGTCCATTCCATCTGGCTTCAACTTTCCGAGAAGTATCCGTGCCGATAACTAATTGCATTGAGCTTCTGGTTATGTCATTGACTACAACCTTTAACTTTGGCTCCTATATAGAGGCAAAAGCTCAACTAGCCGCCAAAAAGCTGAGAATTCTCAGTAAGGTGAGGCAGTATTGCATGCCAGAACATTTGCTCAATTTGTACCAGTCACAGGGTCAATCCTGCATGTAGTACCATTCTTACCTCTAGGATGGCTCTGCAAAATATCAGTTGGAGGCTTTGGAGTCAATTGCGCGAAAGGCCATGAGACTTATCGGCGATGACTAACTAGTCAATGCACGACTCCAAAGCTTAGAGCATCGACGTAAGGTTTTCTATCGGATAAATTTCAGAGAGTGTGCAGAGGAACTGCATAATTTGATTCCTCCTTCCCCATTCTACCATCGGACGACCAGAAAATCAGACCAGCGACACAGATACATGGTGTATATACCACTGATCTGTAGATGATTTTGTTAGCTCAGGATTGAACATTGTAAATTATATTATAATTTGTACAGCATATTATGTGGTTGGACATAGTGATCTTGTAACATAGCTGTTAGAGCTGTATATAGTCCACAAATCAATGATTATGATACTTGTACTAAATCTGGATGATACTGGTCTACGTTGTAATGATGATTGGATAGATTACCTTACTTTGGAATATTTCTAAGAAGTCAAGGTTTTAAGTCAACAATCAGAACTCAAAACGTATACATTGTGTACACACAAACATATTAATCTCTAAGAATGCATCAAACGGATAATTAATGAGCGTCTTATACGTGCTTATTTCTCATACCGTGGAGATTGCCGTTATTCCCGCACTATATTCGTCGTCATACCAGGGAGATTAGTGAGGGATAGAAATATATTGATGCTCTCTTTATCATATGATTGTGTCTTTCTTGTTTGCTAGATTTGTTTGTGATGGATTAAGTACAAATTTAGGATTCGTATTTAGGAACTCGCCATATCCACGACTATTTACGAAAAGCGAAACGAGGTATAAGGCTTGTTTCACACGTACCACAACCACACTACAAACAGAACCACACCACAACCACACCACGTGCGCGGGCGCAATTTTGTATTGAAAATGAATAGTAGAATTTACACGGATCATATTTTGCCGTCATTATCGACCACGTGGGTGATACCGACCACATCGCAACCACCAACGACACCGCTAATTAGCGTCCAACCACATCGCAGATACAACGCTGCGTCGACGTACCAACACTGCGCGCATTTAATAAAATCTATAACAAGGATAGCAGCAACAATGTTTCCTCTTCGAATTCTATGAGTTTGTTCAATCAAGGCGTGTTTCCTCAACGAAAACCGGTGTCGAACTGTCTGTCTGCACTTGTGAGCGTCATTGTGTCGTCGCAACCACATCGCAACAACTAACGACAACTCAACCACATCCAAATTTTGTAGGAACCACAACGCAACTGCACAATGCTGCAGCGACACTATTCACACGTAACCACTGTTTGATCACCTTTTGTCGCGTCGATGTGGTTGTGGTACGTGTAAACGAAGCCTTAAGAAGTTAGCGAGAAGCGAGATAGTAGCAAAGATAGTTCTGTAGGTTGGCTTGCTAGGTGATGTTGCTAGTTTGTTGAATTGAACAGAAAGTGTTATCGCCAGCAATCGGAACAGTAGCAGCTGATTATTTACCCATTCAGAATTAGGTATATTATACACTGGAATCTATCTTTTTATTTTTACTATCTTTAAAAAGACACTCTCACACTAGTTATAGTTTCTGTATCAAGGGAATTTTACGAACTATCCAACAACGGGCACAAAGTATGTGACTGTGTTCGATCCCCTGTATTCGCATCCATGGATGGCGTAGATAATTAAACGGTCGCCACTTAAACCGCTACGCCATCCGAGCAGTCAACTCATATGTTACTTTCATAAACGTCGAAAATCCAATCTAGACTATTTTGTATTTTAAACGATTATGGAGCGGAATCGATAACGATTTCAGAACATACTAGAGTAGTTATAATGTTCTGCAATCACGAAAGTCCTTTCGTAAAAAAGATAGCGATCATTCAACAAATGCGCATTAAATGTTTCGCAAGGAACTTTATTCATCTTATTTTGTTTTGATACCAATAGGAAAATATGCCAATTGTGATGTTATTGAGTCTTCACTTATCGAGCGATAGAAATATATACTATGAGTAACATATATATTTTATTCATATAATATGAGTGCTCTTTCGTTGTCTCGTGATAGATACAACGGAAAATCAATTGTTATATATCATATGTAATCATTACATCCAAAAGGGAAACGTTTAATATGTATCTCGCATTTACGCGTACGAACGTCAGTCGCATTCTTGTAGGAAATAGGAAAGCCCTGGAGTTATGAAAATACAAAACACTGCATGAACGAAGTGATCTACATAACACCAGTATACCTATGTAATGAGCACCTGCATTATTTTATTTCGTGGAATATCTATCTGACTGTCGAACGTGCCTTACGCAAAGCCTTCAACTCCACTCACTTAATATTTTATAGAACCATTAAATGTTTTATAGAAATACGAATAGGTGTTAACATTTTAATTTTGGCATTCGGCTGTCTGTCTTCACAGCAAGATTGCAAAAGCTATACCTAGAGGCACTAGCTTGCTTAACGCCGTCGGTAAATTGTATGCGAAAATGTTAATTGAAAGGATTGTAAAAGTAACCGACGAGAAAATATGGGATAAACAAACGGGATTTCGAAAGGGTATGGGATGTACGGATCACGTCTTTTCCTTACGGAGTATAGCCAAGAAAGTTTTGGCCAAAGGTCAAAAGGTCTATTGCGCATTCGTGGATAAGGAAAAGGCTTATGATAAAGTGGTGAGGAATGAACTTTGGTCGGTAATGTCTATGTATGGAGTGAATAGCAATCACACACGAACTCTGAAATCTCTTTAAACACGAACTTTATGGCGATTCCAGACCTTGTGTTAGGGTAAATGGGACCTACACTTCTGTGTTCTTGATTTAGTATCGAAAAAGGTGTTAGACAAGGATGTGTAGCGTCACCCTAGCTGTTTAACTTATACATGGACAATTGTTTGAAAGATTTAAACGATTGTGAATGGGGATTAAATTCGGCGGAAGACTTGCAGGCAATAGTATATGATAGCTATGCATGGTGCGAGCGTTTTGAGAGTAAAGGAATGAACATCAATGTAAGCAAGACGAAAGTAATGGTATTTGAAAAGGAGGAATGCATGACGATGTGTAATATTATGGTTGATGGAGAACAAGTGGAGCAAGTGAAAAAAGGAATGCTAAAGTAATATCTGGGAATATTCCCTTATAGTTATCGTTACGTATAGGTTTTAGCACAGTAATGCGAGTCAAAAACGTTTGTGGTAAAACCACTTAACTTATTCAGTCGTAGTGGCAGACACAATCTATTTTTAATTACGTCCTATATTCTCTAAGACTTTATTTAAATACTTCAGTAAGCTCACGAACTACAAAATTCTGATGTTCGCAAATAAGACCTTGTGACCTAAATGAATAAAATAATTCTGACTTTAACTATCAAAAAGGTTACATTTAAAAGAATTAAATCGAAAAATTCAGTTCTAAATGAGTCAACCCGTCGAGCTCGGACGCAGAAAGGCTGACAAAGAACCATCCCCACTTGACACGGCTTCCTAGTATTCAGGTTGCTGCCTACCTCAATTGACTCGTCATATGTACATTTTATCATTACAAACTGTATGTAATAATTCTACACTGGATAAATGTATTATAAAGGTATACAACGTTTCCAAATATTGTATAACGCATAATATGAACCCAAAGAGTATACATAAATATAATGAACAAATGTTTAAAATAAGTTCGAAGTAACAATCTCTTTTTATTTATAGCGCATATCCGAACTTCAGTTAATTCGTAGTCAGGTCGACGAGGAATTAACTGAAGTGCGGATATGCGGTATATTTAAAAAGCGATTTTTCTTTCGAACTTATTTTAAAACATGTAATGACGAATCCCACGTGGTGAATTTTTTAAAACATCACTTTTTTTTAGACAATTCAATATGCGCCTAGACTTAGGTCTACTATTTGTAGACCACATTATTATTTCCCGTGCAAAGTCGAAACCAGACCACTTCATTCTTTAAGTCAATCACGAAGTCAATTTGAAAATTATTAATATTCGTTTAAATTTTGATCATGTTGAAAAGTACCAACTAAAATTATTAGTCCGTACTAATATCGTGTTTCATTTTCTTTCCTAACATTACCTTTTTAACGAGAAAGACTCAAAGAAAACAGAACGCTAAATTAAAAACAAACTCATCTGAGTATTTCTTAAAATAAATGTACGCAACGAAATAGTTGTTACGAAATATCGTATCGAAATACGAAGCGATATAACTAAATAGTAAACCTAAGGCTTATTGTACAATGGCGAAATATAAAAGCACATTTTTTAATTACTAAATAAAAAATACGTCCGGCGCATAAATCCCTGACTGAAAACGGAAGTAAAACAATCGAACAGTTTTATTTAGGCATCAGACACTTTAA
The DNA here is from genome assembly GCA_963675205.1 of Catocala nupta. Taxonomy (NCBI): domain Eukaryota; kingdom Metazoa; phylum Arthropoda; class Insecta; order Lepidoptera; family Erebidae; genus Catocala; species Catocala nupta. The sequence continues at coordinate 40,108,292 of OY776078.1, forward strand.
ATTGGTTCAATTGTTCATGTTGTATTTTATTCTAAGAATAACTTTTATCTGATGAAAGATAAATTGTAACTTAATCTTAATCTAATATTTGTGATTTTATGTAGGTAGGTACTTGTATTTTGTTATGCTCAGTGTAAAATAAGACACGTAAATATTAATTTACTTATTGTAATCAAATCTAAAGACGTTTCCAGATTTGGAACACTCAGACTCGGAACAACAATTTGTGGATCACACAAATTTTTGTCCCGTGTGGGGATCGAACTCACAACACTCGGCGCGGCGGTAGTGGCGAGGCGAGCAATTGACCATTACGCCATCCGTGCAGTTACAAAGATTAATAAGGATGTACTTTATACACTCAGCTTTGTAAAGTAGTTTGTTCGTAACGTAACGAAAATCATAATAAAGAAAATCATAATAAATGTTACGAAATTATACTAGGAATAAGACTAAACAAGATTCTAATTTTGTAATAACCTAAAACTGCAAATATAATAAGATTATAAAATGTTTGCACTACACATATTACAATAAGATTACCGTATTGTTAAAAAAGGCTATAATATTTTTTGTCTCGTAAGACTAGTCCCACGTCTTTATTAATAATCACAATAAAAAATAAGGCATAGTCGCCAAAATAATAACCAATCAGAATGAAGCTGGTGTTGCCCGTGTATATATTTAACAAATTCGTTCAGAAATTACGTGGAAGTAGGAATAAACGTAACTAAAGAGTATAAACTAAAAAGTAAATGGATACGAATCATTATGTTTTCCGCATTAAAATTATGATATACCGTAGAAAATCACTTAAAAGTTATTGCTATTTAATCAAGGTCTGTAATACATAAAAATATTCAAGATTAATAAATCATCATAACGTATTTTATGAAGTTTAAACACAAGCAATATATGGCGGCAATTGAATTTTTGTATGGAAGGTAAAAACAATGTTTTAAAAAAGCTTTTACTGGCTTGGGTGGTAATGAATGATCGGTTAAGCATTGTGAAACAAAACACTGACAAATTCTGAAAGTCGAAATTATAACGTAGATCAATGAAATAATATGTTCCTTTGAATACAGGTACATTGCTATTGAATGTGTGATATTTAGGATGTAAAATGAAATCTAATATACTTAACAAGGGGTAAGTTTTCTTTTTACATATAAATCCTTACTAACATTATAACATTTTAATGTTAGTTTGTTTGACTCGATCGATCACAATTAAATTTCGCAAACACGTTGTCAGGGATGCAGAAAAGACTTAAGCTTGACTTGAAGAAAAGATTGTGTCCTTCTATCCAGAAAAAGTACTGTTTTTAATATTTATATAATATAATATTCTATACCACATAAGTACACACAACACCATCTAGCCCAAACTAAGCAGAGCTTGTACTATGGGTACTAGATAATGGATAAACATACATATATACTTTTTTTTTTGTAAATACATACATATTACACATAGAAACACCCAGACCAAGACAAACATCCATGTTCATGCACACAAATGTCTGACTTGTGCGGGAATCGAACCCGCGACCTCAGGCATGGCAGTCGGTTACACTAACCACTACGCCACCGAGGCCGTCAAATTATGTTATTAATCTAATCTTTTAGACTGCATTATTTATAAAGCGTTCCATAACACAAGAAGATGATTTCAACTTGCTATCATTACATCACTACATATATTATTATAAAACAAAGTTCCCGCCGCGTCTGTCTGTCTGTTTGCGATAAACTCAAACACTGAATGGATTTGCATGCGGTTTTCATCAATAAACAGAATGATTCAAGAGGAAGGTTTAGGTGTATAATTTGTTAACGTTTTGTACCACCCGTGTGAAGCAAGGGCGGGTCGCTAGTTTATAACATAGTATTTTTAACATCACCAGGTAATGCTAAGCAACTAAGTTTTCACATATACTTTTAGACATAAAAAGAAAGCCGTATTCGTAAGTTGTTGACTGAACCCTATAACTAAGTCTATGTTTTCTGTGTCCTATATTTAAAAGGGTCTCTCTTCTGAACCGTTATCAGCAGTCGAATGAAACGTAAAAAAAGTATTTGTTATTATGGTAGACATCCTAAAACACATTAAAAAGAGTTAATAAAATTTTGCAGGTTCTATGTTTTTGCTTAAATGTATATAATTATGGCAATATATATATAGGTACTTAAGCTACAAATTTGATTTAAATTAAACAGTAAATTAACAATTATATCAGGAACATGTGAATGACGACAATATAAGAAGCTGAAAATTAAATGAATTTGTAGAAGTATTTAATTAATTATTTATTTGTTTGTTTGAGTCAATTAATTAATTATTTATTTGTCAGTTGGCGTAGTGGATTGAGTGATTGCCTTGCCACTACACTGAGGTTTGTGGGTTCGATTCCCATACGGTACGAAAATTTGTATGCGTTGTTTCAATGTTTGTAAACTCCTCCGTGACACATGATTTATTACTAAAGCTGCAATTACGAATAAATAATTAAAAAAACGATAGCATCAATCCCAGTTATTATTAAGTATTTTGAACTGTGATTAATTAACCATTTTTAATTGACAATTATCGCTTGCTCCGTGCCTCGGAAAGCACGTTAAGCCGTCGGACCCGGCTGCCATGAACATCTATGGCAGTCGTTATTGGAAAGTCAATGCCCTACAATATCTTGACACTGTTCTAGCCTTAGGGTATCGTTAGCCTTCGGGTTGCGGGAGTCAGGTGGCAGCCGCTCCGTGTAAAAACTGATATCCAGTCAAATCCGGTTAGACTAGAAAAGCCGACCCCAAGTGACTTGGGAATAATAAAGTCTAGGGAGAAGATTAATAAATTATAATAATTATATATTTAAAATGGTTAATTTTTAAATATATATTTTGTGAAAATCTAGCATTTATTATAATTTTGCAAGAAAGAATAATTCGCAATCTCGCACGTGTATATTGACTTATATTGCTTAATATACAAAAAGTATGTAGTCTGGTTTGTACTTTTTCTCTTGTAAATAGAGATGACAAAAAATGAGACAATAATTAGAACTGGTATGTATTATCTCTAGCTGCCAGTACGCCATATTTGTCTGCTAAATGCAAGTACGCATGCAATGCAATGCAAGTAAGAAAATAGGGTCATTGTATGTGTTTGCCATGCGGGGATTGAACAGTCGTCATGTACTGATTAGTTCCCAACCTAAACTACTCCTACAGTGAAGTGATTAATCACCAAAGCGCTGTTATTAATAAAGATTTAACATCTGTCTCCTTTTAACTATACGTAGAAGCGAGACAGCAACATGCAATGTGATGATCAGCTGACCAAAGCAAATGGTGTCGTAGTCTATAAATAAAATATTATTAGACATGTTGTTTCCAGATATAAAGTACTAGCTGTCCCCCGCGGTTTCACCCGCGTTTATGATTAGTGGTCCGCTCCCGTGATTCGTAGTCTATATTCCTTCTCGATAAAGTAGCATTTTATACCATTAGAAAGCTACTTTATCCAGAAGCAACATAGTTACATACATAATAGTTATTAAAATTTGTTTAGTAGTTTCATAGTTTATTGATTACAAATAAATAAACAAATATTGTCTTTTGCAGGCTATATAGATATGACTGAGGTTGGTGTTAATAGTTGGATCATGAAAATATTAGCTCAGCCGCGCAGAACCAGCCTAAGCGAAGTTCCAGTTTCAAGAAAAATCTGCAAAAATCCGCTTTGAAGCGGTTACTTTTTGCAGTTTAGATCTAGTGTTGCAAGTTTATCTAGACTACTACCTATGCTGCTGCTAAGCAGTAGCCAGTAGTCATGTGACTGCTGTGAAGTCTCAAATACGATTCTTGCGTGGGACAAAATGTTATTCTCATAGAAAATTCAATAACATTTTGTTAATAGAAGGTCTCCCATCAACGTAATAAGCTTACTATAGATAGAAATTTAAAACATACATATATAACAAAATGTAAATTTTATACACCTCTATCTACACCTTCGGGGATCTAAGGATCGGGGCACATCGTCTGCATGTGTACACACGACTCGCTGACTGCTTAAATGGTGCATAAAATGACGTAGCAAATGGCAAAGCTTGGTAAGTAAAGCTTATACTGGCAGAGATAAAAAATAAGTCTAATAATAATAATAATATCAGGCCTCTATTAAACTTAGTCTTTTCTCAATGTGTGAAGGATTAGGTCAGAGTCCACCATGCTGGCTCAGTGCGGGTTGGAAAATTTTACATAGGTATCTTCGAGAACATTACGAAGAACTCGAGCGATATTTAACTATTTAATACGCACATAACTTCAAAATATCAGAGATGTACGCGTTGGGATTGAACTCGAGAACTCTGCGTGGCAGTCCAAACGTGGGAGACCGTTAGACTATCCCGCAGAGGACTCGAGTAATCAAAATTTATATCAAAGACGTCGACTACTTTTAAGTATCGTCAGCTCTGGATATTAAGTTGTCGTCTGACACACAATGCCAGCATGATATCTGGATTATAAATATGGTATCACATCTATCTAAAGTTATAGTTTACTATTATTAGGGAGGACTTTTCGTGCGATCTAAGTACGATGTGGACATCTATGATTTAAACCTTTCAAGATAATATTATTTTCATTCCTATGCTTATTTTTTATACTCTCTAGGTTGGAAGTATAACTAAATGCTTCGTCTGATGCAGACAAGCATGTTAGTGCTTGTGATACCAGGCAACCATTTTTCACTTTGCTTAGTTTGTATATTCTTCTGGTTTGTACCATATAGTGCTACCAGTAAAATACGTATATTTTTATATTACGCGATGTTAAATCTTTGTACTCCTTCTTTTATATGAAAAAAATATGTACGCTAAAATGTATAAAGCCAAATTAATATTAATTTATCTTTTAAAAAGATTATTTCCTTGTAATTTCGGTAACAAATTATTACTAGTAATCTTGTTAGCTCCTCTTTGTGAAAATATTGGTAATACTTGATAAATAACAAATTGGACACTGCAGGACAGTCACTGGTCCAAGTTCGAATCAGCGGCACTTTTTGATAGACCAAAGTTACATGCGTAACAAATAGTTAAATATCTCAAGTTGTTGTTGATACTAAACTATGTTTTCTTTTACCGTTAAGATAGAAGAAAATCGTAAGTCATCGTAAAGGAACTTGAGTATCTGTTAGTCTTTATAACGTTCTTAAGTTGTATGTATTCTACAAATTCTCTTTTTAAGTTTCATTTGTTTTCCTATAACTGTACTAGTATACCTTTCTCATTTATATATAATATCATTGAGTATGAAGATAGCTACGAGTATATTAAGCCCTCAAAAGTGTTTCCACCGAGTGCTTTGTAATTAATACCTAGCTTAGGTGTGAAGGCTGACTAATTACAAATAATTTCATCGATGGACCGGTCACCGTCTACGTCGACATTCTGGTTGTTTTTAATTCATGAACTCTACTGTCCAATAAATTATCTACATGTAAAATAAATTTAGAAAAAAATTTGTTTGAAAGTGATGTACCTATTTACAAAACTCTTCGACCATAAGAAAGCTGTTTTAGCTAGAATTAATATGGGCTATTTAATATCACGCTACGAGCTACGGGAGCTAAGTCAGTAATTTGGCGTCTGTCAGGCAAATTTCCAGACTTAGTACTAAAAATAAAAATTGCTTAAAAGAAAATCAAATAACACTGACTATCGCTTTGCTCGATATGAGCCACAAACTCGAGCTCTATCTTATATTATGTCGCAATACGTATAAAGCATTCCAGTCGCTCAATATCACTTTGTAACTCAGTAATGCTTAGCTGATAATCTCATTTCGTTCCAAAGATACATTCTCAGTAACCGTGCAAATCCACGGTTACTGAGAACGTATATTTGGGTAAAATAAGCGTATAATATGTCTCTCTCCGGTTTAAGCACTATCTCTGTAAATAATAACACATCGGCCCGGTGCTGCATTAAAAAGAGAATCAAAAAACACATTAACTTTGTTACCAATAAACGTAGAATAAAGTTACACGTTGTATAAACAAAAATATGGTTCTGCAATATTATACCTTCTACTACATGCACTAAGGTACAATATTGCTAAACAATATTTTTGTTTATACAACGTGTAACTTTATTCTACGTTTATTAGTAAAAGGGTTAAAGTATAACTTTTGTAAAGACAGCGTCACATCTATATAAAGATTTCTTTATGTAGGAGTCGGTAATTTTCTACGAAAATAATTATCTTACCAAAACACTTAATAACACTTTGCTGATCTTGGGAATCGAACCCAAAACAAATACACAGTGATACTAAATGCGCTCATGCTTAACACTCGCACTAGATCGAAACCGAGTATCACGGTTCTACCAACATTAAAACAACGAACAAGCACAGCCAGATTTGATACAACTCTATATAGTTCACATAAATGATTGACCTTGCGGGGATTGAACCTGCAACACTCGATGTATTAGCACTGGTGAGGTAAGCACACAAAACGCAGCGTCATCGATACAACCAAACAAAAATATCATTACGAATATTATATGCACATTAAATGCAACACAGTGGCCGGCACAGCACAGTCTCGAGACGAACTCATTTCTATACCAACCAAAGGCCTACTGAGAAAAAAAACAATCAATGTTTATTGTTGCCAAGCGTACAATGCGTGTCAGAAATAACCGGACAACGTTGACGTACTATTGGATCCAACGTTGGTGCCAAATCACATGATTCACATTTTAGGCAGGTCACGAGCGTCACCCACATATACATATTATATGTGTGTATTTGAGAATTGTTGACTAATGGATTCCAATACCGTAGCTACGCGAGACGGTCGCCATTGGTTAACTTATTTTATTATTAATATTATTAACTTATTTTATTATGTATATTTTTCTAAAGAAAAGTTGGTGTAATAAACATCCTTGATAAAAAGAAATCGTGTTATTGCTGGGCATGACTTCATAATTTTCTTTACTATTAGCAAACGATAATAAATACAAAATTTTTTGTACAGAGAACATGCGAGTAAAAAGCCCTAGTTAATCTCTCATTATTTACTATATTGAAATTAAACTACTATATACGGATTTTATCGCGTTGTTTATTTAGCACTGTATTACAACATTTTGAAAATATTACACTACTACTATTGATTTTATTTTACTAATTTATAAGCTAATAAATTTCAACATTTTCAATTATTATTTGTGTTCACAATATAATCACAGGTTTAATGACCACCACAAACAGGCCTGAATGAAATAAAGAATCATTAATTTGATAATAATCATTTCATTAACGTTAATGTTATATACATATATCCAACACATATAACAGTGACCTATTAATCTTCATACTAGATATGCCGTAAGCGCAGTCGCACTAATCTTTCCAGCTATACTGATACAAATCACCACCAATTTCATAGTCAAGATTATTTTTTGATATATAAACGGCACGCGCCACTAAAGTACTCGAGCTGGGATTAATACATTGTACAAATTGGCGCATTACATGTCATTAACTGATAGTTAGTGTCGATCTCAACACTGATTCGGAAGTGTGCGTTTGATGCCAAGCACCATCATAGTGCGTACATTTAGTTAGACAACAGATGTTTTACGTGTGGTTTCTAGTTCACCTAGTGTCGAATGTCGTAGTTTAAATCGTCACCTAACTACCGCCAAGGCGTTGAGAGAGTCCGCCAAAAATAGTGTGAACCGCAGATATCCCGAATAGCGTTCTAGATAATAGAATAATATCGAATGAATCGATCTCATTTGGATATTGATTTATACGTTGTAACTTCGAATAACGAATAAACGATCAAATATTTGAATAACGATTTGGCACGATATTCGCTTTTTATTTGGCTCATTATGCGAAGATCTCTTTCTTAAATTGTCACTTGAGTTTTTAATTTTAAATATACCTTAATAGTGCCAGAATTCGAGTACCAATACGATGGGACGTTATATACCTAATTAATGATCGAATTGATCTAATAACGACCAATATATCTATCAAATATTCAAATCACTGGAACATTGGAATGTATCGAATGTTTATTATTACGAATATTAATGTTTAAATAATTTGAATGTAAGCATTTAAAAGTGACAAATGAGTACTCTGAAATTCGCAGATGTGTGTCCTTGCAAATTACATTTATAGAATTTCCTGACAGGATATCCCGGTAACACTTAGCTTGAGGTTGACAAGTTCAATCGACATCTCATTTGCTCGCACTTATGTAGGACGTAAGTGGAAATACGAAAAAGATATAGGTGCGCGCGTGATTGGACGCTCAACGTCGGTCGCGTTGACGCGAGCTCAATAAAATTAATGTTGGTAGAAAACGCGCACTTCAATCTGTGTCGGTTATTCGCATTATCTATTTTTGTCAGCTATTTGTGTTTTATACTTTGTTTGTGTTCGTGCTGTTTTTATATCTGTTGAATTGTTTAATCCATGGCCTCGTTCACTCTGTAGCAAGATTCAGCGCATGTGCAGCTGCCAATATTGAGATTCAACTCTTAAAACTAGCAAAGCGGTATTTAGATTAACCATAAGAGTTTCTTAGAAAAAATAACTGGGTACGCAAAACTGTTTTTGAAGATTTGGATTTAAAGTTTAAACTGTCGCTAATGCGATGTGTATATCAACACGGTATAAAAAAAATGTGTATCATAAATAGCTATCTGGGCGTTGTTTGTCCATTGTTTCAATATATCGCCGAAATTTAGGAGTTATTTTAGTTTTATATAAATAACAAAAGTTACAAGGAATCATTGATTTATAGTTGGCTTGAAAAAATACCAGAAGTAGACAAACTAATATTAGGTCTGAAAGATTTGTTCCCCTGTTTCATAATAAAGAAACAAATCTAAACGTAGCGGTAGCAGCGCGTGGTCTGCGGTGGCGAGCAGCCTCGCTCGCTATCAATGCGACACAAGTTTAATGGCTAAAGTCACGTGGAGGAGACTATTAATCTTCCGCGAAGATAACGACACGACTTATGAATGCGTGCGGTAATCACAATAAAACAAAACGACATCAATTTTAAATAAAAACACACATGAAATGCCCGATGGTATGCTGTGCCGATAGTAAGGGCATCGCGGAATGCTATTGACGAATAAACAAACACGTAGTTCGCTGATTTGTGGTCTTCGGAAAATTTCGAGAAATAATCTATGCATTTAATAAAATTGGAACTGGTCGATGTCTTATTATAAGACGTGTTTATAGAAGAAGCTATAGAAGCCAAATTATTATTATTTTAAATATTTTGTCTGTTGGTAAGTTTGTGCGCGAATAAGGCAAAGACTATACAAGAAAGTGTATGCGGCTGTAACATTTATATGCCTACAGGTCTAATTAAAATCTGGTGCATGTATTACCACTAAGGAGTCAAATATTATCTGCGTAGTTCAGCTTCTTCTTACATGCATAGAAAGAAAGATATAGATAAGTAAGTGGTGCTTAATTTTAGGCGTACGTAGCCGCGGGCTAAAGCTATTATTTAAGAAATAATATTATATTCTGTTTTACTAGTAGGTAACTGTTTCTAAATTGCTTATTTAAAATATTTATGATTCTGTTAAATATGTGGACGTTCTACACATTTACTGATCTTTGGATGTTGAGTATACATAATAAACTGGGAACTGCATCTTGTAAGTGGCGGAACGTCCATAACCTACAATAGAATTCCTAACCGCATAAAAACAACATAAATAGTATATAACCCCCAAGACGTACGCAAATGTGTATTTCACCCAACATTTCGTGAACAATGTTCTTAAGGCGTCTACGTCCATGATCACTCACCGGGCACAGCTTCAGACTTCGTGAAGCACTAAGAATTTCTTCAAAGAAAAACCTACAATAATATACTGCCCAACTCGGAAATTAAACCTGTGACCATGCACACCAATCGCATACACTACCGCTGGAGAACCAAGGTAGTCATCAGTCGAATCTGCATACATCGTACATAGTTGTACAGATTCCATTTATTCTTTTAATAGCTTCTGCCTGTACTCTCGCTCGCGTGAGCCCCACGGGACGCATATCGGGATATACATATATGCATATGTGTTAATACGGGGCATGGTTAATCTGTGGGGTAAGTTTCATACAAATCGTTTACGCAAGATAAAACAACAGACAGCAGAATATCTGAACAATTTTCACATTTGTGACATTATTATTATTATTTCAGCCTGTATAGTCCCACTGCAGGGCAATGGCCTCTCTCTCGCTTTTCCACATATCCCTGTTATGCACAAGTTTCCACCAGTCTCTCATATAGCTATTTAATTTATCCTGCCATCGACGCTGTGGTCTACAACTAGGCGCTCATCATCATCTGGGTTTCAGTCTGTGCTGATTTTAAGTTTAGTAAGATTATAATAACACTGTTGTAAGATTTAACAGTTATCCCTTCTCTAGTTGGTATTTAAGTAGTCAAGTCTAAAGAAGAGTGTAAAGAGTGCGTAGATTGACGCATAAAGCGTTCAGCACGCGCCGCGCCGTGCGCATACAAGCTGCGCTCGCGCAGACGGCTTAGTCCACTAAATTTAAATAAAACGAACACTGTTGTTTATTTATCTCACAGTTTCATTTTACACACAAATGAAATTACATTATTTAAAGATTTTACTGCCACGAGGATTCAATGTTCGCATACAATTTATATTTAAATAACAAATTGAAGGTAAAAAATTTGTTAAAGTCAGCTGAGAATGTAACTATTGTTTTCCGGGTTATAAATTGAGTGAGTGATTGATTGATTGATCGCTCATCCGTACCATCCATTGAGATGTTGTAGGTAAGTTTGGTTTGTGTTATATTAACTTTACCTAACATCTTGTAGAATTGGGTATTTAATATTTAGGTTAAGAGGGTTTATGAAATACGTTTAAGACTAGTTGGTATCTGAGGTAAGCTTGTGGTTATGTGATGCGATCGTGAAGACCCGGGTTTGATTCTTGACGGTGCGGACGTGTTATGGGCTTTTATTGTATTTTATTGCAATTCTCAGCAGGAGCACGTAGTCTGGTTAAATGTGGTTTGCATATAACGTGGCATTTAAATACATATTATGTGCAGTATAGAAAAACATTGTGAGGGAAAAGCTGCTTGTTTAAGAGTTCTACATAATGATTTCGAAGATATGCGAAGTCTACCAACCCGCACTGCCACCGCCATCGTAATGGTGAACTATTAATAACTTGAATTAATGAGCATGATTGCTGCCATCACAATTACTTATCTAACCCTGCTACACTGAGAAAAGGCTTTCCATAATTGTTTATATACAGGTATTATCCTACCTTATAATCTAAACGCGAACTTGAGTATCTTTTTTGCGCTTTGAACATAAAATTTTGCATACACGTTGTCAGGGGAAACAGAAAAAGATATAAGGTAGCTGTCATCCAGAAAAAGTTTTGTTACTACCCTAACCTAATCTGCATTTACGCGAGCGAAGATGCGGGCATAGTCTAGTTATATATATTTATAGATAGCGAACTGTATGTTTAATGCATTTCTACTTACTTATACAGCGATAAATAGGCGTGAGTTTATGTTATATGATTATCAGACGTCTCGGTGCTCTCGATAAGTCCATGACAATTCGTAATTGCGTCAATGAACACTCGATAAAATCGTGCCCCGACCTATTGATGTTTAAATGATGATATTAATATGTGATAACGAATTGACCAATGCTATAACGGTATCTTCTTATCTCACACAAAATGACCTTAATGCATAGGCTGAAAGTTAGTTGTTTGTACTTATTGAATACGCACGTGATTATTGCAATGATATATATATATATATTGTTCCCGAAGGGATAGGCAGATGTGTCAGAAAGAAACCCATTACGCCAACTACGATGTAATTCCCACGTAAACATTCCTTACTACGGAAGGAAACAAGACAAGCTTGGTATGTAATTAAGTATTACCTTATGTAGCAATAACCTAGTGGGAGGTCTCCCAACGGTCGTTGGAGAGCCATGCTCAAGTCACGCGTTCGATCTCAATGCACATATCTTTGACTTTTAGAAGCGATAATTAACTACGCATATAGCCTACTAATCACTAATCAGTTAATTATCGCCACTTTAACAATAAAGAATAACATTGTAAGGAAACCTGCATGTCTAAAATTTCTACAGTGTTCATAAAATTACCTGAAATCAGCCAACCTGTAGTGGTCTATGGCCTAACCTTTCCAACACTAAGAAGAGGCTCGTGCCCAGCAGTGCAGTGTGACAGCGTTTATATAGAGGGCTAATGATTATTGATATGTTATCTAGTTACCACTTATAAAACGTTATTTACTAGATCGGCGATTATAATAGTTCAGGTCATTATAGGCTAATATAAACTAGACACCATATTTTAAAATATATCCACCCAAAACTAGTTCAAGACCGTTTTATTATACACAAAAAATATACAATATTGTTTACAAACACGTGTAAATTCGGTGTGTAAACATATTTCAGCTTGTGCATACACAACGCGTTGTGGTAATAAAATTTGACATGAAGTATCGTAAAATTCGATAATGCCTGCACTCATCGGTGAACTATTAATAACTTGAAGTAATGAGCATGATTGCTGCCATCACAATTACTCGATATTGGCGGACTCGTTTTAAGGACGGGAAAATAGTAAGACTATTATTATTCTAAAACTAGCAAGGTTATTATTATTCTAAAATAGCAAGGCTATTATTATTCTAAAAATAGCAAGGCTATTATTATTCTGAAATAGCAAGGGTATTATTATTCTAAAAATAGCAAGGCTATTATTATTCTAAAATAGGAAGTCTATTATTGTTCTAAATATAGCAAGGCTATTATTATTCTAAAAATAGCAAGGCTATTATTATTCTAAAATAGCAAGTCTATTATTATTCTAAAAATAGCAAGGCTATTATTATTCTAGAAATAGCAAGGCTATTATTATTCTAAAATAGCAAGTCTATTATTATTCTAAAAATAGCAAGGCTATTATTATTCTAGAAATAGCAAGGCTATTATTATTCCGCATAGCTTAATACTGACTACACGGATGGCGTAGTGGTTTTAGTGTCGCCTCGCCACACGGGACAAAAGTTTGTTTGACCTACAAATGATTGTTACGAGTCTTGGTGTTCTTTGTGTCCGGTGTTTAAATGTTTGTAAAGTCCCTCGCAACGCAGGATTCAATGCTTGTGCAGGAGTTGCCCTTTTTAAAAAAGGTATATCGCAATGTATGCATATGCTCACGAATGTGAGTTTGTTCGTTCGTTACGCTTTCATGTCCTAATTATTCGACCGATCATCGTAAAATTTACATAGGTACACACCGCTACACATCAAGTTAGATACCCTATATACGCATAACTACGCTACATACAAAATAGAGAATTGTCGGAAAGGGACAGTGCATAGTAGTGTAGGACCCATCACGGTGAACTAGCGCGTGCGGCGACGCCCGAGGCCCGTTCAGCGTGAATGAGACAAAATAACAAAAATATAACGTACTCTCTCGCACGATTTTCAGCGTTCAACTTCTCATAGTTCAAAGTCCAAACATTCTAGGTTGATGAATCGCTGTGTGTACACAAACACGTAGCCAGCAATACAGAAAAATGCATAGAGTACCTACTTTTCATCCAGGAAATAATACTGTTTCCGAGTGAACCTGCGAGAAAAAGTTGGTTCTGCATTATGTTTGGAAAAGCTGGCAATAAAATAGAATAACTTTTGTAATGCAGTCTTTCCGAGGAGACTGAGCTGAGTATTGTGGTGTTCAAATATCACACGGTAAAGTTATTTGTGTGATCTAAAAGCGATTGTTTTAAGTCTGGGTGTGCTTTGCGGCTATTACTTGTATATTTGTAATACCGCCGCAACACTGAGCTCGGTCAACAGTGCTGGTGTTCTCTTAATAAATTAAAATTACATCTACAGATAATGCTCGTGCCTTTTTCAATTTACTGATTTTGATGATTCAAATGATACATTCATACAATGTTACTGCTTTTTTTAATTTATTGATTTTAAGACTCACTGAATATTAGCTGATTTTATTAATGAACAAGCCTTTGATAATCCGATAAATCTCTCTTATTCGGCTCAATTAATCCTATTAACATTAAGAATGTGAATATTTGTAAAGATGTTTATCTTGTTTGTCTATTTGCATGTTTGTTACTCGATAACGCGTAAACATAGATTTAGATGAAACTTCGCATACAGATAGACTATGCCCTTGATTAACACATAGGATGACAACAAACAATAACAACTAAATTGATATTTAAGTAATAAGAATAAGTAACATTTTCATCATTAGATAATTCATTTAGGTCACAAGGTAACACTTCTGAATGTCAACAGTCACATTTTCTAGGTCAACGTACGACTTGAAAGAGGCTTTTTAAACGAAAACTGGCACTAAATTAATAAACCTCCGTTTTTATTTCAGTTCTAGGTCTAGGTCTTTTTATTCTCATTTCAATTGGACGTAGATTTATGGACTAACCCAATTTATATTGAAGCAGCGATAGCAGACCACTGGACTACCTCGCAGAACTAGAGAGACACACAACTCTGATTTAACGAGTTTATGTGCAAATTAAGAAGTTAATTTGGCTTGCTCAGAAGGCAAGGCAAGCGTTAAGGAAACTTTAGTATAATTGGCCATGAGTATGGTGCCGCAACAAAAGCCTTATGCGGCAACCGACGTGACAAGTCTATTTAATACATTAGCGTTCATCCGAATAATGTGACGTCATTAACCTAAACGTGCACAACTAATTCATAGACTTGCACAACACATATGTTTACTTGCACTGTATTAAACATACATACACACACACAAACACAAACAAATCCATGAAATTTTGAAATGTTGTTTATGTGTGTGTATGTGTGTGTACATACATTATAATATTATTATTTTTATTGAAACTTTATTCTTTATTTTTAACCGTTCATGGCAAAGCCAAAATGAAGTATTGTGATTTAAGCAGTGTATGTATGTCAGTATTTACGTATGATCCTCTGTAGCGTCTAAGCTACTGAGCCGATTTTGACGAAACTGCTCGATCAATTTTTAATTATAAAAATGCTATTGAAGAATTAATGGAAGAGTTATACACGATAAATTATTAATATATAATTTTGTGATGACAAAATATATCTAATAAAAGATTCAGTATAATTTGTGACTAATAGAATATTATAAAGATTAAGGTAAATTATGTTAAAGATGGAATATAATCATATATGTAGTTGTATTGTGTAGTTACAATATAAATAATAGGACGGACATTTTAGATGCGTAATGTGCATAATAAAAGGACTTAACGACCTCTAAATATGACAACTATTAGCAACGTTGCCATTTGAAACAGATCACACGGCGTAAACGTATTTGTCAGTGATAATTTATTATTCACAGTTGCATAGCACCCTTTAACCCGTTATCCGATACTTTTATAAACACGTTTCAGTTAAAATTGTATGTTTCTGCGGTCATCGATATAGCTCACTTGGTCAATGGAGCGGCAACGTATTTTATACGAGTTTATTTTATAAACTGTTCCGTTAAAATTGCAGCGTATGGTTGCTTTTGGAATAAAAGTCAATATGTAACAAGGATAAACAAGGAAAACACGTTTTAAAAAAATTACCTAGATTTAAAATGTGAGTTTAGTTTTCCAGTCAGCACGGATGGAGTCATGGTTAAGCGGCTAAGTTGCCACCTCACCAAAGGATGTAGCTACAAAACATATAAGAAAATAAAAAATTGAGAATATTTCAAGATGTCTTTACCTATGATTCTTTTATTCATATAATAAAGACAAATATAAAAAAGACAACTGGCGCTCAAGTTGACTTGTTCTGTGTTACGGAGACCTTACAGACAACTATATTGGGTAGGTCTTATTGTGTAGTGGCCTGCCGTTTCACACGGCGGGCTGAAACCTCGGCACAGTCGTGACTGCATGCGAAAGTGATTCGCGCGGCCCCGTCGATAGTGGTTTTGTCGAGGAACACCGTGGTAGGTTTAGTCGGCATTCCGGGAGGTATCTTATTCTTATTCCATCTTTCTTTTACCCCGGCGAGTCCGTCATAACCCCTCCGCCTGCCCCCGCGGAGGGGTATGCGTCAAAGTATTCTCCCAAGTAAAAAAAAAAATGGACTTTACAGACAAACAATTAAAGGACAGAAAATACACCCAGATTCAGAACAATTATATATTGTATGATGCACAATAATTGTTCTAAGCTGTAAGTAGTTTATTATTCCACCAATTCCAGAGTCGAGATTACCAAAGTGAACCAAGTATGTCAATATATAAATATATATCAATATATAAAGAATAAAAAAAAAGGAAAGGTGCCGCTATATTTATTATTATAATATTTCTGGATGCAATAATTCTTGCTTGATTAGAAAACTCAATAACACTGTTGAATGTAACTATAAGCTTTACAAACAATACCATAAGCATGTAACAAAAACCATTTATTTAAATTGAAACAGAGAAAGATTTATTACTTTATAATACGACCAGTATAAGGAATCTCATAATATTTTATTTAATATAAATAATATATATTTAAGTTAAGTGGTATGTAGTTTAAAATGTTATGTGATTCTGTCATAATTTATAAAATACGACAATTGGATAACACTATGATGGTTTTATGATAGTGGCTATGAGTATCTAACTAGGAGTGCTCTTAGGGTTTGCTTCCGAACAGAAAGCTAGCGGTAATTTTAGGCATTAAATGCATATATTTGACGTAAAGGAATACGGCCATAATTGGCTAGGCACAAATGAATAAAGCCAAACTCTCGTCAGCTTTTCAGATCCAATTAATTAGACTTACTCTTTGTCATAGCAATTCAATCCAACAAAAATTAAATATCTGTATATATTTTTATTGACTATAGCGAGAACAGATGACTATAGTGAGTATCGAAGTGACATTTTAATTTCGATATGAAAAGTGAAATCTTTTACGGAATACGAATGCGTAACAGATTTGAGAGGAAGTCTAATAATTATAACTTTGTGTGACATTAGAAACAGTCTTGTTTCTGATGTCACTTACGCTTACACAAATTACTTGAGTCTTCAAATCCTAAACATCACCGAAACCACTAAATACATATATCACAACTAAACAAAACACGGCAATTTATAGTAAACATATTTTCGTTATCTTTTCCGCATTCAAAGATAAAGTTACATGGTGCAACATCTTAATCACTCCACAATCTTTACTACTTGTATAGATAATACAACTTATAAACTCATGCTTGAATAAATTTTAATTCAAGGAAACGCAAATAGAAACTAGGATAGACATAATAAATGGATTCCCGGTTTTGAGAGCGAACATACGCGTAAACACATAGTACTATTTCAATAGCGCAATTATGAGCACAATATTAGACAATAAATATTACAAAAAAATGCGGAATGTTTTCGCTCAAGATGTTTATCTATTATATAGTGGCCGAGTTCAAGCGTGCTGATAACTTACGACGCAATCGTTGTGTCCTCTGCTCGACACGCGGTCGTATCCAACCAAATCGGAATCAACAATCATAAGATTACTTATGAATCGTAGAACACAGTTGAATATCTAATTCTAACTGGATACGTTCATTCAATCTACAGAAGATTATAGTGACACAGATTATTTGTATTGTGTTCCTGTGACGAGAAGGATAGTTAAAGCGTCTTAATGTTTGACCGCCACAGTCGCTTGGTCAAACCACATTAAGCACAGTCACGATAGAAAACCAGATGTTCCTGCATAAATAATATCTCGCTTTCTCTGATACTAGCTACTGTAAATGGAACTTAATTTACTACAAAACAGAATATTAACTTTGACTTTCGTAAATATTTATTTTTATATTTTTTAGTTTAGTTACTGTGTGACGCTGCCACTGAATTTGCTTGGCTACGCAGTGCAACTACAAAAACTTAGTTGAGAAGTTTTAAATAGCTAGGAGTATGAACATGGAGTTAAATTAATCGTGTATTCAAGTTACTAATCAGGTCTCTCTCTCTCAGGACTAGACCTAATCAAGCACTGGTCACGCGTTTAAAATTTGTGTGCGGCATAAAAGCTAATATACTTGGTGTACTACTTTTAAATATATTATTGTAATATAATAACGTTGTGATATAGAATATGAAAAAGGTTTTAAGGAAGCTTTCACGGATATTTTAAAACTCCAGCGGTGGACGTCGACAGCTTGTTATTTTTATTGTAAGGCCGAGGCGAGCAGCTGTGTGTTGAGCTGAACCGTCCAATACAACAGATGGCACGCGCTCCTCAATGAAGCCGCGCGACTCTTCAATACGCGTCATTTTATGCGCATAGCCCAAATTTTATGAGTTCGTTCACGCCTATCATTAATAAACAAATTATTAATTGACTCTATTAGTCATTTCCACGAACAGACAGTCCGTACTACACACTCCAAGCACTTTATTTAGCTCTCGTCTCGTAATCCTTTGAAGCGTTTTCAACAATTTATTTGGTGCTCAACCAGTTATAGAAGGATAATTTACCTCTAAAATGTGCTCTTCAACAGTTTTGTTACTTAGTTAATTTAACATAAGTTATTATTTTAATGATGCATTTTAAAACATTACTGCGGGGATATTCTAAATTTATATACATAAAATAGATTATATTTAATGAGTTAGCGTCCATACTGATATAAAGAAATATTAGTACCTATACCAAACTAATATAACTCTAGGGTTAGCCAGAACCCGTGTGGTATTTGCGAGCATGTGACTGTTAACTGAGCGCCGATGTGTAATTCAATCAAACATACCAAAGCGATTGACGAAAATACGTGGGCTTAATTCTAAACTATGATGTTGCCGTTAACGTTAGGTTGTTCACTCATAACAGGCGCGACAAATAAACTAACTCGTACAATAATTATATTGGTAATACGTCTTAGTAAAATCAATCAGTTGAAACATTGTTGGCACGTCGCCAAAATACCACATAAAAAATACGTGGAGAACGGCCCGTCTGGATGATTGTCGGCCGAGCTGCGGCCTATTTTTCTTTAGCGTTTGGCCCTCGGCGGCCGCAGTGGAAACGTATCTAAAATCGTCACAAATAGAGCGAACTAGCATAATAAACTATTCGTTCCGGTGGGACAGCTATAAAAGTGTCATAAAACGCTACACTTGTTCCGCTACCAGCTTCAAGCGAAAATTTTGTCCAAACAATTTGTACACACGTATAATAGCGCTCATAAACGCACACGTTGCGGTACTTGCACTTCCGAAACAAATTATACTTATTAACGTAACAGACATGATGTTAGCTGACGCTATACGAGAGTGGCATTTGATCTGTCAGGTGGCTTAAGACGGTCTGCGTTTAAAAGCGCATGGCGACGGTCCAACAGTGGCGTGTGAAGGGATTTTCCGGCGATACAAACGAGCACCACCGCCAACGAACCACGGCTGTAGTGAATGGCTCGCGGCAACATTCAGCCTATAAATAAGCGGTGCTAGAAACATACAAGGCGAGTCCCGTGACCGGCCGAGCCATGGCGCATGTGGCGCGCGCGCACCGAAGCCGACAAACTTCCAACACCAACGATTCAAATTGTTATTCACTATTTAATTACGATTATGACTGACATAAATGATTACCATTAAAAGAATTAAGAGTGTCTTTTTGCCTAAGAGGCCTTGGATGCCACCGCAGTGGTGATATGAGAGAATAATAGAATTATTTATGCAATGCAATTTTTTTATTGCGTAAGAAATTATTCTGACTTAAGTCTGTACGTCTAAATAAAAAGTCACAGTCATGTTAAGTCAAGCTCGTTCAATAAATACAACAAGTTATGCCACGTAGTTGAAAATATAACTTTTCTTAACATAACATTTAAATATAACTACTGTATATGGCAATCATCGCGTATTATTTAAAAACATTATACATAGATAGTTTCAGAACTAAGCGTTACATAGCAACGTATTGCAACCGAAACGTCGGGGAAAGTGTGAATAAAATAGCATAATATTCCAAAATTTTAAATAAAGCTCGGATATTATTTATTTATTTGAATTAACGACAGTTATATACAATAATTCATAAACGTGATACAATTTATGGGTTTAAAATGAATTGCATAACTAATAACAGGTGAATACAGCATGCATTTCAATGTTTATAGAATTATAGTATACTAGCGGTCGCCTAGTGCTCGAAATTCGACCAAAGTTTGCCTGTAAGATATTGCTGATATATATTATGTCATTATATATTAATATATGTAACCATAGCTACGCGCTTCGACTGCGTGTGTCAAATGCATGGTTGTGTGCGTGTAGTGTTTTTCCATTAATTTAATGTATTTCTAATGCATATTTTATATAAATATTAGGATTCGTCACTCCTTCTCCATATAAACTTTAGCTGTGCCAAATTTCATACTCCTCCGTCCGCGCAATTTTCGTAAAAAGGGGTACAAAGTTTTTGCTTCACGTATTAATATATAGATATTTGACTATAATATATTTCACAAAAATACAAATAAATGGCTTATCATCAAAACAATGTCATCAGCTTCTAAGCCTAATTTATGTGTGCTGTCAACGTTTTCATATTAAAGACGTTTCGTGTTCGCCAAAAGCTTGTGCGACTTTACTCCTAAACTAGACTTTGAATGTAATCCGCCTTTAAACTAAGTCTACCTAACTGTAATAAATATACATATATACTAACTTTGTTATATCTTGGATTCGTAGTAACGGAAATAAGTTTAAATTAGAATGTCCTCTCCTTTGTAATAAATGTTAAATAATATCAAATAGACCACACGAATACGGTTTCATCGATGAAAAACCTAATAATACTACGTTTGATTTTGACGTCTCTCGTGATGTACGCATATTTAATTTCAACATTGAAAACCGTATAACCGATTCATTAAGTTGTAAACCATGTAAGACAAAAGACGCAGATCTCTAAAGAATTCGTTAAAATATTTTCGATTTCAAATACACCCAGTTTGCACAGACTGAACTTCGCTTATTCCGTATCTTATTCTATTACAGAGCTATTCCGGTCAACGATAGTTTAAAAATGATTGCGGTAAATACTTTTGTTTTTCTATTCCTCGTAATTTCTTATTTTAGAATCTTTCTCAATAACGTATTTGTGGTAAAATATATGAATAAAAAATTGGAAATGTATGGTATTGCTTACCAGTGTTCTTTATAAAAAAATATTTTTATTCTGTAGACACTTAAATATTTTCTGCTTTTAAGCTCAAGGTATCGTCCGTCACAAGTATTTTAGGTTTCTTAATAAGTATTGTCCTTAACGTACGAGTCGATTGGCAGCTAAATATTTGATATGAACGTGCATCGTGGTTGTTCATTCGAGGTAACATACACTCGCATTGAGAAGTTTGGTGTGTTTCTCGACACGATTTGTATTTGGCATTAAAAAATTGGAGACGAATATTGCAATACCAAGAACAGCCGAGTGTTGCATCAGTTACTGACATACCTAGGTACAACATATTTTTTGCACAAGAGTGACATACTTATCGTTATTGTTCTATACATTTTAAGACATTAAGTAATCAGGATGACACTAATACTTATAATCGTCGTGTTTAAGTAATGACTCGTACTATGTAGTAGATGATAAGAAGAATTCATTTAATGGTTCTGCCGGCCTACATGCTATTCGAATCCCTCATATAATTGTTTTAGCATAATAAAATTATAGAATAGTAGGCATGCCCATTTAATGATCTTATTGAGTGAAAATTTTACTGATATTAGAACACTTGTTTACTAATAATATGAAAGTTAAATAATTCGTAACGGGTATTTAAGCGATGATGAATTATGTTCACTTTTAGATTCTTAAAGTTTTGACCAGGTTTAACCGGCCGTGGTCACAAACCTATTTCGGCGATGTCATGTCTTCGTTTATAGTTAAAAAGTAAATTATCATAAACTTTTGAGGAATATTTCGGTTCATGCTTGCGTTTGCATCTGTTATAGAGATCCTGTTGAATGCACGGTCTGAGCAATATGTAATTGGGTATTCCTGTTAAGAAATTCTAAGTAGCACAATGTTTAGCAATGTTTCTGGTAAACGGCAATAGGCTCGACCCTATTACGTGTGACGCAACAAACAGTGAGTGAATATACCTGTGCCTACCTTCACCGACTTACGGGCATGAATATATGTTATGGTGAGAAGTGCAATAAGCTGTAATACTAATATATGCCAGAGACCCTTCTTTAAGCATACGTTAGCAAGCATCGTTCTAAATATAGGGTATATTTCTGACCAATTTTATTTTTGCTTTACCCTGCAGTGAATAGGATATACAGAATTTACAAAGGCACTATACTATAAGGAGACACTTAATGTTTGTTTTTTATGTCAAAATAATTAAGTTTTAGACGAAATCCCTAGAAAATGTAGAAATATAAAATAATAACAATCCGTTAGAAGGTGTGACGCATCCGTTACATCTTATTACAGTTTTTATTTACCACGTGGTAATAGTTTCTTGGATGAAAGTTAGTAACGTTATAAGGACGTGTATATTGACATAAGTATCTAGCTATGGAGAAAATTGTTACGTTTTGTTTTTAAAACAAGGCAACTTCTTCACATTCATACTAAGAAAGAATACCAAACTCAGCACAACTATTTGTACATCAGACAATTTTTTATCTCGTGTAGTAATTGAATTCACAACACTTAGCTCAGTGACAACGGCAAGGCAATACTTACTTATTCTATACTACTACTACTTATTTATTATTGCTCCTGGTGGCCAATGGTTTAAGCAGTAAGCAGTAAACGCTGCTCATGGACGTGGCAATGTTTCTTTTAATCACAAAAGCAATGCCAAGGCAACGCAAGAAGCTGCGAACATCTCCGCCTCCATTATATGATCAGGCTATCAAGATAAACTCCACTGCAGACAAGCCAGTCAATATTGATCCTAAAAAGTCCGTGCGACGTCCGCGTTCAACAGAGCACGGGCGATATATGGAAGATGATATATTAAAATTATCATTATAACGATAAGAATTAGCAGATATTTAATTATTAAGGTCAAAAGAAAACCTTGTACATGGTCATATCCTCAGTCGGTTCGATGCGAATACATCTTACACAAAAAGATCCAGCTACAACTATTCACACTAGAAACTCTCTACCGAGGGACGCGTTTCCTACTTGCTTTGATCCTGGGTTCTTTAAACGGTGCGTAATAAACCACCTCCTGCGGCCGTCAAAATATCGAGCTTAGCAGCATTTCAATTGAGGACGTGTCATTTTAACAAACATTCATACAAAAGAACAAAACTAGCAGTGAGACCAGCGTCCACATGGCTATTGACTATATCATTTATAAGCAAATATTTAGAGCAATTGTTAAAAGCATACGAAAAGACACAGATGATAAGAAATAATTTAGAAGAGCATAAAAAAGGTAGGAGCATAAAATCTTAACAAATAATCAGTTTAATCACATAGTCAACAAACTTGATCCTCGTGTGCCTTAGTACTATTTGCAAAGAGTAAAACAGTGTGTAAACACGTAAAACTTCGAATCGTCACATGTCACTATGACATCGGCTCTGATACTAGTTACTCGGCGAGAAATAAAAAATATTCTGCTGAATTAGATATTTTGGTTTAGAGTCAGCTTTGTAGTCTGAATCTACCCAAAACCAAAACATCCAACGATAATAAAGCGAGAATGAGGATGAATAAGTAGGCTATTTTTGACGTAACGCAAGCAAAAGGAGAGCCGACAATTAGTATTATTATATTCTGAAGGCCTTACAAATATAAATCCCATGACGTAAGCCCATAAGCCTTCTGAAATCAGGCACGAGCTGCTCTTAAGCGAAC
The DNA here is from genome assembly GCA_963675205.1 of Catocala nupta. NCBI lineage: Eukaryota > Metazoa > Arthropoda > Insecta > Lepidoptera > Erebidae > Catocala > Catocala nupta. The sequence continues at coordinate 40,132,318 of OY776078.1, forward strand.
TGTTTGCCGTACCAATTTACAGCCTCCTAAACTTACGTGGGATGTGACTTTGCACAATCGTTAGCTTAAGCTTAAATAATCACAACATTATACAACGCGTGACAGAATTATGTAATCTGATTTTAAAATATATACTACGGGTACAAAAATAGAAATATAATCGTTATATTTTAATAAACTAATCTATACAGACATTATGAACTGAAGAGTTAAGCTTGTTTGTTTAAATGCCCTAATCCCTTAAAACTTCTAGTCAGATATAGTTCTTTTTTTTGCATTTTATCCTAACTGATATTGTTTGTATGTTACGCTTTCACACTTTAACTACAATTCAAATGTTTGAATACCTTTATACTTTATTATTATTTTTATTATAAACTACAGAACTATTAATAATTATTTAACCGTAAAAACCCTTAACAGAAAAACAACTCTTATAAAGTTTACATTATTTTTAAGTAGGTGTCAGTAACGAAAAAACGAATAAACTGTGACGTGTTCGTTGTTTTCGCATAACTTTACCATTAACACTGATTAAACGTGAAGTCAGCTAATTGGACGATAAACAGTTATGTCATTTAAAAAAGCGGATGTATGAAACTATTTTATTCATTGAATAAAAACAATATTAACTTTGTAATTAAACTGATGGAAACGTCTAATATAAAAATTGGTTTCTTTTTCCAGGTATAATTACGACATTAGTAGATGGTGTTCAATGATCTCAGAAGCAGACTTATTACTACTAGGATGGTAAAAATGCTTGCGGTCTACCTGACGGTAAAAAATTGCCGCAGTGTTATAGTAGCGCACTTGCCCAGGATGGTCCAGTTTGACCTAAATACAAAATTATTTCAACAATCCTATTCTACGATCCCTTTGTATCACTTATCGGACAAATATTAAAAACCTGCTAAGGATACTGCGGGGAATGTGGTTGGTTATAAATTCAAGTAATCTACAAATAAACGCCACCAGGAAAAGATTGATCCTCTGCATTTGACGATGCCTATTTATAAAATATTACATAACTACATATTCCCATGAATGTTCCCGAAAATCAGCAAAAATGTGTTATACTCACATAAACTTTAAGCTAGCATTTACCATATAGCCTACAAAATATGGAATCTATTGTTGTCTACCTAAGAGGAACCCAATAACACCTGTTTTGGCGATTTACCTCAAGAGCTCACTAGAAATCGTAATAGTCACAAACTTAGCCCATGAACCGGTACAGGCAAGTTTACATATAAAATAATAAGTAAACGAATATCGTCTATCAGCATGAGGCGGTATAATATGTATATTAAGAAATAAGTTGTATGCAAAACAAAAATCAAGCTAAACCGAGCAACAGCTGAACCAAAAACTCACAACCTTTAAATAGATTTAGCACCTACTAGGACTTACATACTTAATAAAAATAGTTCTATAGACGACGCTAGCGAAGGCATAAGCCACTTATATAGAACTTGCGCCGTCAAGTACAAAAAAATGATCGATATGCCGATGATATTATGGTTTAACGACGAGATATAGATTATTGTTTTATTGCTTTTACGGCACTAGTTGTATGTTTTAATAAATACGCAGAAGCAGTGATGGTTTATTTGGTAAACAGCATGACTGCTAGTCGTACATAGATTTGAAATCCTTCTGAATGGTTGTTGCTCATTACTGTTATTCTGTTATCTAATAGTTATAGCCATCCAATTTTGTATTTCATTTACTTTGTTACGCGCAGATGCGTGGGAAATCGTTCAACTGGCAAATCAATGAACTAAAATCAAAAGAACAGGCAATAATTCATTCACTTTAGCAAGCTAATCAATAATTACTCTTTACGTATAATCAATTAATCATTGTTAATCCTGTATCGTATCTATAATAAATATGAGTTCGATCATAAATCGAATATTCGGCACGACAGCGTGCACAATGGATGTTCTTATAGTCGTAATACCTACTTAATAATCCTAATCCTGTTTTACGACGCGTGAAAACATATAGTAGAGTATCTCAATTCATAAGCGAAGATATATTCTAAAGAATTTCAATTCTCGACATTGACAATATAACAGCACGTTAGTTGTATATGCGACACCACCGGCGACAGGTAACATTCAAGACAGCAGGCGATGCTCAATCATATCGTCAAATGCGAAAAAGACAATAAAATCTTTCACCTATACACGAATATTTAAATGAGGCCTAACATTAGCATAATATGAAGTGGGGAGGAAAGAGGTAGAGGGAAGGGTGGTAGCTCACGTTGCGATACAACGGACGAAGGCCATAAGCGGCCGATTTGACTCCCTAATACAATTAAAGTAGGTGATTCGTTTGGTCGTGGCTCAGAGCCGCAGTAATAGCGCTCAGAGGAAGCCTGTAGTTAGTGTCCTGCTAAACAAAATGTACGAATGTCTGTTCTATTTGGATTAGTGAGACTATACATTAAACACCTTTTGTGTGTGTATAAGTTGTGAATGAAACTGCAGTAGCATAGAGTGTACTACAATTCGACGTTGGATTCTAAAAGGAACGCATCCTTTATAAATCTTAAAGGAAATACTTCATGCGTTTCCTTCAACAATTCTTTCTTTATAGAGTTTATTCTTAGTTCTCGTAAATAGCTAGATATTTTACTTCTAAGAATAAAATACACTGTCTTTAAAAGAAAATATGTTGTGTAAAACTGCATACCTGAATATTCCTAATAATGTTCTTAGAAGCGTGCGAAGTCTACCAACTCGCGCTTGGTTGAATCGTGGGACTACACCTAAAACTTATATACATATATAGGACTCAGAAGTGTTTATAGCAACATATAAATGTATCCATAAATTCACATTATTTTAACTTTCACGTTGTTAATCCATGATCTAAATAAATAAACTAATATTATTATGTGTTTTTGTTATTTATTATTCATCTCACTCTTAAAATACTTCATTGACAAGATATTAAACATAAGACTTGTTTTGTAATACACCAGACGAAATAACATTTCGAGGAACATAAATAATGACGCGATTGATGAAAGAACATGCTTATCTTCCAAAAACATATTAACTAAGAACTGAAAGAAAGCTCGGCTGTATCTAACGGGCAATATAGACGACGATATTCTTTACCAGCCCGCATAATAATTTATTTGACAAACACCTCGGGCATATATGATAAATATCAACTACGTAAATAGATAAACAACGGAAACGCATCATACTGATACTAAATTAGTGACTGCCAGTAATTAAACAGCCAAATGCTATCGCAATTGAAACATATATCTTTAAATAACTGAATCATTGCAATTGATTACACGTGCAAATATTAGAAATGGAGATGAAATAGCGGTAAAGTAGTTTACGGAATATAATACTACTGAACACTTCAATTTTGCTGCATTCCTGCTTAGTAATTATATCAGTGAAATTTGAATAATTAGCAATTTGACTAGTTTCTAGAAACCATTTCGTGGCGTCTATGGACTCTACAAATAATCCCTACTTTAAACTATGAATTAATGTGTTCCATAGAATTAATACTTATTTAATTAATAATTAAATAAGCTAAATAAAATACATTGCAAAATCTTCGGTAAAATGGCATCGAGTCGTCAATCGACGTTACACGTTTGTAAACATTGGCAGCAAGCAATAACAGAAGATGTCTACAAACATTGACGTCTAAATAAATGTAGTCAATCAAAACTGCCAAACAATATGATCACGTTATTAACTAAATCAAGATATTTTTTATTCTGGTACTATTCATATTTTAATATATTTATTTATATATTGCAAATTACTTTCAGCAATCTGCGCGGAGTGCAGCAATAAGTTAAAAAAAAATAGTAAAACGAATTTTACTTTTTACTATTTTTCTGACTAAAATTTAGAGTGACAAACCGAAGTGTAGAACTACATATATACATAGATTCATGCCTGTTAACCAGAGGGGTAGGCAGAGACTACGGATTTCTATTTGCTACGATCCTGACAAACTTCTCTGGCTTCATTCACTTTCATCACATTTCTCATACACACTCGTCGGTTTAAGGTGCTTTTAACCTGGCCTGTGGAACTACGCTCGCTAAACGGCAATACGCTCGCGCCCTATTATGTGTGATCATACGCTACTGTAACTGCTTACCACCATGGCAAATGTGTATAAAAAAATCTTTTAATATAAAGTTTTTGCTAACATGTAAAGTTTTTTTCCATGATCGTAATACAATATACAATTATATGGCGACAGTATGACCTTTGCGAATATTGATTTTGTTCTAGGTATTTCTAATGCGCCTTAATAAAGTCACTAATACAAGGCTACTATATATCTCCATAGATCGCTTCTAGAAGAGGTAGGCGGCAGCAGATTGTCATTTGATATATGTATATTCATCGCATTTTTATGCATACGCTTATCATAATCCACGTTGTAACTCACTGCTCTCTGGCATAAGTTTACACTTGTTTTTGTTTTTCGGTCGTAGAGGCACGAGTTGGTTGTTCAAGTAGAGTGTTTTTCTGTTGTGCAATTAAGCAGAGCAGTAGAACACAGTCTCGAAATGAATTAGGGTTGTCCCTATAACGTGGGACCTAAATTATAACTGTCGAAATGTTTGTTTTCCTCTACCAACTGGATATAGAAGTATGCGTTTATAAGTACGTTCCCTCTAGTATTTGTATCTAGATATGTACATAAACGGATATAAACTTGTTAACTAGGTGCTACGGAGCGACTACGGATTGTCTCTTGCTACGACCCCGTTATATTTCACATAACATTCATTATTTTTGTACCTTTGTTTGTTTGTTCTTTCCTCGTATAAAAAAGCAAAAATAAGCTGAACAAAGGGTACCATATATTTATATCTCTGCTGAAATATTTCAAATATATGATATAAATAAAAATGTACATTGAGATAGATGGTACGGTGACATCGCGGGAGACAGATAGCAATTAATCATGCAAACGGGAGAGTAATTGTAAATTACGCTGCTGGGTTTCTGGAGCGCATCCCAGACAAAGAGTAACCCTCGCATTGATGCTTTTATGTAACACAGAATACCATCAATAGTAACAGAACGAGATACTAAGTCCAACAGTTGTCATCCATATGACAAGAACAAGACAGTATACCATACAATTGTCCAAAGTAACATACTGAGATGGGCTTCTAGTTGTATGAAGGTTCTAGCCATTATAGTTACTGCAGTGCATACTAAAAGCAACTATGGGTAATTTTAATAGACCGAAACACCGAAGTTATGACTTTCGAGAAAAAGTAGGTATCCAAATTTCGTGGGGCATAAAAAATTTCCTTTCTTCCCCTGAGTCCTTTTCTACACCCCTGAAAACGTGTAAACAGAATTTCATGATTGTCGGTTAAATAGTTTAGCCGTGCAAAAACAAACAGACAAACATACATTCACATTACAATATAGTTAAGATTTGTTCAATAATTTTTATTATAGAATGGATTTCAAAAGTATTTGTAAAGGATTTTCTAGTTTAACACAATAACCCGTTTTTATTACATTTGCACATCTGGTTGCAGCTTCAATATAGACGTACATTGACCTAAATATTTAACCAAACTCCCAGAACTATAATTATAGTACTTTAAGTAAAAGTATATAAGACTCACGGAGTATGTCTCCTAGCAAAGGGATAGTCAGAAGAGTTCTTAGTGCCCACGAAATAGGAAGCCAACCTAACGCGACAGCATTAATGTGTTCGATAGTCGTATTGATCACATTTCCAAACCTCGTACCGCTACTGACAATTTCCTCACAAGAAAACCTCATAACACAGTACTCGATCCGAAAATCGAATCCGAGACCACATGATCGCACGTACAATCATATGCCACGAGGCTAACAAAGTAGATATCCTTTCATTACAAAATGCTCCGTACCAATAGAAAACAAGCAATACTGCACCAATTTTTTCTGTTATTTGACAAAAACTTTAACCATCTTAACCGAGTTACGTTTACTGTATAAACGTGCGAATACAAACAAAATCTTCGTGCCAAGTCTAGCGAGCTATTAAATCTAAGATCACAGTCGCACAGTCAACGTAGTTTGTTCATTCTTTAAGTTCCGAATACTGTATAACTTTCGAAGTTCGATAGCGAATTCGATTTATACTGTCAAGAAAACTGCCTTTTATTCCGTCCCCCTTCCAGTTGGTGGTTTAACGGTGGTCGCGGGCGGTGCGAGCTCCACAACGCACCGACCTACATACAGCCTCGTTACAATAAACGATGGCTCAGTACCGCTACCCTTTCGAGGTCGTTCACCTTGCAATATTAGGATGGTTCAGGGTAATGGATCGCATCTGCATTGGGGATTGTCCCTTATGAAAATAAGGGTCAATTTCAAACCTTACCATGACCCATTTCTGTTATAGTACCCACGCTATAACTGATTAGCATGAAATTTCTTACACATAATTCTACAGCACGTGTGTATGTTACTGCACCTAAACACCTGGACAGATATTGATGAAATTTTAAAAGAATTCATCATTGGGTAGGTCTCGGTATGATCTAGGTTGATATTTGAACCTAGTAGGTGGTGCTACGATCAATTTGTTCACGCAGGTCTAAGTCTGTCGGGTCTGCTAGTATAAATACCGCACCCTGCTAGGCATGGGGCTCTGGCAAGTATAATAAGTGTTAAGCAATAGCCCACAACGCTGTCCCAGTGCGGGATAGCAGACTTTATAAATCAGCAAAAAAACTCAGATATACATTGTGATATTGCGATAAATAATTAACTATTACATTCCTTGGATCGTTGGTCTGATTATCTCCACTAGGATTTCACTGCTTGTTCTAGGCGGTACGCCGATTATCACACCACACAGTGAAATATATTCACCATCTACGTCTACGTACAAATTAAGTAGAAATAGACGGCTGGTTTAAAAGAACGCCAGCGTTCGCCAGCTATATGGGCATGCCTATTGTCGTCTACCAGGCACAGTTCCTTATTCCGTGATGCTGCTGCGAATTTCTTGACTGAAAATCAAATAAAATTTCGTTCGATCCGAAAATAAAAGCTAGCCAAAACCTCAGCAGTTGCACTAACTACCGCGTTTGCTTGTATCATATTCCGATACCATAAAAAACAACTTTATATAAAAACTAAAGAACTACATGTTTTGTATAGAAGTAAAAATAAACAAACGATTTGAGACTTTCGCGATTTGTACACATACTTAATATAATATACAGATTAAATATGAACGATTCAATATTCAATAAAAGTATAGAGTAAGTGAGCTGACGATATTTCTTTTCGATACGTACTGGTTTATCGTAAATAAAATAAGATTATGATAAATTTATTTTGTTTTAATAAACTACAAATATGATTACTGATTATTAACCTGATTACTTTGATAAACATCAGATAATTATTCGATTATGATACGCCCTATCATCGATACGAATAATAATATGCGTAGGCGAGTTTTAACATATATTTTAATCACAACTAATTTTCCGTTTTTCGTAAATCGTGAGGCATTTTACAAACGTTCAGACAACAGACACAAAGAACACACATACTATTAAAGGACCACAATAGATATTGTTCCGTGTGGGAATCGAATTCAACATTCAGAGTACTGGCAGTTGTGAGATGATTACTTAAGGCGTAAAGGAACTAGAATACACGAAAACAATGTGTTTTTATGCAAGTTTTTTGACGAAAATATAGCATGTGGATTCTTGGAATTAATAAATCCGAAGTATCGTTTGTCTCTGGTTTCAAGTAATTCCTGTAACTTAAATTTTATATCCTATTTAAATAATATATCAATTACCAAGACCAATTTATTTTTAGCCCGTATTAAATTTGTTTATTCCTAAACTCAGTATAATATATTTTCATAGGTCACAACTCTCTTATGTTGGACCATTTCTTTCGAACAGTTATATAAAATAAAGATTATAAATGTAAAACCACCGCATAATAAAATGTAAAACATTCACAGACTTTTCCAGGTCATAGACAGCGCACCAGTGCATACAGGGCGGAATAAATACGTTTTCTCTCCGCATTGTCATTTCCCGGCTTCGGCTACATCAATTAGGGTCTTCCCTGGTCCTAAACACTGCTATGCTAAATTAATTTTACTGTTTCTCCCCCACATCTCCCATCTCACTCTTGCTATCGACCCGGCCGAAGTCAATTGGCGTTATCGTAACACATTTTGCTCAGCTTGGAGTTCCACTGTATGTGCCTTTTAAAATTTTCGGATCGGTTCCATACAACAACATGCTTCGATCTTTGACCTTTCGGAAATTAAGTCAGCAAAGATAGATTTTAAAGTTTCAGCTTGAACGAATCGTTGTGTCCCAATATACAGATTTTCTTTCATTGTTTATAAATACAGGTCTTTAATGAAAAGCTATTCAATATTTCTGTCAAGAATTTCTTTTAAGCATCATATATCCTGGATTTGTGCTCGGTGAATGACAATAAGTTTCTTCTCTTACGTGGGAACTATAACTGCATCTGAGGAGACAAAGGATGTAATGCACTTCTGGCTTCCTCATCGGAATATATGCGTGAGACTATTTATGTATTTAAAAATTAGTAACAGCTTATATATTAATTTATACACACCTTATTTATGGTAGAGTAAGCTTAGGCTAATTAGCTATATATTTTATTCCATTACATCTAATCAGTATCATATTATATTCAATAATTTATAAGGAACACATATAGGTATACAACTGAGTCATTATTTGATTATTCAGTAAGCCGTAACTGTGTCATGTCCACAGAGCACAAAACCATATAATTTCCATGCGGAGATATGAGCGATGTGCAAGTCCTATAAACTGTGGTATAGATAGTTGGACTTACTCGCAGAATTATAATCACCCATGTCATAAAATAACTATGAGTATAGTTTATTCACCTTAGTGTAACAAGTATATCCGATATACAAGCCAAAAATAGATTATTTTAGATATTTTATTGCTGTGGGTGAGACATTGAATCAATAATTACTAATATTATAACTTCGAATGTAGCTCTGTCTGTCTATTACCTCATCACGGCTAAACCACTGAACCGATTTGGATCAAATTTGGTACAGAGATAGTTTAAAACCTGGGTAAGGACATAGGCTTTATTGATATTTTGCGCGCAAAAGCTAGTATAAAATATATAAACTATTATTTAATGTAAGAAATTAATGTATAGTCAAACGTGAGGATCTGTATTTGACCTTATGGTGTACCTAAATATATTGTCAAACTAGAATTAGCAGTTGGACATCTGCATAATATGAATAAATGAATAATAGTTTGCTCATTCAATTAATTATGTAAACGTATTTTAGTAGTTCAGTGTTTCATTAATTTCAAATAATTTATTTAAATTTATGATGTATTATAATTATATATATTTATGGCATTCATTAATTCATGAATGCATTGTTATTTTAATATAAATTGAATTACATATTATTTTGTCGGGTTAGATCTGTAATTTTTCATTGTTTACATTTTGTCTCAAGCGCAGCTGAGAACACTATAGTAAATTTATTTCATACGACTAGAAAGGCAATTTTACAAACCATTAAACTAGTTTGATTGTAGCAGCGCCATTAATGTTCGTGTAGGCCCAGGCCCAATGCCGGGTACATACACGACATTTTTAAGCGTTTGTTGGTTAATTACTGCCTCTGTCGTTCAGCGGTAGTGTGTGCAATTGCTGTACTTTAGGTCTTAGGTTCGATTACCTTGAACGACCAAGTATTATTGGAGTTCCCTGCCAAGACATTCTCAGTAGCAGATCGTGATCTGGAACATTGCTTGGTAGAAATCAATAATTTTGCCTTCTAATCTGTGGGCCCTAAACTTGGATGCCAAAATGTGGATGTTATTAAAGATTTAAAGCAATGGCCGTTATAAAAGTCTGCCCACCCATTTGGGGATGTGGGCATGAGAGTCAATCTATAGCGTTATTTAAGTAAACGTTAAGTGTATCATTACTTATATTATAAATGCAAATGTGAGTTGGTTTGTTACGCTTTCACGTCTTAACTACTCGACCGATCGTTATGAAATTTCGCATACACGATGACAATGGGACAGAAATGGACATAGTGTACATTTCATCCATATAACTGAACCTAAATTTACACGAGGGAAGCCCGCGGAAATTCACATTAGCATTTATAATATATACGAGTTTTGCTCGCGAGCACAATCCAGTATATATTATAAATGCTAATGTGAATTTGTTTGTTTATTAGTTTGTTACGCTTTCACGCCTTAACTACTCAACCGATCATCATGAAATTTTACACATACAGTTCGATAGAAAAAACATAGGTAACCTTTCATTTAGAAAAAATACCTACAGTTGACGAGCGTGCGGAGCCGTGGGCACAAAATAGCATAATATTGTCACTAATGTATCAGAAATGCGATTCCGAACAGCAACTGCTCTTTTCAAATTTCACTAAATTTGAGTATTGACGTAACACCACAAATGCCGCAACCGTTTAGCGTAATTGAAAGCATTAACAAGATTGATACATTCATGGGCTCACGACTATTTAATACGGGTGTAGAGGCAAAGGTATATATGTCAAACGTATTTCGCCAATAGTTGTAGTCATAGGAGGCGAGCCGATTCACATCTACCACATGATGATGCTACTAAGAATTTTCTAAATAACAATACATAAGCACTCTGACTACGCGAATGATATAGTGGTGTAAGAGTTGTGGGCTGGATCCCAACACGACTATACCCCAATCGTCTCGGTGTTCTTTGTGACCGTTGTTTGAATAGTTGTAAAGTCTCCCGCGACTCAGGCGCAAGACCTAGTATGGAAGATATCCTAACTAAAATTATAAATGCAAATGTGAGTTTGTTTGGTTTTTGTTACTCTTTCACGCCTTAATTACTCGACCGATCATGAAATTTCACATACAAGTTGTCAAAAGTACAAAAAAGGTCATACGACCTTTTATCAATTATTATGATATATTGCTAACCCTTTTTTTTACGTGTTGAAATGCTCCTTATATGGGGGCATACTCAGTCCCCACAAGGGGAGGTGAGAGGGTTATGTCGGGCTCTCCCATGACTGCGAGCCTACCGACTAAAACCACCACGAACTGCATGTTCCATCCACCCATAGATTAATTATCCCTAGTGCATTACGCACTATATTACTGTTCATTTGAATAATTGTCTAGGCAACAAGTGCCTTTTTGGTCAACTTTTTTCAGCAGACTCGTAAAAAAGTGAACGACGTGTCCTTCGATTCGGAATAATGCCATGTAGATGATTTATGAAAATTCTGCTTGCAAAAATTGCAATTATTTAATTTCTTTGCAAATATTTATTTATTCATTTATTTATTTATTTATTGATTTATGAAGGTCCAACAGCTTATCCTAGTTTGACAAAATATATGCATAAGTTTTCGACACCCAATTACAGGTCCTCACATAAAACATTTAATTAAAAATTACACATAGTTTCCATAGAATAGCAATTAAACGTATACATATATAATTACATACAACTAAAGTACAAGTACACAGCTCAGCTAGCAATATAACAGTTTAAACAATGATAAAATATCTCATAAACTAATTGAGGTATATCAATTCTAAAAAAAGATTCAAAACGAAGAGGAAATGTCCTAAAAAATGTCTCGGTTCCCGGAATTTTAGGACCAATATTTATAATTTTCCCAGTGGGATGAAAATACTGCCGAATACACAGCTTGCGCACTTCAGACACCTTATCAATAAAAAATATTTAAACATAATAAATATAAAATTTAAGTAATATAAAAATTTAGAGGCTCTCTGGATAGATAAATTAACAATAATCCGCCGGAAAAATGTTTATCACAATCTAATATTTTTTTGCTGCTTGAATATGAACATGGCAAGTATGATAATTGTTAAACTATAAATTTGAGATTCTTTTCCTTTTTTGGAGCTATTCTTGAACGGCTTCAGAATATATCCCCGTCGAAAAAATAGAACAAAAATCTTTATTCAATTTTTTATTAACAATTTTCGTAGTTGTAAAATTTAAAACATTAATTAATCATCGAAAAGAATTCTTTTTCTTATAAAAAGCCGCATTGTTGTTAAAACAATATTCCAGGTAAAACGGATGATCTCAGCATAGAGTAAAATATTAAACAATGAAATGATGACAAGTATACCAGGAACGCAGTAGGATTAAACTAAAGGTAGCAGAGAGCATAAAGGTTAAATTCATTTGATGTAGAATGAAAGCTCTAGGTAAGCAGTATACGAGAAAATACTGTTATCAAATGGATAAAAAATAATACTTGTTACCAAAAAAGTAGAATAGTAAACTTACTTTTTTGTTTTCTTTTTTTTTTGCTACCTGGGGAAATGCTCCTTATGCATACCCACTCGCCAAGTGGAGGCGAGAGGGTTATGTCGGGCTCTCCCGAGACTGCGGGCCTACCGACTAAAACCACCACGGTGTGCCAACTCACTGCTTTGTATGGTGGGTGGGTCGCTGGAACTGAAACTACATCAGCGACCCACCCAGCAGTGCCCAATGCAGAGATGTTGTGTCTGCGAGCGACGACTCCTGGACGACGCCGTGGCACAACAGAGAGCGTCGTTCCGACTCAACGGCTGGCGAATGGGAGATCCCCGTTCTCCCACCCGCGGCCTTCACTACGGTGGCATAAGGCGCGCAAATGCGCGCCTTCGCCTTCGCCGACCGGTACGCCGCCGGCGGCTCGGATCCGCAAGAATACTGTCCTCACGGCTCCGCTCCGCTGCCTCCTTTAGCGAGATGACGTCCTCGCAGAAGGATGCGACCGCTACCCACTTCCTCTCGCTGTCGACCATGGCTAGGCTTGATAATACCCTAATTTATTCCATGCCATGAGAAGGTAAAACTTGAACTAGCATTTCGTATTGATCCAATTGCTTGGTGTTATATGTGCTATGAGAGACCTGTTAGCCCAAATAATACGAAGGACGGGGCGGAGAGGTTATGGCGCGCCATAAAAGCTGCATGACAACCGATTGATTGATCGGTTTCGCACTGAACTATCAACATGACATAATTGTATATCCAATAATTTAGGCAGAGATTTATAATACTCTCTTTGAGTAAGCTTTTAAACTATTGGTAAGTTTAGGCTGAAATTATAACACTCACTTTGTGCAAGGTTTTAAACTATTGGTAAGTTTGGGTTGAGATTAAAACATTAACTTTGAGCAAGGTATTAAACTATTCGGTAGTTTACAATGTATTAAACTATAGGCTCGCTTTTGTGGTGTCTGTACAGAAGAGCAAACATGCCTACAGAAGAACCATCTAGTACCCAGCGAAGAGTGCTGACCGATATAAAATAGTCAAATTGCCTTCTATTGAGCTATTGAGTGAAAGAACCCGTAATTGCAGTGCCTGTATAAATGCAAGAGCACGCGTACCGGACCACCACCAACTAACAAATAAACCGGCGAACGCAGTAATTCATTTCTGTGTTCTCCGATTAAGAAAAAAATATTAATTAGTTCTTCCTGTCGAAGCTTTTGCTATAGGCGATGAATAACGCCATCACCTGGGGTAAATTAGACTGGAAATCTTCTCCGCTTTGCTAAAGAAAATATTAGCGTGAGTTTTTATGTTTTATAGATTGGAGATATTGAGTAGAAAGGCTATGCTATGTATACTTTTAATGGGCGAGCGTGTTATATTGTAGTAAGAGCGAATGACTCAAGACAAGGGCACAATTTTAGCAAGTGGAAATTCGTAGTCTGTCTTAAAAGTCAACAAGCGATGTACAAGTATGTATTAATTACGTGTGCTTGTAAGTTGGCTTTCATCAGCCCTAACAATAACATTTATCGTTATTTTCTTAAGCACTTTTCATCTCAACCGCTTAACTATTTGACTTTATAGTTGCATGGCATTATCAAACAGTTAAAGAATGTTAAAGCATATCTCCATAAAATCGTTAACGCAGGCATTCGTTCATTGTTAAACAAAGCTCCGTGATAGATTTTAGTTGTTTTCCTTCTGACTACTACTCGCTTTAGTGTGGGTTGCTTTGATTTATGTATTTGGGAAAATAATGTGTTGTCGTTAGCTAGTGATTCTCAACTATCGTCAGAGCGTTTCTGTGAAACATATCAATCACACGTCTTTTTTATTTCGACTTACACTAGTTGTTACATTATTTCTACATAACAGAATAAGACCATAAACAGTGACTAAATGCACAACATTTTATTACCACGTTTTTTTTATAACTTATAGGTTTCTTCAATATCTTTTTAAAAAGCTTTACAGAATTAATGGTTATTATTTATTGAGTAGTGCTGTTTTAAAGTGATACGTATTTTTTCTTATTATTAACTAGCTGGCTCGCACAACTTCGTCTGCTTCACATAAAAATTTTGAGCATCTTTCCCTTCTTTGCAACATTTTTCACTGATGCGCCGGTCCTATTGGTCGTAACGTGATGTTATATAGCCTATATATAGCCTTCCTCGATAAATGGGCTATCCAACACTAACAATTTTTTCAATTCAAACCAGTGGTTCTTGAGATTTGCCCGTTTAACCAAACAAACAATCTCTTTAGCTTTATAATATTATTATAGATTTTAATAATAATTAATTTGATGCCAAACTGAAAACTGTGACCAAAAATGTTAAGGTAAATAATTAATAAAAGGGAAGACCACACTTGATTACGTAGGTAACTTGGCACAGCAATTTGCTGACTCTGATCGTAGATCCCGGGACCAACGCAAAATAAGATGGAAGGCTTTACTGCAAAGACATATGAGGGATTGCGAGCTATCTGAAGACGATGACAAGGATAAAACGAAATGGAAGAGCAGGGAGGCTGACTACAACGCCATTTGAGATATACAGCCAGAAAGAGCCTCTCGGTCACGAAAATAAATTACTTAGTAAAGACTAAAATGAACCTAACACAAAAGCTTTAACGTACAACTTGACTTAACTAACGAAGTAAACATGAAGTGTATCATGTTTACTGTCTCAACATAGCTAAATAAAAATTGTGTTATAACTGAAACAGATATTAAAAGCTTGAACATGTATTGTTTGATAGATGTGTAATTAATCATGAAGCTTATATGCGACGCAGCGTGCAATACCGCGAGCACTCGCGACAATTACCCCAATCCATCATAATGTAGGAGCTGACGAGCTGCCTTGGTCGCCTCTTATATTAATGGAAAATTTATAGGTACATATTGCGCTTAAGCGCTTGCGACACCAAGACTAACAATTTCATATTAAGTCGGCCGAAAGATTTCGGAAATCCTGCCAAATGTATCTATTTATTCATAGTCTGTTTTAACTCCTTTGGCTATTTATCTTCGAAAGGGTAGGCATATATGCGAACGAGTTCATTAACGCGAGTTGTATTAGGTCTGAATTAGAAACAATGTACGCCAAAAGACGTGGGAATGTGATAGCCGTAAGACTTCGGCAAACGTTATTTAACAACAACGGAGACTTTTTGAAGAAAGGATTAAGAGTATCTGAAACCTATGCGCATTTATGACGAATAAAAATACGTAAACGACTAAAATAAATAAAACAAGGGAGGCATGCATGCGTATGGTAAGTGGAAACCAGGTGTAAGCGACGTGTGTATGAGCGGGCTATCTATTTTAATATAGTTTGTGGTACACGTTTTGATATTCTAGTATTTTAACTGTGTTTATGAACGCTTTGCAGTTCTCTGCAGCATAACAATGGCCAACACAGTAACGTGACATCAGTTCACCGATTCTGATGATATAATTGAAATATTGCATCGCTTCTTCTGTTCAAATTAATGCATGTAATTTAATCAGCAAGCTATTAGTGTTTTTTTATTTGTCATCCTTATATGTCTTTTTAATAAAGACAACTAGCGGTTTAGGCGTAATTCCTATGTCCTTACAAATATTGCAACGATGGACGCAATAAACACCCAGATTCAGAACGACTATTGGAGATTGAACCTATATTCATCGGCGCAGTGGCAGAGGGCGAGGCGGCCAATTAAACGACAATGTCATACGAGCAATCGTAATTTATAGACTATTTTAATACGATGGGTTCGTGGTGACTTTCTCAAATCGCTATTATTTTCATTATAATTGTCATTAAACTTCTCGTAAGCAAACGTTGTATATGATAATCCTCTAGAGAGCTAAAATATTTTAAATACGTCATCTTACTCTATTTCACTGTATCATATAGTTCCCCTCTCTTTCGCCGTATGCTAAACCCGAGAGTAACTTCTGCCGATTATTAACTCGGCCTCGATGGCGTAGTGGTTAGTGGAATCGACTGCCACTCGTGAGGTCGCAGGTTCGATTCTCGTACAAGTCTAACATTTGTGTGCTTGAACATGGATGTTTTTCTTGGTATTGGTGTTTCTATGTATAATATGAATGTATTTACAAACAAAAAAGGATATATGTATGTTTATTTATCCATTGTCTAGTACTCATAATACAAGCTCTGCTTAGTTTGGGCTAGATGTTATTTGTTTATATTTTTTTGGTTTTATCCTCACCCATTACTGGGGAAGTTCGCCAGACTATTGAGCTTTTGGCCAAAACAACTCTAGTGGAATGGTAATTAATCCATAGATGAAAACATTCTGACAATTCTGCATGTATTTAAGATAACTGCTTTCTGTAGTAGTGTGTATGAGAGAGGATGGATGTTTAGTGTTTTTAGGCTTGTATGAAGTGTTTTAGATATGACGCCTGTTCTGGATATTTATTATTATTATTATAAACCATTAATTTAACTCGCTTCTCGGAAAATTGCCTTATGCAATAAGATCATCTGAGAAGCGGGTTCATCGTTACAGAATGTAATCTAAGAGCAACTACTAAAACATAGTATTGTCTTATGTTTACGCGAATGTTATAACATTGAAATTAAACGTATATGTTCCAGTGTTGAGTTGACATTAAGACAACTACCATCTTAGTCTCACCGTGACCATGGCTACTGAAAAGCAACTGAAACGTCGGATAAAGTGTAAAATTAAATCTAAATAGTTGTATAATTTAAATAGCTTAAATTGAAGTAAACAGTAACTAGTAAAAGTGTTTAACAATAGTAGTTTAATGTTTCAAAATCATGTAATAATAGGGTTTTATAAAAAAGGAACAACACGATAAAATCCGTATAAAGTTTGTTTAATTTTAACTACTAGAACATTTTATATAACTATCTCAATAATTTACTAACGGCAAGTAAGATCAAAGCTAACAAGCTTTCCTCATCACAAGCTGATTATCTTATTTCATCAAAAATATTCGTTTTCATATCTACTTATTAAGTAAAATGATGCGGGTAGAAATTATAAGCAAGCATCAACTACATATATATTGATTACGGCTTATTTTGTCGACAATCACTTCCTTTCATTCATCAGCAATTAATTCGATAGATTGCCTTTACATAGGCGATTAAAAGACCTAGTCTGTGAAATACATCTCCCACTGTAATATAAAATGTTATATATTTTTTATTATTTGTCAAGTGATTTAAATATAGGTACATAGTCTCACAGTTATATCCCTCTAGATATATTGCATATGATTTAGTGCTACGTCAAAAAAGGACCCATTAACAAACTGTAATGTTTATCATAATATAATAAGTGATTTTAGTGGTCGTCTTGCCTTCTGCCACTCTTCGAATGTTGTGGGTTGATTCCCCGCATTGGAAAATTTCTAGCCCACAACTAGCTGTTTCAAGTCTAGATGCTTTTTTCGTAAGTCAGCAACCCATAATTGAATCGTAGAGCGGTGAGTTACTCTGGACAAAAAATAGGTAATTAAAGAAATAGGTATGTTGTCTAGAAATAGTGTGACCCTGTGGCAGTACACCTAAAATTTAAAACAATATTTAATTTTCATCTCGAATATTTTACGACGCAAACATAGCAGCGGAAACTTCAACATTGACAGCCTTAAAATATATGTTGGCGTGACGAAAATACTCGGGTGGCAACGCTTCCACATATTGACCATGCCAAACGAGACGTGTGGACTATCACAAAGAGATAGTTGGATAGCAGGTTGTTATATTTACTAGAACTGCGTTATCATATTTATTTATTGCTTACTCATTAGAAAAATATTTAAGAGCAGCGATAGCGTTGTGGTCTGCCGTTGGACTGCTACGCAGAGCTCTCGAATTGAATCCACGCGCCTCCGACTTTTCGAATCAATATATATGGCATCAATTAGTTATATTATCGTTTGCTTTAACGGTGGAGGAAAACATATTGCGGTAACCTGCATGTCTGAGAGTTCTCCATAATATTCTCTTTGTGTTCGTTGTTTCAATGTTTGTAAAGTCCACCGCGACACAGGCATTGTTTACAGTGTGAGAGTTGTCTTTTATAAAAAATAATAGATAGCATTTATTTGAAATTATCTTTTGTGTGGTATATATGGTGATAGTTTAAATTTTGGGTAAACACCTTATCAATGGCGGTTATATTTGGTACAAGATCCTAGAACCACCAGATGTACGTCATTTTAGCAAAGCAGAGATCTCAATGGTTTTATAAACAGAGTACGTATACTCAGCTATTTGGAAGCTGGAACGTTGCTATTTTTTGGACCGTTTACATCATATCGGCCACGTACAGACATAGATCCATATTAAACAATATTAAAGAACTTACTCATAAATACGTTTTGAAAACATTGTTGTACATTCATTCTGGACTTACCTGGAAAAATAAAAACAAAACATTACTTATTTATAATTTTAACGAACTGTATCTAAACATTGCATAACTGACCTAAGCAGATTTAAAATAGTTATAACATATTAATTACTTAATTAATTAATAACGTTTAAAATAGTCACCCAAATAAACATATAAACGGATCTATAGATGCCAAATTAATCAATTTCTTTAATTTTAGATCAAGTTAACGTACCAAGAGGCATCACCGAGTATTTGTTACTCCCATATCTACATTGACCACTACTCTTAACAGTCCTCTCACACGTATGATGAGATTGTACAATGAGATGCATTTCGACAAATATACTAATGACATCTTGTCAATGAATTTTTTGTCAAACAGACGCTTCCTACTGACTGCCAATAAAATTTTTATGTATTTACATTGACTCGTCAATATTCAATCTGTTCTTTTAAGTTTAAATTTTGTTTTGTGCTGTTTATGGTGGGTTTTGTGTTATTAATTCTTTAATATGTTGTTTTTAGTGTTTATGTTGCACCTGTGTCATAAATAATTACCGACTTGCATAACTTATCTGCACTATGTAATTGTGTATATGTGTAACAACTGCTTTTGGATTTAGCACTTATCTACACAAAATAGTGCCTATTATATATTATCTTATTGGTAATTAATTTAACTGTAAGTTTCGTGTCATGCATGCCTGTCATTTGTATGATTACTGTTATAATACACAGTTTATATATTTAAGAAGCATTTATAACTGTAGGTATAGTTGGTGTGATTAATAATAAAATGAAAAGATATAATAAAACATTTACAAAATATATTTACGAGGGACAAAAGATAAGAGATATATATATATATATATAAAAGCCCATATAATTACTATATTGTCTGTTTTCATGTATTAAGCTCATCACGCTAAAATACTACATGAAATTCTAATGAAGTTTTGACCGTTTAATAACAATTGTGGCTCTTGAAGCTATCACAAGAAGACATAGGTGAAAGGTCGAAGAAAAAGACATGCTATATATTAAGTGCCTTATTCCTACAGAATTTGTAAAAGAAGTAAAATATAGACAGGTATCTGGTATCAAATTTCATGCGGACAAAGCCGCGAGCAAATTTAAATTTATTTAATTAAATTCTGACTTACTACTTCCTAATCAATATTATAAATGCGAATGTGTGTTAGTTTGTTACGCACTCACGCCTGAACTACTCAACCAATCATCATGAAAATTTGCATACATGTTGTCAGTGATATAGAAAAGGACATGGACTACCTTTCATTCACATAAAGAATAGATAGAACATTCACATAACCAACATTTACGCGAGAAAAACTAGTACCATAATATATTATATAATAACAAGTTCAGACTTAGTATAGTGTTATAATTTCGTTGAAGCAGCCCTATAGACTTGTAAACGAGGCTCTCAAACTAGTTAAGGTTAGAGACACTAGTTCTGTAAACTTCGACGCTTTCCTGTATTACTGAATGTAATACAGACTTCGCTAACTTTGATTACTCAGACAACAATGTTGATAAACCTTTCGGTTGCTTGACTACAGATTGAAATTTGATAGGAAGTTGCATAGTAGTTATATCAGATATCTATCTTTGGTAGATTGACAATTGAGTGATAAATACTAGTTATTTATTGATTGATTGATATGACACTGGAGTAGACAACCTATCATTAATTCATTATTCTTTAAAGACTCCGCATTACATAACATGTCAACATTATCACAAAGGAATGTACAATCATGGAAACGACAGACTCTGTATAATGATTTGTGTGTAACAGAAATATTTGTTCCAAATAGAAACACTCGGTGTGCGTGGTGGAGATGTGAAGATTTAAACCATAGCTATAACCATATTTTAACCATAGCTGGAGTGATTAATAGGACAACTAAATAGTAATCTAGCAAAATAAAAGAAATATTTTTAAGACTTCGATCATAGTTAAATATCGTAGACTTATGCTTATTTGTATCATGAAACATGTTTTGATCGTCTTCAAGTCTATTATGTATTGTCTCGAATAAAAGAGTAAAGTAACTTTGAAACAAAGAAATTCATAGAAACTTTTTAGATTTGTTGTTGTTTTTTAGAATCTGCGCCCGGTGCCGTCAGAGCCGCGCAGTTACATTGCCTACGAAAAACTGTATAGAAACTGACACATATACGATACGTGCCGCCAGTGGACCCGAGCTCAAGTTTGTTGTATCGAGTTTCACGTAATGCCTTCTATTTAGTTGGCACCACACAATAACAATAAACATGTAGTCTACTATAGTTTAGCTATGTTGGTCGTATAATATAAGTTTATCGTACGATAGCCAAGTCTATTAGTATTGAGAAATACCTAACAGACAAAAGCTAATAATACAATCTAAACCTAGATATTGAGCTCTTGCCCAGCGATCAGCCTCAAGCATAAGTGAAAACTTAAGACAGTGAACTATCAAAATACCTGCATGCAATTAATATCGTTCGATACCCCCAAGTCTGTAAGACAGTGAGCTTTAAACATAAGCGTTATTATACGTTTTTATTTCTCTATTTTAAATCATAACTAACTTCATCTTAATCTTCATACCTTATTGCACCGCTAAATTTAGAAACATTTAATATTTCTTTCAAGAGGCAGCCCTATAAAAAGGTATAAGAAGCTTGATATTTTAAAATTAAGCTTCTTTCGCTTTTTTATGTTTAGTTCCACCACGTTCTTTTAAAGTTTCCTTATAAAATTACTGCATATATTTTGCAGAAAGCATAGTTATGTACGGTCAAAGACAAAAGTGGAGTAGCGTCGTAAGGTACACAATCGCATACTGATCCAAGCGAATATCTTTGTGTGTGTGATGTTTTAACGCAAACAATGAAACATTATTCAATGTAATGATAGTAGGTGAAGTTCGTCATGCGCATGTGTGCAAGGCGAGACAAAAACGAGTTCTTGTATATACCTATGTATAATTATAATAATTACTATACCTTATATTCAACAACACTGTATCTATTAGTCCGCATTTACAATTAATGCTTAAATTTGTTGCAGGTTGCGATAGCGGAGCGGTCTACGAGTCTTCTCACTTAATCACTAAAATATAATGACGGTGGTTCAAATCCTGGTGTCCTCTCCTCTACTTCCACTTTTTATTTTTTTATTACTGAAATTTGTAAATAATAAATATATATAAACGTTATTTTTGTCTACTTATTACGCTAGTGATTTTAATATTAAATTGTTTTATTATTATAATGTTTTTTTTAAATTTATTTTCATTCTTTTTATTTTAGTTTATTATTATTTATCAGAATTAGTTTAATCACTAAAAAATCACATTTTGTTTTTATTTTTGATAAATAAATAAATAATACAAATTATAATTAAGAAAGACAACATTTTATTTAATTTATAATAATAATATTTCATTATAAAAAACAATGTCAAAATATGATTACCGAAAATAAACTTTTATTAAATTCTCCGTAAATGTTTCAATACTATATAATAAAAAAACCATCTTTAGTCTTTACTATATAGATTCATTTTACTTGCAAATAATATTTTACAACTATAATAAGTAACAATTGAGGTTTTAGCTTCATTACTCTTTTTCACAAGGAAAAGAGGATTAAAAACCTTAGCTCAATTCTAACATCGTCAACCAGCACGTCCCGTATTTGAAACAACTTTGTGTGACAAACAAATAAACTAAACAACATATTTAGTGTGACCTCCATTGTTTTTAATACAGCTCAAGATACGTCTATGCATGGAGGTCACAATATTAGCACACATAGTTCGCAACAGTCTCGTCGGTATGATACCCTTTGATTCATAAGCATTCACTATTTATCTTCGCTGAGGTTGGTTAATAAGAAGCGGTCTTCCACTACTTGCCCGACTTTTTAAGCTTCTTCTTTCTTCTAGTTATATGTGTTAAGAAATCGCTTTCTACGATTATGTCATAAAATTTTTGATTTTATTCTAGAGAAATACTGTAAGTCGTTGGGTGAAATGATTTGAAGAAGAAGGGATTCTTCTTCAAATCATTTCACCCAACGACTTACAGTATTTCTCTGGAATAAAATCAAAAATTTTATGACATAATCGTAGAAAGCGATTTCTTAACAGCGAAATTGTAAATCGCAACACCATAACATAATATTTAAAAATAACTTTCTCTTAGAGTTTAGTCTAGTTTTGTCGGCAATTTAAGATATATTAAGCCCATAATTATGCCATATATTTGCCCTGGATTTAATATTTATAATATTTTGAATTTTAAATGCAGACTTTCTAAAAAAATATGTATTACAAAAATTATTGCAATAATAATGACACAAACGTTCGTAACAAAGATCACTAACTAAAAGTGGGCAATTATTATATTTTTAAATCCACCCTCATCTTTTGAATAACTGCAGTTTAAATAAGTCTTAATGTAAAGTAACAAGTCATCGATGTGTCTAATTTAAGAAAAATACAAAAAGATTATCACTTCCTGGGGTCGAACCAACAAGCGTTACATTTTAGATCGCACTATTACCAACGTACCTATAACATCAGTTACTTTTTTATTTGAAATTAATACTCACAATCATAATTAGAATAGGCGACAGTATAAGTGAGGCGGGTTTATGTGTATGTGTGCAGTGATTTTATTGAAAAAGGTCGTAAGTACAACTTGTTGTGATCCTATTGCTTTGTAAAATTGCTCTTCGACTTTTGCACCTAACCGTACATATCATAAGTTTAATTTTGTTTCTTCACTAGGCAAGCCTGTATTGAAAACCTTGTAATGCCTGAAAATTATCAATTTGAAATTTTAACTCAGTACAAAAGTAAACTAAAAGAGCAAAAAATGAAATTATTGTTGACTATACTCATAATTGTATAGAAACGCAATTTAAAAGACATAGTGTGTCGATTCTAGGGCAGGCAAAACGAATTCGCAAAGACAACTATGAATTAAAAAAAGCTTACGTCCTGAGTCTGGATTTACTTTGTGCCTGTTAATTGTATGTTAGTAACACAGAGCTGGTTTCGGTACCAAGGTATTTTTAAAATAAAAACAGAAAGTATACACGTAATAATTATGTTGCTAACTTGTTAGTTAATATATTTTTTATAGGTAGTGCTTAAAAAGTATTTGTGCAAAATAGTGCCTAGCAGTTAAGTAGGTACATAAATCTAGGAGCACGGGGCATTTTACAAAAACATTGAACACCAAAAACACCCAGACTTTGAATAACTTCAAACAGTTAATTTAAACATGTGTTTATTAAAACTGACAATTTTTATTAAGAGAATATACAGATATGAAAAAATATATTCAGTTGTTGGTACTTTGTTATGAAACAACACTATTTGGTTTAGTTACTTACTATTGCTTACGTAGAAAAATTGTCCTATACAATCGCCCCCCGTGCGAATTTTAAACTGATTTTATAAAGTCTCAAACAAACCAGGTTGTATGAACATCTTTCAAAGTATTTCTCTCCAAAGTAATAAGTTAGAGTTCAATTTAACTTGAAAACTAAATATTAGAAATGACTACTCCGCGTAAACTTTGTACATCAAACTTGGTGTATAATATTGAACCGTAAGACATCATGTTCTGTTGTATCGTATACCTACTATAAAATTGTGTTATAGCAAGACACTGATAGTATATACGACGGAATTTGAGAAGTTTCGCTCGATAACTTACATTGTACGATTCTTGGCTGTCTGCAAGCCGCCCCACCCGCCGGAACCCAGTTTGCACCAGCGCGCTGTCATGTGCAAGTCCGCTATTACGAACTGCATATTACATGACAAGGATACACTTAGACATTACGAACACGACATTTGACGAACTTTAGCAGCACGCCGAATCGAACGTGAAGGAATTATTCGTATATCTTATACGCGAAAGTATTTTAGAAAACATATATAGCCATATGTCTATAACCCTGAAAGAGTTGTCCTGGGTGTATTACACCTTCATGTCGCCATCTTTGGTTCCACGTAGTAGAGGACGACTATTGCCGTTTACAAGATCTAAAGTCTGTGTTGCAACTGTTTTTCTACCTAAAAACCTATTCTATTATCACATCTTCTATTATCTGTTCCCGGTCCGCGAATCGGATCCGAGATCTGTTACACAGCAGTCACATTCACTGAATTCCTTTCCTACTCTACGAATAATTGTTCGATGACTAATTCTATTTCGCAAATTTGTTAAATGAATCGTGTGATCCACATATCAGGTACAATCTGAAATCGTGAAAACAAACGAGACGTGAAGTCGTACTGTAGTAATTTTCCGAAATGTTAGTTCCATGGCTGTTGTGGTTTTGGGATAACTGGAATTCGATTACATGCAATTATTCAGATTTCAAGCATAGTATAATATCACAGTACATTTTTTATGTATGCTGTTATATCGTTGAGAGTATGAGCAGAAATTAAACGCAAACTTAATTGATCGATTTCGATGTTTTATACTGCATACAAGGGCAATAGGTAAACAATATAATATATAATATGTATCGGGTATTAACGCGATCATGCTTGTTTACCTTTTTAAAGCTTGACGTTTCGTCCAGGTTACACCGGCCGTGGTCACAATCTGACTGATGCGGCGATATCATGTCTCCTTTAGCCGACTAAAAGAGGCAAGCATTCTGAGGTGAGCAGACAACCCGCCTATATGCCCTATGTAAAAGGAATTACTCATAAGATCGGCACGGTGTTAAAGAAATATTCGATAAACACTATCTATACACCGGGGGCCAAAGTAACTAGCGACTGTGGTCGAAACGTCAAGCTTTAAAAAGGTACATATACATACATGATCGTGTTAATATCCGATACATATATTATATATATACATATATCATGCAACGCGAAAGTTTAAAAGTTATTAATTATAGACAATATTATATAGTACCAAATGCAATTGCAACATGGCGTCATGCAATATCGTCGAGACTAAAAATCTCTTATATGTTTGCGCCCCAAGGGCCGGGGATGAATGCGGTACCCGACGAAACATCGATCCCGGGCCCGATCACGTCGCGGCCGCGACGTGTACTGAATGAGAGCCAAATTGATGCACACGTATTCACGACTCCTTACGGACAATTCCAAGTATTCGCGATGATGAGAGCTCGGCATTGGAATACTGATAAGCGACATTCTACTGGTGTTGAATTTCTAAAGACACCAAAAGTCAGTGCCAATGTTTGTGCACCTTTAAATCTTTCTTTATTTAAAATTGTTGCGATGTATCCTTAAATGCGAAATTAGTGAGCGGTACGCGGCGTGTGCGCACCGTGTTTTGTCACTCGCTAATTGAGTTAGTGCTTCGCTGAACGCGTCGGCACTTGGCACTGAGAGCCGCCTCTACCTCCATGTACGTCAGAGAGACGTTGCGCTCTCGTGTCATTGCCACCGCACATCGTACCGTCTCCTCACGCCGTTTGCATTACCGTAGCCGTCTCCATAACTGACCTATTCCAAATTTATTATGCAACATTATTTTCATTCATGAATTATCACTACCGTATTACAATGTTGTTATTTTCCGTTGAGTTTGATAAGAAACGTTGCCAAAAATACTGTATGAATACGGTTGCTATCTGCGATAATAAAGTTTGATTTCATAGCAACACTTGGGTATTCAAATTGTCGAAAATGAACAAATATCTGTTGCCTTGCCGATAATAAATAAGCAAGATAATATGCACCATCCGAAACTCTATATAACTATGTGGCTTTAAGTTACGCGATAGGAAGACAATTCAGATATTTCAATGCCATTGCAGACTTGCACATAAGAATTAGCTGAGTTGTCGTGTTTAGCGCTGTCCCACTTAACTATTATACGACACGACACTTTAAGCTACGTGCGAATATCGTCCTTACCTATGACACTGATACCTATTATAATAAGTACCATTTTTAATGAAAACAGAATTATAACAGTACATCAATCTCGATTGCAAGTAATAATTTATTTTCGGAATTGATGTTTTTCTTGACCTTGCCTTATAGTAATTCCATCGCCCCGCATTTCTAACTAGAATTTAGGCAATAATCCGTCCTCTCTCTTTGCCACCAGATGAAAGGTTCGTAACGCTGATTTCCTTTTTGCTTTGTATGTAAAAAATGGTATGTAACCTGAATGAGAATAAAAAAGAACCTAGAGAGCTTTTAACTATACAAGGCAGTTTGGATCCCGTACACTCTTAATGAATATATGTAATGAATACTTTGCCACAGAAGGACCACATATGGTCAATAATATTCTGGATGCTCTTCAACAATCTCAAGAATCGCTAACGCACAAAATAGGCAGTAAACTTTTACAAAAATCTTTTTTTCTAAATCCGACTGACGAAAGGCAAGTTGAATCTCTAATACAATCGTTCAGAACAATAAAGCACCAGGTATTGATGGATTGACCAAAAGTTTATTAAAAGAAATAAGTGCCTCAATTATATCACCTCTGGCTGAATTATTTAATATAAGTTTGCAAACTGGCATCTTCCCCGATATCTGGAAGATTGCATCTATCACGCCGCTTTACAAACACGGTCCTAAGGGCTTACCAGAAAGTTATCGACCAATTTCTTTACTAGCGGCATTTTCGAAATTACTGGAGAAAATTTTAAACAATAATCAAATATCTTAAACTCAACCACCTTATTTCAGATAGACAGTTTGTGTTTAGAAGAGAAAAGTCTACAGAAGACGCTGTAAGCTTATTAACCTCTAAAATATCGACCTATCTCGACGGTAGCAAGTGGGTCAGGGTGCCTTTTTGGATTTAGTTAAAGCGTTTGATAGCGTATCAATCCCAATTCTTTTGAGAAAACTAGAGTGTCATTTTGGTGTTCAAGGTATTGCAGTGGAGTGGTTTAAAGTTATTTATCCAACAGAAAGCAAAGTATCAAAGTAGGCGACAATAGAAGTGACCTACGCGAAATTACTTTTGGCGTCCCACAACGATGTGTGCTGGGCCCAACTCTCTTTATCATGTACATGAACGACATACACGACTCTATTACTGCAGACATACTATGTTACGCTGATAATGCTGCCATAATTTTTGACGGATGTTCATGGAGTGATGCTTTTTCAAGGGCTGAGTCTGGTTTGAACTCAGTGCTAACGTGGCTAAATCACAATTTGCTTATCTTAAACGCCAAAAAAACGAATTATATATGTTTTCACAAAACCGCCATGTCATCCCCAAGCATAACATATCAGACCAAACTACAGAAGTGCCAAAATCAAAGTTCCTGCAAATGTATACCGATAGAACATGTCCAAAGCATTAAATATCTTTGTGTGATAATTGACCAAAACTTAAACTACAGAAACCAGATAGATTCTCTGTCGAATCGCGTACGAAAAACGGCAAATATTATGAAATTACTTCGCACGTCGGCATCGAACAATGTGTTGAAGACCGTTTATTTTGCATTGTCTCAATCATTACTAACATATTGTATAGGAAGTTGGGGTTGTGCTGTAAAAACAACACTGATAAAGCTAGAACGGGCCCAACGATCAGTATTAAAAGCAATGCATTATAAACCATTCCAATATCCTACCACAAGACTCTACGAGGATAGTAAGGTACTTACTGTGCGCCAGTTGTTTTTATTAAGGGCATTTCTCAAAGTGCATCAATTAGTAATTACCTCTAAGGAATATAAACAGCTGCTCAAACGTAGAGTATACAGAATTACCCTTCCAAAAATTAACACATATTTTGCTAGGCGTTCTAGTCCCTATATTGATCGCTATATCTATAATATAATAGCGAAATTCTGTGCAATTAAAGAAAGCTCTCTAAAAGAGGCAAAAGTAAAAGTTTTTAAGCTTAGTCCTTTAACATACGACGACACCGAAAAACTACTAAGTCATTTAAATTAAATATATATGTATGTACCTATATAATAAATATAATAATTTATATATCTATATATCTATTTATACATACAATTTTAATAATAATGTGTATTATATTTTATTAACATTAGAATTTAGCAACAATATTTTTCTCTCATATTATGTTTTCTTTTTTATTTTTTGTTCTAATTTATTGTCCTTTTGTTTATATTAGATAGTTTTGTAAAGTTAATAAAATAAAATAGTATAAGTCAATTAAAATAAGATAATGTCGACCGAGCAATGTATTCGTAAATGGTAATCGACACGGTACCCACAGGACAGGCTTGTCTAGTGTGGGGCCACTGTATATCTTTACATTGCTGTAATCTTTTTGGCAATAAAAAAAAGTATTGTTGGTATCACAGATTGGCGAACAAAGCGCTTTATGTCGCAGTGCCAAACTATATTAGAAGTTAGACTAAGATGCGGTTGGGATTTTCATTTGGGTTCTCGATCTTTCGAAAGGAGCGGTTAGCAGTCTTCTTGATTTAGAGTATAGGCATCCGTTGAATCCTTGTCGCTGTTGCCGAAAAGAGAATATTCAAAGATATTGCTTAATTCAATATTTCGTTGTTCGAGGAATAGAGGCATCTATCTATATTTCTCGAACAGTGAAATAGCAATTGAATAGTAAAACAAATGAGAGAAAACTGAATATTAGCATATGTAAGCATAACAACGTTATTAAAGCCCGCTAAATTATATAACCACTAAATTCGATACTGAAAATATTATTCACAGATTAAAGCAATCTAACAGCTTCTACGAAAGTCAATAATATTTGATCGGCGAACCCAATTTTTAGCAGAAGGAATTGTAACATGTAAGTTGTTGTAATTGTTCAATTTTAGCACATTGCCCGAAATATCAATCAAGTATCATTAGAATCACAGATTTAAAACTGTAATACTTCCAAAAAACGTTTTAGAACGAATTTTCTCTTTTCTAGTATCTGAAATACTTCTCGGTATAAATATTGCAACAAATTAAGAGCAATTTGCTTTAAGTGTGGAACACTTACTGCACTGAACTACGAGGTTTAAAACAATGTATCGTCGTCTTGTTTTAAAACCTTTGTGTCGCTTATCTTGTGACGAAATATAGGAATTCGAGATTCGAGTGGATGTTGTATGACTTGAAATTGTAAAGAAAATACTGTTGTTTGTCTTTATGCACTTACTATATTTTATGTTTGCATAATTTCAAGACAGATGAAGTTTTTAAATGCAATAAATCATATATATATATATATACATATCAATCAACTATTTTACGAACTCGAAACTGCGTATCGTACCCTGAAAAGACTATTAAACATAAATTTTCTCATGTTTAACATCACACATGTTCCCGAAAGTATAGACAGCAAATGTTGTTAAAGTAACAGTCGGAAAGCAAAAGTAATACATTGAAAAGCAATAACAATATAAGCTATCTGATAGGTTTAGGATCTGTCCTAAAAGCTATTAGCCAAAAACTCTTAATTTGTAGTTGCGTCAAAAGTCACGAGCAATTTTGCTCTCTACCCCGGCGTATTTCGCCAATTATATATAATATGGCTTTGGGCAATTCTTTAATAGGTTTACTATCATACATGTTAGTGAAGTAACGTGGCATATTCTGGATATTCTACGCTATTGACAGTGACATCACGCCACAACGGCTTTTGTTCATGTTAGTCTTGTTATTTAGGTTTGACGTTTAGTCGTAAAAGCCATTGCGGAATGGTCATATAATGTTTTGATGTCTGAAATTTAAACTGTTATTAAATTGTTACGAGTCGATGTGTACTTAGGATATATTTGAAATAAATTATTATGTAGAGGCGTCTAAAGATTACGTTTAGGTTATTTAAGATTTAGTCTTATTCTGTTTAGTAGAAACAGAAATATAATGTCTATCGTCCCTCGAAATACCTTTCGTGCTAATTTTATTCCATGACAACGAATTCTACGGCAATACCTAGTATAATACTTGTTGACCTAATAAGGGGCGTAATACCATAATCTATCCAATGATAATACATACAGTCTGCCAACGAAGGTCACAGGTGACATAGGTAGCGAGCAGTCAAATATTTAGCCGGTAATATCCCCATCTCAAACATATTATATATATTTCACCCTTTTTTAGTACGATCATTAGCTGACTATATATATTACCTATAGTTATTCTTTACAAATACGAGACAGTATTCAATTACGAAGAGCTACTGAAAATTGTCATAAATTTTCAAAAGTTTGAACTTTCAAGGTAGTAGATCCTCGCTGGTTTCAGCATGTATGGGCCGGATCGACCGGGGTAATACTACCCTCTCACAGAATACCGGCGTGAAGTAACGGTACCCGTACTGTTGCGTTTCGTATCGGTGAGTGAGAGAGCCGGAGGCCCAGTTACCCCGATCCTTTTCCCATCCTTTCCTTTGTCCTTTCCCTCCTTCATTCCCTTTTAAAGGGCTGGCAATACACTTGTAACTCATTTGGGGTTGCGGGTGTCCATGGGCGGCGGTAATCGCTTACCATCAGGCGATATGTCTGCTCGTTTGCCAGCATAGGTTATAAAATAAAAAATGAGGCATTTCCTGGAGATCTGATATAACTTCTATACTAAATATATTCACGCCATGTCATGGCCAAAGAGAGTACACGCAGTTGAATTCTTTTCATTATGAAGAATGTATTGTGTCTTTAAAGGATCCAGTAAAGCATAGCATGATAATAGAGCGCTGGTTCTAGCTCGTCAAGAATGGAAATAGGTGAACTATAATGGTTTGGGCATGTGGAAAAGACGGGCGACAATTGACTAAAACTGACAAGAAAATATTAAAGGCAATGAGCAGATGAGTAGAAAAGCTAGGCTAACTTTCTCTGATTGGATACATACTTGAACAGAGGAGCGTACATGGAAAATAGAATAAGAGAAAATGAACTAAAAGAAATAAGCCAGGTTCGTTGAGAGTGTAAATTGTTAGTATCTGTCTACCTCTCTGGATAACTGGTATAAGTCGTGACATATGACTATCTTAGCATAGCATCTTTTACTCATAGTCAACTAAGGCGTTAAGTTGATACAACGATATGTGGTAATTAATTTACCATCCGTCGAACCGTCCATTATATCGTCCACATAACCTACTGTGTATCGATCTCCTTGTAACAGTTATGACCGCACTGCCATGAACTTTTGGACCACTTGAAGACTATAAGTAGGTTGCAACTGTATGTGGTTACAAACAGATTTTTATTCTCCAGCGTCGCCTCGTGCCGGGTGCAATAAAGCTTTTAGAGCGACGACGCGCGTATTTTTCTTTTCAAGAATATGCTGCAAATGTACCTAAATTCTCGAGGGTTATCTCTGAAACCTGCATATCTCGGAATAATTTAAGTAAAGATGTTGGTTACAGTATATTTGTACGCTATATGTATGTAGCGAGACACGGTCGGTACATAAGGTTTTAAGTCCCATGATATTGTTTTGGTCAGTGGGGAGACCAACAGACTGCAATGCAGTGGGTCTCGGGTCACAGTCGGTCAAAGCCGCGCACCTCTGACTTTCGGAAGATATATGACATTTCGAAATTATGTGCGTATTGATTGACAATTATCGTCTGCTCCGTGCCTCGAAGAGCACGTTAAGCCGTCGGTCCCGGCTGCCATGAACATCTATGGCAGTCGTTATTGGGAAGTCAGTACCCTATCATATCCTGACACTGGTCTAGACTTAGGGTATCGTTAGCCTTCGGGTTGCGGAGGTCAGGTGGCAGCCATTCCGTGTAAAAACTGATTTCCAGTCGAATCCGGGTAGACTAGAAAAAGCCGACTCCGAGTGACTTTGGAATAATAAAGGCTAGGTAGAAGAATATTTTTTTTGATACTACGTGTTAGACTAATTACGTATTTATTACTGATTCTGTTGCGTATTTGTAGTGAATGCAACTGCTGGACATAAGGACTTTGAATCTTGGTTCGAGCAGAGAGCTATTGAGATTTACGGTCAAAGAAATTCTCAGTAACAAGTATAGCAACTGCAACGATGCCTTGCGGCAATAGGCTCGCTTAACACTTTGTTGGGTCTGAAACTATGATTGGCGTAACGTGGGTCTGATAAACTTCTGCTTACTCATTCGGTAATACAGGCATGAGTTACTGTGTAGGAATTTATATAGGCAAATAAATACTAATCTATTGTAACCAGACAAGTGGTATCCATTACTTTGGAACATACTATGACAAAATCTTGAATTTATTTTCGTAACATGCTATGGTAATCTTTGAGTAATGAAACATAGAGGTTTACACGCAGGCTAGTCGCTTAGCTGTGTATATGTTTATACTGTTGAAAGTAAACATTACGCACATTATTGTATCATAGTGACCTTACGTCGGTATCTTCATTCTGAAGATTAATCCCACAGGCTCTGTGCATTTTTTCGAGATTGGAATTACCTATGTCACTCTCGCCTCATAAATTACCTTTATGCAAAATATCATCACATCGTTACTTGAATGAAAGAAGCACCAAAAATTATCCATTATCCATACTTTTACACTAATATTATAAAAAAGAAAGATGTGTATTTGTTTGTAATGAATAATCTCTAAAACTAAAGGAGCGATTCTAAAAATTCTTTACCATCTTAAAGCTTCTTTAACATCACGCAAGAGTTACGGGAGCGGAGCAGTAATTATGAACGTTGTTGGAACCACGGGGGACAGTTAGTAATAATAATAAGGATTGTTTGTCTCTATTTCACGATTGAACTAAAATGGACATGGACCTATATGTAAGCTCTAGTTCTTCTTTAAATACTGCCTTCAATATACTAAGAAATGTTTCGTAATATAGTTTTAATGTTGTATCTTAGTCCCTCGAACAGTAAACACTGGCTTAACAAAGGGTGCGAAGTCTATAAACTATTCAGTACTCTTTACCCTAAATAGCTGACAGCTGTACACACTTGGAATTGTTTATAATAAGGATTTTGTAGAAATAATATATACGAAAGTATCTGTGTATATGTATATGCCTACGATTCAAGAATGCCAAGGGAGACAAAACATGGCATGAATGATTGTACATGGCGATGACCGGTGACCGATAAGTACTTCGATAAACGCCGTAATCATATCGTTGCTGTCCGAGAAATTACCAAATCGAACGATAAGTGAACTGGAGACTTTGAGACTGCGCCGAGCGTAAGACGCGGTTGGACTGAATGACAGAGCTCGATATTCAAATCGGCGCGCGGCCGCCATAGTAAAATTGTATGAAGGATTTGAAGTGCTTTTTTGATAAATATGTATCTTTATTGTCAACCAATAACTTAAATATTTGGGACAGACAAATTGTAATATAACTATTTATGTTTCGTTTAAGCTGTAAAATAGTGTAGGTTTCTACTGTTATATTCTAAAAATCACTTAACACGAGCTTAGGTTTTTGCATTTTTGTGCAAATTTACCTAATTTTGTTGGCGAAAATGTTAATTATTTTAAGTTTTTTACACGGAGTAATTGTAAATACATTCATTGTTATAGTAAATGTATAGTTTATATTTGTATTAAACAAAAACTGTTGATTTTATCAATTTAAATGTGACCGCCTTTTTTGGCACATTTCGCTCGGCGCAGTCTTAAACGTAATCTTAAATCAGATAACAAATCATAAGTAAATCTTTTAAACATATTTGAGCAATACCTGTTATAGAAGAAAGAGGAATCAATTTATATGAAGTGATTTCTGTAAGAAAGATAAAAATGGTTGATAGTATAACACCCACATTTCGCTACAATTTAAGGTTCCACGTAATAGGAATCGTCTACTGCGGTCGCCGCCATATTTCTTAGACGCTCTGCTTTTAACAAAAAACCTATTATCACTCTGCTCCTCACAAAAATCTAAACTTGGTGCGATAAATTAAGCCAAATATAAAGTATATAACGAAGCTTTTTGATAAAAGGAGAAGGGGTAATAAAAACGGTTGTGTGTCGTCAATAGGTCGGCACGATATCGAATCGATATGGAGTGGTTATAGTCGTGTGACATGGTAATATATCGGTGTCATTATCTGCAAATAGAAAATGTTCACAACAGTTTTGAGAGCAATAACCTCTATTTGAATAAGGACCTGTGTATCTAAACCATTTTTAACAGTCGTATATTAATATGAATTTCTCGTTCTGTTCTTTGAGGAGCACTAAATGTCTTGCGGAATACTGAGTTTTGCATGGATGTTTTTATATAAGTGCATGATGTGAATCGTTGCGTTATGGAATACGTGGACAGATATGTAAAACGGACATAAAAATAGTTTTATTTTAGATGGTTACAGACACAGATTACAGACTACATATGGGCTTGTTGAAACAGTCTGATGTTTTCGGACAAGATTTAGATGTACATATTTATGTTCTTTTTAAAATGTACATTTGCCTTATACCTTAAGAATGAATTTTTAAGGATGGACATTTATGGTTAAATTAGATATCTACTTACGAAATTAGGGACTATGATATGCATTAATAGGTAAATATAATTAAAACTATCAAAAGATGAACACTACAAAAGCTCACGATGACATTTACACTCTCTCTGGATGAGCGTCCAGAGCCAGAGGCGAAACCAGCATAATCATATACAACCTATACTGGTTTAACCCTAGTCTTCAATGAGTATGAACAACGCGAATTAGTATACATAAGTAATTTCTTAACATATGTGTACATCTTAAGGGACCAAACCTAAAAGAACGAACAAAATTATTATACTACATAATAAATTTCCAAGAATTACCTATTTATTATATACATTACGTTGACTATCTATAAATCGTTTGTAAGCAATAATCCACTGTTTGCACAAGATAATAAGCCAATACGACGGCTGAATAATAAATAGTACGTAATATCGCCGCTGCATAACTTGACTCCATCAATAAATACATAGTTACATGTTTCATTACCTTAGTCAGCTTGACGTTGTATAAGATCAGTTAACTGTAACATAACTTACACAGACAAACCTTTACTAAAATTATAAATGCGAATGTGAGTTTGTTTGTTTTGTTACACTTTGGCACCTTAACTACTTGAACGATCGTCATTAAATTTCACATACAGATTGTCAGGGGTACAGAAAAGGACATAGGATACTTTTGATATTGCAAAAAGTACTGTTTCCGAGGTATGAATGTTTACTGCCTAAATGTAGGTTAATGCAAGCGAAGCTGTAGGCAAAATATAATATTTTATATAAATTGCAGTAATATCTGCACTACAAACTGGGAGTTAGTGACATATGTGATCAAGTATCGTGCAGTTTAAAACAATATTTTTATAAATTGAATGTTTGTATCGTGTAAAAATCGAGTCCAGCTGTTGAGACGACTACTTAACTTTCTTTCTTTCTTTCTTCTTTCTGTTCTGAATCTGCGCGGACGGTGAAGATTTTTTTTTATCGTAACACGGCATAGTGATTGTAACGGACCTGATGGAAAGCCCAATTACAGTCCAGAGACAGTGACGACGAGAAGAAGATAGATGTCATCTAGCTGTCGTCATCGTTAAGCCGGTCTGACCAGATGCTTCTTCACACTACGTTTGAAGGACCCAATATCATAGAAGGGAGGGAACACATGTGCCGGAAGACTGTTCCAAAGTTACATGGTACGGCATAAAAAGGAATTGCTGAACCTTTAGGTGCGAGAAAGGATTGTTCTAACCGTCCATCGGTGGCTACGAAGATCGGCACATGTGATTCTCAAAAGGAAGGGGGAAGGTGGGATAAGGTCAAATAACTCTTTGGAGCATTCGCCATGGTGGAGGCGATAGAATACGCTAAGGGATGCAATGGTTCTACGAAGTTGTAGCGGTTCGAAGTCCTTCGTAACCTCCTGGCTGTCGATTATACGTACGTCACCCTGACACTGCCACTACGCCGAGTGATGGGTGTTCGAAATCAGGGGACAAAAAATTGGATTAACCGCAAATGGATTTTCTAAGTCTGGGTCTTCTTTGTGTCTGTAGTTTGAACGTTCGTAAAGTCCCTTGAAATATTAAATTATTAGTAGTACGCACTATGACTAATGCCATTTAAAGTGTTGATTTAAAAAAAAACCTTTCAATGTTTCATAAGTTGCACGTCTATCCCTCTGTCATTTCACTTTGTTCCAACATCTTTGTTCAACTTTTACTGCGGTTTTATTAGCTTCATAACTTAGATTTAATTAATGTGTAAATATAATAATAATAAGAATAATTTATTATTCCAAATAGCCACAATACAATGAAATATATAAGAAAAATTTTTTTTTTGTGTATTTCTTTTTCATTGAACTCTGGTACCCAAGATAAGATTAAACTTGTGTTATGGGTAATAGCACCACCACCATGATCTTAGTTTGAGACTTAGCTGTTACGTGTGATAACTAAGAAGAGACCGGTCTTATAGTAAGCCAAGCCATTTGTAAGGAATTAAATTTTCATTGCCTGTCAATTGCGTTGGTAAAGATTTAAAAAAAGTTTTTGCTATTCACAATAACTGTCCAACTCTGAGTCGATAACATCAATTCAAGTGACTACCTCACCCGTATAATGCGCTTTGTGTAAGAAATACGAAATAAAAGTAAGAAGTGTTTGAGCTTGTCTTTGCAGAAAGTAATAAAAGCGCAATATAAAGTAAAGTCTTCGTTTCTGCTCTTTGTAAGTGGAACTACTTACATATGAATATACAACTGCCTCTGTGCGGCATCGGTAGCGAATGTGACTGCCATGTATGAGGTCTCAGATTAGGCAAAACGTAATTTGATTTTCTGTCAAGAATTTCTTAGTCACTGCACGGGGTTGGTACCTCTATCAAATAAACCTTTGCCTACTCGATTAGGGATAAATGCGTGAGTCTATGTATGTGGAATAAATAATTATCTAGTTGCTTCTAAAATCTCTTTAAATCTTCTAGTTAACAATATGACAATGTAGGTCATTGGCACTTGACGGAAAATAGCGAGTCTGCCAATTGCATGTTTGTACGCGCTAATCTCTGCAACTAGCAGTACGATATGAATGATTATTTTTGTATTAGGTAGCCTGTTTAATGTGAATATGTATGCAGGTAATGTTTACATTTTAAGTCTCTATAGAAGACTTAGTAAATACGTAAATGCACTTAAGTCTAGAGACATTATAACTGTTACATACATAAGGCAAAATACAGAGTATAATAAATAATTTTATTTAAAGGTTCGGACTACGAAAAACGCTAGCATCTGATAGCGATACCAAATTTATTTTAACAACGTTAGAACAGGCTTATGAACGTTTACACAGAAAAATTGCCTTTTCAGCTTATCATCATCAATCAATCGTTTCTTCAGAAATAACTAATAATCGGAATCGTTTTTAAAATTAAATGTTATAATAATTCTCAGACATGGTCACCTAGGTTAGCTTACTGGTGGTTAAGTTACAATACAAGTGCATTTATCAACAAAATACCAGCCATTTATGATTGTTTTTGGTAGACCTAGCAATTTTCTAGGTTATGTTATGAAATTGAACTATTATACATAGCCTTCATAATTACTGTAGTAATCTTAAATAGAAGTTTTCGTTAACTATAAGATGCATGGAGAATGTTATTATAAGTTAATGTAATCGTTAAATTAATAACGGCGATAAAAAGTTTTCAGTATAATAAAAATGATTTAAAATTGATGAAAATTTATTTGGAGGAAAATTAACTGCCTTATTTGATGGTTGGCCACTTTTTTAAGATTTGATATACAAGGTAAAATAACAAAAGTGAAAATAGGACCAATCCTATTATATCCTAATGAACATATTCGTTTTTTAAATTCTCTTGTAAAAAAATCTGTACCTTAAATACATATATTTTCCACATTGCCTGAGGTGAAGTGTATACATGCTTCTTTATTAAGTTATTAAGTATGTTCCATATACTATTTTATATATTTTGTGATGACTAAACAAAGTACCTACTTGTGGGAAACATATCACGTATATTTGTATTCTATGGTACTTTACTTATATGGGACATGGGAACCAGGCAGTAGTTCTTTATTTACATATTGTGAACCTTCATATATCTCAGAAAGCTCTTTAATAGCTCAACTTAACGGAGCAGTAATTATAACATACAAACATAAATAATTTCACGCCCATATCCCTAAAAGCAAACGCGGTTACAACCACATATCACCAGCTATGATCTAAAAGCCCACATTATAAGTCTCAAGTCGATGCTAGTCGTCATTTACCGGCCACAGTTCCAAACTCCGTGCTGCTAAAGACGTAACAGAAAAACCCAACAACACATTGGCCGACTCGGGTATCGAACCCGAAATACTCAGGAATAGACTGTTGTGCCTAAGTTTTCTCACTACAGACTGCTTTGGCGGCTAAGTAGTAGTCCGCCTAACCACCAAAGCAGTCTATTAACTTACTTTCAGCAATCACATATTAAGTAAAATAAAAGAAAACGAATAAACCCTTGAGCTTTATTATAAGATCAACAGCATATTTTAGTACTTTAAAGCCAATAAAACTATTATATTGCATAATATTGTCTTCTGTTTACGCGAATGTTATTCATTGAAATTAAACTACTATATGCGGATTTTATCGCGTTGTTTATTTAACACTGTACCTATTACATAATTTTGAAAACTGTTACACTACTACTACTACTATTGAATTTTACTAATTTTTAAACTAATGAAATTATTAAAACTATTTGTATTTAGGTTTACACTTTCCCCGACGTTTTGGTTGCTTTTCAGCAGCCATGGTCACGGGGAGACTATTTCATTAGCTTATAAATCAGTAAAATTCAATAGTAGTAGTAGTAGTGTAACAGTTTTCAAAATTATGTAATAGATACAGTGTTAAATAAACAACGCGATAAAATCCGTATATAGTAGTAGTTTTAAATATTATATTGCAGTTACTTTCGAAATCATTTAGAATACTCGTCACAGGTCTGAAACTCCCAATATGACACATACAAATCTCAGATTGAGTCAGGCTAGAAGAAGTTTTGCGTCATTTGGACTTTAAATCTAGGCAACAATTAAATAGTTAGATAGGTACATAGGTGTAAGAGATATCACTTCTGGACATTAGAACTGCGGCGATAAATAAATGACATTACATTTATTATGAATATCGCCAACGGTATTATTGATTCACCGCAACTACTACCCGAGATAGGTTTCAGAATTCCTCATGCTAGATTGAGACAGCGGGCGTTACTGGATATAGGACATACAACAGTTAATTACAGACAGAACACTTTTTCCCGAAGTGTAGCTAGTTTTAATAGTATCTCCCAACATTTAGAGTTTGAAATGTTCATACTCAAACTAGGACCCTACGACGCATACTGAGCAGAGAGTTCTTTGGTAGTAATAGAAGCACAAACGATAACAATTAACAATGTTTATAGAACATGTATTTTTTGTCCCAAACTAAAATATTGTCTTTATTATAGCATTTACAGCAGATGTCATATTTGTGGAAGCTTGTAAATAGTAATTGTTACTGCACATTTTATCTTATATATGTATGTTCTAAATAAATAAATAAAATAAATATAAAATAAACGCCATTAATACTGATAACACTGACTACATTGCAGTCTTAACAAAATAAAGACCTATCTGAGTATTGGTTTGAACAAATTTAAATTCTACTGCAAATAATAAACACAAATATTATGTTAGAATTTATAGTCACACATTAGAGTTCAAATTACCTAACTTCTAAATTTCGAATTATGACTGTTTTATTGAGAGTGCAATGTGTAATAGTGTAATTAACCATGTGAACGATTTACATGTGAAAGGTAGCTTGACCCAGCTATAACAGATCTAGTCTTGCGAGGTAAATTAATAGACGCTTTGTCTCTGCTCAGTATTGGATTGCAATCGGCTGATTAACTTCGTGTATAATTATGCATGCAATCAATGTCGCTTTACAGTTGCTTGATTACATGAGACACATCAATGAATGTCAAAATTACTCCCGCCACATTCAGTTCAAAGTTGCCAGTGAAGCGAGTGCGGTCCTTAAGATATCGAGCAGTAAAATCAATACAGGGAACAAATTTATTGCTTTCCATCAACATTATTAGCTTAGATTCGTGTGCCCTTCATTTGCTTACTGAATTTTGTCAAAATATTTATTTTCTGGAGTAAGACTATTAACATACGGCATCGTCTTTTATCATAGATATCTTAAAATACAAAACTCACTACATGGTAATACTGCGTCATGTTTTTAAAGATTTCCCTAGATCGGTTTTAATGACAGTATTGAAGTAAAGCGTCTGTTGACAGTAACAGAAAGATTTTTTTTATTTTATGGTTATTTTTTATGGTGAACTGTCCAAGAACATTTTGAAATTTCTGTGGTAACATAGTACTTGATTGAGCGTTTTAATAAAATTCCGACGTCTTTTCCAATTAGGAATTCAAATTCAGAAATATTTATTATCTTCAAACACTACACTATCGAGGAATTTACATAAAAAAATCATCAACAGTGACAAAAATTAAATGACCACGTCTATTATTCCGCTACTTCTAAAAATACAACTGTATTACGTATTTTCCAGTCTCGTTGTATACTGCGAGCAGCTTTAAAGACATACAAGACAGAAACAAATCGCTACAAGCGATGCGACTTAGTGCGGGCGTATCAAAGCCTCACAAGCTTAAATCCGTTTAGCAGCCCCGAGGTTTCGTATAAAACCGCCAACTCTCTTACTGTAAAATATAGCAATAAACTCTGAACAGTATTTTGGGTTTTATAAACATGGAGCACATGTTGTGTGTTCTGGTATTCGTAGATCAGTGCAGTCGTCGCCAGTCGGTGTAAACACGCCAAGGAGCGAGGTCGCACACGGCAGAGCAGCGCGCATCTCCGTCGATGTAAACGTTGCAAATATAAAGTGCATAGGTAATAATAGATGAGCGGCGAGCCGAGCCGACGCGACGCCCACGCACCTAACCGCCCGTATTCACACACAAATATTACTGTTTAATAGCACCGCAGCTGCATTCTTACTAACTGTGTCAGAACGCAATGATAAATAATACGTACGCTTTGTTACCATGTCAATGATTAGCAACAATGTAGTTTAAAAATGGTGGTCGCTTTGTCGTATGAGATCTATATATCCTAAAGGTATATCCTACCTACAGTGTATTGTGTTTAGGAATAATATAGTAGAAGGCATGTCTATTGGCGTCAGTGCCAAAGTAATAAAATGTTCAATAGGTAGAACAGAGTACTACTTAATTAATTTATTTATATATCGTATGACACAATATGTACATTCTTAATGAGCCCGATCGAAGTCGCGGCTTGTTGAAATATAATTTTCTAATTCTTTGTTATTTTCCTTTTTTGACAAAGCCTATTCAGATATGTGGTTTATTAAATATATTGTTTATAAACAATATTTACAGTTAAAAACCAATAAAAAAAATGATCAGCCCAATTGTCGTCTGCTTACACACTCGAAGGAAAGATCACTGCGCGATAATAAATACCTTATATTTATTTTGTCTTAAAATAATGTTTTACTAGTCAGTAATAAGACGAAGCTAATATTTTCTATAAAAATCTTTAGCAACGGTTATCTAGTAAAAATACCATATTGGTCTTGAGATCGACCCTACAGCATGGACCTCAAACTTTTCGACGGTATAAAGTAATTAAATTCTTAATTAAAAATCTTTTCATACAATGATATGCATTGTGAATTTCCCATACTGTTCCCAAAAATGACAAGTACTGGGTCAGTGAAGAAGTCTGTGTCTAGTTTAACCCAACCATTCTTATACTGAGGAAAGATTCAGGCCCGGTAGAGAAAAAGATACATACATAAATCTGAAATTATAAGCTGTTAAGGTACAGGAATCACATCACACATCACAGGAATAGGTATACATACTCGTACATCGGAAAACCATTAGTCTCTTAAAGCAGTCGAGTACGAAATGGTGCTAAGCTATTTCCTTAAACCCATCGATATATTTTCTTTAGTATCATTGAGGTTGATTTATTTCAGTTGTTTGTTACATAAATAGACAAAACGAACATTTATAACTCTCTCACGTCGTATTCTATCCGCATAGCTGGCTGTATCGATCAATAGTTTTTAACCGAAACTGTGGATGCAACGAGAAATGTACAAGATACGTCGATTTAAAGGTTGAAATTTTCAACCACCAAATGTGTTTCAATAATTCGTACTCAAGTGTTCGTTCTCTCGTGATCGAGGCCAAAGCACACTTTAAGGCTTTAAGCCAACGGAATAAATAATATAAGTCTAACTGAGGCATCAATATGGCTCTTTGATAGTGACTGACAGCTATCGAATATAGTCCTCGGGGAAGAGCACTGATGATTGGACCTTAGTGGCATTATGATTTATATCTGGCACTTCACTTCTCCTCAACTTCATTAATATCAAATTCTGAGCATAGAACACACTTAGTTTAATTAGAAATTCACCATTTGTCATATACTACCCAAGCGTGTAGTGTCACTGTGACGCTGCTGATATGAGACTCATGTTGTCAAACTGACGGTTGCCTGTGCAGTGCGCTGTCCATTACTCAGTACGAATATTATTATTATTATTTTAGTTTTTAGTAGACGCGCACGACATGCGATACCGCACTTTGTGAGCAGTTTGTCAGAGCATTCAGCAACCGTAACAAGCAATGGTGATATAAATAATAATAATCTATGTTCACTTTCTCAGAAAATAATAGCAAACTAAGTCTAAATGCCTTCTAATTCTAGCAACAGTTACATAGATACTCATGTAACGTCAGTTTAAATGTGGAATCTTATAACTATATCCAGACAGGATAGATGGTGCACTGATGTTATTGCTCATCTGGCAACTATGCATTCTGAAGGCGTTGAATATTGAAATTTCAATATATCTGAATGTTTTTCAGGTTTATATCCTACACGAAACAATTTGTGCACACCACAAATAATTTTAAAAAGTCCATCGCGTCGCAAGTCCTTGCTTAAAGCGGAAGCAGTCTTTAAAATTATATGAGCCTATTTAGGGTTGACCAGAAATACGGTAGCTTTCAACACAATTCGTCGCATGCAAATCTTATAATTCATTTTGATTATGTATCCTTAAATTTAAGACCCTGCCTCGTGGGCGCATTTTTAGTAACAGCTGTAGTCTCAGTTTTGAAGGCTGGGTCAAGTCAATAGCAGCACAAAAACGGGGCCCAGTATTGGGGCCGCCAGAATTACTTTCAGGGAGTCGCATTTGCATCTAAACATTACACTATTAACTGATATAAAATATAGAATTATACACGTATATTATGTAGATAAATGTAATGTCAAATTCAAACGCAGGTATATTATTGAATGCATTTCGCACATCGAAAAAAAAAACATTATATGTATTTATTTTCCTGACAGGGGGGTGTGAGTGTACCCCCTTACACCCTACTGCCAGCGCCCATGGCCCAGT
The DNA here is from genome assembly GCA_963675205.1 of Catocala nupta. Classification (NCBI taxonomy): domain Eukaryota; kingdom Metazoa; phylum Arthropoda; class Insecta; order Lepidoptera; family Erebidae; genus Catocala; species Catocala nupta. The sequence goes on from OY776078.1 coordinate 40,176,622, forward strand.
AGGCTGCAAAAGACTTACCCTCTATAGCGTAGGATCAAAAATCGTAGCCTAACCCTGGCCCTAGGTGAAATTTACACACATTTCACCTAGTGTGTGTTCCACCCCTTCCTACTCCTTCCAAGGTAAAAACACGTGTGTAAAGAAACGCCTAACGCGATCTTAATGCCTCAATTTAGGCAAGCACAATGCTTAAAGCAAAAATAAGCTCCTAAACTTAGGAATAGAACATCATAAATATAATACTACAGCCGAGCCTAAACGTAAAATCTCAAGTTCTGGGTCAGTGAACTACGAACTATAGCGCGAGACTGCAAAAATAGGCGGTTGTAGGAAGCCTAGCGACTACAAACACTACTTAGTCTCATAACACCGAGTAGGCTGAACAAATTCAATTACGTTGAACATCGTGTCAATAATTTAGGAGGACAGGCAGTTGTACTATGAGTTCTGAAAAACAGGGGGCAAGACACTATTGTGTGAATAATTTAAAGTAGTCGGCACGGTAACGACGGACAACCTTTGATGCTATGTTGTTTTACGAGGCTCATTATAAACGTCTGGGAAAACAACATCACAGACTATTCATTAATGAAGATATACAAGCATTTCTCCTTATTTTAAGGATTACTCCCGCACTAGGTTGTAAAATCCCCCGAGGTACAGGATATATTTCTACTTTACAAACATTCAAACAACGGACACAGTTGTTTTACGAGGCTCTTAACAAACGTCTGCGAAAACAGCATCACGGCTATAATATTCATCAATGAAGATGTAGAAAAGTTATTTCTCTTCATTTAAAAAAAGACATCTCCCGCCCTTCTTGTAAATCCTGAATGATTCAAACAAAGGAGAAAAAAAAAAGAACACATTGACTCGGAACAACTATTTGTTCAGACACATTTTTTTGATCTGCGTGCCGACCACTTCCACTCATATATTACTTAGATCACAAAGTTACACAAAGAACGTTTAAGTTTTGTAGTTAGTAACTAATATCTTAGGAAGTTATAATTATGTAAGCTCTAAAGTGCTTGGTGTGTTTATGCCTGATATTTAAATACGGTGCGTGAGATGCATGCGGCAAACGCATTCTGTTTGCCGCGTAAGCGTCTCTCTACTACCGAGACTTACACTGCGATTGATGCTGCTTTCAACGCAGCGCGAGCGGTGCGTAGTAATTGTTTTAGTTCTAACAAAATAGTATGCGGCGATCGGAAAGCGGTCAATGCTTAAATGAACCGAGTGCTTATGGCTCGATAGCCTCAGAGTTTAAGACTATGTTAGGTAGATGGTGATCCGTCTGCCTAACGCTGTGGAAAACTCTATCGTTGCTGAAATCTATCAGAAAATATTTTTAACACGGGCGTAGTATATGCAGGTACTATGCTTGTCTTACAAAGATTTTCTGATAGATATACCCATAATTAGTACCTGTATAAATGTCTCTCTATACTATCAGATCTTCAAATGCTTACATAGCCTCACGTAAATATTTATAAAGGGGTACTACACCCACATAACGCCGGTTATGGTATTTAGGTCAAACGTAATAGGCCCGAGCTTATTGCCTTCTACTGAGCACAGTTCCGTATTCCGTACTGCTACTAAAAGTTACAAGAGACAGAAAAGCGCAATGACACAAACAACCTTGAAGTGGGACCCGTAACCATACAGCAAGCGCGAAGGCACTCATTTACAAGGACAGCTTTTATTATTTTTACAAACAGACGATTTTAACTATTTCAGAAGATTGGTAAGATCTCTTCGTGGGTCAACGACATGTGTACAAACGAATGTAACCAAGAGTTAATTGCCCCTGGATCGATAGAGCTCGTATAAAATTGGAGAGGATTACATACTCTCTGTCGGGAAACAGCTAAATGCTAACGAAGTTACCCTTCTCTGCAGCACCAGACCCTCTTAATTCCCAATTTTATAAATTAACTACTTACATCAAAACAAAATGTTATATTATTTCCCCGCGAGAAGACAATACAACGGATTGTAAGTAACAAATGTTATTTACTTATTAATCCAATTTTTGTTATCTATAAATGTAATTGTGCGATTACATACATAGGTACGTAATCGCACAATTACATTCTCTTTTTCATTATTCAAGGGTCAGCAGAAGTATACCTGCTACAAAAAAATTTACTCCAACATTAAAACTTGTATGACCTTTCTTTCGAATGTAGATTTATTCCAGTCACTAGTGTTGATTTGATTTTAATGAAATCAGATTTTATAATGATGCGATTAATAAGCAGTCGATTGGGGTGGCTATATTGTATCTTGCGATTGTTAAATTGTTAAATCTTTATTATTATTACAGTATATTATAATTTATGTTTTCTCAATGTTTTCAAGTAAATGAACACAGTACATAATATATAATGAGACAAGTTATAAAGAATTTATTAAACTCTGGTACCCAATGTAAGATTTAACTTGTGTTTTGGGTACCAGGTCTCCCGCATTATTACATTTAGTTAATAGTTACAAAATATATTAGGTGTTCGTGAGCAGCTATGAAAATATGTGCAAGTAAGCAAAGGTGCGTGTGTGTGCGTGTGTGTGTGTGTGTGTGTGTGTGTGTGTGTTTGTGTGTGTGTATGTGTGTGTGTCGGTGTGTGTGGATCCAATTAGAGTTATTTACCATAAGTTTTGTTCATGAGCCATTTTGCAACTTCTTTCTTACATTGGGATCGAATGAGTGGATAGATGTTACAAATTTTATCTATTACTTTTAAACTTAAGTCATGAGACCAACAAAGTATTTTTGTAGTGTATAATGTAGTTAATTGACATACTGTTGTTGATTAAATTTAACTACTTTATTTTACATAAAATAATCTCATATTTGTGTTTTCAAATAAACCGCTGTAAAATCCATATAAAGATTTTAATTTGAAAGTATAACAATCGTGTATATGGAAGACAATAGACTATTGTTGATTAAGAAAAACTGTAATCATGAATTCCGAGCGATCGTAGGCGATGGATGCCGGTTACTACCTGGCCACATCAATCGTGGTGAACTTGTCTTTGGAGATAATAACTCCAAAATCGTGTGATAATACAAATCGTGATAGTATAAAATAAATCGTGTGTTCTACTACAGTCGAATCACTGCCAGCAGTGTGCTGTTGCGCCGAAAACGGCATGGTGAACATTGCAACGGACGCCAGTCGTGACAGGTGATGAGGCTAAACGTACTTAGGGAAACAAAGCGGTGGCTATACCGCCACCCGTGACGAAGCAATCGCTGGACTGGATAATGAGAAAGTAATCGGTAGTAAACCAAGGTAGCAACCAAGATGACCGAGACCGCTGTTATCCGAATTGACACATAAATAAGCAATCATAGTAGCATTGTCGTACGAACTGATATAATCTAGTCCGCGGCTGGATTTGTTGAGCGAAAACCCACGCGCACAATTCATGACGTAATAACTGGCTTCTTTTGAATTATTGTTTCAATTTTCGGTACTTACTAATTGCATTGATTAGTTGGAGCGAATTATGAGCTTTTGCGAGTACCTACTATACAGCTGCTATATATTTATTCTCTTCTGTATTTAGCAAGTTCTCAGAAAGATTTTTAATGTTTTGGACGAGAAACTGTACTACGGGAAATTTACTAATCACTGAGATCAAAAAATATTAAACATAATAGCTTTTCGAGAGAATTGATAATAACAATTATGTGTTAATATTATAAACCTCCCTTCTTATATGCCTTTTATTAATTTTAAACAGGTTTATAAACAGAACTTAGTAAAATTTTAGGTTAGCTAATTAACAGTTTATTCAGTCTACTTTTTCTAAGCATTATCTTACGAGATATTTTGTATAGGGATTTGCGCAAAATGTATTTATGTTCATCTTTTAAAAATAAATTAAGGTCAACTATAATTTGTCACTCGAGCCTCGCTAAATCAATGTCATAGCTACTTTACGTTCTTCAGTAGCAGCGGAAAAATGACTGGCGCTATGTAAGTGTTCTACAACTGTGCGATATACAAGCGTAGACAGTACAGCCTTAAGCGGGTCAAACATTTTCTGATGTTGAGAGTGAAGTGACAATATCTTGATCCTAATCAAATGGACTGATAGATAAAGACAGGACAACTGCTTGTCGTAAGAAAGCACATTATATCTACTGATAGTTACAACAGAGACAATGATAGAAGCAAAATTAACTATTATCGTCAGGAAATTACGAAATAAACGTTGTATCGGAAGAAGCGTTGAGTTCGTCCCGTTTTTTTAATTGGAATAAATGTAGCCTGAACTTCTATAAGTCCAGTCGCTGCGAAATTTTGCATTGTGTGCCACACAATAACATACTTCGCAGTTTACGAACTTTGCGGAAACTTGAGACCGTTTTTTGCACTAACAATGTCTCAAGTGTAGTTTGATGAAGTTAAAATATAATATAGTTTAACGTCAACACGCGCTTTCGTAAAATACAATGATTAATTTTGTTGCATTTTTCATTTATTTTTGTGTACGCATATTTTATGAGCGGTATATATACACAGGTTATATATATGTAGGATATGGGTGACAGCTACAATAAGTCATAGGTGTTGAACCACGTACATTTGAACTGTCTGCGTGCAGCTACCGTGGTAAATAAGATTTTGGTTGACCTAAGACTGAAGGGCTGCAGGGTTATACGTGAAGTGGAATAGCCAAATGTCATTATTAATAATTGCAGCTCTACTGTTTTCGACAAATGTTTTACTATATGTACTAATAACTATTTGATTTATGCATTCGAAGGCAACATATTTTATCGCTGAAAATATCATTTAATGCACAGATTTTGCTTAATAAATACATATATATTAGTAGTCTCTACTCTCTGTCCCCAAAGATTTGTTAAACACACATTGCGCTTACTATGAAATTAGTTATTGCGATCTACGGAGTATAATTGCAGATTCCCTATAGCTACTGATTTCTTGACAGAAAAGCCCAATAATACTTTGCCATCTAAAAGTTACATTCACCACCACTGCGCCGCCGAAACAGCTCAATAAATATTACTGTCGATTATTCGAGATATAAAAGCTCGGCACGAAAAGGTCTATCGTCCATATCACAGTTATAGGTCAAGCAGTAAAAGAAATGTGGAAATCAGGCCATGCTTGTAGCCTGGCAAAACTGCACGATGGCCGGGAAACAATGACGTATGTGCAGATAGGTAGGCTACGGAAATGAAAAGCCGAGGCGAACGACAACATCGAGAGGCGCGAAGAAATTTCCTCGCGTGGATGAATTATTGCGCGGCGCAGACAGCTTTGTTACATTACAATTTAAACGAAAACTTCGTAATGGAGTTTTAAAAAAATGGTAAGTGCTCTATATACGTATAGTTTTGTTTTATATAACTGGATTGAATAATACATACGTACATACCGTATAGGTGTGCGACTTTGAATACGCCATATTTCCGTATTAAAATGTTTTCCAGAATACCTGTATTTAGTAAGTATAGGTACAACAAAATTTTATTTTTTAAATTTTTACTTCGAGAAAAGATGACCTTATTATATATTATATACAACAGAATTACGGATAATCTTCATAAATATTTCGTTTAACAATGTTTGGTATCAGACTTTTGTTCAATACGCAGTATTTACGAGATGGTTGTTATTTTTAATAATTTAAGAAAATATCAAAAAATTCGTATTTATCATTCAAAATTATTTATGAAACATGTTGAAAATGGGTTCTCAATAAATCCATGGTCTCATACCTATTCTCCCGAAGGGGTAATCAAAAGTATAATATACCCACATTTTAAGCCTCGTGAGACTATGTACGACTATACTTATTATATATGGCTATGTACAGATGTATTACATAAACTAATTGGTATACCATTCTATCCCAAGAATAGTGACCATATCCAAAGGATGGCTAGTTACAGCGATAAGTTTGCCCATTGTCTTAGTTGGTATAATAAGTTTTGTAAACAGCGTAATATTAGTATGCCCATAATTAAGTATTATGTAACTAAAATTCATCATAAAGATATATTATAATAAATGTTTAAAGGATTATTAAAGAAAGTACTTTTTTAAAATTATCGTTGTAAACATGTTTGTGAAGAAATTCAGTTAAATAAATTATTATTATTATTATTATTTTAAATGTGTTATCTCGATAATCATGACGGTGCGTATTATATCTGCCTCGGTAGCGCAAAAGAAGTGAAATCGATTGCGGTGCATAAGGCTTGGAATTTTATTGTCAGGTCGGCCAAAGTGTTATGGCAGCATGACATCTTGAACGGTGCCCGAGAGCCCGGCTTCCTATGGCATGGAGTCTTAAGCCATTACTAGTGAAATGAAATAAACCTATGCTTACCCCTTATCTTTAGGCGTCATGTATAGATACCCAATATACAGGTTATAATAATCGTAAGCCTGAACTCTCTAGAACTATATTTTTATTAAAATTACGTCTCCATATCGGTCCTAAGTCCTGCCTTTCAAAAGACAAGGAAAACGATAGTAATATAGTATCTAGTATTACATATTGGTATTTTAATAATAGGCAAGAAGCTATTGATATTTTATAAATAGTGGTAGGTATATAGATCGATTGATAAATTTACTCTTTTATAAGATGGCCTGCAGTCGTGTGATCTTACTCGATTTCTTATTTATTTTTATACAACTTTGGTGGCAAACAAGCATACGGCCCACCTGATGGTAAAGTGTCACCGTAGCCTATGGACGCCTGCATCACCAAAGGCATCACTTGCGCGTTGCCGACCCTTTAGGAAAAGAAGAAGAGAATAGGAAGTGGGAATGAGAAGGAGCGGGAAGGGAGAAAATAGTGATTTGGCCTTCGGCACTCTCACTTACCGAACGAAACGAAACACAACAGTAGGAATACTGCTATTTCACATCGATATTCTGTGAGAGGGTAGTCCTTTACCGGTCGAGCCGGTTCATTCATGTTGAAATCAGCGAGGCTCTACTACTCAAAATCCTATTTGAACAAACACTTATTGGGCTTGTCGGTTACATCACATTACATTTTTTGTTATATCTAACATACAGAATAGCAAAAAATAACATGTCAATTGTATAAAGAATATCACACAATAAATCAATAAATAGTAAAATATAAAAAGACAATCGATAAACAAAAAAAAACAAAAGTCTAAAAAAGAAAATAGTGTATGTCACATAAAGAAAAATAAATATAAAATGACAAATACATAATTCATTATAATCTAAAAATCTTGTACACTATAGAATCAATTTCACCGAGTGACTATATATATTCTATATAAGGTTATTCTTAGTATAGCGAAAACCTCTTAGGTAGTGATTACCTATACTTGTTATTATGAAGAACTTTTGTTCTAGGACAATGCCGAAATCGCGAAACAAATCAGCTGTTTCATGCATTTTGTCGAGGTAAAAGTCCGATTTTGTATGGAACAGCTGTTTTCCCCGCAATTTCGGCAATGTCTCAGAACAAAAGTTGTTTAAAATAACAAGTATAATCACCCTCTGAGAGGTTTTCACTGTACTAAGAGTAACCTTGTATATATATGTAAAGGGTTTTTAATAAGAGCAGGTAGATGTTGAAATGAAATAAAACAAGCTGTGTGTTAGGTATTAACAAAATTCTTTTTTTATTTGATAGTTCCGTATATGCCATTAAGTGTGCAATATGACATTGTTCAAATCCCCACCTCAGCTTTTTACAGTGGCACGGATCCGAGTGGTCCAATTTTCAATTACTGTTCCGCATAGATCCGGCTGTATTTGAGCGATGGCCTGTGTATGTTCACCTTTAGGGCATCGGTTGATTGTGGTTTATTCGCATAGACTTGCCACTTCTAGAAACCACAGGCGCATTCTTTACATACGTAACAAGATTGGTTGCAATACAATAGTAACACGTAATAACAGACTAACTTTTAAAACGAGTGTCTTTTGTATATATCGACTTACTGCTGTATAAATCGACTAATGCTGCAAAAACAGACTTAACGTAATATACATAGATTTATTCCAAATTAAAGGGATCACAGGTATCCCCGTTACCTATCTATTTATTATCAGCCATAACTGATAACCTATTGTGTGAGCAGTAGCCAGAGTGATAATCAATTTTTACTTTTATCTTTTTAAGAAAACCTGTGATCATTTTAAGGTAGATAGGTAATACCTATAGCGCGATGTCTGTTTATCTGTTTGAGTCAATTTATACAACAGTGAATCGGTTGATAGAAAAGTGAGTAGGTTTAAAAGTTAGGCTGTATTACTTGTTACTAGATCATTGCAATCAATCTTGTCATGCTATCTGTTTTTATGGCATAGGTATGGCGCCGTGTAATTTGCTAAATACACCTACAAGAACATTATGGTCAACCGTAATCTATATAGAGGGTGTCCGGTAATTAATGGATAACCTGGAAATGTCTTATAGTGGAACTGATGGCCGTTCAGAAAAAAATATGAAAAGAAATCTATCCTAACTACTACCTGAGATATGTGTTTTTTTTAAATACCATGTATGTCTTTCTTGTATACTATGACTATAAATTAATGAAATCCATCAGTTTTTTGTTGTTTTATTATTAAACTCTAATTATGATAATAGATAGATAGTCAAAAGTATGCTATGCTAATATAGCATAGCATACTAACTGGCTTGCAGTTTTTTATATATATATATTTTATTAATTTTTTAATTATTTTCTTTTCATTTTTCTGAACGGCCTTCAGTTCTACTATAAGACATTTCAAGATTATCCATTAATTACTAGACATCCTGTATTAATACGTGAAACAAAAACTTTGTACCCCTTTTCACGAAAATTGCGCGGACGTACGAATATGAAATTTGGCACAGTTAAAGTTTATATGGGGAAGGAGTGGCGAATCCTAATAGTTTTATGAAATATGCATTAGAAGTACATTAAATTAATCAAAAAAGACTACATGCACACAACCATACATTTGACACTCGCAGTCGAATCGCGTTCGTAGTATGTTGGCTTCGTCTGACGTCGTACAATTCTTCGTTATTATGGTTACATAATATATACCTTATTTACATGTAATAAAGAAAAAAGACATTAAAACCTTAATAACGATTAAACTTAAAATTTAAATCAATTATGGTCGAATTTTGACCACTAGGCGACCGTAGTAAAATCAATTCCCATCACAAATTTTACCTCGATGCGTTTATAATATACTTGAAAAATGCTGGGAACTTTGAAATTGAGACGAGCATCGCCTTATTCAACCCGAGACCATGACAGGCAATCAAGGCGAAGGTATTGATATAAAATAGAGTTAGTGCCAAAAAAATGGTAACGGAGTAAACCTTAATATAAACCGTAAAGTAGTATAAGATAACACTAGAACTAAAGTTCTAATAAATATTTATGCATATTCATAAAATCCCTGTGTATCAAGAGTTCTATTTCGAGTAAGGACCATACATCTAAATAAAGAAGCCTTCAGCATTAATCCAATATCAGGATTAGAAGACCTCATACATCTTTTATTTGGCTTTTATTATGTTACGGGAAATTTTCTAGATACTCACGATGTTTTCCTTCATCGTTGAATAGTAATAAACCTTGTGCGTATACCAAAAGCCATTTATATATACTGTGTGACTGGTTAAAAATTGTACATACTAAGGATATGATAATTTACGGTCAGACGTATCGCATAAAAATAAGAAAAAGTAAAATCTGTGTAACCTGCAAAGAAAACCTTAATGAAAATTTGTATGAAATATCCATAAAAGGTGGATACTGCGCGCGTCGCACACAGCTGCTACCGAGGCTAACGACCTTTGATAAGAAAAGGACGGGCAGGGGTGCAAATTCGGGAGAGTGCGTGGTACGGTAGCAGGGGCGGGGGCGGAGGTTTTGTTTAGCTTTGCTATATGCGCAAGAGTGTCCGCACATTAAGTTTTTATTCGATAACTAGGTAACATTTTAAGTACCTATTTTTTTAGATATTCGGATCCAGAATAGAGTACTGAATACCTTTCTTCAATATGTCCAGTCTTTTACCAATCAGCCTGTAATAAGCTTATGTATTCTCGAAATAGAGGGCAGTGCAGAAGTGTATCACCTATAACTGGGCAGCATATTATTTTAAAGCCAACTCCCGCACTAGGAATAATGACTGTGTCGCGGAGTACTTTACAAATATTCGAACAACGAACACAAATAACACCCAGACTCGAAACAACCATTTGTCGATCACACAAATGTTTGTTCTGTGTGGGGATCGAACCCACAACATTAGGAGCGGTGGCGAGCTACCGCTTAAAATCACTATGCCATGCGTGCAGTCGCTAGATATGTATTTGGGACCCATTTGGTAGCCATTTTGCAAGACTCCCTGCTACTATTAAGAATTTACTCAATCTCATCCATTTGTAAATGGGGTTTTGACATTATAGATGGCACGGACGGCGTTTTGGTTTAATTGGTCACCTTGCGACTGCCATTGCGCCAAGTGTTGTTCGACACACGAGATAGAAACTGCTGTGATTCACAAATAGTCATTTCAACTATAGGTGTTCTTTCCGTTGCGTGAATGTTTCAGTACCGCGACACAAGAACTATTACGAGTGCCTTTAAAATAAATAATTAAATAGTGAACTAGAAGAATAGCGTGACTAGTTAATCGAAGAGCATATTCAACGACATGATAAATCTTTTTTCATATAACCTATAATAAATATAAAAAAATAACTCAATCCTAATATAAATATTGCAATGGATTCCCTGTCACCAGTGCGCGGATCTCCACTTCGCGAGACTGGAGCGACAACACGAATCACCTTTGATAAGGCAACGAAGCGAGAGAGGTTTAAGATGATCACTCGAGAAGTTAAGGCATGAATGCCTTACAAACAAACAAATGAAAAATTCACATTCGCATGTTGTTACGCATTTATGTAACAAGAATCGATTACTTGGCTACTGAATGACTCTCATATAACTTGTCAAGCTGTATAAGAGAACTATACAATTTACGTAAAACTCATTTAACGAAAAGTGCGATCGATATTAACAGATTCATCCCAACTTCTCCATACAATGTACAAGTTATATAGATATATATGTATTGTTAGAAGCGAGATGAATACATTTGGGGTCAATGTTAGTGGGTATCGCTCGCGACGCCAATCATCTCAGTGCGAAGCACTGGGTCAGCCAGTCAGTATCAAATCGTAACGATAGCGCGCGGCCTTGTACGTGTTTAAGTAATGTTCTTTATCATACGATGTGCCTTGATGTTTACTAAAATATGTTATGCCTATTTGCGTTAGTACCGTCAATTGCTACAGTTCACAGTTGTTACATTTTTTCTTTTAGGGACAGCTCAGCAACAGAATAGACTGACGTGTTTGGTTGGCTTTGCCCGCTTTTTCCTTTAATAAACATTCTACTCAAACTTCATGTGCGCCGCGCCATCTGTGCAGTCAAATGTATGATGATGATCATGTCAGCTAGCAGACAGGCAAAGCTGTGTCTACATCGACGAAGATATACAGTTGTAAGCCTATGTACAATTAATAGAATTAGTAAAGAAAATCGTAAAGTTACTTATTTTAGTTTAGGTAAAGTGTGGTCAGCTTATTCTATTAGATAATTTCACAGTAGAAGTATTAAGTCTTAGCTGTGTATGGTAGATGCTATTATAGAAGTCAGACAAGTAGGATTTAGACATCGGGCATTGGACAATTCTCCCTAGCAAAACGAACCTATAGTTTTATTAATAATTTACTTACTACGTACAATCTAGCCTGTTTACAATTGAATAACTAACATTGACATTCATTATTTGTTTAATTTTGCAATATATGAAGTAGCACTCAATTTATGGCGAATCGAGAACTGAAACTCGTGACAAGCTATGGACAATTTTTGCACAATATTCACTTGAACGGAAAGATAATTAAATTATATTTTAACGTGCTGTATTGGGAAATGTTTGTAGAATATTATTATTGCACCTTTTGCCATTGTTTTTATTTATTTATGATATATTTTTGCATGGCTTTTTAATTTGGTTTTAAATATACATACAATTGTTGCAATACAGCTTTGGATAGCGATGGAATTTATCAAAAGCTGAAGCACTCAGATATTATACATAATGTAATCTATGGATTTCTCAACTCGGAGTTCTGAACAGGGTGAGGCAGTTCTTCGCGCCTAGGCAGCTGTGCCTATTGTATAAGGCACAAGTGCGCCCTTCCGTGGAGTACTGTTCTCATCTTTGGGATGGCTCCGCGCAGTACTTGCTAGACGCTCTTCACAGGTTACAACGGCGGGCTGTCCGTATCATCGGAGAACCAGAGGTCACGAGTTCACTGGAACCTCTGCAACTCCGTAGGGACATTGCCTCATTGGCATGTATCTACAGAACATACACATACACATACACATACACGGGGAGTGCTCTGAAGAGTTATTCTACGCGTGCTGAGCTCAGATACCATCCTTACACGGTAGATTCAACTAGAGTGCGTACCAACAAGTTTGGGTGCTCATACCTCTGCCGAACGATCAAGGCATAGAATTCTCTGCCAAGGCACGTGTATTCTCCGTCATTTCTCCTTCTTCCTTCAATCTTGGGTCCTTTAAGCGAGACGTGAAAAAGCACCTTCTCAGGCCGTCAAAGTAGATACCTCAACATCGCCTCGGCTGCTATGAGGACGATGTGGAGGCCACTGCTCTTAGGCCACACGACTGCTTACCATCAGACGGAATGTGGCCATTTGAAAGAGCAAAATTAAAAAAAAGAAAATATCTATTTTCTAGAGGGACGACCCACCAGTATGGGCATACTACCGGCTTCGGTAAGACTTAGAAACGCCGGCTGATGCAAGTGAACGGCTATTGCCTTTTGGTAGACGCAAGACTAAGTACGTGTACTTTCGATCCAGTCTAACCTCTTTTACTTAGTGGTCGATTACCATTTTGAAGTAAGGCTAAGGAAAGTTGTAGGTACATCAAAAAGGTTATAAAACATTCGGAAACAAATCTTTATTAATGTGTGCGTGTAAATAAAGAATAAAAATAGTAATGTAGACGCTCATTTGACAAGAGCAAACCCTTTGGTAATAAAAAATGTAATGCTAAAATAGCGGTAATATCACGTGAGGTTTATGAAATCTTAGTAGGGGATAGCGTGAGAGTCGGAATGTGTCAGCCGTCGGTCGAGGCGAAGGCCAACCTCGTATCGTGAAGGCCGAGCTGCCTGGTATGTGCGTGATTGCGTAGAATATATAGACTTACACGCACACTAATATACGCAGCGATGTCGGCCCAGCCCCAGCACCGGGTGTCATTTTGTTTCTCAGTTATTTTCGTGTCCACGGAAAAACGAATATGGCATATACATATACATAAGTCATAATGCGGGGCAGGTAAGCCTGATTTCAAGGAACTAACATGATGATGCAGGCATTGCTTTATACATTGACGGAACTCAATACTGCGGCATATCTTGGTACTGAAACCCATTTTGCTTTTTTACCTTCATGTCTGTATTTTCTTGGTTAGCACATTGATTCGTTATTGTTGTCAAAGGCGAGGAGTCTGTTCGGAGATATGTACACACGTGGCATTGAAAATATATGAAATGTCTTGATGAATAAAATAAAAACTTAAACGCCTTCTGAACAACATGAGCCAAATTTATACTGAAGTACAGAATGACATAATCTAAAAGTAACACCGCTGGCAATAAAAAAGTTACAAGAACATAGTGGTTATAAATAAAGTAGAGGTTTGCTTGCATTTAAAAGATTTGCACTCCTTACTTAAAGCTCAAACAAACTTGGTACCAATAGAAATGGGTAATGCAAATGTTTTTCATATGTGTGTGTATTAGTATAAAGCTTGCTTAACTTGCTTGGGTAGTCTTGAAAAGTTAACAAACGAAAATGAAAGACCAACTTTCGGCAAAATAATATTAAAGGCGTTCGACGTATCGGCGTTCCTCGATCTTGAAGATAGGTTTCTTGTACTCTAAAATAAAGTAAGCAGCTCGTCTGAAGGTAAATTATAAACGCAAGGTACACCAGGCGATTCTTTCGAGCGTTGCCGATTCCTTTAAAAAGGATTTTCTATGCACAAGGGGCTAAGATCAAAGGACCGATCTTTTGTATAGTGACTTCTTAGGAAATTATGGAACCATTATCCACCGGACGACCAGAAAACTAGGTTTCGAGCACTTCTAACCTGAATCCAATGGTAACGTTACTCGCTCTATCAAGCTGCTCCACTGATGACAAATCTTTATATCCAAATGAAAATTCTGTTAAATATGGTAAACGAAAAAGCCAAGTTGTCCATAAGCGGCTCAAATTATTGCGATGCTGAATATAGTAATAGTATAGCGGTAGTCGCAAAAATAGAACGTTTAGCCTCTTGCTGCTACCTGTCATTGTAGTCGTAAGCGTGTATAGACTATACTATACCGCTTACCATTAAGCGAACACTTCTTCCCACTATATCCTACTTCATCTCTGGTTAGGCTCTTGTCGGGATGAGCTATCTCTTGGCCATAGGCTAGGAAGAGGAGGCTAGCCATGTTTAGCATGGAAAATTTTACAAATAAATTCAAAGTATAAGTATAAGTCATTCATTTCATTATAAATAAAGTAATTCAAAAAAATATTGATGTAATTATGAGAAACTATCAAATATAGCGCTACCTCTTAGTTACTTTTTCCATCGTTAAACGATACAAGCTTTATTTTCAAGATAAAATATTGAGTAGAATTATATCGTAAAAGAAAAACAAAAAAAAATATTGAGAAAATTTTTATCGTAAAATAAAAAAAAAATACTTGAATATTGAGTAAAATTTTATCGTTAAATAATCACAAATATACTTGAATGATATCTTTGACGAAACTTACAAAGGGGAAACTTAAGAATTAAAAATAAAGTACTCAAAAGCGTAAAAAATATTAGATTCTTCCGATAAACATGAACTATTGGTATCCATTTTTGCTTTAGTGAACTCAATAAGCGCAATATAGCTTACTTTTCTCTTTCAATATAAATATTTTTATAGCCATTTCTGCAATCAAAGCTTTATAAGTCTTATATTTAGTATTATAATCGAAAATATGTTTTTAATAGAAAATATGTGTTAGTTTTATAAACATTTTATAATTTTGATCAACATACAACTATTATTATTCTGTAATATAAAGTATAAAAAACAAATATAGCTAATAATTACTACCATTGCAACTGAGGAAATAACTTCAAGTTCTGTTGGTCAGAGTTTTAACATTAATTTGGTAGTAAGGTTTTACAGAATTGCACAACTACAAGAAAATTTCATTATTGCATAAAAAGAAATAAGTTCTCAGTAACGTGAATATTTTTTTAAAATCAAACTTAAACTTTTAATCGGCTTTTCGCATATTTATCTCAATCTTAATTGTGACTATTACCCTAAAATAGGTAAACAAACTTTGCAGATTATTATGTTTTTTTACCAAAAACATTCTATATTTTTTGTAAAAATGATCATTCATAAGATATCGTGATACCAGAAGTTGGTAAAGTTGTATTAGATAGAGCAATCGGTGCGATATTGCCCAGTACTCTCAGTAGGTACAATGATCTATCTATTATAGTAATCAAGTGTAATCAGATGAAATAGCGAACTTCTAACATAGCCGTAAGATCTGTACACTAACCTATGATCCACAAATAAATAAATGATAATGATAAATTATGTTGAAAATATCTGGTGTTATTAGTAATTGACAAATTAGAACTGATTTTCTGTAATTATATTAACTATTTAAAGTTACTGGCCGCATTCGGCCAGAGAGGCTGCATTCACAAGACAATCGACGACGATCAGCAGCTTTTTGGAAGAAGGGGAAATTTTGGATGGGTCTACCAAGGGATAGTAAGTAAGATAATTATTTTGAAACTCGAGATAGGGACCCAACGGTGTCACATTCGAATATGTCTAACGCTAAACAGGCTAACCAATCTTTCAGAATCTTGTTCGTATATCCTCAAAAAGGTAGTCCAAATTCAGTACATGACGTTTTCAAGTACCACGGTATAGAAAACGAGCTATTTATATATCATATTATATCCTCTAGACTCAATTCTATTACTAAGAGATACCTAGCAGAAAAATCAAATAACGTTTATTAGATAAGTACCTTTTAGTTAAAATGTTCGAAGTAAACTCTTACAAGAATAAAATCTATACAATTCTATCAGACCGACTTAAAGCCAATAAAGTTATTATCAAATTAGAACTACAGTTCGTCTGACAAAGCGATTGAAGTCTTAGTAATAAGTAACTAACCGGCAACCGAGGCGGAATCGGACTAAACCGCCGAGGGATTTGTTCTATATTAGAATGAACGTCTTGTTTAATCAGAGTAGAGCGCCTCTCCTGTATTAGTCAGCATAAATACTGGAGCTAGTTGAAGCTAGGGCACATGGCAGGCGTCTGCTAGAACTATCTACTACCATTATCTACTCTACTAGCTACCCGAAAGGATATATAATATAATCCAAAACAACAACGAAATTCAAACGTGCAATGGAAAAACATGGGTGTGGATTTAGTCAGTACCAGTCTGACACCACTTGGCTCCGTCTAGAGTGGATTGGAGGATTTAATAATGTCCAAAGCCAAAAACACGTGCATAGACCCTTGTTTGATACAGAAGTGGTAGACAGCTGTGTACCACACGAATTTATCATCAACTATAACGGTGATTATAATAAATTGATGATTACGATGACGTTTATGGTGATTTTAAATGTATGGAGATAATATATTATACGTGTATCAAAAGTAAGAACCAAAACCATAAATAATTTCAATGCTGTAGTACGACATCACTGAAATATGACAGTAAGCCTGGATTAATATGGACGTAACATAACTATAGTGTATAATATAATTGATTAACTATGTCAAATACATATTTATTGGCAATCCTAGAGACCCTCGCTCGCGACCTTATTTAAAGCAGCTAACGTGGGTCTCTAAAAACCGTTGTGCTTTCAAAAGGGGCCCATTAAACCTATTGACTTATGCTGCCAAGATGGCGACTGCTAAAGTAACACGCCTAGTGTAAGAACCGTCAATAGATAACAATAACCAAAAATGACTAGTTATATAAAAGAAACAATTCTACTAACGTAGCACCATATACCGTAAGTGCCGTTAAAAAAATTGCAGCACAAATAAAAAATATCTGTCGTCCATGGATCATACCATTCACACCTATTTTAACAGACTTCAAAAAAGGAAGAGGTTCTCAAATTGTCTGTATCGATTTGGAAAATTCCTTTCTTTGTTTAAAAGGATATACTTTCCAGGTGGTCCCATTTAAATTTTATAATCCCTCTTAAATGGTCGTCAAACACGCAACTAGGATAGATTCCCGGTAGTTGGTCAGAAGGTATAGAACCGAGAGCGCACGAGTGGCTACTTAAAACATTGTCATAGGGATTCATATATTTTATGCAATGTTTTATTGTCTTACGTTTACGCGAATGTTGTACATTGAAATTATTCTACTACCTTATACTAATTTAATTGCGACTACTACAACACTATTTTATATGTATTTGAAACTACAAAACTACTACTACTATTAAACTTTACTTGATGATTCAGTGGCCTAATCGGTCGCCACACTGCCAGTGCGCCGAGTATGGGGCAATAAAGGCAATAAGATGCTATTCACAAATAGTTATTCGGAATCCGAGTCTCCTTTGTGACTGTAAGTTTAACGGTTGTAAAGTTTTCCAAGTGCTATAAATGTTACCAAGATTGTAAGCAAATACCGCAACCACAGCATGCGTCAGTAGCGTTACGAAAATAATTACCTTGTTATAGAAAAATAATTTCTTAATACAAGTTATACAAAATGTTTAATCACTTAACAAAAGATTTTACAGCAAAATTATTTGACTAATTGAATTAAAAACATTCTTGTTAAAGTCGATGAAACCCGTGAGTGAACCCTTTATTGATTCCTTTTTAACATTGTTCCGTAGATAAGGAGCACTTGTTCAGTCAACCTGTTTATTAAGTTGGATACAACACGCGCAATGTTTGTAGTGGTCACCTCGTCCCATAGAGAGATGTCTACTATGTGTACGAGTATGGTCACTTTTAGCGTAGGCTAGGCGGATATTTGGATGTTAGTTAAACAGACATTTACAACATACACAAATATAAAACGCAATTACCACTACAGCGGACATTGCATAGTTAGATGGTGTAATTTTATAACGTTTTCTGTCAAGTTATTAAATTAAGCGGCATTTTTCGATAAAACTAACGCCGGTATCAGGTAATATTAAGCATGATTTACCTCTAATGACAATTATGATTCATCTTTAATATGTATATATAGACCACCAAACTCTCAAACAGAGGCGATGTACACCTATATTGGTAGCTTTAGCTTTTACAATTATTTATGATATACTAGCGGTCACCTAGTGGTCAAAATTCGACCAAAATTCCTAAGCTTGCTACTTTGTTTTCTGTTATTCTCTATTACATATAAATAAGGTATAAGGTAATGAATTGTACGATGACAGACGAACAATGTCGAAATACTACGAACGCAATTCGACTGCGTGTATCAAATGCATGGTTGTGTGAGTGTAGTGCTTTTTCATTAATTTAATGTATGCATATTTCATAAAAATATTAGGATTAATAATAAATAATAATAATAAATTTATTTCTCTCGAAGGTGCACACATAGTTTAGACACAAAATGAGTATAGTAGGAGTTACAAAACAACCTTTGTGAGAGCTGGAGTCTGTAATAGGTTCGAAACCTGTGTGACAAATCTCCAGACTCTCTCTCTATCGAAATCAGATATGGTAAAATTATAAGTAAGTGCGTTAAGTCTAGAAATGAACCTAAATTAAATAATTAACAAACTAAGCTTACAGCTAAAGTAAATAAAATATAATAACAAGACAAATATAACATGTATGTGCATGTGTCTGTGTGTGTGCGTCTGCAAGCGCGTGTGTGTGTGTGTATGTGTATGTGTATGTGTGTGTGTGTGTGTGTGTGTGTGTGTGTGTGTGTGTGTGTGTGTGTGTGTGTGTGTGTGTGTGTGTGTGTGTGTGTGTGCATGGTTAGGGTGCGAATACCAGTTAATCCGTTTATTTTAAAGTAACCATGTGTCTTTCAGTCTCGTCATAATCAAGATTATGCAACCAGTCAGTAACAGCTTTTTTACATTCCTATCTACACATAGAGTAAATATTCATAAGTTTATTGATTTTATTATAAATATACCTAAGTGCTGAGAAAACAATAACTTCGCTGCGCCAAGCTCGTATTAAACGACATTGATAGACATACGGTGTGTTTGCAGCGAATATTAATAAATTTGGTAGGTTCGTAAGGAATTTTTGAATGTGTGGTCAGAATCAAATTTAAATTCACCCCTCCTTCTCCATATAAAATTTAACTTTGCCAAATTTCATACTCCTCCGGCCGCGCAATTTTCGTAAAAAGGGGTACAAAGTTTTTGCTTCACGTATTAATATATAGATAAGGTTATGAAAATCTGGGTAGCACCTTTGTATTCCACATTGCCACTAAGAATTTTATAACGGAAAGTTTATCTATACCAGTATTTGATGTCATTAGAAATACGCGTCATAAGATTGACCAGAGCACGTGCGATCACAGAGGATGTGCCATCTAGCTGTGGTACAAATACTAAACAGGATCAACTTAATTCTATTTACGTATTTTAGAGAATTCATGTTATGATATTTGATATGCTGCAACCTTAAGGCAAGAGTCTTACCACTTTTCCTTTTTGTTGTTGTAAAGCGGGGTGAACTCACAAACGCTCCCCACGACAGTTCCCCGGAGCCATCACAAGCACTCGGTTACCCCTCCCTAACCCAATTTTATTTTATGAGAAAACTTAGATAATATTGATTCCTTTCTATGCTGACATAGTTGAAGCAACACAACTATTTACCGTGCAAAAAATTACATATTTACTTCAAAAAATGTGCATTAGTACTGACGGCTTGAAGCAAGAGTCATGCATTCGTACTGACGTTAGCGTGCTTTCAAAAGAAGTGTTAAAAATACATAGATTATTGTTTGCTTGTTTTAAGTAATATAAGGACATGAGACTAACATCTATTTATTCCCAAATGGCCCGATAGAACCTGTCTACATTATAACAACTATGTTTTCAATCATCGCGCTATAGAGATCAACTCTATTGCCCTGCCTCTATCTTATAGAGAAATGAGTGGCATCAATTCGGAGATAATTCGCTCGCACTCAAATATATGCCAATATAGAATATAAAAGAATTAAATTATGTTATAACACCGCAAGTATAATTTACGCTTCCGTAATAAACTTTCAGTAACTGTCAGAGCCTTTTTCTTTGCAAACTTTACGTTGATGTGAATAATGGTGTGCTAGATATATACAGCGAAATATGGATAACATTGAAATAGAAGCTCATAGGCATAAATGTTAATACATTTCAGTTAATTAGTCAATTATGCAATCATGAAAATTACTTACTGTAAATAAATTACACCTAATTTAATATGCAATAATTCTATTTCAATTCAATTATATTAATTGATGTACCTTTATTGTTATTATAAGAAATACTAGATTTCGCCCGCGGCTACATTCGAACCTAACCTGGTTAGTAATAGTTATGTTACTTACGTCTCTGGTTATGTCGAAGGACACCGTGGTAGGTTTAGTCGGTATAACATATAGGTATTATTATAGTGAGTCCGACATAACCTCTCCGTCGCCCCAGCGGCCACGCATTTCTCCACGTACAAAAAAAAGTAACATTTCTTTTTTTCTGGCTGAAGGGGTTCAACCCTATGTCCTGGTCTGTACTCCTGACAACTGTGTATGCAAAATTTCATGATGCTTATGATAACCTTAACTACTCGACCCAGTTAAGGTGTGAAAACAAACAAACTAACTCACTTTCGCATTTATAATATTAGTTCTGATTATTTGGATTGAATTGTTATTAATATTATTGTTTCTATAGCATCGTGATATTAATCAGAGATGGACATAATTAAATAATGTTGAATGTAATTGAATTATTATTTTAATTACAAAGAAATGTAATTACAACGTAATCTAGTTAAATTGTATTTAGTTATATAGTAATTATAATTACACCGAATATATAATGTAACGCATTATTATGTATTTAATTACAAAGTAATCTGATTGAAATGTAATTAAAATACTTTGTAATTCAATTATTTGTTAATGCAAATGAATGAGCAACGTAGAAAATAATATTTTAAACTCAAATCTGGTACAATTTTGGTACTACTTTGGTTTGGCGTGTGTTTGTGTGACTTTGTACATGTATAATCAGGTTAATAAAACATACCGTTTTCTATCAATCAACATTTACAATAATTATATTCGCTATTTTTTATTAATTCGTATCATAATTTTTCAGTTTTACAATTTATATTTACTTTTAACACAACTCTTTTCTCAAACATTTCGTCAGATAGCTTGTTTCCTTTAGGACAGTTAATCATTGTGGCGTGTGTGTACGAAAACATGCGTTCTACAGCCACGCGTCCCTAAAGCTCGCCGTCGTCGTACCTGTCGCGTTCACCTTCCATCAAATATACGGTAGATGCACGGTCTCAATCAAAACTAAGCATGAAAAGGGTAATGATTACTAATGATAAATTATGTATAGTTTAAATATAGAAAAAGTTCAAACTTATGTGAAAACTTATTTAAACTACGTAACTTGCTTAATAAACGGTTTCGCTTGCGTAATAATCAAACGCAGCTAGCAACTCGTGATTCACCAACGTTTAAAACAATACAACAAAGTATTTAAATTACATTTCAATCAGATTACTTTGTTATTAAATACTTAATAATACGTTACATTATATATTCGGCGTAATTATAATTACTATATAACTAAATACAATTTAACTAGATTACATTTCTATGTAATTAAATTAATAATTAAATTACGATGTTATTTAATTATGCCCTTCTCTGGTATGAGCTACATTCAGATACAGCACCAATCACTAACTGATTTTATTCTTACTGATATCCTCAATAATATTTTCATCAAGGTATCTCACAATGTATTCGTATAGATATGTGTACGTTTATGCTTACGTCATTGGAGAAGCAAAGCAGTAGTAAAATATCACAAATCATTTCTATCTGCACTTTGTATAAAAGTTCCAAGATTTATAATAGCATTTATTTCTTACGCTACGGAGATTATATCTTGATTTTCTGTTTACTTTGCATGGTACAATGTAAATAAAGAATAAGAGCTATTACGGACGAATCGCACTTTGGTCGCGGCTGATATTGCTATTTGCCTACAAATAGCGTCATTAGTTTTATGGCAAGTAGTCTCATACGCAAGATATATATGTTAATCATAAGGATTATTGGAAGAAATTACTGTGCGACGCAACTGACTCAACTTGCGTTACATGCATAGTATAAAAAAGCTGTTCTCTAAGTCTCTAGACTTAGTAAATTAGCTTTGGCTGACTGTTAGCTTTGCCGGGCCTTTTTTCTCTGTCTTCCACTCCGGGAAATAGGCGTGAGCCTATGTTTGCCTACACAACCTAAACCTACACTCTAATATGCCATCAAATATTACTATTATTCGATTACGATTCTAATAACTATCAGTGTTAATGAATACATTATAATTCGGATAGGTACACATATTTTTCAAAACAATTATCAGCATGTATCAAAACAATCGCGTCAATGATAGAAACTTAGTCTTTGATAAAGTGCTGACATAACATCTCGAACTGTCAATTCATGAAAGGAAACACATAGACATTGGACGCCTAGTTATGCTATCCACAACTCGTCGCAAAACTTCGATGTTTACAGTATTAGTTGGAAATATGTAGTTTCGTGTTTCGATGCGCGAGCTTACCTCTCAGTTGTTATAACAGACGAAAATCATCGATGCTTACCTGTAACAAAAAACAACACATTATCTTACTAACAAAAACGATTATGAGACAAATTTGAATTCAAGTTTAATTCAAATTATGCTTAGGTACTTACAAATTAAATTACATATGTGATTTCACTGCACGGATGGCTAAGTGCTTTACGTGGTCGCCTCGCACAGGACAAAAGAACAATGCCTATTACTGGCCCAGGTTTGGAACTCATGGACAGCACTATAGGGTTTAAATTAGTTGTGGAATAATTATTGTGTAATATAACATAATTTATAGATATTACTAATGGTGTGCCAAATAACTTATTCATAATTTATATTTAAAAATATGTTTCAACGTCTAACTAGTCAAAGTGTAATAGATAAGAAGTTGCCAGTAAAAACTTACTTGGCCATTAGACACATTAAAATTGATTTTTTTTTGTACTTATAAAAGTACTTTATCAATAAAATTATGAACGTGGTAGACCTCTAATCGACCTCAGATTATTAGTTAAGCACTCATTTATCTAACAACTAGTACAATTTTTAACGGTCCACTTCTAGGCCGGTGGCATAATGAAGGGTGGGCATTGTTCTTTGTGTAATCCAGAACTATTTGTGCGGACGTTGTCATTTTGAAACGAAAAGGACATATTATACATGTATGCGTATTTCGGCTTAACACGATTAGCTTTTAAAAGCTCACAGGTGGATCATCATTTATGTTTCCAAGAGATCCTTAGGCGCTGTGCTATCAATAAGATGATAATCTCCTATGTTTGCCGTTTTTTTGGCAGGTCAAGCGGTGACTGCTTGACCAACTCTCAGTCCCCTACCATAGGCAAAAGGAAGAACACAACAGTGGTTTGGTCATTTGAAGTCCCTCCGCCGATCGCTAGGCGGAGGAAGTCGATTAGTATTCCTCACTTAAAAAAAGTCGAAGACGCACCTTAACAGCTGTTATTGCGAGTCTATATAAGCTACGATAACTGACTTTCATCAAGCGACACGTGCCATCTTATTTATATCAAAAAGGAAATCAAGAGTCTTGCACAGTCGCAGGGGTGGGAGGTAGCTAGTAAGCTTCCCTTATGACGCTGAACATCTCCGTGTATGTGCGCTGCGATAAATTAATATAATCACGGCGTTGAAGTGCCTCCCTAACTTGGTGATAGCTACCCATTTAATGCATTATTGTATTAATTTATAACAATCTAGTTGCCTCGCGTAAATGTTCGTCTTTGTTCACCTTTGTGCACGTGTCCCAAATCGCCCAATGCATAGAATTGAACTGATTTCATTAGCTTATATTATCAAGGTAATCATCCTAGGGCTGAGCACATCATGGACTTCACTATACTTAGTTAATTTCTAGTAATATTCTTAATATACTATACTTAAGCAATGAATAAGTACTTGATCGCGCAGCCGGTGACACCCGAATTATACCAACACAGCAGTACTGCCAGTCGTACTGCCACATAAGTAAGTGTTGCGTCTTTACGTAGTTAACATTCTTTGCTTGTGTGTAAAGAGATAAAAATTAAAGTGGGTGAACGACTAGGCTGTCACAGGCGCTTGTAGGACCCGGTTTGCATTATGTATGAAGGTGCCCAGAGAAGAATCGGCGTCTTCGCCTTCTACCAGCTAATGAAATTTCATTTTCTCTAAGAAAATAGACGGTGCCCTGCCCGTAATAAATCCAATATACTTTTAGCAAAGCAGTTACAGCAGAGTCTAGAAACCTAAATTAAATACAAGTTCATTAATAGTAAGTTCTTTTAGCAGTGCGGCGTCTTACGTTGCATGCTGATAAGCTTATAGTACTGCTGTGCTGTGTAGCTTGAAGCTAAGGTTTTCTTTCAGTTAAAATTGTTTAAATTGTGAAGAGTCGACCACAAGTAATACCTACGTACGGTGTTGCATGCGGCCACGGATACGGTTTACCATCAGGCAAAATGTATTAACCGTCTTGATAAATTACAAAAAATAACTGGATAGTGATTGGAACCGTGGCTAGTTTTCAGTGAAATCAGTCTATTTCAAATGGTAAACATACATTTAAGCGGTATTATTAGAGATCATAAAATCGAATGTAGACTGGGATGGGACTCAATCTCCTATAAGAATTACATGTGTGTTCCCGTTCTGAACGGAGCTTTAATATCCTGTCGATATACAAGTAAACATGAAACAACATGGCAACGAACTGGTGTAGGTGGAATGGGGCGTGTTTAAAGGAGATGGTCTACTGAAAAGGTTTTTGTGTACAAGTGATAGAGCGACGGAGCCGGAGCGAGTTGAACCGACACTGTAATTTAAATTACCTACGACTCGGTCAAGTATAAATTAAATTATTTTCTTCTCCTTCTTTCTCTTGATTTTACTTTTATATATATGGGGGTTTTTATATGTTTTTGAACGAATAGTTAAGTCTGTCTGTTTTCCATACGTAATTATAAAAGTATTTTGAGATTATCATATTAATACACTAATTACTTGATCTAAAGTAAAAACAATTTGAACAAACAAGCTTTCACAATAATTATTACATACAGACACGACTATCTTTAAGTCATCAGCAAAACTATCGCAGCACGATTTGGCTTCCACTGTGATTTAGTAACATAAGATTAACCTATATTGATATATGAAAGCTATCTATTTTTATTTATAATAAAGTCACACGGTTACATCATTGACACAAAGCTTTTATCATCATGTATCAATATGGTTAAGATGACAGGTTGCGCTAGTGAGAAGGTGTAAATGTTGAACCAGTGAGAACAACCAGAATACAGTGTCTAGATCATTCCATTTTGTCACTACCTTGTTACGGGGTAACGTTTTCTTGCTAGATATCGTTTGTTTACCCCTTCGGGATACTAACGTCATATATTTATGTAAAATGAGAACAGTTTGCCTACTTCTACGAACATTTGTTGCCTGCCATATGAGATATCCTTAGTAGAAGAAAAAGTCGTTAGTCACCAGAAACAAAACTCAGAATCTCACAATGGACAAATCCCCGACAAATGCAATGTCAACAACAGACCATTAGTTAAAATATGTCCCTTTAAAATAAATCACGGAAGTATCAGGTTCGTGGCAATATCCAAGCAAGAACATTCTATAAATACGGTTTGTAATGAAACATGAATCGGGACCAACGGACAATGACAGACGACAGCTAAATTTAGTCTATTCTGTCAACGCCACCGAGTGCTAATGAGGACTAAAGTTTCCATGGTTAAAAAATGATCAAAAGATACTATAGTAAAAAAAGAAACAAGCTCAAGTACTGTGAACGTTTTGATATATATTTTAGCTGTGATATTGAATTCATGTTGCCATGTTATTAGTAGAGACCAAGTCCTTTGACGCCCTAATATGAATGGGCAGTCATTATTGATAGAGGGAAAAACACATGCGCTGATAATGCACAGTAAATTTTTTTTTAAGTAGGTCTTCTATTACTTAATGTTTGCGAAAACGTGCTACGCATACATTGTAAATATAATTATGCTTTCAAAAACATACTTTGACGTCAAATTATTTTTCTATTTCACTCACACCTAATATATCATGCAAAAGTATATTGCATTCTGTTATAATCAGACATGTTTTTATATACCCCACGTAAAAGAAGCCAGAAATTTACCACGGTATTGCTATATACGTAACAATAATAGAAATAACATGTGTTATTTTTTATGTTTAACAAAACA
The DNA here is from genome assembly GCA_963675205.1 of Catocala nupta. Lineage (NCBI taxonomy): Eukaryota > Metazoa > Arthropoda > Insecta > Lepidoptera > Erebidae > Catocala > Catocala nupta. The sequence goes on from OY776078.1 coordinate 40,203,415, forward strand.
TATAACATTGTACCAAGCAAATCCCGTGGGGCAAAGCGTGCAGTACTGCTCGCCAAGCTTCTGCTACTTTGTGCTACTACCTATAATAGAAATCGCCTATAATGCAATACCAAAGACAGTGCAACACGCCAAGGGTATAAGATATATTAAAAATATTGTCCCATAGGCACTGAGACACGCGAGATGTGATATATTATAGCCGTCTATAGAAGTCATATAGTCCTGTTGATGTAGGCCGCCTATAAACGAATTTCCGCACCGACATTGTAGTGTTGTCGTGCGTTATAGGTTATGACATAGGTGTCCCACACGCGAAGGTGCTGTTTATCCCACGTGGCGTATCACGCGGCGACTACCACGCCCGGCCGCTGCCGCCGCGCCGGCTCAAACATTTCGTCTTGACAGCTTTGACTTCGTGCTAAATCGGTCACGATCCACATTCGTTGTGCACCGTTCCAATGGCTAGAATATGTTACACAAATAAACTTTACATTTCGTAATTTAATTTTGACATCTCCCTTTTAATGTTTTTGTCGAAGGAACGTTTGTTCTAAAAATATTTATCAATTCTTAATATGATACGTAGCGGTATTGCTTATTTTTTAAGGGTTACGCAATAATATTATTATTAGGTTGCACTGTCGCTAAAATTGATGTCTCGCCAATGCAACTAGTGTTATAGGTTCGATCACCCCATAAAACAAAAAGCTGTGTGACCCATGAATGATCCATGAATATTTATTTGGAGCATGAGTATGTGCGTGTTCGATGTTTCAAATATGCCTAACAAAATCGATTCTAAAATTATCGTAACCGAAAATTTATGTTAGACAATACTCTATATCGGCTTGCACGATCTGGGAATCTTAACCACGATCGATTTGCACAGTGCTCTCGATTCACCACTAAACGAACTAGTTAGTTGGGTGTTATCTGTATATAAAACAAACACATCCTTGATTTCTTAGCTGCTGCAAGAAGACTATTTATAATTCAATGGTGTTCGTATTTTAAAAATAGAATTTGAGCTTCAGCGATGTTACGGTCACGCACTGTTAAGTTTCCTTTAAAATACGATCTTTTTGCTATCGTCAAAAATTGTCATTGGACGGAATATTATCTCTGGAATATACGTAAATATTGTTCGACCAACTTTTACCAATCTGTAAATTGAGTAAATCACTATTGTATCTTTTAAAATAAAACAGCCGACCTATCGCGGCTTTCTGTAATTTGCTTGATTAATCGTTTATCCGTTTTACAATAAGAGTATTGCTATCCAATTAGCAGATGAATTAGTAGCACCGTAACTGGCTTATTTGTTACCAAAGAGAATGAACACAACAATAAAAAATATTAAATGAATTGTTGCCCTTTTATTAACCTATGAAATTTTCTAACTACGAGTATATTTATTAGTATTAGATTATATTATTCTTGATTAATAAATGCATATTTATTTGCCCATTATTGGTTAAGGGGAATTCTATTACTCCTTCACCATCAGAATAAATTTATGTATCTATTAATTTAAGACACAAACAGTTTGTGAACTTTAACGTTAAATAGTCAATTGGGTTAATACACAACGGGTTAAAGCTATGCAAAGATTACAAGCATTTTTTTAGTAGGCCTCTTCCACGCTTTGAATTATTCTTGAATCGCAAGGAACTTTACAAACATTCAAACAACGAAATAAAAATCCGGGCTCGGTACAACCAGTTGTAAATCACACAATCTTTAGTCCCGTGCGGGGATCGAACCCACAACACTCGGCGCAATGGCAATGGCGAGGCTACCGTTAAACCACCGCCATTTTTGCAGTCTAAATGTGCGTAATTATTGTCAGTTCCTCTTTATTCGTATTACGCCAACGTGCGTACTAAATACCACACAGCGAACCGCGTGAATGCCTCTACAAAGCATTCGGCATTGTGGCCACGCTTGTTCGCAGTTAATTCCAATTACACGCGCATCGGATCAAGTATTTCCGAGTAACAGTGCGTCACGGTATTAACAAGTTAATATTATACATAGCTACTGTTCATCTCATGGTAATCTGTAATAACGTTCCCTACACTATGTATCCAGATACGCCCGGAATTTGTTAATTTTAACAATTAAGGACTATAATTGGAATTAACATAAGTTTTTTACCTATGTTTGTCTACCTGTAATTTTAGGTTCCATGTAATTGTCACCTACTGCACACAGTTTTTAACTCTGTGCTTTTACTGAGAATTCTTTGACAGAAGATCTCAATCACCACTTATTCCGACCCGGGCATCGAACTCCAGATCATGCACTGCCACTGCGCTATTAAGCAAAAACTTTCAAATTCTGGACAACTTTGTAATTGTAGATCACATAAATATTTTTCTACAATAACAACTGGCCAACAGGCAAAGAGAGTTGGCCAGTTAAAGGCAAAACTCACTGGCTCGACGAGATAAATATCTATTTGCATATAAACGTTAATTATTGAATAAAAATAATAAAACATAACTTAATTAAATCAATGTTACAATAAAGAATAAAAAAGAATAAAAGATTATACTTGTGAGCTCGAAGCAAACAGACGTGCCTACATTACAATTATTTTATTTACATGTTGAAATATATTCATTTAAATCTGTGACCTAGATTACACTTTATGCGACATTTGATATAAATAACGATAGTATGTATAATATCTGAGTGACATCATGGATAATATTGAAAATAGCCCTTTCAATCGGAGTGCGAAAACATCACGCAGCCCTCCCAGCACTCCTCAACCGCAAGATCATGCCGCTGATCATACCGTGGAAGCCCTGACCAATAGTGACATTAAATTTTGGATGTCCTCAATTGAAAAATGCCTGAATGAGTAGTACATACGTACTATTGCTGCAGAGGGGAAGCTTAACTCTGACCAAAAATTTAAGATTAACACCTTAGCGAGGAAAATTGGAAGTGGGGTTTCCCAAATGGCAGTTCATTATCAGTCATTTAAACAAAATGCTATAATGATTAGCACCTCTTACGATACCTTAAAAGAAAAACAAGAGCTGACGGAATGCTTGAATTACTTTAAAAATTCGATTAAGGAGACCATAGAGAAAAGCTGCACGAAACCAGTCGTAGAAAATGTGTCCTTTGCTGATATGGTGAAATCTAGCCAAAATATTCCATTGCGCTCTAAAAATTTGAGCTCTATCGCAATTTATCCGAGTGATAAATTAAAATCTAGTGACGACACAAAATCATTGGTACAGAAGATTATATGTCCTGAGCAGATGAAATTGCATGTGAGGGGATTGCGTAAGACCAAGAACGGAGGCGTCATTATAAGCACTGAAACAAAGGACGATATTGAAAAGTTGAGAAAATCAGCCCAACTGAGTAGTGTCGCACTGAAGATGGAGGACACAATCAAAAGAAGACCAAGGATAATAATTTTAGGAGTACCATCTGCCCTTAGTGATAAAGAAGTTTACGATTGCAAATATGAGCAAAATATAGCTGACAAGCTTCCTAATCTAAGCCGTGAAACATTTTTGTCCTCTATAAAACTTAGCCACAAATCAGGAAAAAAGGAGGCAGATACATGCAACTTTATTATAGAAGTTCCACCTAGCATAAGAAAGGCCCTTATCAATCAGGATCGGGTATTTATTAATTGGACATCTTGCCCAGTTCGTGACTTCACCCTTGTGACCAGGTGTTTCAAATGCCAACAGTACGGACATGCCGCAAAGACCTGCCGTGAGACCATCTACACGTGTGGACATTGCGGTGAACTAGGACACCAGGTCAGTGAATGCACTAAGAAGTCCGATTCACGGAAATGTGCAACATGCTTGCGTTTCAAAAAACCTAGCAGCCACAAAACAGGTGATCTCGAATGCCCGGCGAAGAAAATAGCTGAAACGAGGTATATAAATGCCATAGATTTTAATGAGGGCGCCTAAGAGCGCCGCCTTTCTGATTTCTTATTTAGAGCTAACTTTTAAGGGTATTTTTATTAATTACTTTAGTTTTAAATCTATGGCAGAACACTTAATTAATGATATAGACAATAATCACATTTATGAATCGAAAGTGTGTGACACTGAAAATTGCAGACATTTCTTTTCCGATTATGACAACCCATTAACGGTACTAACCCAAAATATTCGTAGTATATATAAGAACATAGATAGTTTAACCGTCTTTATACAGAGGCTTAGTATAGAATGTGATGTCATTATTCTCACTGAATGTTGGCTGTCTAATAGAACTTGCAATCTACCAGTATTACCAGAATACAATACTTTTAATACTACGTTATCATTTAATCAGAATGACGGCGTGGTAGTGTATACAAAGAAATCCCTAGCCGCCAGAGTTGAGGAGCCGGAAGTCCAAGACTGCAACTGTCTCGTCATTAAAATAGGGACTGATATCGCGATTATAGCAATCTATAGACCACCATCGTTTAGAAAAGTAGATATGTTTATTAATGCTTTAAGTAATACGTTAGAAAGCCTTTCATCTTATAAAACTATTATTATAACCGGTGACTTAAATATTAACATAAATAGTGAGAATTATGACACTGGGACGCATGATTATTTAAATCTTTGTGCGTACTATGGCATATTGCCAGCACATACTTACCCGACACACATAAGTGGTTCTTGCTTAGATCATGTTATGCTTAAAACTAGGCTTCCGTGTTTAACACTTGTCGCTAACTCATCAATAACTGACCACCGCGCTGTTCTCCTTACACTTGAATTATCGCAGTCTAAGCATATACATCGCCCGCAACTAAGGTCGAAAATAAACATGAGTAACCTTGAACGTGATATATGCGGCATTGATTTTAACCCAGTTTACAATACCGCTGACGTTAACACTTCCATGTCGTACGTTATTGATAAAGTACAACAAGTTATTTTAGCCAACACGATAGTAACTAAACTAAGTAAGAAAAATTATAATATCAAACCATGGATAACCCCGGGCCTAGTTCGATGCATACGAAACCGCGACAAACTACATAAGAGAGCCAAGCAGTGTCCCGATAACTCTATCCTACAAATTTCTTATAAGAGATACAGAAATTTATGTAATAATCTATTGAAAAACATAAAAATAGAATATGAAAAATTACAATTACATCAAGCTTCATATAACAGCAAAACTGCGGAAATACGTTAAAGAGGTTACTTTCACATCTAACAAAAATAAAACAAATACGAGTTTATTGAAAACACATGGCTCTCCGTGGTCCTCTATTAACAACATAAATAGGTATTTTGTAAACGTTGGCAAAACACTAGCTGAAAAAGTTCAAAATCAATAGGGTAGAAACACAAGCCATACTTTCTCACGACCTTATACCCATCTTAAAAGTGGCAAATCCTTTGTCATGTTAGAGCCAGATGAAAGAGAGGTGGAACACCTAATATTAAATTTAAAAATAATTGTGCAGTAGGATGGGATAATATCTCCACTAATATTCTCAAAGCTTGTAAGCACATTCTGGTGCTAAGTTATCAACAGCAAATGCAGTACATCATTTAACCAGCTATATCTCAGAGGAACTTGGGAAGAGTAAGCAGGTAATTGGCATTTTCCTTAATCTGGCAAAGGCATTTGATACCGTATCTGTTCCTATGCTTCTAAAACAATTGGAGGCACTAGGAATTAGGGGCACACAGTTATAGCTTCTCACAGACTATCTACAAGATAGGTACCAATGTATCAAGATAGATAATGTCGTCAGTGCCGATTTGAAATTACCCCAATTCGGTATTCCTCAAGGAAGCGTCCTCGGAGGTACCCTCTTTCTGGTGTACATTAACTATCTCTGTAATCTAAGTCTATATCATGGAAAAATTGTTTCATACGCAGACGATACTGCGCTCCTTTTTTCCGCTGACACCATTGCGGAAGTCTATGAATATGCACAGTGCGGTTTTAATATAGTAAACAAATGGCTTCAATATAATATGCTCACCTTGAATACTGAAAAAACAAAATTTATTAAATTTTATATGCGTAGACACCAATCTCATTTAAGTCACATTGATCTATATGCACATTACTGTAATAACATTACTGCTTGCACATGTCCTGTTATCTCAAACACTACTAATATTAAATATTTAGGTGTTATATTAGACGACACACTCTCCTTTAAAGAACATATAACTGCTTTAACTAACAGAGTACACAAATTATTACTTGTTTTCAAAAAATTACGCCTTATTGCTGATCACAAACTCATCATACAGATCTATAAGGCATTGTGTCAGTCTTTAATACAATATTGCATTACTTCATGGGGCGGTAGCGCAAAATCCTTCATGTTACATATTGAACGAGCACAAAGAGTGCTTTTAAAAGTAGCAACCCGACGACCCTACCGCTTTTCGTGTGGAAAAGCGGTAGGCTTTAGGCGTAGATTTTGTATGAAAATTGTAATGTATTAACTGTCCGACAGCTTTTTATAATGTACACTGTACTTAAACAGCACGCAACGCTTACGTATAACATCAACCTTACTAACACTAAAAGACGAAAAGATATTGTCTGTACCACACTTTCTGAATCAAAGTTTGTTTTTACAAATAGATTTTTCGCATTCTTAGGGCCTTTTCTTTATAACAAGATAAATAAACAAACAGCTATACGAGTATATGACCTAAGTTATATAAGATCTAAGCGGATAGTCTGTCAGTACTTACAAACTTTAAATTATTTGTTGATTGTTGTTAAATAAGTAATAACAAGTTCCATGATAATAATTATAATCTTGGCCTATTTTTGCATATATTTATATAATAAGTATGGTTAATTGTATATAATTTAGTTCCTAGTAGTATATTGTAAGTTTGTTTAACGCCTGTGGCACAGGTTTACCCTAGTACAGGCACCCATATTATATTACCTATATTAAGTACTTTATGGACTGTATTCATGTTTTACCACTGTAATCAATAAATAAATTATTATTATTATTATTAAAGGACACAGTAAAATATCAGTTCAGAACCATTAACTAATTACTTGCAACATTCAAGGGATGAGAAGCTATTATTGCCGTATGACTTATTCATTTAATTTTCAATGTTTAATCATGCCATTCATAATATTTACAGCATATAATTTTAAAGCGACTTACAATATTTTAGTGAATTGCTAATATTGGTATCCAAAATAAAAAAACGCCGGTAGATATTAAGTTTTATTACAGATATTTAAATTTGAAATAAAAAAGTAAACATATTATCTGTGCTTTTTTCTCACGTGATATTACGCTAACTTGGGGTTGAAGTAGATCTATTCTAATTCTAATGATTGTTTATTCAAAATATTCATTGTTTATCTAAAACCAGTGCTCTATAAAAGTTTGCATATAAATATTCCGAAAATCCAGTCATTAGAACACATTTTCAAACAAAAAATAATTGAACATCTTGAGAATTTCCGTCTATCTGTCAATCTGTCTGTTAAATGTAAAAATAATTGTAAATATTGTTCAAATGTTAGTGTTAATCTCGCCTTGAGTGCACCAAATAAATTAAAATTTTAAGAGAGTTCACAATTTATACTTTCTCTTAAGAATACAAACATGCGCTAGAGAATTCTTGTATTGTGATGGCTTAACTTTATTAGAACGAATGTATCTGTCGCTTCCAGTATCGTGGTCTCTTGGACAAAGTGTCGTTGAGTGTTTCTGTCCAGAAATACTTAATAGAGGAACGCGATCTAGAACTTGATATATTGCACTTATAGACGTATTATTATACATAACCTAAGACTTTAGAACAAATGTGGGTGCTATTTAGTCTATGCGCAGATTTATTTGTTTGTTGTTTTCCAGAATTGTATCACGAGAGCAAAAATAAATTTATGATATAGTTTATATCTAGCACAACCACGTTTACTATATTTTGATTTTTCATTATTTACCTTTTAAAATTATAAGAAACACTCGGTTTTACGACTGGATAGGAATCTGAATAGCAGTATGTATAACTGAGCTTTTATTATAATTTTCAAACAAATTTCAACGAATTTAATTAAATAAATAAAGATATACAAATATAGCAACAATCCTTCTCATATTGATTATAAAAAAAACTAAATGAGTTTAAAACCAGGAAAATACGAAATAATGAATTTGTTAATGTATGAGTTCTTTGCGTCCGTTTGAATGTTTGTAAAAGCCCGCTGTAGGCTTTTTAAAAAGAAGCAAAATGGAAAATATTTTGTAATCAGCCCGAGCTATATTAGTTACCTCTGTTTCAATGCCCCCATTTCCTTTTAAGAAAGACGAGGATTTAGCAAAATACAGGTCTATTATAACTGTGCTAGTTCATATTTATATGTCGTTTTCTCTCTGTTTTTATATCATCGCAATAAAGGCCCACCTATCTATGTGACGTTATGAAATTCGAAAACCGAATGATATAACCAAAGCACATCTGTTCCTGACAAAATTGTCTCGAGTCGCCGCAATATTTATCCAATGAATATCATAGCCCAATATACCTTTGAAATATCGTTTTAAAACATTTATCTCGATCCGTATTCGGTTTGTTGTGTTGTTTATTTATTTTTCAAATCTGCCGTGCTTGGCCATACCAGAAACATCTAAAAAGGGCAGATTATGAAAACGTTAGACAAATTTATTTCAATGTCAATTAAGCAAGCACCCTACACCCCTCCCTCTTTAGGGTAACAGTATAAAGCGCATTAAAAACAAACTGAACAAACTAAATGGTTATTCCTAAAAAGTGAGAAATAATGTTACCCGGATGAGTTTTGTTGCAAACACTATAAAACATTTGAACTTAACGGTTTAGTTAGTTCGTGGAATAAGTTTTTATATGTGAGTACTACTCGACCGACCTTTCGATTAAAACTTGCTTAATTTCTAAAGTATATTATAATATAGATGATTATTTGAGTGACAAACATCCATGGCACTAATATTTGCAACAGATCACAGGACGTTAAATGACAAATACTAACACTTATTTACTTCAATGTTTTTTTGGAATGTTACTCCTTGTTCAAGCTAGAATTTGTTGTTACACTCTACTCTGTATTTAAATCAAAAATAATGTGCAATAAAGACAACTCGTTTCGTAAAGTTTTCTTTTTGAGTCTAATTCTGAGTTCGCATGCCAAGGACCGTCATGCTCACACAAATATTATTGCTTGTGGTGGCGTCAGACCGGGTCGTTCCCTTCTTTTCAATATGGCAAGAGGGGCGATGACTGGCCCATGCGTCGTACTCGTGAACGGGTGCATCTTGTGGTAGTCACCACAAGATGCATTCCACGATACCAAGGTCGACCAGTCGGTCGACCTTGGTATCGTGGAATTCGATAATTTGCTTACTACATTTTTATTTAAACAGTTAGATTAAACTACGGACTAAAATCATACCTTGTCTTAATTATTTATGTACATGAAAATAGGAGCATCCACTTAGGATGCTCCTATTTTACCATACTGCTGCTTTAGAGGCTACCATCAAATTTTATTAAATGCTTGAGTATGTTCAGTAGCTGTTCACGGAGAAATGGTTGCAGCACCTTACAATTATGATTTATAAACGAAATATTATTGTAAACTTGGCCATTAAAAAGAGTGACCATGAGTTTCTTGCCCATTCTTCTCATGAGCCCTACTCCCTTGCGTTGCTGAACGTGGCAGTAAATGTAAATTCAGAGAAAAATAATATTGTAACTTTGGCATTCATAAGTGTTACCTTGTTACCTAACTTGAATAAGTTTATTTTGATTTGATTTGATTACAGAGCTAAATAAAACCGTTTTTCGTTTCATACAAACATGCCATCGACATAGGGCGCACACAGGCGTGTAACTATTATCAGCGATGTTTCTTTTTAAGAAGCTTATATATAACAATGATTGAACGATCCGTCTAAATATATTCTAAGGGCTGAAAAGGTTGTATATTTTATTGAGTGTCAATTATCAGAGTCAGTGATCTCATAGCACGGAATCAAATTAAGTCGATATTCTTCACACGTAGTAACATTTGATCTGTGATAGCAAAAGATTTAACGAACTCAACACAAAATTTACCCAAACTTGGACCAACAACTTCTAATAATATAAATGATTTTTCCTCGAAATTTCAAAGGCAGTCGAAATGTTATAGTGACAAAGTGAGTAGAGTGACCTTTAAATTGTCAATTACCTTTCAAAACAAATACTACGATACTAAAAAGGCAGGCCATACATACTAAAAACTTTTAAACATTTCGGACATTAAATCTAGGACTAAGTGTAACAGTATTCTAGCACTCAAGCTAGCATGCAATCTAGAGTCGCTCTCTAAATAATATAAAATTCCGACAATCCTACTGCGGCAAACACTTGAAACCATTAAATATTTATATGTTCCAATAAATTAGCGCTTATAGCAAGATGGGTATGTCATTAATAGCATCGGCATTCATACATGTATGTGTGTGCAGTGTCATGTGATTTTTATATTAAGGACCCGCGTGCTTTCGAAGCTTCGTTACCACTACCACGTGATCGGCTCAAGGTGTACACAGTAGCTGATATTTACGAGCTGGCTTAATTCCCACCCTGTATATTGAAGTTAGGTTGTTGGTACTACCCACTACTATGTCTATGAACTAGCCTCGCCTGCAGACAGTATGCATACACCTATAGACCACCACCACCACCTGGCCTACGTAACTGACGCTTAAATTGCAGCAGTCTTATTTAAAACTTAAACCTAACTATCCGTGGATTACTTTAATTTACGTATAGAACCTGTTTCGTTTTTCAATTTTATTCGACGTAACAAGCAAGTAGAATTTACTATTGATATTCATAAAAGTTAATATTCCCAAAGATAAATAATAATTGATTATATAATATGTAAGGCGAGCCTACCTGTTTTGAAATTTATAACTCGGCTGTCAATATTCAATCACGCAAGTAAGTCCAAGTAATATTATCGTGATATTATTTTGGAATCATTCGAATGTTAAATTGTGTTAGCATTGACCATTAAGGCCGCGCTTCTTATAAATACTCGTCTGTTCACAACAGTCAATAGGTTAATCGTTATGCAAATACAATAATGTAAGTCATACCTAAACACACAATGTGGTGCCCCAAACAATAGAAGGGCGTCATGTTCACAAACGACATCATCAAAAGAATAGCAACATGATCAGCCACAAGTAATTAAAAAAATAAATGCTCCCAATGTTCGATCGGATCCGAATTATAATTCTGACTTGCATGCAGATCAGAATCATATACATTTTAAATCATTCTATTTAATCAGTAGCAATCGTGCATCTATATAAATATATATATAAAATACCAGTAAACTAACGTACTAAATTGCATGCAACCTCATTTTAACTGTGAAACTAAAATGCTTTCAATGTCAGGTAAAATTGAATAAACTACTTGTCAGCCGGCAATGAGTTTTATACACCTCATGTCACATGGACGTGTTAATACGGGGCTAACCGGAGAGAGAATCAACTTAATTTTATTAAATTAGTGTCCTACATACTAATATGTATACGAGAAGAGAATAGTAATAACTTCCACCCGTTGCAGTTGCGCCTACAACTGTCAAAAGCGTTTTCACATACACATTAAAAAGTTGCATCGTGTTAAATGAAAATGTCAACTTACTCGTCACTAAGGTACGAAAAGTCGTATGTATTATTGCTACAAAACAGAAATACTTATACCGAAATATGTCTGTTACACGTGTATAACTCTGCAGTATGTTTGTGAAATGAGTGAAAATTAAGACTGGCTACGAAAAGTGAAAGGTAAAAGACAATAGTTAAAATTGGAAGTCGTATTTAACGAAGTAACATGGTTGAAATTTTATTATAAGAGGTGACATATTACACAACATAGACTTAGAATGCGATAATATTCTAAGTACACACGTACACAACGTGAAATGACGAAATACACCAAAATATAATTATAAATTAGATAACTTCTCGTTTCATACCATATTTTATCTAATGATGCAGATAAAATATGACATAATGCGTAAATAATATAATGCCAAAAATGTGGGCATTCAATGATTAAGAGAAATACTACGACTCTACCGAATATTTAGCACAAACTAGCTAGCCACTCTATATTTCAATCACAATAATATATTGAGGAATTCCAATATTTCTATTTAAGTACTGAATGAAATAATCTTGGCCTAAAAATATTATTATTTTGTGTGAAAAAGATAAATCTTTTTCAAATAATAATATTTCTTTATTTATTTCTTCAATGACGTTTCAGTGGGTCTAAAATGTTTACATTGTAGACCCACTGAAACGTCATTGAAGCATCCCAATAAACACATAAACATAAATATTATTTTATCTACCAAACGCCATCTGTTTGTTGAAGAAAAATAAACATTTTCTCTGATAAGATTTTCTTCATAACATGTTTGATATAAATTTACATTTTATTTATGAAGTTACTTTACTTTTTAGTTCGAAACATATTACTGACGAACACGCATCATGTTCAACATCATCGGACAGCTTATATAGACATGTTGCATATTAGCATACATTTCTGGCTGAGTCATACACCTGACCTGAGCCTTACCTAGAGCCTAAGTAATTCAGGTCAAGCCTGACAGACGCATTACGATTCCGTGACAATTACTTTACAACAATACCTACTTTATTTGACCGTGTCAACGATAGTACTACTGGACCGCTTATGCAATCTAACATCGTTCAGCAAGGAGAAATCCATGTTCCTTTTCGTCGGCCTCGATGGCGTAGTGGTTAGTGTAACCGAATGCTACGCCTGAAGTTGCGGGTTCGATTCCTGCACAAGTCAAACATTTGTGTGCATGAACATGAATTTTTGTCCTGGTCTGGGTGTTTTAATAAATAATATGTATGTATTAACAAAAACAGGATATATGTATGTATGTTTATCCATTGTCTAGTACCCATAGTACAAGCTCTGCTTAGTTTGGGCTAGATGGTGTTGTGTGTATGTGGTAGAATATTGTTATTATATTTATTTTAAAATGTGTTTGCTCGCAGGCCGTAGTTTTTAATTTTAAGAGCAGATATTTATAAAAGTAAATCCAGCCGTTGTAAATTAGTTTAGCTTACGGTACGAATAAGGAGTACAGCTCGGCAAAGAACCACATTTTAAAAAGAAATCAGCCTAGGAGTCTACTGTGATTCGCTCAGCGAATAAGATTTTATCTCTCATTTTTGTGTTATCAACTTGGTAATACAAAACTAAGATACATCTAGAGCTTAGCTCATGTTTACTCAATGAAGCAGAAAAATGTTTCATATTATTGAGATCGCTTCAATACTTTATCCCAATACGTCAATGTTATAAATGTATAACAGATTATCATATTATGACGAAGTTCGCATGATTCGAGGATCAATTAACACGAGCGACATCGTACTAACTAGCGGGCGACAGCGGAAAAGTCGTGCGATCATCTAAACATCCTAAGCACGATCTGTTCTGAATTGACCGTTGCTATCCGGGCAAACTCTGAACACTGATCCGATTTAAGATTATTTATTAATAGAACGTGGATATTGGCAATAAAGAAATAGGTATCTCTGCTATATAGTACTTACTTATTGATTTAATAGAACTGCCTGCATGCAGTCTTGCAAAGGCTTGCACGGTTTTAGAAAGAATTATCAACGACGTATTTAAATCAAACTCATGTTAAGTGATTGGCTGTTGCTATTTTAGTTAAGCCGTTTTAACACAGCTTTTAAAAAAACTGATCACGTAAAAGAAAATCTTAACAGACGGTGTTAACATTTTCTTTTTTGTGATCAATCTTTTTGAAACTGTGTAATAATACTTTGGGCATATGAGAAATTTTAAGAAGCTATATAAAAGATACAAAACTTTTTATAATAATACTATATAAATACATGATATATCCCACCCATTGCACTACCGGCGCGACCACACTAGAGGAGTCAGTAAAAATAAAAGTAATATGTAGCCTAAATGCAAATAAACTACAAAAACCAAACAAACATATTTTATCGTAAATATATCATACATATATACTATTATATTCAATTAACAATGAATATATAAGATGAATCTGCCAACAACTCCAACAGAATCAGTCCATATACAGGGTGATTCAAAACAATTATTAGTGAACTATACTATACTATTTAGAATAAAACATAAGTCCGCTAGCAGCAAGCTCCTGGCTCAAACTGAGTGAGTTAGAGCACACGCACTCTAACACGTGTTACAACCAATCGAATTGAATTGTGTAATACATATTAACTCAATGTTACAACACATTTTTTATTTTCATATTACTCAACACTAATATAAAAACTGCTCCAAATAAAATAACATACCTTTTTAGATTGGAGATCGACCAAATTTAGATAACGTGTCTATAAAAACCGATATAACCAGTACAGATTATTGTATCGTTAGTAATACATACATCATAACACTACGCACTTAGGTCGAACGGTAATCACGGTCGTGACGCATGGACCGAGGAAAATAACGCCTTCCTGCTAACCGCGTAACTCATATTGTGCAAGGGGAACAGAGCTCACCTTATAACTAAATCATATGTACATAACAATGATAAATTAATTGTAAATATTCATACAGATTTTGATTTCCCAGCAGTTGGACAGTATATAAACAAGACTGATATCATACGCCTAAATCCAAGTTACAGTGTGTAATTTACAAACACATAGTTGTTCCGATTTTGAAAACGCTCGGTGGGGCAGTAGTATTTACTACGATTATGATGAAGCCTTGAATCCGATTTTCAATTATGGCAAAGTGTTACTTTCGTTTCTATGCAGATATTATCAGGAGTAACATGAATTCAGAAGCCGTTAGACTGTAATAGATTCGCCAATTATCTCGTAGGATCTATTACCATAGCTGCGGCAAAATAAGCGTTTGGGACATCTTTAAATATCTAATATTCGAGGTTATAGACTATGCATGTGTATCATGTAAAAACTATGGACTTGACTTTTGGTTACTCGGATGATACAGTAACCAATACACCTCAAATAAGTTTTTATATCGCTCAAATGACAAACAAGCCAGGAAACATAGCCTATGTATTAGCAGTATCATAACCACTAAGGTGAAAACAAAAGATAAGACACTCCCCTCGATTTCATAAAAGAAAGTTATTCTGCTGTCTCCTTAGAAAACATTACTCCGCAAGCAGACGAAGTTTGAGTACATAAGACTCAGAGGAATCATTATATGGATCACACAAATCATTATCCCGAGTGAGCTTCGAAACTATGAGGAAGTTAAACGACGAAGCGACAGCTTACTTGCTGTTTGATTGCTATTTAAGATCGAAGGCGCATATGAAAGTAATAAAGATAATATAAGGTAGGTAGAATAGGCTCGTCTGAAATGAATTGCATTTCAGACAAGCCTATTCTACCGAACACGACCCAATACTCGTAGCTGATACCTCGCACGACCCGTTCTTGTAATTTTAGTCATCAGCACGTGTCGTTATGTCGCCTGATAGAAAAGGCAGTAGCTCTGGGCTCAGGAATCGAAGATATACTGTCGCCATTGAACCATCGAGGCAGCTTACCAGATTTATATGATAGTATTAAATCAATGAAATAATCAGGTAGGATTTAAAACATTAATAAAATGGTCATCGGTAGCGGCTGTTAATTATATGTTGGATGGAAGCGAGCCAACTCGGCCCTGTGGGAGTATTCACTGCTACGATACTTGCAGGGAGAGAGGGGAGCTACGCTATTGCACCGATAAAATATATTGTACTTTTTATCGTCTCACTCGCCCGTGGTGTACTTTTGCGTCTACGCTCACGACCGGTCGTGAATTCTTGTGTTCGACTTTCGAGTCGAATAAAGCAGCTAATTTGCAGTGTTACAAACGCAGCGTGCATACTTTGCTGTTACGTCGCAAAATGCCCATTATAAATGCCAAAGATGCTCTCAGAAAAGTGAATTCACATTTACCTGTTCCATTAACTTGGTCAATAGAGCCAAAAAATATTTACCCCAATTATTCTTCTATAGCCAAACGAATTGCATCGAACAATACACATCTATAGAGACAACAAAAAACATAGAAGAAAAAAAGGTCTGCGATTGCCATGTCAGGTGGAAAATACACTGACAAAAATATACAAACATCCTTTTCATTATATTCGTTACGACTGTTTTTGTTTTATTGTAGAGCAAATTTAGGGTAAATTTGCTCTACAATAAAACAAAAACAGTCTAACGAAAAATGTTGGCGCGTGTGGAGAGTTAGTTGTGATTGACCATCAACATATCCACAAATTGCCATTAAGAAAAGATACGAAAAGACCCATTGAGAAAATAAAGCTTGTAAATAGCACACGAGTGACAAAATAAGAAAATTAAGAAGGTCACCGATATCGTTAGTAGGTAAGCAATGTGTTACAAATGCTGCAATAAATCTTGCGAAGCACATGAATTCTGCACCTCTATATCGCTTATTTTTATTTTGCTTTTGTTAAGGTGACCATCCATTGAGAGCTGTGTGTCGTAACGCCGCGAATAATGATGTCGAGTTCAGCAGCCAATCATTAAAGTGCGTTCTTATTTTAGTTAGTAAATACCATCATTATATGGGTTTGCTGTGGTCTTATATTAAAATAAGCTATAACAACTCAACGAATAACGGTTCTAAACAGTTTGTGTTTTTCTCGCCGAAGTAAGATTAAAATAATATTGCTATAGGTGAACCATATCACAATATGGTTTACAATTTTATTACCAGCGTTTTAACATTACATACTAGAATATTGTAGCTGCTGGTAAGTTGAATCGAGGATTGTTTGCTTCAAGTCAACATAAATATTGCACTTAACAAGCACGAAAAGCACACTTGATAGCTAGGGCTTACAAGGTACTAGGTCAGTTTGTATAACATGTGCTTTTAGCTAGGGTAACTACAAACTGCTTAAATAGCAAAAAGGAAATCCTATCTCTAAGCCAGTAATAGTAAAAAATAAAAATACCTTTTTATGTTTTATCATGCTTGGCATGTGATTAAATTACCACATCGTTACAATTTTGACGATAAAGGGATCTATGTGGGCAAAAAATCCGCATAAATCCCCCAGGAAATCGAAGCAGGGGATCCTTCTGGACGGCGGCATCCATATAGATCCACCAGGGGATAACACTCGATAAAGGGATCTATGTGGACAAAAAATCCGCATAAATCCCCCAGGAAATTGAAGCAGGGGATCCTTCTGGACGGTGGCATCCATATAGATCCACCAGGGGATAACACTCGCTAAAGGGATCTATGTGGACAAAAAGCCACATAAATCTCCCAGGGGCTCCTACTGGACGGAGGCCAAATTACAAATTTGTCGGACTATTCATGATTGCTATAACGTCAGTCACAACTGCTCAAACATCACACTGAAGTAAATAGATATACAAAGTTTTGTTTCTACATAATACCGCATTCAATCGGCTTCATGAATCTGCTTCAGCCGTATAAATTGTATTAATGTCCAAAATAGCGTTGCCAACTCGTACCTCAGGTACTCTTTATATTTTATGATCGCGATAAAATACTAACTTCAATATAATTTATATTGCAGATACTGTTTGATTGCATAAATGGCGAAATATTAGTTTTCAGGCATATGGCATTAATAAGAACTTACGTACAACTATAATTTAATCAAATTAATTTACACACGTATTAAAATGGTTATGGTTTGAATAAACATCACAAGCCAAAGTATTCTTGTTTGAACTATTGTAATCCTTTTGCAACAAAGTTCTCTTCACTGCGAACATAGTTTCTGAATAAGAATAACAATATTCTGATCAATCTTTGCTTGCCACGCCGTTTCTATAAAATAGTAGTATCTTTCCAATCGGAACGACCAACTTATCTTTTGCCTGTTCATTGTATGACGATATTATTCTATCGGTGCTAGTGTACGAAGCAAGTGGCAGATACAGACGAAATGCGCGAGTTAAGCATTCGGATTACTTCTACTTCTCCCTAGCCTTTTTTATTCTCAAGTCACTTGGGATCGGCTTTTCTAGTCTAACCAGATTTGGTTGGGTATCAGTTTTTACACGGAGCGGCTGCCACCTGACCTTCGCAACCCAAAGGCTAACGATACCCTAAGGCTAGACGAGTGTCAGGATATTATAGGGTACTGACTTCCCAATAACGCCTGCGATAGATGTTCATGGCAGCCGGGACCTACGGCTTAACGTGCTCTCCGAGGCACGCAGCAGGCAATAATGTTCAATCAATACGCACATAATTTCGAAAAGTCATATAACTTCCGAATGTCAGAAGTGCGCAACGCGGTTTCGAACCCGAGATCCTCTGCAATGCAGTCTGTTAATCTCTCCACTTCGAGTCTTTACTTCAAGTCAATAGAGTTACAATCGCAGCTCACTCATCCATCTACCCCAATTATGTAAGAACATTAATTATGCCGTACGATTGATGCAGGTCAATAGTACCTATATGAAGCGACAAAATTAATATAAAAATTGTGATAAATGTTTGTCAACCCAACTAAGTTAAAGGTGACACCCTGTCATGACAAAGTGACAAGCAAACAGTACTGAAAACTGTCGACATTATGATTCTGTTTTTACAAATACTCCGTTGCTACATCGACGGTATTTTGCGTGTATATTCAAAAATAAAATGCCATATATTAGTGTGGCTATTTGGCTCGCTTGTGCGAGTAATTGAGCTAACTGGTGACAAAAATTTTCTTTGAATTAAGAAAAAGCAATCTCTGTTTATGTTACAGCGATGATCGAATTTTGGTGGAATGGCTTAGTCTGACTTTGCCTTGTTAATGTCAAATGTATAGCGATACCTTTGCAACAATTAAGGTCGTAATTCCGTATTTATGTGTTACACAGCATTTTTTACATAAAACATGCGAAAGGTTATATTAAAATGTAAAATTTTGTGGCGGAATATAAATATAGACACACACAGCTTTTTAATAGAATTATTTTAAAGTGTTTAATCAAGTGGAAGAGTCTTATATACAATGCACTAAGGAGCATCAGAGCTCCAAACAGCGTTCTATAGATCAAATCAAATTTTACTCTAAGACAATGGTACTTCTCCGTCTTAGAGGCAACCGTTCTTGAAAGACGATGGTAGGCTTCCAGAGAAGTCAGCTTATTCGTTCCACTACTAATTAATTGACAAATGCGGACTCTACTATACTTAAACTTAACAAATAATTTAGTTATAACATATTTTTTATAACATCGCTCGAACGTATCTAATTAAAAGGAGGCTTCGGTACAATTCCTTCGAGAATTAAACAATCGGTTGCGCTTAATTAAAAATAATGTAAAGTGTTGGCCCGGGATCATAATTTAATAAGTTGGGACATTTACGTTCAGAGCCAAGAATAACTTAAAGGGAAATCTTATTAGAATATGTTCGACTTGAGAACCGGCCGGCTTGCCGGGATCTCACGATCGCTCGGCAGCGTCAATTTATACCACTAGATGAACGAAGCTAAGGTACAACTCGACGTAAACACTGCATAAAATTTTATGCAGTGTTTATTTTATTCATATTTTTTTGTAATTACAAAAAAATATGAATGAGTTCGCAATTTTAAGAATAAAATTACAATAGACTATTTGATTTTTTTAAACCATCTCTCATCATTAAATGGAGGCTACAAAAATTATTAGTTTTAAATATTTTAAGTAATTAATAAAAAAATTATTACCAAATACTCTGATTATTTAAATTATCAAAACGCAATATAGCGTCAAGTCGTCAATGGACGTAACACGTTTGTAAATAAACATTGGACAGCAAATAATGAGAGAAGTCGTTTACAAACGTGTGACGTCAAAATAAAGTGTAGTCAATCAGAACCGTTATCGAAGGAATTATTGGTAAAATATACAAATAAAATATTTCATATATTTTTACAAATTGCTTTTAAATTTTAGTATTTATGCGGATGGCAATGAATAGGTTATTATTTTTCATAGTGTCAAAGAGCCTATTAATAAATAGGATACTGGTTTTCTAATATATATAATTTTTTTATAATACCTAGCTGATGTTGTACATTTGATTGTAGGAGTTAAATACAGAAAACCGGCCAAGTGCGAGTCGGACTCAGAGCACCAAAGCATTAATAGCTCTATTACGTTGGCCCTAAAACCATTGTGAGGGCAATATGATTGATATACATATACCTCTATCCACACACAGATACTGAGAAATTCGTAGCTGAAAATTCACATTACACTGCCCGATTCGGAATTCGAGCCCAAAACCATGCAGTAGCAGTAGTCGCATTCACTACCACTGTGCCATCGTGGCAGACTGATATTTACACTTTTCTAGGTTCATTATCAGATATAATACCGAGATATATTTATTTATTTTATTAAGAAAACCAACAGCGTAACAATTACTTTAACATTATGAGTATATTTACTTAAATAAGTTATATAATTCAGCATTGTGGACAGATACCGATGATACAACTATTGATTTTATTTAAACATTATATATACTTCTTTTATATAAAGAATACATAGATTGTGCTTAAGTAGCCTAATTTAAACTAAGTAGGCGTAATTGTTTACTTTTCAATATTTTTGTAATTGGGATATTGAAGATGTTTTTAGAACAAAAAAAGATATCTACGTCTTTGAATAAGGTATAGTAGGTGCGAGCAACGCGGGTGAGTACACAGTTACTTACGTAATTTGTGAAGTGTCGAGGCACATATAATAGTGATTGATTCGTGTGCGACGTATTGGGGTGTTGAATGTAACCTGTGACAGTAATTCGGAACAATCTAGGTTTCCATTTAATATTTCACAAAAGTTACACATATCTATTAGTTTGCGTCTATCATCCAGACTAAGTAAATCATATCATTTACAATGGTGTTCACATGATGACGGTGAATTGCAGAATCGAAACTTTAAATAATTTAAAAATCTTTTTTGGATTCTTTTAATCTGATTTATATGTATCAGATAACAAGGAGACCATATTGGAGTAGCATAAGCAAAATATACGGTTTTTAGTGCTGTACTCCTAGATCGCGTACTACGTTCACCTTAATACTACCTTAATACTACGTTCACCGTAATCGGGGTACCATTAAACTTGAACGGATAATTATACGATTGTTTTTTTCGTGTATAACTTATTGTCTGGCATTTATTAATATTGACAGTTATTTTATTTCGTGTATAATAATAGACTAAATTATTGAGATCTATTTGAAGCTCTAAACAATCATTTATACCCCTGATATTATGGTATATTTTCTTGTCATCTGCATACATCAAATGTTTTGAAAATTTTATAGATTCTGCAAGATCAAACAGGTACGCATTATAGAAAAGAGGGCCTAGATGAGACCCCTGCGGAACTCCGCATGGTATTTTTATGAAATTTTACCGGTAGCCTCCGATTACGACTGCTTGTGATCTATTGGATAAATAAGATTCCACCCATCGTAGTAGATTGCCGCGTATCCCAAGTTGAAATAGTTTGTTGAGCAAGATGATGTGATCCACACGATCAAACGCCTTCTCAAAATCAGTATAAATTACATCAACCTAACCACCGTGGTCCATACTTTTAGATATAAATTCCGAAATGCATGCCAAATTGGAAAATGTAGATCGTTGTCTTAAAAAGCCATGTTGCGAGTTGGGTATGCTTGCTTTTATGTAAGGATACAGAGCATTGTAGATAAGCTTCTCAAAGACCTTCCCTATGGTATTGAGTATAGAAATACCTCTATAATTTTCTATTTTGGTGCGTGAACCTTTCTTATAAATCGGAACTATATTAGCCTTTTCCATATTTTTGGGAAAATACCGAGAAAAGGAAACCGTTAAAGGACGAGAAATAGATGTAGCGCAATTTTCCAGAAAACAGGAGGAATGCTATCACATCCAGGCCCTTTATAGATCTGTAACAATTTTAATGCTCTTTCTACTGTAGTTAAATTTGGTTGAATATTTGAAATAGTATCGATACTCGTATCTTTAGTACTTAATAGTCTGTCAGATTGATTGTCAGAGTGATCAAAAACACTTTAGAAGAAATTATTAAACGCTTCGCATATAGCCTGTCCATCCGAGAAATTATTATTATAACTAAATGATTTAGGGTAGTTTGAACCGCCACGCATGGTTTTGATATATGACCAAAATATTTTTGGGTTTGTTTTAAGCTGATTTGCCGTCATATGTACAAATTTATTAAAACAGTTTTTCTGAACTTCATACTGTCTTGCACGCAAAATAGAAAAATCATCATAATCACGTTAATTATTGTATCGTTTCCAACGTGAATGTGCTTTATTTTTTTTCTTTTATAATTTTATTAAAGGTTTACTAAACCAAATTGGATATTTATGTCCTCCCGATCTACTACGCAGCGGAACATATTTTTCTATCCCTCCTTGAATTATTTGATAAAATTTGCCACCACTTCGTCCACTGGTCTATTACCTAGTTCCAGTGGCCAGTCGATATCATTATAATAAGTGTTTAACATAAAAAAAATAGCTTCACGATAATTAGGTCTAGGGAAAAATAATTCTTTAAGCGGGATTATAGTTAAATCAAGGACTTCTATAATCAGTACTGGATGAGCCGGGTCTACATTTGTAAGGGGTGACGGACATTCGCTTACATTTAGAGGCAGGTTACAAAAAATAAGATCTAATATATTTTGCTTATAATTTTGGATGGTATTGTATTGGGAAAGACCAAAAAGAGATAGTTCATTTAATAAATTAATGCTCGCAAACTGTACTTATCTATATCGAAGTTCTCCCACTCCCCGGAGTATCGGAGTTTTCTCGACTGGCTTTCAATGGAAAACATGCCTTGTCCCCAAAAAGGAGAAATAAGGGGAAAATACGTGCAAAATAATAAAGATAAATCTACAGGTACGCAATACTCGAACAATATTGACCTCCTTAATTCACCGGCTTATTTATAAAACTGACAATTAATTATGTTCAAACATGCTCCACTAGATCTCCAACCAAAATTTTTGACGCAATATATTCGTGTAGGTACATAGTTTTAGCCCCCCATTCGTACCGCACAAGGCCATTAAGGAGTCTAGCCGAAGTACATTAGAGGATTGTTTGGACAACTGCCCAAAGTAACTGCATGAAGAACTGGTTCGATTCTGAATTATTTTGCTACAACGCTGAGTTTGCAGTGTGTGTTCGGGTGGAAAGAGGGATGGGAAGGAAGAGAGGAGGGTCGCGAAGTTCACGCGAACCTCGGGGGCGCTCTTATTATTCCTGAGGTAGCGTACCGCGCGACAAAATGGCATCGCTTATTCAGCGCACCATTTTGAGTGAAATTTCGCCAAGTGTAGGCATGATTAAAATGCTAGGTACACGTTTAAATGAATTAGCCGTTTGCGATGTTCATACGCGGTTGTAAAACTGATGTCGACTGAAAATAAAAGTGAGTTATGATGCTTTTTGGTAGCATGCTGTGTATATACATAGAGAGGAATATAGACCAAAGACGAAAGGAATATCGTGCTTACAGTCAGGCCATTAATTAAATTATCTACAGTCAGTAAACGTTGGCGTTCAAATGTATTACTCAGTAAATAGTATGCCCACCCAAAGTACTTTTTACAAGGCAGCAAGAACACTTATCGCAACCTTGAATACAAGTAAATTACGTATGTTGTCTACATGGAGGCTAACTTAATGTTGGCTATACATGAGAATTTTGACAATATATGAACTAGTCGTAGCATCTAGCTAATATAGGGGTAATTATGGGATTGCGTAATAAACTGTAAGACAACAGGACAACAATTATTGACTCAGTACAGTTGTCCACGCATCATACGCAAATTCCCGTGAGGAACAATACTTGTGATACTCGAGACAATTTACCATTTCTAAATGAAGGAAAATATCAGCGCACCTTCTATGATATGAATAAATAGATAACACCCCTGATAAAGTCACACAATTCACTACCTGGACACCAACAGCTTTAATTATATCAATCGTTTCTTAGTCGACAATATTACATATCTTAGCACAAACTTCGCTTGTATTCAAAATTTAATTTCCACTGCTCAAATGTTGGTGTTGACTAGGAGCTGACGCAAGTTGCATTTATATTTCGACGTACATTTAGCCCAGGTAATTAAAATTATATTGTTTTTAGCCGTATGCTTGTTTGCCAACTTTTAGTATAAAAATACCTACTAACAAGTTGGCAATCAAGCGAGTTGTCTGATGTTGAACAGTTACCATAAGGTGCTTGCAACATCAGACGTGTCACGCGCGTTGCCAACCTTTAACTATACGGATAGCATAATGGTTAAAGTGATGAACTCGCTACTGCCGCCGCCTCGAGTTCTGTGGGTTAGATCCTCAGATAAGACAAACATGTATGTGATACCGGGCGTTCTTTGTGTCCGTTGTTTGAATGTTTATAAAGTTCAGCGCGTCACAGAATTTATTCTAGTCCTGCACTAGTTGTCTTTGAACAAAAATAATCCTCACGGTACAACACAAAGTTATTCGGTCACAATTTTCTGTAGGGGTGCACTTTACTTCAATTAAACTATTCTAAGTCCACATCCCAGCTTTCAGTGAAAATCTGCCGTGACCTACTCTTTTTAAATGTGTTCTAATTTAAACGTTAGGAATTAAAAATCAAGTAACCGTTATGAAATGACAGCAGACATGACAACGTTTTTGATTGGACACAATTTTGATCCCGGCGACAGTCATGATTTTCGGTTGAGCACCTAATTATTTGTTGAATGCATGCTTACAAAGCAAAATTTTAAAATATCATTTCAAAAACCTTCATGAAAGAAGATCCCGTTATGTTATGCGAAATAAACGATGTATTAATTTTAATTAATATAATACCCATATACAAGCACCAATATCGAGATAAAATTAAATGTACTTAATAAATATAATTATTTTTTAACTTGCCATTTAATACATAAATGGTTTAACTTATGTAATTAGACAGCCAGTAATTAATACATTATAACGCATATTTATAAATTTAGATTGCAATAAAGCTTAATTCAAAACTTTTGAAATTGTTTCACCTGTATAGCATTCTAACCAACGCGACGTGCTACGGAGCGAAAAATCATTTCGCATTAACTAGTTAATTATATAAGTAGATAGCCTGCATTCAATCAATTAAGTCACCGAATCGGTGCCGCTTATTTCGCTGACTGACGCAGATTGACCGGGTATTGGTTTATCTTGGTATATAAATCCATCAAGAATGGACCAAGTTTCGACTGCATTAGTGAAACGCTTCAATAGTAAGCGTAAAATATTACATAAGTTAAAAGTCAAACAGTTTTTACGAAAATTAAATTGTTGATAGCTTCGGTAGCACAGCGGTAGTTTACATCGTCTATGCATAAGGTCTCGGGTTTCATTCCCAGGTCAGGCAATTGTTATCGTGATTTAAAGATAGAGAATTCTCAGCAACAACACAGAGTGTGATACTGTACCCGGTAAACGACAATAAGCTCACCCCTGTCACTCATATATGGTACCTAAAACCATGGCTGGTGAAATGTGGGTGTGTTACACTATCTCTTCAGAGATATAGGCGTGAAACTGTGTATAAATTCAACAACTTTCAAACAAACTGTCATACTGCATATGTACATTTTGTACCAACTTATCTACACTAATATTATAAGGAGCAAATATTTGTGTTTTTTTGTTTTTGTGAATAAGCGCTGGAACTACAAAGCCGATTTTAATATCTCACGATTTTTATAATTCTGCTTCTTACCATTAGAAAGCGACTTTATCCAGAACTAAGATAAGCTATATATCATAAGGCTGCAAACCACAGGAGCGGCACAGTATTCATAAACGCCGGATTGTTTGAATTGTATATTAAGGCAAGGCTTTAGTACCAACCCGACGATTGATACCCTGAGTAACAATAAACGTGGTCACCTACTCGGTCAAAATACTACAGGCAAAGTACTATAAAGGATGAGAAGTACCAACCTATCAAAAACGTAGTAATATAACAACGTCTTAGAATCGGGACTCGTTTTTGTGCTCACCAGTACGTGCCACTAGCGAGTAAGGTCTTGTCAGTGTCCTGGTTTCTATGGTTATCGTTGAACTGTATATAAATAGACTTTAAACGTTTGGACCTTTATATCCACTAGCACCTCCAGCGGTGAATACAAGCGCGATAGCCCTCGTTGCTATATTCTTTCCGCAAGGCCGGTGACATACCTGCTACGTCTGAAGATGATGAAAACCAGTCCGTGTTGGGTGCGGCCGCGTTGAGGCGGGGTCAGGCATCGGCCCGAATTACGGCGATACCGCACGATATCACCCTGATAACACTATCACCCACTGATTTAACTAAATCACTCGTTACAAATATGTTTACTTAATATTCTACGACATATTATGTACTCAATGTCAAGCGCTCCATACATGATAACATTTTTCATTTCTCGTACACGTCTTCGTAGATTAGAGACGAGAAATTGCGCCGCTTTTAGCTAATTATGTTATCGTTAGCGGATATGTTTATAGATAGAATTGCTATTCTTACTTTTATTAAAATGTCATATATTTTCTTAAGTTGATAAATTGATTATTATATCAAAGTTTATAAATTATGAAGCGGCGCTACAGAGTAACGCTCTTTTGACAGCTTCGAATTAAAAATTTCGGATCGTACCTACATTTTATTATTATTTTACGTACAGGCCTAATATAATTACATTCTAAGAAGAGACTAGTAAAATGTAATTTTATTAGGCCAGTATTTAGGAGTTAGTTATTCTAATGTAAGATGCAACTTTTAACGTTTCTATAATACTCGTAATTTTATTATAGCGAACAATTTCAATTACGTTACTATGCTACTTCATTTAAGTGCTCGGTTCGTTTATATATTATAAGATTTAAAACGTAGCAATTGCTTTATCTATACATATTATACAGAGGAAAGATTAGATTTTTTGTGTGATTGTTTATAAGGATTTGAGGCAAAACCTAGTTATCTGATATTAAAAATTAAATAATTTCGCTGAGTAGGTAATATTTCATTTTTCATAGTGCTGTATAACCTAACATTATCTACGTTTACGAGAGCGAAGCCGCGAGCAAAAACTAGTATGTAATAAAATGGTACGCGGCAATCCCAATGCGTTCACTGTATGATGCATAAAATAATCCAACGCTTTATTTACTCACTACGACTCGAATCATTACGAATGTCATGAGAATTAAAGCATACATAACTTTTATGCAGTGAAACCTTTAATGTGGTAGCTTCCTAAAGTGAGTATAATAATGTTATCACTCTATTTGAGCATGTGAGGTAAAAAGGACAAAGTCTCCCACTAACCTAAAAGTTATGTTTGAATTTATGTGTGTGACCACACTTAAATACACATAGATACACACACAAAGCCGCATAATGGCTTGATATACAGGTACGCACACATGCTCATAGTTGAAAAACATAGTTGTTCCTATATAGTGATAAATGGGATGTTTCCGCTAAGGTATCTCTATACAAATTACGCTAATCTTAGGGATGATGGTTGGGTTGCCTCGAATAATTTCCGTCGAACGCTATCGCGTATTGTATGATCACGCCCGTATTTACTAGAAACATATAAGTAGGTACATGATGTCCCGATCTGCTACGAAAACGATCCAAACCGTCAGTCAGTCACCATTAAATAAATGGAACCACGAATGCCATAACTGTTAGTGTATGTATTTTAATTACCAAGTAGACAACACTGCAACCAGGACGTTTTCTTTTGTTGCATAATGTGATTGTTTTTGGTTTAGATAGTAACTTGAGCCTAATGGGTACCTCGCGCTGTCCTGCGGTGCGGTTAATGTGTTTATAGGATTTACGTCAAGCAATTATCAATAGCAACAGCAAGCCTGCATCACGACAAAAAGTTATCAAAATCAATTGACCAGTCTATTATACTCATGCGTCGGGAGAGATTGTATGCTAAAAGACAGAACGTTTTTTCAATCAAAATATCAATAAGGGAAGTGAAATGATAGCAATAAAACACGTCTATAAAACTCTATAACATGAGTCAATCCCATTATGGAGAAATAATGCATCTATGACTAACCCATTGGGGATATGCCAGGGCAAAGTTAAGACACTGCTATGTTATTCACCGAAATGTAACAAACAGGATACAAAGATGCGACGCCGACTCCTAAAAAGCTGTAAAGAGATGAACCGATAAACATCTATTCAGTTATGCGCATAAACGCTATGAAGGAGTCTATTCTAGCCTTAACCTTGTTTGCAGATATCCGAAAGAGAATTCGAATGCTTATTGTCCATTGATTATGAATAGGTAAATGAAATTTAAGAAAGCTAGGTGTATAACCAGTATGCAGATAGAAAATGTGAACAATAACCTAAACATATAGTTAGCCACGACATTCCATAATATGAATATAGAGCATTCAAACGAAAAGCGGAGAAAAAGCTCACGAGCACTACCGACTACAACAAACTGAGAAATTCACCAATGTGTGTTCAATTGTTATTCAGACGATAGGAAGTGATAATGGGAAAATCGTAATTCAATTTCGGTATCTTACATCAAATCATCATTTTGGTAGCGGTTATCAAGTAAAATCATCGATAATTAATCCTGTCGTAACCACAACTTGAGGGCTATTATCGGCATTGACAACAAACCTCGACGCATACAAAGCCGCAATTGCAGAGTAGGGACAACTGTTATTGAGCACACAGCAATTGCCGTCATGCGACAGATTGAATTGAAAGAAATCTGTCGCTCGTCTGTTAGAAGTCTAAGCCGTTGTATCCCCTTATCGATTGCAATAACCCCTCACACGGCCCACGCGTTGTTTATCCAAGTTCAATACAGATCTACATAATGTATGCACATACTTGCTACTGCTTTTGTTGTTCTTACTTTGAAAACTGACAGCATTGCAGACTACCTGTCTTCTTTTTTACTGAGAATCGTAAATCCGTTATTAGTTTAACAATGAAAAATGCAAATAGCATGAATGGGTGTCGATAAATTTTATACAAGTGGAAGTATGCAATGGTTTATTGCAACTTTGTTTTTGCAGATGTGAATACTGACTAGTGTAAGAAGCTCCTATAGTGAAGACATCGTAGGTATCTTCCTAGCCATGAGTCATATAACAATTATTTTGTGTTTATAATATACTATATTTCACCCACAGATATACGCCCTTGTTTCTAAGGGAACATACGAGTATCTATCCCATAGGAACCAAGAATTCTGTTGGAGTAAAAAACTTACGTGATTCTCCGATCAATAAACTCTTTGCAAATGTGTGTACAAAATATTACACAGATCTCTCACTCCGCTAGCGCATGGACAAAAACAAACCTACCAAGTCACTTGCATATATGTATAATATTAGTAGGGGCTCTGCCAGTTCTAATTGTTAAGCAAATGCAGAAACGTTAGTGTCATACAAAGACGTTGCAGAATACCAGCGATTTGCATATTTACGATGGCACAGCAATAACCTGAGTGACAATACCGTTACTCTTTCTTTAGACGAAACATTTTTATTGCATCGTCAGTTGTTTTTGTCGAACGGTCTCGTTATCGCGATGAACTTAAAATTGAATATTATGTCATAGTCGCTTTGATGGCGATTAATTTGTTATAAGTGTAAACAAACTGAACTCCTTTCTTTAATTGAACTTAATTTGTTAGGTAGACAGAATTTCTTTATTATTTATATACTTAAGTGGAGAGGCACGCTTGTAGTTAGATCCCACGGTACGGACCTTGGACGCTTCGAAGTTATGTATGTATTAGGTAAATAGTTAATTATCGCTCGCTTTAACGATTAAGGTAAACATTGTGAGAAAAGCCATAAGATTTAAGCGATCTCCTGTTAAAGATTATTATGTGAAAATGAACAGTGCCAACCAATGCACAAATGGCTTAGTGGTTTAAATGGTCGCCTCGACACTGCCATTGCGTGGAGTGTTATGGGTTCGATTCCTGCATAGAGCAAATAATTACAATGACAAATAATTATACCGAGTCTAAGTGTTTATATCAGTTGTTTGAATGTTTGTAAAGTCCCTAATGACACATGATTTATGCCAAGTGTGGGCGATTTCTTTGTAAAAGGAAAAATAAACCAAACTTTTTTTTTGTACCTTAGTAAGGTGGCAAACAAGCATACGGCCCACCTGATGGTAAGTGAGAACACCAGACAACACCAGAGGCATCACTTTTAGGAGAATTTAACCCTTTGCCAATCTTTTAGGAGAGGAAGTGGGAAGGAGAAGGAGCTGGAAGGGGAAAAGAGGGTGATTGGGCTTCCGGCACTCTCACTCAACGAACGAAACACAACAGTAGGAGTACTGCAATTTCACGTCAATATTGTGTGAGAGGGTAGTCCTTCCCCGGTCGAGCCGGCCCAGTCATGCTGAAATCAGCGAGACTCTACTACTGGCAGTAATGATCTATTTTATAAAAATCAACGCTAAGCTCTTTCTTATGCTTAGCGTTGATTTTTATAATGACTAAAAGTATAAGCTCGAGCTGACGCTCTCAGTGCCGGCAACCTTAAGCCATTTTAACGAAACTGATTTCTTTACAGAATATGTGTGATGTTCACATTCTTTCATTAAAAACAGAAAATGCTACGATCTAAAGAATTTTGGTTTTATATCACTATATTATACTAAATACGTATGTTTTAAATGTTTTATCAGCTATATCTGGCAATAGTTTATGCATAGAATCGCTGTGAATTTAGGTTAACTTATCTTCTCACAGACTCAACCCCTATGCCCGAACCTAGCAACTAATATAAATTGTAAACTCTCTAACCAATATATTTTGAGACCTAAATAAATAAGTGATTTTTAATTTGATTTGCCTTTTGTGTAAGCTATTTCGATTCCAAAATTAACATTTTTATTTCAAGTAATTTATGAACCCTAAATATTCTCAAAGATGTAGACAGAGATAGGAGGTAAAGCACCCACATTTTGCTCCCAATACGTAAGTTTGGCGATACTTGGAAAAGTTGCTATTAGAATGAAATAGAAAAAATGTTCTTTGAACACTAATTACTGTTTAAAGTTTTATCGTGCTACTAAGAAGTACGCTGCGACTAATTTAAACTGATTTACATAATATTGTCTTTTGTTTACGCGAATGTTATTCATTGAAATTAAACTCATTTATACGGATTTTATCGCCTTGTTTATTTAACACTGTATTACATAATTTTGAAACTGTTACACTAGTACTACTATTGAACTTTACAAATTTTTATGCTAATAAAATTATTAAAACTATTTATATTTAGGTTTACACTTTCCCCGACGTTTCGGTTGCTTTTCAGCAGCTATGGTCACGGATCTCAAGCTTTAATTAACTTTTTCCATCTCGTTAAATCATAAAAATATTTACTTCTAACAAACTATAAAGCGATACTAACAGATATAAAGTCACAGAAGTATCAGTTCAAACAGTACCGTCAAGGACACTAACACATTAAATTTGTCTATCGGAACCATTGAACCATTGTAGAACTTGAATGAAATTCGGTCGTATAATTACGAAACTATCACGTAATACCAACGTAACGACGTCTGTTTACCGATGCCGGCATTACTGTATTACTGACGTCACAACGTATCAAAACACAGAGCCATGTGTGATGGCTAGGGTTGTCAGACACCGCCGTATGAACTGACATGTTAAACTATGCATACATTGATATCACTGGGGAACAAAAGATATATATTTTCTGCGGCATTCATTTTGTTACTGGTTTTAATAAGCACCTTCGTCAGTCATACCCGCAATGTATTTACTTTGTATGGATTGACTCTGGTTCTTGAGATATTCATAAAGAAAGGTTCCATCACGACATAAGAACAATGAAATAAAGATATCAAGACCAATGGGACAGCCGCATTATGATGGCAGACTATTGCTTGAGTTTAATAAGGGATTGTCCTGAACATAAACACAGTAGCAAAGCTTACAGATAAAGTTTTCAAATATTTTTGAAGTGTAAACTTCTTTAGGCGCGTTGAACACTTTTTGCGTGAATAAAAATCATGGAACTCGCGTCATCGTCACCGAACGCTTTCCATGAGCTATATGTATACTGTATATATATGTGTACTTTTTGGGTGAACAAAAAGCGTGAAACTCGCGTTATCGTCACCGCACGCTATTTACTTAGTTTTCACTTCACACTCGGCAGTCTCCAAAGATTGCCCCGCATTTTTTAAAATTATATTCTATTAATAGCATATATATTAAGTTTTCTTGTCGTTATTATATTTATTTTGTAATTGTAATTTTATTTCGACCTTCTTTCAGTCATATAGTTATAAAGTCTTATCTCATAAACTAGAGTCAATTTAAGAAAACTTCACAAAATTGTATTCGACGGTACGACGTTATTTTTACTTCGGTATATTTGATCGATGTACGCGATATATGTTTTGCAGATCATGGCCCGTAGTCTATCTATTATAGGTCTATATACAAATCAATCACCATAATAATAATCGAAGCACCATTTAATTATACGTTCAATCTAAATTATCTAAATAAATCATAGTTACTACTATAACTAACATTTAAAAATGGAATGTTATATATTTATATAGGTACATAATTTTTCTACACGTGTGTATCGCAAAACTCCTGCTTACGGACTGAACCGAGTTTGATGATTTTAATATGTGTGGATGTTCCGTTAGTTTACATTTAAAATTGATATACGGTATTTTGATATTTGTTTCATTGGTTTCTTCAGGGAGGTCAACGTCTATCGGGCAAGCTAGTATGTTATATAAACTATCACCATGTTAGCCAACAAAAATATTAGCGCATATTACAACTGTTACTCGCATATGCTGTCCCGTATCTTCGTTGCCTGGCAATCCTAATATTGGTAGCTAAGTTACACAATACGACCAACGCACCTTCAACTCTGACTAGCGCTATCTGTCTACTGATTTCAAGCATTATATGCTACAGTCGAATATTACAATGCGCCACGTCACCAAGTTGCTAGCCTTGGAATCGGGCAAGGTTACGCAGGGACTGGACACCTTAGTACAAAATATATAAATATAGATTATATTACCTAACCGGTTATTTAATAATGTTATTTATATTCAGCTTAATTATATATTTTATTTTTATATTCGTGAGGTCGCCTGTGCGTTGGTAACACAGCGCTATTGTATGTGCATTGAGCAAAGTGCTATGAGCGAAAGTTAATGCGATTGCGTCTTCGATTTGATGCTCGAGGCAGCCATAACTTTATTGGATTTGCATATCAAGGGTTTTTTTGTACTGCATCTGTATTTGTAATTAATATAGCGTTAACTACTACGTGGGATCATAATACCATAACCAGCAAATTGTAATTACAATACACCTCTGACTATCCCTTCGGGGATATTGGCGTGACGCTATTCGTCCAACTAATAACGATATGCATCTTTATAAACCCCACCAGGTTAGTGATAGAAGTCACATAGCTGTGCCACTGAGAATGAATACTACTTTTCTACAACTACTGGCAAAGCGCTAACAGCCGAGCCTTAAGCTTTGAAATCCGTACTCAGCGCAGGAACTTAACACAATAGTACAATTTTCTGTCTTACTTGGTACTTTTTTAGACGAACTGTTTCATGTTTAAGATGCTAAGGTAACAATGCCTGATAATGATGAAACATTTATGTCTTTTTTATCAGTTTTAGCAATGATTACAAACAGAAAAAGAGAGAAGAATGGGACGCGAGGTTTTTTATTCGTCTTAATCCTTGCCAAACATTTAAAGCATTCAAATGATTGCCCTTTTACCTTCTCTCTTTACATCTATAGCGCTTCTTATTGGTTCGAGTAATCAACACGTTTGTAAGCAGTCAATCAAAACGAAATAGTCTGGACAATATTCTGGGTGGCAGATTTTCGACGTTCTTTACTATAAAAGTAACATATTATCTATTTTATAAAATAATTTAGTATATCCCAATGATATTTAAAAAAAAATATCATAGTAATGTTTTAATAATAACTTGCATCATTTAGTAAAAATAAAGTTAATTTAATGAATGCACCGATATTCTCGGGTTAGCGCGACTAGTTTCGGCACCAATCCGATTTCGGTCCTTAATCACGAGCTGAGCGATCGTTAATTTAACCGCTTAATTATCGATGATTTTTCTATCGCAGTGCCATCAGGCGTCTCATTAATAATTTAATTATTTATATGAAATAATTAATTTATTGTCGCGGCTTTGAATTTCATCAACACTGTTTTCTGTGACTGCCTCGGCAGCGTAGCAGTAATAAGTACGACAAACTGTTTCAATGTTTTTATCAAGAAATTCTGTTCCAGCACGGAATCTGAAACCGTGCCTGGCGAACATCAGTTGGTCTTTTCGATATTCCTCATGTATCATTTGGTATGTGTCTCACCTATTTTATATAATATTTTTATGCATCGGTACTCATCTTATCTACCTTTAAGCACTCCGTTCATTTATGCGTCATACTGTGCGTTTAACGTATTGCGATTGCCGTGTATTATTGTATTGCAAATAAAGCAACTGCTGCGTTTTTGTTTTTGCATTGAACGCAGCGTCAATCGCGTAAGTCATGTGCTATCTAAAGCCATGGAAACGCGGCAAACGAAATGCGTTTGCCACAGGCGTCTTCAGCACCGTGCGACGCATAAATGACCCAACCGCTTCAGAAATCACATTGTAAAGGACGACAGTACACGATGTAAGCAGCAGAGATTTTTGAAGATATGAAGTTACGTATCGGTTCAGATAAGGTTAAGGAGAATAAGGCTATTATCGGATAACAATCTGAATTTATAAATATATCCAATAGTGCCGGATACAGACTTATTTGGATTTGTATAAATGTACTTTTATAAATACACAAATGGAATCATGTTCGTAGAATATGGATGTAATATACACTGGGTGTACGGGACGGTATACCGAAAACTTTACCAAGACGTCCATGTACAGGTACTTATCTCGACGCAAACTTCTACTAATAAAAAACGCAAGATTAAGATTTTATTTTGATTAACATTATTGCACGGTACGCAATGGATTGCTACCAACACAACGCACCGCTCGTGCCCGGGCGAGAATGACATCTGCGTTTCGCGTGCATAAAATCTGCTGATCTGTTTAAATCACTACTATTTAATTACATTGCTGTATTTTAGTGAAATGTTGTATTATTTGCCTTTATTTAACAAATTGGGTGGTTTATGCATTGTTATGATTCACATTCAGAATAATGAAAAATTACTGAAGAAGCTTTGTGATTTTACTGAAGAAGATGCCAACGATTTTTAGCTCAGAGTAGTGGTCCGAATCTATTATTTCAGTTTTCGGAACACCGTACCTTACACCACTTATATGCAGGTAAGGGATAGCACAGTGATATAATAACCAAACCCAAATTTCGTCATAAGCAGTTATAATTATCGTAATAGAGTGTGTATCAACCAAGCACAGTTACAGGCTTCGTGATGCTACTAAGAAGTTCTGGAGTAAACCGAGTAACATTGTATGGTCCGGCAATTGAAACCGAAACCTTATGCATAGCAGAAGAAGAAGAAACAACATTTACTAGAGCTGCGTCACTAAGATTGATGGATCTATGAAATTGGATGATATATGTATGTAGTATAAAATTGAAAATACTGATTTCTTACCATATAGATTCATGTAGTCAGTGACATTAGTAGGTGAACAATTAATCAATAACCAACACCATTCTATCAATTTACATATTCTGATCGATTTCTCACTTCACAAACTGTTGCACATTAAAATAGATAGTAATTATTTGACCTTAACCGTAACCATAAATGTACCCAGAAGACCTCCTCGTCACCATTGGCAATGTCCTTACCATACAGTTATCTTAAACCAACCTTGGTCTGAACGCACCGTTAAGTAGAATATGTAGAGATTTGAATTCGTTCATGAAGATTGTGCCTGATGCTGATGTGCATCATGATAGTGAGAGCCAGTTTCGGGTAAAAACATTGAAATCACTTAGAAAACACGATACAATATGATATAAATAAGATGCTATTTTGTAGCACCGTTAGACAGTTTGCAAAACAGCGAATTTTCGCACCCTTTCGCAACATGTACTTAATACTCAAATATTTTGTGCTGCCATAACCAGTTTTGTTACACAAACAATAAGTGCATGTGTGAGTGTAATAAGCTTATGTGCTTACTTGTTTGCATGGTTAATTCTAAATAATGTTGTTTCAGTAACAATTTCGCACGTAAGATTTTTAAAAAAATTAGTAAATACCCTTTTATTAAATACAATTAGATTTATTTTTTAAAGAACATGACATCCAAATATGTTGCTTAACAGAACATTGGTTAAGAAGTAGTCAACTAATATTTAATAATGAACATTATACCGTTGTAAGTGCGTTTGTAAGAAGGAATTCTATACATGGTGGCTCTCTAATATATGTATGTAATAATCTTAAATTTAAGGAAAGAAATGATATAGTAAATCTTTCTATCGAGCGCACTGTTAAATTATCTTGTGTGGAGCTGGAGCAACATGTCATACTTTGCGTGTACCGACCACCGCAGAGTGACTTTAGTGTATTCGAAACAGTAATGGAGGATATTTTAAAACACTTAAGTTATGGTAATAGGCATATAGTAGTATGTGGTGATTTTAATATTAATTTACTACAGCAATCAATTCTTTCTGTAAGACTTATTAGGTTGTTTAGATCATTTAATTTAAATCATTTATTTTTCGAACCAACCAGAATTACATCACACTCTGCTACGTGCTTAGACAATATATTTTGCGAATGCCAATTTTTAAATAGGGCCATATTGAGTGATTTGACATCCGACCACTGTGGGCAAAAGGTTGTATTTCCTATAAATACAATTAAAAAAGAAACTATGATCACATGTAGACCAATGACATCTAATCGCATAAAGGAATTTAATAATAACATTAATGCCAAGGTTGTCAATATGGACCTAGATTGCAATAGTCCAGACGAACTATACGAGTCTTTGCTTAACGTCATTACACTGGAATATAACAAAATTTTTAAAATGAAGTCATTTTACCAAAAATTTAAAGTTAAGTTTTGTGATTGGGCAACACCAGGATATATACAAGTAGAGCTAAGTTATATGAAATATATGGAATAAAAAAATATAATGTTGATCCAAGTTTTATTAAATATGTTAGAAATTATTCAAAATTATTTAAAAAGACTTGTGCTACAGCCAAGTCCCTTTATTTAAAAACCAAAATTCGAAATGCCGACGATAAAATTAAAGCTACTTGGAACATTATTAATAATGAAACTGGACGCACCAAGCAGCGTGATAATACTATTAAACTTAATGTAAATAATAAGATTATTTCAAATAACTTGCAAGTAGCTGAAACATTTAATAACTACTTTGCAATGATACCTGTTAATACAACTAGTTCCTTAAGGTCTTGCCTAGTAAAAGCAGAATCCTTGGTTAGGGATAGCGTGGTGGAGTGTAAAGTCCTGTTTAGCTTTGAATATGTACATCCGCATGACATAATGAAAGTATTTAAGTCACTTAATTCAAAAAAATCAGCTGACTTGTGGGGTATTTCTGTGAAATTAATTACAAGTATTATTGATAACGTAGCGCCACATCTAGCTGCAATATTCAACGGATGCATTGATGTGGGCATTTTTCCAAATTTAATGAATTGTAGCAAAATAATACCATTATTTAAAAATGGATGTAAAAGTGATCCATGTAATAAACCGATAATAGACCGATTTCTATATTACCTGCTATAAGTAAAATATTTGAGAAAATTATATTACAGCAATTTGAGAGGAGCCACTTTAATGTAAACAACTTATTTATACTCAACAATATGGTTTTAGAAAGGGTCGATCTACAATAGATGCGGGTGTTACACTTTTAAAACATATTTTTGCTGCTTGGGAAAATTCGCAAGATGCCGTTGGCGTATTCTGTGATCTCTCAAAAGCCTTTGACTGCGTTGAACATCAAACGTTATTGCGAAAGCTTGCGAAAGCTCAGGCATTATGGAATTCGAAATGCTGCACTCGACCTCGTTGGTTCTTACCTAAGCGATAGATTACAACACGTTGAAATCAACGGAAGTAGATCTTCTGGATTACCAGTTGCAATGGGCGTGCCACAGAGCTCAATTTTAGGGCCCTTTCTGTTTCTAGTGTACGTGAATGATTTGCCGTTCTTCGTACAGAATTTTTGCGACATTGTATTATTTGCTGATGACACATCACTTATTTTTAAAGTAGACCGTAAGCCACCAAATTTACAGGGTGTTAATTCTTCACTCGCGCAAGTCCTGGACTGGTTCACGGCGAATAATTTACTACTCAATTCAAAAAAAACAAAATGTATTAAGTTTACATTGCCTAATATAAATAGTCCTAGCGTAAACGTTAATTTAAATAATGAAAAAGTAACATTTGTACAATCCACAGTTTTCTTAGGCATTACTTTAGATGATAAAGTTCAGTGGGGCGCTCAAATATCGTGTCTTGCAGGGAGACTTAGTTCAGCCGCATTCGCGGTTAGGAAAGTAAGACAGCTTACTGATATAGATACTGTGAGACTAGTATATTTTAGTTATTTTCACAGCGTTATGTCCTATGGCATACTGTTGTGGGGTAAGGCAGCTGATATTGAAACAATTTTCATTCTTCAAAAGCGTGCAGTACGTAGCATTTATAATTTAGGCCCACGAGTTTCCCTGATAAAGCGTTTTAAAGAAATTGGTATCCTTACTGTTGCGTCGCAATATATATTTACGAATATTATGTTTATAAAACATAATATTTACTTATATAATAAGAATAGTGATATTCACAACTTAAACACTAGAAATAAGCATAAGTTGGTAGGGCCGTATCATCGTTTACATAAAGTTCACAATTCATTTGCGGGACTCAGTATACGCTTTTTTAATAAACTACCGATTGACATTATAAATTTACCTTTACTAAAATTTAAAAGTGCTGTTAAAAGTCAGCTTATCCGGAAGGGCTATTATTCAATCAATGATTACTTAAATGATAAAAACTCATGGTACTAGTTGCTTGTTTCATACAGGATTCAAACAATGTATGTATTATATAAGTCAATTTAGTTATGTGAAGGTACTTCGTGTTTATTTTGTGGTGTTAAAGTATCTTTCTTTTCTTTTAAACAAACTTTATAAGTATTAACGTAATTTTTTTTTAACTTGTTTTGATCACGAATTACCTTTTCATGTCACAAAATGTAAGTGTATGCGTCCTCATGCCATACTACTGTCTATTACAAATGGCTACTTACTGATAAATATTATTTCAAATCTCAAATGCTTTTTACATAATATTACCAACTTTTCTTTATTTTAGTATTTAGTTTTATATGGACAGTGACATATGGCATAATGACTGCAACACCTGGTACATAAATGAGCTGTAAAATACTGAAATTATAAGTTGATAGCGATTTAAAAGAGTGGACTTGAGTTTCTTGCAGGTATCTTCTCATAGGCTCAACCTTTTGCCTGAACCTTGCAACTAACATAAATATAAATTCAGTAAATATAATAAACTCACTAACCCCTTTGACGTTCATAAGTGTTACTTTGTGACCTAAGTGAGTGAAGTAAGTGAATAAATTATTTTTGACTTTGACTTTGACTTCTCTACATTAATATCCATATGACTAGTAGTAGTAGTGAATGCGGCTGCTGTCTGGTAAATAGACAGGTTCGATTCCCAATTTGGCTCGATTGGATTTTTTTGTCAAGAAAACCTCAGTCGCAGTACGGAATAAGAAACTGCAGCTGCCTCCTATTACGAGGGATCTAAACCTAAACTTAGCGAAAACTAGGTTTATTTAATCCGCCCACTTCATTTCTGCCTGCTTTTTGAGGATATAGACATGCGAAACCAGCATAAATTTCTGCTCAATGGCGTAGTAGCAGGGGCGGCCCGCCCAGGGTGGCACTTTTAGGCGGCGCCAAAATTTCACAATAAATAAGAATTGTAAATATTTAAACTATTTCATGACAAACAAGAGGAATGGGCAAATGTACAATACACAATAATGATGACTGTTCTTGCCGAAAAGTTCTTTAGAATTTATGTATATCCATATATAATTAAGAGTGCGGCATAATTTTCTTCTGTCCCGGGCTGTCACCTACGATGCGTCACTGGTGATACTTACTACTAACGGCAAAACCTAAGGTTCTCGAACTAAACAAACCGGCAACTTCAAGATCAGCACCAACGCTAACACTTCCAACAGTGCATGGCACTTCGTTGAGAAGAAGTATTAAAACATTTGACAGCGCAATAATTCTTTAAGGCAAAGTAAACATGAAAGAAAATATTAACATGTGTGGAAATTTGTATAGTCACTGAAATAGTCGACACAAATATTACTGGTGAAAACTTTTGCCTACATCGTATTTCAACGATGAAAAGAATAATCCAATACCGGATTTCTAACGTCGAAATATGCAACATCCGATTATTGGTTTAAATTCTACAAATCTATAAATACTTCTTGTCAAAGTTGTATTCGGAAAATCGTGAGAATGCATACTGGCTGAATTTATATCATACTAGAATTTGCCCGTGGCTTCGCTGGCGTAAATGTAGGTTAGGTTAAGTTAGTAACACTACTTTTTCCTGAATAAAAGGTACCCCTATGTCCTTTTTTGTACACCTAACATCGTGTACGCGAAATTTAATGATGACAGGTTGAGTAGTTGAGGCGTGCAAGCGTAGCAAACTCACATTCGCATTTATAATATTATATTATACTTAGTTTTCCCTGCGGTTTCACTCGCGTAAGTTCCGTTCCCACCGGAATATCGGGATAAAAAGCCTATGTGTGAATCCAAGTCTCCAGCTATCTACATACTAAGTTTCATCGCACTCGGTCCAGTACTTTTTGCGTGAATGAGTAACAAACATCCATACATCCATACATCCTCACAAACTTTCACATTTATAATATTAGTTAGGATTTTTTCGTGGAAGCGCAGTCTCCTAAACGTGTCAGATAGGCAGTAAAAGGCGCGCTGCTATTACGTAAGTCCTAAACGCCAACGAGGTTTAGCACCTTAGCCATAAGAGCACATATTAGAGCCAAAAACGGTCGTCAGTTACACTTCTAGATAACTGTAGCTATATTATATTGAGGATACAAACCTTAGTGTATACCTACATAAACATAAAACGAACGGATTACTCGCGGGCTATTGTACCGAGACTTAACACCGTTTGATACTTTTCACGGAAACCGAAACATTTTTTTAAATCGTTTTCGGTACTATGGCGCTGTTGTGTGCAAACCTTTGTCTCTTAGACCGATATGTATAGATATAAATAGATTTTGTAGCTATAATTAGATACACTAGAGTATTTACAATGTTAAAATATGCGCTAACTGTTCACAGTTCGTACTTAAACACGTGCTCTCTTTAGTTTAGTTACCTACATGCATGCTGTTTAGGTTAGTTACCTCTCGCGCGTATACTCGAAGGTAGTCAGAGGTGCATTAGACGTAAATTTCGACAAATACCACATTAAGACATTACATTGAGCCTATTGCTATCTACCACAATATACACATACACACACACAATTACAGACTACGTACTGCTGCTGAGAATATCTTGAGAGAAAATCCAAGTAACGCGTTGGTCGACTCGTGAATCAAAACCAAGACCACATGCATAACAATCGCATTCACTTGCGCTGTTCGATATGCCACTGAGACAGTCCTATAATAGTCTGAGACACTAACATATGAAGATAATTGCCATGCTACTTTGGCTTCACTCGATGAAAAAGTAAAGTTATCTCAAGACTTGTTTCAAGGAACCACCCACGTGTATACCAGTATTTTGTACCTACATCTGGCTTCAAATGGCTCCTTTTTATTAAGCAGTTCTAACATTCTAGCCAATGATGATAATAAAGCAGCATTGAGCGACTTTCATTGTAAATAAACGAAAAGATATTATTGCTATCGTACCTAGTTTCAGATTTATTTTATGAAATTTTAATAAGTATATATATATTTACCGTGTTCAGTTCGATATTAATACGTTGAAATAATAAAAAAATATTGCCTGTGTGTTGTATAAGATTAATTTCTGAAATTTTAAAATATTATATTTACTGTGTATAAATTAATAAGCTAAATGAAAAAATGTTTGCCGTGTCTAGTTTTAGATTCATGAAACGAATTTTTAAAATTTATGCAGCCTTTTCTTGATCGGCATAATTTGCGTGTATTTCGAATATGTCAGAAATAATTAAGGCTGCTTTGAACGCTGTTTTATTTATTTTTCTTTCTCCGTACTTTTTAATTTGATGCCGGCAATTGATCGCGCAGTTATAAGACTCGGCACGTATCAATTTTTCACAAAAATGTTGTGCCATGCGGGGATCTAATATTAGCGATATTATAACTGAGCTATATGCATAGTCAATAAGTTCATTGACTGTTGTGTCATATTATACATTTCTGCTGTGCTCCTTTATGTACATGATGTTACATCCTAACTAATATTATTAATGCGAGTGTGAGTTTGTTTATTTGTTTGTTTGTTACGCTTACACACCTTAATTACTCGACCGATCATCATGTTTCGCATACACGTTGTCAGAGGAACAGAATAGCACGTTGGGTACCTTT
Organism: Catocala nupta; assembly: GCA_963675205.1. NCBI lineage: Eukaryota > Metazoa > Arthropoda > Insecta > Lepidoptera > Erebidae > Catocala > Catocala nupta. Next base: position 40,246,346 of record OY776078.1, read on the forward strand.
CATCCAGAAAAAAAGGACTGTTACTTACCTAACTCATATTTACGCGAGCGAAGCCTAAAAATCTAGCAAACGATACTTTTACTCAATGAAACAGCTATCTAACGCAAAAATATATTTCATATCAGGCTGTTAGTTCTTGAGATTAGGTCGGTCCAACATATAAACTCTACAGCTTTATCATGTTGGTATACTTAGTTGAAATAAAATATAACGAATAAAGAATTCTCTGTCCGTTCAGCTATCTCTGTAATAATGTCCATTTTTGGATAGGACAAACAAATTTAATTTTTTTGTCAAAAGTTTACATTTCCTATTTGTGCCGTGCCAAATTCAAAAACGAGAGTATCCGACCACTTATCTGTGTAATTTAACTGACACGCTAGTTTTTACGAAAACAGTTACGCATAGAAGCATCGGTATTTGTTTAAGAAGTGATCTGATTACAAAAATAGACTAATTCAACATTTCTTTAGTGTGGACATTATTTTAGTTGATTGAGCCATTATTTACAATTAACCGAGAACACTTACGTTTGATTATAAAGTTAGTTATTAATAGCTAAACTTTATAGAGCTGAAAGGAATTTGTGTGATCCCAAAATTATATATTCTTGTACGATCGTATGGTTATATCCTTTAAAGTGGATGCCGATATGCAATTCCATCTGGCAAGCGCCTAGGCGCTTGCATAATTGACATTTTCATTCCCAGTCCGCCCCCATGTGGTATATTATATTTTTGGATGAAAATATAGGAAGTTATTTCACTGGACTAAAATAAATTCACAAGAGGTAATCTCCTTGTCGGGTGATTTTTGTATCAAATTAATTACTGATCCTTTACCGGAATATGTAAAAGCTATCCTTTGACAGATTTTGCGCTATGAGCTATATGGCTCCTAAAAAGTTGGTGGTTAGGTACACGATACGTAGTTTTGAAGGCAGGCAGATTTCAGACGACTGTACAATACTATCAGCATAGAGAAATATTTAAATGGATTTCGTAAAGAGAGCATGAAAATTTAGGACCAGCCTCTCTTCAATATCCTCAAATAATCTACTATCAGGTCTGGCTGTAGACTATGTGATCCCTTGAACTACCGTATTTAATACGGCTTTTGACATTTTTGTGCCGTACGGGACCTTGAACCCACAATTATTAGTGAATCGGCAGTGGCTTCGTGACCTTTAAAATCAATGCGCCATGCGATAACGATATCATCAACGTAAGTTCTAAGCGTTTCATTTCAACTACCGCTTTCTCTTTAAATTTGTTTATGCAATATTCTCCAGCAACTGTTTGAGATTCTGGTCCACAGTAAATGTTTCTATTGGCAGCTAAATCTTTTATAATAGGTTTCGAAGCAAAGTTTAAATGCCGTGAAAATTTTTGGCCACCTTCAAAGATCTATTTTTAAAATGGCTATATTACGTTCGAGGTAAAAGATTCGTATTGCGTAGGTCGGGGCTATCGATCACTGAGATAAATGTCTATATGTTAACGAATACTGTAATACATAGTCTTACGGTTATATCCTTGAAGAAATAGGTATATATTATACCCACATTTAGTAAGCTAATTTTATAAGCCGTCTGCTAGGCACAGTGCAGAATTCCGTGATTCTGCAATGTATTTTTAGCAGGATTTTATTTTATTTTATTTTATTTACTAAGGGATAAAAAACAGCAACAACACATACATTAGGCATAAATATAACAACATATATACAATTTAGAAATAGCTTAGTTACCAAACAACGAATTCATGTACATTAACTACATATAAATTAGAATTTAAATATAAATTGAAATAAAGATGAAATTGAAATAATGATATAAAATAAAATTACTATAAAATACAATATAATAAACTATTTTTTAATTGAATCTTTGCTAAAATTACAATTTCAGCTAAGATTCAATTAAACAATTTGAAATGATTATTGCATATTATTATGTCCTATAGAAAGATTTAAGGTCATTAGATGTAAATTTAAATTTCGAGCAAGCAAATATGTACATATATTCCTCAAAATAACGTTCTGCAGACCCAGGTATCAAATCCGAGAGCTTAAAATGTTTACTATAATTATATGTATGTATATGTAGTATTAGAAGCAAACTAATTTTCCGAGTAGTAAATATTAAATGTTTCATTCCTGTGCCTCGGTAAACATCTAAAGCCGTTAGGGCCCGTTTATATGGTGGTTTATATGGTGGCGTGGTGGCCGCATGGTCGGTCCCCACAGGCGCGCGGCAGCCGCACGGAGGCTGCGTGAGTTCGTCGTTTGGAAGAATTTGAACGTTGTGTCTGAGTTTAAACTTTCTATGGACGAACGCCGCGCGGTCGCCGCGTGGCCGACGCGCTGTTTCATTGTTGGGAAGAATTTAAATGTTGTGGCGTAGTTAATGGAGTTTCAAGTCTCTATTAACGAATTCTAATACCTACGCGGCCGCCGCGCGACCACCGCGTGGTCGCCGCGCGGCCTCTCCGCTCTCGTCTCTCTCTCTCACTGCAGCCTAAGTCCTGCATCTGATGTCTCTCCGGTTGTGTCGGATTGCCGTCCCATTGGATTAAGAATGCTTTTGTCTTGGCGTACTATATATTATAATAATAGGCGTTAAAGTATGAAGTTGCCGTTGTATATATATTTTGAATTGACATAAAACCTTCATGGTATGAGATTTTCGAATGAAACATTTTTCACACGATACCTATAAGATTCATCTTGTAAAAAATGTACAACATTCGATTTTCGACTTTCAATTGTTTATTTTATTCAGCTTAGACGGGAAAGATGGATACTTCGAAAATCCGAGTCATTTTTGAATATGAGTTCCGACGCGGAACTAACGCGGCAGAAACGGCTCGCAATATCAACGCTGCGCTTGGAAAGGAGATTGCTAATGAACGCACCGTGCGTTTCGTAAAGGAAACTTTGACTTGAAGAACCACGTGGAAGACTGCCCACACAGGTGAATAACGAGAATAACAAGAGGGCATACTTAAGAGCGGATGCCCAGCGCGTCGCACGGTTCGGCCAGGACCTCATGGCCCATCCTACGGGCAGTCGTAGCTATTGGCGCCTGGCCAAAGCCGTGCAGTCCAACTTCTGCCAGACCTCGCTGCCCCCTTTGAGATATCCGAATGGATCACTGGCTCATCGGCAACAAGTAAAAGCAGATCTGCTTGCAAATCTCTTTGCGGCCTACTCCCGAATCGATGACTGCGGTTCGCAGCCGCCTAACATTGCCAACTGCGGCTACACCATGCCTGATATACGTATCAGGCAACGTGACGTTCGTGCGATACTGCAGTCTCTCGATGTTCGGAAAGCCAGTGGACCTGACGGCATCCCAGCTGTGGTCCTCAAAAATGTGCAGCGGTATTGTCTCCCACACTTACGCGCCTATACCGGACGTCTTACGCCGCAGGCACTGTGCCTGAGGCTTGGAAGGAGGCGAACGTTCAACCGATTCCCAAAAAGGGGGACCGTTCCGAGCCAGGCAACTATCAACCCATAGCTATCACCTCAGTGCTCTCCAAGGTGTTCGAGCGGATTATAAACACCCAAATTGTCCTCTACCTGGAGGATCACTCGTTGATCAATGATCGCCAATACGGCTTTCGGGCTAAACGATCAACGGGTGATCTTCTAGCGTTCGTCACGCACCTCTGGGGTGAGGCTATGGACAAGCACGGCGAGTCTTTGGCTGTCAGCCTAGACATAGCCAAAGCTTTCGATAGAGTCTGGCACCGGTATCTTCTTTCCAAGCTTCCGGCCTATGGCTTGCCCCCTCAACTGTGCACCTGGATTGCAAGTTTCCTGCAGAAGCGTCGTTTTCGGGTCCTTTGTGACGGTCGCGCTTCCAAATTTATGCAAGTCAATGCAGGAGTGCTTCAGGTCTTCAGGCTTCTTATCCCCTACGCTCTTTCTTCTGCATATCAATAATATGTTGAATCTCGGCAACATACATTGTTATGCAGACGACAGTACCGTGCATGGGCGATATCTCGGACGTCCTGGAGCCAAACAGGCTGAGGTTGAGGGGAAAAGGCAGGATCTTGTCGTTGAACTTGACCAGACCTTGAACCGCATCTCTGAATGGGGTGCCAAGAACTTGGTCCAGTTTAACGCCAAGAAGACCCAGGCATGCGCGTTCCCAACAAAAAAGTCTCCATTCCTTCCCCTCCCTTCTCTGAAGAACACTCCACTGGTGATACGTGACAGCCTCTCCATCTTAGGTATGAATCTTTGCCGCTCCCTTAATCCCAAAACCTATATCGAGAGTGTCATTAGGCAAGCTTCGCGAAAACTCGGAGTTCTGAACAGGGTAAGGCGGTTCTTCGCGCCTGGGCAGCTGTGCCTATTGTATAAGGCACAAGTGCGCCCTTGCGTGGAGTACTGTTCTCATCTTTGGGATGGCTCCGCGCAGTACTTCCTAGACGCTCTTGATAGGTTACAGCAGCGGGCTGTCCGTATCATCGGAGATCCAGAGGTCACGAGTTCACTGGAACCTCTGCAACTCCGTAGGGATATTGCCTCTTTGGCATGTTTCTACAGAATATACCACGGGGAGTGTTCTGAATAGTTATTCCACCTTATCCCGCCCTCCCCTTTCCTATCCAGAAGAACGCGTGCTGGGCTCAGATGCCATCCTTACACGGTGAAGTCGACTAGAGTGCGTACCAACAAGTTTGGGTCCTCATACCTCTGCCGAACGATCAAGGCATGGAATTCTCTGCCAAGGCACGTGCTTCCTTAATATTGTCTTCTGTTTACGCGAATGTTATTCATTGAAATTAAACTACTATATACGGATTTTATCGCGTTGTTTATTTATCACTGTATTACAAAATTTTGAAAATATTACTATACTACTACTATTGATTTTATTTGACTAATTTATAAGCTAATAAAATTATTTAAACTATTAAATCTATTTATTTTTGGTTTACACTTTCCCCGACGTTTCGGGTGCTTTTCAGCAGCCATGGTTACGGGGAGACTAAGATGGTAGTTGTCTCAATGTTCCAGTGTAGTTATTTCAAAGTACCTTGTTGCTTCCTTCTTCCTTCAATCCTGGGTCCTTTAAGCGGGGCGTGAAAAAGCACCTTCTCAGGCCGTCAAAGTAGAGACCTCAACATCGCCTCGGCTGCTATGAGGACGATGTGGAGGCCACTGCTCTTAGACCATACGACTGCTTACCATCAGGCGGAGTGTGGTCATATTGACGAGAAAATAAAAAAATTAAAAAAAATTAAAAAATGTTCAGGTATTGTTTTATTTTTGACTTTAAATAATATGTAACAAGTTTTATTGATGTTTACTTACGAACTTCGAACAATGATGGCGAAACTGGCAGTGAAACAGCCCTGAATCGATCTTCACCATTATTGCTCCATGATAACGCAAGACCTCACACTGCACGAGAAACCGTTGTAACTCTACAGGAGCTGCAGTTAGAAACCATACGTCATCATCTGTACTCGCCAGAACTTGCTCCAACGGACTACCACTTTTTTCGTGACCTGAACAATTTTCTACGAGATAAAAAATATTCTTCCCAGTAGGCAGTACAAAATGCTTTCACACAGTTTGTCGAATCTAGATCCCCGGAGTTCTATCGTAAAGGCATATATGAACTTCCGTTTAGATGGCAGCAACGTATAGATAATGAGGATAAATATTTCGATCAAATCAATCTGATACATCTTAGAAAAATGAGTTTTAATTTTTTTGTACAAATCGGCAATTTCATACTTTAACCCCTTATATTAATCCTGCACCAAAAGTTTACTATACATTTCGACAACTCATGGTGCACCGAAATACGTCTGATGTATCTTCATACAGCTTCTATAAACCGGCCGCTACAAATCTAGTATTATTTATAGTCATTAAAAATTTACTTGCCCTACTAAGCAATGGCCATCTTGTGTGACCGCACGTTCGTGACAACTCGATAATGCACATAATTTGTTTGATGTTCAAGCCTACCTCACTACGCCCTTCAATCACAACCTATTATGTTCAAACGTAGCACTTATTTTTACATATTCATAAGCTTATATCCACAGCCTGCGGCGATTCAGTAAAACTGCTATTATAATGCTTGTATTAATACTACACCTGTTTTCTTATCGATAGTTAGGTATAGGTATTGTTATAAGTAATTATCTACTTAATTTTTATGCAGTTAATGTGGTGAACTAACTTACGGCTCTGATACGCTGCAAGCTTACAATCACTTTTAATATCAAAGGTATCACTTACTCCTTGCCAACCTAAACATAATATGTGAATCTTCAGAATTATTAGTCACGGGACGAATGGATGGTATTTCTTACTGTCACCAAATTATTGGCAATGCATAGTTTTACACCAGTTTATACGCCTACGCATGCATTTAAGAGGATAGAATACTACAATTAATCAAACCCGCAATAATAAAAAGTACCGTCAACCATGGCGAATCAATGCCAAATAACCTTGCTTCTTTTGCTCTGCAGCTTACTAGAAGGCGAGGTGGTATACTTGCCACCCATAATCTATATATTAAGAAGTTCTGAAGTTATTGTAACTTTCTAGCAAAAGAGTCTTATAGCACTTTGTCTCATTAGGTGAACAAACCTGAGTCTCTAGAAGATATTTGTGAACGCAAGAACAGGGCTCGTAATCATGAAAAGTAATATGACTAATAACTGAAGTTATATGTTTGTGTTTATACTTAAAACCAATTGCAAGAGTTCGATCCTGTGACCACAAAAAGATTAAATGAATTTCCTGCTAAAAAATTGTCGGCAGCTGCATAGAGTCCGAAATCCACTTCATTGTAAAAGTATACCTCTATTACGTAGAAAAAACACGGCTAACGAAATGTATTTTAATTCGCTTCCTATCCCTTTGGGGCTTTAACATGCATGGCTCTGTTTATGTATGTCAAAAATAATGAACGGTCAGCATTCGTGCTTCACCAATGGAACAATGAATTTACTCCTGAGCAAACCACAACCAAATTTTCGGGCGCAAATTGAATGGATTTATCCGCTGATTAGTATGCTGCCTTTGATTAAAAAGTACCCACGACTTGAGACGAATTCGTCGGCTGTTTCTTTATTTTAAATAAGTTCAGCAACTGTCAAAGGCACTGGGTTTTAATCCGCGCTTTGATTATTTGCTGTAGGATACATTAGAAGAGGTTACCTCATTAAAAATCTACACGATTATCTAATTTATTTACTTCTTAGTTAGATTGATTGCATTGCCGATCAAGAGACATTACGCCAAGTAACTTTGATTTACTCTCACTCACCTGCACGATGGAGCCAATTTATATCAAAATTGATGACAAGTGGGACCAATGTGCGACGACATTTTGACATTAACAGTCACCCATCTGTAAACCTATTAACTTCGCAGGTCAGTCGATACTTGCGCAGTCATTACTACATAATTATGTTTGATAATAATACTGAACATTGGACGATGAGGCCTTTGGTTTATTCTAAACATGAACAAAAAATAAAAAACAATCTCTCTGATTCATTCGCGATCTTTGAGAGCTCTCTGTGTCCATAGTTCCTATATAGGAAAAAACAATCATTGAAGGATAGCGAAGAGGTTTTATTCATAGCCTCGTTGGACACGCGAACGAAATAAAAACATTGGGACGTAATTAAAAAATATTTATGACATCATTGGTATAAATCAAATCTATATATTAATACGTGAAGCATAAACTTTGTATCACTTTTAACGAAAATTGCGCGGACGGAGTATGAAATTTGGCACAGTTAAAGTTTATATGGAGAAGGAGAGGCGACTAATATTATTATAAAATACTATAATATTTTTATAAAATATGCGTTAGAAAAACATTAAACACACTGTGTGCATGGCATGCATTTGACACACGCAGTCGAATCGCGTCCGTGGTATTTCGACATTGTTCGTCTGACTTCGTACAATTCTTTGTAACTATGGTTACCTATATATATATATGTAGGTATATGTAATAGAGAAAAACAGAAAACAAAGTAGCAAGCTTAGGAATTTTGGTCGAATTTTGACCACTAGGCGACCGCTAGTATAAAGAATACCGTGTTTAAAATTTGAATTATAATTTATTTATCTGATATTTTTCTTTGTTATTTATCTATTTTGTTATAAACGAGATGGGTGTAAAAATCCAGGATTCAACTTCTTAGTCTTCATGTGAACTTTTTTCTTTTTTTCCATCAGCTTTTTGTAATGTCCCACTGCTAGGCTCTTCCAAAATATACTATTGTATGTAATGCGAAGTTAGCTATAAAACATCAACAGATGTTTGTTTTTTCCTAGATAGATGGCGTTAGGGTATTAACCGATAATAACTTGCCCAGAACTATTACTCACCCTATGACTCTTTTCGCAGACGATAGCACAGTGACAATTCTTGTTATAATAAAAACTTGTATGAATTTGACATTAATCAAACTTTGACATGAATAATATCATGGCTAGACCGAAACAATCTCAAAATAAACTTAAATAAGACTACTATAATGCACTTTAGCCAGCGAGCGAAGGCGCCAGACATTAAAGGTTTATATATTTTATAATGACACAGTTATTAATGAAGTTGAAGCCACAAAATTTCTTGGTGTTATGATAGATTCAAAATTAAATTGGAAATCGCATATTGAATACCTGAGTAAAAGGCTAAGTACATCTGTGTATGCATTATACAAAATTGCTCCAGAACTAAACCCTGATTTTTTATTAAATGCATGTCATGGATTAGTAGTATCGATATGGTATTATATTTTGGGGTAACTCGACTGACAAAGATACAGCTTTTCAGGCTCAAAAGAGATGTATAGGGGCTATGTTTAATTTGAAATCGACGGATAGCTGCGTGCCATACTTTAAACAATATAGGATATTAATCTTACCGTCATTTTATGTTCTAGAAATCGCTATTTTTGTTAAGGCAAATTCTGAATTATTCCAACGATTAGTTGACACTGTAATCCGTAACAGACGTGACAATATCAAACTACGCTTGCAAACTGCTAAAACTGCACTTATGAGGAAAAGCGTGTTCTGTATGGCTCCCATAATTTATAATAATATACCACAAACTTATAGAAGTCTAAATATAACGTCATTAAAAAAAACGATGCTAGATTTATTAACAGACAAATGTTATTATAATATAAGTGACTTCTTGACTGATAAGATCTGACTTGAACATATTATGTATATATATTATAATTGTATTTTTGTTTGGATGTTTAATTTTTAATGATCTTTGACATTTAAATAAATTGAATTTACATTATTATTATATTGTATAAAATAGTGAAATCTTCACTAAAATATTTTAACAATCAAATGTTATTGCAATTAGAGTGACTTGACTGAAAATTACGTGACATATTATGCCTTTTTAGATAAAATTTATAATTAATATTAAAGCGTAGAGTAAAGCGAATGTCATTATTATTATAAAATATGCCATTATCTGAATATTAAAACAAAAACAGTTTTTTTTCTAGACATTATTAATTGTCATAAATATTTATTTATTATCAAATGCTATTGTCACTTGTTTCTTTTTATTTGTACGCCTTGATAGGTATAACATGTACGACTTGTAAATCTATTCCATTTTGCATGCTTAACGTTGTATGTAAACACATGTTTTTTACAAATAAATTATCTTTATCTTTATAAATATTCCAAACAATGTAAAGAAATAATCTCGTAGCTATCAGGCAAAAGTGCAGTACACAAAAAATGATTATACACGTATTATCGTTTTATTAATTATGAATTTGTTTGACGCCGGCTCACTTGTTTGCAGCAGGGTGAACTGCCTACAACTGTTGTTACTGGTCTAAAACGATCAATGATGTCGCTTAGGTAATCAGTAAAACAAATATCTACCTTTTCCTTAATTTCATATAGTAAACAACAACTATTTTCCTTAAGCGAGGTCATGATTGAGGGAAATAAATAAAGCTAACGAAAATACTTTGAGATATTCAGAGAGGTTCTAACTTTACGAAAAAACAAGAAGGAATACTACAGCTATCTTTCTCTAACGAAAGATAGCAAAAACGAAGCTATAAGAAATGCTAAAAACGGGCTCTGAAGTGATACGTTAAACACACTTAAGATGTCATATGGTAAGCTGAATTATTTAGCATTTAGCAATGAGCGACGAATTTAAGGAAAATTAAGAAGCAAGTTGGTTTCGTTAGAAATACATATAATTCTGCTCTCTTTCCTTCACAATAGAGAAGGAACACTAAAAGGACTTGCGTTTGAATAGTGATACGAATAATTCTATTCGATTGCTAAAATCGAATAGTTTTGTTACGATACCTACATTTCACGGTCAAGGATGCAGCGCAAATATTCTATATAGTGTTGTACGGACGGTGCAAACATAATTTATGTAGATGGGGAATACTGGATCAGTCCCAAACTCACTGCGGCTTTGGTGCACCCAGTCAAACAATGATGCACTTACTGACCTGTGTAGCATGTCCTACATACTGTACAAGAGCCGACTTCGACATCGCCACTGTTGCCGCCATAGCGGTCGCCACTTTCTGGGCCAAGACCATTTGATCGCAAAAGGGTACAAGAGCATTGACTCGAAAAGAAGAAGAAGAAGTGTTGTACGATAACAGTCGAATATAATTCATAATGCTATCGTGCACAACAGACAAAAGGTTTTTAACGTTTTAAAATTAAGATCTCGATGTACTAAACTTGAGGCTATTAGTACCTTTTGGAATACTAAGGGGATCTCTTGAAAGAAGAAGTAAGCAAGATAGAAACGTCTTAAAATTGACATGTTTTGATATAAGAATGAATCAGGCTTTATATCCAACTAGCAATACTTGTTATATTTGTGCACACGTTATCACCTACTGCAACGGAACAACGAACAAAGCTAATGATAAACCAACATGTAAAACATTTTAAAGACAATTACTTTATTGCTCGAAAACATTGTCAGGCGAATGGCTCACGGTGAGCAATTGAATATAAAGGCGACATGTAAATGAGACTGGCTAACAAAAACTGACGTGTGTTAGTTATAAGCAGTTATATTTACGAACTGAGCACTCTCAATGACTTGTTGGATAATAGCGATGGCTTACGGCGACCTTGTATCATACGACTATGTAGTTTGTAACTTGTAGTACACGACGCGTAATATAACACTCTATATTGTGATTATGTCTTTAAATGACGTAACAAAATGTCGTCATGCTTGTTTAACTCGAGAGGATGGGCAGAGGTATATCAATTAATAGGAGTTTAAATATGAAGTTGCTGCTTTGTATGAAGAAATTCGATAACGTTCTGGTATTCATACTAACTATTCCATCAATATTTTTTAATGTACCATTAGAATTAATTGTTTTATTTTTCATGTATAGTTGCTAGTATTTAGGGCACTATGGTTTGTCTTAAATGAACAAAATATCAACTATTATGTAATTATGGCGAATTTAAACAACGAATACATGCATACACTAAGCTAACTATAGATTTAAATGCAAATTGGATAAATGTTTAATAATACTTATTATTAATAATTTACAGTCTATTCTCAAAATATAAATGCAATTTTAAAATAACCATAGCATTTTGTACACATTGTACAAAAGGCAAGGCTTATTTTAAAAATTCCGAAGTCTTATTTGTGTAGATTTTAAACGACAATTTAATAGGTAGCTAAAGATAAAATAATCGCGACGTTCTACTAATGGACACGGGTTTCAATCAACTTACGATAGTATCCTTTTTAAACTTGATTAATTTTGTAAAAGTACATTGTAAATTAACATAGCTTTCAGAAATATTTAAGTTTAAGCTTAAATTATTTAGGACTGATTTGTTTTGCTAAACACCATTGATGTATGATGTAATCTAAGAATGTATAATTTTTCTGTCAATAAATAAACATTAGGTATTAACATTATAATATATCAAATCCATGGATATAATAATGCGTTAATATATCGACAAAAAATCTACTTTGAAAACCCTTTATTAATGTACGTTTGAACTTGAGACTATGACAATCCAGAGACTGTTTTATACCTAAGTGCCAGCACCAAATGCGTAAACTGAATGCCAATAAATAGTTTACGATCACGTGTATAGTGTAGTTAAAATACGTTGTTATTCTACAACGCTCTCTCGTAAGACTGGTATTTAATTATCAGGTTAAATTAATTATAATAATTGTAATGTAATTATCATTCCTCACCATTATTATAAAAATTCTATGTTGCAATTCAATTTTATTTTATAACTAGCTGTCCCGGCAAACGTTGTTTTGCCACAAAAAAAATTCTGACCAAAAGATTTAAAAATAATATTAGGGTTGGACAACCCTTATCACTAAGGGGTATGAAAAATAGATGTTGGCCGATTCTCAGACCTACTCAATATGCTCACAAAATTTCATGAGAATCGGTCAAGCCGTTTCGGAGGAGTACGGGAACGAACATTGTGACACGAGAATTTTATATATAAGATATTTTATGTCGATAATTTTCACGTTCTATTTTTAATATTTCGAAACATGTTTGTTTTTAAATATTATCTAATTATCTGTAAAGAACGTGAATGCAATTTCTTTTAATTAAATATTTTGTTTCTTTGTTTCATTAGTGTAATTACTTATCTAAGACAAATTGACAAAAAAAAAGAATATTTTAGTTTATTTTTATATAACCACATATAGTATAATCATCACCATCATCATCGCAGCCGAAAGACGTTCATTGCTATACATAAGCATCCCCCAAGGTATCCCGCACAGACTGACCAGAGCTCAGAAGAATTACTTCTAGAGACTTATCAATTTCTATACAATTTAAATTTGTTATAGTAGATAAGCAAATATGGAACTTATATTGTCGAACTGACGGTGTAGTCTGCGTTCAGCGCCGTCTATCATGAATATTATTACTTTTGTCTCTGGTAGAAGCCCAACAACTAATATTTGTCGCTCTGAGGTTCAGAAGCTATAAAGAAATATATCACTAACTGATTGGGTCGCTATCTGTAGCTCTATTTCAATCCGATAAACCTAAGCCTTGTTATTCATGATAAGGTTATAAAAACAACAGGAAACTATAGCCTAGTTCCAGATTAAATTAAAAAAATAGACACCTACATTTATGGTCACATGTTAAGAGAGCTAGCTAACTTCTAGCAGAGGCTAGTTTATCCTGATACATTACTTTATTTAAAAGAAATACCCGATTCAAGGATCGAACTCGTGACCAAACAGTCGACAGAAACGCATGTGTTTACGTTTAGCTGCAGCTATAGCTTCAGGTTTTGAACAAAACTGATCATAACCACGTCTCCCCAATATCCGGATGTACAAACTATTTTTCCGAATCTGGGTGACCTGAAAAGGGTAAAACAACAATTTTACGGTTATCTCCACAGAGCAGAACACGCTGTATATATAGAATACTGCGGTCCCCACCGCAGCCGCGTTGTATTATTAAATGGTTCCCTTACTCTGTGGTTATTAAAACCGACCAGTATGAATCGCAGCTTATTTTTGAATATTTAAATAAAGAATAGCATTTAAAATAATGCTGATTCAAAAAAGAATTTTATGAGCCAAAATATCAGTCACTTGTTTGTGAGTATCACTTTGGCCGTGAGTGGAGAACCGACTGAGAACGAGTGCCGACATTTCGACGTACTGCGACATCGTTTCTTATCAACCGTACTAAGTCCACAAATAAAACATCGTTCAACAATCAATGACGATACTTTTTTTAGTTGTATTTGGCATTGAAGTCAAATACCTATTATGTGTTCACAATCTTCGTTACGAATTATTTATTTTATAAGGAAATGATATTTGATTTTATAAAGAGTTCGAATTATTGAATTTTGTTAGACCAGTGGCTCTTCCCAGATGTTAGATGATTGATTCCAGGTACGACTGTCGAGATATCTTGCCATACATTTTCTAAAAGTGTGTTAGGCAGAAACTGATTTGAACTAATGCAAATCTAAAGGAAAACGTACGCCCACTACATATTAAATAAATATATACGGAAAGAGTTAATGAAATATAGCAGTCGAATAATCTTCAATTAGATATCTAGATGATTCTAATAAGATTATTACCAGATCGTGTTCGGTCATAATTATATTCCAAGGAAGATAGTTATGAACCGCCCGCATATAACTGTATTTATATATAGCTATATTTCTAGAAATATAAGTATGTCACAGGCTTAATCATCTTACAGCGCCATATATTAATTAATTGCCGTCCGCTAGTCCTATAAAACTCAGAAATCGGTTGGCGCTTTGAATTTTTTGTTTCTGTTTTGTCATAGGCTTTCGTTTCAATACTGGATTATAGATATAGTACAAAAATATGAATATTATTAATAAGTCCGACAATATTAAATAGTTAGAAGAATTAATGGCTTTGCGTTATAGGGAAGCATATAGATAAATATAAGAGAACAAACGTGTGGGCAACAACTCGTTAGGAATACAACTAACACAATTTACGAATAGCAGAACCAGCTATTGCCGATTATTCAATGACAGTACGAATGAAACTGCCGCCCAGGAAGTACAGGAAACCAGTGGAACCGTAGTAACGCAGTAACTGCGTTTTTTCCGGTTAGCAAAACCGCCTGAGTAAACACACGACTTTTTATTTTCTTTTACTACCTACTTCTTGAGTCAGTAGCTGTCGCTGGTCGGTTAAAGAGTGAACGCCTTGGTAACATGCGATCTTAGACTACAGTCAAAATAAAATTAAAGAAAAGTTTATAGTAAGTGAACAATTACTGAGTTTCAAATCAATTAGTTACAATTCAGCATTTATGGATTTGCCTGCAAGGCAATAAATACGCTGTTATATTAAAATTACTATAGACGTTGTAAGAATAATTCGGTATTATCCTGTTAGGGAGATACATGCGATCCAACTGCATGATGGCCAGTTCGTTACCGGCTTTCATCCGGTTAGAGCTCACGGCTAATCTGGTTTACAATTGCGCGGCTACCGACCGCTAAATCGGGTTACTCATTTTGGTCAACGCGCCCTTACAAAACACAAACTGACGCATATTCACCTGCGGGGTAGGTAGAGACTACAGTTTTCCATTGCTAGGATCTTAAGAATGTTATGAAAATAAACCAAGAAAGATGCACGTCTTGCTTCACTCTCATCAGATTCTTCATTTACACGTCGGTATAATTCATTCTTAACCTAGTCTAACTCTGACCTGCTTAGAAACTTTTGCTAGGTCTTCCCATTACGACTGCTCCATTTACATTTGCACTTAATTGTTTAAACTTTTGACTCCATTCTTGCCTCATTCCTTAACTATATTTTTTTATTCTCCTTTACAGAATACAGCGTTCCAATTTAGTGTTACAATATATACTAAAGATATAAAAGTAATCTTTTTATTGTTGCTGCGTCGGATTAAGACATGACATCATAAAAGTGAACTATCTTTACTTCCAAGTCTTAACAGCACGTTTGCTAAATATGAGTGGAAAAGCCATTGTAGCCAACTATGTGATGGCATGAATGAGCCACCTCGCCAGGCCTATCATCCTATTACAGGAAACCGGCGTTTTGGAGTTATTCCGTTTCGCCCAGTAAGTATGAGATCTACAGGCTCACATGGAATTAAATACATTATATCTAACAGTATAGATTTTCTATTGCGACTGCTATCCATCAGTTAATTTAAGTAAATGTCAATCTGTATACACAGATAATACTTAATACTACGACAGATTAAATAATTAAATAATTTTAGATTTTGCTGTTCTTATTTGCTACAGTGCACGAAGCGGTGTTAGTGACCTAACCATCATTCAAGACAAAGCGACGAGATTTAAACACAACGTGAAACACATAAAAATAAGTGCAGGCATGACTAAAGTGATGAAAAGATCTAGTATTAAGTAAAGCCATCCTTCGTCATACTGGAACGTCCTACAATACGATCTATCCATCCGATTTTCTGCGTTTCACCGTATCCGAAGTTCTTCATTCAGCCCAACCTTCATTGCTTTTCCTTCACGTCAGCATTGCGCGCTACCCCTAGTATTAGAAACGACTAAACTAGGTACTTATTTGAAATTAAACACTTTATACGGATTTTATCGCGTTGTTTATTTTACTTTAAACACTGTTATTACATAATTTTGAAAACTCTAACACTACTATTATTGAATTTTACTACTATTTAAGCTATATATTTTTTTCTAATTAAATCTATTTGTATTTAAGTTTACACTTTGCCCCGACGTTTCGGTTGCTTTACAGCAGCCATGTTCACGGGGAGACTTAAATACAAATAGATTTAATTAGAAAAAAATATATAGCTTAAATAGTAGTAAAATTCAATAATAGTAGTGTTAGAGTTTTCAAAATTATGTAATAACAGTGTTTAAAGTAAAATAAACAACGCGATAAAATCCGTATAAAGTGTTTAATTTCAATGTATAACATTCGCGTAAACATAAGACAATATTAGGTACTTATTGGCTGATTGTGGTACCTACATAACATAGTAAAGGTTGCCATGCAAATTTTGCTAAAGCGCATAAGCATGACAGGCAGACAAGGTATTTAAAAACCGATGTATCTCTTTACCTTATAGTTAAACATCTCAGTTATCAAGTCAAATTGGTATTTATGTAAACAGTGTCGACGACTAGAATTCAGAGTACCTAATCTAATCTAATCTAAACAGGTGAGCGCAATGTTACACGACATTCAAGATGATTGACGGATGTGTGGGGAAGTGACGGAACAATCTTTTTACATGTACTTGCTGGATTCAAGTTTAGTTAGATACGTATCAAGATAGTACACTTATCTACAGAAACAGATTTCACCACTTTTTCTAAAACCATTTTCTTTTGCTTTATACTATAGTGGGAAATCATTGCTTGAATATAGCAACTAATCTAAAGGTATGAAATTATTACTTTGTGACCTAAAGGACAAACATGTTAACTTGATTTCGAAACAAAACAGAGTAAATTTTCCAAGTGTACATAATGTTTTAAAATTACTCAAGGTTCGATTTTAATGATAAGTAAAACCGTAGCAAAAATATTCTAAGCCCATGAGAAAACGATATAAATTCTTGCTAGAAACGAGCTCATATAAACAATGTCACTACAGCAATGTTCTGCAATAAAATAAAAACTTACGTTGGACTTATATAGTACAGTTCCTCTTAACACTAATTCTACTCGCTGCAGGGAAACGACATGAAATTGTCAGACTACAATTTTGAAGTATGCAGTTACTCCAATATATGTTGTAGCTGAGATGCCGTTGCTTCTTATTTATTATATTAATTTAAAACATTTCTAAAAGATTTTCTACTTGCTTCTACGAAGACAGAGTAATATTACGAAGACGGTGTTGTGCTGCCAGTCTGTTCGTACCGTCTGTGAGGTAGTACTTAGTGTTTTACTATGCCAGTTCATTAGCTCACTATGAATAATAGTTATATTTTGTTCATATAATCAGGGTCATGCTACTGTTGTGTCCCAGTCAGACTAATAACAAATTGTAGTTTTAAGTTTTAATTGAAGTCAATGTCAAAATAATTTTTCAGTTATTTCACAAAGTCACACTTATGAACGTCAAAGGTTATTGATTCTTCAAATCTCTTATGCGACCATACATACATATACAATCACGGCATGCGGAACGAATCATTGCAAAACTGATTAAAAAATTTAAATTGTATTCAAGAGTATACGAATGAATAATTATACGTCATAGAAAGGGCCGGGATAACTGAATGAACGTTCTGATGCATGCGTTTGATGTTAAATTGAGCATGGGTGTGTGAGTGGCGACTGCCAAGCAACCGTTGCCAGCCGTGCGGAGAATAACACCTCGCCACCTCTCTGTCAGACACCCGGCCATACATGCATAGTCACAGCGGTATTGAATATACTGTGCAAGCTCTCAGGTTTGATTCTCGAGCAAAGTATTGTGCGTCAGCTCGGAATCTGGCGCCGGTCGACGGCGATAGTTTCATAATACGTGGCACCCAAAACGTTTCTGGCAAGTTGGTATAATAAACTCTGATTACCCTATAGGGTTAAAAGTAACAATAAGAAAGTGAAAACTAAAGAGATTATTTTATTTTTGTACATCTTTGCTTCTAATCCTTGATTATTGGCAGCTGGTTAATTCTAAAGTGCAAACTAATAGTGAAAATATCCTTATGTCGTTTTACTGTTCGGATACCATGGTAATTTAAGTGGTCACCTTACTCTTACCACTACACCGACTATTATGGGTTCGATCTCAACAAGCGATAAAAATTGTGTGATTCACAAATAATTGTGTTGGGTGGCGAGGTGGTATTTTCTTGTTTCATCCTTTTAAGACCCCTTTTTTACGTAATCAGGTTATAGCTATTAAAACTTTATATTTTTATATAATACTTTTCCGTTTAACATTAATTTTCTGTTTATTTTTCGAACTGTACATGTAAACAGTATAATATATACTTGTAATGTGCTTGCCCAGACTTTTCTTTTGATACCAACACGTGATGATTATGTCAGTTTAATTTTTTTTCGAGTTTATAATCTGAGTTTTAAATTCCGTCATATAAAATTTTGATAACATTTATATAGCCTTTGTCACGCGGGCCATTATAACGATTCTATTGACTCCTCATTCATTAAAATCGATCCAGTAGTTTAGGCGCTACTATGGAACATACAAAGATACATACCCAGACTGCCAAAATCATTACCCTTCCTTTTGGCTTCGCCGTAGTCTGGTAAAAAGAAAAAGATGTTTAGTATAATTCTTACTATGAATTCTCCGGACTAACATCCTTAGAAGAGCTGGCGAACAAAACGTCCGTCCAACATATTTAATTAGTTGTAATCTAGTTGCGTGTTTTACAGTTTTACAACATTATCTACGTGGCCTAGTGATCACATCAGACTGTCGTAGTGGCGCATCGCATTATCGCAACTAAGATAAGCATAGTCGATAATTATTTCGCATTTAGTTGCTATAAGAACTGCTTTACAGTAGCTATTCGTTATATATATATCTGACTACCAAAATACTATCTTAAATTATGAATGCGAATGCGAATTTTCTTGTTACGCTTTCATGCCTTAAATATTCGACCGATCGACATAAAATTCGGCATTTGTATTCGGCATTCACACATTGTCAGGTGTACAGTAAAGAACATAAGGTAGCATTAATCCAGACAAAGTGTTGTCGCGAGCATGCAAAGCTGCGAACAAAGTCTAGTTATTTTTTGTATTCGTAAACGACATCTTGTTTTTTAATAAGAGATTGCCCGCACTTATACTCAGTCTTCATTACGGCATGCATTTAAGATACATGATTATTCTTTGTTCCTTTACGGCAGTAAGAGAGGTTTCCTTTGCCTACTGAACCACTTATTTTTTAATCAGCATCGCAGAGGGCTTATAAACATTTAACAACAGACATAAAAAACATTCAAATTCAGAACAACTATTTAGGGATCGTTCAAATATTTGTCCCTGTCGGATTTAAAGCCACTCGACGTAATGACAGTGACAAGGCGACCTTTTGAACTATTACGCCATGCTGTCACTCTCGATGTATTAAACAATAATTTTGCTGGTTACCCCATTATCCCGTTTATAGACGATATATGTACTTTTAAACAGCTGCAACAACTCCACGGATGGCGTAGCAGGTAAGCGGTTGTCTTTGCCGCCGCTCAGAATACAGTAGGTTCGAATTACACAGGTCAATCATTTGTGTAATCCACAGATAATTATTCTGAGCCTGGGTTTACTTTTAACTATATGTTTGTAAAGTCTCCGCGACACAGTGTTAGATTCCTAATGCGGAAATAACATAATAAGCAATTAGATAAGCAAAGGTGAGTTATAAACATATCTCGCCAGCTATTACTTAAGGTTCCGTGTAATAAAAAGCAAAGTCAGCTACCATCTACCGAGCACCTTTTCATATTTCACACTGCTACTAAGAATTTTTTGACAGAAAATCCCAACTAACTGAAGGGACTATCTAAGTTGGGATTTTTGTCGATACTAGAGTATCGAACCGGTGTACCCATGCGCGGCATGCCGCTGGGCTGTATAGTTCTATCATGACGTAAAACAAAATAGTGGCAAGAAATCTAATTGATGTGTTGACGACATGTTTTTACAAGTAACCTCGAGTATTTTGTGCTGTGTGGAAGTTTACAGGACGACGTACCTACACACCGCGAGTAATGATAAGGTAAACAAACGTAAATCAGATACCTACTGCTTTATGTAGGTGTAGTACATTCCTCTATGAGCAAGCATTACGCAATGTTACATTGTCCAAGAGGTTTCTTCTCTGAATAAAAATATTCGAAGAACGGAAAAATTGGGTCAAGGCTACGCAGACGTCGATCATCGCCCTTGCACCGCTATTCAGGAGCCTTAGGCATTTTATCCGTCGACGTACGAAGAAGTGTGCATTCCATTTTCCCTTTTGTTGCGAATAATGGATCTATATCTGGCTTTATCGTTGACTGTCAGCCGCGAAAATTTGTCTTTAAATTTAAACTTAAGTATTATTTTAATAAAACAGCTATTTAAGTACGTAAAGTACGGCTCAAAGTTGTTGGCAATGCCGATGATTCACTGACCTAAAACTATTTTACCCGTGTAATGGACAGTCGATTCACTCTCGCCGTAGTCACCTCAAATCACAATAAATGGTGCCTTATTTACAAATTAGATTAGGTTGGTTTACCCAATACATTTGATAATACCTATTAATTTCATTTATATTTTCCTTCGTATGTTCGGTTTAGTTAACTAAATTATATGTTTAACTTTTCTGCCTAGCTTGTTCTGTCCAAAATTATAGTGACTAGCTACCTACTTTAAGATTTTATAAGTTATAATATTTTAAAAGCCCATACAAACGTAACACGTTTATTAAATACAGCAAAAGTATCTAAAACTGTTGAAACATATGGTTCGGTGTACATCTCAGTCGGATATACCGTGATACACCGTTCTGTTCGATAGCCACCGAATTAATGTTACCTAGTAGATAGATGAAAATCCCACGCTTAAAATACACACAAAAATATATCTTTTTGATAATTGCCCTTGTCCAGAAGCACATAAGAGCTAAATTATAATAATCTCGAGAAGTGACCGAAATAGATAATTTGTAGAAAGATTTCCGTTCTATATGAAAATAATATGAAGTTCCGTAGATCAGAAGTTTAAAAGTAGAATTTAACTGGAAACATTAGCATTAGTTATCTATTAATATTATATTGTAAGACGCAGTTGGAACTAAGTCATCAGCAGCACCACAGCCGTCGACAGTATGCGGCGCGACCTCCGCGCGGATATTTTCTTTCCCGGAACGATCGCAGTTAGTGTTCCCGTAAATAATATTTATGGACGGTGCGGAAGCTTGCCGCAGCGCTGTACTGGCAGCGCCAGCCTTATCTCTCCGCGACCGACACCACCCTTCAAACTCGTTCGGCTTTCAGACCTAAGGTCACCGGGTATCGATCCGCGGCAGCTGGAGACCGCACCGACACAAACCTCTCGCTTTCAACCCGAACTCGCTTCCACCTTAAGAACAACCCCGACCAAGCACCGCGTCGCTCCATTCCGACCCATATAACCCATCAAACTTCCACGATTTCAAAGATATCGAGAAGCTTCCGTTTTCATTGAACAGTGGAGTGTAGATAGGTACACGAACTATAGGTAAGTATACGCTTTTCGGGAAGGGGCCACCGGGGCGACGGGTCGATCGAAACGGCGGAAGCTTCAATGCGGCAAAGCTTATCGTGTGCGGAGATCCGCAGAGCCCGAGCACGGCAAGTGGCGAGCGCGAGGCGCCGGCACTGCTGACCCAGTGCCCCGGAGCAGCGTGGGCACGCGGAGCGCGACCATCGCTCGTGCCGGGCGCGCGAGGGAGGCCGAGCGCGTGACGCGCGCACTGCACTCACTCCGCACTAAGCCATCATCGGAATCGAACAACCCTCTAAAAGTTTTAACTGAAGAAGTTGTACTTACCGTTTCCATTTATTAGGGGATAGTCGTCGTCGTGCCGACCGATGTACGTCTTCAGCGGGGTGTCCGTGAGGGAAGGCGACGATCTATCCCTGTCACTCATAATAGTCACTTAGAACACCGGTACAGACGCGATACAACAACACAGACGGGGAGACACGCCGGCCCCGCACACACTCGACCACGACCGACCTCCGGCCCGCGGCTCGCGCGGCGAATAAATAATCAAATACTGGCACTCGGCACTCCGACTCTCCGTCGTGCTCAGGCCTCCCTCCGTGCAATCAATCCGTGCCGCGGCGATGCTTGTCTCTCAGTGCCGCCATCTATTAACGACATTGGACAATACGTGACTGCCAATAGATGTCGCTTACATAATTTGCAACCATATAATTCATTTTTTCACAAATCTAAGTTACGAAATATAGCACGATGAAAATTAATATTTAATAAGACTCTTATCGGGGTGTATCAGTAGTGTTTTACGAATAATTGGCAGCGCACGTACTGCTTGAGATCAAACAAAAATCTTGATTTTAATTATTCTATTTGACTGTTTTCTGAGACCTATCATCAATTTGGGATAATATATTTGAAGCACTCTGAAATTACCCTGTAACATTGACATTTTCAATGACCTAATTGGCTTATAAGAGGTGACGGTTGTATTTAACAGAATAGATAAAAATGTGCCTCATTGTACTTTATTATATTTTTATAGACACTATAATTATTATTTTATATAAACAAAAGGAAATGAAATAAAATTTGCATTCCAACGGCTCGGCCGCCAGCTAGGCTGCCGTTGCTTAGTGGTATAAGTGGAATTTATATTAACGAACTACTCCATAAAAATCCTTCTGTACTCAAATGTTCAATACTTACTTAAAATACCCAGGTAGTCCAATTAACGTTCTGTAGAAATTATTATTCATAAATATGACGAGAATAGACATAGTAATAATTAAATAATCTGTGTCCGCCCAAATAATTATTGGCTCTTGAAGCATAGGGAAAGGAGGATACACGAAAATAATGTTTTTATGAGCTTTGAAACTAATAAGTATATTATATAACACATAGCCAAGCTTTGTTATGCGTATGTATGGTAATTATATACTTAAGTTCCAAAGAGTTGCTGTTAGTTACAATTTGTACCTACTCAATACTATATGAAATATATAAAGTACCAAGATCTAAAACACCCTTTATAGTGTAGTGTCAAATTCGTTCAGTATCAAACACAGTAAGTTATTTTTTACTTATACCTATCCTGCGTTATCCTATTGGGTTTAAAAAGTAATCAGAAATAATTTATATTAAAAGTATAAACTTACTTTTCCAAGGACTAGTTAGACATATTTTACAGTGCTACTCCATAGATGGCGCTTAGACACGGGAACTATATGCTTCGGTAAGTCACTTGCTTTACTCACATAGGCGTATTGGCCTATGTTTTATAGGAGGACAGGCCCCTTAACAGCGATGACCTATATATAAAAAATCTGAGAATTTTGAGTTGAAACATAACGTTCTAGTGGGTGGACAGTCTGTTCTTGGGTGGGTACGGCACAACTGGGTCCGTCTTATATATTCCAATGCTTACAAATCGCGTGAAACACATTGATAGACCGTAGACCTAATAGGAAACAAAATCAAGATGGTGTTGTGTGTATGTATTATAAAATTTTATAATATGTAAATCTAGGTTATGGTATTTATCTATGGGCCTATGCAGCCCGAAATAAATGATTTGAAAAATGATTTGAAATGTATTATTTTTACAAATATTGGTTCAAATGTAAGGATAAGTGCGGATTACATACGTCAAATAAGGCCAACATTTAAGAATGAATACGTAGTATTTGACTGCACGAATGGCGTGGTAGTTTTGAAGTTACCTCGCAGCACCAAGAGCCTGGATTGTATCGTAAAGTCCGCCTCATCACTACCACTTTGCCGCATGTAGTGGTTTCAATCACCACACGCGACAAAGATTTGTGTGGTCCACAAATAGTTAGCTACTCCGACTGGGTGCTCTTTGTATCCGTGGTTTGAATGTTCGTACTGCAGTTGCCTTGTTCAAACAACAAAAAAAAACAAAATAACATTAATTTTCTGGCAAGCATTCTAGATTATTGGTTTGCAAATTACAAGGTTTTTGCCACACCTCGATCTAACCGAAATGCTCTTACCGTGTTCATGTTTATGGTGTAATCTGGTGGGAATCTACTACCACACGATCGTAAGACCAAAGCCATATCCATTGGCCTACTGCTTGAAATTAAAACTAAATTAAAATAGGTGTATTCGTTTAAGAACCATGTAGTCTCATTCAGACACACACCTTTCACATAAGATCATGTCTGTAATTTTTCTTTTTTATTTTGCTCGTCAAATTGACCACACTTCGCCTGATGGTAAGCAGTCGTGGGGTCTAAGAGCAGTGGCCTCCACATCGTCCTCATAGCAGCCGAGGCGATGTTGAGGTCTCTACTATGATGACCTGAGAAGGTGCTTTTTCACGCCCCGCTTAAAGGACCCAGGATTGAAGGAAGAAGGTTTCTCTTCATAGCAATTAAAGTTTCCTAAAAGTAAATAAATAAATAAATTTAGTATGCTTAAACTAAAATGCCTAGTACTCTTATTAACCCTTCCGGGCGTAATATGTCTCTACTAACTACTCCTGGGATACAGGCGTGATACTACATGTAAAACAGAGTCAATGGCTTAATGTGAACATAATACATATCGCTGTGTATTTCCCAAGAGACTTGCAGGCAGGCTCATAGGTTCCCCTATAAAAGCTAAGTGGTTTTGTCAGGAGCGGTGAACGAGTGGGGATTTACCATACGACCTCTTGATCGCATGACAGGCGCACCATTCATTGGGCTACAGTCACTTATATTAAACAAGTCACTGCTTGCATGATGCTTTCAACAAGATGCAATACCAAAACTACTTTCTTGTAATGTGTCTGCGATATTAGTGCAGCGAGCGGTAGTCAATTGACTGATGTGCATGTCTCTGGTACGAATCTCGGATCCGACAAAGATATCGTGTTCGTGTTCGTGTTGATGTGAGTTCTAAAATATTGAAATTATATTTAATTGGCGTTTGAAAAGAGTGAGCGTGAGTTTCAGTGTAGATGTTATCTTATATGCCTTTGTCTGAACATAGCAACTAACGTATATGTACCTAGCTAGCTTTAGTAACTTAGCAAACTTACTAACCAATAGATTTAGACGTTCATAAGTGTTACTTTGTGTCCTAAATGAATAAGTGATTTCTGTATTAGACTTCTGCAAAGAAATTCTGAATGATACTGAGTCTGGCAGCTGAGGGCTGAGTGAAGCAGCGGTAGCCTAGTGGGAGACCGTTGGACTGCCATGCAGAGGTCTCGAGTTCGATCCCAAGGCGCACATCACTGACCTTTCGAAATTATGTGCGTATAAATTATGGCCTCGGTGGCGTAGTGGTTAGTGTAACCGACTGCCACGCCTAAGGTCGCGGGTTCGATTCCCGCACAAGTCAAACATTTGTGTGCATGAACATGGATGTTTGTCTTGGTCTGGGTGTTTCTATGTATAATATGTGCGTATTTACAAAAAAAAAAAGAAAAGGTATATATATGTGTGTTTATCCATTGTCTAGTACCCATAGTACAAGCTCTGCTTAGTTTGGGCTAGATGGTGCTGTGTGTATGTGGTAGAATATTATATTATAATAAAAATAATATATGTGAATATGAATAGTTAATTATCGCTCGCTTTAACGGTGAAGGAAAACATCGTTAGTAAACCTGCATGTCTGAAAGTTCTCTATAATGTTCATGAAGATATGTGAAGTCTGTCAATCCGCTCAATCCGCACTGGGCCAGCGTGGTGGACTATGGCCTGACCTTCTCACACTGAGAAGAGGCCCGTGCCCAGCAGTGGGACAGTTTAATACAGGGCTGGTGTTATTATATATTACAGGCGTAAAATACTTCTGTTTACACCTCTGTATGATCTTGGTATCACACAAATGTGTTGATTGATAATATGATAGGGCGCGTCGGTTGGTACGGATTGAAACACTGAATGGACTGTTAAACTGAATATATTGAAATTAACTTTATAAACTAAAATGTGTATGATATGACGCAATATGTTTAATGACTGATAATGGAGAACGCATGACGTTAATGATAGCTCGACGCTAACTGAATGTAATATTAATGAAAACGCGTAAAAATGCTGAGTTGAGAAATGTACGGTTGGACCGTACATGTTCCCAAGCAGAAAATCACTTATTACTATATATACTTATCAAATATTGGTCTTGATTTTGTTTCCTATTAGGTCTACGGTCTATCAATGTGTTTGAGGCGATTTGTAAGCATTAGAATATATAAGGCGGACCCAGTTGTGCCGTATCCACCCAAGAACAGACTGTCCACCCACTAGAACGTTAGGTTTCAACTCAAAATTCTCTGATTTTTTATATATAGGTCATCGCTGTTAAGGGGCTGGACCTCCTATAAAACAAAGGCTAATACGCCAATGTGAGTAAAGCAAGTGACTTACCGAAGCATATAGTTCCCGTGTCTAAGCGCCATCTATGGAGTGGCACTGTAAAATATGTCTAACTAGTCCGTGTAAAAGTAAGTTTATACTTTTAATATAAATTATTTCTGACTACTTTTTAAACCCAATAGGATAACGCAGGATAGGTATGAGTAAAAAATAACTAACTGTGTTTGATACTGAACGAATTTGACACTCCACTATAAAGGGTGTTTTAGATCTTGGTAAATATAATAAAAATATATCATTGCATCATAGCATAACCATATAAATTAACGCAATCTAAGTAAGAGTCTTTCCTGAGATTAACGGCAACATAATCCGATATTGGTATTATTCTGGTCATATTAATTTTTACTTGGTGTGGGACTGGTATCAGGTTGTAGAGTTGGAAGTTCTCTCTTGATATGAGCGGGAACGTAACTTCAATCAGGACATATTTCTTCATTGCTCTAGCCTTGACCTTCATCAATTTATAGATATATTGAAGATCAGTGTTTATATCACTGATTGGTAGAGTCAGTTCGCTAGGAATGTGGCCGTATATGGTTTGAAGCTCACGTTTAAGTTGAGTTGGCGTCAACAAATGAGTACTTATTTGGCCACGATAAATATCCGTAATTGTTTCAAGCAATGTATCTTGAAGTCGCCTTAAACTGTGCAACAAGTTGTTACCAGCTATTGCCGTTAGAGTGAAGTCTTAGATATAAGTTATATTTTGAACTTCGCGCCTGAGGGTGCTTATATTGTCTTGCAAGTCAAATAGGTTCTTGTTGATAATTTTGTGTTGTCTATCGATTGTAGATTCCATTTTTTTCATAAGATTGAATTCTGCTTCGATTATGGAGGTTTGATTTATCCATAAGTTATACAGGTGATTCTCGTTGCTTTGTAAGACTTCGATATCCTTGACATATTGTTCTGCAAAACGTGAACCCAACACTCCGAACAGGTCATTGGCAAGATATCCAACACCGTTGATAAGCCCGCGTCGGCGTCTTACTGTCTGTGACGTATTACGACGTCGCCGTTTAGCGTGAACGTTAAAATGCTGTGTTAGCAAATGTTGGTTGTAGTATTGCAATTCTTGGTAATCGTGCTGGCCTTGTTGTACGATCGTATTACAATGATATTGTCTTTCAGTGGCTATACAAAGTTTATTTAAATAGTTTGATATCTTGTTATATGTATTTATACCGGTTCAGTACGGCCCCATGTCGTAATACACGATCAAAGACCATGTGTCTCTAATTAATTGTAATTTTGATATAGGATCGAAATACAAAGTCTGGTTGCTTGGTAGTGGTTTGATGTCGTACATGCCGTATATTGGTAAAAGAAATGTCATTAAAATAAAGAAAATGGTAGCCATTGTATTCATCTTTGATCTAGGTTTTCTTCTCCGAACTGACGATCTAGTCGTATCTTCTATTTTGTCTGGTTTTGGTGCTGGTTTGTTCTCTTGGTTATTAGGCAACAGGAAAATTTTTACTATAGGGCGTTTCATTACCCCATTTTTGGTTTTTAATGATACTGCTCTGGTTAAGCCATCATTTTCCGGGTAGGTATCGATTACACGCCCAAGAGCCCATTTTCCTGGGGGTGAACTGTCGTCGTGAATTACGACTAAATCGCCAATACTAATATTATTTTGTACCTTTGACCACTTTTGTCTGGATGAAAGTTGTACCAAATATTCAGACTTCCATCTTCTCCACAGATCTTGAAATAATTTTGATGTGAGGTGCCATCTGGTTCTGGCATCTTGCTCAGTTTCTATTATGGTTGCTCCTGGTCTTTCTGTTAGGAAATGGGCTGGCGTCAGGAAATCAAGGTCATCAGGATCTTCTTTTAGATGGAGGACAGAGAGGACGTGAGTTGAGGCATGCTTCTAGTTTAGCCAGCAATGTAGAATACTCTTCAAAGGTTAGTTTTTGCTGACCAATAACTCTCTTTAGGTGATGTTTAAGACTGCGCACTGCTCTTTCCCATAATCCACCAGCATTAGGCCAGCTTGGTATGTTAAAATGCCATTTGATACCCATTTCAGTAACTTCTTTCATGAAGCTCTCGGTATAAACTTGCTGGAGCTGGTTATATTCATCCTGCAACATCCTGTTCGCTCCTACGAAGTTGGTTCCATTGTCACTGTACATGTGACGCGGAGCTCCTCGACGTGCAGCCATTCTGCTAAGTGCAGCTAAAAATGCTGAACTGCTCAAGTCTGACACGAGCTCTTGGTGAACAGCTTTCGTAGCCATGCACACGAAAATTGCTATATAACCCTTCATGGTTTTAATACCTCGTCCTTTATTCGCGTTCACTTCGACGAATTCTGTGTAATCGACGCCGCAGTGATGGAATGCGTTTTCAGGATTGACTCTTGGTTCCGGTAGGTCTCCCATGAGTTGGTAGTGCTTACTAGGATCTTGCCTTCTACATGTAACGCATTTCCTTACGAATTTTTTCGAGGCCATATAACCGCCGATAATCCAATATTGTTGCCGAAGATTCGCTAAGGCAAGACGTACTCCACCGTGAAATGTAAGTTTATGGGCTTGGTCAATCAATAACGTGGTAAGCCTATGCTCGTGAGGCAATATAATAAGATGTTTCATGTCATAACTTATGTGAGCGTTCCTTAGTCTTCCTCCAACTCGTAAGATTCCATATTCATCTATGGAGGATTTAAATTTAAAATCTTACTTTTAGAGTGCACATTTCCGTGTTTATTTATATCATCTAGATCGCATGCAAATTCTGTTTGTTACACGTATTTAATAATCAGTAGTTTTGCGCGACGAAGCTCGTGTATTTCAAGGTATTGTAGATACAATTGTTTTTTAGATGTGACTAATCGCATAATTCTAGCAAAAATATGAACGACTTTTGTTATTGTGCTGTATTCGTGTAGTAAGCGTTTTATAATATCGGTTACTAGGACATGACCTTTGGTTTGTTTATAAATAACAACGTTCGATTGTTTCGAATCGCATGATTTTTCCTCTAATTGTGTTTTATATACGATAGCATGTAGTTTTTCTGGTTTGTATGATGGGAGCCATGAAGGCCCTCGCCACCATAATTTATGGTTAGTAAGTTGCTGGACGGTTAAACCACGACTTGCACAATCTGCTGGGTTATCCATGGTATTAACATATTGCCAATGTTTAGATGGTAATATTCGGTTTATTGCCGTAACTCGATTTGATACGAACGGTTTCCACCGGGCTGGGTCACCCTGTATCCAGCCTAATACTGCAGTTGAATCGGTCCAACAATATACGTCCTTAGGGTAATCATGCAAGCATTCTAATACCTTTCGCATTAGCTGTGATAGTAGTAGTGCTCCCATCAACTCTAATCTAGGAATAGTCATGACCTTGTTAAGGGTCCCTAATCTAGCTTTCCCAGCAACTAATGTTATGGTTGTTTGCCCATTTTTTACGGCCTTGCAATAGATTACGCAAGCGTAGTCTTTGTTCGACGCGTCGCAGAACACGTGCAACTTTATATTTTGGTTTTTACCCATTCCTAGCCATCTGGTAACTTCTATGTTTTTCAAATATGTGAATTCAGAGTTCAATTTATTTCCTCTGGTAGTTTATCGTCCCATTCTTTCTTTGACATCCAAACATTCTGAAATAATATGTTCATGGAAGTGCTGAGGGGAGTTAACCACCCTAATGGATCGAATAGCCTTGAGGTATCCGATAGTAAAGACCTTTTGGTTGCGATAAGAGGTGATTCAACATTAAATTTCATATTAAATATAAAATTATCGCTTTGTGGTTTCCAACCTAGACCCAACGTTTTTGTCGAATCAGTTTATTTGAATTCGTAGGTCGCTTCATTGCACTATGCCCTCTCTAAGTCTCTCTAAGTCGGTTAAAAGCTCTGGTTTGTTCGAGGTCCATTTCCTGAGATTAAATCCTCCTAATTGCAGTAGCTGTATGAGATCAGATTTCAGTTTGCGCGCTTTATCAATGGAATGACTACCTCCACAATAATCATCCATGTAGAAGTTTTCCTCTAACTCCTTTGCTGCCTTAGGAAATTTATGCCTTTCATCGGCCGCCACCTGTTTTAGGCACATCATTGCGAGAAATCCTGCTGGTTTGGTACTGTAAGTGAGAGTGACGAGCTGAAATGATTGAATTGTTTGGTTTTTTGAATCCCTCCAAAGTATTTTTTGGTAAACTTGATCGTCCTTGTGAACAAGTATCATTCTGTACATTTTTTCGATATCAGAAGTGTAAACAAATTGGTACTGTCTCCACTTCAGAATAAGGTCTCGTAAATCTTTCTGTATATACAGTATATCGTTAAGACTGTACCGTGACGACGACTTTGCTGACGTGTTGAAAACTACCCTCAGCTTCGTAGTGGTTGATTCCGCTCGGGTTACTGCGTGGTGGGGTAAGTAACACTCAGGCGAGTGGTTGTTGTTTGATGTTATCATATGGTTTAAGTTATAATATTCTTTCATAAATGTTTGGTAATCTTCCTTCAACTGACTGTTTTTCTCAAACTTATTCTCTAAGTTTCTAAACTAAGCTAAAGCTTGCGGTTTCGTAGCATCCAATTTTTCCTTAAGCGATATGTTAAATGGTAATCGAACTTCGTACTTGCCGTTTCCTAGTCTAGTGGTGGTTTCTGAAAAATGTTGAAGACACTCGTAGTCGTCGTTAGAAATTTCGATATTTGGGTGTATGTCTTCATTTTCCCAAAACTTAAGCAAGTCCTTAATGTTATTAAGAACGACATTGCATTGGTATTATGGTTTCATGGATCCACAGAGCATCCAACCTAACTGCGTTTGTTGGGCGATAGGTTCGTCTTCATTTCCTTTCAATATACCACCTAACATTATTTTACTGTAGACGTCTGCGCCTAGCAGCAAATCCACTCTTTTGTTTACATTAAATTCGGGGTCAGCCAAACTAATTCCTTTTATGTGTTTCCATGACGATGGCGTGCAATTTCTTAATCATATTAGATAATTGCTGTTGTATGTTGGGAAGGCTAAGCAGTGTGGTGATATGGGATGTGAAAATCAATTTTTTGTTGTCATATCGATGGTTAAGTATTTCCCAGCATACCTTGTAATTGTCAGAGCTGATCTGTTAATGGTGTATCAGACGTTCCACTTCACCAGAAACTTTGCTCTTTAGAAACTACATTTTCTGAGCATTGGACATCGACGGGTTTTTATCAATCGTTTCGCTAAATAAATCTTTGAACGGCACCGACTGGTTGTAACTTCTGTGAAATACGGGAATGCTCATTTGAGGTGTTGACTTTTCCCGATGTTTAACTGCCCATATTTTTGTAATGATATTTTCAGTCAACTCTCCATAAATTTCTACGTGCTTTGTGAACTCTTCTTGGTTATCAGAATTTTCAGCTCAATTCTCACCTTCGATTTCCCAATGCAGCTTATCGATCTCACCCCAGCGGCTATCTAATGATTTTAATGCGTTTTCAAACTGCCATTTGTTCTCAAACTTGTCAACTTGAATTTTACTTACAGTTCTCATAAGTGCCTTGAAGTTGATGTAATGCTTCTTTACTAACTCGCTCATTCTGTTGGACCCTCTCGATGCGTAGGAAGAGTATTCATAGATGACATACCTGGTTGTGACTGCTTAGCCTCTTGGGCTGCACTTTGGTCAGCACCGATTTGTCGCCTAGCTTGAGTACCTGGTGACGGGTTCGATACCTCCCCTTCTGGTCCACGGGGGCTCACGCCAAGCTGCTGTTTCTTGGTTAACTGGCTCATGGTTTTGTCGATTATTTCTTTGATATCTAAATAAACTTCCTGAGCGGTATCAAAACAGTTCTTTTTAATATATACATGGTCGAATTCAGCTAACTCACACATGTTTCTATGGTTGTCTTGGTAATCCTGCCAATAAGCTTCCAACATACCAGCCTTCCGCTTATAGTTATCGACAGTTTTTCTCTCGGAGCTATCCTTCTTAATGTTAATTAAAACTTTTTTAAGAATTTCATAAAGCTCAGTTTGGTTCATAAACAGAGTTGCGGAATCCATATTTGGTATTGGCAATAAAAATGGTTGGTGCGATTAAGAAAATGGTTTCATCTGACCTTATTTGCTCCAACCGACAGCCTCTGCAGCCAAACTTACTCGCTGCACCTTTCTAATAGCTCGTGGCACTGTTTCACTTGATTAGCACTGGTTCGTATTTCGAAGGATCATGAAGAAAGTAGTGTTTATTTGCCCACGGCGCTATGGTGACCTAAGAGTCCTAAGACACTACTTTCTGTTTAGAGTTTTATGGTATGGTAAATGTAGTTAAATAAAAAATGTAAGTTGCGAGTAATTATGTAATATAATTAACACAAGATTTCAATAACTATCAACAAAAGTCACGTAAAATAAAATTATGCTAATTGAACAAAATATACTTAACTAATACTATAAATTAGTAAAATAAATGGTAAATGGTATAAATGGTTAATGGTTTTGGTTTGAGCACGCGGTGTCTCAACGAGAATCGATCGTGAACTGGTTAAAAGATTCAACTAAAACGCTAATGAGCATAATTGCTAGCGATGCATTTATGCGCATTAGCTGAGTGTTCGATTTTAACTCGAACAAATACCATGTATTACCTATGGAAAACTCTCTGAAATTCAAGAATAGAAATCATACTTTATCGTTGTATAAAATAGAATGTACATTTATTATGGCATTTGCAAATAATTTACCAGCTTTAAAATTTTAGGGGATATGAACCCATTATTCTGAATATATATTTTTAAAATATTAATCTTATTGGATATATTACTAACTAATACAAATAAAACATAAAAATTAAATACATACATACATATTGTCGTCGATCTTGTCACTCAACACAAACAATTCACGTTACACTTTATTCCAGTCGGTACCACACAATTTCTGGATGCACACCTCAGTGATCACTTTTTATATCACTATGAATTAAGGTAGCTACTATATTAAATATTGCAAAGCTAGATGCAAATATGTCGTCAATGATATATTGATATTCGAATCCTATGTACTAGTCAAATACAGTCGATAATTAATTAATCATGTACGCTTACTATGCGCACAGCCTTTAATTCCTTATTTTGGTAGTGGCCACACGATGTCGTGGATACCTGAGACGAAATTCTAAAAAGGAAGTCGTATATACTCTACTGTTCTACTGGTAATCTTTATGAGTATCACATTTAAATAGTTAATACAATTTTTAAAGCGAACACCTTTATAATTTGAACTACGTTTTGTACATAAAGCCATAATTAAAAATAAATAATCCAAATGATTGCAATTTATTTATATAAGTTAGGTATAACTGAATTACAAATATTTTGCTAAAGTTTAGTATAGAGAAATTATTTGTATACTAGGTGCAATGATAAAATAAAACACAGTTATTGGTCTATATAATATGAAATATATTTGAACTTGTTATTTTATTTTTATAATTAAATACATTATTTTCTTCACACCACTTATTGAAACAGAATACATTTTTTAAAGCACATATGTTGTCATGATTTATACAACTTAACATATCAGGTGAAGTTGAATATGTTTAATACAAAATTAATAAACTTGGACAGTTTTACTTTCTAAATTATATACATTGTTATTATCTAAGATATCTTTCAACCAGCTCACTTTTTCATCACCTTTTGTAAATAAACACTCATCTTGTAAAAATTCTACAAAGTTTATTTTATAGTTGAAATATGGCACTGTGCCTTCACTCCAGCGTATTCCTCTGTTTCTTTCAATCCAGATTACTTGCAAACGTTATTTTTTTGATAATTCATAAAACGGACATGGTGGCTTTATTAGCAATACTTGTATACGTCCTTTACATATTACTGCTATTTCTTTGGGAATAAACTCATTATCTTCACTTTTAAACCTTTGCACATGTACAATAACATTCATGGTAATTTTTTCACAATATTGCTTAATGGTTTGTATTCGAAAAGACGATCGTTTATAATCAGACAATAAGCAGATGTATTTCCAGGAAAGTCTTCTCAACGTTCTAATTCTAACCGCACATCAACAGGGTCAGTTTTAAGTTAATCGTTTTGTCTTAAGCAAACTATAAAAAAGTGGAGATATTTTTTTGAATTGTTTTAAGTCAAACAACTGATCAACATGCAGGTTGTAATTTAACTGACAGAAAATAGCATACATCTCGTAAAATATACTGTATTTACTCTTATTAAAATTTAGGTTAAATGAGCGGTTTTCGTAGTTCAAGTGTCACCAATAAAGTGCGATTGACTGTACTATAGCTACATATTCTACTACTCTACTACCTATAGGTTGATTTAAATAATTATCCAATATGTAAAATAATAATATTAACCTGTCCGTAATAAAGTCAAATTATCAGGATTCGCTCAGATATAATTTGATCAATTAATATTTCTTTAAACTAAGTTTAAGTTTCTTTACGATATCTCAATTAGCCGGATCGAAACGAACCTAATAAGTTATTACGAATGTTATTTAAACCATGCAACAGTCGGTCGGTCGCATCGATAGACATCTTATCATCTCATCATAACTTTATTACATGCAGCTATTATTTTATAAGTGATAAAACAAGTTGCACCGAGCGCCGAACTTGAGTATGTTGTTTATACAATAGCGTTATCATCGCAACGTAGAAACGATGGTTGTACTCCACTGTGACTGTGGTATCTGTGTAACGATGCATCGGTAAATGAAATTCAATATTATTATTTTTTGAGTCAGACGGGTAGCAGAACGCGCTGATCATTACAGTAGTAGGTTATTATTGGTGCGCTCTGCATCGCGAAACGAAAGAAGCGAGTTGAATGCATACAACTGTCACTAAGGTCTCGGGTTCGATTGCATTCGTACAGTCATACTCATCGCGATCAGATTGTGCTGGTGCAAAGGCTAGGTACATGAAGCATAGTCCGCTCGCTTGGTGTCGTGTTGATTGGGCATAGTGAGCTTAGGTTACATACATATCGATTGCAAGATTCGAGATGTAAAATGTCAAAACATGTTCACGCATCCGATTCGATGCAATCAGATTACTATACACATTGTATTAATCGTTCGTGTACCATTCAGATCATAGCAGTAATGCTCGATAAAATTAATTGGGGATTCTGGAATCATGCAGTTCGAGCGAAGCGAGATCAAATGATTCCAGAATCCCCAATTATACCCTACTGACTATAATCAGTTTTAACACGGTACTTCGCACGAATTACGCGTACTAACACCGTAAACACGCACTCTTGACAAGGAGTCAGAGGGCCCTGCTTGAGCTCTTGAAGATGTTGCTTGTTCAGCGGCGTGCAGGCTACGCAGAGCTGCCTGCGCCATGACATGAGAAGTCGCGTGCCTGCTGCGAACCCGACGTACTATAATGACAACACCGATTGCCATTGCGGCGCCGATGAACATGTACAATACCGTGTAGTGATGGATATCGTGGTATGAGACTTGATTTGACTTTGACTATGACTGGTGATCTGTTTCTTGATTGCCGCTAACTCCGTATTGTTAGAGTTACAAGAATAATTCTGTATCAGTGAGGTTGAAATGCTCACGTCAATAATTTGATTCATTGGTTCTATCTCCGGGAGTTTGAAGGATGGTTTTATGTTTAAATTACTCAAACCTTCATTTAGAGTGTAAACTGTGAAGCTTTCGGTTTTTATCAGGCAATCATGATCCACACCTAATATTCCAACTCGTTTCATGTGTCCGACTGACATGTAATCTTCGCATAATACTCGTATCTGACACTGACTACAACAGAAGTATAAGTAGATATTAATTTTATTTATAGCTAGCCATTTATTTGTACATGCTGCTACGCTAATTTTGCAATATCCTGTATTGGGTACAACCACACAAAATTTTTCGTCATTCTTAAGATGATAAATTAGCCTTTCTACGTAACACATATATGAATCAACGTCATCCTGTAGACATGTCTGGACACCATATGTAGGCATCATTAAGTATAAGTCCTTTTTCAAGTTAATTGCTACGTACTCAGAAATCGTTATGATGGTAGCCATGCTTGTGTTATCTACAGCTTGAGGTATCGGTATGATTTTCATTATTGCAAACGAATCTCTTGAGACTAAGGGTAATTTTAGTTCGAATATTAAATAATCTTTAGACATTCTTGCTTTAACCTTTAATAAATGATATTCCTGAAGTTAGCTTATAAGTTATTGACTGACAATGTAAGATCTTTAGACAAATGACCCAAAATCGTATTCAAAGTCTCCTTGAGCTGCTCTGATGACTATAAATGAAAATTGAGTCTGCCGTGGTAAACGTCTGTTATTGTATCTAACAAATTCGACTGAATTGTTTTTAAATGTTTTAGAATGTTGCTGGTAGCTATGGTGCCTGTGCTAAAGTCATTCATGATTCTGTTAAACTCTCATTCATCCTGTAAAAATTTTTGAATTTTGTCAATTTTCATAGCCACGAGATTAAGCATCTTGTTTTATTTATAGAGTGCATTTTCATGCCTCTTAAAAACATTAGACTCAGATTCAATAATACTAGTTTCATTTTTAATAAGCGACACTAGATGTTTCTTTCTTCTTTTAGATCTTCCATTTATTTCTGATTAATTGCATGTTAGCAATTTTGTCTAAATAAAGACTTTGACTGTCTTTCAATTGCGTAACATTGTAAGCACAGTGTGCTGTGGTAAAAATGCTAATAAATAATAAAAGCAACATTGATAATGATAAGAAACTATAACTTGAATTTCTGAGACAGTTTTTATTTTTTACTGTTTGGGAGTTCGATTCTTGTTTATCGATTCTCTCGTTTACTGGAAGTAATGACAATTTGGTTATAGAACGCTTGATTATCCTAGTTTTTGTTTTTAACGTAACCACCCTGACGTGGCCGTCAGAGCCAGGATGCAGCTGGATGACGCGACCTAGAGCCAACTTTCCAGAAGGTAAGTTTGCATCATTGATGGTTATAAAATCATTCACCTTGATATTGACTTGAGACCGTCTCCATTTACATGTAGTTGATAATTGAGTAAGATACCCCGAATGCCATTGTTTTCAAATATCCTTTACGATTTTTTGAGTGAAATACCATCTCGTTCGCATATCTGTTTCAGTTTGAAATATTGTCATATTCTGATTTAAATTGATGAAACTTGACGGGGTGACGAAATTTAGGTAGTTAGGTTCTTCTGTGAGGGTAAGGGTCTGAGTTAAGTGCAGCTTCTAGTTGTGCTAGTATGGTAGAAAACTCTATGAATGTTAGTTTCTGGTCCCCAACAATTCTACGTAAATGATATTTAAGCTTTTCACCGCAGCTGCCCACAGCCTGTCGGCGGTAGGCCACGACGGCGCGTTGAAATGCCACTCAATCTGCATATTTGTTATTTGATGAAGGAAATCTCTATCGATTGATTTCTGTATTTGTTTAAATTCTTCTTGCAGAATTTTGTCGGTACCACCAAAGTTTGTTGTCATTGTCGCTATACAAATGTTTCGGAGAGCCTTTTCTTCAGTCATTCTACGTAATGAGGCCAGAAATGCTGATGATGTAAGTTCTGAGACCAGTTCTAAATGGGCAAACTTAGTCATAATATGCGTATCCCTTTGTGGTCTTTATACCCCGACCCTTGATCGCTTTGATAAACACGTAACCGGTAAAATGTTCTCCAGTGTATTCAAACCGTTTTGCCACATTACATCTTTGTGTAGGTAAACCTCCCATAAGCTGTGTTATTTTGCTAAGGGTGATTTTTCGACATGTAATGCATGTACGTATTCGCTTCTTTACAGCTCGATTTCCTTCCATAATCCAATACTTCTGGCGTATAGCAGCTGACATAACGCGTGCACCTCTGTGAAAGGTAAGTAAGAGAGCATGATCTATTATTAAATTAGTTAATTGATTTTCGTAAGAGATGATACTTGGGTACTTCTTATTGTTATGCATATTAGCCTTGGTCAACCTTTCTCCAACTCTGAGAAGTCCCTCCTGTCAATAAACGGATTCAACTGTAATAATTTACTTTTAATTGATAGAGGTTTATTTTCTTGTAAATTATTTAATCCTGTATAAATTCCATGGTCTTTACATACTTAATTACTATGTATTTTGCATGTTTTATCTCTGGTAGTGAAAGAAAAAACCTTGCTTGCTTTTTTGACCTTGCTTTGATTGCTTAATAAATCTAAAAACCCATGCTTAAACTCTTATGAGTATCGTAAGTGAACTATATCTTGATAATAATTCACATATAATGTTTACATTGCACTCTTGCGGCGATGTGTAGTTATCTCGAATTGTTTTCTATATTTCCTCGTTTGTAGAGAAAATTTCTTGTTCATATATATATTTGATTTTCCCTCTTCGGCCGCTACGAAACCAACGCTACGTAACCAGTTACGTGTGAAGAATGTAACCATGAAGGCCTCTGCCACTACAGGGAGTGATTTCTAACCCATTCTGTGATAATATCTTCAACAACTTGTCATCCCATTGAATTTCTGACAACAAGACTCTTTTAAATATCAATTTAGGCCTTGTAGACAGTGATGATAGCCAGCCAAGAGGGTCAAACAATTTTGATATATCGGATAGCATGCTCGGTTTTGTAGGCGGTTTATTTGATGATTCAACTTTGGATGAAAATGTAAATGTATCGGTTTTGGGGCACCAGCGTAATCCTAAAGTTTTTGCTGACTCTGTCTCTTTAAAATCAAAATTTTCTTGTTTAGTTTGCTGAAATGTATTTTTCAGTAATTCAGATGCGTTACAAGACCATTTTCTTAAATTGAACCTCTCTGCTATTAATAATTTGATCAATTCTTGTTATAATTCGATTGCTGACAACATCTGAAACTGACACTTTCTTTGCCGAAAAGAATGTCGTCCATGTAGAACGACTGCTCCAATGCTTTGATCGCTTCACTGCTAAAATGCTGTCTTTCGTCATCCGCTAACTGCATCAAAGTCATCATAGCCAAAACTGGCACGGCCTTGGTGCCGTATGTAACTGTCTGAAGATCATATACTTGATGTAGTATGTGAGCGGAATCAAGCCATTTTTTTTTTTTGATATTTTTAGTCGTCTTTATTCAGCCATATAAAGTGAAACATTTTTTCAATATCTGCAGTAAAGGCTACGCGATATTGTCGCCATTTTACAATAAAGATTGAAGATCTTGTTGTACATTTTGAGCCCTTTAACATAAAGTCATTCAAACTGTACCTAGTTGTTGTTTTCGCAGATGCATTAAAAGCTACCGCACCGCAATGGTGCGATAAACAAAAGTCAGGTTTCTCGTTACCGGACGCGAGTTTCATATGTCCTAACATTATATATTCATATATGAATGATTTGTATTGTTTTCCAATGTTTTCATTATTGTGAAACCTCTGTTCTAAGTTATTAAATTGCGCGATAGCTTTATGTTTTGATAAACCCAATTGGTTCTCAACGTTTTTTTTTTAAAGGTAATCTGACTTCGTATGTCATCTGACTTTGTAGGTGTACAATGTTTACGCCTAACTGTCGAAAAAAATCCATGCACTGTAGATCTTCTGCTGATATTTTTATTTTATTTTATTTTATTTATTTATTGCACAAAACAAATTACAATCTTATTAAAAATAAAAAACAATCAAAGCTTATGTTTAGATCTAGATTGCAACTCAACACATGTGCATACATTGTAACAATTAAACATCAAGTTAACAGACAGAAGAGATGTACAACCTACATATATATTCTCACATGTATATATATATATATATATATATATATATATATATATATATATATATATATATATATATATATATATATATATATATATATATATATGTATGTATGAAGATTCAGTAATATTTCAATTCCCAAAATTTTTGTATTTCATTGACGTTATTCAAAATTATATTACATTTCTTGGCTTTCTTAGAAGGCAAGTTTACGAGCATGGGGTCTTGCGTAAAAACATGAACATTATTCAAATAAATTGATTGGGTCTAAGCAATCACCAAAACATACATTTTATTCAACGCAATCATTTACAACGCAAATTCAAGCCATTTCGCAACCATTCCCTAAAAATGGCAGTTCGACGAAATATAAGTGTGTTGTTTGTAAAAGCAACGAATATGGCATTTATTACTGTCCGCAGTTTCTAGAAATACCACCTCACATCAAAAGAAAAACATTAATCGGATTAGATTAGAGGTATACCAAAACTGCCGTAACAGGATTGCCTTTCAAACAAAAGATGCCGTAAATGTAATACTAATACCGCCAATTTCCTATCTCCGGGCTCTTATTGAGATTTCTTAACAGTAAAATCCAATACCATTTTGTTGGCCCGACCCGGGATTCGAACCCGAGTCCTCATGCACAGCAGTTGCATTCACTACCGCTGCGCCACGGAGGCAGTTAAAGATAAGTAGATATATAAGTCAGAGGTCATAGTTATTTCAGGGTATTTCGATTATGCTGAGTCGAATGACGTTGACCGCGAGTCTAGCTCTTACGTTTCTTGAGTTGAAAGTTGAATAACAGACAGAGTCCGTCTGTCTATTATTCAACTGTGGACGGACGAACAAAGCTGTTGTATAAGAGATTTTTCGAACTCTAATAAATATCTACATAAAAATGTTTCAGTAGCGGTATGGATACTAAGTGTGCCTGGTCGATGATTATAGGCTTGCTACTCCTAGGACCTGCAGTTCAGCTGGCGAAATGTTTGTGTACTACATATCTGTTTACTGTCTATAGGTTAAACAGTCGTCTTTATGACCCTGTAATAACGACTGCACCTTTCTAAAACAGTTAGCAAGAGGAAGAAATATATTATTAGGACAAGAGGGTTGCTTATCTTTATTATTATTTAGTCAAACGATACCAGTGATCTTTACCTAAAGGTCACTTTGACCTATTTCTTGCTTTGGAATAATGGGAATGATGTTCTCATTCTGTTAATGAAACGCCATAAGTATCCAAATAATTCTCTAAACAGTACATAGATGGCGCTAGTAAAGCACGTGATTTCCATAAACGATGCGGTTGCAAGAATTGCTACCATCATTTATTAAATATAATATACAAATAGGAATATTAAAATATAAACATAAAGATTTGTCGTAAAACTACAAAAATATAATCATTTTATTTTTTGTGTTCAACTTGCGTCACATTTTTACGCGACGGTGCTGGCGTTCAGCAAGTACTAAATAAAATTAATTTTGTTTTTGTGTTTCTTTTATACGTGTTGTGTATATATATATATTGATATGTATATCTATGAAGGGTTAAGCAGAGGTGTTACAAATACAAATTTTGTCAACGAGGTGTGTTTAAATTCCACTTTATAGGAAGCGCTACTCTCGTAATCATTGGCTTTTTAAACCATTACAAATACATTAAAATATTATTCAATTTACTCTATTTTAATTAAAATTACTCGCAATGTTGTTTTCATTGCCACAATGTTTAGGAACCTCCACCTATTAGGCAACCATTTTTATGCTCTAGTTCCAATGTTTGCCGCCTTTTTGTGCTGCCATCTACCTATATGTTCATATAATAATTATTATTATTTTTTGGTTTACAGGTTATTTTGTTAAAGAATTTACTTATATTTGTTTATATTACAACACATTAAAAGGAGTTTTGTGCATTGATCCATTTTTGTATTGATTGAAATGTTCTACCTAAGAATAATGAACAGAAATTCTGTTTGTTTAATGGTTCGTTATTTCTCATTGAATCAATACATGTTAGTTACCATCAATCCTAAATAAAAATATATCAATATTTTTGTATTATCCTAGTCCTTAGAATGTCCACAGTAATTTTATATTTTAGTTTATCGTTTCGGGCCACAGCAGTGACACAATTGTTTTTCAATCAGAAATTCCAACAATTGACGGAATATAGCAAATCAATAATTGACCACCATTACTGGAATTGTATTTTCGTTGCCTGTAATGTGTTTCTAAGTAGGTGGACATTATTTATTTGTAAGTAGGTAACGACTATACTGCAATATTTTATTATTCAGGGCGGAATGTTTATGTTCGGTAAATACAAAGCCGTCGCTTCCTTAAATAAAGTTTTAGCTAGACTGAGAAAGTTTACGGCTATTTTTAGTACAGCCAACGACGTGAAATAGCAGTGTCTCACTGCTGTGTTTCGTTCGGCGAATGAGAGTGCCGGAGGCCCAAGCATGAGGTGACGATTCTCGCAGCTTACGAGGGACCTGCAGAGTATCCGTAGAGTCATTGTGTGGGTGGCGCGAGTCGACCCGGCGGCCAGGGAGAGCCGTAGAAACGGTGCTCTGCTGGCCGCCCGCGGTATAGTCCAGAGGCCCAACCGAGTCTAACCAACTTGGTTGGCTGCCTCATCATGCCGCGCATAATCTCGAGGTGGCTCGTCGTGCCGGATGGTGACCGGAGGGTGGGTCCCGGTGACCACTTTCGGGAGGGTACGGGGGTCCTTCCGTCCGTCGGATCGGCTATCGCCATACCACACAGTAATATGACGAAACTTGCTCTGCGCCTTGCCCCACTTTGTTGCGAGAATAGCCGCCTCTTTTTTTTTCACGCTTTCCCTTCCATTCACTCTATGGCAGTACGAACAAAGCATTGTCGTTTAACAGCAGCCAATCGCCGTAACCCCACCGCTGCTTCCTCTTCCGGTGTCGTGGAGTTTATTAACATCAGAGGACTCCACGCTAACCTTAATGCTGTCCATCACCACCTGGAGACGGCTCGGCCGGCAATGCTTTTTCTAACGGAGACACAAATACGCCGTCCTGCAGACACGACCTACCTGCAATATCCCGGCTACGTGCTAGATGAGTGTTTCCTCGCGAAAGCCGGGGTATGCTTGTTTGTTAGGGCGGATATTTGTTGTCGCCGTCTACACTGCCTAGAGGACCCTTCCTTCTCTGTCCTTTGGGTACACGTAGATCATGGCTCTTTCAGCCAAATCTACATGTGCCTCTACCGATCCCATTCAGGAGACGCTGAGACAACTCGACTCTTTGATTACTTTTTATTTTTATTATTGTTCATTAACGACCTCTGCAATCTCATCATCCCTAATGCTAAAATTATATCCTTTGCGGACGACACTGCTATAACCTTTTCTGCCAAATCATGGGAACAACTCGAAAATACTGCTCAAAGTGGCTTTGATACTGCCTTGAAGTGGCTATACACTCACACTCTAACACTAAATGCAACTAAAACAAATTTTATATGCTTCTCATTAAACACACTTGGTCAACCTAGAATACCAATTACGATCACTGCCCATTCTTGTTCCTCAAAGTTGCAAGCTTTTTGTTCATGCCCTATTCTAACTCCTGTAAACGAGACAAAATATCTTGGTATAGTCCTGGACAAACATCTTAATTTCAGACGACATATTAATCTTCTTACAGGCCGCATTCGAAAGCTGATATACATATTTAAAACTCTGCGGCAAGTAGCCAGTCCATTTATCATTAGAAATGTATATTACGCACTGTGCCAGTCAATTTTGACCTACTGTGTACCCAGTTGGGGAGGCGCCGCGACAACCATTCTAAAACCCTTAGAGATAGCCCATAGAGCTATACTTAAAGTTGCTACCTTTCGACCTATTTTATTCCCAACCAACGAGCTCTATAAATCATGGAATGTCCTAAATGTCAGACAAATGTACATATTGCAATTAACTATGCTGCAACATCGTCGTACTCTGTATCAAATAATCACCAAACGTAGAAAAGATAAAATCTGTACTTTGCCGCCTGCACACACCGCCTTTATTAAAAAAATTGCAATATATCTCGGTCCCTCAATATACAACAAGATTAATACTATGTCGCCAATATACGGATTTTCACAATTTCAATGCAAAAAGACTGTCACCAAAATCCTGCTTAGACTAAATTATGACGAAACAGAAACACTCATAACTAAATGACATCACTCTCACACACACACACACACACACACATACACACACACATACACACACACACACACACACACACACACCCACACTCACACACACAAACACACACACAGACACACCCGTACACACACAGACACACCCGTGCACACACACACGCACCTATGCACACACGCTCACACACATTATCAAACAAAACATGCACAGAAAACATCATGTATGTTCAAATTTTATAAAGAAATGCGATTACTTAAAGATTATTGTATT
This sequence comes from Catocala nupta, assembly GCA_963675205.1. NCBI lineage: Eukaryota > Metazoa > Arthropoda > Insecta > Lepidoptera > Erebidae > Catocala > Catocala nupta. The sequence goes on from OY776078.1 coordinate 40,291,317, forward strand.
AATTTACGCACGAATACGCAATATAAATATCGATAACCAATAGGGGATTGGCACTGTAACTCCTAAACACAGGCTACCCAGTAGCCTTTCTAGGATAACAGTACTCCACCCAGTTTTATTGTAGACTACATTATATTGTGGAATAAACAATTTATTGTTATGATATGATACAAATAATATCCTTGTAACAAATACTATGTAAGCTACAATCTCATTTCATAAATAAAGTTTATTATTATTATTATTATTATTACCTGAGTCAGGCGGCAAACGACGCGCAGGAGCAGTTGCCGAATGCTGAGTTGGTGTTCTTGGGAGATTTCAATGCCCACCATGAGACCTGGTTGGGTTCTCCCAAAACAGACCACGCGGGACGAATTGCCCATGCGTTCGCTCTCACGCATGACCTGTCGCAATTGGTACTCCAGCCCACCCGGATACCGGACATTGCAGGCCAGGCGCCCTCTCTGCTCGATCTGCTGCTGACAAGTAACCCGAACCGGTACAGTGTGTCGATTAGTGCTCCTCTGGGCACCTCAGACCACTGTCTGGTTTGTGCCACAGCTGTTGTTGTTACGCGCCCACGACCCGAGGAGGCAAGACGACGACTGTGGCACTACTCGTCAGCAGACTGGGATGGAATGCGGGAGTACTTCGCATCCATCCCTTGGCCTCAAAGCTGTTTTGAGAACAGGGATCCTTCCGAAAGCGCTACTGCTGTCGCTGGTGAAATCATCCTGGGTATGGAATACTATATTCCATACAGTGATGTCACGAGCGGTGGCAGGAAAAGGCCCTGGTTCGGTCGTGAATGCGCTGATGCTGTTGAACGCAAACAGACAGCGTACCGCACTTGGACCAGGGCTCGCACTCTCCACGACTCTAACTTGGATCACCTGAAGGCAGCGTTCAACCAAGCCACAAAGGTCTGCAAGAGGGCATACTTAAGAGCGGATGCCCAGCGCGTCGCACGGTTCGGCCAGGAGCTCATGGCCCATCCTATGGGCAGTCGTAGCTATTGGCGCCTGGCCAAAGCCGTGCAGTCCAAATTCTACCAGACCTCGCTGCACCCTCTGAGATATCCGAATGGATCACTGGCTCATCGGCCGCAAGTGAAAGCAGATCTGCTTGCAAATCTCTTTGCGGCCAACTCCCGAATCGATGACTGCGGTTCGCAGCCGCCTAACATTGCCAACTGCGGCTACACCATGCCTGATATACGTATCAGGCAACGTGACGTTCGTGCGATACTGCAGTCTCTCGATGTTCGGAAAGCCAGTGTGCCTGACGGCATCCCAGCTGTGGTCCTCAAAAAATGTGCAGCGGAGTTGTCTCCCACACTTACGCGCCTATACCGGACGTCTTACGCTGCTGGCACTGTGCCTGAGGCTTGGAAGGAGGCGAACGTTCAACCGATTCCCAAAAAGGGGGACCGTTCCGAGCCAGGCAACTATCGACCCATAGCTATCACCTCAGTGCTCTCTAAGGTGTTCGAGCGGATTATTAACACCCAAATTGTCCGCTACCTGGAGGATCACTCGTTGATCAATGATCGCCAATACGGCTTTCGGGCTAAACGATCAACTCTCACATCTCAGGGTCCGTCTTGTCCCCTACGCTCTTTCTTCTGCATATCAATGATATGTTGAATCTCGGCAACATACATTGTTATGCAGACGACAGTACCGTGCATGGGCGATATCTCGGACGTCCTGGAGCCAAACAGGCTGAGGTTGTGGGGAAAAGGCAGGATCTTGTCGTTGAACTTGACCAGACCATGAACCGCATCTCTGAATGGGGTGCCAAGAACTTGGTCCAGTTCAACGCCAAGAAGACCCAGGCATGCGCGTTCTCAACAAAAAAGTCTCCGTTCCTTCCCCTCCCTTCTCTGAAGAACACTCCACTGGTGATACGTGATAGCCTTTCCATCTTAGGTCCATACCTAAGATGGAAAGGCTATCACGTATCACGAGATCCATATCTTTGCCGCTCCCTTAATCCCAAAACCTACATCGAGAGCGTCATTAGGCAAGCTTCGCGAAAACTCGGAGTTCTGAACAGGGTGAGGCGGTTCTTCGCGCCTGGGCAGCTGTGCCTATTGTATAAGGCACAAGTACGCCCTTGCGTGGAGTACTGTTCTCATCTTTGGGATGGCTCCGCGCAGTACTTGCTAGACGCTCTTAACAGGTTACAGCGGCGGGCTGTCCGTATCATCGGAGATCCAGAGGTCACGAGTTCACTGGAACCTCTGCAACTCCGTAGGGATATTGCCTCTTTGGCATGTTTCTACAGAATATACCACGGGGAGTGCTCTGAAGAGTTATTCCACCTTATCCCGCCCTCCCCTTTCCTATCCAGAACAACGCGTGCTGGGCTCAGATGCCATCCTTACACGGTGGAGTCGACTAGAGTGCGTACCAACAAGTTTGGGTCCTCATACCTCTGCCGAACGATCAAGGCATGGAACTCTCTGCCAAGGCACGTGTTTCCTTCTTCCTTCAATCCTTTAAGCGGGGCGTGAAAAAGCACCTTCTCAGGCCGTCAAAGTAGAGACCTCAACATCGCCTCGGCTGCTATGAGGACGATGTGGAGGCCACTGCTCTTAGACCACACGACTGCTTACCATCATCAGGCGGTGTGTGGTCATATTGACGAGCAAAATAATAAAAAAAAAAAAAAAAAAAACGGCTAGCGTCCAAAAGCTTTAATTTTTAATTTTGTAATTATCAATTCAGTTCGTACTTTTATTACATCTTTTTTACCCGACTACCTGCGAAGCCAAAAGGAAGGGTAATGATTTTGGCAGTCTGAGTATGTATGTTTGCATGTTCCACCTTAGCGCCTAAACTACTGAGCCGATTTTAATGAATGAGGTCTCAATAGATTTGTAATAATGGCTTGGGTAAGATAGGCTACACAAATTTTACGAAAAAGAATAAAATAAAAAATAAATTTAAAAAAACAATAACACCGATACGTAAAAAAAGATGTTCAACATCTATTATTACAGTAGGTGCGACCACGGCTTTACCTTGACCATTTTTGTACCTATGCATTTCTGGATTTCTATCTGAATTATTTTCTTGTTTCGTCCTTTTCAGATCCCTTTTTTACGTAATCGAGGATAAGTATAGTATTTTAATATTTTTTACGTAGTCTTGTTATAGTTTTTAAACTTTATTTTTTTTATTAAGGGTCGCCTCTTATGTTGTGAGTAATTCCAGTATCGCGGGCGACTTTACAAACATTCAAACAACGGACACAAAGGACATCCAGACTCGGAACAACTATTTGTGGATAACAGAAATTTTTGTCCAGTGTGGGGATCGAACCCACACACATCACCATTTATCGCACATGCCTATAATCTTGAAATAATATGCGGGGTATAATTCAGGGCGACAGCCTGAATCCTCTTTGTTTTGTTCTGCTTAGCATTGAATCCTCTGAGTACGTTACTAGAGGGTTTAGGGCTAGGTTACAAGTTACATAGAGGTGGTGGAGTATTATCCCACTTGCTGTATATGGATGACTTAAAGTTGTTTGCCCACACTGATTTACAGCTGATGAATTTACTTAAAGTAATTGAAACTTTTAGTAAGTCTATCAGCATGGATTTTAGTGTGGACAAATGTGCTGTCATCCATGTAAAGCAAGGAAGGATAGTGGAACATACGATACATACGATCACTTCTTGTAACTGATACTTACAAGTACTTGGGTATGTCACAGGCTTTAAGTATCAATGAGGCTGACATGAAGCAATCGTTGCAGGAGCGGTTCTTTGGTCGCCTCATAAAAGTTTTAAATAGTCTTTTATAAGGTGGCAACAAGGTGCGCGCTTGTAACGATTGGGTCATGTCGGTTCTCATGTACTCCTTTGGCATATTTAAGTGGACTCAGACTGAACTGGATGTCCTGGATCGGCGGGTCCGTATACTCTGGAAGGCATACCGTATGCATCACCCACATTCGCCTGTGATGAGATTGTATATCCTGCCGAAATGTGGATACCGAGGCTTTCTGAATGCCAAGGCCCTTCATAACCGAAAGGTGTGTAACCTCAGAGAATACTTTCTCCAGGCAGACGTGGGTTTGCATCGGAATGTAGTTGCTGTGGACACTGGACTCACCCCGCACAGTTTGGCTAAAGAGAACTGGCGCAAGCCTGCAGTACTTAGCACTAACGATTGCTGGGATGTATGGCAGAGCAAGGATCTTCACGGTAGGTTCTACAAGGCTCTATATGGAGCCTATGTAGACCTTTTAGCCTCCGTGAACTGGCTACCTTTCGGTGACCTTTTTGGGAAAACCGAAGGTTTTGTCTGTGCTATTGCGGATAGTTATCAAGACCAATAACTACCGGAGATATATCTTGAGGGATGGTATGGTTGACATTTGTCGGGCGTGCCACTTACCAGGTGAGTCCCTCAGGCATATAGTTACCGGTTGTTCTCGTCTTGCTAACGGCGAGTACTTGCACAGACATAACCAAGTAGCCAGGATTATTCGCCAGCAACTTGCTCTGAAATACAAACTTGTACATATTGAAGTGCCGTACTATAGTTATGTAGCTGAATCAGTTCTCGAAAATGGTCATGTCACGTTGTACTAGGATCGAACTATCTTCACAGACAGGACTGTTGTGGCCAACAAACCTAATATTGTGGTGTGAGATCAATCAGAGCGCCGCGCAATGATTATCGATGTCACCATTCCGCATGACGGTAATCTCGCGAAAGCTGGAAAAGATAAACAAATTAAATATCTCGATTTAGCTCGCGAGGTTGTCGACATGTCGGCAATCATTGTGCTGATAGTCATATCTGTCAATGGTCTAATAGCCAAGAACCTCGATCACCATCTAAAGAGGCTCCCGTTAGGTGCTTGGATCAAGGGTTTGATGCAGAAGGCAGTGCTATTAGATATGGCACGCATAGTGAGGAGGTTCCTATCTCTGGAATCCTAACCACCGGCAGCTTGGACCCTGTTTGCGATACCGGTGGGGTACCATATATTTTATATAATATTTAAACTAAAATTTAGAAATGAAAAATGTATTGTAAAGATTTAAATAAAGAGTATAATAATAATCTTTATTGTCAGACACAAGATACCTACGTTAATTTTGTTTATTTCGTTTCATGCGTATATATATATATATATATATATATATATATATATATATGGAATACCATTTCATTGATAAACAAATTAATCAAAAGAAAAAGTTTAATTTTTCTATGGAGCCAAAGTATCTAATGTAGGTAGTAGTGTTTTTCTATAATAAAAACTACTCTCTGCAAAATTTCAAGTTTATAAGGCCATTGGCTCGAATGTAAGTACAAATTTTAGTTCAACCATTCTTATATAACATATATATTTTTATTAAAAAAAACCACAGTTATCACGGTTATATAAAATATACCCTAAAATGTCAAATAATTTGTACAACAGCCATGTGTAAGGATATAACGATTAAGACAGCGGTTTTGAAGATATCTGGCTTTATTACTTTGGCACCATACAAAATTTAAATTTTTCTTCAACGTGTTACCAGCTGGCGGGCAAAAACCAGGTCCGTAGCTGGTAACCGTTAGGGTTATATGAAACACGTAGACTGATTCAACTGAGAATATGTTTACAATTTTTCACCTATCTTATATCCCATTTATTAGTCATGCATGTAATGCTAGCACTAATGTGTACAATAATCATTTACACCAATCAGCGACAAGTAAACAAAAATCTAACATTTACGAATGATTTCTTGGAAATCCTTATGCGTGTGTGCGTCCAGCGGCGGTCCTTACGCGACTGTTCGCGAGTATAAACATAGTGCCAAGTATAAAGAGCAGAGGGAAGTTTCGCGCGACACCAGTTTGAACACAGAGTACATTTGTATATTAAAGGAAGATAGAGACGTCACTCAATGCATTGGCGATACTAGCGCTAACTGGCGTTCGGTTCAAGCAACTTTTTAAAATACATACCTATGCGTGGGTATATTTATATCTATTATAATTATGTAGTGATTATAATGTGAATTTTCAGGCTAGCGAAGTTTATAGTTAAGTATGTGTATACTTAACTATAAAATTCGCTAGCCTGTACATTCACTTAAAAATGAAAACCAAGATCAGGGCAAGTATGGAATTGTAAAAAATAAAACAAGTTCTTGAGTCTATTATTCAAGAGAGATTAACGGAATGATAAAATGTCAAATTTGACAACAGCTTTATCTATGTGACAGGTCCGAATCGTTCGAAAATAAATGACATTAAATATATAATAAGCGATAACTTCGTTTTTAAAACAAAATTATTGTTTGATAATAGTTTTATGTATTAAAAGCTGTAAATTTTCAAAAACTGATTTCCCCGTCATCTAGCGGTTGTCACATGCAACTTTCAGAGTATAATACAACTAAATTGAATATCACTTAGTTATCTTAGAGAAACCCAACATGGTAACCTATGTAATTTGATTACGTTATAATTCAACTGTTTTCTTCTAAGTTTTAACACCTTGAGTTTGAAAGTTGATATCATGGGTTGGAATCTTCTCTACATTCATGAAAATATTCACCGCTAGCTCCCTCTGTAAAGTGTGCGCGAACTAAATTCATCTATGTTGCAAGTATAAAATATATAATGAATTTCCGTAGAATTTGTATTAATAGTGACCTGTGAATTCTACTAAAAGTCGGCATAAATTATATTAATTCTACAATTAACTGAGACAGATAATTCTAGTAATTATTTTTTCGTTAGAAAAGTGTGAAAGTAACTTCAGACTTAATATAAGTTTATTTATTTAAAGAAATGGTATAGGTGTGGTAGAAATATGTTTTATAGGTCTGGTGTCAGTTGATATTTGAAAAAGTTAATGGCGGCTCGCTTGTTTACATGCTCGTGCGCATTTACTTTTGTTTTCCGGTGTATTTGATTTGTTTTCCGTGATATTTGCGTTGAGTCGAGCTTTAGTTCCTCCGCGTATTTCAGGAATCCAAACACTTTCATCGGTCATTTTCCACAGTTCATTAGGCAGTTATGACAAATCATAAAAGCAATATGAAATAAATACCTATTTTGTGATACTGGGCATTTTTTATTCTGTAATGTATTGTGAATGTGAGAAAATGATGAAAATAAAGATTACTTGTTACTGTACAGCATAGTTTTATTTTAATACCCAGTTATTTAAATAAAATTAAATTCAGCAGCACAATAATAAATATAAATAAGCGACATCTATTGTCAAAAGAAGATACTACCACTTTACCGCACAATTTGTAGGTAGCGATACTATCGCTTAAAATTTCGAAGTTGCCACTCTATTACCCAATATAAATATACTTCTGTATGGTTGATTTCGTCGTGGCTAGACGTATGATGCTCCGTTCGATCACCTTCGCGCGTCGCTTGGTTTCGGCGCGGCTAGTTGTGCGATGCTCCGTTCGATTCCAGGTTCCTCGTAACCCTATATGTTGCCTTTGCGTATATACATACGCCACATTTCTTTTGATAATTTTGCTTACCAATGAAATGATATTTCTTATATATATCCATGACTGCTGAAGGTATGAGAAGCTTATCACAAGCAAAGAAAATAATATAAAAGAGACAAATTTTAAATGCCTATGCAACTCAATTTTCAGTCCACAGTGCGCCGTAAACAAAAAAAAAGCCCGACGCGCCGCAAGACGCCACGACACACGCCACGCGCAACGTTCCGCGTCTGCATAAATGAGGCCTAACTTTAAGTATGTATGTTTTGTTTGTTTGAATCGCCAGGGACTAAACGGAGATTACGGATTCCCCGTATTAGATAACAAAAGGCCAAGACTTCTGATCCAAATATTGCCAGCCTGTTAATAAACTGTTTGTTTTTGACTAGGTAACTACTCAAAAACAAACAGTTTACAGATCCCCATTAATGGGGATACTCAATGGGGATAATATGCGGAATAACGCAAATTTTTGTGATACGTGGTAAAGCAAATATAATATGTTTGTTATGCATTTTCATGAAGCTTTCTAGTTGCATATTATCCCGTGTTTGTTTGAACATGCTTCCTTATCTTGTTGTCGCTAAACATAAACTATTTTAAGAGCAAAGTAATTATAGTTGCTTGCACATTTAATAAGTCGTAAAGGTAAAAAATATTCAGGAATGTATATGATGGAAGCGTGTATTGTATAAAGCGCCATCTCTTGAAATTAGTTGAAACTTCTTCGTCAGTGTGAAGTCGCTGCAGGGTTTTAATGGGTTCCCATTATGATAAAGCGTTTACAACTTGCAAAAGAATTTCCAAACTCTAAAGTTTGGGCCAACACATAAGAAGGCTTTTGCCTATTAACATTTATTCGATACCCTTTTAGAAACCCCGTAAAAGGTAACCGGCTAAATCCCTGGCTGCAACTCAATCGGTTAAGCACATACCTTTTAATTTGCGAAAGTGCCATCTCGTGACATTATCCTGGACCTCTATTACCTATTAGAATTTATAAGGCATGTAAATTATTTAGTTTTTACGCTAGATGTCGCTGTGATAAATTTACGAAATTAAATAACAGGTGGCGCGCTCTTTGTAACAATGTAGTATTTCAAACAGTCGATTCCACTTACTTGTCATTAGAGTTGCGAGGCAACAATATTAAGATTTAAATCGGCGATGTTAAAAAAATACATATTTTGCAATAAAATAAGTTTGTTTTACCTGTCTATTGTTGGAATGTCAGGCATAATTATAAAACCTTTGTGTCTGGCAGTTTATAACTATTTTAATTTACTTATATTAATATCTTTCTGTCTTTAATTTGTCATTTTGGTTAGATATATCTATTCTTGACGATATAGTTAATGAGAATAATTGTAGATGAGTTATGGAGTATGAAAAGAAAGGTTATCTCAAAAATGCGATGACTTTATTATGTACCATACCAACTAATTAAATAATATGTGATTACATGTAGATTTGATAGATTTTCCTTAGAGCTACCCTACCTTAGTACTTAGCGAGCACATCAATTAGGTAACTTTTACATGATTATTCATTTGTAGGTAGGATTCTATACATTTATTTTTAAGCAAAATCTCTTTCTAGAAATAACGCGTGTCTTGAGAGGGACTTTTCAATTATTCAAGTGGAGCAGGTACCTACAATAAACATCCATTTTCGAAACAACTATTCATTGATTACCTACATAGCTTATTGTACTTGTAGGAATTGAATATACAACTCTCAGCACATTGGCAGTGGCCACATAGACCACTATGCCATCGAAGCATTAAGTACCTATATATTATATTTATAATAGATATACCTACATACTTAGTCTATTTAACTGATCAAAGCCTTATAGACGAGACATTCCGCATACTAGGCATTGCATTTCTTTAATTTTGAAAGGTATTTTATAAGGGGAGGTTTCTGACGTCGATTTAAAATGGATGTATAATTTTAAACTGTACCTATAATGATGCGTCGAGTGCGGACAGCACAAATTATCTGCTGGCTGTTATAGCCGTTGAAATATTATTTTTCAATGACTACTCTTGCACTGGGATTAATTCCCGTATCGCGGAGAACTTTACAAACATTCAAATCCCGGACACATAGTTTGTGGATCACACAAATTATTTTTTGTCTGGTGTGGGATTCGAACCCACAACACTCGCCGCAGTGGCAGTGGCAAGGCGACCACTTAAACCATTACGCCATCCGTATATTATGGAGACAATAGCTAAGTGTCCATAAACCAGCTGCCAGGTTGGTGGTGTTTGAGGTAGCTGCGCCGCCCTCGTAGGTCATGGCACAGTAATGTTATCTAACAGTATGGTAACTCAGCTCTGTCCTTGAAATAATTACCTACAGCTGCGCGGTCCGTGAATGCGTAAGAGGGCTGCCCATCTACAGTATTTTAATTTCATCTACCTACTTGAGTTTCTTTCTAGTTTAGTGATAGTAAAAATTATATGTTTTATTCAAAACAATGACATTTGTTGTGAATGAAATAGGAAATGTTCAATAAAAATCATGTACCTATGTTTTTTGATTAGTAGATTTAATAAAAAACAACCTTATATATTTGAGTCTGAAAAATATTTGCGTCTTGACGAAGTCGTGCGATAAGCTTTATTGTTAAATATAATAGTATAAATAAACCGCATTCGGACAAAAACTTTAATGGAAAATACTTTTGTTTACAATTGTACTTTGCCATAATTATTATGTAAGTACTTGTACTTATTTCAACCAAATATTAAGAAATCGCACGCTTACTGCTTACAAAACCATCACACCGTCCATTCAGCGCTGCGGTGAATTCGCGACTGGTTGCATACTGAGTGCATACCAACATTACCAACCTCGAGGCGCATAGGTATGACTTGCGTTTCGACCTTTTGTATGAAGATAGAATACTGTGAGATAACATTACCGTGTTCGTGACGCGTGTGGGATATAATAATTATGTACCTACTTAGGTTCTTTAGAAGTTCGAAATAATATGTATCATTATTATTATAATACGAGCTTATATATTTCATTTATAGCAGTAGTTAAATTTCTTTAATTTTCTTCTATTATCGTGTTACTATTTTTATCTTTTTAGTTTTTATCGTTATTTTGGGTTATTTCTTTTTATTTTCTTTTCTATTCCTGTCATGTTTTAAGTGTGACCTATTTGTTTGCCAAATAAATATATTTATTTATTTCTTTCTATTCCTTTAATTTAATAAAAGCTTTATACTCGGTATTCAAACATAGTTAAGTGTAAAATGGATGTTCGCTCCGTAGCTGTAGGTACTAATCGCGTCAGGCATGATTGTTTTGGTGGCGCAGCGACAGTGAATGCGATTGAGTTATTTTCGGTTTCTACCCCACTGTGAAACAAGCGTGAAACTATGTATTTATGTAGAAAATATATAGATGTACACGTGCGCTGCTATAATGCCCTAATGCTGTTTTATTTATGTTAATAATAATTATTTTATTTCAGACCAATGATCCATATAGTGTTAGTATCACCTTAGCCTATTGTTAGTAATAGATAATGATTAAAATAAACTAATTAAAGACATGTACATCTGCACGCACATGTCTACGCGCCCAGTGCTGTATAAACGGCCCATAAATTTTTTCCGCCAGAGTTGCTAGGATATTGTTGGAACTATCCCTGACTCGCCGAAGCATTGAGGCACATCGTTTGCCCATGACGGCATAAAAGTCATCTAGCCTTTCATCCTGACCATCTGTATGAGAATCCGTAACCACATGACCAAGGTATTTAAATTCAGTGGCGACCTGCAGTGGAATTCCTAGTAACTTTACAGGCGGAACATTTACGGGTGTATTGTTGCGGACTTTGAACATGATTATTTTACTTTTGGTGGCGTTATACCTCAAGCCATGAGCCTCCGCATATTTCCCACAGATGGCCAGTAATTTTCTTAGATCACAAACCGATGGGCTAAGCAGCACCATATCATCGGCGTAACTGATATTATTGATCATAGTTCAATCTATAGAACAACCAACCATAGTGCTGCTCAGCTCAACAATCAGCCCGTCTGTATATAAATTAAATAAACTGAGTGACGTCAAACCCAAGGAGGTTTGACGTCACTCACTTACTTCACACTCTAAACCATATGGTACAGACTGGACATCTGACCACCTAGCATAATTTTTCTGGTTTTTATACCAATACTTAAATATATATATCAATTCAGTGGATAAGTCTGTTTCATTAGAATTTTTTTGCCATAATATGTCATAATTTACCAGATCAAAGGCTTTTGACAGATCATGGAGACAGTCATAAACCGGTGTCGTCCTGTCTGTGTAGTACCTAACAGTCTGCTTAAGACACAGGATTGCTTTTTCAGTAGATAAACCGGGTCTAAAACCAAACTTTATATCTAGATTATGCTAACAATTTCGCTAGCGTGAATGTAAATCAGGTTAGGTTAGATTAGTAACTACTTTTTCAATGTTCCTTTGACAACGTGTATGTGAATTTCATCAAGATCGATCGAGTAGTTACGGCTTGAAAGCGTAACAATCAAACTCACATTTACAGTTATAATATTAAGTTAGTATTCCGTTATGTCCTAGTACAAGGCAAAGGCCGCCCCATTATCTTTCCATCTCCCTATATCAAAAGACGCTAAGGACCAATCTACATTAAAGTACTTCTCATCTCTTCATTCTAATCTGGGCCTGCCGCGATGTCGCTGTCTCGAGTATGGACCGCTTGTCCTTTGACATGCGACAAATACGTCCAGGTCAGTTTCATATTAGCACATCAACTTTTAAGTGATAACCCTTTTTCTGGACCCAGCAACTAACCTAAATGTTTTAGTAACTTCAGTGAACACGCTGGCTATTTAATTTAGTCTTTCGCGAGTGTTACTTTGCAATCTATATGATCTTGACTTGACTTTAACTTTGACATCAAAATCATGTTAGTGATGGTCTCGGCGAATGGCTTAATGGTGAATGGTGAACAAAAACCAAGGAAGATATTTCACTTGTTTTATTAATTTTCAAATACAATAACATCTATACAATGGTATACTACGACTAAATGTTTCTCATTATATTGACACATGCATCAAAATAAAATATATTACTATAATATTTAGACAAAAAACGTAAACAATTTTAATGTGTATAAATAAATAAAATAAATAATCTGTTGACTGGAATCTCATTGCAAATCACAATATATTAGGTAAAATCTTAACTGACTAAAATTATACTAGTAATATTTAAATTAAAATACTTTCGATTGATTATATGCAAATTTAATTAATTTCTCACTCAATAGGGTATCTCATGCTATGAAACTCAGTCACTAAAGTGCACTTATTTAGAATAATGTACGATGCTGCCTGTATGTTTGTTAATCAATTCTGTTTTCTAGTTTAGTTAATTATATATATTCAAGCTCCTACTTAGACTCTGAAGAAGTACAGTCTTTTGAGATTTGAGACTATTGACCGATTGCCAACATCTATAGGGATTATCTCTGTTTACAGGGATATTATGTAAATCTGAGATTATGGATATATTATTTGAATACTATGAATTAGATATTATTAGTTAAAAATTGTGTTCAAGCATAAAGATACCCGCTACCTATCATATAAATGTCAAACAAACCTTCTGAAGTTAATTTCATTCCGTTAAAAATTAATTAAAATTATTGACTTTATAAATTAAATTACATATTTTAAATACAAACAATAAAATATTTTAATAATTTAAATCTAAACTATTACTAATGCTATTACGATTGCACTTTAAAATAATTTAATTTTGTATATATGTACATCTATTGTAGCTCATAGTTGAAAACATTAGGTACAAATAGGGTAACTAAGAAGTTGTATTAAAATTGTCATTAATGGAATAGGATTATCACAAAACAGAGATGCACAGAACTCCGGATCATTACAACGCCTTTTCATACATTTTTTGTCAATTTAAAGAAGTTTCCACTAGGGATGCTGTTTAAAATTGTATGAAGAAACATACCGACTACGCCTCAAGGTGCGTTGAATCTATACTTATAGTAAACTCTCTGATGCACTCTTCAATAAGTTAAACATGCAGTTTGTTGCGTCATATGCAAACTGGTTGTCTATTTCTCAGTAATTTGTGGTATTACCTCGTTTCTTGTATTATGATTTAGGTAAAAAGTAACTCTCTTGTGAATGTAACGATGTTCTTGTAACTTGCAAATAACTTGATCTGTTGAAAACTAAATGCCAAAAAATCGTAAAAATACCTACTGTTAAAAGTAATATACCGATCTAGTCTCAGTATTACAAATATAACAAATGGTATTCCTCTAAATTGAAATAAAAATAATACGTTCATCGTCGCGGTCGTTAATTAGACTAGATCGTAAGTGTATTTTAAAAAGATTTTGAGATCTCGATTTACGTCAATTGGCCGTCTAGGATCGGTATTGAAATTGTATTTTTTTTTTGTAATTTTTTTACTTCTATGTCATTCAGATGGTATCCTTTCTTTTGACATGCTTTGAATTTTAACGTAGGCCAGAGTGTGTGAAATCAGGGCTTGGATAGTCGTTTTAAAATAGGCTTTAAGGCAGATTTGTAAAAGAAAAAGTAATCAGAGAACTGAATATAAATACATAAAAGTAGTTATATGACATCTAATAATTACTGGATGTTAAAATTCAAAGAGTTTTGTTAATATTTTTGTCAACAAAAAAAGATTCTGCTAGCCGATTTTTATATTACAAGACTAATATCTATTAGTCTAGTAGTGATGGCCCTCAAGGTCTGAAATATCTTTCTAATGCCCCGGAATAAGGTCAACATACCTTAAAAGTATTACACAAATAATTATACATAATAATTATTGCGTAATTTTCTGTATAAATGATAGTCTGTCATCCAAATACTGACATGACAAATGAAATGATTTTATATTTATATAACACGTCATCGGCTAGCGTATTATATCACGATCTGAGGTTTCTGCCACAAATTATTCCATCATAAAGAAATTAAAACGTATGAAGCGTTTGAAGTTTCAATATACACAAATTATTATATATTATTCAACTTTGTGGTCGTAATATATATTGAATATTTAAAATTCAATTGGAGACATCTTAATTAATACTCATAATTATATTGAAATACAAGTAGATTGCTTGTTATTAATACTGATGATAATAAAAATGTTTATTATTTACATAGAAGGAAAGTATCCATCATGCATATTGAGAACGACAGCCACTCTAAACTTTAGATACAAGCAGTTATGTAAAGAACACGACTTTGCAAAAGATTTTTGTTTACTTGATAACACATGTTTACTTGAATAAACTGCTATAACCGGATGTTGTGGATTGCGTAACAAAAATCTTTACAGAGAGTTTTGGTCTACACTTGTGACACTCATAATTGCATTTGAAACACATATGTTTATTCGAAAGTATAAAAAGCTCATTACTTTGCATTGCAGGTAGGTGTATCGTTATCTGTACGTAATTACGCGCGTCACTAGTTTACATAACTATTTATTATATCATGTCTGAACGAATCGCTTTCGTTCTCTCTGTGAAACAATTTCATATAAGTTTGTTTAAAATTAAAATTGACTGATGTTCGTCATGTACAATGGCACAACGTTTTTGAGCATAGTTTTTAATCAACGAGTTGTTATTTTTTAATAAAAATAATTTCGAATTTCATTGTTTTCGTTGCTTACAGTTAAAATTAATTTTACATTTTATTAATACTGAGTATATTATCACCAATCGTTAACTATACGTGGCGAAGGTGATTAACTTTTTTTTGAGTAGCGAATACTTTTCAGAGCTAATTTTGCAATAACTTTGTGTTTTAAAAGTAAAGCCGATGTTCAGGTAATTGAATTTCTTACCATCTGACGAATTATGGGTGTGATAACTTTCAAAGTGAAACTGATTGTCGATTCGTTCAGTATTTAATATGTGATTTTAGTTTCATATTTCCTGTCGGTTAGAAACTTATAATTAAGTTCCACATACATATGTATCATTTTAAATAATTTAAATATCATACTAAATTTTAATTGCATAGGTAGTTTCTTGCGTTAGTGGAGTCCACATCAAAATCATTATTGAATTTATCCAAAAAAATATATCACTTTTATTTTCTTTGCTTGTTCCCGTCAGTCTATCTGATGGCAAGCTATAATAACCTGTAATTAATTGGTTAAAATTAAACTACTATATACGGATTTTATCGCGTTGTTTATTTAGCACTGTATTACAAAATTTTGAAAATATTACACTACTACTGATTTTATTTTACTAATTTATAAGCTAGTAAAATTATTTAAACTATTAAATCTATTTATTTTTGGTTTACACTTTCCCCGACGTTTCGGTTGCTTTTCAGCAGCCATGGTCACGGGGAGAAAAGCAACCGAAACGTCGGGGAAAGTGTAAACCAAAAATAAATAGATTTAATAGTTTAAATAATTTTATTAGCTTATAAATTAGTAAAATAAAATCAATAGTAGTGTAATATTTTCAAAATTTTGTAATATAGTGCTAAATAAACAACGCGATAAAATTCGTATATAGTAGTTTAATTTCAATGAATAACATTCGCGTAAACAGAAGACAATATTATGTAATGAATTGGCTTAACAGTTCTCAAATCAAATCAAATCGTTTATCACTTCATTTTTACCATTGCTATTGAAATGTCAAAAAATACTAGTGGGAGAAAACGTCTTAAGCTTCTTGTTTATAATCTTGTAAATTGACAATAATGTCCTGTTACTGTTTTTTATAATACTAAAATTGATCAAAGTAAAGAATTATGGACCGAGTACAACAATTAATTATACATCTTTTGTAAGTACCAATGTGGTTATTAAATTTTGTTTACCGGAAGAATGACGCAGCGGTGTATTACACCCATACTTTGTCAGTCACGTTTAGGCTTCACGTATTACAGGGAAAGCCATTGCTGTTTACGTGTTTCATTGCAAGGGTCAATACTGCTACTCAGAAAATGTTGACAAATTACACAATAATCTATTGTCGATTCAATGAAAGTACAATGTGCATTTCAATTGAATCGGTTATTGCAAAACACTGTTCAGTTAGTAAGCGAGAAGTATTCGTTATTTTCATTATAATTTTCGTACAATCAATTATTTTTTAATTAATTCCATATCCTAAATAAATAATTCTACTTAATTTTAATGAGTATCTATTATTTACAACATCATTTGATAAAAGACTAGTGTCGCTGTCCGCCTGACTCTTGTCGTTAAAAAATAATGACATCTTACAAATAATAATAAAACATTGAAAATTGTCTACTTATTTTCAAAGTAATGTGCTAGATGTAATCGCTACGAACGCCTATCGCATCACAATATATAAAAAATCGAAATGTTGTAGATCCATGAGCTGAAAAATATGTACCTATATTACTTATTTAAAAGAAGAAAAATAAATGTACTTATTAATAATACAGAGGTTCTATATCTCGATTGAAAATATAAATGTGTTGTAATTCGAAATTCAAAATAAGAATCAATCGTCATATTATATTTATATGGCTGGTCATGCGTAGTGCGGGTATGAACCGAGGTGTGACGTCACGTGCGGTGGAGCCATAGAATGCGGAGAATAGAGGTTGCTGCCGCCACCGCCCCAATTACCCCACGACGCCGACGGGAATATCGACGCTGAAACAAAAGTTTTCTTACCTCAGTTATTAAGTGGAGTTGACACACAAAGGCGTATTAATACGAACTGTAACTATAGGAACAAAAGAAACATAATTTGGTAAGCTGAAGAAATTTTAAATAATCGCAATTGCTAAAATTTCTCTATTCGATTATGAGTGTTAAATTTCACAAAGCATTCTCTAGTATTCTAGATTATTCCATAATTTGGTGTTCTGATAAAAGAAAAGGTGAGTACTAATAAAAACTGATATATGAGTGCCGTATATCTTATTGTCAATATTTTGTTTACGCTCATCTTTAACAAAAGTATTTCAAAGACTACACTTTCGAACACATAAACAAGACACGGTAAAAGAGGCAAATAAGTATGTTATACAGATTACATACTAATATTTGCCTCATTTATTATATATAACAATAAAATTAAGAAACTGATTTACAAATATTTAATTCCTTTGAAGGTTTAATATAACAAAGATGTGTTAAAACAAGTAGCATAATACTTCCAACGTTTATAGGTACGTAATTTTGTACAACGTTACATGTATTGTTCAATTACATTATTTACTAAGGAGATAGTTTATTGATTTCAATACGGTGCGTGATTTTCTATTTGTGGGGTAATAAGCAGACCTTTTTAGATATGTAGATTTAAACATTTAATATTGGATTACATTATGACGATGTCATAGAAAGCTTTAATATATTTTAGTCCATTAAACTACCATATCTAAATTGTATCGTTGATTTAATTTTGAATAGTTGTTAGATTATGACTGCAGTTTATCACGTTCACAGATTTTCTATTATGTATTTAAGTTCGATTCAAAACACTATATTTCAATCAGCTTGCCAAACTAGACCAAGTACTGCTAATGAAATAATAATAAGCAAATTAATAGCAGCGTACGTGGTTTTGATTTATTGATGCAATTTAATGTAGATACGTTGTGTAACGTTGATGGAAAGTAACTGAGAGTCAGTATCATATTTAACCATTATAGAATAATAAAATATATTGAGTTTTACAACCACATTTAAATTTATTTGGTCACATGATAAATTCCGAGGAGGCTGGTGGAACGTAGGCCAATGCCTAAGTACAGGACCAGTAAAAGTAATACAGGATCAATACTGCGTGGTTGATCCCGTGGCACAAGACTAAATATATGTTTGGTTGCTATCGCGACAACCTGTATTATAATATATTAGTGTCTTATTATTATTATTAGTAAGTATTTACTCGAGTTCTCCGCAATATTCCGCTCTATGATATGTGAACTTTACCAACCCGCACTGGGCCAGCGTGATGGACTGTGGCGTAACCCGTCTCACACTGAGAAGAGGCCGGCGCTCAGCAGTGTAACAGTATATATACAGGGCTGAGGTTATTATATTTATTAGACAGAATGTTTAAATTTATTTACGTTCAATCTAAAATTTGATTATTGTTTTTATCAATTCTTATTTAAGTTACGCGCTCATAAGAACAGGTATGCTTTCCCTTCTCATGGTTCTTTATTCTCTTTCGCCTCGGTGACTACATATCACCAAAATTTCTTTAGAGACATCGAAATATTCCATACATAAACATTTATAGTATGGTAATTGTTAAATATTCACAGCCGTCAAAATGATAAGTGACCCAAAAAAGCCAATACAATCTTCGAAGTTTAAATACTATGTTCCATTAAGTCAAATATTACCGGGTCCTGCCAATGACAACCCGTTTCGAGCGCCGTGCAAATATTTGTGCACGCAAGTGTACCGAAGCATTAGCAGAGAAATTCAGATTATCAACACACCCGAACACTGTGATTGAAGGGTGTATGATATTAAATAATCGTCACCCTGTAGGGGCAAACTAACTTAACTCAAATTTTAATAGTTAGGCTATGTTAATGAATTAGGGGGCGATTCGGGTCGTGATTGCGAGTTGATTTGTTATGATTTTTTAATTAAAATTAATACTTTGGTAATGCTGCTTTTGTATTTTTATTTTATGAGGATAATTTTTTAAATGAACTTTGGTTGCACTAGCCCGACGTCCTTTCTTCCGGAATACAATACGTATTAAAACAATGGGTTCTAAGAACAGCCAGATATAAAACAATTACTGTGAAATAATTAACTTAAGAATGTGTGGAACTCTATTAGCTACACCATTATAAGAGTAATTACACCGTGGTTGGGGTGAGAAAGGCGGTTATACAATTTCCAAATCACTGTTTATTAGGTTTTTGTTTATTCACACACAATTCGCAAATTCGCAAGCAGCTTATAAGTATATATTACCTGTGGACGTCGGCATGGCCGCGTGTGGAGCCATGAAAGACGAGAGCTTAGCGGAGTGATGATACGAGCTCATGAACAAATCGCTCTGGTACTTATAAGCAGGATCGCTGGCCGCCGGCTGCGTGGCCGCAGCTAGTCCTTGGAAATCGAATTTGTACGCGTACCGCTTGCCGTGTACTTTGGTCATTATGTTTTTGTCGTAGTAATATCTGTACAGATCGAAAAACATTTATAAAATAAGGTGTCAGGCAACATTGATATTATAAATGATCTAAAAATAACAAAGGAATAATCTTTATAAACGAGCAAAATCGCATTGCAGAATCGCATCAGAAAAATGGGTACCCAAAATCGCAAAGGCTCACTTTGCTACTACCGTAGTCGTTACCTCAATGCGCGGCTGAGCTTATCATAGTTCATGTTGGGCTTAGATTTTCGTTCACCCCATCGACGTGCCACCTCATCAGGGTCTGTCAGCTTGAACTCTCCATTGGTGCCTTCCCAGGTGATGCAGCCGGCGTTGCTCGAGTCACTCAGCAGTTCAAGGAGAAACTGCCACAATTGGATTTGTCCTGATCCTGTAATGTTGGCAAATATTGTGAGATATATATAAAACTGGCTGTGCTAGCAGTTTAATTAGCTTTCAGATCCATTCATTTTTTAAATAAGTTTATTAAATGAACGGGTAAAAAGCAACGTATATACATTTCATAATACATAAATGAATTGACGATTCTTTTCCTGAGTATATGTTTTAAGTTCAAGGAGTATTAGACGTGATGAACTTTATTTAAACATCTACAGCACTACGTGTTAAGTTACACGGTTCGATTCGATTCCATTAAAATAAATCTAACCCAAAATGGTTTAAGATTGAAATATGTTTAATCTTAAATCTAAACATCTCATAATTCTATGGTAATTGAATGCTATTATGTTTACAATAAACTTCTTAAACTTTATGTCATAGTTGGCTTTCTCCAGATCAACTGCATCTTGTCGGTGCAAATTAAATGGCTATATTCAAATATGTATACATATCTCCTGCCATCAACATTCTAAAAAGACTTATGTTAATTAGGTACTAAATACGTTTAACGCTAAACTTGTTTAAAATATCGTGCTCTGGCTTACACCCATTTGCAAATAACTGAGACGGCATGATGGTTTAAATCTGTGTAGTGCTAAACATATTTTGTAAGTCACTATGTAAATCAGCTTAAGTCATATTGGCGCGCAGTATAGTCAAATGATTATGGCATAGGACATACAAGGATAATCTAATATAGTATTAATTGCAATGTAAGTCTTTAGAAATATACAATAATTAATGTTGTTTATCCTTTTTTCTATTTTAACTCTCTTTGTTACACGCCGTATAAGTAAACTTTAGAAAATAATATTAAATAAGATACAGACATACTCTGTAGCTACGCCCCTAAAATGTTCCCATTGAACCATGAACCCATTGAAATTACAAAATTGCCTTATAAAGTTGTACATTTAGGGGAGCTGGTAAAAATTTCTGTGCACGTTCACAGGTTACGCATATTCATCTAACAAAAAAAGTATCACAATGAAATCGGTACGTCCCACACTAGGTGATAGTTGGGGCTAATGGGCAGGGTGGGTCTTTATATTGGGCGGTGTGTGGCAAGCTCGCACGACCGACAACGAGTGCACTCGTGTGGAACCGACCTACTAGGGCTAGTACGTTTGACGATACATATTTAAAAAGGAACGATATTTCTAGATGATCTATTCCGTGTCTGGTGTATAAAAGAGTACTTGCTAACCACTCGGACCATGTCGTATGCATTTATGTCTTGTGTTATACGGATGCGGGCACTCCATTTAGAGTAGACAAGCTATAAACTGCGACAAGTGCCTGTTATAAGACGTACTGTACGTTGTATAAGGAACTGTAAATTTCCACTTCGTCACTGACCCGCGGCTTAACCGCGTCGCAGAACCATCAGTGCGTTGAGGAACTGATTTCTCCTTCGTATTTTGTTTACGAAACAAAATCTACACTAAAATAATAAAATAATAAGGCTCTCTAGTTAGCTTGTTTTAACCGCTGTAGTTCTAGGAACTACTTACCCAATCAGAAAATAATTTTATTGATACGCTATTTATTGAGGAAAGGCTATAGTCTATATAATATTACGCTACGGCTTATAAAGTATACACAGTGACGTGAAAACGCGTTTACATGAATCAGGCAGATTTTAGGCATGTTACCGGTTAATTACTTGATTTATGCACAAATATCAAAATATCAAGTAACTAAACTTATGTTATTTAATTAACAGACTGAGACCTCATAGCCACATTCCTGATTTTTTTACAGGTTGCTAAAGTATAGCCTATTTTTAAAGCGATATATAATTAATCATTATTCTTATTAAAAATTTTACATGACTAAAAGCAAAACAAAATTCATCGGGTATTTCGGTTTGTTATTTTTAATTCGTATAACTCGTATCGATAAATCCCAATTAATGAGAATAAGACAACAATGATAAAACGAAAGTACTATCTATAATTTATTTTATTTTCCCTCTACCCATTTGTTCTGCGGACCGTACGCTAAGGGTGGGTGTACACGAGCGTGCCCTTACGTGATTTATAAGAGACTCTTACGTCACAACGTTTGTAATGCGCATCTCGCCTCGCTTGATCCATTGTTGGTGTACGCCTCATCGATTTTATGACTTGCAATTAATGCCTTGATCGGCAAAATATTGTGCTCCCAGCCTTAGAATAGATGTGGGAACAGCTCATGTTTGGTAACATGAGCATTAATCAAATTTATCTGTTGACGTAACTGAGCATAAAACTGAAATGGATATTTTATTGTTAAAATATGTTTTTATACATGTTTTATGTAAAAAATTTATAAATATGAAATACGTTTACTATAATGTAGATTGATTTTTTAAATCTGATGCTGTATCCGTAAATAAGACTGAAGTTTAGATAGATACATATCGGTTTGGACTGTACAACCATTTGGTTTATACTGTGATGTTGTTCATTAGTGTTAAATAAATAAATAGCGCCTATAAAATATTTCTGCGGGAGAATAAAATAAATAGAATAGAATAAGATTACAAGGCCAGTGTTCATAGCCATTGAATAATGAGCAATATATTTTATACATACAACCTTTTGTCTACGCGACGGCATAAACAGCAGTGCCTTACATCCTCAACCAAGTTTTGGGTCTCATGTATTGAGTCGCTAATAACTGGGTCACATTTCTGCTCAGCTACTGAAGATAATTTTTTAAAGCGTATCATACCAAAAGTAATATAGTTTTACGAACCTATCTTCGAGGTTTAGGACAACTATCACCTCGCGTGCACAGCTAAGGCGCGGCGTAATTACAAGTCAGGTTTGATCAAAACAGCGGTGCCTTACATTCTTAGCCTTGCCTTTAGGTCCCACTCTCACTATCTGTCATATTTCTGCCCAGCTACTGAAAAGAATATCCTAAAGCGTATCATAGTAGAAGTAATATAGTTTCACGAACCTATCTTCGAGGCTAAGGGCTGACACCACCTCGCGTGCACAGGTAAGGCGCAGCATAATTACAAGTCAGGGCTGGCACGTGCCAGTAATTGTTTTTTTACTCCAGTCGGCGCGCGCGCAAAGATTTACTGACATTAAATTATGTAGTTTGATATTAAGGTGCCACTGTGCAGCGATCCGTGAGGTGTGTAATCGTTTCCCAGATCTATTATATTCATGTGTCGATTACCTTATGTGCAGGGTTAAATATTAATAATGCGAAAGTTACACTCTAAATAAGTTCCCATAGCTATCAGGTTTTTTTCAACGAAGACATGTAAAATGTAATTATGTGTCTATGTGATATTGATTAGTTTATTGACATCATGCTAAAGACGCTTAAAAGGGCGTAGAAAGTTTTAACACCACTCAATTTGTTAGATTATCACTGCTAAACCGCTTAAGCGTGGGGCTGAATTTGATGTAATTGTATAAAAATAAATGTATTATAATTTGGATAAACGATGATTTACATAAATAAAGCATCTCAAATCTAACGCAGGCAGCAATTTAAGTACAATTTATATAAGTTTATAAAGGAATATTGGACGGCAATCCAAACTATAATACGTATTGTACTGAAACAATATTTAAAAAAATATCGTATGACTTTTGCTTTGTATGAGATATACCTAAATGCATTCTACGAAAGTTGCAAATAAGCATACCGGCCCGCCTAATGGTAAGCGGTTATCGTATGCAATGGACACTATCAACACTAGGAAATTCACAATTTAAAAGCATTAATTGTGTTGACAATATATTACCGAGCTGGGTAATATACGGCAGACTTACGTAAAAACTAGTTATTTTATATTCGTTATCGATATTATCTTTTAAAAGCTTGTGTCCCTGTGCTGGCTTAATTTTTACTTAGTTCTGCCTGAGATGGTTAGTGATACTCTAGGTTAAAAAAAAAAAAAAAAAAAAAAAGATTATGAACACACTTAGGAAGACCTTTAGATTATCACTGATTGCGTCACTGCCAGACGGGAATAACTTACTATAAATAATATAGCAAAATCATGATTAATCTCATGCTTTCGCTATATTATTTATAATATTATGTACACTGTTTGTTTTCCATAATAAATAAAATAAAAAAATAAAATAAAAAATTATTACTTTGTCATATTTTGCGAGATGACAACACTTCTCCTCCTGATTAATAGCTCTAAATGCATTCAGTATGCCTGTTTGATCTCTGCACGTCTTTTATACAAACGTATGGCAAATTATTATTTTATAGGTACTGAATGTATGGAAGATGTCAATGAATGCATATTTATGATGATGTGTCAAGAGCCACGGCATTTCAGGCCAGGTGTATAACGTTTAGTATTTAAAATCATAAGATATAAAACAGAAATTTGTTAAATAAACGTAACCCCAGTGACAAAATTTAAGTGTCATTAACATTGATAACTAAGAACATAAAGGCACCCTACACAATACACAGCGATATCGTCGTAACAACGTGCGATTTACATAACTCCTCGAGTGGCACCCCTGTCGATGTTGCCTGTTAACGTTTCACATTCTTACTCGAGGGCTGATCGAACAGATACTGGTAATGGTGTGCACTAACGTGCCGTGGAAATCCTGCGAATTTATTCGAGACATTATAATATTCTTAATGTCGCCTGCAACATATGAATAACGAAAATGAGATTTGAAAGACGTACAGCGTCATCTACTGTGGCATATTTAGGCAAGTAGCAAACATGAATTTAGTCCACCTGATTCTAAGGTATTATTGTAAGTAATATCTATGTATATCGCTACACGGCAACTCAGAATGGCGGTAAAAATATATAACCTATATCTTATAAAAGTATTAAATAAGCTATTGAAAGCAAGTCGTTATTTAGCAGAAAGTGAACCCTTTTAAAATTATTATGATTTACATTCAAATTTCAACCAATGGACAATCACTAATATATATAATTACACCAACTCAACAGTCATGTAAAATGTTTGACAATTTTGCTATATAGGCTTAGTAGTCATAAATAATATACCTTTTTACAAAAATCTAGTTGATTATTTAGAAATATCAAGGTTAGTTTCAAGGCGAACTTTTCTTGTAAGTTGTGACTTATTTGGTATTTTATTCAGTGAAAACAACAGCAATGTAAATAGCATTCGTGACGTCGTCGCATTCTCACGTTATGGCGTTATGAACGCCATGCAATCGCGTGTAATTTCACAGCAATAAAAATTCTATTGTCAATTCATATGTAATTGAACTTGAGTTTTGAAATATCTGGAACAGTGGGTTTCATGCATTAAATGTTCGTTATTTGCTTTTCAAAAAGGAATAATTTGATATAAAGTTACAAATAGGGACGATTTCAATAGGACAAAAGGAATACCTAGGCAAGCATCAGGTGGAACACATTTTGGAGAATAGCCACGGTAAGAATACTCTAAACCGAAATACGTAGTCTCAGCCTAATATACTGGGCAACAGGCATGAATCAATACAATATTATAACAAAATTAACATGGAACTATGGACTATGAACCCTAGGAACACGATGTATGTGCAAGAACGTGTATAACATAGTACCATAAAGTTAGTAAGACAGGTAACTCGCGAGCGTGCTGTATGCACTGCTACTTTTGCGGTGCAGTGAAGAAAAGATGCTAGCAGTTAAATTTTTTAAGACAATAAGCGAGTTACGTGTCATGAGATTCAGCACATACTGCTGATTTGATCGGGAAGCCTTGACGAGATTCTACACGTGCATTTTTCGCGTGAGGAGGATAGTTTCACGCTGAGTGCCGTACAACCTCATCGATGCTCAGAAGCAGCCCCGGGTGAAATGGTGCCGTGATATGATAAACAAATTTGAATAAGGCTCATTTCGGCGGTCTTCACCCGCAACGTCCTGGAGTTCACGGCGCTGCACTGCCCAAGCAGGACATTGCTCATGCGTGTGCTGCGCCGTGTCCTCCTTACACTCACAGTGGTGGCAGATGGGACTCGATTCCCTCCTAGCGACCTTGTACAGGTATTTGCCAAATCAGCAGTGCCCTGACATCACCTGCACCAGCCGGAAGGCAAGGGCCCCATGCTGCCGCCCTCCCCATCGCTCCAACACCGACTGGAGGGCCCCAACGATTCTGAAACCGGCCAGGGGCGACTCCAGCCGCGCCTTCCACTTTCCCGACATGCCCTGGTGGGCTCGATCACGCACGTGCTTAATCAATGCCGGGGGGGACGACAACCCGTCTCCTCCCGCATCTCCTCACTCACTGCGGGCACTTTGGCGAGCACTTCAGCCTCTAAATCTCACGGGGGTGTCTCGGCCAACGCGCAAGCTACGTCGACCGACACCGTGCGGTATACTCGTGTGACTTCTTTATATACCCGAAAACAAAAAGACAGCTCACTTTTCGTCGCCAGCAGATGCGCTGTCAGCTTTCGAGCAGGCTGTAAACAAGGTGTCTGCGGCGAACTGGAATAGCGTTTCGAAAACTGCTTCAGACGCATGAAACTTTTGTATAGAGTCTGGTGGAGATGGATTGAAAAGATTTGATAAACATTTTTTACTACAGAACAGTTTTTTTTATAACCGAAAAATTTTCTTATTGTCCCACGTGCATAATTATTATTTTCATAACGGTCCAATATATTATATATAAGGGAGCCAAATCAATAATTAATATCAACATACTATTCAAAAACCTCAAAGACTAAAATTAGCTTACAAATCATTACCCAGTGTATTCATGCTTCTGTCCAAACAAATAGATTCAAAGTCCCAGAGATAAATAACAACAAGTTCATTTGACCCCCTACATATTGGGGCCCGTTATCGAGATCTCGCGTGATTTCCTTGCGAGAACCAGTCACCCCATTTTCTCATAGGTCACTTGCCCCCGCTTTCACCTTTGAGCTAATGTTAATTTGCTACTAAATCACTTATTAGTGTTAGGCAACCCTATTTTATACACTTGATTGATTGATGTTTGGTACAACAATTTATTTCTTATTACGTTTTAAATATCTTATAAAGTGCTGATGAAGTTGGTGACTCACCCGAGTTTGCTAGCCGACTGCTTGTTGGTCCAAACATTTGATATGGATCTGGAACAATATAAGAAAGGAAATATTGGTAAATTGTAGGTTAGATTCTAATCTACCTTAATGTTTAACTTTAGGGTAATCTTTATCACAAGACTAAAACAAAAATATGTAATTATTATATCTTGTATTCGTAAATAATAGTTTCATGTTTCTTGTTCACGACTTAAGTAGCTGGCTGGTTAGTCACGATTATATCATATAGCTTACTTGCCCAGATAGCTTGCGCCTATCGTTTGCACAATGCAAGTGAAGTTATAAGTGCCACAACTTGCTGGACTTGCATGCGTCATGTACTTACATAATCCATAACTCATTTTCTAAGATGCATAAGACACGTATGAATAGTTTGTAGGATTATTTATCTCAGCAAATATTCTCTGACTAAATTATGGCAATTCTGATATCACCTAAAAAAGATTACCCAATCTAAGCGAACGACCAAGATTAAAAAATAAGAAGTATAATATAAAGCATGTTAGGAGTATAGCAAATGAGAATTTGTATGGATATAGAAATTGAATTTGTAATCTAGCGTTGGTCGGATTTTACTGGACTTGGAAATAAAAATCCTGCAACTGTGGATGAATTGTTTTTCGTACAATATCAGAAAGCGATGTGGTTGTCCTTGATCACAATCAAGGAATTCAGCTTCAACCAGTCCTTGCATGTGCGCCACGTTGTTCTTTGTTGTAATTCAGCAACAAATTCCTTGCTCCATCTCGCTCAGAAATGTTGATACAGTTGCTCAATCCGTTGGAAACGGGATAAATGAGTTCTGGAGTAGTTCTGATAATTTGGCTGAGGAATTAAGAGAGCGTCCAACCAAATAAAAATCTTGAACCTAGCGTGATGCCTTGTATTCATCCATCTCTGTCAATGCTGAAGCTTCATTCAAAACCTTTGCTTTATCTGCAATCGCTCGTCCAATAGACGACAACAAGCTTTCAAGCGTAGGTATCACGACAGCGATTGTCGCAATCGCAGTTCGCCGTAGATCACCTAGCATCGTAAAAGATAACCGTTGCCAGGACAACTGAACCGCCAACAATGCCGACCCGAAAAAACCCAGATACATTGCATAGATTGCATTACAAATAGGCATAATGAGTCGGGTGTGCAACTATCTCAATTTGCATAGATAGTCGCTGGACGGTTAAGCGTCGTCGACAGTGTCGGCGGCCTAACACGGCTTGAATAATTTTTGATAAAATTTGCCTTTATTTAGGATTCAAGCAATATTTGTGTATTTATTTGATAAGAATACAAATTATTAATTATATACATAATATAAACAATTCTTTAAAACTAACTTATACCTAAAATATTATGAAACAGAGAAATAAAAAAGAAAACTAAAACCCTCTAATAGCAATATTTTAATTTGTTGCAACACAAGTAATCTGTAAATCGTTGGAATTACATATATTGCCACCACGGACGCAGACAATACCGATGTAAGAAACAAAAATCTATTAAATATTAAAGTTATTGTCTTACGTGTGATTGACAACCGAACCAAGCTCGTAATATAATGTTCGAGGACAACTAACTTCCATTTATTTAGTCAATAGAAAACTCATTTATTGTACCATAACACCCATTTTACATTGTTTTAAGATGAATATAGAGAGATATACCTATACCTATGAATTTATGAAAGGTTGTAGGTACTTGGCCTATCGTCCCTAAATAGTTAAAGAGCGGGTAGGAGATGAAAATAAAAATTATGGCAGCATGTTTAATCGTTTCGTTTAAGTAGATTAAGGTCTGATTTTACAATCGTCAGATAACTTTCACATAAGGAATATTTTTGGCGTTTTGACAGCTTTTGTATAGACAATACGTCGACCCGCCATATTTATTCCCAGGATAAAAGGCATGTGACGATTAAAAAATTTGTATTAAATATGCGTCTATATCGTTATGGTTACCTTGCTTTTGTCAAAAGAAAATGGTCTTGGTTACGCGTGACGTTTTATATGTATAACTGTATTTTTCATGTACCTATATATCAATACGTAAGTACACTAAAACTAGTGGTTATACATTTTGCAAGAAATGCATGTACCTTAGCTATATAATGTGGTGTGAATCACTTGTTTTTTAACTTGTTTTCTCGTTATACATTAAATATCATTGCAAGCTATAACATTTTGATATAACCTTATAAATAGTTGTAAATGTCTTAACATTGTTATTAATACGTCGGTTTATTTTATATTTATTGATAATTATCTTTTGATCGCGGCTTCGCTCGCGTAAATGTAGATTAGGTTAGGTTAGAAACAGTTCTGTTTTCTTGATGAAAGGTACCCAATGTCCTATTCTGTAGTGCTGACAACGTGTATGCTAAATTTTATGACGATCTGTCGAGTAGTTAAGGCGTGAAATAGGTGTGAGTTTTAGATAGTTTTAAACGCGTGTATTTGCATTAAATTACTCGGAGAAGTCTCTGTGACACTCTTTTTGACCCAGAAGTAAAGGTTAATAATAATATATAAACAGTGTGAATGGAACTTTTATTGATACAAATGTATACGTCACCAAAGAGCACGGCCCGCACTACCATAAAAAATCGCCCCTATAATTTGGTTCATACGACTGCCGGCTATGCAAATTAAAGTAATAATTTGAATGGCACATTCATATTGAAACAATAGTACCCTAATACTTCTCGCCTTTTGTAATATTATAATACAGTGGCGATCTTAATGACACTCCAGTTAGTGCACGGGTTATAAAGTACTACGTCGTAACGAATCAAAGTCGTAATAAACTATTTCTAAAATTATATTTTTGACTGCAAATGTGGCGCATGGTTTATCAATGTGCCGTTGCATTTGCTTGCTACTAATATTTGTGTCTTTACACATAGTTGTACCGAGAGTTCGAGTTGGGTAGAGTGTTCGGTATAAGATATATTGTGATATCATAATGTAATTAAGTAAGTTGGTAATTCTTATGCTTATTGGATAAGAACGCGCAGTCGCCGGAGATACAGGGTTTTCTTAATTTGTTATTCTTCTTGCTTTAACATTCAGGTCTGTTCTAACGATATTGTGTGGGGTAAGTAGAATTATATATTATATAATAAACGGCCCCGATGGTGAATTGGTTAGTGTAACCGACTGCCACGCTTGAGGTCGCGGGTTCAATTCCCGCACAAGTCAAACATTTGTGTGCATGAACATGGATATTTGTCTTGGTCTGGGTATTTCTATGTACATAATATATTATGTAGGTATGAACAAATAAAAAGTATGTGTGTATGTTTATCCATTGTCTAGTACACATAGTACAAGCTCTGCTTAGTTTGGGCTTAGAATATAATATATAGTGTAGCAATAGCAGATAAAACGCGATTAGAAAACAAACCACCACTTATAACTACGCCATTATTATAAGGTAACATTTAATAGGTAGAACGTTACGTAATAACTAGGTATATTCTATGGTGACATCACGTATGACACGCATTATTCTTTGACTAGCTTCTTTAAAACAATATTGTTGTCGATACAATCGATATTATTAATTAGTGAGTCTTACATCTAATCATCCTCTAGCATTAACAGCATATCAGTAGCTATGAAGAATAAGTACATATCAAAGCACAACAAAATCAGTTTATAATACTGTAAACTTGCAAATTTTTATGTAATAATCTTTTTACATCTTTGGCTAAAGTTCATTTTTCGACTTATTCTCTAAGAGTGGTTTATTACTTAATAACATAAATTCGACGCAAATATGTGTTTTCAGCTTTGCAATCGACTTGCACTGGCTATGACTGCATTCACCCCATTACTGTCTGAAACATCGTCGATCTGGGTCTCATTACATAAGTAAACTATGGAATGTTATTTTTTTAGAAATTATCTCTTTAAATCGAACTACTCTTGTAATTGTAATTTACAGTATGTATATGTGGCTGTTATGTCAATATTTGTACACTAGGACTGGAGTTGTATTTAAAATGATAAAGTTATGGACCACTCGTAACTTTTACTGATCAAAGTATAATAATAATAATAAATAAAATAAAAATGATTTATTCG
The DNA here is from genome assembly GCA_963675205.1 of Catocala nupta. Classification (NCBI taxonomy): domain Eukaryota; kingdom Metazoa; phylum Arthropoda; class Insecta; order Lepidoptera; family Erebidae; genus Catocala; species Catocala nupta. Next base: position 40,322,590 of record OY776078.1, read on the forward strand.
AGCGCTCCTTTTAGGCATAATATTGCCTGTGTTAGGAGACCCCGTTCTGTCATGTACAAGAAAGCATTCATTGATTAAATATCACAAATATTATTCTGAATTTGTTAAAAGGAAAATAAAATAACATATCAATATCAATAAAATAAAAATATCAATTATAACGAATTTATAAATAATTTATAATCATAGCATGCATGTTTTGAGTGTGTATGAGTGAGCTCGCGCGAGCGCGGATGTGTGTATGTATGTATGTGTATGTGTGCATATATGTATAATGGATGTATGTATGTTGGGTAAGAGTATTCTAGCTATATTATGATAATACTGCTAACAGAGATTCAGTGTCATCATAAGATAATTGTTTTAACCAGTTTGTCAGTGCTTTTTTACAATCGAATTTGTTCATTTGATATATGATATATATACATGCGATTTATTTTATTGTAGATATAGTATTTATTTTATTACAGTATAGTCGTAATATCAATATTGTCTGGCTGCGACATTCCGTACGTTAAAAATATACATATCTCTTGATGGATTTGCTTAATGTATACCTCTTAAAGAAGGAGCATAATGAAACGCTAAATACAAACAAACTGTGATTGGCAACATGAATGCAACGGAAGAACGGAGTATTAAAGTCAGTCAAAGCACTATTAACGAAGATGAAAGACACGAATATTGCAACTCACTGTTACAGGCAAAAGGCAAGTTGAGCATAAAAAAATGTTCAGAATAATAGTTAAATCGAGGGTGGGTAATAGCCGCTAGTAGGGGCGAGGCGCGATCCAATCGAGATGATTATGATAAATGATCGGGGAATATTTTTGAGCGTCGCGATGCGAAGCGTGCTGCGGATGGATTAACCCGAAATGTTCTATTAGCTGTGATTTGCTTTATGATGTAAAGTATTTAATAATTTGAATATTGGATCTATAGCGAGAGTAAAGTTACAGTGCTTGAGTTAAAACAATGACAATGGCCTGCCATTTTCTATTATTAAAGTAAGATGGTATTGTAAAGTATTGTATATATTAATGTATATTCTACTATGTCCCAATCTTTATATATATAATTCTTCTGTACGTGTGTTGACAGTGAACTCCTCCTAAACGGCTGGACCGATTTAAATGAATTTTTTTTGTGTGTGCTCAAGTGGATTCCAGGATGGTTTAGATTTGTTTTTTTTTTTTTTCGCCTGTACAGGACAGCGTCTGTCGGGACAGCTAGTTATCGTATAAATTCACATATTTTAACATTAGGGTATACTCATAAAACATCTTGTCATATATACAGTAGATTAACATTTATCTTTGTGTGCTCGATATGATAACAAACTATTTATACCAAGTTCTTTAAATGTTATTTATATTATTCCCAACCATTATTTTTATCATTACAAATACACAAAACCATCCTGTAATCATTTTAAATGACACAAAATGAAAACAAAAATGAAAAAAATTTGTTAAAGTTGTTCAATATTCTGAATTTTATTTCACGTAGCAATAGTGTGTGTATGTGTATATATATATATATATATATATATATACACATATATTGCAATGTTCATAGTCTGTGGCTCCACCCGCGATTTGAGATCTCTTTAAGGGCATTATTCGAGATATTACAAGACAGACAAAATAATATAAATATTTTTTAAACGGCCTGTCATTTACAACGATAGCACTTAATCAGACAATGGTAAAAGGTAGCACTTAGCAACAGCATCCAATATAAATGAATATATAATTTTACTTTAATTTGCATTACAATAATTTTTAATAAAAGTTATTCAAGTTACTTTTAAATATTTAACAAAACTATAAATATACAATCCCTCCACTATAATAACTGCACAATTATATTTGAATTGCATAATTATTATAAAGTATAATTTAGATCTCGTCGCGAGTTAATATTCCATTTTAATCGCCACCCTCCCAAAACGGTGACCAATTTTCGTCCGTTTGACGTAATGCTTGATTCGCATTCGGACGGTCGAGCGAAATGATTATATTTATAGAGAAGAAACGAGTCTGTAATTTAAGCCATTCATGAGGGATCAACAATGAAGACTTGACTTTTCGATTGAGAAAACTTAACGACATTTAAATGATTCATCCAATTACAAAGGCCATACCGGCTTGTATCTATGACTTTGATAACAATTTTAAGTAGCTCATGTATGTCTGCAAACGAATTCCATAATATTGCCTTACGTTTACGTGACTGTTATATATTTAAATTAAACTATTTTATGTTTACTATTTCCATACTAAATTTCATTAAATCAGCTTAGCTGTTTTACTTTGTGAACGTATTAAATAAACAAATCTAATTTGGCATCTAGAATAAATGATTAATCATTACAAAGTACCTTAACAACCGCAATTAAATTTTAGGTTTATAACCAGATACCATAAATACTTCAAGATATTGATAAAGCCTGCCACGTGCTCATCACTTTGAAAATAGTCATTTATTTCGAATACGTGCTATCACACAATAATTAAATAAATATCATTAACTACAACTACGTTATCAATCAACTGTTTACTTGATCGAAGGAATTGACAATTTATTACGGCAGAACACAGAGATTTCCAATTCATAATATAATTACATAACGCCATTCAAATATTTCTTCTTGCAAAATAGATTTCATGAAACTTTCGATTGAACCATCTACCAGCCACCATTTATATGTCTGAGTCCCCACAGTTACCTGCGCAAACGAAGTTACGTCACTGGCACATCCCAAATAAAATTGTCGAAAGCGATTACGTTTCGATTTGCGACAAAAATTGTTAGTTAGGTTGCACCCCGCCGCTGTGCCTGCTGCTACTTAATAGTGCTTTGATTGTTTAGTTATATCCTTATCATTTGATTTGTCATTTGTAATAGTATCTTGGTTTTATGTTTGAGTTTCATTGCTATTACTACTGTAATTAATAAGCCTCCACTGAAAAGAAAAGAAAGTCACGTTCCATACGAAGAACACTGCAGCACTGATTGAACAAGGCTTGATTAACAAAGGATTAACTGAAGCACTAAAATTATCTTAGTTTATAATTGCTATTGTTATAAGTTTCTTACTTTTAGCCGTCGAACTTTCCAATCACTAAAGCTTGCTACATTATGGATTCTATGAACTTCAAATCATTACTTGCAATCAATGTTTCATTCTTCATGATTTTGCAATGTTTAAATGAAAATATAGCAAAGGTGAAAATCTTATGTAGTCATTTTAGTTTAGGAACAAGAGATAAATACAATTCTTTATCGTTATTTAACTGTAGCTTATGCCTAAATAAATTTTAATATTTATATTGTAATATGTTCTACATTCATAAAGCAAGCCCGTATTAAAATTTGGTTGCCTTCATAGTACATGCAATAGCACTATGCTTTTATAGTTTCTTGTGTCACCATCTCCGCATTACTTGTCGCAATACCGTCGGCGTAACTTTATTATTATCTGAACTATGACAAACATATTTCTCGTTTTTATTTTCGCCAGTGGACAATATGTCCCCCGCTGTTTGCCGGGACGGTCTGTCGCTTCCCCCACGATGCTTTGTCAACAATACATTCTTACAGCAAACATGGTGAGCTCCATATGAAATTTATTGTGCCACTGTAGACTTCTTTGACAGAGATGAAGAATCTTTGTTAAACCTTACAAATTATAACAAAATTTAATTTAATTCTGAGAATGCTTATGGATTTCTGAATTATTTTAGACGCATCCTTATTAAATAGTTTTACTTGAAGTTACTTAATATCAAGCTAGGAGAATTACTGCATTATGAGCTCTGTCACCTAAAGTATTATAAATGTTACTGTAAAAGCCCGAATATTGGGTAATATTAGGTGTTACCATTGAATCTTAGGATTTAACATTAAAAGTTGGTAAATGTAAGAATCTATAAAAAAAGTACGTTTTTCGGGCTTTTACCATTAGAATTTAGCACATGCTAGGTTTTACCAGTGACGGTTAGTAAATGTTGGTTTTGGGAATAAACCAACTAACCTAACTTAGGCAGAGACGGTAGCTAGACGGAGATGGAACGGGTAGTGGAGGAAATATTGAATGGATAATAAATCGAACATTTAATATATTGTACACTCAATACATCGAGTGTTCAAAATAGTGAGCAATCCGACTCGGATAAGTTAGATTAGAAGGCTAAGGCGCCGTAGCCTTCGTGGTTTTTCTTAGTATCGTAGTACACCCGATATTTTGACACTCGATGTATTGCGTGTACGATATATTAAATGTTCGATGTACCTATATTTATTTCAACATTTACCGTGTCTCTGAGGCAAATCGTAACATTTACCAAGTGAATGGTGGTAAAAGTTCGTAATAAACGATGATCATAGAATGTTATTCATTGAAATTAAACTACTATACAGGGATTTTATCGCGTTGTTTATTTAACACTGTATCTATTACATAATTTTGAAAAACTGTTACGGATGCTTTTCAGCAGCCATGGTCACAGCAAAGCATCCGAAACGTCGGGGAAAGTGTAAACCTAAATACAAATAGTTTTAATAATTTCATTAGCTTATAAATTAGTAAAATTCAATAGTAGTAGTAGTAGTAGTGTAACAGTTTTTCAAAACTATTTAATAGATACAGTGTTAAATAAACAACGCGATAAAATCCTTATATAGTAGTTTAATTTCAATTAATAACATTCGCGTAAACAGAAGACAATATTAGGTATTCTCACTAATACACTTATAAATTTTAACAATTTAGGTATTCTTCTTAAACTTATATGCATAATTTTCGATTGCATTTGTATAGATTATTTGCCATAACAAACGATTTAGTTATAGTAACTTCAGAGACAACAAGTGCTCTCAAATTGTTTGACGTAAGTGAATCAGTTGGTGCCGAGAGCGGCACTTAAACCGAAACCCCTTTACATTACACTGATTGGTGTCCGCCAAATGAACCTCACGGTGTTAGTCTTTTCGGCTGTAATTACGCACCATTACCACTCATCTATCGCAGTTCAAATAAAAAAAAATGCGGCTTTAAATTGTATTCACTTGTAATAAGACACATTATTGTTTGGAGTCGTCGCCGAGAGCCAATGATGTGCGTCAATACGACAAAAGAGAAATAGTTCTTACTACGTTAGCTGAAAATCGAAAATCGGTGGTTGAGGATGTCGAGAAACAGATTTATACCTTAGTGCTTGTAGTTAAAGTTGTTTTTTGGCTATACAGTCTTAAAGTGTGGGGTGTAGCTGGAGGCCTGAAGGAGTTAATGCGTGCGGCACAAAGGGCCAAATCACTGCCCGACGTGCGGCCGCGGCGTCAAAGAGCGAATTTGTATTCCAATTATGACGCCAGCGTAGACATCTTTCGATCGATAAAAGTTGGTCATTTCAAGCCACTTTTCATCGTTTCATACTTTGTGTGTTATTACACTACTAATCTAGGCACGGCACATTTTAGAATATAATGGGATAATAATTAGAAAATCCTAAATTAACACGTATCATATAGACGATTTAATAAACAAAAGAACCATGTGAGTTCTGCATAAAATAAACAAAGATTATGTTAATTGCATGGCATTGATATTTTCTGGAAAAGGTTTGCAATAATGTCGCTTTTTTACAATAATAATTATTTCATAATGCTGCCACGATGTTGAGCAATCAAGATAATATGAAATAGGTATAGTTTAAAATTCTCTACTGTATAATTGTATGCGGTTCTCTCGTATCTTAAGAGAAATTACAAGTAGCACATGGCATATAAAATAATAATAAAAGGATAATTAATCGATTTCAGTGCATTACAATTCCCCCTGTGGGTCGTTAGTGCAATTCCGTGGCCCCTGTAGCATTAGCTGTTTGATTGCTAGTCCTCTCACCCCACTCCTAGATTCAATAATGTTCACCCCGCCAGATTTATTTTGACATTTCTATTTGTTAAGACGTATGATTATTGGTTCGTAATTGTTTTGTGAGCTCAATGAGAATAGATCTTTTTTGAGGGATATTGAGTTGAGTTTATTGTCTTACTGTAAGACGCTTGGGGCTGTACTTTGTTTTTGGTTTTCTAATACTAGTATTATATTATCTGTGCTAATACTATTCTATTCACAATATTATTAAAAGCATTCCATTGAATTATTGAGTTGTTGTGTTGCTTTAACTTATCTATGTTTATTTTAAAAGGAATTTACTGTTAAGTGATTTTAATAAAGATTGTAAATAAAACCAAGAGGAGTAGTGTATTAATTTAATATTGAGTAATTAAATTGTTTTAAAATAAAACAACGCGACAAAATCCATATTAAATAGTTTAATTTCAAGTTAATTTACGTTATGACTATACGACTAATTTAAAAACTTCCTTCCTTCCTTTGATATGATAAAAGGCAACTTTAATATTATCTGCTGGAGAAACCGCAGTTCTCTGGCGATGTCGACAATTTGAATGAGTAGCGGCTAATGGTAATAATCCTCCAAAAATATCTACTACGAGTTGGAACATCCCCAAAACTTGCAAAGAGATTTATATTCAGTGAATTCCTACATACTATCGAATTCGGTTGAATAACGTCAAAGGCGATAAGTTACGCATGACATCGGCCCCTACATACAATCGGCACAAAAAAGACAATGTCTGACGTCACCGCACGCACGCCTACGAAAACAATGTTTTGATTTCTTTCGTATTTCACTACCCCTGTTTGTTCGGGAGCTGGGTGCGACCGATCAAACGCTCAGTAAACATGTTTTTACCGGTCAGACCTAAAGATTTTTAGGCTGCTTTTCTACATAACATAACATGGCATTTTCGATCGGTATTAATTGTCGAATGAACTATTACGTAAGTAAAACCACCTCTGCATTAGAAGAATTATTTTCTATGTTAACAATTAGATTCTATGATAATGGGCTTTTGATTATATCCTGCGAAGATCGACAACGATCATTGTATTGTATATATGATTTATATAGTACGATGATATGATGTTTAGTTTTGTGTGTTATGACTTATGAGACTGCTTTAAACACATCAGCTGCGCACAAAGACTCACTCGGCACTGCTATTGAGAATTGAGGAAATAATAAACTGTGCGCGAAAAGAGTTTCGTACTCGTGCCATTAGATGATTAGATTATCGAACCACTTCATTTGTCTTTGTAAGATACATAGGTTGGGTTATTGACAGAAGTTGTGAAAATATTAAACCTCCGTACAATTCATTTTAATATATTATTAATATGTCTAGTAAGGTGTTCTCTTATTACGTATGAAAATAATATATATACACTAAGGTTAAATTACGATCTTATTTATTGACTTCCTTGTTATAGAAACGTAAGTTTTGTTCGGGTTTTAAACACAAATCTTTTTATGTAACTAAGAAACAACCTACTAATAAGGTTTGCAGATCGGTAGCAAAAAGAAATCTGTACCAAATCTATTACTTCTACCAGATTCTGTGGACAATGTTATATAGGACTTTTTATAAGGCTAATAATTTACTAACTGTTCACCTACATAGAAACCCAGAGCTCTCAAGGCACATTATAACAAATAAATCGAATAAAAATACCACAACGATAAGGCATCGCATGTTAATAAGCAGTGTATAAGGTTACACCACGATGTTGGAAGGTGGCCGAACAAGGCATTCTTTACTCCCCTGACTCACAATATAACATGTTATACGTCACAAGTATTCTGAATATACGATGGAATAATAATTGAGTTCGTTGTTTATCATGTTTATTTCGTTGCAAGAATAAACCTCTTAATATTAAGGTAACATAAGTAAACAAAAAGTGAAGAAATATGCACAAGTGTTTTGCTAATATTCAAATTCAGAATGTCTCTTCTCAAATAAATTAAATGGAACATAATTAATAAGATCACTACAGATAATAATTTACTGTACAAAATTGGTCTTAAGTACATAATAATATCAATAACAAGATTAAAATTAAATTAACACATTTAAACTTAGACTGACGATATAAGTATTGTTGTAATTCTGCTTTACGTCATCATAGTTTTGTGTTAGTAAACATACTTCCCTACTACTATCATTGTGTTAGTAAGTTTTAGACTTCTTTCACATATCAATTGTGCTCGAGTTTGACATGATATTTTGCATTTAATTTGTGGGCAAATGCTTTTTACGGCGTTTACTTTTCATAGAAACCACGAAGACAAAGTCAGTTTTAAATAACTGCCATATATATTCTTGTTGTTCTGCCTTATTCTTTACATATACCTACGAAATTGCCGGCGTCAATATTTTCTTTGGCATGATAGGTGTCTTGAGAATACAGTCATATATGCTAAGTATATATATATTTTATTTTTTATTATTTTGCTTGTCAAAATGACCTCACTCCGCCTGATGGTAAGCAGTCGTGTAGTCTAAGAGCAGTGGCCTCCCCAACGTCCTCATAGAAGCCGAGGCGATGTTGAGATCTCTACTTTGACGGCCTGAGAAGGTTCTTTTTCACGCCCCGAAATTGGATTGAATTGGAAATTACATTGAAGGAAGAAGGAAACACGTGCCTTGGCAGAGAATTCTGTGAGTGTGAATTCTCAGAGGTATGAGGACCCAAACTTGTTGGGACGCACTCTAGTTGACTCTACCGTGTAAGGATGGCATCTGAGCCAAGCACGCGTTGTTCTGGATAGGAAAGGGGAGGGCGGGATAAGGTGGAACAACTCTTCAGAGTACTCCCCATGGTATATTCTGTAGAAACATGCAAATGAGGCAATGTCCCTACGGAGTTGCAGTGAACTCGTGACCTCTGGATCTCCGGTGATAAGGACAGCCTGCCGCTGTAACCTGTCGAGAGCGTCCAGCAAGTACTGCGCAGAGGCATCCCAAAGATGAGAACAGTACCCCACGCAAGTTAATATATAATATAATATATAATAGTCAAATAAGTTAGTCACATTGTTTTCCTATCTATTAAGGATCCATGCTAGCTATATGCCGTGGGACGTGCGTAAGTTAAGAGTGACAGCGCAAGGCGTGTCACTTCTCGATTTCATTACAAAACAGTGGGTTCGTTGTTTGCTGTGGCCGCGTGCCGTGGCTCGTGTTACTTGCTTGTGTGCTCTGTGGGAATATTGCGGTTTGGATAAACTTTGATCTTTGATCGGGTAGACAATTTTCACAGGACCTACTTACCTACTTAACACTTTTATAGTTAAAAGCTTTTCAGAGCTATTTTATATTAGTAACATTTTTTTACAGTCTGGTAATTAAAAATCATGATGAAAATGTTTCCATAATTCATCCGCCCGATATGTTCATATCGCATTTCTGTGTTTATTTTAAGGGGTCGAGGCAATATATTATTATTATGTACGAACAATACATAATTAAACGTAAAACAAAAAACCAATTCATATTATGTGCACCGTTTAAAACAATGTTCTTAAAAGTTAGGATACGATGTAAGGATCTGTGTTATGTGTATTTAAAATACTTTTGCAAGTAACTTTCCTTAATACAATTTTTTTTTTATCTATCGCACAACGTTACCTGCTTCCAACGCGGTTTCCAACGCGGCGTTCAACGTGTTAACAGTAGATTATAAGCCTTAAATACGTCTATAGTTTAGTGTTCAAGTCATAGGTGTATTAAGTTCTTCCATTCAGAATATCTTTTATAGAATCAAAGTAATTTGTTCGTGAGTACATACTCGCGTGCCACAATGTACCTATTCTTGAAGTAATAAATTCATAATGTGACCCTGATTTTATTCAAGTTTATTGATCTTGTTTAACTTTCAATTTTTCTGCAGAATCTGCACTAATTCTAAGTCTTCATAACATCAAGATGACGGTAGTAAATCACACAAAACTATATACCTTTTGGATACCGATTCCGTTGATGATTGACAACGCACCTCATGTACCTATTATGTAAGATAAAACAAGTTACGTATCTACTGTGGGAAAACAGCACCATGTCTTAAATGAAGTATATTTATTGGAGCCCGTTCCACCGAGCAAAAAGCTACAATACATTTTCGGCAATTATACTTACTGAAATCCAGTGTTACCTTTCTTAGAACAGGCAAAATAGTTACAGTTTTTGTCTCAGATATATTTAATTACTATCTGTCACTGTCACTGCCATAAAATTTCAATTCTGACCTGACGTATCATGCCATTCATTTGTGATTTTAGTTTATTTATGAACCTACCTACATAAGGATTACTTCCTGTATCGCGGAAGACATCAGAAACATTCAAGCAACGGACAAAAGAACACAAAAGGATGGTTCATAGTAACCATGTATTACATTTGAACATAAGTTACCATATCATTATTGTCTGCACTCCAACAATTATCCTCAAATGGCAGATTACTGATCATTACGAGTACTGATCAGTAAAAGGGTCACGTATACGAAGGTCTATAAAGAAACCACTTGGCTAACTATCTTCATTAGCGACGAGAGTATGCTTCCTGGGTCAAAGATTAATATGAGTGTTTCGTACGGTCAAGAAGTACTTACATCTGATACTGAATAAGTTATTCAATCTGCTTGAATTTATTCTTTTAGTTAACTGAAATTAAGAATTGTGGTGTAAATTGTAGGAAGCTTATGACATCAAGCAGATGGCATCAAGTAGAAATCTTAAAGGACGATGTTTTGTGATTGTATGTTGGCAAAAACTAAATCTATTTGCATATGTTACAAGTAAACGGCTCGCTTATGTTCGTCTGCAACAGGTGTCTAATACATTATATCCCTGCATAAAATGAAGGTGCTTCAGTACAATATCAAGACAACATCTTTAACGAAAAAGTCTTCCAAGATTGAACTCACCTCAATGCCATTCAAGGTGCATTTTTCAATGATAGTCAGTACAATTATCACTAATAAAACAGACAGGTATGTCTCACTTACCGAATAGTTAAAAAAGATCTGCCTTCTATGCTTATCAATAATGTGTCAAAAAAGAGTAACGTCGGGCATTTTCTTGAGGGCTTCAAGAGTTTGGAATGAAATATACACATAGGATGCTTCTTCATACGTTACAATGCAATACTAAAAGTCTACTCAATTATCGCCTCAATTTCCTGGCGCTGACCATATTGTACAGTGGTAAAAAATTAACGCACAGACTTTCTTGTGCTCCAATTTTTTATAGGCTTATAGGAATATGTTGATGTGGTCTAAAAATGACGATGATGATAAGAAAATACCTTCCAATAAAGACAAAGCCATGTCCCTGCCAAATTATGTTTCTTTTACACATTCATCTTGTGTCATACATCATACCGATACGATACTGCGGGGTAAAACGTATATAGGAGAAAGAAAGCCTTTCTTTACTGAAGTAAGTGACTTTAATATGGCTGTGATAACGATGATTGACAATTGTAAATGAGGCAATAATTATTAAACTAGTTACTGCCAGCGGCTTCGCCCGCGATGATCCCGCTGGATTTTATACTAGGATGAGAAGCACCATGTTTTAACTCAGGACGTACTACGTACCTATGGGCCATCCAATACCGTTCATCTGTTTACGCGTAATAGATTAACAAATATCCAGGTGTATACAAAAAACATTTGTAACATGTAGTGCTAAGTACTTTATTGTATAACACGTATCTTTCTCTTCAGTTATTCTTAAGAACTGCGACACATCACCCGATGTATAAAATTGGTCCCATATTCACAATGCAGGGATGAAAACAGCCTTATGTGAGATGGGTAACTGACCGTGGAGCAAACAACTCGAGTATTTGGAGACGGACCCTCGCCAAGGATTTATAGTTCGTTACATTGAGAAATATACTGGTGTTTGATTTTAGAATGTATTTGAAAGATTTATAAAGCGTTGGATTTGAAGTCAGCCATCTATATATAAGTTTTTGATATCGTTAGTCTTATTTATCCGCCTGTGCGTCAAGTTTTTTTTGTTACTGTAGAAATGTATAATTGATCTTAATGTAGATAAGTGTGAATTTGTGTAACCCGTTTGTGTACATGATTCTCGAGCCTTTGTCTTAAGCACTAATATAATATTTTAACGCTATATATCCAACACACTAGCAACTGCAAAAGTTGTTCTTTTTCTGCATCCATCATATTAGGTTGTCATCAAAAGCTATAGGATATTATTTATTGACCTAGTATCTAACGAGTTGTTATAAAGTTTGTTGCAATTTAAAGATAAGTTTATCCGTCTCATTGTATTAATAATTATTATTATAACGCAGAAGTTTTTATATGCCTTCATTCGCTTTATCACCAATGAGTTGAGATTTTACTACCACGGCTCGCAACGGACTTGACGTCACATGTGTAAAAGTATTTAGCATAAAATAATATATATTATAATATTACTATATTTTTATTTTATAAATCAATTAATTTAAAATGAATAGTTCATAATCACTAACCTGGTTGACGCAGATGCGTATGAGCGTCAAGCGTCGTCTTTGACATGGCAGATAGAGAATTGGTGCCATAGCCTGTAAAAAAATAACATCTTGTAAATTTTATTATTATTTAACTGATGGATGTGGCAAAGTGAGAAGGATGTAAGAATGTATTCTTACATCCTTTTCATTTTGCCACATCTGAAATAATAATAATAACTCCTCTTAGATTATAAGGAGGAAACAAACAACGGTGCAGCGCTTTCCTTTGTTTAAAACAGCAGAAATCACGCGATATGTGTTAACTCGTCACTGCACTGCCCACTCACAAATTTTCATTGAACACACTGCTCTTTGTAAACCCATAATGATATTCTGAGCCAGGCATGCAGCACACTGGTACACACTCAGCTCAAAGTGGTTTATAGTATATACATAGCACTAGAAAGCTAGGTTGCTAAGTACAGCACAGTACAGCATAGCCCAATGTTTATTGGTCGCTCTAAGGCCGAGGTCTCATATATTGTATTTAGAATCGATAGTCTAATGGCGACTACTAATACGCAGTTATGGTGTAATTCAAGATGGACAGGTGATCTAAGCAAGGTGGTAGAAACTGCTGGATACAGCACAGTATCGATCGCTGTGGGATTCTTTGGAGGACGCCTTCAAAACTCAGGAATAGCTGGCTGGTACTATTCAGAGTAATTTAATATGCAGAGAGAGTTGAATTCTTTAAACTTTCACCTTGATATTGATTAATATAAGTCAATGTCAATGCAACGTAACAACACAAATACTGCGGCCATAGATAAGACACTATATACTGACTGCGGCATTGCCAAATTAATTATCTTTAGAACACGCATACTTCACATAGACTAAAAATTGATAATTATAAAGGAGTGCCCATGAAACTAGCAACTACTCTATAGGTATGTAACAGCAATAAGTTAGGTAAACTTATTTATCGCTATAGTTCAACGTCCAGTAATTACGTTGTGATCTAAATTAATACATTGTTTCTAATTTTAACTTAGAAATTGACAGACATATACATAACTTTTTTTTGTCAGCTCCCCACTACGATTTATTCCTGTGTCGCGGGGGATATTACAATCATTTATACAATGGTTTGTTCCGCATTCGCCCCTGATATTTCGTCCCAAGGGTGGAAATACGCATTCTTCCCAAAAAATGTTTCTTATATGCCCTTAAATTTAAATAAATATTAATTTCTTGATGTAATTCCTCTTTTGTCCCAGATTATGTTCCTATTCTGTCCCTCTTTGCTTTGTAAAAATATTTTGAAATCCTCGTTGATCTCTTAGTAAAACTTTGGGCTTATGATTGCATGACATCACGATCCTGACAACAAAACATTTGAAATAATTTTAAACAATGTTTTGTTTTGTTAACCATATGTATAAAAATGTAGGACGAAAAGAGAATAATTTAAAAAGAGGGGCGAATGAGGAACATTTTGGAATGTGGGACGTAATGTAGGGGCAAATGCGAAACAAACCCAAGCAATGGACACCCTCTGTTTGACTACAAGATGCCTCCTGTACGCTTAAAAAGCCGCTGAATCATTCTGCGATGTCATTCTTCTTGGAATATCAATATTCCCCCACAACGGGCAAGAGAGCAAATGTGGGCAGCGAAACATCCTGTCTCGGTATGTTTCATTACACCTTCAGAAAACCGGCCACCTGGACACCAACTGCAATAGCCAATCTGGTAATCACTGAATGGCTTGCGCATCCAGGTTGGTCGTTGCAAGAACAATATGGCAAATTGGGGCAACACGGACCAGTTGCAAACACGCTGTGACTGTGGAGCTCCATTGCAAACTATGCCATATTTACTCTCTTATCCAATGTGCCCCACCAGCTGCACCGTGGAGGATCTGTGGAGAGTAATGGACGATGCCGTGGCTGTGACGGGATTTTGGGCAGACAAAATTTAAGGGTGTTCATATATTGACACGAAGAAGAAGAAGATTGACACAAATAGCACCCAGACTCGGAACTACCATTTGTGGATTACACAAAGTTATGTCTCGTGTTGGATGCGAACCCACAACACTCGGCGCTGTGGCAGTAGAGAGGCGACCACTTAGGTCACTGTGCCATCCGTGCAGTCAAGTCGTAAGACTTTGTATTAGACTACTTCAACGAAACTAGACTACACTATAACTAAAAGATAAAAATATTTCGCAAAGATACGGCTTTTACTCGATGACAAGGATCGCATTACAAATGATCGATGTTTAGATTGTTTGGCGTTAGCGAAAATGTCCGAATTTGTGTGGACGAAACTGCGCTATAATGCGCTATAGTTTATTATATTTCAATATCAGTTCTAGTTTTATCATTATTTTGTATCTCTGCACTAATGCGGAGATACAAAATGATTAAAACGGTAGTTATATGAGTATAAAAGCGATAGTGTGAGAAACCGTTAGGTCGCTACGCAGATGTCTCGAGTTCGATTCCAAGCCACGGACTTCGGACATTTCGAAGTTATGTGCGAATTAAATTATTGCTTGCTGTAACGGTGAAAGAAAACATTGTGTGATCAAACCTGCATATCTGGGAGTTCTCCATAATGTTCTCAAAGATATGTGAGGTCTGCCAACCCGCACTAGGACAGCTCTATGATGCTGGACTATGACCCTTCTCAAACTGAGAAGAAGCCTTTGCCAAGCAGTGGGACTATTTGTAGACAGATAGATATTACTTATATACATATTTGTGTATGTACGTATTAGGGATAGAAGTATTTCATTATCCTATTACGATGTTTAGTTCTTAAGAAGTAAATACTATATGTTCGATCACTTTAAATTATTAGTAGCTTACAGTATTAACGTAGTGAAATAATCAGCTTAGTAGTCGTTTCGTACGAATTGGTTCGCACATAATGAGCAAAGAGACACTTTTTTGAAATAATATTTTTTTGTTGTTGTTTCGCACACATTGATTATTATCTTTTCGTGCGAATCTTTCCCGTCTGAAAACGCAGGTGTCCATACGCACGTTTTCTTTTTTATGCTAATTAAAGTAGAAGTATTGTACATTCGCACACGCAGGTGATAGTTTTAAATAACACATGGTATACCAATAAATACACATTCTTACTAAACAGTGCGTAAAATACATATACATATTACTTATATAAAACTGAGCTTTTATTGAGAGAACATATAAATATTACTTATATGCACTTGAAAGTAGTGTGTGCACAACTGTATTTAGATATTTTCTCATTAAAAATACAAAACGTGCGGAATGACACCTGCGTTTTCAGACGGGAACGATTCACACGAAAATATATTCCATATGTGCGAAACGACAACAAAAAGATTATTTAAAAAAACTGTCTTATCGCACGATTTCTGCGAACAAATAATCATACTTAAATTGAGATAAATATCTACGTTAGAACAATAATATTTATATTAATACCGTTGTTTTATCAGTATATATCTAAACTATAGGCCAATTCAACAAAATTACGATTATAATAATTACTACTGTACTTTAATGAAAATAAAAAAATCATATGTTATCAAATGCTACTAAATCTATACGTTCGACAGTTAATCCTGCAAAATTATGGATTTATTTACAACCACACCGACACACAACATTTTCACCGGTTCACCGGATATATATTACGATTAATCAAGCCAAATGACTGACATTATTTAAACTATCGATCTGAAACATTATCTATTGTCTATTTACTACTAGATAAATTTTATTATTAGGTCATTTACAATCTCTATCGTTTTATTATCACACTATTTTCACATCAAAAGACATTTTAACAAAAATATTTCTGTTCTTCCAACGTCACTATCAGATTTTGTTCCCCCATATATGTTCAAACACCGTAAAACATGGAATCAAAAATATACCCAAAATCAAAGGACTTTCCACAATATTGCTCTAACACTAACAATGCGTGAAATCTTATTGAGAGCATCAAAGAGATCCTAATCCTACAAATCGTGGGCACTATTAAAATCACACCGTATGTGGATGGAATAGAGTATGAAATTGTTTGATCATGCTTTCTGAACGCCTCAGGTCTTCTTCACCCCTAAAGAAACAAATGGCTAATATATTGTATGGTATTGGAAAATACCGTCGCTTTGTTATAATGTTTGATTGAGTGATTAAATCATGAAACAATATAGAATCTTCACTTGAGTACTTATTCTGATAAAAAATCTAGTAATATCTCATAGTTAAGTACAATTATATATAAATATAATTGTAATAATAATAATCGCCGGTCTGTACTGACTGGCTCCCACATAAGATAAGATAAGATATATAAATATAGGATTACTCTGTGATCCAGCCCTTTTAAATACTATTTATATAATAATATCTGAAATCAACAGCAAACCTAAAATTCTAACTATGTGAATTCGAGTTTAATTGTTTGTTACGCTTTCACGCCTTAACCTACTCGACCGATCATCATAAATCATCGAAAAGGACATATGTATCTCATTCGTATAGAAAAAAAGTACTGTACTCGAGCGAGCCAAGCCGCAGGCAAAAGCTTAGTTATAAATATTTTTCAATTACATATACGTCACAAGCAAATATATACGTAATTGCAAAATTCGTAAGAGCTAAAATCAACTGTAGAATAGCATTGTATTGTAAGACTATAATAGCATTATTGCTACGACTGGGAACGAATATTGAAAAATAAAACGCCGTAATTTGTCGTCCTTTGCCTTTTTATTTTATTGTTTAGCCGTGATTGGAGCTTTTCAACAATGCTTCTTTTTTTTCATTTATTGAATAATATCTTCAATCATTAATTTGAGTAGCATATTTTGAAATACATTGATTTATGTTATTGACGAGACATCGAAATTAATCGATGTTGAAAAAGAGCATCGAACCAATAATCGACAAAGAACAATAGATTCACGAGTGGTATGGAGCATCTGGGGTGCTGGCTGCAGCGGCAAGTAGTCCGATATAAGCAACATAACTATGCTCAATGAATCTTGAGACAAGTCAGTCAGCACTGTCTACTATTCAGATCGGCAATGAAAATAGTTATGAAAAGTCATATATCAAGAAAATCGGAGTATATGATTTCTGAAGTGGAAACCGCGATGGCAAAGGTTGAGAACTTCAGTTAGACTGCCCTTAAGAAACGAGTTTAGTTTAATTTGGGACCGACTTACGGTTACTGGTAGTCCAGTAGCATAGCTGTGAGTGTAAGCGAGAAAGATAATATACTCGTACTTCGACATCCACAGAGAGCCCTGAAACCCGCTAGAGTACAGACTGTACTCTTTGAAACCTTATTTATACCTATCGTTTAAAAAGTTCTTTGATATCGCATCTCAATAGCTCCTAAAATTCTCTGCCATTTCGTACTTTAAATAATAATTTCACCATCGGCATATTCAAACAGAAATAAAACACCGACCCCTTTTTATTCATCTAAAAACACCTAAAAACAATTTGAATAGTCCGTGCTTTTAAAACCACAGATTAGATATCTCATTACACCGCATCAAAGGAGCTCGTGTCAAAACTATTTATTCAGAGTAGGGAGTAATGAGAATACAAAAGCATTGAATTTTGAACTTTAACGACTTAAGTTTTGTTTGAGGGTATGTGTTTTGGAATTCAGTGGAGCGATGTTTGAATTGTTTGTAAAGCGATCTCACTTTGTTTTAAGAGAGTTGTGATTGGTTTGTGTTGTCCACACCTTATACTTAGATGACCCAGAGCTTAATTTGGATACCAACTTTAATTAAAATATTTCTCTAGCATAAGTTGTTTATTACTAGCTTTTGTATGTGGCTTCGTTCACTTGAGAACACTCCGTTTTTCTAGATAAAAGGTACATATATAGTCGGTCAAGTAGTTAAGGTGTGAAAGCGTATCAAACAAACTAACTCACATTCGCATTTATAATATTGGTTAGGATACTTATGACTCTAACTCTATTGCCTGTAAGAATAAAGACTAAAATACCAATTTAGGAGAATTCCTGGCTAACTGTCACATTTTTGCTAGGGACTTGGTTACTATATTCAATGGTCCACCCAGGCAGATGGCACGACAATGAAGAGTAGTTTAGAACTGGACTTTTTATGACCTATCTTAAAGTACAAATACATGATCGAACATGGTGCGGCCGTACCAACGCACGGTACGATACTATGGTGCTCTTCACACCACCACACCGCACCACGGACCGTCATATATTTTCGGTCGGTACCGCACAAGGTTCGATATCAAACCACTATTCGCCACACGATCGTATATGGTCTGACATGGTCTGACAGTGGACCGCATTCGTGGTTCGGCCAGCGTAGTGGATCGTCTATTTTCACTTTAATAAAATTGTGTCGTATTGGTGAGTGAGCTTCCCAAAACTCTCTGAGGAGGCGATATACATCAGCTAGGACATAGTAGGGACACAGCGCTTCGTCTCTTCTATTAGAAGGTTAGTAATTTTTTTAGTACGGTGTGTAACGGGATAGAAACCTGCCTTGTGAGAAAAGCGTTTATTTTTATAATAATTATATTGTTATTATATATATATATATATAAATATATTATCATATATATATTAACAACCTAAATTATTGTATCTAATAGACCTATGTTAAAAAAACAAAAACGTATAACCACCCAGTTTGTAACTAAACTTATAATAGAAAATTTGTTAAAAGCATTGTCGCATTTTTAGGTCCATTTCTTTATAATAATATAAACAAAATAACTGCGATTTATGACAAAAATTATGCTAACACTAAGCAATTAGTTCAACAATATTTACAAACCTTGAACTACGATCAAACTGAAAATTTGATGACTGTTGTTCAATAAGTGTTACGCAATAAAATAGCTCTTTAAGTAGTCATAGTAATCACTGAGTTTATAATGTAATTCGTAAGTTTTATATACAAATAATAATGTTTTCATAAGTATTGTATTAGAATTTATATCTACGTATATTATACAGTATGTGCCCTTAATGCCTGTGGCACAGGTTTACCCTAGTACAGGCAACCCTTATATTATACCTTTACGATGTAACCTAAGCTCTGTATCTTTTTGTACCAATTTAAGTTGAATAAATGATTATTTTTATTATTATTATATTGTTTATTACAAATTTATTGCATTAAAATTAGTAAAATACTGGACTAGGCCAATGCCTAATGTTTGCCTTTATATTTCAAGTTAAGATGATTAACGTGTTAAAGTTTTACCAATCATTTAAACAAAGACCATTAGGTCCAAATTAATCAAAATTGTCATTTCTGAAATGCTATTATTGATCATACAGTAATCTAATCATAACTTTTAAAACCATCCCAGTGTTTGTACCTGTACGGTTGTTATAGCCATCCAAGACAAGAGCTAATATTGAAGTATGTATGTACATTATACTACATATAAGAAAGAACAAGAAATGCATAGTGATCCCTCTTACACTAAACTACATATTTTACTGATTCCTTAGTAATAAGACATCAGAGTTTCAAACATAACGTCACGCAAATTTATTGACACGAAATGCCGTAACAGATCGGTATCGATAACCATTAAGTATTTACCGCCAGTATCTATTAAAGTACGCCCTTACATATGCCGAGTACATAGAACCGTGCCGCCGTACATAAGCGTAAAATTTTCGTTCTAAATTACTACTCTCATACAACCATAAGTACGAACGGTTCGCGCTTCAGAGAGTACAAAACAATAGGGTGCTTGCCGTTTCCCTCGTGATGCCTGAAGCGGTTTTCCCTGCATTCGCCATCCTTTTCTAACGTAATAATATGCCTGTAAGTGCGAAGAGTTCAGACAACGGTGACGAAAGCCACTTTTAGTTAATTTTCGCCGGCGCTCGCCCCGTCTCGTTGACATGCAAACTTCAGATTTAAAATATTGGTTCGATTTTAACTGACTTTCTATGTTAAGATTTTGTGGTTTTTACTGGGATTACTCAATAATATTTTTTAACGTATATTCGTTAAAATAAAGTAGAATAATCGAATAGTAAATATTAATGAAGAACATGGCTTCACCAATGGTTTTAAGAATGGAAAGCGAAGTCTCATTAAATGTGTAAATTGAACATAGACTTAAAACGAATATGTTCAATAAATATTTAAGATGGCTTAAAGTACTTTACTTTCACGTACAAAATACTAAATAATAGCTTACTTTTTTATTATTTATTTTATTAGTGGAATCTTTAATATTACTTTTCTGGGTGCATATTTCCAATTACGAGGTATGTACACTACGGCAAATGGACTTCACAATACTAAATACATATATCACTCGCGCTATTGAAAAGACAAGGACCACGAATAGCCTATTCACAGTACAAGTTCTCCCTCAATCCTTAAGGAACTGAGAAAACGCCACTACTTTTCAAACCGTACTGCTCCATACAAATCTAAATATCAGTATCCGGTAGTGCCTTCGCTATGCTCTATAAAGAATAATATAAACTTGTTAACATCTTCACATAATTATCTCTGTCAATTACTCTCACCTCATTTTTCATTCACGCGTCATTTCATTACCATTCAGATGCTTTCTGATATGGTCAGCGATTTTAAAATATGCTTAATTTATTTAACACTGCTCATTTATTAATGACGTAGTCGACATTCAATTAATCGACAGTGTTCACAAAGAGGAAGGATATCATGGCAGTACAGGTTAAATCCATCGTGTGGCAGTATGTCCCAACCGTTTGTACTTTGTGCAAGAGCAACTTTTTAACAGGCAATTAAACAGCGGACTGTTATTTAATTTCGGCTACGTTATAACAGATTTAACAGATTTAACGTCAGTATTAACATGATCAGTAGTGCACATTATCTTTTTCATATTAATATCAGCTGGCTTTGATAGCAATTTATTTGTTTTGCAAGTATGTTGCATTTTCTGTTTAGGTATTTGTTTGTAAAGGTATGGCGTTGGCTTATGTACGTATACGTTTTAGCTGAAATATTTTATGAGCTCGGTTTGATAGCGATTCTTTTGTTTTACAAGTATATTGCGTTTTGTGTAAATATTTGTTTGTAAAGGTATGGATTTCGTCTGTTTATATGTCTTAAGCTAAATGTTTTAGATACATTTTGAAACCATGCAAAGAACAAAGCTAAAATTATAAACTTCTAGATATTTATTAGACAAGATTATTTATTTTGTTAGATTAAAACGGAACGATGTGTTTCCCTGACAAATTATATGCATGATAATTGATCGATAACTTAAGGCGTGAAAGCGTATAAATACTGTATAAATAAACAAATTCAAATTAGCACTAAAAAACTAGTAGCCCTAATTGTGATAGTTATGGAATTGTAGAAGATGTTTACCATTTGTTGATGGAATGTGTTCAGTACAGGGAAGAAAGAGAAACTTTAATCACGGAATTAAATATCCACCTTTTAGAATTAGGTATTTTCAAACAATCCTGTCGAGACCTTGCAGCAAAGAAGCTATAAAAATTTATAAATTTATTAATAATTTGAACAGAACTCAACTATGAATTAATATTCCTCTTTCTTTGCCGCTTGGATTTTATTTAGGTTATGATGGGGCTAGCATAATCTTTGTTTAGATTTTAAGCCTCTAAATTTATATATTACTTAGTATACAAAAGACACATTCACGGATGAAACATTTCGTATCATCATTTAAAACGGTTTCACGAGATACTTTGAGTGAAAATATGATATCTGATTTACTAGTGCATGAATACGATTGGAGGTGTAACGTTCCCCCTCTGTAGGATACCACAAAGGTGTCAAGTAAGCGGCAGGCTGTAAACGGTCCCTTAGGTGCGATTTAATCGTTTGTAAGCGATGTCGGGGGCGCTACGCTCGGTGATCGATATTTACAATGTTGATAAAATATAATAGCTAAACATTTGAATCAAAATCAATATAATTGATGTAATATACATTAATTTTAATTCATTTAAAATACCTATATGACTGCGCATTGCGGCATCGTTCGTTAAATTCGTTTAATTCAGAACTATTATAAAAAGTTAGTTAAATCTACGAGTAATACAATATTAAAATCTGCTGTTATGTTTATCACGATTATTAAATTTTGTTTTACCGAATTCGAGTAATAACTAGTGATTATTCATTAATCGATATTTAATTGCAAAATCATTTCGAATATTTGATTATAGATGGAAAGTTCTATAGTTTTGCTCATTAAAAGAATATAGGGATTGAAAATTGTCTTGCGTAATCATTTACGTAACTGACTCATTTGTATGTTAGATTAAGATTAAATAGATTCAGACATTTTGATTACAAGATGAATATAATATAAATTTAATTTCTATCTTTTAATCAATACAACAAAAGGCAAAACGTTAGGGACATTAAAATGACGCCACTGATTATACTTAACATGTAAACAATACATTAAAATTTTGAATGCCAAAGCCAATCCATGTGACGGGAGACGCGAGCCGTGCCGCGATAATACGGCGCGCTCTATAATGATAATCATCAAAATATTGCATCAGTTATCGAAATATTGTAAGTGTCAATCAAAGAATTAAGTTTGTATTGTTGCGGCGCGCGCCGGCCACGCGCCGATCCGGTTCGCTGAATACTCGCATGCAACATTTTAGGGTCCCATTGTTTTGATTTTTGCGCGTGAAATGACACCATGACGTCATATTGTCTAGATCCGTTGGCTTCGGTTTTATTACAGAGCTTTGTGCCAATTGGCGCAGCGGTGACGCGGTTTCAAATGGTATATATGTACTTATATAACTTTTCAAAATAGTACTCTCAAAGATTTACTTTTCTTACTACTTTTAAACATGGTCACATTTCTAGACATAAAGTTGTTATCCGACACCCAATGCCAACACCATCTTAAGTTTGAGTTCATTTTTTTTAGTGTGGGTTTTTCATTTATGTAATCTAAGTACGATGAGCGCTCATCTATGATATCAATATTTACACAGTAAGTACAGTAATGTGTGAACTTATTACATATGTCGCTTTGATAAATGTCTATTAGTTTTATATGTTATCCTAAATCTAACTGTGTTTATTTTGTGTTTGTTACGCTGTCACCACCCAACCGATCATAATAAAATTTCGCATATACGCATACATAATTGGACAAAGGTTATTTTTCATCCAGAAAAAAAATACCTTACTGTTTCCGAGCGTTAGAGTAGGTATCATAAGTATCGCATCCACTGAAAACGCGTGTTCGTCAAGATTAAAATTAGCCTATGTTACTCTCTGGTCTCTAAATAATATTTTTGTATATCTAATCACATAGGTCTGTTGCACTATGTTCCGTTAAAGCTAACAAAATAACATCCACAGTTTCACATATAATATAAGATTTTATATTTATTTGATACCTCCAATATCAAATCAAATTATGAGATGAAGTTTCGACTTCATTTCTTGGATCAAGGAAAATGGTATTGGATTTCTCAATCTAGAAATTGTCAGTTGTACTGAGTCTGGAATTGTGCCCAGTAAACAGTAATAGGTTCTCGATTACGTCGAACCAAAAACCATAGTTGGTGAAATACGGATTTAATATACTTACCTCTGTCTATATCATAGGCCCACTGGGGTTTGGCAGACTTTACAGTTCTTCAAGAACATTATGGAAATCTCTCAGGCATGCAGATCCCTCACGATTTTCTTACACCGTTAAAGCAGGTGATAATTAAATTATTAATACACATCCAACTCGTCGAAAAGTCAAAGGTGCGTGATTTAGGATCGAACCCGAGAGCTCTGAGAAAATTAAAAATAAATGAGTCTTACCTTGTGAGCCCTGTGACGTGGCATGAGTAGACCATGTACTTTTATACGAAGCATCTGAAAATAAAAGAATATGTTAATAATATTGTCTTACGTTACGCAAATATTATACATTGAAATTAATCTACTTTATACGGATATTATCACGTAGTCTATTTACACTTTTGTGATATTATTTTGAAAATATTGCTTTACTATTGAACTTTTACTACTAAATAAGCTGTTTATTCGCAGTATATTTTTAATTTTATGTGTCCCATGAACATGGGCGCTGAAAAGCAACCGAACGTCGGGGAAAGTGTAAATTTATATCTAAAAGTTTTAATATTAAATAGCTTAAATAGTAGTAAAGGTTCATTAGTGGTATAATATTTTCAAAAATTATGTATTCATTGTGTTAATAACCAACGGTATAAACTCCGTATACAGTAGTTTAATATCAAAGTATATGTTAATTAATAAATACTCATTTATAAACGCGCGGTGTTCAATGACTTGCAGATAATGTGGTAATATTTTAATGTCGTGTGTGAATGCTATCAATAAAGTAAACAGATAATATTTAAAATCAAATAAAGAACAACTCTAAAATAAAATATTCATATTGTTAATACGTATGACGTACTTTAATCTTTATAAACGAATGCAAATGTATTATCTAGAATCGATAGACTGAGTGTACCAACACACACAAACCGATTAGAACTGTTAAAATAGGATCCTACCATTAGTGATTCAATACATAATAATGAAAAACAATAATAATAATAATAATATAATATAATATTCTACTACATACACACAGCACCATCTAGCCCAAACTAAGCAGAGCTTGTACTATGGGTACTAGACAATGGATAAACATACATACATACTTACCTTATTTTTTGTAAATACATACATATTATACTTAGAAACACCCAGTCCAAGACAAACATTCATGTTCATGCACACAAATGTTTGACTTGTGCGGGAATCGAACCCGCGACCTTAGGCGTGGCATTCGGTTACACTAACCACTACGCCACCGAGGCCGACAATATGTATATAATCTCTATATTCTATTATCATTATATACTAAGGCATTGCGACGACACTTGAGTTGGTAACTAATCACTTGGCAATTGTTATCGGATTGGATCCTTTTGAAAATGTCTTAGAATGAACAATGGCAACAGAATAGTTGCCGAATGAAGACACAAAGAAAATATGTAATTAATTAATGTTTTATGTCCTGTTTTGTTAACTACATAGTGTTACTTTCTATTAATGAATTGCCACCTTTCGTCATTAAAGGCCTTATAACACGAAGCGAGCCGTTTGAAATGACATGCTATCTCCATTTTCCCCAAGTTAGATAAAGACAACACTACAGTTGCTTGCTTTAAGAAACTAGCCTGGACCTTTACATTTTTTGTATCAAAGGGTGACTGCAAAACAAAATTAGGATAAAATGACTTCAGACTGTTGACAACACAAGCTTGTTTAAAAGATTGTACAGAGCACCCATTCGTCGCTGCAAACTGACTACAAGTAGGGCATTATTAAAATAATTCACCTATTTTGTTTGTAGCTTATATTTGGTATTTAATAGCTATGACCCGTAATTTCAATTATATTTATTTGAACTATTATGAGTTCAAACATTCATGATAGTACCATATTTCCTAGCTGCTGTGGTTAGGTGGAAATCAAGATTGATTGAGAAACAAAATCAAGTCACCTTTATGTTAAAAATTTTACTTACATTTAGCAATATCGCTTGACATAAATAATGATTGCATGCTACCGACCGCCGTTTCAAATTCTGTGCTATCGTTAAAAATAGGTTTATTTTTACCTTATTGTGACTAGTAGTGGTAAGCCTAAGCGTGGCAAGAGATTGTAAGCATCGAGTGAACCATATAAAGGTACATTATGATGCTCGAGTCTAAGTAAGATTGGCTGCTGTGACCGAAATTCGGCGCAGGGATCATACAAAGGTGGTACAAAACTTCAGCAAATCAATAATATGTTTAAATTTCGAATCTAGATAAAGTACAAATTTGTTATTCAGAATTGAATGTCTGTATATCCAGTATCGGAAAGGTGTCCGCGCGATTGTCACATGTTTCCGCTCCACGCGGTCACCATTCACATCGCACTGAATAAATACTATTTCGATATTTTTATTCGTCATTAATTTAAATGACGGCTATGGTGATTTTGAACGTAGAATAATTATTGACGCGGTTATAATATCTATCGTTGTTGCAATTCATAAAGAACGCAAGATTTAGAACTTTAAGAGATTTTTGAAATTTTACGTAGATTATGGAAAAGGTAAGCCATGTAGTGGAATTATTGTGGTGATTATCAACTTGTTATTTTATTTCAAGTTAAATTTAAAACAATTAATAAATGGTTTTCATTTATTAACCTTATTATTATTAAGAAATATCTTTAGTTCAGTCAGTAGTACTAGTACCATTATGCTGAATGAACCGAATTAATTGCATTTCTGCTTTTTCAGTCCCCCAAAGTCAGCTTATATTTACATTTTGAACTGGTAATAAGATTTCTAGATCGATTCCAGGATCGGGCGAAGTGCTAGGGCGTAGTATACTCAGAATTACGCAATAGCTGAATAATATCAGCAAATGTGATTGGAAAACGGTAAAAGGCTGGTTGCAAGTTTCTTCAATCGCGCTGGTTTAGTTTTGCGGTGATATTTTGTTCTGCCTCTTTAACAGGTTATCACATTCAACCTAGCAATACATTGAATTGGTGACGTATTCAAATATCTTAGCCCCTTAGAAATGATTCGTCCTTTGGGTGCTACAGTAAATATATTTCTTATTCACGCTATGTAGAACGTGTGTGACTAAATGTCGGGGGACATTGAAATAGTCACGAGACTGTTTCTAATAGACATTATATTCCTATAAATGGAACATTATTTACAAATGTGTCTTCATACAACTGAAAGGGATGCCCTAGATATTATTTTATTATATACTATGTTTTGTTTCGCGTTTAGATGCAGGTGGCCCAGGACCGGTCTATGTGGAAAACCTTGGGGGAGTCCTATGACCGGCAGTGGACATCTTTCGGCTGAGATGATGATGAAAATGACGTTTTGTCTGTGTTTTGCCTTAAAAATTAAAAATATTACAAATGTTAGTACAAATCTTCAGGTACAACAGTTTTTTGATATTATAGTGAAAATATTTATTATATATAAATTTATAAAATATTTATACTTTTGTTTGTTACCTTAAAAAAGTTAAATTTTAAGGTTAGGTTAGTCAATTAATGACTAGCATCGGGGCCTAATAACAATGAAATAAAAATTTAGAAGCAGGCTTCTGCTGATAATGCAGAAGGCACGTATAACATGGCGGTGTGTCAAGTGAGTTACTTAATCAAGTGAACCGTGTACAAAATCATGGTTTTAACGGACAAGAGTCAAAGTAAGCAGATTATCCAGCTATTAATTTATTGGATGCTTATCACTCAGCAAAAGAGCAGAGCTCTCTAAGCTATAGAAGGAACCTACATAAATATCCTGGATCCCAGAAATTGCATATTGAACTGTAGTCAAGGGATGGTTCCTTTTGGTTGACATTTGAATAATAATTTGTTAAAACTCCTAATATCTGTTACTAAAGTCCTTCACGTCATAATGACTAACGTTTACGCAAATGTTTTTCAGTACAATTTAAACAAAGTACTTTAAACAGATTTTATCTTAGTCAGCCGTTGTTGTTGTCCACGGAAAAGCTGTACCGAATTATTGTGAAATGTTTAATATAATAGTATTGTCTTATATTTACGCAAATGAGATGGCATAGGTATTAAATGTTATACAATTCGTACATAGTAGTTTAATAATAATTAAATAGCAAACAATTTCAGAACGCTACACGTTTCTAAAAATAAAGAGCGATATTAACAGTGCATCTGAAACTATTTCATGTAGCTATAGAAAAGTGCCATGCATAAAAGATTTTCATAGACAGGCGTTTTCTAAAACATTCTATAAATACTTTCGAACATTCGTTTAAAATTTGTTCTCAATACGAAATGTTTTAGTCGTCTGTTATGTAACACTTTTGCCGTCCGCTGTTATCGATCCTATGCAACTGGCAGGCAGACTATTGTACGCGGGACTGGAGACACGTAGAAGTTTCCAGAAATAAATCTCACTAATATTATTACCGTGCAAGGTTGTGAAGATGTTTGGAGATTTGTTACTAAATCACAAACAAACCGTTTAACAGTGTGATTGAAACTTGGCACAGAAATATACCATGGCTTTGTAACATAGTATGTTTTTAATGCCCACGGAAGTGTCAAAGTAGTCAAAGTTCAAACATCTTAAATACTTACATTTGTAAGGAATTCTACGTACAAGAATTCCAGCTTCTGAAATCTATAAAGAGCAACGCTATGTGATAGTTTAGGTATCTGTATGTACTTTATACATAGCATCAATCTGAATATCGCCGAAGTGAAGCACATTAAGACAAACACATTTTACAGCTATGCTGTTAAAACGTGATTGGCATAAAATTCTACCTGTTTAAGTCCAACGCAATAAGGCTTACTATTGTTTACACGTCGGTAAACCGACACAGCCCGGAGTCTGAACGCCATGCTGCTACAGAGATTTCCTCCTAGTAAACGAAGTAAGTCATTGCTCGACTCTGAAACCAAACCTGAGATGTCCTACAGTTGCATTCATTACTGCTGCATATATTTATAAAATGCTACTACTACAAAATGGTGAAATAATTTACTACAACTACTTTGCCTTATACACTGGACTGCAAAAAAAAAGGGTCAGTTAGAAAATCTTCAATATCTTCAAAAGTACCTGACCTAGCTTTATGAAATAAAGACTAATTCAAAGAATATTTAATGCCACATAAAATAATATATGAAGCCATTTTATTTATTTTTGATCATTGTATAAAAACCTGAAATAATGGTCGTTTTTGAATTTAGTACCAAAAAATTCAAATCTATTGTTTTGCGTTTGTTTTAGTTTTGCAATAAAAAGTTATAAATATGTTGTCTTTGACTTATAAATTTTATTATTTTGAAGTCATCGTGTCGTTAACCCATGAAGAATGTACCAGGATCCTGACAATGCTTGTAAATGGGCGCAGTCAGCGAAATACAGCGAGAACTGTTGGCGTGACTCTTTCTACAGTTTAGCGAATACTCCAGCGTTTCCATGAAACTGGATCCAATCTTCGAAGACTAGGAGCAGGCCGAACAAGGTGCACGACGGTGCGGAAGGATCGCTATATGGTGTCAACAATTTTAAGAAATCGCTTTCTTACGCCTGTTTTAGTATTTACTTCAACAGCCGTAAGAAAGCGATTTCTCAAAATTTATTTAATCATGATTTACGAGCTGGAGGAAACAATGTGAGTACGGATACAATAAGGCGGCGTCTGGCTGAAGTAAATTTAAAGCCATTGAGACCTGCAAATGGCCCAAAACTAGAAAGACACTACATAAACTCAAGGTTGAGTTATGGTAGAGAACACGAGAATTGGACTCTGAATGACTGGTCAAGAGTTATGTTTTCAGACAACTCTAGATTCTGTTTATTCAAGCACGATGGGAGGGAAAGAGTGTACAGAAGACCGGGTGAGCGCTATAACCAAGCCTGTATATAAGAAAATGTACCACACGGCGGAGGATCTGTTTACGTGTGGGCTAGGACTTCATCCGAAAGCCGCACTGAGCTAGTGCTGATAGAAAATGGAACTTTAACTGCAGAAAAATATGTCACTGAAATTTTGAATAACTACGTTGGTCCATTTTTAGTGGACATGGGCGAGAATGCCGTTTTTATGCAAGACTATGCCCGCCCGCATACAGCTCAGATAGTGTTTGCATATTTACAAGAAGTCGGTATCACACACATGGAGTGGCCAGCACGCAGGCCCGTCTTAAACCCCATTGAGCATGCATGGGACGATCTGGGACGACGTGTGCATCAGCGGAATCCGCCGCCAATCACGCTACGTGAAATGAAAGAAGAATGGCAGAATATTCCGCAACATCGCATTGAAAACCTAGTAGAAAGTATGCCAAATCGCATAAGTATTGTGAGCATACATGAGGCAACAAAAAATACTAAAATGCGTGAAAACGGCACATCTGTAACCAATCTACATTTACGAAAATACTGGAAAATCTACGCATTTTATTTATTTTGCATTTATTAGTAATAAATAGCTTTAATTATTTTTTTTATTTTCATTTATGCACATTAAAATATTCTTTAATTTAGTCTTTATTTCATAAAGCTGGGTCCGGTATTTTTAAAGATATTGAAGATTTTATAACCAATCCTTTATTCTTTACGGTCCAGTGTATTTCAGCTGATACAAGAGAAAAGAAGAAAACTTATTCGGAATATAGGCACGTATACGAACAAGTGTCGTTCAAAGCCTCACAGAGCGCTGATGATCCTAAGTAGGACAACCTCATCCCCTTCAAAGAAAGCTTTCAGCCCCTTGAGCGCAAACGTAACTACCCTCGAGTGCTTTCATCCCTTAATAAGTACCAAAACGCCTCTAAATAGACACATTTCACTCAGGTGAAGGGTTTGAGTAACTACCTACTATTCAAAAATAAATTGCCTGAAAATAGTGAGATACCTTTTAAAATAGAAATATATTGTTTGCTGATGTTGGTTTCTATTTAGTTTCTTAGGGAGCGATGTAAGAAGCAAGCCCAGAGTGTAAGGGAAGTAAGACTGAGGTATGCGAGTTGGAATATACGGTTATGATTGATATTCCGGATTGCGAAGAGATATTATGTTTAGGGGGTGATTTTAATGGACATGTAGGAGCAGTGAAGGATGACTATGAAAGAGTACATAATAATAATAATAATAAAGACTTTATTATTTTCTCTTACATAGAAAAGATACATACATATAGTGGTAAAATATAATAGTTGATGCAAACATGTAATAAGACAATTGGGGACCGCCTTATAATCCCCAACAGACGGTTTTGAGTTTAAGGAGACTAAGATGGTAGCAACAACTACCATCTTAGTCTCCCCGTGAACATGACTGCTGTAAAGCAACCGAAACGTCGGGGCAAAGTGTAAACTCAAATATAAATAGTTTTAATTTAAAATATATAGCTTAAATATTAGTAAAGTTCAATAATAGTAGTGTTAGAGTTTTCAAAATAATGTAATAACAGTGTTAGAAAGTAAAATAAACACGCGACAAAATCCGTATAAAGTGTTTAATTTCAAAGTACAACATTAGTTAAGAAAAGCATATTGTAAATGGAATTAGTTAGGTGTATTGTGACTGTTATAAGGTAGTAGTATAAGGGAGTAGACTGTTAGCTTCTTGTTTATCTTATTATATAAGTAGTAACCGAGAAATTTAAAAATTTGCGTGAGAAGGCTGTATTTCTTTTAACAAGTGGTTGGCATACTCTGTGTTTAATTCTTTTGTTGATATTTAGTAATGGATCATACCCTATTAATGAATGTTGCCTGAGAGCTGTGCACAGAATGTATAGTTGACGTATTGTCAACACTGTCAAAGAAAAATGGTAACGATAGGCTTACTTTTATAACCGCTCTTTGGGCTCTTTCTAGCTTTATCATGCTAGTCTTACAGGTGCCACCCCATACGGTAATACAATAGCTGAGTATGGATTGGCACAGGGCCATGTATACCATTTTTATAACATTTTTGACAGCTATATGGCGTAGGTTTCTAAAAATGTAGATAAGTTTCCGAGTTCTGATGGATAGTAAGTCTAGGTGTTGGTTGAAGCTTATGGAGGTTGGGGGTTCGGTAATCGTAACAACGACGGTGAAACTTTGCTGCAGATATCGTCATCCTTTCATTTGGCCGTTGTTAATACGTGGTTCAAGAAACGGCAGGAGCACCTTACTACATACAAAAGTGGGAACCACGTGACACAGATTGACTATTTTTTATCAGAAGGAATAAATTAGTCTACCTCAAAGACTGCAAGGTGCTGCCAGGTGAAAGTTTGGTGTCGCAGCACATAGTCCTGATAATGGATATAAAACTAAAATTACGCGCCAAAAGAACATGAAATCGGCCCCCGCCTAGGATTAGATGGCATATGCTAGAGAATGAGGAGTATGCAAGAAGATTTAAAGAAAAAGTGGTAGATAAAATGATAGATATGTACGATATAAAAGGTATCTCAATAAATGAATGTCTGAGTGAAATAGCAAACTGCATTAGAAATACAGCTGAAGAAGTGTTTGGTAAAATGAAAGGAAAAGGTATGATTGATAGGGACACATGGTGGTGAAATGAAGACGTGCAAAAGCGAAGAAGGTTGCATTTAAGGAATGGCAGAAAGAGAATGAGAGCGAAATTAAGGAAGCAAAGAAGAATGAGTATAAAGAATGTAAGAAAAAGGCAAAGAAGGCGGTAGCGGTTACCAAAAACCAAGCCTAGAAGACTATTTTCGATAGTTTAAATGGACCTAGAAGTCAAAAGGAACTCCACCGTATAACGAAGGCCAGAGAGGAAAGAGCAAAAGATATCAAGCATGTGAAGTGTATGAAAGACAATACTGGCAAGGTTATGTTAAAAGATGAGGATATAAGACATCGCTAGAAGGTTTATTTTGAAACACTTATGAATGAGGAGAATGCTTGGAGCGGAAGGTTAAAAGATATGAGCGTAAATATCGGTATGGTGAACGGAATTTGTACAGAAGAAGTAAGAAAGACAGTGCAGATTATGAAAGATGGGAAAGCGGTAGGGCCTGACGGCATACCAGCAGAAGTATGGAACTTATTAAAAGAAGATGGATATAAGTGGCTGACTTTATGCTTCAATAAGTTGCTGCATGAAATGGCAATACCTGATGAAGGATGTTCCAGCACGCTAGTGCCCATTTTCAATAAAGCTCATGTCTCATAGTATGAAGGTCAGGGAGAAAGTAATAGAGAAACGATTGCGAGAAGAATTCGAGATCACCAAAACCAGTTTGCATTCATGCCAGGTCGTGGGACAACGGACGCCATATTTACACTCCGCCAACTGTGTGAGAAATATAGGCGTGCACATAAAAACTTGCACATGGTGTTCGTAGACCTAGAGAAAGCCTACGATAGAGTCCCGAACGGTTTTGGGGTGGGCCATGAAAGAGAAAGGCATGCCTGTGAAGTATGTAGAGTTGATTCGTGCGATGTATAATAAGTGTAGTACGCATGTACGCCCAGCCGTTTGCAACATCGACGAGTTCAGTGTGGTACTAGGCTTGCACCAAGGCTTTGCGCTAAATCCTTACCTCTTTCTGTTGATAATGGATGCTCTAACATCGGACATACAGGAGGAGGCACCCTGGTGCATGCTCTTTGCCGATGACATCCTTCTCGTCGGTGAAGATGGGTCCGAGGTCCAGAACAAACCGGCAATTTGGCAGTGTAGTTTGGAGACTGTTGATTTCAAGATCAATAGACCGAAAACAGAATATCTGTTTTTTGATTTTGGCGGTCTCTCCAATTCTATACCTGTGGCCTTAAATGGTGAGCCTATACCAGTTTGTTCCAACTTTCGTTACCTTGGCTCGCTCATCCAAGCTGACGGTGACTTACATCGTGCAGTTAAGCACAGAATTGACGCAGAATGGATGAAATGGCGGCAGGTCACGGGGACAATTTGCGATCCCCAAGCCCTTAAGCTCAAGGGAAAATTCTATAACACCATAATAAAGCCTGTCGTCATGTATGGACTGTCATGTTGGATTACTAGAGTGATGGATGAGAGACGTTTGCATGTAGCAGAGATGCGAATGTTAAGATGGATGTGTGGTGTGACCAGGATGGATAAAGTAAGGAATGAGTATATTAGAGGAAGTTTGAAAGTGGCACCTGTGACGGAAAAATTGAGGAGTGAACGTTTGTCATGGTATGGACACGTGATGAGAAGAGATGAAATAAATGTTGTTAGGAGAGCTCTGAGTATGGAGGTGCAAGGATACTGTAGTAGAAGAAGACTCAAGAAAAGATGTATGGATTGCATAAAAGATGACATGGCCAGGAAGGGTGTGAGTGCTGAGATGACGAGTGATAGAGATTTATGAAAGAGAAAGACATGATGCACCGACCCCAAATAGTTTGGGATGAGGGCAGGAGGATGATGTTGGTTTCTATTTAGTTTTATAATAACAGCCGTCGCAAAATGGTGTCTATTTCACGCTGTTTCTGACGAGTACTGAAATAATATACGTTATTTAGCCGTTGACTAAGTTAAGGTGGTACAAATATATGTACGACTAGCTGTCAACTGCAGTTTCACCCACACATTTATGATTACTGCACCGCTTTTGTGGCTTGTAGAATCTCGTTATATAGCCTATGTTTCTTTTGTATAAAGTATCTTTCTTACGTCTAAGAATCAATAAAACTAGTTCAGTAGTTTCTAAGTTGATATAAAGAAAACAAATGTTTTCTCTTTATATTATTAGTTATGCCAGTGGCGACATGTATGACACGAATCTCAATGAGAGGCATTACCCAAAGTCAGGCTAAAATCGTTGCTTTCCTGACTTACATGCTCCATCCAGAAAATAATATTTATAATAGTTTACTATTTTCAATCTAACACTAGAATGCCTTCAATAATCTTCAGAGAGCTCATCCACGTCATGGAAATAAAATGAGATCAAAATAGGACAAGATTTCACTACAACAACTACTACTCAAAAGTGTCTTGCCTGCCTTATTCTGAAATACAAGGCACTGTACTGTGATATATGTACATATCGGTTTATCGACCACAGATATTTCGATTGCGCACGTCGAACCCATCGATTATGGTCTTGGCATTGTAATAAATACCAAAATGGCTTCGCTATAGGAAGGTACGGTCAACTACAAATCGGACTCGCATACCAGAAGTGCGCAATTGGCTGTTTTGTTTTACTTCAGTGTCTACATTGTAAACCTCGCTGTAGTTATTCCAAGTTGTGAAGCCTGTCCAATCATAAAAAATAGCAGTAGTAGTATTATATTATAGGCATTGTTCGGCTGATGTCGTAGAATTCTTTGTAACTATGGTTACATATTATGTAATGAAAGTAGGTGACTAAATGAAATGTGATTTTAAGGGTATAGTTATAGACAATAAAACCTTAATAACGATCAAACTTAAAATTTAAATCAATTATGGTCGAATTTCGACCACTTGGCGACCGCTAGTATATATTATACGGCACAGACAGTCTTTTTCAGTTATTTTTCCACACAACAGCTGTTGTCGCTTTTTGTCGCTAGCCAAATATTTTGTTAGTGCTGCTAATATATCGAAAGTAGCTTTCTGCTATACGAACTATTTTTTTGTTACGTCCGTGTGTGTCTTATTTTGTGGCGTTCTGCACATTTGCTAAGAATATGATACATATATAATATGTATTATGATCTTGTTATAATTTAGCCCTTATTCATGATGCAGGTAAGTCGCGCCAGTTGAGGCAACGTATATAACACGGGTTGTATGCACTGTATGTGAGAAGGAACAAAGGTAACTAAACGCGCAGTCGGTATAAATACCTTGCGTATTTAATATGCGCGACTATCTTTCGTCGTATACAATCACCATTTATGCCGGTGTTACTACGATAATTTCATAGGCTACTTGTGACGGTGTGATATGATTAAAAAGCTTAATCTAATATTTTAAAATATAACAAAATGTTTTAAATCATCTTATATATATTATAGTCTACAAGCAGTTCCCTTGATTTCACACGTACGAACTATTGAACATGAATCATCTAAATATACTTATGCACTTAAACTTGTACTAAAATTAGTATGGCGTGTATATTTGTATACTGATATTAATGGAATAAAAACTCAATGTTAAATCCATTATTCAGCAAAAATCACATAAAAATGTTTTTGACTTTTATCATACAAGTATGTCCACTTAAGTTTTTACTTTCAATACCCTAAGGGTACTAGGTCGGCGTCTTACTTGTCTGTCTGGCTAAAATCTAAAGTACGATACCACCTGTTACTGTTCAATATTTTAGCATTATGGAATATAATTAATTTTGGCATATACCTCAACAAACAGTTATAAAGATTAAAATAAAAGAAGAACTAATGATATTTTAACATTTTAAGTACTTGCCTCACTATTACGCTAAGTGTAGTGGGTTCGAATACCATACGATAAAATTTGTATGATCCTCAAATGGTTGTTTCGAAACTTAGTGTTTTTAAACCCGTTGTTTGAATATTTGTAAAGGTCCCACAAAAAGATAAGAAAGAATATATCAGGCCTAGTCCGTGTGAAAAGCTAGGCATGTGTCTTCCTCTTCAATCCTGAGTTAAGTTTGTCTCTTTGTCTGCTTTACAACTAAATCTGACGTTCTGGATTAGAATTCAGTAATAGCACGGCATCCCGGTAGACGAAAAAGTTCCTTTCCATTACGTGTAGCCAAAATCGTAGCTAGCGAAATACAGTTGCTAAACACAGTATCCGTAGAACAAAGCTACGTAGTCACTTGTGCTACGGTCCGACGGCTAAAATCAAAAGTAAGATATCAATCCCAATTAAAATTTATGCAATCAGCTTAATTTTCAAAACTTATCCAGTATACTTGATTAATCTAAATAAATCCGTATCACGAGTCCCGAGAGTTTAGCTTTATAGCATATTATTTATGTCTATATCTACACCAATACTATATAAAGAAAAAGATTTTATTCAAAAACTATACAACATACTGCGAGTCACGGGAGCAAAATTTACTTTTTAGCCCCGCGTTTATTATTACTGCCACTAGTACATTTTTATTCTTGTTTATTGAGTATCTAATTGGCTTGTATTAACATGATTTTTGTAATTAATATATATACTATAAACCTATTGTCATTAATCAGGTTTAGGTCAATAGGCTTATAGTCTTTCCAGTTCATCTGCACTGCATATATTACAAGCCTTTTTATTGCCGCTAACCAGGCTTATTACAAAATACGACAGCCTTTTTCTTACAAGAGTATCGTTCGCCGCATGATTTAAAGAATCAAAATTTTTCAAATAGTATCTTCATAGTAAAAGCCAAACATATTGCACAGTAAATAACCGTCGGAAACCATGATTAGTAATTATTGCCCCTGTGTTTACGCAAACGCCACTGTAGTTATTAACTAAACCAAAAATCCATACCTATTTGTGTAATAATTAACTGTCTTTTAATGTCACGGCATAAGATTGCGCTGACCCTTGGGGCTGTGACGTCATATATTTAAAGTGTCCAGCAAAGTACTTTAATTTAATTAGGCAGCAAGAAATTTAAACCTCGGTAAACGCCACTATCAAATTAAATTTTATCCACAGTACCACAAGTACCACCAGCTACTGTCTGGCATAACCCTTCCGAAATATACAAGTGAAAATTACAATATATTAGGTGTATAATTTTAATTTGGAACTGCATGGCCAGCAATATAAATATTCACATATACCGAGCGCAAAATAACAAAACCAGACAACATTATTCACGATTATCGATTGTTTCATTACTATTCTATTTGAAAACCCTTAGAACTATGCTAGCATTGAATACAAATGAAGGTAGAATCAGGCCGAATGAATGGAAGAACAATATGGTTTGACTATTCATTGAATACGTTTTGATAAAAAGTCAATGTACTGTTTGGCAGTTTATGTAACGAGGCTGGACAAAGCCTATTTTTGTCTATTGGCACGTGTCTAGCCAGTTCTATTTCCGCTGTTCAAGGCTTTTCAGGGCTTAGGATGATATTGAATGGCTTTCAAAAATGTCGAATACTGGTGGACAGGCGCGGCACAATACATAATATCGCAGCTTTATGTCCGCGATCTGCTAGGTGGAGATGTATTGTTCACTTTATACGCAAATCATGTTCTAGCTTGAGAGGAAATCGAAAAGTTCGGTTAAGATATAGATTTAATGGATCAATGGATGAAAGGGGAGGTGAATAGGAATTTCTATAAATTTGGTCTAGCAGCTGACGAGCGACTTACCTAGTGGTAAGTGGAAACCGTCGATCATTCTAACTAATATTATAAATGCGAATATTTGTTTGTTTTTTTGTTTGTTTCGCTTTCACGCCTTGAAACTTCGACTATTGTCAGGGGTACAGAAAGGGACATAAGATTCCTTTTGAACGAGCAAAGCAGCGGCGGACAAAAGATAGTAGCTTATATGTAGTAATATTACAGACTAAAAGAAAATTTAGAGCTTAAAATCTCCCAATTGTTTTTCCGTCAGGTCTGGTCTATACACATAGTCTAACGGCTATATCCCCAAAGAGGTAGGCAGCGGTGAGCCTATTGCCGTCTGCCGAGAACAGTTCTAGACTCGTTACTTCAGACATAAAAAACCTACGAATCGGATCCTCATACAGACCAATCGCATACATTACCACTGCGCCACCCAGTAATATTAGCATGAAAAATAATGAATACAAGAATATTTATATTAAATACTAGTTTTTCCCCGCGGTTTCACCCATGTAAGTCCCGTTCCCGTGGGAATACCGGGATAAAAAGCCTATGTGTGAATTCACGTCTCCAGCTATCTACATACCAAGTTTCATCGCAATCGGTCCAGTAGTTTTTGCGTGAAAGAGTAACAAACATCCGTACATCCATACAAACTTTCGCGTTTATAATATTCGTAAGGATGTTATAAACGCGATAAATCTATTCGATTGGCATCCAAAAGGTTAAGGTTTTCAAATACAACTCTATTGCCTTTATGTTTTACAGTCAGACGAAGAAACTAGTCAGAAATCTCGTGAACTATTGAGGTGTATTACTCCCCTTTTTTACCAACTACGGTATCAGGTCCTTCTTAGTAGCGTGCCTGTGGGCACAGATTTCGCACTGTAACTTCGCCAGATAAATCAAATAACACTGCGCTATCTAAAAGTAGAATACGAGATCTCTTGGTCAGCAGTCGTCTTAACTACAGCTGCGCCATCGAAGCAGTCTTTTGTCGTCTGTCTATTATCGATACATACTCCAACAATAATATAATTTAAGCCACACAATATTTTATTTTATACACATGCGTGATGCTATGTAAATTTAATAAGGCGTTATTATTATGCACAAATTCGATTGTTTTATTACAAGTTATGAGCAGACTAAGGACTAATATCATCAGTATATGTTAGCGGCGTCGCACACACACGCCGTCTGCATGCATTATTCTTAAGTCTTCTGAGGCTGAAATCTCTATGTAACAAAATACACAGACTAATGTAATTGTTCTGGCTTGACTTTAGTTGTAGAAATCGCCTCGTCCCTGCCGATACGTCAAATACCACAATTCTTAAAGCATGTGGGTTTGAACACTACATGGGACAAAATTTGTGTAGGGACCTACAAATAGTTGTTACGAATCTAGGTGTTCTTCTTGTCCAGTTTATCCATACAATGTATGAAAGCAGTGACGTTGCGGAACTATACTCTGTGTAAAATGCTATTCGCTTTTTAACAGCTTAACTTATTCTGTCATATTTATATTAGCAACTAGCAATTTTCATCTTAAATTAAATAATTCGTTTTATTTAGCATTACCTCTTTACAATGGAAGCAATTTTAAGGAAGTATGCATAGCAATGCAAAATTTTATTATAACTGTTAACTACGTGCAATGATAAGCTATAATGAATAAGGATTATATTATAAAGTGAGTGGTATTATTTATTATTTTAAAATTTTATAATCTTATGTACAGAACTCAAAAGTTAAAATGAATATATGAATAATCGACACAAAAGACGTTTGCTACTGTCAGTAATCAAATCGATAATCAATATTTATGTTGTTGCAATCACTAGTTTTTGTAACAGAATGCACGTAACTTGTTAGAGTATAATCATAATGTATGCCAGTAAAACAAACGTGCAAGTTCTGTCAAGGATTGAAAGTCATGTTAGACCTATAAAACGCGGTAATTCATCAGTCACGTTGCATTACATTTGATCGCAATTGTTGTGATTTATTACATGTCAATTGTCAAACAATTTACCTTTGTCTCCCTTTTTATTATAAGTTACTTGTTCAATAAAAAGGGAGCTAAATAATCTCAACGCTAAATATGTAATTGCTATTCAAACATAATCATGCTCATAAATAATTTTCCCCCGAAGAGTTAAGGAGAAGTGCACCCATTTCTTGCCATCTGTGGTTTGTACCCCACGTAACAGGGGGCCTGCCGATTACCGTCAACCTGAACATAGTTACAGACTTCGTGCTGCACCTGGCAAATATATATGGTATATGGTATAATCTGTTTATCAACCATCACTTTGACCTAATATAATTTAACATGTAAAGAAAACTTTAATATGTCAAGAAGCTTTTCAGGGGAAATCGCTTTCATATTAAATTTCAAAATAAAATTATGTTGGTTTTGAAACATTTGTACTGAGAACTAACATCGGAGATGCAAGGGGAAATCCATAGTACCTATATTCCTACTCCTCCAGAAAACAGGCACGAGAGAAATAAAACTTAAAACCTAGATTTGATAGCACTGTTAAACTATTTAAAATATTTTTTCATACCTTTTCTCAGGCAAACTGCTGGGCCTTTGTTCAATATGAAAAAAGTTAGGATATAGACCACTACGCAGGCTCATTGCGCGTTGGGTCTTATTAATATCTTTGAGAACATTATCAAGAACTTTCATAATGCAGTTTCTCGTGATGTTTCTTTACATTTTCTTGTTACGGAGGCTAGAAGAAGGCATAACACTAGTCTCATGACTCTGACAGCGATAGAAGCCGTCGCGTAGGTCCCGAGTGCACATGCAATATATTTTACTTTTTGCTGACAATGACACTTTCAGAAAACTAAATTTACTATTAATCCAAAGGGGCTATTAAAGGAGACATATTAAAACAAATATTCTCACGTTTATATCCATAGAACGGTTGATGGATTTTACCATGAGAGTCAGAAAGCAACCGGATTTCAGCTATGGCTTGAGGCTAACGTAAAAGAGCTAGCGCCTTCTGTAATCTACACGGCACAGCCTCCGTTCTTCTACTAAACACTTAAAAATGAGAACACTTTTTCCGTAAAATAAAAACAATATGGAAAATATATTTAGAAAAAACATCCGACTGATCATATAATGACGTATGTTATTTGAAATAAACTGAAACAAAGATACAGGACAACATAAAAATTAAATAAGATTTTGTCAAATTGAAGAATAATAAAGAACGCACTAATTACGTAGGTAGCTTTAAAAACCCTGACATTAAAGTAAAACTCAGATAATTCGAGCCACTATATTACTTACGACCTTTTCTAATCAAACCATTGGTATACCACATCACTGCACGAGCCACTGACCACCACACAACACAAAATATAATATAAAAATATATAAAATATACAAAAGATATTCACCCGCAAATAACATAGAGAAATTGGTGAAGGTGCCCGACCGACTAAGGTAGTCGGCGGAGCTTTTAATATCGAGCATGATTCTCGCGCTACGGGCCCCGCATGACGGTGCGTACGCGGCGTCCAGGGACGCTCGTCTACGCCGCGCGACGGTGGCCGGGGGCGGCGCCCAACAACCACCACGCCCATACACGCCCCCTCTCACCTCAACACTCCACCCCGCCAATAGCAAAACACTCTGGCTAATCTTTATCTGAGAAAAATAAACACGGTGGGCGGTAGATAATGACGTGCCTCGGCTTCGATAATCAGCCTTTGTGGGCCGCTGATGCCCTGCGACGTCGAGCACGGTTTGGCGAAAATTGAACAGTTCCATTGCTTTTTTTTTCAGAGAGCATAGAACGTTTTTATTAAAAGCCTATTGCCTATCGAAGTTGGCACTCGTTTCGGCTTGTTTGTCAGACGCATATTTTCTTTTTTTCTTTTTAATTCGTCCGTTCCCGATTTCGGGGGTAAACAATACGAGGTATTGTGTCCGCTTTTGTGTTATTTTTATAAATTGTCCACCTTTCCCCGTCCCGATAATTGTCCATATAATTGGCTGGGTTTAGACATATTCGGTGATGAATTCCAGTACAATACGTTTCAGGTAGCGACTGGTTGGGTATCAACATTTTATAAAACAAGATGATGCTGAATAAATTCATTCATTATATTAAAATTCTTTAGAATGATATCTTATATGGATGTTTTTGTGATATAGAGCTTGGCCTGGTTATGAACAATAATAAATAAGGATCACAAACTACTTTCATTATAAGTAATAAAAAAAGTAATTTTACGATGTTAAGATTTCGTAATATGGAAAAAGTATTTTTTAAGATGCGTGGATATTTTACGTGTTTTTAAGTTGCTATGCATGTTGTTTGTTTTAATCAGATACTGCATTCTATTCATCCCTTTAATACATCGATAAAGGTAGATATAGAGTTCACAGTAATAGATTGATCGGATTTAGTTAAGTCATAAATTCAGGTCCAGATAACGTTGTCACGTTTTAGTTCTAGATATTTGTTATCTTTGTACTTAAATAGGTGTACTAGAATATGACCATACGTAAAACAAAACATACATACATAAGTTTTGTAGTATCCCTGATTGTTCCACAATGAAGGCAGTGGTGTAGACCCACATATTGCCTGCTAAAGTGATTAGTGAGCCAATCTAGCCTTGGTATAATTATCTAATCTACAGATAGCTATATTGAGTTTAGGTGTTTGATACATCGATATCGTAAATACGAAAGGTGGTATTTGTCTTTTACAATTGCATGGCTAAACGGTAGAGCAGATCTTAATAAAATTTAACAAGTACTGGGGACCCGCCCCGGCTTTGCACGGGTAGTACAAAACCTTAACAAGTTATTCACCTAAACTTTCCTCATGAATTTATCTGTCTATTGGTGAAAACCGCGTGAATATCCGTTCAGCAGTTTTTGAGTTTATCGCGAAAAGACAGATAGACGCGCTGGGGGACTTTGTTTTGTAATATGTAATGATATAGATGGTATATTAGTACGTGACATAGCGTACTTTTTAATACAGTAACTGTTCCCGTGGGATTCATACTGGCGAAGTCGCAGGAAGCAATTAGTGCTCAATACGATTAAATAAAGCTCAATAAATTATTGAATAAAGCTCAATATGCAAATAATCTTTCGTAGTAGTGTATCGACGAACACGGAATATAACAACTTTGTACCACAATGATTACTTAAATACACCGTCGGTGTGGCCAATTAATTGTGATTTATGTCGCCGGGGTTACAGCCGTCGCGGTCGAGTTCCCGGGATCGTAACCTCACACGGGTAAAAAATTACTAATTGTGCCATGTTTTTTTTGGACGAATACATTAATCCGTATTGATCTATGTCATCGTGTTGTGTATGAAAAGATTTTATTGACAGCGAACTTTGAAAAAACAAGATGTTCTTAATTTAAAGTGCAAATTACATTGAGTAGATGAATTTGAGGTCAACCGACGTCTAATTTCACGGTTTTTTTATTTTTTTTATTTTGCTCGTCAAAATGACCACACTCCGCCTAATGGTAAGCAGTCGTATGGTCTAAGAGCAGTGGCCTCCACATCGTCCTCATAGCAGCCGAGGCGATATTGAGGTCTCTACTTTGATGGTCTGAGAAGGTGCTTTTTCACGCCCCGCTTAAAGGACCCAGGATTGAAGGAAGAAGGAAACACGTGCCTTGGCAGAGAATTCCATGCCTTGATCGTTCGGCAGAGGTATGAGGACCCAAACTTGTTGGTACGCACTCTAGTCAACTCCACCGTGTAAGGATTGCATCTGAGCCCAGCACGCGTTGTTCTGGATAGGAAAGGGGAGGGCGGGATAAGGTGGAATAACTCTTCAGAGCACTCCCCGTGGTATATTCTGTAGAAACATGCCAAAGAGGCAATATCCCTACGGAGTTGCAGAGGTTCCAGTGAACTCGTGACCTCTGGATCTCCGATGATACGGACAGCCCGCCGCTGTAACCTGTCAAGAGCGTCTAGCAAGTACTGCGCGAAGCCATCCCAAAGATGAGAACAGTACTCCACGCAAGGGCGCACTTGTGCCTTATACAATAGGCACAGCTGCCCAGGCGCGAAGAACCGCCTCACCCTGTTCAGAACTCCGAGTTTTCGCGAAGCTTGCTTAATGACGCTCTCGATGTAGGTTTTGGGATTAAGGGAGCGGCAAAGATCCATACCTAAGATGGAGAGACTGTCACGTATCACCAGTGGAATGTTCTTCAGAGAAGGGAGGGGAAGGAACGGAGACTTTTTTGTTGAGAACGCGCATGCCTGGCTCTTCTTGGCGTTGAACTGGACTAAGTTCTTGGTAC
The DNA here is from genome assembly GCA_963675205.1 of Catocala nupta. Lineage (NCBI taxonomy): Eukaryota > Metazoa > Arthropoda > Insecta > Lepidoptera > Erebidae > Catocala > Catocala nupta. Next base: position 40,367,217 of record OY776078.1, read on the forward strand.
CCCATTCAGAGATGCGGTTCAAGGTCTGGTCAAGTTCAACGACAAGATCCTGCCTTTTCCCCTCAACCTCAGCCTGTTTGGTCCCAGGACGTCCGAGATATCGCCCATGCACGGTACTGTCGTCTGCATAACAATGTATGTTGCCTAGATTCAACATATCATTGATATGCAGAAGAAAGAGCGTAGGGGATAAGAAGGACCCCTGAGGCACTCCTGCCTCATAAATTTGGAAGACGCGACCGTCGCATAGGACCCGAATACGACGCTTCTGCAGGAAACTTGCAATCCAGGTGCACAGTTGACGGGGCAAGCCATAGGCAGGAAGCTTGGAAAGAAGAGACCGGTACCAGACTCTATCGAAAGCTTTGGCTATGTCTAGGCTCACAGCCAAAGACTCGCCGTGCTTGTCCATAGCCTCACCCCAGAGGAGCGTGACAAACGCTAGAAGATCACCCGTTGATCGTTTAGCCCGAAAGCCGTATTGGCGATCATTGATCAACGAGTGATCATCCAGGTAGCGGATAATTTGGGTGTTTATAATCCACTCGAACACCTTGGAGAGCACCGAGGTGATAGCTATGGGTTGATAGTTGCCTGGCTCGGAACGGTCCCCCTTTTTGGGAATCGGTTGAACGCTCGCCTCCTTCCAAGCCTCAGGCACAGTGCCTGCGGCGTAAGACGTCCGGTATAGGCGCGTAAGTGTGGGAGACAACTCCGCTGAACATTTTTTGAGGACCACAACAAAGGATTGCATTCATTTTTAACTGGTTTAGTGAAATATTTTTCTTCAATATGTAAGCTCTCTTTAAATAATTGTAGTACTTTATAATTAGTCCATGTTTATAATATATAATGCCAATAGGTAAATTGTTAGACTGGCAAAATTAGCCTTTATTGGTCAGAGTTCTAATAATCCAGAGATATGTATCTGTTATCTGTGGTATGGGTAACCATGGGAAAACCGCGACTTGGCAATTGAGATTAATTTTATTGATAATGATATAAATATTCTTGCGAATTGTCAATAAACCCAGTTTTGTTATTATAAATTGTAATTGAGTAATTTAATTCGAAAAATTAATATTGGTATTAATAATAATTGCTTTTACCGTGATCCAATAGAAATTTCATTATGATCTATTGAAGTGCAACCGACCTGGTGAACGGAACTCCTCAACCGACACAACAGCAAATCGCTGGAGGGTAATGCAATCTTCGTAAACAAAAACCGATAACTAAACTTGGCAGATTTATTTATTTAATACGATTTTCTTGATTTTGCTTGCGGCTTCGCTAGGGTAGGTTAGGTTAGTAACAGAACTTTTTATGGGTGAAAGGATTCCCTTTTCTGTACCCCTGACAACGTGCATGCGAAATTTTATAATAATCAGCCGAACAGATAAGGCTTGAAAGCGTAAAATATGTACAAACAAACTCATAGGATAGTTAGGAATTATGTTCAATTCTAATCATTTTCAAAAATTAGTTCTCTCCAAGTGATTGTCCCTCAGCATCTTTCAAGCTAATACTATATAAATGAGTCATATTATAGACTTACCCATGGTTATGAAACTGCCACTGCTTTGCAAATTCTGATATGAAGGTGGGCCGTTTGTAAATGCTTATGTTTGTCTTGAGAATTCGTGTTCCTAACTTGCTTTCCATTCACTCTATGCTCATTCATCTTACCAATACCTAACTCTACTAGACACACATAACATATATGTTCATATCGTACAAGACCGCTTATCAACGGCCGGAACTCGTTACTGTTAGGCTGATTACCAGAAATAGGGTTGTGTTCGGTGTTACTGTAATAAATAAGCGACGTTATCGATTAAATATCGAACTATTCGATCATAAAGCCAATCGAAAAATTTGAATGACTTATATTATTCGAATGCATTAGTTTTTGAGTTTTTTATTGATTGCTTAAAGAAGAAAGACCTAAAAAGAGTAATCACTGTCATCTGAGGCCACCGTAGCCTTGTACGAGGTCATCATTAGTATTATAGATTGATCAATAATAATCTATTAATCCATCGTACAACCATCAAATCAATTTTCAATTATTCGATTCTGATTCGAGATATTATCAGTGACAACCAATTGTGCTGCATTCGGCTTTAGTATCATACAAGATTCAAATAGTCAATTCATGAACAAACGAACTTCACTAGCTACTACTAAGAATCGCCTGACTGAATGGACTAAGACACCGTTACGACTAATAGTAACACTAACACATACATCACTGAGCCGACAACCCAGATACAAAATAAGTTTGAATACAAAACCAATGTCCATAATGCACAATAACCGGTATCAATCATCGCTTCTCACGACGAAGACAATCCGACTTTTAAAAGTAGATATAGTATGCTCTCGAGATTATCATCGGCTAGTTAATTTACATATAGAGATACGCGCATGCTCGCTTTGTTATCTGACATCGAGCTGCACTTTTGTGGTTAATTGAATATACAAATAGTATTTATAGGTTTGTCTATATTTAAGGGTTCTAACAATATGAAAAACTATCAGTAGGGTACATGTAAGTACCTAATGGTATGAACTACTGTTGTAATCTGGATGCTTACGAAAATAAGGCAGTTCGTGGAGAGTATAGCATGCTGTACGCACAGTTAAAATAATAGTATATAAAAGTACATATATACTATAATATCCAATCAAAATGTTCCGGTTTGAGTGGAACAGCATCTTAATTACCGAACAGTTATTTTTGGAAGTCTACTAATATACTAGAATTAGTCTTGAAGTCTATAGGTATGTATTACAGCATATCAGTATTACTTGATTAAAGGGTAAGACAGTAGCTAAACTTCAGTAAATGTATTAATTAGGCGTCATGTAGATACAATGGTGCTGATGATAACTGCGGGGTACAAGCGATGGCCAAGAGGTTAAAAGAAGTAAAACGCAGCAAGATTTACTCTGAAATCTGAAGATGTATGTACCTTACAGAAGATCTGGAATACGTCAAGTTGCAATTCTATAATTATAATTGCAGTTATTGAACACCTAGCAAACATTGCAAAATGCGCGTTCATCAACGCGCATTTTGCAATTTTTGCTAGGTCTCCAGCCCATCGCTAAAATCTAAGGTGAGTAAACTCTCGAAGACTACGGCACCAATTCAATAGACATCAAACGGATTATATACTCGTTTACATCTAAGAGAAAAAGGGGCGGGTCGCACTGCATACTGACACAAGCTGAACTTTGACAAGCACTGATGTACGTGTAAATCATACAGACGTGTCCGAACGTTAAAATCACTGAACCAAGAAGCTTCCATGCAATACTCTCATCCAAAGCGTACAGAAGCACGTCCGATGCTACGTGTGCTACGAAGCGTAGACCGATAGCTACAAAGGTTGCTTGTGCTACAGAGCAGACGACTTGTACACGATACATTTCTAAGCAAATTTGGTATAGGTCACATGAGAAATAAAATATAGTTTGCCATTTTACTATAAAAGACGAAGCGCTGAATGAAATAGCAACCCAAAACATTTTTCCACAAAGTATATTTGGAGCCCAGTTTTACTGTGTCAGATGATTTATACAATTTTTTTAAGAGCATGTTATTTTTCAACAACTGGTCCTAGACATCACTACAAAACGAGACACTATGACTGTTGCCCTCAGCTAATAGCAATGCGTAATTCCTTTTTTTACATAGCACCACTTAAAATTTTACAAAAATAAGTATGCAGAATGTCCGAGCCGAAAATGGAAGAATACTACCATGATTCAATTATTTAGAACTGAATGCATCAGCTGCTTATTCTTCCGCATGAAACGACGAACTGCACGGAAATAAGCTGAGAGGCGAGCCTTTATTCAAAATGTTACATACAAAATTACGCAATGGAATGTAAGTTTCTATTTCCTACAAATATTTTGTTTTTATTCGTTTTATTATGTTGTCATGGAGACTGGATTCTGCCGGCTTTGCCGCATGAATACCACTGGAACGTATTACTGGTTTAAAAGTATCTTAAATATATTTGTAGATTTAAAGTCTGAAATTATTGAATATGAGAAATAAAATGTTTCAATAAATTTCACAAACATTTTATATGCGCATTCATTTACCAAAGATTCAGAGATAAATATGTTCCGCAGTGATTGATTCCATTGAGCAGCCAAGATTATTTTGGGATTTGGTTTTTCCTGTCAAGAACTCTAAGTAGTAGCACGAAGTGGGAAATTGTGCGCGGTAAACAATAGGCCGATTACATGGCACCTAGACCATCGCTGGCAAATTTAGTGTATTACCTACTGCAGCTTATTCCTTCAGTTATAAGCATGAGACTATGTATGTGTGTACGATAAGTGAAGAGTAAACATGCATTGAACATTATATGTAATGTGTGTAATGCATTTTAAGAACAGACTGTCCAGCTCAGAAATTAAAATTTTATTCACACCTCATTTTATTCATGAAGATAAGTTTATTTTTAATTTATACTGTGGGTAGAGATGAAATTACTAAGTGTAAAAATCCTTAATAACGTAACGTAATGTTAAATAGCCTTTGTCAAAAAATAGTTTATAATATGCAAAAAGATATTTCTACATTTAGTTCCAGAGATAACACGTTCAAATTTCTGCAGTTTTATAATATAATGATAGATAGGTATATAGAAATCGTAAAAGAAAATATATAAATTGTTTGATTTCAGCCTGTGTTATCTTACTGCAAAAATGGCTTTTCGATACGTATTCTCTCTTCATATTATCCTTTATAGCATATACATATATTCTACTTTAAATACTGAGTACTTATAGCTAGCACAAGCTGAACTTTATATTTTTAAAGTGTGTTGACACATATAACCACGTCATATACAAGTCTTTAATATACACTTAAACAACGAACTCACAGCACAAGCTTAGAACACAAAGCTGAATATTATTTCTGTTTAATATGGTATCGCGCTTTGACAATATGATGCGGTGACATTTTTATAGGCTTACCGAAATATGATGGCTGTTACGTATCGCATCTTTCGTTTCATTAGGTTTTAAGGATTAGGATTTTGTTTTTTAGGATATTGTAGGTCACAGTCTTGAAAGGTGAGATTTAGACTTTAAAGGAGTGGCCGTGAATTTCTTCCAGGTATCTTTACATATGCTGAACTCTTTGCGCGAAGCTAGCCAGCTATAGTTAACGTAAATGTCAATTATGTTGCTTCAGAATACTCACTAACGAACTTTGACGTTGTTGTTACTTTATGACCTAAATGATTTTAAAGATTTAACATTTTTACTTTAAAATTACGTTTTGCTCGTTCCATGAATCTGAAACTTCGCACCGAAACTGTAGTAAGTAGTAGTATAGTACTGTGATATCTTTCCATTAACAATCATGACAAAATCCATAAAGCTACAACTAATTGACTGGGGTGATTTAAGTGGCATTATTGCATGGTGTTCTACGTAACATTATCTGTGGAACAGATCACCCTTTGTTGTATGGCGCGTGCGACCCAACGCTTGACTCTAGTGAAACGAATATTAATTGTATAGCCTTTTTATGGTAATGTGGGAATACTCAAACAGATTTATTTAAACATATTATTTTGTTATAATAATGTTACGGTTTGTTCGTTATTGATTTTTTTATAATTTCAAATTGACAGGTCTAGTCTATTGATTTGATGAGGAGTACAAGGTCATTTTATAAAGTTTATAATATAATACTAAGCATAAATGCTAAATTAAAAGAATGTTGTCTCACACATATATGTACATCCAAAGGGGTAACCTACATTTCAACAGTTAAATTTTATGTTCCCAGGTAATAGGGTCAGGTGCTAGAGCATTCTACCGGTAACAGTTCTAGACTTCATACTGCTACTGAGAACTTCTTAATAGAAAATTCCAATAACACTTCGCCTGACCCAAGAATAACAACCAAGACCAGACACCGCACTCACATTAAATAATGTTGCACCACCAGGAAAAAGTCCCCTAAATGTATATATTAACTATAAAACATTATGAAAGTCGTCACCGAGAAATATAAAATGTCTTAGAAATAAATATAGATAATCAGGTGCTGCATCACCTCATGGCTACGAAAAGCCAAAAAAATCAACAAAATGTTACGGCAAGAGTTTGCATAAATTCGTAAAATAAAAGGTATATCTACCAATTGTAGTCAGATATATGTATACCATTGTGTGCTCTGTTTATATTATCCAATGATTTGAGGGGCAACAAATTATGTTAGTATTCTGGAAAAATGTCTTTACATCCGCTAACATCACGAAGACAGAGGAATTCATATTTGTGGCTTTCGGATCGCAGCGGCACACCGACGGCCAGACACAAAAGGTTTTAATCATTGCTGGCATTCCAAGACCCGACTGGTTAATAGACAAGACGTAGAATATTCTAGTTAATTCTACTTCAAAGATGGTTTCAATGGCGCAGCGTAAGGTCTACGTTTTATTACCTGCAAAATGTTTCTTCGGGTAAAATGTCTTAAGGATCTTCTTTAAAGAAATCATTAATAGGAATCTGATGTATGACCCGATTTCTATCGGGTTATACAAATTCCTACTGAGTATTTCTTTTGCCTTCTGGCAATACATTACTGTGCTGCTGAACTGTAGGTGTGATTCACATCTGCTTACTCCTTTGAGGATGCTGGCACATGACTTTATACGTACATAAAGGCTTTAAATACATAATGACTATACTCACGCATGCTTCACTACGGGGTTCGCTAAGCATACGGATTTCTCCTTGTTGTATTCTGGCATACCTTTTATGCTATGTTCATTCTCGTTATATTGTTACTTCAACATAATACATTCTGAGAAACATCACTGCCGTGGATGGAGAGCGTTCTTCGACATATATCTTTCAAACCTATCCCATACATGATTACACATTTGTTTTATATAATTTCTTTATAAATATTTTTCTTAGAATTCATCCACACGCTTCTATCATCTTAGTGTATAACAACCGGCGGTTATTAGTTACGTAATGTCTTCGGTTCGATCCATCTATTAAACTGTCGATGTGATCTTCTTAACGCAGTCTTAGCTGAAAGGTTAAAAAGTATGCTAGCCATTCGTAAGCCAAATTGCCAGTAATCTTTATAGAACATTATATAGAGACTTAAAAGAGCGTTTGCGTTATTTATTAGTTGTTATCAAAACATATTTTATGTGACCCATCGGTTTTACCTTAACTAAGTACTCCTCCATTCTAAAATACCAAAAGTAATTCTTATACATTCTTAGCCCTTAATAAAGCTACAAAATCTTAAGTTTTCTATTAATAAACGGATATTTAATGCACAAATATATATTTTATCATTTGAATCGAGTTAGCTTTATAAACCCTTTTATATCAGCCATTCTCGAAGGTATCCATCCCTCCTTACATTTATATGTTTTTGTAACGGTTTGAGGGGTAAAAAAACAATAATTTAAACAACGAACAAACACCTCAAGGCTTTAAGAGAACTTATCGTGGTGTGCGTGCCATGTCTATGTACGTGTGAGTGTGCACAGCCATGATCGATGCCGGTGCGACGTTGCCGCTCCGCGCACTTCCGGTTGCGACGGAGCCAGCTCGCGTTAGGCGGCGTAAAACTGAAATTGCGGATTAAAGCCTATTTTTCTCATTAACTTGCTGCTCCTCTCAGGTTTTAGAATTTGGTTTTGTTATTATTTGTATTCGTAAAAGTTAGCGCAGCTATTTTTTGGATTCGCCATTTACCTGTGATTTCTACAATTTTTATTGGTCACTAAGAGTCATCAGACACTTTGAAAAAAGAACGCACTGTTATAATCCTCGTGGCCACACACTAAATGCATTAGTGTGCTTAAATGAACAAGGCTTACGAATACATTTTACAATGTGAGTTTTAAACTATTTTATGCCAACCACTGTTTATTTTACTGCCAAATAATTATAGTGGAAAAGCAAGTACGCTATGTATGATACATACATAGGTCACTCTGGTTCTGGGTGTAAAGTAATTGTAAAGCACTATGTTTATTTAAAGAAATAAATTCATATTTTAACAATAAGTGGCTTATAAGTCGGATTGAGAATGCAAATGTTCCACGGAAAGGAAGATCATAAGTTGTAGAGTTTTATATACTGTTCTACTACAGGACATAGTGCTTCCCTGAAACAGCAAGAAAAAGGGATTGTTGTAGTCCACCATGCTAGCTAAAATACACGTACACACTTATTATTATATAATGTTTAATCACGAATTGTACATTTCATGTATTATAGTCAAATGACTTTAGTCAATCTCGGTCCTTCTGACATGATAATAGTGATAGTCATGATAATATAATGTGAACTAAGGATATTTCAAAGAATAACAATAAATAAATTTATTATAAACACATATGTTTATAAGATAAATTTAACTTTATGGGAGTTATTGACAATATTAAGTGGCGCAACATGTTTTGCCATTTGGTGTACAAAATGAATTATTGCTCGGCCCTATCTTGATTTACAATTAAATATAATAAAAAAACAAAATGTTTATTGAACACAAAGAAAATACATTTACAGTGGGTACATTGTTGTCAGATACTATATAGTATGAATGTCAGTAAAGGTTCATACCACAATAAATAAAAGTACTTAGAATTTATTCTTTTAATGGTAAAAGAAGACCGATGGTAAGTAAGGACTTAAAGACGATACTTTATCACTCATATGAAATACTGTATTGCTGCTTTGAGCAGCTTAATGTTATGATCAATCATCAACGTAACGATCTAGAACGAATCTAGATTCAGACAGATATTCTTTGATAAAATTTGTAAAATGGGTAAAACGGGGTTACTTAATACACTTGAATAATAATAATATAATAATAATGAAAATATTATCCATCAGTAACTTGCTCTGAAGTACAAACTTGTAGAGGTTGAGGTGCCTTACTACAGGTATGTAGCAGAACCAGTTCTCGAAAAGATCTATATCACACTGTACTGAGATCGATCTATTATCACAGACAGGACTGTTGTTGCCAACAAGCCTGATATTGTGGTAATAGATCAATCAATGTTTGTCGATATTACCATCCCTCATGACGGCAAACTCATGAAAGCTGAGAAGGAAAAACAATTAAAATACCTGGACTTAGCACACGAGGTCGTCGATAAGTGGGATGTGGACTCGGCAATCATTGTACCGATAGTCGTTACGGTGAACGGTCTAATAGCCAAGAGCCTCGACCAAAATCTTAAGAGGCTCGCGTTAGGTGCTTGGGTCAAGGGTCAGATGCAGAAGGCAGTCCTCCTCGATACGGCACGCATAGTGAGGAGGTTCCTCTCTCTGGACCCATAACCACCGACAACCTCCATAATTTTTATATTTTTAAATGTGTTTCTTTTTATAATTATGTATTTAATGTGTAATGTTTATTGGTTAATAGGGAATTAATGTAAAATAATATTGAAATTAAACTACTATATACGGATTTTATCGCGTTGTTTATTTAGCACTGTATTACAAAATTTTGAAAATATTACACTACTACTACTATTGATTTTATTTTACTAATTGTCTCCCCGTGACCATGGCTGCTGAAAAGCAACCGAAACGTCGGGGAAAGTGTAAATCAAAAATAAATAGATTTAATAGTTTAAATAATTTTATTAGCTTATAAATTAGTAATATCCCAACTAGCACACAAACGCTATAACAAGCTGCACAATAGCCGGATAAAGGATTTTTATAACGGCTTCGGCTCTATTAGTAAGAAGTATAGTGGTTCTATAAGCGGCTATACGTCTATTGTAGCGTCAAATAGGCCCATACTATCCAGCTTATAGCTCTACAATAGATCTACAACGGATCTATAGTGGTCGTAAATGGTAGTTATATTAGTGGTTCTACAGAGGTGGTTAACGCCACGAGATTATGAAAAAGCTCTTGTGGCGCGATTATACCATCTTCACCTTATTTTGGCGCTCCTGTACCGTTTATTAAATGCCAACAGTTTAAATTAGTAATATAGTAGATTAAATGTGCTGTAAACTAAATATATTTTATTAAAATTAATCATATGTCTATAGTGACAAGTGAGGAAACATTTATACGGATTGGATTATTGAAGTAACTAAACAGGTAAGTCTAACATTGTTTTATTTCTTCGTGTACGTGTAATATCAGTGGGAGTAGCAGTTTGCTGTTAATATATATGTATGTTATCGTCCAAATTTTCACGCGCCCTCAAAATATTCATGTTTTTAATGCAAAAATTATATAGATATGTTGATTACGAAATTGTATTTTAACATAAATAAGACTTTGAAGGTTACAGATAGTTTAATTAGGTAAAAGGTAAAAAATGTTGACTGTAATTACGTCAAACGTTACCAGTGTATACATTAATATGATCTTCAAAATTTCGTAATAACCTTAAAAAATATGATTACCAAATACTGTAATGGCGTCTCGGTCCAGCAGCTCTCAGAATTGGTTACATTATATGTTCTAGCAGCTTGAGCTATATAAAGGCTCTGATGTTTGCTGTTGTAGACTTCTAGGTTTTACATTTGTTGCATAGAGGTGCTATTCAACTGTTTTAGTCGCACAACAGCCTTTTACTTGTACTTTTAACCGTTCAAAGTTGTATATTGGTCTTTGAGATATCCCTATATATAACCATTCATATAACCATTTTAGAGATCAGTCGTTGAATATTGAAAACGTTTGAAAGTCAATTTGAAGTATGATTTTTTGAAAACTGATGACCGATTGAGCCACCTCTCAAATGTTCACCTGTGTTAATATTAATTTTATAATAATATTTGCTTTTGTCAACAAATTAATCTTATTTTGTATTATAATGGAACATACATTTTTGTCACATTTCTAAAAACCGTATCAGAATTTTAAAAGAATACCAGTTTAAACTGTTTATTTATTAATATGAATTAAATGAATAATTTAATATGAATAAACAGTTTAATGTTTATATGAATAAAATCATTACTTTTTACTACTTTTATAATGCTATGATAGATCTAATTTTATTTAAATAAACTATATATTACTTCATAATATAATTTTAGAATAGTCGCATTAAAGCTAAAAATATTGTCAAACAATATATTCTTATTATTATTTTTAAATTTGTTGTTTAAATCAGGCAACTATGACCCATAGAGTACACTAATAGGTACTATAAGTACATTTAACTTTAATAATACTATACATAGGATACTTCGTAAATATTAACTTAACTAAATAAACTGCAAACTAAATAAATAAACTCTGCAGAAATTAGAATAAACTATTATTAATGGACTCATATTATTATTATTGTAAACGTTATGGGTGCTAGCGTTGTGTTTTGTCTCCTTTTTTCGCATAACTGTGTCCTTATTCACAGCTCTGACGGGTTTAGAGACGAGACGAGCGGGAGAGGGGTGGAGGAGCTGCGCAAGCACCATTCGTGGCTCTGTCGTTATTGCCGTTCAGTTTGTCTTTGCTTGCGGTGTGAGCTGTACGATTGTACGTTTAAAAGTTGTGTGACGTGTTTTCTGTAGATGATACCCATCGTTGTGATAGTGATAATATAAACATGCAGGTCTCTTAGTTGTTTAGGCATAAAATTTATTTGTAAAACGATTTTGTTTCACTCCTTTCTCATTGGCTATGTTTATTTTATGTAAAGTATAATATCGCTGGGTATTACTAACGGTAACTTATTATATTTTCAGAATGCCCTTTAAAATTGTGAAAACGATCGAAAGAGGGAAACTTCGGCTATGCATTGTACCATCTCTGTGGGAAAATGGTGGTATATTAAAATGGCCAAAAAAAGGTGCCGAAAGATTAGTAATCGACCAAAATTCCATTCCCAGACCTGAATGGTCCAACATTAACTGCACAGTCAAAAGACAAAATCTTGTGTCGTATGAAGCTGCTGATGCGGAACTCCAAGTGATGTTGAATAATACAGATACAGAACATGAGGACGAGCAAACGACCTTTCGGCGTTCAGGGCCAAGTCACGAACTGGTGAATTTAAACGAACTTGCGGAGCATTTGGTAAGTACAATAAATTATATAAAATGCATGGTTAATCAGACTGGCTGCGAATTAGATGACAGCGGCGGCGTCGTTAGTTACCAGCGAATCATGTGGCGGGAAACCTTTTGGGTCGCAGAGACGTGCCCGCCAGCGTAGTTCAATTCGTGGCCAACTCTGTCACTTATGTTTAATATTTTCAGTAATATTTTATGTAAATAATAAAAGTTTTTGCTAATTTTAGTTACGCTTCTTGTTAGTTAAACCAAAGATTGATCTAACTCGCACACCGTGTGTTTTACAGGTACTGCCCCAGGATACTTTTGACGTAGAAATCAACCAGGAAAATGTATCCAAATCTCAAGACACATACATCATGCTTTCCAACAATGCAGAAAATCAAGCGCTAGTACAAACTACTGACGTTCAACACATATTATTGCAGAATCAAACTGCCTTGATCGAAATTACAAACAATATAGTAACAAATCAAAAAAAAATTATGCACAAATTGGCAAGCCTTTCAATTCAAGTGGAAGATTCAATTTCAAAAATTGAGAACTGCTTGTATCCTGAAGTAACAACTTTGAAAGATGCTTCAAGTATTGAAAAAGAATCATTTAGTTTGAAACAAATTAAAACTGCTCGTGATTTGGAGGAAATGGAGAATTTGCTTTCTGCAGATAACGAATACAAAACGAAACTTATTAAAACGTACTCTATTGTTTGTTCTGGTGGAATTGGACGTGGGGTAAATTGTGCATATAGATTTTTGGATACATTATTTTCTAGAGAGTTTCTTTGTGAATGTTCATGGTCTGGAAGCACCCGTAAACATGGCGTTAAAATAAGCCTTAAATGTTACAAAAATACTGTACATTTCTTTTTTAAAATGATACACCAGTGGGATGATACTTACACACAGGAAGATAATGAATCATTTTTTAAGTGTTTTGAAAAATGCTAATAAGAGAAAATGTGCCAGGAATGAAAGAATACCAACCAAAAGGCGTAGAACAAAAGGAGTGAATAATGCTAAGGTGCAGGAGCTTAATAGGACAGCAAATGCAAACGAAAATTCTGAAACTGAAGAAATCAACCCATCCATGGAAAACCTAAAAAACGGTAAAGCAGAACAGGTGCTGTCTGATGAAAAAAATGAGTCGGACGAAGAAGAAGAATCATTATGTTAATTTTTAATCGTTATTTATTACCTTTTCACCAAATAACTAAACTACCAGAATTAAGGATTCGTTACTTTTTTATTAGAATTTGTATAACGTAACGTGGACTGAATTAGAGTAGGTAACTTTAATTTGATTAAAAATAATTTTAATTTGGTTGATTAGTACTTTGGTTGTACTATTGTTTAAAAATGACTTACCTACACTTACTTATTTTAAAACTTACCAATCCCAAGATTGATGAACCTACCACCTTACTTATTATTGTGATTTAAATTAAGGTCAATGCAACATTTTGTTTACTTTTAGTCATTAAGTTTATGAAAAAATATGAGAAAGTCTAAGTTACTTTGAAACTGTTTGTTAGTGTGATTTGTATAAGTATTAAGAAGTTGCGCATTGACGTTGTTAGGCTGTTGATTACATTGAAAAAGTTTTATTTAAGTAAAATACCTATATTATGCATAATACTTTAAGATTGTGATTTATATTTAGAAAGCATTACAATTTGTTTTATTAAGTTTTAATTTTGTTAATTACGTTAAAGAGATTTTGTTTAATTATAATAGAGCTTTTATGTTTTTAGGATCTTATCTTATTTATGTCGTTGTAATTTAAATTTATTTTAGAATCTATTTTTAATTTTAATGTTAAAAACACAGTTAGAAGAAATTTAAAACAAGTTATTTTACTACTATCAAAATTAATCAGTTAATTTTTTAAATCTAATAACAGCTAACTATTTTCTGATTGCAGCAAAAAGCAGCTGTAAATTAAGGAGGATTGAAATATTAATAATCGATACTTATGATTTCAGACGCTATTTAAGTGCCATTTTCTAATTTGTTGATTTTGTAAGGTTTATACTAAAATAAAAAACTTTATCAGATTGAAATTCTTTTATTTTACAAAAACGTATGTAACAAAGGGAAAACATGCATTTCCCCTTTATGTTCAACCCATACTAGCTTACACATAATATCCCTTGGAGTGAACACAACATTTATTTTAGGTGTGGGAATAACTTTATATATATTAAGAAACGATGATTTTATAGGAGTATTAAATAAAGCCATTGTATTCACAAACTTTTTTCCGTGTACCAATGCATCTCCCGTATCATTACTTACTGTTTCAAATTCGATGATATCATTGTTTTTAGTCATTAAATATTTGTCTTGAGATTTGAAAGAAATTTCAAAATTTTTGAATTTTAGGACAGAACATTTATTTCTTTTCAATATTGTAAATTTCGAATCTCTTATTATTTCAATGTCTTTCTTTATAAGTGTATTGCATTCACTAAGCCTTTTCGCTACTTGAGACAGTGCTTTATTTCCTTGTCGAAGCATATTTTTTAACACGTATAACTTATTTTCAAATGGGTATGCATTAAATGTCTGCAAAGGACCAAACCTTTCGACTTCATCAGTAACGTGCGAGAGATTATGCACATTACTGGTAATATAATCAACGCCATAAAAACCTTTATAATTTTCTACAAATTTATACAGGAGAATTTTTGACAACGGTAATAACTGGTGATATTTTTGTGTAGAGCAAATGGTTACTGCACAAAAAAGTGCCAGAAAATGTTCGTTTACCTCGACACTCAGTACATCCGGTAGTATTACTATACTCAAATAATAAAAGAATGTACGAAATTCTGTTGCTTTCCAGTGAGCTAGAGTGTCTAGTTGTCTTACAGTTCTATGAATTTCTGAGGGCATTTTGCTTTTGCTTAAAAAACTATTAACTGTATTTATATCTCTTGCACACCATTTAGTAAGATACTTGCCAAAGTTTCCATCACGCCAGCCAATAAGAAGTCTTTTCATTATTCCTAAATCTATTAAATGAAGTGAATCACTGACAGGAAAATCTTGAACCATGTCAATTAGCAATTTCAACAAAGGAGAATCAATTTTATGGTGAGCTCCATACTTTTTCAGACGAAAATCATCATTTGTTCTTTCAGGACATTTAATTTGAGGAAAGGTCACTGTGTGAGATTTATGGGAGTAATCACCAACTGTAGTGCATTTCGGACATCCATGTCTACCGTTAAAATTACAAACCCCTGAAAGGCAATCAAAAAGTTCAAAATGATAAAGAGATTTCGGAGCATAATTCTTTAAATTAATAGATACAATCACAATTATAATAACCTTTTATGAAAGCTCTTGCAGGAGAATCGCAGATAAAACATCTTATGTTTATTTTTATCGTTTTATTTAGATGTACAATGTGTATACCATTTTCAAGAAGTAAAAGCATCTCGTCCACAAAATCTTTTAGATAGGCATCCAGGTCTCTTGGTTTACCACTTCCATAATATATACCTATTATAAAAGGATCTAATTCAGGAATTTCAAATATATTACAGAGGATTGGCCAGAACTCTTGTTTGGAACTTTTATGAATAGGAAGGCCATCAAAATTGAAATTTAAATGGATAGAATCTGCAATTTTTATTGTAACCCAGGAATTAAGGATTTTTGTCAAAGGAATAATGACCCCATTATGCCAATATTCACCACCACCTTCGATTGTCTTCAGAGTGATGTTTCTAGGTGTATGTACTATAGTACGTGGATCTTTAGGCAAAATATTAGGAATTCTTTCATTTAATATTTTTGATAGATCTTTTAATGCTACTAGTGGTATATTGAATTCAACTGCCCATTGTCGTAATCCCTCCCGAAATTTTTCATTTTTTATGAATTCACTACATGATACAGTTTCTTCATCTGAACAGCTGAGATCAACACATCCAATATTATTTGAAATAGTGTCACTTATGACTTCTTCAGTATCTGTTACAGCCTTAACTTCTTCAACATCACTGTTAACATTGTCAGCTACAATATTACTGATAGATGATGCACTATTATTATTTAACACAAAACTAGAAACTACGGAACCCTCTTTGTATTGAACTCGCACTTGGCTGTCATTTTCTTTGGTTCCTTCACTACGACTTTCTTTCGGACAATTTTTGAGTATATTCTGATATTCTTTTTTTATTTTACGCTTCATATTACCGCATCTTTTTTTAAATTTCCATGATTGTTTTCTTTCCATGTTGCACTCATTAAATTCTAACACAAAATGGCAGACCAATTAATTATCGGATAATGTAATAGCTACTATACGGCTTTAAACGATTTAATAACGCTAGTAATGTATATTTTTCCAGCATCGGCTGATTAAAGCAAATATAAGATATCTTGTATAAAGTTATGTTTCTCTGTTATAGATGTATAGTTACAAGAGCGCTAGTTTATACTATTAAAATGCTTAAGGTGCTTTAACACAATTCTTTAACCCCCACGGCTGTATAAAATGTTTCGAATCGATACCTTATACATTTATTTGTCGTACAAAAGCTATATAATTATCTGATATAGCGCTCAAGACGCTATTCTAGATCTACACAACTCTGTTATAGATTAGTAATACAATAGCCGTAAAAAATCCGTAATAGAACCTAGGGCATTACAAAAAGCTTCCCTACGCTCTTGACCGCTATAAAAGTAACTCATAACTTCTTTTAAACTCCTTTAGCTCTTAAAGTACTCTAATACACCTCACGGTGGTATAGAAGACTCCATTAACTCAATTATACTTCACTAGGCTGTCTAGCGACGCATATTACATCCTCTTTTATCACTATAAGTAATTTTGTTGCTACTAAACGGCTACTGTACCACCTAGCTGTTAAACGGTTTTTAAATATGCTACCATACACCTTAAGGAAAATTGTACAACACTTGAACGACTCTTATATAACTACTAGGCTGTATAATGGCTGTATAAGCAGCTTGTGTGCTAGTTGGGATAAAATCAATAGTAGTAGTAGTGTAATATTTTCAAAATTTTGTAATACAGTGCTAAATAAACAACGCGATAAAATTCGTATAACGTAGTTTAATTTCAATGAATAACATTCGCGTAAACAGAAGACAATATTATGTAAAATAATAGTAATAATTTATTGAACAATAATACAGTTACATATATATCAACCTTATATATAGTTGCACAATTAAAACTTAAGATTCTGAAAATTTGTGTAGAAGGTCACCTGTCTCCTGTACTAGTTAGAAACTGTATCACAGTTAGCCTGTTTCTCAGTTACAAAAAGAAATATAATAGTTATGATAGTCATAATATAAAAGCAAAAAGTTATTAAATATGTATAAATCTAAACGTAACAAATCTATTTTTCTTACCTAAACAATATAATAATGATTAAATACAATATAACTAAAGAACAGAACAGAACGTTGGGACAACTACTATCTTAGTCTCCCCGTGAACATGGCTGCTGTAAAGGAACCGAAACGTCGGGGCAAAGTGTAAACTTAAATATAAATAGTTTTATTTGGAAAATATATAGCTTAAATAATAGTAAAGTTCAATAAAAGTAGTGTTAGAGTTTTCAAATTTATGTAATAACAGTGTTTAAAGTAAAATAAACAACGCGATAAAATCCTTATAAAGTGTTAAATTTCAATAAAGCTAACTAATTATGAAATGTAAACAATTATATTGATTAGTCATTTTTTAATTGCAAGTCGTACATATTCTAACAAATGAAATATATGTAGGTACCTATCATACAAAACTGTTTGTCAGCAAATTGAAATGTGTGTCAAACTTAATGTTGCGTACTAAGTCTTAATTTAATTTAAATACCTATTAGTTGTATGATAACAAAAACAAAACAAATCCAAAACAAGAATAAGTGCGGAGTAGGATATTGAAAATTTATGAGACATGACTGTTAAAAACTAACAAATATTATATAAAAGATAATCTAGTGTCTAAGTGCTAATATAATACAATAGGTAGCGCTCTTAGGCGCCTACATAATCTACAGAATTTATGTACCTGTCCTCTGCGTACATGCGTGCCGTACAAGTTGCATCACCAGTTTGGTGATCACATTTTCTCTTAAAACGTTTGCACGTCGCACAAATGGGTGAAGATAATATTTTGCTACATTCCTTAAAGGAATGTCCAACTTCTCCACAATGGTTACAAGAAGGGTTGCTTTCTCAGCAGTATTTGGCTGCATGTCCGTATTGTTGGCAATTAAAGCACCTAGTCACCAGTGTGTCTCTGTCTGGATAGGACGTCCAGTTTATAAAAATTCGACCTTGGTTAAATAGAGCTTTCCTGATATTGGCTGGTACCTCCAAGACATAGTTACATGTAAAAAGATCATTCTTACCAGATTTGTGGCTAAGCTTAATTGGACCCAAAAAGGACTCGCGTGTAGAGTTCGGAAACTTGTCGGCCAGATTCCGCTCATACATGCATTCGTAGACCTCATTCTCACTAAGAGCTACTGGCACACCAATAACAGTGATCCTAGGACGGCGTTTGGTCGGTACTTTGACAGTAAGGCCTGATGATACTAGTTTTCCTGACTGCCTTAGTTTTTCGATGTCCCCTTTAGGTTCGGTGCAAATAATAACACCTCCATTTTTAACTTTTCAAGTCCACGAACACGAAGTTTTAGTTCTTCAGGAGAAATTTTTTGGACGAGGGACTTAGTATCGTCGCCAGTTTTGGTCTTGTCACAGGGGTAAATAGCAGGCAAATTCAGATTACTCGGGCAGACAAACCTATCGACACCTTCTTTACCATATCGGCAAATGAGGTATTTTCTTGTGGGCTGAGCTTATCGACTACACCGTCTTTGAAATGTTGGGGTGAGTTTAACACTCTGCGAATATAGAACAGACTTCACTTAATAGAGTGTCAATGGTCGTTATCTATTTATGGATCTCCGGCGTAGATACCGTTTCGAAGGGTATTTCGTTGTCTTTGGGCAAAGGTTAGTTTTCCACTGCAGGATAGCATTGTTGTGTTGGCGTTGGAGGAGGACTACGCCGTAATAACTAACTACGGCTAAACGGACTAAATCCTGGATTAGACATACTAACACAGATTCACACTATTAGTCACTCAAAGTATATATAATTAGTTTATGCTTGTAGTTTGTAAACAATAATTACGATTCACTCGCGATACACTTATCGAAAATTACTTACGCCGTGGAATAATTAATTAATTGTATTTGCTTAAATACATTTTGTCGTAAACAAAAAACACGTCTGCTTAGTTGAAGGTAAAGTTACTGTTCATTGAATATAATATGAATATAAATAAGCACAGTCACCGTTTTTATATTGTGTTGTGTTGTTAACCTATTGAAGTACATTAAAAAAAATGGGTAATAACGTTTCTTTGTATACCGCTAACCCTAGGAAAACTAGTATAGCATAAGCGATACCTACAGATTAACTGTAAGTATATATTGTATTATTTATATATATAAACAAAATAACATATCCTTTTGTAATTGCACGATGTTCAATTTACGCTAGCTTATTTAACTTCTATCAGCCAGTGTCAAAAACAAAGTTATGTCAAGTGATTTTCTTGACTGTTGCTAAGCAATCTAATCACAGCAATTATCATGCGTCTTTGTCTCACAATTTTTTGTGATGCTCCACCTTTAAAAGCCGGCGGTTAATGTCAAAAATAGACATGCCACTTGCCACTAATACTTTGATAAAACGAGTGATTTGATATTGACATAACAATAGAAATCCATGCATCTCGTATTAGCATCAATATCGGGTAATAGTGACTGTCGATGCTTAAAATCATGTTTACTTGAGCAAATATTGCTAGATATTTTCTACAGCAATAACAACGGTCTCTTCCATCTTAATCACCTGCACACAGAATCTCATATATGCGGGGTTATACAATTTCCTGAAACAGACAGTGAATGCACAAAGTCAATCACGGCATACGTGTCGATTCAATTATGACATCGATTCAGGCTAATACCGGAAAATAACCAACATTTCTGTGAATATGCAACAGATTCATTAAAGTCAGAAATGCGATTAGGTAGGCTTTGCATGATGACAGAAAATTATTTATAATATGTTACAAACTTAGATACAAAATTTGGTCAACAATAAAAAAAAAAAAATATGTTTCTTACCGTACTAATATTGCACATAAAGTGTCCACACTAAGAACAGTGAGCTCACACATGACATTTAAACAACAGAGAATGATTGCGTACAATTCTAAATGCAACTGAGCGTGATAATACCATATTTATAACCTGAATTATCTATGAAATTATGTTGTCAATTAAATTAAACTACGGATTTAATCGGGTTATTATTTTAAACATTATATTACATAATTTTGTAACTGTCATAAACTACTATTGTTAATCTTTACAACTATTTAAATTGTAAAACTGTTAAGATTTAGGTTTACACTTTCAGTTCCTAGCACTAACATTATGTGTCAGATGATAACGTGCTGAAAAGTGACCATATTTAAATGTAGTTGGGCGCATCTTTATTCAACAGAACATTGAATAATCTTAATTTGTTATGAAAAATATGTTTATGTTTCTTATGTTTATAGATATATATTATATCTATTTGTTATGTTTATAGCCAGAATTAATATATCAGTAGTATTAATAAGCAGTTCTTTTATTTGAAATTATACCTTAAACCGATATTGATTTGTACTTTGTAGGTATGCTTGTTAGCTACGCAGATATAAAAATTCTATGGGCTTATTTTTTAAATTGATACAAAGCTGTCATAGATACGAATTATTTTATACAAATTTCTATTGACTTTTGTAAACTGTATGTTAAAAAAATAACTTTTAATCCTCAGTTTTAACAATGTTTGCAAAACCACAGAACCGCAAAGAAAAAGATCAGTTAGAAAATTTTCAATATCTTCAAAAGTACCTGATCTAGCTTTATGAAATAAAGACTTAATTAAAGAATATTTAATCCCACATAAAATAATATATAAAACCGTTTTATTTATTTTTGATAATTGTATAAAACTGAAAATGTAAAATAATGGTCGTTTTTTAATTTAGTACCAAAAAATTCAAATCAACTGTTTCGCGTTTGTTTTAGTTTTGCAATAAAAAGTTTTAAGTATGGTGTCTCTGCCTTATACCTTTTATTATTTTGAAGTCATCATGTCATTAACCCCTGAAGAATGTACCAGGATCCTGACAATGCCTGAAGATGGGCACAGTCAGTGAAATACAGCGAGAACTGTTAGTGGGACTCTTTCTACAGTTCAGCGAGTACTGCAGCGTTTCCATGAAACTGGATCCAATCTTCAAAGACCAGGAACAGGCCGAACAAGGTGCACGACGGTGCGGGAGGATCGCTATATAGTGTCAACAATTTTGAGAAATCGCTTTCTTACTGCTGTTGAAGTATAGAATCATCATTAACGAGCTGAAGGAATCAATCTGAGTACAGATACAGTAAGGCAGCGTCTGGCTAAAGCAAATTTAAAGCCATTAAGATCTGTAAAAGGCCCAAAACTAGAAAATCTACACAGAAACTCAAGGTTGAGTTATGGTAGAGAACACGAGAATTGGACTCTTGAATGCAGTCATTCAGAGTCCAATTCTCGTGTTCTCTACAACAACATAACTCTTGACCAGTGTCAAGAGTTATGTTTTCAGACGAGTCTAGATTCTGTTTATACAAGCACGACGGGAGGAAAAGAGTGTTTAGAAGACCGGGAGTGCTTTATAAACAAGCACGTATAGAAGAAAAAGTACCATACAGCGGAGACTCTGGTCACGTGTGGCCTGGGATTTCTTCCGAAAGCCGCACTGAGCTAGTGGTGATAGAAAATGGAACTTTAACTTCAGAAAGATATGTCACTGAAATTCTGAATGACTACGTTGGTCCATTTTTAGTGGACATGGGCGAGAATGCCGTTTTTATGCAAGACAATGCCTGCCCGCATACAGCTCAGTTAGTGTTTGCGTATTTTCAAGAAGTCGGTATCACACACATGGAGTTGCCAGCACGTAGGCCCGACTTAAACTCCATTAAGCATGCATGGAACGAACTGGGACGACGTGAACGTCAGCGGAATCCGCCGCCAATCACGATACGTGAAATGAAAGAAGCTCTAATAAAGGAATGGCAGAAAATTCCGCAGCATCGCCTCAAAAACCTAGTGGAAAGTATAGCAAATCGCATAACATCAGTATTGCGAGCTTGCGGGGGCAACACAAAGTACTTACTAAAATGTATGAAAACACCACATCTGTACCAATACCAATCTATATTTACGAAAATACTGGAAACCTACGTATTATTATTTATTTTACATTTATACAAAAGTAAAAAGTTAGAATTTTTATTTTTATATTTTCATTTAAGCACATATTCATATTTAGTCTTTATTTCATAAAGCTAGGTCGGGTACTTTTAGAGATATTGAAGATTTTCTAACCGACTCTTTTTCTTTGCGGTCCAGTCTATAATTAGACTTACATTTTCGGCAAATGTACTATTCTTTTGTTGTCAAAACTACCAAGCACTTAATCTATTACCCAGATTCGGTACATAATTAGACAGGGTCAGGGTCATTAAGACTAACTGACCTGGAGCCTTACTGCCAGATCATATAGCATTGCCATCGCATGCGTGAGAAGAAGACTAAACTATAAAGTTTATAACGTGGTGCCCCAAGTCAAGTGACAGCAAAAATACCATATCGCCGGTCATATACTATTATAACAGGTAATGCGATCTTAGAGAGCAGTGATGAACCTAGTCTATCGTGTAATCAAACAAAAGGGAAAGAGATATTATAATGATTAGAAACTAGCTTTGCCCGCAGCTTTGCTCGCTCATGAGCAGTACTTTATTCTGGGTGAAAGATACCTTATGTCCTTTTCTAAACCTGACAACGTGTATGCGTAATTTCATGAGGATCGGTAGAGTGGTTAAAGCGTAATAAACAATAAAAGTCACATTTACATTTAAAATTATAATTACATTTATAATTATAATTTACATTTATAATCTTAGTTAGAATGTTATAAATGCCTATCACCGGCTTATTGCCTATTTTATTATTATTATAGACCACTCAATGATCAGAAACTCATTGGACATATGTTTATTTGCAATATAAATATTTCAAAATCTACATGAAGTATATATTTGATTAGAAATATTGTTTTTATAGCTTAATTTCCTTCTGAGGCGTCCTTAACCAATATTTAGGGGTGATGCAATTTACTCTTTCCCTCATAAATCTGATTACAGTCATATATTTTCAATCTATTTTTCTAGAGGAACCAATATATATTACACGTCGTGCCGTAGGTTTTTTTAAATAATAGTGGTAATGATCAGATCAGAAGAGAAAATTATAAAGAGATCTACTTCTGAGGCGACCATGAACATAAAATATGTATGTGTATACACCACATCCTAATTACACCATCGAGGTTGGTACGTTCAGTTATGAACATACCTGTCGTTTGCAAATTATAGCATGGGTCGTGTGACAGTTATCAGAGTAGCATGCCAAGAGTTGGGAATAGGTTAATCATATCCGATTATAAAATTATGTTACTGATCTCATTGATGTTTGAATAATTATTGTATCTAAATTTTTCTAACCCGATTATTCGCATTTTAAATTGTATTCTTATTTTACTCTTTATATATGAAACATTTCAAAGGCTGTGCTTATGTTCTCTAATGTTATTCCGTTAATATTAGTCAAATGTAAAACACGATTGTCATAAGAAATCTCGGCTTTTAATTATCAATTTACGATGATGCAAGGACGTCACTATACGTGCGTTCCAATAAAGTATGATATTGTTATGCTAACATTTATTGTCGTAAAAATGGAACTCGATGACTGTGATTTAAATAAATACAGTTCGGGTCCACAAAGGACCCGAACTATATTTTATGAAGTATATGTAGTTGTTAATATTAGCTACATTTCGATTTAAACTCTATGCATATAACTGACAACATTTTGAATTATATGCAAAATCATCATTTAAAAGAGGAATATTCAATTTAAAAAGTAGACAGAATTTATGGGCATACGAAAATTATTTGTCGGCGCTCACCTGTAACGTACATAGATATTTGTTTATATCGGATCGGCGGCTCATCGCTCTATCTGTACTTAATTTAAAATTAATACAGCCAGCCGGCACACAGGAAATGAGCTTAGAGCTCAGGGGAGAAGGGGATCAGGCGGGAGGGAGTGACGAAGTGGAGGGGAGAGAGCCCGACCTCCGAATTAGACGTCGCATCGCAATAATTTGATAACCATTTCTATTGCGCGCAGAATGCTTGCTGCGTGGCTTTTCTTTGAGTTTTTGATGTTTTAAGAATGCCGATTATTGTATTTATAATCCGGCGATTAACTTGTATAAATTTACTCAACTTTTAGTTGCACCATTTAATTTATTAGATAAGTGGTGACGATGCATATATTGGAACTAGCACTTATGTATATAGAATATCAGTTCATGTTCATCCAACATAATTAAATACATAATGTATCTCAATTTCAATTTAACCTCCTGTGGAATAAAGTTGCATATTATACATATCGAAGGGTGAAAGGTTATTTGGTTTAAGCGACATTTTACGAACTTTACAGGAGAGCCATTTACAGATTCAAAATTTGGAAACCTATTGTGTAGCGAGTGTGAAATAAACGCTTGTCATGTGCAGACACAAAACATTTGCAGCGAAAAGGGTTTAACCGACATGTCTTATTGAATTTGGTTGAGCGAAGCGACATTGCATAGTGTTAGTAGTGGAAAGCAAAATGTATGAAGGGACTTTTCATTTAAAGTTTGCCATATCAAAAATCGCTGTATTTAACTGACATTTTAGGACACGAACTCTCAAGGACTCCGATTCTCTATTTTTATGCATGGCTTAAAAGAAGTTCTAAGAAAATATGGCAAATTTGATGTCGGATCATACATCATGTTTAAAAATTAGGTATTAGAATAGCATTGTCTTAAGCGCCAAAAATGTGCTCAGATTTGAACGAAACTCGCGCTCGAAAGCTCATTCGAAGCAGAAAAATACGCTGATTCTGAATATATATATATATAACTCAATATAGTCCAGAATGTCGCTTAAATATAACCACCGTTAATGCTAACAATTTGAGAATACACCGTGTCACCATTTCTTAAATAAAGCACTGTAAGTGCTTGCGCGAGAATGAAATAAACGTATACGTTTTATCACGCTATCTGGTTATGGAAACGCATTTAGAGATAATGGTTGCGCCTCTAACATATGTTCCAAAGTAATACTTCAACTTCAATCTTGATGTTCACTATATACAATTATAATTATTTATAATATATTTTAATCAACAGGACGACAGTAATTGCAGGTGCTGTGTATGAAGTCTTGACTGCGATTCCTGGATATGGCAAAGAGTGTTTGAATTTTCCTATCAAGAAATGCTCAGCGGCAGTAAAAGTCTGGAACTGGGTTCAGTAGCCATATAGTTCCTTCTGGGCTTAACGGGTGTAACTAAGCAAGGTTTTAATAACCACCCGTCTATTGATACTTTAGTTAGTCAATTGTGCTATCTACACTTAGCCGCACATTAGCTGATTGTCCGTAAGAGACCAATGTGACAAGTATGGTTTGTCATACCTCAGCTCGATCCAGAAAATATAAGACTATCGGTATTGCACAATACTTCTTTTATTGTTTCTTTATGTTCAGAAGTTTCGTCCGCTGTTTGCTTGTTCTTTTACAGCGTAGGAGCACGTGAGCACTTCTCGGTCTACATGCAGCCCCTACATAGTTGGCTATCAGTGATGCCAATGTTGGAAAGATATTTGTTGAATAAGGCTATTATTTTGCTTACTATGTGGCGTAGGTTTTCCTTGTGCAACGTATCGTATATCTTGAATTATTGACACTAAAAAAAAATCTTTTAAAATTGTATCTAATAGCCAAGCTTCTAGATAATAGGTCACGCATATGTTTACACCATAAATTTTGTAATAAAAGTCTCAGTAAAGTTGAAAACGTTCATACAATTTGTTTATAGCTTCGTTATTTATTTTTAACACGCTTTTATTAGCTTGGTATGTATGTATGTATGTAACGGAATCTTTTAACGTGATTTTCCTCTCTTTCAAACCGGGGTTATCAAAATATCTTAGAAAGTACCCCACGCTTTTTTACATTAAAATAATTAAATTATTTTCTACTTTTTTTTTAATATAGCGTGTTTTTTAGTTTTTAAACAATTATTTATTTTTATTTTTTACCAATTTTTCTATTTTTTTGTATTGTCATCGGTAAGTGTGCAAAGTTTCAAATCAATCCGTCGCGTCGGTTTGAAAGGTGTGAAAATCACGTTCATAGATTCCATTACATAGATTCATAGATACATACCAAGCTAATAAAATCGTTGTAAAAAAAAGAGATCTACAATGAATACACAAGTTACACTATTTGGTACTGGACTGCGCGCGAATAAGTAAGATTATTTTAATTTTTATTTTAAAAAGCCCTAACTAATATTATAAATGCGAATGTGAGTTTGTTTGTTTGTTACGCTCTCACGCCTTAACTACTCGACC
Source organism: Catocala nupta (assembly GCA_963675205.1). Classification (NCBI taxonomy): domain Eukaryota; kingdom Metazoa; phylum Arthropoda; class Insecta; order Lepidoptera; family Erebidae; genus Catocala; species Catocala nupta. Next base: position 40,393,964 of record OY776078.1, read on the forward strand.
AATCATCATGAAGTTTCATGAGCAAAATTGACACATACAGAAAAGGACATAGGGGATATAAGGTACCTTTCGTCCAGAAAGAACGATTGTTCCCGAGCGAGCAAAGATGCAGGCAAAAGATAATCTATATAATATTATAAAGAGGAAAGATTAGATTTTTGTTCGTTTGTTTGTAAGATATTAACTCAAAAACTAAACAACTTATTTAAAAAATTATTTCATTATTAGAAAGCTTTATTAACATAAGCTATATTTTATTTAAAACTGTTTCAAAATAAATAACGCGACAAAATCCGTATAAAGTAGTTTAATTTTAATTATTTTTTATTTTATTTTGATTTATATATCATATAATTATATAAAGCTATACGCTACGTAATTATAATAAAACGGGGGACTAAAATTTAGACTCCTTGCTAAACCGCCAAACAATAGCGGCGATAAATTACGCGATAACGTAGCGTCGGCTGGTGACATTGTCTGGTGCCAATGAGATGGAATATTTGCTTTTAAGCTTTTCACGTGGACGTGAACGTAACACGTTCGATGCGCTTTATTATATAATAGGGTCCGCATTGTTTGTTTAAGCGTCTGTTGTCATATAGCTTCATCTATATATTAATACGTGAAGCAAAAACTTTGTAAGCCTTTTTACGAAAATTGCGCGGTTAAATTTGGCACAGTTAAAGTTTATATGAAGAAGGAGTAGCGAACGCAAATATTTTATAAAATATGCATTAGAAATACATTAAATTAATGGAAAATACTACACGCGCACAATCATGCATTTGACACACGCAATCGAATCGCGTTTGTAGTGTTTCGGCATTGTTCGGCTGATGTCGTAGAATTCTTCGTAACTATCGTTACATAATAATATGTATGAGGAGTAGGTGACTAAATGAAATGTGATTGTAAGGGTATAGTTATAGACTATAAAATCTTAATAACAATTAAATTAATACAATTATGGTCTAATTTCGATCACTTGGCGACAGCTAGTTAAAATAATTATGTAGATTGTAAATCTTTATGGATGACTAGCTTTTAAATGCGGCTTCTTCCATGTTCTGATTCATGGATTCAACACTCTTTCGGGATAAAAATTAGTTTTCGATTATGACGTTGTCTGTCTGTTGCTACGTGAACAAATCAACAAAACAGTATTTTAAATAATATTAGTAAGAACTGCAGAAGAGCAGCGATAGCCCTTGAAAGAACGTTGGACTACCAAGTAGAGGTCTTGAATTAGATCCTTAGGCATGCCTCTCTGACTTGACTATATGCGTATTAAACAGTTAAATTATCGTTCACTTTAACCGTGAAGAAAAAAATCACAACGAAACCTGCTTGTTTAATAGTTGTCCATAAAGTTCTCGAAGATACGTGAAGTCTGCCATCTCACACTGGTCCAACGTGATGGACTATGGCCTAGCCCTTCTTTCACTGGGAAGACGCACGTAAACTATGCAAAGACTGTCAGAATCTCAATGATGAAATTACAATGATGGCGCATCTACGGCGACGCAGGATCTGTAGAGAGTGCAGATGTACGCAAGTATCAAGATCAGTCGAGTACTTGAGGCGTGAAAGCGTAAAAAAGAAGAAACTAACTTACTTTCGCTTTTATAATATTAGTTACTTCTGTACATAAGTACTTGTATATGTCCATAACTGAACTCAAGTCCTCTTAAATGGCTGGACTGATTTTGATGAAATTTTCATGTATGGCTAAGTGCGTTCCTGAATGGTTTAGATTCATTATTGGATTGGTTAGGTAACACTGCGATCGGGATGGAACGAATGATCGGCCAGCGTCTGGACAGGTCAACGTCATATTACATTTAATTATCAGTTTACTGTAATAACTTGCTTACTGCAAAGTCATAAATGCATGTTTTGAGCTGTATATTATTGTTATTGTCTGCTTTGATTATAAACTATCCACTGCTGGGCGCAGTGCTTTCAAAAGAAGATGATCACAGCTAAAGAAGAAATTAAGTTTACCCCGCTGGCCCAGTATGCGTTGACAATCTTCACGAATCCTTGAAAGCATTAAGGAGAACTCTTAGATATACAGGTTTCCTTATTCCCTTACCGTTCAAGCGAGCAATCATTTGTTACTAAGTAATGGCTTGTTTATTAATAAACATTTTACAACTTTCCTACCTTTTATATAAGCCCGTATGTTGCTATTTTCAGCCAACTATATAATGAGATTAATAATAATATAATTATATAATTAATATTTAATTTAATAATTAATATAATTGCCAAGTATTATTCCTTTTGTAACCTCTGATACAAATATAATTTGAATTACATGTTTTAAGATTATATTGTTTGCCCTTGGCGTATTTGTTATTGTTAGGTCACGGATTCGAATGCTGGACTAAGCAAAATGATATTCGGTTAAAACATGTATACAGTGCAACTGTACATTTTTCACATGTAAGTATTTTACGTGACAGGCGCATTCGAATTATTGTGTTAATTTAGATAAGTTCACGTTTGGCTAGTAAGAACGCTACGTTACGCTACTCACTAATCAATCAATATCATTTCATGTCATCATATCATAGCATATTTTAGTTTCTCGGTTACTATAACAAGTATTTTCCAATAAATTGTTTTAAGTTCTTTAACAAGGACACACACCATATTGCATGCTTATGTACGCTAAATTTAAATGTATCTATGTATATTTTATCTTGTTAGTTCCTCATATTGAAAATTCTAATTCTTCTATTTATATATATATATATATATTACCTTATATTGTGTAGGTAAGTACCTATAAAGTTATAGGTAAATAGTTAATCCAACCGTTAATCAAAACTCGACTGCGCTCTGTATGTCTTGAAATATATTTGTATAAATATTCGTATTATAATTCAGTATCCCACGGAAAGGCAAGCGAAATAACAAAACAGTACAGATTTCAAGGATTCTTCGAAAATATCACCCGTGATTATTCGAAAGAACTATTTAAAGATAGGCCTTTTCTGAAGATTCGGTGACGAATGGTTTTGGTAGGAGACTTACAGACTAATAACAATTTGAATGTCAGTAAATATATATATGTAACAATATTACTAATGAAAAGACACCGCACTTTTATATTCAACAGAGTTATTACTTTTTTAAGAATTTTATTGAATATAAAATAAATATATCCTAATTCTTGCCTAGGGAGACAAAACAAAACTAAATAAAACGGTCCCGGACGGAACTCGCATGCCATATAAAAAAATATGCATATACATATATTATTCATATATAATATTTAAATTTTTTTCATATATAATTTTGGGTGCCGCTAACTGCTACCATTATCAGCATATATAATTTAGCATCAAGCGCTAAATTATATATTAGGGCAATCTATTGAGATTGCCCTTGCTAATTGTAATTGTACGATTATTTGCCATCTTAGCAGTACAAGTAGAAAGCAACGACAAACGAGTAGCATATGTTTGTCGCGAGTAATCAAAGCGCAAATGTACCTTGATCACTTTTTAATTTATCTTGTAGTCGTTGCTCATCTTGCTGATATGCTGCAAATGTCATTTTGCATATCTCTAAGGATGAAATTACCGTCAAACAAGCTGGGATTATTTCATAAATTTGTATTTTGGTTACCATGCGATCAGAAATGTCGAAATAATTTGTTTCTCATTAAGGTACTTTTTGCAACTGCGTGGATTCTGAACTTGTGCTGGATAAAGAGCAATAGGCTTGTCCTCTATTACATGGATCTAAAAGCAATGTTGACGGCTTAACCTATGGAGATACGCTCAACATGATTAGTATACTTAACAAATAATTTAATCCATACATGGACCCACGCTTGTTTATATCCGAAGGTGTGGGTAAATATTAACCGTGTGTGTGATTAGATATCGTGATACACTATTTCCTGGTTTGATGATAAAGTAATTATATCTAGTGTCAAGTGGTAAATACCTCTACAAGATGCAAGAGTCTCTAAGATAGTCTATGAAACTGAGGACTTATATACTTATGAGCCTCCAGTTTCATAGACTATGTTATTTAACATACTAAAAAAAAAGAATAAAAAGCATCGAAGCATCTATACTAAATAGTTGATATACCACAGTCAGTTGTGTGTTAGCCCACGTAAAATGGGACTAACCATAACATAAATAATTATTTGAGATATAATAAACCATATACTAATGAACCGAAGGGTTACAAATAAGAGCAGCGATAGCTCAGTGGGAAGACCAACAGACTGCGATGCAGAGAGTCTCGGGTACGAACCCACGTCGCACACCTCTGACTTTAGGAATTTATATGACTATTCGAAATTATGTGCGTATAGATTGACAATTATTGCCTGCTCCGTGCCTCGGAGAGCACGTAAAGCCGTCGGTCCCGGCTGCCATAAACATCTATTGCAGTCGTTGTTGGGAAGTCAGTGCCCTATAATATCCTAACACTGGTCTAGCCTTAGGGTATCGTTAGCCTTAGGGTTACGGAGGTCAGAAGGCAGCCGCTTCGTGTAAAAACTGACACCCAGTCAAATCCAGTTAGACTAGAAAAGCCGACCCAAGTGACTTAAGAATAATAAATGACTAAGGAGAAGAAGACTAATGAAATTTCGCCAACGTTGCTTCCAGGTTCCATGTAAAAGGTGGCAAGTCTATTTTTATTTACTGGGCGTTTATTGGTTTTCACGAGATTGAGTTATACTAACTACATTCACGGTAAAGTATTTTTGCCTCCACCAATTTGTCTTTTTTACAGTGAAGACACAGGCGTTTAAATAGTTTAGCTTTAGTGTTCAATAGGTACCTTACTATGTTTATTGAGTAATATTTTGATATGCATGGTTTACTAAAGATATATTAACTCCCCAAAAGACAAAACTACATATGCACAGTCATGTCGCATTCTACTTTTTTAAATTCACAAACAACAAGATCATTTAATTTTCAAGATTTACAATCAGTTTTTAAATGTATTGTCCATGTCAAGACATGAGTTTGATGTGGATAAGTCATTAAGTTTTGTTGATTTGATTGGCTGTTGCTAATTACGGATTTCGGAATGTTCCCTTTACGTGTTCCATAAAACATTGGTACTTGCCAAATTTCATGATTTTCGGTCTACGGCCTATAGTTATTGATACTCTTGCAAGTTTCAAAAAATGCTGCATAAGTGGCTGTGTCTTTTGTTTTCGGTGACTTACAAGCTTGATATTATTACAGATCCAAGAGATTGCAAAGTATTTGATATTACTTTTAACCGGCCTGAGACGGACAACGAAGTGGTCCTATAAGAGTTATACCAAAATCATAAACATTAGTAGAAAATAGATGTACGTGCTAGAGTTACATGACACGATAGTTACTAGTTTGTAACTAGATTTACGCCATTGACAAGGTTCATTGTATCCTAACACGAACACTCAGGATATCTAGATAACTTTGATTCTTGACGGACATCCCTATTAGGGAATAATCCGACGGACATTGTGTATTGCCACTTCCATAGCTATTGTGTAATCTACTATAAACGCAACTGCAATAATGACGCTAATTGTGTTTTAAGTACAATGCTGCTTTTCTATAACTATACGAACTACCTAACGTAAGCATACAACGTAATGATGATACGACATATTGATTTCGACATTACTATAATGGTGCAACTAATTGGACTGCACGGATAGCGTCGTGCTTTAAATAGTCGCTCTGCCACTGCGCCAAGTGTCGTGGGTTCGAATCCTACGCGGGACAAAACTTCGTGTGGTCCACAAAGGATTGTTCCAAGTCTGAGTGTTCTTTGTGTCCGTTGTTTGAATGTTCGTAAAGTCCCCCGTGGCACAGGATTTATTCCCAGTGCGGGAGATGTCTTATCTTTTGACAGAAAAGAAATTATAAATTATTATATTAATATAATATATAAGTCTTTTGACCCACAGGGCCTATATTCAAACTCGACCAAGGGATGACCCCAAGGTGTCTGTCAAGTTACAAGTCAATCGGTGCAGTGGTTCCGGAGCTATGACTGTCACTAACAGACAGACACACAGACCCACATAGTGTTTTCATTAACTTCGTAAGTTAGTAGCAGTACGATTTTCTGGATGAAAGGTACCCTTTTCAGTACCCCTGATACGAATTATGCGAAATTTCATGATTATTGGTCGAGTAGGTAAAGCGTGAAAGAGTAACAAATAAACAAACTTACATTCTCATTTATAATATTAGTTAGCAAGTTAACATATCCCAAACTACATAACACTTAACATTTATAAAAAAATCACAGCGCAACGCAGATACACTTCCATATAACATTTCTACCATATACAAGTTTTATCACAAGAAAAGGCTTATTTTGTAGGTCTTGTGCAGAACACATTTTATATACATAGTTATTACATTACCTACGTGACCCAGAAAAAAAAAACAGGCTGTTCAGAAGCTCGCGTCCACCGAAACGCCATCAAATTTGGAAGCATGTGTGGCAAATGTGGCAAATGTGTGGTACAATTACGAGTAAAATTTGAAATGCATTACTTTTAAAAAGAGCTATTGCTAATACATTGCTACCTGACAACTAAATAGTTTATTAGTCATTAGTCAATGCGCTACTTTTGATTAACGATCCTGCTGTTATTTATTATACAATTAACACGTTACTTGTACTAGTTACTTGTTAAGTAAGGTTTATTCTGATTAGTCGTTTGTTAATACTTAACGACCACTTAGATATTTAAAAGATTTTTAAGCGTGGCTGTAAGTTATTACCCGAATTTTATATGAAGACAATAAAAGTCTTGAGGTAAAAATATAATAAAATAAAGGTCGCAAAACGAACAAACTCTTTCACAGAATCACAGACAAAGACTGGGATTCATTGAAAAGTTTGAGCTGTGAATGCTTTAATTAGTTTACCCGGCGTCGAAATGGTGTACAGCTACCCGATCCAAGATACCTAGCCCACTATGCTGGAGGGAACAAAGTTTAATCAAAGGGACATTATACAGACCGTTCTCCTGGAAATTAATCAAAAATATATTTGCGTATTTTTATATTTGATTTGTAATCATATTATTATATAGGTACAAAATCTGTATTAGGCCTTTGTGTTCATAGCATGAGACCTGGCATATTTTTTGCCGTTTATCAGGCACTGTACCCGAATTCATGCTGCTATTAGGAATTAATTGACAGAATAAAACAGAATTACTCTTTATCCGGCCTAAGAATCTAGCCCAAGATCGAGTGCACAGCAGTTGTTTTCATTACCGCTGCGCTACCAAGGACCAGATATATTAAAATATGTGTAACATATATCATATATGTATGTATGTATGTGATCACTGTCTCATTCTATGATAAATGCGAAAGTGTTTGTTTAGTTGTCACGTCTCGTGACATGTAACACGCGACGTGTTAACTACTCGACCGATCGTCATGAAATTTCACATACACATTGTCAGGGGTACAAAACAGGACGTAGGTGTGCTACGTGAAACATTCCTTAGACAAGTATTTAGCATAGCTAGACAGCTATACTAATAAATTGTAATCCAAATGGCTAAAAAGCTTTATAAAAAGAACGCTGATTATATCAACAAATCAGTCACATTATCTAATTCTTAGAGCACACGAGTTGTCATAATCACGCTAAATATATAATCGTGACAGAACTATAGGACGAACCAGTATTTGTCCTTCAAATATCAAACATGCATCGTTCATGCATTGCACGCATTGATGACACCTTAAAACCGATTCATATATATATCACAGTCCGAGTTAGGTATAGATAAGCAACGATATTTTAAAGTCACGAGGAAAAGAGATGAATTTATACTGCCGTCCGTTTACTAAAAAGTTGCTCAGTGATATAAGGTCTCATAACGACATTTTAGCTAGAGAAGTATACAAATATACTCGACTGCGAGGATGGAGATTGCTTCATCCTCGACTCACTAGGTTTACGTGGCCGCACCGTCACTGCCGCCGCACCTGCGAGTGTTGTGGGTTCGATCTCCGATCCACAAATTTATCGTTCCTAGTCTGGATGTTCTTTGTGTCCGTTTGAAGTTTGAATATTTGTGAAGTCCCCCGTGACACAGGAATTATTCATAGTGCGAGAGTTGTCCTTGAAAAAGAAAATAATCTAAGTGGGGTTGTCGATCGCCAAAATATAGGCTTGAAATTGTGGTGTCAAAAAACGTTATCTTGTATATGAGTATTAGTAGTACATGTAATATTTTGGAATGAAATTATGTGTATATGTTATTCAACTGCCTAAATATTGCTATATTTAGGAAGTGGAACAAATATCATGCACTATCACTGCTGTGTGGAAGAAAACAGAAATCACAACCTTTCATCGGTAAGTTGCAAATTCTGTAAATATTACGTAGTGTTTAAGTTCTTTACAATATTTCCAAGTGTTTTATGCACCCACAATCTTTAAAGAAACCAATAAATATATGATATTGGATTATCACAAATATAGCTTTTATTATTTTATACATATTCAATTTAGGAAGTCATATGAATGCTTGAAATCACAGGTCAAAAGTGTTGGTAACCCTGATTAAATATCTCTATCTTATAAGGTATCCGCTTATGTTCGGTCTAGTAAATATCCGTCTATGCCTTAGTCTGACAATATTAAAAAATAAACGTTGCGTAAATAACTGGCATGATTATCGATAAAAATCATCCTTCCACCAAATGTGATGTCACAAGTACCTAATAAATCGGATAGCTAAGCTTACAAAGTGGTCAAACGATTAACATACGAAGGGAGCACAAAGAGCCCTAATCATATTATCAGTTTCTAGATTAGCGGTTGGAAGATATAAAGGGTCCATTGTAGTGCGACAGAATCGGAGGAAACCCCCTCCCGAGCCGCATTCCCCGCGCCCACGGAAATGGCGGCGGGGAGCGGAGACAGGGACATCCGGAGAGGTGAAGCCAGCGGTGCCCGGTTCAGCACAAACCCGGGTATTGTTAGGCGAACACCTAGCAAGATCCACTTTAGGAAATTTGCGTTATTGCTCACCGCCAGCCGTCGTCCTAGCGGATTTCGTTTAACTTATAATAATATTATTGGTGGGAGTATCTTTGTTTAATGTTAAATGATAACGTTTGTCGGTTTAACACAATGATTTTAACAAACTGACAGAATAATATATAGATTCAGACTCATTTTACCCGGGGCCTAAATCCGCAGCGTTCGATTCGCGTCGTCGACAAAATGCTATCGACATTTTAGCAGGTAATTCTCTGTAATAATACATCTGGCGAAAAAGCATGCTAATTGGTTCTAAATATTATAGGCAAAATAAAATACGTGAAATTGTTTGCTTATCCCATCGTGTTTAAAGGGCATACCTACCAATATGATAGCTATATATTTTAAAAGTAATAACATCATGTATAAAATTATAACATATTCATGCAAGGAGTTAATAATCTGATGTTGAATGTAATTTGAATGCCATGCCTATCTCTGAAAAAGCAGGCAATAACGTTGTACATTCATTTTTCATCCATTATAATATCAGATCTCACATACCTACGTTATGTTATAATAATGATCGTAATATTATGTTTAATATATACAGCCTGAAATTAAATACATACTACTATTTGCAAAATTTTTAATAGACGACGCCCTTATATATAAAATTAGCGAACAGAATAAAATAGATACTAAGGCTTAAAATTACCTCTGTCTTATTTCATTTATAATTTAATAACCATAATATATTTCAAAAATAGCAATTGGAATATATTAATACGTGAAGCAAAAACTTTGTACCCCTTTTTACGAAAATTGCGCGGACGGAGGAGTATGAAATTTGGCACAGCTAAAGTTTATATGGAGAAGGAGTGACGAATCCTAATATTTATATAAAATATGCATTAGAAATACATTAAATTAATGAAAAAACACTACACGCACACAACCATGCATTTGACATACGCAGTCGAAGCGCGTAACTATGGTTATATATATCAATTATAATGACATATATCAGCAATATCTTACAGGCAAACTTTGGTCGAATTTCGAGCACTAGGCGACCGCTAGTAATATTAAATCTACTGCTAAGCAATTCCGGTAGTTTAAACTTATAACAGCGCCATCTCTAGATAAATATAAAATTACTACACACATACACAGTTAAAGGTGTTGAGTTTTTTGATATAGCGCCCTCTGCCTTAATGATAGTGAACAAAATGTACAGAGGGGTAGCTCAAGCTATTCGCACCCTTTCAACACAGTGTGAATAAAAGTTACTGTTATATTTTGGGGTAGATGGAGTGCGATTGAATTACAGTCTTATCTATGTATTTTCTTTAATGTTTTTGAGCTGATATTTCTTAATGCTTATTTACGCGAAGCCAAAACATTCATATCAACATATTTTTAAGAGTTGTACCTTAAAAATCGTACGAAATATTATGTATATATTTTAGGACATGTATTTGCGATATGGTATAGTATGACCATAAAAGAGGAAAACATGTTTCTTAAAAGGAAAATAGTGAATTTTTTATAAGTTATATAAACGAGCAGACCAAGAGAATATGTTAATTTAACATTACCTTCACATTGTTAACCGTATACATACATCTATTCTACACTGGATAAGGGACTACAGACAGACTATTTTTTTAATGCATTTTCTAAGGAATACACTCTCTAAAAAAGTCACAGAATAGACAACAACAATAATTTATTAAAAACAAAAGCAAGGTCTCGTTTCTTTCAAATGGCACCTTTCTTTTTCTTGTCGCTTTTCAGCTTGTACATATATTGGGATTCAACCATAAGCATGTAATCAACGTATTTTGTACCCCATGGTGAGTAATTGATGTACCACGTACGGTACATTTCAACGTCGGTTGAATTTGTGTATGAGGCAGATGTATTTGTTATGACGCCTTGCAGTATCTCCATTGGCTCTAAAGGTCTGAAAGTCAGCTCCGCCATTCTCTTGCCAGCCAACATGTCTTTTATGACATTCTTAATCGTATTGATGTCGTAACCTTGCAACGTTTGTGCTAAGGAATGAACGTTAAACTCCCGATCGATACCGTGATATTCCATCAATAAACGTTTTAAAATGTATGAAATGCTTCCATAATCAGTCCGTGGAATCATTATGGTATTGGGAAAAACCTTGTACATTTTTAGAGATCTTGCCAACCAAGGCTCTGCAGCTGTACCTAAAACTAATATTTTGTCTTCAAGCGTGATCGGTTTTATTATTTGTTTAAAAAACTCTTTTGATAAACGCGTAGGATCTAACATTTTCTCTTCTTTTGGTACTTTTTTGTAAAATAATTTATCAGCATGCTCTACGAGTATTATTGTTGGTTGCATTAATCTGCTTATTTTGTTAACGTATGTCCACATCATTTTGGTTGACTTAGCGCCTTGAAATTTATTGTACACATGAAAAGGTGAAAGATCAATTATAAGAGCATTAGTCTCTGTAGCTACGGCGTATACTAATGATTTCTTGCCAGAATTCTTTGGACCAATTATTAGTTGAGATCTGCTTGAATTTGAACAAGTAGCTCCTAGAGTTAGCAGACATCGAATCCTTACTTGTTCCTTTACGTCGCCAATACAAGGCGGTGGAAATGAAGGGGTCCAAAGAATAGCTCTACAATCAGCTGCGGCATAATTTCTGTCACCCCAGTAGTCATCGAGTGTTGTTCGAGGATATTGTCTAACAATACCATTATCTGCTAATACTTGGAACATTGTTTCTGGGCTGACCTTTTCAGGTTTCGGTGGTTTTTTTTTCTTTGGTTTCTTTCTTTTTTTGACAAGTGGCACCTTCCCTCCGAGTCGATCATAAGACATATTCATGGCTCTTTTCAAAATATCTAATTCTAGCCTCATAGCTTCATCAACTATAGGCCGCAGTTCAATTTGTGTTTCCATATATGCATTCTCTGAAATAAGTTGTTTCAAATACCCTCTTATTGCATTTAAATTAGCATCAGGTTCGTCGATAGATTTCCATTGACCTTCGTAACTAGCCCAAGCAAATTGTAGATCTGCCAGATTTTTACCGACTCGTATGAAAACACCAGGGTCGTTATCCGGATTCATGCGTGCTTTTTTATAGTCAAGTAAACGTTTTCTTTCCTTTTCCCTAATATCTTGAGCTAGCCGTCTTTTTTCTTCTTGTGCAAGTTTTTTTTCTGCTTTGATCTGTTCTTTGGTTTTTGGAGCACCTTGAGCTTTGAGTCTTTTTTCTTCTACTTCTTTCCATTCAATATATTCCTCAATAGAGAATGTTTGACCTGTTACAATTAGTATAGAACCTCCTTCTTCTGGATAAGGAAATTCATCGAAAACACAAACACTATTAAACCATTCAGAAAACCATTGTCTTAATTCATCTGATATATCATCCATTATATCACCTTGTTTTAATCTTAAAATTCGTGACTTCTCCTTGACACTATCTGCTAACCATTTTTCGTAATATGCACGCCTAAAGTTACGTCTTGTTTCTTTTACTTTTTCTAGCTGGTCTTTAGCTGATATTTTTTTGTATGATGGAATAATCATACCTAGAATTTCTTTACATTTATGTTCTTTGAAATGTTCTCTTTTTAACTTCATATACTGCCGAAGAATATTTTGTATCATTAGAGCAGCTTTTATTCTAAGAGATTCTCTAGCTTTTGGCTTCTTAAGACCTGCTAACTCTAGGTACAGATCTTCATCATTATGTTTTTTATGAGCATTTTCTCTGATGACACGCCGTGATCTTTCCATTCTTTGAATATTGAATACATGATTTTCATATACTTGTCTCAACCTGTTTTCTTCTATTTCGGAAGGGGTCAGTTCTCTACTAGATTCATCAGAACTGTAATCCACAGCTAAAGTTTTTCTGATCTCTGCTTCTTTTTCCATTTCTAACTCCTGTTCCTTTAATTCTTCTTCTTTTCGTTCAATTTCTTCTTGAGTAGGTGGTGGATCACCTATACGATTACCTGCATATATCTGATCCATTATATGCTGCATTTCAGCTTGCCGAATCTCAAAGGGATAGAAGAAAGGGCAAAGTATTTTAATATCTTCAGGTATTATCAACATTTGTTGCAAAGCATTATCTGGATACGTAAATTCAAAGATTTCTATTTCTTCTAAAGTACTTTTTAATTCGATTATGCGGCAGGTAAGAGCATCTATGATTTTTTTTATATATGGTCGCCTCTGTACTTGCTCCATTTGATCGAAACAGTCGCAAAACCTGTTGTAGAGTTGGCAGTATTTGCCATAAACTCTGGCTACTATTTCAACAGCAGTCCCTTGTGGTTTTAGACCTATTTCAGTTATAGCTAGCTGTTGAATACGTTCATCTTGAGCTAGAGTTGCTTGAAAGTCCTCTTTAAGCTGGAGCCACCTTGCGTAATAGTCTTTATTTGACATTTTTATAGAATCTTCACATTTTTCGAGACCGATAAATGAAAAAACCACGTTAGAATTAAGTCGTTATTGTAAAATATACATGACGTATTGTGAAATGTGTAAGGTGAAAAAATATGACAGCCCGAAGACTTCACACATGCTTTTTATCAAAATTCACACTGACTTTGACTTTTCATCCTACTTAATAGTAACCTCTGTGGGAAGAGATATTTTAGAGTTATGCATATAACATATTATGTATTTTCATTTTATTACATGTTTCATTATAAAATTTTCTACAGAGCCATAATAAAAAAACATAGGTTTTATAAACTGCATCTTGTAAGGGTGCGTTTACAAAAACTCGGTCGACGCGGCGAGTTACAATAAAAATGTTTTAAGTGTGCCTCCATACGTTCCATTGAACATTTGAATTGTCTGCACACGCGCTCGCGCTCCTCATCTACGTCCGGTGCGTGATGCGCGCCTCTGGCTGGATACTAAGGGATAGGACACGAGATGCAGCGATCGAAATTTCGTGTTATTATGTGAGTTTTTTGTTCGTTTGTTACGCTTGCACGCCTTTACTACTGAACCGATCATCATAAAATCTCGCATGTAAGGGGTACAAAAAAGGACATACGGTACCTTTCATCCGGAAAAATGTTCTGATACTAATCTCAACTTACCTAACCCACATGTAAACGAGCGAAGCCGCGAGCAAATTCTTGTATATTATAATATATAAATCAACAAACAAACGTCGTTGATCAAATATAAGAACAAGAGATTAAAACAAAGATATTTTAATAACAAAGATGTTAACTGTCGTAATCTTTTTTTAGTTATAATCATACCTGGAAGCATATTAACGAAAATATATCGTTAAATTTAATGTATTTATAGCGACATCTTAATGCCGTACGAATAAATAAGTTCTCATTCTATTGGGTCACTCTTACTACCCTAGTTTGGCGTGTGTGAAACAATTGGGTTTTCTTGCTGATGGACGCTATACTCCTCGCTATCGCTTGTTCTTTATGCGTGTGTATCCCCAAAATGCAACGTAACAATGATTTATTCAGCAACCCTCGCATGTATTCATTACTGGTGTAGAAATTTAAGCCATTTATTTTGTTAACTCTGTGCCGGGCAATAAACGCAGAGGGGTCGATTATAAGGGATCAATGTAAATGTAGTTTGCAATCTTAATATTTCTATTTAATATTGTTTGTATATATTTAAGTTTGGCGAATATCTGTTTATGTACGGTCGACCTAGCGCCATTTAATAACATCCTCATGTCACGTTTACAAAATCTCCTATTGATGGGTAGGGACTTTCTCAAAATGTATGTGGATGTTCTTTATGGCCATTGTGTTAGCGTTTGTGAATCCCCCGCGATACAGGGACTAGGTACACCTAGGGCGACAGCTGCCTTTTTAAAAAGAGAAGAAAGAGAAAGAGCTTAGGCGCCGGTGACTTCATAAATACATAATGATAATAATACATAAAAGTAAGTAGAACAATCTTAGCATGAATACTCCTACGTCTGTTAAGTATACAGGCGGTTATTTGCTTGCGATGGTAGCGCAACTATTTATTTTTGTAAGACCAGTATTGAGCAAGCGCTTAATGTCGCAGTCGTCCAATAGCTATACAGGGTGATTTTGAAATCGTGTAATTCCTTTTAACCACGCATTCTACTGGTGATATAGAATAACCCTGACCATATTTTTATTTAATTAGAATTATATTTTTTGAAAAATTATTGTTCCGTTTTTTTCGTGAAATGGTGTCAGATAGTCATATGTTAACCAACCGAGGCAATTTTAATTTTTTACTAATTAAAATAAAAAAACATATTAATAATTAATGTCGTAAATAATAACGGGCGGTCCTTTTTATTGCCTCTTATTATTTACGACATCAGTTATTGTTATGTTATTATTTTTAAATTAGTAAAATATTAAGATTGTGTCAGGTGGTTAAAATATGACTATTTGAAATCATTTCATGAAAAAAATCTGTACTCTAATTTTGTCGAAACCATTATTCTAATTAAGAAAAAATATTGTCAGGGTTATTCTATATCACCAGTAGAATGTGTGGTTAAAAGGAATTACACGATTTCAAAATCACCCTGTATATATCGATTGCCATGCTGCCTTCATGCCTGTCAGCCTGTCAGTAAAGAGAACCTTAAACTGATGTATCTCACGATTGTTATCATAGTATACATAGAAACGTTAATCGAGGAATTAGCGACGCGTTCGTCACGGCTCCACCCATGTATTTATGTGGCAACAGCAAGTAACGGCAGATTGATTGACTACCTAATAGTAAGTGCTATAGGGGAGTCAGGCTGCATACAGTGTGTGCGCTAGTTGTTTTGTTCGAGGCTGTTATTGTACAACTATTTTACTTAAATTTCTCAACATATTTTTTTTTTGTCAGGGCTTCCAGGTCTTCTTGGCCAACAGAGTTGCGCCACTTATGTTTGTGCAATATATCAAAGTAATTGAGGTGATATTAGCAGTTTACGGTACTACGGGCAATTAAAATAAACAATTTTAGATTATGAAAAGTAGATACGAGAAAAGGGCACCGTAATTACTGGTACTTAATCAAGTAGAACTAGCCAAATGAGTAAAACTAAACAGCTACTGTTCCTAAAATAAACGTCACAATAGATTTAAATAACAACAATGAATATCATAATTATTGAAATAATTCAACCCTAAAATGTATTAATGCGGTCTTTTATACCGCATGAGAAAAATCAGTGTGATTCACGGTTGTCATCGCATAGTTCTAACTGTTCAATGTTCGGAGGGACAGTCGCACGCGCAATAATTCGATACGCTTGGTGGGGTCTACCAGACCCCTTATCCGATGCTATCAGAAAGAGTATTTGTATAGAGCGTGATAATTAACGTTGGATACATAACTCATGTGAAGAAGCTATGGGTTTAATAGACTGGTGGTAAAATTAAAGTCGAGTATCACTCAGTATAATTTCATTTTATAGAATTTAGCGTTACTAGTACAGCTAATACATATTAAATATTTCGTTATATTTGTTGACTATTATATTTTGTTAGTTATATTTGAAGTCCCATGTTCCCATCATATGGGTCTGTGCATTCATTTGCAATGTATTAAAACATAAGGAGCTCTAAAAATACTCTGATATAAAAATAAGATTGCTTTATCCGAAAATCAAAGCAAGAACATCGTTATTAGCACTTCGCGATCATGATTGCTGCATATAAAAAACCATAAAAACTATATAAGTAGAAAACAAGCCACACATTGTAAGCGGTAACCGCCTCAGTCATGACTGTATTTCATCATATTGCTCACGATGTGACCTTTCTTTTGAGTTGTCAATATATTTAATTATACCTATCGTAATGCTCGTTAGGTACTGTACAAACAATATTTATTTAACACCTCTACGCAGTTCAAGCAATAATTTGCTTTGTCTTTGAAGAATAGTTTAATACATATTTTTTGACTCTGAATACATCAATCAGCTCCTTATAAAGTTTAATATACACTCTCATTCGACAACTTATAGTTAGGTAGAATCCCTAACATGACGCATGATTAACCCTAACAAAAGACGCAGCTCAGCCACTCCCAAACGATTTCAAAGAATTAGGTGCCGCCGTCAGTATCGATAGAACTCGCCATAATCGGAACAGTATCGAATCGCGTCATACAAAATGGTTGAAAGTACCGAGAGAGCACTTAATTAACAGCGTAACGCGACGCGTGGCGGGTTTCAGTCACGGTACTACATGCACCCATTATTATTAAAGTACTTTCGATGGTTCTCAGGGTTTAAACATGCGTGGTTAATTTGAAGAGCTTAGAGTCTATTACAAATTAATATGGACATTACGAATATTTTAAAAAAGTGAATGAATTAATGTTGTGAAAAAGTGCCAAGTGTATATATATTTAGATGACCTGTGTTTGGTCTATGCTTATGCTAGAAGATTTTAAGTATATAACGAAATGGGCTCACGATAATGGAATTATCCTAAACTTGACTAAAACTAAATGCATGCACATACAATCGCTACATAACCAACGAGCTAAACATATTGTTAAAGAATACCTTGAAATAATAAGACTTTCATATGAATACCTGCATTATAATAAAATCAGCTGTAGTTGTAAGAAATTAGAATATCTAGGCTTAACTTAATTTTAGTTGGAAGACGCATATAGACAATATTTGTAACAAGTTAAGATCTATACTGGCAAAATTTTATCAACTGAACCAAATATTAAATAATAAGGCCTTACGAATAGTATACTATGCGCTGGCTGACTCACTGATCAGTTACGGACTTACTGTGTATGGCCGAGCATTTAAAACATATCTACAAGTTACCAAACATTTGCAAATAAGATTAATTAAGTATTTGGTTACCAAAAAAGTTAAGGACAATTGTAACAAAAATTATGATAAGTTATTCCTTATATGTGAGATTCAACCAGTAGATAAAAAAAATGTTATTCATTTGGATTGCAACAATACTTTAATGAAGATTTTAGATTATTTGTAAGCAATAAATATAACACTAGACGTGTAAGAGAGAAGAATCTCGTCCAACCAAAGCTCAAAAATCAAAGCTGAAGGACTTCTTCCTTAGTGACATACAATGTCTGCTTGTCATTAAGAAATAAGTGCTACGTAATACCTTGTTTCTCTTACGTGTTTTCTTTTTTATAAACTATAATATGTAGTTTGTAATATCTATTATATAGCTTAGTTGGTACAATTAAATAGTTTGTATCTATGACAGTGTAATCTTTAAGAAAAATGAGCGTATCTCGTCCTCAAACGTAAAAGTTTGACGAGAGAATTTTTGTACGAAATTTTACATTGCATTGGAAAATGAATAAAATAAAATAGTTAGAAGTGCAGGTTCAATCAATTTTCGCATTAGCTATCAGTAGCGTAGTATCGCGTAAGCAAAATCTGGATCTAGATATAGAAAATTCGGGAGTGTCTACGAAGTGTTTTAGGTATTACTTAAAAACTAGTTTCATTCTGCAAATTTCAGATGATTCCTCGATATAAAGACATTAAATGTATATAAATGGTTAAAATATGATGAGGAATCATCTGAAATTTATATACCTCAATAACACTTTATCTCAACCGGGAACAGAATCCGAAGCACAACATTTGCAACTACCTCTGCGCCACCAAGGTAGTCTCTGCCCATCATAAATTTTTTGCGAACAAATTATTCATGGTAAATCAGCTATGATTATGATCAATAGTACCTACCATTCTCAATGCGGATAGATATAATCATCAATACCGCTATTTTGTCGCTTTACTGAGCGTAATGAGAGTCTCTTTGATGATAACTTTTAATTGCAACTCTACCGATCCCCTAGTCCTTTGAACTCTCGCTTCGGAACACACCGACTGTCACAGGAGTTAAATTGTACAGAATTTTCAAGTGCCACCATAGTTTAAGTCACGAACGCTCTGCTTCCATATTTTGTTTTATTTTAGAACGAGCTTCAAATGTAGATTATGATTGGCTTAAATAAGTCAGTGTTGAATCAAAAATCCTAACTAATGTTATAAATGCGAATGTGAATTTGTTTGTTACACTTTCACGCCTTAACTACCTAACCAATAGGTATATCGGAATACCAAATATCGCATACAATTTGTCGTCAGTTTACGGAAATCGATATTTGGTAGCACGGTTCCCGAGGGATAGACATGTACCTATTGACAACTAAATTAACGCAAATAAAACAAAAATCTAATATCATATTAGACTGGGGAACAGTCATTTTGCAGCATGCTAAGTAGAAGTTAATGTTGTATAAGTTCAGTTTGCTGAATACGAGAAAAATATCAGATTTGTTAAATTGGCTCTAGTTTATGAGATAAGACTTTATAACTATATGACTGAAAGAAGGTCAAAATAAAAATAACATTACATATTACATAATATATATTTTAGAAGCGGCTATATAATAACGCTAAGGAAACTTAATACTTATTACGCTATTAAGAAAAATCATAAAATAAATATTAGAAAATCTTTATCTGTTAGCTTTTCTATTGTGTTTATGTTAAGGACAATCCCTTATTAAACTCAAACAATAGTCTACCATCATAATATGGTTGTCCCATCGGCCTTAGTATCTTTCTTTCATTGTTCTAATGTCCTGATGGAACCGATTTATTTATTTTATTTACCGTTTATTTATGTTGAATATCTCAACAACCAGAGTCAATCCATATAAAGTCATATATTTCGGGTATGACTGATAAAGGTGTATATTAAAACCAGTAACAAAATTAATGCCGCAGAAAATATATATTTTTTTATTTTGCAGTATTATATATAGAAAACGTTTTAATTTGGTGTAAATTAATGCGACTGATGTGGCTCTCGGACTCGATTCCTAGTTTGAGCAAACTACTAATTGTCCTTCTTTAATTTCTATTCTGAGTAGTACCTCGAATTTTGGAACTGTACCCAGTATTCAAATTCAAATTTAAAACTTTTACTTGCTCGAAACTTGGTAAATTATAGTTAATATTGTCTTATGTTTACGCGAATGTTATACATTGCAATTAAACAAACTTTATACGGATTTTATCTTATACTGTATTCCGCAGATCGGCTATTAGCTGTAGCACAGATAATTTGAAAGTCCATTTCATAACACGATCGTCACCCGTCGTTCGTTTACCAGTATATATAATAAATATATTTATTATTATAATAAAGGTAATACAGTTATTATCATTGGACGTTGTGAGAAAGCCGCATGTTGTTTTAATTGTTACCGTCGGTTTTCCATGCAGGTCAACCCTTCGTGTTCATCGCCTACATTTCTATGTATAATATGTATGTATTTACAAGAATTGTCTAGTACCCATAGTACAAGCTCTGCTTAGTTTGGGCTGGAAGGTATTGTGTGTAGGTAATAGAATATTATTATTATTGTGTGAAGTTTTATATTCACGAAATTCGTAAAAAAATGGTCAATGAATGAAAACCACGGGCTTACACCAAGATGAGTTTATTTGTGGGTGCCTTTTCAGGAGCTACATCTTCCTGCAAAAATTGCCGCACGAGTCAGCAAGTGGTCAGTACAGCGGATTTTTGTATAGTCATGTATTTCTACAGATAAGGTGGCATTTGTAGATGTTGTAGATAGTGGTGAAGGTGTTTAGGTATGATCCCGGTACTGAAGAGGACCAGAGGGACAATATATTAATAATACTTTGCTCATTTTCCAGATTCATAATATTTATTCCTTTAACTCTGTGTATTTATGTATTTTCTCAGTAATCGTTTTTTGTAAATTGTGGGATATTATTGTTATTATTATTTCTGTGCAATAATTACACTTGTGCGTAGACAGCGGTAATTTTAAGGTACAAAAAAACTTGTTGATAAAAACATACATACAAAGTAGACGGCAAAGATAGCTTAGTGGTGGTTGCTTCGCCATTCCCGTTGCGCCGAGTGTTGTTGGTTAAATCCTCACACGGGACAAAAAATTGTGTAATCCTAAAATAGTTGTTTCAATCTGTTCTGTCTTAGTATTTATTCTTGGTAGGAGAGTTGATTTTTTTAATACAATGTCACGCCACTTACCCGTAAATGGCAGGCACAGGTGAATTACACACAGCTTTTGCCTACAACGTTTTATAACCGGTGACATAATAAAGCCTTATATTGTCAATGCCGAACTCCTTGCTGCTAATGAGAATTCTTTTATTGAGAATCTCAATGAAACATACAGAAACATCATAATTTCATTTAACAAAATGATTAGGTCATCATAACTTCATTTAATAATAATGTTTATTATTATTATTGCGGTCGAACGACCATCTAGATTTTTATTTATTGTACCTGATGAATCAATCTGTTAAATTAAATTATAGTACTGTATTACTATGTGTTTAGGACTCTTGTAAAAAATATGGTTTTGAAAGTACCAAATATGTCCTCGCCATTTATTTTATTAGAAGGCTATCGTAATTTTCTATCCTGTACACGGAACGACCTTGTAATACATCATATATTTTGTGACTCGCTGTATATGTGAAATTTCAAAACTATAGTATTTGGAAGCACATATACGCTTGAAACCTTTGCTGAAACCGTTTTGTCTTCAATAGTAGATATCTAACACTGAAATCAAGAAAACTTCCTATCAAATGAAAATGTACCAAGATAATATAAAAAGAAAGATTTTGATGAGAGTTGATTGCAAATTGCAACGTTACACGATGCAGTGACAATCTATGACGTCAGTAATTAGATTTTTGATGTCATAAAGGTAGCAACATGTCTATGATGCTAAACATTACCATGTGACGTCAACATAAGAAACAACGTTTAGCAGTCGGATATCTTCAATTTTATTTCTTAGGCTACGTTTACACTATAGCGTACCGCAAGTGGCTTTACGTACCTGTACATTTAGTTGCCCTCAGCGTATCAGACAGGGTCGGTGTGGAGTATCCTTTACTCAGTCCACCTGACAGCTTGTCCGAACCTGTTTTAATAATCATCAATTACAAACAAAGTAAGTAACGAAAAGTATGTAAGCAGTGTTGCGGAAAACACGTTATAATTAGATCTGTAGAAAATACCACGATTACATAAAATTTAAAAAGAGACTATTTTAATTACATGATAAAATTCTTGACGTAGTTGGAACATAGCTATAGTTCATAGAATAAAATATGGGTATATTACGCTTAGTATCACGCGATTTTTTGCATGTTTATAATATTAACGTCATGGCCTAAAATCAAACTCATATCAAGCGATTCGATTACATATTCTGTCCACTAAGGCTATCAGTTAACATTTTCACAGCTTACAAACGATTTATTAATTTAATCTAATTTTAGAAACTGAAGGTTATCATTAATGGGAAACAGGAATGATAGATGCATAATGTGTAGATATTTTAAAATTAAAATAAATAAGAAGCAACGGCGATTTGTGTGTATACACATGTACCACGTGATTCACTGTTTGGGTATCAAATTCTTTTTAAAGCAATAAAATTTATTGACTCTGGCCACAATGGCGGTTTAGAAAGTAGAAGAAAGAGTAAATAAAAAAATCACGTTAGAATTTTTCAGATCTAATTCCACTATCTTTATGAACTTTCGCGTCACATTATTGTACATACAGAGGTGTGATGATGTCATATGTGATTATAATGTTAACAATAATTAATCCAATAGATAAACAAACATCCCTCTCCGAAAATAGACTCGTCACTTAAATTGAATGTCCAAATCTCTCCCACGGTAAAGTCAAACGTATCAAATCATTGAGCGCAATATGCTTTGAACAATTTATTTGTGTATAAAATAACAGCAGGGCACGGCACGTGGTCACGGTGGTGCCATAAATCTAAAAAAAAATAGGGTCGAGATCATCATTACTGGTATCTATCGCACAATTAAGTTCGCATTGTCTCCGACACGATTCCCATGAAATGGTACGCAACATAGATGGGGCTACGTAAACAGCGGTTTCGATTCGCGAACGAGGTTTGGTGGCGACTCGTTTGGTTATGGTAAGTTCAGTTAAATTTATTGATTGCATTGTATTGGTTTAATTTGCGTGTTTGATTAAATTGTGTATGTGATCTTTTTTTAAGGATATCAGGATTTTTTATCTATATATGTATATAGTTAGGCACTAGGTTTGGAACACTGTTTAATATGTTGGGTTTATAAATTATAATATTAATTTAAAATAATTACGTATTATGTGTTATTTTTTATTTGCAGGGTTAATGGTGGTTTACTGTTCTTCAATGAGATCATAACAATCTAAATTAGAAATTAAAGAAATTATTAAGAAATTATTAGGTGATTAACATAATTATCTAAAACATTGAGTTATCTGAAATTCTGCAGAATTTCCATTAAAAGAAAAATTCACATCGCAAACCGTTCCGCTGATGGCTTCAAATTATTCCCGCGTGTTTAGAGCATGCATGGTGTTTACTACAAGCGCAGGCGCACGTACCACACACGCCATCTATTGTCAACATCGCGAACGAAAACTAATGTCAGTCTTCGTAATGTGCGCTATTATGGCAACTGATTTATAATATTCGCGCGCGAGTACCCATTGATTGTGCAATAATTGTTTGTTTGGTAGCTCTATCACCCTACAGATTAAACTGTGAGAAAGTGACAATTGGCTTATTGGCATTA
Organism: Catocala nupta; assembly: GCA_963675205.1. NCBI lineage: Eukaryota > Metazoa > Arthropoda > Insecta > Lepidoptera > Erebidae > Catocala > Catocala nupta. Next base: position 40,417,674 of record OY776078.1, read on the forward strand.
AAGTTGAGTGCCTGGATAGAGGGGTGTGGCTTTTCACTGATTAACTGTGATTATTTGAACTTAGCGTTGAAGTGGTCTCACTGGGCTGGTTGGATCAAATGATTACTCTGTTAGCAGTTCCCTATTTTTTAAATAATGCTCTCTGGGATATATTGCACTTAACCATATTGGAATGTTTATTTATTAATAAGGTGGCCGAAAAGCTTTTCGCCCGTTGCTTGGAAAACTGTTACTGTTGCCTATGACTCCACTAATAACAGCACAGCGTTTCCTCAAAAAGCTTCATAACCATAACAAATGTTTGCTTTGGCTACAATCAAATATGGCGATAGTGGAGGCACTCAACCAGACGAGCTATCCTATGTAATGTATGTATGGTGTTCAAGACTTCTATTATTTACAAATGTAAAATACTTTAGGTTATCTTTTGATACACACGCTTGCTAAAATCTAGTCATTGTATTAGTAATTTACAATCATTAAGTAGGCTTAATGATTGTAAATGTAAATGTAATGTAAAGCATACTAGGGTATGCTTTACATTCAGCATTAAAGTAACTTCTATTACATTATCATTTTAGCGTTACGTTATATGAACATAGCAGCGAAAGCATCGCTTCTTTAAATGTTTTAAAATAATGTATATATAGTAAATACAGTGTGATATTATAAATGTGAATGTGAGCTTTATTGTTTATTTGTTTGTTTCTCTTCCACGCATAATTTACTCAACCGATCATTATTATATTTCGCATACGCGTTTTTAGGGGCACGGAAAAGGACATAGGCATCTTCATGCAGAAAAAAGTACTGGTTCCGTGGTACTTATAGACATTTATTGACATAATCTATATTAACGCGAGCGAAGTTGTGGTCAAAATCCAGTGGCAATATACCTATTGCATACTACATTTAGTATTTATGCAATGGCAGTAGGAGTTATATTATCAGTGTATAAAAACCTATAGAATTTGTTGTTACCACGTTACTCATATTATTTGACGTTCTGTGTCACCTGATGTGTCCGATTGTTGGGCTGCAGATCATGACAAAATACAGAATCATCTATATCAGAGGCATTAGCTTATGACTCTTGAACAAAGGATTCATACATTATTTTAATATTGTTTTCCTACTATAGGGACATGTATTAGTCAAATTATGTCTCAGCGGTTTCATCCACGTTTGTAGATACTGTTCCGCTTCCGTGGCTCGTAGCAGAATATCATGTGTACTATTCTCTACGATAAATTGACTGACTAATGCAAAAATATTCCTGGCAGTTCCAGAAATTTGCGAGTTAAAAGAAACAACAAAGCAATGCAAAATCTTTATAATATTAACCTTTCAATTCTTCGAATACCAAATATAACTGAAAATCTTTTGTGTCTAACCGCTGGTGCGCCTCTGTGATTCAATTAGTTAGTAGACCTTCATATAGTTTTATGAGATTACTTTATATAATAAAACATCAGATTAAACTTAACTATAACTATACAACAGATGAAATAGCGACCATAGAATATCAAGCTTAAAAATTCCTTTAATATTCAGAGTATTTAATGGTTCCATTTTTTTATGTCTATCTAAAAAATAAACGCATTAATCCGCTATCATATCAATAAACAACGTTCCATAACAAGATAGTATAATATAATAGTGTTTACTAATTAAACGGCAAACCCCCGGACTATTATGTGTAATAAAGTTAGTGTAGACAACAGGGCACCCCATGATGAGTCACGCTGTTAACACTTATAATATTTTTATAACCACACATTGCGGTGTAGGGTTAAAGTGTGTATATGTATGGGATTATGGTGCTGTCTTGTAAGTAATTATATTAAACATAGTTTTAAGACCGTGGTAAGTATAGAAGGGAGTAGGGTTAAGATACTTAAGTCTAATCGAGACTGATATTAGGTACTTGTTTATACCGGTATTCAAACACATTTCTTAGATCAAGTAAAATAACTCTGCAGGTATGACATTAGTTTATAATAATAATATAGTATTGTCTACCAGAAATATTTAATTCCTATTAGCTGTACCCGACATGCGTTGCAATTAAGCATTGTTAAGTAAAATTTTTTTAGGTTGATTTGGGTTTTTGGGCCCGATAGCCACGCATTTATCCCTATTTATGTGTAAGAAGATATAATTATACCTTATTTTATTACAGAGTTGCTATCTAAAAGCTATTTACTAATACTAACTGCAAACTTGAAACATATTCGTAGCCGTAAAGGTCAAATATTCTCCTTAATTTATATTTCTTCTACTGATAGCTATCCGCTTTTTTTCATTTTTGTCTTTATTTTTTAGCTCTATAGAGTTATGAATATCATGCAAAATATAAATGTTATGCTTAATTTAAATGAGTCATAGGGAATTCTATAATTTTAGCTCTAGTTTCACGATGTCAACTAATAGTGCAATTACTTTCCTTAGACCTGAACTTAAAAGTGCTTCTCCTGATTTCATTGCCTAGCTAGCATTAGTATAAAATAAATATCAATACAAAAGCTTTGCAAACGTGCTGAAATAAATTGTCCAGTAGTATAATAGGTAGGTACATATTCATGCGGCTGGAACATAATGAAAATGATATGCATGTATTCAAAGTAACCTCACAAGCGGCCCTAACCTAACTTCTGACATCACCTGGAAGTCGCCAACGATCTACTTCCCTCAGACGCTCACCGCTCACCCCCGGCCGATGGTAATGAATATAAATCGTGAAACAACAACCCTAGCCCTTTGGCAATAAACATAAAAAAAATCAATATACTCGTATCGGGCCAGTTGGAGTATGATTTATTGATATATATTTTATCACGATACGATCTAAAGTGTGGCCTCATAATTGATGACATTTGTACGTTACAGATCTCCGTGTATGATACCATGTTACGTACTGCGGGGCGTTTCACAATTATTTTCGTGTTAACAACTCTTTAGTGAACGGTAGAGGGTTTATTTTTAATACATTTTTCTTAATGACTAAGATTAAGCGCTGTCGGCGCGTGGATTTTTGCACTTATTTGAATATTATGTAAATTTAGAACCATTGCTTAGTATTCTTGGCTCGATTCGTGTGTTTATCAACGCTGGCTCGTAATGGATGTTGCTGCGAGCCGTTAAACACTATAACGTACTCTTGATTGTGAAATTTCATTAAAAAGGTATTTATTTTGTAAATCTGTTTGTTTGTTTTCGTTAACTATTCGGTCATTTTAATAATATTGTAAGTTTTATTTGAGTATAGATGTGGTCATTAAAGCATTTACATAGAATTTGTTTCGTATTCGCAATTTTATTTGATAAATAAGCTGAGTAAATGTTTTGTAAAGGAAACTAAAAGTACTGTCGTCATGACATCAGTCAAAATTATCCGCGTATAAAAAAGAGCCTTTGGAAACATCTATTTCAATATATATATATATAGTAAATGTATGACTAAAATAATATAGTTCATTGTGATTGTATCAAGAAATCTCATGACGACGTGATTGGATGATAAATTCTCTGAATATGTATTAATTTTATTTTAGCTATTTATTACTTCTACAAGTGTTGATTTTCAATCAATCATAATTATTAACTGAGTACCTAGTAAACTTAGCGTTCTGACATTTATCTTCGATGTGACGATTCTTCTATATTTAATAAGATACCTTTCGAAATATCAGCTCTAAGTAATACGAAATAGAATTATTCTTTACGGTGGGTCAAATTTAAACTCAGAACTACGAGATATCTCAAAAATGTCTGTCTTTAAAATACCTACCCAAATGCGAATATTTTCATTTTGTTACGTAAACGGAAAGGCCCGATCTCCGCGCCGCTGCAGCATCAAGACAATGGAAGCCTCGTTTCAAATTTACATTTTTTTATGAATTGTGGTACTTTTTTTTAATAGCAAAAAGTTTATTGTCTCTTTCGAGAGCAGTTCCTTTGTGGTCGGTCTTTTGTCGCGACCTCTGCTGGGACAAAGGACTTTAGTACAATTGAAATATGCTTGCGATGTATTTGAGTTTTAAAAGTCGTCAGAAAATTTCAACTGAAAGGCTAAAGAGTAATGGTGCGAATTTCTCTAAAAATTTTCAGGTGAAATTGTATAGATGGTCGCCATTTGAGATTTACGCTACTCTGGCATGACAGCAAGGAGCTTTAGTTATTGTCTGTGATACAGACGACGTAAGTAATACTTCTTGAATCACAGAGAATACATATTATGTCAAAAGTTTCATTAAATAGTTAATATACTATTTCCCTACTTTCAAGTTTAAATAGCCGAGATTTTACCAAATTTATTTAACGAGTTCTTTGTCAAGACATAACTATTATCCAGCCATAATACAGAACAATGTAATTTAAAATACAAAATAAATTTCATAAGAAATGAACCTATATTGTAAAGTATAATAAACTTCAAGAACATCAAAAAATAATTTCACAAGAAAATATATTCCAATTTTCTGATAGCGTTACATGACTTAAACATGAAATCCAAACTAGCTCCTGTAGTGTTGTTCTTATTTTATGAAATACAGTATATGGGCGGTCTTGAAGTAAAAAATTCTAACGCAAACTGTACTGCCCATGGCAACTATAGCCTTAATCTAATTTGTTTATCTTGCACTCAGCTACACTTGGGACAAATAGTCGAGGCATATTGTAAGCAATGCTGCGTCAATACAACGTTATCTGAAGAGCAAGATCAGAAAAAAAGAGAGCGAAAATATCTTCATGCTGTGTTAGAATTTTGCCTTTGTAAGGCGCCGGTGTATCCTCAGATAGTAAATTTCGTGAACAGTGACTTGCCAGCTAAGTTTCGTAACCTCGAAATCAAAGAAGTTCAAGGATTGGATCCTACTATCAAATTTATGGATAAAAATGGAACTGTTGAGCTCACTGTGTCTATTGAGGAGTGGACTACCGATGCTATTAGAGATTTCTTGGCTACGCATCTTTATAACGGCAACTTAGATTTTATTTGAATACTAACACCATTGTTCATTAGCATGTAAAAGTTACAATAAAACTATTTAAATTGCTTGCTTATACTAATGGTGACGAATCTGAGAAACGATGTTTATTATATATTTATTTATTTTTAAGTTAATGTTTACTATTGTTGATATAAATTTTTATTTTCCATTCAATGTATGGATTTCTAACTAGGTTGTTTAATGTATTGAAGAAAAGTAACGTAACGTATACATTTAAACCTTGTTTGATGACGAAATAATTGGCCAGCAGTTTGTTTTGTTGGTTAAAATATTCATAGAGCCTGGGAAATGATTTCAAAATTTTTGTCCGTTTTATTTACTAAGTACATAGTAGTGTACATAAGTAGTAACCATCAACAGCTTTGTTACCGACCAAGCCTGGCCGTCTTCTGCCTGGTCTGCTAATAGATAGTGGAATCCAATGGTAAAAACACCTTTAGACACACTCTGTCTTTTATAAGCGAATTATTTTAATTCTAATAGGTACCTATATAATTTCAATAGGATACAAGTCTCGTTGTCCCTCTGTACCTTTCTCTGTCTTCTATAAGTACCTACCTATAATCACGGCAAACCAAAAGTTAGGCGAATTCTCATGTCTGTCTTGAAGGTGCTTATTTTCTTCCTAACGTGGTTAGTAGTTAATCAGTGTCAGAATCTATGGATACGCTAGCATCACAATATGTTGAGTTTATTGACACCCAATATCAACAATGAGTTAGTGCTCATCTTTAGGAACAAAATGTATAAAAGGACGTTGCTACATTAAAGTTTAAAAAAAGTCAATCCGATATCCAACAATTATTTTAACAAGCGTGTATTAAAAAAGCAACTGAAATAATTTGCGCACCCTTCTCCCTCGACGGCGGAACGACTAACTTTCACAATAATGAACGGTGGGATAATAAAAATTTATATTCTCCACTATTTATCTCTGTGTGCGATGATCTCTAGGGCGGGGTGTGGGCGGGCGCGTCTCTATAGCAACCATGGGGATGAAATCCCGTACGCCCCTTCCCCGTGATTGTAATCTGAAGATGCCTCCCCATGTAGCCTCTTCTACCTACATCAGAATAATCTAAAAGGGTTTAGTTTACACTGGAAATGTGACCATGTTTTGTTATATTAAGGCTGAGTTTACGATGTAGTTGTTGACAATCGATATTCGTGATGCCCTCGCCGTTGCCGCTATCGCTGTGAGGTTAGCTCATGACAATAGACCTTAAAATTGAGATATGAATGTAAAATGGTTGGTGTAAAAGTTTACGTTTTCTTAGTGTGCCTTATCATAGTGATATAGTGCAGCATATTGTTAGCTGCGACACTAGCCGATTGCGATGACGTGAGGGTATGTGTCTGGGCTGTAGGCTATCATTCTTACTAAGAACCTGTATATGGATCGTAATAAAATAGTATTGTAAATCTGAGCCTTCGCTTGGATCAGTATCGACTTTAGCAAGCTGTTAAGTAAGTGCCGCCGCCAAAATTATATAGCATTCTGTCTCACAGCCGGTGACCGGAGAACCTTATACTTAAAAAAATCAATAGCTTACAAAATCAAAATCAGGCTAAATACAGACAAAGTGGGTTTACAGTTAAAACAAAATCTGGTTGGAAATAAATCAGTTTCTTTACGTAGCTCATTAAATATTGTATTTAGGCACGATAATACATTGTTCTGACTTAGCTACTTCTATTTAATGTAAAGTACTCACCGATAGTTTTACTCTTGTCCATGGTTCCCAGCATCGTATCGTCAGTTCTAGCCGTACGCCCGAAGCCCAGGGTCGAGCTTGTGGCATCCTGGCCCAACTGTCCTCCATAGAAATCACCGAACGCTGTAGCCGTGCCTAAAAGGCCTGATCTGTCTTGTAAGGCCGCTTTGGCTTTCTCCACACTCTGTTTCAATTGTTCGAAAGTGGACTGATGGAGGCGGTAAGGCGGCCATTCTGTGGTAGGCCAAGGCTCTTCTTTTAACGCGCTTCTTTTTAGTTCTAAAGCTCCAGCGTAGGAGCAACTGCTTTCGTACATTGCAGCTTTGAGACCAGCCCGCAGCGCTGTGGCGCACTTTATTCCTCGAAAATCAACCCTGGGGACAGAAAACACTTTCTTTATATTCAAATATCATACCTCATTAAACAATAATTAAAAATAACACTGTAATCTTAACTAATATTATAAATGCGACCGTGAGTTTGTAACGCTTTCTGTTTCTTTCTTTTCTTTCTTTTTAACTGCTCGACCTTTCATTATGAAATTTGATAGAGGGACAGAAAATTTCATAAGGTAACTTTCATCCAGGACAACAAACTCTTACTAATATCACCTAACCTTACCTACATTTATGCGAGTATATTGAGGCAGAATTATGTATTGGCAATGATTCCAAATGCTCAATTCAGTTTTTAATTAGTAGGTGGCTTATTTTGCCAACTTGTGGATCGCTCATGTCCAGTCTAATGGCTGATTTATTTTCTTCCGTAGTTTAAAATCACTGTTATGGTACTTGGCATATACACAAGTTACGACTTATGATAATAAGTTAGTATGGAATAAGTCTAAAATCTCCATGTAAAAGCTGCACATAAATTCTTCGTGACATGATCATGATAAATTAAATACCCTCGAGAAAATTACGCTTACAATATTTTATGTATGAAAAATAGGAGAAGGTTTTCTTGACAGGTTACAGCGGCGGGCTGTCCGTATCATCGGAGATCCAGAGGTCACGAGTTCACTGGAACCTCTGCAACTCCGTAGGGATATTGCCTCTTTGGCATGTTTCTACAGAATATACCACGGGGAGTGCTCTGAAGAGTTATTCCACCTTATCCCGCCCTCCCCTTTCCTATCCAGAACAACGCGTACTGGGCTCAGATGCCATCCTTACACGGTGGAGTCGACTAGAGTGCGTACCAACAAGTTTGGGTCCTCATACCTCTGCCGAACGATCAAGGCATGGAATTCTCTGCCAAGGCACGTGTTTCCTTCTTCCTTCAATCCTGGGTCCTTTAAGCGGGGCGTGAAAAAGCACCTTCTCAGGCCGTCAAAGTAGAGACCTCAACATCGCCTCGGCTGCTATGAGGACGATGTGGAGGCCACTGCTCTTAGACCACACGACTGCTTACCATCAGGCGGAGTGTGGTCATTTTGACGAGCAAAATAAAAAAAAAAAAAAAAAAAAAAAAAAAAAAAAGTCTTAGTAGAAGAATTTGCACCTAGATACTTGACTTGTATTCGTAATTGCAATATCTTCTAGTATACTGCCAGCCTTTTGAACACGATATCAGTTGGCAGCGATACTGACGAATTCTACTGAAACAAACCAGTTATGTTGTAATATTTAATTATAATTATTTTTGTCTTTTTAATACATTTCTACACAAAAATACATATAATTATATGTACACAAATATAAGCATAATTAGTGTAACGATACTAAATAATTTATATATTGTACATGAATAAAATTGACTATATTTTTAACAACTACAAATGATTACTTTTTTTTTATTCTCTTTAATATTAAGGAGATATTGGGATATATAATTATACTTGTGGAGAGAGAAGCCTGAAGTCTTCAGGGTTTGGATATGCCAATCCCATCAGACCTATTCTCAATCCAGCCAACTCGTCCCATTCACACTGTAGGTGCGATATGGACTCGTCCTGTTCACCACAAGCTCTGCAGATCAGATTTTTTGCCAATCCCAATTTGCAAAAGAAGTTGTTGGTGCCAAAACGAACGCAGAGAGTGAACGTTCCTGTGAGAAGGCGTATTTGGCCCTTGTGGTACCCGCAGAGCCTCCGGGTAAATAAATTTCCAGTGTGTTCCAGACCCTTGAGGGCCTGATGGCCCTAGAGTTGATATTCTAGCCTGTGTTTATCATTGCCATGTGCATTCAAAGCAGTCTTGACGGTGCTCTAAGAGAGTCCTACGAATGGCTCGGGTCCACAAATGGTAGCTCCAAACCATTTCTGTCTAATTCATCAGCCTCCTCATTGCCCTGTACTCCTGCATGCCCCGGAACCCACACTAGACTCACTGTGTTCTTTCTGCCAAGTTTGTTGAGGGCCTTAACCCCACCCTGCAGGAGTCCAGAGTCTTGAGAGCAGCTTGACTGTCATTGAGAATATAAAGAGACCTGTTAGTGACAATATTCTCCTGAGCGCAGGCAATTATAATAATAGCATAAGTTTCCGCTTGGAAGACCGTTGCATATTTGCCCATGCTTCGGCTCACCTTGCAGTCATTGGCATAAACACCAGCGCCTGATCCTGTTTCCATTTTGGAACCATCAGTGTACCAGATGAGACAATTCTTGTCAGGGGATTGTAGACCTTGTCTCCATTAGTCCCTCGTGGGAACCTTTATTTTAATTTAATTTCAGTTTGAATATGTGCATTGGTTGCATTTGTCGCATCCCATGCTCATAATTTTTTTTTTGATCTCCTTTTTTTGAGATCCTTCGAAATCTCCAATTTTGTGTATCGAGTTTCCGGCATGTTGACACTCCACAGCCCATGCACAGATAGTCTATGCAACGCCTTTAACGCTGGATCTTACTCCACAACAACAATGTTGTTGTGGAGTTAGATTCAGCAGGACTTCTGACGCTGCCGTTGGCCTAGTCGGGAACGACCCTGTTATGGCCATGCAGGCCAATCGCTGCACCTTCGACAGCGCGTTCCTGCATATTGTAAATTTAGTTCTTGGCCACCACACTTCACCTGATGGTAAGCAGTCGTGTGGTCTAAGAGCAGTGGCCTCCACATCGTCCTCATAGCAGCCCAGGCGATTTTGAGGTCTCTACTTTGACGGCCTGAGAAGGTGCTTTTCACGCCCCGCTTAAAGGCCCAGGATTGAAGGAAGAAGGAAACACGTGCCTTGGTAGAGAATTCCATGCCTTGATCGTTCGGCAGAGGTATGAGGACCCAAACTTGTTGGTACGCACTCTAGTCGACTCCACCGTGTAAGGATGGCATTTGAGCTCAGAGTCGATTTGTTTAAGCGTCTCCTGAATGGGATCGGTAGAGGCACATGTAGATTTGGCTGAAAGAGCCATGATCTACGTGTACCCTAAGGACAGAGAAGGAAGGGTCCTCTAGGCAGTGTAGACGGCGACAGCAAATATCCGCCCTAACCAACAAGCATACCCCGGCTTTCGCGAGGCAACACTCCTCTAGCACGTAGCCGGGATATTGCAGATAGGTCGCCTTTGGTGGTCGTTCCATACATTTCATCTCCTAACAAATCAGACCTAATGATTCATCCCCTGAGCATACAATCGATCCACTTGCAAATGGTTGGCTCTATGCCGTGATTTGCTGATGCCCCACTAATGGCATCAAAGATGGTCCAATCGAAAGCTCCCTCAATACCACACACATACAGTAATGCATACTTCCCGGTTATCTAATGCATGTTTTGCTGTATTCACCACAAAATGCAGTCCCAGTGCGTCTCAGTGGATTTTCACGACTGGTAGGCACATTGTAGCCCGTGGAGGAGGAATTTCCTTAATGCTTCTTCCATAACATGTCTATCTACTAACTTCGTCAAGGTTTTCAAGAAGAACGATTCAAGGCTGATAGGTCGGTATGCCTTGGCTTCTTCGTAGTCAGCTTTGCCCGGTTTCGGTATGTAGATAACTTTAACACGCCTCCATATCTTAGGAATGTATCCAAGAGCTATGCAAGCTCTGTATAGTCTGCACAAATGCGGAACCAAGAGTGCAGCTTCCTGTTGTAGGATTGTGGGATAAACCATGTCTGGACTAGGTGACTTAAACGGTTAAAAAACATTTCGAGTCCACCCGACCTTCCCTTCATCCACGACCTTCCTTGCAGTGTCCCAATCTGCTTTGGTTGTACGGTATAATTCAACTAGGCTGATCGGATCCTTCTGCTCCTTTTTTATTATCTTACAGTCTGGAAAGTGCGTGTTTAGCATCATTGCTAGTGTCTTCTTACTAGACCCTGTTCGCTGCCCATTGCCATCCTTAATGGTTATCAATGGGTGCGCTCTAATAGTCGAGATAGCTTTGAAGAGCCTCATTCCTTCAGAAATAGTACTGATGTTTTCACAGTGTGCTCTGCAAGCCTTCCGTTTGGCTTTCCGCACAGCTTTGTTGTAGTTGGTCAAACAACAAGCGTAACCGCTATAGTCCTTGGTGGTCGTAGCATTGTTAAACGCCCGCTTGGCTTTTAGCCGCAGCTTGACCAACTCTAGCGTCCACCACGGTACCCTCTTGGGCCTAAATTCCCTTTTAGGGTAGTTACTTATCCAGGCCATATTCACAGTCTGGACCAGTTTGTCTGCTGTAAACTCTTTGTCTAATGTAGAATTGAGCTTACCCTTAGAATCCTCCAGATCTATTTTGAGGTCACTCCTAAAGGAGTTCCAGTCCGTATTTCTGGAATTCCTTCTTCTGTAGGACTCCTTGCTGTAGGAGCTGGAATAAGTGCGTATTAAATAGTTAATTATAGCTAGCTTTAACGTTGATTGAAAATATCGTGAGGATACTTCCATTTCAAAGACATCTCCATAATGTTCTTGAAGATATCTGAAGTCTGCCAATCCGCACTCAGCCAGCGTGGTGGACTACGACCTATCACTTCTAAAACTAAAAAGAGGCCCGGGCCCAGCAGTGGGTCGGTTTATACTCTATAATATTAATATTAGCCCTATAATATTAATATTATAGAGTACAACAGGGTTTCTAAATGAAGTAGGAAACAACTTATTGTTGCTCTAGGAAGAGGCAGAACTGTCAGTCATTATTTAATTTGTTCTTCTATTTATGCAGGTAACCGTAGATTAAATAATTAACTCGTGACTACCGGTTGCAGGACTGCATATTGTTATGTTGACTACCTCACATGCATAGTTTAACGCCTATGTCCCTGAAGGGGAAGGCAGAGGGGAATTACACCTACATGTTACCGGTCTTGGTTTTAGGATATCACGTTCTAAGACGCGAACCTATTTCTGTCTTTTGGGTAGCTCTAGATTTCAGCTACTAAAAAAATCTTGTCGTATTAACTTAATTCGTAGGTAAAACAAATCGATTTTTAAATATTAGAACCGGGCTTATATCATCGTAACCATGTGCAACGATCCTGAAATACAGACTGCCATTCGATCAACCCGAAACCTTATAGCAGTAGCGTCCAATACCGCTGCGCCACCGTGGCAGTCTGTATTTCAGGACCGTTGCACATTGTTAAAAAGATATAAGCCCGGTTGTAATATTTAATAAAACGATTTGTTTTACTTACGAGTTATAAGTATATACGATATGTACTCTAGGCAAATGTATCGAGGACGTTTGCAGTATTGACTGTAAAATTTACTTCACAAAATTATGTTACTTTGGACCCAGGGACGACAGCCACATTTTTTAAAGCATTGTTATTGCTTGCGTGTAACTGAGACACCGCTTTATACAGTATATAGCATTGTCTCGCTCTTGCATATGCAATCACAATGCTTTAAAACATGTGGTAAGGTCCCCCAGGTACGTAAATAATTAAGATTTTTATTTATTAATTAATATAAGTTTTCTTTACAATAGTAACTTATATCTATCACAGTTTTAAACTCGTACGTAACGTAAACACATTCATAGCGTATGTTTGTTAAAAATCGATTAGAGAAAAGTCAGTCTTAATAATAGATAAATATTAAGTAAATTATTTTATATCAATACGAAAAGATAAAACTGTAACCCTGTTTTAACCTGTCAATTATTACAATGTCAGACATCATAGAAACTTACTGTGCATGGCCACCGGTGTTCCGCTGCGACTCAATTGGTCAAGCGTATTGCGCGCATATTATTTATGTGGAGGTTGAGATATTGCATAGTTAAATTAGATATGAAGAAGAGAACAGAAAATAAATCTATTTAAAAGATATGAATTGCTGTTGAATTTCGAGAATAAGGCAATCACTGGTTATGAATAATCTATATACTTGATGAATAAAAGTTATTATGTACTTATTGCACATCTTACATCTTGTGAGCAAAATACTTCTTACAAGAAAGTTACAAGATAAAAGTCTCTCTTCTAGACGACCGTACGATGGACAAGAATAAAATAATAGCTTAGATGGATAACGGTTACGTTCTAAGACGTTCTTGGTCTTTAAGGACGATTCACTATGCTCACAATACACAACCCGAGAAAATGTATCTGCAAATTCCTCTTCTTTAAAAGCATTGTTAGGTTAGTGAGAGACCGTTGAAGTGACTCACAGAGGTCATAAATTCGATCCCAAAGCAGTCTCTGAATTTTCAAGAAACCGCAGTGTACTTATTTAATGTAATACCTACTATATTAATATTAAAGAGGAAATATTTGTATTATTTTTGTAATTAAGAAAATTAAAAACTGCTGATCCGATTTTAATAATTCTTTCACCATTAGAAAGCTATTTTAATATACACTAATCATGACAGAGGAGCGGAGCAGTAATAATAATCTTAAGCATGAGTGATTTCGCGGCGACTACTTGTGTATTATGCAATTGTTGTTATAATTACCTCTAGTTAAAAAAAAACTTTATAAATAAGTAATAATTTAGAAATATGTAAAAATATAATGCTTTTTCTTCTTGCGATTCAACTTTATGATGATCAAAAATTCTGATATCCGATAAGCGATCATCAAGCAAAATGACATGGAGATGAGAAGCAATAGACATCCACATATCGCCAGCTATGATTGTAAGTTCCTCGCATTGATATATCATCAATGTTTCCACGCAATAGAGAATGAGCCTGTTACCATTTACCGGACACATATCCATAGTCCGTGCTGAGAATTTCCTTGAAGAAAATCCTCTTTCCCGACGCACACTTATAGGACGGGGCCAGCGAGGCTGTGTTGGCTTTATTATAATATATGGACAAGTATTTTATTTTCTTTTCTAATTTGTCTATACTAATATTATAAAACTAGCTGACCCGCGCAACTTCGTCTGCTTCACATAAGAGAATTTTTCCCGTTTTGCAACATTTCACATTGATGCTCCGCTCCTATTGGTCATAGCGTGATGTTATATAGCCTTCCTCCATAAATGCGCTATCCAAAACTAAAAGAAATTTCAAATCGAACCAGTAGTTCTTGAGATTAGCGCGTTCAACCAAACGAACTCTTCAGCTTTATAATATTAGTATTTATAAATAGAACGGGATTTGTTTGTTTGTATGTATGCGCTTTAATTTGGAACTACCATTTTTATTTTAAAATTTATTTACATTATTTAATTTCATTTAATTATAGGCTATCTTCTATCTACCATCACGATGCGAGCCTCACGAGTAGGGTACAGCTAGTGACTTATATTATTTATAATAGACTAGATTTTGCCTGCAGGCTCGTTCGCTTTATAGTAGAATTGGTAAATACATTTTTATTCCTCGGGAACAGAACTATTTCTCTAGATGAAAGATATCTTATGGTCTTGTCTATACCGCTGACAATGTGTATGCAAAATTTGATAATGATCGGTTGAGTAGTTAAGGCGTGAACGCGTAACAAAAATAGTCTCATATTCACATTTATATTATAATAATAGTAATAATATTCTTCCACATACACACAACACCATCTAGCCCAAACTAAGCAGAGCTTGTACTATGGGTACTAGACAATGGATAAATATAAATATATACTTAATTTTTGTATTATATATTGTAAAATAGTATATTAGTTAGCATAGCATCTTTATAACTGTATTTTTTTGTCGACTTCACCGAGGTTCATCGCAAGCAATTCTCAGATTTGCGAGTAGTAACCGGCTTTTTTTCCACGGCACCGGTGTCTGGTGAATACCTATTCTCAACATTTAATTCTCCAGAAAGTACCTAGGGTCAATTAGATACTAGTTCAAATCAACGTAGGCTGTAACGAGAACCAAATTCTTAAATTTGGGAACGAGTATTGGTTATAACTGGTCACGCAAGGTTGTTTCTGGCACTGGACGGTACAGCGCTCCTCCGTTATCTTATCTTATGGTCGGGTAAAGGGGGATGATATATAATAATTTATTCTATGTTTCTATACTGCATGTCAAAACTCAGCATTAATAACGATGGCGTCTAGACCAATTTTCGATCACGGTGGGCAATCTCTTCACCTGCACAAAATTGTATAGTGTAAACGACTTCAGTTGCAAACAATCACAATTAAACGCTGCGCTGGAGTAGTACTTTATTATATGATAATGCATAATTTTTTTCAATGTGATCGACCGTTTAATAAATTGTCGTTTCCGTCGGATGAGCAGAGGTACTAGCATGTTAATACGTGTAAGCTACCGCTCGCGGATACGACCGCACGGCGTGTCGGAAGAGACGTGTTTGAATCATATTATGTAGCGCCATCTAGCACAGTGTCATTTGTTAAACACGAATTGTATGGATAGGCAATAACATTATTTGTTTATCTTTCTTACAGCAATATCTGTTAACTGTTTTAAAACTTAAGTTGTTTCTCGTCCTTCCAGCAATCTCCGTTAACTATTGAGATAGCAACTAGAGTTCGTCAATGGTATTTGCTGACTGCCGCGCTGGTACATTGGTAGTAAATGCTAAAATGCTGCACATGATGTCTAGGATGCGAATCCCGGGGCAGTAAAATGTTAATGGATTTGCTTTGAAGGTGCTGTTAAGAAGTTGACAGTAATGCACTCGTGCCTCAAAGCATGCAAGCATGTATAGCCGTCGGTTCTGCTCCTTATCTCCCTCCAGTCGTGTTGGATTGCAATCTCATCAGATTATGAGAGTAAGAGGATAACAAATATATTCTATACCTACAGAAGAGAAGATATGATAATCCTACACAAAATAAAGTATCAACATGGTCCCAATTGGACCAAAATCGTTTCAATAAATGCTTTTGCCAAATTATTAATATATTTTTTTTATTATGTTATTAAAAGGTTAATAATAATAATAAAATATTATTTTACTATATGATTTTGAATCAGAATGTACTGCACTACACTTGAATTTGCGCACACACTTGTGCACTATAAGTTTAAATGCGCAGGTGACCAGCCTCCGTAAATATTATCAGGACATAAGACATTATTATTATCGCTGAGTTTTGATAGCCAGTATTGAATAAACAATGCATATAATTTTGCATTTATATTATTGCATTATATATATCATCCTTTAAGCGTAATAATGCCACAGAGCATGGAAAACTGTGTGTGTGAACCGTCGGCAATACAATATAAGTGTCATATCGGCATGATCGTCGCAATCCATACGTGTCAGTGACAACTACACAGGTGATTTGTAATTGTCACTGACACGCGAGGATTATAAAGAAGCAAGCGGGGTCTCAAAAGAAAGCTGCCGTCTTTCGCGCTCAATGACTTATGTAGATGTGCGTTAAACTCACATTTCACCAGCTTTGCTTAGATTCGACGTAATGTACTTGACAGTGAATAATTTAGTTTACTAAGGATTTTACGCTCAGCAGAAAACTCTTTTGCCTTTACTACTATTGTCTTTGTTTTGAACCTCTGAATTGTACTTATGTGAGGTAATCTAAGCTATCAGTACAAGCTATTATTTATATAAGTTTATATGCCTTTATTTTGTAATTTCAAATCATGTCCCTTAATAAATAGGTAAAATAAAAAGAGAAATTACAAATACAAATCAAATGCATTTCTACAGAGGAAAGCATTTCTTCTTGATATCGACTTATAGCTTTGCCGGCTGTGAATAATTCTTGAAGGGATTGATAGAACGTCCGGGTTTGCACGGAAATGTGTGGTCGACCGAACGGATTCGTCTAGATTTTATACTTATTGCTAACCTCATATCTGATATTCGTTTCCTTTTCGTTCGCTTTTTGTCTTTCACGTCTTTCTCCGTCGTGATAGCTGGCGTGTGGTATCACATGTCAGTGATACCACTCGTGTCTATAAACACTGCTCTTAGCACGTACAAATAAAGTACACAATTAAAAAAACGTCACCAAAAATTTTACACTTTTAATTAAGTTTATTTCCACATTTTCTATATTTCTGATTGATATATCACTAAATTGTTTTATTATATTTGATCACTTTTACGCCAATGTCCCGGTTGATCAATCAAAACGGTGATAGTATAGCGACGGTTGATCACGAACTGTCCCGCGCTTGCGCACTGCTACCGCCACAATTGAACACATCCGGCTTGAAGGAAATATGTCCTACAATCAATTTAAATGTACCACTCGATTTGACCACGGACATGAAATTAAGGCAGAAACGCATTTTAGTTATGTAATAATATTATATTATTGTTACGACCTTATGACTGAAGAATTCAATTTAATGACATAGGTACCTAGTAGAAATTCGTATCATACTACAGAAAAAGTCCAAATTATTTACTGAAAATGATAAATCATACCTTCTTACGCTTAGAATCATTCGGTTATATTATATTTAACACCTTAGTTCCCAAAGTGGTCCAGGTGGATCCCCAGGGGTCCACGGGAGACTCGACGGGGTCTACGTAGGCGTGATAAAAAAATGGGGGTTCACAATTCGTAAGCCCGCCCACGAAAATTTATTTACTTTCGATAGTGAAAAACTAAATGAAGAAGAAGAGATAATATTTTAAGAAGCTCAGCGACTGCACAACGTATCCAGACTTGCAAAGCGCCGCCGCTGCCGTCGCCGCCGTCCGCAACGCTTGTTCAGACGTGCAAAGGGACGAAATACGACTTGTGGTGTGTGTGCTTGCAATCTTGCATGAACTTGTTTGTTTCTTCACTAAT
This sequence comes from Catocala nupta, assembly GCA_963675205.1. Classification (NCBI taxonomy): domain Eukaryota; kingdom Metazoa; phylum Arthropoda; class Insecta; order Lepidoptera; family Erebidae; genus Catocala; species Catocala nupta. The sequence goes on from OY776078.1 coordinate 40,435,487, forward strand.
ATAAATACGAATGCCAAGGATAAACATTACTTATTTGTGTCCGGAATTTCGAAAAGAAAAGTAAAGTAAAGTGAATTGATGTTAGTGTCTGGCAGTGTCAGAAAAGTAAGTATTTACCTGCCTATTTGTTATGCATACTTTTATTTTATGTTGTAATAAGTATATTTGTAATGTTCACGTGTGGTAGGTACGTATTAAAAATTAAATACTGACCAGAGTCATTATTAGATACTTCTATAAAAAGAAAGAACAGAAAGCCGAGAAAGGTTAAACATTTTGTCCCTACTTCATTAGTATTTTTTTTTACCCGACTGTGTGGTGGTTCACTAAAAGAGAGATATATTATGATTGACCTGTATGATTGTAAATAATTATTTCAAGTTCCTAATGCTAAATGACTTAATTAAATATATATTTTCATAAATTGTACGCCTCTTTACGTACCCACAACGTGCATCAAAGTAATAAATAAATTATTAAAATCGCGGCGTTTTGATATCAAAATATTATTCAAAAGTATTTTCTACCAAATTTACAGAAATGTATCAAAATATATTAATGAAAAAATGTTTTACATTATTTTAAAATCGGTTCAACCGTACTCATAAAACTCTATAATGGATTAAGATAATAGAGTTTTATGAAGCGATTTATTGCTTTTAATAATTAGAATCAGTTTGCCGTCGGTACTTTGTTCCTATTCTGTTAAAATAGCTATATCTTGTTGAGTAAGAACACCTTATGATTACTAAAGCAAAGTTTTTTTATTAACAGGTAGGTAACTGATACGAGACATGGCTGAATCTAAGAAGGAGTGTTGACTATGTAAAATTTAATTTTTTTTCCATCACAAGCAGACAAGCGGTTGCCCATATGCCTTTTATGCAACACAATTTTGAGTAATAATGAAACCATCGAAGCTCGAAGATCATCTAAGAAGGTGTCATCCTGATAAAATACATAAAGATTTGAAATATTTTCAAGCATTGAAGGAAAAATATCAAAAGAGTCCCACCGTGTACAGTATGTTTGTTTTAACATCTGAAAGTAACGATGATGGCTTGCGGGCATCTTACTATATCTCATTACTTATAGCGAAATCTGGAAAACCGGACACGATTGGAGAACAGTTAATTTTACCCGCTATTGAAGAGGTTTTAGAAACTGTTCTGCACAAATCTCCATTTGACATACTCAAAAGAATTTCTTTGAGTAACAACACTGTACAAAGACGTATTAATGAAATGAACTCTGATATTGAAAGTTTATTGTGTAATTATCTGCAAACAACTCAATTTTCTATTCGACTGGACGAAACAACTTTACCTGGTAATGAAGCATTATTATTGGCATATGTTTGATTTGTTTTGGATGAAGAAATTCATGAAGAGCTACTATTCGTAAAAACTTTGGAGACGGACACTAAAGGTGAATCAATATGAATCAATCCTGAGTGATATTTTAAGGAAAAATCGATTCCATTCACAAACGTTACTGCGGTGGCAACAGATGAAGCTCTTGCGATGGTCGAGCGATATCATGAGTTTATAAGCCATCTTAAAAGAATTATACCAGAGGTAACTACAATTCACTGTGTCATCCACCGACAACACCTAGTAGCGAAAAATTTGAGTGATAGATTGTACCTATCGCTTCATTTTTCATTAATGCAGTTAACAAAGCAAGATGAGATCAAAAAATTTAATGGCTAACTTTTGTAAGGTAACATCATAAAATTTTTTGAACAAATTATTTACAAGTAGTAGTAATTTCAGCTTTTCTTGGAAAATTTAAATTTATTAAACAAAATATTAGTCGGCGCGAATTTTCCCAGTTTTTAAACTTGTCACAGGTAGAATGCATTGATGAGGATATTCAGACATACGTTCAACATTTAATTGCCCTGCATGATGACTTCAAAATCAGATTTGAAGATATTCTGACGGTAGAAATACCACCATGGATCATAAATCCATTTGATGAAACGGAAGTGGAGAATGTGATATAACGAGAGGAGCTACTCGAGCTTAGCACTAATGAGGAGCTGAAGGTGAAATTTAAAAGAGGGTATCATATATTTTGGCTGCAGGCAGAAATACCTGGCAAATATCCTAGACTGTGGGGAATTGCGAGAAAGCTTTTGATAGCGTTTCCCTCGTCATAACTTGTCGAAAGTTTTAATGTCGTAACAAACATTTTAACAAAAAAGAGCAGATTGAATATAACGGAACGGAGAGATTTGCGATTATTCCTAACAAAACTGAAGCCTAATATTAATTATTTGCTGTCAATCCATCAAGTACATCCCTCCCATTAAAATTATGACTATTTTGTGAATGTCATTGTAGAAGTTACGATTCGTTATTAATGTTTAATTTAATTATATTACGACTGTATATATAATATTAATTAATAGTGTAATAATTATTACATATTTGAATAAATACAACACAAAAAATATACTGTTTTCTTTTTATTTTTACCACTCCGATTGAAGAGTTTTCTAAATAAAATAAGTGCGAATTGATTGCTTCCTTGTGTTGTAAGTAGATATCAAAAAAGTAAAGTTGGATGGAATCACTTTTTTGATTGGCCAACTTTACTTTTTTGATATCCACTCACAGCACAATCAATTAGGTAATTAACTAATGAATTTTCACTTTTTTTTCGAAAACTATTAATTCGTGGTCGTATCCACATTTTTTGTCGAGTTTTAGGAATATGGTAGAAATATAGCTGTCCACTGGAACCAGCTAAATTTTGCAAGTGGTCTATGAGAAAAAAGTCTGTGTACCTCTGATTTAACATTTCAATGTCTCAAAAGAACATCCATGCATCATTCTTCAATTGATTTAATACCATCTAAAAGTATACATATATACTCTAAAAGGTTTCATTGCGAAAATAATTGTAGAAAATATCGAACGGTGTCACAAACGTCAACCATAGCTTGGCTACAAAATGACGCGCGGCAAGTGGGCGAGCACCGGCGCGCGCGCCACTTAGCCGCAGGAAGTCTATATATAACCTTATTATATCCAGTAAAAAGTGTCATCCGTCCGCTGTCAGGCAAACCAGGTGTTGGCCTTCATAAAGACAATTGATCTAGATACCTACAGAACATTGAGTTTCACTAACATTGTTTTTACTCAAATTAAGTAGGTAATCGAATTGGCTTCTTGAGGTATCCACATGAGTAGCCTGACAATTTCGGCTTAAAAATAATTTTGATGTAAATTTTAGTTAAAGGCAAATACTATATTACGGTAGATGAAATTTTTAAGAATTGCGATTGATGTAATAATTCTCTTTCTAAATAGTTTGCTTATATTATTGGAGATTATTTCAGCTAAACAGAAATTTAATAATTGTTAATGAATACTTTTCAGCTTAAGAAAAATTGGTGCATTTTACTAGTTAATTGTGTGGGTCATGTTTGCCAATCGCGTACAGGCTGCTTTTTCGTCACAATGAAATAACTGTTTAGATTATAAGGCAAAGCATAATATCAAATCAATAAATATATCTACATTATACACAACACTTAGGTACAGATTACATATATACATACATAGTCTATCGCCAATATTATCGGCAGATGTGTACATCTAATATTGGTGAATTTCATCAAATTTCGCCAATAGCTACTTAATAGTGGGCGAGTCTAATGTCGTCTGCCAAGTCCTTATCAGGTTTGTCTTAGCCCAACACGATCAAACCAAGTACCTTATGCAGAGTAGTTGCATTCACTACCGCTGCGCCACCAAGGCAGACTAATATAACAAGACGAATTAGAACATCAATGCTTCTATACTCTACAAGTCATTTATCTAACTTATTTACTTCTATATGAACTTACCAGCAACGGAAAATTGATACTGGCTGTCATTTAAATCACTACATCTATAGTCACTAGTACTAGTTATATTTTGAGGATTTTGATTAAATACTTTTCGTTTCACACGTAACCTCGTCCTCCTGTCACCTTCATATTTAATTATTACCTATTGTTATATTAATTCTTTATGTTATTAAAAATAACCATAATAAAACATGAACGATAATTAACTGTTGAAAAATCTCCTCTTTTCAGTTTAAGAAGGGTTAGACCATTGTCCACTATGCTGGCCCAGTGCGTTTTGGCGTATTGGATTTTCACGTATCTTTGAGAACATTATGGAGAAACTCTTAGACATGCAGGATTTCTCACAGTGTACTTATTACTTCATTGTCAAAGCAAGCTATGATTAACTAAATAATACGCACATAACCACGTGCCTTGGGATCGAACTCAAGACCTCTGCGTGGCATTTCAACGGTCTTCCACTAGAAGCTATAGTACATCTACTAATTTATATTTAACTACGATCTATTTATATATGCTTGATGCCGCAGCTGTAGTACTTATAAGCCAATGCTCAATAGCGGTATGGATTTTGGAACTGCGTCCGATACGGACAGACCCAATGAGCTTACTTTCTATTATGTTCGCTTAGACAGGATTCCTCATGAGGTTCCTAGTTGGGATATATCGAGATAAACGATAAGTAAATAAATTATTTTATTTTAAAAATATTAAAAATAATTTTTTTTTATCACAGCGAAGTAAAAAATACCAATAATCTTTTTCTTAAAAAACAATATGAAGAATATGAGTAAATGTACAAGTAAGCAACTTTAAAGCATTTGCAGTAAAAACATTCTACAAAAACAATCATATATGAGAAAATTGGTAGCAATAATTTTTCATAACATTGCGAGGCAACAGACACCGAATTTGATGTCCCTATAACCGCCCGAACAGTCAAAACTGTCATTATATTATTATGTTCGCCTCACGACCGGACTCGTCGACCTAACCTACTTACCAAAGGAACGCCGACATCCCGACCAATATAAAAATATAAACGGCTCTCGCTTAAAGACAGGCTATTGTGATACCTAAACGGTTTGACTTTGCGACCTGTTCTCTTTTTAAGTCAATATTGTTTGCATGAAGAGGTCAGTTAGAACTGATATCTTGAAACATCTTCCTACTCTCGTACATAGGGTTTGATTAATGAACTGATCGGGTGAGGCCTCTGAGGCCGCTGCAAAAGGTAAGCTGAAATCGTAAAGTGTAGGGTTGATTGTATCAGCTCAACTAAATCGGGACATAATAGTAAAAGTATTTACTGTGTCTGGAAGCCCGCGTTTGTGACAACTAAGGAAACTTTAATGTTAAAACCTCGTTTTAGCTTGGTTCTTATGTTGTCAAATTCTTGTATTCACATTTATTATAAATTAGATGTTGCCCGCGGCTTTGCTCGCGTGGAAGTAGGTTTGGTAAGGTTTCGCTATAAACAGTATTTAAAAAAATATTGCCTTCTATGTTATTCGATGATAATATAGCTTACTGTTGATGAATAATTTAGTTAATTTTTGAGTTCCATCGTTACAAACAAACATACGAAAAATCTATAATATTAATAAAGATTAATTTAATTATGTCATATTCGATCAGCTCCTACTAAAATTGTTCTAAAATTATTATAACAAATAAACTTATTTACATACATATATCAACGAATTTCAATAAATAAATCAAAGCAGTAAATGCACTTTGTAACAAGATAAACGTCTGGCATTATTGATCCTCGTTGTCTCCAATTTGAAGATTGAGCCAATTTGTACGGTAGTTTCCAGACATCGTAGCAAATGCAGGATCAAAACTGTTTCATCCTGTACTATTTTACGAATAGCTCTTAGCATTCGGTATGAAACAAACCGATTTCCCTCGAACCCTCGCGTATTGGTCAACTTATCACGAGACTAATCGACCGAAAAATCGTACCAAACTTCGTGTCCAATGTTCTTATGTACGAATGTATACAAAACACGTCATCCTCCACATGTAGATATATATATATAAAAGGAATGTATTGATCTGCAAACGAATGTGGAGTGCATATTTGGCATTTAGAGTTTTGAGCTTACATAGGATAAAATATAGGATTTGAATCATTTCGTCATTGGCATTATGTATTTTGGATACGACTTCTTCGCATTCGAGTACAAACTTTGCCAGAATTATATTGCTGCAGTTCAAAACATGTCCTCATTCATGACTTCATAATCGGAGGCGGTTTTTTATTACAGATATTGTTGCCTGCATGGTACTAATATGGTTTTAGTTACACTGCGACAACCACGATGATGGTATCCACCACTGTAGGTAGTAGTGTAGGTATACTGTTATTTTGGCTAAGTAACATTTTAAGTTACAAGTTATACCTACCTACTGTTTGCATTAGGGTTACACCCTACATCGCAGGCTTTCCTAACAACGATTCCAAAAAATTGTAATTATACTAAGATAAAAATTAAGCGTCAATTACGCACTTTCATTTCATCAGGGAATTGAATATTATATATACTATAATATTAGTGGCTTTAATCTGTAAAAAAATATTACGTCAGCCACTGATATATTGGTGCAGATCAATTGCTGCCAGAAGGAATGGTCCAAATTTCAATATCACTTGAGCGAAAATTCTTTATCGCCTGTTTGTATAACTTTCAAAATAAACACAACTAAACATACTCATTTTTTTGTTTTAGGATTCAGTTCATATTAAAATTTGTTTATTATAAAAAAGTAAACTACGAAGTAAGTCTAAATTAAACAAAACCGATTAAGGAAAGCTAAACAGAGAACAAGAAATGAATGCTTACAGAATAAACACAATACATAGATACCTCAAAAAATTTAGATCAGCTTATCTCATAAAGAAAGAAACAAATTAAAATCATAGATTCCATCACTTCAGCCTGGCGCTAACAGATTTAAATGCTCACACATAGGTCATAAATATAACTGCTGCTTATTACGTTCTGTGCTACTGACTGACTTTTACGCTAAACTATACAGCCAGCCAAAATCCAATCAAAACAAGCTGGAAAATGACCGGCGCCAGTAGGGACACTAACGGAATATATCAAGTCTGCAAGGACCGTACTACTGACACCAATTACTATCCTATAGTATTGTTATTTATTGTTATTTATTGTTACGTTTACGCGAATATTATACATTAAAATGTAAGTACTTTATACGGATTTATTATATAATTATAAAACACTCTTACCGGTTATTGATTTCTGCCATTTCAGCTAAATTATTTAATTTTAATTTTACAGTTTGTCGGCCTTGATGGCGTGGTGGTTAATGTAACCGACTGCCACGCCTGAGGTCGCGGGTTCGATTCCCGCACAAGTCTGGGTGTTTTATCTATAATATGTAGGAAAAGAAGAAAGTATAAAAAGAAGTTTAAAATAAATGTATGTTTATCCATTGTCTAGTACCCGTAGTACAAGCTCTGCTTAGTGTGGGCTAGATGGTGTTGTGTGTATGTGGTAGAATATTATATTACAGTTTCCCCGACGATTTGGTTGCTTTTCAGCAGCCATTTTCACGGAGAGATTAAGTATTAAAGGTTCAGTTCAGTGTAATATTTTCAAAATTATGTAATAAAGGTTTTAATAAACAACGCGATATATTCTGTACAAAGCAAAGTATCAAGCAAGCGAATGTTATAATACATTGAAATTAAGCAATTTTAATGTATAGCATTCGTGAACACGTAAGATAATATTATGTTGGTTGCCTGAATATCATGAAGTTACCGTAATAGTATAGCAGGCAGGCGCCTAGACGTTTTCAGGTTATAAATATGGTCATGATATTTGTAACATAAATTACATATTATCATACTTACTCATATTGTATATTATACGCTATCGTTGTCTCTAATCTTAATTTCACGTGTGAGCTCACTATTCTGAGCGTGGACACTTTCTCGACAATCTAAGTACAGTAAAGGCATATTTATGGCTTAACTCTTTGAGCCTATAAATATAATTTGTTTAAGGAAATTATAAGTGATCATGTCTATTTTATTTTAACGTTAATATAGGGCAATAGCGATTACCTTGTGAGGGGATCAAAAGAGTATTACGTATAGGTTTTATTTCAATCCCTTGACACACATATTAAATATATATGTAATTGTCGCTCGCTTTAAGGGTAAAGTAAGACATCTTGGTAAGATCTGTTTATCAAATATTTCTCTATAATATTCTAGAAGATAATTTATTTATTTATTTATTTATTTACTGACATACAAATATCTTTACAGGTTTCACCCAAAGCGATATTGTAGCACTATTAAAAAAGATTATAAATAAAACTTATACAACATATTCCTATATAGTTTTATCTAATTATCATAACAAATTTTAAAAGAAGCTATCCTTGTGAATTCACTCAGAGCACAACAGAATACTCCGCACGCTTAATCTCATAGCTTTGAACGTGGACAGTTCAAAGCTATGAGATTAAGCGTGCGGAGTGCACGCGTCAAAGGCGCCTCATTCATGAGGTTGGTTCGACCGCGCGGTGCTACTAGCAGCCGCGGCTGTTGCCGTCACCACACGTACCTGTCCAGCACACAAAAACCCAACTGCCCTAAAATTACTGCATTGTGCACCTTCCCCCTCAAAATTTTAAACAAGTAAATAATTAGTGCCAATTCTCTCCTAACCCTCAGTTCGTTGTATCTTACCATACCCAGAATAAATAAAGTAGGATACATTAAGGGGTAAAATGGATAGACACCATAATAACTTAAGTATAAATATCTAATAAATTTATTTTGTACCCGCTCCAACATAAGACTATGTTTAGTTTCATATGTATTATTCGTAGATGATGTTCTCATACTGGCTGCACAGGCTTTACAGTAGTGTGACGGATGGATTCCTCCCACGAATCCCGCACTAGGCCAGCATGGTAGACTATCAAGAGTCAAACCCATTTTACACTAAAGTAGGACAGTTTATAAATATGCCTGATAATATTATACTGCATGAAAATAAGTGAACATTAAATATACATATATATCGTAAACGAATATCAAACTAAATCTGCCTTCCCCTAATCACGTAGTAGTCAGGAGCAATAATTAATGCCGGAGTGATTTATGCGAATATTATGCGAGCGCATATATGTACAGACGGCCCACGAATGTCTACACACATTAGATTTATGCAACTATGGAAATGCAACTTGATGTTACGAGGAATATATTTGCGTTAAATAAAAACAACATGACGTTATCTTTGACTGTACTTTTAAATTTTCTTATTGTTACTTGAAAATATGGAGTTGTTTTGCTGTGTGGTATAAAACCACATGGGAAACATTGTGTAAAGTGTGGTGATAATACATACTTACATAGATTCAGGCCTGTTTCCCAGAGGGGTAGGCAGAGACTAAGGTGGTAATAAATACCTTATTATTCCGGTTCAACATTTAGCTTATAGAAAAATGAACTTTATTTTTATATACTCAAAATATAATGTTGCTTAGTAATAAAATACAACATAATATATTATTATATACAAAACTGTAATAATTAAATAGCCTTGAAGGGGTAGAGACTCAGATACGTACACTTACTAAGCTGTTTCATGTACCACATAATAAGAGACGAGCAATATCGGGAGCGTTTTCAGTATGTTTTGTTATTTAGAATTTTTGAATATCCAACCTCTTTAAATCGTCATCTGTGTATGAAAGCGAACCCAGTACCTTATGATTAACTACAATCTTACGCCATGGAATCAAGAATTCAAGGATCTACCTTATAGTTAGGTGCATAAAACAAAATATTTTAGGTAATTGAGCGGAAAATAAGCCCCGATTTAGTCTGTGGACTGTGGAGATATACTAGTCGAGTTTGACCTTTCAAGATATATGAAACTTAGCTCTTAACAGCATAATACCAGGATAATAATGGAACAAAGCATTTTGAGTATTATATCCATTATATTAATAACGCATTCAAGTCAACTAGAAATTTGATTAGCCCAGATGCCCTTGATTGACCTAGAATCGCTCTGAGAAGTGCTCAACACAGTTCAAAGCTAAACAAGTACACATTTCTGCAGTGTTTTTAATTTACAAGTAAATCTTCACCAAAACACAACAAAATTAAATTCATGTAAAATGAACATTCAAACCTCGTACTGCCATTTAAAAATGAAATATCTACAATTCCTTTGATAAAATTGTAAAAGCCGACGGGACGGATCGCGTGCCATTCGTTTACCAGTTGCCACATTCGTATAGTTCCCAAGCAGTGTGCCAAACGTGCCACATTACTGGCAAAACATTCGTTTCTGGCATGCTAATAACATGTTAAATGCCAGTAAGTGCATGTTACATAATTTTTTATTAGTAACTTGTCAGCAAATAGAATGAATTTCTTTGTTAGCTTTGATATTTTTCGTGGCAATAGGATGTGTGAGGTGTTACAGTTTTGTTTTTGAAGAAAGGAATATTTGTGTATTTTAAATCATACGACAGTAAAAATTTAAGAAGTAGTAAATTTCTATAAATAATTTAAATCACGAGGAAAAAATAATCATTCATTATTTATTATTATAAATCATGTTTGGTGCATCCGTATAATTTGCAAAATCAGCAGTTTTCGTAGCACGAGCGTCTTTGGTAAAATGTAGTAGTTAGTTCGCAATCGGTTCTCAAGAAAACCGCGCGTGCTCGTATCATTTTAGTTTAACAGGTTCCTATCAATACAACTTTTCTCTCCTAATTCTGTTACTTTTATTTAGCAAGATACCGTAAAAATTACATGAATAGTAGAAACCCTGGAAGTGAAGTTATACTCTAGTGTTTTCCATGTAAATAAGATTATTTGAAATTAATATTGTTTCTTGACGGTTATAACAACGTTATGGTGGAAAGAAAGAAGAAATTAAACAAAAATGCTATACTTATTACGATTTTAATTGCCGTCCCACTGTCCCATTGTCCCGACAAAGTCTCCCTTTCTACGATTTTTGGCTATCCGCTATAACCAAACTCCAAAAAACGGGAAATGAAAAATAAGGTAAAACAGTTAATTGGTTAATAGCAATGGTTAATACTTGGGCAAGCTGGAAGTCAGGTCGAATCCATTAAAATTTATAAAATAAGTTTCATTACAATAATATACTAAAACAAGAATAGTATTTTTCTTCTGTGATAAATAATAAACAGAACGTAATATATTTGCAATGAAATGTTTAACGTTTACATATTATCTTATTTCAATATAACATAGCTATTTATTTTCCAATACTTCTTATAAATGAGCTTAAAGGAACATTATATACGTAACACAAGTCTCAACAACCATTTCTAATGGATTATCATGAACAAAACACACCTAATTTAGAGTAAACTTCGTCAGGGAATAATAACTTCGGCAGGCTCACTAATGTCATTAAACCCCGATTCATACATTAGCTACGAAGTTATAAAATAGCACGATAGACGAGATATAAAACTTTATTCTTAGTCCTAGATATCCTTAAGAATAGCTTATTGATACAAATTGGATCTGTCTGCTGATATAATTGAATAAGCATCAATTTAATGGACATCACTGCTCGCCAGCAAATCAGATTCGCTCTTGGACACAATAGATGACCTGATTCTCTAGTGCATCTACGTTCTATGCAGTTAGCTTATCAACTTCAATTTAGTGTTGTAGGTGAATGATACTAAAACTTGTTTTGCCGTGAAATGGTGAAATATCTTAGCTACAGAGAACAGGTAGGATAGGGTAAACGGTAAACAAAAACATACACATCAACATCATCCTCAATCTAAAAGTTTTATATCATACTAGCTTTCGTATGTAGCTTCTCTCATGTAAAAGTAGGATAGGCTATAATTTTATTCGGTGATAATATAGCTTTCTAATGGCGAAAGTTAGAAACCATTATTAAGAACTGTTTCAAAAGTATTTTCACAATATTTTCGTTTTATATTATGATTTTTATTTCATTCTTCTCTCTATATATATACCTTAAGGCTTAACATCAAACATGCAATTAGTGCGATTAGGAAGGCAGACAGTGCGTTTAAATACATTGAAAATATGTTCCTCAGTCTAATAAGTATGTATAAATTTGTCAGCCCTTATGAAGACAATATATTAAATAATAAATAAGAAATATTAGGAGAGGATATTTCATATTATTGTTGTTGCAATGTGTTTCTCGTGAGAAAAGTTAACAATTACTTGATTTTATAAAATTTATGATTGTACTGGGAGAATAACAAAATATAAATTCGAAATCTGGCGCTAACATTAGGTTTATTCTGTAACGTATTAGGCTGTGCTTTTTAGAATCTTCAAATTTGTCTACCGCTCATCTTATGACAACAGTACGCGAAGACTACGCAACTGATGCTGATTTTATACCTGCGTAAAAATAAGCTGGAAAATCACCTGAAAACACTTTACCTTAGATTCCGTTATGTAGAGTTATAGCACGTAGTGTGTTACACGAATATAAAGTTACGGATAAACTGTTTTGCATGTGCTTGTATACGCAGATAAATAGTATACTTGAAATATCCTATTACAACAATATATTGTGAAAGAACTAACGTGCATAAATATAGATAAGTCATTATTCAAAGTACAAGCACGAAATATGAAAATCACAATATCTTCTCGCGCATTTGATTTTTATTGTATTTATATAATTATATTTTATATATTTATTATGCTTAAGATAAGAAAAGAGGAGTTTTAGAAACATCTTGCTTAATTATGTCATTTTGTAAGGAGATACAAAAGGAAATTTGGAAGGCAAAAATAACACCCAAAAACAGGAAAAAGGAATGATAAGTGAACGTCTTCTTCAAAAGTTTTGGTGCTAATTTTCCGCATGGCAAATCCTCCACAAAAGATGATCTACCTACCAATGACCAAAAGGCCCCATGAGTCATCAGCAATAATTTTTAAGGAATGCTGAGCCAATATTGCAGAGGTTAACTCACCTTTATTCAACGGCCTCCATCTCGCGAGCGCGACACTGAGTGATCGCTCAGGTACCGGCACCGGACACAGTTCATCGCGAGCACCACCGACGGACACCGGTTACGCGCCGGACGCCACACGGACACGACACGGCACACGACACTCGGAAGGGACGCGTCTGACCTATTTGTCTTGTTAAAAAAATAAACAAATCAATAGACCGGAGCAAAGCGAGCGTCCACCGACAGGAAACCGGGATAAAAGCGAGGTGCCTCGTCCGGTCGACGGAGACGGAGGGCGGGGGTTGCGGGGTGGCAGCCGGATACGCTCGCCACGCCCCCAGGCGGGGCTTGTGCTCGCCTGCGCTGGTTATCCCGGGAGGGCTGAGGGCTTGAGCATAGACTCACAGATACCACTGCTATCAACTTTTTGGCCTCTTTGTATTACACCTAGATAGACTTGTCTCTATCATTTCAAGCTGATACTGAAAGGCTCTTCAAAAGTTGAAGTTTATATTTATGATGCGAAGGTACTTTACATAAATCTTTTACACTTTATGCTAAGAAATAATGGGGTGTCAAAAATGTTGTTCTTTGTAATTTCTTTGACTTGATTCACGTGTCCCTAACATTTGTTAAGATTTCCCAGTGAGCCAAATATTCTACGTCATGAAGGGCATGTCAGTGGCTAAAACCTAAGTCTATCTTATTTTGTCTTTTGTAAAGACTGTTTTGAATCTTAACGACTATCTGAAGTTGTGGTATTTTTAGCCCGTATTGGATACCTGACCGTTAAATTTCCGAACGCCTTAATCCCACGCCACGTACCTCTGATATTTGGAAGTAATAGTTATTAAGCAATATAATTAATTATCACACGCTTTAACAGTCTTGGAAAACATTGTGCAGAAACTTGTATGTGAGAGTTTTTCATGATCTTCTCAAAGATTAAAAGAAGTTTAATAAAATACAGTAGGCCGGCGTGGTGGACTATGACCTTACTCTTCCCACTACTCTAGACTTGTCTAGTAGTAGTACTGTTTATTTTATATTAAGGACTTCTTTGGCTGCACGCAACGCATTGACAGTGTTCTGTACTCGGTACCATTTCTGCAGTTTATGTCTATTTCACGACAGCCCTTGACAAACTTAAACGTAATAGGTCTATACATAAGCTGCTACTTTTCACTTGCTCTTATATTATTGAAATTGGTTATATCAAGTTAAGATGCTGACTTTGTTTCAATGTTCGGGACGCCGTCGGCTAGTTCCCGTATTGTGACAGTGAACGGGTGCTACTTACGGTCACTGCGCGACCTTCATGAATTAACTTGATCGTATCACTTTCACTGAAACAGTCTTAGTAAGTAAATAGATTTTGCCCGCGGCTTCGCACGTGTTAATGTAGATTTATGTTAAGATACATATATATTTTAGTAGCCTATATGTTATTCTAATGTATAAACAATTATATTGTAAAATTTCATCAAAATCCGTTTAGTAGATTTTGGGCAAAGGAGTAACAAACATACATCCAAACTCGCAAACTTTCACATTTATAAAATTAGCAGGATTTATGGGGCACACGTATTCAATCGAACTGTGACCAACTAAGCGAATATAAATACTTCAATTGGAATAAAATGAAATGAAATTTATTAAACACAAATAAGTAAGATTATTGAACACTGGTACCCAAGGTAAGATCTAACTTGTGTTTATTTTTATTATCTAATTATTCTAGTGGAAGCTTATAATTTTCATTTCTGTTTGACATGGGGTTCATTTCAGAGCAGGAAAATTTTAGTTAGGTATCCATTAGCCACAGGCCAGGGCCCCTTCATAGCAATTTAAACTGTTTCTTTTTGTTAATATAATAATGTATTGCCTAGCAATCTTGGTGGTTACCTTTTGCCCATCAGTTCATATGGAATTTGGAAGTGGAAAGAAGAAGAATCTCTATTCTTCTCTTCAACTGGCTCTTTTGTTCAGTTTACAATTATCGTTCATTGGCGCCAATCATCCAACAATTTTTGTTGTAACGGCTTCTTGGTGGCGTATTCAAAAAATCTTATTTTTAATACAAGACCAAAATATCTACAAATAATTGTTTTTGTTTCTATAGCAGCTTTCTTTAAGACTTACTTTACTACTTACTTTACTAAAATATCGCTTATGTCCGGACATGGACTAGCTACAATTTTATTATATGTACATATAGGTGTAATGTGTGCAATAACGTAAACATTCATTTTTAGATTTTGAAGGAATCACAGTATTTCGCATAATCTGCATAGAATATAAATTACTTTTAAATCTGATCTAAGTTGGTATTTAAATATAATCAAAGTTAACTGCGTGGTTAAAGTTTGCCTGCACGGGTGGGGCTGTGATTAAATTGATTGCCTCACCACTATGTATGTTGCGGCTTCTGTTTGCAAACGGGATATAAATTTGTTTTTTGATTCTGTTGTTTGTATGTGTAAAATAGCTACGCGACATGGAAATAATTTCTAGATTGGGAGTTGTAGTTTTAAAAACTAAACAGAACTAAACACAGCTCTGAAGACACAGATGTCCCGCGATCGGTCCAACGGCTTGTACGATTGAAAATATATACATGACTATGTATGTACCTATAATTTCTTGAGTCTTCATACCTATATAATTAAGTAGGTAGGTAGTAGAAGGTATTTACATCCACATTTCGCAAATTATGATTGATTTTTGATCCTACTTAATACGACGGCAATTGGCTCAGGTAAAATTCAATTTGGTCTAAAGAGAGCTGGCTTAGACCTTTAGATATATGCAGGTGAGAGTAGAATCAGGCCTGTATATTCCTGAAAATAAATATTGGCGTACTAGTTAAGTGATCGCCTCAACAGTGCTACTACACCGAGTGCTATGGGTTCGATCGCCACAAGATTTTATATGATTCACAAATCATTGTTACTACAATGGAAGTTCGTTGTGTATGTTGTTTGAACGTTTGGAAAAGCCTCGCATCGCAGGAATGTTTTCTATTACGTTTGTTGTCTTTTTATACTGTGATAAATCTACTTAGTTGAGCCCCATGTTATAGAAATATTGGGTCAATCATCATCATTCGGTCATGCGCATTGAACAAACATAGGTATGTTTAATTTATTTGACTTTATTATAAAGGCAGAAGACTCGAGTTCGACCCTAAGCTGGAAAGTCTAGTCTCTAACTTTTTCAGAGTAATGTGTATATAAAATAGTTGACTGTCAATCGTTTTAAGGGTGAAGCAAATCATTGTAAGGAAACTTGCATACCTAAGAGTTCTCCATAAAGCTCTAGAAGATACATGAAATATTATGTCAACCTACAGTGGGAAAGCGTGGTGCACCATGGCCTAATCCTTTTTAGACTGAAAAGAGGCCCGTACCCGGCACCAGGACAGTTTATGTTCAGAGTTGATATTATTATTTTAATTCGTAAACATTTTAATATTTCAAAAGTTCAACTTTAATGTGTGTAGTTATTCATAATATACAATTATTTGCCTATTGACTGTATATATATATCTCTTATAGTCCCTAATACTTATAGTGTATAAGAAATATTAGATTTTTGTATTCTTGTGGATGGAATGTACCACTAGGCTGATATCAAGTAGGTAATTCAGATATACACAATAAGCTAATTCTGCGTAAACAGCAATAATTTGATTAGGCTTTGAAATAACTGCATTTCAGAACATTGAGACAACTACCATCTTAGTCTTCCCAAGAACATGGCTACTACAAAGTAACCGTAACGTCGAGGCTAAGGTCAAAAGGCTCAAATATAAATAGTTTAAATAATTTCAGAATCAAGTTTAGAATGTGGTCAATTTTAATGGTAGTAGGGTAACAGATTCAAAATTTCGTAATAAAGGTGCTAAATTTCAACAATATACAATCGAATGTGAGTTTGACTGTGTGTTACGTTTTTACGCCTTAACTCGACCGCTCATCATGCAATTTCGCATACAGGAAATTTTGTCAGGATAACAGAAAAAGACATACCTTACAATCTGGAAATCTTTATTTACGCTAGCAATGCCGCGGGCAAAAGCTATTAGTTTAATAATTTAAATATCTTATATAAAAGTAAAGCTTAACAGTAGCAGTTGAATGGTTTGAAAATTATGTACTAATAGTGTTTATAAAAATAAAATCCATATAAAGTGGTTTAATTTCAATGTATAATATATATACGTGTAAACGTATTACGTATTAGGTATATCTAACTGAAACTTCTTCATAATGACTAACAAAAATCGTAAACTATGAGCGCTCAGTGGGCGACGACCTTCTTACGTAGGTAATTAGCAATGCTCAATGAACAGCCAGCAATTGTAGGGGAGGCCCGGGGCGGGTCGACCCTCGCTTAACGCCTATAAGCGATAACTCCTAATGCTCACCAGTTTTAAAACTGATTATTCGACGTTAAGCTTTTTGTTTAAGCGTTAATGTGTGTTAGCAAATGTAATTGCTTCTAATTTTCGAATACTGTTGTGTGCAAGTAAATATTTTTATCGTTTACTTAAGTAGATATTTTATAGTCACACGTCTATATTCCCGAAGAAGAGGTAGGTAGAGATTGCTCGCAGTTTCACTCGATTAAATGTTGGATAGCTTAGGCTAGTAACAGCCTTTTTGCTGGATAAGAGGTACCATAATAATGTCCTTTTTTGTTCCTCTGACAATGTGTATGCGAATTTTGAAGATAATCGGCCAAGCAGTTAAGGCGTGAAAGCATAACAAATAAACAAACTCTTGTTCGCAAATATAATATTAGTTAGGATATTTCGCTGGTTATCATTATAGGTCCCAAGTCAAAGGAAAAGTCTAATGCCGTCAGAAGCGCATAGCTCCAGACTTCGTACTACCACTAAGAATTTGTTTACAAAAGTCCAAATTATACTTAGAAAGAAAGGAAGAAATATTTATTCACTTGAGACACGGTATACTAAAAAGCTGTTACAAGTTTTTAAGGTTTAAACACATCTCGCCCTCAGTGGATATGCGTAAATTTTAAATGTATATAATACTTTTACTAAATGACATCATTATTTACTATACTTATTTCTACACATTACAAAATCAATAACATCTATATAATATTTATAACATCTATATAATAATAATAATTTATTTTCATCATTTGATTTTAACAATTTTTATCTTAATCTAATACATACATTTTATAAAGCGTTTAAAATAAGAAAAGATAATTCGGTGACGGCCGTACTAGTATAAACTGTGCTAGAGTCGCCAGCACCTTCCACCCTGAGATAGTTACAAAAATATAATACTGAAAAGATATAGTTAATAATTGTTACCACTCGAGTGATCAATATCATCAATAAAGGTACCTAATTACAAATAATCGTTTATGTGATTTGTGTGAATGTATGTATAGTTGGAGTGTGCGTAGGTGATGTGCATGTGTGTGAGTATGTTTATGTGTGTGAATGGGTGGTGTGAGTGCGTGATGTGTGAGGAGTAAATATGTTACTAATATATGGTAATAGTAATAGGTCCTCTGTTTGACTATAGTTTAAGCGTAACAACCACTTACGTAGGGTATACTTGCATTCATTGATGGGTAGTGCATAAATGTTATTTGCTAGATTTGCCGCATTTATTACATAATATAAAATTGATTTTTGGCAAGAGTTGTACGATGCAGAGTAACTAACTTTTCTTTTATAGCTAATACATTCTTTAATATTATAAAACCTATTTTCTAGAAGCCATCACTTTCTAGTTTTTTTAAGTCTACTTTTAACTTTATGTAAACGGTTTTCTCTTATCCCTCTAGGTATGTGGTTGTAAATTGTGATAATCATCATTCGGCTATTATTTTAATGAAGTGTGCTTCTACATCTTTCCATTCTTTAATTAGTGAAATCCTAAAAAATATAACATTTATTATTTTTATTAACCTTTGGATAAAGTTGCGGGTGGTTTTGTACAAACATAGCAATCTCAACTATATATAAAGAAGCCAAAGTAAGCATTCGTAACTTTTTGAAAAGTGGTCTGTAGGTTTCAAATTGTCCCACACCGCATATATATCTTTTTTGTACTAAAAGCGATCGGTCGACGTGTGTAGAATTACCCCACAGCAACAGCCCATATCTTAGAGTGGATTGAACGTAACCATAATTATGCTGTTAGTGCTGCACGATCGTCAGAATGTTGCCTAATTTTTTGTATAGCATAAACATATCTATTTAGTTTTTTGCAAATTATGTCTATATGTATTTTCCAATAACAATGGTTATCTAGCCCAAGCCCAGTATCAAGCTAGCCACCCAGCCAGCTAGCCGTCAGTCACATTAAATACCGCTGCACCACCGAGACCATTCAACTCTTTATTTTAAAAAGTTGTTAATAGATTCTAATTTAATACAATTGTGTCTTGATCTGCGACATACACCTCGGTAATATTGCCGTCATGTGGAAAAAGACCAGATCTTACATTTATTTCGAAATTATAATGTTTACGTTTTTGGAATCAGCAAAAAAAGACGCATCTACCAGTATTTTTATTTTAAACTAGCTGTTACCCGCGACTTCATCCGCGTGGAATTTAACAAAAAGGTGTTTATTATTTTTGCAGTACTCTAATTTTTTTCTAACATAGAAGTAGCCTAAGTTACTCCTTATAACATCAGCTATCTGCCAGTAAAAATCCTGTCAAAATCGGTCCAGCTGTTTCAGAGATTAGCCGGCACAAACAGAGAGACAGAGAAAATTTGTAATATTGATTTTTTAAGTACCGCATATAGTTCCATATGTATTTTGTAAAAAGCTGTTATTTTGATATTTTAAACAGACTTCTTTAGGGAACCGAAGGTTTTCTCTGTGGTATTGCGGATGAAGTTATCAAGACGAATAACTACCGTAGATATACCTTGAGAGATGGTACGGTTGACATCTGTCGGGCGTGCCACCTACCTGGTGAGTCCCTCAGGCATATAGTTTCCGGTTGTTCTCGTCTTGCTAACGGCGAGTACTTGCACAGACATAACCAAGTAGGCAGGATTATTCACCAGCAACTTGCTCTGAAATACAAACTTGTAGATGAAGTGCCGTCCTACAGGTATGTAGCTGAATCAGTTCTCGAAAATGGTCATGTCACGTTGTAAAGGGAACTATCATCACAGGCAGGACTGTTGTGGCCAACAAACCTGATGCTGTGGTGATAGATCGATCAGAGTGCCGCGCAATGATTATCAATGTCACCATTCCGCATGACGGCAATCTCGCTAAAGTTGAAAAAGATAAACAAATAAAATATCTCGATTTAGGTCGCGAGGTTGTCGACATGTGGGATGTAGATTCGGCAATCATTGTGCCGATAGTCATAGTTCTGCTGGATTTGACCGGGCCTCAACAGCAATCGGTACGTACTGACTTTAATAATACCCCTGTCCTATACGCATTATGAAGCACCTGCAACAATAATGGAAAAAATTAACACTGCTTGCGGTACCTCTCAATCAGCCATATAGCCAACTGATTCAAACACTTTATTTTCAGTTTTGCTTTTGACAGAATTCAAACCCGACCCGGTAAGCGCAAAACACTTGCCACAGTTATAAGGCATATAACGATTATATCAGAGCAATTCTTTGATTTAAATGTGTTTTTATTTAATCACTAAATAATGTACGAAACAAAAAGATTTAACTAAAAGCATTAAACGGCCTCCCCATAACATAAAGAAAACAAATGACTAGTCAATATAATTAATTGATGGCTGATACATCAACACACGGCACCTGGCCGTTTTAGGGTTAGGTGTGGCTACGCATCGCAACTCTTCCAGCTACACCAGAGCCCTGGTAATCTGGTTATACTATAAAAGTCAGAGGTCTTGTTTAACTGGTCCATATAATAACATTTCCAATTCAAATTGAACCCTAAGAATCATATAGGTAAAAGAGAATAGGATTCAAGGTAAATTGGCAGGGAGGGTAATCAGAATTGATTTCTTGTAGTTAAACAATAGCGAGCTAATATTTGATCGGTTTACGATGGCAAAATATTTGTTTTGAAGATTAATTTTTGTTTGTGCCGTGGCAAACGAGCATCCGGGCCACCTGGTGGCACGTGACAAGGTAAGGTGAAATGACAAAAGGAATAGAGAAGATATAAGGAAGAGCCTCTTCTTCGTTACCGGGCGGAACACTATCAATACTCTTACGACAGGTTTTATAATTATAGCTAGTTAAAACTAGATCAGTTGACTGCAAGGAAGGCTTAGTGGCTAAGTTGGTCGCCTGGCTATGTGGCTCTCTACTTTTTATGTTTGGTAAAGATTCGTCTGCATTTATGACATGTAGCACTTTTTTTACTGTAGGTAACTCTCCTTTTAAATAAAAGCTGTACACTATTCGTCTAATGCACGATTTATCGAAGTTATTAATAGTCTCAATTAATGAGAGACGTTTTTTCGGTGATGCAGCTGGCTTGACGGTATCTGTTTCGGTATATTCTTTTAAAACACGATATATGGCCGATTTCGAAATGCCCAAGATATCGGCTGTTTGTCCTTCATTTCGTTTTTTGAAGAATATTTATCAGCAGGCCAGGATTCTTTAACGTACTTAAACACTATAATAATCATCACCTTCTCAGATTCACTAAAGTATGACATTTTTCTTTTCTTCCGCGGAGAAACAAACTCCTTGAATGGATGCGAAGTAGACGGCACTGGTTCCATTTTAAAACAGTGAAGAAAACTTAACAAATAAAAAAGCCACTTAACAATTAAAACAAGACAACGTTCGTTTGTTAAAAATTATTAATTATGTCAAGCAAGCCGTGGGGTTTTTGTCGTGACTCTAGGCCAGTCAAAAACAACAATGTTTACAATCCCTGAGGACGGCAGTCATTGCATCTGTGCGAGCGAGACGCATTATATTTACGCGGGAGTGACAGAGATAGGTAATAACAGGTTAACATACGAATTTCTTTCTGCTCCGCGACCGGACTTTAGCAGATTCTTTTATTATCAAGCAGCGCATTGTACAATTTAACTCCTTCGTATTCTATTCTTTTTTGCCATAGTTAGTTCTGGGTGGTCGTGGTACTAGTTAGTTAGAGGTACGTAGCTTGATTTTTTGGACTTCTTCATGTAATATTGTAATATTTTTCGTATTAGTATGCATGTATGGTATGTGTAAGTTTGTTTTATGGTCATTATCTTTATGTCATTATATATTTTTTGTGTGGAAGTCCGATATTTATAGGTATATAAGATTTTTATCAGTCTGTTTTGTGCCTTTTGGATAGGTTCAAGATTAGTTTTAGCCGCCGTCTCCCAGACCTCTATTAAATAATCAATGTGAGGTTTTATTAATGAATTATATATTAAGAATCTTACTTTATGGAGGAGACATTTTTTATATTGTGCAGTGGCCCTCTGAGTGATATTAATCTAGATCTGACACTATATATGTGAGGCTTCCAGCTCAGAGAGCTATCTAAGATTAGACCTAAATATCTTTAATTAGAAATTAAACTACTATATGCGGATTTTATCGCGTTGTTTATTTATCACTGTATTACAAAATTTTGAAACTATTACACTACTACTACTATTGAATTTTACTAATTTATAAGCTGATAAAATTATTGAAACTATTAAATCTATTTATATTTAGTTTTATACTTTCCCCGACGTTTCGGTTGCTTTTCAGCAGCCATGGTCACGGGGAGACTAAGATGGTAGTTGTCTCAATGTTCCAGTGTAGTTATTTCAAAGTACCCGAACATAATTTAATCTTAGGTGTTTCTATTTACGCAGAATGAGCCCAAAGTATCATTAAGTCTAGCTGTGGTTTGCTTCTTCTTGGGTTTCACTATTTGAATTACTGGATCCCAAGCTGGTGGTACTTTCCAACCATCTTCTCTATTGAAATTGGGATGTTTTTAGATTTCAATAGCCTCGCGAAGCATCCTGAGTAGGAATCGGTGTTCTTTAGCGAGAATCTGTGGTTTGTCAAATCTCAGGTAGTGGTTGGTCCCCTGTTGTACATGTTCACACACAGCAGACTTCAACGAGCGTTTGTGTTTTACGTCAGCTATGTGTTCTTTTATGCGGGTGCCTATGCTTCTCTTGGTTTGACCAATGTTTGAGAGTCCGCAGTCACAATCTATTTTATAGACCCCTGCATCTTGTAAAGGTAATTGGCATTTGACGTATGGTAAAAATTGACTTATCTTCGTTGGCGGCTTGAAGTATGTGTTGATTGAAGCTCGCTTCAAGATGTAGCCTATCTTGTCAGTGATACCCCTTACATAAGGCAGTATAGCAGGCTGGCGCTCGACTGTGGCTGGCTTTTCTCGGGATCTGTGACAGCGGCGCGGCTGTTGGAGCTTGTTGTCTTGCAGTACTTGCTTGACATGTTGAAGCTCGGCGTCCAGGTGTTTCTTGTCACAGATCCCGTGGGCTCTCTGAAACAAAGACATTCCCACGGTAGCTAACTGTTTAGGATGGTGGTGAGATTCACCGTTCAAGTACCTATTTGCATGGGTCTTTTTCCTATACACAGTGTGGCTCAAAGTATGATCAGGATTCCTGATGACAAGTACATCTAAGAATGCTAATGAATTATTTGCCTCTTATTCCATATTAAATTGGATGTTGTTATTAATGGAATTAAGATGTTCTAGGAACACACTAACACTATTTGTTGGTAATATTGTAAAAGTATCATCTACAAACCTCTTATAAATCCTGGGACAATAAATTCTACATACAAGTCGATGGTGTGGCAATGGGCTCCCCAGTATCGCCTGTTGTTGCCGACATATATATGGAGTTCTTCGAGGCTCGAGCTTTACAGACTGCCCCCATCACACCCAGGATTTATAAGAGGTTTGTAGATGATACTTTTACAATATTACCAACAAATAGTGTTAGTGTGTTCCTAGAACATCTTAATTCCATTAATAATAACATCCAATTTACTATGGAATAAGAGGCAAATAATTCATTAGCATTCTTAGATGTACTTGTCATCAGGAACAACGGTCTTTGACCAACCATTCTATCGCCACAATGGCTGCCTCGGTGTTGCAGCGTTACGGATCGCATCTTAGAACAAACACAGTTCTAGACTCCATGTCGTCCAGACTAACCATGCTATCAATAACCATGTTATAGAATTAAAAACCTCACGCACAGCAGACTCATTCTTCACTGCTATCAAGTCGCAATGGCAACTTAGAAAGACCGCAGGTTTAAAAATCTACTCACAAAGGTTCACGAGGCACGACACGTCTTGGATACTTTTTATCAGAGTATGCGATTCCGTGACATACCTGCCGGAACAAACTACTTTTAATGAACAGTCGATACGAAAAAGAAAAACCAATCTCCAAAAATATTTATTTATTTCGTTTAAAAATAATAAATTGAAATGTTTAATATACTCTCAGTATAGGAGGCACCCATTTCACCTCATTCTCATCCAATGTTTTGTCTATGACGGGTCTGTAACTGAGCGTCACTTTGCCTGTGCATAAATCTATTGTCGATAATGAGTGTTTCCTCCAATGTTGCTCTATTGGCTTGCGTGTCTGGAAATATAATAGTACATTTTATCACGCCTGTATTTACTGATTATACAAAATTGATTATACAAAATAAAACAAATATAATGACTTCTGTTTTGGTGCACAATAGACACTGGTGCTCAGCGAATGATGTCAGCGTTCTATTTTTGGCTTTTCTCTAACCTAATATCCCTAGGGAGCTCGGCAGAGGTGGGTGAATCTCAAGAACTTTGTATTTATAATCATATAAAATAATACCAGCCTTTTATGTAAACTGTCCCACTGCCGGGTACAAGCCTATCCTCAGTTTGAAATGGGTTAGGCTTTAGGTCAACACGCTGGCCCAGTGCGGGTTGGCAGATTTCACATATCTTCGAGAACATTATAGAGAACTCTAAGACATGTAGGTTTCTCCACCATGTTTTCCGTCACCGATTACTAGCTATCGACAGGAACAGTACTTTTTCCCTGTATGAAATGTACTCTATGTCCTTTATTGTACCGCTGACGAATGTTTTATTTTATTTTATTATTTATAGTAAAACTTACAGCTAAAATATTATGATAGAAAACTTATAACATAAATAAGGGCAATTACAAGTTTTCACTTATAACCTAATTAAATAACTTAAAAACTAACCAACTTGCAACACAAATAAATATTAAATAAAGTGGTCAACCGCGATTACTCCCAAAAAACTGTTTACAACATACTTAAATGTTTTAATTTGGATACAGAAGTGGTAAATAGGTTGACATCTACATTCCGGCACGCCACGTTGTACATTCGGCTCGCCCTAACTAAGTATAAAGAACGTTCCTATTTCCTATTTGTTTGAAGAGCAATGACTTCTTCAATAAACGATTTTATTGTAAAATTATTATAATATAAACGTATATTTTTTAATATTACAATGTAAATACCAAATGCACGCGGCAACGCAACTAATATTTTTTCTTATGTCAAATTGGTTGTCGACGGTGCTGACGGTCGGACACACGAAATTTGAAATTTTATGGCTTTTTGAACATTCCGGCCGCCTTGGAAGCTCCTGGATAGTCTTGCAACACGAAGCTATCGTTGTTGAAGCTGACAGAAGGTTACGTGTAAGTGTAACGGGAAAATTTTTGATATGATGCCCTTCACTGTACGGATTTCAGCTACACGGGATATTCCATCTGTCCTGGGAAAGACGTGCGTCACTCGTCCCAGTTTCCATTTGAGTGGTAGAACATTTTCCACTTTTATAAGGACTAAAGCGTCTTGTATGACGTTCTGAATGTTGTCCTTCCATTTCGTTCGCTGTTGGAGCTCTGAAACATATTCTTTCGACCATCTTTGCCAAAAATGTTGTCTGAGTTGCTCCACATGATAATAGCATCCCAGTCGTGTAGGCTTGATCGTCGTCAGGTTCTCGCAGATGGGCGCAGTCAACGGTCGACCGATCAGGAAGTGTGTTGGAGTCAGTGGGAGAAAGTCATTTAAATCTGACGACAGAGAGGAAAAAGGACGGGAGTTGAGAACACCTTTAATTTGCGTAAACACCATTTTAAACTCCTCACGTGTTAGTCTGGCATTGTCCAGCACTCGCCGCAAATGATACTTGCAGGATTTGACTCCTGCCTCCCATAACCCACCAAAATGAGGACAATAAGGTGGAATAAATGTCAAAGGAATATGATTATTACTTAAAATTCAGAAATATTACTAGTATTATTAAACATTGTTGATAATTCCTTTCCACGAAGTGCTATAAAGCGTTTTAATGCTAAAATATAATCCTGCGTGCTTAAACTGCCTACAAATTCTAAGTGTACAAGCTCTTGTCGTAAAACAAACGAAATAACATATGAGATTTAATTAATTTAGCTCCTCTGCCTTTTCCATTCAATATGAGCAGTGGTCCCGCATAGTCAAGACCGCACTGCATGAATGGACAACTTGGCTCTAATCTTTCCGAAGGTAAGTTACCCACCCATAAGAGGAGTCAATGTTCTCCCTCTCATTCGTGTGCATATGACAATTATGAACAACCTGTTTGGCTAACTTGCGAGCTCCTAAAATCCACCACCGTTCACGCATAGAATATAATAGAAGTTGAGTTGAGTTCCTGCATGAAGTAGTCGTTTATGTTCGGATTCACATAACAACCTTGAATAACGATGTTTGCCACTTAACAATACGGAATGTTTATTTTTCGTAATTAAATTCAGCCGCGTTATGTAGCCTACCACCTATACGAGTTTTTAAGACTTATCTAAGAATATATTTAGCCCTGATATTTTATTATATGACAATCTATTAATTTTATATTTATTAATGTTTAACGGTATTTTATTCTTTAACTTGTGATAATGATCACTAAACGATTCTTGTTGAACAAAACGCGTCGGCGTATCAAGAGATCGTTGCAACTCGTCTACAAAGATAACGGACCGGTTTTACGCACACGAATTTCGAAGGGTGCCAGCACTCGCACATTATCTATAAATCGTAATAGATATTCAAAAGTGCGTTGTAAATGAATAAATGACGAATATCGTTCAAATTCAAACACTGAAGATAATTGAGTAGAATCTAAATTGAATCTAAATTAATTGTTAGATTTCATTTCAGGCAAATAACCCGATGACACGTCTCTTTATTATTATTTAGCCACATGAGACTAAATTCTCGTAAAAACGTAGGGCCATGCCACCAATTATTATTATTATCGTACCGTTACGTGTCTAGTGTAGCACCTCGCGTTATAATGTCTGCAGGGATCTCTGTACCCTTAACATGCCACCAAATTGTATCACATGTTAATTCACTTATTTGTACGACGCGATTTTTACGAATGTTTTAAGTACATAAGGCGACATACTCAAAACCACCCTTGCACAATCTTTGAGTCAGCCCAGAAATAAACTTTATCGAAATACAAAGGGACTTTTATTTTATTATATTATTTTGTACCTACTAAAGCTTCGCACAGTTCAAGTCGAGGAATGCTAACTGTCTTTATGGGCGCCAATTTACTTTTAGTACACAATAAATGCACCGAAACAGGTATATATATTATTTTTATCGTGACGCGGCAATCATTGTAATGGACCTGATGGAAAGCCCAATTACAGTCCAGAGACAGTGATGAAGAGGAGAAGATAGATGTCTTCTAGTCGTCGTCAGTGTCAAGCCGGTCTGACCAGATGCTTCTTCACACTACGTTTGAAGGGAGGAAACACATGAGCCGGAAGACTGTTCCAAAGTTGTATGGTACGGCATAAAAATGAATTGCTGAACCTTTTGGTGCGAGACGGGATTGTGCTAACCGTCAATCGGTGATTACGAAGACCGGCACGTGTGGTTCTCAAAAGAAAGGGGGAAGGTGGGATGAGATCAAATAACTCTTCGGAGCATTCGCCATGATAGAGGCGATAGAAAACGCTAAGGGACGCAATGTTTCTACGAAGTTGTAGCGGTTCGATGTCCTTCGTAACCTGTTGATTATACGTACGGCATGATGCTGCAGTTTATCTAAGGCATCGAGTAGGTACTTAGCGGAACCATTCCAAAGGTGCGAACAGTGCTCCATGCTGCTACGGACTTGGGCCTTATACAGCAGATACCGCTATTCAGGAGTAAAAAAACGCCGCACCTTGTTTAGAATCCCGAGTTTGCGTGCAGTTGTGGTTATTACACTCTCAAAGTAAACCCTAGAGTTAAGGTCGTGGCGGATGTCTATGCCTAGGATGTTAAGACTATCCTGCAGTAGCAGCGTGGTGCCCAGAAGAATCATCATCATAATCATTATCATCTAATTTAATGTTATTTGAATCATTTTAAGACAATAGAGAACCTTTATGAGTTCCCATTCGCGCTCTGTGGAATTATCGAGTTTATTAACAATAAGATAAACAATTAACGTGTCCCAAGCATCGGTTGGTTCGTTTAATGATTTAAGTGCACGTAAATTACGTAATGTTGAATCTATCAACTTTCTATTATGAATAAACGATTGGCTTTGAAGTGACTGAACAGTAAATAACGCTTTTACATGATTCTGTACTAATAAACGGTTGTTGTGAAACCTATTTTCTAATAAATCCCATGCGTGTGAGTAGTTTGGAGCAGTGAATTCTAATGCACTAATCACATGAGATGCAGAGCTAAGAGACGATTTAAGATAGTGAAACTTCTGTACATCATTAAGATCTTCACGTTTGTGTATCATAGTGAGAAATAAGTTTCTATACTCTAACCAATGATCATAAGAACCATCGAAGGCAGGTAGCTTTATTACTGGCAACTTAATACACACAGGATTACAATTTTATGAGAAATAGATTAGGTTTTTTTTATTGTTAGGATTTACTAAGCACTTCGCAAATTGAGCTGTTATATCAAAATCTTCAACTAACTGTTCATTATGAATATCATTAAAATTTTAAAAAATAACTCAATTTGACTGTATTCATAATTCTTATTCAGTTTTGCTATTGAAATTTAATTCTAAATTGTCTAATTTTGAAATATAATTTTCAAATAACGTTAGCTTGCCCTTCAACGTGCCTGGCTGCTTTTTCAAATCAGCGAGACGTTTATTAGGCATTGTGCTATTACCTAATCAGGAAGATTTAGCGTTATCTCTTATTTTAACGGGACCCTGAAGCGAGGCAAACTTAAAACTCTCAACGTCACTCATTTTGGAAGGTTATGAGAAGCAAGAGTACTTACAGTTTTATCGCTCAGCATCAGCTCGGCGAAGCGCTGCACAACACAAAGAAGGGCTAAAACGTGAAAATAATGATATTAACGCAAAATTGTTGGACACAGCAAAGAAGGATGGGTTTTGTGAACGACAATCATGGACAATCCTCTTCTTCAATGTCATGTGATGCGATGCTCACATGTCCGCGTATTTTCTTTGTTTCAGATATCCTGCTCGAAGGTCCAAAATATATAAAGAACATTCCTATTTCCTACTTGTTTGAGAAGCAAGCACTTGTTCAATAAACGTTTTTATTGTAAAATTATTATAATATAAACGTATATTTCTTAATATTACAATGTAAATACCAAATGCACGCGGCAACACAAGTAATATTTTTCTTATGTCAATTTGGTTGTCGACGGTGCTATACACGAAATTTGAAATTTTAAGGCGTTCTAGGTTTGAACAGCCATAAATACTGTTTGAACACTAAGTATGAGTTCTGTCTATAATTTTGTACTCACCTCAGGAATGTATACGAGATTCGATTTGCGTAGAAAAGCAGATGGTACGCGTAGACCAATTTTGCTCAAAAACTCTGTTACATCAATAGATTCATTCATAATATTTAACAAAAATGATAGATCAGCAATTTTACGTCACTCATAAAGAGGTAGCAAGGACAGTTTCAGCATTAACAGTGACTTAAATAATTAGATAGATAGCAGTTTGAGCGCTATTGCCTACTCTGGTTACTAGTGATTTTTTGAGTGTATTATTAGTTGTAATAGGATTGCAGAGCGATAAGTATAGATCTTGCGAGTAAAAGAGCATAGGTACGTAGCACTTAAAGACATTTAAGTCAAGCTTATTAAGGTCACACTACATTTAGAAACGTTCTAAATTCTCTTGCAATAGACGAGCGTCCTCTGTCCCTCTGATTCGTCTCGATAATCAGTCGAGTAGTTAAAGCGTGAAAGCGAGATAAACAAAGTCATATTCGCTTTTATAATATTAGTTAGGATTAAAATTACACGTAGAAATAATTACCTGTCCTTCAACTTTCTTACTGTAATCAAACTCATCAATTCTCAATGGAAAGTCGTTTCTAAAATGCGCTCCCCTACTTTCGGTCCTATTTTGGGCGCAAGCGACGACTTGAACGGCGCATTGTAGCATGTTTTGTAGTTCCAAAGTTTCTATCAGGTCGGTGTTCCAGTTCAACCTCTTATCTGTGATTCGTATGTCATCGAATGCCTTGAACCACTTTTGCATTTCGTTGTAACCTATGAAAGATTGACTTTTATTTAACGTTTAACAATCATATAGGATAGAAGTAATAATTTTGTTTCACCGTTATTTTATATGCAAGTTTTTATAAATACTAATAAAGTACTAGTAAAGCGAATAATAAGTTTGGAGCCCCAAGGGTGTCACATGCTGCCTTTTTCTTTAAAAAGGCAGTATGTGACACCCTTGGGGCTCCAAACTTATTATTCGCTTTAATAGTTAGGAGAAGGAGGCTCTTTTTATAAAATCCACGATCGTTTTATTGCAACCGCTTGTGGAAGGATTTTCCTCCCATATAGCTTGTTATGTAGTCAGATTAGTTTGAAGGTGTGAGGGTGGGACCTTTGCCTATGGCAAGATAAGAATTTCTCAGAAAGAAACCCGTTTTACAAGCTGTGGACCTTATATATGAAGGTAATATCTCTCGTGAGATATTATTACAGGATTAATACTATCCCTGAATTAAGGTACGAGCGATAATTAATTAATTATTCTTTTCTTTCATACGCAATGACGTAAATAGTTTTATTAGAACAAAATGGAATTTGAATTCCTTATTGTTCTACTATCGATTGTATTAATAGAAGGAACTGAAATTTTCATTTCCTAATGTTCTACTGTCTCTATCAGTAGAACAAACTGGAACTTATTATATTATATTTTTGTCAGCCTCGATGGTGTAGTGGTTAGTGTAACTGACTGCCACGCCTGAGGTCGCGTGTTCGATTCCCGCACAAGTCAAACATTTGTGTGCATGAACATGGATGTTTGTCTTGGACTGGGTATTTCTATGTATAATATGTATGTATTTATAAAAAATAAGGTATATATGTACGTTTATCCATTGTCTAGTACCCATAGTACAAGCTCTGCTTAGTTTGGGCTCGATAGTGTTGTGTGTATGTAATAGAATATATTATATTATAATAAATAGGTATGTCGATTGTTGATGTCGGATATATATGTATTATTATAAAGTATTCTATAAATTTCATCAAAATTGGTTTACTAGTTTAGGCGTAAAAAGCTAACAGTGAGACAGTCAGAATGACTTACGCATTTATACATATAGTGCGGGTGTGCGATGACCAGTGAGAAAAACAGGTGCAAGCAACTTTTGACCTTATTATTAAACTTTTAAAACACTTTTCGTGTGATGTACATGAAACTGAACACAAATATAAGATAAAAGAATATTATGTATTGTTGATAACGTAAAATATTGCATGCATGCTTTTTTCGTAATGTATATGCGACGACTATAAGAAAAACAGATAACCCCGATTTAACCTCTTTATGTATAGTTAAAGTAGAACAAATAGTAGAACATTATAGAATTTAATTCCAGTTTGTTCTACTGATAGAGACAGTCGAACATTGTGGAATAAAAATTTCAGTTTCTTCTTTTGTTACAATCGATAGTAGAACAATAAGGAAGGAACTTATACACTTTAGTTCTATTAAAATTTTTTCAGTAGAACATTGTAGAAAAATCTAATTTGTTATATTAGTAGTACAGAAATCATAGAACATAATTATTGGAATACAGGATGACGTGAGAGAACTAACATAAGTGACTGTCGTAATATCATCCTAAGTGTCCGCCATCTAATCAGTCCAAAAGATATCGACATTAATTTCATGTCTAAACTTATTTTGTGAAATTACTCATTCTCATAGATAGAAATATGTGTAATTTCCTGCTTGGAATGTCATTCATTTATTTATTTCGGACTACCAACGAGGTATACACTGTAATATGTTCTTATGGCTTGTACTTATAGCTAGTGTTTATTGCTGCCTTACTTAAAGGTTGCCACGGCATGCATATTATACAATTAGAAACAGATTATAAACATAAACTATACTTAAATATAGCAAAACAATAATACTATACCATATTATGGGTTAAACAGAAAGAAATTAGTCTTTAAATAACTTTAGAGAATACAATTTATTATTTTCTAACATTGCTGTAAGCTGTATTTAGAATTGTGGCCTTAAATTTATTTATGTTTTGTCCAAAGATATCAATACAATTATTAGATTTAGTAAAAGTGTTATACTGAGACTGAAACCTATTCATTGGTGAATAGTGACCCAGATTGCTTCTAGCTTTTTTAGGTACAAAGACGGAGTACCTAGATCCTCGGGCCAATTTTAGCGGTGTGTTAAATGTAATCCCTTCTAGGAGTTTAGGGCAATCTAGGACGCCGTTTACAAGCTTAAATAAAAACACTTGGTCAAGGAGGTGTCTGCGAACTTTAAGACTAGATACTTTGAAAAATGTCAGGCGATCTTCGTAGGTTTTGAGCAACTTGGTCTTATTAAAGTGATATGATAAATGATACATAAACCTTTCTGAACCCTCTCAAGTATTTTGACATGCACTTCATAATGAGGTGACCACACCTGACTACAATATTCAAGCCCGGGCCTGACAAAGGTATTAAAAAGCGTCATTTCTATGAAAACATTTTAAATTTTTTACAATTACCTAAAACAAAGCCAATAACTTGAAGCTTTTGGTAGCTAATTAATTTATATGTGTGTTAAAGCGCAATTAGTTATCTATAACAATGCTAAAATCACGAATCTTTTCTACCTCCCTTAAACGAGTATTATTAACTGTATACATGGCTGATGTAAATTTTACATTTTTTGTGAATCGGTTGTAATTACAATTTTCTATGTTTAACGACATTTTATTTAGCACGCACCATTGAGCCAGCCTGTTTATATCGCCTTGCAGCGAGGACAGTCGTTATTAGATTTAATAGTCCTAAGAAGTTTAAGGTCGTCAGCATACATGTAAACTTTAGAATATTTGAAACATGACACTATATCATTAATTAATATGTTAAAAAAGATTGGACCTAGATGGGAGCCTTGCGGAACTCCTGAAGGAATGTTAAAAGGCTTTGAAATGTGACCCTCACACACGACTCGTGAAATTCGATTACCTAGGTGCGAGGTACACCAATTCAGTAAGTTTCCAGCGATGCCATTGCGGTACAATTTCTATTTTAGAATTTGGTGATCCACTAGATTAAATGCCTTGCTGAAATCAGTGTAAATGATGTCAGCAGGCACCCGAGCGGCGGACAATTCTATCAAATCAGACAAAACGTAAGATGTTTGTAGTAGCGGAGCGCGCCTTGACAAAAGCATGTTGAAAAGGCGTAAGGTTATGTGTAATGAGAGAAGTTATGAAAGGAGACATGAGTGACTCAAATACTTTATAAAAACGGGCAGTATTAAATTTACTTTGTTTTATTTATTTTATTTTCGTGTCTGTATATTAGTCGTTATTTTTGTCATCCTTCTTGTGAATAAATATAACGAAATCTTTTAATGTTACTTTTCCTATTTATTAAACTAATTATTATTTACGGATATTTACGGATATGCATAGATAATATTATTAACAATATTCGAGGCAGCAAATGCGAAATCATAGACTTTGCTCTTTCAGATCACTTTGCGCAAATTTTATCATGTCCTGTCAAAAAATCTTATCTCATCAGCCAATGGTACACTTTTAGGCGAGATTTAAGCGATTATAATAAAGCTAAATTTAAAGATTGCATCGAGAGCCTTTCATTCTCAGAAGCATTTTGTGAAACGGAAAGGCATTTAATATATTCTTTGACTACTTTTAATTTTTTTACAATTTGTGTTTTCCTATACTTAAAATAAGAAACACACCTAAAAAAAGACCTAAATGGATTTCGAAAGGCATATCAAAGTGTTGCCGTCGGAAAAGGGAACTATTATGGTTATATCGCAAGACAACTAACCGAAAAGATTGAAATAAATTTAAAAACTATTCGTTAAGACTCAAACGAATAATTCATCTAACTCAAAAAGCACAAAATAATTATTTTATACAGCAGTCCAAGAATAAATCCAAAGCCACATGGAAGGTTATTAATAGTACAAAATCAAATATCCCAAAAGAAAATGTTTCCCGAATAAGTTTGAATGGAGAAGTGTTAACAGACCCGCAAACAATTGCTGAAGCCTTCAATAATTATTTCGTTGACATGGTAAAACCTATACCTATTGAATCTTCTAATTCTATTAAAAATTACATGACATCTAAAGACAATAATTTGACATTATCCAATAATACATTAACATTAATTAACAATACTCATTATTATTCTTTATTTATTAATCCGACCACTCCAGACAACATACACAAAATTATACTTTGCTTAAAAAATACGCATAGCACAGGCCACGATTGTATTTCCACGTCTGTAGTAAAGTTTGTTGCACTGCAGATTAGCCCAGTTCTAAATTATATAATAAACCTATGCATACAACATGGCACGTTTCCTACTAAACTAAAAATAACTATTATCAAACCTCTGTTCAAAAAGGGATTCAAAGAGGATATAGCTTGTTACCGACCAATAGCGCTGATACCAATTTTTCCAAAATTATTGAAAAGGTTATATACAATAGTATTTATAATTATTTTGAAAAGCGAAAACATTTCGTTAGCGAACAAAATGGGTTTCGTAAAAGTAAAACCATAAATTTGGCAATTTATAACCTTTTAACTGAAATCTATAAAAATATGAATAATGGAACACCTGTAACTGCTCTCTACATGGATATGACGAAAGCTTTTGACCATGTCAGTCATAAACTTCTATTAAATAAGCTGTATAAATGCGGTGTACGAGGAAACACTTTACAGCTGATAGAATCATACCTAAACGGAAGGACACAAATAACTGAAATAAATCAGCTCTGCTGCTCCTCAAAAACTGAAACTAAATATTTGTCTAATCCTAGAACAGTCACATATGGCGTCTCACAAGGAAGTGTCTTAGGCCCCTTACTCTTTTTGATTTATATAAACGATTTGCCAAAAGCCATCAAATTGCCTATGGTACTATTTGTTGACGACAGTACTGCTGTATTTAAGCTTAGTGACGCCGTAACTTTTGAAAATGACATAAATAAGACCCTAGAAGATATAATAAATTGGTTGACATGCAATAATCTGATTATGAATCTTGATAAAACAAAAATAGTAAGCTATTCCCAAAGAAAATCTACACTGACATTAAATATTAATTATGGAATGAAAAAAAATTGAAGAAGATAATACAATTAAATTTTTAGGGATATGGATTGACAAAAATATTATGACATGGAAAACACAAACTGACGCTATACGTAAAAAATTGAATAACTTTGCATATGCAAATATATGCAAAGTTATTCAATTTTTTTTTTTTTATAGATTATCAATTTTTTTTTTTTTTATAGATAATCAAAAATTGTCCATCAAACTGCAGTATTGGCCGCTTATCATGCGTATGTAACATCCACGCTAAGATATGGATTAATATTTTGGGGAAATGCTACAGACAGGGAACTTGTATTTAGAGCCCATAAAAAATGTGTCAGGGCGGTATGTGGTATTGCTGTGACTGATAGTTGTGTCCCTTATTTTAAAGAGTTGAAAATATTAACTATGCCTGCCCTGTATATATATGAAGTCGCGACATTTGTAAAAACAAATATAAATATGTTTGGAAGTCTGAAATCCCGAAGACACGCAGACAAAATATCGAATGTGCCTTCGAAAACTGCCCTATTATCTAAGAGCTTTTTTGGCATGTCTTCGAGAGTTTACAATAAAATACCTAAACAAATAAGAGAGATTGATAATATTGCTGTATTTAAGAAGAGTTTACATATATTTTTAATAACCAGACCGTACTACATGGTAAATGAATTTTTGTCCGACAGATTTGTAACCACAGAAAGTCTGTGACTGAGTAACGAAATTTTTTTATTTGATATTTATTTAATGTTTTTATTTTAGTACATACTTTATTAAATATTTATTATTAAATTTTGACATTTCTTATGATTTCATGGTATTCGTTAATCTTTTAATTTATTTTTTGTGATTGTTTTTTGAGTTATCGACTGTAATTTATTGTAACCAATTCATTTGTAATCATTATTATTGTACGCCTTAAATGGCAGAGCAGTGAGTTCGCATTCTATGCTTCAATTTTATGCAACACCTTGTAATAACCACTGTCCCACAATAAAAAATACTTTGACTTTGACTTTAGATGCAAGTGAAAACTCTAACAAAATGAATTGAAAATCTGTAGTCTGAAAAGTACTGAATAGTGGAATTGAAATGTAAATATATTGAAAATAAAAATGTTAAAGACCGCTGACCGTTTGTTTACATTCTATTTCTCAAATCATTGGCAGAGGATAAATGAAGAGACGATATGAGTAAGATCTACTCGCTCGATCTACTATTTACTAGTAATTTGATACAGTGGTCAATTTGACGGAGTGGACATTATGATACAGTGACCATTCTGATACAGTGGACATTATGACATAGTAGACAATTTGATGCAGTGGACATTATGTGACTAAAGGATACGGTCAGACTTTGCTAATTTCTTTAAAGACAATTCAAGGGAATCAGTTTACTCAAGGAAATAGCATCATGTTACTCTGTTATTGTATATCGACCGAAAGGTATCACCATTCTTACTTATTGACGTCACCCAGTCCCATTCATTCATGTCTTCTTCATTCTTGTTATGCCAACGCTTGGCATTGCGCAAATGGTATTACAAACGATTATAGGCTACCAGACCGCTAGATAGCAGGTGGTCGACAGATTATTTGGCACTTTGACAATATCAAAATAAAGCTAGAGTTAGACAAATATAGACCCCAGTAGAATTTGGAGTAGACCCTGTCCTCCATGATGATATATAATATCATTATTATCTAGCGTAACCCTGACACTTCTCAGTGTAAGAAGGGTAAGGGCATAGTTTACTCCACTAGCCAAGTGCGGGTTGGCGGATTTCATGTATCTTCGAGAACTTTTAGACAAGCAGATTTACTCACGACGTTTTCCTTCATCATTAAAGAAAGCGATAATTAACTAACTAATACGCACATAACATGAGATATTCAGAGGCTATGGGATCGAATTCTAGACTTCTACGTTGCACTTCAACGGTCAACGTCTCTTAATCGATGTTATCTATTCTCAGGCCAGTAAACTAAGTAACATTCATACCT
Organism: Catocala nupta; assembly: GCA_963675205.1. Taxonomy (NCBI): domain Eukaryota; kingdom Metazoa; phylum Arthropoda; class Insecta; order Lepidoptera; family Erebidae; genus Catocala; species Catocala nupta. The sequence continues at coordinate 40,473,034 of OY776078.1, forward strand.
GCCGCTAAGACATTCGCTTCACGAAACACTCCACATTTGGTTTGCATTGTGGTTTTCATCGCGAATCGCAATTCTGCCGTCGGCGCGCAGCCACAAGCGTTTCTAACCCTGTCTAGGTTATCGAGAGATGCATCACAAAGATTCTGAAAGAATTACTTGTTGTAGTTTTAACAGCCAGTTTGTCACCGCACTACATGTTACACACACATAAATATATACATATATTTTTTTTTTCACGTCTTTATCCCCGAAAAGTTAGGCATAGAAGTATTACACTCGCATTTAGGAAATTGGTTTACCGCATATTAATGCTAACCAATTTCCATCTATCAAGTACAAAGCCAGATTATAAACTTATACGAAGACTATGATATGATAGAAAATTAAACATCACTTTGCCTAACCAGGAAATCAAAGAAGTCAAGCCAAAAACCTCGTGCACAACAGATGCATTCACTATCGCTCTGCCACCAAGAACTTACATCTTTTAATACAGGCTGTGTATCGCCTGGTTTGTTAAGTTTAGTGATGTTCTCCGCAATGGCCCTCGGGAAGACCACGATATCGAGGAGTGAGTTGGCGCCAAGTCTGTTGGCTCCGTGTGCGTTGCTAATAACTTCGCCGGAGCCGTGTAGTCCAGGTACCACGCAGTCTTTGCCATTTTGGTGCACTAAAACCTGACATGAATAACGTTACTGGGATTAATAGACTTACACCTGTAAGCTATGATTAGTTTTCAAGGTCAAAATTAAGATGGTTATTGAATAGAACCTAAATATTTGAAAACCTTTAAATAAAGGTTTTCAAATGTTTCAGAATTTCTTATGTAGTAAATAATATATGATCGCCCTATTCTTGAGAAAAAGAGCAATAACGCGGGTGAAATCTCAGGCACATATATTATCTCCATAACTGTTAGAATGTTCTGCACTTTGCCTTTCAGATTCTATAAACCCTACTTAAAACAAAAGGTTTAAAATCTTCCAGAATCTAAATAGGTTTTTTAGCAAAGCCAAGCATGGCGAACTGGTAATTTTGACCTCTCACGTGGCATGTGTGACATAGTATGGACACATGTGCACGAGGCCTCGTCTATAAAATCCCGTATCGTGGGAAGCCATCTGAAGTAGGAAGTCTGTCTGTCTGAAGTAAAAAACATTTATTTGCACAGAATACAGGTGGTACCAGATTTAACAATGCTGAATAGTTCAGGCTACATTCTGCCTGTATTAAAGCACTACTACTGATAGGCATACAAATATTATAATTATATAAAACAATTAAAATATTACGTACAAAATGGCAAGCTATATTATCATTTAGCATATTTATCGTTTTAATATATTACATTATATTAAAATTTACAAATAATTGGATTCGTTAGTTTTATGTTGCATAAACTCTTCTACTCGTATAATATTAAAGCACTTATCCACTAGACATTTTCTTAATTTAAGTATAAAATATTTAAATTGAAGTTCTCTTAGATTCCTGGGTAGTTTACTAAAAATCGATATGCACATGTGATAAACATTATTTATTTTAAGGTTGTTCTACAAAATGGAATTATTGTTTTAGTAGGATCTCTTGGTCTGTACATATTTGGTAACATGATCCCTCTTAAATTTGTAGAAATCATTATGCTTCCTTACAAATACTAATACTTCAAGAACATAATTATATGCAAATCAATCTCAGCAGATTAAGTTTTTTAAACAGAGGTTTACAGGAGTCAAGTGCACTTATGCATTGCGGAAAATAGCTCTTAAGCATTTCTTTTGTGCAATGAATGCTTGTCCAATGTCAGTTGAGAGCGAGTAGCACAAACACAGACTATCATAGCATAGTTGTCATAACGGCATTGCATGGTGCGCATATCACATGCTACGAATACATACGCAAGCTCATGTGCAAAATTACACACAGTGGAAGAAACCCTGGCATATATTTACCTCTCCTTTCCAATTGACAGGTATGCCTCCCATGGTATAGTGTACTGTTGGTAAGACCGGTACCGGTTGAGTGTAGACATCAGCTCCGGTGAAGATAAGTGCCGACTCCGATATGCCTGGCAGTCGAGATCTTATAATCTCAGGGTCCAGATGATGTAGTTGCAGGTATACGTGATCCTTTTTAGGTCCGACACCACGTCCTAGAAATATAACAATGGTTAAAAACATGTGGTATTGGTATTTTAGTGGCTATAGCCCTGACTATTGCTTTAGGGTATATTAAGGCTGCCTGTGCAGCGGTAGTAAATGCGGTTGCTATGGACGATGCTGTGATGATTGATGTATATCCAAGTAGCTGCTCGTGCCTTAAGTGGCAACAGATTTATATAAATTTCGATTTCATTTGAATACGGTCACCTTTCTGTGCGTTAAGTTGTCAGCTGACACACAAATGACAGACTTTTCTAGAGTATTAAGTACAGTTGCTTTATTTATTATTACGATGACAACAGGAATAATGCCTGTATCGCGGAGGACTTGACAAACGTTCAAACAACGAATACAAAGAACATCCAAACTCAAAACAACTATTTATTGATCACACTAGTTGTCCCGTTTAGGATTTGAACACATAACACTCGGCATAGAGGCAGTGGCGAGGTGACCACTTAATCTTCTTCTTCAGTCTTAAACAGTCAGAATAAATATGGATTATAGACATCATTCTTATTCAAAAATATTACCTTCTTGTATCTCTGTAGCCATTGACCTGGACACGACGTCTCTACTGGCCAAGTCTTTGGCCTTGGGAGCATACTTCTCCATGAACCGTTTACCTTCGCTGTTGACCAAATACCCACCTTCTCCGCGAGCACCCTCAGTCAACAGACAACCTGCACCGTACATGCCTGAGGAAAAATTTATATTTATAGCCTGAAATTAAGGTCACTACTAAGTACTATTATTGGACTGGCTCGGTATTGCAACAGTGGTGAATGCAACTACTATGCTCAATATATTATGTAGCAAAGTATCACTCTGTTTTTCTGTCAATATATTCTCAGCCACATGGTGTCTTCAACTGTGCCTAGTAGATGGTAATAGGCTTGCCCATAATACAAACGTAAACGATGACGCGTAAACTAGTTACATGAAATACAAAGACCTCATGCACAGCAGGTGAATTCATTGCAGCTACGCTAATGTAGATATAGTTAAAAATATAGATACCTGTGGGATGAAATTGAACAAATTCCAAATCCTGAAGTGGAATGCCAGCTCGCGCAGCAAAAGCGGCACCATCTCCCGTGCACGTATGTGCCGCTGTGCACGAGAGAAACATGCGCGGGTATCCACCTGTGCAAATCACTGTGTTTTTTGCTTGGAACCTGCACAAAAATACATTACATCTACAAACCTTTAAGGTCATTATAAATCAGACATGCCCGTGACGTAACGATGAACTAGTCCGTCAGGTTGGAAAACGCTGCCTTCGTCATACTTTAAGGTGACCGTTTCTATTTAAAGCGATTCGGACGAGTATTGTAAGCGGTCACCCGACTGTATAAAAAATTGCATACGCCTACCTTGGAAGGAAACTCGTAAAATGGCTATCATAAACCTCCATGACAGGTCATATGCGTAGCCAGTAACCTTAAATATTTAAACAAGTGAGAATAATAAAAAAATAGAACACTATTTCCAACCGTAAGCAGCCTAGCAACTAAGGAAACATTGTAAAAACTAACTGGTCTAATAGTCACAGAATCAATTTATTTCCATTTAAGTAAAAAAGACCGGGACCGAAACATGCAATATAGTAGAACGCAAAATAATCACTTAGTCACTGAAACGCTTGTAGTCACTGACACAGTGGGATTGTGTAGAATATAATAAACAAGGCGCCTCTAGTAAGTCGCTAGTAAGATTTGCGCTATACGCCTTCTTAAGGTTACGCGAACTGTAGTCGCCTAATAACAGGTGGTCTATACAACCCGAATGTTCCCAAGCTATAAAGGGCATTTAAAAAAGTGTTTGATACCCACGCCGCTACCACATATACAGTTCCATGAAAATCTCCTAAACGCATACATTTTAATAGGCGCTAATACTGTGCACATTCTAAAGCTTAATTATTGATGATTTTTCGAACCAATCCGACCAACGTAAGAAGGTGAATGATCTATCAGTATAAGTTTGGAACCAAACAATCTATTGAATAAAAATCAGACTAAGGTCCTGTACTGATTGTATTTTTTTATAGTTTTAATTATAAACAATAACAAACAGCGAGCCTTTGAAACCCACAGACAAAACATTAAGAAATGTATATAACTTGTAACAAAAAGGTATATACATTTCGACGTGCTATATTTTCTCCAAGAAACGTGTATAAAACACTTTGTTATCGTATGTTTTCCTTCTCCTTCACCGACACGAGTTTACTCGTAGCTGGTATTCAATGATAGTACCTATGAAGACTGCTATCATCCATATCCATGGCAAGGCATCCCACGACCTCGCCATCTTGAACCAGCAGATCCAGAACAAAAAACTCCGAAAATATGTTGATGTTGCAAAACTTCGTGCAGTATCCATACAGCGTTTGAAGAAGAGCGTGTCCAGTTCTGAAAAAGAAGTAGTAAGTAGTTGATAAACTATTTTTATTAAAGCGGCGGTACCCCAAAGTAATAATCGCCTGGCGCCTGTCATTGCACCGTGTGCTGGGGTTCGATCCAAACGGGACTTGTGTGATCTACAAAAAGTTGTTAAAGTTGTGTCCGGCGTTAGAATGTTAGTAAAGTCTACATTGACACAGGATTTAAACCTTATTCAAGAGTAGTCTTATAAAACATAAAATAAATTGTTTGCCTGGCTCAGGAATCGAATCTGAGACCTCAAGCAGAGCAGTAGCATACATACATAAACACCAAGCTACCGATGCAGAGAAATAAAATAGTATGTATTACTCATGTATAGTCAAACTTTCTACTATGAGTTTGTATTATCTGCCGTCAATACAAATGCACAGACAGCATTTATATATCTATGCGTTTTCTAAATCTGCTCCACTAGGATACGTCAATAAACCATAAGAATCATGTAGAGATGAATACAAATATGGTATAAGTTACTTTAGTACATGTGTCCCAGCTATGTCTCATATAGTTACGAACGCACGCCTATCGTTATGGTACAACCTAGCGATACTTTCTTGAGTATGGCAAACGCACGCAATCTTTCATTTATTAAAGACAATTTATAAAGACGTATTATGTATGTCTAGAAAATTACATATATGAGTAAGCTAGATACTACGGGAAATTAATATTACTATTCCTTGTACGTATGTTATATGTATGTTCCAATATTGTTACGATGAAATCAAAGAAACAATATGAGCTGGGGAGATACTTTGTCGGATTCCTATAAGCTGGAGTGTGGGATGTGAGGGCGGATAGACATCCCCAGGTTAACTTAAAAATGAACGAACCGATCGTTGAGCTAAGCTGTAGCTATATCGGATGTTGGAATAACAACGTATGTGTAGATAATATAAGCTAAACACAGACTATAGGGTCCTGCTAGGGCACGACTCTATTGTCTGTGTTTTGCAGATGCAGTTCTGTTTAGCAGATCCATTAAATATAGTTTTAATGTGAATTTGAAATGACCAAATAAGTCTCGTATAATATTTACACATTTTCGCTTCTCTTCTTTGTTTAGAAGATGTAAACGAGGCATATATAAAACAAATTGAACCAGGAGAATTAACACAACACGTTTAGCGATCCTATTACTAATTTTGTACTTAGAAATTTTATAAAATAGCTAAACAAAGAAAACAAGAAAAGATTGCGTAGTTAGATAAATCAATAATATGTAATAGATGACTACAATCATTTAATTACTTACTAAATTAAATATTTTTTAAATACTGCTGTCTATGTAGGTAACTTGCCTTATACAGTGTATAATTTTATTTTTCTAATTTATATTGGGATCAAAATTTGGTGAATATATATTATCAATCAGTAATGCCTAATGATAATGAATAAACAAATGGTTAAAAGTTGAAACCTGGTTACTCCAAAAATGATAAAAGCGCACTCTGTCTACCAAATAAAAACCTTTAGCTTGGCCAATGTACTACGTATCACACTAATTCAACAATTGCATAATAGATGGCAGCTAACGTAAAATGTATAGAAAGTATTTAGCAGCGCTATCCCCTTTCGTGGAAACTTACAACCGCCCAATAGATAGCGCTGTCGCAAGTTTGATAGAATTAACGCTAAATAATTTAAATAGATGTCGGTACAAGTCCGTCACGGGTATAAAGAATTTCATGTTCCCATTTGTGCCATCTCGGAGTGGTTCGGTAGTCATCATTTTCTTAAATGCTATTTCATAATCAGAAGTTGGGGCACTCCTTTTAAGTAAACTTTACCTGTGTTAGGAGACCCCGCAATGTATGTAGTAATTACAATTAGAACTTTATCGGAATGGTTTGACTGGTGGCGAAAGCGATTGCTTTAAATGGGGTCTCCGGTTCGATTCCCGGGTCCAGCTATGTGTTATTGCGTTTTACTGTAAATACATTCTCTGGTATTGTGCCCGGTAGACGATTAATATTCCAGCGTTGGGTACAGATTGTATTCAAGTTTACGGTCATAATATAAGGATTTTACTTGAAGGCAAAACTGATCATAGAGTGGTTCAATTATAATGTTTAATAGTTTTAGAATAACTTTTATGTATAAGGAGGAACTATATATGAGTAGGCAGCTAGTAGACTTAAAATATTAGTTAGTCTTTAACTATAAAATTACCGTTTTCTCCTAGATCTAATATTTCATGGTAGCCGTACAATACGCAATGTTTATTTTAAAAATTAATTTATATTTGAGGAATAAACTGGATATTATATTAATGTTTTATATGTTATATTAAAAAGTATTTTATTTATTTACTAATAGGTATAGTTACAAACAGTAAATTGAACACAGAACAGCTTCAAATCTGCAGGCCACTTAATATACAATTTAATAAATAATCAGATATAGGCAAAATATAATTGAATACGTGACAGTATTACTATTTGGTAATTATATAATCAAACGTTTAAGACCTGAAGGGTTTGTACATATTGTTTTTAGGAAGAGAGCTTTTCAATACATTCAAACTATTATTGAAAATATCTATTTGGGAGCATATACGGTTATCTTGACTACATGCTCTAGATATTGGTTATTATGCCAAAACATTATTATTTCTGGATGGTATTACAAACAGTGGCGTTTTTAATGTCAGCCTCTCGACGAGTTGAGTTTCCGACAAGTCATTTACAATTTTGTACAGAGTACACAAGTCACTCATCTATCTCTTTTGCTCGAGAGTAGTCATTTTGAACTCCTGAAGTCGATCATCTCTTATCTTACGTCTTAAGCCTAACTTCGAACACAGAGCTCTAACAAACCGCCCTTTTATTGCCTCAATTCGAACTATATGGGTCCCATAGATAGGCAACCATACAGAGGAGCAGTATTCTAATAAGCTGCGGATCAGACAGTAATACAAAGTTGTTGAAGAGTTAGGTCTTTTTACAGAAATAGGAGAGGGCCCAAGTTAGTTCCTTGCGGAACTCCGGATTTAGCCAAAAAAGGAACAGATTCGTAACCGCTAAGTGCTACTAATTGCATTCGGTATAATAAATAAGAAAATAGCCACCTGTACAAGTTTCCGTGTACTCCGAAATGTTGGGTTTTCATTAATAACATAAAATAATTGACGTGATCGAACGCCTTTTAAACATCTGTGTGAATGGAGTCTACTTGCATTATATCGTTAAATTAGTCACATAAATAACTTGTATAACATACGCGGTTTGTGGCAGTTGATCTGCAAGTAAGTCATAAACTCGTGTTGTAGAGGACTTAGTTAGTGCTTTAAGTGATTATACATAACTCTCAAATATTTTGGCGAACCAGTTGAGAATACATGTTGTATCATTAATAATAAATATCAATCACTTTACAATTTTAAAGTTACTTATATCGATCAGTGTCTGCACATTCTAATTCCATTCTAATAAAATATTTGGGAAAAGTGAAACCCGCCACGCACCCTCAGATTGCCCAACCCAACTATTGCAATACGCAAAGATTAACAATACCGAACTCTGGATAGGGACAGCCGCGTCGTGGGTTTAGGGTGACTCCAACTTGCAGTATTTCGCTTCGACTATTATTACTGCAGTATTTTATGACGGAATTAATGGAGACTATAGTATTTCGAACTTTAACTTTGCACAAATTTCATACTCCTCCGTCAGCGCAATTTTCGTAAAAAGGGGTACAAAGTTTTTGCTTAACGTAATAAAACATAAATCTCTGATAGCGCTCCAAAATTGTTTATATTCGTAGGTAGGTATAAAGTAATTTTAATTATGTAAATTGACAACGTAGAAATACTAGAATCTTATAGTATTACAGTGCAAATCTCAACGGCAGCGAACAGAAAAGCCAATGCATCTTTGATCTTTGCACACTGCGAACCTCTCAGAGGCTACTCCCATTACTGTATGCAGATTTTATACTTTGTGTCATTTTTGTGCGAACGGCGCTCGGCGCGTCCCCACACCAGGCGGCGCCGCGCCGCACCGCTCCGCGCCACGCCGCCCCCGTCACCTCCGTGGGGTGCGCTACTTAGCTGATGACTTATTAAGAGTGCATTCTTCAGAGGTGTCTACCTGTCGCAGCGGGTTTAATGACGTGGGTGGCTAGGTGCTCTCCGATTTCGTACTTCAAGTATTTTCCACTTTTTGTCACAATGCTTTGCGTTGTGGTTTTGCGTGACACCATAGGTCGTTGCTCACATTTGTTTACCAAGTGTTTTACGTGCCCTTTAAGTGTGTTACGTAATTTCTTTTACATACTTTGTTCATAATTCGATCTTAATATTATAATAGGGTTTAATTCTTCTAAATAGTTATTCTCTATTTCTACAAAAAAGAGTTTCCTAATGAATAGAATGAATGAGTATTTAGAGGATTGAAATACAATAATAATTATTTATTTTATTTAAACAATAGATATTGAATTAATATGTAAAAGACCCGGAACTTTTTGGCACGTAACATTATGTATAGTCGCGATTGACGCTTACAAACTTGTCGACCTAAATTACGAAACAGGGTTGTCAGTGTCGATGATAAAAGCTATCTGACAGAGACATTGTTGATAAGAAAAACCTTGCAAGTCCCAAATTCGATAAATATTTTAGGAAAACTATCTATGATATACTTACTATACTTTTATCTAAGATAGACAACTGATATTATTATTAAATTATCTAAGCTTTGAATCCACTTTGTATATAGAATAAATTTAAATGTTAGTGTCTTATTACTGTCAATATATTATACTTTTATTGCAGTAGTTTATTTCACACAATTTGAATTCATTTAAGTGTGGGCTATTTATCTGGTTCATATGTATTATTAAAGTTGGTAATATGTAATGTTTTATCTGGCAAATGTGAGCTATTATCAACATTTTCAAACGTTCTATACAATTTAACTGAATGTCTGAAACTACCATATTGTTATTTCATAACTCTTGTCTTATGACTATGGTATCTTATCTTATCTTGTGTGGGGGCCAGTCAGTACAGACCGGCGACACTTCGACCCAGTGGGATCTTTTGTTTAGACTTCACCAATAACGAATGTCATAGATGTTAATGGCCGCCGGGACCGATGGCTTAACGTGTTCTCCGAGGCATGGAGCAGGCGACAATTGTCAATCAATACGCACATAATTTCGAAATGTCATATAACTTCTGAAAGTCAGAGGTGCGCGACGTGGGTTCAAACCCGAGACCCTCTGCATTGCAATCTGTTGGTCTCCCTACTGAGCAATCGCTGCTCTATGACTATACTAACTAAGAATTATTGTATTGTAGCAGTTTTGTAAAAGGTCGCTTTTAATGTTTCGTAATCAACCAAGTGAAATCAGATGAAGTAGAAAAGGGACGTAAAAATTATACAAAGCCAGAAGTTGCCCGCGGTTTCGCTCGCGTTAATGTAGATTTTGTCTATCTTTCCCTCTGGAATAGGGCTCACATCAGTCAACCCGTGACCACGAGCGATGCAAGTCGGTTGAAACGTCGGGCAATAGGTATTTACTACCTTTTAAATACGCATGATAGTATATGTACAAATGGCGATAGTCTAAAAACTTTCAGTACTATATTTTTGAATGAAAGGTCCTACATGTATATTTTTCTGTACTACTTGACAACTTGTATGCGACAATTTAGGATGATCGGTTGAGTAATTAACGCGTGAAAGCATCACAAACATTCCCATTTATAATATTAGGTAGGATAGTTAGGACGATATCCCTAACATTAAGATTTTAGGCAAGGGGGTAATACCGACTAAACGTACCAGGGTGTTCTTCGACATAACCAGAGACGGCGAGGCCGCGCAAAACACTTTCACATGCAATATAATTTTATAATAATTTTTGTTTAGCCTTGTATAACTCTTACCTGTAAAATCATGGGTTGAAGTGAGTGAGAGCATGAAATAACTCTGTTAAACAGGACTGATTTCACTCCAGCCCCGGATCTAGGGGAGAAGCAAACCGCTATGTGACGACAATATCAGGAGGCGCCAAATTTATATGACGGGTGAAACCTCCACCGAGCAGTGTCCAACACAGGCAAGAAATGCCTGCGGATGACGATTCCTGGGTAACACTCACACCGGCACGACAGAGGGCCGCACTCCGACACAATGGCTTGCGGACAGGAGATCCCCGTTCTCCCGTCCACGGCCTTTGCCATGGCGGCATCAGGTGCGCATAGGTGCGTCTGCGCCGCCCGGTTCACTGGCGGTGGCTCGGATCCGCAAGGATGAGTATCCTTCCGGATCCGAGCCGCCGCCGGCGAACTGGACGTTATCTCGCGGAAGGAGGCGACCGTTATCCAGTTTCTCTCGCTGTCGACCATGGCTTTGATCACGGCCGGTAGCGAGAGGTGGCCGGTGAGGTGAGGTCGACACCCACGACGCCTATGAGTTCACGGCGGTGCTCAGCCTAGGCAGCACATGCCTCCCCCCCGGTTGATGTCGGCGGCGGGAGCGCTTAGCTCTCTGCTGCCGAATATCGGGGGGCCGAGTGTCGTCTGCCGCCGCCTCTATTTGGGGGTGGTGCGGTCGATGGCCCTCTACGGGTCGCCCATTTGGGCCGGCGCCCTCGATCGCCGAAACATCGCCCTCCTGAGGAAACCTCAGAGGGCGATGGCGATCAGGGTGTCGCGGGCGTACCGCACCGTCTCCTTTGAGGCGGCGTGCGTCCTGGCGGCATCGCCGCCCTGGGATTTGGAGGCGGAGGTCCAAGCGTCGGTGTATCACTGGCGCGTGGACCTCCGGCTCCATGGTGAGGAACCTACTCACGGGGCGGTGGAGACGCGAAGGTCCCAGGCTCGACTGGTCCTCGAGGCCAAGTGGCAAGAGCGACTGGCCCAGCCCCGCTATGGGGTGAGGACAGTCGAGGCTGTCCGTCCCGTGTTAAGGGAGTGGACGGACAGACGGCGCGGACCGCTCACCTACCGGCTTACTCAGGTGCTCTCCGGACACGGCTGTTTCGGAGAGTACCTGTGCAAGATAGCCGGTAGGGAGCCGACAACCAGGTGTCACCACTGCGAGGAGTGCGACCGGGACACGGCGCAGCACACGCTGGAGGAGTGTCCAGCGTGGGCCGCGGAGCGCTGTGCCCTGGTCGCCGTGATTGGCCCCGACCTCTCGTTGCCGACCGTCGTATCCATGATGGTCGGCGACGACAGGTGCTGGGGCGCAATGAGGTCCTTCTGCGAGGCTGTCATCTCGCAGAAGGAGGCGGCGGAGCGGGGGCGTGAGGAAGATCCTTACGCCCCGGACATCCGCCGCCGGAGGAGGGGGCGCAGGAGACGCGCTTATGTCGCTCTCCTGCCCCCCACCTAAGGGTTCTGGGTGGCAAGGCCTCAGGGGACCCTGCCACCCGTGAGTAAGAACCCACAGAGGGCGCGCGCGGTGTTCCCGCGCGCCTTCTAACGTCGAAAGGGGAGAGCGGTGAAATTGCTCTCCCCCGGGGACGAGAGGAGGTCGGGTCCTATTGACCCGGCCGGCACCCACACGGGGGGGCCTGCTATGGATGAATCTTTTTAGACTCCCAACAGGCCCCCCCCATTGGGTGAGAGAGGGAACACCCCAGGTTTTTTTAGTGGGTATACCAGCAGTCGGCTGGTGAGTCCCACACGCCCCGCCGGTGCCGTCCCCTAGCCGGCGGGTAGTGCATCAAGCATTTTTTCCTGGGAATCAAAAAAAAAAAAAAAAAAAAAAAAAAAAAAAAAAAAAAAAAAAAAAAAAAAGGCAGCACATGCCTCGAGCGTTTGGTGCGCCGTGTCCTCAACACTCATACTCACACATGGACCGTGTGCAGGTACTTGCCAATGCAACCGTGCCCTGACAACACCTGCACCAGTCGGAAGGAAATATATAGAGAGGAACACCGACAGAAGGGCTTCAACGGTTCTGAATTCCGTTAAAGGCACCTCTAGCCACGACTTCCATTTTAGTAATACGCCCTGGCGGAGCCGGTTCCTTGTACCAGTTATTACCTCTCTGAGGAAACGAACACCCATCTCCTCCCATACCGACGACATCACTTAACATTTTAGGCGAGCACTTCCGGTTCCAAGTCCTGGGGGGGAGTTCCGGCCAAAGCGCAGGCTGCGTCAGCCGACACCGTGCGGTATCTGCGTATGGTCATACCGACCGCCATGAATCTCTGCGGTCTCCGCCAGAGAGCCCTACACTGGGCGGTCAGGGAGTCCACCCACACTGGTACGCCGTAAAGCGCCATCGACCGTACAACCCCCGAGTAGAGCCAACGGCAACAGACGCTGGACCCGCCCAAGTTTGGCAAGAGCCGTCCAAGAGCGGACGCAGCGCCGCAGGAGCCTCGAAACGAAGCGGCTGAAGTGCTCGTCGAAACGCCATCGCCCTTCTAGTACCAGGCCCAAGTACCTCATATGGGCCTGGACTGGTACATGAACCGAGCTCACCACTATCGAGGCATCGCTGGGTGGCTTGCTAAGGGGCCCATGAACAACCAGGGCCTCCGTTTTGGACATAGAAACTCTCAAACTTAGCGCCTCGATACGCCCGACCACCAGGGACACCCCCACGGTGGCCTGGCGGGCTGCCTCCTCAAAGTTACCCCCTTGGGCTATGACAAGCTGATGATATTCAGCCCGGGGGTAGGACACCACGTAGGGACACTTTAAACACGTCCTACGTTCTTAATTTATCCGAGGTTGAGTTTTGAACGTGTGCATGGTATACGAAGCGACTCTGCCAGGATTTCCTAAAACAAAATTCCTTACAGGCTTTAGAGGTCAAGGCTAAACGAGAATGTCAAGTAGGTCAAATCGCTGTATATTTATGTAGTTTATTGGGTTTACGAGTAATCAGCGTTATTAGGGAAACTAGATAGGTAGTTTATTTATCTCAAACACTAGGCAGGTGAGCGGTTTAGGACATCTTCGACCCGGGGTTGCTTAATACTTTCAGTTTCAACTAAAACCAATATATTTGAAATGCTATCACCCCATACTACTTGGCACTTAGGTATAAATATAGTTGACTAATGGCCACTCCTACAACTAACAAGTAAAAGTTATCCGACAGATAAATCGCATGCTGCCTCACTCATATTAGGTTATAGAAGAGAGATGGTGAGACTTTTATCTTATAGATAAATGTTATCTGGAGGTGGCAGTACAAGACCTAAATGTGGGGGAAATACATTTCTGCTTAGATTGGTAGATAGCCCATCGTAGTTATAGTCCCGGTATCTATATAAAGAAATGACTTCTTTTAGCAACGAATAGTTATAAAAAATTCATAGTATACTATAAAAAATTTGTTGTGTCAAAGTTTCAATGGCTTAAAGGAGTAGATTTTTGATGTGTGCGTGTGTCTGTTTTTCTTTTTTATTATATCAAGGTTGCCAATTGTGTTGCGGCGAAATTTAAACGTTATTTTCGTTAATCTCTCGTGCGTCGTGTGAACACCAAGTGTTCATAACCGCCAGGGGCTTTAGTCTTTTCACTATTTTAATCAGACGATCGACGGGTTAAATTAGGAGGCACTTACACTGGTTGTCGACAACCAGTGTAAGGGTTCAATTGTCAACTTGTTTCATGTTATTAAATTGAACAATATAAGCATGATTATCTAATAAAGTATTAAATAAACACCGCGATAAAATCCGTATACAGGGTGATTTTGAAATCGTGTAATTCCTTTTAACCACGCATTCTACTGGTGATATAGAATAACCCTTTTTACTAATTAAAATAAAAAATCATATTAATAATTAATGTCGTAACTAATAACGGGCGGTCCTTTTTATTGCCCCTAATTATTTACGACATCAGTTATTGTTATGTTATTATTTTTAAATTAAAAAAATATTAAGATTGTGTCAGGTGGTTAAAATATGACTATATGAAATCATTTCATGAAAAAAATCTGTACTCTAATTTTGCCGAAACCATTATTCTAATTAAGAAAAAATATGGTCAGGGTTATTCTATATCACCAGTAGAATGCGTGGTTAAAAGGAATTACACGATTTCAAAATCACCCTGTATAGTAGTTTAATTTCAACGAATAACATTCGCGTAAACAGAAGATAATTTAATATAAGCATGAGTTAAATCGCTTGGCATGTTGAGGAACTTGCATGGGTTGTATGTTAGCAAGATTTAGCGAGCGAGAAATTGATAACGTAGGCTAAACGTACATTTGCATGTATACTAACCGAATAGCGTGCTTAATATTTCAGAACAACGCAACACCGATACAGGAATTGTTTATTAAAATATAAAGAGATTCGATTTTGCCCGGTTTGCTTGCGTTAATGTAGATTTGTCAATCATTTTCTACCCTCGGGAATAATATACTATATATTTTTTTATGAATTTTATTGTATGTTTTTTTGTGAACTTCTGACGATGTTTGCAAAATGTCATGATGATTGGACGAGTAGTAAGGCGTGAAACGTAACAAGCAAAAAATTAAGCTCACATTCATATTTATAATATTACTTACATTTTTCAATAAATTTCTATCGTACTAGCGGTGGCCTAGTGGTCGAAATTCGACCATAACTGATTTAAATTTTAAGTTTGATAGTTATTAAGGGTTCATTGTCTAGAACTATAACCTTATAATCACATTTAATTATTATTTTATAATTACATTTCGATCTATACAGATTAATTTACATATCTTTTTCAAAGAAATTATTATTAACTTAACCATACTCTTTAATTGACGATATTCCTAAGCTTGCTACTTTGTTTTCTTTATTACATATAAATGCGTAAATGTATTATAATATAAATAGTATATATCGTTCCAATTTACTCAAAGGTTGCCTGTAAAGTGGGCTACAGATCTTCAGTTTTAACTGAACAGTCTAACTTTGCAGTTACAACTGACATCCCTAGTGTCTACACACGTTTAGATTTTCAGTTTTAATCTCTTTTTGCTTGAAGTAACATGTTCACGGAATCACATGGCTTCATCGGATGACGCTGTGGCAATTATTGGACTATTGTGCATTCTGAAAAAAACAAGACAAAATAAAATTTTGTGTGAGCATTGGTTATTACAAAGATAACAATATACGCATAATAATTTACTGGAAGAGGTTAGAATTACTTCAAAAGACTATAATAACTATTTAAGAATGGATGAAAAAATGTACTTGCACCTGCTTGATTTAGTCACTCCTAAAATCATGAAACAAAATATAGTTATATCATCACACGAAAGATTAACAGCAACACTTAGTTTTTAGCGACAGGGAGAACCTACGAAGATCTAAAATATTCAACGATAATATCTCCCCAGTCACTTTCCAGTATCATTCCAGAAACGTGTGAAGCAATATAATTAGTGTTTAACACAAGGATTACCTAAAAGTACGTGAGAAATAAAAGACATTTTAATATTTTTAACTATGGTTTATAATAAGTGATAGAATACATATCAGACTGAATATAATTATTTTAAGAAAGAATGTAGTTAGATACATAGTCAGCAGCTGAATTTGTTGATAGACTTACGACTGAATGTTGATTTTTGTTGATAGACTTACGACTGAATCGTAGCACTTCGTTGATTTGGTACAATAGTGTGAATAAACAGACTAGATGCATTATCCGAAATTTCCGGATCTGGTATAGATAATAGAACATTTGGACTAGTAAAGGTTGACTCTGTGACTGATTGCGCAAAAGATGTTGTTCATAATTTGGCAACTGATTTGGAAGATTTTGTTGATTTGAATATGGTAAAGTATTGTGAATAGAGCGACTGGATGAAGGTGAGTATGATTGATTTGCAAACTTTTTTGGAAGGGTGAAAATGAAAATTATTACTGAATGTGATGTTGTTAAACTATTCAATTCAGCTGCCGCAAGCGTCTCATTGATATTTTTTTCTGCTAGGATACGTTGCGTTATATTCAAATCTCTAAGTTTAAATCCTACAGCTTTACCAAAAATGTCGAAACGATCGTCGGGTCGGTTCGGTGGTAGAGAAGAGTGAGCCGGACGTTTGACATGATCTCTAACAGATATCAAAACGTCCTTTGTAAGAGTCGCTTCAGAGTTTCTTTTTCTATTTTCTGATATATGTGTAGTGCCGGGAGTATACTGAGGAGATGCACTTGAGTCATCAACACCTTGTGTTTCCTGCACTGCTGCTTCTTCCACTGCTGATTCCGATGATGCTGACTCCAGTGTATTATTCTGTAATATTTTGTAATATTTTGGTTATTTCAGTTTCTTCGGTCACAAGTGGAATGGAAGATAAAAGCTAAACTATTTGAACAAAGATGGAATTTTCCGCATCTGTTTGGGGCAATTGATGGGAAGCATATCTCACTCAATAAACCCACCAAAAGAACGTGAATCAACATATTTCAATTATTAAAAAAAACACAGCATGGTCTTAATGGCTATAGTTGACGCCCAATATCAGTTCATTTTATGTGATTTTGGAACAAACGGACGTATATCAGACGGTGGAGTCTTACAAAATACAAAATTATTTCAAAATGTTCAGAATGATGACTTAAATATTCCAAATGAAGAAATCGTAACGAATAGCTTAAGATCTTTACCATACGTCTTTGTTGCTGATGCCGCTTGTCCATTAAGGACTGATATGATGAAACCGTTTAGACAAGCTGAATTGGATTCTACGGAGAAAATAAAAAAAATAACTACCGTGTTTCACGAGCGAGATGAATTGTGGCAAATGCTTTTGGTATTTTAGCTACGTGATTCCTAATATTTCATATATATGTTAATGTACAGCCAAGAAAAATTGAATCAATTGTGATGGCATGTTGCGCATTACGCAATTTTTTGGTTAAAAGTTACCAAATGCTTATATGAGACCTTTGATGGCGAACAAACTGATATTGGAGAGGTCATACCCGGGTACAATGCAAATTATTCTGCCATGGAACCTTTACAACGAAGAAATTTAGGGAACACGGCCCGAACACCGAAAATAACTAGACAGGAATTCATGAATTATTTTAACAATAAAGATCAAGTTATCTGGCAAAATAATTTTATTTAAATTAAAATACTGTATATAAATAATAAATATTGGTTTTATTACCATCATCTTCCAAATTCGAGCGTGACTGTCGTGGTACATTTTGATCGTCCAAGAATCTCAAAAGAGAGTAATACCATAGTTTCGGTTCGTATATATCGTCAGCGCTTGAACCTGTTTTTAGTTGAATCCACGACTTTTTGTGCTCTTTTCTTATAAGCACAACGTAACTTATTGATTTTTTTAGTACCGATTTTTTGTCCCTTGACGGAATCTCTTCAAGTTTCGCCAATAACTTTCAGTAGGCTGCATCTTTTTATGGTATTTATGGTACTCCCTGACGGTGGAAAATCTTTAATTTTACACAAGCGAGGTTCAGAATGATATATTTCTATGAATTCTTCTAACCATTCACGTTGATTTGGCATGGTTACTATTGTTTATTTAACATTAGAACGCAGCAAGAAAATCGTGCTCACTCCAACGACGCTTTGGCAAAACTGACAACTGCGCAGTTTTTTTGCTACACTCCTTCAATTTTATCTAAATAGTTTTATCTTATGATATTTTGATTAGATTGTCAGTTCAACTGTACAGCTTGCAGTTTTGCCTACACACATACGTTTTAACTGAACAGTTCAACTGTTCAGTTAAAACTGAAGGTCTGTAGCCCGCTTAAGATATTGTTGATATATGTATATTGATACACATGTAACCATAGTTACGAAGAATTGTTCGGCTGATGTAGTACACATCAGCCGAACAATGCCGAAATACTACGAATGCGATTCGACTGCGTGTGCCAAATGCATGGTTATGTGCGTGTAGTGTTTTCCATTAATTTTATGTATTTCTAATGCATATTTTATATAAATATTAGGATTCGCCACTCCTTCTCCATATAAACTTTAACTGTGCCAAATTTCATACTCCTCCGTCCGCGAAATTTTCATAAAAAGAGGTACAACGTTTTTGCTTCACGTATTAATATATAGATTCTGTATCCCTGACAACAGTTATGCTAAATTTCATGAAGATCGGTCGAGTAATTAAGGCGTGAAAGCATAACAAATAAACCCAGATCTGCTTTTATAATTTCAGTTAGGATATAGGCTAGGATTGCTAGTAAATTGGTAGCATTGTTCATAACTTCTCCAGCTAAGTAGGCACACGACGTCGTTAATGCAATAGGTGGGATTTGAATCCACGACTACTTTATAGCAAGTCTAATACTATCCATTGGGTAAGGATATTATATAATGCTAGATGTGCCCGCGATTTCATTTATAGTTACTGCTCCGTTCCCGTGGGTCGTAGCGTGATGTTAAATATTATCCTATAGCTTTGCCTTCATCGATAAATAGGCTATCCAACACAAAAGTAATTTTTCAATTATATTCAATTTTCCAAAACTAATCCTTTTAAAACTATACAAAACAACTACAGATCCTCATTCAAACATAATAAATATGGTACTCCACAAGGGGGCAAATTATCTCCACTTTTATTTTTATTATACATAAATGACCTTGCAGATGCTATGTACCATGACTCTATCCTATTCGCAGATGACATTACACTAATAATAAAAAATAATAACAACACTCAATTACAAGCAAACATCAATCTAGCTCTTGACAATGCTATCAACTGGCTAAACCTAAATAACTTAAAATAAACATATTAAAAACGAACTTGATACAGTTTCAGACATACAAAGCAATTATTGATCCTCTTAATGTGCAGCAAAATGGAGTACATTTGAATACTGTAATCGATTATGTATTTTTAGATATCGCTCTAGACGAATATTGCAGGAAAACACATATTGAAAAATAAACCTGTAAGATAGATCGTTTTGTATACGTATTAAAAAATTTTGGCAAGCAGTAAATATACATACTGCGTTAATTACCTACCATGCATATGTCTCGCCTATAATTAGGTATGGTATAATTGTGTCGGGAAGTTCAGTAGACGTACACAGAATTTTCGTAGTACAAAAGCACTTCTGTATTTCCTGAGATTAGCGCGTTCAACCAAACAAAGCTTTAAGCTTTAGCTTTATAATATTAGTATAGATTAGATATGTTATTTATTTAACAGTAAATAAATTGACATCCATATTAAACCAACTGTTTACCATCACAGAAGACATGTCAGTGTTAGGATTAATATAATATAAATATGTATTGTCTGTTTAAGATCGATTCTTTTTGAAAAGACAAGTCCTGCACCAAGAAGAATGTCCGTATTACGATGGACTTTACAAATGCCAAGAAAGAATATAAGAAACACCTGGTGCGATCCAGAAATAGTTGTTCCTGGTCCAGACCATTTCTGGTTCACAGATTCAGATTTCTGGATCACACAAATTTTAGGCAATGGCGATGTGAGCACTTAAACCACTACATCATTCGTGCAGTCAATTTAATGAAGCACCTTCCTATATATAATACGTAATGGTTATTAACGCGATCATGCAGAATGTTCCTTTTAATGCTTGACTTTTCGACCAGGTTAAATCGGCTATGGTCACAAGCTGACTGAATACCCGTTAAGTATTATACTTACATTTATCACGCAACGCGAAGGTTTAAAGTAATAAATACCTCCGTGGCCTCTACTGTATGTAAGACAAAATAATGGCACTCTTATTACCTGTCGGCAACAGCACAGCACCTCTTGGCTAACGCCTTTCCATAGTTGATGGTACCTCCACCAAACGCTCTTTGGTATATCTTGCCCTCTTTGGTCCTTGAAAACGGACAGCCCATGTTTTCAAGTTCGATGACAGCGTTAGGTGCCTCCCGGGTCAAGTAGTGTATGGAATCCTATAAAATATATTATTATCTATGTAATAATATAATAATAATAATAATAATATCTCCTTCTGACCATATTTCGGTCACGGCGGCCCATCTTAACGGAGACTGGTCATCGGCGCAGGGGATATTATAGTGCACAAGCGTGTGCACAAGCGTGTGCGCAATCACAAGTGCACTCTCTGTTCCCTAACTCTCTTGATCCGATAGGAGGCCAATCCGACACGATCGGAGAGAGATCAGGCGCAGGACCAACTGCTTTACGTGCTTTCCGAGGCACGGGGGTGTCTAACACCGCCAACTTCCTAACTCCGGGCTCGTATTGAGATTTCTTAACAGAAAAACTCAATAACTTTTTGTTGGCCCGACTCGGGATTCGAACCCGAGACCTCATGCACAGCAGTCGCATTCATTACCGCTGCGCCACGGAGGCAGTTTAAGCATATGTAATAATATACCTACTAAAACACACTAAAATTACTAACAAATAAGAAAATGTTAGGGATAAATAAAGCTAAATAAAAGGAAATAAAAATGTATATTTAGGAAGGTAAGGCATAGCAGTTCAGTAACATTTACGGCATTGTTAATCGACCCATTTTCTTTATTTCTTTAATCATATGTAGCCATTGACAAGCTTTTGTGCTACTTATAAAAATAATTGGATACTAGTATTTTTATTCAGATTGTTAAATTCATATTTGCTTCCCTTAAATTTTTAATAATGAATGCGGTACACCAAATTTGACTTCACGTTCTGATGATCAATAAATTTCTTCGTGTTTACTTTTCAAATTTATTTGCCTAATTTCTGTTATCTGTTTTCTTTTCGTTAAATAAGATTGCATTAGATTTAATATATTGCCTCTAATGCCGTAAGCTTCGAGTTTGTTCAAAAGGGTAGGAAAATGCACACAATCAAAGGCCTATGCCATATCGCAAAATATGCCACAGACTGGCGTCCTTTTATCTACGTTTCTAGTGATATTGTAAAAAAAATCATAAATGGCCATATTGATTGTCTTGTGTCGTCTGAAACCCTTCTGTTCCTCGCATAATATGTAAATATTTTCAACGTAAGTATATATTGAATGGTATATGTATTTTTCGAATATTTTCGAAATTATTGGAATTAATGCGATGAGACGATACGATTGCATTAG
The DNA here is from genome assembly GCA_963675205.1 of Catocala nupta. Taxonomy (NCBI): domain Eukaryota; kingdom Metazoa; phylum Arthropoda; class Insecta; order Lepidoptera; family Erebidae; genus Catocala; species Catocala nupta. The sequence continues at coordinate 40,494,668 of OY776078.1, forward strand.
ATTTCTATCGTCTTTCTTAAACAGCGGCTTTATAATAGCGGTTTTCAGAGCATCTGCCATCATCATCATATACCAGCGCTGATACCGTGATTGATAAAGTGACTGAGGTGACCACTGATCTCTAATGAAACGTGTTTAAGTACTGTTGTATTGATACCGTCGTAGCCCACGCTTTTTGTGTTTTTTAGAGATTGTGTATATTTATGTATATCATATGGGAGACAAGGAGTCATGAACATTGACTTACTAACGCTATTTGTTACATAATATGTAGGTTTACTATTGACCGGAAATTTGACTTGAATTTTATTAATGAAGTAATTGTTAAAGGCCTCAGCCTCTGTTTAGGGGATTCGTTTCAATTTTATTTTCTATGTTAATTGTATTTATACTGCATTTAGGTTTGCTGTACATTGTACGGTTTATAATTTGCCACGTGGTTCTGATTTTATTCTCTGATGCTTTAATGTTAGAATTATTTTGTGCTCTTTGTGTTAAAGGAATAATTCTTTTATATAATTTAGAATAGTTTATGAAAATTGTTTTATTTGTTTTATTTGGCTTTAATCTAAGCTGCCATAGTAGTTGTTGTTTTCTCGGGTTGCATAATTTTAGACCCTTAGATAACCACTGTATTTTTTTTAGTAGACTTTATTTTGATTAATTAAGTAGGGAAACACAAATCGTAAATAATAAAAATTAAGAAGAAATTCATTATATGCTTTATTGGGGTCATTCGTGTTATACAGGGTGTCCGGTAATTAATGGATAACCTGGAAATGTCTTATAGTGGAACTGATAGCCGTTCAGAAAAAATATAAAAAAAAACTATCCTAACTTAGTAGTTAAGATAGATTTTTTGAGATGTGTTTTTTTTTAATTACCATGTAAGACTTTCTTCTATACTACGACCATAGATGAGTGAAATCCATCGGGTTTTTGTTGTTTTATTATTAAACACTAATTATGCTAATAGCTAGACAGTCAAAAGTATGGTATGCTATATAGCTGCACTTTTTAATATACTACTCAAAACAAAATAAGGGCCACTAAGATTTTTTGCTATACCATGAAAACAATAAAGACATTAAATTGTTTAACTTATGTAACTACAAAATAATGTTATTGCATATAATATAGGCTAACAATTGTTTAAAATAATGATCATGAATTGTATTTGTAAGTTCATAATGAAATTGGTCATTTTGAATGAAAAACATGAACAAAAGAAATCACCGGAAAAAGACAAAATACTGTTCTTGTCACTTTTGTTTCTTCTTTTTAGTAACGAGTATGTCCTCCTCTCTTAGTAATACAATCCTGAAGCCTCGTATGCATACTCTGGATCAAATTCCTCACGTTTTCATCTGAAATCTCCTCCCAGGCACGTTTTAAAGCGTCAATGAGCTGATGTTGGTTGTAGACCCCTTGCTCATTCTCTCTAACCCTTTGTTTCAATTGGTCTCACAATTGCTCGATTAGATTTAAATCCGGACTGTTAGCTGGCTATGGTAATACCTCAATATGAGACTCTACTAGGACAGTTTGGGTCGATCGAGCTGTGTGTGCACGGGCATTGTCTTGCATCAGGATGAATCCAGGCCCACTCACTGTACAAATGAGATCACTTGAGGCCTGATGACGTCCTCGATGTAACATTCTGCAGTTACGGTACCCGCATTTAAAATGGTGAGCTCGGTTTTACCGTGTAAACTAATCCCACCCCAAACCATTACGTTGGGACCACCGAAACGGTCAACTTCGTGGATGCAGAACTCCGAAAACCGCTCGCCGCGTTGTCTTCACAGCCTAACACGCCGATCATCATTAAAAAAAATTACTTTGCACTAGTCTGTATAAAGAACCTTGCCCCACTGATTAATCCCCCAGTTCAAATACTGACGGAAGAATCTTAAACGGTTTGCACGTTGAACCCTGGTCAGGGGAATTCGAACAACTCGTCGTCTTGAAATTTGCTGGTCTTCGTGCAATCGATTACATATAGTTTAATCACTGACACGGGTACCCGTTGTCAACCGTAGGTGGTGTTGTAACTTACGGGCCGTTACTGTACGCTCACGACGAGCACTTAGTTGGACGTATCGATCCTCGTGCGCCGTTGTTACACGAATTCTACCTGAACCGGGTCTCCTGGCAACACTGGCGGTCTCTTGGAAGCGATTCCATACATTTTGGACAGCTCTTCGAGAAAAACCCAACTGCAAACCCACGTAACGCTGAGAAAGTCCTTCTTGAATCATAGCTATGGCTCTGGTTGCTGTAATTGTATCCATGAGCCTTCGTACTGGTGGCATGATTAACGCGAAATGAAAATTGAATCAATTAAAATTGAAAAAGTAAAACTTTTTCCCTAAAATAACCGAAACAAGTTAAGAAGACAATCGAAGAAAAACATAAGAATAACATCCAAATTTTTTTTTCATGATGATGGTTAATACTTTTCAAATTAGGAACACGAACACCAGCATAAAAGAGATCAAACACCAAAGAGTTCGTAATATCAATATAATGCTACTTATCAGTTACTTTCAGTTTACTAAAGTGCACTTAAATGTAAATAAACTAGTGGCCCGTATTTTGTTTTGAGTAGTATATATATTATATATATATATATTATATATATATATATATATATATATATATATATATATATATAGTTTATTATTTTTTCATTTTTGTTATAAGACATTTCAAGGTTATCCATTAATTACCGTACATCCTGTATATTTCTGAGAAAGAAAGTTCTTTCAGGCACTTCTTGAATTTTAGAATATTTTCCATATCCATATCTCTTGTAACTGTATTCCAATAGTCAATAATACATATTTTCTTTAATGGACAGCAAAGTAATTGTGCTGTGTGGTCAGACAATGCAAACTCTAGCACAACAGTCTTACAAACTTTACCAAAATTATGTGCAATATTATCTATGTATGTTTTACTAGTCAAGCGAGTTGGCTGTTTTAAAGTTAGTTTCAAATTAAAGGTCCTAAGAAGATATTCAAATTGTTTACATTTGGCACCCTATAGATACATACGATAATTAACAGCTTATGATGAATCAGTTCTATAGCGTAGCATTCAAAAACTCCTAGTGTTGATAATTTCGCTACTCTAGACAATTCTTTCCATTGCAATTCTTTATGAACAAGTATATATGCACCTCCCCGTTTTTTATCTTTCCGGCAATAATAAGCAGCTAAACAGTAATTAGGTAAATACAATTGACTTTGATATCCTTTCATAATAAAATACTCAGTTATGCATAAAATATCAACATTAATATTTTTTCCTTTAATTCATCTAAACAAATCATGAGGTCGTTTGATTTGTTTATTAGGCCCGCGATGTTTTGATGTAATACATTTATATACTTATTGGAGAAAAACTGTTCATTAGTGTTGGTAACCGTGCATTCCGAAATGAAAGATGAATTTAATTCCGCGTGAGGGGAGTCGTATGTATAGGCACACAGAAACTCATTAATCATTCGTTTAAGATTAATAAATATATTCGCAATACCGCTATTATTAACTGTGCCACTTTTGTAGCGAAACATTTTATAATCATATAACAAATAAAAAAGTTAGAATCAAACAAATATGCGTATTTGTGAGTACATGCATCTAAGTATAACAAGCTATTGAATGTTTTATTTTATTTTTTTATACATGCTAATAACCTTATCATATTCATTTATTTTATTTTTTAGAGAATAGTTTTCTTCTTTGAGGGTAGCTACCTCAGCGTGAGCTATCTCAAGCTGGCCTTTCAATTCTTCGATTTGCAGTTGTAAATCCACGACTATGGATTTATTACATAGATCAGCAGTCTATTGTTACAATGTAGCACAATTGTAAATTTGTAGAAAAATATTAACTAATGATTGATTAAGATGACATAATATAAATACAATGATAAATTTAATTGTATTATTAAAACAGCAATAGCTTTGTGAAAAGACGGGCCGGGCATAGGTCTTGAGTTTGATCCTATGACATGTGCTTTCAACTTTTCGAAGTAACATCTATGTTGTATTTGTTTTTGGAACAATCATCTATTAATTAGCCAGTAGCTTTTATGTAGCTAATTACAGTGGTGATGACTTGAATTCCTGACGTTTGGCACTGATTACGTCCAGGAGAAAGTTAAACAGTACAGGTAGCCATAACGAATTTAATCACAAGTATACAGGGTCAATTGAAAAATACCAATAGCATTTTACACGTGATTCAAATACATTAATTTTATTACTATACCAGTTTCTATAATTCATTATTTAAATTTTTCATTCAGCATTACAAATATTGGATTTGGTTGCTCCAATCGTATTAGGACTACACGCTGTCGTAAAAGTAAGTAGCGGCCTAAACAAAAAACAAAGCGTTATGCGGGAGGCAGGATGCTTAAAATTTAATCAATCATGTATTTATTCGTACAAAATAGGTAAATACAAAGTTGGATATTGCGTTTTAGTGAGTGTTAGTTCACACTCACGTATTGAGTGTGATTTTTATGTACACTTTGGTAAAACTAGTGTAAGGAAACTCCAGAATCAGTTCTCAAGTATTTATTTCCTTTAATATTATTGTAACATAATTATATTTTATATTAATAGTTTACATAGTTACACAATATGCATACCTGATTTAATTCAATGCAATATCCGCCACTTAATATACTTTTACTTCTCAAACTTATCCGATCGCCACACAACGCACGACTGCCCGTTATAGTTCCGCGCTCGGCCATCCTGATGTTAAAGCGAGACCCTTCGCTTTAGATTATGTTTAACAACAACAGGTCAAGCGATTCGTGCACAAAATTGTGGCCATGAATCGCTTGAAGTACCGTCGTTTATATTCGTAATAAATATAATTTAATGTATTTCATTTATGTACTTCTTAAGAAATTATTATGTATATCCTGTTACATAGAGACAATGCTTATTTTTATCAATGTGAATGTACACATTTATAACTTATTATTAAAGATAAATTTATTTGACTCGACATGTGTACGATCAGGTGTTACAGATAGGTATTTTTTGTCTCAACATGCTGTCTTGTCAGACATGCAAATATATATGCTTAATAAGAATTTTAAAATTATGCTGGATCTAATATTATAATTAATATGTCAATTAAGCGTCTCTTAACAATGAAGTGAGATATATTATAAATAGGTTAATTCAAATCCGTACAATAAATATAAAAATTAATTAATTAATAATTCATTTCCAGTAATAGAATAGTAATAGATAAGTCAATAATTAAGAACATGCCAAATTATATTAGATCATGATAGACGATTATTAAAACAAAGAAAACAAATTATATAAGATTATCACATAGGAGATCATTAATATTATAGTAGCATTTATGTAATAAATAATAAATTTCTTAAATTACGTTTAAATACGTTAACATTAAGGTCCTTAAATTTATTTGGTACCTTATTGTATATTTTGGGTGCCATGCAGAAAATGCTATTATAATTGTTTTACATAATATGTATGGTATTCATACATTTATTTTAAATCACTGAAATATTATATAATTATTGAAAACAACCAGTGAGAATCACTGTTACAACTATTATGTTATCAATTCATTATTTTAGAAATATCATCACATTCTTTCTCTGAATTTACTTAACTAGAATCATGATTTCTATCGTATACCAAACATGGTTTTAGGTTATCTATTGATACAATATTCTCATAGCGAGGTCGATGCGCCTTTAACATTACTTAATACATCTAAAACTGTCGAGACGCGGTTATTAATTAATTTACTTAGTTTATTTAACGGTGCCGAGTTTTGATGTCGCGACTTCCCGTGTTATCCACGTTGTCGCGACACCTCCCTCCTCGGACTTTTACGATTGTGCCGAGTTTTGATGTTACGACTCCCCGTGTTATCCACGTTGTCGCAACACCTCCCTCCTCGGACTTTTATTATTATGCCGAGTTCTGATGTTACGACTCCGTGTTATCCACGTTGTCGCAACACCTCCCTCCTCGGACTTTGTGACTTACGATTAAAAGAGTGTTTGTGGATTTGCCTCTCTCGCCGGCTCCCTTCCACTCCCTCACTCTGTATTTGTTTTGAAGTCTACCCTTTTCCGCTTTCATTATCGCGGTTACTTATCATCAGACTTATCCATTAGTCTGAAAATTAAGGAATGATCGGCAGTTTAAATTCATTCACAGTTAATCTGTCAGGTATACCAGACGTAATAAAATATATCGAGTCATGCCACCAGTATGTCACTGAGACTCAATAGGTTAACTTTAATATTACCGCTGAAACCTGTCAGCTGTTTGTGATTTGGAGTCAGTCAACAGTGATACCATCTCCTCCCCTGATCATGAAGTTATGCCTGTGTCTTATTTGGTTGATAACAATAACAAAAACACATTCATGCCTTGAGACCAAACACCTATTTGGTCTGAAAACATGAATATATCTTTGTAACCCACACCTGTAGGTTTCAGTAGAAGTTAAAAACGACTACATTAAACGCTCAGTCAACAGTCATTTCTTTATGGTGACAGCCTATCTGTCACTAAAAAAGATGCAATCTATTTAACAGAAGTATAATCATTACATTATAAGGTAGGGTGTAACTTTATTCTGTGTGCATTACCATAGTCCTATGTATTAACAAAAGAACAATAGGAATATTGAAAAACTTAATTTACTTCTTTAAATGCAGTTGTATATGTTATAACAATTTTATTTCATTCTTCGACACTAACAAGTTTATTAGTAGATTTTTATTGACTAAAGATACATTGTTTCTACCTTATTTTTATAAAAAGCAACTTGCTAAACTATTAGCATTTAATATATTATGCAGGGACCCAGTTACCAGTAGAGTAGTGAAGGTTATAGAACAGTAGTATTATTACTACAAATCTTAGTGATACATCTAGAAGTTTAAACTGTTAAACGAGACAAAGGACAGGCATACACAGTATTAAACTAATTGATTAAAATATTCAGGGTCTATCCGGCAAGGAGTTAGAATTAGATTTATTTTTAAACATAATATTCAAGTATGTTGCATAACGGAACATTGGTTAAAAGTATTCAATTAAAATTTATAATGAGTATTATTCAATTGTAAGTGCATTTTTAAGAGAATTCTATATATGGTGGCTCTCTAATATATTTATGTAATGATGTAAAACGTAAAGAACTTAAAGATATAGTAAATCTTTCTATCGTACTGATGAATTATCCTGTGTGGAACAAGAGCAACATACCATAGTTTGTGTGTACTGTCCACCGCAGAGTGACTTTAGTGTATTCGAAACAGTAGTACAGGATATTTTAAATCGTTTGAGTTTTAGTAATAGGAATATAGTAGTATGTGGTGATTTTAATATTAATTTCCTTGAGCAGTCAGCTCTTTCTGTGAAACTAATTAGTTCATTAGAGTCATTTAATTAAAGTATCTATTTTTGGAACCAACCAGGATTATATCACATTCTGCTATCTGCTTAGATAATGTATTTTGTGACTCAATTTCTAAATACGGCCGGGCCATATTAAGTGAACCGACATCTGACCATTGTGGTCATAGGGTAGATTTTTCTGTAAATACAATGCTTAAAGAGAATAAGATCACATGTAGACCAATGACCTCTAACCGCTTAAAGAAATTTAATAATAAAGTAAGTGTCAAGGTTCTCAATATGGAAGGATATCCTTTCTTAGACGAAGTATATGAGTCGTTTACTTAACATAATTACTTTAGAATATAAAAATATTATTAAATGTAAGAATTTTACCAAGAATAATAAGATTATGTTTTGTGATCTAAATTATATGAATTATATGAAAAACATTCAATTTTGATCCTAATTTTATTCAATATGTTAAAAATTATTTAAAATGATTTGTGCCACTGCCAAGTCCCTTTATCTAAAAACTAAAATACGAAATTCTAATAATAAAATCAAAACTACTTGGAATATTAGTAACAATGAAACAGGACGCAGCAAAGTGCGTGATAATACCTTTGAATAAATATTGTCTTCTGTTTACGCGAATGAAACACCAATAACTAAATTATGTTCGGGTACTTTGAAATAACTACACTGGAACATTGAGACAACTACCATCTTAGTCTTCCCGTGACCATGGCTGCTGAAAAGCAACCGAAACGTCGGGGAAAGTGTAAACTTAAAAACAAATAGATTTGGTAGCCCTAACAATCCAATTAGCTTAAAATTAGCAAAGTTTAATAGTATAGTATAGTAGTGTAACAGTTTCTAAATTATGTAATAGAGTGTTAAATAAACAACGCGATAAAATCCGTATATAGTAGTTTAATTTCAACGAATACCTTTGAACTTAATACAAATAATAACAGTAGGAATTCTATGACGCCTATTAGAGGGTTTTAGTTTTCTTCTTTTTTATTTCTGTTTTATAATATTTTAGGTATAAGTTAGTTATATGAATTGTGTTTATATTATGTATATAATTAATAATTTGTATTGTGGAAAATAATAACATAATTTCAAATAATTTGGAAATAGCCGACACCTTTAATAACTACTTCGCAAAAATAACTTTAAATACAACTAGTACCCTAAGGTCTTGCCTAGCTCGAGCAGAATACTTGGTTATCGACAACGTGGAAGAGTAAGATATTATTCAGTTTTGAATGTGTACATCCATATCATATAATAAACGTATTTAAGTAACTTAATTAAAAAATATCTGCTAAATTCAGGGGTTCCTATCTCTGTAAAATTTGTTGAAAATATTATTGTCAATATAGCGCCACACCTAGCTGCTATAATCATCGGGGCATTTTAATGAATATGGGCATTTTTCTTAACTTAATTAAATGTAGTAAAATACTACCTTAATTTAAAATTGGATACCAAAGCGACCCCAATAATTTTAGGCCAATTTCAATTAGTAAAGTATTTGGGAAGATTATATTACAGCAATTAAAGAGCCACTTTAGTGTAAATGATTTATTTCATAAAAATCAATATGGTTTCAGGATTTGTGTGAAATTGTTTTATTTGTGGATGACAAATTCCTTATTTTTAAAGTAGACTGAAAAGCACCGAATTTATGTGCTGTTAACGATTTACTCGACTACCTAGAATGGTTTACGACGAATAATTTACTACTAAACTTTACACTGCCAAATGTAAAGAGTCCTAACGTAAATATAAATTTAATAACTTTAGATGATAAAGTTAAGTGAGGCGCTCAAATATCGTGTCTTGCAGGTTTCTTCTCATAGGGCCAACCCTTTGCCTGAACCTAGCAACTAACCTAAATGTAGCCTCAGTAATTTTATTGACCTTCAAGCTAACAAAACTATTAAAACTATTAAAGCTATTCAAATTTATTATAGTTTATTTATATAATGCTTATTTTTTATATAATACATTATATATTACCATAAACAAAATTCATATAAATACCAAATCATGTCTGCATTGACATAAACTTTATATTTTATCAATTACATTATTTTAAAATAGTTTAACTATGCTTAACAATCGTTCTTCAAAATTATCTGCTATTTGTAGATATACAACCTGTTTACACCAAACTTATTAGTAGATATCGTGCATGTTTTGTTCGCTTAAATATTACAATCAATATTACAAAACTGTCCTTACTCAATTAACTTACAGTTGGTATTTCTAGAGTGAGAATCCTTACCTCGCCGTAACACAATTTGACTAGCACGGGAGCTAAAGAATTTTTTACCGCCAATTTTATATGTTGAAGTTAAACAGAATATTTTTCTTCTTATTTATACATTAATTTGCTAATGTTCGAAGTTAATATAGTCAAATATATTAATAGTGTAAATATGTTTAACTGTACTATATTGTATCTGTTTTAAACATGCTGTGCACACATATTTAGAACATATATTAAAACAGAACAACATTATAAACCTAGGCTAACTTTATCTATGAATAAATTTTTATCTTATCTTATCTTTGTGAACTAAATGAATAAATGATATTGACTTTGATCATGAATTCAGCTCATCCATGAAAGCTTTAATCTTTAAGATAGAATATAGTTTCATTGTGTTTTAATATTGTAGATATCGATTGAAAATAAATGTAATAATATATTAATAATGATACCTTCAATCTGTATGTCAGTATAGTGCATATAAACATAGCGCACCAATATGGGCAAAAGCATTAACAAGTCATTCCTCTTCCTAATACCATTTTTGATGGACATATAGCAGATTGCACCTGATAACACATCCCAAGAGAGTAGCTCTGGCTGGATATAAACAGTGCCGAGAGGAGAAATACCGAGGAGTGCCCCAGCCAAATTCAACCTCATTAACCGCAATAATACTACATATCCATAAGTACACAGTACATTATCAAGTAAATACGTCGCTTGCCAATAGTTAGCTACCAGGGAGTGCCTTGGCCAAGCCAATCTACGACGCCGACACAACGAGTCCACCTAGCATCCAACACACTGTAAGTCTCATAATCGAGACGAAAAACAAACAAACACGAGTGTCGTAGTTGACTTCAACCCATCAGGACGGAAATATAAACAAACCAAATTGATGTTAAATCTGTTAAATTTATCACAATTACTCACTAAATGGAATAAGTAACAATTATCCATATTTTTAACGTTTTCACACGATACCTTAATATTTTTTAAAGCACTTGGCGTTCGATTAATAAATAATAGTTTCAGTTAAAAAATCTTAGACGAAAAGTGAGGTTATTTGTCAGATGCCAAAATATGTATAATTTGGAGGAATTTAAATTAATCTGTCAGTAATAATTACTTATCCTATCCCTTAGGTTATTTTTTAACAATGTAAAATTATGTACCTACCTTGCATTTTTTTTTACTTTATGTATCGATACTATACTATATTCTGTTTGGTCAAAAGCGGATATCAACTTTTTTAAATTCAAATAAGTAATTAATTGTTTTACAATTGATGCTACACTTGGACATCACTAAAATGTCTATGGTCATGTCAATGAACCGTTTGTATACCTTTTGATTTTGTTGTATTGAAATCGACTATATCGCAATACCCCATACAATGCGTGACAAGTCAAATGTTGAGAACCAATTCTGAACGAAATGTATATATTTTCTTTTATTTGTTCATAAAAGTTAAATTTGTACGTGGGCTGGGATAAACGAGTGCCTTTTAAAAAAAATTACCCGTCTATACCACTTCTGAATTGTAAGGAAACTCCAGAATCAGTTCTCAAGTATTTATTTCCTTTAATATTATTGTAACATAATTATATTTTATATTAATAGTTTACATAGTTACACAATATGCATACCTGATTTAATTCAATGCAATATCCGCCACTTAATATACTTTTACTTCTCAAACATATCCGATCGCCACACAACGCACGACTGCCCGTTATAGTTCCGCGCGTTAGTTTTATACTATCAAGCATAGTGGGGCAGTCGAGAAAAATCAGTGTTGCCAACAGAAAATAACGGATACAATTAAACATATTCAAATAATGCTTCTACATTGCTACATTTAACTAAATATTTCTATATAATAATTATATTCTACCTATAATTGCTAACACTGGGTATTATAAGAAAATTAAAATGAATTTTTAGAATTAAAACAAATTAATTTTAACGAGATGCGTGTAAAAACCCAGGATTCAACCTCGTCGTCTTCATGTGACTGCTGGGCAAAAGCCTCTCCCTCGGACTTCCAAATCACTGTTGGTGGATATCCCTTGACCTTATGATCTTGTGACCCCTATATCTCGGGGGTCTTTTGACCCACACAGCCCATATTTAAACTCAACCGAGGTATGACCCTAAGGTGTCTGTACACTAAGTTACAAGTCAATCAGTCCAGTGGTTTCGGAGCTATGCCTGTCACTAACAAACTGTCACTAACAGACAGACCCACATAGTGTTTTCATTAACCTCTTCTGAAGACTTAGAGGTTAATAAATAATAACATATAAACTAATCATAACAGTCTACGCGCAAAATAATAGTAGGTGAAAATGCAAATTAGAATTTAGTAGATTTGCCCACGGCTTCGCTCGCATAAATCTGGGTGAAGGTAGGTTAGATATGTAAAAATACTTTTTCCAAATGAACCGGTACTAAACTTAGGTAGGTAACCTGTGTCCTTTTCTGTATCGGTCGAATAGCTAAGGCATTAAAACGTAATAAACAAACTTACAATCGCATTTATAATATTAGTTAGGAAGTTAGGATTATCAATATTAAAATATAGTATTTGTTAGTCCATATATCATAATAATTTTTCAATAAAATAATATCTCATTATGGACCCATAGGTACATTTTTCTATAATAAAATACCAGCCGAATATCTGAGGATTACCATATAGACAATTTAATGTTAAAAGCTTATCATCCTATATGTATAATTATGATTATTTAAATGACAAAAATCCATGGCGCTTAAACGACTACACAAATTAAGTATGACTTCAGTTTTTACATTTAATATTAAATTAAATTGCATATACATATATTATTGTTTATGTTGGGTTCTGTAATTGGTTATTGTAATCATGCGTAGTACCATTGTTTATTTTATTCGGAGCCTACACGTCGTGGATCGTCATGCTTATTCAAATGCTATAATGCACACATTGCTTGTGATGGCGCAGTGGAACGGGTCGTCCCCTTCCCTTCAATATGGCGAAGAGGATGGCTGGCTCATGCGTCGTACTCGTGAACGGGTGCTACTTGTAGTGTCTGGTTGACCTTGAGGTTAAGATAAAAATTTCTATTTCATATATTATGAATGCAGCTCCTTAAAACAAGCAGCATTATAAAATTGGCGCTTAAAAAGAGTGACCGTGATTTTCTTGCCCGTTCTTATCATTGGTTCTTTGCCCTTGCTTTGCTCAACGTGGCAACAGGTAAATGTAAATGAAAATTCATATTATTGTTTAGTTAGTGTAACCTTGACGTTCATAAGTGTTACTTTGTGACCTAAATAAATAAATATATTGTGTGTTGATTTTATAATCTCGATATGTCCGATTGTATGCTCTAGGCTAATAAAAAACGTACAGCACTATCTATACCCCCGATCGAAGTATAGATTTCACGGCTAACCTCTAGAATAACGCTACTAGTAACGCTTATTATATTCCCACGACTCTAAAGAAAGGAAGGCATTATAAGTTCCTATAATTTATGCAAATTGTTGGTAATGATAAAAAAAATATTCACGAGGACGTACGCAAAAGTATGCTACATCCACATTTTGTACGCTATTTTTTGTTTCATATACGCATGTCTCTCTTATTTATTAGTGACTTTTATCTTGAGTATTTAAGATATATAATGCCTTTAACTTATAATTTTCAAGCCAAGATCAAGCCTGCAAAGCAAGAGCAATAGTCATGAGGCTTTCATTTACATTCGATAGTGTCACAGGAAAAACATAATTCCCTGTGACAACATTGTATGTATCACGGGCGTGAATTTCGGCCACTTGGCGACCGCTAGTCTGGTAAAAATAGTTTATTATGTTATCTGATGTTCAAGCTCCGTCGTAATGAACACGTGTCTATTACACGTGCATTTAATTATTTTGATCAAAATATTAAGCTAATTAAGCTCAAGTTGGCTTGATCTCTCGAAGCAGAACTGTAACAATTTCATCTAAACAACATCGAAATCAGGCAAGTGAAAATCGACCTTATCGGTGCAACTGGAGCCGAGCCCGCGCCGAGAGTGGACTTCAATGGGATGGCCCTCACACCCGCAGCGTTAAAGAGATAGGTGATAATTTTCGTCCTTTTCTACGACCCGGCATCATTGTGCCCTCAACTTTCACCCAGTAGCGAACTGGACAACATAATTTTATAGCTAGGTATCTACGTACAACCCTTACTAGCAAATGAACTTGCGCCGCACGGATGATAATAAGATTATGATGATCAACTTTAACAGAATGCCGCTGCTACGTCCACCCATATCCATTCTAACTGCTGATCTGTACCATACGCAGTCGGAAATCCACCTTAGCGGTTTGCAATTAAGCAATGTTTTATTTGTTAATGTAAACCAAAATGAATGGTGCATCTGAAATGAAGCAAAATCTTAACTATATAATAGAATTTATGAATACTTGGAAAGCGTAAAGCTAGAGCTTTCAGGCGTAAGTGAAGGGTTGTTCAACAGCCAGAATATACTTATTACTAACACTATCATCGGATACTAAGGAAATAAAAGTAGAGCACGTTAAAATCTAAACGTTAACGGACGCCTTTTTTTTATTCAGCGGTATGCGGAAATTAGCTTCAGGCTTAGATATTTTGAAAAATAATACATTGAATATAAAAAACATGGAGAACTCAACGCAGTGGTTTATATAAATAGGCCCATTTTTTTATGTCCTTATATTAATATTAATTTCATCATTTATTTCAATATACCGTTTCTTCAGTATTCTTCTTCGTTTCAGATCGTACAATAACAGTAACTTCCCTTTATTAAAATGGTCTGTTCTACTACCGCTGTCGGTCCTACTGCGCCCTTGTTCTTCGTTGCTGCGGACCAGTTGATTATTTTTACATTCTTCCCTATTTTACTATTGGCTGGGATGAGCGGTTTTATTGATAAATATAGTCGAGAGACCAAAAGCTATAGCTGGTAGGGACTAGATTATGAGTAGCTATATTTTATTATTTTTACCGATGTACCTACATTTTGCGTTATTACGACCTTCTAAATATTAATTGAGAATCTGCAATTTTTTTGTTCTATGTGGAGATTGAACCAGTAACTTAACTCGGCACAGTGGATATGGTGAGTTAAAGATATGAACCATTACGCCATCTGTATAGTAAAATTTTGGCGTTAATCGTGCTAGAGTTTGGTACGCCGCCGCATATGTCAGTTTTACAGGTACTTTAATGTTTTATTTATGGCGTAGTGGTTAGTGTAACCGACTGCCACGCCTGAGGTCGCGGATTCGATTCCCGAATAAGTCAAACATTTGTGTGCATGGACATGGATGTTTGTCTTGATCTGGGTGTTTCTATATATAATAACGTAAGTACAAAAAAAGTATATAGATCCATTGTCCATTGTCTAGTACCCATAGTAAAAGCTTTGCTTAGTTTGGGCTAGATGGTGTTGTGTGTATGTGATAGAATATTATATAGACATTTGTTATAGTGAAATCGTTTGACCATGATTTCTGAATATACTTTTGAACTTGCTATTATGTTACTATTTCATTAGATAATTTATTTTAAATGTCTTTCAATGGATATGTTTATTTCTAGAACGCTGATTTCGTAGAAGGAACTAGATAAATAAAAACCGAGTTACGAATATTCAGTTACACATATAAGGTCGAAGGAACTTCAACGTTGACATTAACTCTTTTTTATTAGTTCTACGATACCATTTACGATCAGTAAACGTTTACGTTTTCAAGAAAAAAGCTGCCATCGAAAGTGATTATGAACACCAATTATATAGAGAAGGCCGGGTTCTTTCGCTTAACAGAGAAACCAGACTGTCCAGATGAAGATAACTGTATACAAATGTCATTGAAATCCCTAGTAAATAAAAGCCGATTAGTATTTAAATCATCTTCCTGCACGTTCTAAGAAGCTGTTTTAGCAGGCACGAGTCGTTGCAAAACAAAATAATGAAATACTTTTGGGCCCTAAATGGAAATGTTTTTTTTGTAAGGTGTAAAATAAAAAAGAATATTTTATAATTTCTCCGAGAAGGTCCTCTATTAGGGTATGTCCAGATAGGGTGAATATGCAACGATTGCGCTGCCCTGCGAGCTGCGCCCGTGCGGCTCACGTACAAGCCTTGTGTGATTTGCGCCAAAGAGGCACACCAAACAATTACAGTAACTGCACACGCATTCGCCAGATCTGGACTTGACAACCTTAGACTTGCGCAAAAAGATGTGCCTAACATTTTCTTGTATAAGTAGAAACTTAACAGAAGAATATTCTTAATGATCTTTAATATGATACTGCATTGTTTTAGATCTGTTAATGGGATTACTGGAGATGACCGCTTCTAATATTGAGACTTATTTCGCAACAACGGCTTGATTGTGCTATGGATTGGAATGGTATACCAACTTTAGTCTTAAAACTTACCCGTTAAATACTGATCCCTACGTAACTAGGGTTGCCAGGTCTTAAAACAAAAAGCTGGATAGACCAACCGGACTTTGATGAAATTTGGATCATATATAGATCATTGGATCTATCGGAATAACATAATACTTTGTCCCGGCATGCTTGCCCGTGGAATCCACACGGGCCACGCCGCTAGCAGGAACTAGTATCAATATTAAACTCTCATATTTATTAAAATTACAAAGATTTTACTTATCTTGGAACATTCGGTTTTTATTTAAATTATAATTCCCTTTCAGAAAATCTCTCCTAATCGAACATAGGACTTTGAATGATGGACATGGTATGCAAACATAAGTGCAAATATATGCAACAGGACTATACACTATTATAACTGTAACATTGGCTGGTAGCTCCAGAATATTAGGCCCAGTTCTTGCCAGATTAGTTTTAGCTACGGACAGTTTATTTTCATACATTGTTTATGGCAAATATGCCAAACTGTACAGTAACTTTCCGTAGCTAAAACGGCTCGTTTCTTGACATGAATACCGGGCTTTAGTCAACTTGTAACTTGTTAATTTAATTGTTCCAGTCTATAATAAAAATAAAGTTATACTAATATTATAAAGGTGAAGACATCGTTTCATTTGCTTAGACGGCCAGTCATATTTAAAATATATTTTATGGCTTATTTATTGAGAGAGGTTGTATGTTATCCAGCATCATGTTATGACTTTTATAAGTAGAGCAGTTTAAGGTGTTTTGCGCATAGCATAAGCCAGTCATAGTCATAAATATAATACATACATATATAATTTTACGCCTATAATCCAGTAGGGGTAGGCAGACATGTACTACATCCTCATTTTGCCAGCAATGGTTCCAAACTCCGTTCTGCTACTGAGATAATCGTAATAGAAAAACGCAAAAACACTTTTCCCCTAATCAAAATCAAAAATCAGTTTATTCATGTAGGTCACGAAGTACTAATTATGAACGTCATAGTTACACTTATTAACGTGAATTTACATTTAGATTAACCTGTACCTGCCCGAACCGAGCATCGAACCCGAGATCTCATGCACAGCAGTTCCATACACTAAAGCTGCGCCATCGAGTTAGTCAGTATATATAATCCCATCAATAAGATAAATGTGAAAAAGGGGTCCAATTTAGCACTAATACACGACGCCACGACGCAAATATGCGCGGAATTCAATCGCAAAACGATTACATTTTAGAATTGGCTCCGAGACTACATCGTAGGCACAATTTGCGTAGCAGTCGAACGTACCCGTAGCTAGAAGGGAGCTCTTCATTAATATGAATATGGCCCATTCAGAAAGGGATGAAAAATTGCACATGTCTTTGTCCAGCGGAGGTGAAGTGCGGTCCCCTCTCTCGCCGCTCCGCGCCGTTGACCATCGACGCTACGCGATGAGTTTTACGAAACAGTACCTACTAATTATCGAAATTGGTGTAGCAAGTAAAAAGTATTATTACGTATTTATTTCTTAATAATATGTTATGATTTCATCGCCCTACGACCGTAAACTCTGTCGAGAGGAGACGTGTCATTACTTTACATTTAACTTAGCCTCGCTGATTTCAGCATGAATGGGCTCGACCGGGGAAGGACTACCCTCTCACAGAATATCGACGTGAAATAGCAGTACTCCTACTATTGTGTTTCGTTCGGTGAGTGAGAGTGCCGGAGGCCCAATCACCCTCTTTCCCCCTTCCCGCTCCTTCTTCCCACTTCCTTTCCTAAATGGTCGGCAACGCGCAAGTGATGCCTCTGGTGTTGCGGGCGTCTATAAGCTACGGTGACCACTTACCATCAGGTGGACCGTATGCTATGTAGTATGCCACCTTAGTTGTATAAAAAATAAACATTTTTACTCAGTATTTTCCTATTTTAGTATAATATGACGTTTCCGACGTCATATTATACTAAAATAGAAAAATATCATAACATTGATGTATTATTGTTATCTGAACTGTGGAAGAACGAACAGTACTGTCGGTCTATTATGCCTTCAGGCTACAAAATGGGATCTATCTTCTGCCGTAAAACCCGTCAAGGTGGAGGAGCATGTATATTAGTAAAAGAACATATAGAATATAAGGAAAGAATAGATATTGTAAATCTGTCTAAAGAATACATTATAGAAATAAGTGCAATAGAAATTCCTAAACTTAATTGTATATTGATAGGTATCTATAGAGCGGACCGTCATATCGAAGTATTTTATGAGCAAATGGAGAAAGTTTTGCGAAAGTTAGATATAAAATATAGTCATAAGTACATAATAATAGGAGGTGATTTCAATATAAATATACACAATACAAATAAATACACGCAAAACTTAATACATTTTATGCAAACACACAACTTAAAACAACTGATCCGCGATCCTACACGAGTAACTGAAACAACATCTACTTGTATTGACTTACTGTTCACAAATTACAAGCCTATTGTAAGCGAGTCATCAGTCAAAGATTATGGCCTCTCTGATCATAAATCTATCACAATAAAACTGAATACAAA
Organism: Catocala nupta; assembly: GCA_963675205.1. Lineage (NCBI taxonomy): Eukaryota > Metazoa > Arthropoda > Insecta > Lepidoptera > Erebidae > Catocala > Catocala nupta. The sequence goes on from OY776078.1 coordinate 40,513,395, forward strand.
CAATATAGCATACGACGTAAACAAACTATGTTACATGAAAAAAAGAATATTTACAAAAAAAAAAATAGAGTCCTTTAGAAATTCACTTAGTGAAATAATGTGGGATGATATTATAGGCGAAAATAAACATATAAACACAAATTATACAAACTTTATAACTATAATAACACAACACCTAAATAAATATGTACCGGAACAAAGAATAAAAATGAAACCTAAGCCCAAAAAAGGATGGCTTACAAACGGCATAAAAAAATCATGTGAACATAAACGATCCCTAAGAACTATATTAAACGAAACAAAAAATAATAATACTCTAAAAATATACTACAAAAAATATTCTAAAACCCTTAAGTCAACCATTAAAACATCAAAAAAGCTGGAATATTGTAGACAAATGAAAAATTCGGATAACAAAATAAAGACAATGTGGAATATTATCAACACAAAAACCGGTAAAATTACAATGAATGACAGACATAATTTTACTTTAAAAAATGATAATACTTTAATTGAATGCCCTTTAAAAATATGCAATTTATTTAATGATTATTTCACGACTATCGGACAAGATGAAAATAAACCGAATTCCACGAAACCTTCCGGACAATATACTGTAACCCCTCCCTTGTGTTCATTATACTTGCGACCAGTTGATCAATATGAAATTTTAAAAATAATTCGTATAATTAAAAATAAGCATAGCTGCGGAGTTGATAATATCCCACCTATATTACTGAAGCAGTGCGCGACTGAGTTGTCTATCCCATTAACGCTACTAGTCAATCAAAGCTTTCGCGACGGTCAATTCCCAGATCTACTTAAAACCTCATTAGTAAAACCTATACATAAAAAAGGAGATGTTTTATCTCCAAATAATTATAGGCCCATAGCTTTGCTACCGACTTTCGCTAAAGTGTTTGAAAAAGCCATGTGTAACCGCCTGTATACATTTCTAGAAAAATACAACATATTAGATGATAGCCAAAATGGATTTAGAAGATCAAAATCAACTACATTAGCAGTATACAAATATGTACAAGCGGCACTGCAACATATTAACGATAAAAAACACGTCGTAGGTATCTTATTGGATATGACGAAGGCCTACGACAAAGTTCTTTATGATATACTTTTAATGAAAATATACGGCTGCGGTATACGTGGGACTGCTTATGAGTGGTTTAAATCTTATTTAAATAATAGAACGCAAATAGTCCAAATTGAACATTATGACAGTAACAAAAGAGAAATAAAATCCGTGCGGTCACAAGTGAGGCAGCTAACTCAATCCATCCCTCAAGGTAGTGTGCTTGGATGCGTATTGTTCTTGATGTACATAAACGACTTGCCAAAAATATTAGACCCAACAACCACGCTTCCCGTATTATTTGCAGACGACGTTTCTATTTTAATAAAATGTGACAACCTAGAAAATTACAACCACTACACACAAGATACACTCCAAACTATTACACAATGGCTTGCCAATCACAACTTAGAAATAAACTCAAACAAGACAAAAGTCATGCAATTCAGGTCATACAAGAAATCTCCTCTAAATTTAAAAATTAGTCATGCAGATACAGTTTTGGAAGAAGTAAATTCGTTTAGATTATTAGGTATAAATATAGACACACATATTAACTGGAAATCCCATATCGAACAGATAAAGTCAAAACTGTCAAGTTTTACATATGCTCTTTTCCAAATCAAACACAGCACCAATTTAGAAACAGCGTTATCCGCTTATTATGCATATGCATACTCATGGCTGCGATATGGCATCATGCTGTGGGGCAATAGTGTAAATGTAGAGGAATTGTTTATTATACAAAAGAAATGTGTACGAATACTTGCTGAAATAGATAATACTCAGAGTTGCAGACCACACTTTGTAAAGCTTAAAATACTGACACTTGCCTCAATATACATATTTGATATATGCACCTTTGTGTACAAAAATATCCACACGTTTTCGAAAAAACAAGATGTCCACAATGTAAACACTCGAAATAAGGATAGACTACACTTGCCATCATCACGAATAAAGATGTTAAATGAAAGTCCTTACTATATGGCAGTAAAAATATATAATAAGTTACCCAAACTTATTAAAGATGCCAATACACTACCTCAATTCAACAAAAAAATTAGATCTTATTTAATTCATAACTGCTACTATACACTGACAGAATACCTAGAGCACAAGATAAAACTCGATGACACACAGAAAGACAAACAAATTAACATGACGATCTGCAACACAGTAACGCTTTAGTTTATTTACTTAATACAGAATATATTATATGATAATAAAATAGACATGTAAAAATTTAATAATATAATTTAGATGTACTCATAATTTAAAAAATTGTAACTACTAGCAAAAATACATTTATTATTATTAGAAAATTGCAATGCTTGTAGAAGGCGCTGAGTTGTAAGCACTGTACGTATATTTAAGATCTTTATGTATACACTTAGTACGCAATAAACGCTTTGACTTTGACTTTGACTTTGACTTTGACAGATTTCACGGACGTAGGGTGGTGAAATCATAAAATATTAATTGGTTCTGTGTCCGGCACGCCATCGGCTTGAAATCATGCTTATAGGATTAATATTGCAATATTAAATCGTTAATGCTCATGCCAATATATACATAACTGTATAACTTCTAAAGGAAATATTAGACAAAGGTGTACAAAATCCGCGTGTTGCTATATTTTGTATCGCACTTAATGCGAGCCAATTTGCAGGCCCAAGAATTGAATCAGGACCTTACACACGTACATATATCTAAAAGTAAGCGTGGACTTCTATAATATTAAAATGAGCAATTGTTTTTCAAAACTGAGAATCGAACCAGAAATCGTATGACGGCTCCTATAAGTAAAAGTATACTTCTATGATGAAACTAGGGTTTGCCCAGTGGTTTAAATTTAACCATTGTCTTTTAGCTGCAAATCCAAAGACATACAGACTGGTATAAGATACCTACTGTACTGTTTTGTCATTTTTATATATATAATTCTTCTGTACGTGTGTTGACAGTGAACTCCTCCTAAACGGCTGGACCGATTTGAATGAATTTTTTTGTGTGTGTTCAAGTGGATTCGAGGAGGGTATAGATTTTTTTTTTTTTGCTGTACAACCGTTTGTCGGGACAGCTAGTATAAGTATAATATTTTAATTCTTTTGATCAAGTTTAAAGCTCGTCAATAGCTACTAAACAAACAAATAAAATCTATCAAATCAATTGACATATGAAGGAAAATAAGTACTGAATTACTGTTTGTCTATTTATATTATATAAGATTTTCTCGCGGCTTTGCTCGCTTAAATGTAGATTAGGTTAGGTTAGTGATAGTATTTTTATGGGTAAACCAATAATATCTTTTCTGTCTTATGTCGTCTTGGTTAGCACGTGGCGTTCGAGCGTCGGACTCATGCGCGGCTAGTGCGAACCAATCGGTCGCGCGAGGCACGGGGTTGTCTTTAGCGAAGTACAAGTAAGAGTCACAGCTAGTGACTCGCGCCACACCCGGCTTGTAGGCCTATTTGGGTAGGCGTATGGATGTACATCGGGAAGTGAGCGTGCCTTATACAGCTTAGGTACCATACTCGGGATATGAGAGGCGGCTACTCCGTCGGCTTGAGCGAGGTTTTCGTTAGCAACTCCCAGAGTGGTGAACAGTTTTATTGCTCCGGTACCTATCTGGAGAATAAGTAGTGTCACTTGGGCACGAGGTAGCTCGCTTACGAGAACCGGGTCTCTGAGATTAGGATGGAGAAATCGAGATTTGGGGACAAGACCTGTCTATAACTGGTCCCGGAAGGTGCTCTCGGGCACTGGAAGGTACAGCGGCTCCCACTATTATAACCTGATGGTGGGTGTAGGGGAACGCTATATCATAAACTAGACTAGTCGTAGAGAGAGGGGATGTCTGTCTTATGTCCTTTTCTGTACCCCGGACAACGTGTATGCGAAATTTCATGATAATCCGTCGAGTAGTTAAGGCATGAAGGGGTGTTACCCTTCTCATTTTCTTTTTCCATTCGCATTTATAATATTAGTTAGGATTTGGACTAGGACTAGATAGGATATATAAACGAGCAATCAATATAATGGTGTGCTTCACTTACCTGATCTCCGAGCCAATCTGATCCTTTGACCGTGTCGTAAAAGTGGAATTTCCAAGTGTCTTCGTGAATATTACCTGTGAAAATCAACTCCATTTAATACACGTAGCTGTGGCAACAGTTTGATGTTAAAACAGTCTATAAAAGTTTACGAGGTATTGTTACTGCATTATCGAGATCGATAGTGTATTTCCTGCAGGTACTACCTTATCATAAGCTCAACCATTTGTCTGAACCTAGCAACTCACATAAAAATTCAGTGAAGTTACTTTGTGATCTAAATGAGTAAATGTTTATTGACTTTGAAGTTGAACTTCAGAAATATATGTTTGTCGTATCGTAGACAACTTCACGACATGACAATACAGATAGTTTTAAGAATTTAAATTGGCATGACTGTTCTATACAATATTAACTGTTCATCCCTCATAGAGTCATTTAAATTGTGTGTTCCATTTCGTGTGCCTAGACTATGCTCGTCAATTTGTCAGGCCATTTTTCAGGATAGATTCATAGAGATATGGGTAGAAACATCTTGCTTGTCCAAAGCATACAATGCTAATTTCGGTGAAGACCCATTTGCAAATAAATTACCCAATTTTAAAAAAGTTAGTTCAATGTTGTTAATATTTGGCAATAAAGATATCTAATTTTTCAGGCACGACATTGAAATTTTCTAATTCTTTAAAATTAGATTTTTGCTTTTACGTTAGTTAGTAAGCGGCGGTAGCACAATGGATAAGGCATTGGACTTGCCATCGAAAGGTCGCGGTTTCGAATCGCACCTATTGCCCTATTGACGTGAACCCACTCCTAATACTAGCATTTCAGCTTAGCTGGAGGGGTTAACAAGAATATTAGTAATTTGAAACCCAAATTGCTAGTGATCATTTTGAACAAAAAAAGAAGTTAATTTCTTACGTAATGCTGATTTTCAAATTTGTTTGTATATTGTGATACTGATTCTAATTATGCATACTATGACACCTTAAAATGTTGTGTGTGTGGCTATTTTTATATTACTAGCGGAACCGACAGACATTGTACTATACAAACGAATAAAAACAAAGAAGAAAATAACAAATCTAAACCATTCTTGAATCCACTTGAACACACACAAAAAATTCATCAAAATCGGCCCAGCCGTTTAGGAGGAGTTTAATTACAAACACATGCACAGAAGATTTATATATATAAAGATGTATTAAGTTATATAGAAAGAATATTGATACTATTGGATGTCCGAAGAAATAAATAAAAATCTTATTTATTTTCGCGCATAACGATGGCAATGATGATGCTTTAAAAGCCGTGGTAAGGTCTTTGTCTATGAAATATAATTTCTGTCATGTAATTGTAAGCCATGGCGTCCGCTGCGAGTTAAAGTAAAAGCTATTTGTCGTTTCAAAAGATTTATAGTACCATAAAAATCGATATAATATATCTTCATGCAGAGCAAGGAATTTTTTAAATGGTTAATTCTTTTAGCCAGGTCAATGTGACAAGGAGATCATAGTATCTAACTACATTGCGTGCGAAATGCCAGGAGTATGGGCTCGCGGCAAAGACATGTCGCGAGAGCAGTATATAGCAGTATACTTGTGTATCTTAAGTCACCTGTGATACAGTTCTTAACTAGTACAGAGATGGGTGACCATTTTATTAGTTTAATCATTTTGTACTTGTAATTTTAATATACCTTTACACAATATTTGTAACTATTTTGTAACTATTGATTTTTGGAAATAAAATTTATTATTTATTATTATTTATATTTGAAAAAAAGCGTTGATGTCAATGGAAAGTCGCTTCTCTCATGAGAACGGCCGACAGGTTTACGGACAATAAGAACACACTGATTACCGTGTGTTTGCAAATATTACATCTGCTGTGTTATCGACAGCTGAATTCTACAATAATAATAATAATAATTTATATCAAACAAGCAATAAATATCTTAATTTCTAAGTTACAGATATAGTTTAATAATAAATACAATTCAGTGAACGTCTATATCTGAACTAGATAACTTAATATCTGTGACAGACAGCAGCGTTCTTCCCTTGAAGATTTCACTGTGTACAAGACAGATCACTAATCAAGTTGTACAGTTTAGAAACCTCCTTGTGTGAAGTATGAGAGTGTGTGTGTGTAGGAGGTTGAGGAGGTTGTTGTATAAGATTTAACGAGGTACGTTAGGTAATTGTTCAGTTTCATTAAAGTTCAGTTTATGGATATATTCAAACAGTTTCCGTTTGAACTCTCTTATATTTTAACTTCGTATGTCAATAATGTAATATAAATATGGATCCAAGAAAGGAAAATATATATTTGCGAATTGGTGTTTGAATGTTGGTCTATTGGGGAAGGTTATATCATAACGAAGGCGATTGTATCAGAAATGCAGCTTGTTTTTTTGCCAGCGTCAGTATTCCTAACCACATAATCTACAAGTTCGTGGACCTCAACACACGTTGATTTGCCAATTCCTAAACCAAATTAGTTATTTGAAAGTAATTTATTAGCTTTAAAGTATTTTATAATTCTACTATTGATAATGCGTTCCAAGAGCTTGGAGACCGAAGGCAGGATAGAGATTGCCTGCAGTTTGTTACATCGTTTTTATCGTCAGTGTTATAGATAGGTAGTATCACCGATTACTTTAGAACCGTAAAAAAAGTGCCTTCATGTAAACATTGATTAAAAATGTGAGTTAATACTGGGACTAAGACGTATCTATTTTATTTTAAAAGGTACTTGGGGATGGAATCCCATCCTACGGAACAGACATTTTTAAGGTCCAAAATTAAGCTCTCTACCTCAGCCTCATCAGTTTCCAACGAAACAAGAGACTGTAAAGATCTATATTGACTGCAATAAGAGATGAATGGATGAGGAGAATGGATTCTCGCAAATTATAGTCCTCTCAGCCAAAGTCATGCCAACCGAAACAAAAAACTCGTTAACACCTACCACAGACTTTTTTGGGAAAGCCCTATTTATCAATTCCGTAGCCGTATTTTTTATTTTGGAAGTATTTGTGATGTTTTTTATTGCATTCCAAAGTTTTTAATTGTTGTTACCAGCTGCCTTTATAAGTTTAGCTTCGTACGCTATTTTAAGTTTTTTTAATTAACTTATTACAGTAGACTATCTTGATGCTTCATATAATGCAACAAGCCAGGCGTCACCCATAGTTTTATAATTTTATTTCTCCTAGATAATTTTACAGTGAGAGTTATTCGTAATGGCACGTTGAATAGTAGTGGCAACGTATTCCATTGAATTATTTGCGGAGTTTGTGCTATAAATTGCGTTCCAGTTAATATTAGCTTATTCTGAGGATTAGCTTATCTTTGTCGATTTTATTATAAGTACTGCAGGCGAAATTTGGTTTTTTAAGATTGTACAATATATTTTCTTGTATTAATACTGAATTCAATTAAACAATAATCGGCTTGATAGTGTCACTTTTTGCGAACGGTCTATAGAGACATCCTTTTTATCGGCAGTTTGAAGTTGTAAATTTAAACCATTATCGATTTTTATCACAGCGTCTGAAAGTACCTGCTTAGTTTCATTTGGTGAATTTGGTACGTTTCCAATCTCTAATTTAATAGCCCAGGACTATCTCTCCAAGCATAAACATTCATAAAAAAGTATTAAGTTGACAAAAAAGGGGTTGTACAATAACACTAAAAACTTAGGAAGAAATAAACGGATACAAGTAAAATTATTAGGCGTGTAATTGTGCGTAAGTGTTTGGTTAAACACTGATACCCATGATACGAATAAACTTGTGTTAGAGTATCAGTGCTCTCTCAGTATGTAATTTTAATAAGAAAAGAAACTTAAGGATTATGCTATCAGTAATATTCTGGACGTGTGTGTATGTGTGTATGTGTGTATGTGTGTGTGTATGTATGTATGTGTATGTGTGTGTATGTATGTATGTGTGTATGTGTGTGTATGTGTGTATGTGTGTATGTATGTGTGTATGTGTGTGTGTGTATGTGTGTGTATATATGTGTGTGTGTGTATGTGTCGTCTGTGTCGTCGTAATTAAGTGTTTGCAACCATTTATAAATCCTCCGCTTACATTCATTTACACAAAATGGATATTATGTTCCATTGTTTGTTTACTTTATTGTACAGATGCCCGCTCAAAATATTAAAATGGTGTTGAGCAAGTGTTGTTCTAGCTTTTAGTATAATACTTGATAGTATCTTCTTGCCAAGCCCGAAGCTTTAGAAGTGCGTTAGCAGCGCGCCAGCACAGTGTTGTAAGCTGTCATTTATATAACATTGCTAATAAATAATGCAACATATATCCATTAACTAGATAGCAATGTAAGAAAAAAATTACCATATGGCTCCTGTCCAAATCTTATGAAGATACGGAAAACTTGATTATACGATATACATATATATATATTATTTTTACGAAGCAATTCAGCACATGCATATGCACCTACGATGATACACTACACTTTCACATGAACTACTTGTTGCAATTAATTACGAGAGCCCTGGTACCCATACCACAAGTTAAATCTTACTTTGGGTACCAGTGGTGAACAAAATAATTGTACATGTTAAATTTGATATAACTCATGTTTTATTATTTTGTATGTACCTTCTTGAGTCAATAAACTATTATTATTATGTTTCTCTTATCACAGGTACTTTCTGACATATTTTTTTTTTATTTTTGTTCTATTTATTTCTATTTTTTTTCTAATGATTACATTTTTAAATATAAATATAAAAACTATACATATTTAAAAATATGAAAACTGAAATGACCCACCGACATCGGGAACAAGGTCCAAGCTGCCGGTGGTTAGGGCCCCAGAGAGAGGAATCTCCTCACAATACCCGCCGTGTCGAGTAGAACTGCCTTTTGGATCAAGGACTTGATCCAGCCATCTAACGCGAGCCTCTGCAGGTGGTGGTCGAGGCTCTTAGGTATTAAACCATTGACTGTAATGACTATCGGCACAATAATCGCCGAGTCCACACACCACGTGTCGACAATCTCGTGAGCTAAGTCCAGGTATTTCAACTCTTTTTCTTTTTCAGCTTTCACAAGATTCTCGTCATGCGGAATGGTGACATCAATGATCATTGCTCGGCGCTCCAATCGGTCTATCAGCACAATATCTGGCTTGTTCGCCACAATTGTCCTATCAGTGATGATAGACCGATCCCACCCAGTACAAAGTAGCACGACCATTTTCGAGAACTGGATCGGGCACATACCTGTAATACGGCACTTCAGATTCCACAAGTTCATACTTCGAGGCAAGTTGCTGATGAACAATCCTGGCTACTTGGTTGTGTCTATGCTCGTTACAGGCGCGCACCCTGTTGCCGCCTGACAAAAGACTTTTCAGTATTTTTTTCAAGCGGCTAAAGAAGCGCTCCTGCAACGTCCGTTTCATACCGTCCTCAGTCATACTTAATGCCTGTGACATACCCAGATATTTATAGGTTTCATTTGCAGAGAGAGATCTAAGTCTAGTAAAATCTGAAAGTTCAATGCCATCAGATTCCAAAACCCTGGCTCGCTTTTCATACATAACTGCACATTTGTCAACACCAAACTCCATCCTGATGGAATTACTGAAGTTTTCAGTTACCTTAAGTAACGCTGTCAGTTGGGGTCTGGTGGAGGCAAATAGTTGTAAGTCATCCATGTAAAGAAGGTGAGATATAACTTGACCATCTCTCCGCAATCGATAGCCTAGCCCTGAACTCTCAAGTAAAGTACTAAGAGGGTTCAGTGCTAGAGAGAACCATAAGGGACTCAAACTGTCGCCCTGGAATATACCTCGCTTGATCTTGAGAGATACACCGCTTTCCTCGATCTGGCGACATCCTGGATAGCGTAAAATCGTTCTCCACTGCCTCATACATGACTTCAAGAAAGTGCAAAGAGTTGCATCAACTTTATATAACTCCAGCACCCTCAAGAGCCATGTATGTGGTACAGAGTTATAGGCCTGCTTATAATCTATCCAGCATGTCGCAAGAACTTTCTTAAGGTGGTGTACTTGTTGACTGATGGTCATGTCAATCAGGAGTAGCTCTTTAGTACCACGGGCCGCACTTCTACATCCATTTTGAGATACAGACATGATGTTGTTTGCTGTAATATGTAGTGAAAGTTTAGATTTCAAAATTGATGTAAGAAGTTTATAGACCGTCGGTAGGCATGTTATCGGTCTATAATTTTTTGGGTCCGTGACACTACCTGATTTGTAGAGTAGATGGGTGGTGCCAGTGGTCAAAAAGTCAGGCAGCGATCCTGATTCCAAAGATGACTGGAATAGGGACGCCAAGCATGCATGTGCACTGCGGAACCATTTCAACCAGAAGTTGTGCAGACCGTCCGGTCCCCCGCTGCTTTCCAATTTGGTAACGAACGAACCGCACAAGAAACATCTTCTGGTTGTATGTTAATTGGCTCCATTTGTGGTATAGTGTCACATGTCCGCCAAACATCCCCAAACCAATCCCCCTCTTCGTGATCGACGGGTGTCGACCAGATACTACGCCAAAAAGCAGTCGTGGCTTCTGTATCTGGTAGACAACCATCCCCACTAGAATCAGGTTGCTCCCACCTTCTGTACACCCACCTTTCATCTCTTTGGAATTCACAATTTTGGAAATATCAGTCAGCTCTTTTTTTGTAGCATCTCACTCGGCTTGCCCACGCACAAATTCTCTGTTTCAGGAAGTCGATGCGTTCTGTAACCCAGGTGACATAATCTTGGGGACATACGTCAGTCCCTGCGAACGCCCGAGTCACATAACGCATCACTCTCGGTCGTGTATTACCCTCCCTGAAACAGATAAGCTTGCCGATGAGTGCCCTGGACTCAGCGGTACGACGCTCAATCCTGCACTGCCACGCTGGCATAGTATTTCTGGGTCGAGCAGCTGGCTTTATGTCTGGATTTTTAACACCAGCCACTCGACATGCCGCAGCAGCCGCACAGTACAAGATTGAGTGTGTATCGCTAAGACTTTCACTGTCCACTAAATAAGCAGGCAGTAATGAGTCCAAGCACACACCAGCGCTAAATTCTTTTTGTGCGTAGGCAACCTTGGTAGACGTGGTCTATTTTCTAAATAGACGTCCCGATATTCCCGCAATGTGCACTCCATAGTACTCCTTAATTATTCATTGTACTGGGTGCTGACGTGTGTAACCGTGCTATCCACCTCTTCACTAATATTATTATCATTTGGCCTCGATGCCTCATGAAGTCTTTGAGGCATTATCTGGATAGAAGAAGTGACAGGAGAGCTACTTCGTACGTGGGAGCGTAGCTTCTCAAGCGCGGCGTCGTCCAGCAACCTACAACGCTGGATGGCACGCACTTGGTCCGACAGTCTTTGAGCCGAGACGTTGACAGCCGGTTCCAAGTCCTGAAACAGAGGCAGCATTCGATCACGGTACGCACTGAGGTTGATTCCCCCCTCTGTTACCACAAAATATGCCCGCATGACATTTTCATTCATAGATTTAGTTCGCTTCATGCGGCACACATTACCACCGACAGCGGAGACCCTGTTCGAGGCCGGTAGGTCTCGGGGTCCCAAGCAGGATGGTGGCCGGCGTCTCCCCCGCCGACTTACAGGTGGTGGCGACGTCGGCGGGGAAAAATACTTGTCGCTCGAAGGGCTCGACAATTCATTGCAGGTCGGGGTCGCAGGTGCAGGTGCCGACGGCTGCGAGGTGGAGCTGAGCGACGGGTCCGGTGATGGTTTTTGTGCTGCGGCTCTCCTGGCTCTTGTTATCATGTCATTTTATTTCGATCTTTGCTGTATTATTTGTTTTGTTATGCATTTTTCTTTTTGACGTTTATTGTCATCTTGATGTGTTTTCTTAATTTATTTCTTTATGGATATGGGTATGTTTTTTATTGATACTATTATATAGGTAGATAATGTTAATTTGGAGCTTTATTTATTAGATATTATAGATTATGTATAATTGTAATATAATAGGAAAATAAATAAATTTTATTATTATGTTTCTCATATCACAGGTACTTTCTAACATATTATATTAGAAAATACCTGGCCCTTTAGGAGGCTTACACGGAGACATGGGTCCAACGTGAAGAGGTCCTTCGAGAGTTTTAATCAAAGGTGTGATGGAACACCTACAGCGGCACTAGCCGCAGCAGGCGTAGGACTATTGCTTGACTATTTTATGGATTCTAATATATGGGCTTTGGGTATGGGTGTTTGGTGGACCGGTATATTGCTAACTATGTATGAAAAACGGCGTCTGCCCTGAATACTCTAATAGCATCAATGCAATGGTTTATTATTATTATTATTATTATGTTTCTCGTATCACAGGTACTATCTAACATATTATATTAGAAAATACCTGGCCCTTTGGGAGGCTTACACGGAGACATGGGTCCAACGTGAAGAGGCCCTTCGAGAGTTTTAATCAAAGGTGGGATGGAACACCTACAGCGGCACTTGCCGCAGCAGGCATAGAACTATTGCTACGTATGAATTCTAATATATGGGCTATAGGCATGGGTGTTTGGTGGACCGGTATATTGCTAACTATGGATGAAAAATGGCGTCAGCCCTGAATACTCTAATAGCATCAATGCAATGGGCAGACGGTGACTCGCCAACTCACTAGATGGGCCCTTTGATACGCCACTATAGGCATACAAACCAGCAGCAGAGGGCAACACCGGTGCGAGTGGCTAGGGGTGTCGAGCGGTGCGGCGCCGGTTTCACCATCACGGGTCTCGTGACAACGGAGACCCGGAGCGGGTTTCCCCGTAGTTATGCCCTTGAAAATGACACTTCCACCCCCAAGCATATAGCTTTAGCGGCCTCCCTCTGACCGGCCGACCAAGGTAAGCCAGAGTTGAGAGTCCTACGGGCGCTCTTGAAGTTCCATCCCAGTCAACCAGTAACGGCAAGCCGAGGACGAGGCCCTTACCAACTCTGAGGCATTCAGGACTGCAGTGTCACCACTCACATTCAGCTCGCCACAAGCTGCCCTGCGGTTTGTGCGCTTTAATTTAACCTGGTGATACATTTTTTGTTTATATCACTAGGCGAAGGTGATAGTTTTAAAGCTAGTGTACTGTGTACATTTTATTATTATTATTATTATATATCACTTGTAGATATTCAGGTCCATGAATATAACTAATAGGTTCATCAGAAATAGCTTGACGATAAACTTCCCAATTGGCCATATTGAAATACCACTTTTCACAAAATTATAAATATTTTCTATTTTCATTGATAATTTAATTATAAGATGGTCGCTACCGAGGTTTTCGTTTATAACTTCCCATAAAAATTTGATAGTCAGGTTAGATGAGGCAAACGAGATGTCTGGAGACGTTTGTTGAATTTTATAATTGACTAGCTTCATTCGTGTAATGGCACCATTATTCAGGGATATGAAACCATTATCTAGAGCTGTATCCATAATTTGAGTTCCCTTCGTGTCACGTTTAACCGATCAGTTCGTATGATGGCCATTAAAATCACCGGCAATAAGAGCTTTTAAAGAAAATGTTGAAAAAACTGTATCTCGGTCTGAAGGCTGCGTATATACTGAAGACGGACAATAAATAGACAGGACATATTCTATTAATTTAATTAATTAATTTTATACATACTACTTCAATACCTGAGTCGCTTAAATGAAAAAAATGTAAATGGGATTGAATAGATTTGTGAACCATAATTGCTACATCTTCATACGAATCATATCTATCAACTCGGTAAATGTGTTAATAGATATGATTCGTATCGTTTTCGTATCAGTGTGCGCGTGTGTATGTATGTGTGTGTGTGTGTGTGTGTGTGTGTGCGCGTGTGTATATGTATGTGTGTATGTGTGTGTGTGCACGTGTGTATGCGTGTGTGTGTGTCTGTGTGTTTACGTGCATGGAATATTACTTCTTCACAATCAATACATTTTCTACATCATCCCAAAACTCTTAAGCCATGTGTTAATAATGTTTTTAATTTGATAGTTTGGTAAGTGTTTTATTTTGTACACTAAATTAAGTTTATTGTATAATCTGGGTGCAATATTACTATATTGTTGATGTGCAAAATTACTTTTAACCCTTGGGACTCGACATTTGTCTACCTATTCTTTTACCCGAAGGTTGAAAGGGTACAGTATGTTTATGATATTTACAAATACATTGATAGACAAATAATCTTCGGATGCTTAGGACATCAGCTTTTACGTACAAAAAGTTTGAAGGGTGGCGGAACGGTAAGTAAAAGAGAACTTTAAGTACAGCCCGTTGTGCTATTTCGGCCTCAATCTTGTCATCAAACTTGTCTTTGCTGCTGCGCCCCACGGACAAATACAGTAGGCGAGGCGAATATTTAGCTAGAGCTTTATATGTTTGAATTAAAAGTGTAGTATCTAGTATAACTCTTAAATCCTTAAAAATGTAAATAAGCTTTCATAACTGTATTTATATGTTTTCCAGTTTAATTTATCGTCATTATTCACGCCTAGGTATTTGATTATAACTACTTACATTAATCGCGGAATCACTGTCAAGCCATGTCTCACTAATAATCGCTATATGTATATTTTCTCTTACTACTAAATCCACAAAACTAATGATTTTAGGTCTTAAACTTTGGGCATTCCATTGATATATGTTATTTTTAATGTATTCAGACCGATTATCCATTTATGAAATGAATTACTTGTTGAAATAGGTCCCCCCATGTCAGTCACAAACGCCTTTGCTTCTCTCGAAATAACTTTTAACACAACTATAATTTTATCCTCCAATATTTAAAATTGTCTTCCGAAATTATAATTCTTTTCATGCAAGCTACAACTTCTTAAACTCGAACCTGTATATCATTTCTTCAGTTCTTCTAGCACATTTTCTTCGTCTTTTTTTTTCCACTGTGAGCTATCATTTGCGTTTTCCATCAATTGCTCTGTAAAATTATGATGACCCTCCATTGTTTGGTTCTTACTTCTATTTCGCGTTCTTCTTGCTACATTATTGAACTGCTTTCAGAATCGTCTTCTAAATATACTATATTTATCCATTTTTCTGGCTGTTTTGAGCCATTGACAAGTTTATCCTGATAAAATTGTGTATTGCTAGATGTAATCATGGGCTGGGTATACTGCTCATTGTGCTCATAAGTGTTTACAACCTGGATCTCATCTTTCTGTTTTGATCACCAAATAATTGCAATGCTTTGCGATATGTTATTTGCTCCTTACTCATAATATGCCTTATTGCTTTTTCTTTCAAATAAACGGGGCATTGTTTGTCCTAAACAAAATTATCTCCTTTGCAATTTAAGCAATGAAAGTTCTCTATAGTACAGTTTAAGTGATCACCTGCACATTTGGAACATAACATTTTTTTAACAGGGCAATATTTTAAGAAATTACCATATTACCAGCAACCGGTATATTGCGTCACAGGAAAAATATACGCTTCAACCTTGAACTGACAATCATACGCGTAGAGGAAAAATGGTAGGATATAATTTTTAAGACAAATTCTTATCGCTTCTCCATCTACCCACTTTCCATCCGCGTTTAAGCTTTTTAAACGTTTGACAGAATATACTTCAACCAATGACTCAAATTTGTCTAAAAGTTTTTCCATTCAGATCCAGGTCCACATCGCTCACCAAACCACATGACATTGTAAGATCTTGTTTGAATTGACATTTAAAGCCCCGTTCCTTGATTTAAGTACATAACAACAGTTTTAAACCGTTTTCCTTTTTATCAATAATAAGCACTTTGAAGGAATTTTTGTATTAAATTTTTGTAATAACTTATGTTTTTAACTTGGCCATAGCTATTTGTTCAAATAAATCATTTGTTGAGGTGACGCAAACTTCATAGTTTTCTGTATAATCATTACTTTTTTCTAAACCTCCTCATTTTTTTCCGTATCTGTTGATTCATTTCTGATCAAACGCTTAGGTTTCCTTCTGTTTACTGTAATATATTCCTCATCATCAGTGTTCTTTTTCAGAGAAAACAAAGAAGATGAGAACATCTTCTCTTTGATTTCTCTTCTCAAAAATCCTTCCAGAATTTACTTCCGACATAGTATTCACATCGCGCTCATAATTTTGTATATTATAATGTGGTTCGCAAACACTCTAATTTTCATGGTCGTTATCATCATTCATCGTCACAAGGAATGAAAATAAGTAATAATATGTAGATACTTTTAGTCACAAAAAATATAACCCGATACACATGTGCTCGTAACCGCGACTCACGCCGAGCTGATATATTAGTTGATAGTATTTGTTTTATTTCATTCGTGCCTTATTCTGATGTAACTTTCAATTTAACGGTAAAATGGGAAGCGTTCGTTAATATATATTTGGACAATCTCTTTTACATAAGAAAATTTCGCGTCAAGCTTGTATAATACATTAAATTGTATAATGTAACAAATGTTGGATACTTATTGAAGCATATAAATAAAAGCTTGTTTACAAAAATGAATTTTAAAGCTACTCTAAGTTGCACACTTCCCACAACCAAAAACTATATCTTCACAGTAATAAGCTTTGACTTTAGCTCCAAATAACCTTTTCGTAGCTTTATCATCATTTATCCATCCATCTATTTAGTATTTCGCAATTGGAAATCCACTGGAACGAAAAAAAAACAATTGTTCCAGTGTGTTTGTACAATTCGGCATAGCACATTATTTTATATTATTGAGATTAGATACTAAAGAATATTACTATATCTTTCGTACGGACTAAGCGAGAGTTGTATTATGAAGTCACTGGCAGCGAGCGCTGAGTCAGAGAAAGCCGGCGTCGCGCACTTATTTCAAATGCTATATCTTTGACACTAATCCATGTAAAGAAATAATATATCACACCTTCTTTTTACTAAATTTTCCCCACGGCTTCGTTTTCGTAAATGTTAACATATCTACATAGATAAAGTTAGGTTTTGTTATTAATGCGCGTACGCACTGAGCGAGAGTTGTATTATGAAATCATAGGCAGCAAGCACCGGATCGCAGAAATCCGGTTTCGCGCACTCATTTAAAATGTCATAGCCCCGACACTAATCGATGTATCGCAATAATCTTCACATATATTTTTACAATATTTTGCCTACTGCTTCGTAAAAATAAATTTTGTTAGTAACAGTACTGTAGACACACATTGTTTATTTTATGCATGATTTGCATTATTCACCGCTGACACGCGGCTGCGCCCGCCATATATTTAGTCGCAAATAAACTACAACGCTAGTAAGTCGTTTCTATTCCATTTCCCCAAAATATTTCCGAACACAAAAATTTTTAGTGTCACACATACCCAGACTCACACAAAGACACGAAACCTTCACAGTACTTTTTCGGGATGAAAGTACATAGAAAGGGTACAGAAAAGTACATAGGGTATGTACTTTTCTGTACCCTTGAAAACATGTATGCAAGATTTCATGATAATCGGTCGAGTAATTAAGACATGAAAGCATAACAAATAAACAAACTCACATATGCACTTATAATATTCGATTTTCTTCATACAAAGCAGCAAATTTATATTTAAACTCCTATTCCTAATAAAATATAGTGATATTGTTAAAATCAAGCGAAGACAGCGCGGCAACGGTGTAACGTCGGCGCTTTAGCGTTCAAACTACATACATGATAACGCGATGCGACATTTGCACAACTGTGATGCAGTATACACGAACCTAGGAGATCATCAATTATTAACGCAGTAGTATCGTCCATACCAATACGGGTACGAAATGGTCATGTATGCGTATAAACGCTTCTGTACTATAAACGGACCTTACACTGAAAAGCAGCGATTATCTGCAATTTTGTCGCGGTATATTAGAGTAATGGCCAGTCCCACAACTAACAAATAAAAGTTATCCGAAAGATAAATCGCATGCTGTTTCACTCGTGTTTGGTTAAAGAAGAGATATGGCGAGACTTATCTTATAGATAAATGCTATTTGGAGGTGGTGGGATAAGCCCGAAGCGCCACTTATTATTATTAAAGTTATTAATGAACCATTGACGCGAATAAAAATGGCCGTATGGATTGAGGAGCGAATTTAAATTTTAAAATGAATCTCACTATGATTTTATTTTATCGAAAGCTAGACATTGACTTATATCCCTACCGAAATATACATAATCTGCGTTGCAGTACAACGGTCTTCCACTAGGCAATCGCTTCTATGTATTTTGGTAAAATACAAGAAACTAACAATGTTAAACTTACTGTACTATATTTTATCATTCATATCTTTCGTAAATATAAAACTGATCATCAAACTTCATCATATTTACATGCCCCTTATAACCTATTTATTAGTTTAGTATATCTCAAACTAACCGGCGTCAGTCCATTACTGGACCTATTATCGTCGAAATAGATTTTGAATCCATTTTAGATTATAGACTCTTTGTCTAAATAAATTAGACAAGCTGGTATATACAGTTAACTGCAATGTATGGCGAAATGTGTACTGAATATATAATTATGTGAGAATAGGAGTGAGATTTTGTTTTTAATCATTTATTCAGTTTTACTTTCATAATAGTACAATATTGAAATCGCCTCACCAAGCTACACAGCACACAGCTTGTTGGCAATAGCACATGATGTGCTAAGTCAAAGTACTAGCACAAAAGCGAATTCTACGGACCGACTGCACCGCTGAATGAACCTCACTGATAGCAAATCACCTTCTCATGTAACAAGTTTTACTTATTTTAGTTAGGTTCTGTTTTTAACAGGATTTTAGATATTTTTTTAGTTTTATTAGCTCTCCTTGTCTTACATTTATTAACCTCTGAGTCTTCTTCGAAGAGGTTAATGAAAACACTATGTGAGTCTGTGTGTCTGTCTGTTAATGACAGTTTGTTAGTGACAGGCATAACTCCGGAACCACTGGACTTGTCAACTTGGTGGGCAGACACCTTGGGGTCATACCTCGGTCAAATTTGAATATGTGCCCTATGGATCAAAAGACCTCCGAGATATAGAGATCACATATTTTAAATGGAAAATATTGACTTGTTACTTGGTGTGCAGACACTTTGGGGTCATACCTCGGTCGAGTTTGAATGTGATCTATCCTGTGGGTCAAAAGATTTCGAGATATAAGGGTCATTTCTTTTCATTACTTTAACATTTAAGACGAAGAGGTTGAATCCTGGGTTTTTACACCCATCTCGTTGTATTACTACTGGCATCGCTCGTGTAATGTAGCTTAGGTTAGATTAGAACAGTACTTTTTCTGGATGAAAGGGATGCCTTATGCCCTTTTCTGTTCTCCTAACAACGTCTATGCGAAATTTCATGACGATAGGTCGAGTAGTTACAGACCAAATTCACATTCTCATATATAATATTAGCTAGGATATAGGTTATCAATCTTATATAAATACTAGCTGAACTGGCAAATGTTGATATGCCATAAGAAAAAATGTTTTGACCAAAAGATACAAAAAAATGTTAGGGGTGGACATCCCTTATCACTAAGGGGTATGAAAAATAAATAGTAGCCGATTCTCAGACCTACTAAATATGCATATAATATTTCATAAAAAGCGGTCAAGCCTTTTCGGAGGAGTATGATAACTAACATTGTGACACGAGAATTTTTTTATAAGATCGTATTTCTCTGTTCAATAATGTTCTGTGTCTATTAAGAAATTTTCTTTTAAATCATCTGACAATATTTTACATAAATATAGGATACAATTTCTCATAGTCTTTATTTTTATTGCACATTTATTTTACTTTCTATGAACTAAATATTTAATGAGTCTCGTCTGTATACACTTTATATCCGTTGTGCATGTATGTTATAAATGTGCGTACATATACACTAAGACCTTAGCTGATTATTGAATCTGCTAGAGGATAATAAACCATTAACATTGTGTGCCTGTTAATAACTTTGAAATTGAACAAATTTATACGGATTTTATCGTTATTTATTTTTTATAAAATACTTTGATTACATAATTTTGAAACTTTATGCTAAACACTTTTACTAGTTACTGTTTACTTCTATTTGAGCTATTTAAATTATACAACTATTTAGATTTAATTTTACATTTTCCACGACGTTTCGGTTGCTTTTCAGCAGCCATATTCACGGGGAGACTAAGATGGTAGTTGTCTCAATGTCCTAAGTGTAGTTATTTTAAAAGTAACAAAATTTAATTTAATTAATGATGTTTCTATTCACGTAGAATGAGCTCAAAGCAGCATGAAGTCTGGCTGTGTGTTGCTTCTTCTTGGGTTTGACTATCTGAATTACTGGATCCGAAGCTGGTGATACATTCCAAACATCTTCTCTATTGAAATTAGGATGATTTTTAATTCCAATAGCCTCGCGAAGCATCCTTGATAGGAATCGGTATTCTTTTGCGAGTACCTGTGGTTTATCAAATCGCAGATAATGGTTGGTCCCCTGTAGTAAAAGTGTTTAAAGATAGTAGTTCAACGTTTTAAAATTATGTAATAATAGTATTTTGTGAAAAATAAACAACGCAATAAAATCCGTATAAATTTGTTTAATTTTAATGTCTAACATTCGCGTAAACGTAAGACCGTATTAGGTTAATTACTTGCTTAATCCATAGAATTTAAGAACTAATCTAAGCTTATTGCAGACGTCATTTAATTGTAGTTACTAGTTAAAATTTATATCTACAATCAATGCTAAATATGTATTTGTGTTAACTGATTGTATGATATTATTTTATTGCTTTGTAAACGTTCATATTATGTAGGCATGACCTACTATTGGTAAATCGTCTTTATTAGTAAACTTAGCACGCTGGTTGAAAGACGAGTGTATATGCATGTACTTTGTTTTAGCTAAATTTAAAATAATACTATTGTCATGTGCCCAGGGTCATTAAAACATTTTCTTTTATTGCCTTTGGTCGATTTCCGACTATTAGACGACAATGACTATACATAAGTCGTTAGAATATTAACACGATCTTTAGGCATATTAGGTACATGACGTGACCAATTTACAGTCGTCGTAGTCACAAGCTAACAAGCTACAAGTTGTCGCCAGTAGTCTAAATTCATATCCTTACTTTTTTCCTAAAGGATACAAAGTAAGTTTGCTACATATTCTATCAGTATGTTTGTGTCCACAAAACTAGCAAGCAGTCAATACCTTCACTCGAGTTTTTTACACAGCTTTGTATTTCAATATAGAAGCGTTTTTATATACTCCGATCACGAAGTTCTCACGTGAACGAGAATATTTCCTCTATAATATCAATATCATACTGAAACACAGCGACCTTAACCTTTTGAATGTCACAGTCACATGACTGTGTATACATATACATACATGACAAAACAAAATGAGTCCAGCACGCCACGGTCAAGCCTACATGACAGACTTTGAAACGCTAATAAATTTTATAAAAAGTATTGTTTTTCTTATTAATTTGTGTTGTTAATTATGTAGCAAGACTCATCCCAATTTATATTATGTGAACTGTTTACTATTTATTTCATCCATATTAGCATAAGATCACAAAAAAGGATAAAATCGTAGCTTGGCGCCGAAACCATGCTTTTGCTTTTCTGACGTGGATGACTAATTAAAAGTTATTGAATTGTCTTAAAATAACAATATTTTATTGGCAACAAAAAAATCATACTCAATTACTTTTGGAATATAATATATTGAAGCTATAGCTATAAGCTATAGGCTTTATAAACTTTATAAACTATTGCAGTTTCAATGACCTGATAGTTCATCAAAGTGGATTTATTTTTATTAATAAAAATCTTACGTAACGTAATAATAAAGATAAAATAATTACCAAGAGCAGCATTCATGCCTCCTTGCGCGGCGATAGTGTGGGATCTGGTGGGGAACAGCTTCGTAACCATGGCAACCGAGAACTTGTTCTGTGCCAGACCAACGGCGGTCCTGAGGCCTGAGCCACCGGCCCCGATGATCAGGCAATCGTGCTGGTGGTGATAGATTTGATAGGTTTCGCTGCGATAGAAACCTTTGAAAAGAAATTATGGTTTAAATATTACGAAGTTGACACAGCGTTTGTCATTAAATGAAACAGCACTATTTTAGGCGCATGGAGTTTAATTTATATTTTTTTTAATACAATGTGAAATAATGTAACTATCTTTATATCTATACAAATAAAAATCTATTGCCACATGTATGACGGAACATCATTTAAGAAGAGCTAGACCGATATTGCTTTTCTTTTTTGTTGTGTTTGTAATAGTCAGGACATGTTTCGTATGAACGAAAATTTGCTAAAATGCCACGGGATGTCGAAAATTTAAAAGGAAATAAAATTGTTTCGGTTTGATATAGAATTTAATTTGACAGGACAACGACTATCGGTTCAGCTAATAATATCAGCCTTGTACACATTATATATATATATATATATATATTTACACTGAAATGAGTCCTAGTAATGGGACAATATAATATATATATATAATTCAAATTTTCAAATTCAAATTCATTTATTAATGCGAATATGGGTTTACATTTTAGTTGCCACAGTTTATATGAAAGTTCTGCCACATTCCACCCACAGGCGTGCATATGTCATTAGTAATTGTAATAATAAACGAATTAAATATTTCAAATTATAAAAAATACATAGTAACAAATATTAAAATAATATACTACAACAGAAAATAAGAAAAGAAATACAGAAAATATAGTCCAGCTTACATTATTTTATCAATGAGAAATTCAGTTACATTGTAGTATGCTTTATGCTCTAAAAAGCCTTTCAACTGTCTTTTGAATGCATTATTGTTCATATCTTTCCAATGTTTTGGCAAATTGTTATAAATGATTGGATATTGATTGAGATAGCCTCACGATGTTTTCCCTCCCGTTGAAGCGAGCGATAATGAACTATTACTAGGACGACATACGAATACTTCCGACAATATAGAGTATTCTCAGATATTCAGATTGACTCACGATGTTTTCCCTCCCGTTGAAGCAAGCGATATTGAATGTTAACGCACATAACTTTGAAAAGTCAGAAATGCATGCCTTCGGATCGTACGCGTGCATGTAATCATTTCAAGAAAGTAGTCATTTAAGGAAAGTGGTCATTGTCGACCTAAAGGGTAAATACGGCAAAGTATAGCAAAGTTACCCTCTTATTAAAGGCGTCATAGTATAATTCTACAAGGTCTATAGGAGGAATTATTTCTCCGTTTCACAGTCGAGTGGTAGTGCCCAGAAGACTGTCGGAGAAATTATTTCTCCGTTTCACAGTCGATTTCAGCCCTAGAAGACTGTCAGCATTGTCATGTTGAATATATGTAACATCTACGACATTTGATGCAAATAGACTGATAAATAAATATTTAATTACGTATTGATAAACAATCGCCGAGCAATCATCGTAACTCTTCATTTATTAATTTAGAGAAATAGATGAAATCAACAAATTAAGATCAAAGTACTAAATAGTGTAATTGAGCCTGTAGATAGTTTGAATATAAAATCTTAAGTGCCGTTAATCATTTGTTTACATTATTTCTCTTGACTCATTAAGATGCCTATTAACTAGCTCCAAACAAAATTATTAGAATTTTATTAGCATAAAAATTAGTATAATTCAATAGTAGCAGTAGTGTAACAGTTTTCAAAATTATGTAATAGATACAGTGTTAAATAAACAATGCGATAAAATCCGTATATAGTAGTTTAATTTCAATGAATTACATTCGCGTAAACAGAAGACAATGGTGCCAATTCTGTTGTCACAAAATTCTCTTATCTTAGCTAAAAATCTATAAAATTTAGTTTAGTCCTGTCAAACGACATTTCGTATTTTGAAATCGCTAAAAGTGACAGGACTAAAATAAATATTAGAGATTTTTAGCTAAGATAAGAGAATTTTGTGACAACAGAATTGGCACCATTATTAGATAATATTCAGACAATTTAACTGTTTTGCTTTAGGGCACTGTTGCGGCGTTTAACCTGGGGTCAGCCATTGCAATTTTCGCTTACGGTTATCGTGAAGAATCCACTTTTTGTCACATGTCACAATTCGATCCAATATTCCTTCATTTCTGTACCAATTCAACAAGGCAACACAAGTTTCAACACGCAATTCTATCTGCAGATCAGTCAAATCATGAAGTACCTGGTTTTTATATTTTTTATCTTATTGATTTGATGCAAATGAGCCAATATTGTAGGAAGGGTATCGTTAAAATATGCCGCTAATCCATTGTTAGACTCGGATCGGCTTTCACCATCTCCCTCAATTCAGCGTTATTTACCTGTGGGGGCGGTCTTCCACGTTGTTCGTTCTTCAAGTCGAAGTTTCCATTACGAAAGTGTCTAACCCATTTATGCCCAGAACTTTTTTTAACACCGAATTTTGTCATTATTAGATATGTTCATAATTAATCACCAAAAATAGGGGATGTAATAGTAATTTGTCTTTTTCAGTTCTATAAGTTGGTTTTTTCAGTGGGTCGGTAGCGACCCCATGGGCATATAATGTCATACACAAGTATAGTATAACCTCCTGGGTACATGTGTACTATACATAGTACGTAAGAAGACAAAAATTCTGTAGTCTATGTTTAAAATAGCAACACTGAAATATTTCGCCAGAGCATTCTAGTGTCTCTAAGGGCTATGTTAAAAAATATAAACGCCAAATGTCATGCGTCATTTTAAAAAACATGGTGTCGGAGAGCGGTAATGTTGGATTGCATCCTCGCAAATGTAAGTATATCTTTTTTAATCTTAGTATTTTTTTAACAAATTTACAATGTATTGTTATAAATGACAAAATAGAAGTGTACACTATTGATTTGAGATAATATTATCTCGATAAAAGAAATAATTGACGTGTGACGTTCATTGCTTTTTCAATGTCCTTTGCAAAGTACATTAGTACTCAATTCATACTTTCTTGGTCTGAGTACCCTTGTACTATACAAAATACATTAAGCGAATTTCATATTCCTTTTAGTGATATCCGAAAAGGACATCGCGGAGGCTCTGAATGACTCTGAGTTTGATTATTCTGGAGATGATTCGGATGAAGATCCGGAGTTTCACCCACCAGATTTCGACCAACAAGCCGGTAAACACGAATCAAATGCATAGAGTACTTCGGTTGAGGACGAAAACCCATTGATTACTCCAATAGCTTCACCAGCACTGTCACATAACTCGGAGACAGCACCTACGCGATCTAGAGGACGCGCAAGCGGACGCAGTCATAGTCGAAGCAGAGGAGTCACATTATCACTCGGCAAGACGCAATAAGAAATCACCAAAGTAACACCGATATTCAAGGCACTTGGCTGGCTAACACTCTTGATTCAGAAGTTAATCATTTAATGCAACCAGCTTATTTTCAGAAAAATACAGAGGAATGGGAGTGGTATAAATTTTACGAACAATACATTGACAATGGTATTCTTAAACAAATAGTTGATTGTACGAATAGAACACATGTTTGGTAGACAGGAAAATCAATGGGGTTAACTGTAAAACAAAGTGTTTATTGGTATTACTATGATTATGGCTGCATTACAGTACCTAAAAATTTGTATGTATTGGTATAAAAATGGAAAGTTCCATTAATTGCCATGGCTATAACTCGCAATAGATTATTTTTTATTAGATTACGACTAAAATGCGTATATGATCCAGATGTCACATTGGAACAAAAATTGCGAAAGATGTGGAAAATCCAGCCGTTATTTGATCGTATACTAATTGGATGTTACAAACAAGAACGCCCACAGGAATTGAGTATTGACGAAATGATTATTCCTTTTACAGGGAAATGCACTATGCATCAGTATAGCCCCAACAAATCCAATCCTGTCGGCCTGAAAGTTTTTGTCTTAGCGTCACTTCAAGGCTTGGTTTGTGATATGGTAGTCTATGAGGGAGACACAACATTCCCTGACTATCGTTCCTTTTTTTTACTACTTAAGTACAATTACATTCTAAGCATATCTTGATTTTTCTTAACAATGTTGATTTTATATATTTGTTTTTAAGAAAACAAATTATTTGTGTTATTTATGTAAAGTTTAATATTAAAACTTTTTATAAAATGATTTTCTCTTTTATTATTTTCTCTATTTCTTGCGGTCCCTTTACTTAAATACAAAGATCTGTGTATGTCCTTTTCAAAGGACATGTTAATAGTATTCCCTTGTTCTTTGAGTAGGACGTAGTGAAAAATTTGATTTTCCAGTGCAAGAAATTTTTCATTATTTTTCTCATCATAAATAATTGCTAATGAGCGTGGTGCAAGAGTTTCAAAACAATATTCCAAAAAGAAGGTGTCTGGAACTCAGGAGGATAAGAGCCGAAATAAAAATACATCATAGGCTTTTCGTAGCACGGGGTTATACAACACCATCAATCTGCACAACTCCGGGCTGTTATGTAGAATTCCTTTACTAAAAACCCTATGAAACCCTATGAATAAAAGCCTTGCTGCGCCTGATCGGCATCAGACTATGGGAGTGACGGAAAAGACAATACAGTTGCGTTTGCGCACACACTTCTGCACTATAATATTACCTGCGCAAATAGCTAGTTTCAGCTTAAGATTGGTCGCCCTGACTAAAATGTATAATGTTTTTTGTCTGTCTGTAAATTAGTAAAATAACGGCCACTCCTACCACTATCTTATCTGGGGGCCAGTCAGTACGGACCGGCGACACTTCGACCCAGTGGGATCTTTTGTGTTGACTTCCCCAATAACGACTGCCATAGATGTTCATGGCAGCCGGGACCGACCGCTTAACGTGCTCCCCGAGGTAAGGAGCAGACGATAATTGTCAATCAATACGCACATAATTTCGAAAAGTTATATAACTTCCGAAAGTCAGAGGTGCGCGACGTGGGTTCAAACCCGAGACCCTCTGCATTGCAGTCTGTTGGTCTCCTCACTGAGCTATCGCTGCTCACTGCTACCACTAACAAATAAAAGTTATCCGAAAGATAAATCGCATGCTGTCTCACTCATGTTGGTTCTTTCGAGAGATGGCGAGACTTATCTTATAGATAAATTCTATCTTGAGATGGTAGTACAAGCCTTTAGTGTTGCTACGTGCAGAGATCAACCAATTATAATTGTATAATATCTATAATATTATAAAATTGTAATAAGTAATAAGGAGATGAATATTATGTATTAATATTAAAGTAAAATTAAGCTAATAGCTGCAATACCTCGCAGATGAAAGATAAAAACGATTGGTCGTGGACTCAACCTTTTGCCTCAACCTAGCCACTAACCTAAATGTAATTT
This sequence comes from Catocala nupta, assembly GCA_963675205.1. Taxonomy (NCBI): domain Eukaryota; kingdom Metazoa; phylum Arthropoda; class Insecta; order Lepidoptera; family Erebidae; genus Catocala; species Catocala nupta. The sequence continues at coordinate 40,540,919 of OY776078.1, forward strand.
AAGTAACTATGGTAAACTTATTAACCACTAAAATTTTAAGTTTACAAGTGTTATTTTACGACCTAAATGAATAATTAACAAGGAAGGATAACATCGTGGGGCCTTCGTGTCTTACAGTGTTTCAGGTAAAGTATGCCGAGATTTAATCTAAACCAATATAAAGCTGAAAAGTTTGTTTGTTTGGTTGAACGCGCTAATCTAAGAAACTGCTGGTTCGAATTGAAAAAATATTTTAATGTTGGACCAACAAACATCACGCTACGACCAATAGGAGTGGTGCATCAATGAAAGATGGTGCATAAACGGAAAATATTCTCTTATGTGACGTAGACGATGTTGCGCATGTCAGCTAGTAATACATAATTAAACTGTTATAACATACCTCTTAAAGGAATCCGTTTGTTGACTTGTATGGCAAGAATACCACAAATTCTCTGTAAGAAGAAAACTGTTCATAAATATTTAAAACTTTATATTTGATAAAACTATTTTTAAGTAGATAATTCATGCACTAGAGTAATTCCTGTGTCATCCGGGACTTTACAAACTTTGAAATACAATGGACACAAAGAACACCCAGAGTCGGAACAACTATTTGTGATTCACACAAATTTTTGTCCCGCTTGGGCATCGAACCCACAAACCCCGGCGTAGTACCAATAACAAGGCGACTACTTAAACCACTAGATACGCGATCCTTGCAGTCAACTTTATGCATATACGATTAAAATGCTTTTCTTTTAACCCCTTCGTGTCTTGAACTACGTGGGGTTTTCTGTACCCCGATCGAGGTAGAGAATGTTTTTAACTAAACCTCAGAGCAAGCGCGTAAATTAAAGGCTTAGTGGTCGTTTTATACCATTCTTGCGAACTGTGTTAAAACGACATCTTTAAAAAAAAAATTATAGGTGTCGATTCGCACACTTCGATATAATTTTTTAGTGCGATACGACCCGGTCTGAAAAAGAAGATGTGCTAATATTATTTTTATAAAATGTCACAGTGTACATAATTCGCGCGAACAGATTCGTGCAAACCGACCACACTAAACCGAATTAAACAAATATTTTTGTTTTGCTATGGTGTATATTAACCTAGTTGGTGAACGGTAAATTAAATTAATTAATGTCTATAGCTACTACAAACTGATTTTATCTTATCTTGTGTGGGGGCCAGTCAGTACAGACCGGCGACACTTCGACCCAATGGGATCTTTTGTGTCGACTTCCCCAATAACGACTGCCATAGATGTTCACGGCAGCCGGGACGGACAGCTTAAGGTGCTCTCCGAGGCACGGAGCAGGCGATAATTGTCAATCAATACGCACATAATTTCGAAATATCATATAACTTCCGAAAGTCAGAGGTGCGCGACGTGGATTCGAACCCGAGACCCTCTGGATTGCAGTCTGTTGGTTTCCCCACTACGGTATCGCTGCTCTTCAAACTGATTTTAAAAATACTAGCATCAGTATTATTTGTTGTACTGACCGCATATATAAGGTACACTAGTAAAACTGTTACTTATAAGGGTTGCTGCGTCTGCTGTTTGCATTGTCAGCCACATCAAGGGCTTCGAATCGAAGGGCCGAGAGTAAGAACCTAACCTACTGCACGTTATTGACTCGAATACCTTTGTAATCCTACCATTAAGCTTAGTGAGAGGGGTGAGCAGGAATAATAGACATATACAAACCAAATAGATAGTATCTAAAAAAACAAACGTGTTACTATTGCAATGTCGGGTTCAATCGGTGAATGTAATTCATTCAGATATAAATTATGACAAGAGGAAGATTTGTGTGCATGGACATGGATGTTTGTCTTAGTCTGAGTGTCTCTATGTTATGTATTTAAAAAAAAGTATATAATTGTGTATCAATTGTCTAGTACCCATAGTACAAGCTCTGCTTAGTTTGGGCTAGATGGTGTTGTGTGTATGTGATAGAATATTATTATTAAACTCTTTATATTGTTCATTTTTGAATATCTTCATATATATAATTCTTCTGTACGTGTGTTGACAGTGAACTCCTCCTAAACGGCTGGACCGATTTGAATGAAAGTTAAAAAATGTAAACAACTACAACCCTAAAAAGGAAATACCTTCTTCGTTACATTTAGATATCGATGATTGCTTTCAATCGTTTGCGAAATAAAATAATATTGTTGGGGAAACAGAGGAAATAAAAAGTAATTACATATATTTTCAATTCTCTTATTAAATAAGTATATTTGTTACGGCCTGCCATTGAAAAGTATATCGATGTGGTATTACATATTTAATATATCCACGTACAGTCACTCTCAAAATAATTTTTACGTGAACATATATTCAATAAAATTTTTACATCTACCTAATATGCAAAAATATTATATTCATTTTTTGGGGCAGAGTGGGAAACCAATTATATGAAGATATGTGAAGTTTGCCAACCCGCATTGTGCCAGCGTGATGGACCATGGCCCGACCCTTCTCAAAGAAGAAGAAGCCCGTGCCGCAATGGAACAGTTTAATACAAGGCTGATATTATTATATTTATTATATATTGTGGCTAAATATATTATTATTATAATTATATTGAGGCCATACAACGTTTTTTAAATAAAATGTTCTCACATTGAATAATTCTTGTGTCACAGGGTACTTTACAAACATTCAAACAACAGACAGGCAATTCACCCCGACTCGGAACAACCATTTGTGAATCACACAAAATTTTGTCCCGTGTGGGATTCGAACCCACAACACTCGGCATAATGGCGAAGAGGCGACGATTTACAGCACTACGGCATCGGTGCAGTCAATTCTAAGTTCAATGCCTTGATAGATTTGCTGATTTATAAGTTTGTTTAACCTCAATCCAAGAAGTAACTGCATTGTCTACTAAATATTGTATACAATTACTATTGTTTTATATAACAAGGTGAACAAGTTCGGATTCGCTCGTCTTTTAAAGTGTATGAAAGTTTTTGTTACCAGTTCCGAACGCTAAAGACGGCGGTCTCAAGAGACCTTAGGCTAAATAATAAGTGTTGACGGGTTAAAAATATGTGTGTTAGTTACTTTTTGTTGATTTGGTAAATAATAGGGCCTTAAATATGAAGTGGACGCTTTGTATGAAAAAATCGACAACGACAACGTTGTGGTTTTCAGACTGATCTGTTTGATAAATATTTTTTTATTGCCATAATATTGTCTTCTGTTTACGCGAATGTTATTCACTGAAATTAAACTACTATATACGGATTTTATTGAGTTGTTTATTTATCACTGTATTACAAAATTTTGAAAATATTACACTAGTACTACTACTATTGATTTTATTTTACTAATATAAGCTAATAAAATTATTTAAACTATTAAATCTATTTATTTTTGGTTTTCACTTTCCCTGACGTTTCGGTTGATTTTTAGCAGCCATGGTCACGGGGTTCATTGCCAATTCGAATGTTTTTGTGTGTAGTTGCGTGTATTTAAACCAATATGGATTGTCATAAATTAACAAAAACATCAACTGTTATGTAATTATGGCGCATTGAAGCAACGTAACTCTAAATACAAATTGTATAAAATGTTATTGATATACATTATTATTAATAAATATTAGTTGTTTAGAGTGTTTTCTCTTCTCGAGCTTTGGCTCGGTATACTGAGTACCCGCCCTGAGACTCTCAGGGAAAAGGTGGCTCAGTGCCCCCGCTAACAAAAACTGTATCTCCTAAAACTTTGCTGACTATTCTTGATGTGTGTATTGCTGCCTGTTTTTGAATTATCGGAATGTTTATGTTGGAATCTAATTTGCTACAATATCTGTTTAGGTTTTTGGCTATTACTCCGGTGGCTCCTACTACTATGGGTATTATTTCTGTGGGTGTTTTTCATAGCCTAGTTATTTCTTTTTTTGTGCATGGTATTTACTAAGCTTTTCTATTTCTTTTGCTCCTATATTGTAATCAGATGGTACTGTAATGTCTATCAGGTATGTTCTATTTTCTATTTTATTTATGTATATTATGTCTGGTCTATTGTGTGCTATGGTAATGTCTGTTTGTACCGGTATCTCCCACATTATTTTTGCACTCTCATTCTCTTTGACCTGCGGTTGCGTCAGGTGCTCTAGCCACCACAGGTCAGCGACCGGGAACTTGTGCTTTTTAGCTAGGATCCAGAAGATGTATTGCACTATATTGTTGTGTCTTTTGGTGTAGTAAGTGCCGGCCAGCTTTTCACATCCGGATATAATATGTTGCGTGGTCTCGTCTTTTATTAGGCATAGTCGACACTTGCCATCAACTGCTCGTTTTAAAATATCCCTTTCATGTTGTTCGGTTACTACTGCTTGATCTTGAATTGCAAATATGGATGACTCTAACGATGGCGATACCGGTTGTTTCTTAAGCCACTGGAATGATTGTACTTTATCTTTATTTTCTTTCTCTAACACTGCCTTGTAAAATTGTCCGTGTAAAGGTTTTGCTTTTATTTTGTCTATTCTAGTTTTTATTACTGCTTGTTTAATATCTCTATATGTGTGTTTTGCATTTGGACGTAAACCTATTTCTGTTAAAAAAATTTTTGTGTGTCCTTGAATATTAAGTATTTATCTTTAGTCCTATCGTGTTCTACTATTGCATTGAAATATAATCTTTCCGTGTTTCTAAATATGTTTTATATTTAATTATTTGTGTTTTGTACAGTGTTTCTAAATTAATTAAGCCTCTTCCTCCTTCTTCTATTGGTAGATATAATCTCTCTACATCTGCTGTCTGTTGGTGTGCTTTGTTCATTGCTAACATTTTTCTGGTTTTAATGTCTATTTTCTTTAAATCTATTGTTTTATAGTTGATAGTACCGAATGTGTACAATAATACCGGGACTGCATAGATATTGATCGCTTTCAGAAGATTTCGTGAATTAAGGTTACAAGGTTTTTTACTCGACGGAAATATTCTTTTTGTATCTGTTGTCTAACTTCACCATGATTTATTTTTCCTGCTTCGCTGATACCTAGATATTTATATTTTTCATCTATTTGTAAATGCTTGAACTCTTCTCCACTAAGTAATACATGTCCTTCTCCTTGAAGTTCTTTTCTTCTGCCGGCTACTAAATGTAGGACGTTACATTTGTTAAGTCAAAATTCCATCCCGATGTCCCTAGTGAATGTTTCTGTGCTATCTATCAAAACTTTCAGGTTAGTTTTAGTGTTTGCGTAAATCTTTAGATCGTCCATGTATAATAAGTGGTTGACTAGTTTTATCTTTTAGTCGGTATCCTTTGAACTCGTATTTATTAAGAATTTGGGAAATATATATATAATATAATATATATATATTCTACATAGCTTCGGATAACAGGTAGAAATTTATAAAGGTCTAATATTCTGAGTAGCCACTCATGCGACATGCTATCAAAGGCTTTCCGATAGTCTACCCAGCTCATACTTAGATTTTTTTGGCATCTGTGTGCGTCTTCGAGTATGGCTTTATTAATCATGAGATGATCTTTGCAACCCCGTACTTTGCGTCTGCAGCCCCTTTGTTCTGGAGCTAAGATGTCGTTTTTGTCGCAGTGTATATAAAGTTCGTTAGCTATTATGGAAGTTAATATTTTATACATCGTTGGTAGACAAGCTATAGGGCACCAGTTCTTCGGGTCCTGTGTGTTTTCATTTTTAGGTATTAAAATGACTTGTCCCGTCGTAAACCAACTGTCAACGGGTTCGAGTCCTTTTATTATTCTATCAAATAATTTGGCTATAAATGTGTGTGTGCTTGTTAGGTATTTAATAAATATAGTATATTGTCGAAATATAAAAGCATTTTTAATATAATTATTACATTTTGTATAGGCAACACGAAATTATATGGCAGACATAAACAGCAATTTTATATTAAAAGACCTAATAATTATAACCATAATCCTGGAGGGCACTATTTGAGTACGACACACTGAAGCGCGATTAACGATAGTGCGACAGAACTGTACTGCGACTAACTATAGGTCAAATGCACGCTAGTGCGAATTACTAAAGCTCGACATATTCTAGTGCGACATTGAAGGCACAAAATTATCTGAAAATGTAATAATAAGCATAGGAAATACCTAATAATAAGCATAGGAAAATAGCGGTTAGTAAAATTATTAGCATTCTTTACTGCATTCGCCGTACAAAATTAAATAAAGGAAGGAAGTTTATTTTAATACCAAATTCGATTGCTTTCATTTGCATTGCTATGTGGTTTCATTCATTTACATATATAAGGAGTTGTTTGGTTTTCTTATTTTCTAAGTATACAATATTACCAACAGATAGTGTTAGTGTATTCCTAGAACATCTTAATTCCATTAATAACAACATCCAATTTACTATGGAATTAGAGGCAAATAATTCATTAGCATTCTTAGATGTACTTGTCATCAGGAATCCTGATCATACTTTGAGCCACACTGTGTATAGAAAAAGACCCATACAAATAGGTACTTAAACGGTGAATCTCACCACCATCCTAAACAGTTAGCTACCGTGGGAATGTCTTTGTTTCAGAGAGCCCACGGGATCTGTGACAAGAAACACCTGGACGCCGAGCTTCAACATGTCAAGCAAGTACTGCAAGACAACAAGCTCCAACAGCCGCGCCGCTGTCACAGATCCCGAGAAAAGCCAGCCACAGTCGAGCGCCAGCCTGCTATACTGCCTTACGTAAGGGGTGTCACTGACAAGATTGGCTACATCTTGAAGCGAGCTTCAATCAACACTTACTTCAAGCCGCCAACGAAGATAAGTCAATTTTTACCATCCGTCAAGTGCCAATTACCTTTACAAGATGCAGGGGTCTATAAAATAGATTGTGACTGCGGACTCTCATACATTGGTCAAACCAAGAGAAGCATAGGCACCCGCATAAAAGAACACATAGCTGACGTTAAACACAAACGCTCGTTGAAGTCTGCTGTGTGTGAACATGTACAACAGGGGACCAACCACTACCTGAGATTTGACAAACCACAGATTCTCGCTAAAGAACACCGATTCCTACCAAGGATGCTTCGCGAGGCTATTGAGATCAAAAAACATCCAAATTTCAATAGAGAAGATGGTTGGAATGTACCACCAGCTTGGGATCCAGTACTTCAAATAGTCAAACCCAAGAAGAAACAAACCACAGCTAGACTTCATGATACTTTGAGCTCATTCTGCGTAAATAGAAACACCAATAACTAAATTATGTTCGGGTACTTTGAAATAACTACACTGGAACATTGAGACAACTACCATCTTAGTCTCCCCGTGACCATGGCTGCTGAAAAGCAACCGAAACGTCGGGGAAAGTGTAAACTTAAAAACAAATAGATTTGATAGTTTTAATAATTTAATTAGCTTAAAATTAGTAAAGTTTAATAGTACAGTATAGTAGTGTAACAGTTTCTAAATTATGTAATAGAGTGTTAAATAAACAACGCGATAAAATCCGTATATAGTAGTTTAATTTCAATGAATAACATTCGCGTAAACAGAAGACAATATTAAGAAATTGAATTTTTAATTAAAATATCTAACATTACTTATTGTTTTATAAAGGCAACTTCTGGTTTAGAAATAACTCTGTATAGTGGTGAACATTACAAACATTTAAACAACGAACACTGAACAACACACAAACAACAACTACCTACTTGTGGATCACACATTTTGTTGTCTCGTGTGGCAATCGAACCCACAACACGGCACAGCGCGCAGCGGCAGCGGAAGGCGACTTTTAAAGCTAGGGGTTTTTATAGTCGTTATTTGAGCAGTCACATATGAAATCACCGTCCTAACGATAAAATTCGATTCGAGTTATCATTTGAACTAGCTTAGTTATATGCGTGGATGATTTATAATATACGTATACCAACGTATTATCAAATTACAGTCGCACAATCGTTTGTCGCACTAGCGTAGTGTCGCACTAGCGTAGTGTCGCACTGGCGTAGTGTCGCACTAGCGTAGTGTCGCACTAGCGTAGTGTCGCATTAGCGTGGTGTCGTATTAGCGTGGTGTCCCACTTCTGTCGCACAATCGCTTGTCGCACTAAAGTGATGTCGAGCTTCAGTGATTCGCACTAGCGTGCATTGGAACCATAGTTAGTCGCAGTACACTTCTGTCGCACTAGCGTTAATCGTGCTTCAATTTGTCGCACTCACATAGTGCACTCATAATCTTGCTTAAGCATTTTGTTTAGGTTTTGTTAGATAATGGTTTTCTTTTTATGTTTTACTATGATTATTATTCGGTATCATTTCATATTTTCTTAAAAGTCCTGTAATTAAGAGTAAAAAATTCCTACAGAGAAACAACACTGGTCAATGCCAGTAGGTTTACTGATTCAATGTCATACCTTTCATTGCAGATTTCATTAGAAATTTATGTCATTAATAATGATTTTCAAGGTGGCTAGTAGTACGTTGAATGAGCTATTCATAACATACTGCGTGATAGTATAGTAGCTATAGCACAATACGTTACGATTTAACCGATCATGATATGCTTACGATATCGTTATTACAAATAAATTATAAAGAAATAGGAAGACTACTCAGTTATCTGTTGGAAACTAAGAATAAGTAAGTGTAGGTACGTTAATACATACTTATGAAACATAATACATATAAGTTACATTTGACAATTTAACTACAACAGATGAATACAAAGTTTTTGATGTAATAATGTTAGTTGAATTTTGTTTACGTATACAAATTTTTGAAGGCGATTGTATCTATAACACTTTCATTTATATAAAAATATTGCAATAATTCTTAATAATATTATTACTATATCAGGCATATTTAATTTTGAAACTAAATAACTAAGTATCTATTGTATTTCTACTATAATAAAATAACGTAAGATGGGCCGGGCATTATAAATAACTAAACCTCAGACTGTACGAAGTGGTCTTGGAAACCAAGTCTCTAAATATGTCACAGTCAACGTTAGTTGACTGTGACATATTTAGAGACTTGGTTTTTGTATACAAATTTTATATGACACAAAAATACGGCTTGCCTGATCCTTATTGATAACTGTTATAATACGGATATCACTTAGATGATGCCTATTTGTCATAAAAGTAGTGAATATCTTGTCAATGGATAGATGAAATTCTATATAACAGATCCTTTGCTAGCAGCAGACGGAATCTGAATGACATATCTACTCTTACTAATAATAGGAAAGTAAAAACTAAGTTATTACCTTTGCATACAATATCATCGCTGCTATAAATTAATAATTAATAAACTTTAAACTATAATTAAATAATCTATACAATAAACACACAAAATCTGTTCAAAATTTGATACTAACAATTTCAAACATCTGTCAGTTATTTATTCGAATTGCTGTCATTATTTCTTTATAATGAGTATTGTACTCAATGCGGGTTTAATCACTTTATAGGATGAAGGTTCTATATTCGACACAAATATTTGTATGTTTTTATCCATGAAATAAAATCATATGAGCATACAATAAGAAAGGAAAAAAGTAGTGATAACCTAGTGTGTAACCGTTGGCATGCCACGCTGAAGTCTCAAGTCCAATCACAAAGATGGTACAATCACCTCTGACTTTTCGAACTTATGTGCGTATTAAATAATAAATGATTACTCGCTTTAGAACGCCTTCTACATGGTCGGGTCAACCGCCCAACTCAACTACGGTCACGTTAAACTTGGTTGAGTTGACGCCAAAATTGATCGTGTGGTCGTCGGTAGGACCACCAAATTGAGTTGACATCCAAACGACCTTGATTGCCAGCGCTGCGCTTGCAACAAAGGGCGTATAGAAGGCGTTGAGTTGACAAACCAAACGTGTGGAAGCTTGTTACCCGACTGCGCGTATTCATTTTGATCGAGGCGTTGCGCGAAGTGGACGCGTAATGGCGAGCGAGCGTGCAACATTGGCGGAGTTTTTAGAACTCTACAGAGATCTTCCCTGTTTGTGGGACTTAAGTTGTAATGAGTATAGGGATAAAAAAAACACAAGCATGGGAATTGCTGGCAGACATATTAAAAGTGCTTGAACCTGCAGCAGACATCAAAGACACAAAAAAACGCATAGAACATATACGTACCGCTTACAAAAGGGAAGCGAAGAGGGTAGGTAAAATTAATATTATTATATAGTACCTACCTATATAATATATATGTAAGTAGGTATATAAATTAAATAAAGGTTTTTATTCACAATCTTTTTATTATACTCCATTTGGTTAGGTAGGTACCTATTTAATTAAAGGTAAATAATCTTGATGTGTCTTTATACACTAACACATATAAACAAATAAACTACTGCCATAATAGTGGACCCCATATGGGGCGTCCGGGGTTTGAGAGGTAACGGTTCAATTGATTTAGTAATCATTATTGTTGTATTTACTTACATTTTATTTTAAAACTGACTGGTTTTAGAAAATGCGGTAAAAATGACACATAAGGATTGTTTACCTTTAGTTAAATACCTAACCAAATGGAGTATAGGTAGATAGACAGTATAGGTACTGTTCCTACGTCTCATCGGGCGCGCGCGCCGGCGGCCGGGCACCGGTTCCGAGGGCTATTACGTCACAGCGACCGAACCTCGGTCGCCCGGCCCACTCGCCACTGACTCGCTCGCCTATCCTTATACATGCCACGCGTGCGCAACGTGCATATTTTTATATTTTAATAAAACAGTCAATTGCAACAAAATAGTTTAATTTAAACGCACACAAACGCAGCCAAAGAACACCAGCCGCACAACTGGATCTAGGCATTCAAACGGTGGTCCTTCGAGTCTTTGAACTTTGAACCGCCCGACCGACATTGGTCCGTCGAGCTAAAATTCAACCAGCAACTCTTCTGCCGACGTCAAGAAGTCTATCAGCAGCCACCTTGAGCATTCAGCCGAGCAGCTTCCGCCATTAGGAAGTCTACCAGCGGTCTTTTGAGCATTGAGGTCAAGCCAGCTGCCCTTTTAGCATCCGTCCCTTCCGACCTTCCGTCAGGAAGTCATCGAGGGATTCTGCGCTGCAAGAAGAGCATCCTGTTTGCACTGTGCATCCCGCGCGCGGACTTAGAACCGCCTGACCGACCGCGCCTGTACATGTGCGCGCCTTAGAGGTCACTCAGAGGACAGTCATCGTGAAGGAATTTCGAGTGAGTCCGTTCCATATCCTTTTATATTTTGTCTTTTTTACATATCTTACCAGGAATTTTAGAATAGTGCTATATGGATCAGGCATATTGATCTCCTAATATCGTAGTCTTCATACGAATAGCTTATTCTTAACTTCATTCGCTTTACATATTCTTATTCAAACTACTAAAACTGTCCTGTCCGTGATAATAGATTGATACCAGTACAGTGTGATATAGCCCTTTTCGAGAACTGGTTCTACTACATACCTGTAGTAAGGCACCTCGAGTTTGTATTTCAGAGCAAGTTGCTGATAGATAATTCTGGCTACTTGGTTATGTATGTGCAAGTACTCGCCGTTAGCAAGACGAAAACAACCAGAAACTATATGCCTGGGGGATTCACCGGGTTGGTGGCACGCCCGACATATGTCAGTCGTACCATCCTTCAGGATATAATTATTTCCGGTAGTTATTCGTCTTGATAACTTCGTCCATAATTGCATAGACAAACCCTTCGGTTTATCCAAAGAGGTCACCGAAGCGTAGCCAGTGCACTGAGGCGACAAGGTCTACATCAGGCCCACATAGGGCCTGGTAGACCCTACCGTGAAGCTCTGCACTGCCATACACTCTTGCGGTCGTCAATGCTTAGAAATACAGGCACGCACGAGCTCTCTTTCGCCAGATTAAGCGGAGTGAGTCCGTTATCCATTGCGACAACATCACGATGCATATCCACGTTCACTTGAAGGAATTATTATTATGTTTCTCTTATCACAGGTATTTTCAATCATATTATATTAGAAAATACCTGGCCTTTTGGGTGGCTTACACGGAGACATGAGTCCAACGTGAAGAGGCCCTTCAAAAGTTTTAATCAAATATGTGGGATGGAACACCGACAGCGGCAGTAGCCGCAACAGGCGTAAGACTATTGCTACGTATGGATTCTAATATATGGGGTATGTGTGTTTGGTGTACCGGTATATTGGTGACTATGGATGAAAAACGGCGTCTGCTTTGAATACTCTAATAGCATCAATGCAATGGGCAGACGGTGACTCGCCCACTTACTAGATGGGCCCCCTGAATAGCCACCATAGGCATACAAGCCAGCAGCAGAGGACAACACCGGTGCAAGTGGCTAGGGGTGTCGAGCGGTGCGGCGCCGGTTTCACCATCACGGGTCGCGTGACAATGGAGACCCGGAGTGGGTTTCCCAGTTATGCCCTTGAAAATGACACTTCCACCCAAGCATATAGCTCTAGCGGCCACCCTCCTTATTATTATTATAGTTGAGGCATAAAAGAGTAACAAACAAAAATCTCACATTTGCACTTATTATAGTAGGTAGGATAAAATATATCAAGCTTATTAGGCTGTCAATGATCTCAATCATGTGCATATTGCAATCTTTAAATACACTCCTGCCGTACCTGTTCCTTGCTGTTGTTATATATGTCGAAGGGTAGCACGGCAACCCGCTTTTAACATGATGAAGCAACAAAATATATGCTTGCTATTATACTTCGTACGTATACTAATGGCAAATACAAGAGAAATATAACAATAAAGGTTTTCTGTGATTATCTCTGATTTGATCCGTAACGCAGCGAGTTTGTCACAACGAATGTGTCCGCGCACGAGTCTCGGGCACTTATATAACGGAAATATGACACTGACAGTTATAACTGTCACTCCAACTGACACATCGGCTCTGTGGCGACCTCACTCAAGCTTACGCTTGTCGTTCCGAAACAAACCAATAGATGGCCTATTCAACCCCAATTACAGAAATGAATTACATTCCAATGATTATTTTCTTGACGTTCCGACATATACATATTATAGAATACCTGCGTTATGACCGCAGCTTCCTCCACGCAAAATAAAGTTCGCCATATATTTATATGGGACATACAATGCCGTATGCGTTATAATTCCAGTGTTTCTGAATACAATAGAGATATAGAGATATAGATAAAGCGTCATTAAGCTTGCGAACGGAATTGTATTATTTTAAGAACTCTATTTAGTAGTAGCTGCATATAGATTTTATAGTTGATGATGACTGCTTTGTTGACGTACTGGTAGTGAAAGCGAATGTAGGTGCGGTTCGATGCCTGGCCATAGTACAATTGTGTGTTCTATTAAGAAATTGTCAGTAGCACTGATTCTAGAAATTAATCGAGTGAAACACAATAGGCTCGCATCTTATTAACTAGTATCTAAAACTGCAGTCGGCGAAATGCGGATGTGAGACGCCTTGTATGTATAAGCTATTTCACTGGTTTCTGGAAACCATATCAATCTTTTAAATTGAATCTATGGAACTAACAAAACATATTTAATTTTAATTAATTCATAAAACAAAATATTCATCACATATTACACTGATAATTTGAACTGTCCAAACTCTCTCCAGCATTATCGCGATGAGTAAAGTCAGGTGACGTCACACGATTGTAAATCAATATTGGAGAGCGAGCAAAGACCTTCGTCTTTGTTTGCTCTCTAATATTATTTTATAAACGTCTATAAACGTCTTCACGTTTATAAACGTGTATCGTCAAAATAAATGTAGACAAATAAAACCTTTTGGTGAAAAGGAACCAAAAGTTTTGGTGAAAATATGCAATATTTTTATATTATATTACAATAAACATTTGAAAGCCGTAATATATGTAGATGGTAATAAGTAACTTATTTTTCATACTGTCAAACAGCCTATTATGTTATACTCGTAATATATAAATCATATTAAGACCTTTGGAGGCTCAAATACTTACCTAAACACAGTCCCAAACCACAATTACATAAGCAGGTTTTCACACGATGTTACGACGATAGCTTCGAATAGGCAGAGGCGAGTGCTCCGAAATTGAATTCAAGACATCTGCATAGCAGTCTTGTCTATGCAGACTGCCTTTGTAACGTCTTGAACCTTATCTTTTGAGTAGTAGAGCCTCGCTGATTTCAATCAATGAATAGGCCGGCTCGGTCTGGGAAGGCATACTATTATTTCACGTCGATATTCTGTGAGAGAACTCACAGAATATCGACGTGAAATAGCAGTATTCTTACTGTTGTGTCTCGTTTGGTCTTCCAATCACCCTCTTTTTCTCTTCCAGCTCATTCTTCTTCCCACATACCACTACCTTTTTCTCTTCTCCCTTTCTTAAATGGTCGGCAACGTGCAAGTGATGCCTTTGGTGTTGCAGGCGTCCATAGGCTACGTTAACAACTTACCATCACGTGGGCCGTAAGTTTGTTTGGCACCTTAGTAGTATAAAAAAAACTTAAGGTCACATGATAATAGCCACTCAAGCACATTGAAGGCATATGATGTTAATTAATTATTTCAGGCCAGAACATTTGCTCATCTTACTTATTAGAACGGTAAAGCGAGATTTTGGCCTTGAATGAAGGTACCGCCAATGCATTTACTTAAGTTCATCGAAAGGTATTCTTTAAAAGCTTACAATCACGTCATACGCCTCCAGCAAGAAATTTTAGAATTGAGCTCCTTGCCGTCGACGTCACGAATGACTTTCAGCTCAGTAGTCAATTTCAAGATGGCGTCTTATATGCTGGCGATGGCAACAGCTGCTTCTTTACCTTAAGCTTATCCTCAAATAAAATGCTGCGGCTCTACATTACCTCAGAATGAAAAGGCCAAAATGCCAGTGCTGACCTGCTGTCAGTGTAAAATAAAGACGAGGTGTAGTAATAGTCGCCGATTTTCATCCGATTTTATATCGACAATTCACAAGTGGTGTTGAACCGTGTCAGGGCGAAGTTTTCAATATTAAATGGGTCAACTATAAGCATAATTTGTTCTGAGAAATGTTTCATATGAAAGTTACAGTCACTATTTACAATAATTGCGTACGTCAACGCCGGATATTTATTCCTTACACATTCGATTCAACCGGAATCGCGAACGATCAGGTTGAATCGATTTTAGAACCACGTTTTCAAAAGATTTTTGCACAAGGTGGTAGAACTACGAGATCACTACAAACTTACAAAAAGATACAAATTGAAGGTACATTTAAAAATCTAACGATTTTTATAAGCAAATCAAAGAAAAAGGTTAATACTCTGTTCAAAGCAACATTTGTTCTAAAAACAAATTCTATTTTATATGATACCGCAATATTTGTACTGAAGTGTTATAGCAATGTAAGGCTTTAACTTTCATACAAAGCCTTTTGTGGTGGTGTCTTTTGCGTTTAGTAAAGTATTATACAGGTTGTCCGGTAATTAATGGATAACCTTGAAATGTCTTATAGTAGAACTTAAGGCGTCGTAAAAATAAAAAAAATGTATATTAAAAAGTGCAAGCTATGTTAGCATAGCATACTTTTCGCTGTCTATCTATTAGCATAATTAGTGTTTAATAATAAAACAACAAAAAACCGATGGATTTCATTCATTTATGGTCGTAGTATACAAGAAAATTATACAAGGTAATTAAAAAAAAAACACATGTCTCAGGTAGTAGTAAGGATAGATATTTTCATATTTTTTTCTGAACGGCCATCTGTTACATTATAAGACATTTCCAGGTTATCCATTATTACCGGACATCCTGTATACCGATCCCTGCACTGCCAAGGCTTCATTTTAAACAAAACAGTTAACATCTTGGGCGTATAACGTTAAAATATTATCCAATAAACTGAGTTAAAAACACACACACACATATATAATAATAAATTTTATAAAATACAGCGTGTTACTTAAAATGCTGCTATGTATGTTACGCAACTACATAAACACAGTAATTGACCGTTAGTTCAGTCGACAACACCATACCTATATTTAAAGAAATTAAATCTTTAATCAAATCAATCCAAATCAAAATTGCGCATATTGATAGGTCAATGGTTTGAGACATAATAACCGAACTACTGTAATTTGGGTAACCGGCTTCTCTCCGCGGCGTGTAACCCATGGCGACCGGCAATCGATACTAACCAAAGTGAAAGTACCGGTGCAAAACTTTTGACAAACTTTGCACGTACACGTGTTATCCAACTAAAAGATTGTTTTATAACCTAAAAAAAATACTAAACTTTAGTACACTGAAAACAAACGTATTTAGCGGTATTTAGAGAAGGATATTCTATTAAATGAAACAGGATTTATCAATATTTAGAGTCCCGTAGCACTGTGACGTCACTCATTGAGGGACGGCGACAGGGGCGAGGTTTACTTCGCGCTTGCGCAAATGGGACTATTAGAAGTGACGCAGCTAAAATGAGCCATTTTGTGAACTTTATTCTATCCGCTCAAACATGTTCGAATAATACTGAACGTAAATTATAAAAAAATCTTAAAAATATTTTATCAATAAAACTCGTGCCCAAAATAAGTGAGTAAATTAATAAGGAGGAGAATATTATGAGTATTCTGTCAGAAGTGTGCCATCCGACTTCTTAAGACAGCTCTGCTCAGCTCCGCGCTACGTTATAATTACAAAAGTACTATTGAGTACATTGTTACTTTTCAACGGCGTGTAAAATATAAAATTAAATTAAAAGATATTTGTGCTTCCAAAATAGTAATAGTAACTATGTTTTCTAATAAAAAAAATAATCTTATTCTATAATAAAGTTATTCTATAGTTCATGTTAAGAAATGTATTATAAAAGTATTCACAATTCCTTTTTATAATTTATAATTGATAAAAACGTGTCACCGTCCCGCAATTTAATAGTGTTTATATTAAATCAAGACAGTGCCTTACACAGTGATAGCAATAAAATTGTGCCATACATTTGTACCTGGTGAAAGCAGCCAAATCGTGGAGGTAAGTACTTAGATTAAAAACGTACGAAAAATCAATACTGCCCCAAATCTTCTCACGGTAGGCACGAGAAGATTTGTGGTTGTACATCGATCGACCAACTGCTTACACGCAAAGGAATGAAAATTTATTTTTATTAATTTTTCTTTACATTTGTTTTGATTCATATGAATATTTATTTTGTTTTTTTATTTATCCATTTATTTTGATACATATGAAAAGTTTTTAAACTAAGTTTTAAAAGTAACGTCATTTGACAAAATGTTTTATATTCGTAATAGTACACTCGCGTTACTGGTTTCGTGGTAACGCTCAATATCGATAGCGTAGAAATTTTAGAACGCGTCTTACGCTATGGCCGGTTTCAGATCTTATTTATTTTGTTCAGCTGAATGCTTTTGCGAATATAAAATATATATTTTTAAAAACACTGCAGCTGTCTGTAATAGTAATTGTGGGTTTTCGAAGTTCCAAATATTCGATATATTTAATCCAATCAGATGCAGGGTAAGGTGCTACTTCAGAGATTATGTTTATAATTAATTGATTCTTATAAAATACAGCAATTTACATTATTACTATTAAATAATTTATTTAATGAAATAGTTATTTATTCAAGATGATATAAAATCATTTATGAAGTTTGGTTTAAATTAATCTTGATTTGTACGATAAATAATTGAAAGTGACTGATTCTGTATTAAGGAGTCTGCCCACTACACCGTCTAATACCATGACCGTGCTAGAAACGTATCAGACACTAAAAGCAACATGATACGCCCTGCTATAGGAACTGCTGGTCGATGACGGAACGGTCTAGTGGGCATAGTCTTATACATTTCCTTACAAAGGATATTTTTTTGCCTGACACGTTCCTAGCATGG
Source organism: Catocala nupta (assembly GCA_963675205.1). NCBI lineage: Eukaryota > Metazoa > Arthropoda > Insecta > Lepidoptera > Erebidae > Catocala > Catocala nupta. The sequence goes on from OY776078.1 coordinate 40,558,785, forward strand.
TCATGGTATGAGACGGGGTAGTGGGCAGACTCTTTTAATGTTAATTATTTTGTCGTCGGACAATACTATTTAAAACTTTTTGTAAAAGATGATAGTAGCTATCAAAAATGTTGTTCTGTACTACGTATTACATTATGATACTAATATAAAGACAAGGCTTGGTTCAAGTATTAAATCGTCATAGAAGATTCATCAAAATTGAAGCAAATATATAAAAAACCTTTTTCAAAATAACACTAAATAACTGTTGTTTTAAATGAAATAATAAAATGTTTTATTTTTTATTTGAAGGTCCTAAGAATATTATCGAATATGATTCTACTTTGTGTTATATAAGACTTTGAGCTTACTCAATACTTTTCGTGGATTATGTAACAGTGTTAACGCCATCTGCATATTGGGTTACCAGTCGAGGGGCAAATACTGCTGACCTATATTCAGTACAGAATATACTGTATTTCAGTCTATAAGCGGGAACCAAGAACAATAGTTTAAATCGATATGAGCAATATTTTTATATAATAAAGGAATATTGCGCTATATTTTCCTTAACTATATTTAAGAAGCTATAAACTATACAAAATACTAATAGCAATGGTCACTGTCGTTGGAAAATATCCCTAGTGGCTGATATATAGCATTTTCTGTAAAAGTAATAAACTCAGTGGCGCTGTGTTAGACAACATTGTCTAACAAGTACTCCCAAAAATATATAATTAATGCATAATTAAACATAAAAGGTGACATTTAATAACAATGCTTGCCTATAAAGTGTCGTATTCAGCAATGCTTTCGTTGTGTGGCTATTAAAAACTACTAGAAAAATAATCTTAATGCTTAGTCATCTCAAGTTCATCATGGAATTAAACTGAACAAAAATCAAGTAAAGGAATGGGGTAGTAAAAATAAATTGTTACGCGCAATAGAAGCGTATTGTCTCGAGGCAGTACATGTGTATTGTCTCGAGACAGTACAAGACAACACTTGAACTAGGAACATCTCAAACCAGCAAATTCTCTAAATAAAGCTATGAAGCTAGTTTGTAGAGGCAGTTAATCATTAAACTAAAACGTTTGCGGTTGAGAGGCAAGATGAGCGAGAAGAGTACCGAGTAATCCATAAAAAAAAAAGGTATTGGCTGGATTGTAGTCACCTTTCGACGGTTATAATTAGCCGTAAACTGAATGTAAGGATTAATCCTTTATTATTAATAAATGAGCCTGATAAGTTTATTCTCCGTAGTTAACTACAGAGAATAAATGTATCAGGCTCATTTTCTTTGCTTTTAATTGGTCGCACTCTCTCTCGCTTTCGGGTGTGCACGCTACAAAAGAGGACAATAAGGAACTGACAAAAGGTCATTTACTCGTAATTGCATTCAGTTCACAGCCATTCGTTTTATATTCAAATAAAATAAAGAAGAATATCCGTTCATGCCATTTTTAAGCCGCTGTCGTATGTATATCGCTTTATAAGATCGACAGAGAGACTTATGGCTTTCAAATGTCAATGGATTATACCACTATTGCCGACGGCTTTTCAAAAACTTGTGACGTGTGATCTATTTTATATTAATCTTTTAGTAGAGAAGTCGAATATTAGTGTGTCTTTTATCCAGATTTCTCCACTTTTGGTCTTCTTTTTGGTATGGTTATGGTAATTTGCCTAAAGTTACCAATACAATAATTTATTATTGACGGCGCAAAAATGTATCATCAAGCTCTTTCTGAGTTGTAACATTATAATCATACTATCTAACCCGGCTACGCTGCGGCTTAGTCTCATATTTTTAATTAACTAGTTCTTTAAAAAATGCAACGTTGGATAAATTCAAGTAAATTCAACTACAAATTTTCGAGTTTTGCGGAAACAACCATAAAGAAGCTGTGTTTTGATATATATGGATTGTGTATGTAACAAATCGGACACGATATAATATTTACTAGACTGAAAACGGGATATGCAAGATGGGAAAGATAATATAGTAATACAAGCAGTGTTGCTTGCATAATTCGCCATTTCACTTAAACTTACGAAAAAAGGTGATATCTACGATGAATGTAAAATATCTATTCCTCTATTGCTCGGCCCCCGTCTATGTTTTAGTTACGCAGGTCAGTACCGTTGTCTTATGCTAATCCAATTATGTTAGCACTGTTCAGAGAACATGAGTATTTCAAAATACCAATTATACCGTCTAGACTCTGTGAACTAATTTAATGACATTAAAGGAATGGGTAATTTTTCTATTGGCATATTTCTACCTGAGAGGGTGAAGGAACATATTTGCTAGAGAGATATCCCATTTTCTTATGTTATTCACTTTTATAAAACATACACGTGAGAGATTTTCTATTCCTTAGAACTGTATAGAGCCTATTATAGTCCAAGTTGATAACGTCACGAGCAAAAGCTAATAATAATAATTGTGTACATCTACTCGTCGCATAGTACATAGATAGTAACCAATTGCCAACCACTACAATATAAAAAGGATTAAGAATTTTCTAAAAACAATAACGTTTATTACTATTATATAAGCGTTATTATTTTTAGAAAAGGACCAAAGAATTCATTATTTACTTTTAGTACAATGGCTATGTTACCTAGCAAGATTGACAATTATAACATATGCCATAAATTAGACTTTTATAAAATAAATCATTTGGCCAGCGGTCTTTGAATTTATGTTCAGGCAAAAAAAAAAACTTGAAGCGGGTAATTGTGTTTGTTGAAATCAAACATGTGGGCTTTGAGCACGCATGGCTCGGCATTAAGTGGTGAACCAACGAGTCTGTGGTTACGTTTGGCAGTCAATTTGTCCAACTAATTAGCTGCAGTCACCCGGTTATGAATGATTTTCACACTTCGTTCCCTTTGCACTTCAATGTGAGCTGAAACTACTGTTTAAAATCGTAACTATTGGTAGTTTAAAATATGAAAAATATTAAAGCCCGAACTTCAGATTCATCATTCGATTTTGTATCTAAGAGATATCGAGACGCAAAAGTAATTAATTCTATAGTTGATGGTGATGATGATTAATCTATTAAGGTTTATCTTGTGATAACAAATCGACTATTAGTGGACTGTGTATTAAGCTGTAACATACATCAAATAAATTGTCACAACTAAGAACATACATGATTTTACTACTAGCAAGAACAACATTTTATTTAATTTAGCAATGGTATAAAACTTGACTCTGGGTAACTTCTGTAATTTTTGTCAGTAATAAAGCTACATCCTACGGTTGGAATGGTAACCTAACTAAGAAAAGTGATACAACATGAACGTGACTCATATGTCGTAACACATATTGTTATCCATATGAATGAACGAGACAAAAGAGAGGATATGCGACCGATAGCAGCGAGGGCTTTCTGCATATATTTAAAATGGAATACGGTGAAACATGGCGTATGTTTCATCATATGCCATTTTTTGCCCTTGTGATTTATTCCGTACCTGCAAACTATATTAAGAGTTTGTCTTGAAGTTGGGCGCTTTGCAATACAGCACTTTATACATTTTAGCTGCGTTATAAGCGCGACGATTCAAAGCACTGCTAAAGTACACCTCAGAGAAGCACAGACTTAACAAAGCTTTGAAGCTTGTTCATAGTTTGTTCACGCTTCCCAATTCTATTTATTAGGGAGCCAGTTGCACTCAATGATCGGTAAACGATTAGCGAGGTTAAGCAACGATGGGTGCGGTCAGTCTATAGATGGGTGACCGCTTAGTGGTATTTCATCTGAGCGTCTCCGAGCTTCAGAGGGAACGTAAAATTTCGGTCTCGGTTGTTGCCAAATTGACAGCAGTCGTTAAGCCATGTCAGAGGCCTACGGGCGGCTTGAACAACTCCTGACAACAGGTTGGCCACTAACCACACGAAAAGAAGAAAGAAAAAGAAGATAAAATCAACAGTTTTAGCTACCGGACCATTTGAATTAAAACGGTTTGAAACTAGTTTCTTTCATATCTTTGCGTAACTGCTTAAATAATTTGGATCAAAATGACTATGGAAATCTGAGTTATATTAGATAACCAATCTGGCAACCTGATTGATGAGATGGTTCAGCGATTTATGAGGTGACCTCGCTGCAAATGCGCTGCGTTTTTTTTAATATGATTCTCGCACAGACAGTTAATGTTTGATTATACTGGTATTTTTTGTGGGTATTATATATTTTACACAGCAAATGTAGCAACAAAGCATGTCGTTAGTCTAATAGTAGGCGGTAACTATATCCAAAGATCATTCATTGCGTTGCGTTGACACAAAGAAGTTATAAATAGAAATTAATGTGAGACCGGAACTCTTACTTACCGGATGAAATCAGTAAGAATGTTTATTCTACATATTACGGTGGCTTTAAGTAAGAGGGTGGCACTCACCGAGCGAGCCAGCAAGTTCATAACATTATTAAATAAATAGTAATTGTAAACTCTACCACTAAAAAAAATACAAGTAATAAGTATGCATGTTTATAAAGTTCTTTGCGCAGGGACAAATTCTATATATACATATTATTCATTCCCTTTCAAAAATGTTTACTTAGGTTATTTTAAATACTCTTAGAGTGAATTAAGGTTGGTCTTAACAGTCCCAACCTGTTACGTTTTATAAAAGAAACCGTTTACATAGACTATTGCAATGCTACGTACGTGAGGCTGCGCATGGCTTCAAACAACAACTTCCGAGACTAGCCTCGTACATAATCCAGTTAGAGCAGCGTTTACCTACAAGATAGTTATAACGCACAACTAAAACTAAATCATTATTCATATTTCAGTATAATATTTAGGTAAATGGTTAAAATTATTTCATTTCAACCATTCAAAAATTTTGGCATGAGGAACCAATTACGTTGTTTTTTTTCTTCGATCTTTAATAAGCTGCTATACAGATTTTGCGGTCCACATAATGTGGTAACTCGCTTTTTAACTTATAACCTAGGTAGCTTTATCTAAATACTTTGAGTTCGTTATGTGTATGTATGTAAACTCTTTCAAGACACGGCTCTTGTATTCCTAATGCGCGCGCTGTCTTGTTAAGTATCAAGAAAACAAATAGAAACAAGCCTAATTCATTAATACATAAACAGTTTATAAGATGCCCGAGTAATGACCTTTCTCGAGGCAAACAAATTTCGTATATGAGTCGTTTCGAAAACCTCGTACAATAAGTTCATAGTTATTGTCTTTTAAAGAGATCACGCGAAAACCTTAAGCCAATTGCACAAGTAAAGTGAGCCAAGCCTAACTTGGCTCACCGTTATAATATGTATTTCACAATTTAAATTTAAAAGTCATTTTGTCACTAAATTGATACCAAGTTAAAGTCAAGTTGACACAGTTATACAGGCGATGTACCTAAATTGATACATATTATAATCTGACTTGTGTTTATGTTTATAAAAAAATAACCTTTGCTTATAATGTATAACTTAAATAACTTAAAGCCTCTACTAGCCTCTATTTTCCAATTATTGCGCATTTATCATACCAAAATGAAAGAAACATCTGTGACGATTTTAACCGTTATTATACCTAACAGTAAATTGAACATTCAACCAAGGCTCTATAGATATAAAAAGCAAGGTACAGAATAGGAGAGTAAAAAACAAACATGATGATTATTCGTATACTTCTAAGGGTTTACAATGCGTGTTGCAATGTATCTGACAGTGCAGTTGTTTTTCATATTACAGGTGCAGTTGCAAAACCAAACTTTGCACTTCGTATATTAAAGACCCCACACATGGTACGTGTAATGTTAAACGGTCTTATATCACTTATAAATAAACGCATAAGTTCTAATGCGATGAAACTTAATATGTTTTTATGACAGTGCTTTAATATATTTATTGATATATTTTGTATGATTGAAATGCATATAATAAAATATATCATATCAATAATCCGATTACATAAATATAGATTTTATCTGATTTAACAATAATACAATATAAAAAAAATAACTTATAAAAATCTAATTATATAAACATTGGATTTATCTGATGTGACAATTATAAAATTGTTTAATGAAATACAAGTTTATGGCTATAAGGTAACATGATGATTTTCTGATAATGATATGGAGATTATATTTTTAAAAGACATACCTATCTTGATGAGAGCTTTTCCGAATTCAGTGTGTGTGTCAGTAGAAGTTTGTGGTTTAAAAGGTGAAATAGGTGCTAGAAGCTTCAAAAAATTCAATTTCTTTTATTTTATATTCAATTACCTCGGAGAGAGTGCACGGAACTTGTTCAGCGCCGCGTGATATGGGCGCCCCTAGGAGTCATGGTCCAGACCCTCCAACATCTAATTTTTCGCCCATTCCTTAGCGTGGCAGATGGCCGACTGGAGAGACGCTTTCGCTTCACGATACGCGTCATACAGTCGGCCCTCCTCTTGCTAATCGCGGTGGCGACGGTTTCGGCTGCGTGAGCCTCCGGGTACGAATGCAGGCCGCACGGCGGTCCGCCAGCTCCTGAGACCCCCGTCGTGACCCAGTGTCGCACTCGGCCGCATCTCATGGCTGGCTCTCATGTTTGTCTGTTTATATATTTATTTTTCATATTCGGTTACTTTCAGTGCCAATTTTACCATCTCAGCAAATATTTATTACCAGATTAGAAAAGTTACCAAAAATAAATTCAGATTAACTCCACATTACGAATGTCATGAATTTATTTATGAGTTACGAATTAAACTAAGTTACTTAATTTCTATGAAGCATTGTTGCAAGAGGGCCTTGTAAGTCCTGTTAGATGGTAATTTCTATTTTATTGAGGATCAGTTTAGAACTCGTTTCTTTCGTCAAGCTCACATGGGGCGCAATCAGAAATATTGAGAAACAATGCTTCACTATATCCTAGTGAATGATTTGAAGAAATGTGCTGAATGATATAAATGAGCACTTAATTAAATCCAACTTCCTAGATCCCGCGTAACAAACTACAAACCAGATAAATTTAAGAAATCCATTCTGCATACAGTCATATAACAACATTATACAACACAATATTATATTATGGATATAAATTATGACTTAAATAAGAATAAATTAGACAAAAGCAACTCTTAAAATCCGATAATATCAATAACTTTATGATATAAATAAATACTTATTATTGATTTACATTAAACACTGATTAAATTAATCTTCAGATAAATCTATCTTTCGTGTACATCTGTATAGATGCAATGTAAACTGTCTCACAATAATATGTAATTTGTTTAGGATGCGCAAACCTAAATGTTTGATAGAAATAAATCGGTTTAACGTAAAAAGATAGATATTACATACATAACATTTTTATGTAACAGTTCGATTGACAAGACTCGATATAGAATGTTGAGTTATAAACAAAACTGGATCTTTAAATGCTTAGCAAAATATCTGACTAGAACATATATAAAACTTTACCAATTAGATCATCGACAATATTAATGATACATCCTGGCCATAGTTACAAAAGCTAATATTTTATTTTAATAACCAATATTGATATTATATTGAGAGACAATATTAATTTGACATTTTAATTAAAAGGAAGGGTATGCAGAAAGGTTGCCATTGCGACGTTTACAGTAAAGCTTTTGGGTACATTATATAGTATATGGTTCTGATGACTACGAACAATGTACAGATGTACCACAGATAATCGATATTGAAGTCTGGAAGCCTGAACCTAAGTGAGGCTCTAACTTCGTCGTCCGTCTCGTTACCCATATCGATCACTGTGGTGGCTATTGTTGGGATCACCGGGTCTTTCTCGATCGACATTCTTGTGATGCGGAGGTGCAGGCAAACCTGTGACAAAAAAGAAACAGCCTGTGAATCTACCACTATTAATCCATGTCTATGGAAACTGGCAGAGGAAAGTTATTAAGTCCGATATAACCATTTAATTAATTTATCTATAACATTGAAAGGTGTTGAATCGTTGGTAATAGCCATTTGTTTATTATTATGTATGTATTGGGATTACCTGTCAAGAAATTTCTGATTAACAGTACGGAAACTAGAACACTAGGTAGACAACCATAGGTTTGTTGCGTGAAATATGGGTATTTCACATGGTGTTATAGACTAGTACAGCTCAAGGTATTTTAAATGTTTGCACATAAATAGAACACTTAACACATTCTTGCACGAATTAATATCAGATATAAATTGTAACTTAAAATTTTAAGATCAAGCGATCGAGGGGCGATCTATCGAGTAAATAGCCATAGCCGTGGATAAACTATAAATATGTAGTGTGAATTTATCAGTAAAGTAACATTTGCTCATCGCAATTTCATTTATTAAGTGCCGTCTCTTTTAAAGTTAACAGGAGCTTAGATGTGTTAGCAAGTATCATTGTTAATGAACTTAACATCGTAACATGTTGATCAATTTGCTGTCAATTATTAAATTCGCATCATATTCAAAACTTGATTTGATGATGGAATCGATCGTGTCTATCCGTTCGTCACATGAATAATCCAATGGCGGTGTCATATTTGTATTAGCTTAAGGCTAATAAATAATCCATCAATATCAAAGTTGAACGCATTATAATATTAATAAATCGAATATTCGTATATTTTTTTGAAGATTCATGTCATTTGATTATGATTTTAATCGATTGGTCATTAAAATTAAAAAAAATATCTATTACCTTGATAGGCTGTACAGGCCGAAAGATATTAATTGTATGTCAAAGTAAAAACAAGAAACAGATGATGATGATGACAATGATTTAAATTCATATCAGATTGCCGCGACTCTATTCATCCGATACTTTCAAAAGTTTGCCTTAAAATATCAAAACTCTATTACACCAGTGATAGCGAACGAGATTTTTTTTAGACTTAAAAATATAATAATTTGCAGTACTGTACTTAAGTGATTGTAGTAAATAAAAAAAATTACGAATGCTTAGTGACGTCCATTATGAAATAAAGGAGATTCCTATTCTTATCTCAAATTCTCTCAGTTATGTCTTTCAAAACTTCATTTTCGTCCTACTCCGCATATAGCGCCGGCAGTCCCTCTCTAACCGGTCGACCAAGGTAAGACGAAGTTACGGGTTACAGGGACACTCTTAGCCTCTAACCCTAGCAAACTATTAGATTGGGAGCCCAAGTACGTCCAAAGAGAGCACATGGTCTTTATAGACTCTCTGAGGCATTTGGTACTATAAACTTGATTAATTTAATAATTTATTCCATAAAACAATTATAATTAATAAGGAGATAAATGATCATAAATCGGTTCGCTGCATGAAATGAAAAGTAAAGGAGAAAGTGAAAGGAAATTAATAAATGAAAGAGTGAGAGGTACAATGTATTATGTTGCTATCATAATGGGACGAACGATAGGGGAACTTGTATGGTAGAGCGACGAGAGGGCAGATTAAAAATGTATATGCTGGAAATATAAAGAAATCTTTACTAATATTACGAATGCGATTTTATACTAAAAATTAAAAAAATTAAAATAACATATATGTATATCGCGAAGTAAATTCGACAAACTCAAACTCTCGCAACTTCCACTCTCGCCACACACCACACACTATTACGCGCACACGCACCTTTTATCTACACAACTTCACACTCACACATTCACAAACACACAAAAACTAATACACTATTCATCCTTATAGTAGTACAGTAGTTACTACCTGCTATTTAAATTTATAAAAAATATAAATGATTACAACGTTGTGCTATTTGGATAGTGGAGGGCCTGGAGATTTGTAATACAGGCCTCGAGCCTAGTACAGACTCCAGCTCTCAACAAGGAACTCGGTATATTATTAAAGATTTTAAGCAGTTAACCTATTGTACCTTGCGAGAGAAAATAAATCTATTATTATTATAATGCGAATTTGAGTTAGTTTGTTACGCTGTCACGCTTTAACTACTCAACCGATCATCATAAAATGTCGCATACACGTTGACAGGAGTACAGAAAAAGGCATACCTTTCACTCAGAAAAAGTACTATTACTAACTTAACCTACATTTACGCGAGCGATGCCACGGGCAAAATTTAGTAAAGTATAATATGGAAACTCTAGCTTTGTATATCTACGAAAAATATTTTCAATTTCAATTGCAGTGGATACCGTCAAAACTCATAACTACACTTATAACCATATTGAATAATGAAGGGCTGGGTTGAATAAATATCGATATGATATTAGCGTGAGAAACGTGTCTCTGTATCCTAGAAGCTTAGCAGGCAATGCTTTTTCTTTTCTTTATTGTAACCGCGGGTAATACTCATGATGCAGCCAGCATTTACACGTCACAAAAATAAGTATCAATCCGAGCAATTAGTAAATTGGCCAAGTGCCATTACAATGCTATAAAAAGTATATACGATTGCGGTTTCTTTACAAGCAAAAGTTCAAAAGTGATATCGAGCAGATTTAATACAAGTTTTTGTAGCGTACATAGAGACTGAAACAATACATTGTTCTGAGTTCGTTGACCCGTTGGCCTTGTTGCCTACAGTGTCGCTTATGTGATCTACCGCATTGTATTACTGCATTATTTGACTTAGGTCGATGCTAAAAGAAAATATTTGTATGTCTCATGGCGCCTCGTTAATATACACGACCGCGTGAGGTCTTGAGTTCGATTCCCGGATCGGAAAAACGATACTAGAGTTTTCTGTTAAAAATTCTCAGTAGCAGTGCGGGGTTTTTTAATAGATAACAGATCTTACACCGTAGCTGCCGAAATATTATAATATATTGGTATTTTTCATTTCATTAAATAGTCGGCCACATCATGAAGTAACCAATTCTATAATTTGGCCACGACATTTATTTTATTAGAGTGCTTTTCAGAAACACAAAATACAAATGAAATTGAAGAATAATAATTAAACTTGGTCTTCGTACATCGAGCTGGCGTGAAAACGTTGTTGTTTTTTGGTAATTTGTTGAAAACGACATCTCTTGCATTATGCGTTAAGCCTTGTGCAGGCACTTGTTAAATATACAATGACCGAATACAAAGCACACCCAGACTCAGAGTTACTATTTGTGGATCGCACAGTTAGTTAACTGGCCCGTTAGCAACCGCTTTACCATGTCTGTATTAAAACAAAGAAACTCTTAAAAGCACTAACTCTTTAGTTTTCTAAACAAAAATGTATTTCCACAGTAATAAACCTACAAGATGTGTGCTATCGAGTCCCTGAAATGTGTGACAGGTCCATCGTGCCGTGGTATAGTTCACGTCAAATGTTCATTACATTTTCCAATAGTATATCATGCCCGCCTCAGCGGCCTACCGTACTTCCTACATAAAGTCCCACTGCACACGTTTGAATTGCTCGACGTAGTATAATGACAGTATTATCGTCAAGCAATTCAAACGTGTATGCCATGTCTATCAATCTATACTAGTATAGAAGAGTTTATTTGTTTGAACTCGCTAATTGTTAAAACTACTATTCGGATCGGAAACCCTTTTTTCATTTGATAGTACTATGCTTGAACAACGTTATGTGCTAATATAGGTTATAGATGTTCTGCCGATGGCGTTCATGCCAGTGTAAGCACGCGACAAAATAATGTGAGCACGCCACTGATTGACTAATACTAGATTATTGACGAATCTTACTCTATCGAAACAAACATATATTTCAGTTTTCAATCAACTGTACTACATGATTGAAAAACGGGAAATGATTTTTGTATCTTTAGTGGCACATCAAGGCTACATTATTACTTTTTAAACGTAATGGCATGTTAACCAATGAAGGTTCGCTATCCCTATTATAGGTCATACAACATACTAGCAACTACGAGTCACAAGTGCTAGAAAGTTATCATTAACATAGGTGAAACAGCTTAAAAATTATACTATTCTAATATTATTTTGAAACCATTTATATTTACATTTTCCCTAAGCTTTCGGATGTTTTGCAGTAGTGATGGTCACTAGAATTTAAAATTTAATTAAACCACGATAAAATCCTAAAAAATAGTTCAATTTCAATATGAAACTTGGCACACAACAATACCTTATCCCAGATTCAGGTTCTCGGTTTGCTAAATTGTTCAATTTAAAATTTAAGCGTCCTTATTTTGAATACCGTTTTGTGGAAACGGATTTATGATAAAATATAAATTTTAATCTGCGCTTATGACGTGCCGAGCGAATTGTATTCTACGTAGAATATTTTAACGGATGTAGTGAGATGACTTTATTTATGTTCGTGCAAACTAAAGAGTTCTGTTTTAATGTCTATTAATTTATTTATTGTAGGTGTACTAATTATATTTTTATGTTAGAGCACTTTTGGAGCTTAACTTAATTATATGGTCTACAACCTATATTGTAGGCAGAAGAGTATTACATTCACACTTAGCCAGCTATTGTTCTATGTAGATCCCACATTATAAGAGATCAATAGCCGTTAAGCAGGCACAGTGCCGTGGTCCGTGCTGGTGCAGAGATTTTCTAGGCACCAAAACCGGAAACCTCATGCACGAAAGTCGCAAACAGTAACGTATCACATTGCGTAATCAAGACGAATGAAAATGCAATAAATGGTTAACGGGACTTCGTACAAAGATTAAATTTGGGAAAGGTAAGTTATCAAAGGAACTAAAATAGTCGTATATTAATTCTTAAATAAATTGCATGTTGTTGCCACACGTAGATTATAATAATAATATAATATCAGCTTTGTATTAAACCGTCCTACTGCTAGGAACAGGCCTTTTCTCAGTATGGTAAGGGTTAGGCACTAATCCACCACGCTGGCCCAGTGCGAGTTAGCAGAGTTTATATGTATATATATTATTTTATAAGTGCATTTTATGTTATTGTTAAAATGCAATTGTAAAACTAAGAATTTATACTAAAATATATAAATTATTATGTTTCTCTTATCACAGGTATTTTCTAACATATTATATTAGAAAGTACCTGGCTCTTTGGGAGGCTTACACGTAGACATGGGTCCATCGTGAAGAGGCCCTTCGAGAGTTTTAGTCAAAGGTGAGATGGAACACCTACAGCGGCACTAGCCGCAGCAGGCGTAGGACTATTGCTACGTATGGATTCTAATATATGGGCTATGGGTATAGGTGTTTGGTGGACCGGTATATTGCTAACTATGGATGAAAAACGGCGTCTGTCCTGAATACTCTAATAACATCAATGCAATGGGCAGACGGTGACTCGCTAACTCACTAGGTGGCCCCCCTGAATAGCCACAATAGGCATACAAGCCAGCAGCAAAGGACAACACCGGTGCGAGTCGCTAGGGGTGTCGAGCGGTACGGCGCCGGTTTCACCATCACGGGTCTCCTGACAACGGTGACCCTGAGCGGGCTTTCCCGTAGTTATGCCCTTGAAAATAACACTCCCACCCCCAAGCATATAGCTCTAGCGGCCTCTCTTTGACCGGCCGACGAAGGCAAGCCAGAGTTGTGAGACCTACAGGCGCTCTTGAAGTTCTACCCCAGCTAAGCAGTAACGGCAAGCCGGGGACGAGGCCCTAACCAACTTTCTGAGGCATTCAGAACAGCAGTGTCACCATTCACATTCAGCCCACCACAAGCTGCCCTGCGGTTTGTGCGCTTTAATTTGACCTGACCATTTTTTATTTATATCACAAGGCGAAGGTGATAGTTTCAAAGCTAGTGTACTGTGCCCTCCAATATCGCGTTAGTCTCATGATGAGATAACGACTATCCCAGAGGGGTAAAAAAATATTATTAATATTATTATATGTAAACTCTTAGTAAGATATAATCGAGGACCCTCACACATGGAAATATCCTTGCAATATTTTCGTTACAACCGGTGAAGTGAGCGAAATTATTAATTATCACAGATGCACGCCTTGGTATCGATCGGGAAACCTCTCCGTGGCGGTCCAAAGGTCTCACATTACGCTATCGCTACATTTTTAAGGCTTATCCCTATTTCAAATAAAATATCCACGTATTGTTGCCACTTATGAATAAACGACAAAAGAAAGCACTAGACTGGAACATTAATTGCGATTTCATAGTTATAAATAGGATTGCGTGCGTCTTGTTAATTTTGCCCTAAAGTACAGTTCTTTGTAAGGCTCGTTTCTATAATTATTGCGTGGTGAGTAACATAGAACCTTCGGGCTGCATTAAATTCTTCTTATACATATAAATGTGAAAGTTTGTTAGGATGTTTATATGTTAATTTCTCAATCACACGCAAATCTTTAAAGGCCCGAATAATCTTAGATTAAGGGATCTAACTGAAGATACTTTTTATCCCGGTATATATATAAAGACTATATACAAAGACTCAATATCCCAGAAGGGATAAGCTTGGATGTATACACCCATATTTCTCTAACTTTATTTTTCCTACGTAATAGGGCACGACCTCACTGGAATCCATGTTATCATAAAAAAATCTAACAGAAAACACTTTGCGAAGCCGAGATTAAAACCTAAGACCTCACGAACATATGCCATTAGAACAACAATGTAACATATTAGATATATTTTATGTGTTCCTTACCAAAATTACCATTTAAAATTAAAAATAGGACGCTACTTATTTTTTTAGTAGTGGTACTCATATGTTGGCCTTCTAATGATTTAAACACACACGTGTTCTTTCTTGCCCCTTACATTCCGGCTTACTTTCCGGGGCCTCGGGATTCCTTTCGTATCGATCCACGTGTCCCAGATAATAAAGCCTCTCTACCACTTTCTCAGTCCGTCGATTTGTTCATCTGTCACCGCTGTGTATCTAATCAACTGCTAACGCTGTTGACTTGATAATTTTATGCTGCTTAGATAAAGATTTATAATACAAAAATTGTAAATAATATATAATTCCATAAGCCTTATCTTAGAAGTTTGCGGAGTGGTAAGCTTTAAACCCTCGGTGCACGAGTTCGAATCGGATATCGGTATTGCTTTTTTTAATAAATCGAGGTAAAATACAATAAGTATTAAATAGTATGCCATACGTTTAATGTACCTAACACGGAAAGGTGTGTTTAGACATCTACAATTCTTTATTAGATACATCTCAGACACAGTAATCTGAGATGTATCTAAAGAATTGTGGTTGTCTTTATAGATTGGTTATACGCACGCAATGTTATAATTATACTTAATGAATGCTGGCTGTCGCCCGCGGCTCATAACGTGCGCTATTAAAACATAGCTCTTCTAGCATGTATGCATAGAATGTTTTGTCTCGTGTCGGTGTAGTTTCATTGTATAGCTTTTACATCGTTGTAATTTTGTAAAACTAATATAATATAGTCTCACGCCTATATAACTAAAAGATAGGGAGATATGTATTACATCCAAGTTACCACGTAATAGTGTCTTCTATGGGGCACAGTTTCACACACCGGTTCGTCAATTAATATTTCTTGGCAGAACAGCCAAATATAACTTGAATTCACCAGGACATCGGCAGTTAATAAAAATAGACAAACAATAAGCTTATCAATAGTTTCGTTATAGTCTAAAACTTATATAAATCTAAACTGAATAAATACCTATTACAAGACCAAAGACATACAATATAATAAAATATGTACAGAACATTCTTTTTTATAAATAATGACGATAATATTAGTTACATCCCTCGTACTGTGCGTATTTCTAGGCACAAACGCAGCTTGCGAGGAGGCGGCACGTTTGACTTTTGACAGTAAAGCCGACCAATTTTCGTAGTAAAATAAATACATTACAGAAGCCGCCGTTTTATTGGAGTGTTGCTAGTCAATGCGAAATTTCAGAAATTTAAAGGTATAATGCTGATCAATTCTGCACTTAAATTGCATATTTGTTAAGAAAGAAATAAGTCCTTAATGGATCGGACAGAGTTTTCTACACATACTATATAACTAAAAGATAGGCAGATATATTATATTACATCCAAGTTACCACGTAATATTGCCTTCTTCAGGGCACAGTTTCAGACACCTTGCTTTCGTGAATTATAATTACTGGGCAGGAAAGATCAATATAACTAGAATCCACCAGGACATCGGCAGTTTATTAAAATAGACAAACAATAAGCTTATCAATAGTTTCCTTATAGTCTACAACTTATATCATTCTAAACTAAACAAATATTACAAGACCATACACATACAATGTAATACAATATAATATCGTTATGTTTCTCCATGTCGTCTCTTCCAGTACCGCCAATAGAAGATTCACACGAAACCACATTACTAAAAACAGGGATCATTAATGAGCGATGACCTTATAACATCAATAAGACCTCTGTCTTTAGAAACGTAGCTTGTGTAGCCACTGAAGTTCTGCGTTAGGTGAGTCGTTACAACATTATCATGTGCTTGAATTTCGGAAATGCAACACCATCAAATCGAATACACAAACGAAGCCACTTTCCTAAGTACAATTGAGAAATATATGACAACATAACATTTACACAGCCAATACTACTTGCCAAAATAGGTCGTATAGTCTGTGTCAAAATAATCCTGAAAACAATAATAGCCTTTAAACCGTTAGGAGGCGCGCTATAAGCATTTTGCTAACGCATAAATTCATTTCTTTAAATTTGGACTCCAGCAATACTTTGGCACTGCGAGCTTTACAGTACCTTCCTAAAATTAATCCCGCTCCCCTGACGCAACTGATGCGCCGCTTAGTGCCGCAGCTACTGCCTGGTGAGGTATTTGTGTGCGATATATCGTGAATTGCGGAATTTTGTTCATCGCGCGTGTCAATATCATGAACCTACCACAATAACAATGGAAGAATCCAAGTCGAAGGCAGATAACGAAGATGTCCTTCGGTCAAAATCCCACATACCATTGTTATTTAAGAGTATAAATATACCTAAGAACAATGTTTTCGTCGCACTCTTTACTTGTATTTAAAAGAGTTAACATGTACTAATTATATTAATAAAATAAAATTATTTTTATTTTAAATCCAGTTTGATAAATCGTAACTCGCGCCTGTCCGCGTAAGTATTTTTTGTCAATAACTAAATTTATTTTATTGCTTTCTCTTAGTTATTGTGCATAGTTATTAATTAATCTAGTAGATATATTATTGAAAGGTTTTATTTGTTTCTTTCAGTATACAAATTTTACAATGGCTAATCGGGAAGCCCCTCAAATTTGTGCGTGGTTAGAAGATTCTAAAGAAGAAGGTCCATTAGATCTGTTAAAACCACATATTGTGCGACAAATTTGTATGCAAGACGTGTCATCTGATTTTATATTTATAATGAAGTGATTTGTGCGTGTACCTAATACGGAAACTGAGCCTGGACCAAGCGGATTATGTGCAGTATGTCCAAGAATAAACGTTAGAAAAAAGCATGCACTTTGTGCAGTAAATCAGTGGGCATCGAGCACGTTACGTTTATGTGCCATACATGTTACGAAAGACACATAATTCAAGATCTTATGGATGATTGAATCATTCCATTTTTTATTGTGATTTTGTTTTTTTAGTTTATTGACGTAAAGTTAGCTAAATGTTGAGGCCAAAGTTGAATATGATTTTAGTTTGCGCATGAGACTGCATTTTTATTATTTACTTATAATAAAACATTTTGTTTAATAAAATAAGGGCGTTCGATTCATTATAACATTAAATTTGTAGTAAAAATATAATTTATCTCAAAGAAAACGTCATTAGAAGAAGCGTGAGAGTGTTGCTCGCGCGCGACTGCACCTGTAACTTTTTAGGGCGCGCCTTCTCGCGGGTTAAAAGCATATAACAAGTATGTATAGAACATTATAAGCTTAATTAATACAACTAAACTGAAGGATACATATAATTTAACATGCATAATTACAAAAGAAGTAAGTGACGTAGAAGTATTATGATGACTTTTCTTTCTTCGGTTTCAATATTGCAGATACATCACCATTCTCTTCGACTATCTTCGATTGAAGAAATACACAAAGCCATATTATTAGCCTCAAGGGCATGCAGAGAGATAACAGTGCTTTGTTGTTGTAGTCTGAGTTAAAACAATAATTTGTGATGTATACATTTTTTAATTCTTATATTTACTTACACTTTGCCCTAAGATGCACCATTTCTGGGATATAGCGTTTCTAATCGCTATTCTCTCTATTCACTATTCATTGCATGTATACTATAAATCCATTTGCGTATGAAATTAATTATTGTAGTTCTTACTCGAGTTATCATCCTCCATCTTCGCTTCATTTTGGCTGAACTTTATTTTTACGGAAAAACTAACAAAATTACACAAGAAAAAGAAATATAGAACTATTACCAACTTTTACATTGAATAAAATTTTTCTTGTACATGTGATCAATAGGATCTTTTAAGAATTTCAAAACAATAATTTCCGTAACATTCTTGCCTTTTTTTAGCTTTCTGGGTATTTATGCACGGGTACCTCTATTTTCAGGCTTGCTTGACCGGCCTGTTTGAACTTGGAAACCCGCAGAGACGGTTTTAAAGCCTAAGCAACCTTAGGCATTAATGAAGTAAGGGCATCGAATGGTTTCCGAATAAAACTAATAAATAAACCAGATTCAGAATCTGCAAGTAATTTAAATGAAATTTCTTGTGAAGGCTCGTGACTGAAGCCTCTAAAGCTCTCGCCTAAATCGGGCCCTGAACATAGGCATAAAATAAAAATATTTAGAATTATTAATATCATAAGAAAAAAATATTTAACTGAAACAGTTTCACTATAGCCAGGTGGCAGTTGTCAATTAGCATGCCTCTATTATGCAAAAACCGCTTGCATGTCTATAAGTAGAGCAACGTCATATCATAGTTCTTATATAATCGATGAAAAATTAGTAAATGTTATTGGTTATGATGTTCTGCTCGTCATGTCTTTAACATAGCAGACAGAGACAGAGCGAACCAATCATTTTTTAGCTTATCATATGGTACCTAAATTAGAGCTAATTTTTGTACCTTTCTAAACAACTGTGAAGTTCATTGAGCAAATAATTGAACTCCAAAGAAACTAATTCAAACTGAATTCAATTTTCGTTTTCTTCGAGAACCGTTAATGGTTTGTGTTTTGGCTTAAATATAAGTGTTGAGATCTTAGTGACTACTATAACAGACCAGTAACATTCTGCAAGGTTTTCCGGACGTAATCACCTGGTATCGGCAGTTGCATTCAAACTGGGCAAGTCATAATTTTGGTATCAGTCCAGAACCCTAGGATGTTTGATGTGACTGTTTTGGTTGCCAGGTCAAGTGCTCAGACCCGAGCAGTGACGGCGTTCTACTTTAGAAGGCAATGATAGAAAGCTATATTTAAAAATATTACATAGGCGTTATAAGGCCTTATTTCTCTCTTAACAAATTTGCTAAGAAAAACTGTTAACAAAATGATGTAGGTATCATCAAACAAAACACTGATGAAAGACCAATGAAAGAAATTCGTTTTATGAAATACTTACGATTTTCGGCATGATGTGTTTAATCCAAACAAAGTAAATCACTATGCAAAACTAAATGAATACTGATAAATTTACATAATAATTTTATTACGAAAAGAACTTCAACTTCAACTTTTAAGGTTATGGCCAGTATTCTTTTTATATGGTTATTTAACTACTCAAGATGTCATTCGGTGTCAGTGACGTTTCGCTAGAGTGCTCAATATGGCGACTGCGATTTGTCTGTCAGCACCATTAGAATTTCACCAAATACTCGACAATCCGAATATTGCGGATATATGTTGTCGACTCGAAATCTTTATTTTTTATGTTTTATTATTCAGGTATATAGGTTTCGGTCGAGTCTTACCGTGCCCCTTGACGAAATTATTAATATAGATATGGGTATTTTCCATTTCATTAAATGGTAGGCCAGATCATGAAGTAACCAATTCTATAATTTGGTCACGACATTTATTTATTAGAGTGCTTTTCAGAAACACAAAATACAAATGAAATTAAAGATAATAATTAAACTTGGTCTTCGTACATCGAGCTGACGTAAAAAGATTGTTGTTTTTTGGTAATTTGTTGAAAACAATATCTCTTGCATTATGCGTTAAGCCTCGTGCAGGCACTTGTTAAATATACAATGACCGAATACAAAGCACACCCAGACTCAGAGTTACTATTTGTGGATCGCACAGTTAGTTAACTGGCCCGTTAGCAACCGCTTTACCATGTCTGTATTAAGTCTAGTTCATGTAAAATATTCGTTGCATTTTCCAACAGTAGACCATGCTCGCCTCAATGGCCTACCGTACTTCTTACATAAAGTCCCACGACACACGGTTGAATTGCTCCAAGTAGTATATTGACAGTATAATACTACGTCAAGCAATTCAAACGTGTATGCCATGTCTATCAATCTATACTAGTATAGAAGAGTTTATTTGTTTGAACTCGCTAATTGTTAAAACTACTATTCGGATCGGAAACCCTTTTTTCATTTGATAGTACTATGCTTGAACAACGTTATGTGCTAATATAGGTTATAGATGTTCTGCCGATGGCGTTCATGCCAGTGTAAGCACGCGACAAAATAATGTGAGCACGCCACTGATTGACTAATACTAGATTATTGACGAATCTTACTCTATCGAAGCAAAAATATATTTCAGTTTTCAATCAAGTGTACTACATGATTGAAAAACGAAAAATGATTTTTGTATCTCTAGTGGCACATCAAGGCTGCATTATTACTTTTTAAACGTAATGGCATGTTAACCAATGAAGGTTCGCTATCCCTTTTATAGGTCATACAACATACTAGCAACTACGAGTCACAAGTGCTAGAAAGTTATCATTAACATAGGTGAAACAGCTTAAAAATTATACTATTCTAATATTATTTTGAAACCATTTATATTTACATTTTCCCTAAGCTTTCGGATGTTTTGCAGTAGTGATGGTCACTAGAATTTATAATTTAATTAAACCACGATAAAATCCTAAAAAATACTTCAATTTCAATATGAAACTTGGCACACAACAATACCTTATCCCAGATTCAGGTTCTCGGTTTGCTAAATTGTTCAATTTAAAATTTAAGCGTCCTCATTTTGAATACTGTTTTGTGGAAACGGATTTATGATAAAATATAAATTTTAATCTGCGCTAATGACATGCCGAGCGAATTGTATTCTACGTAGAATATTTTAACGGATGTAGTGAGATGACTTTATTTATGTTCGTGCAAACTAAAGAGTTCCGTTTTAATGTCTATTAATTTATTTGTTGTAGGTGCACTTTTGGAGCTTAACTTAATGATATGGTCTACAACCTATATTGTAGGCAGAAGAGTATTACATTCACACTTAGCTAGCTATTGTTCTATGTAGATCCCACATTATAAGAGATCTATAGCCGTTAAGCAGGCACAGTGTCGTGCTCCGTGCTGGTGCAGCGATTTTCTAGACACCAAAACCGGAAACCTCATGCACGAAAGTCGCAAACAGTAACGTATCACATTGCGTAATCAAGACGAATGAAAATGCAATAAATGGTTAACGGGACTTCGTACAAAGATTAAATTTGGGAAAGGTAAGTTATCAAAGGAACTAAAATAGTCGTATATTAATTCTTAAATAAATTGCATGTTGTTGCCACACGTAGATTATAATAATAATATAATATCAGCTTTGTATTAAACCGTCCTACTGCTAGGAACAGGCCTCTTCTCAGTATGGTAAGGGTTAGGCACTAGTCCACCACGCTGGCCCAGTGCGAGTTAGCAGAGTTTATATGTATATATATTATTTTATAAGTGCATTTTATGTTATTGTTAAGATGCAATTGTAAAACTAAGAATTTATACTAAAATATATAAATTATTATGTTTCTCTTATCACAGGTATTTTCTAACATATTATATTAGAAAGTACCTGGCCTTTTGGGAGGCTTACACGTAGACATGGGTCCATCGTGAAGAGGCCCTTCGAGAGTTTTAGTCAAAGGTGGGATGGAACACCTACAGCGGCACTAGCCGCAGCAGGCGTAGGACTATTGCTACGTATGGATTCTAATATATGGGCTATGGGTCTAGGTGTTTGGTGGACCGGTATATTGCTAACTATGGATGAAAAACGGCGTCTGTCCTGAATACTCTAATAACATCAATGCAATGGGCAGACGGTGACTCGCTAACTCACTAGGTGGCCCCCCTGAATAGCCACAATAGGCATACAAGCCAGCAGCAAAGGGCAACACCGGTGGGAGTGGCTAGGGGTGTCGAGCGGTGCGCCGCCGGTTTCACCATCACGAGTCTCCTGACAACGGAGACCCGGAGCGGGCTTGCCCGTATTTATGCCCTTGAAAATAACACTCCCACCCCCAAGCATATAGCTCTAGCGGCCTCCCTTTGACCGGCCGACCAAGGCAAGCCAGAGTTGAGAGTCCTAAGGGCGCTTCCTAAGTTCCACCCCAGCTAACCAGTAACGGCAAGCCGGGGACTAGGCCCTAACCAACTCTCTGAGGCATTCAGAACCGCAGTGTCACCACTCACATGCAGCCCGCCACAAGCTGCCCTGCGGTTTGTGCGCTTTAATTTGACCTGGTGATACATTTTTTATTTATATCACAAGGTGAAGGTGATAGTTTAAAAGCTAGTGTACTGTGCCCTCCGATATCGCGTTAGTCTCACGATGAGATAACGACTATCCCAGAGGGGTAAAAAATATTATTGTTATTATTAATATTATTACATGTAAACTCTAAGTACGATATAATCGAGAACCCTCAAACATGGAAATATCCTTGCAATATTTTTGTTCCAACCGGTGAAGTGAGCGAAATTATTAAGTATCACAGATGCACGCCTTGGTATCGATCGCGAAACCTCTCCGTGGCGGTCCAAAGGTCTCATACTACACTATCGCTACATTTTTAAGGCTTATCCCTATTTCAAATAAAATATCCACGTATTGTTGCCACTTATGAATAAACGACAAAAGAAAGCACTAGACTGGAACATTAATTGCGATTTCATAGTTATAAATAAGATTGCGTGCG
Organism: Catocala nupta; assembly: GCA_963675205.1. Classification (NCBI taxonomy): domain Eukaryota; kingdom Metazoa; phylum Arthropoda; class Insecta; order Lepidoptera; family Erebidae; genus Catocala; species Catocala nupta. The sequence goes on from OY776078.1 coordinate 40,581,778, forward strand.
TTTTGTTAATTTCGCCTTAACTGTACTTTGTAAGGCTCGTTTCCATAATTATTGAGTGGTGAGTAACATAGAAACTTCGGGCTGCGTTAAATTCCTTTAATATATAAATGTGAAAGTCTGTTAAGATGTTTATATGTTAATTTCTCAATCACACGTAAATCTGAAAAGGCCCGAATAATCTTAGATTAAGGTATCTAACTGAAGATACTTTTTATCCCGGTATAAATTTAGACTATATACAAAGACTCAATATCCCAGAAGGGATAAGCTTGGAGGTATACACCCATATTTCTCTAACTTTATTTTTCCTACGTAATAGGGCACGACCTCACTGGAATCCATGTTATCATAAAAAAATCTAACAGAAAACACTTTGCGAAGCCGAGATTAAAACCTAAGACCTCACGAACATATGCCATTAGAACAACAAGGTAACATATTAGATATATTTTATGTGTTCCTTACCAAAATGGTAAAATAGGATGCTACTTATTTTTTTAGTAGTGGTACTCATATGTTAGCCTTCTAATGATTTAAACACACACGTGTTCTTTCTTGCCCCTTACATTCCGGCTTACATTCCGGGGCCGCGGGATTCCTTTCGTATCGATCTACGTGTCCCAGAAAATAAAGCCTCTCTACCACTTTGTCAGTCCGTCGATTTGTTCATCTGTCACCGCTGTGTATCTAATCAACTGTTAACGCTGTTGACTTCATAATTTTATGCTGCTTAGATAATAATTTATAATACAAACATTGTAAATAATATATAATTTGTCGGCCTCGGTGGCGTAGTGGGTAGTGTAACCGACTGCCACGCCTGAGGTCGCGGGTTCGATTCCCGCTCAAGTCAAACATTGTGTGCATGAACATGGATGTTTGTCTTGGTCTGGGTGTTTCTATGTATAATATGTAAGTATTAACAAAAAAAAAAAGTATATATGTATGTTTATCCATTGTCTAGTACCCATAGTAAAAGCTCTGCTTAGTTTGGGCTAGATGGTGATGTGTCTATGTAGTATAATATTATTATTATTATTATATTATTATTAATTCCGTAAGCCTAATCTTAGAAGTTTGCGGAGTGGTAAGCTTTAAACCCTCGGTGCACGAGTTCGAATCGGATATCGGTTTTGCTTTTTTTAATAAATCGAGGTAAAATACAATAAGTATTAAAAAGTATGCCATACGTTTATTGTACCTAACACGGAAAGGTGTGTTTAGACATCTACAATTCTTTATTAGATACATCTCAGACACAGTAATCTGAGATGTATCTAAAGAATTGTGGTTGTCTTTATAGATTGGTTATACACACGCAATGTTATAATTATATTTAATGAATGCTGGCTGTCGCCCGCGGCTCATAACGTGCGCTATTAAAACATAGCTCTTCTAGCATGTATGCATAGCTGTGCGTCGTGAATGTTTTGTCTCGTGTCGGTGTAGTTTCATTGTATAGCTTTTACATCATTGTAATTTTGTAAAACTAATATAATATAGTCTCACGCCTATATAACTAAAAGATAGGGAGATATGTATTACATCCAAGTTACCACGTAATAGTGTCTTCTACGGGGCACAGTTTCAGACACCGGTTCGTCAATTAATATTTCTTGGCAGGACAGCCAAATATAACTTGAATTCACCAGGACATCGGCAGTTAATAAAAATAGACAAACAATAAGTTTATCAATAGTTTCGTTATAGTCTGAAAGTATTTTTTTTTTTTTTTTTTTAAATTAATAATAATATAATAATATTCAACCACATACACACAACAGCATCTAGCCCAAACTAAGCAGAGCTTGTACTATGGGTACTAGACAATGGATAAACATACATATATACTTTTTTTTTTTGTAAATACATACATATTATACATAGAAACAACCAGACCAAGACAAACATCCATGTTCATGCACACAAATGTTTGACTTGTGCGGGCATCGAACCCGCGACCTCAGGCGTGGCAGTCGGTCACACTAACCACTCCGCCATCGAGGCCGACATATAAATCTAAACTAAATAAATACCTATTACAAGACCAAAGACATACAATATAATAAAATATGTACAGAACATTCTTTTTTATAAATAATGACGATAATATTAGTTACATCCCTCGTACTGTGCCTATTTCTAGGCACAAACGCAGCTTGCGAGGAGGCGGCACGTTTGACTTTTGACAGTAAAGCCGACCAATTTTCGTAGTAAAATAAATACATTACAGAAGCCGCCGTTTTATTGGAGTGTTGCTAGTCAATGCGAAATTTTAGAAATTTAAAGGTATAATGCTGATCAATTCTGCACTTAAATTGCATATTTGTTAAGAAAGAAATAAGTCCTTAATGGATCGGACAGAGTTTTCTACACATACTATATAACTAAAAGATAGGCAGATATATTATATTACATCCAAGTTATCACGTACCACGCCTTCTTCAGGGCACAGTTTCAGACACCATGCTTTCGTGAATTATAATTACTGGACAAGAAAGATCAATATAACTAGAATCCACCAGGACATCGGCAGTTTATTAAAATAGACAAACAATAAGCTTATCAATAGTTTCCTTATAGTCTACAACTTATATCATTCTAAACTAAACAAATATTACAAGACCATACACATACAATGTAATACAATATAATATCGTTATGTTTCTCCATGTCGTCTCTTCCAGTACCGCCAATAGAAGATTCACACGAAACCACATTACTAAAAACAGGGTTCATCGATGAGCGATGACCTTATAACATCAATAAGACCTCTGTCTTTAGAAACGTAGCTTGTGTAGCCACTGAAGTTCTGCGTTAGATGAGTCGTTACAACATTATCATGTGCTTGAATTTCGGAAATGCAACACCATCAAATCGAATACACAAACGAAGCCACTTTCCTAAGTACAATTGAGAAATAAATGACAACATAACATTTACACAGCCAATACTACTTGCCAACATAGCTCGTATAGTCTGTGTCAAAATAATCCTGGAAACAATAATAGCCTTTAAACCGTGAGGAGGCGCGCTATAAGCATTTTGCTAACGCATAAATTCATTTCTTTAAATTTGGACTTTAGCAATACTTTGGCACTGCGAGCTTTACAGTACCTTCCTAAAATTAACCCCGCTCCCCTGACGCAACTGATGCGCCGCTTAGTGCCGCAGCTACTGCCTGGTGAGGTATTTGTGTGCGATACATCGTGAAGTGCGGCATTTTGTTCATCGCGCGTGTCAATATCATGAACCTACCACAATAACAATGGAAGAATCCAAGTCGAAGGCAGATAACGAAGATGTCCTTCGGTCAAAATCCCACATACCATTGTTATTTAAGAGTATAAATATACCTAAGAACAATGTTTTCGTCGCACTCTTTACTTGTATTTAAAAGAGTTAACATGTACTAATTATATTAATAAAATAAAATTATTTTTATTTTAAATCCAGTTTGATAAATCGTAACTCGCGCCTGTCCGCGTAAGTATTTTTTGTCAATAACTAAATTTATTTTATTGCTTTCTCTTAGTTATTGTGCATAGTTATTAATTAATCTAGTGGATATATTATTGAAAGGTTTTATTTGTTTCACAATGGCTAATCGGGAAGCCCCTCAAATTTGTGCGTGGTTAGAAGATTCTAAAGAAGAAGGTCCATTAGATCTGTTAAAACCACATATTGTGCGACGAATTTGTATGCAACACGTGGCATCTGATTTTAAATTTATAATGAAGTGATTTGTGCGTGTACCTAATACGGAAACTGAGCCTGGACCAAGCGGATTATGTGCAGTATGTCCAAGAATAAACGTTAGAAAAAAGCATGCACTTTGTGCAGTAAATCAGTGGGCATCGAGCACGTTACGTTTATGTGCCATACATGTTACGAAAGACACATAATTCAAGATCTTATGGATGATTGAATCATTCCATTTTTTATTGTGATTTTGTTTTTTTAGTTTATTGACGTAAAGTTAGCTAAATGTTGAGGCCAAAGTTGAATATGATTTTAGTTTGCGCATGAGACTGCATTTTTATTATTTACTTATAATAAAACATTTTGTTTAATAAAATAAGGGCGTTCGATTCATTATAACATTAAATTTGTAGTAAAAATATAATTTATCTCAAAGAAAACGTCATTAGAAGAAGCGTGAGAGTGTTGCTCGCGCGCGACTGCACCTGTAACTTTTTAGGGCGCGCCTTCTCGCGGGTTAAAAGCATATAACAAGTATGTATAGAACATTATAAGCTTAATTAATACAACTAAACTGAAGGATACATATAATTTAACATGCATAATTACAAAAGAAGTAAGTGACGTAGAAGTATTATGATGACTTTTCTTTCTTCGGTTTCAATATTGCAGATACATCACCATTCTCTTCGACTATCTTCGATTGAAGAAATACACAAAGCCATATTATTAGCCTCAAGGGCATGCAGAGAGATAACAGTGCTTTGTTGTTGTAGTCTGAGTTAAAACAATAATTTGTGATGTATACATTTTTTAATTCTTATATTTACTTACACTTTGCCCTAAGATGCACCATTTCTGGGATATAGCGTTTCTAATCGCTATTCTCTCTATTCACTATTCATTGCATGTATACTATAAATCCATTTGCGTATGAAATTAATTATTGTAGTTCTTACTCGAGTTATCATCCTCCATCTTCGCTTCATTTTGGCTGAACTTTATTTTTACGGAAAAACTAACAAAATTACACAAGAAAAAGAAATATAGAACTATTACCAACTTTTACATTGAATAAAATTTTTCTTGTACATGTGATCAATAGGATCTTTTAAGAATTTCAAAACAATAATTTCCGTAACATTCTTGCCTTTTTTTAGCTTTCTGGGTATTTATGCACGGGTACCTCTATTTTCAGGCTTGCTTGACCGGCCTGTTTGAACTTGGAAACCCGCAGAGACGGTTTTAAAGCCTAAGCAACCTTAGGCATTAATGAAGTAAGGGCATCGAATGGTTTCCGAATAAAACTAATAAATAAACCAGATTCAGAATCTGCAAGTAATTTAAATGAAATTTCTTGTGAAGGCTCGTGACTGAAGCCTCTAAAGCTCTCGCCTAAATCGGGCCCTGAACATAGGCATAAAATAAAAATATTTAGAATTATTAATATCATAAGAAAAAAATATTTAACTGAAACAGTTTCACTATAGCCAGGTGGCAGTTGTCAATTAGCATGCCTCTATTATGCAAAAACCGCTTGCATGTCTATAAGTAGAGCAACGTCATATCATAGTTCTTATATAATCGATGAAAAATTAGTAAATGTTATTGGTTATGATGTTCTGCTCGTCATGTCTTTAACATAGCAGACAGAGACAGAGCGAACCAATCATTTTTTAGCTTATCATATGGTACCTAAATTAGAGCTAATTTTTGTACCTTTCTAAACAACTGTGAAGTTCATTGAGCAAATAATTGAACTCCAAAGAAACTAATTCAAACTGAATTCAATTTTCGTTTTCTTCGAGAACCGTTAATGGTTTGTGTTTTGGCTTAAATATAAGTGTTGAGATCTTAGTGACTACTATAACAGACCAGTAACATTCTGCAAGGTTTTCCGGACGTAATCACCTGGTATCGGCAGTTGCATTCAAACTGGGCAAGTCATAATTTTGGTATCAGTCCAGAACCCTAGGATGTTTGATGTGACTGTTTTGGTTGCCAGGTCAAGTGCTCAGACCCGAGCAGTGACGGCGTTCTACTTTAGAAGGCAATGATAGAAAGCTATATTTAAAAATATTACATAGGCGTTATAAGGCCTTATTTCTCTCTTAACAAATTTGCTAAGAAAAACTGTTAACAAAATGATGTAGGTATCATCAAACAAAACACTGATGAAAGACCAATGAAAGACATTCGTTTTATGAAATACTTACGATTTTCGGCATGATGTGTTTAATCCAAACAAAGTAAATCACTATGCAAAACTAAATGAATACTGATAAATTTACATAATAATTTTATTACGAAAAGAACTTTTCAACTTCAACTTTTAAGGTTATGGCCAGTATTCTTTTTATATGGTTATTTAACTACTCAAGATGTCATTCGGTGTCAGTGACGTTTCGCTAGAGTGCTCAATATGGCGACTGCGATTTGTCTGTCAGCACCATTAGAATTTCACCAAATACTCGACAATCCAAATATTGCGGATATATGTTGTCGACTCGAAATCTTTATTTTTTATGTTTTATTATTCAGGTATATAGGTTTCGGTCGAGTCTTACCGTGCCCCTTGACGAAATTATTAATATAGATATGGGTATTTTCCATTTCATTAAATGGTAGGCCAGATCATGAAGTAACCAATTCTATAATTTGGTCACGACATTTATTTATTAGAGTGCTTTTCAGAAACACAAAATACAAATGAAATTAAAGATAATAATTAAACTTGGTCTTCGTACATCGAGCTGGCGTGAAAACGTTGTTGTTTTTTGGTAATTTGTTGAAAACAATATCTCTTGCATTATGCGTTAAGCCTTGTGCAGGCACTTGTTAAATATACAATGACCGAATACAAAGCACACCCATACTCAGAGTTACTATTTGTGGATCACACAGTTAGTTAACTGGCCCGTTAGCAACCGCTTTACCATGTCTGTATTAAAACAAAGAAACTCTTAAAAGAACTAACTCTTTAGTTTTTCTAAACAAAAATGTAGTTCCACAGTAATAAACCTACAAGATGTGTGCTATCGAGTCCCTGAAATGTGTGACAGGTCCATCGTGCCGTGGTATAGTTCACGTCAAATGTTCATTACATTTTCCAATAGTATATCATGCCCGCCTCAGCGGCCTACCGTACTTCCTACATAAAGTCCCACTGCACACGTTTGAATTGCTCGACGTAGTATAATGACAGTATTATCGTCAAGCAATTCAAACGTGTATGCCATGTCTATCAATCTATACTAGTATAGAAGAGTTTATTTGTTTGAACTCGCTAATTGTTAAAACTACTATTCGGATCGGAAACCCTTTTTTCATTTGATAGTACTATGCTTGAACAACGTTATGTGCTAATATAGGTTATAGATGTTCTGCCGATGGCGTTCATGCCAGTGTAAGCACGCGACAAAATAATGTGAGCACGCCACTGATTGACTAATACTAGATTATTGACGAATCTTACTCTATCGAAGCAAAAATATATTTCAGTTTTCAATCAAGTGTACTACATGATTGAAAAACGAAAAATGATTTTTGTATCTCTAGTGGCACAACAAGGCTGCATTATTACTTTTTAAACGTAATGGCATGTTAACCAATGAAGGTTCGCTATCCCTTTTATAGGTCATACAACATACTAGCAACTACGAGTCACAAGTGCTAAAAAGTTATCATTAACATAGGTGAAACAGCTTAAAAATTATACTATTCTAATATTATTTTGAAACCATTTATATTTACATTTTCCCTAAGCTTTCGGATGTTTTGCAGTAGTGATGGTCACTAGAATTTATAATTTAATTAAACCACGATAAAATCCTAAAAAATAGTTCAATTTCAATATGAAACTTGGCACACAACAATACCTTATCCCAGATTCAGGTTCTCGGTTTGCTAAATTGTTCAATTTAAAATTTAAGCGTCCTCATTTTGAATACTGTTTTGTGGAAACGGATTTATGATAAAATATAAATTTTAATCTGCGCTAATGACGTGCCGAGCGAATTGTATTCTACGTAGAATATTTTAACGGATGTAGTGAGATGACTTTATTTATGTTCGTGCAAACTAAAGAGTTCCGTTTTAATGTCTATTAATTTATTTGTTGTAGGTGTACTAATTATATTTTTATGTTAGAGCACTTTTGGAGCTTAACTTAATGATATGGTCTACAACCTATATTGTAGGCAGAAGAGTATTACATTCACACTTAGCTAGCTATTGTTCTATGTAGATCCCACATTATAAGAGATCTATAGCCGTTAAGCAGGCACAGTGCCGTGCTCCGTGCTGGTGCAGAGATTTTCTAGACACCAAAACCGGAAACCTCATGCACGAAAGTCGCAAACAGTAACGTATCACATTGCGTAATCAAGACGAATGAAAATGCAATAAATGGTTAACGGGACTTCGTACAAAGATTAAATTTGGGAAAGGTAAGTTATCAAAGGAACTAAAATAGTCGTATATTAATTCATAAATAAATTGCATGTTGTTGCCACACGTAGATTATAATAATAATATAATATCAGCTTTGTATTAAACCGTCCTACTGCTAGGAACAGGCCTCTTCTCAGTATGGTAAGGGTTAGGCACTAGTCCACCACGCTGGCCCAGTGCGAGTTAGCAGAGTTTATATGTAGGTATATATATTATTTTATAAGTGCATTTTATGTTATTGTTAAGATGCAATTGTAAAACTAAGAATTTATACTAAAATATATAAATTATTATGTTTCTCTTATCACAGGTATTTTCTAACATATTATATTAGAAAGTACCTGGCCCTTTGGGAGGCTTACACGTAGACATGGGTCCATCGTGAAGAGGCCCTTCGAGAGTTTTAGTCAAAGGTGGGATGGAACACCTACAGCGGCACTAGCCGCAGCAGGCGTAGGACTATTGCTACGTATGGATTCTAATATATGGGCTATGGGTATAGGTGTTTGGTGGACCGGTATATTGCTAACTATGGATGAAAAACGGCGTCTGTACTGAATACTCCAATAACATCAATGCAATGGGCAGACGGTGACTCGCCAACTCACTAGGTGGGCCTCCTGAATAGCCACTATAGGCATACAAGCCAGCAGCAAAGGGCAACAACGGTGCGAGTGGCTAGGGGTGTCGAGCGGTGCGCCGCCGGTTTCACCATCACGGGTCTCCTAACAACGGAGACCCTGAGCGGGCTTGCCCGTAGTTATGCCCTTGAAAATAACACTCCCACCCCCAAGCATATAGCTCTAGCGGCCTCTCTTTGACCGGCCGACCAAAGCAAGCCAGAGTTGAGAGTCCTACAGGCGCTCTTGAAGTTCTACCCCAGCTAACCAGTAACGCCAAGCCGGGGACGAGGCCCTAACCAAATTTCTGAGGCATTCAGAACAGCAGTGTCACCATTCACATTCAGCCCGCCACAAGCTGCCCTGCGGTTTGTGCGCTTTAATTTGACCTGACCATTTTTTATTTATATCACAAGGCGACTCGAATAACGACTATCCCAGAGGGGTGAAAAAATATTATTATTTTTATTAATATTATTATATGTAAACTCTTAGTAAGATATAATCGAGGACCCTCACACATGGAAATATCCTTACAATATTTTCGTTACAACCGGTGAAGTGAGCGTAATTATTAAGTATCACAGATGCACGCCTTGGTATCGATCGCGAAACCTCTCCGTGGCGGTCCAAAGGTCTCACATTACGCTATCGCTACATTTTTAAGGCTTATCCCTATTTCAAATAAAATATCCACGTATTGTTGCCACTTATGAATGAACGACAAAAGAAAGCACTAGACTGGAACATTAATTGCGATTTCATAGTTATAAATAGGATTGCGTGCGCCTTGTTAATTTTGCCCTAAAGTACAGTTCTTTGTAAAACTCGTTTCTATAATTATTGAGTGGTGAGTAACATAGAACCTTCGGGCTGCATTAAATTCTTCTTATACATATAAATGTGAAAGTTTGTTAGAATGTTTATATGTTAATTTCTCAATCACACGCAAATCTTTAAAGGCCCGAATAATCTTAGATTAAGGGATCTAACTGAAGATACTTTTTATCCCGGTATATATATAAAGACTATATACAAAGACTCAATATCCCAGAAGGGATAAGCTTGGATGTATACACCCATATTTCTCTAACTTTATTTTTCCTACGTAATAGGGCACGACCTCACTGGAATCCATGTTATCATAAAAAAATCTAACAGAAAACACTTTGCGAAGCCGAGATTAAAACCTAAGACCTCACGAACATATGCCATTAGAACAACAATGTAACATATTAGATATATTTTATGTGTTCCTTACCAAAATTACCCTTTAAAATTAAAAATAGGACGCTACTTATTTTTTTAGTAGTGGTACTCATATGTTGGCCTTCTAATGATTTAAACACACACGTGTTCTTTCTTGCCCCTTACATTCCGGCTTACATTCCGGGGCCGCGGGATTCCTTTCGTATCGATCCACGTGTCCCAGAAAATAAAGCCTCTCTACCACTTTATCAGTCCGTCGATTTGTTCATCTGTCACCGCTGTGTATCTAATCAACTGCTAACGCTGTTGACTTGATAATTTTATGCTGCTTAGATAAAGATTTATAATACAAAAATTGTAAATAATATATAATTCCATAAGCCTAATCTTAGAAGTTTGCGGAGTGGTAAGCTTTAAACCCTCGGTGCACGAGTTCGAATCGGATATCCGTTTTGCTTTTTTTAATAAATCGAGGTAAAATACAATAAGTATTAAGTATGCCATACGTTTAATGTACCTAACACGGAAAGGTGTGTTTAGACATCTACAATTCTTTATTAGATACATCTCAGACACAGTAATCTGAGATGTATCTAAAGAATTGTGGTTGTCTTTATAGATTGGTTATACACACGCAATGTTATAATTATACTTAATGAATGCTGGCTGTCGCCCGCGGCTCATAAAGTGCGCTATCAAAACATAGCTCTTCTAGCATGTATGCATAGATGTGCGTCGTGAATGTTTTGTCTCGTGTCGGTGTAGTTTCATTGTATAGCTTTTACATCATTGTAATTTTGTAAAACTAATATAATATAGTCTCACGCCTATATAACTAAAAGATAGGGAGATATGTATTACATCCAAGTTACCACGTAATAGTGTCTTCTACGGGGCACAGTTTCAGACACCGGTTCGTCAATTAATATTTCTTGGCAGAACAGCCAAATATAACTTGAATTCACCAGGACATCGGCAGTTAATAAAAATAGACAAACAATAAGTTTATCAATAGTTTCGTTATAGTCTGAAACTTATATAAATCTAAACTAAATAAATACCTATTACAAGACCAAAGACATACAATATAATAAAATATGTACAGAACATTATTTTTTATAAATAATGACGATAATATTAGTTACATCCCTCGTACTGTGCCTATTTCTAGGCACAAACGCAGCTTGCGAGGAGGCGGCACGTTTGACTTTTGACAGTAAAGCCGACCAATTTTCGTAGTAAAATAAATACATTACAGAAGCCGCCGTTTTATTGGAGTGTTGCTAGTCAATGCGAAATTTTAGAAATTTAAAGGTATAATGCTGATCAATTCTGCACTTAAATTGCATATTTGTTAAGAAAGAAATAAGTCCTTAATGGATCGGACAGAGTTTTCTACACATACTATATAACTAAAAGATAGGCAGATATATTATATTACATCCAAGTTATCACGTACCACGCCTTCTTCAGGGCACAGTTTCAGACACCATGCTTTCGTGAATTATAATTACTGGACAAGAAAGATCAATATAACTAGAATCCACCAGGACATCGGCAGTTTATTAAAATAGACAAACAAAAAGCTTATCAATAGTTTCCTTATAGTCTACAACTTATATCATTCTAAACTAAACAAATATTACAAGACCATACACATACAATGTAATACAATATAATATCGTTATGTTTCTCCATGTCGTCTCTTCCAGTACCGCCAATAGAAGATTCACACGAAACCACATTACTAAAAACAGGGTTCATCGATGAGCGATGACCTTATAACATCAATAAGACCTCTGTCTTTAGAAACGTAGCTTGTGTAGCCACTGAAGTTCTGCGTTAGATGAGTCGTTACAACATTATCATGTGCTTGAATTTCGGAAATGCAACACCATCAAATCGAATACACAAACGAAGCCACTTTCCTAAGTACAATTGAGAAATAAATGACAACATAACATTTACACAGCCAATACTACTTGCCAACATAGCTCGTATAGTCTGTGTCAAAATAATCCTGGAAACAATAATAGCCTTTAAACCGTGAGGAGGCGCGCTATAAGCATTTTGCTAACGCATAAATTCATTTCTTTAAATTTGGACTTTAGCAATACTTTGGCACTGCGAGCTTTACAGTACCTTCCTAAAATTAACCCCGCTCCCCTGACGCAACTGATGCGCCGCTTAGTGCCGCAGCTACTGCCTGGTGAGGTATTTGTGTGCGATACATCGTGAAGTGCGGCATTTTGTTCATCGCGCGTGTCAATATCATGAACCTACCACAATAACAATGGAAGAATCCAAGTCGAAGGCAGATAACGAAGATGTCCTTCGGTCAAAATCCCACATACCATTGTTATTTAAGAGTATAAATATACCTAAGAACAATGTTTTCGTCGCACTCTTTACTTGTATTTAAAAGAGTTAACATGTACTAATTATATTAATAAAATAAAATTATTTTTATTTTAAATCCAGTTTGATAAATCGTAACTCGCGCCTGTCCGCGTAAGTATTTTTTGTCAATAACTAAATTTATTTTATTGCTTTCTCTTAGTTATTGTGCATAGTTATTAATTAATCTAGTAGATATATTATTGAAAGGTTTTATTTGTTTCTTTCAGTATACAAATTTTACAATGGCTAATCGGGAAGCCCCTCAAATTTGTGCGTGGTTAGAAGATTCTAAAGAAGAAGGTCCATTAGATCTGTTAAAACCACATATTGTGCGACAAATTTGTATGCAAGACGTGTCATCTGATTTTATATTTATAATGAAGTGATTTGTGCGTGTACCTAATACGGAAACTGAGCCTGGACCAAGCGGATTATGTGCAGTATGTCCAAGAATAAACGTTAGAAAAAAGCATGCACTTTGTGCAGTAAATCAGTGGGCATCGAGCACGTTACGTTTATGTGCCATACATGTTACGAAAGACACATAATTCAAGATCTTATGGATGATTGAATCATTCCATTTTTTATTGTGATTTTGTTTTTTTAGTTTATTGACGTAAAGTTAGCTAAATGTTGAGGCCAAAGTTGAATATGATTTTAGTTTGCGCATGAGACTGCATTTTTATTATTTACTTATAATAAAACATTTTGTTTAATAAAATAAGGGCGTTCGATTCATTATAACATTAAATTTGTAGTAAAAATATAATTTATCTCAAAGAAAACGTTATTAGAAGAAGCGTGAGAGTGTTGCTCGCGCGCGACTGCACCTGTAACTTTTTAGGGCGCGCCTTCTCGCGGGTTAAAAGCATATAACAAGTATGTATAGAACATTATAAGCTTAATTAATACAACTAAACTGAAGGATACATATAATTTAACATGCATAATTACAAAAGAAGTAAGTGACGTAGAAGTATTATGATGACTTTTCTTTCTTCGGTTTCAATATTGCAGATACATCACCATTCTCTTCGACTATCTTCGATTGAAGAAATACACAAAGCCATATTATTAGCCTCAAGGGCATGCAGAGAGATAACAGTGCTTTGTTGTTGTAGTCTGAGTTAAAACAATAATTTGTGATGTATACATTTTTTAATTCTTATATTTACTTACACTTTGCCCTAAGATGCACCATTTCTGGGATATAGCGTTTCTAATCGCTATTCTCTCTATTCACTATTCATTGCATGTATACTATAAATCCATTTGCGTATGAAATTAATTATTGTAGTTCTTACTCGAGTTATCATCCTCCATCTTCGCTTCATTTTGGCTGAACTTTATTTTTACGGAAAAACTAACAAAATTACACAAGAAAAAGAAATATAGAACTATTACCAACTTTTACATTGAATAAAAATTTTCTTGTACATGTGATCAATAGGATCTTTTAAGAATTTCAAAACAATAATTTCCGTAACATTCTTGCCTTTTTTTAGCTTTCTGGGTATTTATGCACGGGTACCTCTATTTTCAGGCTTGCTTGACCGGCCTGTTTGAACTTGGAAACCCGCAGAGACGGTTTTAAAGCCTAAACAACCTTAGGCATTAATGAAGTAAGGGCATCGAATGGTTTCCGAATAAAACTAATAAATAAACCAGATTCAGAATCTGCAAGTAATTTAAATGAAATTTCTTGTGAAGGCTCGTGACTGAAGCCTCTAAAGCTCTCGCCTAAATCGGGCCCTGAACATAGGCATAAAATAAAAATGTTTAGAATTATTAATATCATAAGAAAAAAATATTTAACTGAAACAGTTTCACTATAGCCAGGTGGCAGTTGTCAATTAGCATGCCTCTATTATGGAAACAACCGCTTGCATGTCTATAAGTAGAGCAACGTCATATCATAGTTCTTATATAATCGATGAAAAATTAGTAAATGTTATTGGTTATGATGTTCTGCTTGTCATGTCTTTAACATAGCAGACAGAGACAGAGCGAACCAATCATTTTTTAGCTTATCATATGGTACCTAAATTAGAGCTAATTTTTATACCTTTCTAAACAACTGTGAAGTTCATTGAGCAAATAATTGAACTCCAAAGAAACTAATTCAAACTGAATTCAATTTTCGTTTTCTTCGAGAACCGTTAATGGTTTGTGTTTTGGCTTAAATATAAGTCTTGAGATCTTAGTGACTACTATAATAGACCAGTAACATTCTGCAAGGTTTTCCGGACGTAATCACCTGGTATCGGCAGTTGCATTCAAACTGGGCAAGTCATAATTTTGGTATCAGTCCAGAACCCTAGGATGTTTGATGTGACTGTTTTGGTTGCCAGGTCAAGTGCTCAGACCCGAGCAGTGACGGCGTTCTACTTTAGAAGGCAATGATAGAAAGCTATATTTAAAAATATTACATAGGCGTTATAAGGCCTTATTTCTCTCTTAACAAATTTGCTAAGAAAAACTGTTAACAAAATGATGTAGGTATCATCAAACAAAACACTGATGAAAGACCAATGAAAGACATTCGTTTTATGAAATACTTACGATTTTCGGCATGATGTGTTTAATCCAAACAAAGTAAATCACTATGCAAAACTAAATGAATACTGATAAATTTACATAATAATTTTATTACGAAAAGAACTTTTCAACTTCAACTTTTAAGGTTATGGCCAGTATTCTTTTTATATGGTTATTTAACTACTCAAGATGTCATTCGGTGTCAGTGACGTTTCGCTAGAGTGCTCAATATGGCGACTGCGATTTGTCTGTCAGCACCATTAGAATTTCACCAAATACTCGACAATCCGAATATTGCGGATATATGTTGTCGACTCGAAATCTTTATTTTTTATGTTTTATTATTCAGGTATATAGGTTTCGGTCGAGTCTTACCGTGCCCCTTGACGAAATTATTAATATAGATATGGGTATTTTCCATTTCATTAAATGGTAGGCCAGATCATGAAGTAACCAATTCTATAATTTGGTCACGACATTTATTTATTAGAGTGCTTTTCAGAAACACAAAATACAAATGAAATTAAAGATAATAATTAAACTTGGTCTTCGTACATCGAGCTGGCGTGAAAACGTTGTTGTTTTTTGGTAATTTGTTGAAAACAATATCTCTTGCATTATGCGTTAAGCCTTGTGCAGGCACTTGTTAAATATACAATGACCGAATACAAAGCACACCCATACTCAGAGTTACTATTTGTGGATCACACAGTTAGTTAACTGGCCCGTTAGCAACCGCTTTACCATGTCTGTATTAAAACAAAGAAACTCTTAAAAGAACTAACTCTTTAGTTTTTCTAAACAAAAATGTAGTTCCACAGTAATAAACCTACAAGATGTGTGCTATCGAGTCCCTGAAATGTGTGACAGGTCCATTGTGCCGTGGTATATGTAGTTCACGTCAAATGTTCATTACATTTTCCAATAGTATATCATGCCCGCCTCAGCGGCCTACCGTACTTCCTACATAAAGTCCCACTGCACACGTTTGAATTGCTCGACGTAGTATAATGACAGTATTATCGTCAAGCAATTCAAACGTGTATGCCATGTCTATCAATCTATACTAGTATAGAAGAGTTTATTTGTTTGAACTCGCTAATTGTTAAAACTACTATCCGGATCGGAAACCCTTTTTTCATTTGATAGTACTATGCTTGAACAACGTTATGTGCTAATATAGGTTATAGATGTTCTGCCGATGGCGTTCATGCCAGTGTTAGCACGCGACAAAATAATGTGAGCACGCCACTGATTGACTAATACTAGATTATTGACGAATCTTACTCTATCGAAGCAAAAATATATTTCAGTTTTCAATCAAGTGTACTACATGATTGAAAAACGAAAAATGATTTTTGTATCTCTAGTGGCACATCAAGGCTACATTATTACTTTTTAAACGTAATGGCATGTTAACCAATGAAGGTTCGCTATCCCTTTTATAGGTCATACAACATACTAGCAACTACGAGTCACAAGTGCTAAAAAGTTATCATTAACATAGGTGAAACAGCTTAAAAATTATACTATTCCAATATTATTTTGAAACCATTTATATTTACATTTTCCCTAAGCTTTCGGATGTTTTGCAGTAGTGATGGTCACTAGAATTTATAATTTAATTAAACCACGATAAAATCCTAAAAAATACTTCAATTTCAATATGAAACTTGGCACACAACAATACCTTATCCCAGATTCAGGTTCTCGGTTTGCTAAATTGTTCAATTTAAAATTTAAGCGTCCTCATTTTGAATACTGTTTTGTGGAAACGGATTTATGATAAAATATAAATTTTAATCTGCGCTAATGACGTGCCGAGCGAATTGTATTCTACGTAGAATATTTTAACGGATGTAGTGAGATGACTTTATTTATGTTCGTGCAAACTAAAGAGTTCCGTTTTAATGTCTATTAATTTATTTGTTGTAGGTGTACTAATTATATTTTTATGTTAGAGCACTTTTGGAGCTTAACTTAATGATATGGTCTACAACCTATATTGTAGGCAGAAGAGTATTACATTCACACTTAGCTAGCTATTGTTCTATGTAGATCCCACATTATAAGAGATCTATAGCCGTTAAGCAGGCACAGTGCCGTGCTCCGTGCTGGTGCAGAGATTTTCTAGACACCAAAACCGGAAACCTCATGCACGAAAGTCGCAAACAGTAACGTATCACATTGCGTAATCAAGACGAATGAAAATGCAATAAATGGTTAACGGGACTTCGTACAAAGATTAAATTTGGGAAAGGTAAGTTATCAAAGGAACTAAAATAGTCGTATATTAATTCATAAATAAATTGCATGTTGTTGCCACACGTAGATTATAATAATAATATAATATCAGCTTTGTATTAAACCGTCCTACTGCTAGGAACAGGCCTCTTCTCAGTATGGTAAGGGTTAGGCACTAGTCCACCACGCTGGCCCAGTGCGAGTTAGCAGAGTTTATATGTAGGTATATATATTATTTTATAAGTGCATTTTATGTTATTGTTAAGATGCAATTGTAAAACTAAGAATTTATACTAAAATATATAAATTATTATGTTTCTCTTATCACAGGTATTTTCTAACATATTATATTAGAAAGTACCTGGCCCTTTGGGAGGCTTACACGTAGACATGGGTCCATCGTGAAGAGGCCCTTCGAGAGTTTTAGTCAAAGGTGGGATGGAACACCTACAGCGGCACTAGCCGCAGCAGGCGTAGGACTATTGCTACGTACGGATTCTAATATATGGGCTATGGGTATAGGTGTTTGGTGGACCGGTATATTGCTAACTATGGATGAAAAACGGCGTCTGTACTGAATACTCCAATAACATCAATGCAATGGGCAGACGGTGACTCGCCAACTCACTAGGTGGGCCTCCTGAATAGCCACTATAGGCATACAAGCCAGCAGCAAAGGGCAACAACGGTGCGAGTGGCTAGGGGTGTCGAGCGGTGCGCCGCCGGTTTCACCATCACGGGTCTCCTAACAACGGAGACCCTGAGCGGGCTTGCCCGTAGTTATGCCCTTGAAAATAACACTCCCACCCCCAAGCATATAGCTCTAGCGGCCTCTCTTTGACCGGCCGACCAAAGCAAGCCAGAGTTGAGAGTCCTACAGGCGCTCTTGAAGTTCTACCCCAGCTAACCAGTAACGCCAAGCCGGGGACGAGGCCCTAACCAACTTTCTGAGGCATTCAGAACAGCAGTGTCACCATTCACATTCAGCCCACCACAAGCTGCCCTGCGGTTTGTGCGCTTTAATTTGACCTGACCATTTTTTATTTATATCACAAGGCGAAGGTGATAGTTTCAAAGCTAGTGTACTGTGCCCTCCAATATCGCGTTAGTCTCATGATGAGATAACGACTATCCCAGAGGGGTAAAAAAATATTATTAATATTATTATATGTAAACTCTTAGTAAGATATAATCGAAGACCCTCACACATGGAAATATCCTTGCAATATTTTCGTTACAACCGGTGAAGTGAGCGAAATTATTAATTATCACAGATGCACGCCTTGGTATCGATCGGGAAACCTCTCCGTGGCGGTCCAAAGGTCTCACATTACGCTATCGCTACATTTTTAAGGCTTATCCCTATTTCAAATAAAATATCCACGTATTGTTGCCACTTATGAATGAACGACAAAAGAAAGCACTAGACTGGAACATTAATTGCGATTTCATAGTTATAAATAGGATTGCGTGCGCCTTGTTAATTTTGCCCTAAAGTACAGTTCTTTGTAAAACTCGTTTCTATAATTATTGAGTGGTGAGTAACATAGAACCTTCGGGCTGCATTAAATTCTTCTTATACATATAAATGTGAAAGTTTGTTAGGATGTTTATATGTTAATTTCTCAATCACACGCAAATCTTTAAAGGCCCGAATAATCTTAGATTAAGGGATCTAACTGAAGATACTTTTTATCCCGGTATATATATAAAGACTATATACAAAGACTCAATATCCCAGAAGGGATAAGCTTGGATGTATACACCCATATTTCTCTAACTTTATTTTTCCTACGTAATAGGGCACGACCTCACTGGAATCCATGTTATCATAAAAAAATCTAACAGAAAACACTTTGCGAAGCCGAGATTAAAACCTAAGACCTCACGAACATATGCCATTAGAACAACAATGTAACATATTAGATATATTTTATGTGTTCCTTACCAAAATTACCCTTTAAAATTAAAAATAGGACGCTACTTATTTTTTTAGTAGTGGTACTCATATGTTGGCCTTCTAATGATTTAAACACACACGTGTTCTTTCTTGCCCCTTACATTCCGGGGCCGCGGGATTCCTTTCGTATCGATCCACGTGTCCCAGAAAATAAAGCCTCTCTACCACTTTATCAGTCCGTCGATTTGTTCATCTGTCACCGCTGTGTATCTAATCAACTGCTAACGCTGTTGACTTGATAATTTTATGCTGCTTAGATAAAGATTTATAATACAAAAATTGTAAATAATATATAATTCCATAAGCCTAATCTTAGAAGTTTGCGGAGTGGTAAGCTTTAAACCCTCGGTGCACGAGTTCGAATCGGATATCGGTTTTGCTTTTTTTAATAAATCGAGGTAAAATACAATAAGTATTAAGTATGCCATACGTTTAATGTACCTAACACGGAAAGGTGTGTTTAGACATCTACAATTCTTTATTAGATACATCTCAGACACAGTAATCTGAGATGTATCTAAAGAATTGTGGTTGTCTTTATAGATTGGTTATACACACGCAATGTTATAATTATATTTAATGAATGCTGGCTGTCGCCCGCGGCTCATAACGTGCGCTATTAAAACATAGCTCTTCTAGCATGTATGCATAGCTGTGCGTCGTGAATGTTTTGTCTCGTGTCGGTGTAGTTTCATTGTATAGCTTTTACATCATTGTAATTTTGTAAAACTAATATAATATAGTCTCACGCCTATATAACTAAAAGATAGGGAGATATGTATTACATCCAAGTTACCACGTAATAGTGTCTTCTACGGGGCACAGTTTCAGACACCGGTTCGTCAATTAATATTTCTTGGCAGAACAGCCAAATATAACTTGAATTCACCAGGACATCGGCAGTTAATAAAAATAGACAAACAATAAGTTTATCAATAGTTTCGTTATAGTCTGAAAGTATTTTTTTTTTTTTTTTTTTAAATTAATAATAATATAATAATATTCAACCACATACACACAACAGCATCTAGCCCAAACTAAGCAGAGCTTGTACTATGGGTACTAGACAATGGATAAACATACATATATACTTTTTTTTTTGTAAATACATACATATTATACATAGAAACAACCAGACCAAGACAAACATCCATGTTCATGCACACAAATGTTTGACTTGTGCGGGAATCGAACCCGCGACCTCAGGCGTGGCAGTCGGTCACACTAACCACTCCGCCATCGAGGCCGACATATAAATCTAAACTAAATAAATACCTATTACAAGACCAAAGACATACAATATAATAAAATATGTACAGAACATTATTTTTTATAAATAATGACGATAATATTAGTTACATCCCTCGTACTGTGCGTATTTCTAGGCACAAACGCAGCTTGCGAGGAGGCGGCACGTTTGACTTTTGACAGTAAAGCCGACCAATTTTCGTAGTAAAATAAATACATTACAGAAGCCGCGGTTTTATTGGAGTGTTGCTAGTCAATGCGAAATTTTAGAAATTTAAAGGTATAATGCTGATCAATTCTGCACTTAAATTGCATATTTGTTAAGAAAGAAATAAGTCCTTAATGGATCGGACAGAGTTTTCTACACATACTATATAACTAAAAGATAGGCAGATATATTATATTACATCCAAGTTACCACGTAATATTGCCTTCTTCAGGGCACAGTTTCAGACACCTTGCTTTCGTGAATTATAATTACTGGGCAGGAAAGATCAATATAACTAGAATCCACCAGGACATCGGCAGTTTATTAAAATAGACAAACAATAAGCTTATCAATAGTTTCCTTATAGTCTACAACTTATATCATTCTAAACTAAACAAATATTACAAGACCATACACATACAATGTAATACAATATAATATCGTTATGTTTCTCCATGTCGTCTCTTCCAGTACCGCCAATAGAAGATTCACACGAAACCACATTACTAAAAACAGGGTTCATCGATGAGCGATGACCTTATAACATCAATAAGACCTCTGTCGTTAGAAACGTAGCTTGTGTAGCCACTGAAGTTCTGCGTTAGATGAGTCGTTACAACATTATCATGTGCTTGAATTTCGGAAATGCAACACCATCAAATCGAATACACAAACGAAGCCACTTTCCTAAGTACAATTGAGAAATAAATGACAACATAACATTTACACAGCCAATACTACTTGCCAACATAGCTCGTATAGTCTGTGTCAAAATAATCCTGGAAACAATAAAAGCCTTTAAACCGTGAGGAGGCGCGCTATAAGTATTTTGCTAACGCATAAATTCATTTCTTTAAATTTGGACTTTAGCAATACTTTGGCACTGCGAGCTTTACAGTACCTTCCTTAAATTAACCCCGCTCCCCTGACGCAACTGATGCGCCGCTTAGTGCCGCAGCTACTGCCTGGTGAGGTATTTGTGTGCGATACATCGTGAAGTGCGGCATTTTGTTCATCGCGCGTGTCAATATCATGAACCTACCACAATAACAATGGAAGAATCCAAGTCGAAGGCAGATAACGAAGATGTCCTTCGGTCAAAATCCCACATACCATTGTTATTTAAGAGTATAAATATACCTAAGAACAATGTTTTCGTCGCACTCTTTACTTGTATTTAAAAGAGTTAACATGTACTAATTATATTAATAAAATAAAATTATTTTTATTTTAAATCCAGTTTGATAAATCGTAACTCGCGCCTGTCCGCGTAAGTATTTTTTGTCAATAACTAAATTTATTTTATTGCTTTCTCTTAGTTATTGTGCATAGTTATTAATTAATCTAGTGGATATATTATTGAAAGGTTTTATTTGTTTCTCTCAGTATACAAATTTTACAATGGCTGATCGGGAAGCCCCTCAAATTTGTGCGTGGTTAGAAGATTCTAAAGAAGAAGGTCTATTAGATCTGTTAAAACCACATATTGTGCGACGAATTTGTATGCAAGACGTGTCATCTGATTTTATATTTATAATGAAGTGTTTTGTGCCTGTACTTAATACGGAAACTGAGCCTGGACCAAGCGGATTATGTGCAGTATGTCCAAGAATAAACGTTAGAAAAAAGCATGCACTTTGTGCAGTAAATCAGTGGGCATCGAGCACGTTACGTTATGTGCCATACATGTTACGAAAGACACATAATTCAAGATCTTATGGAAGATTGAATCATTCCATTTTTTATTGTGATTTTGTTTTTTTAGTTTATTGACGTAAAGTTAGCTAAATATTGAGGCCAAAGTTGAATATGATTTTAGTTTGCGCATGAGACTGCATTTTTATTATTTACTTATAATAAAACATTTTGTTTAATAAAATAAGGGCGTTCGATTCATTATAACATTAAATTTGTAGTAAAAATATAATTTATCTCAAAGAAAACGTCATTAGAAGAAGCGTGAGAGTGTTGCTCGCGCGCGACTGCACCTGTAACTTTTTAGGGCGCGCCTTCTCGCGGGTTAAAAGCATATAACAAGTATGTATAGAACATTATAAGCTTAATTAATACAACTAAACTGAAGGATACATATAATTTAACATGCATAATTACAAAAGAAGTAAGTGACGTAGAAGTATTATGATGACTTTTCTTTCTTCGGTTTCAATATTGCAGATACATCACCATTCTCTTCGCCTATCTTCGATTGAAGAAATACACAAAGCCATATTATTAGCCTCAAGGGCATGCAGAGAGATAACAGTGCTTTGTTGTTGTAGTCTGAGTTAAAACAATAATTTGTGATGTATACATTTTTTAATTCTTATATTTACTTACACTTTGCCCTAAGATGCACCATTTCTGGGATATAGCGTTTCTAATCGCTATTCTCTCTATTCACTATTCATTGCATGTATACTATAAATCCATTTGCGTATGAAATTAATTATTGTAGTTCTTACTCGAGTTATCATCCTCCATCTTCGCTTCATTTTGGCTGAACTTTATTTTTACGGAAAAACTAACAAAATTACACAAGAAAAAGAAATATAGAACTATTACCAACTTTTACATTGAATAAAAATTTTCTTGTACATGTGATCAATAGGATCTTTTAAGAATTTCAAAACAATAATTTCCGTAACATTCTTGCCTTTTTTTAGCTTTCTGGGTATTTATGCACGGGTACCTCTATTTTCAGGCTTGCTTGACCGGCCTGTTTGAACTTGGAAACCCGCAGAGACGGTTTTAAAGCCTAAACAACCTTAGGCATTAATGAAGTAAGGGCATCGAATGGTTTCCGAATAAAACTAATAAATAAACCAGATTCAGAATCTGCAAGTAATTTAAATGAAATTTCTTGTGAAGGCTTGTGACTGAAGCCTCTAAAGCTCTCGCCTAAATCGGGCCCTGAACATAGGCATAAAATAAAAATGTTTAGAATTATTAATATCATAAGAAAAAAATATTTAACTGAAACAGTTTCACTATAGCCAGGTGGCAGTTGTCAATTAGCATGCCTCTATTATGGAAACAACCGCTTGCATGTCTATAAGTAGAGCAACGTCATATCATAGTTCTTATATAATCGATGAAAAATTAGTAAATGTTATTGGTTATGATGTTCTGCTTGTCATGTCTTTAACATAGCAGACAGAGACAGAGCGAACCAATCATTTTTTAGCTTATCATATGGTACCTAAATTAGAGCTAATTTTTATACCTTTCTAAACAACTGTGAAGTTCATTGAGCAAATAATTGAACTCCAAAGAAACTAATTCAAACTGAATTCAATTTTCGTTTTCTTCGAGAACCGTTAATGGTTTGTGTTTTGGCTTAAATATAAGTCTTGAGATCTTAGTGACTACTATAATAGACCAGTAACATTCTGCAAGGTTTTCCGGACGTAATCACCTGGTATCGGCAGTTGCATTCAAACTGGGCAAGTCATAATTTTGGTATCAGTCCAGAACCCTAGGATGTTTGATGTGACTGTTTTGGTTGCCAGGTCAAGTGCTCAGACCCGAGCAGTGACGGCGTTCTACTTTAGAAGGCAATGATAGAAAGCTATATTTAAAAATATTACATAGGCGTTATAAGGCCTTATTTCTCTCTTAACAAATTTGCTAAGAAAAACTGTTAACAAAATGATGTAGGTATCATCAAACAAAACACTGATGAAAGACCAATGAAAGACATTCGTTTTATGAAATACTTACGATTTTCGGCATGATGTGTTTAATCCAAACAAAGTAAATCACTATGCAAAACTAAATGAATACTGATAAATTAACATAATAATTTTATTACGAAAAGAACTTTTCAACTTCAACTTTTAAGGTTACGGCCAGTATTCTTTTTATATTGTTATTTAACTACTCAAGATGTCATTCGGTGTCAGTGACGTTTCGCTAGAGTGCCCAATATGGCGACTGCGATTTGTCTGTCAGCACCATTAGAATTTAACCAAATACTCGACAATCCGAATATTGCGGAGGTATGTTGTCGACTCGAAATCTTTATTTTTTATATTTTATTATTCAGGTATATAGGTTTCGGTCGAATCTTACCGTACCCCTTGACGAAATTATTAATATAGATATGGGTATTTTCCATTTCATTAAATGGTAGGCCAGATCATGAAGTAACCAATTCTATAATTTGGTCACGACATTTATTTATTAGAGTGCTTTTCAGAAACACAAAATACAAATGAAATTAAAGATAATAATTAAACTTGGTCTTCGTACATCGAGCTGACGTGAAAACGTTGTTGTTTTTTGGTAATTTGTTGAAAACAATATCTCTTGCATTATGCGTTAAGCCTTGTGCAGGCACTTGTTAAATATACAATGACCGAATACAAAGCACACCCATACTCAGAGTTACTATTTGTGGATCGCACAGTTAGTTAACTGGCCCGTTAGCAACCGCTTTACCATGTCTGTATTAAAACAAAGAAACTCTTAAAAGAACTAACTCTTTAGTTTTTCTAAACAAAAATGTAGTTCCACAGTAATAAACCTACAAGATGTGTGCTATCGAGTCCCTGAAATGTGTGACAGGTCCATTGTGCCGTGGTATAGTTCACGTCAAATGTTCATTACATTTTCCAATAGTATATCATGCCCGCCTCAGCGGCCTACCGTACTTCCTACATAAAGTCCCACTGCACACGTTTGAATTGCTCGACGTAGTATAATGACAGTATTATCGTCAAGCAATTCAAACGTGTATGCTATGTCTATCAATCTATACTAGTATAGAAGAGTTTATTTGTTTGAACTCGCTAATTGTTAAAACTACTATTCGGATCGGAAACCCTTTTTTCATTTGATAGTACTATGCTTGAACAACGTTATGTGCTAATATAGGTTATAGATGTTCTGCCGATGGCGTTCATGCCAGTGTAAGCACGCGACAAAATAATGTGAGCACGCCACTGATTGACTAATACTAGATTATTGACGAATCTTACTCTATCGAAACAAACATATATTTCAGTTTTCATTCAAGTGTACTACATGATTGAAAAACGGGAAATGATTTTTGTATCTTTAGTGGCACATCAAGGCTACATTATTACTTTTTAAACGTAATGGCATGTTAACCAATGAAGGTTCGCTATCCCTATTATAGGTCATACAACATACTAGCAACTACGAGTCACAAGTGCTAAAAAGTTATCATTAACATAGGTGAAACAGCTTAAAAATTATACTATTCCAATATTATTTTGAAACCATTTATATTTACATTTTCCCTAAGCTTTCGGATGTTTTGCAGTAGTGATGGTCACTAGAATTTATAATTTAATTAAACCACGATAAAATCCTAAAAAATAGTTCAATTTCAATATGAAACTTGGCACACAACAATACCTTATCCCAGATTCAGGTTCTCGGTTTGCTAAATTGTTCAATTTAAAATTTAAGCGTCCTCATTTTGAATACTGTTTTGTGGAAACGGATTTATGATAAAATATAAATTTTAATCTGCGCTAATGACGTGCCGAGCGAATTGTATTCTACGTAGAATATTTTAACGGATGTAGTGAGATGACTTTATTTATGTTCGTGCAAACTAAAGAGTTCCGTTTTAATGTCTATTAATTTATTTGTTGTAGGTGTACTAATTATATTTTTATGTTAGAGCACTTTTGGAGCTTAACTTAATGATATGGTCTACAACCTATATTGTAGGCAGAAGAGTATTACATTCACACTTAGCTAGCTATTGTTCTATGTAGATCCCACATTATAAGAGATCTATAGCCGTTAAGCAGGCACAGTGCCGTGCTCCGTGCTGGTGCAGAGATTTTCTAGACACCAAAACCGGAAACCTCATGCACGAAAGTCGCAAACAGTAACGTATCACATTGCGTAATCAAGACGAATGAAAATGCAATAAATGGTTAACGGGACTTCGTACAAAGATTAAATTTGGGAAAGGTAAGTTATCAAAGGAACTAAAATAGTCGTATATTAATTCATAAATAAATTGCATGTTGTTGCCACACGTAGATTATAATAATAATATAATATCAGCTTTGTATTAAACCGTCCTACTGCTAGGAACAGGCCTCTTCTCAGTATGGTAAGGGTTAGGCACTAGTCCACCACGCTGGCCCAGTGCGAGTTAGCAGAGTTTATATGTATATATATTATTTTATAAGTGCATTTTATGTTATTGTTAAGATGCAATTGTAAAACTAAGAATTTATACTAAAATATATAAATTATTATGTTTCTCTTATCACAGGTATTTTCTAACATATTATATTAGAAAGTACCTGGCCCTTTGGGAGGCTTACACGTAGACATGGGTCCATCGTGAAGAGGCCCTTCGAGAGTTTTAGTCAAAGGTGGGATGGAACACCTACAGCGGCACTAGCCGCAGCAGGCGTAGGACTATTGCTACGTACGGATTCTAATATATGGGCTATGGGTATAGGTGTTTGGTGGACCGGTATATTGCTAACTATGGATGAAAAACGGCGTCTGTACTGAATACTCCAATAACATCAATGCAATGGGCAGACGGTGACTCGCCAACTCACTAGGTGGGCCTCCTGAATAGCCACTATAGGCATACAAGCCAGCAGCAAAGGGCAACAACGGTGCGAGTGGCTAGGGGTGTCGAGCGGTGCGCCGCCGGTTTCACCATCACGGGTCTCCTAACAACGGAGACCCTGAGCGGGCTTGCCCGTAGTTATGCCCTTGAAAATAACACTCCCACCCCCAAGCATATAGCTCTAGCGGCCTCTCTTTGACCGGCCGACCAAAGCAAGCCAGGGTTGAGCGTCCTACAGGCGCTCTTGAAGTTCTACCCCAGCTAACCAGTAACGCCAAGCCGGGGACGAGGCCCTAACCAAATTTCTGAGGCATTCAGAACAGCAGTGTCACCATTCACATTCAGCCCGCCACAAGCTGCCCTGCGGTTTGTGCGCTTTAATTTGACCTGGTGATACATTTTTTATTTATATCACAAGGCGAAGGTGATAGTTTCAAAGCTAGTGTACTGTGCCCTCCGATATCGCGTTAGTCTCATGATGAGATAACGACTATCCCAGAGGGGTAAAAAAATATTATTATTATTATTAATATTATTATATGTAAACTCTTAGTAAGATATAATCGAGAACCCTCACACATGGAAATATCCTTGCAATATTTTCGTTACAACCGGTGAAGTGAGCGAAATTATTAAGTATCACAGATGCGCGCCTTGGTATCGATCGCGAAACCTCTCCGTGGCGGTCCAAAGGTCTCACATTACGCTATCGCTACATTTTTAAGGCTTATCCCTATTTCAAATAAAATATCCACGTATTGTTGCCACTTATGAATGAACGACAAAAGAAAGCACTAGACTGGAACATTAATTGCGATTTCATAGTTATAAATAGGATTGCGTGCGCCTTGTTAATTTTGCCCTAAAGTACAGTTCTTTGTAAAACTCGTTTCTATAATTATTGAGTGGTGAGTAACATAGAACCTTCGGACTGCATTAAATTCTTCTTATACATATAAATGTGAAAGTTTGTTAGGATGTTTATATGTTAATTTCTCAATCACACGCAAATCTTTAAAGGCCCGAATAATCTTAGATTAAGGGATCTAACTGAAGATACTTTTTATCCCGGTATATATATAAAGACTATATACAAAGACTCAATATCCCAGAAGGGATAAGCTTGGAGGTATACACCCATATTTCTCTAACTTTATTTTTCCTACGTAATAGGGCACGACCTCACTGGAATCCATGTTATCATAAAAAAAATCTAACAGAAAACACTTTGCGAAGCCGAGATTAAAACCTAAGACCTCACGAACATATGCCATTAGAACAACAAGGTAACATATTAGATATATTTTATGTGTAAGGAACACATAAAATGTTATGTTATGTGTTCCTTACCAAAATGGTAAAATAGGACGCTACTTATTTTTTTAGTAGTGGTACTCATATGTTAGCCTTCTAATGATTTAAACACACACGTGTTCTTTCTTGCCCCTTACATTCCGGCTTACATTCCGGGGCCGCGGGATTCCTTTCGTATCGATCTACGTGTCCCAGAAAATAAAGCCTCTCTACCACTTTGTCAGTCCGTCGATTTGTTCATCTGTCACCGCTGTGTATCTAATCAACTGTTAACGCTGTTGACTTCATAATTTTATGCTGCTTAGATAATGATTTATAATACAAACATTGTCAATAATATATCATTCCATAAGCCTAATCTTAGAAGTTTGCGGAGTGGTAAGCTTTAAACCCTCGGTGCACGAGTTTGAATCGGATATCGGTTTTGCTTTTTTTAATAAATCGAGGTAAAATACAATAAGTATTAAATAGTATGTCATACGTTTAATGGACCTAACACGGAAAGGTGTGTTTAGACATCTACAATTCTTTATTAGATACATCTCAGACACAGTAATCTGAGATGTATCTAAAGAATTGTGGTCGTCTTTATAGATTGGTTATACACACGCAATGTTATAATTATATTTAATGAATGCTGGATGTAGCCCGCGGCTCATAAAGTGCGCTATCAAAACATAGCTCTTCTAGCATGTATGCATAGATGTGCGTCGTGAATGTTTTGTCTCGTGTCGGTGTAGTTTCATTGTATAGCTTTTACATCATTGTAATTTTGTAAAACTAATATAATATAGTCTCACGCCTATATAACTAAAAGATAGGGAGATATGTATTACATCCAAGTTACCACGTAATATTGTCTTCTACGGGGCACAGTTTCAGACACCGGTTCGTCAATTAATATTTCTTGGCAGAACAGCCAAATATAACTAGAATCCACCAGGACATCGGCAGTTTATTAAAATAGACAAACAATAAGCTTATCAATAGTTTCCTTATAGTCTACAACTTATATCATTCTAAACTAAACAAATATTACAAGACCATACACATACAATGTAATACAATATAATATCGTTATGTTTCTCCATGTCGTCTCTTCCAGTACCGCCAATAGAAGATTCACACGAAACCACATTACTAAAAACAGGGTTCATCGATGAGCGATGACCTTATAACATCAATAAGACCTCTGTCTTTAGAAACGTAGCTTGTGTAGCCACTGAAGTTCTGCGTTAGATGAGTCGTTACAACATTATCATGTGCTTGAATTTCGGAAATGCAACACCATCAAATCGAATACACAAACGAAGCCACTTTCCTAAGTACAATTGAGAAATAAATGACAACATAACATTTACACAGCCAATACTACTTGCCAACATAGCTCGTATAGTCTGTGTCAAAATAATCCTGGAAACAATAATAGCCTTTAAACCGTGAGGAGGCGCGCTATAAGCATTTTGCTAACGTATAAATTCATTTCTTTAAATTTGGACTTTAGCAATACTTTGGCACTGCGAGCTTTATAGTACCTTCCTAAAATTAACCCCGCTCCCCTGATGCAACTGATGCGCCGCTTAGTGCCGCAGCTACTGCCTGGTGAGGTGTTTGTGTGCGATACATCGTGAAGTGCGGCATTTTGTTCATCGCGCGTGTCAATATCATGAACCTACCACAATAACAATGGAAGAATCCAAGTCGAAGGCAGATAACGAAGATGTCCTTCGGTCAAAATCCCACATACCATTGTTATTTAAGAGTATAAATATACCTAAGAACAATGTTTTCGTCGCACTCTTTACTTGTATTTAAAAGAGTTAACATGTACTAATTATATTAATAAAATAAAATTATTTTTATTTTAAATCCAGTTTGATAAATCGTAACTCGCGCCTGTCCGCGTAAGTATTTTTTGTCAATAACTAAATTTATTTTATTGCTTTCTCTTAGTTATTGTGCATAGTTATTAATTAATCTAGTAGATATATTATTGAAAGGTTTTATTTGTTTCTTTCAGTATACAAATTTTACAATGGCTGATCGGGAAGCCCCTCAAATTTGTGCGTGGTTAGAAGATTCTAAAGAAGAAGGTCCATTAGATCTGTTAAAACCACATATTGTGCGACAAATTTGTATGCAAGACGTGTCATCTGATTTTATATTTATAATGAAGTGATTTGTGCCTGTACCTAAACTGAGCCTGGACCAAGCGGATTATGTGCAGTATGTCCAAGAATAAACGTTAGAAAAAAGCATGCACTTTGTGCAGTAAATCAGTGGGCATCGAGCACGTTACGTTTATGTGCCATACATGTTACGAAAGACACATAATTCAAGATCTTATGGATGATTGAATCATTCCATTTTTTATTGTGATTTAGTTTTTTTAGTTTATTGATGTAAAGTTAGCCAAATGTTGAGGCCAAAGTTGAACATGATTTTAGTTTGCGCATAAGACTGCATTTTTATTATTTACTTATAATAAAACATTTTGTTTAATAAAATAAGGGCTTTCGATTTATTATAACATTAAATTAATAGTAAAAATATAATTGATCTCAAAGAAAACGTCATTTGAAGAAGCGTGAGAGTGTTGCTCGCGCGCGCCTGCACCTGTAACTTTTTAGGGCGCGCCTTCTCGCGGGTTAAAACCATATAACAAGTATGTATAGAATATTATAAGCTTAATTAATACAACGAAACTGAAGGATACATATAATTTAACATGCGTAATTACAAAAGAAGTAAGTGACGTAGAAGTATTATGATGACTTTTCTTTCTTCGGTTTCAATATTGCAGATACATCACCATTCTCTTCGCCTATCTTCGATCGAAGAAATATACAAAGCCATATTATTAGCCGCAAGGGCATGCAGAGAGATAACACATCTCTACACACCCTAGTGGCATGAACATAGCTTGTGTAAACTATAAATTTATTTTTGTTTGCTTTATTGTTGTAATCTGCGTTAAAACAATAATATTTGAAGTATACATTTTTTTAATTCTTATATTTTCGATGCTTTTATCCACAATGGCATGCCAGCCTGATCGCACCTTAAACTAAGTTTTACGCAACTAACAGAAGTAATTGATAGCTAAACATTTTCAAAAGTAAACATTTTATTCTATAACAGGTTGCGCCAAAATTATTAAATATGGTTCGATATCAAATTTATTTGATATATATTTAGCCATCAATGACTCTCTCTCCTTGTTATTTTGAGCACAACCTACGAGTAAATGGTAAACATAATCTACCGTTCTATGTGTGTTACAATCAGGCACGTGCGCTTCATACAAGCAAATAAGCAGTGCATACCCTAGTCCGCTGGCCTATGTAAATCTATATAATCGAAATCTATATATTAAATACAACAAACTGAATAATAATAAATACGCTATAAAATTATCAGATACAATAAAAGCTTGTGCCACTGCCATCTAATACCATCTATTGGTCCTTGAGCGAACTACTAAACAAATAGAATATATTATAATAGAGAGGTGTCTGGAAGCACAAAGAATCGTGCTTATTAGCAGTACATCTAAACATCAATCGATTACGCTGTCTACAAGACAAATATTTTGCTTGTGTGTGTAAAATGCACGTTTGTGCTCGCCGACTTCCTACAACGAAAATCCAACCAGTTTAAATAGTTGTCAAAAACATCATAATTTTTGTTTATTATAGGCCTATTATTTTAGCAATATAGCATCGTACGCCATTATTAATTATTTCATAGAGCTGTCGAGGGGATTTTGAGCGCTTTGTAATTGTTATCTAAATAATTAGTGAAATTACCGGAATTACTGTAAATTATGGAAAATTATACCTGTGAGATCTGTGTTGCTGACGTGTGTTTAAATAAATTAAAAACTGGTGTTTTCTAGACGTTATCTTTTGATGACAAAAATAAAATAATTTATCTTGGACGCTGTGTTCGCGATTTAGATCTAAAACAACAAAAAGGTAATACGACACGTTCTTTTAATAAAAAGTATTATGATATTTATAGCTGCCTAGCGGGCTGTGTACATACAAATAAACTATTTTGTTTGTTAACCAAATTGCGATCGACCGAAAAGAAAACGAGGTGTTGGCAATGTTCAACAATATTACAGGCGCGACATTATTGACAATGTCTTGAACGAGTGTCTTAGTCGTTATAAAAACTTAAAAGGCCTTAAGTTTTTCAATCTACTTTCGTATGAATATTATAATTTGTATTGTAATAATTTTTCAGAGCAATCGATCGTCGAGCTCATTAATTCGCATGAACATTCCTTTAACGCGGATCACCTTAGGAATGAACTCCGATGCGTTTATAAATCAGACGAATTAAAAACGTTAGGAATATTTGATCTTATTCAATATTTACGTACAAACAATTTAACAGCTATATTTCCCGAAGTTTACAAATAAGCAAAATTAATAGTTACGATTCCAGTTAGTAGCGCATCAGCTGAACGATCATTTTCTTGCTTAAAAAGAATCCATACATATCTACAAAACACACAGGGCCAAAGCAGACTCACTGATTTGTCTATGATTTCAATTGAAAAATAACTTTTAATGATTTAAAACGATCTTGTAATTTTTACGACGACGTTTTACAGAGTTATTTAATAAAGACAGGCGCGTTGATTTGATTTATAAAAATTAAAATAATACCTACAGTCAAGTATGATAGTAATCTCGTTCATTTATTTTTGTTCATTTGCGCAAAAAACACTCTTAACATCTCACGGCCTTGTAATACATACAAGGCCACAACGGATATCATTTAGGTGGCTTGTTCTCACCATCAGTCACTTATTTGGATATTCATGGTGGCCACACACACAATCATCAATGGTGCCATGTCGAAAAGTCGCTGAATTGAATTTGGTAAGATATTTTATTTATTTATTGTACACATATATATACACACAAAAACATTTATAAATGAAATGTAGTGCCCTCGCAGAGGTTTCGGGTAGGGCGTGCATACCCTACCAGAAATCTTTGTGCACGCCCCTGGTTACAATTTGACAACGTATACTTGGTCCAATTAGATACTAGAGTCTCAATCCAGAACATTGCGTTCTCTGATAAGAAATTCTCAGTAGCAACAAGTAAAATGGAATTATGGCCAATAGATGACAAAACTTACCTCTCAGTTATAAGTGGAACTTAAATCATGATTAGCGAAATTTGGATGTAATATACCTCTGCCTGTCTCTTTGCGTTGTAGGCATAAGACTATGTATGTATCTATTAAATATACCAAATTGTAAGGTTATATGTATAACCAACAAAGGCAGCCATACAGAATGGTCTTTTAACATAATTAACTGAATTAATGTCGAGTATATCATGGTGAGTCATTCTTATTTTGTTACAACTAAACCATCATCCTCTTCCACTATGGTTGATAGTCAAAACATAAAAACTAGGGGCTTTGTGTGTGTGTATGAAAAATGGTGTTCGATAAACTGCACTGATAACCCGATCAAAGTAGATATCAACCCTTGTATAAATACCCAGAAACCTAAAAATTTGCCTGAATCTTTGGACACTATTATAATAAAATTGTGAATAGTCTCCATCGATCCTATGTAAGCAAAATCTTTAATTCAAGGTCAAAGTAGGCAAGAATAAAGATTTTTGGATTTTTAGCGAACCGGTTGGTTTTATCATAAGAATAGCTGAACAGTAGATAACGTTATTTTTACAAAAATAGCCTTTACACTTTTCCGTAAGATGCACCATTTCTGGGATATAGCGTTTCTAATCGCTATTCTCTCTATTCACTATTAATTGCATGTATACTATAAATCCATTTGCTTATGAAATTAATTATTGTAGTTTTTACTCGAGTTATCGTCTTCCATCTCCGCTTCATTTTGGCTGAGGCTTTTTTACGACAAAACTAACCCTTACGCAAAAAAGTCCAAATATAGCACGTTTACCAAATTTTACCTTAAATAAAAATTTTCGCGTACATGGGATCAATAGGAAATTATAAGAATTTCAAAACAATAATATCCCTAACATTCATGCCTTTTTTTAGCTTTCTGAATATTTATGCAAGGGCACCTCTATTTTCAGGCTAGCTTGACCGGCCTGTTTGAACTTGGAGAAACGCAGGGACGGTTTCAAAGACCTTATTTGCCCTTAATTCATTAATACCTAAGGTTGCTTACCTTAGGTATTAATGAATTAAGGGCATCGAATGGTTTCCGAATAAAACTAATAAATGAAGCAGAACTGCAAGTAATTTAAATGAAATTTCTTGTGGAGGCCCGTGACTGAAGCCTCTAGAACTCTCGCCTAAATAGAGCCCTGAACACAAGCATAAAATGAGAATTTTTAAAATTATTAATTGCATAATGTAAAATTATTTAACTGAAACAGTTTCACTAAACCTAGGTGGCAGTTGTCAATTAGCATGCCTCTATTATGGAAACAACCGCTTGCATGTTTATAAGTAGAGTAACGTCATGTCGTAGTTCTTATATAATCGATAAAAAATGTAGTAAATGTTATTGGCTATGATGGTCTGCTTGTCATATCTTTTAATATCGCAGACAGAGACAGAGCGGGCTAAACATTTTTTAGCTTATCACGTGGTATCTAAATTGGTTATAATTTTTATACCTTTCTAAAATACTGTGAAGATCATTGAGCAAATTATTGAACACCAATGAAATTAATTCAAACTGAATTCATTTTTCGTTTTCTTCTATAACCGTTAATGGTTTGTGTTTTGGCTTACATATAAGTCTTGAAATCTTAGTGACTACTATAGCAGATCAGTAACTTGCTGCAAGGTTTTCCGAACGTAATCATCTGGTATCGGCAGTTGCATGACAGTTCAAACTGGGCAAGTCATAGTTTTGGTATCAGTCCAGAACTCTAGGATGTTTCATGTGACTGTTTTGGTTGCCAGGTCAAGTGCTCGTCAGACCCGAACAGCGACGGCGTGCTACTTTAAAAGGCAATGCTAGAAAGCTTTATTTAAAAATATTATGAAGGCGTTTTAAGGGCTTATTTCTCTCTTAACAAACGAGCTAAGAAAAATTATAAAACATACGTATTGCATCGTAAAACGCGTACATAATATTTTTAAGTACAGTATTGATCAGCGATTTTACTCTTAAATTACTAATTAAACTAATTTCGCACAGACTAGCAACACTCCATTAAACGGCGAGTCGTTTTATGTTTTTATAGTTATTTGTCTATTAAAATCGTCGGCTTTTCTGTCAAAGGTCATGAGCCGTACGGTCAAACGCACCGCACTAGGCCCAAACGCGCCACGCGAGAGATGTAACTATCGAACAAATAAATATGTCATTTTAAGGATGAAAGTTAATTTATTTGTAAAAATCAATGAAGACTCCTGCGTATTTACCGTACACATTTTACGACTCCGTAACCATGTTGTTGCTGAGAATTACGTAACAAGCAAACATAAATAACATTTTGCGCAACCCCTTAGATATGACAAGCTAAATTAGAATATTCTGTGACTACTTAAAAGTTACTCATAAACAGAACGACTTGTAATTTTTAACAGACAGGATACGTAAATCTACCGCGGCGTCGTAGCGCTGTTGCGGTAAACCTTTATAAACTTAAGTGATACCTATATATCAGGGGTCTCACAAATATGTGGTTTAGGAATTGCCTGAGTGGAAAAACTCATCAAACCTGTATTGCAGGAGGGCCAGCGCCCTGCCACTTTCTAAAATAAAATAGACAGAAGCCGAGGTCGACCTCGTTGTGCCGACTGGCTCAGTGTATGGACAGGTGGGCTACATCATAACCTACACACACTGATATATACCTGCACGAAACGTCAAACCACCGCCCTCGTCACTTACAATCCGCTGTAACATCATTGAAAAACAGAGCCCGGTCTTTATGACCGAGCATTTAGTCTGAAATCACTTATGTGCGGGTACTAAAGAATACCGGATATGTTGGCCGTGAAATGAGGTCAACAGATAAAAGACGTGTTTTTAAGTAAACTATGGTATATTGAACAAAACGTGACACAATGACCGCGAAGCAAGTTTGGTGGGACCCGTGTCTTAGATCGCCAACTGATTAATGACGCGGTAGTACCGCGCCGTGTACGAGTTTGCTAACGCTGCTAATTGTACGGGCGGTGCACCGTACATGATATATAGTAAATGGACGATAGAGTTAACTGACTAAAAAAGGCAAGCGTCCTAAGGTGAGCAGACTACCCGCCTATATGTCATGTGTGAAAGGAATTACTGATAAGATCGGAACGGTCTTAAACAAATATTCAATTAACACTATCTATACACCAGGGGCCAAAGTAACCAATATAGTGGGCGCGCGATAGGACAGTTGTCCTTTACAAACATCTGGTGTCTACAAAATAAATTGCAGCTGCGGCAGTTTCCATATGGATCAAACCAAGCGTACTATTGCTGAGAGGGTCAAAGAACACATCGCCGCTGTGAAGAATCGGCAACCTAGCAAATCAGCAGTTACAGAACATATACCGGAATCGGGTACAAATCATTGGATAGAATTTCATCGTCCGGCTGTCCTCTCCACTAATCGCCGCTTTTATTAAAGTAAAGTCCGGGGAGATATTGGATTCAAAAGAAATTCAATTGTGATGGCTAGAGGATAATAGATAGATGGCTTTAAATTATCCGCGACGTGGAATCCCGTGATTAATAATACGCAACTTCACTTTTTTGAACAATCGAGTAAATCGCAGACACCCTTATTCTATTATATTGTATTCTATACGTCGACTAGCATACGTATTAGGGATAAAATACGTATATATACGTATGAGTGAAGCGTGTGACGGCAAATGGACGTTTAAAAATATACGAAAAGTGAGAGTGGACCAAGATTCTTCTGCCCCACAAACAAAGACACGACATCGCCGCACTAGTCAGTTTATGACCGCTATTTACATTTATACGCGAAAATTTAATGTCTGTTTTATTTTAGAAAGCGGCGGTAGCTCCATGGTTAAGGCATTAGTCCTGGTCGTGATTCATAGAGTAAGTGTAATAAAAAAGTAGATGACGGCCAGTCTTCAGTTCTGATGAAATCCAAAACGTTTGTTTTCAACCACGCTTAGGTGGATCGAGCTTTATGACCCGGTGCTGAGCCTTGCTGAAAGAACCATTCTTGGTTATGGAATATGGTGTTGTTATAAAGCTTAACCACCTTCTTAAGAATCGTATCTTGATACACTTGTACCGATGTTTTGACACCTTTTTCACAAATATATTGCTCAGTCACTCCTTGATAGCTAAAACCCTACCAAACCATCACTGAAGGCGGATAATGTTCCCGATGTACTCTACTGACTAAATAGGAAGTTTCTATAGAACTTTGAGTAGAAACTCAGTAATTCTTCTTGTTAAAACATTGGTCTGGGTGTTTCTATGTATAATATGTATGTATTTACAAAAAAAAAAAAAAAAAAGTATATATGTATGTTTATCCATTGTCTAGTACCCATAGTACAAGCTCTGCTTAGTTTGGGCTAGATGGTGTATGTGGTAGAATATTATTATTATTATTATTATTATTATTGCTCAATAGTAAAAAGAAAGAATCTCATCAGTAAATTTTACCAATTAGATTTTGCCACTCTATTCATTTTTCAATTATCAGATAAATAATGACCAGTGCGTCTCTAATACTGCAAGTTCTAAGTCGTATTTTAAAATACGCGACATGGTTCTAGGTGCTATATTCATTTCGCGGAATAAAATCATTTACTTTCGGACAGGATTTCTTCGAATTCTTTCCTTCACTGCTTTGATCGCCTTTGCCGTATGAATACTACGTGGACGGTCAGATCTTTTTCTGTCACAAATAAAGGAGGTTTCATTTTATCTATCAATAGCTCGGTATACAAACATTCGACTAAACCAAGCGGATAGAGAATTTCAAACGTTGCAATTGGCTCCGTACCTACTTTGTACAAAAGCTATCATAGCAATTCGGTTCTTTTCATCACTCCACTCCATTTAATATCACAAAAATATTTAATTGGCACGAAAATGAGAACACACAATGAATATTCATATAAGAATGACCGATTCCAATTTCAAATGTAATACTGTTTTTTTTAATTGTATCCGTATTTGTGGCCAGACTAAGTATAATTTAGGACTTGGCGTAACTTGTATTACGGAAAACATCCATCATTCTGTCTCAAGAAATAGTGGATGTGGAAAGATCTGCAGAAAAAAGACAGTCGAACGCATAGATGTAAGGAAATATTTATCTACAGGGGCTGTCATGCAGAAAGAAATTGACCTTTTGACGGCCTCAGTCATGTATACATGACAAGACAAAATGTATCCAGCACACCACAGTCACGACTACATGACAAATTAAAGGATGAAATCGAAGCTTGAGGCCGAGAGCACCACTTTGATTATTTGATTATTTGACGTGGCCGTCGAAGGGTTAATCAATACCGATCGCATTACGTCGTTGACTAGGATCCCTAGGCCGATCTCCCAGGGAATCTCTGTGAACTCATCTCATAGGTATGCGATCGACGGAAATATATAAATATGAAATGTAGTGACGGATTTGGGCACTGTGCATGATAGAATCCAATAGGCTTCCCATCTAATACGTAAGCACAAACATCAGCTGACAAATGTCGGTATAATAAAGCTTCACACTGTTTTCCTATATAGCTTCAGGGATATAGGTAAATACAAGGTATGTATTTATACAAAGAGAAACAGCAGCACTGCACTGCAGCCTTGTACTGTCAGAAGAAGAACAATTATATAGGTCGTGATTGAAAATCACAAAACCAGAATTAAACATTTTGTCGGGCTACCTAAGCTAACATTTCGCTAAAAAGAAAATTATATTAATTATTGTACTATCCTTAAAGTTACACCTATAATAAAATGATATAGATACAATAGTAGCTTAAATATCAAATAAAAATAAAAATAATCATGGTTAGTAATAAAGGACTCAATCATATATCTTTTTACAAGCAGCCGAAAGCGGCCGGTAGCGCCACCTATTGAAAACGTTGAAAAACACCAAAAGCACTAGGCGATCTAACATCTAGACCTAACTTATACGCGGCGCTGCGATTTCCGTACGCTAGTAGT
Organism: Catocala nupta; assembly: GCA_963675205.1. Lineage (NCBI taxonomy): Eukaryota > Metazoa > Arthropoda > Insecta > Lepidoptera > Erebidae > Catocala > Catocala nupta. The sequence goes on from OY776078.1 coordinate 40,621,396, forward strand.
CGGAACTGCAGAATACAGATGGCGCTTTAACGAAAATGCAGATTGCAATGCATTTTCAACGATTTACGGCATATCCTCTTTATGAGAGAAATACATGGAAAATAAATTAAAAAGATAGCAGTAGCATTATAAATTATATATACACATAGTCTCACACTATATCTCCAAAAAGGTGAGCAGATGTGTTTTAATCCAAGTATCGTCAGGCATAGTTATAGGTTCCACGTAATAGATGGCGCCCTTATTGCAGTTTAGCGGACACATTGATAGACTTATTAGTACTACATAGTGAACTAAGGCCTTTTTTGTCTTATTATTTCTACGAAACTGAAATAAACCATATGTTATGGTCACGCGTATATCCTTGTATGGATAGCCAGAGATAAGTATATCACTCTCCCATTTCTCCAACTATTCCCGTTTACCGATAGACAAAGTTCAATAGAAAAGTTCCAATAACATTTTAATCTACTCGAGAATCGTAACCGAGATCTTATGCACAGTATTCCGTGTATTTACTATCACTGGGCCACCAAGGCAGTCATTAAAAAAACAGACTTTAATTAATTGTTAACATAATAATTAAAATAATTTGCAAAGTATGGAAGAGTAATATTACACAATAATAGATAACAAATTCAAAGTCAATACAAGACAAATCTCATCGGTCATAACATCAAATGCGTGTGAGCTAAAATAATTATAAAACAAGTACAAACACGACATAAATATAGTTAAACATAATGCACAATATTTTTAAAACTCATATTACAACTAAATCCGATGATATAAGGAGATTTGAAGCCGATGGGCTTTTACGAGCATATGCCTCGGTCGGTAGTCTAATCCAAAAGACGGCCGTTCTAGAAAGTTCGATCGCTCAATTTCTATAAACAACCGATTGCTTGTCAACCAAACATTCTCTAATAAATTAAAACAATTCATATATCAATTAAATGCGTTGTCAATATTTTTTTAATCATATTATTATTACGTTATATTTAATTCAATTAACACACAGAGCGCCAACAACAAGAATATAAGAAATACTGTTCAAAATGTTGTGCCAGTCTTGTCTAAGTATCATAAATATTATTATGTTTTGGATCAGATCGGAACTCTTTTATGAACAGATTTTATTACGAGAAATCGCCCTCGTAACATAGCATATGCGTATGCATGTATTGAATAAACGATTGCTTTAATAGTTTCAATCTATAATTAACCATCAATCATATCAACCCTTAATTAATTATTAATCATAATATCAACGTATAATTAATTATTAATCATATCAACCTATAATTAATTATTATTAATCATATAAACCTACAATTAATCATCAATCATATTGGTGTTGTTTTAATTACATGAATCACGCACATTTTCAGTTGATAGCGTTGTTAGGGAATTTTAAGTTGCCTAATCCAGCTTATTACCTTTTATTTCTACTTCATTTTTGGCATCAATCGCTACACTAATGTAACATACATAATTTATGTATTTCTCACCAAAGAGACTATGACGTTAAGTTTCACGTATCTATACCAATATTATAAAGAGGAAAGATTTCATTGTTTGTTTGTTCGTTTGTATGAATTAAGAATAGAACTCAAAAAATACACAACCGATTTGAAAATTATTTCACCACTGGAAAGCTATATTATAACCGAGTAACATAGGTAGGCAATTTGACAAAAAAGTACTATTATTACCTACATAATCTAACTTACTTTTACGCGAGCGGAGCCGCGAGCTAAAGATCATTTATACACGAAGTCTCACACCCATATTGCCAAAGAGGTGTTAACTATGATTTTGGGTTCCAGTTAATGGATGTGAATTCGATTACCGTTTATATGTAGTTCCAAACTTCATGATGCAATTTTAGTCCTATTCGTGAACAACCTAATTGAATGATTATTAAAAGCATTTCAGTAGCTTCTTACATTATTTGCCGCATTGTTAGCTGCACTTACACCTCAATATTTGACGACTCGATGGTGTAGTGATTATTGTAACCGACTGCCACGCCTGAAGTCGCGGGTTCGATTCCCGCACAAGTCAAACATTTGTGTGCATGAACATGGATGTTTGTCTTGGTCTGGGTGTTTCTATATATAATATGTATGTATGTATTTACAAGAAAAAAAGTAAGTATGTATGATTATCCATTGTCTAGTACCCATAGTCAAACTCTGCTTAGTTTCGGCTAGATGGTGTTGTGTGTATGTGATAGAATATTATTATTATTATTATTATTAATATGTTGATTGCAATGGCGACAATTTAAAATATATTATTATGCGTAAGCACTTGCCCATATTTGCTTACAATGAACCTATTACATATTTTTTTTACGTGAGGAACTGCGTCATTTGCGCTCGATGGCGGTAAGCTTTTATCGGGGTCTGGGCATACCAACTAAAATCGTATAGTGGCCCATCGACCAGCATCTTAAAGGAGACACCGGGAACGCAAGTGCTGCCATGGTGATCCTATCGCTCATGTTCCTCACGAACGTAAGGGACTGGGCCCTAGGTAGGGCGAAGGTGATACCTCTCATACCTCCTATTCTCCGGCATATGCTAATTCATCACAGTGAATCTACGTTACAGCAGACCGCTGTCTTCCCATAAGCGGGGCAACCTATAGTGGCACTCTTGTAGATAAGCATGCTACGATTTCTAGGGTTTATATACAGTATGTCTCACCTATGAGACATACTCATAGATATTTCACGTAGACGTACATAAATTTTTCTCTATTATTTAAATAACAGATAAAATTAATAGTAAATAGGCCTGTTGATATTAACTTATACATGGACGTCGCGATAGTTTAGGGTTCTATCTCTAACAAAAACAAAAATATTCTTCAATTAATACACTGCACGTATGGTGCAGTGGCTTAAGTCGCCTCGCCATTGCCATTGACCGTGTGTTGTAAATTCGATACCTAGCGCGAAAATAGTCTTTATTAAAATAAATAAAAAGAAAAAAAAACTGTCTCCATCTACAACTGTTATTTATCTATATACATAAGGTACACGTTAACTCGTGAGTTATTCCAGTAGTGTCAATCTATAGTAAATCATCAATCATATCGATTATTATGTGGTATTAAGTTAATGCATGTATTGTCGGGCATTACAATATCTGTTTAGTATGGATATATCTTCAAGATGCATTGATTATTACAGTGCAGTATTACATAGACTCCCGATTTAATTACCTGCTATACAGTAGTAGCAATAGCTGATCAGGTTGCAAGTTCGAACCCAACGCGCGCACTCTGACTTTACAAAGTTATGTTTCTTAATGTCGGCCTCGGTGGCGTAGTGGTTAGTGTAACCGACTGCCACGTCTAAGGTCACGGGTTCGATTCCCGCACAAGTCAAACATTTGTGTGCATGAACATAGATGTTTGTCTTGGTCTGGGTGTTTCTATGTATAATATGTACGTGTTTACAAAAAAAAGGCATATATAATGTATGTTTCTCCATTGTCTAGTACCCATAGTACAAGCTCTGCTTAGTTTGGGCTAGATGGTGTTGTGTGTATATGGTAGAATATTATTATATTACTATTAAATTTAAAAAGTATATATTATTTTAATCTTTAACGATGAGAAAAACGTCTCGATGTATCCTGCATTTCCGAGAGGTTCTTGAAGATATGTGAAGCCTGCTAACTCGCACTGGGCCTGCGTGGTGGACTATGGCCTAACCTTATTCACACCGACAAGTAGCCCATTCCCAGCAGTAGGACAGCTTAAATACATGGCTGATATTGTATATCATTATTAATACTTGTTTATAGTATAGTATGGGCTTAAATAATGTACTTATATAAAACCGGTTTCATCAGTATATCGCTAAAAAGCACTAGATAATGTAATTATACCAAACGGACGTTAATAAGATGTTCACTTGATAGTACATCGATGAGATATTTTTTATTTATTTATTTATTCATTCGATCTTACAAGCTAACAGATGTGACACCCAAAACGCTTACAAGATAACTCGTTCAAAAATTAAGTTAAAAGTATAACTAAACATGCTCGTCACATATACATATTTATAAAATATCAAAATGTCATAGATTATAAATAATAATAACAATAAATTAATAAATTACAATAATTAATTAAAAAATATAAAAAATGAAATGTCAAATGTCAGCCCTATAAATTATAATATGTCATTTAGAATTATTCGAAATTTATTATATAAATGTTCTAATCCATCGGCAAAAAGGTCCAGTTCGTAGTGCTGAGCAAGTATGTCTCCAATAATGCGGAGTGCGCGATTGGTAGGCGCGTGTCGCCCGCGCTCAGTGCGCGCGGTAGGTGGCTCCAGCAACCGTGGGCGGCGGCGCGGCGCTACCTGACCCTTCGAGTCCCTTGATATCTTCACGGGGACCAAAATACGGACTTGCTCTAGTATTCGGGGACTATCGATTTTATTACGAATTATTGACAGGTATTGTGTAACTTGAGACATAGCCCTTCTAAATTTTAATGATTCCATGTCCACCATACCCGAGACGAATAAAGAAGGATATAGATAGGGATAGTATCCGTATTGTTTCCTGTATATCCATCGAGCAAATTTACGCTGTATTTTTTCGATTATTAAAGTATATTTTTCCTCATAAGGATTCCAAATAACATCACCATATTCAAGTTTACTGCGCACATAAGCATTGTATAGTACTTTTGCAACCCCTATGTTATTGAACTGTGATGCAGTCCTTATGACAAACCCTAACGTTTTGTGTGCTGACTTGCAAATTTTGGTAATGTGCATGTGGAAGTCTAATTTACAATCTAATACTAATCCTAAATCCCTAATCTCATAATTTCTATCCAAAGGAGCGTCCGTCAAATTATAATTAATAATAATGGTCTGTGATTTTCGTGAAAATGTTATTATTTTACATTTGAGATTATTGAACGAAAGGTGGTTGTCTTGGCTCCATATGGATACCGCATCAATATCTCTCTGTAATGCCACTGCGTCAGCCTCGGTTTCAACACCCAAACTAAGCTTTAGATCATCCGCAAATAGGAGGCACTCAGAGGTCAAGACGACTTCCGGTAAATCGTTTATAAATATCACGAATAGCAATGGTCCCAAGGTACTACCCTGACTTACTCCTGACCTTGTAAAGTAGTCTTCAGAATCGTATCCATGTAACCGCACATATTGACGACGATTATTTAGGTAACAGGAAAAAAAGTTGAGGAGCTTTGGCGTGAATCCAATAATTGCCAACTTTTTTAATAGTATATCATTGTCCACCAAGTCGAAGGCTTTTTTAAAGTCGAAGTAAGCCGCATCGACCTGCTTACGCCTATCCATTTGCATGCAGACATAGTCTACATGCGCGACCAAGTTGGTAGTGGTGGAGCGAGCACTGCGAAATCCATGCTGACTGTTATGTAGTTGGTGACAGATTTGGCTATTAATGCGATCACTTAGAATTGCCTCAAAAATCTTAGCAAAAACGGATAGTACTGCAATAGGTCTAAAAGAAGACACATTCGTGTCTCCCTCTCCTTTAGGAACAGGAGTGACTCTGGACAACTTCCAGTTTTCGGGATATCTTGACTGATATAATGAAAGATTGTAGAGGTACAATAGAGGCCCTGCAAGAACTGATATACAATCCTTAGCTAAAAATACAGGAATGCCATCAGGTCCACCGGATGATAGAGGTTTGAGGCGCCTCACTGCCTTTCTTAAATCAATCTCATTAACTGCTACGATCGAAACGGAGGCTGCATCTCGATAATTATGTGCAGTTTTAGCAGCCATATCCGGGTTCAACACAGGTTTATCTGCATGGAATACGGATGCGAAATATCTAGCAAATGCGTCGGCTGCCGCTTGATCCTTCACCTCAGTATTTTCATATATGTATGTATCTATATACCTTCTACATTTTTTCTTATCCTTCACATATTTCCAAAATTGCACTGGGTCGTCAATTATATTTTTTTGTAGTACTGTCATATATCTTCGATATTCATATTCAATCATTTTTTTCACTTTGTCTCTATAATATACAATATACATATATCTGTTCGCTGACAGTACGATACATCGCACAGTCACAATTGTATGCCTGCACAGTTCAGTGGTTTAAGGACTGCCTCCTATAACAAGAAACTAATCATTTTAGCTACGGACAACTGTTCGTAAAAATATGTACTATGTTTGACATATTTTTTATACAATATGTGTCAAATATTAACTCTCCATAGCTTAGGTATAACGATTCTTTTCAGAATATAGGAATCGGGCATAAGTAATCACTTCGTCACAGCCTAAGAAGAAGAATCAGAACAACTAGGATCATCCTTCCTATACGGTATAAAAAATGTATGATCCACGAATAGTTGTTCTGATTCTGAGTATTCTTTGTCTGATTTGATGAATCTTTGTGAAGTCCCCCGCGATACAGGCAATAATTCTAATACTAGTGAAACCTTTTAATAAAAATCGCTTTCCTTTTAGGACGTGTATATAGGTAGATTATGGAGATAGATAAATCAATAGTGTGAGACATTATACGAGGCCTTAACCGGCTTGTTGCCTTGTAGGTTTGTGTATCCTACTATTTCTTTGTAATATTTATGTATGTAAATAATATGTTCCTATATTAGTGACTGGGTTACGTGTGTACTGACAACAGCATTTTAGCAGCTATGGTCTTAAGTCCAACGTAGTGGTCTTATGCGGCCACTGAATAAAATTCAATAAAAAATTGTCGGACCTGAGAATCAAACCCTACTACTTTTATTTCGAATGTGGTAACAGTAAAGCCATCTTTTCTTGAACCGTATATCAAAGCCGGGATATTACGACTGCACGGCATTTATAAAAGTGGCATCAAACTATTTAAATACATAGACCGAGTCAATGCAGAATTTACAAAAATGTAGTCCGTTGTTGATAAGACATAATTATATTATACACTCGTAGATACTAATAAAGAAGTCCAAAGTGTAATTTAAAATCAACATTACCGAATATAATTTTCAGTATTGATTGCACATCAATCTCAGTCGCGCCCTAGTAGTTTATGCCGTGTTAGAAGTCTTATATTCCGTGACAACTTCTAAGTGCTGATATCTAATCATTATCCGATCAATGTTTGTAAACAAAATTGTAACACTACTAAGAGTCTTAAAAGAAAAATGCGGTTACAGTCATTTTATTATAAAGACGACAGCTTCTCGTGTTACTCGCCGTAGGCTGCACTTAGTCTGCAATCTGTTATTTAACGAACGTTTGACTGAACAATAAAGTAAAGTGGTATAGTTCATAGTAGAATATCACTTTTACTCTCGTAGTTTAGTGTATCTTTCTAACAACAATTAACAACTTAGATACTCATCAAAGAAATACTTCTACAGTTTTATGTAGTAAGGCCAAATTATTTTGGCCACGTTATAATTATGTATGTTACCATATCGATCCTCCGAGAATAAAATCTATTAAAAGCCAAATAAACACTTCACAGGAGTGCCAAAAAATAAAAAAACACAGCATAGCTATTCACATAATTTTTTATATTTTTGTTTTGGTGGTTTAGTCTTTTTAGTTCCTGTTCTATAATAATTATAACATTATATATTTAACAACATTTCTGCAGAGTTAAAGTAATATTTACAACATGATTTTTAAAATAAGCGTTATACACTGCTGTATTTTTGGGTAGTAAAACCATTTCTTTTGTGAATATCATCATTTTAAATATGTAGGTCGATGCAACTAGGAAACCTAATTAAGGTTACAATAATAACTAAATTTCGCCAAAATGGCTTTTACAACATTTCATCCTACTCGATATATTCTAAAGTTAAGGATAATATTGCAAAGTCTGTAAAAGTGTAGTATTGTGGTGTACTTAAAGAGTTGGATATGTGACTGACATGCCGCTAGAGCCGCTAGAATATCACCATAGGCCGCAGACCGATAATCAGAAACATTTCGCACGCATTGTCCCCAACGTGTATACAATACTTAATGTTGTGCACTATGCCCGAATACGTGTAGAGCTTTCACGCCGAATAAATTTACCAAACTGAACTACATAGAGTATATTGCACATAGGTTCCCTGTCACATGTAAATGTGTAACTAAGACACTGACCGGACTGACGTTATTCCGCCTAAAATACCTACAACAAAATTTAAAAGAAAATTTCCTTTTCTCTTTATTTTTCCTAGCAACGTTTTGACATTTCTTTTCGTAAATACCTTAATCGGACTAATAAATAGCATTATGTTTATAAAATAGCATTATCGGTTCAGGTATTCTCAAGAGATTCCTATACCAACGGATAGTGTTTAATTTATATTGATATAGATGAAAAGTTCGTTTTCCTGGCAATTTAATCACTTTCAAGCCTGTTTATACTAGGTAGTAAATATAACAAATCGTTGAATAACTCTTGTATATTGCTGAAGGTGTAGGCTGACTAGGATGTATAAGGTACAGAAGCGAGGTAAGTTCTTCTACTCCTTATCATTTATTATTCTCAAGTCACTTGGGGTCGGCTTTTCTGATCTAGCCGGATTTGACTGGATATCAGTTTTTACACGGAGCGGCTGCCACCTGACCTCCACAACCCGAAGGCTAACGATACCCTAAGACTAGAACAGTGTCAGGATATTATAGGGCACTGACTTCCCACTAACGATTGCCATAGATGTTCATGGCAGCCGAGACCGACGGCTTAACGTGCTCTAAGGAGGTCTCCCTACTGAGCTATCGCTGCTGTAAATATTCATAACACTGTCTATACTAATAATATTCAGAGAAAAGATTTGATTTTTTGTTTGTTTGTATGGATTTAATACTTTAAAAATTCATTCACCATTTGAAAGCTATATTAACACCGAATAATGCGATGGCTATATTTTACTACAAAAAAGAAATAATTTTTCCTTGGTGGTATAAACAAAAACGCATACTTCTCCGCGGGCCAACGGAGAGATTATGTCGGAGTCACCGGAGGAAATATGGCGACATCCCAGTAATACCGACTAAACTCACCACGGTGGTCCTTGACATAACCAGAGTCGGCGGGGCAGAACAAATCACTTTCACATACAATCGCGACACCGCCGCTTTTCGGACCTGGTTCTGATCGAGTGACTGCATTCCACGTCCTGTCACTCCGGACCATGGACTGAACCACGGCCAGGACCGAGTGGACAATCATTTCGACTGCCGCGATCAACTCATGGCGCTGTGAAGCCCAGGCGAGGCAATCTGCCAACGTACGCAGCGCCGTGTCTGCAACAACATCGTGGTAATCGCCACAGTGGTGACGACCAACGTCCGTTGCCAGCTTATGCGACACAGGAACTGGCCAAAGCACCTGCGGCCAGTCATTACTTGTGTCAGCTGGAAGGTGAGTGCCGTGTCGCCATTCCTTCAAAACAGGACTTACCGCCACAATAGTGGCGTATTATTAACATAACCTAGCCTACTATAACGCGAACTTTTTTTTGTGTATGTTCTGCCCACCGATGATTTTGTGTTTACCTCTATATAATGTATATATCTATATATATCTCTATGTAATAAGTGACCTATGACTATGTATACAGTTGACATTTGCAAGTAATTAATTGTAAAATGAACTACAAGAATGATAGTAACTTTGCTTAAGTTTAGATACTCGTAGTTATCTTTGAAATTGCTCTTGTTTTGCTACCTCAAATTCTAGACCACGTGTACTAAGCAACATATTATAATGTTTTTTATAAAATTCATATTATTTTGAGAAATTATGCATATACTAATAAATTATTTTATTAACTTTTTACAATTTATGTTTAAAGTTGGGTTGTTGCCTCCAATTCGTATTGATTACATGATTGGCATAATTGTTCGCCATTTTATATAAAGGTGAATATTTGTGACATAAACTCTGTTGTAGTTCTCGCTATGATTTTAGGACGCGTTTTTGCGCAGATATTTTTGTATCAACCCAAAAAACTAATAGCAGCATATGTGTACCAATATTAGTCTATTACGGCTAAAACTATTCCAGTTATATGTGTGATTAACAAAAAATATTCTAGGTATACTTTAATAGCTGTTGGTTAGTTGTATTTGTAAAGTCTTACGCAACACAGGGTAGGATAGGCAACTCCATCTGAGCACGGTCGGTCCCGACCTATCGGACGCTCAGTTTGGATTCCTGGAAGGGCGTTCGATGGTCGGGGCCATTATGCGCCTTAAGGCGGTGTGGAGGCGGTGACCGGTATTTACAAAGTCAGACGCCCCTATCCGCAAATAAGGTGTATTACACTCATATTTACATAGTCAGACGCCTCTATCCCCAAATGAGGTGTATTACACTCATTTTTACATAATCAGACGCCCCTATCCCTAAATGAGATGTATTATACTCATATTTACATAGTCACACGCCTCTATCTCCAAATGATGTGTACTACACTCACATTTACATAGTCACATGCGCCAATCCCCAAATGAGGTGTATTATACTTAAATTTACGTAGTTACACGCCAGTATCCCCAAATGAGGTGTATTACACTCACATTTACGTAGTCACACGCCCCTATACCCAGATGTAAAGAGAAGAAGGGTGATGCACCCATTTTTATATAGTCAGAGGCTGCTATCCCTAAACGAGGTGTATTACACTCATATTTACATAGTCAGATGCCGCTATCCCCAAATGAGGTGTATTACACTCACATTTACATAGTCACATGCCTCTACCCTCAAATGAGGTGTACTACACTCACATTTACACAGTCACACGCGTCTATCCTCAAATGAGGTGCATTATAATCACATTTACGTAGTCACACGCCCCAATCCCCAAATGAGATGTATTACACTCACATTTACGTAGTCACACGCCCCTATCCCAAATTTAGAGTTAATAGGGGTACTAAACTCACATTTACATAGTCACACGCCCCTATCCCCAAATAGAGAGAGAAGAGGTATATTACACAAAATTTCACCAGCTGTGATTTTAGGTTCCGTGTTATAGGAAGCGAGCCTATTGCTATCCACCAAGCACTGTTTCAGACACCTTTACAGACAAAATCTGGACAAATAAGCTACACACTACACAGATGGCAACTATACTACTAGGTTAAAGTGGTCGCCTCGCCACTGCTACTGCGTTGAGTGGTGTGGTTGTGTTCGAATCCAACACGGAACAAAAAATTTGTGTGATCCACAAATGGTTGTTCTGAGTCTAGGTACTCTTTGTGTCCGTTGTTTGAATGTTTGTAAAGACCCCGCAACACAGGAATTATTTTAGTACGGGAGTTGTCTTTCTTAAAGAATACAAGTAATACTTTGCCTGATCCGCGAACTAATAAACCTTTATGTGTAGCGTTGGCATTTACAGGTAGTGTAGTGTATTGAGACAGTTTGTAGTTTTCTGCATTCCTTAGTTGTCTTTTTTAAAGAATACAAAGAATACTTTGCCTGATCCGTGAACTAAATCCTTATGTGTAGCGTTGGTATTCACAGGCTGTGTGGTGAGTGTCTAGTTCTCTGCTTATTCCTTAGGGACCTAAACTTAGGTATATTAAACAAGCAGACTAATGAATTATACATAGAAGCTAACAATTCGTCCGGAATTAAAGGCTCGCAGTCAATAATTAGATATCGGGCGAGACCCGCGTTGTAATACATGGATATGATTGATGGAATGTAGTCATAGTCAAATTATGTAATACTGTGATAAATAAACAACGCGATAAAATCCGTATATAGTAGTTTAATTTCAATGAATAACATTCGCGGTAACAGAAGACAATATTATGTATTAGAAAACATAAAATGCGCCAAACTGCCTCCGAAGAACTTATGTATCGACCAGATTGGTATCTTGTGACTTAGTCATATTCGTTGCGATTTCTCAGTGCTATCATGGCTTGATCTATCTACCTTTATTAACATATTTACATATATATTTTATGGACTCGACGCTATTACATATTTCAACATTAATATTTGCTTGAAATGCTTTTGATAAAACTGGAGAATACGGTACCACCCACCTATTGTCTAAAATTAATTCTTGTCCACGGAATCTGATAGTAGCCGTGAATATGTAGCGGATACTCATTTTCCTCCGCCATAGTTTGTTCTTTAAGTGCTCGAGAGTATCTTTTTGAACATCTTTCATGCACGGTGATTTCCTATTTAAACCATGTGTGTTTTAATGATGTCATGCAAAGTCGGATCTGCATTATGGTCTGGCAATTCAGCACTTATGACCAGCCATCCAGCTACAGAAAAATCTACGCTTGGAGTAAACCGCGCTTTTGCCACTCGAAGCTATACATAAAACAAAGATTTGAACCGAAAACTTTCTCCTTTGTAAGAACATTAATCATAACTTTAAGTTTCAAATTAAAAAGCCCAGCAATAATGTCATGCCTATCGTATGACGCCTGTACTGTGAAAAGTACCTGACAAATATCAGTCCACTTTGGATTTGTTGTGAACGTTAGCAAGACACTCTTGCTTACGACAAATCTGTAGTTAAGGGCAATGATAGTCACGTTGTTCCATTCCCAGAAGCGCAGCAAAATTTACAACATGAGCCGCAAGTGTCGAGAAGCGGCCGGGTAATACGAAGACCTCTAAGGTTCACATATTAGATATTCCCACACTGTAAAATAAATAAGATAGGTAGACAGTATTGTAATGTAGCGTAAAGCAGCGATAGCTCAGTGAGGAGACCAACAGACTGATTACAGCATTAATTCATCATCATCAATCATTAAACCCGAGACCCTCTGCATTAGCAGAGGGTCTCGGGTTCGAACCCACGTCGCGCACTTCTGACTTTCGGAAGTTATATGACTTTTCGAAATTATGTGCGTATTGATTGACAATTATCGCCTGTTCCGTGCCTCGAAGAGCACGTTAAGCCGTCGGTCCCGACTGCCATGAACATCTATGGCAGTCGTTATTGGGGAAATCGACACAAAAGATCCCACTGGGTCGAAGTGTCGCCGGTCTGTACTGACTGGCCCCCACACAAGATAAGATATAAGATAATGTAGCGTAGGTTTTAAACATCGTGGGAATAATATACTTTTGTAGCAAAATGCTTTAGTTTAAGCACAACTACTCACTCGTTAGATTATGATTAGAAATATTAAGCTCGTAAGCAACTAGGTCTATAATAACATACTACGTATTACATCTAAGAACTGATTAATTAAGAGATAAGCTGAAATGTTATGGGATTGTATTGGGTACGTGATATTGTATAAACAATAATGATTAGTTTAATTTCAAATAGTGAATAGTTATTATGTTATTATAGTTGCATTTATATTAGTATATTTCAATACGTAATGATTGTTCAGTATAAATGTAAGTTTAAATATAGTATAATAACAATATATATTTAGATACCTAAGTTAGCGTAATTTTATTGTTACGTACCTACTTACCTCTCTGATTAGCATAAGTTGTGTTCTTTGTACCTGCATAAGTTGTTGATATAGCGATTAGCCAGTTTGTAATGTTTATAAGTAAAATTAGTTAATTAAGCTATTTTAGGTGACGCAACCAATTTTATTTTGCCGAATTTTTTATGTGTATATTCAAGGTCCACAATATTCTTTTATAATTATTTTCCCTATTACGTGCTAACTTAACAAACAATTGAATCGGACTGTTTTATATAAAATCGGGAAGACGGGGATTCTTATAGATGACACTCTACACAACCATGCACGTGCACTTACATAGTATGTATGTGTATGTGTCCCTACACCGCTTATGAGCGTTTTCAATCTTTGAGATTATATTTAGTTTGAGAATTTAAATAAAACTCACCGCGGTATTTATGTGTGATTTAATAAGCATTTTATTAGGAATGAAATGTACCCAGTTATACGATACCTTCTTTTCACTTTGTGTAAACTAAGTTTCATTTAAATCACTAATGCGGTTTATAGATAAAAACGTACCTAGAAAATAATTTCGTGTTTATAATAGTAAGAATAAGAAGTGTTTAAATGCAAATGCAAAGCTTCCTTATATAAGTAAATCAATCACACCAACTTTAGCACTATTGCTCAGCGGAAACCTGTAGCCAAATTGAAACATTGTACAACAGAAATTCGTTTTCCAATTCCTTTGCTCAAATTCCTTGCAGGTTCCATGATAGTTTAACATTTTTCGGGACTTCACGGGTGTCAAAACTCAGAGTGTACCATGGTCACTATTGATACTGACTACTTAATCGATAAAGTGATGGAAAAGCAGGTAGAATGAGTCACTTAGAATGAGTTCGCGATACGATCGTGAGTTCACGGTTCAAATTGCGAGTCAGAAAAGTGTTACTGGGTTTTTCTGTTATCTGCCCAGTCAGCAGCAATAAGTTCGCCTTGTATCTTTTACCTATAGGAAACTGAATGAAATACACCTCTGCCTAAAAAACTATTATATTATAACTATTAAGTTGGTTAAACATTGTATGTACAATGTTTAACCAACTTAAGGACATGATAATTAATGGTCAGAGGTAAGGTATAAAAAAATAAAATCTGTGTAACCTGCCAAGAAAACCTTTATGAAAATTTGTATGAAATATCAATAAAATGTGGACATTGCGCGCATCCGTCGCACATAGCTGTCGAGCCACTACCGAGGCTAATGACCTTTGATAAGAAAAGGACGGGTGGGGGTGCAAATTCGAGAGAGTGCGGGGTGCGGTAGCTAGGGGCGGAGGCTGAGGTTTTGTAAATATAATAAACTTTATTTCTCTCATCACAAAGGTTCACGTACAAGTGCATCTTACAGTAGATAAACAGTAAATAGGTGGTAATAAAGATCCTTTGTAACAGACTAGAGTCCGTACTAGGGAGACGCCTGTGTGACGGATCACCAGGCCCCCACCCGGGACTCGTAGGTGTATTTGCCTATTAAATAACATATTCGGTATAGAATTTTACAAGACATTTACAGACTATTGAATGAATTAATTGGAATAAAAAAAAGCAAAACTAGATCAAATATGAAGAAATCTAATACCTAAAAATTAACAAAAACAAAAAAAAAAGCAATAAAACATGTATGTGCGATTTTAAGAGGAATGTGTGTTGCGCGTGTGATGCATTCATGTCTATGTGTGTGTGTGTGTGTTTTGTTTAGCTTTCGTACGCAAGAGTGTCCGCACATTAAGTTTTTATTAGATAACTAGGTTAAATTTTAAGTACTTATTTTTTTAGATATTTGGGTCCAGAATCGAATACTGAACCCTGTCTCACCCCTCGCTATAGTTGTATAGATTTCGAGCTGTGGTCTTGGAATCGGTCTAACATGGCGTATGCATAAAACACTTCAACACTTCGATATACCGGTAGTCAATCGGCACCTTTGGAGAGACTGCAGCACTGCCCAGGTTTCAATCGTATCAAAGCCAAAGGTTGTTTATCACAATCCACAAACGTCACACATAAAGGCCGGTAAAATTCTTCAGATTTTTGTTTAACCTGCTGCGTATATATGTGGTCTATGGTAGTCTGTAGCCATTACAGAAACCGGCTGGAAGTCATCTAGCCTACTCTCAATATGATTTGTGACGAACTTTGAAAACAGCTTGTAGACATGGCTCAGACGTGAGATAGGGCTGTAGTTCTTTAAGTGGGTTTCATCGTCTTTCTTAAAGAAAAGCACCACCACACTTCTGTGCCATGCCTTTGGCATTTTATACTCGAGTATGACGGAATTAAAAGCTTCTGCAAAACTGCCATATCTGTTTCGCCGCCGGCTTTTAGAAGCTCAGTCGTAAATCCGTCTTCACCCGGCACCTTGTTGTTTTTGAGTTGTTTGAGGGCCATGCTAATCTCATGCAGCTTACGTCCGGGATATATTCGGTACAGTGTCGGGTCAATCCAGTTCTAGGGTCTGTTGCTGGAGTGGTAACAGGTGGTCGTGTTGTCATGTATAACTACCATAGAACATCTCGATCTCCATCAAGAGCTCAGGTTTGGATGATATTACTCTGCCATCTTCCGTCTTTAGCTTTATCAGCTAGATTTTTCTAATAGACAGATATGTCCTCGTACAAAGCTTCCACCTCTTTCAATTTTGCTTTCATCTGGGTGCACCGTGGTTGGGCCGTATACCTGTATGTCCTTCAACAAATACCGTTTTATTATTCTGAGTATAAGGTACGCTACCCTGTGTACCCTGTTTACCTACGCTGTTTACGAGAGATTTGTGGACGTTGAACCCGACACTACCTTGGGATTGTTAGTCGCACTACCGGTAGAAGAACAAGTCAGCAGATTTAAGGATTCTCGAGTTTTCCCCCTGTTTTCGGCCTTCAGGTAAACCTATAATTTCCCATCGTAACCTTCTCGATTACTCTGCCAGCTCGATAATCTTTTCATCGGTCCGCAGTGTGCGCCTGTTTAATGTTGCCAGGGGTAATAGTCGTCAGTGGTGGTGGCTTAATCTCTGTCAGAGATTCTTTGCACCCCTTGCCCAGCCGTTACCATAGCCGCTACCTGAGGGCGGATTTTTAAAGGTGTGGCTCATAAGGAGACTTTTGCCATAATCGCCATGATCGCAGGTGGATTGGCAATTGCAGTGGCGGAAGTTTTTGTATTACCTGCCGCCTATTTTTGGATGGTTTGATCGGCATCTAATGGTTGACTAGCTGCACTGGAGGGGATGCTCCGCCAGTGGGCGGTGAGGTCGTCACGTCCCTACGCCATATAATTAATTCAAAAGATTTTATATTTCAGAATATAATTTATTTAAAAGGATGATTATTTTCAAAAATGTTTTATGAACTTATTTACCATTTGGTTATTTATTAGTATAAATAAAACACACTTTTTACAAAATACCACGATTAGACTACAGAGAAAATAGTATACAAGTTTAATCTAATCTTCTAATATTTTTTGCCAAAAAACAGGTAAATTAATGTTTCGTCAAGTTAGTTACTTACATATACTTACGATATTGGGCAAGTAATAAAAACATTTAACTTTTTAATTAAAATTACTCATGCAAGGGAAACAAAAATATACATGTATTTTTTACAACAAACTCTATAGACCAAGGTATTGAAAACTTTTAAAAGAGATGGACAAATAAATTTATTACATTTAAAAACCTTGAAATATAACACTTATTTCCGACATAGCTACTCAGAATAGACCACAAGGCCTAAACCTTCTTAATTATGTGACTAGAAGGCAACATTTTGGCAAAAGTGCCTAAATCTTGTAAGTAGAGACCTCCATATGTCTTTGAATTATCAAATGTCTTTTTATGAAACCACGATGAATTTTTGATGCAAGTTTTTATCTTCTTGTTTGTATGGTGTTTTGTTTATCTCTTTTCTAAATAAAAAGGTGTTACGTCATAGTCTCAAAACACAAATGTTGACAAAATATATTTTTTTACAATATATAAACGTTTCCAATAAATAAATGATTATTGTAAACAAACATTAGTTTACAATTCACAATATATATTTTGTCAACATTTTTGTTTTTGTTATTCATAACGAATAGAAATAAAGAAGAATAGAATATTGAAGTTTTATTCAGAATTGTTTACATTTTATTAACTGGTAATTAAATTTGTTACATTTCTCTTGTTTACTATTTTGTACTTAGTACACAGAAGGTTTATTCCATATTTCTGCTAAGCAGTTGTTTATGTTAGATACAACATAAACATCCCGCTTAACATTTTGAGAAATCTACTGCTTTTTCCTTTTCACAGTAAGAAAACACATTATTTCGATTGACGCAATTATTATCGTAGTTTTGTCTGTGTCGCAACGCGCTAATCTTATTAAATTTAATTTTAGACATTCTTTTATGACATATTTAGATCTACCCAAACATATAAAAAATTTAACAGTATGTAAGTACCTAATCTCGTAGCGGAATTATTTGTAGCGCTCGTAGCTCGTAGCCGTCGGTAACATTATATTCAAACGCAAAGGATAATTTTGACATAAACTTTTTATGTAACGCCTCGTAGAAAATACTACAGTCCTTAACAAAACCGATTCGCTGCTTGAATATATAAATCGGGAATTAATTTGCAGAGAAACAGATCTAGAATAATTAAAGCAAATCACGTCACGGGTCACAATCAGGTCACGGGTGGTCTGAGTGACAACCGCTTGATGACAATAAATGTTTAAGTGATTGGGTCGATACGGCTTATGCCTGTCACATCCTCGTTCGTAGCCTTGTGATAAAATTATATTAACTTAACGCTTCGCCAATTCTCGCGCCACTCTTGCAAATTTATACTGCGGAACTAGGGAGGCATTCTAATGCACGACGAAGTAGACATCTTATATTGAAATATCGTTTGATGCAAACATGTTACTTAATTGAATACGCTTCAGTGGAAATCTAACATTCCTAACAAGGCCTGTATCAAGTGCCTGTAGCGTTCATTAAAATGAAATAGCATGAGTGCGATTTGAAAATATGTTATTTTTAAATTGTCAGATGTAATACGACAAATAAGTTTCACTTCCTCGGGGGTATTTGTCGGCCTCGATGGCGTAGTGGTTAGTGTAACCGACTGCCACGCCTGAGGTCGCGGGTTCGATTTCCGCACAAGTTTAAAATTTGTGTGCATGAACATGGATGTTTGCCTTGGTCTGGGTGTTTCTATGTAAAATATATATGTATTTAAAAAAAAGTATATATGTATGTTTATCCATTGTCTAGTACCCATAGTAAAAGCTCTGCTTAATTTGGGTTAGATGGTGTTGCGTGTATGTGATAGAATATTATATTATTATTATTATTTTTGCCAGTGGGACAAAAGCCTAAAAGATCGCCAGGGAATCAGTGTTGTAAGTTACCAATTACTTAAAATTTTGCAATGACAGCACGGATGACGTCATGTTTTAGATGGTTGTCTCGATAACCTTTACACTGAGTGTTGTGGGTACAATGTATTTACGGGACAAACATCGACTGTGTGATCCACAAATGGTTGTTGCGAGTCTGGGTGTATTTTGTATCCGTTGCTTAAATTTTTGTGAAGTCCGCCTTGGTACAGCTTTTATTTCTAGTGCAGATTAATCTTCGTTATTTAAAAAGAAAGAAAAATATCTGACTTCTTTAGACTGGTAGCAATATAACCCGATAAATAATAATTATAATATCTGTTTTGCATATAAACTGTCCCACTGCTGGCTACGGGCCTCTTTTCAGTGTGAGGAGGGCTAGCAGACTTCATATATCTTTAAGAACTTTATGGAGCAATCACAGCCATGCAAGTTTCCTCACGATGCTTTCTTTACCGTTAAAGCGAATGGTATTTTCTTGAGATAGCCAACTCTTGCCCTAATTGAATAATTCGTATGTCGCGATGGACTTTACAAACATTCAAATACGCACACAAAAATACCCAGACTTGAAGCAATAATTTGTGAAACACACATATTTTTCTGCGATAGCATCTGTGAATAGCACCTAAAAGAATAGCATCTATGGATAGTACCTACAACGCCCGGCGCACTAACAGTGGCGAGGCCGTCACTTAAGCTTTTATGGCATCTGTGCAGTCGAGAATTAACTATTTAACATTCTCATAACTTTGAAAAATTTGAGATTCCAGCCTTGGTAGCAAACTTTTTGAACTTGAACTTAAGACTTGTGCCTCGCAATCTAACGGGCTCCCACTACGCTATCGCTGCTCCGATGCTAATAGCCGGAGAAGTGTCAAAAAATGTGAAGCAGGCCATAGAAATGCCAGACTAGCAATCGTTTTTTATTAAGTGGATTGTTAGATACAGTTAGTAATCTAGGCGTGTGTTTGCCGCATTTTCCCTCTTAATTATGTAGTTGTACGTAATTGATTGCCATGTGGTTAGTTGTTTACTTATACCACCTTAGCTCCGTCCATAATAATAGTAGTGGACTCATGTTGTGTAGAAAGTACTTATCGTTTATGGATTGTTTTGAAGCTTAACTCGTTGATTCCTTACGCCTCGGTCTCCACACAGCACGGCTAGTCGAATTCTTACTTGCTACTATAGAAGTATGTAACCAGCTGTATAAATTTTGTAGCAAACCGAAATCAGGATTATGAGGAATCAAAAAGCCGGTAGAGTCATGGCAATAAACGAATATCCAGTGGTGTACCGAATATTCATGGCTTCGTTTATTTCCACAACAATATCGAGTTATTTCGAATAATACCAAGAAACAATGTGAATGCATATAATAACGATTCTGTGTAGTCTTTTGTGCAGAAACTTTATTTCAAATTTGAGTCGTTTGGGTTGGATGCATTGAAAAAGCGCCTTTGCAACGATGTTTTAAAGGCCGTAATAGGAATCGAGCCTATCGGTGCTTACGGAAAAAGTTTGATGTTAATTTTTTACAAAAAGCAAGCGATAAAATTCAGAACATTTTTATAATCTAGCCAGTAGTTCCAGATTTATTAAAATGTATAAATACGATTACTAAAGTTAGTAGTAGTAAAGTAAATACTTGTAACTGGTCAAAGTCTGTACATAAAAAGTATTAAAGAAAATTAATGTTAGGGTCTTTATAGGAGATAGCGATCGTAAAACAATTATTCTTATAACTTTTGAGTGCCTATCTATCTATATGTTTGATAGCTAGAAGTATAAAGAAAGAAAATATAAATAGGTACGTACTTCCAAATACGGCGCGTACGAAGTCGCGGGGAAAAGTTAGTCTTAATATAATATAGTTATGTTTTATATCAAATAATTGATCCTTTTATTTTACGTTGCAGTACATTTAAATTGATACGTTATGGAGGCAATAAATCACTAAATAGCGTAGAGGTGCGTAGCACGGTATACAATACTCGTAGGGCAATGCTACAACGATTGTAGCACTATGCTACGATGGTCGTAGCGATGTACGTTCTACACGTTAGCTACACTTCAAAAGAGTAACATTTTATAAATGCTAATAAATAGCTAAGCTAATAAATAATACGATTCAGTGCGTCGTCATCACCCGTTATTATCAATCGGCATACAAAGTATACTAGTGCGAACGTAGGCCCGGTTTCCATATGAAGAAACTTGACATATTAGCTACGGACAGTTAATTTCTGGTTTAAGAACTTTATTCTCATAAAATTACAATAATTCACTTACTGAGAATCCATATTTACAATAAATGAGCGTACAGAAAGATAGACAAAAATAAAATTTTATATATCTACATAAAGTGGGTAAACTTATAATTTTATGTTTACGTATCGCCGTCAACATCACCAACCAAGCAAACACGGATCTAAAGTAATAAGTACCTATATATATATTTTGTTTGTTTGTATATACATAAGTACTAGTATGCAATAATATATATATAAATAAATATATAATGTATTTTTCACTAAATATTCTAATGATTTACATATATATTTTATGTATATATTGTATATATTTTCAAGTTTATAAGGTATTTTTTTAA
Source organism: Catocala nupta (assembly GCA_963675205.1). NCBI lineage: Eukaryota > Metazoa > Arthropoda > Insecta > Lepidoptera > Erebidae > Catocala > Catocala nupta. Next base: position 40,642,901 of record OY776078.1, read on the forward strand.
ATTAAATGTTATACTACTTATTAGGATGCAATAGATATATGTGTCCTGAGCATATTTTTAAAACTGTACATATTTGTCGCTTCTTTAACTTCAGCCGGTAGTTTATTATATATTTTAAAACTGTACATACTTGTCGCTTCTTTAACTTCAGCCGGTAGTTTATTATATATTTTAAAACTGTACATACTTGTCGCTTCTTTAACTTCAGCCGGTAGTTTATTATATATTTTAAAACCCTTGTATTTTATATTCCGTTTTCCGTAATTCGTTCTATCTATATCTAGGTCGACGCGCTACAAGTAATTTCCGTTGCGTAATTTCATCTTTTGTGTATGTTACTTTCTAGTAAAACTTAGACTCGTGTGAATGGTTTTGTTTAGTATTTTCCTTATAAGTATGCACGTATAGTATCATATAATAATAATAATATTCTATAATATGATAGTGTGATGTTCATTATGTTAGTTTCATCATATATTTTTTAAGTTGAAGTTCGAAATTTATAATTTAATAATATTTTAATAATTATTACACATAATCTATAAAATTTATGTTAAAATTTAATTGCCCGTAGCTAAAACGACACGTTTCTTAATATAAGAACCGAGGCTTAGCAAATATATAAGTTGAAATTACTGCACAGGTGGCGTTATGGTATAAGCGGTCTCGCGACAGCCGCTGCGCCGATCTTTGCTTAAGGGGCAAACATTTGTGTGATCCATATAAAGTTGTTACGGGTCTGGACGTTCCTTGTGTCTATAGTTAAAATATTTGTTAAGACTGCCACGACGAAATTATAGTGAACTAAAGTGCACGAAGCCGATTTAATTTATAATTAATAAAGTTTATAAACTGTCTCACTACTGGACACGGGCTCCTTCTCTTAGTATAAGAAGAGTAAGGTCGTAGTTCATCTTGCTGACACAATTTGGATTTCAGACTTTACTTTGGGAACATTATAGAGAACCCTCGAATATGCTTAATATTCCTCACGATTTGTTTCTTCGCCGTTAAACCGAATGATATTTATCTATTCTATAACTACTAAATGTTGTATTGTACTCCATTCTTAGACGCGTTTGCTCCATATATCATCGATTATTAGCTAGATATGACAAGTCCCTTGTCAATCTAGTTTTCTTATTCTCTGACCTACGTTAATGAATTTGATGCTTTGATATTTAACTTCATTCTATTATAATAATACTTCTAGAACATTTCAAAAGAAATACCTATCTTAAATGCTTTTATATAAACAATGCGCCGTTGGACATGTAAAGTCTTTCTTCATTTTTATTTTGTGAAGTGGACATCGCAGCTGTATTTGTAAGATTTTATTACAGTTTATTTTATCAGCTTGCTTTATAAAATGGTCTCTACACCAACAATCTATGAAAACGTATCTACGGTTTATATAAAAAACCACAGTAGCTGAATTATCTGATCGACTAAATAATCTCGAACAACATTTACGGGAAAACAATTTAGAGTTACAAGGCGTACCCGGACACCATAATGAAAATTTACCCAATCTCCTCAATCAATGCTCTAAAGTCATAGGTCATGACTTGAAGGAGGGTGATGTGGTGAAGTGCACTAGAGTTGCAAAATTGAACAAGGAGAGTAGGTATCCCCGTACTATGTATAATCGCCAAGTTCAGTTGTGTGGGAAAGCGCGATGATTTTTATTCTGCAGTGCACAGATATAATAAATCCAACCCTACTAATAGACTTAATACTGCACTGCTAGGAATTGCTGGTGAAAGGTTACCGGTGTACGTGTCAGATCATCTGTCTCCATGTAATAAATCCTTGCATGCCGCAGCACGTAAGAAGGCGAAAGAACAGAGCTATAAGTTTGTTTGGGTGAGAATTGGACGTATTTTTGTAAGAAAAGTGATTAAAAGCAAGCACATATTAACTAAAAATGAAGAGAGCCTTAATCTCATATGTTAATCTCTATTTATATTTCTTATAAGTGGTTCTATTCCTAAATATTTACTTACACAATGATGTACTTGTCAATTTATTATCAAAACATTAGAGGTATAAAAAGCAAAACGATAGACATAGATGATACTGTTTTAAGTAATAACTTTGACTTAATTTGCCTGTGTGAGACTTGGCTTGATGAAACGATATTGTATTATTTTAATTATTTGATTATAGGTATTGTGTAATACGCAGAGATCGAGATGCTAGGTTTTGCGCTAGGTATGGAAAGAGCCATTATGGGAGTGTACTTGTCGCTTATTCAAAACAACTTCAAATTTCAATTAAAAATGAATGATTTTCTGAATACTTGGAAGATGTATAGATACAACTTAGGGTTAATGGCTCTGTGTTGCTTATCTTCCTGAGTATTTACCTACGGATGTTGTTTGTAACCATTTCACACAATACTACAACATATTCAGTAATTCACCAGATCACATGACGTGTATTCTGGGTGATTATAATCTTGGAAATATCATTTGGTCGAGTGAAACAGGATGTCCTTTAAACTATAACTGTGAAAAGTCTAAATCATTACAATATGATCTCTTTCACTCGACAACGATACGGCAACTAAATTTTACAGGAAACCATAATAACCGGATACTTTATTTAGTATTTACTGATTGCCCTGAGTTACTGAGTGTGACACCTGCACTACCCATTAGTCGCATTGACTTACATCATCCGCCCCTTGAACTTGTATTGAGATCTAGTGTTGCTACACTAACACATAACACATCACTTAAAAAATTATGTTACCGTAAAACAGATTATGAGAGCTGTAATAGGGACCTAGTAATTTCCTAGACCTAGTAGTTTAGATTGGGAGAAACGGAACTGGGATGTAACGATTTTGTTCAACTTGTTTATAATAAAATTTACTCAATCATAGAAAAATATACACCCAGAACAAAAATTTCGATTAATACGTATCCCACTTGGTTTTCGAAGGATTTAATTAAGTTACTCGCATCCAAAAACAAAGCACATACTAAATTCAAGCGTTATAGAAATCCCAGAGATTACGATATGTTTTCAATGCTTAGAGCTCGAGTTAAGATCGTTGTAAAACAATGCTTCAAAACGTATATTGAGCAAATTGAAGGTGATCTTAGGGTCAAAATAAAGGCTTTTTGGCGTTACACAAAAATCAACCATGTGACTAACAGCATTCCTAGTCGCGTATATTATCAGAATAACGGTTGTAACACGGGTAGTGATATTGTCAACCTATTTGCAAGTTATTTTTCATCAGTTTATTTATTTATTTATTTATTACCCCAGTGCAACCACAAATTACTGTCCTAATTTCCAAACTTCAAGCTATGCCATTAGTCACTTGCACATAACAGATAGTGATATATTACACAAGTTAAAAAATGTGGATTTGACAAAAAATGCTGGTGATAGTATACCGCCTATCTTTATACGATTATGCGCGACTAGTCTTGTTACTCCGCTCTCAATAATATTTAACAAATCTCTTTAAGATGGTGTTTTTCCTGAGTTGTGCAAAATTGCTAAGATCACTCCAATCTACAAATCTGGTGATAAAAGCGACGCTTCTAATTATAGACCAATTTGTATACTGAACTGGTTTTATAAAATATTCGAAGGCTTTGTTTATAAACATATATATAATCATCTCAATCATCTATTAAGTCCGCGTCAACATGGGTTTATCACGGGTAGATCAACTAGTTCGAACCTACTATGTTACTCTGCTTATATATGCGGCTCTTTCAATTGCAAGCAGCAAGTAGACTCTATATATACAGATTTTTGCAAAGCATTTGATCGTGTCGACCATCTTGCTTTGCTTTCGAAGGCCCAACATGTCGGAATACATGGGAATCTGTATAGGTGGCTCACATCCTATCTATCAAACTGAACTCAACTTGTTGCACTTAGTGGATACGAATCGATCCCATTTTTGGCGACTTCGGGGGTCCCCCAAGGCTCAAATTTAGGGCCCCTTTTGTTCCTGTTATTTGTCAATGATTTACTTAGTAAAATTGAGAGTGAATGTTTCGCCTACGCTGACTATATTAAATTTTTTATCTTTTGTACTCCGAAATTCAAAACCCTTTAGACAATCCAGTTCACTGATAACTCTATACTATGCTTTAGTTAGAAGTATTATTAACCTCTCAAAACCCGCGCGCACTTAATGTAAACAATAAACAAACCCCGGTAATCGGACACCCGTCGCGCGGTCGGCACTCAAAGCGCCACTTGACACGCCCTATCGATGTTTATGTTTTTGAGCTCTGAGTTATGATAACATCGCTCGTGTTTCTTAGAAATACACATTGTAAGCTACGACAAGTATTATGAATCATCGCATTGAAGTGTATACTTTAGTTTATACGCCTGGATAAACAAAGCAGAACTGTACAAATTGTTCGTTATTGAAAATATTTGTTTCTAAAGAAATATAAATGCTATAAGAAGAGTTTTTACTTTTTCTATTTTCTAGATAAATACTCTTTATAGTAAAACGAAGTATTTATATATGGCTGTGAGAAAAAATTAAGATATTGACATTTGAAAGTGGCACTAACGTGCGTGACGAGTACATTTAGAGCGCGGCAAAAGTAAATATTGAAATTTTTGTTGAAAAATATTCGTCGTAACTTTGTGCGTTGTATTCAGATATTTCTATAGAAACACTAATAAATAACACTATTATAGTGATTGAAAGCTGAAATACGATATAATACTGTACTAAAAAACAACAAATATAAAAAAGCGCGGGAAAACTGATAAATGATAATAGGTTACTTTGGGCTTCAGTTTAACAAACAAAATTATCATAAGTCAGTATTGTTTTTATTGTGTCTAAAAATAGAAATATGCTCTTTATAGTTAAACATTTTTTTTTATATATGTCTGTGAGAAAAAATTAAGATATTGACATTTGAAAGTAGCACTGACATGCGTGACGAGTACATTTAGAGCGCGGCAAAAGTAAATTTTGTTTTGTTTTTTACAAAATATTAGTCGTAACCTTGTGCGTTGTTTTCAGATATTTTTATAGAAACACTAATAAATAACACTATTATAGTGATTGAAACCTGAAATACGATATAATACTGTACTAAAAAACAACAAATATAAAAAAGCGCGGGAAAACTGATAAATGATAATAGGTTACTTTGGGCTTCAGTTTAACAAACAAAATTATCATAAGTCAGTATTGTTTTTATTGTGTCTAAAAATAGAAATATGCTCTTTATAGTTAAACATTTTTTTTTATATATGTCTGTGAGAAAAAATTAAGATATTGACATTTGAAAGTAGCACTGACATGCGTGACGAGTACATTTAGAGCGCGGCAAAAGTAAATTTTGTTTTGTTTTTTACAAAATATTAGTCGTAACCTTGTGCGTTGTTTTCAGATATTTTTATAGAAACACTAATAAATAACACTATTATAGTGATTGAAAGCTGAAATACGATATAATACTGTACTAAAAAACAACAAATATAAAAAAGCGCGGGAAAACTGATAAATGATAATAGGTTACTTTGGGCTTCAGTTTGTTATACAAAAATAACGTAAGTCAGTATTGTTTTTATTGTCTCTAAAAATAGAAAGTACTGCGCAACCATGTGGGATATATAATATTTATATAGACCGTATAGAGTCTATACAGAGGCGGTTTGTCAGAGCTTTATGCACGAAATGCGGTTTAAGGCGTAAAATACCTGAATACGAAGCTCGACTTCGTTACTTTAACATGGTTGGATTGGATAAAAGGAGATAGATGAGCGACATGTCCACTTTATATAAAATCTGGAAGGGGTCATTTAATAGTACTCTCCTAAGTCAGTTACACTTCAAGGTACCTACTCGATCTGTGCGTACTCCGCAGCTGTTTCGAATAACAACGTGCAACAATAATGTGTCCCAAAATAATCCACTGTTTCAAATGTATAGACAGTATAATGATATTTGTGCTCATATTGATATATTTGTGGATAGTCACAGCAGATTCATAGAATCCTTACGCAAATTGAACGCACCTTAACCTAATGTATATTCCACTCCTAGTTTTAGCTATATTATTTGTAACTTCTTTTTTATTATAACGTTCACCTACATATTTGAAGCTGTATAAATTTTGAATGCTGTGTACAGTAGTTATTGGAGTGCAGATTTAGAAATGTTTTCATGTAAAATTAATCCTAATCACTACTTGGTCTGTATTCTGTAACTGTACCTTTCATAAATAAATAAATATAAAAATCCAGTGTGTACAAAGTCTATCATCTATCTATATCTTCTATCTTATATACATTCTCCTGTCTTCTATACATATGTATCTTCAATTTTCTTCTATTAAATAATATAATGTAAGTTTTACGTGCCTGTACATTACAAATTCTATAACAAAGAAAAGCCATGCGACTAAATTTTTGAAGTAATTAAATACATTGCCACAATTTTTTGTTTGTGCTCGTCGAGTTTCTCCTTTCGCTTGAGTACGATCTTTACAAATATTTTGTTCAGATTGGACATTAAGCTTATGGGCCGATAGTTTTCAATATCGTACTGATCACCTTTTTTGTACAGAAAGATTACATTGGATTTAGTCCATTATTGGGGAATCGTTTCTGTGTTGATGATATCATTGTAGTTTTCTTTGAGAATAGGTGTTATTGTCTGTTTCATTTGTTTAGTACTTCATTGCTTATTCCGTCGGGTCCTGGAGCTTAATTTCTCTTTGGTTTTCTATAGCAAATTCTATTTCTTCCTGTATGATGCTGGGTACGGATGAGATTTCATACAACTCTATTTCATTATCCGCTATGGTACTTTCATATATAGTTTCTTGTCTCCTACAAGTAATTCCTAATATTCCTTGCCTTCGGTTTTCCTTCAAGCTATTATTATCTTTCATCTGTACGATCCAGTTCTTTTTGTTAGTTAACTCCTTATGTCTCTTTTTTATTCCTCTTGACTGTAAAATGTGTCTCTCTATTGTTTCCATTATTTTCTGAGTTCTGTCTTTTCTAATACTTTATTTCATTTCTTTGCTAAGTTTTGCTATTTGCTTTCGATTATCGTTGGTATTTTTCCATTAATCAAAAAGCAGACCTAATACTTTTTGATTAAGAAGGTTAATGGTTTTGGTAGTCGTCCACTTGTTAGATATGTCTTTGTTATTAGTCCCTTGTTGAATAGCTACATGTGTTTAAAGGAGGGCGAGCATTTAGTCTGTCGTGTAAATTTTTAGACTTCTCTCTGTTATTGATTCATTTTCATAAAATCATTTAAGTACCTAAATATTGAGATCTTTAATATTTTTATCAAGTAGAACAACATCTTCATAGTGTGCAGGTAGTTTATATCCTTGTTGTAGTTCAAGAAATATAAATCTTGGAATTGAACCCGTGGTCTTACGATTGGCAAATATAAGCGCAAACTTACGATGCCAAAACAACGACGTTTTCAGTTGAAACCGGCAAAATACAAATGTTCTGTTAAAAATTTCAGTCACGTCACTGACTCTAGAATCGTGGCCGCACTCTGTAAAGGTTTTAAAACAAAATCATTCAAAGCAATCAGTATCATTTCACACATATTGTTCAGCGGTGAGTTGGCCTGTCGCAAACACACGGCAATTAAAAAAGTTCTTCTTCCTTGAACTGGACAGTTGTCAGGCGCAGAAATAAAAAAAGTAGCTCTCTGATGTTAGAGATATCCCGCGTATGAAAGCTGTCATCAACATTCGTTGCTTTTTGTTAAACTTACTGGTGCGTGTCTCTGTACTTCGTTTATTAGCACTTGTTCTATGACGTCGGCCTGTCTCCTTCATTGCGTATTGTGGGCACGTTTAACTACATTCTATGAGAGTCTCATTTTGAATGTCCAGCCAGGCGTATTGTTACTGACATTCTAGAAACTGTTCTAGTGAATTAACTTGCCGAGAATATATCTGTTTTAGATATTCGTCTGAAGTTAAATGTTAGCAATATTCGGACATATTCTTATAACAGAACAAGAAATGAAAGTATTTTATGGGGTAAAGCCAACTATTGGCTATGAAATAATTACTCTACTATTTCACAAACAACACTTAGCAATAATGTATACGTAACAATCAGGATATATTTGTGAAAGGGTAGGCAAATCTTGTAATACACTCGAGATGAGAGATCCTAATTAGGCTATTGGCAACGACCTTGTTCGATGTCCGTGCTACGGCATTCAATTTCTTTCAGGAAAATCTAGTAACACTACCTCATCCAGGTATCGTCATTATGGAGAAGGAGGGGCGAATCCTAATATTTATATAAAATATGCATAAGAAATACATTAAATTAATGAAAAAGCACTACACGCACACGAAACGCAGTCGAAGCGCGTAGCTATGGTTACGTATATCAATATATAATGACATATGTATATTAGCAATATCTTACAGGCAAACGTTGGTCGAATTTCGAGCACTAGGTGACCGCTAGTATTTATAATTACTTCAGCTCAAATAAGATGTTTACGATAACTTATTACATTCGTAACTCGAAGTGTACTAAATATTAATGTTGTTGCCAATAACACTCTATCCCTAGGAGTGATATTACTTTGAGTAATTTAATATGATAATCTTATTTACAATAAACCCGTAAGGTGCAATTAGCAAATAAGCTAGATAACCAAACGTGTGAAGGAGCCATTGTATAACAGACTGTAACAAAACAGTATTAATATCGACTTAAAAATTGAAAAATAAACGAATTGATTAATATCTTTATTGATATTATAAAGAGGAAAGATTTGATTATTTATTTGTAAGGAAATCGAAATACAATAAAAAGATTTTAAAAATTCTTTCACCATTAGAAAGCTGTATTATCACCGAGTAACATAGGCTAGATTTTATTTTTAAGAAGTACTGTTTCTAACCTTATCTCAACTACTTTGACTAGTTGAAAAGCTAGTCGATTATAATTCTACAGCAACTTCTTAATACCAGGTGGTAATAAGAAGAAAATAAAAACGAACTTATGATCGCATTAATAACATCTGTCAGTGTTGCTGCGGCTATCACAATAAATATTCTGTTGAAAACAAACATCTTAAATGTATACACGACACCAATCCGACGTCAATCATGTAACTCGAGCCTTACTTAACGATCCCCAGCGATACACGACGATGAATGAACATCTACGATCTACGTGCTACAACGCTACACGGTATCTCGTAGCGGTCACTACATATTTTCTTCGGTTTGGATATGCTATCGATGCTATATATAAAAGTTTGTGAAGATGTTGGTTGCTAAATTACGCGTCAATCATGAACCTTTGGACGGATTTAGTCTACAGAAAGACAAGACTGCACTGCTTAAGTTAATCTCAATCTATATATTTGTTCCTATGTATGTGTGCATCTACGATAGCTGATTGGGGGCGCTGCAGTCGAATTAGTTTACTATTAGCGGAATGTATACAAACATTTCTTGTGAGTTAAATTGTTATGAAAAATGATTAAAAGAATTAGTGATTATATAATAATAGTATTACCCTTGTATATAAACTGCCCTACTGCTGGATACGGGTCTCTACTCTGTTTGAGAAGGTTTAGACTATAGTTCATTGGCACAGTGCGACGTTGTGAACTTCTCACATCTTCGCGAATTGTAGGTTTCTTTACGATGTTTGCCGTCGCCGCGTAAGCGATCGATAATATAATATTTAATACACACTTGACTTTGAAAAGTTAAACAGCATGTCTTGTGTTTGTACTTGAGGTACAGTACAATGGTCTCCCAGAAACCTAGCTTTTATTTGGCTGTTCTAGTTGAATGTTATTGACATAAGGTCCAGTTTTCCTTTAAAACCTGCTTTTATACCTAATTATTCTACCTCTTACAATGACGTACATAATACGTATATGAAAAAAATAATTATTTTTACACGACGCTCCCAGAGACCATGGTTGCTGAAAAGCAACCAAAACATCGGCAAAATTTAATCATAATAGATGAAATAGCAGTGTTAATAAAAGAAACCGAAAATAGAAAAAGAAAATAATTATAAAGTTCGTATAAAGAACATAATTATTTGGAACAAAAAGAATTCACACCCATATTTCACTAATGTCTTTAAGTCTATCGTCTATCTAAATTCTGCCACTGTGAATTTTTTGACAAAATCCCCAGAGAACACTTTTCGACGCAGAAATTGAACCCAAAACCTCATGCAGACCACTCTCATTCACTACCACTGATTCTTATTTCAAAAGTGTCATCCACAAATAATGACACAGACAATAAGAACGCTGCGCTGTATTATTTAAAACGTACCTACAATTAGTATTGAATGGTATCTCACAAGTGACGGTAGTGATCTACTTGTAAAGTTGTGTTCTGTAGTTATAACCGACAAATGGGCTTAATTGTAAACGACATCCTCTAGGAAATAAAACAACGTACATACTGTTCCGAGTAAGGGACGTAATTAGTGCAGACAGTTGCAACTTTATAGCTAACGGGATATTTTAGGGCGAGGCATAGTTGACACGGCTACCTTTAAACCAATTTGTTTGACGTGCATTGATTGTAGCATATACTGAATGTAATATTGTCTTCTGTTTACGCGAATGGTATTCATTGAAATTAAACTACTATATACGGATTTTATCGCGTTGTTTATTTAACACTCTATTACATAATTTAGAAACTGTTACACTACTATACTATACTATTAAACTTTACTAATTTTAAGGTAATTATATTATTAAAACTATCAAATCTATTTGTTTTTAAGTTTACATAAAATAATAAGGTAAGTAAATAATATGTATTTATTTATATTAATCACATTTTTATTTTGTCATATTAAAAAATTAAACATATTACACTTTCATAAAATTAATTAGTAATTGATCCCTTAGATATACATCTTTTTCTTAATTTATTTTCTATTACAAAAGTATAATATATAAAAATCAACAGTCAAGAGTAGGCGGTAAAATACTCTGGCTCATCACACAAATTGTTGTTCTGAGTGGGAATCGAGCCCACGACCTCACGCTTCGCAGTCGGTTCATCACCCACTACGCCACGGTGGCAGGAAATGACTGTTGCCCAGCAATAAGTCACACGGATCAGCTTTAAAAAGTAGCACTATTTAAATATGTTAGTCTTCACCTAGACAAGATACTATCTCGGCCTAGCCTCCTGAACTCCAAACATAAATCTCCTAGGTGGTTTAACCTAGTGAGTAGGCGCGGCACACGCGCGGCCGATGTGGTATCCTAGCAATTGACAGGTTTACGAATAGCAGTTGGTTGCATTCAATTTATTATCAAAATCATAATTTCTCCCCAGTAAAGTGAACTACTTGAATACTTAACAGAAATCTGAAATACCGCGGCAAATATAAATGTTTGAGACAAACAAGTACCAAAAAAGAATTTTGCTGTCTATACAATAATACCAGACGCTTAAAAGAGTCACGCAAACTATTATCATCCGCGTACATATACCTAAGATTATGTTATAAACTAAAATAATAAGTTAAAGACTGCAAATCCAGACACATGTTAAATAAAACTTAAATGGTTGTCAGCTTTCGGAGAACAGAACCGGGATAAAAGCTGACCTTCAAAATTTATTCAGCTACTTATGTTAATTATTTGAAACCTGTATTCTAAACTCAATGATCAATAAATTGAATTATGTACGCGTCCTTAATGTTCATTTACAGCAAAGGTTAGTTTGTGTTACATTTCTCAAAGACTTCATTTAATTAATTAAACATCAGAGTATGTTACCAAAAGTATCTCTTAGTCCAAGAACGACACACGCTGTAAAAGACATCACGAAACTTCTTACTAGTTATGCGATATTCTAAAACTTGTTTCATATACACTTGCACTTGAATTTAATTAGGATATCTGATAACAATATTAGTTAATATCCTAATGAATAAAAATTTAAACACACTTAATACAAATTAAGTGTGTCCTTAATCGAATGTGTACTTTTTACAAAAGTTAAATATCGTCCAACCGGCAATCCCCGTTACGACAGTTACAAAAATGCATTAGAAACGCCTTATAAGTCTCAATAAGATTAAACGCTCATTGTCACGTTATGATAATCATAAAATCAGTTCAAACAGCAATAATATCTGATACGTAATTATGATAATAACTCGTTTAAATTTCGATGTAAATTTATATAAATTATTGTTATATTAATGCAGTTTCAGTCCAATCGTTTTCGTTAATCGCTATCGTTATATAAAATATATGAAAGACATTTTCAGTATACTACAAGTAACTTCTCGGTAAAATTGTCTTTATCCATACACGTGTTTTTTAAAGTTGAAACAAACAGGTAGTTGATGTTTTAGCGAGCGTCAGCAATAATTATTGTGTCATACACCGCTTGTTTACGATCCCGTCGGGAGATCACGGCACGGACGCTGTACCGACGGCAAAATATCGCTCATCTTCGAGAAGCTATACGTCATTATATGTATTGCTAAATCTTCTACTTAGTTACTTGTAGTAAGATAGAAAAGGCCTGTAGTTGTGCAGACATTCAAATATAGAATAATTTTAATTTACATGTGACTTTAATAGTGCAACCATAGTCGCAATGAATATACCTGAAAGCAAAGCGAATGTAATAAAATAATTTAGAATAAAAAGTTATAATCCTTTTAGCCAGTTCAATATTTTAAGATACTGATGGATTACAATAAATCGCGAAGCGGGTATCAAAAGATACTGCGTAGATTGGCGCGGCACAGAGTGCATCATAACACATCATTTATTGATAAATTTCTAAAATAAAATGGTAAATTAAATTTATGTTTGATTTATTCATTTATATTTAGTATATATATAATATCTGCAACACGTAACAAAAAGGCATGCAATATTTAAAGATAAAAATGCATCGACATATTAAAATACCAAATCTCCAATATAAAAATAACAAAACATAATTTTACTTATAAATAAATTAGTCATACATAAATAATAATGATTTACGGTAATATAGAAATTAGGCGCATAGGAAAAATAAATAGTGAGATTATGCTTTAATTTTGCAAAATGTAAAAATCTATTAATGATGGAATTTAACCTTAAAATATATCATCACACTTTTTTATTACAAGTAGTATACAGGGTGATTTTGAAATTGAATTTTTTTCGTGAAATGGTGTCAGATAGTCATATGTTAACCAACCGAGGCAATTTTAATTTTTTACTAATTAAAATAAAAAATCATATTAATAATTAATGTCGTAAATAATAACGGGCGGTCCTTTTTATTGCCCCTTATTATTTACGACATCAGTTATTGTTATGTTATTATTTTTAAATTAAAAGAATATTAAGATTGTGTCAGGTGGTTAAAATATGACTATATGAAATCATTTCATGAAAAAAATCTGTACTCTAATTTTGCCGAAACCATTATTCTAATTAAGAAAAAATATGGTCAGGGTTATTCTATATCACCAGTAGAATACGTGGTTAAAAGGAATTACACGATTTCAAAATCACCCTGTATAATTAAATTATATTAATAAACTTACTGTGGAGCTTTACTTGGGAGCGCGGGCCTAGTACTGAATATGATCGAAGCGAAAAATGTCCAACGACTAGTCGCACCGGTTTCAGGTAATAAACTGCAGGCTTGTGGGGTGAGACGCAGGTGGGCGTACACAGAGTCGTATATATACATAAACTATATATCAGATTTTACTGACCAAACTAGGTATTGACAAACGCGAATAAAGATACATTATGTTCCAGGCTCTGTTTTAATACTCTTAGCGCCTTTAATCACTCCTATCCAAATAAAAATAAACATCTATGACCTATTTTCTAGAATATAGGTCACGGAAGAAGCACTAGTTTTGATAGCCGTTCCGCTTGGCACGGCTGTACTGTACTGTACTGTCCTGTACTGTCCCAAAAATCTCGTTTAGTTTGTTGAGAATAAGGAGGAACTTACGTTAATCGGGCTGAAGAATTAACTCATAGTCAACAGATTAAAGAACACAAAAAAACTGAGATTTAAAAGTAATATTTGGTGTAAAATTACGATGTATTTATATACTGATTTATGTACTTCTTTTACACCATCAATGTGCGTTTATCAAAGTAAAGTGCGAATTTTCGGGGTGTATGTATGAAAATCACTAAAATATTTTATTACAGTGCGCGTTGATGACGTAGGCTTTGAATTATAAAAATAAGTAGAATAATCCTATTTTCGATCACATTTGCTTTATATTATTATATTGTCTATTAATTATCAGTAAAATTCTTTCTTTGTTTCGACGAACACATAATATTTGTGTCAACGTCACGCGTCGCCGTCGGCGGAGTTACTAATGATAACTATTTTCGAGAGGAAAGTAAATGGAAATAAGACGAAAGAAGTTTTTTTTTATCGACGAACACAAAGTACACAAATCGACAGGAGTACACACTTTTTAATTTTTATTAAAGTTTTATGAAGAAATTCCACCATGAGTATAAAAATATTAAGTGATTGATTTTTCATCTACTAAACTTTCAGTTGTGAACCGGTTGGGTTAAAGTTTAGCGAATAAGGACTTTAGACCTGGCTGGGTGAATGCCGTATTTTGATACAAGCATGCTAATAATAATTTTGCAGGCCAACTCATGTGGGTTCTAAAAACATTTTATTAGGATTATATTATCTAATACTCAAGTGAGATAGATAGGCAATTATTTTAAGCGGGATAATTTTAACCACACAGTTTAAAATATATACGGTGGCACCAAATAATAAACTCACAGAAAAATTACAAAATAGTGGAAAGGTGTATAAATAATATTTTTAATCCTAATAATTGAGCGTGAATTTTTTGAATCTGTGAGGACTCAAAATTTAGTATGCACATTATTTTAACACCGACTTAAAAATAGTTACTTGCACTAATTAAGGAGCTTAGTTAATAAGACTGAAATGGTTCATTTTATTTTCCACTATTCAGTTTGCTATTTCATCAGTTTTTGGAAGAGCGTTATGCGGCCGGCATTTTATATACTTAGTGATTGATAGATAACGAGAGGAACTAGTAAAAAAAATTGTACATTTCGATATTTAGTTTACGATGCATAGTGAAATGAGGCAGCGTCATCAATGAGTGATATGATAACATAACCAATAAAGCATTACAAAATAATGTATAGCATTTAAGAGTGATATTACAATGTTTATGTAGCATAATGACGCTGTAACACAACTGACTGTTAAAAATAATCGTTCACAAATAAGTGTTATTAGGAGAATAATAGTGTTCCAACAATAGACTGTTGCTCGATTATATTTTGTAGCAGGAAGTTAAGTTGGTAACTGTAACAAGGGCGTAACATGTTTACGTCAATAAATACGCTAACAATGGTGGCACAAGTGACTTGGCTATATATCTTTCTGTCCGTTTCTTGTCATAAAACTTGGGCATAAGCTTTGTACTTGCGGACCTTCATGCGCTTACAGAACTATTGTACCCGCCACAGAAAATACCAGTTTTTAAACAGTAGGTACAGTGACATTTACTAGATGTGTGGCCACCTACAATGTTTTCCATTACTTGTAATATTTTGTGTATAACACACAAACGTCACTTACTTATTTGCTTTATAATAAAATTAAAAGAATAAAAACGTTTATTACGATACAAGTTTAAACGTCAAAGGCTTAAATATAACATGAGATAAAAAAAAATTAAAAAGAAAATTCGATGGAGTTCTCTTTGTGCCGGCTATTTTAATGTTTGTAAAGTGAAACATGCGTATCTGTGTATGCGTTTTTTATTATATAATAGTCAATATATAAGAATTTAGCGATATGTCTTTAAGTCGATACTTATAACCATAAATAGATAGGAAAAGTGTATAATTCCAAAATAGCGATTATACATTGATATTAAACTACTATATACTATATTCTGCGTAAATAGAAACACCAATGAATAAATTATGTTCGGGTACTTTGAAATAACTACACTGGAACATTGAGACAACTACCATCTTAGTCTCCCCGTGAACATGGCTGCTGAAAAGCAACCGAAACGTCGGGGAAAGTGTAAAATTAAATCTAAATAGTTTTAATAGTTTTAATAATTTAATTAGCTTAAGAAATAGTAAAGTTTAATAGTAGTAGTATGTAGAGGAACAGTTTCTAAATTATGTAATAGAGTGTCAAATAAACAACGCGATAAAATCTGTATATAGTAGTTTAATTTCAATGAATAACATTCGCGACGGAAACACAAAAGACAGAAACAGAAGACAATATTATAGCGATTATACTTTTGTAAAATTTCACTTTGGTATAATATGTTTTGAATAACTTTTCAGCCATTATTTGTGCATTCAAATTTTTATATACGCATAAAAGTTGATTTCAGATTACTCAGTGGCATGTAGTGTTTGCCTTACGTTTGAGTAAACGTTCCACTTAAATATCCAAATCAAATTGCCAGATTTTATCGTTAATATTATGTTCACAGTTTATTTAAAACTTAGAAGTTAGGTATTGGCTTACATTTTTCATTAATCAAGGTGATATAATTCGTTTATTAAAGCCGTAACTTTAAATGAAACTACATTTGTAGAAGCAAAAGGATTTTGCGAAGAATCTCAAACTGATGAACACTTTATAAAAAGACAGCTTAAGCATTTAATGTAGAAAAATACAAACATAGAAATAACGGACACAAAGAACATTTATACTCAAAAGAACTATTATTTGTCGATCACACAAAACATACTCACTAAAGAGACACAAAACTAGGCGCAGCATTATTGTGTATTACCGCTTAAACGCTTATGATAACCGTGTAGCCCTCCTATATATGTTTCTTTTTCTTTTTTCTTTCTACAAAGAAAGTATAATTATACCACAACAATACGGTTTGAGAAAATGTAAAATTATAATCATGGCCATATACAATTTCCTAGAATCTGTTACAGCCAGTATGGATGAAGGGCATCCAGCTATAGGGATGTTTACGGACATGTCTCAAACGTGTGACCACGTAAAACATTTCATCCTTTTTAAAAGTTACACTGTTAGGGTGAATGGGGTAACGCCCACAGCCTTATAAAATCTTATCTGAAGGACAGGCAACAAGTCACAGAAATATGAATGCTTTATAATAAAATAAAACCTCAAATTACGTTCAACTAGCACCTGTCGAGAAAGTAATATTTTTATGCCGAAATTGGCTGAAATAATAATTAATATATCCATGTTATGCAAATAAATAAATCATTTATCATTCAGTCATTAAGTTGTTTGTAAGCTTGTATTTTATAAAACATGTCTATAAGAAGGAGCAACCAAGGCGGCAAGTGACGTTATACCAGAATATAAATATTTGATTGTATTCTGCCTCGTTTGCCTCGTAACATAAGTGGCAAGCGTTCGTCTGCTCTCGAATTCGATTTTCGGTTAGACAAATCTCTCAATCGTAGCACGGCGTCTATAAAGTGCTCGGCAAACGGTATTAAGCTTTAAATCACATAAACAAGAGTTTATGTGATTTAAAGTGCCGCGTATTTTAAATCATATGACACATGTGGCATCATGCAAGTAGAACATGTCTTTGCTTACGTCTATAGCAATATACAGGAGTCCATTTAATATATATTTATACTATATATTACAAGTGTTATTGTCATAGTAATGCATGTCAAAAATCTAGTTCCTATACTGTGTTGTAATAATGCACATTTATTGACAATTTAAACTAATAATAAGCACTCAATAGATTTCGAAAGCGCTTACGTGAAAGCGATAGCAATTCGAGCAATTGCGCTTCAAAGGTTTGCAAGAGAATTTGAATCGATTTTTATTGGGGACCGTTAGAAAATCATGAAAATCGTCGCATTTGGTTAAGTTAAGTTAGGTTTAGTTTGTGAGTCTTTACAGAGGCCCGATATCGATATTAAAAAACAAGTCCTATTTTGACTCAATTTCAAAAAGGTTTGCTTTTCATAAGAGTTAGCCAGGTAGTAAAATATAAAATAACTAAATCACGTAACAAGAGGAACTAAAGTGAAATATTTCGATATATTATGATGATAGAGAAATTTGATGTAGGCAAAATTTATGTGGAACGGACACATAACAAGATAAACAAATTTATAGCCTAGGGAAGACTTTTTACATGTTTGGAACCACGATTTTGGAAATGAGAATCGCATGTTGTTAGGGTAGCAGATGCAATAATGTAGTGCTTATCTATTATTTATTTATTAGAAACTAAACAGCTTGTTTTCCATACACATAGATAAGAGAGTATATAGCACAAGCAATATTAAGAAACGCGTTAAACACTAGGATTATCGTAATATTTATTGCTAGTACTACCTATAACAAAAATGTTATACTAAAGCCAATTAATGAGTTTCCTGGCATGTTAAGCGGTAAGAAGTGTAACACAGAGACAAACTATCATAATGATCACACCGAGTATAGTAATTACTAGAGCCAAGCAATACCCAATGATGTGACATGCTGCGCGGACATATGCTATAAGTTAACAACCAACGAGAGACTGTAGGATACTTTTACGATAGCTACTTTCAGAAAGGTGGAATATAATATAAATATTGAAGAAACCAGCGTTCGTGACAACCTCGTCATAACTGCATTTCTTCCATAATTGGTACGACGAAATGGAACATCAAATAATGTGGCCTTACGAGAGAAAATTATTATAAAGTGTTGACTCTGACGCCGCCAACATTACCAGCTTGATAATATAAGGAAATACCTCATTTTAAAAGTTGCGATGATTAAATATTATGGTCTAAATTTTACTATTAAGAATGGTAAACTTATAGCGATCTTGTTGAGATGTTATCATTGTCGGTTAAAGAAAGTCTAAGTTTGAACAAGTGTTGTATGCCTATCTGTCACTATGTATTTAATTGAGTCCATAGATTCTTTGAATGCTGTGCTTGAAGTCTGGGGTTTAATTCTCGAGTCGGCAAAGTATTTTAAGATATTTTATCAAGTTATTTAAAGCTAGTATTACGCAACTTTGTCCGGTAGAGGGTCATAAGGTCGCCACGTCTTATGTAGGACTTAAAATCATAGTTGGTAAAATGTAGGTTTATAGTATTTTCGGATTTGGAGATATAGGCGTGAGACTTTTTCATATTTTGCCCTATGAACTACCATGTCCACTTTTAGTGCGCTTACGCACCGTCCTTAATGAAGTATACCTTAGTCTACCATTTCAAGAATGTAGGCCTGAGATAATGCTATGTAAAACTTATTTATAAATATACATACTAGCTGTACCATATATATTTATAAATAAGTACGTTAGCAAGTTCACATATTTTGACCGTAGTAGAGGTAGTTTACCGCAACTCACATCGATACGTTTGTTTCCTAAGCTAGTACAGTTTTTATAGCTCTCTAACAGATGGATAGACTAGAATACCTTTACTATAGTATGATCGAGGCCTGCGCCGCATATTGAATTATGTAACCGAAACGGCATAGCCCGTGTGGGTCGTCCAACTACTCACAACATAACAAGAAAGCACGCTGGTTTGTACCTAGCCTGTCTCATTGTGCACTTGCCTTTAGCTGATTACCGACCGGAACTAATAATCAGTCTGAAGTAATTAATCTGCAAATGGATCACATCTAGATCGTTTGAGTATTGAAGCCATTATCAACAGTTGCTACTCCGAAACCAAAACCTATTGACGTTCAACACAGCTGACTTCTCGCCGTAATGTTCTCAAGCAATCGATACCCTGCTCATCCTATGAATGAGATCATCCATTTGCGATATCATATCCGCTAGTGCAAGTTAGACGTGTTACAAAACAGCTCCGTGAATAAAATTCAAAAAGTGGTACAAAAGTGAATAAACAAACAAGTGACTTACCTATATATAAACAATTTGTGATTGACACTCTATCCAGATATATATATATATATAAAATAAGTATTATATACCGGTAAATTGGGGTGTATTGCAACTACTGGGGTGAAAAACAACACAATAAAATTCGCGCGAATTTGATCAAATGACGTAACTCAGTACTGCCAAGTTTAAAATTTGACATTAAAACTAAATATTGCCATATAAATTTTTACTATAGACACTGAAAATTTTGTCATAATAAAGATGAACTTTTTCAAAAAAATGTTGTTTGCCACCCCAGTAGTTGCAATACACCCCAATTTACGGTATATAAAATGTGCGACCCGCTCGCAGCCCGACAATCCCGTGACTGCCCGAGCAAGTGCATAACTTCATGCAACGTACATACGTAAGTAAGTAGTTTCATGTGTATACATAAACATGTGTTCCCACATCATTCCCCCTTCCCTTAAAATTTTATATTTGTATTATAATGAAAGAAACAACACAATATATTATTCAATTTGATATAAATACATAAACAACGCTACAACAAATTTGGCAATAAAATTACGAGTCCATATTCAAATCATTTACCTATTTAATTTATAAGTGTAAATAGTTATCTTTATTCATTACCTTATATTATTATCGTTGACATAATTAAATACATATAACAGTTAGTATGCAAATTGCGAACGCTTATATTACGGTCGCAGGTGGCGACTAGTTACAATAACAAAACGATCATATTTCATTACACGAATTCAACATAGGTATCTAACATTGAAGACACATTATACTCGTGAATACTTGCCTAAGCTACAATTTTATTCTCAATTTATTTAGAAATATGATTTAATACTTATTCTCTAAAATTAGAAGACATTAAGTCGTACCAGTAGAAACACAATCCGCTTGTTGATCTTGTTATATCTTCACTTATATTTAAACCGACAGAAAGGCGCACTAAACTTTACGTTGTTCACTGTACACTTTATGTTTTGTACTGTTTCACGATTTGTTTTGCCATAATCTGTCTTGATTTACATATCCTAAGTCATTTATGATTGACCAGTATTTTCTTTTAAATAAGATAAATGGTAAAGTGATCGTTTCAGTGTACAATTCAATATATCACAATAATAACACTTTCATGGCGTCGGTATTTAAACATGTTTAAAGAGGGCGGTTGATGTTTCGATCAAACCATTACGTTCGACAACACACAACAAAATTGTTTCCAAATTTATAAAGCTGATTTCCATGGAATAATCAACTATGTGTCCGAAGCAAACATATATCGAATGCTTTAATTTTCCGTTGATTTTTCAGACAAATTAAGCAGTTGACATGCTTTTGACCGTCAGTCAACAATTTTTTTTTGTTGTTTGGCTTTGTGTGTTCTGGTTGTAATTTTAAAATCAAACTACTTTATACCGATTTTATCACGTTGTTTATTTAACACTTTTATTACATAATTGCGCGATAAAATTCGTATAAAGTAATTTAATATCAATGAATAACATACGCTTAAGACGATATTATGTCATTTCAAATGTCAGTACCCAAACCCAATTTACTTATTGCCATGCTGTACTTTATAATTTAAAACTTTTTTATTCAAGCTTGTTCGCTTAGGCTGTGCCTGTAGATCTACGATAAAACATAAACGTCGAAGCCGGCCTGTAGTTCGTGCTACTCGTACGATGAAACACTTTCATTTACCTGCATGTAACGTTTGATTGTCTAAAATCCTATCATACTTGGAACAAAGAATTTATGTCATGAAGAGATCTACACAAACATTTTTAATGGAAGGTCTAGACCTCTTGTCACAGCCTAACACATTTTCTGTTATCTGTCAGAGTACGTCCGTTAAATTTTTCTTTCTCTGACTGTCCTCCTACTCCTTATGTATTTGATTCTCTTTCATTCTTTTTATAATGATTGCCATACATCTTATTTTTATAAATAGATAAAGGCAGAACAAATTAGCATCATTTACCCTCTGTTTGTCGAACGATATTCCTTCTGATTTTTGGTTTGTAGTTATTGACGAATTTTAGTAATGTAAATGTATTAAAAAAAATGGAGATAGTTTATTTATATGGCCTAGCGGTCGCCAAGTGGTCTAAATTCGCCCATAATTGATTTAAAATTAAGTTTGTTTGTTGTTAAGGTTTTATTGTCTATAACTATACCCTTATAATCACATTTCATTTAGTCACCATCTCCACATACAAAATAATATGTAACCATAGTTACTGAAGAATTCTACGACATGACCCGAACAATGCCAAAATACTATGAACGCAATTCGACTGCTTGTATCAAATGCATGGTAGTGTGGGTGTAGTGTTTTGTCATTAATTTAATGTAATGCGCAATTTTCGTTAAAAGTGGTACAAATTTTTTGCTACACGTATTAATATATAGATTAGCAAAGACAATCAATTCAGTATCTTATAATTTACTATTTGTCAGCCAATTTTCATTTTTTATATACTTAAACAAGCGACCGGGTGACCCGCCCCGGCTCCGCACAGGTAATCAAGCATCAGCAGCATCATCCAGCATCAGCAATGTCGCATTAGCTTATTGCGCTGAGCATGTGGGTTATATAGAAATGTAAACATACATACATACATACACTACTTAGCGGCGCGGGGATGGTTGCATTAAGTGAGTTTCGTCGGTGTGAGATTGCTTGAACTTATTTTCTCGCGCGTTATTTTTTATATACACTGATGGACTCATAAACTGCATCAATGTTCAAGACGCCTTTGAAATAAACATTTTAACCAAGTATTCGAACTTTTTATACAAATTTAAATTGAAACCTATAGTTTGGTTCATTAACTTCATAACAGCGTAGTATCATATTCTTAAGTGTATGTTTGTATACTGGAAAGGACAATTCAATTTTATTGAACAAAAACTATAAATGTAACAATAATTGGTTTTGGTTGGTTTATTGAAAATTGATATTTACTATAAAAATAATGTTGAAGCACGGGTATTTTTCTTTTAATAGGGTGTATTGCCTGCACTTGCCCTTATTACAGATTCTAATCGGTTCCGCATAGATCTGATTAGGATTATTAAACGGTCTTGCGGAATATTGTTCCATTCTTGTGAAATCGCTGTTCTTAGTGCTGCCACTGTTATGGGCACAGGATTTCTCGCACACACAGTTTTTTTTAAACTGTCCCGTACGGGTATCCGGACTGCGTGCTGGGTCTTCTTTTGTAAGAACCTGTCTCTACAAACCTTCGGTATACTCTAGAAACCGTAGACCGGTTTAAATTTAAATTTTTAGCAATCGTTCGTTGATCCAAGCCTTCCCGCACCAATGCCACAATTTGAGCGGCTTGTTCGGACGAAGTATCCATATTTATGGTTACGAAACTTTTGTTGAGTTTAAAAGACTAATATTCAATACTATTGGTAACAATAATTTAAAGGGTAGTTAGTATTTAACTGTTCCTAAGCTTTTTGCCTTTGTTCGACCAAAAATACTAATTGCACAGCAAAATATGCTTACCAAAAATATTTATTGCACAGCAAAATATATTTAAAGAGATCAAACTAAGTCGACGGAGCCCTGCATCTCGGGGCTCCTATTTTTGGGTGGGTTTAAGAAGGAACCTAACATAACCTCAACCTTCCGAGACGGAATGCAGTGATTTGAAGCGTATAGGCGCTCGTTACGATATAGTTTAGTAAGCATACTTTGGTGTGCAATAAGTATTTTCGATGCTCATTATATTTATATACCTAATTAAAGTCGCAAATAAAAAAAACAAAAAGGATTAATTTCAAACTTGACTCAAATAACACACGAATTTGAGACTACGCATAAATTTTATTTTTCCGGCTATAATATTATACTTTAATGCAGATCTATTTTTTGTTATGTTTAGTGGGCAGTCTCGACTTTTTCATTTAGTTTAATCTAAAAAGTTTCCATACTTATCAAAAATATTAATTCGAAAGTAATCCTGAACTTTGATGCAGTTTATGAGTCCATCAGTGTATAATTATAGTTTTTGAATTTATCGCGACAGGCAGACAGACGCGCCAGGAGACTTAGTTTTATAATACATATGTAGTGATAGTGAAGTCTATATTTTCAGTTATTAACTGACCAAATGTAAAAGAAAAGAAAATAATTTTGGAAAATGTAAGCTCTTACTCTTCTGGCGTAGTCCCGACATCATGGAAGTCAGCATTGGTCCACCCGATCCCAAAAAAAGGCGACCGCTCAAATCCGTCCAACTACAGACCGATAGCCATAACCCCCCTTTTCTCGAAGATAATGGAATCCGTTATCAACTGTCAGCTCTTACGATACCTAAAGGGTCATCAGCTGCTTAGTGACCAGCAGTACGGTTTCCGTAAGGGTCGGTCGGCTGCTGATCTTCTAGCATACCTAACACATCGTTGGGCACAGGTGATCGAGACAAAGGGGGAAGCCATGGCGGTTAGTTTGGACATAGCGAAGGCCTTTGATCGTGTCTGGCACAAAGCGCTTCTTTCGAAGCTCCTTTCCTATGGGCTTCCCGAGAGATTATGCGAATGGGTCACTAGCTTTTTAGCAGACAGAAGCATTAAAGTCGCAGTCGACGGTGAATGCTCTAACTCCATGTCTGTAAGTGCTGGTGTCCCGCAAGGCTGTGTGCTATCGCCTACTCTATTCCTCCTCCATATCAATGACATGTTGCAAATAAGCAACATTCATTGTTATGCGGACGACAGTACGAGCGATGCATTCTATACCGGCCGCGCTAACATCTCTCGGGAAAACGTCATTGAGAGCCGAAACAAACTTGTGTCTGAAATTGAGACCTCTTTAAAGAAAGTCTCAGATTGGGACAGACTTAATTTGGTCCGATTTAACCCCACAAAGATACAAGTTTGCGCGTTCACCGCTAAAAAACATCCGTTGGTCGTATCGTCTCGTTTTGAGCACATCCCCATAACTGCCTCAGCCAATATTGGAATACTTGGTGTCGATATATCGAGTGAAGTCCAGTTCCACGGCTATTTAGAGGCTAAGGCTAAATTAGCTTCGAAAAAGCTTGGCGCGCTCAACAGATCGAGACAGTATTTCCCGCCGAGCCACCGCTTACTACTTTACAAGGCGCAGGTTCGGCCTCACATGGAATACTGTTCTCATCTTTGGGCAGGGGCACCCCAGTACCAGCTTCTCCCTCTAGACCGCATTCAACGGAGAGCGACTCGAATCGTTGACTGCCCGGTTGTTTTAAATCGGCTAGACCCCTTGGCGCTGCGTAGAGATGTGGCCTCGCTATGCATCTTCTATCGCTTTTACTACGGGGAGTGCTCCGAGGAATTGTTCGGACTGATCCCTGCCGCCTCTTTTCGCCATCGTCCTACGCAACAAAATTTCTATTCCCATCATTTAGATGGTTGGCAGTCCAGAACTGTGCGCTTTTCTAGAAATTTTCTGCCTCGCACAACTAAACTGTGGAATGAACTGTCGCCTGCGGTATTTCCGGACCAATACGACGTACAAACCTTCAAGAAAAGAGCGTACTCCTTTTTAAAAGGCGGGCAACGCATTTGTAACTCCTCTGGTGTTGCGGGTGTCCATGGGTGGCGGTAATCGCTTACCATCAGGCGATCCGTCTGCTCGTTTGCAACCGCCATAAAACATAAAAAAAAACTCATACATGTTTTCTCAAATTTTTGGTACTGACTGGTGGACAATAATATATTTTATTGGTCAATATTTGATAGTCTTCGTTTTACGCGTGCCCTTATATTCTTCATGAGAAATTATCTGTTACGAAATGGTATAGACACAATATTCCAATATTCATCTGGATACTAGCATTTTTGTTTAATTTATTTTAGTCTGCTGCCCTTTTGTCAGAGATTGAAAACTTTTCGGGTGCTCCTGAAATGTATGAGGCTGCTCTTACTTTGACGCCTGCGTTGTTTTTTATTCCACAAAGGTAGCAAATAAGTGTACATCTGATAGTTATCAGTTACCGTGGCCTTTGTTCGCTTGTAACATCCGCCGAACTTAGGCAAAAGGGACTGATAATTAGGTAAAGGGTAGTACGAACATGCATAATGTTTACCTTTTGATGCTTGCCGTTTCGACCAGGATACATCGGCCGTAGTCACAAGCTGACTGACTCAACGTTAGTTAGTTAATACCTGTTACATATTACATATACATATATCACGCAACGCGAAAGTTATAATTTATTATGTGAGACGTACCTACCATGTGAGGCTACACAATCTTATTGAACGAGCATAACGCAGTGGTGTGGTCTTAAATACAGTATTGATAGTATGAATTTATTATCCTTGCATTTTCAGCCTTATTTGTAAGTAGCGCTTGCGTCCCTAGAGCTAGACAACTTGTTTCAAAAAAGAAAGACAAGAAGTTCTTTTTTATTTGTCTCTACTCCGTAGTTTTCTACGAATTTGCGCCTTACCTAGTTACGTTTGTTTGATACCTCTTTGAGTTTTATACACACAATGCGTTGCAGAAGGTACAGATAAGCTACTTTGTTAAAATAAAATAATAATAAGCATATTATCTTAAATTTATGCTTGACATTTTCTAATAAAACTACTTTATACGGTGGTTATTTTTCTAAATACACATTTTTTTTTTACCAGTGACTATTTAAATTTTGATGTGCAATTTCCTTGGCATTTTGTTTGCTTTTCAGCATCCAGGTTCACGGGATGGCTAAGATAGCGGGCTTCTCAATGCTTCAAAGTATAGTTATTTTTAATCTTTTTTGCTATTCACGCAGAATGGGTTTAAAATATTGTAACTATACTTTAAGATGTTGAGGTGACCACCATGTTAGTAATTCCGTGAACATGGCTGCAGAAAAGCTACCGAAATGTTAAGAAAATTAAAAATCTAAATGAAAGCAGTATATTTAAAAAAAATGGATCGAAGAAAGTAGATTGATTTCAATACTAGAGTGATGTCGACTTTCGGTGTGCCATCTTACTATGGGATGGTGGGATCACATCCATAAATGGAGCTTGCATAGTATCCACAGATAAATAAGCATGACATAATTTTTTCGGACCTTTTTATCAAACCTTCGAAGCCGCGTGTCCGCGCCGCCTAGTGCGCGCACAAGGATATAACAACGTCTTATCCCAATCGGCTTAGTGGTATAAAAACGTATCCTATCATTTATTTTTTATTAATATATCAGTTAATTGACGCGTCCAAGAAGCGATCACACATTTTTATGGAAATAAAGAATTTGACTTAGACTTTGTATATTTTACAAATTTTTGTTACAAATGGATATATATACAAACAGACATTTATACATTATAACAAAGATTGCCCCAGTGGTAATGGGCGGTGGTGAATGCGTTAATTGTGCACAAAGTTTTGTGTTTGATTCCCGGGTCGAGGCAAGTGTGATTGGTGGTTTCTGTAAATGCATTTTGAATAGTTGCACAGAGTTTGGACCGTTGCCTAGAAAACAGCACGGCTCGTTCGCTATTACGTAGAACTTAATTCAATAGCTGGCGTCAGTGGGTGTGTACTACAGCTCGTACGCGGGGCGGTGAGCGTGAGTCTCGGTATGTATTATATAAAGAAAAGCGAACAAGTAATCGATTGAAATTGAAAATATAAAACGGCATAATGACTGAGCTGATAACGTAGTGGTTTAAGTGGTCGCCTCGCCACTGCCACCGCGCCGAGTGTTGTGGGTTCGAATCCCATACGGAACAACAATTTATGTGATCCACACATAGTTGTTCCGAGTCTGGATAATCTTTATGTCCGTTGTTTGAATGTTTGTAAACTGTAAATTATTCTTAGTACGGCAGATGTAATTTTTATGAAAAATAAAACAAACTGTCGAATGGTCACCGGTATCTCGGTCTCCCTACGGCGAAAAATGTTGCTATTAAGTTGGCTGACCAATCTGAGTGTCTGAATTTACGTAACAGTTTTTGCATATTCGTGCAGGTGGAAGTGAAACATAGCAAAATGATTTTGATTGCATTCTTTGCTGCAAAAATGGTGAAAAGAAGGAATGCTCAATCTTTTTCATGAAGACATTAAGTATTTTTTTGTATTTTATTAAGAACTAGATTTATCCGTGGCTTCGCTTGCTAGTAGGTTAGATAAGATTAGTAACAATACTGTTTTCTGGACTCTGACAACGTGTTCGCGAAAATTGAAACAAACTCACATTCGCATTTTTAATATTAGTAAGCATGTCATGTGGGTGATAAGTAAAACGACAGTCGAAAGCATTACAGTTTAATGACTTAATCAAATATCAAACTGGACAAGTAAGCATCCGGCTCGCACTATTGTGCTGTGGAGCGTTCAGTCTGCGAGGCTCTCGTCACTCCCGCTTGACCAGCGCTGGCCCTAGTCCGCCAGGTGGCAAGACCTGTCAAAAACCTAGTATGGAAAACAATATCCAGCGCTAACTTGGGTAATTAGAAGCGCAAAATAAAAAAAACAATTATTCTTTACTAAATTTTACCTGCGGATTCGCTTGTATAAATGTAGGTCAGATTAGTAACAGTACTTATTTCTGGATGGAAGGTACCTATATGTCCTTTTCTCTATTCCTGAAAAAGTGTATGCAAAATTCCATGACGATCGGTCAAGTAGTTAAGGCGTAAAAGCGTAACAAACAAACAACTAAACTGACATTCGCATTTATAATATTAGTTATGATTAAATAAAACCGAAGTAGAATTTATCGCTCACCTATAATAATATATTGGCACGTCTGCAAAAAATGCGAAACTGAGTTTATACGACATACGGGTTTAAAAGTGCATAATCTACAAAGAGGCAAAACGGCAAAGCGGTAGTTTCCGTGGGGTGCAGGGTGCAGCCGCTTCCAAAACTGCTTTGACGTAAGTGACAATTGTGACATTTCGTAAATTAAGTTAATAAGAAAAAAAATGGCACGTTTAACTAATTTGACATCACTTTTATAATATGCTTTATACTCGTAGTAAAATAACGACATATTTGACAGATGTACCGTTACAATTATTATTGTCGGAAACTTATTGCCACGTATTTGACTGATGTGCCGTTTTAATTACAAAATATTAATTACGATATTTTTCTATACCCTATCCTAATTTAAAAATGAAAGTGGTGCGTATCTTTTCTATATTTTTGGACAAAATAATTAAACGGGTAATGATGAATGTCATCCTTGTAACAAATACATATTTGATATAAAACAATAAATACGAATCACCTTATAATAAAGCATTTTTGTAGCAGAAACGTCATCGTTGAAGAAGGCTGATCATAATAATATAATTGAACCTACAGCATCGACTACTAACGATTCCAAAACAGTTTTAATACTACCTCCTATAGATCGCAATCCTTCCGATAAAATAAATTAAGAAATTAATATAATTTGCGATGGTATGTGAATTCTTTATTATTATTATTAAAATCTACGTAAAATCAAATCATTTGATAAAGATTACTTTTATCTAGTTCAAATAATGTATTTATTTCAAATACTTTTTTTTAGTGGTGCCAAAAAATCGCAAACGATCGATATCCTCATCGAACAGTGACTCTTCAACGAGTAGTTCTGATAGCTCTAGTAGTAGTTCTAGTAGCTCATCCAGTAGTTCTTTATCATCTAATACACAAAAACTTCAGAAACAACGTATGTATATTAATAATTATAAGTAATAATGATAAATCAGTTCATACAATAACAAATATTGTCTGAGAAATAATGCAATTTTCGAAAATAACACTGAAAATGTGCTGAACCAACAAACGGACATACAAATCGCGTCACATTTCCAAGACGATTCTGATACAACAGCTAAGCATAACTGTCATTATTGTTCACTGCTGCCCAATTACGAGCTCTCGATTTTATTTAATCATTATTCTACGTAAAGTAAATCAAGAGCCAAGTTCTCATTCTATCTGCTTGAATGAAGGCTCAGGCTTTTCTGCAGATAGTGGTGACGAATATTACCCACCAAGGCGTGACAGATCATCATCTACGAGTTCATCTATAGTTTCTTCTAATACCAAAAGAGGAACGAAACGAGTGAGATGCCCGAATAAGTGGACACAAAATATGAGGAAAACTTTGAAAACTTAGGAAATAAATACTCCTTGTATTTATCTAAAACAGGCAATCAAATAGAAGCCAATAAAATGAGACCCCATATCGTAATTGCAAGTTTTCCTGTTGCGATAACTTTACAAGAGATAAACGTCAACAAATATTTGATTGTTATTGGACTTGAGGATCTTTGCAACGTCAAAGAGATTTTCTCAGTGCTTGGATTAGCATATTAAACATAGTATGTCGCCGTGTTATTTAGAAATAAATAAAAAGAGCCATAAAATCTGGACCTATTTACGTGCCAGATCAATACATAAAAGATAAAAGATGCTAAAAAAAGGTAACCCATTCACTGTGCACGAGATGCATTTTAGCAACTTTTACGATTTGAAAGGACTGGCTGATGAGCAATCAATTAATTTTCATAAAGATGAAAATGCCGATATGATAAAAGTGACCGAGCTCGCCATGATAAAATTCACAAAAAACAGTGATTGTTATGAATTCAAAACATCATTCGAAGGAGAATGGGTCCAAGCTCGTCGCAAATTGGCATGAGGGCGAAAAAATATTACTCAGCCGATAGAAATTAATTTAAAACCAGCAATCAAAAATGACCATTTCTGATGCCAAGAAAAGAGATTTATTACAATCACTTCAGTCTGACATAGTGCCCGATTAAATACAGTAAGGGCTGATTTTTTAATAGTCAGATAACTTTTATCTGAGGAATATGTTTGACGTGTTGATAGCTCTATCTGAGGAATAAATATGGCGGTTTGACATTATTTTCTATACAATAGCTATCAAAAAGTCAAACATAATATTCCTCGGATAAAAGTTAAACGATTGATTTTCAATAATACAGCCCAAGAGATTTTACTACTACTGTTATAGTAAAATCTCTTTGGCTGTACTATTTGCATCTGGCTGATTTTGGAACCATTAAAAATTACGAAATTTTAAAAAGAAATGTAGAAACGATTTTCCGCTACTTTCAATTGTTTTTCTGTAGTAGATAGATAGAATACTCTTTAATGTCCGTTTTCAATATCCTATCTATCTGTTACTAGCGATAGGTATTTGACATTAGCTCCATACTAGATACGTTAAAAGTCTATTTCCAGTAAACAAATCCACAGATAGATAGGATATTGAAAACGGTAGTTAATGTATACCATAAAATTACCCACATAAGGCTGTATTTCCACCAGAGATCGCGCTATTCTATTGGTTCTTAATAACACATCTCTGGTGGAAACGCAGTCCTAATGTTGAAATTTTACATAGAGTGACACAATGCGGCGTCTTATCGCTAAAAGCGAATACATAAATTGCTGTATTGTAATAAAGACTGATAATAATTATTACCTGATTCTTTATATTTAATTAATGGGTGGTATTAAGTAAAACCTGATCTGAATCTAGATTTTACTCAATCGATCCTACTTTACTTAAAGTTCCAAGTTATGAAGTACTAGTGTTTTTAAGGAATTTTTCTTTATTTGGATAAAGGTTATTACATATAAAGGTTACATTTATATTTTGTAATTTTTATAATAAATTTGGTGTTGTTTATTTTCTAAGTATCTACCCTAAACTAATATAGGATACTCATTTATGACAATTAGAATATTGAACTTTAAGAACAAGTTTTTGTATGATTATTTTCAAATAAAACGTTTATTTTCATCAACCAGTCCTTTTATTTCTTGACTTTCACACAGGATTTTGCAAGCTTCCCGGTGCATAAATGTCATTTTTGGAAGTTGTTCAAAGTGACAACGGCACAAATGCATGACCCTTCCACTTCTTTGATATTTATGAGGTATATCCTGAAAACCTGAAGTGGAAATTTTCATCCTTGAATATGTATTATAGTCTTGAATATGTATATTGTCATATACTAGTAACCAAACCCATAAAAACTGTAAAAATACGTAAAATGAACCTATAAATTAATTTCAAACATTTATAAAATCTTAAATCCTCGTTTCTGTAAAATGTGAAAAACGTAGATGTGCCAATATATTACTAGGTGAGCGTTATGTGAAGTGAAACGTCGATTGAAGGAAGCCAAAAGACAATCTCTCTCTACCCTGAATGCGGCGCTGTGGTTGGCCGGTATTATTTATAGCAACAATAAACTTGGCTCACGAAATTGTCGACATATTATGCGAATAAGGCAAGTATATTGTACCGATTGTCAACGGATTGATCCCCAAGCGCCTGAACGCCATGTCAACAGGCTCGCGCTTCTTGATGCAGAAGGCGGCATTACTTGTGAAACACATCCACGCACCGATCGTACGGTGGTTACCCTCTTTGAATCCCGTAGCCCCTGTGCTCGACAGGTAAACCTGGTGTACCTGTTGCCATATGATTTTTATATTTATAAATAAACGTTTCATATATGTAAAAAACACCACCTATGTATTTTATTTATATTTAAACTAATGCAAATATGTTATAATATTCTAATCTTTATTACTACAAATATGTAGCAAACTGTGTATATGTAATGCAAATTAGATTACTAAATATAAATAGTTTATATAGTTAGGTATCAATTTTAATATAGGCTTATTAGGATTTAATATAAGATTTTTAACGTGGGAGAGCAAAGCTTCAGCACGAATGGGCGGCCCGACCTGAATGATACCACGCCCTTACAGAAAACCGTCGTGAAATAGCGCTAGCGTTGTGTTTCGTCGAGTAATGATCCGGTACCCTCACGCATCGGAGGCCCAACCCTTCCCCCTCCTGTGGGGGGAAATTTAAAAGGCTTGCAACGCACTTGTGACTCCTCTGGTGTTGCGGGTGCCCATGGGAGGCGGTAATCGCTTACCATCAGGCGATCCGTCTGCTCGTTTGCTACCTATACCATAAAAAAGGACAAAATCTTTCTGCGTCATAGTTTTACTATTAACCTGTAACGTGCAACTGTGAATTTCAAAGTCAAGTCCATTTTAAAATGTTATATTTATTTAAGACATAAAGTAACACTTAAAATTTTAAAATACAAATCAATAGACAAACCTATTTATGAATGGCATCGCAAGACCTAGGGCTTGGGACACAGTTTACTCAAAAATAACTGTATAAGAAATTTTAACATCACGTTTGCATGATATATACATAATTCATAAAGAGTATAAAGCAAATATGTGTAAAAGACATGCTATGATAGGAAGTTGAACAATATGTACCTACAACACCCTAAATCCATTCCCTCAAACACGACGGCCTCGATGGTGTAATGGTTAGTGTAAACGAATGCCATGCCTGAGATAGCGGGTTTGATTCCCGCACAAGTCAAATATTTGTATGCATGGACATGGATTTTTGTCTTGGTCAGGGTGTTTCCATGTATAATATGTGTATATGTATATACAAAAAAAAATTGTATGTTTATCCATTGTCTAATAACTATAGTACAAGCTGTGCTTAGTTTAGGCTAAAAAAAAACAATGGTTTTTGCTCGCAAAATGAAGACAGACAGATTGATGTCATTTTTGGACGTCAATATCCCACGAGGACAAATAAGTCCTTGTCACAAACCTATACGGATGGATAGAAACATGCATGCAACATCGAACCACCATTCGCGTTATGTATACATACATTCCTTTACAACGTCATTGAAGAACTTTGTGACCTGAGGCCCATGTGCGGATTTTTCATAAAGTTATCTCAATCTACAAAGTCGTCGTATCGACTAACAAATGTATGGTAACTTACAAAGCGCCCCTGGCGGAGACTATTGTAAGAAAAACGAGCGAGTGTGAAATCGTTTGCACTACTACAATAGCGGTGTCACTAGAAGTGACGTAAAAATTATCGTGTCGGACGCGGTATTGATAGTTTCGGCAAACGTTTTTCAAGATTATGCGAGTGTGAACTAAAATTTGACATTTACAATCGTCTCGAAACGGTAACGCGGTCGTGCAGTAAACTCACTTGTTGTTGGGTTGGTGAGACGTAGTTGACAGTGAATACGATATTAATAACTGTGTAATTTTGTGTTTATTTTTGGGTGAAAATGACGGCTCGTAGCTTTTTCTGGTGAAAACTGATGATGGCCACTCATTACCAAAATGAAATAAATTACTTGAGAAAAAGAGAGCTGATTTTCGTGCCTCATTTAATCCGGTAGAAGACCTCAGTAACATTGAATTTAGAAATAGATATTGCTTATCAAAGGAAGCCTTCCTGTTTCTATGTATAGGAAATATTCAATTAGAAGAACTAACAAATTACAATCAACCAATCGTAGGCGTTGCCTTTGCAAAGATAGAGTATTGCATTACAAGCCTCTAAAATACGCACAAATTATTCAGGCCACAATTATTCAGGCACAATAGTGTGCTCTATAATATTGCATTAGGTTATAGAGTACCTGAACCAGATGATTTAGGTAAGAATGGTTCATAATATTAAGATGAATCTATATTTCAAATGGACAGTATGAACATTAAGGATTTATTAAAACAAATCTCCTTTACTCTTAGATCTAAGTGAACATCATAAAGCTACAATAGGTCATGTCCAGCATATGGAAGAGCAACAAGCAACCACCGAGTTGATTCGAGGAAGAGCACTGCATGATCAAATAGCTAAACGTAGTCACTGGTTCTTTTTTATATTTTGATCTCAATTGGTATAATAATCATTACATTCGCTATTCTCACTGTTATATTCATAAGTCATATTCTCATTTTCTTATAATGTTTTTGGCAATATGAATTACTTACATGAATATGATTTAATATGTTTGTTTTTATTAAGAATCTATATAAAAACTGTGCCAATGTGGCTTTGTAAATAACACTACTGACACCATATTCAAATTTATTTATTTAATTAAAGAAGACAGGCGCATTAACATAAAAATAATGTTTCTCTTTTAATCAATTAACAACATCTGCAACGTCTGTTACATAGAAATCATTCTCATTTTCTTTATCTAAAATTAAAGTCAAAAACCATGTACTCATTTAGGTCACAAAGTAACACTTATGAACGTCAACATATATAGGTTAATGAGTTTACTAAGTTACTGAAGCTACATTTACGTAGTTTCAGGCAAACGATCGATATAAGAATATAAATGTGTGAAAGCCACACATTTATATTCTTATATGTCTGTGACACTTTATTGAGGTTGCTCGTCCACGTCGACGACGTTGGGATCCTGTTGATGTATCGGGTTCCGATTGTGGTACGTGCGTATTGTTTGAATGTAGAGTATGGAGACTCTGATGTGATGGTCCAGGAATATTCCATATATCGCATTCAGCTAAAAAAGAAAGCAATTAAAATTCACACCTGAATATTATGAAGATGAAGCACACACATTTATATTCTTATATGTCTGTCACGTATCAAAGTGATTAAACCTATTACAGCAATTTTCAATCATTCACAATTCGAAACACTTGTCGGTTCCTTAATTGGGCTTAAAATGTTATAAATTATAATTTTAATATTTTTAGTATATGTACCTACTTAACTCAATAACAGGAATGCTTTCTGCTTCAAGAACCTAAAGACTTCTGACTAAAGGCGATGTTGGTGACAAAGTAATAGTATTATCGTCATTTTGGCTCTGAAAATAATTAACTCTCATCAGTTAAATGCATTATTTAAGTAGGTATTTATCGTAATCGATGACGTAGATACCTTTCTTCACTTTTCCGTATTTTTCATTGCCCCGGTGGGATCATTATTTAATAAATTTGATAAGTTTTCCAATCTTGTATTGCTTGATTTCTGCCTTTTACATTATTCGACGGCTTATGTATGTCACCGTGTCTGTAAAATTAAAATGTATGACATTCGCGTAAACGAAGTATAATATTATGTAAAATAACTATAATTTATGATTAAAATTTATATATAATTTACAATTAATCTGCTTTAAACACGATAAATTCCGTATAAAGCAGTTTAATTTTTATATCGTTACTTCGTTATAAAGTGATTATTTTTATATGTAAACATGCATAACTGTATATGTATTTATTTACTTACTGCTCCATAAACTTTACCAGAATTTCAAATTGGAATGGCGTGGTCTAAATTGCGCACATTATAATATTATAATCTCAATAAATTCAAAAAAATCACAAGAAACCGCTAAGCTTTTGAAGGCGAACGTCAAAATTTAAAGTAATTCAGAAATGTCGGTAGGTTTCGAACCCAAATCGGTATATGATAAAAGAAAATATTCAATCTTTGTTTAATATAAATAGAAATGGAAAAACTGTATGATACATAATGAATATTATAATATAACTTCCATACATTATAATATTATATTCATGAAAAATTATGTAATTTGGTATTTCGATACAGCAGATATTGGTAGAAATACAGAAAAATAATTTGGGTTGAGATCACCGTTTAAAGGACTTTTTGTATTGAAACATGACGCGACGCATAGAGCATTTAGCATCTCTTTTACTCGCTGCTCCATAAAATGAAATAGAGATACTCG
The DNA here is from genome assembly GCA_963675205.1 of Catocala nupta. NCBI lineage: Eukaryota > Metazoa > Arthropoda > Insecta > Lepidoptera > Erebidae > Catocala > Catocala nupta. Next base: position 40,679,426 of record OY776078.1, read on the forward strand.
TAATGCAATGTAGGCAACTTAAAAAAATTACCTAACTTTCGGCTGACTTTCGGCAAAGTGAGATTACGCGATGCGAATAGATTGGTTTGCATTATTTCACACTCTGACTATTTCGAAGTACTTTCGATCGATAGTTAGCACGATTGACTTGATCGTTACTTACTACGTCAAATGACACAAAATTTACACTCGGGCTTCTGAGCATTTAAAATCTCAGGTCACAAAGTTCAGAACTCTCAATGCTCGGATAAAAGAATAACGGATATGTAGTTAATTTATTTATTTTATTTATTTATTATTAGAAACAAATGGACAACAACGGTATACACCAAATCGTTGAACAAGTTAAAACTTATATGTAACATTATTTTACATTAATATTATCAGACCGTTTCTTGATCAGATCGGAGACGTTCTGGATAAAGGCCAGGTTAAGAGCACCTTAAACCGGCGAGCGTGTATGAGGAATGTTATGAAAGTGAATGAAGCCAGAGAAGTGTGTCAGGATCGTAGCAAATGGAAATCTGCCTACCTCTCTGGGAAACAGACGTGAATTTATGTATGTAATATTACCAGACATAATAGACAAGATAGATCGACATCTAGACATCTCGCGACATAGGAGTTTATCATAAGACCATAACGGTGTTTAAGAAAATATACAATCAACACTCTGTATATACGGAAGTAGGAGTTCTTATACAAAGTTAATCGCCCCGCCTCCTCCACAACGCCTCCCGCGGTGTGCTGTTTGTTTACGCCGCCGCCGCTGCTTTCTTGCCTGGCCGTAGGAAATCTTATTGCGATTAAAGCAACCAATTTTAATATTTGTATTTTTGTACGGCAACATTCAAATCAGTAATCACGACAAGAGCTCGAATAAAAGTTGGTAAGTAAGTTAAACAAAGTCACAAGTAAAAGGATTTTAAAATTTTAATTAAAGTAATATAGTTTAAACAATCCGACCTATTGCTGTAAGGATCAAACACTTCGCCGCTGTAAAGCACAGTCAGACTTGAAAATCAGTCAAGAGATAGATCAGTAGAGCATAATTGTACTGGTCTCGCACACCAATCGTCAGATTTAATTTAATCGCTTGGAGGCACTTTCCACCAATCGACACCCAAGTGTACCTATTAAACATTAGTGCGTGAAACCATTGTACAATAAGAATAGTAGGTTAGCTAAGGCAGATCGGCGAGTTAATTGCCTACTATTGCGTTGACGCACAGGGCTGTCACTTTTATTTTAGTTAAATATTATTTGCGTATTATGACAGCACTAGGTTTTTAACAACGTAATATAATAAAATGTTTTACCAATTTATAAATGGGCTGTAAAATGAATACGTTTTAAAAATAAAAGTCATTTAATAATTATAAATTAGATAGAGTAAAACATTTTCTACGATTCCTTGATGTGCGGAACGCTTTATTGTTCGCATTTAGTGTGAAATAGATTCTCATCCTTATATATAGTTTATGCAAAAAACTTTTAGGGAAGCATGGGCAGGGCATTGCAAATTCTATTTGTTTTAAACGTTTATAAATGGATGACCTGATTTTGATGATGATATGGTCCTTTTTAAATTCCGTAGAAAACACCTGCTCCATCCTTTCGATGTTGATGACAAAATCATCGGGTGGTACCATCAGTAAATTTCTATCTGTGCCATAATTCTTGTAATAAGTGTATCTAGTTTCTGAACTGAAATTGCAAGAGCGCTGATTAGCATCGGCGTAGAGTTTTAAAATTTCACAGTGCTTATGGAAATCTACATACCTGTTTAACAAAGCAGTGCTTATGGAAATCTACATACCTGTTTAACAAAGCACCACAAACATAACAAAATAGTTTTTTTCAGGTAGTTGAAATTGTGCGTAGTCGGACCGTAAAATTTCACGTAAAACATTCCCTTGTTCGTGTGTTTGATTATTATCGCTACTATTGGTAAGAAGTTCTTTGATTTCTCTGGCACCTGTTTCCAAATGATGATGGGTTTTTAGATTGACAAGAAATTTGATTAGATCTTCAGTACAATTACCTTCTTTTGGAGCCTGTGTGATATTAGCAAAATAAATCTTTCTATATGCTGATATGAACTGCCTAGAGGTTGGTATCGTAGCCATACCGTTTTTTTACCGAATCTTTCCAAAGAAGTTCTCGATAACGTCTTGATTGAGACGTCTTGTCAATAAATATTTAAACCCTTCCTGCTTAAAATCTTCATACAGATTTAATATAGACTTGATAGTGATTTGAAAACCATCAATAAATTTGACTGTTTTCGTAACGTCATTTCGAATTATATAATTTTAGGGTATGAAAAAGCATTAACATGTTATTAAAGAAATGTATTTGATTGTCAGTGCCGCAAAACGCACTTTTGTAAACGTAACTGTGACGATACGTCGACGAATTAAGTAGATCAAATAAATCATTGATATTTTGTATGAATTCTACAGTGCATCTTGCAGATTCGTCAATTATTTTAATATCTATATATGTAGACAAGGCAGCTGCTACGGACCTGCTCAAAAGTCGCGTCGCATACCGGACTTTCATTTATTCGAAGCTAGTAGGGTTGATATAGCTGTTTGTTAACTTATACGCTTGTCTAAAAGTCTTGTTTTTATCGACCTCGTAAAATTTAACTATGTGTTCATATTTTGCAACTCCGTTAAATCATATGTCATCAAGTTATTACGAACTAATTTTATCAAATGAGGTGTGTCGAAATATAATAGATTTTATGATCATTTATAGTGAAATAAGTTTTTCTACGGAAATTCCCATTTATCTGGCTGCATTCAATAAATCTGATCCCATATACAAATAATCTAATTTTTAACCTGACGTCAAAGAGTTTTAATGTAATTTTGTCAATCCATTTGGAGATATTATCATCACTTTAACATTCTGATAACAATGCAAACCCTATTGCTTGGGACCATTTCACAAAAACACCTCTTACTAACACAACTAAAGCAGGTTTCGCTGGTGACGGTGATTGACTATATAAAATTCTATTAATTTTTCCTCTATATGATCCCTCCAAAAAGTATCTCTCTCGGGTCTTCGTGTTCATACGATATTTCACACTAAAACAAAAAAATACTAACGTAAGTATGCAATCTATCTGCTATGTTTGTTCGATAGTCTCAGTTCGGGGCAAACCACTACTTCATAAATAGATGTTTAGAACCCGAACTTAAAGAGATTTTTTTCTGTGTAATTCAATATCATATAATAGGTTGCTAATAATAATTGTTATTTATTGTTTTCTGTATATTATTAAGTATTTTTAAGAAATGTTATTTTTTACCACATTTACATAGGTATCACCTGTCTCGGTGGTCTCAGTAGTGAAATGTCTTGCAACAGTGTTTATGTGCCCAGAAGACTGACAGCATTGCCACGTTGAATGGCAATGCTCATTCTTTGAGCCAAAAAAAGTCCAGCCTTCTGGTCACGCGAAGCATCGATTAGCCGCTTACATATATCTCTAAAAAGCGCACGAGCGCCCGGACCCCATGAACCTCCTTGCGTCTCCACCCCAAACGGCTCAAAACCGTAATTACCCATTAAATTACTGTATTTGCGCCATTTGAGGTTTTCCGCCGCTACAGTAGCAGCACTGGCACAGCTCACCGTGCTCGGAAGATGTGATGGCGCAAGGATGTCGACGCATGTGGCGTCCCACACCAAAGGCCTACCCATTTTCCAGGGTAACAAAGACATACCATCGGGTTTCTTCCCATCGTCACGTACCAAGCCTATAAGTTAAGTTCTAATACTGCTGGAACACCGGCGGTGATAAGAGCACGACGGATAATGTCATTAAGGTGAGCGTGTCGTGAAATACGACCAGCGCTTCTACTGCAGGACAGCCCATGGTGTCCGAGGCTGTCGACGGCTTTGCCGCAATGACAGCGATGCGGAGAAACACACGGGGTACCTAAACGAAGATAGGTGGCGAGGCGGAATGTTGTATCGTCCAAAATTGTACCTGTGTTGGACGATGGAAGTGCCTGAAGCCATAAACCCGATTCCCACTCTCCCACAGCCAGCTAACGTGCGCGCTCAGCAACACTTACAGATGTAGTAAAAAGATTTTCTCTTACCGTGTTACATAGCGGCCCATCCCACTGCCTTTGAGAGAATGGGTTGGTAGGCAGATCATTAGTATTTAGACAATCTATTTTCCAGGCGTTCACGGCGTCGGTCTTACACAACACTTCTGAACTCGTCGTTCAAGTCCACATTTAATATTTGCCTAATATATTCTGTATGATTTTATCAATTTGAACTAAATGTTAAATTTTCCCAAATTGAGATGATCTTAAACCATGAATAAATTTAGGGACGAAAAGGCAGTAACGCATTATAGTAAAAGCTGAATGTATATTAATTTTGAAAAGGCGGTCTGAAATTTCACAAAAATTTTAGACTAATAATAATAATACTTTAAATTAATGTTAATGGCCTCGATATTGGCTTTATTTAAGTCACCTCGATATTTTAAATTGGATTTCCTGAGTGCACTTCATTCGAGCCAGCCCATATATCCGGAATACTATTTCAGGCATAAAATTATATTTTACTAATAAAGCCATCAAATATTATTTTTATTTATTGTGTATAACCAAACTTCTGAAAACCATAATATTGTCATCTGTTTACGCGAATGTTATTCATTGAAATTAAACTACTATATACAGATTTTATCACGTTGTTTATTTATCACTGTATTACATAATTTTGAACTCTTTATATAATAACATCTATACACAACATATAATAAAATTACAAAAGTGGGCAGAGCATAATTGGGAGCAGAAGCATAATAGCATAATTTTACACTTCCGAGTAGACAGACGAAGAAGTTCAGCCTACATTTAACAGATGGCGATACAATCGCTCTTCACATGACGTCATACTATTCTGCATCGCACAAGTGAAGTTTACACAGCGACTGAGTATATATACAAGCTCCCGACATCAACCGTTGGGCCGCAGCCCGACAGGCACGATCAACCAGCCTGGTCGGAGGATCCTTCCTTTGTGTTGGAGGGACTTCACACCCTGTTCCTCCACACCTAGGTACTTACAGATACATATCCAATGGTAATAAAATAGGTTCATCAAAATCATTTTAGGTACCGACATTTTACTGACAATTTTTTTATTGCCGGGTGTGTATCACTTTCATAATCATAGTGCAAGTTGCAACCCGCGAAATTGTAAGAATGTATAATTACGTCATATCAATATTAATAGGTTGAAAAACGAATGACTGCGGCCAAAAAGTTTTATGTTATTTCAAAAAGAAGGCAAGTTTATTTTATTGTACTATTTATACTACTGCTATAATATTACACCTACTGACACTACCGTGAACATTATGTAGATACTTACATATTGTCATTTCCACGACCGGATTTCACAACCTCTGCTTTTTTTTAATATGTGGTTAATATTATGTTTAGGTTATGATGGAACTGACATACGCTGTGCGTAAAAGATCCAAAAAAAACAAGAATAAAAGAAAACAAAAAAAAAACCTCTGCTTTTGAAATTCTAGTATTTTGGTCTACTGGTTCCAAGACTTGTCTTTTTCTTGCTTTTCTGTAATATTATTATTGTATTATAATCTTATCAGTTAAAGTAAGTATGGACCTATAACAGTTATTTATTTAGTCTAAAGTGTATAAATACTCAATATGATACAGGCATTTCTAAAACTTATTCAGTGTGCGCGGCCGGCGGCGCCCAGTAGGTATGTGTGTATAGTTTCACGCTTGTATCCCCGAAGAGGTATGCAGAGGTGCATTTCTACACCTACGCATACGTTTCGTCAGATATATTTTAGTCCCACGTAATAGGGGCTGAACCTATTGCCACACGGGCACGTTTCCAGACTCCATACTGCTGCTGAGAATTTCCTAACAGAAAAACCCAATAATAGGTACTTTGTCCGACCCGGGAATCGAACACGAGTCCCGTGACCTTGACTATGTCGTTGGTCCATCCGGCAGCAGTCCATCCCACATTACGTTTACCGATCCGTCGCCGTCACACAAGAACTCTCCTATCCCATCGGCCATCATCAGCATCAGTTCTTTTAGCTGTTTGCCCTGCCCACTGCCACTTTAGCGTTGTAACTCGATGAGCTATGTCGATGGTTTTCTACGGATCTCCATAGGGAGATAGGAACGATACAGGAATAGTCCTGATTCGATCAGGAAGGGCAACTGAGTGTAGTCCTATCCCGTGAGTTTCGTTTAGCCTCAATAAATATACTAAGTTGGTAGGTAAATGTACTTACATGATATTAATTTTTTCGATCTTTTGTTGTTGTAATGTTTACTTAAGTCGTGATACTTTAAGCATTTTGGTTTTGATAATAAAAATTTAAAACAGAAACAACACACACAAATATAAGAACTACAATAGTCAGTGGCAGGTAATGTCCAATTGCTTAAATAGTCCACAAATAATTTACACACAATCCAAAAAAAAGTAATTATCCTATACTACTGCTAGACTAATACTAAATTATTATTAATTATTATATTAATCATCGTCTCTCAAAGATTGATAAAATTACGTAAATATACGAGAGCATTTTGGGGAAAAATTGCATACGTCCATCCGTCACAAAGGCTGACGCTATATGCCGCCCGTCACCCGCACAAAGACCCGCTAGAATGATTCGAAATTAAATTTAAAAAAATTGCACACAGTTTACAATAAATGTATTCTCTACATATATACTTCTACAGATGAGGAAGTTTATACATAAAGTTTGTGAAACCAATAATTTTTAATAATGTTGGTAGATCGCATAAAAAAATATTTATAAATGTATGGAATTACATTGAAATTAAACACTTTATACGGATTTTATCGCGTTGTTTATTTTACTTTAAACACTGGTATTACATAATTTTGAAAACTCTAACACTACTATTATTGAAATTTTACTACTATTTAATCTATATATTTTCTAATTAAAACAATTTATATTTGAGTTTACACTTTGCCCCGACGTTTCGGTTGCTTTACAGCAGCCATGTTCACGGGGAGACTAAGATGGTAATTGTCCCAACGTTCTGAAGTGTAGCTAGTTATTTCAAAGTACCCGAACATAATTTAATCTTTGGTGTTCCTATTTATGCAGAATGAGCTCAAAGTATCATGAAGTCTAGCTGTGTTTTGCTTCTTCTTGGGTTTGACTATTTGAATGACTGGATCCCAAGCTGGTGGTACATTCCAACCATCCTCTCTATTGAAATTAGGATGTTTTTTAATTTCAATAGCCTCGCGAAGCATCCTTGGTAGGAATCGGTGTTCTTTTGCGAGTATATGTGGTTTGTCAAATCGTAGGTAGTGGTTGGTCCCCTGTTGCACATGTTCACACACAGCAGACTTCAACGAGCGTTGGTGTTTAACATCAGCTATATGTTCTTTTAAGCGGGTGCCTATGCTTCTCTTGGTTTGCCCAATATATGAGAGTCCACAGTCACAATCTATTTTATATACCCCTGCATCTTGTAAAGGTAATTGGCACTTGACGGATGGTAAAAATTGACTTATCTTCGTTGGCGGCTTGAAGTATGTGTTGATTGAAGCTCGCTTCAAGATGTAGCCAATCTTGTCAGTGACACCCCTTACATATGGTAGTATGGCAGGCTGGCGCTCGACTGTGGCTGGCTTTTCTCGGGATCTGTGACGGCGGCGCGGCTGTTGGAGCTTGTTGTCTTGCAGTACTTGCTTGACATGTTGAAGCTCAGCGTCCAGGTGTTTCTTGTCACAGATCCCGTGGGCTCTCTGAAACAAAGACATTCCCACGGTAGCTAACTGTTTAGGATGATGGTGAGATTCACCGTTTAGGTACCTGTTTGTATGGGTCTTTTTTCTATACACAGTATGGCTCAAAGTATGATCAGGATTCCTGATGACAAGTACATCTAAGAAAGCTAATGAATTATTTGCCTCTAATTCCATAGTAAATTGGATGTTATTATTAATGGAATTAAGATGTTTTAAGAATGCATTTACACTATCTGTTGGTAATATTGTGAAAGTATCGTCTACATACCTCTTATAAATCCTGGGTGTGATGGTGGTAGTCTGCAAAGCTCGAGCCTCGAAGTCCTCCATATATATGTCGGCAACAACAGGCGATACTGGGGAGCCCATTGCCACACCATCTACTTGTATGTAGAATTTATTGTCCCACAACAGATAGCCAGTTGTTAAGCAATGGTTTAGAATACAATATGCCTGAGGAATATGCAGAAATACTAAACCATTGCTTAACAACTGGCTATCTGTTGTGGGACAATAAATTCTACATACAAGTAGATGGTGTGGCAATGGGCTCCCCAGTATCGCCTGTTGTTGCCGACATATATATGGAGGACTTCGAGGCTCGAGCTTTGCAGACTACCACCATCACACCCAGGATTTATAAGAGGTATGTAGACGATACTTTCACAATATTACCAACAGATAGTGTAAATGCATTCTTAAAACATCTTAATTCCATTAATAATAACATCCAATTTACTATGGAATTAGAGGCAAATAATTCATTAGCTTTCTTAGATGTACTTGTCATCAGGAATCCTGATCATACTTTGAGCCATACTGTGTATAGAAAAAAGACCCATACAAACAGGTACCTAAACGGTGAATCTCACCATCATCCTAAACAGTTAGCTACCGTGGGAATGTCTTTGTTTCAGAGAGCCCACGGGATCTGTGACAAGAAACACCTGGACGCTGAGCTTCAACATGTCAAGCAAGTACTGCAAGACAACAAGCTCCAACAGCCGCGCCGCCGTCACAGATCCCGAGAAAAGCCAGCCACAGTCGAGCGCCAGCCTGCCATACTACCATATGTAAGGGGTGTCACTGACAAGATTGGCTACATCTTGAAGCGAGCTTCAATCAACACATACTTCAAGCCGCCAACGAAGATAAGTCAATTTTTACCATCCGTCAAGTGCCAATTACCTTTACAAGATGCAGGGGTATATAAAATAGATTGTGACTGTGGACTCTCATATATTGGGCAAACCAAGAGAAGCATAGGCACCCGCTTAAAAGAACATATAGCTGATGTTAAACACCAACGCTCGTTGAAGTCTGCTGTGTGTGAACATGTGCAACAGGGGACCAACCACTACCTACGATTTGACAAACCACATATACTCGCAAAAGAACACCGATTCCTACCAAGGATGCTTCGCGAGGCTATTGAAATTAAAAAACATCCTAATTTCAATAGAGAGGATGGTTGGAATGTACCACCAGCTTGGGATCCAGTCATTCAAATAGTCAAACCCAAGAAGAAGCAAAACACAGCTAGACTTCATGATACTTTGAGCTCATTCTGCATAAATAGGAACACCAAAGATTAAATTATGTTCGGGTACTTTGAAATAACTAGCTACACTTCAGAACGTTGGGACAATTACCATCTTAGTCTCCCCGTGAACATGGCTGCTGTAAAGCAACCGAAACGTCGGGGCAAAGTGTAAACTCAAATATAAATTGTTTTAATTAGAAAATATATAGATTAAATAGTAGTAAAATTTCAATAATAGTAGTGTTAGAGTTTTCAAAATTATGTAATACCAGTGTTTAAAGTAAAATAAACAACGCGATAAAATCCGTATAAAGTGTTTAATTTCAATGTATAACATTCGCGTAAACATAAGACAATATTATGTATGGAATTAATTAAGTTGAAAATCGTGTATATTTTACGTTTTCGTGGAAGGATGGAGGGAGGAGGCTCTTAAGATTACGCGACGGCGATCCTGTGTGCGACCGATCTCGATGGTTCTATTTACTCTCCCTGTTAGTTACTCTCGCTTTTACTTTTTATAACCTCTATTATTAATTTATTTAATAACGCTAATACAATTCCTTGGCTATTTCTATTAAGGTCGAAGCAATTATTTTATGTAAGTTAGATAAAACAAAAGCTGGTGGAACGATGGGATGCTACGACAGTATGTGGACTAGATCAAACATGGTTTGTATTGCCGGCACATCGGCCGGTCACAATCTCGGTATGCCAAATTACTCAGAACTTGGCTGCTGCGTGGACGACGCGACGCATGGGTAAAGGATGTCGGTGTACAAGCGGCCATTGTAAATGAACACATTGTCACTTCGAGGCGCCGCGTCATCTCGTCCTTAGTGACGCCCCGATGACGGTAGCGGTTGCTGAAAACCCATAAGGGCAACTGGAAAAGAAGAGCGATGACAATAAAAAAATATACCCACACCCTCATTTTAGTCCGATATAGCGACTGACACTAGTAACACCGTTAAGTAACACAGTAACATTAGTGCGTAAAAGTCATCTGTGTTTCAGAGAATATCTTAACAGAAAAACCAATTAATGCTTATCCGATTTAGAATTCGAACCGTCAATATCACCAGCAATTAAATATGTGGATAACCGCATTTGAATTTTATTCAAATTATGTTGACGGTACTATATATAGATTTTGAAAGTCCAAGGGTGAGAGGCTTTTGCCCAGCAATGGGACATATCATCAAGGTAACGAAAAGAACCATTCTATAGAGTGCACGTATTTGTGCGTCAGTGACTATGCAAAAAAGATATCATGTTCCACACAACTGTATTCGAATAGCATTTTAATCTAATTAGGCGTAACAATTAGGCAAAAGATAACTTTTGTCGAACTGATGACGCTTGCTCGGCTCGCTCTCAACCTATTAGTATGAATATATTCTTCTCTAATAGAAGGGACAGTTTTCCTAGTCATAGAGCTCTTCGGCTTCCACTCTGGCTAAATCTAAATACAACAACCCACTAATCGCTAAACCTTGACCTTTATAAGTCTTACTCCGTGACCTAAAAATATTTTTAGCAATATCCTAATGTAATAAATATGACGACAACAATGTATTTACAAACTCTATTGTAAGCCCATCTATTTTCCATTTACGCTATAATTATAACTATAATTTTAAGCGCTCTAACAAATATTGCACCTACCTCGGTAAGAATACAATGATTGTAACAACCTTAGGAGTTGCACAAATAAAAACAAGTTTGCTTTGCCATTCCATTGTAATACTTACGTACAATTGCCACTGAATGAGATTTCTGGTCTTTTATACGCTATTTTAAATTTCCGTTTGAGACATTGGGTACATTTTTATTTAGTGTAAATTTTGGTATTTCATAAACTGAGACAATAGGTTTGAGATGATTTTAAGTCGGACATTTATCACTGTTTGTTTTATGTGATCAAACACAACTATTCGTTTCGTTGAATTGGTCAAGTTCTATAATACCAGACATAATTAAAAGTACATATATTGTATCTGACCACCGGTGGGCCACTGCGATTCAATGTGTTAATAAAAAAATTAATAATAACGTTACTTTATTAAATACCTCTCGTATTAAATGCACATATCCAGTTCCTCACCGCTTAACAGTTGTAAATAATATAAGGAGCAAAAGGATTTAATTAAAGAAATGTGGTTATAATATTACCTTTATGGTAATACTCTTATTACTTTTATTGTATATAGGTAATGTTTGTTATATTTAATTATTGATGATGCCAAGTTTATTTTAATATAACGATATGGATAATAAAAGTGTATTTGAAGAAAATATCGTGGGGAAATTAAAAAATGAAGGTATTTTAACCTTTTAAACACTATCGTAACATTTCTGTAAGATACAGCAACACACGGAAAGCGGTTTCGGTTATTAAATAAATAATTTTCTGACTTATAATTATCATTAATTTCTGGCAACCATGTGTTTATTTTCGTAGAAAATAAAAATTAAGTGTCCTACTTCAGTGACAATCGAATGTTTCCGTCCAAATGTCTGATTATTCCACCGACGTTTGCCTAAAGCCACATTTCAACGTCACGTTCCGAGCACAAGTTTGACCGTCCTGTCGATTACATCAACGCATCAACATATACCTATCATATGTTTTCAGTATTGTATCATAACGGAGCAAACTATCTCTCTACGAATGTATTTTTGGACTTGTTCGGAGCACTCAACGGTTACACAACAAAATACGATTTTCAACTGCTATTGCTTAAATTATTTAATTCTATTAAAAGAATTTATCTTTATATAGACAGCAGTTGTTTCAATCTCTTATTTGTCGGCAGATCAGCTACGAGAAAAACATTGTTTGAACAAAAATGCAATGAATACTGCGCTCTTTATAGAACAATTATAATATTGATTTCTACGCATTGGCGCCAGCTCTATAAAGCCTGGGGTGTCTCGGCCGAAAAGTGACAAATAAATATTTGTCACTTTTCATTTACTATGGCATGGAAAATTATACTTGCCTGTCTATATAAATATTTTAATGGAATCCCGCAATCTATAGTATTGTTTAGTAATTGTAAGTTATATACAGTAAAACCCGTTTAGGACGATTTCACAGGGACCCAACCAAAAACGCGTCTTAAGCAAGAAAGCTTATTATGCGGGATAGGGAAATAAAACGTAGGTACTATTACATATTATGTTCTAATTTCGCATATGTAGGTATTAAATTATAAATTACGTTAAATACATAGTGTAATTATAATTACGTAATCACTTATTTTGGTTTGACAGAAAGATTTTGATGCATTAGCAATTACAAGATTTTCATCATAATTTAACTTTTGCAGTGCGTCTTCGCTTTGATTCAAAGAAGCTACATAGCGTCTTAAATCATTAAAAGCTGATAATACCAGGAGGTTTGACAAAATTGGAGTTGACTCATCTTCGTCTTCATCATTATCAATTAGGGCCCTCTTTTTGTGTGTTATTTACATTCTCAATAAGATCTTCAATTGATTGAATTTCGTACGGTGCCACATTGTCATCAATGGAAAAATATCCAGGAAAATCTTGCAGTATCACGGGTTCTTCTTCCAACAAGATGTCAAATCCGTTAATAACCCCTGTTAGGCGTATTAAACGGGATGACGAATCGTATTAAGTGCTAAGAAATATATGAAAGCATGTCTCAAGTTGCAGGGACTGGCGTAAAATGGCGAATTATGCGATAAATCATATTAAGCGTGATCGTATTAAGCCGGTTCTACTGCATATGAAAGCGAAAGATCACCCACTCATTCACAGACTAAACACGAAATCTCCAAAACTACTTGAGCTATAAAGCTGAAATTGCCAAATTTTAGTTAAAGGTGGCAGATAGTTATTAGGTGAGGTGCGTAAGTTCAGAATGGATCTTGCGACAGGGTCCAGTTAAGAGAGAAGTAAAAGCTATCGAAAATGTATTTGTAAGGCGGATGATGCATTACTGTGGTTTTTAATATAAGACAGGAAGTTAAACAATTTCTTCATATAATATTGCGGCCAAGGCTAGTAAAGTATTTTACTAACATCAGCACGTGTAATATTTTTAAAATGTCGACGTCCCAATTTACTGTATAATAGGTATTGTCTCAGTTTACTCATTACATAACACAACAACATAACAATTATAATATATACATAACATTCCAAAACATATTATAATAAATATTTAAAGGAAAGCAAATAGAACAGCGAGTATGGCGCCGGCGATCATTGCCTTCTTCCCTGTATCGTAGATATCTTTCATCTCTAGGTATCTAGCAGCATTCCATGCGGCGTATCGTATGCCATTAAAATAGTGATAAGTGAACGGGAATCCCAATATAATTTTCAGTATGAATATTGAGAATGATCCCAAGTGCATGCTTTGGATTATGCTGACGTATGTCTCCACTCCATTCGACATGAAAAGCGTGCCAAACGACATCAACAACGCGTAGAACGCCAACACTGAACCTGAAACAATAAACGTGCTCTTCATACATAATCACAAGCATATACTCCCTCAGAAGGCAGGCTAACATACATAATCTCAGGCTGATATTTCCGAAAGGGCAAACACCAACATTCGTTTAAAAAGCGAGCGTACTGCCATTTAACGGACACAGTTTCAGACTCCGTGCTGATACTAAGACATTTTTGAGAAATATATAAATAATGCTATTTTATTTACGTATAACCATCACCTGACTTTCAATTAGAAAAATATAATTTCAAATATGACAAATTAAAATTAGGACAACGAGACATTTTTAATAAAGGTAAATGTCTTATAATATAATATAAATTATAAAGATACATTGGTTTAAGTTCTAGGTCAGAGCTTCCCAGATTGTTTTTCTCACAGACCACTTTCATAATTTCGCTGGATCAGGTGGACCCCTGCAGCTATAAATTTAATCCACCTAATAAAATCGGTATATTCGAACCTAAAAATTTAAAAAGGGTTAAAATTAAAAAAAAATTGTCCTCTCTATACGGACTGACCGTTCTTTTTCTTCAGAATTTCTCTGGTCTTCAGCGGGTGGTTTTCCTTAAAATATTCGTCATTATCTGCCTACATTGATAGGTGAAGTCAAGGCAACATTTTAGTTCTTCATTATCAAAAGCAAATAAATATTCGTGGATTGTGAACCCCCATTTTTTTTTCATGCCTACGTAGACCCCCGTCTAGTCTCCCGTGGACCCCTGCGGGTAACCTAGACCACTTTGGGAACTAAGGTTCTAGGTAATGAAAATAAAATTATTTACCGCGTCCTAACAGGGTTTCATGTTGATATAAAATTAAAGGAATTTAATTTTATAACAACTGTAACATAAATATTATTATTTGAATTTGAAAGTGCAAACTTTATATTTCCCGCCAAGAAAATTAAGTCCAAAACCTCATGCATACTAGTCGCGTTCACTACCACTGCGCCGACAAATCAGATGCAGGTAATAACAAAAGGTCTTAATTGGCCTGCCTGCTCTTTAGCCGAGTATGAGGATATGCGCTTGCCGGGGCTTTGTTGTTTAAACAACCCCGGTAGCACCCATAATGAATTTACGGGGGCTACAGAGGCTGTCTAAACAGATGCTATATAATCGAATTACCTATCTACACATCATAATGTTAGGTGAGAGACACGCAATATACGCTCCACGGGTAACTGAGTTTTCTGTCAGGTACTGATGTGCGTGTGGGCTCGGGTTTGATTCTCAGGTTGATTCAAGTGTTATCTAGGTTTACAGTAAAAAATAATGTATTTAGCAGCACGTTGGATGTAACTGTGACCGGTAGACAGTAATAGGTTTTCTCTGTATACAGTTAAGAAGATATAGTCAAGAAGTTTTGTACCTATATAAGTTATACTATTTTACAATTTAAAAATGCTATTCCAGTACTAGGAATAAATATTGTGTCTTAGGGGACTTCACAAATATTCAAACAACGGTCACCCAAATTCGTAACATTTGATTGTGTCTACACAATTTTTTGCCCGTAGGAGGATCGAACCCTCAATCACATATCACTACACTACCCGTACAGTCAAAAATGTGTGCAGTCAAACATGTATGGGAATTAGCTAGCCAATAGCCATAAATAGTTTTTGACTACGGTGTTGGCTGAAAAGTAAACGCACTTTGTTCATTTATGCGTCAACGGTGCATGAAATGCAATACGGTTGCCGCGTACTAGTATATAAGATACTAGATTTTGCCCGCGGTTTCGCTCACGTTAATGTAGATTTCGTCAATAAACTTCTACCCTTCGAGAACAGTACTTCATCTGGGTGAAAAGTACCCTACGTCCTTCTTTATACCCTTAAAAATGTGTATGCATAATTTTATGATGATCGGTCGAGTAGTTAAGGCATCAAAGCGTAATAACAATAAGCTCACATTCGCATTTATAATATTAGTTAGGATAAACCAATCGGTATGCTTTGATTTCTGCTTTGAACGCAACGTTAATCGCAGCATGAGACGTGTGCTACCTTTAGTGAGGCAGACGCATCAAACGGAGTGCGTTTGACCCATGCTTCTAAAGCGCCGTACGATACATTAACGAAGCAAACACATAAGGTGCCGTCATTACACAGATGTATCTTTAAATAGTTTATTATTATTTATTTTAGGACAGTACACAGCACTTTTTTATGTAATACTAGATTGCCCGCGGTCTCATCCCTGAAAACGTGTATCCAACATTTTATGATGATCGGGTTAAACAAACTCACATTCGCATTAATAATAATAGTTAGGATAACTGGCACGGTTTAGTTAATCACTTATCCTTGACAATAAGTTAAAATTTGTGCCCCACATAGAAATAACAGTTAAGAAGGCTTCCAAGATGCTAGGCTTCGTTATTCGTAATGGCAAAGCCTTAAAAAAATCTGCTACTAAAATATTACTGTACAATAGCTTGGTCAGAAGCGTACTGAAATACTGTAGTTAGATATGGAGACCACATTACGCAATACACTCTCTTAGGCTAGAAAGGATTCGGCAAAGATTCTTATGGCATCTATGTCAATGTGAAGGATTGTCAATTACATTAAAATCCTACGAAGATTGGCTCCATTATTTTAAGATTCTGTCCTTAGCTAAAAGGCGAGACATATTGCACTTGGTGTTTTTATTCAAAATTGTGAGAGGATTTACAGACTGCCCGAATTTATTAAGCAGAATAAATATAAATTTGCCCTCTAGACTCACTCGAAAAAGCTATAGCTTTTCTATAAATTGCATCTATTCGATTACATTTTTCTTAGTTTATAGATTATGGAACGCTTCATAACGAAAAGTCCTTCAAATATCACATAAAATTTCATACCTTTATCTCTGTCTATGGTTTTAAAACCACCAAAAACGTTGATGTTGATTAGTTTACATCTTGGCATATAACTTTCTTGTTTTGGTTTGTGCCAAATATTTAAATACTCAGATCACATGAAAATGTATACACGCTAAGAAGAGTGAGCTCACAAATTAGATGCACATAATAAAGAACGATACAATTTTCAATATTCATGAGTGAGCGTGATAACGATATGTCAACACTGTGTGTCGATGATAACATAACGATCCAGAAAGGTGACCGGATTTTAACATAGTAAGGCGCATATGATTTAAATCTTTGTTTTAAATCTTTGAATACATGCCGTATATAAAAATAGTAAGGGACAAAGTTGGAAGAGTATTAAAGAAATACTCCATAAAGACTGTATATAGTCCGTTCTCCAAAGTAGTAAGCTATCTACGTACTCCAAAGGATGTTATCCCTTTTCAAACATCTGGCGTCTACAAGGTGGATTGCAGTTGTGGTAGTTCTTATATCGGACAGACCAAATGTACAATCGCTGAGAGGGTCAAGAAACATATCACAGCTGTCAAGAACCGGTTAGTAAACAAGTCTACTGTAGCCGAGCATTTGCTGGAGTCTGGACCAAACTACTGGATTGAGTTACACAAACCACAGGTTTTATCCACCGATCGTCACTATTACTCCAGGATAATGCGTGAAGCGGTTGAAATAAAGAAATATCGCAATTTCAACCGAGAGGATGGAGACCGCTTGTCTTTATTTTGGAATCCAGTCACCAGCAAATGTAACCGTCGCCGTAGTGACTTAGGTCGCCAGTGTGTAGACGTTTTTAGTGTTGTGTGTCGAAATACCGGCAGTGCGAATATTAATAGTAGTGACCATGTGAGAGTAGTTGCCGAAACCCGCACTTCACGAAGGTGCCGCTGAGCTCACATCAGTCAACCCATGACCACGATCGATGCATTTTCTTGTATGAAGGGTTACGTTATGTCTTCTGTACCTCTGACATGACGTGTATGCGAAATTTGATGACAATCGGCAATTGTTGCGCAATAAAGGCCTTATTGCGCAACAAACAGACTCACATTCGCATTTACAATATTACTTATAATTTTCGATGCCTTGATAAAAAGCTATTTAACTATAGTCTAGCAACCATGTCCGATTACTTAGTGGAGTCTATGGACCGAACACATTTTAGAGTTATTTAAAGGAGAGAGTTTATTTAAATTTATGCTAAGTAATCCTAAAAAAATAATAACAAAACACAATAGGTATAAGTAATTATTTAAACTGTCAATACGCTGTCTCCAGCAATATGGTACCTGACGATGAGTCAGTGAATGAATGTCAAGAATGTTATCACTTGATTGACTCAACGTCATGCTATGCAAATCTACATTGGAAAGTAAGTGATGTCATAGTAAATTTAGCCAGTCAAAATCGCACATGACTATAAATCCTAACTAATATTATAAATGTGACTGTGTTTGTTTTTTATTTGTTTATTTACTACGCTTTGCGCCTTAACTACCCGACAAATCATCAGAAAATTTCGCTTACACGTTGACATGGGTACAGAAAAGAACCTAACCTATCCTAACCTACATTTACGCGAACGAAGCCGCGAGCAAAATTTAGTAAGTCAAAATTTTGCACACTTTCAAAAAGCTTACCATGTCAATATTATTAGTGTTACTAAACTCATCTGTACAGAGGGGATGGGTCGGTTACGTTCGGGCTAACTTTGCCCCTTCAGGTGCGGTCGATATTAGCAGTCCTATCCTATCCTCCATCTACGTAAACTTATATTCAATCCGATATGCTTATAGGTACTAGGAAACCAGCCACAATACACGGCATTATAAAGACTAGTTAGAATATTATATGAATGAACCGTACATACCAACCAAATTACTATAATATACACTTACTAGATGATCTAGTGGCATGACACTGCACTTATGTTTGTATGATCAAATCAAATTAAAATCAATATATCTTTAAAGTAACACTCATGAACGTCAATGTTGCCACTTTCTGTAAAGCGTAGAACCAATGTGAAGAACGGGAAAAAAGTTACAATCACTCTTTTTAACCGCCAACTTTAGAATGCTACTTATTTTACAAATTATATTTGTAAGGAGCAGCCGTTATATTATTTGCCTACCACTGAATTAAAGACAGTTAAGGATTAAACTAAAAAAAATAAATGGATAAGGAAAATAAAATAAAAAGAAATAAATAAATAATACATAAAGGATATCCTATAGTGAAGTCAAGGGTTAAATTCCTGAATCATGCAAAGGGCTTCTAAACTGGTATTAAACTAGCTATTACATATGGCTAGGAGTGGCTGGAGAGGTGGCATGGCGCCCTCACCTTCCGGCTGACACAGGTTCTGACTAGCCACGGTTGTTTTGGCCAGTTCCTGTGTCGTATACGCCGGCAAGAGACGCCCGGTTGTCACCACTGCGGCGACTGCCGCGACGTTGTAGAGGACACGGCGCTGCACACTTTGGCGGTTTGCCCCGCCTGGGCATCGCAGCGCCGTGATTTGATCGCGGCAGTCGGATCGATTGCCCTCTCGCTCCCGGCCGTAGTTCAGTCTATGGTCCGGAGTGAGAGATCGTGGAACGCCGTCGCCTCCTTCTGTGAGGAAGTGATTTCCATTAAGGAGGCGGCGGAGCGGGAGAGGGAGCGTTTAATTCCTCTCCCCAACCGCAGAGCCGGGCGCCGGAAGGCACGCGATGACCTCCAGCCACCCTGAGATTTGACCTGGGGGTGGCGGGCTTTGTGGGCCTGCCCGCCATCCGTTCAGCACCAGGTCCGAGAGGCGGCGTGCGTGTTCCCACGCGCGCCTCTGTTTCGAGTCCGTCTCCCCCCTAGGGGGGAGACAGTAGGGAATTTTTATGAAGTGAGTCCTTTGGGTAGGTCTCTTGTGTAGTGGCCTGCCGTTTCATACGGCGGGCCGTAACCATGGCGGGGTCGCGACCGCATGCGAAAGCGATTCGCGCGGCCTCGTCGATAGTGGTTGTGTCGAGGAACACCGTGGTAGGTTTAGTCGGTATTCCGGGAGGTACTTTACTAATATTCCATCTTTCTTTTACCCCGGCGCGTCCAACATAATCCCTCCGCCCGCCCCCGCGGAGGGATATGCGTCATTGCATTCCCCCAGGTAAAAACAAAAAAAAACAAAAAGGCTATTACATATGGCTGCAATATAGTCATAATCGCCGCCCTCACCGAACAATAACGTAACCTAAAAAAACCGTAACGAAAAATAAAATACGGTTTTTGGTTAGTTACTTTTTACCAGGTTTACATAGAAAAATCATTTATATACCAATCTTCTCTTCGATATTGTGATATAATTAAAAATATAATTATGTTTATACTAGATTGAAGTTATAAGCGAAATTGCATATTACCAAAATTGAAATAGAATCTCCATCCGTAAAGCTACAATACGATTTTATTCGGCTAAATTATCGACAGTGATCTACACAGTTATAGTTGAATGCGATCTTATTCACTGTTTTGCAGAAAAATTAACCGACTCAATAATTAATTGTTACCATAATATTCGGTGATTAAATAAAGTGAGATGATAATTGTAAAATTTATTAACGTTATTATTCCATGGCATACAAAACAAGTTTCACAATTGTACAAATATAATACCATGTAGTCCGTATTGCATAATAAAAAGTAGTAATTAATCGGATTCCTAAAATAAACGTGTTTTAAATTTGTAAGATATTTTAATCAATGTATGAAAAACAACATAAAATAAATATAATTATCAATTTAACATACATAGATTAATTTATACTAATATTTCAGTGCCATCTAGGCATCATCTAGGTCTGACCCATCAAGATTATCTGAGTTTTGCTATTCCAAATTGCTGCAACATACAAGAAAGTTGTAAAAACGCCTTGGTTTTGCAGTAATGTTTAGGTAAAGCTTCACTAGCACACAATCCAGATAAATCGTCATACAAAGGTTTAGGTAGGGATAGGTTGGTGGAAAATCTGTGTCAAGTTATCGACGAAATTACAATAATTTCCACAGGATTTATCGGTCACCGCCGACGTTTTGATTTTGCAGGATCCGGGTCAGTGTCCAAGTCGAAATATTCTTCCCCAAAATTATATTTCAATTGTAAGACACGTAGTTCTAATAAGATACTCTAATTTCCATAACCTTTGACCACGAAATGTTTATTCCTTATGTATTCTTAAGCCAGTTTTTTTTCCAGAGATGAGACATTTTAAATCATAAAAGTTACTTTGCTCTATTTCTTTTATATTATATTTCTCATCTTTTACTTTTGCATTCAATATAACGCCGTAGACTTGGTCAGGTGTAAATAATACTTTATTCTTCATTGAACGCGTTCAACACACGAATGCATGCTGACACCCTCACTTTGGGCATAGCCAGTCGAAAAAAAATGGTGATATATAAATACTTTCTAGCCCATAAGTTTTTAAGGCATTTAGGTACTTGGCAAAAATAAATCTATTTTTGTTCTACCCAGCACAGCCATTAGAATAAAAGTATATATGTTGTATGCCTCTTTGTGCTTCCTGTTGTATAAATTGTAATAAACAGCTTCCAATTTAGTTTAATTCTCTTTTTGCAATAGAGAGGTGTGCCAGACATGGCAATATCCTGACTTATTAAGAGCGTTAAAAATTATAAATAGGATATATGCGCCTACAGTGGCAAATACTTACCTCAGATTAAAGGGACATTGAGCACTTTTTTTAAATAAAAAACAACGACCGTAGTATTTTTAAAACAACCGCATATTTTCCTCTCTTTTTATTTATCTTATTTTATTTTTACGCTCCAGGTGTCTCCTATAACTTTCTTCTAAAGATACCTTTTTGGTATATTCAGCTTGTTCGTACAGAGAACAAATTGCACACAAATCCTTTTTGGCTTAAAAAAGAAAAGTCGTATTCCGTATTAATATATTATTCTACCACATACACACAACACCATCTAGCCCAAACTAAGCAGAGCTTGTACTATGAGTACTAGACAATGGATAAACATACATATTCACTTTTTTTTTTGTAAATACATACGTATTATACATAGAAACACCCAGACCAAGACAAACATCCATGTTCATGCACACAAATGTTTGACTTGTGCGGGAATCGAACCCGCAACCTCAGGCGTGGCAGTCGGTTACACTAACCACTGCGCCATCGAGGCCGACTTATGTTACTTATATCCATACTGCCGCTTCGTGGCAAATTTTCTATTGCATAACTTTGATTTGTGAACCAAGATTAATACAATCGATACATTAAGCGGCTCTGATAAATATGGACGTGTTGACTCCTTCCTAACATAATGAGATTCTACAACAGGCAATAGATTAATATGATAATACTTTAATTTGTAGTATGACAACCGTTTTATGAGGCCTATTTAAATATGTACCTCTGAAATCTGTCAATATTTGAACTTTATTTATTTCTTCTAAGTCTGTGTAGACTATCTGTTCTGATATCTTCAAAGTATTAAGGAAATATGTTTTGCAAACTGGTACATTGCACCCATCTAAAGGAAAACTGTATACACCTAAGTGTTTGGGTACTATTATTTTTGCGCGACAACGTTACTCTTTTTATTGGTTTGGAAGTGACACGTCTATATGTGTATGACACGCTATATTGCCACTGTGATTCGCGACTTTGAAGCTTGTAAAAAGTATTAAAAAAATCTTGTCTTTGTTCAGTGGTAAACTTTTCGCTGCATTTTTTTTTACATGAACGCTCTGGACCTATCTTTGCTGGATAGCTTTTCTTGGAGCGACATCCTGTATAAAATTCGCCAGAGTTCTTCAGACGTTTGTTTTTGATATCGTGCCAGCCGTCTTTATTACATTTTCGCTTGCTGCTAAGTTTTTTATTTTCTGAAGTTGAGGGCTCATTAATATTATTGATTTCTTGTAATATTTCTTCATGATTATCATTACTTAAAATAGAAGACGAGGACAATTGAGAATACTATATACTCTCTGCATCGTTTAATCTTACTAGTGATATTCCTTGAGGAGGAATAGTATTCAGATTGTGTACTAGCTAGCTTTGTAAGCAGCAGTAATGATGTATGTGAATGTATAGTACATGATGGTATAAATAGACATACAGCGCAAAATTTCAATACTTTTCGAAGTTTTCGCAAAGTATTATCGTTAGATAGATTGCTTTATTTTCGTTGCCACGCGTCACACAGTATTCAATATAACGATTGCAATTCTTATAAAGTAAATGTCGCAATATAATATTAATTTAAAAAGAAATGAAAATTTTACTCGGAAAATATGGTAATATACATCACTAAAATTCGTCTTATTTACTGTACCCGAATAAGATTGTCATAACAGTTTGTTGTAAAAAGTGAGACATTGAGAAGTTAGTAGTAACCTATTACATTGATAGTCGTCATTAAACTAAGTTTTCTCTAAAAGTATTTGCACAAATATTCTGAAAATTCACAAGGTGTAATCAACACTCTAGAACAATAATTCCCAATAAAAGCACTTCTATAGTAATAGTCGATTACGATACTATTAGGTGAGGGCGGCAATATGCGTGTAATTACATTACCCTGCAAAAGCAGACTAATGTAATTCAAAATTAAATCTGTATAAGAAAATTCAAATATGTATAGGAATACCTCGGCAGATTTTCCTTACGAGGAATTCCTATACAAGTTTGAGTCATGTAGTTTGTATTCGTAAGTTTGAATGTAAGTTGCAGATCGATTAATAAGATTAAGGAAATCGAAGCGCCAAGAACTTGAAAGTGTCACTGAAGTTAGTTCGTCACAAGTTAGTTGCGTACTATTTAGTACCTAAGAAATTGTTTCAAGTAAACTAGGTACGGATACACTGCAATCTGGAAAGTTCCTACGTACTACGGTGTGTCTGTACATATACCTATGTATCTATATCCTCGTGAATATATCGTGAACAGAGTGAATGAATTCAAATTTACTAACATTTCATCAAATATCTACTAGTGTGCGTATTGATAGTAGTTCTACTCTGTTCTCTTCCAGCGAAATTTCCATATAGTGTCTTTCCCTCTCTTATACTGCACAATAGTTTATATACACGTCTTGTGAAATTTACGTAGCTGCGTCGCCGCCTCCTTGAACTTGGACGAGTTTGGCTACGAACTGTGTCGTCAGACAATTAGACTTAACACTGGGTCGTTGGACAATTTCGGCATGTTATCCTTTCGACTTAGTGTAGCACGTTGGAACCTCAAGTAACTATGGTTACTGCTAAAGTATTTATTGTATATATTTATTTGATATAAGACAACTGGGAATAAAGCCTGAACCGTAAGGTGTTTTTACAAACATACAAACAAAGGACGCAAAGAATCCAGAGTCGAAACAATTATTTGAGGATTATAATTATTTTTCTCGTGAGAGGACCGAGCCTCCGACAGAGCTGAAGCTGGGTCTTAATAAATAAAAGCCAATCGTTGTAGCTACGGAGAGTTACATTTTACATTATTTTGTATTATACATTAAATATTCATTCGTTCGTTTTTGGATATTGAAACTGGCCATTAAACCAAACACATTGCAACGTTGCTTATATTTGGGAATTATTTAATTGGTCAAGTAGAATTCACTAGAGAAAATATAAATTACCATTTTCACATAATTATCTTA
This sequence comes from Catocala nupta, assembly GCA_963675205.1. NCBI lineage: Eukaryota > Metazoa > Arthropoda > Insecta > Lepidoptera > Erebidae > Catocala > Catocala nupta. Next base: position 40,703,866 of record OY776078.1, read on the forward strand.
GGTCATCAAAAGGTTTTAGGTTGCAATATAACACTTATGAAGGTCGAAGCTTATACTAAGTGAGTTTATTGAACTGATATTTATATTAGTTGCTTGAATTAGAATTGAGCCGCAAGATCTCAAGACTACCCTTTCAAATCGACATTCATATATATTTCCGGTATTTTACAACACATATCAATAAAGTGTTGCAATCGTCATACCATATAATTCTGTTTATACAAATTTAAATATAATAGTATAATACTTTATAATATTATTGCGTTAAATCAATTTGGGTTTGTGTTATAATAGTAGTAAATTATAATACACGCAATTTTGTTAAACATTTTGACTAGTTATTATTCACTTCTATTTAGAAGTAAATAGTAACTAGTAGCACGATTATAATAAGTCTAGACAGAAGAAGACATCATTTATATATTAATACCTGAAGCAAAAACTTTGTACCCTTAACGAAAATTATGCGATCGGAGGTGTATGAAATTTGGCACGGTTAAAGTTTATATGGAGAAGGAGTAGCGATACCTAATTTTCTTTTTAAGTATGCTTTATGAATACATTCAATTAATGGAAAAACACTACACGCACACAAACATGCATTTGATACAAGCAGTCGAATCGCGTTCGTAGTATTTCGGCATTGTTCGGCCGATGTCGTAGAATTCTTCAAAACTATGGTTACATAATATGTGGAGTATGACTAAATGAAATATGATTATAAGGGTATAGTTCTAGACAATAAAACCTTAATTACGATCAAACTTAAAATTTAAATCAATAATGGTCGAATTTCGACCACTTGGCGACCGCTAGTATTATGAATAATCTATAGTAAGTCAAAGGAAACGAGAGAAAATGTAAACATAGGTCCCTTTATTTAAGGGTACGTTACTGCAGCGAGTATTTAATATTCCTATCCTTTTCTCGCCCATGCAATGACGTGATACAAGTAACAAAATTGACTGTCATCATGTCAACCTAAGTAGGGAACGCGTATTTTCTGTTCAGTGATCCTAAACACTAGCCACCGATCAGTACCCGAGGTGTCAATTATTGTTTTTGTTTCCTGTTTTAACCTATTTTGTGATTGTGAAATTAGTCATACGTATAGAAAACAAATATATTGTCATTCCTGCTTGGAATATCATCTATTAACCGACATGATTTTAAAGTTAAAAGTAGTTAGTGTCATTATTTGAGTCTATAAATTTATTGCTGTTTTTGTGAATCTTGTGAATATGTTTTGAAGGTAATGTACTTTTTAAATGTTACTGGTTCATGGTTGTAATACTGAATATTATGACTTTTATTACTTACGCATACAAGTGAAATCTTTTACACAATATATTGAAAATAAAACTATTAAATAGTGAAATTAAACCGGTAGCTTTAATTATGCATTTAAAGTTACACTATCGACACATTACTATGCAATTATAATTTAAAACAGGTAATGGTAAGAGGTAAAATGGCTCTACAAGTGTATACACAACTTTCAAATATAAACAAATATAAGTGACAAAATACGACGAATCATTTTGAAAATTAAGTTGTTTACAATACTAGTAAAAATCATTTGCAAACAAAAACCATACAGTATATTCCTGGCACACAGTATAAAGGTATGTCAAGAACAATGTACCTGCTTACAGTGAGTTCTAAACTTATCATTGTCTACTGGTAGATATTATGAATATTAAAAGAGCCACTGACCGATTGCTTACATTCTTTATCTCGCCTTATTGGCCTTACTGTATGTAACGTTAGCATAAAGAAACTATTTGGAGTCTGCGGCAAAAATACACTTAAATTATATATAGAACAATCTAGACGCAGTAAAATAAAATTTTAGTAAATTTTAATTGCAGTAATATAGAATGCATGCAACACATTGTATTTGGTGTTACATACCATTGTAAAGTTATTAAACATTTTATATTTGTGCTATAAACAAACATCATATATTACTTAATACCTGCTACTAAGTCTCACTCTTTTATGCGCGCCCGTCAGTGAAATCGATATGGGGTGATTCGCCCCTTTTATCAGCCAGCAGTGCGTAGCACTTTTAAGGAGATTAAGTTGGTACATGTTTTGTAATTTAGACAAGGGACCTCTGTCGCAGTGATTATTTCGATTAAATCATCTAATAAGACTATAGTCTATATTATATTAAAATCTATCAAAATGTCTTTATTCATTTAGGTCACAAAGTTACACTTATTAACGTCAAGCTTACACTAACTAAATAATAATATGAATTTACATTTACATTTACCTGTTGCCACGTTCAGCAAAGTAAGGGCGTAGAACCAATGAGAAGAACGGGCACGAAACTCACTAATAACATATTACTTCTTCCTTCCTTACATTATTCTTAGCAACTTTCCTTACCATTCTACCGCTTTTTAAACTCAATACGTTTGGATAAAAACATATTTCAACAAGTAAAAGAATATATGGGCGCTGCCTCCCACACAACGCCCTCTACCCTGCGGTGTGTTGTTTGGTTACACTACTGCTTTCTTTTACGACCAGACAACGCGTCTTAAGTCTTAGTCGCGCCATTAGAGCAATCAATTTTAATAGATGTAGTTTTGTATTAAAGATATATTAAATAGCCAGCAACTGGCCCTGGCTTTGTACTGGTAGTACGAAACCTTAACAAATTTACACCTATACCTTCCTCATGAATCACTCTATCTTTTAGTGAAAACTGCATGAAAATCCGTGTAAGTAGTTTTTGAGTTTATTGCGAACAAACAGACAGCGGCGGCGGGAGACTTTGTTTTATAATAGATAGTGATAGTGATAAATTATGCATACCTACTAGTAGAACAAAAGTTGTTAAACTTCCTCTACACTTAGTATGAGTCACTTGTAAAAGGTTATTAGTATTTCCTAATCAATTCTTTGTTAGACTAAGTACTTAGTCTACGACGACTATTATTATTATGTCTTTAGAACTAAACATAAAACCATACTAATATAGTCTATGTAGACGACAAAGTCACCGCTTGGTGTGACTAGAATAATAACTATTTATACAATACAAAATTTTGCCCGCGGCTTCGCTCGCGTAAATGTAGGTTAGTTTAGATTAGCAACAGTACATTTTTGTAGATGAAAGGTATTCTATGTCCTTTTCTGTTCCCCTGACAACATGTATGCGAAATTTCATGATGATCGGTCTAGCAGATATGGCGTGAAACCGTAACAAACAAAAAAACTCTTATTCCCAGTTATAATATGAGGATAGTGTTTAGTGTAATGTGCAATCTACATATGTGGCAACAACTTTATAGCGAACAATGCCAGTTGTTATCCATTGGCCTTGTTGTAATTTATCATCAGCTATCATAGATATAATAATTATATCTACAAATATCTTGTATCGGTAGCATAACAATGAATGATGCGGTTATTACATTGGTTCCACAAGATGAGGGAAGTTGGACACTTGAACTGCCTTTTTCATAATGTATCACTTATGCCTCCGTGGCGTTGCGGCTGCAGCCTTGGTCGAGCCGATACGATTTTCTGTTATGAAACTCAATAACAGCCCAGAGTTAGGAAATTGACCGTGTTAGACACCGCCATGCCTAAGAGTTAAGAAAACAGAGAGTGCCCTAGCATTTGAGTACACACTTGTGCACCATAACATCTCCTGCGCAGTCGGCCAGTCTCCGTTAAGATTGGTCGCCGTGACTGAAATTCGGTCTGCAGGATATCATGATCATATCATATCTCATACATATTATATGTATATAGGTATATTCATATATGTTGTAAGGAAGTAAGCAATAGGTCCTTGAAATATCATGGACCTACAGCTTATTACATTGCATGTATCTCTAAATACATAACGTTGTACGAGCCCCAATGCAAAAATGTTCGTCTACTAAAAAAATTGAATGTAACCATGTATTGTAAGTGTAATATAGATAAGTAATGTCGGTTTAATGAGTCTAACAAATAAAAATGAGATTAGTAAATTAAATTAAGTTTATTTACTGTGAAGTACTCAAATAAAATATTTTGTCGTTACAAAAAAAATATGAATTCTTCCATCAATTATAACTCATAACAGTTCGGCTATCGCAGTTGAACACGCAAAACAGTTCGTCTACCACTTGGTTGTATCTCCTTTACTATCAATAACGGATTTAATCCTAAGTGGCATCGTCGCTACTAACTGTTCACATTGTTCTGGAGTTGTTGAATCCCAAACAGTCTTAATTTTCTCCTTTAAATCTTTTTTTGACCTTGATGGATTTTTTCGCAACATCTTCTTCATTTTCCACCACATTGTCTCAATAGGAGACAAATCTGGACTGTTTGACGGCCACTCCATTGTAGGTATTTGTTTAGAGGTGAACCAAGCCTTTGTTGTCCTTGCAGTATGACAGGAAGCACCATCTTGTTGAAAACATAGGCATTTTGATGTTTCAAAATCGGAATGGACGGCAATAAACTCGTTTCTAAAATGTTTTGGTATTTTACTGCATTAACAGTCTCGTCTACAAATTGCAGGCGACCCACACCTTGTGCTGACATGCAGCCCGATATCATTACAGACGCAGGGAACTTCACTTTTCTCTTGATACAGTCTTGGTGAAATGCTTCATCTTTATTTCGGATAACTTTTTTTCGTACATCACCGACAGTCACCTCGAATTTGGACTCGTCACTCCATATTATTTGACGCCACTGGTCAGCAGTCCAGTTTAAGTGATCACGAGCGAATTTTAACCTTTTCTTTTTCTGAAGTAATGTAAGTAAGGGTTTCTCTTTAGCCGTGTAAAAGCCGTAACCCATTCTCTTCAGGACTCTTTTACAAGTATCGACCGAGACATCTTTTTTAATCATATCACGCCATTGTACGGTAAGCTCTCCTGCACGAGCACGACGGTTTTTCTTTATAATTTTCTTTAAAACACGGTTTTCAGCTTCACTCGTAATACGAGGGCGGCCTGATCTCTTCAAACACGAAACTGTGCCGTTATTTTTGCTATGCTGGATTATTAACTGGACAGTTGATCTTGGCAATAATAAGTCTTTGGCGATTTGGTATGCAGATTTCCCATTATCACTGCTTGAAATAATAATTTTTCGAACTTCTACCGCGATAGGTTTTCCACGACCCATATTGCTCAAAATTATTAGCGAAAATAATGAAAAAATACTTGGAACACGCCTTTTTATAGCCTTTGACATCTTAAAAACAATTGAATTCTATTTTTAAGATAATTTATTTTTAAATGTTGGTGTAAAAATTAAAAAAGTATATTAACATTAGGCATAGACGAACTATTTTGCATCAATTAAGCACTAGACGAATTATTTTGCGTGACCATTTAAACAGTAATTTAACTAAGATACATAATTTTAAAAAAGGATTATTTTTTTCAATAGTACCAAAATAACGTTATTTATATGTTTACTGCTAGTGTCTTTCTAGGAACGAAGAAAGTTAAAAAGAAAAATGTGTTTTTCATAATGTGTGACTAGACGAACATTTTTGCATTGGGGCTCGTATAACCCGTACATTTTATACAGCGTGTGTGTCTGAAAGAAGTATATCGTATATCTGGAAAAGAAACTTATGTGGCCTATCCCCAGATCAAAATAATTATTTTAAATGTTATGACATTATCATACATTTTAATTATTTACTAGCTGACCTGACAGAGGTTATTCTGTTTTAGACGACCTGTCAAACTCGCAAGCTTAAAATAGTCGTTAAGTTTCTTGAAATTATCTATTTTCCTGCGCTAACTTCTTAACTTTTCTATTTATTTTTAATAATTGAAAACTTGACAATAAAAGATTAATAGAATTGGTATAGGTGTTGTCAAGTTATGGCGTTACCAAGGTAAAGGGGGATTTATTTATATATATCAATAATATCAGCCCTGTATTAAACAGTCCCACTGCAGTACCTATATGTATATAGATTATTTAAACATCAAAACAAAAAGTTAGCATTTTTTAAAATCGACAGGAATGTGTTTGTCTTCACTAATCGATAAATAGCAAATGCTATATATCTTATTGAAAATAACGTATAAGAACTTGTTTATCGCGGTTTTCTAGTGTACAGGGGCTGTATTACGTGACGCTTAAATATGACCATACTTTTCTGTGACACGCAATATATCATCATATCTTTTCTGTTACACGCAATATATAATCTCACACTCATATCACATTTTCACCAACTATGGTTGTTGGTGAAGACCGAAACCTAGAAACCAACATTTAACATTTAGCTTGCTCAACTCGATAATCGAAACCGGGACTTGCACAGCAGTCGCATACACTACTAAGCGAAACATTGATCCATCGATATGTATTTTCACCACCGGTGAACTTAAGATAAAGATGCTTCATGTCATGTGTGCCCCTACAAACAAATAGTAAACACTTCTGGCGGTAAAAGCAACCGTATGCAGCTCCGTTACCGAACTATGTAGGTAAGTGAATAAATTATCGATACAAAAGGGATATTTACCCCTTCCTCTGACAGTGTAACAACCCCTTTCATTAAAATGTCTAAACATAGGAAACACTAGGTATATCAAATATTCGTAGCCGTTGTCGAGTGCACAACAGTGGATGCTACGCACTTTGACATACAGCATATTTTCGCATATAGTAATTAAATATTCAATAAAAATCATTGTATCTGGTCTCCAAGTTTCGCGCGTCGGCCAGGAGATTAATATGTCCACTTTATGAAAATAAAATATGCATTTAATAATTGATTTTTATTATCGATTATTCAAGATCTGCTTGGATCAGTGCGTAAGTTTTCGTGTGATACTGAGGACCTAAATTTGATATCCGAAACTTAGTGACTGTCTGTTGGGTAATTCTTAAACGCAGCATGGAGCTTAGCCCCATTACATGGGACCTAATAAAATTGTTAGTGAAATGTTGGTGTAATACAGCTCTACGGAGATGTAGAGGCTTCAGTCTACGTAATGATATTTTTTACCGCTACGTGGAGAGCGGCGTAGCGATATTTACTACGCACAGAGTACGTTGAGTTCCACATTAATATTTCATGTTGACTTATTCGCGTTAGATAAGCCCATTTGTCTTAATAAACGCGTTTAATCTAGGCTGTGTGTTTCTTCTGTCAGTTGTTTCACAGTTTTTTACTAACAGTTGCGTCTTGTTATCAAATTAGTTTACATTATAAATACAGTTATATGTGAGGGTTGTATGCATTAAATTATGTGTAAAAACGCTATAGCCTAGAACTTCAAATCAGAGATAAATGCGTTACAAGTGAACAGGTATCGGTTGAAACGGCAGCTTGTAGTCGCAATCTATCCATGACTATATATATTAATGTACATACATATGGTTTATATAAATGGTTGGTCGGGGTATGGCCAGGGGTACGATGGGTCTGAAACGGGCTTTTATACGATGTGTGTTGTTGAAATTAAACTACTATATACGGATTTTATCGCGTTGTTTATTTATCACTGTTTACAAAATTTTGACAATATGATGTGTGTTGTGTTATAGGTTAATTATTTTTGTTATTATAAACCTATAAAAATGGCTGTAATGGATGCACATGTTTTAGGATGCCGTACCAAAAAGGTCACCTTGTTGGTGCGAATTTGTATACCCGTCCATCTTCCCGGCTGTCTGTCTCTCCCTCATAGCAATCTATCTTAGCAACTATTTATGCTATTTATTTAAAATGTTACGTTATGTGTGAAGTTAAGTGACGATTACACAACTTTCCTTTAAATGAAATGTGTAAAAAATATATTTTTGAGTTTATTTAAATGGAAAATTAACATGATACGAGTATAACAAAAATAGATGTCTACACTAATATTTTAAACGGAAACAATTTGTATTTATATTTGTAACAAATAAACTCACAAAATAACATAACTAATTTTAATAATTCTTGCACCGTTAGAAAGCTGCTTTATCCAGAATTGATATATTGAATTTACATTACGTTATGCTGAATATAACCCACGCGAGCGGGGCAGTAATCATAGCTGCGAGAAAAACCACTAGTGACAGCTAGAACATTACAAAAGAACTATACTTGCACAATATAAAATATGAAAATCTAATATTAGGCCTATAACTATGAAATTGCCGTTTATGTCCTACATCTGATTTCGAGGCTCCTTTCTGTACGAAAAGTAAAGATTATTTTAACTCACCGGTACGGAAAGTTGGCCACACATAAAATTTTCAGTAATTTGTAATCTCATGTTTTTTCTCACTGGAACAGAGGTAGATGTACTCAATAGGTGTTTATAAGGCTTTTAGGATAATAAAATTAACACATAACTGCACCATTGTGAATGCTTTTAAAATTAAGCACTTTTATAAAAATACAAATTTTACACTATTTATTTAAAAACGGTACAAAGAATTAATATCTCTGCTTTTTAATATTGAGTGTTTCCTCTTCTAGCTCTAATAACCGCTTGCATTCGATCTGGCATGCTTTGAATGATGTTATTGACATCAACTTGTGCAATACTTTCCCAAGCTGCCAGTGCTGCATTTCAGAGTTGGTTAAGAGTTTGTGGCGGATTGGTGGTGGACTTTATCTTTCTTTTAAGCATGTCTCAGACATGCTCTATAGGATTTAAGTCCAGATTGCGAGCCGGCCACTGCAATTTTTGAATACCAACCAACTTGACGATTCATCAACGCAATTTGCAACGTGTGGGCGTGCATTATCATGCATTAGGAGGCATTGATCGTGGCCAATGAATCCCGAATATGTCAAAACATGTTCCTGAAGGACTTCTTCGATGTTTTGGGTAGCAGTTAGCCGCCAATCATAACCAACTTCGTACGACCATCAGACCTTATTCGTCCCCAAACCATGATAGAGTCTCCATGAAAACTCACAGTTTGTGTGGTAGTGTTGTGTAGAAACCTCTCTCCTCGTTTTCTCCACACTCGCTCCGGACCATCTGGAGCACGCAAAGCGATTCTACACTCATATGTGAACAGCACTCGAGTCCATTGCTGGTGAGTCCAGTTAGCGTGTTCGCGTGAATTAAAGTCGCGCTACTCGGTGATGTCTGAGAAGTTCTGAACCGCGTGATGGTCTACAAGCTTTTAAATTTATTTCTTCCATACGTCTTCTCACCGTATGCTCGCTAACATCGACGCCTCTTATGATTTGAAGCCGATTACGTATCTCAACAGCTGTAAGGTAGCAATTTCTTAAAATTTCGAGCCCAATAAAGCGGTCGTCTCGGGCAGATGTGCATCTGACGCCTCCACTGCCTGATCTGCGGGAGTGTTGACCTGTCTCTTGGTACCTTTTAGGGCACTCTGCAGCGACGAACGCGGTACGTCAAGCACTACAGCGACTTCGCGCTGTGTCAGTCCTTGATTAATTAATGCCACAGGCTGTGCAACCTGTGCTGGTGTTAAGGGACATTTTTATTGGCTATAAAACAACTTTAGTTATTGAATAATAAGCACAAAACCACAATGATTAAATAACCTAACCTAAATTTCTCACAATACACAAATTTCAACTTGCAACTTAACGGGTCAAATGACGCTATTCAATTAAAAGTTACACCATAGTGCACTCAAACGTAATTAATACCCTCTTGGATTATTCCAAGTACAAGTAGCTCTAAAATGTGTTTACCCTTATGGGTAAACACATTTTAGAGCTACTTTCATCATAAATAATCATTGGAAACACTAAAATCTCTGTTATCGCATAAATCACGCTTGGCCAAGATTCCGTAACGCTGGGATAGATACATATATAAATATAACAAGATTAATATTTTATAGATGTCCATAACTAACACAGATTTCAGGCAATCGGCAAGTATTGATTACAAACTACTATAACTATGCGGACGGTATTAAGAACTGTACGAATTGATGAGTTTAACTAAAAGAATACAGTTTCTTATATAGTATTGGTACCTACAGTCGGCCATAAATGTGGTCTACCATCCTACGGTTGAGGTTCATTTGAACGTCATGAAACAACAAGATCGATTTCCCTTTGCAATAATATTATGACAGTGACCATTTCTCTCTTTTATTTACGTCATACCATGTGTCAAGTTAGAAAAGTCAACATTAGCGATAATTAGATTTCACAGAAACTATTGTCAAGACTGGTGGACCACTTTCTTCTTCCCACTGTGCCTTTAAAACACGAGCCCAATTAACAATTGATCGATATTGCCCGATGCGTATGTTAAATACATTTATAGCCAGGCTTTATCTTTTAAAATGTATTTTTATTGATAAATATTAGTCTTATAGACCTGCTCTGGTTATTGATTTAATAATGGTCTCTTTCTTTTCAGATCTATAATCAGTGTCTTCTGTTGTGTGGAAAAGGCTTCTTTGGATTGCCAATTACCTCTGATGCCAGCAATTATTAGCCGGACTCTTCCAAAGGTATTGAATGATTTATTAGTCAATAATTTTATGTAATACACATACAATCAGTAACATAAGCCGATAAACGCTTATGAGATTGGATAGCCTCGATTGTGCAAAATTATTTAATGATAGTTAATTTAATCATAGTTCGAAAATTCAGAATAATAAACAGGATATTAATTCGCGTAATCCCGACTAATATTATAAATGCGAATGTAAGTTTGTTTGATTATTTTTTTGTTACGTTTTCACGCCTTAACCACTCGACCGATTATCATGAAATTTCGCATACCTACACGTTGTTAGAGAAACAGAAAAAGTACCGTTACTAACATAACTTAACCTACATTTACGCGAGCCAAGCCGCGGGCTTTATCTAGTACTTTAATTAATTTGTTTAAATCTACTTATGTTGTTGACTGTACAAAGGAATAATAATAACCATATTCGCCGGATTTATACATTATCATTTTTTATTTTTTTTATCATTATCACGACCACATAAAGGAGTTTATCTTTCCACAAAGTTATCGCAATAGTCATTTACATTAAAAGCAATAATAGCATACAAGTATTGGACGATAAAAGGAAAACATATATTATTAAGAACAAACTATACATTATTCCCACCATATAATAGCAATTAATTTTATGTCTATGTACGGTCAAAGACAAAAGTCAAGTAGTATCATAAAGTAAGTAATCGCATACAGTTCCGAGTGAATACCTTTGTGTATGTGATTTGATGTTTCAACACAAACATTATTCAATGTAAATTATAGTAGGTGAAGTTCGTTATGCGCATGTGTGCAAAGCGAGACAAAAACGAGTTCTTGTTTCTTGTACAATTTTTTGTTTATAATTACTACTATTCCGTATATTTAACAACAGTGTCCGTATTTCAAATTTATGCTTAAATGTTCCGATAGCGGAGCGGATCACAAGTCTTATCACTTTGAGACGATAGTATAATAAGGTTGGTTCAAATCCTAGGATCTGCTTACACTTTTTGATGTTTTATTACTGAAAAGAACGTTATTTTTGTCAACTTATTACCCAAATTCAGTTTTTTATTAGGAATTAAACTCAAATTTATTATTTATCAAATTAAAATTAGTAATTACTAAAATCACGTTACGTTTTTATTTAATTAATCAATAAATAATGCAAATAATAATTAAAATAAACAAAATTTTATTATAACATTATTTTACTATAAAAAAACTATTTCAAAATATGATTACCGAAAATGAACTTTGTCTTGAAGTAAAATAACAAGACATCGATACTTCTAATATTAGAAAAAGAACCCAAAATGTTTATGACTTCTACTGGGGATCGAACTATCAAGCCTTAAGTTTTAGAACGCACTATTTCCAACGTAGACATAAAATCACTTGCGTATCTCCTTGAAATTAATTGTCATAATCATAATTAGAACAGGCGATAGAATAAGTGGCGGGTTTGTGTGCAATGATTTTATTGGAAAAAGTCGTACGTAAGTAAGTCGTACGTAAAAGCCGAGTAGCAATTTTACAAAGCAATAGGATATTAATACTATTGCTTTGTAAAATTGCTACTCGACTTTTGCACCTAACCTTACATCCTCACGTGTGACAACCATCTTCTAAATACCAATATGGTAAGTAAGTTTGGGCCCAGTTCCTATATTAAGAAAAGTGTTTCGTTTTAGCTACGGGCAGTTACATTTTAACATATTTTTATAGAATATGTGTATAAATTTACAGTCCATAGGTAAAACAACTACTTTCGTGAATATAGGCCTTAGTTTGTGAAACGGTATTACGATGAGCTGCAAATAATAAATGCAAAATAAACTTCTCAGAGATTTTTGCTTTTAACAACACTATGCCTCTTTGTCGTTATTAACCAATAAAATTACATTTTTAAATATATAATTATAAAAAAAGCACATTTAGAAATATAGAAATTATGAATGCCCATCGACATCGAGACAAGGTCCAAGCTGTCGATGGTTAGGGGTCCAGAGAGAGGAACCTCCTCATTATGCGTGCCGTATCGAGGAGGACTGCCTTCTGCATCTGACCCTTGACCCAAGCACCTAACGCGAGCCTCTTAAGATGTTGGTCGAGGCTCTTGGCTATTAGACTGTTTACCGTAACGACTATTGGTACAATGATTGCCGAGTCCACATCCCACATATCGATGACCTCGTGTGCTAAGTCCAGGTATTTTAATTGTTTTTCCTTCTCAGTTTTCACGAGGTTGCCATCATGAGGGATGGTAATATCGACAATCATTGCACGGCGCTCTGATCGATCTATTACGACAATATCAGGCTTGTTGGCAACAACAGTCCTGTCTGTGATAATAGATCGATCCCAATACATTGTGATATGGTCCTTTTCGAGAACTGGTTCTGCTACATACCTGTAGTAAGGCACCTCGACCTCTACAAGTTTGTGCTTCAGAGCAAGTTGCTGATGGATAATTCTGGCTACTTGGTTATGTCTGTGTAAGTACTCGCCGTTAGCAAGACGAGAACAACCGAAAACTATATGCCTGAGGGATTCACCGGGTTGGTGGCACACCCGACATATGTCAATCGTACCATCCCTCAGGATATATTTCCGGTAGTTATTCGTCTTGATAACTTCGTCCATAATTGCACAGACAAACCCTTCGGTTTCTCCAAAGAGGTCACCGAAGCGTAGCCAGTTCACGGAGAAGGTCTACAACGGGCCCACATAGGGCCTTGTAGAATCTACCGTGAAGCACCTTGCTCTGCCATACACTCTCGCGGTCGTCAATGCTCAGTACTACAGTGATACGCCAGCTCTCTTTAGCCAGATTAAGCGGGGTGAGTCCGTTATCCACTGCAACAACATCACGATCCACGTTCGTTTGAAGGATAATACTCTCTAAGGTTGCACACGGTTATGGAGGGTTTTGGCATTTAAAACCCTCGACCCCCATATTTCCGCGGGATGTACAACCTCATCACAGACGAACGAGGATGATGCATTCGGTATGCCTTCAACAGTGTACGGACCTTCCTGTCCAGGGCATCTAACTCAGTCTGAGTCCACTTAAGTATGCCAAAAGAGTATAAAAGCGCGCACCTTGTTGCCGCCTGATAAAAGACTGTTAACTACTTTTCTCAGGCGGCCAAGGAAGCGCTCCTGCAACGATTGTTTCATGTCCGCTTCATTTATACCTAAGGCTTGTGACATACGCAAGTATTTGTAGGTATCATTAATATTATTATAATATATATCCATTGCTTAATGCCTGATTAGGCACAATTTTAAACGCAATTCTCCTACTGAGAATGTCATGAACGAAACCCAAGAGCACTGTCCGATCCTGGGATCGAACCGATGTCATCTTGCACATCAGTCGATTTTATTTACTACTGCTGAGTTACTGAGGCACCCTTAATTCACAATTACATTTGTCATGTTAGATGTTTATTATTTTATCTTGTCGCCTAGTTTCAGCAGATGGTAACGCCCGCGTCAATCGCACTAAACCACATATCGTGATATAAAGCACCGGTAGAATTAAGTGACTTTGATCAATCAAAAGGTAGAATCGGGATTTAAACTATATTTTTTCGTAAAAAAATACCAACGAACAAAAATATGTAACCATCGGTTTTGTATGTACTGTCGATATTTTAATAAAAATGTATAATTTAGATTATTTTTCGAGTAAAATAAAATGTCAGTGATCATCTTTAAGCTATGGTCGGGGTCGGCCCTTTTTTATTACGCCGATCGAAAGTATCCCCCAAACAGGCACAAAAATTACACAAAACTAGCACTTACATTATTTTATGTATTTTTTCGCAAATCGGCAAGGTTCCATCCACAACGATTGAACACACAATGACAGTAATATACCAAGCTTGCCTGCCGTAAAGGAAAGACTGAAAGGTTAAAGGTATGCGTTGAGAATTCGCACAACTTAAGTTTAAAAATAAAGCGATTTTTATCAAATTCACCCCGCGATTCAAAGTAACCTACGGTAATAGTGTTCTAAGGTATTCTTTTCCTTTTTTTTTCTAAAATACAACATTCGAAATTATTCCTGTGTAGTGGGGGAAAACACAAAGAATATTCTATGTGTTAATCTAAAGTGTGTGTGGGTGTGTGTGTAAAATTGCATCTAACTCAGTATAACGGTTTAGGTGTAATGCAGTAACAAGCGTGTAGCGTCGTCTTCACATATTTCCTATTTGTGATTATGGATGGCGTGGTTTGATGTTTGCCTCGCCACTTCACCTGTGCTGAGAATTATGGGTTTGATAATCACACGGAAAAATTGCGTAGCCCAAAAATAGTTTCATCGAGTCTGGATGGAGATGCCTCGTGAGATAGCAATAATAATACATAGGGCGGTGGTTGTCTACGAAAATAAATAAAATAAAATAAATTTAATATTTAATAATATATATTATTTAAAATACATTTATTTGTGAATAGTAATAATAATAATAAAATTTATTTGTCAGAATATCCTGCCGTTTCCAGCGTCCAAATATTTAGATCGGTATAATCTTTGGAAAAGATAAAAAAATAAAAAAAATCTATATGTCAAAATAAAATTTAAAAAAGAAAGCTAAGATAAATACAATGTCGATAATTAAGAAAATGTCAAATGTATAAAGTAAGTTAATTATAGGATGTCAAAGTTTCATTTAGGAAGTCATTCGTTGAATAGTAACATTTGTCTAAAAGAAAATTGAATAATTTATTTTTAAATGTCATATCAATGTCTTAAAATTGTCTGGTAATTTATTGTAAATACGTATTGCCATACAGAAGACATTATTTGAGAATAGTTGAATTCTTTGTTGGGTACGTACAATTTATGAATCTTCCTACTTTTGCGTATTACAACATTATTATAAAATTCGAATAAATATGTATGTTTATGGACAAAGACACAAATTTCATATACGTACAATGCTGGAAGTGGTGGTATTTTTAATTTTTTAAAGATGGGGCACATCTTTCTATACACTGTGCATTGGTTATAGCACGAATACACCTTTTTTGAGCACGGAAAACATGTATAATGTCAATTGAATTACCCCATATTATAAGGCCATAGCGTAAAATTGAGGACACGTACCCATGATATGCATTTAGTGCTGCGTCAACACCAGCTACGTGAGTAAGTTTGCTTAGTACGAAAACAAATCGGTGTACCTTAGTGCTATTATATTGCTATTATAAGTCTGAAATTGTATCATTTTGGTCTTGCTCATGTTGACATGCAGATTATTATCTTTTAGCCATTGTATTACACTATTTAATGTGTAAGTAATTTCATTTTGATATTCTGCAGTATTGCTATCGGTTAATTTGATATTAACAGTTCTATCGTCAGCGTATAGTATACAGTTGTGTGAGGTTACATTGGGCAAGTCATTTATATATAGTAGGAACAAAAAGGGTAAGTTTTGATTAAAATCGATTGAAATAAAAATAAATTGAATTTGTCTGTGTCGGATAGAACTTTACAAATATTCCAAAGGGTCTCTTTATACAAATATATAATATTACAAAGAACTCCCAGACACAGAACGTAAATAACAATACTCAGCGCAGTGGCAATGGCGACGTGAGCACAAATAACATTACGCAATCCGTGCAGTAAAAAAACTACATTTGAAATATACTCTGTGTATGTTAGTCCTGTGCATAAGGTCTCTGGTTTGATTCCCGGGTCTTAAAGTTTTATTGGATATTTCTGTGAAGAAGTTCTCGCAAACCCGGACTCTGAAACTGTGCCCGGTAAAAGGCAATAGGCTTTATAAATATATAAGATCTCCAGACCAAATTCGGTCATTACGAGCAATCCTGCAGGTGACTAGCAAAATGGCTAGATCCCTCTTTTGCAAAACAACCTCCAAAATCTTCTTTGCGAATGAAAAGGAGTTTTTATAATTCAGTACTGTGTGTACTATCTATTGTCCTCACTTCCGTGGCCCGATGCATCCAATTCGACACAACCTGAGAAACTTTGCGTGCCTATTGAGGCACAGGGGTGAACATCGCTAACTTCTTAACTCTAATAATTTATTGAGAATTACTGTACTGACCAAATATACGATTCAAACTTGAGTTCAGTGTATGTGGCTGCGAATCATTAGACATGTAGCTGCGAATCATTAGACTTCGAGTCTAATGACACTATCCATTGAACTGTATTTATTTTTGTGGGAGCTTTTAAGTCGTCTTTATATTCTGCTTAATTTTACGAAGAATAATTGATGCAAGGATATGACATCAAATTTTTAGTCAAGATTTACTCCTAGTAGATTTGTGGTTCTAATCTGATCTCCTTTAACATGTACACGAGCTTACTGGTCCGTATTTACTAATACGGAAAATATGGAAAAGTCCTCTTAGCGATCTATTAATAGCGCGGGACTTTAGTGCAAACAGTCAACTGCTCTCCATGATCTTCAGAACCGTACATTCGTCTAATTCACGAATCTTTCTGACGAATTCTGTTAAATTACGATTATATGTATGAGCACTTATACTATCTGTTCAAGATTACGAAAACAAATATAAATAATTTATAAGTACTGAACGATTTATAACATGTGTATACCCGGAATATCAAACAAATGGTAACAACTATAAAAATTAAAGACGACGTATTGGACCTCGTGGATACATAACTATATATAGGCTCTCTACACTAGATTCAAAGCTGCAGAGCTTACAAATGAGTAAATTTCAAATAGACTCAATTCTTCACGGTAAATAAAATATAATAAATAAATATTCGGATTCAATAAACTTACTGACATAGATACCGCTAGGCTTTATATCATAGCTATTTTCACAGTGTAATGTCGTATAGTAGTCTATTGTAAGGGAATACTGTTGACTTTCAAACTATCTTCGTATTACAGAAGATTGCATTCAAGCAATTAACAATAGGCAAACAAGAGATATATTAAGAAATTTATTTAACGAAATAAATATATTAACAGTAGCTAGCTAATAAGAAGTACATTGACTTATACTATAAGAAATGCGATATACATAATAAATACAAGAAACAAAAACGAAATGAGTCGTTTAAAAATGGTAATGTGTGCACCAAAATAATAATAATAATAATTTAAAAGAGAGTGAAAAGGTAAATTATTTTCAAAAGATAGAAATGCTTAGGATATAGTTGCTTAAGCTCCAAGGCTATTTCTAATATTTTTAGCAAGTCAATTGTGAATATGAGTTATTGCGACTGCCCCGTGGGTCCCTTGCCATAAGCGTCCTCTGCGTTTGCTTATTTATAGTCGTGAGAACTTAAGTTCGATATTCAGATCGCACAATAAATTAGGTTTGATCGCACAATAAATCGGGTATTTTGACCGATATTAATCACTTTCCTGAACTCTCTTATATTATAAATATTCAATGGCAGCGCCGTCTGAAACACGTCTGGTAGACGGTGGTAATTCAATTATCTTTTTCTCTGACACGTGGAGCCTAAAATAGCTACTGAAATGTGAGCTATAGTGGCGTGAATAGTGTATACATATCACTATAGATCAGTCTTAACCTTGTTCAGAGATTTTTCTAGAAAGAAGACGAAGTATACATACATATGATGATGATAAAGTATAAATCGCGCTTGATGGTAAACACTTGCACTTTTCCAATTCTACAAGAAGAAAGGTTATTGCACGCATAAGGAGTCACACTAGCCCTCCTGCTGCAAGCAAATCATTTTCTTAATGAACCTGGAGCTCCCACTTGTCGCAGAGACACAATACAAAGCCGTTTAGCTGCTTCCTTCTATAGGTGTTAAACATACATACACAGATTCACGCCTGTTTCTCAGAGAGGTAGGCAGAGACTACGGGTTTCCATTTGCTACGATCCTGACACACTTCTCTGGCTTCATTTACTTTCAACACTTTCCTCATACACGCTCGGCGGTTTCAGGTACTCTTAACCTTGCCTTTGTCCAGAACGTCTCCGAACTGATCGAGAAACGTTCACCTAGGTCTTCCCCTTGCGACTGTTTCATTCACGAACTATTCCCTATCTTCAGGACCCGAGTAGAAAGGGTGGAGAACTACGTGTCTCTCCTTTTGGCCCAGGGTACTGCGGGGTCAGGAAGCCCACTGCGCCTCGAAAGGCGTGTTCTATCGACCGCGCTGATATTGGTGTTGGACTCGCAGGAGTATGTGGTTAGTCGCTGAGGACGACATGTTCGTTGCTCGGCAAGCACGTGGCATTCGAGCGTCGGACTCAGGCGCAGCTAGTGCGAACCAGTCGGTCGCGTGAGGCACGGAGTTGTCTTTAGCGAAGTGACAGTGTGGTTTCACTGCCGCAACGCATCTCGGGCGCTTGCTTGCTCAACAAGTAAGAGTCATAGCTGGAGTGACTCGGGCCACACCCGGCTTGTAGGTCTATTTGGGCAGGCGTATGGATGTACGTCGGGAAGTGAATGTGCCTTACACAGCTCCGGTACCATACTGGAGATATGGGAGGCGGCTTCTCCGTCGGCTTCAGCGAAGTTTTCGTTAGCAACTCCCAGAGTTGCGGGTGGTGAGCGGTTTTATTGCTCCTGTGCCTATCTGGAGAATAGGTAGTGTCACTTGGGCACGAGGTAGCTCGCTTACGAGAACCGGATCTCTGAGGTTAGTGTGGAGAAAGTCGAGATTTGGGGACAAGACCTGTCTATAACTGGTCCCGGAAGGTGCTCTCGGGCACTGGAAGGTACAGCGGCTCCACCTAATATAACCTTGACGGTTGGTGAAGGGGAACGCTATATCATAAACTGGACTAATCGTAGAGAGAGGGGATGTTCCATTCACACTAGCCTTATAAACTTTCTTAGTTAGTCTTTTTTCTTCCATTATTTTTATATGCCCAAACCAGCTAGCCCAACGGTGTTAAAACGGGTGAGAAATGTAATATTAATTTTGATTTCACCCTATCCGTTTTAAAAAACGGTTTGTTTTTTATTCAACTACTAAACTTTAAGAAACATACTAACACCGTTCTACCCATTTATTTTTAAGTACATACTAACATGGAATAATATAATATTAAAGTCCCTCGTCACAGCGGACAAGCCCATTAATTAGTCAACTAGGCACAAATACTGTACTGCTACTTTAAACTTTAAAAGACCATTTATTAGACAAAAAAAGATAAAAGATGCTATTGGATATCTCCACTAAGGTTTTTATTTAAAATGTGTAGTTTTAAAAAATAAACTGGTTATTTGTATAACATACCCGTGGCACGTTGAGCTATTGACGTCATAGCTGGTAAGGTAGGCGCGTAGACCGTGAGATGGGGAGACATTGGTCTTTTAAGTTCCATATTTTTCTTATCGTGACAGGTCCAGCAGGGAGGCACGTACGCTTTGTATGTGATCTTATGTCTGTTGCCCTTTAAGCAGCATGGGTGGAGGAAGTAAGGGTTCACGGGGAAGAATTTTAATCTGGAAAAGAAGCATTATTAATGGTTATTAGATATTTCTATGCTCATGTCCTACGTGCAAAATGTTGCGAATAGCACAGGCCTTTATTATATAATAGCATATTATTATATAATAGCCTTTATTATAGGGCTTAACTATTGTTCTTGCAAATGCTAACCATATGTATACACCTATGGAATAGGAATACTTATTTCTATATAGACTCTTCTTTTCTTAGAATGAGTAAGTCGAGTTTATGATTTTCCATTTCGTCTCTAATGTGGAAGGCTGGAGGGCAAATCAAAACCTCACGAAAATTTATTGGGTATGATGTATTATGCATAACTAGAATTTTAATATAGCTCGCAATAAATACGTACGCGGGCAAAAGCTAGGTTAATCTCTCTATCATAGTATAAATGCAAATGTGATTTATTTTTGTTTGATTGTTACGCTTCCACTGCTTAACTACTAGACCGATCATCGTGAAATTCGCATGCACGTGCGCCCGAAATCTAGATAAACGTGACCGAACTACGGGGAAAACTAGTAATAAGTATATGAATATATAAGGAAAAGCTATTATTGACTTCGATATTGACATGTATAGATTGTCGTCTCAACGTAAATGTGATAATATGTTTCTAACTCGTTTACTCAACTATCGAATGATTTAATTAGAATTACAATTGACGTAACAATTGGACGTTACTAAAACGTGTTTGGTCGTGTCAATGATCCGTTTATTTACATTTTTATCAAATTGGATTGAAAGGGGCCACACTGCTAATCGATTACCAACTAAAAACGTCACTCACGAGTAAACTTATTTCTGGGTAGTTATTAAAATAGTATCGACGATGGCTCGAGATGGAACGAGAGCTTTGCTCCCGCCTTCTTTAACTATCTGAATCGTGGTGAACTTAGTCAATACGTTAACTCTAATAGTGATAACAATATATTTAAATTTCAAACGATATGTCATACTATATTTATCATTATCTTTTATTTCATTACTAAATAATTTTTCAAGTATATGCATTCACGGTATCGTATAAATCTTAGAGCTATTTACACAATTCTTTAAAACTAGCTTATAAAAAAGTCAATTCACAAGTTTCCACTAATAAGATGTGTGTTATATGTAATGCAACAGATCATGTTTTTACGTTTGTTACATCTTGTTAACGACACACGATTACAATAACTATATTGTAATAGAGCTTTTGTCACAATCAATAATAATGTAAATGTAGTATGTGAGTCAACTGGGTAGTTGACTCACATTTTTTCTTATTTAAAGGAAAGGCAAAGGCAATTTTTCAATCTACTTTATAATTAATAATATTTTAAATCAGTTAGAAGGGGTAAATGTCAAATGACAGAAAAAAGACGCACGACACAGACTATGGCGTAACCACTATTTAAACATTGTTGTCTGAGTGAGATAGCGAGATACCTCCACTACAGCACAAGTTTATTTTGTATCCATATATATAAAATTTTGAATATTAATATGTCCCTTGTTTTGCAACCGAGTTTGATACCGTTTGCGCGAAATGATTTTTTTGACTGTTATTTTCTCTTGTGTGTAAAATAGTGTACACTACTAAAAAGACAACTACTCTATTGCTTTGCCGTCAATTATGGTAAAACCAGTGCATTCTGATCAGAGTATATTATTATAATGTAAGTAGCAGAGTGAAACTGTACCACAGGCAACAGGGCCTCCCAAGTAGTATACGACTTATTTAAATTTAAGTTAAACTATTTTTATTCCATCGTTTATGCTCCGATTACATCCATACACCATAAATATAATATTCTTTCACCTGATTGTCGGCATCATTACCGACCCACAACAGCTGAAGCTAATTAAATTAAAAATATATCCATATAGAATATAACAGTATAAAAGTACCGATATTTTATATATTTAGGAAAACTTACAGCTAAAATACACTAATAACATAATACTAATAAGGCGAAGGCCAATTAAAAGTTTTCACTGATAAAATATATAACCATGCATATAAGTATACGTAAGTAGACATATTGTGATATCACTCTTTAGATCTAATCAAAGAACTCGGTACACAATTGTTTTTTTTAATTTAGTGACACTAGTAAAGAAAATGTCAATATCAACACTCCGGCATGCCGCATTGTACATGCGACTCGCTCTGATTAAGTATGAGTTTTGTCTGTAATTAGAGTCTACTGCAGGAACATGTAGCAGGTTAAATCGTCGTAGATGTGCTGACGGGACACTTAAAGCCATTTTGCTCACCAGTTCTGACGAATCGAGTCCGCTACTTTTCTTCTCTCAATTAGTGGAAGAATATGAAATTTTTTGCATCGGCTGATGTAATTAGGTAGGTAGCAACCGCAACGATATTGTATATATCTTAGAAACCTTTTTTGAATGCGCTCTATTCGATCAATGTAAATATTATATTTAGGATTCCACACTTGTGAACAGTATTCTAGGTGACTGCGAACGAAAGAACAGTAAAGTATTTTAATTGTTTTACATTGACATAACAATGTTGATGTCGGGTACATCATCATATAAAAATGTACCAAAATATTATTAGATCAACATAGTTATCTTTAAATGTTCATAGATACAAACGAACACGGTTCAATTTTTGGAGTAGTACGCCAATACCAAGCGCTATTACTTAAAACTTGCTATGACCATGCCATCATTGAAGTTTTATTGCATACCAACCGGTATTTGTTTTAAGTGTATGTATATCATAACATCCAATATAGTATACTTATAATAATAATAATAATAATATTTATTAGTTCCAAACAACAGTTTAACAATGGTTCAGATAAAAATTCTAAAGTATTTAGTAATTCATTTATGTAGATCATGTTGACAACTGATCTAGCATGCATATTGTGTGACAGTTGTTAGCGCAATCCATACAATTACACAGGTAGGTTGCTTAATACTTCTTGGTAAACAATTATATTTGTTTTTTGTATTTAATATTTATATGTCGGTGGTACCGATGGCTGAGCGATAGTACTGTCTCCATCTTGAATAGGTGGTACAGGGTCCAATGCGTAGGTGGCGAAGAATAATAATCAATGTACACTTCGTATTACCTCACTTTATTCTCTTTAAACACAATTTAAAATCAAACAAGGTAAACCGATAGTATCGTTTTGGAGAAGTGACCTGGCGCGGCGTCCCAAATTATAATGAGCCATTTCATCGATTCAGTCATTCGTCAATCCCTCACTTTCCAAAACGACTTTGACCACGAGCTGCCATTACAAAAACAAGTGACATTACGGTGTTTACTCCTTCCCTAGTACTATGATAATCAAATGAGCAACTTAATATTAAACGATATCGCTTTCCACGACATATATATGTTGCGGATAGATCGTTTGTTGAAACCATTAGCAGTTTTAAAAAATGCTCCATTATTTAAAACAGCTGTTTAATGTCCAGTTGGATTGTCTCGCGCTACGTTTCACGAAACTGCTACGCAAGCATAGACGTAATGCAGAATAGCTTTTATGTAGCAATAAGCATTGGTTGTAGTGAAATAATTAAATACCACGAAATAATTAAAATTAATATATTGGACTATTAATAAAGACAAGTGTTTACTTAGGTAAATTGCCGTTACAAAATTACAATGAAAATTAATAAAAAATATTACCGACTTACACATATAATAAAGTTTATGACAAATATGACAACATTTTGATCTTATATCTACAATCTAACGTTTCATATCCTACACCGATTGATAAATGCAAAACGCTTATGTAATTCTACGTGAAGAAGAAAATTTCAGTAATGATGAAATAACGCATAATTTCTTTCAGCTGTTATACATAACGGGCCTGTTTTTTGAAACAGCTAGTGGTTATGTAAACCAGTTATTTAGCAATCTTTCAACAATATACATACGAGTATACATAGACATGATTCTAACTCGGATTTGAAAGCCGGTACCAAGAAATTTAACTTAGAAATTGCTTTGAAATTAAACACTTTATACGGATTTTATCGCGTTGTTTATTTTAATTTAAACACTGGTATTACATAATTTTGAAAACTCTAACACTACTATTATTGAAGTTTTACTACTTGCCACTTACATTGCCATGTTCACGGGGAGACTAAGATGTACCATCTTAGTCTCCCCGTGAACATGGCTGCTGTAAAGCAACCGAAACGTCGGGGCAAAGTGTAAACTCAAATATAAATTGTTTTAATTAGAAAATATATAGATTAAATAGTAGTAAAATTTCAATAATAGTAGTGTTAGAGTTTTCAAAATTATGTAATACCAGTGTTTAAAGTAAAATAAACAACGCGATAAAATCCGTATAAAGTGTTTAATTTCAATGTATAACATTCGCGTAAACATAAAACAATATTAGAAATTGCTGCGATCTTGGCATCATTAGAGTTTTATTACATACCAACCTGTATTTGTTCTAAGAATCCTAACCCA
The DNA here is from genome assembly GCA_963675205.1 of Catocala nupta. Lineage (NCBI taxonomy): Eukaryota > Metazoa > Arthropoda > Insecta > Lepidoptera > Erebidae > Catocala > Catocala nupta. The sequence goes on from OY776078.1 coordinate 40,728,243, forward strand.
ATATTGTTTATTGTACTCATATAATTATATACAATATTGGTATAATTCGTATTAGCAACCTCCTATGCTACATAGCTAACACTAATTTACTTTATAAAGATATCGAATCAAAAAGACACGATATTATAACAATTTGCATCAGAATGTGAAGGTAGAAGATTATAATATTTGTATAACCATGTTTTCCAAAAACTAAACTTATAAAAAATGGGCGGTACGTAATATAACGCCAATTCTTTATGGCTGTATAGTATATAGTAAGCAGACAATATAACGCTGTAGTCTCGTCTGTTTTACCATTGTTTTATTGTCTATTGGCTACGTGCAAATATAGAATTTGTGCTTAAACAACCGTAAGAGAAACAATCAAACTTATGAATAACTTTCATTATATAACATTGGTACAAGTAATCCTTACTACGAGCCCCAATGCAAAAATGTTCGTCTACTAAGAAAATTGAATGTAACCATGTATTGTAAGTGTAATATAGATAAGTAATGTCGGTTTAATGAATTTAACAAATAAAAATGAGATTAGTAAATTAAATTAAGTTTATTTACTGTGAAGTACTCAAATAAAATATTTTGTCGTTACAAAAAAAATATGAATTCTTCCATCAATTATAACTCATAACAGTTCGGCTATCGCAGTTGAACACGCAAAACAGTTCGTCTACCACTTGGTTGTCTCTTTCTATCAATAACGGATTTCCTTTACTATCAATAACGGATTTAATCCTAAGTGGCATCGTCGCTACTAACTGTTCACATTCTTCTGGAGTTGTTGAATCCCAAACAGTCTTAATTTTCTCCTTTAAATCTTTTTTTGACCTTGATGGATTTTTGCGCAACATCTTCTTCATTTTCCACCACATTGTCTCAATAGGAGACAAATCTGGACTGTTTGACGGCCACTCCATTGTAGGTATTTGTTTAGAGGTGAACCAAGCCTTTGTTGTCCTTGCAGTATGACAGGAAGCACCATCTTGTTGAAAAACATAAGCATTTTGATGTTTCAAAATCGGAATGGACGGCAATAAACTCGTTTCTAAAATGTTTTGGTATTTTACTGCATTAACAGTCTCGTCTACAAATTGCAGGCGACCCACACCTTGTGGTGACATGCAGCCCCATATCATTACAGACGCAGGGAACTTCACTTTTCTCTTGATACAGTCTTGGTGAAATGCTTCATCTTTATTTCGGATAACTTTTTTTCGTACATCACCGACAGTCACCTCGAATTTGGACTCGTCACTCCATATTATTTGACGCCACTGGTCAGCAGTCCAGTTTAAGTGATCACGAGCGAATTTTAACCTTTTCTTTTTCTGAAGTAATGTGAGTAAGGGTTTCTCTTTAGCCGTGTAAAAGCCGTAACCCATTCAGATTTTTTAACTTGCGATATGTCTATGTAAGGCAAAATTAATTAAAATGGGATGATAAGAACGTATGTAGGAGATGCGTTTGGGTTAGTAACCTAAACGCAGTATCAGCGTTAAGAACTTTAGATTCACCGATTTTTTGTAAGAATGGTACTTTCCGGCCGAGCCGCTTTTATTCGTACCATTAATCATGGCTTCTCCACTCGTTTACATATTACCTACATTAAAAATTAAACCACGTAATAGTCACCTTTATCGTATTAAAAAGAAACCAAATAAAAAAAATATAAATATAAATATAATATAAATATAAATATAAAAACATATAAATATAAATGGCACATATGAAAATAAGTGAAACTAGACATCATTTTATCGGTGGAAAAATTTAAAAAGCTGTAAAAATATATTCTTCAATTTATACCTATTTACATTTTTGTAGTAGTTATGCACCTTGTACCAAGTTAACCTTGTAACTTTTGAACAAGGTGGTTAATCGTTTTGAAATAAAATCAATAATAATAGTGAATGTGTAGGCAATACCGACGCAGTACTATTCACACCCCAAAAAATGCCGGTGACATAAAAATAAGGAACATTTTATAGAAAACTGATATCCATACAGTATTTTTTTAAACATTGTTAAAATTCTTAACAAATCTTCCCATTGCCCGTAGTTATTATTAATCGACGTTAATCGGTATCTAATAAGCTTTAAAACAACATAAAACCCACATCTGTGTCCCAAACAAAACACGTTTTATGAGGGGCTAAACAAAGACCTTGCCTAGTGACACTACGTGCATCTTTGTTCGAACATTGCATTATCTATCACAGATAGTTTGGGTGCCATTGTAGCTGGATGAGGCATGAGGTGCAGGGTTGGGGATAAGCTGGGCCCTGCCTAGTTACTTTTTGTAATGCTTTTACGCATACCCCTCCGCGGGGCCGGGTGGACGGGTTATGTCGGACTCACCGGGATAAAAGAAAGATGTTGAAAAGATAATGTACCTCCCGGCATACCGACTAAATAATAATAATAATATTCTACCACATACACACAACACTATCTAGCCCAAACTAAGCAGAGCTTGTACTATGGGTACTAGACAATGGATACATATATACTTTTTTTTTTGTAAATTCATACATATTATACATAGAAACACCCAGACCAAGACAAACATCCATGTTCATGCACACAAATATTTGTCTTGTGCGAGAATCGAACCCGCGACCTCAGGCGTGGCAGTCGGTTACACTAACCACTACGCCAACAACATCAATACCTAGGTTGCAAATTATACAATCTTATAAATAAACATCTATCTTTACATAAATTAAATAAGTTTGAAGTGATAAAAAAGATCAAACCTTAGTTACAAAATCTAACTTACCAGGAAACAGAGAGGCTATTTGGTTAACGCCTAAAATATCAAACACGCAACATTCACATTACACATACACGCTAACGCGCCCACATAAATATATACATACACAAGCTCATAAACACATACGCACACACGCAGACACTTCACATACATACATACGCTGACACATCACATACATACACATTGCACTAAAGACGGAAACAAAAAGTGTAATGTCCATATTTTATTATTTTTCTATTTAATTCTTTATTTTGTGATTCTATTTCTTTTTTTTTTATGTACAGATACCTATATACGCAATTTTTTAATTTTTCTCTTATAAACAAATGAAATTAATGTTTTGTATCTTAGCCATAATGTACGGTAGAAGCTACTGATTCCTAAGATACAGGTCTTACCTAGTTTAGGAATCAGAGGTTCATACATTTAGTTCTATGCCTACCTATGTATATAAATTTATTTTCTATAATTTCAGGTTTAATTCAGGTTGTTACTCAGTCCAGGGAACAGTACCACATTATGATGTATAATGTATGATACATGTTTGGTTGCAAATAAACTTTATTATTATTATTTATTATTATTATTATACAATCGAACAAACAAAAATCAAATCTTTCCCCTTTATAATATTAATATAGATATTTGATGATATAGTGGGTCTAATTAAACGGTCAAATACACGTAGCCAATGCCATGATATGGTCTGGCCAGATTAATGAATAATTAGCGTTTTACAATATAAATAGCTAAACGCATGACTACTTTATAATTCGGTTAAACATAAAGTTATCATACCGTAAAATAGAACCATTATTTACTTTTAGAGACTGTGAATTCGTTTTGTTTTTGTGATGTATCATGGCGGCGAACAAAAATTATTTTGATAACATAAAAGCTAATAATAATGCACCAGTTGAAGATAAAAGTGAAGTGATATGCCTTTTCGACACTAAAATTTTTCAAATAAAAGCTCCTTCTTTATTTAGAATTTTTATTCAACCTTTGATATCATGTAAACCTTAAATTATTGATGTGGCCAAACAGGGACTGACATGTCATCAAACATTGATGTTTAAACGATATATTATGGTTAGTTTCAGCTATTGATATCATGAAATGGTTGGCAGCATCCTGTAATGATCATTTGTAAGATTTGGCCACGACATCATCGTCATCTCAGCCGAAAGACGTCCACTGCTGGACATAGGATAGGTCCCCAAAGGGTTTCCACACAGACCGATTTCGGACCACCCGCATCCGACATAGATATACATAATTCGTGTAGATATAATGATGTAAGTAAAAATATCCTATAAACTGGTGGTCAAATACTTTCTGTGGTCTGAATGTAAAATGTCACAAGAAACTTTTGCAGTCTATATTGAAACTATGTTTGAATTGCGGACGTTTCCAAAGCAAGCTCTTCAGTTGGATTATTTTAGTTTCACCTTTATGAAATGTGTGTTTAAACTATTTACATTAGGCTATTGCAATAGCTGTGCACAGTTTCGCGAGTTCATAAAACGTTGTATCATTCATCAGACTTTTGGTGAACTATCTAATTATCTATTACTGTTACTATTTACCCCATATATCATTTCTGCATCATTAAGGAAAATTTAAAGAAAGCTTATGAAATTTACATTTTAACCACATTTTTCTACTCATTTACAATAGTTTGTCAATGGCTAACAAAAGGAAAACGGTTGACAAATAGAGAAGGATAAGATACTAAAATGTGTATAACTGTTGCCATTGCCAATTTTTATAATATAACTTTATAAATATAAAACCTTCGATATAATATTGAAGGTTTTATATTTATAAAGTTTAGTTCCGCATTAATCTCTTCTACATTTCCATAAACACCCATTCTCGCTACCAAATAATAAAAGGTGGGCTGCAAACTAGTCTGCCGGTAGGTGCAATAGAAAACAGTAAACGCACCTATAGTACCTATATTACTAAACGACTTTATTAAAGACTTGGGTAATAAAAATTACGAATTAATGAATACCAAATTATTGACCTTTTTATGTTACTATCCTATTCAGTCACGCAATAGGTTTTCAGTTATGTCTGGCACTCTAACAACTGGCAGATAACGAGTTAATTTGAGCTGCTAAGTAAGAGTTCTGAGATCGGTACTATCGATATATAAAACTGTTACACTACTATACTACTATTTAATAGTATAGTAATGTAACAGTTTCTAAATTATGTATTAAATTGTTAAATAAACAACGCGGTAAAATCTGTATATAGTAGTTTAATTTCAATAGTATATACGTGTATAAGTTATTTAATTACAGAAAAACACAGGTCATAAAAAAGTCTATAGATGTCTATGAAATGCTGATATCCTAAGGTTGAGTCTTCAGTTTCGTAAACGTAAGAGAAAGATTAGCTATTTACGCAACTTTTAAATTTTAGGATATTTTCAGTGCTAAAATCTCTCTGAAGCTTACGCCAGCATTTTAATTTTAGTTATTTTCGTACTGGTAGCTTAATTAATTGTGCAGTATGATCTGATAAGCCAAATTCTAACACTTCGGTCTTACTATTCTTATTATAACTAAAACAAAATTATCAATGCAAGTATTACTATAAATAAGTCTAATTGGTTTAGTGAGTTTATTCAATTTAATAAATTTAGATTTGTTAGTTGCTAGATTCAGAAAAAAATTAACCTATGAGAAGTAAACTGCATAAACTCACGGCCACTCTTTTAAATTGCCACTACTACTAATATTTGTGTTATTATGCGTTATGAATAAATTGTTTCAAGTTATTACTCAAACTGACTTTAACCATCGTTATGGTTATAGTCAGTCTTAAAAATAAATGCAGCATTTACGACATAAACGTTTTTGTTAATTTAAATCGTCAATAAATTATTATCTTATTAGATGTTAGTTATATAAAAGCTAAGAGAGTTCTGAAGATAAGTCAGAAAATGTTTATTTTGCTGCGTTTACACTAGTATTGCAAGTAAAAGCATGCCGTGATATTTTAATATTGACAAAGATCACTCCAATGAACAGCCACTAGCCGCTTTGTTGCCAACTTTAATTATTAGGTGAGCCGAGTCTCGCTGGGCTATCGCGGCGGGGAGCTGCACAAACAGTGAAATCACGCACACAAAGCACAAGTCTATACTTATGTATTAATATAATTTTCAACGTGGCGAGTCGTATCGAGGGGGAGACGGCATGCGGCAGTGCACAACAAATTGGTAACACATTTTAGTGCATTGAGTTTAAAAAGCATAGGGCGAATTCGCTAACACAAATTTCGTATTCGTATTTCAATATCTATTTTTATGTCTATGCTACAATAAGAAGCTTGACTTAAAGATAAAACACCTCGAAATAGATGAATCCAATCTTAAAAATGTTGATCCATAGCGACCGTCAAACTCGCTATTACGCTAGACAATTTATCGATTTAACGTGCCATAATGGTACACAAATAATCGATTTATCTTACCTATTAAGCTAGACAAATAGTTGATTTAGCTCGCCTAACGGTAAACAATTCATCGATTTAGATCTCGGTTATTTATTACACCAGAATAGACCAAAGTCTACCATGATGTGATGCATGTAGGCGTAAGTATTCTGTAGGTATTTGCTTCCCCTCTGATAGAAAACAAAACATGGATATGAATATCATATGGTATATTGTAATATTGCATTATATAACTAATATTTTAATATACATGTGACCTACATGAATAAATATATCGATCGACATTGAAATAAAATACCAATCATAAGTTCTCACACATCTTGCTCGCGGCGTTTTCCTTTGTTGTCTAACCAACTCGTTTTACATTTGTTCTTTATTGTCAACGATTTATGTGTAACGTGTATAAAAACAATTTGTTAAGGCGACACTTCACATGGCTATTTGTATTTGGTATTGGGTGTTTGCTGTACTTGGGCGAATATTTGACAAATAGGCAAACATACAGATATTGGCAACTATGACCGTCTACTCATGGAGCCAAATAAGGCGTCAAATAACAAATACACAAACATTCTGAATGAGCAGAGGCAATTATTTACCAACAGTATGTCTTCAAACTTGCAGCAGGATTTTATTATTTAAACGCATGCTATTATTATATGCTTTGTATTAAAAAATACAAGGTTGTAAAAAGACAATGGAGAGCAAGGCGCTGGTGGATGTTGAGTATGCACAAAAATATTTTTCAAGACAACGGCCCGAGATGTCAAATTGACAGCCCACGCATTTGAAATTGACATGACTTGCCGCCAACGCTGGCCATTGTGTGGATGGTTTAGTTGCATATTTGCCTATTTGCCGTCTTTGATAATCTCTTTGATGTGCGTCGTTATTTGTTTGAAGCACGTGGTAACGCGTATTTGGTATTTGCTGTACTTATCAAATAGGCAAGAAAGGCAAATACTTTGCCACACAAACCATCTACACATGGTTATTATTTGTCAAATTTATCAAATACGCAAATACAAACAGCCATGTAAAGTGCCGCCATTATGTTTTAATTTTTGATGATAATAAGTAATAAGATGCTCAAATTCGGCGAGTTCATAAGGGATTCGTAAAACATAATAATTGTATCCTTTACAACAAAACAAAATTAATCATAACATAACGAAACTAAATAAAATACTACGAGTATACCTGATATTATACAATAACTATTAATTTTTTATCAACGTATCTTTGTATAACCTCATTTGCTAAATATAAGATCTAAATTAAGATTAAGATAAGCATAAAGAGATCATCTATGACATAGATGACCTCTTTATGCTAATCTTAATCTGTTTAAAGTCTTGATCTTACGAATGATGAGTGATTGATATAGATAAATGCATACATAAGTTTTGTATTAGAACTTCATTACGGTAGTTTGGTTACTTAAAAACATTGTAACCGACACCACAGCGGTGTGGTTCAGTGATGTCGTTGACAATACAGGACATTTGTTATAATAGTTTTATTAACGTAGCACAGTTAATGATAGCTTATTTTCCTTTACAAGTTCCCAACTAAGACAACTGAGATCATTACTCGGGGTAGCCAAGGATTAAAATTTCCAATGAAACATCATCTTACATGGCAATTTTTTATTGGTTAGCAACTATTATATTTTAAACTTTCAGAAATATGTAACGTCATAATTATGTTAAATACTGAGTTTTAAAATATTTTATCTATTAGGTTACGATGTCTGATATAGTAACTTAATATGTTTGTTTTATTATAATTAGATATAGTTGAGGTCAGCTTTGAGGACAACATATTATTTTCTCAATTTAACTTATTTACCAAGAAGTCATCAAATGACAAAAATACATAACCTGGCTGTCAGCACGAATGCGCCAATTTGACTGGGATTCATAACAATTAAGGAATCTGTTAATTAGTTCGTCAATGTGACAGAAGGGTTTATGCCGTTAACCCGCCATTGGCGACGTCAATTTTACTTACATGAATGGTGACGCCGATCTCGCGCACCGGGATTTTGGACCTCAGATTTCTCCATAATGATTTGTATATACTATTTTTATTTGATTTAGATTTAAAACTACATGCTTTTTCTTAAGGAAAACACAGATAATTCACAAATCACAGCTCGTTTATTGGTAATTACACATTTGTATTTGGAACACTAAAATCGACTATATTTGTTAACATTAATATTGAAAATATAGAAGCTCAATACATTCATATTTTTCTTAACTAAATCAGCCTTTGTCAGTCTTATGACACTAGGAACTTTTATAAAATCAACAAAAATAATAGAAGTCATCTAACAAAAAAAGAAATACCACGTCCCTCTTCAATTCAAAAAACATTATTCAACATACTTAGTTGGTGACGCCGGTCTCTCGGACCGGGTTGACGCCAAAACTTACGTTTGTGCGTACGCGCCGTTGTCACGCGGTGGACTAACGGTGCGGGACGCGGAATGAGGCAGCTACTCGAAATCACAAAATAAATAGACGGCGAGAGAAAAAGTTATTGGAGTTTTTAAAATCACCCGGTCTCACAGACATGTACGTCACCAATGGCGGGTTAAGCGAAGGTCAACTGAGCGTATAAACAGACCAATTATTTATTGCAACTCGCGTAATTATTTCATATTTTACCTCACAAAGGCAAACATGTGTCTCGAAAATTAATTTGATAACTGTAAAACAATAAAGGAGACTGACCATTTATATAATTGGAAGTTGATCCAAGTGCTGCCCAACACTGACACGTAGTGCATAATGTTCCTTAGACTAATACTAGTATGTAACCCAAAGCACATCAAAACCTACCCGAAGAGTATATAGAAAAATATTTTTGTACTGATTTTAATTGAGCAAAAATCATAATTAACTGCTTATGGGATGGAAAACCGACACTATTGGGGAGAGGTGAGGCCCAGGACGCACTGCTTAACGTGCCTTCCAAAGCACGGGGCTGAAACACCGCCAACTTCCTGACTCTGGACTGTTATTGGGAATTAGAAAAACCTAATAACACTTTTGGCCCGACCCGGGATTGGAACCCAAGACCACAGAGTCGAGAGAAAGTGCGGCAGTTACACTTACTACCGCTCCGCCACTGAAGCCTGCGCTAGCTATTTATCAATCCTTATCATCGTCATCGAGAATAATTCTGTCGAGAAATAATGCAGGGCGCCTAACAACGTTTTTGTGCCTAGCCTACCCTAAATACCAAACTACGCACATAACGTGGGCACAGCTGCCATTTGATCTTCGTCCATTAAATGGAGAGCAGCGATAGTGTTTGATATAATCTAGTCCATAATTATCCTCGTCAATTAAAATATAACCATGGTAGATTTTAGGGGACGTGTGTCTACTCTTTATATGCCCTTATACAAGTTGGATATTATTGGAAGGCATCGAAAAATCTGAGAGGTCATTAAGCTGGCTATTATATTTTTGTATAATAAATGACACAGTGATGCGTATATGTTTGCTGTAATAGCTAGGTGCCAGTTTGATTTAATAAGTTCCTACAGTGAATAGTGTTAACACAGGAAATGCAGCAACATTATCCTCCACTACTGAAACATTTTCAAAGTTGCCTCTACTTTGGTTTAGCCTTTTTTGATAGATCAATCACTTGGCAGATTATGTAGACATAATCTGCCAAGTGATTGGCAACATTCAGCTGCTCTCTAGCTATATTAATGAATTCGAGGGCATAAAGGCTATCTATAACATCAACGTGGAAGGCATTTTTCAGAGCTGCATTGATTCTGAGGTATGTAAAAAAGTGGTTTATGGCATAATTACAGACTTGCAAGAAGAAATGCCGAGTAGTTAAGAAATATGAAACATAAAAGCGCACAGTACACAACGGTTCACGTCATGAGTGATGTTAGACTGCGTTAAGTGCGATGAAAAACAGCGACGGGTGCGCAACGTAGGTATAGACGAGCAATACGTGCGCCAGAAAGACATTCATATACCCCATCTGAATGCAGGCAATTGTTTTTTTTGTAAATGTTTCAAAAAACAGAAAATAATGTAATAAAAACTTAAATTTGGGGTGAACATTTCTTTAGGACACATTTTCTAGTCCACTCGCTGGCTGAACAGGGAAAGCAGTGCCTACCTAAATAAGGCTGCTTTGTCGTTCTGGGTGCTGCCAAATCAATTCTGTCACCCCGAGTGCAGAAACGACTACGGCATATATACGAACACCCCCAGAGCTGCCTGTGTGCAGGCATCAGACAAAGCCTACATAGCTTGCATCAAACTAGACCTCTCTACCTCAACCCATCGCCACAGGACTTTCTTATCTCGGAGTCTATTCTCGAAAGTAGTCTGGTGCGCAGGATATATTAAGGTGCACAAGTTTTCGCGTAAACACAGGTGCACTCACTCGTCCTCTCTCTACCAAATCTAGTGGAACGGAAAACCGTAACGACAATAGGGGCGATCGGATGAATAACCGACAGTAACTATACGCTCTCTGTTGTCACCCTGGGCCTTCCATAATTGCCATGCTGTTCTACCAAGTCCACTAATCCCAACGCATATCTGCTACGGGTTGCCTTCCTTACCAGTACAGTCTTTTGTACAGTGCAGAATACATTCCATTGTACTCGTCGAATGCAAGGCAGTTTAATGTCATACCCAGGACAATAATATATATAATACAGCTTAGCTAAAAGGGTTATCTAAAATACTAGCATTGTAAACAGCACAGCTATTTTTATTTTTTCATGTCACTATTATACCGGTATTAACCAGTCAATTGATAAAATGCCAGACGTTATTGGCAATCTATTGTGTCTGGCCACTGGTTTGCCGTTGCCACTGTGTAGGTTAAAAGTGTTTTGTTATTTCGATGCGTCAATTTTTGGAAAATAACGTACTAGGTCAGTATTGTGCACAGTGAACTAGTGCCTTACTAGGCGAAAAGTGACACAATATTCTAAATATCAATGTAATTTTTATATTAAAATTAATTTAATATATCTTATTTAAATTTGATGTTTTATATATTGTTGTTTTGTTTATCTCTATTTTACTAATTATAATTTAATGTGATCTGTCAGTATTATGATCTCCATTAATTCCTTTAATTTATGGTCGCATGAAATAATAATATATATTTTTGTTTGTTTGGTTAACTTTTTAATACACTTTCTTAGGCTCTTTTTTTTGGAAATAAATATATTCATTACGGACAGTTTAAAGCTTATTTAAAAATTACTAGTTATATCTTCGAGTACCGTTCTCTAAAATCTTGACAGATTGTAAACAAATTATACCCATACATTTTATATAACAACATTTTCTTATATCTTACCTACTTTGTAATGTTTACGAGCTCAAATCTCACACTTACAATAATGTATCGACAACATTTTAGATGATACTACACCTTACTAATTTTCAACTTTAAACAATGCCATAACCGGATACTAATTAGCCAGTAATTTCAGACCGTGTTTTTAATACTTAAGATCAATCGTGACGTTCTTTAATTTTCGGATTCTGACAGCAACTATAAAAAAAATACAAACATATTGACATTAAACATAACAAACAGGCTAGGCGTTAATAAAAATATAATAAGACAAACATATTAACGATACAATAAAATAAGGTACGATAAAATAGGATAAAGCACGGTTAGATTTATTTTTGCATTTTACTTATTAAGTTTGTGCTAGTTATAACCACAGAACAATAAAAATAAATTTGGCAATAACCCTAAATTTCTTTAATTTTAAGTAATTGCCCAGCGTACTCTTGTTCTATAATGAAACATTAAGAATAATCATTTTAATGGTAAATTGAAACTAAAATAACGGTGTGAAATTAGTAAATTACCTATAATGTTGTGAATCCTATTAATTTATTATTTATTCCTATTAATTTATTATTTTATAATTATTATTAAAAATAATTATGTTTAAAATACAAAAAAGATTTAAAATCAAGTCAATTAAAGTTTCATTTTGAGGTGCATGCATATTACAATAAAAACATGATTGGCAGAGTGAACTAAAATTATTTGTTGCCTAATTGACTGTTACAAAATATGATACAAAAACATTTATAGGCATACGTGTACCAAATTGGAATGCCAATATGACACAAAGTGAAATTAAAATCATGAAATTCTAGGTAGTCCATTTGATTAATAAAGAGAAGTCAAAGCTTTGTCCGATTATTGCATAATTAATTGCACCCCGAGTCATCCGTGATGACTTTATTAATTTGGAATCGGAAAGAGTGGTTCGTTTATTTCTGCAGATTGAAAGGCATTTCATATACATATATTACAAATCTTTGTTACGTTTCATATTATTGTTATATTTATACTAGCTGAACCTAACGGTATGAAATATACTTTACAACGTATTCTCATTCCTACCAAATATACATAAAAATTACTTCTCCAATAGGAATAATTCATGTGTTCTTTTACAAGCATTCAAACAACGAAACACAGACATACAGACTCGAAACTATTATTTGTGGCAGACACAAATTTTTATCTCGTGTGGGATTCGAGCCCAAAACACGTGGTATAGGCGCAGTGGCGAAGCGAGTACTGAACGCACTACGCCAGCCGAGCAGTCAAATGTCGATAAATATTTACCTTACCTTAATCAATATAATAGATATTTTTTTACTAAAATACAAACTTAGACGCATATTAAGAGCTTTACAACATCGCCGCACCGCCATACTTGCTCATCAATACTTTGTATCGCGGCACAGAGGCCATCGCAGCCGGAGTTGTAACTTTCATTGACTTAATTGAGACGGCTACTACAAGCACGCGGCCCATAAATTAAATTGAAATAGAAGAGGGTCGAGGGTTAGTGCACTGTTAGTGCTTTGGCCTGATATCGGCATTAATTTATTTATTTATTTATTATTCAATTAAACCAAGTTAATAGGTTGTTAATAGTTAATTATCGCTTGCTGTAACGGTGAAGGAAAACATCGTGAAGAAACCTGCATGTCTGAGAGTTCTCCATAATGTTCTCGAATATATGTGAAGTCTGCCAACCCGCACTAGGTCAGCGGGGTGGACTATGGCCTAACCCTTCTCACAGTGGGAACAGGCCCGTGCCCAGCAGTGGAACAGTTTAATACAGGGCTGATTATTATATAATAAGTTTTTCGTCGAAAAGATTGACTTATGGAACATTGAACTTAAACAATCATAGCTCTATTTGCATAAGGTAAAATTATTTTGTCGCGTTCGAAATCATACTTACTCATGGTATAAAGAAAAAACGGCGTGCATAATGTGTGCGAAATAAAATATGTCAGATAATGATTTATTTAGATAAATAGTCTAGGTTTTTACATGTATTGCGGGCTTAGTAGAAAAGGGCTTCGTGTTTAAACCATTTTATACATTTATCCAACGTTTTGTGCATGTAGCTGCTTATAAAGAACAAGATATCTTTCTCTTTTTTTGTAATTAATATGACATTTTGTTTGAATCTTTGAGAAAGAAAGAGATAGATTAAAAGCATAGAATAGATTGCATTTTTATTCTAAGCATTGATTACGGTCAACCAATTACTTCAATATCACATATGAACATTAATAATGAGTCTTATTGAATTTTAATTACGATGGAATTTTTTGTAAAATTGTTAATGCAAATACGAGTATATGATCGACTATACATGATTTAAATTATTCCAAGCACATGATTTACTGCGACTTACCAGTTCCTGGACTTCATTTGTGTCCGTTTGATATAGAATACTTTTGTTAGTGTTCGCATAGAAACCATGTTGAATTCCAAGGAATGGAATATCAAATATCACTATGGCGTCGACAGTGTGGTTTTGGAGTAGGCACCTTTGTTAGAGACACCTTGTGGAGTTCTAAGCTTATATCTGGCTTGTTATTATAAATATCAATAGCTCTGTGGGTCTCTTTGAGTCCTCACGCGCATCTTATTATCAAAGAGCATATGTCTCCGTTTGACAATGCATAGCACTGGAAAATCACTTGTATAGGATTGAAATACGTCGAGTAATTATTGATACGTATTGGAGTGTGTTGTTAGCTTACTAATTAAACTATAGTTTAATAAAAACTTACACTTCACGTATTCTGATGATATTGCATTTCACGGTACAAAGGAAAAGGTAACTAAAAAAGTTATACGTAATAAGTATTTATTTGCTCAAACATGGCTTTACTCATGAGATGTTAAAAAAGATCACGAGGCATGTTTATTTATTCATAAATTTTAGTTTAAATATTTATAAATATCAATGAAATTATTAACAGATTTTATATATTTTTATACGACATTCATCACAAATTATCTATAACATATATATAATACGTATCGGGTATTAACGCGATCATGCATAATGCTTGCTGTTTCGACCAGGTTACACCGGCCGCGGTCACAAGCTGAGTCAGCTTATAAAACAAAGTAAGCACTATGCCTGATCGCGTTAATACCCGTTATGTATCATATATGTACATAGAAGCCACGGGCAAAAGCTAGTACATAATATTAAACTACGACTATCTTTATATACTTAACATTGTCAATACACATGTATGTGGTCATCACGTTCATACGAGTTGACCTGTTAAGTTTACACCGCATTAGATTTGTCAAAGCCATATTTCATTACTACATCAGTATTAAAACGAGTTCCTTTTTAAAAATGCGAATGATGTTCCTAGTAGCTAGTATATGTATTTATGTTCGAAATGTTTTATCCTTATGGTATGGAATACGCAGTCGAAATATTTTTATGTAACCGATAAAGGCACTCACTTTTATTCTCTTTGGGGAGCATGGTGGTTTCGAACTCCCACGCGGGAAGAATCTATGTAATCTACAAACATTTGTGTCATATCAATGTTTGTAGTCCTGAGACCAATAGTCTTTGTTAAATCACTTGGATCATTCTCCGGCAACCAGACGCGATTATTTTTCTATTGTCTCGATTACGGCTATTCTTAAATATAAGATTGTAATATGCAAAGAGCGGGAAAATTGCCCGTGACGTACGCGTGGAATTTGGGAGTAGGTACTTCCAAATTTCAGGCGTACAAAGAAGCGGGTTATAATTACTGCAGTAAAAATCAGGTAGCTCTATTTGAGCACAGAATGTTTTAAGTTAGTTGTATATTGAATCATACCGTAAAGCAACTACGTTATTAAATAATATAATATCCGAATTACATTTTTAAATGTATGTATCTTATTTAGGGACTACAATCACAAGATTATGTCCACGAATCATTATTTATTTATTTTCTTAGGAAAACCAACAACATTTTACACAACGTAGATAATAGTTCGTAAATACAGAAAACCATTAAAAGGTTCTCACAAATAGCCACATGATAAAAAAACTGTAATGAGCAGCATATAAACCCGTATCTCGCAAGTACCATCACTCAAGATAACATAGATATAACCAATAAACACAATAAAATAAACCTATTACATCTCAACTCACTCAAAAATAAAAGATATCAAAGCCATCAATGCACTTTCTGACTAAACAACCGCCTCGCCGCCCGACGCAAGGCTAGTATCAAACAGTTCTAAATCTACAGCATCGTAAATTACCATATCATTTGACCTTTTACTTGTTTCTTGGGATGTATAAGTTATATTGTCTTCTGTTTACACGAATGTTATTCATTGAAATTAAACTCATTTATACGGATTTTACCGCGTTGTTTATTTAACACTGTATTACATAATTTTTAAACTGTTGCACTACTACTACTATCGAACTTTACTAATGTTTAAGCTAATAAAATTATTAAAACTATTAACCTATTTATATTTAGGTTTTAATAATTTTGATAAAATCCGTATAAATGAGTTTAATTATAATGTATAAGTTTCTAAAGAAATATTCCAGTCCCGAGTGACCTATTGTTTACACGATTAGTACAATTTATATTGTACAGAATACGCAGTATTTCTAGTGGACGCCTCGTCACTGCCTTGCTGCCCACACAAACATCTGTGTGTGATCTACAAGTAGTTGTTTCTAGAGAGTGTAGTTTGTACTTGTTGTTTTAATGTTTTTAATACTATAATATAATATACCAGTTCTTAACTTTTTTAATATTTGAGGTGGCGGTAGCCCTATGTAGAAGACATCAGACTTACGATCAAAAAGTAGCTCGTTCAAATCCCACTATTTGCACAATCAACGTAAATCCACTCCTAACAAAAGTACAAGAGCTTAGCAGATTCACTATTTAGTAATTACATTAAATAGTAATTTTCAAAAAGTAATTCGATGCCCAAATTGTTTGCAGTCTTTTAAAAACAAAATAAGGTGTAAAAGTTCTAATTGGCTGGTTCTACTTATCATTAGTTGTTAGTCTGTACAAAACTTATTAATGGATGTATTATTATTTTGAAAATTAATATAAACAACCTAGTAACTTGCTTTGGAAGGCCTTCTTACCAAATATAGGATTGATAGATCGGATCCCAAATTTCGAGAACCGAAAACATAACGAATAATGTAACTGAAATGTAGGTAGGCTTTTTGGTTGGAGAGTAAAGCTGTGACTGAATAACGTACAGGGCAGAAATAATAAATATCGGTCCGCGAGCGAGACGAGCGAACACCATTATTGTGATGGTTAATCGATACACAGGTTCGAGAAGAGTTGCACACACAAAGTGCACATAGGTATAAACAAAAAATAAAATAGGAAAATACAATTAGAATCTATACAACGCAGGCAGATTTAATAAGCATTGTCGCTATAGCAACGTATAATTATATCAATGGTTTAGAGTTCTTGACACTAATCGCAAGTTAATAAACTATAAAATAAACAAAGGCAGTCCAATTTTGAGAAAGTAGCCCTGGTGTCAATAATAAAGTTGGGTTTGTATGAGAGACTGAAAGTAATTCTGCATGTTTTATTTACGTTCACTGCATTTGGACAACAACTAATGTTGCATTTAGTACTTCGTTAAGGTGCGATTTCATTACACTGCTTTACAGATATTTCGCTCTAACCAAATATTTAACAATTATGTCGAGGTACGCCGAGACAGGGAACAGGGACGCTACTTTCACCCTCTCCCTGAATCGATCCGGACAACGTATAAACAACTACCTATACGTCCACTATAGGTGTTTGAACGAAGGGTGGCTAGTCCTAGTGGTAATATAAATGTGAAAGTTTGTAAACATGTTAGTTACTCAATTTTCGGATTTTGAGGAAATTCGGCACATAGATAAACTGCATCTTTCATAAGAAGACGCGGTATATCTATGTGCCGAAACGCATAAGCGTTTCTATAGGATTCTTATGAGGCAGGCCGGAGTCGGTACGAGTAAATCTTTAAAAATAATTGAATTTAATCGATATTTATTTTAGAATGAATAAAAACACACCGTTTCAGTATAGAAGCAACTGTCACTAATGACCATTAATATATGTAAACATAATCTATTTCATGTTGTTTTCTGCTATACCCAACTGAAGAATAATAATAACTAATAATCTCATGAATAGAGACCTTCCCATATGTCTCAAACGTTAGCTCATGGATATATGCATTTTCCCATTCTCACGTATGGTGCACAAACATAGTCTCTGACTGGTGAGCAGAGGTCCGCGCTAGAGATTTGTCAGCGAGCCCAGGAGCGTAGTATCCTAGGGGTACGGTTAACGGACCGAATTAAAAACTCCACACTAGGCTCCAAAAATAAAACACAAATCGCAGACGTCACAATAATAATGTCGCAGGAGCTTTGGGCTAAAATTAGCACAGATTCGATCCCAGATGGTGCTAAGCGGCAACGTTATAGACCAAAACGTCGATGGTAAGATGAATTAACTAAGTACAGGAGAGACTAGTGCAAACTAGCGCATAATAGAGATATGTGGAAAAGCGGAAGGAAGGCCATTGTCCTGTAGTGGGACAATACAGACTAAAAGTAAACATCGATTTTTACTAATGAGCACACGTTAGTTAAACTATTCTTATTTAAAACATCACGCGTCTTACTATCCTGCTGCGACGGTCTTGTAGCAGAAGTGTGTTTTGACGCTTCAGAACCGTTAGATCTCCGATTCGATGCCCAGAATGGGTGAAATGTTATTAGATCACATGTAAGAAAATTTTAAGTAGCAGAGTATATAGGTAAGGTCACCGATTCGATGCCCGGAGTAGATTGAGTATTAATTAATGACATGTTAGAACATTTTAAGTAGTAGAGCGGTATTTTGTTTAATATCCGGTAGTCTGTTATGTATTTTGTCCCCCTATTATGTGGGAGCTTAATACATAGCGAGATGTGGGTAAAACACAGCATCGATAACATCTTTCAGTGATATGGATGCGTGAGTCTGTTGTTCATATTTTGTACATGGGCAGGACACTATTTTGGCTGCCACTACAACTATAGTCTAGACAAAATGGTTACGGGCTAAATTTGAACAAGATTATTTTTTATATTTATTGTGATAACATTAAAATTAATACAATTGGATTTTTGGGCTCTCTGTCTGAAAAGAAAACGATGAAGACCTCTTAATATACAGGGTGATTTTGAAATCGTGTAATTCCTTTTAACCACGCATTCTACTGGTGATATAGAATAACTCTGACCATATTTTTATTTAATTAGAATTATTTTTTTGAAAAATTATTTTTCCGTTTTTTTTCGTGAAATGGTGTCAGATAGTCAAATGTTAACCAACCGAGGCAATTTTAATTTTTTACTAATTAAAATAAAAAAACATATTGATAATTAATGTCGTAAATAATAACGGGCGGTCCTTTTTATTGCCCCTTATTATTTACGACATCAGTTATTGTTATGTTATTATTTTTAAATTAGTAAAATATTAAGATTGTGTCAGGTGGTTAAAATATGACTATTTGAAATCATTTCATGAAAAAAATCTGTACTCTAATTTTGCCGAAACCATTATTCTAATTAAGAAAAAATATGGTCAGGGTTATTCTATATCACCAGTAGAATGCGTGGTTAAAAGGAATTACACGATTTCAAAATCACTCTGTATAATCGTCAGAGGTTCTCTTAGTAAATGTGGTCAATCAGTTATGCCTATCCTTACAGGTGAGCTAAGGATACGTAATACATTTTGGGTAACCTACGCTCAACGAGTTGTAAAGGTTGCAAACAGGTGAGTCTCGTGTCAGCAGCGGTACCGTCGACTACATTATAAAATCCATCCAGGTATATCGAATTATATATAATTAAGGCAATGCTGCCAGTCTTCTTTATTTTTCTCTTTAGTTTATAGGTATTTTTCTTGTAAATAATTTGTGTGTATATTATGTTAATTATGTCATTGATTAAACTAAGCCCTTCAATTAAGGCCATTGCATTGAATCAAGATAAACTATTTAAACAAACGGATACCAGTCCTAAGCACATTTTATTCAAAATATCTCCAGGTTTATTTTAACTATTTTAGTACTTCGATTCTTAAATACAATAATAAAAAACCAATATTATTCAATATTATAAATAAGAATCAGAAACATTTAAAATGTTACCTATGATAATTTACAAAAATGTCAACAATACATTAGTAGGTAAGTGTATTGTTGATATTTTCAAACAGACACAAAATATTTTATTATTAATTCAATGTTCGATTGTAACATTCCAAGCTGGCATGACAGTGCATTTTATCTTTTATAATAATCACTTATTTAATATTATTACAAAATAGTTTGAAAGACTGTTAAAATTTACATCCCGTGAACTGATCGGATGCCGGTACTTAGAATAAAATGACGAGAGCCACTTTTGTTACTCCTCTCACGTTATTGTGGGTGAGAGAATAGGATAGACATAATTATCGCTCGCTGTCGTAACGTAACTTAGTAAAGGGATATGTCGACATCATTTCTCTCATTTCGATGGCCTACTACATATACTTAATTTTTGGTTCAATTTACAATATAACGACAGATCAAGTATTTATAGTCTAGTAAAATAAATTGCCGGGCGTTTAGGAGTGTCTGCCATAAATATAACTGGAATCGGGTATAGCTCATAATACAGGCCTGTTAATATTCATATCTGTGGTACTTCACTATTCTAGTCTTTATTTTGTCGCCTGCTGTGTTAAGGAAGAAAATGGAATTACTTTTATACTTCTGATTAAATTTGTTGCGGGTTCTAAGACTGTTTAACTTTTACCCGTTAAGCATCAAATAACGGTATTTTTCATAGATAATCTATTTGTTTTTAAGTTTACACTTTCCCCGACGTTTCGGTTGCTTTTCAGCAGCCATGGTCACGGGGAGACAAATAGATTTGATAGTTTTAATAATTTAATTAGCTTAAAATTAGTAAAGTTTAATAGTATAGTATAGTAGTGTAACAGTTTCTAAATTATGTAATAGAGTGTTAAATAAACAACGCGATAAAATCCGTATATAGTAGTTTAATTTCATAGTTTATATACAGTTACTATCCTACAACTGGGCACAGGCTCCTATCATTATGAAAAGCATTAAGTCATAATCAACCACGTTGGCCCATTGCGGGCTGGCAGATTTTATATAATCTTATTTATTTTTTGACATGTCTTGTTTTGACTTAGCAGCTCTTTAACTATGTTTAAGGGATTATCAACAATTAATCAAACATTGATATTATATTGATATATTTTTAAAATATTATTGAGTGTAAAATATTATCAAATTTTTAAATTTATTTATAATATATATTGTTATTTATTACTATAATATTATTACTACCGTGGATATGTCATATTGTATATTATTAGTTAAGTACACATTTATAATATAATATAGATTGTATATTATCAATGTAACTGCGGAATATTGTTACCAATATGTGGTACATACCGGTTACATACATTGCTAATTATACAAATCATTATTAGTCCGTAAGCTTAACTAAAATAAATATATATATGAGGCGCCTCACTTAGTACTGCTTCGATGATCTCATGACAGAATTTTTTTCTGACCGTTTAGACCTCCAAGGTCGCCGATTTGATGCCCGGAATAGGTTAATAGGTGTAAATTGGGGTTCCTGGATCAGAGGAGATCCACATAATCAAATTTACATCACTCAGTCTTTCTTGTATTCTAATATTTCAATCATCTATTCAATCATTCTAGTATTCTAATATTTTATTGATTCATTTTGTCATTCAGTTATTCGATCTAGTATTTCAAACACCAAAACCCTCAAAATTCAAGCATCTGATCATTCTAGTATTCTATTTTAATATATATCTTGAGAAATTTATTCATAATTAGATGAGAGAAAATTAGAATTATTCCAATTTTTCATCGTTAAATTATTATATTAATTCAACAATTCAATGATACGCGCATGAAATTCGAGCACACTGAGTCTATTCGACACGACAGCCTAACGAAAATGGAATTCGTATGCTATTGGCCATCGCGCTGCCTTATATAGTGCAGTGAATATTTATTTTAAATGTTATGACGTAGAAATAAAAAGCAAAATAATATTTAGAATGATTATATTTTAAATATCAAGTACATGAAGGGTAACTTAACTTTTTAAATATTTTAGTAACTAAACTAAATTCTCAGTTTCACTCATTATTTAATCAATGTCACTTCGCACTAAATATTGTATATTCATGCTTGCACTATCGGGGTCACTGTCTATTTCTTCTATATGACGACCATCATTTACAAATTTTATTATTCGGCGAATATGCTCGGGCTCTTCACACATGATAAAGGATTTGTTTTTAAAAGATTTTGATTCATATTTTTCTTCTTCATATTTATCTTTTTATTTCTTGCTGTCTACTCTCTTCACATGCATTTGATGCCACTTCGACGTACCAGCTCTCTTGGTCTAGGGCAGTGGCGTGCGGTTCATAAAGACAAAAAGACACTGCCTACCCTAAGTCCTTCTACTCCTCTCTAACTCAGTTAAATATTTATTATATTTTATTTTGAAGTCCAATATTTATATTTATCGACGAATAATTAATTTCCATAAACAACATTTCTTAAAACCTATAATATCATAATATCAGCGCCAACTGTCGCGTACCGGCTGCACTAGCGCTCCGCTACAACCTAATTCAACGGAATAGACAAACTAATATTGCATAATTCTTTGCATGTGTGCATCGAGACGGACACAAAAATATCTATGTGCGTTCCTATAAATATTTGTCACACTATGTTAAAACTTACACACACAAACGCAAAAAAAGACAGTCTTAATTAGGTATAATATGTCGTGTTCAGTGGCCTTCGTACATGACGAAAGTTCACGAGAATTGCCGAAGTACGACGAATGTTATGCAACCGATTTGAAAAGTAGCATGGTTTATTTGATTAGCGCTAACAAAAGCACTATTATTTTTTGTTCGTCGTTTAACATGGAGGAAGCACATTTTTACCAAACGATTAGCGATGGGGCAACAAATTCGTAAGATGTATTGGTTAATTAACAGAAACAGTCAACTTTCAATAGACAATAAGATTCTATTGTATAAATGTATTATAAAACCAATATGGTCATATGGTATACAACAAAAATTAATCATGAAATTCTGCTCCAGTCAAGGTGAATGAAAATAGTAAAAGCTTTTTTACTAAGTGTCTAATCTACTTAAAATAGAATACTAGAATGATTGAACAGATGCTTGAATTTTGAGGCGTTTGGTGTTTGAAATACTAGATCGAATAACAGAATGATAAAATGAATCATTGAAATATTAGAATACTAGAATGATTGAAATATTAGAATACAAGAATGACTGAATTGTGTAATTTAGGTGTTTCTGGATCTCCTCTGATCCCCAATTTAAACCTACTTAGGTTAAGAATTAAACGAAGGACATGTTAGAAAATATTAAGTGGTAGACGGGCGTTTGGAAAACATTAGTGCTAAATAAATGCAAACGTGTGGATAAAACACAGCATCAACAAGCCCAACTGATCGTTTGGACAACGATCTTACAGGCAACGATCAGTGAAACTAAAAGCGTCTCACAATATAAAACACTTACTACACGTCATACGAAATACGCTACTTATGTGTCTACTGTTACCTTGTGCATGTCTAAGAAGTACTCACCGGCCCTAATTAACATCATTACATCACCTCACTAAACAGAATATTTACTTACCGGTCTTGTTTTAAATATCCGAACAGAGATTTGCTTGGTATGGTGCCTCGAAAAAACATTTTTTATTATTTATATATCTTTAATAACTTGGTGTAAATACAAATAAAGGATAAATTATTATTAAATTGATTCTGAAATGAAATGTTACTATAAATGTCAAAATTCAGCTTCTTCTTTGTTAACAGCCAGTGCTTTTGTATAAACACTATAAGACCATAAAGTATTTATGTACGATATCAATATTTACTTTTGATCTTATAACCCATTAAAACAATAAGTATCAATATCAAACGGGTCCGACTGAACAACCATAGATTTGATAATGAATGCAACAGGAAAGTTCTCTGCCTAAATCAACACAGGCGAAATTCAACTCTATGTAATTTGTCATAAGGTTCAATATGTCATAATATTTACTATAGACAAATGAAAAGAATGATAAAGAGTCACGCTAAGCTGTTTAGCTTTTTGTGTGGCCCACTGTATTTGTATTGTACTGTAACCAGAAATGTGTGATCCGCAAAGTACTAGCTGCTGTCAAACATACCAATAATTAATCCGTAGGTAATGATTTGTGCCACCAACATTAGTTATACTATCAGCTTCAGCTCTTGTGGTTCACTTACCATTTAAGATTTGAAGCTGAACATTATATTAAGTCATCGGCCTATAACTGAATGTTGGCCCGCAAGTTAATGTACACACACACATACATACAGCACACACATTTACGTATACACACACATAGCATTTCTTTCTTTTAATTAATATTTTTGTAACCTACCCGTCATTTAGGGGGAAGATGGCAGGGAATCCTTAACTGTATATAGGTACAATTACTATTGTCAATAGAGATTTAAGGAATAGTATCTACCTGCTTATTTCTGGATGCAAGTTCCTCAATGTCTTTTCTGTACGCTTGACAACATGTATGCGAAACTTCATAATGTAGTAATAGTTAAGGAGTGAATGCGTAACAAACAATCAATTACTTTCACATTAAATTTAAAATTATTAGATAGAATTTTAATTTAGGTTTATAAAACTATATCGGTGTTTAGATGCTCCCTTTAGGCACGTGTTTTCTAAGCGTGAAAGTACCTGTTGTAAGTAAGTGCTTATTAATACCGTGCTTGAACCAATTTGAAAAGAAAGGGAGGAGGTTTATAGCTGATGGGTGTATGAGTAATGTAGTAAAAACTACGATTGCGTGTTCAGAATGCTTGTTTATTTGATCATTTCGAGAGTATTTATATTATAGTATTAAGTATGTGTGAGCAAACACATATTCACACATGTAAACAGAAATATATAACTAAGTAAAAGTATTAAATAATATTCAGCACAATTGAGTTACACATTTAAGATCGTAAGTACGTCTAAGATATTGAAGTGACATACCTAGTTGTAATGTGCCTACAGGTATATTTAATAATTATTTTTGTACCTCTTTATCTAAGTGGGTACTTATCACTTTGAAACAAGAGTGCCTGTTAATGTTCTGATACTACAAAATGTCTGGCTTACAAATAAACACGGTATATAAGGTATACTTGAGAATAATCTAACATGAAGGAATATTACTACTAAACCAAACAACTAAATACCGAAACACACTGTTGGATTTGTATTTAACTGTTCCTCAGTTTATTCTTGTTTTCTACTACAAAAAATGCCTTTGTTTCACCAAAGATACTAATTGTGCACTGAAATATTTCATAACGAACACCTATGTAATAACTGTTGCAAATCTGTTATAATAAAAATACTCCTTTCTATTAAAGAAACACTTCATGTTTTAGTTTTACTTCAATCAATGTAAATACACTACAAGTACATTACATTACGTACTAAAAATAATAACCACTTCTGTCTATCCGAGTCGAATTGCACTGAATCGGGCTGTTAACCTGATAAATTGAATGACCTGTTAAATTGATTATAATAAGATATTTTGTAGAACGATCGGAATATTTGGTGTACACTTAGTACTTTTAGTTAAAAAAAAGTATATATTGTATACATACGTATGTACCTATTGCGCTTTAAGGATATTTGCTGAGCAGTCAAATAAAAGAGTGTTAAATTTAGGTAACGGTTTTAGATTTGTTGGTATAACATTATTTTGTTGGTGAAATTGTAAAATAATTATAAAGCAAAATAATTTTAATGGACTTATGGTAGTTGTTTAACGTAAGATTTTTGATGCACAGTTAAAAAGATTCCTAAAACGAATAGTTATTCTTGATTTATTAACGAATAGGCTTGCTTATTCTTGATTTATTCCAAGTATAATTATATATTTTTAGGATAAGATTGAAAAATATGTTACAACAGATATTTATTAAATAGGGGATAGGTATTCAGTTTGTGGTTTTATAAGAGAAGGTTAACTCACAAAAACTGATTACTTAATTAAAGTAAAATATTTAATATAACAACATAACTCCCTTGGGGACGCAGTAATGCGACTGTTCTACATGAAGTCTGACGACCGATTAAAATTAAAAGGCCGACCTGGGACCTTTTAATTATAATATTTCTTAAATTACATTATAATATTGTCTTCTATTTACGCGAATGTTATTCATTGAAATTAAACTACTATATACGGATTTTATCGTGTTGTTTATTTAGCACTGTATTATAAAATGTTGAAAATATGACACTACTACTACTATTGATTTTATTTTACTAATTTATAAGCTAATAAAATTATTTAATCTATTAAATCTATTTATTTTTGGTTTACACTTTCCCCGACGTTTCGGTTGCTTTCCAGCAGTCCCGTGACTATGGCTGCTGGAAAACAACCGAAACGTCAGGGTGATACAGTGCTAAATAAACAACGCGATAAAATCCGTATATAGTAGTTTAATTTCAATATTTCTTAATTTTATTTATTTAAATAACATCGTTTTTTATAACTAATTACATAAATATTTTAACAACTAATAACCATTTACACATTTTCACATTTACATAATATTTTTTTTTTAATATTTCCCAATACATAAAAATAAACACAGAAATCAAAAAACCGATTAGAAATACAAATACACCTGTTCTTTGCCTTTGGGGATAAAAATGTGATATTATACAGGATGTCCCACAATATGTGAATCAAATTATAACGGGAGATTTGGTAAGGACCTTCCAAATGTGCTAAATAAAAGAAACCAAAAAAATTACGACTGCGTGAAATTAAAAAGTCAACTTCAAAAAAAAGATTTACTACAGATGCTTAGTTTATGGCTAACTTCTACTACGAAGTAGGCTTCGACAGCGTGGATTACACAGAACCACACACTACGATAAAAATATCCTGTGTGTCCGCGTCTTTAATTATTTCAAAGACAATAACTGTATTGGAGATATAGCCCCTAGGCCTACCATGAAACGTAAATGCCGAAGATTCGCACGAACCGTTCGTACTGTCATCACATGTATTCAGTCTGAATGCGTCCTATGTTTCAGTACTTAACCTCTTAGTTATCCTAAACTAGGTACTAACCTACAATTTGTAAGAATAACGTTCTTTTTTAGCACTTTATATGTAAAAAACATTGTAAGACGCAATTAAAGATTATTATTATTATTATTATAAACTCGTTATGAAGTGTCATTTTAAAAGAAAGATATCCATAGTTACTTCTTATAAATTTTCCGTTCGGCCGATGTTTTTGAATTGTGGACTTACCTGTCGCGGGGAATCTACAAACACTTTCGTTAGTAGCAGTACTTACGTCCGAAACACTCGGTGCGAAGGGTGTCGAGGTGACACACGATGAGTGCCGACTACTCCATGCAGACAAATCTAAAAGCCAAGCAAACTCAATAACGCGTATATCGTGGAACGGACATGAAAGATTTACGCGTGACAGAGTAAAACCAATAATATTTCTAAAAACAAAAATATATTTCCTGATCTCTGTTTTCTAAATATCTGCAGCATCACATTTACTTTTAAAATATTAGTAAGTAGGCTTCGTACAAATGACGTAAAATTTTCTTGTAAATTATACTCTATTTGAAACATGAAATAAAAGCAATGACATCCGCAACAATATTCAATTCATGGATTTATTTATTTTTACATATATGTGCTAGAAACACGGTACAAATATGTTACTTACATTTTCAGGCCATCATGTTTCAGTGACACAGTACCATGGTAGATGTACCGAACTTATCGTACACTGTACTAAGATCGCGCAGAAAAGTATGAAGAGTAAGCTCACACATAAAAGTTACACGATAGAGAAAGACAGGGATAATTTTTAAAATGAGTGAGCGTGATAGTACTATATTTATAATTCAAATGTAAATTAAGATTTCATATTCGCATTATGTGTCTGATGACAAATTAACGATACTAAAATGTGACCATATCAAACGAAGAATGTATGAATTAAATCTTTCTGTCCGCACACATAGACGGACGCATACCGTAAATTCGATGAAAATGTAGTTCATCTGTAGGCAGTAGTTTTCCAACTAAATCTGAGTTTAAAAAAAGGCATAACTTAACCTCGAGTTGGCTTTACACTGTAATGTCGTGGCATAAAGTAAGTATCATAATATAATTATAAGCATATATTATGTAAGAAAGCATACACACTTTTCTTTAGTAATAAGACATTCCTTGAGGCCATCTCACGTAACGCAGATTTCACATTTTATCACTTTAGCGAGACACGTTGCAAATGTTCTGTGCGCTCCGAGTCGATGGGTGTTTTAAACGTTGTATGTACGGTTTTTCCTCCAGGCAATAATGTGGCTGCTACTCTCGAGGAGACGACGGCAAAAGCAATTTTATTTTGACTCCTAATTCGAGCTAAAATAACTTGAGAAAAGATTTGCCTGTTCCATTTTCTGCACTACAGCATTTGAACAGCCACTTTGCAGTGTTTCTGCTAACTCCTCAGGATCTTAATTTATTTTTAATGGATATTCTTTATTAATTTGTTCCCCATCAACTGTCGGTGTTGGCAAGCCGTATTGAGTGAGCAGATTCTCTCCTATATTTGTAACTGTATCTAGCCAACAGAGACCTATTATGATAATTTTCACGCACTTGGTCAGAAATATCACCATATCTGTTTTGTTGTCTCAAAAAATCTTCGGCAAACGCATCTTGATATTTTTGCCACAACTGCCCAGCGTCCGATAGTTCACAAAAAGTCAATAAAATGGCAAACAAATGACGCAAACAAACGATGTGAACTATCGCTGACGCATGCCTTGGCTAAAGCATCATCCCAATGCTGATCGCTAATAAATGTCGTGCGCGGCAAGCAGCCTGATATGTGGGATATTCTATGTCATCCACTTTGCGGAGGTTAGCAAAAGAAGTAGGCCCTCGCACTGTGTGAAGAAGAAGGCGTAAATGATAGCACTCTGCAATATTTGGGTGCACAGCGTATACCCCTCCTTCCTTAAAAATGCCGGGCTCACCATCAACAGCAGTGCCACGCCTCCTACGATTAAAAATACCTTGCTGTTTATTGTAAGTTTAATAATGTGGCACTTCAATGTATAGCAAAGACTTCGCGAAATTATCTCTGTCGCAAAGGCGAAAGAATGCAAGCGAGGTGGTTTGTCTCGGGTTATCCATCCTTTCTGCCACATTTTCTGGCTGAAAGTATACTTGCTGCCCATCTTCCAGGTGCACGTCGAGATGGATGACTGGCAGATGCCTTTCATATATTAGAAAACTCAAAATGCGCCAAACTGCCTCCGGAGAGCTTATGTATCGGCTAGATTGGTATCTTGTGATTTAGTCATATTTATTGCGATTTCTCAGTGCTGTCATGGCTTAATCACTACCTTTATTAACATATTATTTACTTATATACTTTATGGAAGAAATGCTTTTGATAAAACTGGAGAATACTGTCTATTGTCTTAAATAATTTCTTGTCCACGGAATCTGATAGTAGCCTTGAAACCACGTTGTGAGGGTGATCTTCGCTGGTACAGCAGATACTTATTTTCCCCCGCCGAGTTGAACCGAAAACTTTTCCTTTGTAATAATATTAATCATAACTTTAAGTTTCAAATAAAAATCCCTAGCAATAATGTCATGCCTAACGTATGACGCCTGTCCTGTGAGAAGTGCCTGACAAATATCACTGTACTCTAGATTCGTTGTGAACGTAACAAAAGGCATCTTGCGTTCTTTCGTGCATATACCGCGGACCGCTTGTAAAAATGGATGGCAAAATGCCTGTTTTAATTAAATTAAACTTAGAGTACCAAGCAAATATCCACGCTATCCAACCTCTGAGAAAACTGTACTGGGATCAAATTCTCATATCTGACGCATAACTAAAATAACTAATGAGTATAGTTAAGATTGACATATTTAAGGTTTCAATGGCTCGAAACCATAAAACCTTGAGAAATGCTATTAAAAGTATTAGATTATAATTTTTACATGGTTTGTGTAAGGTGTACATTAGGGTGGGTCAAAAAACGATTTTTGTGGAATACGTGTTCTAATAGAGATATTATGTTTCCATTAAGGTCAAGTATGAAAAATTTTATGGCAATTGAATTGGTACATCTGCCTCCGGATTACCTTTCAAGTTAGAAAAAAGAGAGCTCATATAGGTATAATGATTAAAACATATTCTGGACGCCAGAATGCGAATGCCAAAATTTAGTGTGGCGAATATAATTCAAAGCTTATATGGACTGATTGAAATTATTACCGCTAGATGGCAGTGACCAATTGACGTCATTTTTAAAAGCCGAAGTTAAGATTCTTCGCAAAGAATATAATAATGGCAAAAATGTTTAGCTTTATTTTTCGTTTTTTTTTTATTATTTGATTACTATAAACAGTTTTTTAATATTATCAAAATAATACATTAAAATAAATATAAATAAAGGATTTCATAAAATAAAGACTAAAGGTTAACCTACTACTACTACTATGCTTTTGTTAATATCTCATTACGATCAATTCAGTGTGATGCTTAAATTCAAGATGCTTTAATAAATGTCACTACTCGGCGGCCATAGGTTATAGCGATAGGTGATAATCGTTAAGTATATAAGATTATGGTCGGGTCTACAAACAACATATTGGCGAAAACCGCATTTACGGGTTTTTGCGTGATAGTATAACAAATAAACAGAAAGACACAGACAGACAGACAAAAATTTTTGTTCTATACCGATGTATCATAATACATTCCAAATTTGAAATTTCGCGAGTATATTCAATGTACAGGCAAAGTGCTCTTTGAATTTTATTATAGTACGGATTAGTTTTTATTCTATAGAGCCTAGAGAGATACCAGTCCTGAGTTAAAATGCTCCACTTTTGGGCGCGAACCTCTTTTCAGTGTGAGAAGGCCACTACGCTAACCAAGTGCGGGTTGACAGACTTTTGATATCTTTGAGAACATTAATAGAGAACTTTCAGAAATGCAGTTTTCTTCACGATGGTTTCCTTCGCCGTTAAAGCCAGTGATAATTATCTATTTAATACGCACATAACTTCGAAAACTCAGAGATGTGCATCTTGGGATCGAACTTGAGATCACTACGTGGCAGTCCAACGGTCTCGCATTAGGTTATCGCTGCTACCTGTTGATATACATATATGGCACAAAAATAAATGTATATACCTATAAATTTTGTTTGAATATTTGAGTAAGCTCATGCAAACAAACACAACTTATCTTCGGACAAACAGTGATACTAAAATTAACTAGACATCGCAGTTTAATTAGCTATTACTAGCTGCCGCCTCCGGTTTTACTCGTGCATACTAGGAATAGGATGAAACTACGCTTTGCGCTCTCAAATTATATCAATATTTATCTTTAATGTACTTTCACGTGATTTAAAATTACTATTTACAAAACTGTTTCACGATGTTGCTGTACTACAAACATAAATTTCCATTTGCATTAAAGTGTAACATTCTTGTTATCCTAGCTAATATTATAAAAGCGAATAAGTTTGTTTGTTTGTTTGTTTGTTACGCTTTCATGCCTTAACTACTGAACCAATCATTATCAAATTTCGCACACACGTTTTTAGGGGTACAGAAAAGGAAATACGGTTTAAATACCTTTCATCCAGAAAATGAGTACTGTTTCCGAGGGATACAAAAATAACTTTTAGATGGTCGTTCGCTATAGCAACTTGGCCTACTGATAGGAATGAATTACAACGTGATGCCTGGAGTACAAAAGAAAGATCTACTGTATCCCGGTAGAAATCTGATATCCCAAATAAAAAACTGTTCCCGAGAAAGGTTAAGTTAGGCACAGCAATCTTAAAATAATTATATTTAGCTAATAAAGGTATATCTGTTCACTTAGTTAAAGTAATTGACAAAGTTGTCGAAAGAAGTTGAATTATACA
Source organism: Catocala nupta (assembly GCA_963675205.1). NCBI lineage: Eukaryota > Metazoa > Arthropoda > Insecta > Lepidoptera > Erebidae > Catocala > Catocala nupta. The sequence continues at coordinate 40,760,076 of OY776078.1, forward strand.
GTGTTGAAATCAATTAAAATATAATTTGATACTGAAAGTGTCTTTAACGCCATCTATCAAGTTATTTAATGGCACAAAAGCGCAATATCGATTTGTGATGTTCAATGTACTAAAATGTGATGGCGCAAGGGTGTCAACGCACGTTGCGTTCCACACCAAAGGCCTGCCCATCTGCTCAAAGGCAACAATGGCATTCCGTCCGGTCTCTTCCCATCGTCGCGTACCAAGCCATTGGGTTCAAGTACAGCTGGAACGCCAGCAGTGATAAGAGCACGACGTAGTATGTCATTAAGATTAGCGTGGCGAGAAATTTGACCAGCGCTTCGGCTCCAAGAGAGTCCATGGTGTCCGAGGCTATCGACAGCTTCTCCACAGTGACAGCAATGCGGAGAAACACACGAAACATCTAAACGGTGGCAAGTGGCGAGGCGGAAAGTGGTATCGTCCAACATGGTACCTATATTGGACGATGGAAGCGCCTGGAGCCAAATACCAGATTCCCATTCTCCCACAGCCAGCAATCGAGCACGCTCAGCAACATTGGAAGATGTAGTAAGAAGCTTTTCTCTTACAGAGTTGCTAAGCGGCCCGTCCCACTGCTGCTGGGAGAATAGGTTGGTTGGCAAAACAGAATTCGGACAAGCCATTTTCCAGGCGTTTACATCGTCAGTTTTGCACAGCACTTCTGAATTAAACAGTGTGGGTGCTAAAATTTTCCTGGTTAATTATTCCGTGCTGTAAACCGAGGACAGGAATATAAATATTGATTTGTAACAGTTTATTTATCTGTTACTACTATTCTAATCATATTGTTGATTATGGAAGGCGTCGTAAACAAGTGACGTCACGAATCATCCTATCGAGCGGGTTATAAAAGTGTGTTCAGCGCGCATCGAGTCACTTTGACTACAGGCGGCGCGGCGGCGGACGAAACGGACGTGCTGTGTGATAGTTGTTGGGTAATATCAATTACTAGCTGTGCCCGCGACTTTGTCCGCGTGAAATAGTGACTTTGGATAGTTTTCGCGCGGTAAAAAGTACCCTATGTCCTTTCTTAACATATTATCTACTGTTGCCCGCGACGTCGTCTGCGTGAAGGCTCTACAGCACCAAACATACCTAAGATGCCAGTGTCGCTATAGCATTATAAGTAAACAAATTTTAAAATAGCATTAAAATATAATTATAAGTTATATTGTCTTCTGTTTACGCGAATGTTATTCATTGAAATTAAACTACTATATACGGATTTTATCGCGTTGTTTATTTAACACTCTATTACATAATTTAGAAACTGTTACACTACTATACTGTACTATTAAACTTTACTAATTTTAAGCTAATTAAATTATTAAAACTATCAAATCTATTTGTTTTTAAGTTTACACTTTCCCCGACGTTTCGGTTGCTTTTCAGCAGCCATGGTCTTAGTCTCCCCGTGACCTGAAGGAAATAGAGAAAATAATGCAGGAATATATTCCAGGACACAAAAGAGTAAATTTCTATAATTAACGGTTACAATAACCATCCTGCAAAATCGAATGATTTATTTAACAATGAAAGTACGTTAGTAATTTTTTTTTTTTTGCTCTTTGACTTCTGATTCCTATCATCAGAAGTGGGATAAAGATTCCTTCGCGCCCAAGTAATAGAACTAGGTCCAGGCGTATACAAAAAAAAATGTTGATCACATCGTTCTTTAAGTTTATGTCTACCTAATAGACTGCTGTCATGTAATAGGCACAATAAAATTATCGTAGAAGATCATGTTTTACGCCATTCGAGTATGCGGAGTCCTTTTTTTGGCTACAATAGTCTCAAACTATTGACGGACAATCATTTGAGACTATTGTACCGGATTCGATGTCCGAGTCAGGCAAAATGTTATAAAGCTGTAGGCGTTAAAAAAATCTCTTTAGCAGCAAGAACGTAAATAAAAATTTCTGATAAGTACTCAAGTATCGAGTGCGGCTACTGAGGAGGTGGTAAGAACGATACAATCTTAAGGTCTGTAAATAACCGTTTTGCCGACTTTGTGTAATCCTTCGGTTCAAAGAGAAGATAGAGGATGGCCAAACGGTTACACGTGAATTGAGCAGACCAAGATTAATGTGTCAATGGCAACCGACAGCCGCCACGTGTTCATCGGAAGGATGATCTGGTTTTGAATCTGTATTGTATGCAAACTTTATATGCCTATGCCAATAGTCATTGTGAGGTAGGCAAACTTTGAGCCTATGCCTACAATGTTTGCATTTGTGTGGTCTGCGAACTTTGTGCCTATGCCAACAGTCGTTGTGAGGTACGCAAACTTTGAACTTATGCCTACAATATTTGAATCCTGCAAAATTGAATGATTATGTAACAATGAAAGTACGTATGTTATTATTTTTGGGCTGTTACACTTCTGATTTCTAATAATATTGTAATTGTTTTACGTTTGCAGTTTATATTCTTCTTTTTCTTTGAGCAATAATTTATTATTTTAGGTTCAGTAGGTATGTTACTTCCAATTCTATTTTCATAATTCATTTTTTATTTTTAGTTTAGTATTTAAGCAATAGATTCTCACTTTTAATTTTTAGGTTACTACCTAACCTGTATTACTGCTTTTTGTTTCTTTTAACATGCCACGCAAACGTAATTCTAACTTATCTAGGAGCTCATCACGGGCACGGGCAGCAGAAAGTGCTCGATCCCAAGAATCATCCATTCATGCTGAATTAAGGAGGCAGCGATAATCTGCTTTAAAAGCTGATGAGACACTTTCTCAAAACCAGAAACAACTGAAGGAGCAAGCCACGCCAGGCTTCATAAGAGCGGAGAGACGCTCCTTTAAACAGTTGTGGTTGAAGGAACAAGCCTAACTCCAAGGAGTCTGGAGAGCTAATGAAACGCTCCTTCAAACGCAGATTCATTTAGATGTTCAAGCTGAATGCCAAGCAGTTTTAAGAGCAACTGAGATGTCTCATTACACGCAACGCCGTTTAAATGAACAAATTCAAACCTAGCGAACTTTAACAGCTACGAGACACCCCTTCAAATGCAGTTCCATTTAGAAGAACAAGCCCAGCGGCAGGCAGCTATTAGAGTGGCAGAAACTCCAGAACAGTCGCAGGTGAGAAGAATCGTTCATGCAGAAATGCATGCAATGCAGTATATATATATTTCTATACTAATATTTTAAAGAGGAAAGATTTGATTTTTTGTTTGTAAGGATTAAACTCAAAAACCACGCAGCCGATTTTAAAAATTCTTTCTCCAAAAGTAAGCATTGTTACATAACAAAACATAACTTAACCTAACCTACTTACTAAAATATAAAATTTAAAATGGGTTGAAGAAGTAAATGTCAATCCTTTAACAGGTGACATAGCGTTCCTCCGCTGTTATAGTCAGCATTGTCACGTTAAATGACAATGCTTATAACCTTAATAATATTTGTTTCAATTATTTTTATATTTTTTTATTTACTATAGATAAGAGGCTTGATCTTTTAGTGATCATGTCGCCTCCATAGGAAGATACAATAACAAAAACAATAAAGATAATCAATAACACAAAGAAATTAACATGGTATTAGGATCTAACTTTTAGTGCACTGTTTACAATTTTATACAAGCATATCGCCCGCTCTGATAAAGGAGCAGACAAGATGCTATTACAGACTCCAACAGACCTTAAACAACAGGATTCATCTGCCTCAAACTGTATCCGCTCAACCTCGTTCCGTGCACACTCCACTAAAATGTTGTAAACATCTTCTCTGATGTTACATCTAGAACAACTGTTCTAAAATACCTTCACCTAACTAGGTGAAGGTATTTTTTTCATCATGTAGATGAAACTGTTCAGCGGCATGTGTCCAGAACGGATCCGCAAGGCAGTTATAACATCTTGTCTTGTCTAAACTGGAACTCACAAACTAAACAAAACGACAAGGATTTGGTTGTAAGGTTTTGTACCATATACCCGCAGTAAGGGACCTCTCATCAAAGTACTCTTTCCAAATTTTAAAAGCATTCTCTCTGGCGGTAGATAAAAGATCTTTAAAATACGGTAAATGAGTCATTGGGAGCCCCAAATATGTTGTCTGTCTCGCCAAATGGTCAACCGTAATATTACCCCCCAAACCAATATGTGATGGAATCCACTGAAGGAATATGGATTTACCATCACATTGTAATTTTATTATTGATTTTAAAATGTCATAGGCTATTGGCATACCGCGAACAGTCGAGGTACATCGAACTAAGTGTTGAAGTGCACTCCTAGAATCTGTAAAAATGACATAATTCCCTGCCTTGAGTGATTCAATGTACGAAACAGCTTCTGCGATAGCTATCAATTCTACAGCTATGATGCAGATATGTGGTATTTTAATTTTAAGTCTAATAACACTATTTGTTTGGGAGTCTAAAAATGCAGCACCAGCATATTGTTTACCTTTTGAGCCGTCTGTGAAATTGCTGTAATAACCAAAATAATTATTATTTATAAACTCGATAGATATATTACAAAGGTCTATAGCATCATAGTGATGCTTGGATTTGTCTATTACTTCAATAAAAGGTCTCACCACATTTGTTAAATTCACATTACTCATCCATGTATCAAAACCAAAAAATTCAAGCTGCTTACTAATATATAAAGGGATTGCTTGAAAATGTTCTAAGGACAGAAGGATCACAGGGATATTTTTACGCCTCCAGTTAGGAGTAGGCATAAGGTCATAGAGTTGTCTAATCAAATCAGGTATCTCGTTGTCTTCAATGGATTGTATCTTAAACCAGTATTTTGTAGCCAAAAAATACCTACGTACATGTAATGGTTAGGAGTACTTCTAACAAAACCTCCCACTATTCGCAAAAACTGGTTCTGAACTATTTGTAGCTTATTTAGGTGTGTGGTACAACTAGAACTATACAGATGACTGGCGTAATCTAGTCTACTTCTAACTAGACTAATGTATAAACGTCTTAGATGTATTGGATGTATGCCCCAACTACTACTAGACAATACTTTAAAAATATTTATATATAATGAAATTTTCTGTTTAATCTCATTGATATGTTTGCTCCATCTAAGTCCTCGGTCGAACCACAGCCATAGATATTTAACACTATCAACTATTTTTAATGATATTTTATTGATTTTTAGTTTTAGTGATTCTCGAAAAATACTGGATTGAAAAACACAAACATTACTTTTTGTAGCCGAAATGTCTAACTCAATCTCTCTAAGCAAATCAAACATTTTATCTAAGGCTATTTGTAAATTAAATGAAATATCTATTATATTATTACCAACAGAATAAATAACGAAGTCATCGGCATATTGAGAAATAAATATGTTGTTCGAACTAATGGATTCACAAATATTCATAGTGATGATATTAAATAATAGCGGAGATAGAGGATCACCTTGGGATAACCCGCGACCTGTAGTTCTACAGATAATTGTATCATCAATACTGATTTTAAGATATCTCTCGTTAAGAAAGTTCCATAGATAATTACATAATTTTGAATACCCAACCCCAATGTTATCTTTAATTCTAATTAAACTTTTAACATCAACGTTATTATATGCATTGTCTATGTCTATAAAACATGCCTCAGTAGATATTTTTTTTTGAAAACCCTATTTGAATTCTAGTCGCTAAGCTCGTAAGATTATCCATTGTCGAACGACATTTCCTAAAACCTGTGGTATGATGAGATAAAAGGTGATTTCTTTCTACGTACCATTCTAGTCTGTTGAGTAAAATGCCGTGAAATACCTTACATAGACATGACATCATAGATATCGGTCGCAAGGACGATACACTATGTGAATCTCTTCCTGGTTTAGGTATCGGAATTACAGTTATATATCTCCACTACCTAGGAACAAAGCCACTAGAATAGAATCTATTGTACAAATTAGTTAGTAACTCCTGCCCAATATGAGGCAAATATTTTATCATTGAATAAGAGATATTATCGTCACCGGGACATGTGTCTTTCAAGCGTATACATGTTTCTACTTCCTTTAATTCTATTGGAACTTCTAATTTGTAATTACGTGAAACTAACGATAGTCTACAAGGGGATACAAAATCAGGAGCCAAACTTTGTAATAATTGCGTTGCTCTCGTATTATCAACATATTGTCTATTCGTCCTATTCCTTTGAAGCCATTTCATTCTTAGCCACACTTCGTTAGACGAACAACTTTGATCGATAGAAGAACAAAAATTTTGCCAGCTTTTTAATTTGGCGCTACGAATTAATTTTTGTGTACCACGAATTTATTTTGTAAAGTATTATGGTTTTCTGGAATAGGGTTACGTCGAAATCTTTTTAAAGCCAGTTGTTATTCAACAACCGCCTTTGAAATTTCAGAAGACGAGAAGGGTTTAAGTAAAAAATTGTGTTAGGATTAGAATTAACTTTGATATTTGGAATCTTTTGGAGACAAATAACATCAGAATCGCCGATCCATTCGGCGCCCGGTTTTGAAGTTGTAGAGGTGGTCAGGGCTAAGCGCTGTGCCGCTTCCTAAATGGAAATTACTTCTTCTCAAAAGTGACAGCGTATCACGAAGTCTCGCTCCGGACCATCGACTGAACCATGGCCGGGCACGAGAGAGCAACCATTCCAACTACCGCGATCAACTCCCGGCGCTGCGATGCCCAGACGGGACAATCCGCCAATGCGTGCAGCGCTGTGTCCACAAAGACATCGCGGCATTCACCGCAGTGATGACAGCCGAGCGTCTCCTCCCGGCCTATGTGACACAGGAACAGGCCAAAACAACCGTGGCCAGTCATTACCCGTGTCAGGAAGGTAAGGGTGCCATGTCACCTCTCCAGCAACTCTTCATAAACGGGACCTATCGCCACGAACGTGGTGTGGCCGAACATAACATAACTTAACATACTTTTACGCGGGCGAAACCGCGGGAAAAAAATATTATAAGATGAATATATTGAATCGAATTAGGCGTTACTTGGAGGAAATCTATTGTAATAAAATTATTGGGCGGCGAGGAACACGCCACGCACCTTCAGATTGCCCACTTTAAGCCTGCCTGTCATTGAAGCGGAGCAAAGAAAGGGAGAAATATTAATCAATAGGACTGCATAAAATAAATCTCAGCACTGCTCCAGTAAGCAATCCTATTGGCTAATACATATTTCTCCGTTTCTTCGCTCCGCAACCTCGCTCCGTTCAATGGACAGGCAGCCTAACTATTGTAATAGAAAAAGTTTGACAATACCGAATTCCGCCGGCTAAGGTCAGTCTTTTCGTTGTAGTGTGTTTTCGTAGCAGTTAGGGTGGGCAATCCGAGAGTTTGTGGCGGGTTCTCTCTGGCCAATAATTTTATTATAATACAAAATTAAAACCTAAGACAAACTTACAGCGCAGCCGCTGCAAATGCTAGCAAATGCTGCTGCTGTATATGAGGTGTCTGTTTAGTTGCCCGAGTTGGGTCAGCAATATGCTATTGGGTATGTCAGTCAAGCCAAATCCATAATGGCAGCCCGAAATTAATATCGCCGGAAACCTCTTTGCCATGTTGTGTATAAAAACTTGGGAAATAATATTTTATTCTTTAACTTCTAAGAGTTCTAAGTCGTAAAGACGGCTTCAGCTAATTTTATGTATACTTATTTCTAAATATATATAATACAATTTATAGATTATAAACAAAGTCAGCGATTTTTAATCAGTGCCTTGCCAAGATCACTTTATGAATAATTCTCTACCTGTCTTCACAGACAGGCAAAAAACTATTCAAAAAGTGATCTTCACAGTTTCATTACGATTCGTTAGCCGTTGCAAAGATTAGCTCGTATAGACAGACAGACAAACATTTTAACATAGTGAATTATTTATTAGTGCCTTTTAAATAATATCAGCAAATATCAGCTCGAAAACAGACATCTATCATCATCTTGATATTACAGACAGAGAGAGAGACACACTTCAATTTTATTTACTTTGGGTACACAAATTGTCACTTCCTGTACAAAATAGGTACTGTTATATCTCCCTCACTCACATCGCAAATTAATTGGCCAGACTGTAGCCTCGTGAACGGATATTGAATTCAGCAGCCACTCGCGTTCAAAATTTACAACCGCCGCTGTATCGAAGAATATGCTCGTTTATGTACATTATTAGATTTGTACACTGCCATATTGTGACAAGAGTGAGGCTAGAATTCAATTTCACTAGAAATAACTTTACAAACATCATGAGCACAGAAAATAGGGGCTTACTTTTCTCTTCCGTATTATTTTCCGTGCACCATCCGAAATTTTCAAATATTAGGTATATATATTGAAAGTAAATATATGAAGTAGTTTACATCCAATGTACAACTTTCGTGTAAACATAAGACAATATTAAGTTTGTGGCCATAAATTGGCTGATAACACGAGAAATATAATAATTGTTCATATACACAATATTTAATAAGTATTTCTTGATTTTTACAACTAGAAAACGGTTATTACGCGATCATGCGCGATATATGCACACCTTTTTGAAGGCTTCATAAAAGGCTTTTCGGCTAGAGTCCACTAAAGGTGGTCACAAACTAAAGATATATAGATAGGTACCCAGACAACTTATGTGATTAGTAGAATTGTAATACCTTATAATATATTATTAGTTATATAAAATGTTGCACGTCGACACGTTTACTGTGGGCGACTGGATACTACAGTCAAACCGACTAGACGGTTTTGTGGGATTAAGAAATATATATGTATTTGTATAAATAATTTCAATGTAAATATAAATTCACATTAATAAGTGTAGATTAGACGTTCATAAGTATCAATTTGTGAACTATATGAATAAACATGTTTATTAATTTTGCAATATAAATAAAAAAATAATTATAATAATAAGCAGACTCAGCAAGCAGAAATCATGCAACGCAAAGAATAATAGTGACTATGGCAAACCGGTACGAGTTACAATAACCAGTATAAAAGTGTAATATTTCCTAGAACAGAAAACATTACCAACGCTAAAATTGTTATAAATTGAAAATACAAGACATTCAGGCAACCATTATTTAGTCATTAATTACGTATACACCGAACGTTGAGTATATTCCGTCTGCCTTCGTGCTTTAGTTTATACAAGAGATGTTACAATGAGAATTGCGTGACTTAAGTTAAGTCAGAGGCAATTCAAAGATATTTATTTTCATTAAAATGATATAACATTATTTGATACGTCAATTTAAAATATTATTTCTTAAATTCTTAAATAAAAGATTACTTCCACACTAGGAATAATTCCTGTCGCGGGAGACTTTACAATCATTTTAACAACGGACACACAATTACCCAGACTCGAAAGACCAATTTATGAATCACACAACCTTTTTCCACGTGTGGGATTCGAACCCATAACACTCGGCGTAGTGGCAGTGGCGAGGCGGACACTTAAACCATTACGCCATCCGCGCAGAGAATAAAAATTTTGCGTTGAAGGAAAAGACAGTTCGACGTGTCGTGACGGCTTCATAAGAAGAACCTAGCGAGCATGTCACGGCCACTCTTTTTAATCGCCATTACCATATTTCACTTAAATAATACTGAGTATAAGGGACGGTGTACCGAAAACTGAAATAGTGAAATCAGACCATTATTCTGAGTTAAAAATCGTTGGAATTTTCTTCAGGAATAATCTCAATTCTCATTTCTCTTACTGAATATAATAAGTACATATTATAACATAATGCATGCACCATACATTTTATTAAATAAAAATTAAAGATTACACATTTTATTAAACTAGAGCAACGTAATTAAATCGTCGTGATTTAAACAGATCAGCAGTTTTAATGCGCGCGGTACACAGAGGTCATTGCCACCGGTGCGAGCGGTGCGTTGTATTGGTAGCAATCCATTGCGTACGGCGTAATAATGTTAATCAATATAAAATCTTAATCTTGCGTTTATTTCATTAATACAAGTTTGCGTTGAAATAAGTTCCTATAGAAAAATGTCTTGCTAAAGTTTTCGGTACGCCGTCCCATAAACCCAGTATGTTTAAAAACAGCCTATGGGTGAGAGCAGTGTTATCCTAAGCATTTTTTATCTATTTAGTATATCCTGACAAGCATATTTTTTGTTTAATTACCATCTTTAATTTATTAAGATCACGATTTGTACAATACAGCTCCAAGCCACAATGGCTTGGAGCTGTACTGTACAAGTGCACAAATTGGCCTTTAAATTATTTATTTATGTTTGACTCCACAGGCCGGCATTACCAATATGTCTTAATCTATTCGATGATTTACTATTTTGTGAATTCCACTGCAATTTTGAATCTAGCGCAGTGCCCAGAAGTTTTGAGGTATACAAAGTCTAATTATACGTAATTTTTATTTTTATAGAATTTTCACTTATTTGACATTCGGGGTTAAAGTCTAATAAATGTAGTGTTTCCTAATTTAAGAGTAGATTATGACGTCAAACTAGTGAACTACTTTCGAAATAGTAATGTTTACATTGTGATGTGTCTTCTACAAGCAGTACTATCTCGCGTTTATACCTCACAAAGTGAGGTAATTCATTTATATAAACTAGAATCAAAATAGGACCGATATATTTTCGGCTAAATTATAAATACATTTAACATACAAGTATAACACAAGTAATTACCCAATACGCATTTTAAATATGCCGCCTATACGATTGATATGGAACCCTGTTAATATTAAAAAGTAGTCTCCGTTCCTTTCTAAGCACCATCACATGCGATGGGACCATTGACTGAAGCAGTGAGCCCACTCTTCTTTAGGGATCTCTTACACGCTTTTTTCAAACGTAGCCACAACATCTTCAGGGTTCATAAAACGAATTCCTCTAAGTTAATAATAAAGTCACAAGGTGCCAGGTCGGGACTGTAAAGAGGATGACTCATGAATTCCACACACCTTCGATAAACAAATATTTGATAGTCCGAAGTGAGCTAGAGCGTAGTCATGGTGGAGGAGGATTCTGCTACTTGGGCGCTGCTGTCTTATATTTTCAAAAACAACTTGTAAACAATGACTGACACACCAATCTACAGTAACAGTCGTTTATCTTGACTATTGCGAAATGAGCCACACACAAAGATAACTGCCTCACTCTTTGGACGTCCGTCCAAAAAGTGAGGCAGTTATCTTTTTGACCTTGACTTCTGCCCTTGTTTACTTTTGTTGGCAAATCTACGAATGGAAACATCCATTGCGCAGAATGTCTCTTGATTTTGGGTTCGTAACCATTTATCCAGCTTTCATCACCTGTGAAGATGTCATATACAGCATTCGAGTCATCGTCATTATACTTTTTCAAGCATTGAGCGGCTCCAAACCAAACGACGGTGTTTTTGATCTCCCGTCAAGATATGAGGTATCCATCTAGTACAAATGTTCATGTAAGACTTTTTGTACTTGACACACGGTTTCACCATACATACAAAATATTACTGCACAGCGATCTTCTTTAGGTACGCGTAGCATTTTGTTTAATGTATTTTATTTATATATTTATACTAATCAGAGTAAGTACGCTATTAACAAAACAACAAACAACTTCTCAAAGAAAGTCTTGCATATAAACCTTGTAAACTAACGTGAATAAATTTTTACTTATAAACTTGGGTAATATGTCTTTACGTACTCGACACAACTCTGTACGTTCAGTGAAAAGTGATATAACTTGAAAATCATGATTTTGAGATATTTAACATTGAACTTTTAAAATTTCTTACTCTTTTTCTGCTTCACTAAAATAGAAACTGATTAATTTCAGTGATAAACATTATCTTTGAACATGTTTCAATGTAAGACAAAATGCATTAAATTAAATTGTTTTTTTATTTAAAAATAAATCAAGTTGTATCATTTAACACAACGAATATTAACGTCGTATTATGTGTCAATTAATTTAAAACTAGCGGCCGCCTGGTGGTCAAAATTTGATCACAATTTATTTAAATTTTAACTTTGATCGTTATTAAGGTTTTATTGTTTATAACTTTGCCCTTATAATCACATTTCATGTAGATTTAGCCAAGGCTAAAATTTACCTATCTTTTTCAAACAAATTATTATTACTTGACTATACTTTTTCATTGACTATATTTCTAAGCTTGCTACTTTGTTTTCTTTTTTTTTATTACATATACCTAAATAATTTATAGGTAACAGTAGTTACAAAGAATTGTACGAAGTCAGACAAACAACGCCGAAATACTACAAACGCGATTCAACTGCGTGTGTCAAATGCATGGTTGTGTGCGTGTAGTGTTATTTAATTAATTTAATGTATTTCTAATGCATATTGTATAAGAATATTAGGATTCGCCACTGCTTCTCCATGTACACTTGAAATGTGCCAAATTTCATACTCTATTCTCCTGAAAATTCTCAATTTTCCTAAAAAGGCGTACAAAGTTTTTGCTTCACGTATTAATATATAGATTACATGAACCATTTTACTCGTCGTATATTGATTTGGTGTTAAAAGATCTATGAATCGTGTTTTTGGAGGTCTTTATCTATCTACTTTAAGGTCATAATAAAACAAAAAGGTGTAAAATAAATGTACTACATTTATATATTAAAAATTCAAATTTACATTACAATCGGAAATTTGTGAGCTAAATTGAATTTGAATCTTTATACAATTTTATCATATTTAAGATAAAATGTGAGTACTGATACAAACTGTTGTGTAATTTGGTACATTTTGAAAATACGAAAGTGTTTATTGATACAAGTTACGTACAGATACAATAAATATGTGAGAAGGGATTTGTAAGTGGATTTTCATTTGATAGAATAAAACAACGTTTTATTGTTTATAGATAGCCGCCATAGTAAATTAAACTATCCAAATTAAACTTTTCTTTAAAAACATAATGGGAATCTTTTGAAATCAGTATTCTTTTTTGTATATAAGTAATAAAGAAGCATATTCTATGAACTAATAAATCAGGTCTTTTTGACAATTCAGTTTCAGACGCCGTACTGCTTATTATGCTTATATTTTGTACAATATTTGTTTATCTTGATCCTCTTTTTCTATTGCGCTTAATTTCACTGCCATCCTTTATCAGTCTTCTTCTATTATGCTTACTTTCCATTCTACTTAATCTAGTTTCTGCATCACGCTTGCTTTTTTTTCATTAGTTGTCCAAACTGATCGTCTTCTTTCATCACGCTTATTATTTTGTCCATTTTCTCTTCATCTTGATTATCTTCCTCTATTATGGTTATTTTCTTCTATTTTATTATGATATTCTTCCTCTGTAACAATAATAAATTCTTCCATCCAGTTTATATCATTATAATCTTATCGATTTAATTTCTTCACATTACACTCGTGCTCATTTTTCGAAACGCTTCATAATTTTAATAATGCGAGTTTTCATTATTGTCTGAAGAATAAACGGTGATTAAATTATTAGTTTACGAAATCAAATAAATGACACCGGTAATTGAAACTAAACTACTTTAAATACGGATTTTATAGCGTTCTTTATTGAACATTTACTATTAAAGTTAACAACAATTTAAGTTAATTAAATAACCTATTTATATTTGAGTTTACACTTTCCCCGACGATTCGGTTGCTTTTCTGCAGCCATGTTCACGGGATGGCTAAGATGGTAGTTGTTTCAATGTTCTGAAGTGTAGTTTATTCAAAGTAGCCGAACATAATTTAATCATTGATGTTTCTATTTACGCATAATGAGCGCAAAGTGTCATGAAGTCTAGCTGTGTTTTGCTTCTTCTTTCTTGGTACATTCCTACCGTCGTAACTATTCTTCCACTAGCTATCCTAATTATTATTCTGTTTTTGATTTCAATAGCCTCGCGAAGCATTCTTGGTGGGAATGGGTGTCCTTTTGAAAAATGTTCTTGTCGTCGTCGGTGGCTTGAAGAATGTGTTGGTTAAAGCACTCTTCAATGTTTTATTCAAATTTAAATAATTTTTATTAATTAAATAATAATAATAATAATAAATATATATCTCAAGTAACAAAAACTCATTGTGTTAGTAACAATATTTCATACCCTATGTTAGTATTCCTATTCTAAACACTTAACCTAAAACCATAAACATATGTGAATCACTGCCGCACGTCTATCACTGAGGGGGACAGCTTGCAGCAGCGATTCACATATAAACAAACGAGTCTGCTCGCCACACAGCACAGGATACGGTTAGGGCTGGCCCGCACGCGGCGCACCAGGGAAGCGCATCGTTTTCTCATCGTTGTATAAAAACAGTACACTCGAGCTTCAGCAACATCCCTGACGCACTACAGAAACGGGGACAAACGGAAGTATAGTGCTTGTCAATACAATCAGTGTACAAACATTAAAATTATAAATACATAAACACACAAATAAAACAAATCTAAGCAATTATTACATTTAAAGAATTAACAAAACGTGTCATTTAGAACGTCATTGACAGAGTAGTAGCATTTTTCATACAATAAATTATTTAGCCTTTTTGTTTACTATCCATCAAGTGCCAATTACTTTTATAAGATGCAGAGGCCTATAAAAGAGATTATGACTGAGGTCTCTCATATGTTGGTCAAACCAAGAGAAGCATAGGCACGCGCATAAAAGAACAGCGATTCTTTGAAAAAAAACAAAAGAAATTAACGGAATATGTTTTTAATTAAATAAGAATATATTTCAAGATTTAAAGATATTCTTATGTATATTTTAAAAATACAAAGAACATATTTATTTAATATATACTTAGTTAATAATAAAGCCTGGTATTTTTTTAAATAATAAATAAGAATTTGCCACTGACGAATATATAACAAGAATGCTATCACTGCGATTAATTGTTTAGGGTGCAGATAGAAAGCTATCCGGATAGATACTGAAATTAAATAAACTATATGGTACATAAAATACCTCCTCAAAAGTGTAATAAATTAAGTTATGAATAAATAAATCATATTACAAGATTAAGATTAATATCGTCGCAACAAATGCAACGTAATTTATGTAAAACGATATAAGTCAGTTTCTTTACGCATCGATTTGCTTCAAAATGCACGACGCAGCAGTTTGAATGCAGTCGTAAGTCTTACTTTTTCAACACTAACTCATTCTAATTGCCAATATAAGCATCTTATTCTACGCGAAGAAGTTGCAATTCACTGGTTGCCGCGCTGTCGACAACTTATATACATATATCACATTACACTTATTTTATGGGTTATGTAATGTAAATTAAAATTGATGACTTTTTATTTAAATATTTTTATATCATTAAACACTTTATCCAAAAGTATGTTAGTATTGATACAGATTAAATCAAAATCATATATCACAATGAATTTGATTTGAAAAATAATGTAAATTAATATATTTAGAGTTGCATTATTATACACATTTATTTATAATAAAGTCTACCTTGTGCCGGTTTTCACAAAGATGAATAGGAGTACTAATAAATGTTTATTACAATCGTGTAACAGGAGTTACTTACATTTGTATTAATATACATTAAAGAAATACAAATATTTGCTTAGTTCACTTTGATATTAATCAAAATGTATTATAATAGATACACATTGATAAATGTAAAAAATCCTTAGATAAAGCATTTTACACCAAAGTTATCTTGCTCAATTTTCTCCTTAGAGGGACATCAATTAGACCAAAGAATAGCTATTTTTTACTGTTTAACATAGTGTAAAAATATTAAAACTGATATAAGTCAAGATGTATCACTTTTCACTGAAGGTACAGAACTATCAACTTAACTATTGTGCATGTAACGAGCTAACTGGCTCTTACACATACCAATGCCTGAGGCTATCGTAATCTTCAAAACCAAAGACGTCCAATGCCTAAAGCTGACCGAATCCGTTAATATATCACCCTTCTATCAGCTTCTATCAGTAGCACAGTACTCGCGTTATCTTCAGTAGTAAAATAAATCTTCAGTAAAGTACGTCCTTATCGAGAATCATCAGTGAGTTTGCGTCGACCACATTTAAATTTATTAAACCAGTTGTAAACAGTGGCACGAGATGAGGCTTCGTAATGAAATGCCAATCCAAGTCTATCGTAACATTTTTGTTGAGTAAGACCACAACGAAAGCTGTAGTAAATCATTGAGCTGGATGTGTCTCAATGATTTATTATAACGAAAGCTATAATAAATCATTGAGACACTTTTTAAATTGCCGCGAATTTGTAAAAACAAATGACATATGAATTTTATATTGTCTTCTGTTTACGCGAAAGTTACTCATTGAAATTAAACTCATTTATACGGCTTTTATCGCGTTGTTTATTAAACACTGTATTACATATTTTTGAAACTGTTACACTACTACTACTATTGAATTTCACTCATTTTTGAGCTAATAAAATTATTAAAACTAATTATATTTAGGTTTACACTTTCCCCGACGTTTCATAAGGCAATCTTCCTTACTATTTTGCGTTGGCATAAATCTGTACTTATTTGTGTGTTATAGTAGAAATGGTGACCGTATTGCTTGAGGTCTTGGGTTAAAGTATTATTGAGATTTTCTGTCACGAAATTCTCAACAGCAGCACGGAGGGTCTCTGCCTGGTATATGGCAATATGTTGGACGCCTACACGTGGGACCTTAGACACAAGCTGGCGAAATGTAGATGTTATATACAGCATTACCTACCACTATGGGGTTATCCAAATACCAAACAACGGGGATAAGCAAACGTATCATATATAGGTGAGATACGTTTGTTTTTACAATTAGTCCGAACTATCGTCTCTAGTGTACAAATAATAGAAAGAACAAAACAACGTGTTTTAAACATATATTTCATGTATTTATAGCGTGGCTGTGTTTATTTGAGCGATCTATCTATGCTAGTAGATTATATTCAATGTTACAATTTCAGTAATACTATCCAGATTGTAGTTGGCCACGGCGATTTGGAACTGAGAGCTTCGTTGGTGTGCTTTCAGGTGACTGACATACCCGACTTTTGTCGTGAACGTGCGTCCGCAATCACTGCAAGTCAGCACCCTTCTGACATAATCATAATGTATATAATAGCTCGTCCCGTTTGGAAAGTTTTTCAACCTGTCTATTTCTTGCCATGTCAGAAATGATTAAAAGTTGTGTCGGACACTGCCAATCCATAGGTTAATAACTTACAAAATAATGTCTGCCCTAAAGTAATAAACTAAATAGATGTACCGCGCAGTTCTTTCAGTAATCGTAATATAATAATCCTAACTAACAAATGTGAATGTGAGTTTGTTTGTTACGCTTTCACGCTTAAACCACTCGACTGAACATCATGAAATTTGCATACACGTTGTCAGGAGAACAGGAAAGGGCATAAGATACCTTTCTTCCAGGAAAAAGTACTGCTACTAACCTAAGCTACGTTTAGGCGAGCAAATCCATGGCCATAATCTAGTGATGTTATCAAAACTTCACTAAGTCTTTTTACAAAGAAATTCAGTTACTTTATGTCTGTCTCCGTATAACCCGAACAGTAATAATAAAAGATTTTACACAACGTTGTATATATAGGAGTGTCTTTATATACATACTTTTAATCCTGAAGTTCCAGATAGAAGATTTTCAGGTAAGAATTTCAGGTAGTTCCAGAAATTAGCGCATTCAAACAAACAATCTCTTCAGCTTTTATTATTTGTATATATCTAGTCTTGCCATAAATTTTGTTACAAGGAAAAATCTATTTATTTTCTTTCGCATTAAGTATTTATTACTGTAATGTGTGTTAGTTTACACATTAATATAATAACATTAAAAATATATGAAGTTCATTCCAAATGGTCTCCATCGGTTTTAATACAGTCCTTTAAACGTTGAGGCCAATAGAAACAAAATAGGCCAAATCAATAGAAACACACACTCTCTCCATGGGAAAATTCTTCATTGCTAATCTTATGAATTGTTTTAGGGACTCCAAATTATTAGAGCCCCAAATAATTAAGAGCTCCTACTACTCGCACCAGACATACTAAACTTTTTGATGTACCACTTAGCAGAACTAATTATGCACAAAATTCTATAGTCAGCCGCTTAAGAAAAAATTACAATAGCTGTTTCAGCAGCATAGATATATTCAATATAAGTAAGTATACATTTAGAAAACAAGTATTAGATTTGATAAGTAATGCGTAATGTGGTAAATTATATTAATAATTAATAATACTGTATTAAATCACATGCGCATCACGAAATCACCCTATAATAAATATTCTCACCAGAAAACACACACATACACACAAACACACATTCACTTTCATCGTTACACATTAACATGTACACATTCACAATATCACGGTATGGTTTCGAGTATGGTATTGGTATAAACTAATATTTTATGTTCTGATTATTGAATGCCATTAGATTTAACTGTTTTCAATTTATGTATGTCATTGTATGTACTACATTGAACCCTAAGCTTTGTTTCTGTTGCATGCTACTAAGTGAGGTCAACAAATTGTGAATCCGTAATTGGCTGTATGTAATATTAAGCAAAAGTTGTAAATTATAATTAAGAGCTGTGGATTCTGTAATCACAATAAAATAAAAATAAAAAATAAAATTATGCCATTTAGAGCATGCCATACTCTCTAAAACAGACCATAAATCATAATCCAGCGGATTAAGATCGGGACTAGATAACGGCCAGTCTTCAGCTCTGATGAAATCCGAAACGTTCGTTTCCAACCATGCTTGGTTGGATCGAGCTTTATGACGCGGTGCTGAGTCTTGCTGAAAGGACCATTCTTGGTTTTGAAGCATGGTGTTATTAAGAGCCTTAACCACCTTCTCAAGAATCGTATCTTGATACACATATGCCAATGTTTTGACACCATTCTTACAAAAATATGACTCAGTTTCTCCTTGATAGCTAACATCCCACCAAACCATCACTGAAGTTGGACAATGTCCACGTTGTATTCTGCTGACTAATTGCAAAGCTTCCATAGAGCTCCGAGCATAAACTCAGTCATACTGCTGGCCAAAACATTTCTCAATAGAAAAAGAAATCTCGTCAGTAAATTAAAATTTTCTTTGACCTCCCTATGCGTACCACTTAAGAAGTTGCTATAATTTTTACCACCCTATTCGTTTTTAAATTATCAGTTAAATAATGACCAGTGCGTCTCTTAGAGGCTGCAAGTCTTAGTGATCTTTTAAAATACGCGACATGGTTCTGCGCGATATGTTCATTTCCCGAGATGAAATCTTTTGCTTTCGGACAGAATTTCTTCGAATTCTTTCCTTCACTGCTTTGACTGCTTTTTTCATACGAATACTACGTGGACGACCTGATTTTTATTTTTGTCGAGGACAGATTGTGTTTCGTTATACAATCAATAGCCCGGTACACAAACATTCAATTAATACCAAGCGGATGAAGAGTTTCAAGAATTGCATTTGTTTCCATACCTACTTTGGGTAATGCTATCTCAGCAATTTGGTTCTCTTTATCACACCAGTCCATTTTAATATCACAAAAATATTTAACTCCGATATGCGAGAAAATGAGAAAATTCAAGGAATATTCATATAAGAATCACAGATTCCAAACTCAAATGTAATATAATGATTTTTTTAATTGTAACAGTATTTATGGCCAGGCTAAGTATAATAGGTACGACTATTTGTATAAACCACCACACCATTACCACAGTATAAATATGGAACAGTATGGTAACTAAGCCTAGTTGATAAAATAATTACCTACGCTCCATTGAAGCAATAGGGTTGTCACTTTTTTTATTAAAACCTTTGTGTTCTGTGGTGATCAATTAATCGAATTGAAATAACTAGTTTACAAAAAAAAGGTAATCTCATGGCGTCGGTTAATCTCAGCAAAAGACAATAGTTTAAAATTACGGAAAAAGTTTAATATTCACACAACAACTTGTAGATCATTGTTTTTTTGTAATTTTTTACTTATCATTACGGCGTAACCTTTTACAGCTTTTGGCGGGAGCGTACGCGAATCGCGGTTGGACGAAAACGTTTCGTGCGCTCTTTGGAGCGGGCGCGCGGTAGGCGCCGTAGGTGGCGCGCGGGCAGGGCTCATGAGCGGCTGTTTTCGGGTGTTTGTCACGCATTTTTGGGTTGAACCGTACCGCATTTCAACTCGAAAATGTATGTGATACCTGGTAATTATAAAACCATTACATAAAAAATACCTTTATTCTTCATAAATTACAAATTATTTACTGAAAAATACTTTCGTCTGCTACGACACGTTCGGAATTCTTTATTGTTAAATTTTATAGTGTAAAAAATTCTCATTCTAATGAACAGCTTTTTTAAGTAAACTATTGGGAAACAAGGACAGGGTACTATAAAACCGATTTTGTTTAATTCTTTGTAAATTAATTCAGCTACTTTGCAGTTTATGTGTTCTCTTTTAAAGCAACAACGAAAAATTTCATCCATTTTCTCGACATATTGAACAAAATCATCTGGTGGTACAATTAGTAAGCTTCGGTTAGTATCTTTGCTGTATTCTCTGTATCTCATGTAGTGACTTTCTGAACTAAAGTTATGGCTGGCTTGATTTGGTTTGATGTATGATTTCAGAATTTGACAATTGTTGTGACGTTCACAGCATTTTTTCAGAAGATAACCACATACATAAAAAAGTGAGTTCTTTTCGGTAACATCCATTTGATTATATTCTGAGCTCATAATTTGAACGCTGTTATCTGAGTCTTCATTGCTCATACCGGGAATTTCTTGTTCCTCATTATGTGACGTTTCATCATTCAGTTGATTCAACGCGCCGGTCTGAATAAGGATTTTGCCCAAATCGTCTTCACAATTACCTGCTTTTGGAGGTTTTACAATGTTGGAAAAAAATATTATTTGATAAGCAGATATAAACTGTCTACTCGTGGGTTCGGTTGCCAGACCATTTTTGGTTCGAATTTGTCCGAAGAAATTCTCAAGCACATCCTGATTGAGCCTCCTTGTAAGTAAAAACGTGTACCCTACTGACTTTAAATCTTCAAAAAACATTAAAATGGAGGTAATTGTTATTTGAAAGCCGTATATAAATTTAACAGACGAAGTAAAATTTTTTCCATTTTTCGGATTGATTAATTGCAGATTTTGGAAAAAAGTTAACATTTCATTGAAGAAAGTTATCTGCGATTCTTTTCCACAAAATGCTCTCTTGTATTCATAATTATCGTTAAGATTTGATGAGTTTAATGCATCAAATATATTGTTCATATTTCTAATGAGTACAGCAGTGTCCCTCCCGGATTCTTGAATATGATTAAAATCTACGTAAGCGGATATACCAGCGGCAACAGAATTACTTAAAAGTTGAGTAGCATAGCGAACTTTCATTTTTTCAAAATTTGTTGGATAGATGTGGCTGTTTGTCAATTTATGTGCAAGTCTGAAGCTCTTTTGTTTATCATTCTCATAAAATTTAACGATGTGCTCGTATTTAGCTACACGATCCTGGAAATGGAAGTCATAGGTAATCAAATTGTTGCGAACCAGTTTTATGAGATGGGGTGCATCAAAAATATAATATATTTTTCTGTCGTTAATAAAGAAATAAGGCCGTTCAATGGTGACAAATCTATTTTTTGCAGCATTAAATAGATCAGATCCCATGTCGGATACAAATATTCTAATATTAAGTCCTATCTCAAATAGTTTTTCTAAAAGTTTGTCAATCCATTTACCTATCTCGTCATAGTTTCTACATTCAGAGAGTAATGCAAATCCCACGGGTTGCTTCCAGTTGATAAATATCCCACGAACCATCATACTCAAAGCATTTTTTGCAGGTTCTGGTGACTGTACTCCATCGACCTCATGAAAGCCAATAATTTTATCTTGCTTTAAGTTATAAAATAAATTAGCCTTTAAACTCATAGCATCAATGACAACTGAGCAGTTCTTTTCCATTTCATTCATGGCATCTACTTTAGTTTTCAGAATTGACATAAGTCTATCATTTATTTTAGATGTTACTGATATTCCATGTTTATTTAATGTTCTTGGACTCGGGAGGCATATAATACTTTGCAGTAACCGGTAAGCTTGCGGACTGTTATAATATAAATTTAAGCAAAACATTTTGTAATTTTGGCCATATCTATTTCCGGTATAATTAAATTTTAAGTGAGTTTGTGCTTTTACCAAAACAGCTAGCTCTTTAGTCAGAAATTTGTCACAAAATTCATGGAATTTATCTCTTTGATATTTACCCGTTTTATTATCAATTTCGTATAATTTAATTTTCTTTCTACATTCTGAAAGATCGGATTTTAGTTTTCTTTTCCGGGGTGTGTCCAATGAAAGAGATCTGCAAGTTTGACTACTGTCAGTCGCTAAAAGTTTTACATTTTCTTCTGTCTGTGTACAGATTTCAACCACCTTCGGAGCTTCGGTTAACGTTTGTACATCTTTTTTTTGTAAATCTGGTAGATTAAGAGATGGTAATGAATTAATTTTAAGTTTTTTGCGATGGGTTCCCGTTAGAATGTCCATAGCATTAAAATGTTCTTCACAAACGGTATACTTTTGAGGCGGTCTGTTCATCAAATCTACTCGAGATATCAAGCGAAGCCATTGGGAACGTCTGAAAAAGATAACAAAATATTCTGTCATTTTCATCAGAAAAGGTATGGTTTTAATAAACAAAAAGTTCAAGCTGGTGGCCACTTTTTACAACTCAGGAGGTTACCTTCCTACACACAACTTTTGTGAAAAAATACTGTCTTGTTTTATTTACATTTTGGCAGTACTATCACCTTTAACACCCTCGAAATCCATGTAAACGACACCCATGATGGAAAGTTTATATTTTTTTGCAGCCACCATCTTGGATTTACATTGTGATGACACTATCGACATCGAAATCCTCAAAAACTATGAAAACGACACCCATGACGAAAAACTTGATAATTTTTTGTAGCCGCCATCTTGGATTTACATTTTGACAGCACCATCGGCTTTAACACTCTCGAAAACCATGAAAACGACACCCATGATGGAAAGTTTATATTTTTTTTGCAGCCACCATCTTGGATTTACATTGTGATGGCACTATCGACTTCGACATCCTCAAAAACTATGAAAACGATCCATGTCGAAAACTTGATAATTTCTTGCAGCCGCCATCTTGGATTTGCATTTTGACAGCACTATCCGCTTTAACACCCTCGAAAACCATGATAACGACTCCCATGACGAAAAAGTTGATACTCGTAATCTATTGCAGCCGCCATCTTCATCTTAGATTTACATTTTGAGTCAAGTTCACGAATTTATTATGATCGATCACATGGACTTATAATTTGAGTACAAATTATAACAATAAATCATTCTTACCTTTCAAAGTCAGCAGGAAGTTTAAAAAACGATAGCTCCGGTTTTGATGAAGCCGAGTTCAAACAGCCGTATACTACGCAATACGCTCGCGGCATTTTTAAAAAGGTCGCTGAAATAAACTTATGCCTGACCACTCGTCTTGACGCGGCACTCACTACTGACAGCACCGCGACAACCGCTTAGGGGTCTCGTCGATGCGCATGTTTGTGTGAGTGTGCCGTTTCGAACGTTTGTAGGTAGTTTCCGTACTGTTCTATGTTTATACTGTGCCATTACTATGCTCTACTAGATTTTGCTCTCGTATTTGTTTACATTAATGTAGATTTTCGTCGTTCGGTCGAATAGATAAAGTGTAACGTTATCTATTCGACCGAACGACGAAAAGCGCAACATAAAACAACATAAACATTTATAATATTAGTTAGGATGCGAACGTGAGTTTGATGATCATCATGAAATTTTGCATACACGTTGTCCGGGGTATATGAAATGAATGGAAAAAGTACTGTTCCCGAGGGACAGAAGCTTACTGACGTAACTGACATAAATGCGAGCCAAGCCACAGCCATAATCTGGTTTAGAATATTAGTTAGGATACCATAATACTTTCCTCAAAGGTACAATTATAACCCACCCAAAGACGGAGACCTGAGTACCAATTTATTTTTATTAAATTTATTAATTTTGGAAAAGCAAATGTTTTTGGTTCCATATTACATGTATCGTGCCTCTTTTATGTGAAGCAGTCGTGGGCAAAATTGTTTTCATAAAAGGTGCCATATTTCTTAGTCATTACACCGTATATCTGTGTAATCTAGAAAATATTGACTACTTGTTTGATTCTGCTGATATCTATGTCGATTATTGACAATGTTACCGATATATAACATCGATTAACGATTAATTGGTTTTTTACAATACCTTTTATGTTTCATACATGTGCAATCATTTTAAATAAAAAGCTGTAGACATTAAATTAAAATAAAACTAAAATGGCACGTGTTCAAAAACTTAGTTTTAAAGGTTTTTATTGGAACAGTTAGCTTTCAAAGTGCATTTATTATTATCTCAATTGTAGGGCATTGACACGTGAATAAATTTTTTATCAAAATCATAATCAAATCAAAATTACAAATATGTTTACATGTCCTCGTGTAAGCCTCCTTAAGGGCCGCGTTTATACTAACGTATAAGGAAAGTACCCGAGAAATAAAAATTAATATAAATAATAGATCAATGTAACTTATGAATATCAAAGTTACACTTATTAAAATGTATTTATAATAGGGGTTAAAGTATGAAGTTGCCTTGTATAGTAATAGATACTTTGAATTGAACCTTCATGATGTGAGATTTTCGAGTGAAACTTTCTCACATGATACACATAAGATTCTTATTTTAAATAATGTGCATAATTTGATTGTTTCTTTATTCAGCTTAGACCAATATAGTGTCTTATGTATAGCTTAGACGGAAAAGATGGATACTTCGAGTTCCGACGCGGAACTATCGCGGCAAAAAAGCTCACTATATCAACGCTGTATTTGGAGAGGAGA
Organism: Catocala nupta; assembly: GCA_963675205.1. Classification (NCBI taxonomy): domain Eukaryota; kingdom Metazoa; phylum Arthropoda; class Insecta; order Lepidoptera; family Erebidae; genus Catocala; species Catocala nupta. Next base: position 40,785,043 of record OY776078.1, read on the forward strand.
TGCTAATGAACGCACCGTGCCTTTTTGGGTTAAACGCTTTCGTAATGGAAACTTCGGCTTGAAGAACGAACCACATGGAAGATCGCCCACACAGGTGAATAACACTGAATTGAAGGAGCTGGTGCGAGGCGATCCGAGTCAAACTACGCAGGAATTAGCGGCATGGTTTAACGTTACCCTACCTACAATATTGGCTCATTTGCATCAAATCAATAAGATAAAAATGTATGAAAAATAGATGCCTCATGATTTGACTGATCTACAGGCAGAAAGAAATGCGTGTTGAAAATTGTATTGCCTTGTTGAATCGGTACAGAAATTAAGGAATATTGGATGGAATTGTGACATGTGACGAAAACTGAATTCTTTACGAATACCGTAAGCGAAAAATGGCTGACCCCAGGTCAAACGCCTCAACAGTGCACTAAAGCAAAGCTTACCAATAAAAAGGTAATGGTAACTGTTTGGTAGTCTCTTCATGGTGTTATTCACTATAGCTTTACAACATAAGCAGCTCTAGGTTATTACCTGTTCTTAATACATATGTTTGAGTCGAAAATACAGTGAATACGTTGTATATTTCCTTAGGAATATACCTAATAAAATATTTATATGGTGTTTGTAATTCTCCTACCCGAGTGGCGGCTAAAGGTTGACAATAATCTACTGGGGGAATGGGTTCAAAATTATCTGGGTGCTTCCAATAGGTACGACGATTTTCGGCGTTAGAGGGTTGAGTAGCAGCGAAAGTGGACAGTGGCACTTCGTAGTCGCTTGAATATTCACTGGAGCCATGATCTTTAGCTTCTTGCTGGATTATTTCATCACTAAAAGTCAAATAGTGTTCCTTTCCATCATCAGAAACACCATCAACGACCGAGTCAGTATCATTGAAATCGAGGATTCTCTATATTTCGTAATAACTTAATCCTGTAAAATAAATGTTATATTTGAAACATACAAGAACGGTACCGTTGTCTTTAAAAATAATATAAAGCTCGAATCCAGAGTCCCCCATACCGGACACATGCACTCCGGACATCGGTGCGTTGAAATAAATTGTTAAAATACAAAAAGAAAATGTTTATGAAATCTCACATATCGTAAACAACATGATACACATTGATTTAAAACCTAGCAAGCCTTTATTTAACTTAAAACAAGTAAAACTTAGTTCTGTCAGTCATTTTTACGATTGTTAATTTACGCAGGCAATCAAACTGTCAAAACTAAAAATCATGTAGTTTTATAAAGTGTATATTTTTGGAGAAGCGCCATCCATCTAATTGGAAGCAAATAGAATTAGTAGTAGTAGAGCCTCGCTGTTTTCAGCATGAATGGGCCGGCGCGACCGGATAAGGACTACTCTCTCACAGAGTTTCGACGTGAAATAACAGTACCTATTCCTACTGTTGTGTTTCGTTCGGTGAGTGAGAGTGCCGGAGGCCCAATCACCCTCTTTTCCTCTTCCTGCTCCTTCTCCTTCCCACTTCCTTTCTTAAACGGCTGGCAACGAGCAAGTGATGCCTCTGGTGTTGCAGGCGTCCATAGGCTACGGTGACCATTTACCACTAGGCGGGCCGTATGCTTGTATGCCACGTTAGTAGTAAAAATTACATTGTTATTTAAGTAATCAGCCACCTGTCAGCGACTCTCGAAAAATTGTCTCCTATACTGGGCGTCAGGACTAAGGAGGCTACATTTACGGAACAAAGCCGCGGGCAAAATCTAGTATTTGATAAAGGCCGACCTGACCAATAAAAAAGGACTACCATAAGTTGTTATCTTTTAGTTCCTGTAGCTAGACTTATTTATTGTTTTCCTGACTTCTATTGTTTCGGTTTCGATCCTAAACCATTCGATTTATAATTTGTTTGTAAAGTAGATCCCCCATTTTTCTATATATTTGGGCCTACTTGTTATAGTTATAAAATTGGTGGCATTTGTTAGATAAATACATAAATTATACTTCAGCATTATTTCATTAAAATTGGCAATTGCAATAATGAGATTTTTTTATTCGAATGTGTAACTAGTTTAGGTTAGGAAATGGATAAGGTTACAAGTCACGGTTCATTTCTTTCAGCTGATTTGTAATGGGAAATTAAACAGGGACCAAATAGCACCAATACTTACCTCATATTTAGTTGGATTTAAGTACTTATAAGTTGACAGAACAGGGACTTCATTCTCGAAGAGGCAAGGTGTGTGCAATTAGCGCACACATTTCGCGAGCTATGATTTTCGACCCATTTTATATATATACATATATACGTGTGGGTTCTATTATTGACTGCAGAGCACATTATCAGTCTCTGTGCTACTAATAATGTCCTACAACGACAAACTAAAATACTGCTCGAACTTTACTATAATACGCAAATAAGCACAGACTTATGCCAACGCAAAATAATATGAGCCGGGCTTTCATGCACACGGTATATTTTCAAACTCCGTGCTACAACTAAAATGAAATGCTTAAGGCACATTTTATAAATATAGTATATAACTTACTGTTAATAAAATCCCTAGCAACAACATTTCAGCGCCGTAGTATGTTGCACCTTCATTTATTTATTAATTTAAAAAAGGTTGCATCCATTGATATATAAATGGTTTTTATATATCAATGGTTGCATCATATACCAAACTGTAGTACAGTTAAGCGTTATAACATTCTAATACATTATTATAACAAAACATAATATGCTCGTTATTTAGAAGAATAAAAAGAGTAAAAGTGTTGAAGCACTTAAAATGTACAAATATCTCTTAATACTTCTGCCAAACTGCAAAACACATTGTTAGCGCCTGAATTATCAATGTATGAATGATTATTGCATCTCCTTACACTAGTACAATAAAAGATTTGTAGTTGATATCAATATAATATCAAAATCATAAACAACTACGACTCACAAAGTAAACAGATCCCACTCTTTATATCTATATATGTATGTATATTAAAATCTCGTGTCACGGTGTTTGTGGTTGCACTCCTTCGAAACGGCTCGATCGATTTTATGAAATATATTATGTATATTTGGTAGGTATGAGAATAGGTCGTAAAGTATATTTCATACCGCTAGGTGATTAGAGTGTCCCTAATGAATGAATTTATATGTCAGAACAACGTTTGCCGGGTCAGCAAGTATCGTAAATATTTACACAACATAAAAAATCAATACGCAATCATTTAAAATAGACTACAGCCAAATTTAATGCGTAATTATTTTAGTATTAAATTAAAGTTAGTTGTATAATGCGCGTGGTAAAGTATAGGATCGACAAATAACAACACTTTAAAAGCAATTAATCGACGCTTTATAAAGTACCACGAAGTGAAAGGATTTTTCAATGCATGAATATTATTAACATACTGAAATCGGCCATTATTATCGCGATGTGAGGGAGCTGCGTTGGAATCCCCCTTTCGGGTACATCGGAACGTTATCTATAAATGTGTCAAATATCATAAAATTTGTAGCTATATTAAGAATCGAGGCTACTCATTTAAGTAGTATGCTATGTAGACATAATTATGTTGACATACATCGTCAACACTTAATTTATTAATTATTAATTTTTAATTTACTTTGTCATAAGATTTTCATTGAATTGGTTACATTTTATTGATTTCTTATCTAAATATGTAATTTGATAATATAATGTTTCTAAAAAAAAATCTCTACACGTTCATACGGCTTAGGCTGAGTTTGGTGGTACTAATTTAATAATCTTTTTGTAATCTCGTCATGATCACGCAAAATGGATTGAATGAATAAATGATTTGATTTGAACACGCCGCACGGTCGTGTTCCCGTATACACCTGCATTTCGCCAATTATTATGATCAGATGGTTAGAACATGCAAAATTTTAAAGGGAATTTTCAATGCCCCAAGTCTTTAAGTCCCTATCAATTATCGCCGTGGTAGAAAGCACCATTGCTGGCGGTTCAAGTGTGTGACAATACGGCACGCACGCTTTAACTCACCCTATTACAAACTTTTATAAAACCTGTCAAGTTCCAGGCAATTCAAATAACTGCCTGGTTTTGTTTCGTATGTGACATATGAATAGTTGATCGTCTTCATGCTGGCTAGTTTGTCGCTGGCCGATTTATGACTTGACAGTGCACCGTTCAAAAATATGATATACATATTTGTTGGAAAGTAACGGTTTTAATTTTATCGTATTTTCTATGATAATATAATTAAAACTACAATTATAGCCAAAAAAAAAGTATCTCTATGCTATCATATCATGAATTTTATTATTATATTTTCAGCATTAAACAAAATATATAAGTAACTAATATTCAGTTTCAGAACGTCGCGCTTTTTCGATTAAAATGTGATTTCTAGATACACATTAAAAGTTGCCTCACAATATTTTTCTTTCTTACTACAAATTAACGTGGGTGTCGCATAACCCGTTGGTTAAGTTTGAATTTAAAGCTGTTAATAAGCGGTGCGCCTATAGAGCCGTTGATTATTTTATGCAGCATCAACAAGTCCGAAATGTCACGCCTTTCTTTTGGACATGTCATTTTATAATGAAGCAATCTATCTTTACAATCAGGAACAAGCTTTCGAACCCCATTTCTAACAGTTAAATGTCTAACGAAATGAGTCTGAACAGATTCTATAGATTTAAAGTAAGTGGAATAGAAAAGCAACCATATAGTAGAACAGTATTCTAGAATACTCCTCACCAAAGCCTTATATAATAAAATGACGCTGTTGTTGTTGCGAAACGGTTTTGCCATACAAATTATAAAGCCTAGTATTTTATTAGCTTTATTTACTGACTGTTCTATATGATGGCGGAATGTCAATGATGTATCAAAAGTAAATCGCGAATGACTGAGACATTTTCCAGGTTTGTGTCATCTATTCTGTAGTTAAACTTAATGTTTTTAACCCCCGACGCAAAAACGACGGGTTGTTATAAGTTTGACGTGTCTGTGTGTAAGTGTGTGTGCGTGTGTGTGTGTGTGTGTGTGTGTGTCTGTCTGTGGCATCGTAGCTCCCGAACGGATGAACCGATTTTAATTTTGTATCTTTTGTTTGAAAGGTGAATTAGTCGCGAGTGTTCTTAGTTATGTTTGATGAAAATCGGTCCAAGATGACTACCATACCACTAAATGGCAGATTACATATTTTTCACAACTCCCTCAATATGGGTATTAAATGAAAGGACTTAACTAGTAAATTACTATACACTATGATAAATTTCAAATCCAAGATAGCCGCCACCACAAAATGGCGAGTTACATTTTTTTTCAAAACTCCCTCAACATGGGTATCAAATGAAATTTGTGTCGGGGGTTTTAAATTTTTAATTTATTAGTTATTATTAACCTTTTTCGTGAAAGTTATAAACTTATTCTTTTTTACATTAAGTGTAATTCTATTATTTAAATATCATTGTTGGAGAATATTTAAATCATCCTGAAGAGCAATGCAGTCACTTAATGTAAGTACTCTGCGATATAACTTTAAATCGTCAGCATAAGCCAGACGACGATATAACTCAGATTCTATCCGTCAACCAAGTGACCCAGAGTCGATGTCGATCGTCGTTACGCACCGCGCTACTAGTTACCTGTATCAGTATTGTGAAATAGGGAATCACTTATAATGTTTATATAAACGGTGGTATAGTAGGTTGATTTTTGTTTCTAGCTTATTGTAACTATTAAAGTTTTTAAAGATCACCATCACTATACACATTAGTTTTTTTATTTAACACACGCAAACACTTATATTCATCGAGCAAATTATATACTTGTAATAGTTTTGCATTTATTTAACGAAATATTAATAACGCATTGAGAAATCTATACTTTAAACTATGATTTGAGAATTTTATAACGGAGCGGAGTATAACGTGACCGCACAGTAGTAATGCTAAGTGACAGAGTGAGAGACAATATTATGTACCTAATATGTATAAATAAATTGTTATGTTTTATAAATAATCTTCAATAATTATCAAACCTTTTCTTTTAACAATTGAACATGTCTAAGAAGCAAATGAACGTCTACAAACCAATTACTATCAGAAAGTGATCAGCCATCGATAGTGCTTACAATAAACAGGTGCATGTGATTTTTGACATTATTGACATTACTCAGAATTTATCATTTTATTAACGTATTAATGTCAGAAAGCAAGAAAATATAAAACAGAAACGTCTGTCATAAATTGTCGAAAATCGCATGTACCTATTTTTTGTAAGCGCTATCGCTGGCTGATCACTTTCTGATAGTCATTTGTTTTGTAGACGTTCATTTGTTTTGAAGGCACGTTCATATGTTTTACAAAAAAAATACTTACTTATTTTAGGTACCTATCCCCGTGGTGCAACCAGTTGGACATGATTCCACCGTTGTACTACGGGGTCATAATCATAATTTGACTGAATTTTATTGACTTATCATAGAAAAACGTTATTTTATACATAAATAACGCAATACAAAATGTACATAACACATGTCCCCCTACATATAAGATTTTTGTATTTTACTTTATAATTTTTGTTAAGTAAAGTAATGTATGTAAAGCATATATCATGGCGTCACATTGAAATTTCAATCGGTGGCACGAAGAGGAAATAATATTCTTTCTCGTACCTAATATGCCTATCATCCCAAATTTACTGGAAAACCTGAAAAACATAGTTGGCTTTTATACAATTGTAAGCAATAAGAAGTGTATTTGAAAACTAACATACAATAGGTATCCTACATTCATATCATACAATAAAATATCAATGTCAACATTTTATACCTTACAACTTTCCAATATTAGCTCTGCGCTCTTGAGATGTTCTTGGGAACTTAATATATTTTGCCTGGATGTGGAGTTGATTTAATAATTGTGTTATTTATTTTACAACAATTGACACTGTGGGCTAAGCAATGCTATGTGATGAAATATCACCACTAGGTATATTACATAAAAATAAAAGCAATAATTAATGTAGCTATTAAAAAATAGTTACTCCAGCTTAGTGTAAATTGAATGGTTTGTTTTGTTTACAATATGGCAACACTATTAATTATGAAACTAAGTGTCATATGAAAGTGTCCTGTCACGTGACCGCTGACTGGCTGGAGTTAGCACGTTTATAATACGAAATTGCAAGGCAGTTTACTTTACGCCGTATACTGCGTGTAAATAAGAGTTTGTAATAAGGCCCCAGGTATGGGTGAGTTGAAGCGTGCGACGTCACTAAAGCAGCTTAACGCTCTCTTGGACTTTAACCCAGATATTGTAATTTTTTCGGGTGAATGGAAGGTATAATTATTACAATGTATGAGCTACTGTGAGCAGACAGCATGAATGCCAAGTTTTAAATTTATTTTTATTAATGTTATTAAATAGTGTCATTAGTGCAAATTGTTCTTCTGATGTAAAATAAATAAATAGATAAAAGGGTGCGAGTAAATGCCTTCTCCTCACAGTTTTAGAGTTCGCGTTGCTAATCCTGTATAATTTTATTTACAGGAACAGTCCAATACCGCTTTGCCCGATATCGAGCACAGCAGTCACATACTCTACCGCTGCGACCGTGAGGTAATCCTTCATATCTTTTTAGTGTTATTTTAAATACATACGAGGGGAGTTGTATGCAGCAGATAATTATTTATTTAATTACTATATCTTGTCCACTCAAGCACCGCGTGAAATACAGTTCACCCTCGACCACAACTTAATTTATGTGAATTAAATCATACAACCTACCTCGGGATCTAATACACAGAATAAGTAACATGGCTATGCCCTTTCTAAATTGAGAAAAATAGTAAATGAAATTGATTATTCTCTCTCTAGCTGTTTTTTATAGAATCGTATTTAATCAAACCGCTATCAAGTGATCATTTACTTAATTATATGATGGTTAAATACCTACTCAAATTTCATTACAGTTTAAAGAAACTTGATATAAACACAAAGAGATTGTTTAAATAATACTTAAGTAAAGTATAAGTCATACTCAACGTGTCATTCTCAATTCAGACACCATAGTTTAGATGTTGAGTAAATCCTTAGGCTATAAACACCGTTCTGTAATTTTATGAGATGCCAACACAGATAGAAAATAATTCTTAAGTATTTATTTAGGTTCAGAACCCCGTTGAATACTCAATCGAAAATAGCTGTTATCCTATATAAATATATGTTATAAATCTTTACTAAATATTGACTTTGCTTCGTTACAGTTTTAATAATAGTACAAATTTAATTAGCCGACGCGATGCAGCAATGTTTATAGCAGCGTATAAGTTATAACTAATAAATTAAAAGTCAGTTTTAATTTCATAGGATATGGTCCAGTCTGTACTTCTGTTATTTTTGGATTGCCTTGGTGCTGCAGCGTACTGAATGCGATTGCTATGCACGAGCTCTCGGGCTCATCCCAAATCAAGCAGTGTTATTGGGTTTTTCAATCTCGAAATGTAGATAGGTGACAATCGGCTCGGACCTTAATCCATAATTAGCACAGTATGGGTCTACTGAGGACCCATTAGATCCATAATTACATACTTCTTCGGGGATAGAGGCGTAAGAATATGTATCTATGTCCCTACGAACTTTTAGCGCGAATGTATTACTTACCTTACTTAACAACTCTTGTAACATTTTTCATAATAAAAGTATAAAATTGAAATCGTTTGCTCTATTCGTACAACTGAGACTTAAGACTACATGTTGTATATACAACACACCGCGAGGGAAAGGTGTTGTGAAGGAGGCGAAGCGAATGCAATGTTAAACTTATTAAACTATGTTTTTTGAAAAAGTAGAACATTCTGTAGAAAAGAGAAGTGATGGAACAAAGTGGTAGAAAAATGTTGTTAAGTATGATGTATAGACGATATGAATAAAAGATTATTAGTATTTTTCATTGAAAACTGTGCATTGGTTCTAATCGAAATGGAAAGTGTTTCGATTTTACTGGTAGGAGTTTTAAAGAGCTTATACAACAGCTGTATTTATGTATTATTGAGCTTGTACAATAGAATCATGAAAGCTTTATCTATTAATTTAACTGTTATTACAGTTCTATAATCAGGTTATAATATAAAAAATAAATATTACTTACTTGACAAAATAGATTGTACAATAAAATTAATAACTAAGTTAGAATAATCGGGGACAACTAAAATATTAGGCATAAGTGTTAGGTTGAAATCTGATACCCAAGATAAGAATAAACTTGTGAAACCGCTCTCTCAGTATAAAACTACGAGTAGTTGTGATACTGATATCATAGGTCCTACCTATGGTGTCAAATAACCTGAGTTCCTAGTAAGATTCGAATAATGGAATTAAAGGCAAGTGCTATATTTTTTTAAAGTTTACCCTCGCGCTATGTATGGTTCTCGTGTCGCGGAGACTGAACAAACATCCAACCAAAGAACCAGAAATACCCAGACTCGGTACAAGTATTTTTGAATTACACAAATTTACCACACTTACATACATACATAATAATAAACTCAAAAATTTATCTGCAAATAGACTACAAATTGGTAAACATAATGTAGGATATCCCCCGGCCCAGTGGACTAATGACCTACTAGTACTATTGTGGCCGCGACACAGAGGATGTGAAAGCGCCAGAATGAAAGTACCGGCATCGAATGGAAAAGGTTTGTTGAACGGTTAACTTCAGTAATCTAATTGAATTGTCGTTTTCTTATTATTTACTTTGGCGATGTGAAAATGATTTGGACTACATTATTGTCTATGTACAAATAAGACATAATATATATTTTTTTCAATTTGTGCACGTGAAGTAGTTGGACTGAATTTGATAAATTGTAAATCTGTATTTAAACCACCCAGGAAACCTCTCTCTCTTTCAGTGGGTTCCTGGGTCAGAATAGGGTATTTGACTCTATATGAGAAAAAATCTAAAATATATTATTGAGATAGCTTAGGCAAAAAGCAGCCGAAAAACTTTAGTTTCAATTCATAAAATAGCAAAATAAATTTTAAAATTCAATTAACGTTTTCACCTTTTTTAATCTGTTCACCACGTTATTACGTCATACGGCTGTGTAAACTAAGAAGTGTCAACTGTCAACAGTGTCAACTTAGCGTACCTTTAATCTCTATAGACTTTTTATTATTTTTATTTTTGCATTCACGAACAGCACACCAACGATAAGTAGAATAATAACTCATTTTTAAAATATAAACAATTAGCATAACATACGAAATATCACTGCATTTGTTTACATAGCCAACTAACGTCATGACCACAGAGCAATAAGGCGTCCTCTGCGTCCAGCGCTTTTTTCAAATTACGCGCGAAATTTGAAAATGCAAAATTTAAATACATTTTATGTCACTAATCGATTGAATAAAAAAATTGTGAATTTTTAGTACTTCATTAGCACCATAGAATCTAATTGAGATACTTTTCAAAAATGGGTGTAATACCCTATTGGACTCGATAGGTGGCCCAATGGCAAACTGACGTCCAATTAAAATAAACGTCAAATATGAACATAAATTGCATTTATTCACATTTGACGTTTACTAGAATAGTTAAGAATGTCATTTTGAACACATTTTATTTTAAGTATTGGCCTTTTGCACTTATAAAATACCGTAATTTTATCGTACGTTAATACAAAAATAAAATAAGAAGTTTTTAAAAACATACGTTTAGTTTTAGAGTGCTCGTGGAAATGTCGTGCAAAAAGTGCGTTATTTGAAACGTAGTTTTAAACGTATTTAATAAACTGGCGCATTTATAGGATGCACTGGGCTTCTAATTGTGACATAAGTTATTAAATTCGTTTATATTGATATAACATACTGGCTTCCCGCAATGAATACAACTTTAGCAACACAAATACAGGTTTATTCAAAAAAATTTTACGAGTCAAATGCCATGAATTGCAACACTATAAAAACTATCTTTTTCCCGGTAAGTCGACATAACCTATCCGTCGTCCTGCGGAGAGGTACGCGTCAATGCATTCCCCACGTAAAAAAAGGCTAGAGAGAGAAACAGGATGAATTAAGATAATTTTTCGTAAACGTTTCTAGTCTATGAAAACATCTATATTTATAATCCATGTTGCTAATCGCAATAATAGCAGAGAGGGTGGCAGGCATTCCTGATTCAGTTGTTATAGATTTCGAATGAAATATATTTAAAAGCCATAGGCTGTTAGTCCGTGTGCCATCAAAGGCAATAGGATGGAAAAGGTAATGCAAAGATTTAATACAGATACAGCATTCTGCTTTTCTTATAGCACTTTTTAAAACCTACGTAAACGCGTATGGTACTGGATCACGTATGCTTTACTTAAAATGAGTCGTATATGTAAGTTAAATTTGTGTATTTAACACCACAACAGAGAACAGTTATCAATTACAAATTCAATATTAAATCTGCTTAAAATTTAGTTTTAGTATTTAATTTAGATGAAGCCTTACTTTCTTACACCACACCACGTAGTGTTTACTATTATTAATCGATTTACTAATATAGTACCGATACCCTAGTGGGAGACCATCAGACTGATACGCAGAGGTATTGAGTTCGATCCCAAGGCGCACAACTTTCCGATGTTATGTGCGTGTTAATTATCGCTCGTTTTAACGGTGAGAGAAAACATCGTGAGGAAACCTGCATGTCTAAGAGTTCCCCATAATGTTCTCGAAGATATGTGAATTCTGCTAACCCGCACTAAGCCAGCGCGGTGGACTATGGCGTAAACCTTCTCTCACTAAGAAGAGGTCCGTGCCCAGCAGTGGGATAGTTTAAAACAAAGCTGATATAATATAATATATTATATTATATAAGTAAGAAGTTACATTTGTTAATAATACTCAAATTACTCTCGTATCACAAACAAATTATGTGGAGAAAATTATAGAAATTCTAACGTGGTAATTTAATGTAGAAGTAATATTATATATTTAAATATTCAAGCTCGCTCGTTTATGAAGAATGGGTCAAATTACTCGTAGTTTTGCTAATATATTAAATTTTATAAATATGTAAAAGTTTCTGTTTGTCATCGATCCGCATTTTGATGTACCTCATAAATTTTGCCCAATGAGTAAGTGCTGGATGCTCTGCAACGATGTCACATTGACTAGCGCTATATAGAAGTGTTGAGATGCCTGTATGACACCACAAGGTCCAGACAGCTTCAGGACCAGAAAACAATAATATGAGCCGATTTACGTCGATGGGTCGATGCTCGAAGTTGTTCTAGAGTATATCTATCTATCTTGGACAAGTGATTCGACTTGTTAGGAACAACTTCGAGAAATAAATCGACAGGAGAATCCAGTTGGGATGGGCAGCGTTACGTAAGCTTAGTCAGGTTTTGATAACGCCTTTACCGCAATGCCTGAAGACCAAAGTCTTTGACCAGTGCGTCCTACCTGTTATGCCTTACGGTACCGAAACGTGAACACTCACGGTAGGGCTAGTCCAAAAAATTAAAGTCACCCAGCGGGCTATGGAGCGAGCTATGCTAGGAGTTACTTTGAGGGATAAACTTAGAAATGAGGTTATCCGTCGAAGAATCAAGGTTACCGACATAGCTTGTAGAATAAGCAAGCTGAAGTGGCAATGGGCTGGCCATATCTGTAGAAGGACCGATGGCCGTTGAAGCAAGCGAGTCCTAGAGTGGAGACGGTGACTTGGTAAACGTAAGGTAGGACGCCCCTCGGCCAGGTGGACCGATGACCTGAAGAAGGTATGGAAGGATGTGGAAGATGGAAGACCGGATGTTGTGGCGTAAAATGGGAGAGGCCTATATCCAGCAGTGGACTGTGGTGGGCTGATTGATTGATTGATTGAGTAAGTACTCGAAAATCGAACATTTTGATGGCGTTAAGTGCCTACTTTAAAGAGGAAAGTAAGTTACAAAACTACTTTTCTCTTTTACTTTTAAATTTAACCCTTCGGAAGGGAGATTCTTCTTTCTTAACATACGCATACACATGAAATTAATACATAATTACACACACAATATGATATTAATGATAAAATACTTACATGTTAAAAACGCCTTAAACTCGTACTTAAACAAATTTTGTTTCACAATTAAGATTATGAAACTGTTATCAAATGTTTAGTACTTATTTAACATTATATACTTAAAGTTTTAGGTCGCAGTGGCATGGCGGCACACCGGTGCTTAGACACAATATGTTTTCGACGATGTCTGGCATTCCAGCAATTGACAAATACAAACTCTAATATCGTCCACTTAAAGCGAAAAGACATTCATTCTAAGAGTTCCCAAGAGTTATTGAGCCACTCAAATGACAATATAATATAATGTAATGATGTGTAATAAGTAAATAGGTTTCTCTCTAGGTTTTGGATCATATTGCTTTATTGAATAATTAACATAATTTGGATCATAACTGCAGATTTATTAAAAAAAATCACAACTGTGACCTTCATCTTAGGTAGATTTAAAATCAGTCACAATTATAGAAATCAAGTATTTATCTATCTATTTCAATGATTACATTTCTAAAAATAATGTATCGTATAAGATGTGTTGCGAGTAATAATTATTATTTTTACACAATTGCAACGCGAATCGATAAATAAATTTTGTTATACTTAAAGAGATGGTCGTGGCTATGTCTTTACTTTTTTTATTACTAGCAACCCGCCTCGGCTTCACACGGATAGTTCAAAACCTTAACAAGTTATACACCTAGACCTTCCTCATGAATCGCTCTGTCCATTGGTGAAAATCCGTTAAGTAGTTTCTGAGTTTATCGCGAACAGTGATTATATTATTGGTATCTGATGTGTGAAGTATTTATTTTAAAAGCGAAAACAAACAAGATGCTGTACAGTTGAGAATACAAATAAACAATAATGTTAAGCTGATAATGACTATACAAATTTGTAGAGAAATAATTATTAAATTGTATCATACGTTTGGATGATATTAATTTAGTGCTTTGTTCCGTTGGGTTCTTGTTTACTGCTTGATTTAATAAATTCGTTTAGGTACATTCAGATATATAAGGAGTCATTTAATAATAGGTAAGGTATGTTTTATTCCTTCGCACAAAGGTAAAGTATTTAGTATTAGAACTAGACTAACCCGGGCCACACTTCGCTGTGAAACTTTGGTATGAAAAGACAAGTATAATATACACACCTATATAGAAATACAACGTAATGTAAAAATATTTAATTTTCGACATTTGCAAACATACGGAAGCAGAATTTTTATATGTAAAGACTAGCTGTTACCCGCGACTTGATCTGCGTGGATTTTAACTAAAAAGTGTTTGTTCATTCAGTTCGCAAAATTTACAAAAGCTTAATATTTCTGTATTCCTCGTATAGAAATTATGCTAAAATTAATGTCATTCTTCTACTTTGTGTCAATTATAATTTATTTATAAGGATTTATATTGGATGAATATATATTAATATAATTGTTATTTTACCTCTCAAATCCCGCTGACGCCGATCGGTGTCCTCAGATTTGCACCCCGGTGACGCCTCAAGGCGTCAAGCGAAAAAAATTATTTTCGTTTTTATGTTGATAGGCCTGTATTTAAAGTGTTGTATTGTATATCAATGTACTTGGAATAAACTGAGCTTCTCGAACGAACCACTTATCAACTGAATAATATTTAGATAATATTGTTATTGTTATGTCACGTGACTTCACGCCGAACGTTCGGTCGTCAATGTTATTAAATTTGTTCCGCTGTTTTCTGTCGTTTTTTGTAGGACAAGTATATAAGTGTCATACTTTATTAGAAGGCTTATTCCTTTTTTTTAGACACAATAAAAACAATACTGACTTATTTTATTTTTGTATAACAAACTGCAGCCCAAAATAACCTATTAACATTTATCGGAATTCACGCCCCTTTTGATATTTGTTGTTTTTTAGTACAGTATTATATCGTATTTCAGGTTTTAATCACTATAATAGTGTTACTAATTAGTGTTTCTATAAAAATATCTGAATATAACGCACAAGGTTAAGCCGATTATATTTTTTTTAATTTTCAATATTTTCTTTTGACGCTTTCGAAGTGTAGGTACTCGTCACGCATTTCAAGTGCTACTTTCAAATGCAAAATAAATTATTATCTTATTTTTTCTTACAGACATATATAAATACTGTTTTTTAATATAAAGAGTATTTAACTAGTAAATAGAATAGGTACAACCTCTTTTTATTACATTTACATTTCTTTAGAAGCAAATATTTTCAATATCGAACATTTTGCCACTTCTGCTTAGTTTAGGCGTATAAACTAAAATATACACGTAAACGCGATGATTCATTATACTTGTCGTAGCTTACATTGTATATTTCTAAGAAACACAAGCGATGTTATCATTACTTAGAGCACAAAAACAAACAGCGATAAGGCGTCTCAAGTGGCGTGCGCCGCGACCGGTGTCAAATTACCGGCGATTGTTTATTGTTTACATTGCTGCGCGCGGGGCCGCAGAGGTTTATACAGGGTGATTTTGAAATCGTGTAATTCCTTTTAACCACGCATTCTACTGGTGATATAGAATAACCCTCACCATATTTTTTCTTAATTAGAATAATGGTTTCGGCAAAATTAGAGTACAGATTTTTTTCATGAAATGATTTCAAATAGTCATATTTTAACCACCTGACACAATCTTAATATTTTACTAATTTAAAAATAATAACATAACAATAACTGATGTCGTAAATAATTAGGGGCAATAAAAAGGACCGCCCCTTATTATTTACGACATTAATTATTAATATGATTTTTTTATTTTAATTAGTAAAAATTTAAAATTGCCTCTGTTGGTTAACATATGACTATCTGACACCATTTCACGAAAAAAACGATACAATAATTTTTCAAAAAAAAAAATTCTAGTTAAATAAAAATATGATCAGGGTTATTCTATATCACCAGTAGAATGCGTGGTTAAAAGGAATTACACGATTTCAAAATCACCCTGTATACATTTCCCTATTTGAATCGGAAATTGTTAACTATTTCATAGGCTTTAAGTTTTGCCCACGGATTCCTTATATTTTCCAAAATAAAAGGATCCCAGTTACTCCTTATAACATCGGCTATCTGCCAGTGAAAGACCCGTCACAATCGGTTCAGCCGTTTCGGAGATTAGCCGTAACAAACAGAAAGACAGACAAAAAATTTAAAAGTAGATTTTTTGATATAGGTGCTCTATATACTTTCATATGTATTAAGTAAAAAACTGTTATTTTGACATTACAAACAGACACTTCAATTTTATTTATTTGTGTAGATAGCCTGTTGTGATGAGTTAGTAAGGTGGACATAGTAAATACCTATGGATGTTATTCGAACAATAATATATATTAATATTATAAAGAGGAAAAAATTGATTTTATGTTTGTTTGTTTGTAACGATTTAAATCTAAAACGACCTAAACGATTTTAAAAACTCTTTCACGATTAGAAACTTTTATCACCGAGTAACATAGGATATATTTTATTTAAAATAGTATTGTTAATAATGTAAAGTGACCTGATCTACTATTACGCGAGTGAAGTCGCTAGCAAAAGCTAGTTGTTTATACAGTGTGTATAATAAACCCTATCCGATCCTTAAAGGCGTTATATAGTAGCTTATTATGAGTACGTAAGAGACATCCTTTTATCAAAATCGATAAAAAATATCCCAGTAAATTTAATTTATTTAAAATAATATGTTAATAGATTACCCATGGCAACACCGACAACTAATTAATCATAATACCTAGGTATCACTAAAGTACATAAAGGTTCACCGATGCTGCACTGCGCTACGCCGCGCTTACCTACCTACGCCTTAAAAAAATGCCGTCAAAAGTATGCCACGCTCCGCGTCCTTGTCAAGTTTAGTGGAGTGTTGCTAGACTGTGCAAAATTTCAGTAATTTAATGGTAAAAATGCTGATCAATGCTGTACTTAAAATATTATGAAGACGTTTTACGACGACATAGTTTTTTTTTTTTTGTTATTTAGCATGTTTGTTAAGAGAGAAACAAGCTCTTAATGGATCGGACAGGGTTTATTATACACACTGTATAAATCTAGGATATAAGTCAATTTACTATACCGGTAGCGTAGGTTTTTACTCCATTCGGTCTTTTATTTAATTGTTTATTTATTATTCTAAAAGACAACTCCCGCGCTAGGAATAAATTTTATGTCGCGGGGTACTTTACAAACTTTCAAACAACGGACACAAAGACCACCCAAGCTCAGAACAATCAATCAACAAACCATTGTAGATCACACAAAATTTTGTCCCGTGTGGGATTCGAACCCATAATACTTAGTGCAGTCGCAGTGGCGAGGTGACCACTTAAACCACTACGTTATCCGCGAAATTCATTCCCACAGGTTCATAAAAATACATACATATGTTGTAGAGCACATGCTCTACAAATAGTTGTACCGAGCGTTCTGAGTGTCTATTATTTGTTAAATACCCCATGGCACAAGATTAATTACCATTGCAAGCGCTTTTGTTTCAATTATCAGCCATTATCTAGTCGTAGCGTCGTACATCGTACATTGCAATTGTATTCAAAAATTTCACTGAATGTTCAATATTCAATTCACACGTGCAAACCACAACATTTCATATTATTTAAAGAGAAATCAATGGTAATAGTGGAAATGTGGACATTGTTTATGCAATAAACTGGTGGGTTGGTCAGATACTAACTTAATAAAATTTTTGCGGATGAATGGTAAATATTTTAATGTGCGCAGAATGCGTGAATGCTAAATTTTAAAAATATATATAAGATGTCCGGTAATTAATGGATAACCTGGAAATGTCTTATAGTGGAACTGATGGCCGTTCAGAAAAATATATGAAGAAAAATCTATCCTAACTACTACCTGAGATATGTTTGTTTTTAATTACCATGTATAACTTTCTTGTATACTACGACCATAAATGAATGAAATCCATCGGTTTTTTGTTGTTTTATTATTAAATACTAATTATGCTAATAGACAGACAGTCAAAAGTATGCTATGCTTATATAGCTTGCACTTTTTAATATAATTTTTTTACAAAATTTTTTGTTCATTTTTCTAAACGGCCCTCAGTTCTACTATAAGACATTTCAAGGTTATCCATTAATTACCGGACACCCTGTATATATACAGAGTGTAAGGGGAACGCTTCCGAAGCCGAAAGGCTAATATTATGCTATCTAAATACTATTGAATACCGATAATAATTTGCCTAATAATTATTTTTTTTGGAATTTGGATGTTTGCAACGCCGCAATGTACGTCTAACATAACTCGGGTTCAATGCCACGCGTATCAGCGCGTACGATAATAAATATTATTAATCTCGGCCGCCCTAGCCCGCTCGCCGATACAAGTTCATAGCTAAATAGGGTGAAGATTTTGGTGTAATCCCACTTACCTAGTTAAATCTGCTGTGCGCTTATGAGATGCGGCTCAAACTGCGCCCCATTCACCTCCAGACAAATTCGGGCTCGTCGCAGCGTCTCCTCGTGAAGACGGGGTGGGGTCTTCAGTGCAGTCCGCACGAAGTTTTTCGAAGACACTCACTGTTCGTCGACGCATCTCGTCAGCACAATCACACTCCCGATCAAACACTCTTTCTTTTACGTAACCCCACAAAAAATAGTCTAAAGGTGTGAGATCGGAGGAACGAGGTGGCCATGCGTGCGGTCCTAGCCTCCCAATCCATCGGTCACTGAATAATTCAGTGAGACGCTCGCGGACGGACCGTACAACGTGTGGTAGCGCACCGTCGTGTTGGAACCACGTTAGCCGATACTGAGTCAGACCATGAGAAGCATTTCCTCGAGCTTCTCCCAAACACATCAACATATTCCCGTACTCACGAGCACTATACACATACGCCTCAGGCATTATTGTTAGCCAGCGACTACAAAACTAAAACGATTAGGAGTAATAAACTAACAACTAAGTAAATACGTAACAAAAAACGTAAAGAACTATAAAAAACTCTCCATAACCATGGCTGCTGGAAAGCAACCGAAACGTCGGGGAAAGTTTAAACCAAAAATAAATAGATTAATAGTTTAAATAATTTTATTAGCTTATAAATTAGTAAAATAAAATCAATAGTAGTATGTAGTAGAGTAATATTTTCAAAATTTTGTAATACAGTGCTAAATAAACAACGCGATAAAATCCGTATACAGTAGTTTAATTTCAATGAATAACATTCGCGTAAATAGAAGACAATATTAAGAAATCAAACAATAAGCAGACGGATCTCCTGATGGTAAGCGATTACCGCCGCCCATGGACACCCACAACCCCAAAGGAGTTACAAGTGCGTTGCCAGCCCTTTAAAAAGGAATGAAGGAGGGAAAGGACAAAGGAAAGAATAGGAAAAGGATCCGGGTAACTGGGCCGCCGGCTCTCTTACTCACCGATACGAAACGCAACAGTACGGGTACCGTTACTTCACGCCGGTATTCTGTGAGGGGTAGTACTACCCCGGTCGATCCGGCCCATTCATGCTGAAACCAGCGAGGATCTACTACCTTACCTTTTACTCACGCGCGGCCAAATTGCAACGAAGAACTGAAAACAGTTCGGTAATTAAGTTACCATAGATTAACAAAATACATGTAGCATTGTACCTACATTAGGTAAGCCAGCTAGGTAGGTAGGTAAGCTAGGTAGGCACCTACATTGTAAAAATATTTTGTACTCAGTTTAATAATTTAAAATAATTATTAGCAGTGTACGATAAATTTAAGACAGGTAGACAGTATGTTATGTATTATAAACTTTATGTAGGCATTAATAAGAATTACGCTGTAAAGGCTACTCGAAAGTAACAGTATCTAATAAATGGTTTTTAAGACTGCATTATTAAATGATTTACAACAAATGATTACGGGCTAGTTAAGAACCGATATTCTTCGAACTCTCTAAAATTTCGGCATTTGTGAAAGAAGACTTAACAGTCAGAATAAAATAAATGTACTATTTAGAAGTTTGAATAAAAAGACGATGTGTCCTTATTATATTAATAAGAGGTATCGAAAAGTTACATTATAAATGTGGACATACATGACATTATTTTACGTACCTACTTATAAAACGGATTGTAAGTAAAATACTGCTTTTTTTTACCGACACGTCTGTGCAGCGCGCAGACGCAATCCGTTTAGCGCATGCGCGATGTGACCGTGAATCACCGCGTTGCACCGCGCCGCAGGCCGGTTGCGAGTAGCGAGCAGAAAAACAATCGAGAGGCATTGTAACTTCGATTATTAACACTATTTTAATAATCGCGTAGTGTTTAAAATCAGATATGGTTTAATGAAATTAAAATGTGTCATCAATGTCATCATAGACAGTCCACAATTCTGGTAAAACTTGCAAAGTACCTAAACATAAACGTGTGAAGTTATTTGTGTAATTTTAGGTCTTCGCTTGCGCTCGTCAGCATCAAGTAGGTATTATTTGGAATTAATTAATAGAAGTACAAAATAATAAGCGCAATAATAAGTTTTTAATGTCTCCGTGTGAGGGTTAGTTACGCTTATAATCAAAATAAAAAATAGATTCTCAGAACCTACCTAAATGTATGCCGCGGCAGGGTCGACTCCTATCTAGGGATCTAACTAGAATAACATTTACTGAATATTGCATCAAGTCGGCCGACTAAAATTTATTTTCTAGAATAACTAATATTATCCGGTGGTCCTTTATGGGTCACAGGGATTATTTAAAGGTATCTAAATTTGAGCTAGCTTTTAATTAATCTTCCAAAAGATGAAATAAGAAAGTGAGAAAGAGAGATAGAATCTAATAACAACAATGCAGTCGGCGCGGCGCAAGCGACGGCTGTGCATAGTGTGCATGTCGGTAGCTCAGGCATTAATGCCTGCTGGTAGCGCGCGAATCATTGACCCCTAGCGTCAGCTGTGCAATTTAATTATGTACATTGCAGTTCCTTCTAAAAAGGGAATTAAATTTATTTTCTTTTTGACATCCGTTTTATTTGGCTGTCCGAACATAAAACAAACGTTAAAAAGGAAAAAAAAAATCATAAAAAAGGAATTTATATTCGTTTTTTTTTTGTGGTATCCTATCAGCCGTCACCAGCACTACCACCAGTCTTCGTTTTCGGTAGCGTTTCCCTGACACCCTGTATATATATATATATATATATACATATATATATATATATATATAACCCACAGAAAATCCACTGCGGTAATTGAACAGAGTAGACGTGTTATAATTTACTTAGCATTAATTAAATCAAAATTATTTTTAAAACTTGTTTACTGAGACGGGTTTTGGGCTTGACTTAAAGTTAAACCTTCGACCTTGCCAATACTGAAAACACCATTTCAAAACATACAATACATAATTCAACAGTTATAGTAATTGACCCGCTATGACGTCAACCGTCGCCGCTCACGTAGCCAGTGTTGACACGCTCGCGCGCTGCTCGCTACCCGCTGACACCAGTCCCGCCACCTCCGGTAACAAATCGCTGCATGAACTTCGTGCAGTACTGAGCAGAGTTACAACAAAAGCAGCAAGCAAAAATGGCCCATTGCTACTCGTGTGGTAAGAAAATTTTATCTTCACATTATATGGAATGCTCCGAATGTAGTGAGCGGTATGATCTGAAATGCCTAAATATCTCACTAGAGAATTTCAAGAAGCAATCCGATAAGTACAAAAGCCTTTGGGCCTGTCGGACCTGCACTAGTCCTAGGTCAAAAACCGAAAATACAAGCACTCCAATAAACGCATTGGATAAAGTAATATATCACTGTTACTCGCGGTACTCGTGGTAAATCAGGAACCTCACCATGTGACGTTGAAGCGGAGCCGGGCCAGACCGCGATCCTAACTGAGATCAAATTATTAAGGCAGTTTATTCAAGATCTGAAGTTTCAGCTGGTCACTGTATCTGCAACATCAACACAGAAAAACGGCTGGAAGTAAACGATCATTAAATTTTGAAACTGAAAACATCTTTAAATGATCTTCACAAATACATAAATAACCAAGAACAATGCAACCTGCGAAATGAACTAGATAATTACACTATTTAATAAAATAATATAAATTTAAAATTTAGCATTCACGCATTCTACTTATTGTACCTCATACATTCTAATAATAATACTTTCCATTCATCCGCAAAAATATCAACTTCTGGGTTAAAGTCCAAGAGAGTGTTAAGCTGTTTTAGTGACCGAGGTATGAATGAGTTACAGCGTGCAACAGTACGGCACGCTGGAACCGCTAGCAATCGGTGCTTTCTACCACGACAATAGTTGTTAGGCACAAACAATCTGCAACGTTTGAAGAATCGGTGCCTCGATCATACCCTTTAAAATTTTACAAGTTCCAACCATCTGATCGTATGATCGCCTCGTCTCTAATGAGTTAAAACCTAAACAACCTAACAAAAATTTTGTAGGATACAGATAGGGGTAGAAACCATACAATTTCTTATAAATAAATCTTAGAAAAGCCTTCTGGACTTTTTCCAACATAAGGGCATACTGCTTTTGATATGGATTCCACGCAACCGCGCTGGACTCAAGTTACTGCGGACTAATGCATAAAAAACAAGTTTAATAACATGGGTGCTATGGAATTCACGACAGTTTCTCAAAACGAGTCCTAGGCGACTAAAAGATTTCTTAGCAACCGATGCAATATGCTCATAAAAGGTAAGCTTTTGGTAACTAACTTAACATTTCGTGGTATTAAAGTCCATTTTGTTTTCGAAGCTCCACCTGCATACAGAGTCAACATCTGATTGCAGAGCACGCAATCGGCACCAAATTTGATTTTAAAAAATGACTTTAAGTCATCAGCATATAAGAGGCATTCCGCATTTCGGACCATTGTAGGCAGATCATTAATCATTAACATAAAAAATAGGTCCCAGTACCGATCCCTGGCTGACTCCTGATCGTGTATGGTAAGCGTGCAACTCATAATGACCAAGCCTCACGTATTGTTGTCGGTCACGCAAGTAATCTGCAAGAAGATGGAGCCAACCTGTAGCAATGCCTATTGCACACAGCTTAGATGCCAAGATATCATTATTTACTTTATCAATGGACTTGCAAAAGTCAAAATAGAGTACATCCACTGATTACCGCGGTCAAGAATGGTAGAGATGAAGTCGACTAGGGTCAGCAGGTTAATGTTGACTGATCTCTTAGTACGTAAACCATGTTGCTCATTGCAAAGATACTGCCTCACTTGCCTATAGATGCTTTAATGCAATGCGTTCTCAAAGACCTTTGCTAAGATGAAAAATAGCTATTAGGCGGTATCCGTCTACTAATGATTTGTTATTGGTTTTTGGGATAGGCGTAACACGTGACAGTTTCCATTGTGATGGGTATATACCTGATTTCAAAGCTAAATTAAATATATGGTTAAGAGATCGGGTGACGAAATTCTATCCCTTTTTCAAAAACCAAGATGAAATATTATCTGGACCTAAAGAGCTATTAAGTTTTAAGTTATTAATGCCTGATCCAACATCCGAATCGGAAAAACAATGTATATTAATATGATAATGCGGATTACTCGTACATCTCATAATTATGTTTTCGAAATCGAAGTTAAGAATTTCAGATTGGAAAACACTAGCAAAATACTCAGCAAACGCCTCGGAGGCAGCGACTCCTTTAAAAGCCTTTTCTTTATAAACTATATCTGGTTCAAAGCCTCCCTTTGACCGAAGGCCAGCAATGTGCTGCCAGAATGCCTTTGGATTCACCCTTATATGATTTTCAATATTTTTAATGTACAATGTATATCCGGCTGCTATGCGACTTTTCAAGTTGGACCTGAGATCAGAAAATAGCTTATACGTCTGTTTACATGTAGTGCTTTTCCAAAGTGAATGTAATCTGCATTTCACCCGTAAATCCTTTATGATATCATAGGTAAACCAGGTAAGGTATCTCCGGGTTCCTTTGTTACTTCGGCGTTTTTTAGGTATACAATATAATTCATTATGGTCAATACTATTAGTCCCAGTAAAACCTGTATGCCTATTTTACATTGCTCATATTTAATTTTCCATCTTATAGTTAAATCTATACCTGATCTAAATAAAAATACATTTATTACCAAAAAAGGAATACAATTTGTCGATATCCATCGGCCTCACACTAGGCAACGTCTGTCCTGTGGGGTGCCTAATGCGTTTCACAATGCTTGATTTGTTACATATATAGCTCGGTCGACATTATAAGCTACTATCTACTCTTTAATATAATATTTTAACCTTGTTCGGTTACATTTCAATTATACAAAAACAAAAGACAATGTGTTTAAAGTACTTTTAAATACAATAATATTTTATATGTATATACAAAAACAAAAGTTAAAAAGAAAGGACTATCCTATTTTATGTACTACACTATTTAAGCAATATTATATTAAATATATATATTTATATGTTTATACTAAAAATTTTATATGTATAAGATAAAAATAAAGTACTATCCTATTTTATATACTAAACTATTTAAGAATTATTATATTAAATATAATGTATATGGTTATGTGTACAACAACGTATAAATATCAGGACAAATGAACCATAACACTTTCGGTTGCGTCATATATATCGTCATAAAATTTCTTACATATACTACAACCCTTACCGATTGATTGTTCCGTACCGTGTTCCCACGTGCGCCTCTGTCGTCTTTGTCCCCTCCAGGGGGACGGTGGAGGAAGTATTTTTGTCCAGTGGCCTGTCGTTTCACACGGCGGGCCGAAACCAAGGGAGGTTCGCTTTCACATGCAATCGGGCTCGCGATTGCATGTGAAAGCGATTCGCGCGGCCTCGCCGTCTTTGGTTATGCCAAAGAATACCGTGGTAGATTTAGTCGGTATTACCGGGGTACCTTTTCCTCGGTGAGCCCGACATAACCTCTTCGTCGCCCCGCGTCGAGGTATGCGTCAAAGCATACACCCACGTAAAAAAAAAGAAGCCATCCATTGAATTCGGCCTCGATGGCGTAGTGGTCAGTGTAACCGACTGCCACGCCCGAGGTTGCGGGTTCGATTCCCGCACAAGTCAAAAATTTGTGTGTATGAACATGAATGTTTGTCTTGGTCTGGGTGTTTCTATGTATAATATGTATGTATTTACAAAAAAAAAAAGTATATATGTATGTATATCCATTGTCTAGTACCCATAGTACAAGCTCTGCTTAGTTTGGGCTAGATGGTGTTGTGTGTTTGTGGTAGAATATTATTATTATTATTATTATTATTAATTAACACATTAATTCCTATCGAATATTCTGTTAGAACTATTAGGTCAAACTCTAATCCAGTTCTCTTTATTGTCACTATAAGACTATCTAAATTGCGTGAGCTGCTTCTAATATTAAATGTTAGAATCTTGAAATCACATCGACACAAGTATTTTACACAAAGCTCAACATTCTCTATCCCGTGACACGTAGTGTTTAGTGAATTATCAACATCTTCAATAAGTTCTAGTGAGGTCATAGATGTTATATTGAAAGACGTAACTTATTTGAACCGGTAATCACAGGATAGATAAAGCCGAGCGTATGTTCACAACTAAGACTATTATTATTATTATTATATCAAATTTATCGCAAAAGGAACACAAAGAGCAGCAAAAATACAATCAAAATTAAAGTAGCACCTGGCGTTAGATGGCATTAGACGTAGTGCAAAATGGCGAAATTTTTGGCATCGTTGTTAGCAGGACCGTTTTTCAATGTCGTTCCTTGAACGGATGGCGAAAGCTGGATATTTAACGTCTTTCGTGTTGGATGCTTTCCGTATATAAATATATCTATTACTCACCCAACAATAACGAAAATTATGCTAACTAGCATATCTTCTGGTTTCCCCGAACAGTTTTCGATTTGTTGAAGAGAGGCTTTCGTTAAAATAAAGGACAGATGACGTACCATTTACGATATAACTAGATGTTAGGCCACGCCTTTTTGAAGCACCCGACAGCAACTCATCACGCTTAACCTTTCGAGATAGTTTCACTACTATTGGCCTAAAGTTCTTTTGTGACCCGGCAGATTCTCTAGGTTTGGCACCAACTCATCGCACCTGGTCAATGTCAGATCGTATCAACTTTTCACGTTCATTGAGTGAATTCACAAAGGCTACATACTAGATATTAAGGTATTGTTAATAGATTTCGGATATTTTATTACATTACTGTTTTTAAATTTTAGATTTTATATATGTTACTATACTATCACATTGGGTTATGAATCTGTAGGTAATGATAGATTAATAGAATTGAAATAAAAAGAAAGAAAAAGAAAAGAAAATAATGTTATTTATTCCACGCTCATAAAGTAACAGGAAATACAACCAATAAGTTTAAGAACACAACGCTGGTATTCTCCCAGAGCCTGCATGATTTCGGTGCGTGTAGGCAGTAACATACATACAAAACTCTATTAAAATAAAATAACAAAAACAAAACAACAATTTTAATAAATTAGGCTGCAGGTGGTCATAAATGACAAAAGTAATTTTATACTAAATAATAATAATATTGGTATTTATATAATACTTATATGTATACATATTTATATAATTAAAAGTATATTGAAAATAATAAAAAACTGAAATAATATAAGAAATAATAATAACGTTACCTATA
The DNA here is from genome assembly GCA_963675205.1 of Catocala nupta. Taxonomy (NCBI): domain Eukaryota; kingdom Metazoa; phylum Arthropoda; class Insecta; order Lepidoptera; family Erebidae; genus Catocala; species Catocala nupta. Next base: position 40,811,770 of record OY776078.1, read on the forward strand.
TTATATTTCGAGCGCAGCATATTAATTTTGTGTATGATTTCTGAACGACCCCGGCTGTTGTCAACAAACTTGACACTGATTGTCATCAATGTCATATTAAATATTTCTAATGTCATAAATGTTTTACTTTATAAGCATCCATCGGCGTCTGCGCAAAAGCGGAAAAGAGGTTAGGATGATATTTTATAATAGGTAATATTTATACTTATCATGTATCAACATAAATTTTCACATAATAGACGACTATGTAGTGCAATCTATGTATAATTACAGTTTGTGTATGGATATATATATTTAGGTTATGACAACAGTTACAGTTACAGCACAACAAAAGCAATCCAAATTTACAATTTTAATTACGAGGTATTATAAAGGTAAGTGTACACTACGCTACTAAAATTATGTTAAAGATCTTTGGGAAATTAACAAAATCTGCTTGAGCTTGTTTCGGAATGCATATAACGTTCCAGAGTGGTGGCGGCAGATCATTTCAACACTTAGAAGCAGCATACCTGAAACTTCCTCTAAAAGCAGTAGCCCTATGCCTCTATATAGGTTAACATTTCGAGACCAATTCAGCTTATTATAGAGATATTCAGGTTTTTTGTGCAGTATAACGCCAAATAGTAAGGTAGCTAAGTCAAGGTGTCTAGTAGCCGCCATTTTCATAAGATTACTATTGTTAAGAAATGATGTGACATGGCTACTATTCCACTAGTGTAGCAAAACGTAGCACAAGCATGCTGATACCGCTGAATCAAACATTGGGTTCTTTTTAAAATACAACTACCATAAATAGTATCAGCATAATTTAGCTTGGATAATATAAACTAAACCTAAATTTCGAGCTTCAGAAACTTGTTATATGGGAGAACTGTCAACCAGAACTAAAGGGTTTAAATTTTTTATCTTTTTGATACATTCCTTAGGGGTAGACGTATCACCAAATTTTTGGCCTAGAACATTGACATGTAGGGCAGATCCAGTGCTTTCGGTATTCCTTAGTATGTGTTTCAAAACTTGCAGTTTCAATATTTAAACCATCTATGTCATATAGATTATTGCACTTTGAGCACTCCATAAAGTACCACAAGCATTGCAAGTTGAAGAAGCCATGTTAAACATCTGCTGAGCACCACTAGGGTGATATTATTGTTGTCCGAAGTCCACCGAACCGCAGTTCAAACGATGCACAGTACACTAGTTATGCGGCGCGAGGCGACAGATAGCTATGACTCACAGCAGGCTCCGCGAGCCGAGCGCGGGTTGGGATAGGTCAGGGATGCAAAAGTTTATAAAAGGTTTTAAACTTAATATTGCGATAACTTTTCACTCCGATTAATTTTTGCAAAACGGTTTGGAATAAAATATAGATTGAAACTATTTTTGGACAATAATCGTAAGCAATACACTAAATAGAAACTTTAAACTATTATTTTACTACGATTTGTGGAGGGTACTAAGCAGGACGTGGAACAATATGTACAACACCTTAATTCCATTCACCCAAAAATGAGGTTTACCTATGACATGGAGACTGACAGATCGTTGTCATTTCTTGATGTCAAAATCACAGCGAGAACGAATGGGTCCTTGTTACACTGTGTGTACCGTAAACCTACACACACGGATAGATACCTGCACGCAACGTCAAACCACCACCCTCGTCACTTACAATCCATTATAACATCATTAAAAAACAGAGCTCATGATCTTTGTAACCCCGAGCATTTAGAGTCTGAACTCAATCATGTACTAAATAATAACGGATATGTAGTGAATGGACGACAGAGGCAGCCGACTAAAAGAGGCAAGCACCCTGAGGTGAACAGACAACCCGCGTATATGCCTTATGTAAAAGGAATTACGAATAAGATCGGAACGGTGTTAAAGAAATATTCCATCAACACTATTTATACACCGGGGGCCAAAGTAACCAGCATGTTGGGCACACCAAAGGACGTTTTGCCTTTACAAACGCCAGGTGTCTGCAAAATAAATTGCAGCTGCGGGAGTTCTTACATAGGCCAAACCAAGCGTACTATTGCTGAGAGGGTCAAAGAACATATCGCCGCTGTGAAAAACCGGCAGACTAGCAAATCAGCAATTGCAGAACATATACTGGAATCGGGTACTAATCATTGGATAGAATTTCATCGTCCAGAAGTCCTCTCCACCGATCGCCACTTTTATCCAAGAGTAGTGCGAGAAGCTATTGAAATCAAAAAACATAAAAATTTCAATGGGGCAGATGGTTTTAAATTATCCGCGAAGTGGAATCCCGTGATTAATAATACGCAATTTCGCTGTTTTGCATTGTTAGGTAATTCACGGAATACGGACACGTCGGCTAGCATTCGTAATAGGGATACCGTGAGTGTAGTTTGTGACGGTACATGGACAAACAAGAATATACCAAAAGTGAGGTTGAATCAAGATTCTCCTGCCTCACAAACGGAGACATGACATCGCAGCACCAGTCAGCTTGTGACCACGGCCGGTTAACCTGGTCGGAACGTCAAGCATATAAAAAGGTTAACATTATGCATGATCGCGTTAATACCCGTTACATATTATATATATATATATATATATCATGCAACGCGAAAGTTTAAAAGTTATTATAGTTAGACCTTTATGTTAAATATATGTATTCCTATTGTTACTAATATTATAAATGCAAGTATCATTGTCAAGTATTGCATTTGTTACACCAAAACTATGAAACAATGCATTGAGATAGTTTATGATGTAGAGAACGTCATTGTCTACTTATTAACCCGGCAAATAAGAGCGAAGCCGTGGCTATAGCCTAGTAGTATAAAAAGGGCATTCCAAACAGACAATATATCTACTGCAATTTGTAGCTGCAATGGTTGCATCAACAGGTCGCCCAGCTAGAAAATAACTGAATGCGTCGACCACCCAAACATATTTCATTGCATAGCCATAGGCGTAATATTAACATGAGGTGACGTTTAATACGATTTTTATTGCCAGCTAGCATATATATTATTGTAGACACACATAGCAATAAAAATAATGGCGCATATAGAAGTAAATTTCATTAAAAATGTACTACTCCCACACTAGAAATAATTCCTGTATTGCGGGGAACTTCACAAACATTCAAACAACGGACACAAAGAATATCTAAACTCGGAACAACCATTTGTCACACAAATGGTTGCTGGTAAAATCAAAACAACTTCTACAAATGGTAATTGAACGCACAACACTTGGCGCAGTGGCAGTAGCGAGGTGATCATCTAAACCACTACACCATTTGTGCAGACAGCGTAGCTGCGTAGCAATTACAAATTACGTAGCTGCGTAGCAATTACAAATTGCGTAGCTGCGTAGCATTTGCACTCGTAGCAGCTTTGGCTTAATACTACTGGTATGACTGAAATGAGTAAAAATTTCATGTAACTTAGTGGAAAACACGAATGTACTTCGTATCACTGCAAAGCCTGTTGAATTTAATCATGTTTGTACGATAGAAATATCGTTGCTGTGCGGTGGTGTAATACAAATTAACTGTTGACTATCTGGTAAACTCCAAATGTAAACATTGCGTGTAGTAAATTAACTGTTCGTTGTAAGTCTGGCGTACGATAAATACCAGTCAATGAATAATTTTATGGAACTCCAATGAGTTAATCAAACTTACTTACCGCTACGGTTAGTTGACGTTTATTAGGGTAAATTTATGTACAATGGTTGTTCATTGAAATTAAACTACTATATACGGATTTTATCGCGTTGTTTATTTATCACTGTTTACAAAATTGTGACCATGGCTGCTGAAAAGCAACTGAAACGTCGGAGAAAGTGTAAACTAAAAATAAATAGATTTAATAGTTTAAATAATGTTATTAGCTTATAAATTAGTAAAATAAAATCAATAGTAGTAGTAGTGTAATATTTTCAAAATTTTGTAAACAGTGATAAATAAACAACGCGATAAAATCCGTATATATAAGTTTAATTTCAATGAATAACATTCGCGTAAACAGTAGACAATATTATACAATGGTTGTATTTAAATGACAATTATTGCTTGATTAGCCTTGAACTATATGTATAAGCGTGCAACTATGAAAACCTGGGTACAATTCTCGGGTTGGGCAAAGTATAATAGAGTTTTAAGTCAAGAAGGTTGTGAAAATTCTTTATGGTTTATTATGCGGGACCTAAAAACGTAACTAGTGAAATAAAAACATACGTTAATTAGATTTTAAACATTTACATGACTTCAAACAACAAATAAATAAAATTGGGAAGTTGTTAACAAAATAATCACCCCAGTGGTTACAGACTATGATACCGAGATTTAAATTCTACCGAACATACAACGTACATGTATAGTCATACGCATAATATATTCCAGAAATGCTATCTACAGGTGCAATACTCGCCAATATCGCTACATAAGTTTAATAAAACTGACTTAATAATCGACGGCACGCTAGTCTTTATTACTATTTTCTTTAATTATTTTCAATATACTTTTAAATCTATTAATATGTATAAGTACAATAAGTATTATATAAATACCAATATTATTATTTAGTATAAAATTACTTTTAGCTTATATGACCACCTTCTGCCTAATTTATTCAAATCGACGTTTGTTTTTTTTTAATTTCGTTGTATATGTATGTTACTGCTTACATGCACCGAAATCATGCAGTCTCTGAGAGAATACCAGCGTTGTGGTTACATTGCAACATTTCTGACGCAGGACCTTATTTGTTCTTTTTATACTTATTGGTTGTGTTGCCTGTTACCTTATGAGTGTGGAACAATTATTTTTCTTTCTTTCTTTCGAAGGTCTCGAGTTTTATTAAATGACATATACATTTTATCTTTCGAAGTTTAGCGCCTATAGAATACACCACTGACTACCTCTTTAAAAACGACGAAAAGCGACGGATTTCTATCTTAGTACGCTTAATTTGCCAATAAAACGATCTCTATTACACGGAATTTTTGGTTATTTCACATTTCTGCTTAGTCCTTTGCAAACACACGTTCGTCACGTCATGAAATTTGCCTATTGGTTGACACTTTCAACCGATCATATAACAGTATTGAAATTCAATTCTTCCCTCTCGTTCTAGAAATTAAGCTTGAATCAGAAGCTCGGCACTGTATTTTATACTCACACATTATTATCATATTATCGTGTATTTTTATTGCTATAAGTAAAAACAAATAGAAGCTTACAAGGAAGAAGGAAATAATATATTTTAGTTGCAACCAGATACATAACGACAATTTGAGTTAACTTGCCGAAATGTAGAGACAAATGTTGGCCAAGTATGACGTGTACATAAACACAGACTCACACCTGTTACTCGTTCATCCGTACACTTACTACTAGCAGATTTGCTATGAAGTACGATTTTAAAAAATTAATCCTTTTCAAATATGTTCTATGGTAACTACACGGAGAATAGGTACTAAAAGAAGGTTTACTTTAAAACCGTCTGGTATTAGGTCAATCGTCAAATATAGAAATCATGACCACGGCACTTTTGAGTAACTTCGTAATCATAAACGTTCTTAACACTAACCTTTTTAGGACTTATTTGAGTTTAGGACTTTTCGATGTATGGATGAACTGTTCCGCTCCGCCTTTAACTATTTAATTATAGCTTTTTCTGAACAAGGTACATAACTAAATCTTAAACAATACTTTCAATGAAAGTTATGTATTTAAGAAATGAAATATGTTCAGATAAATATATATTTTTAATTTACCAACCACACAAATATTTAGTTTCCACGGTGTCTTTAAGATACCATAAATTGCAAAATTTATTTTCATTAACGTTACAATTCATATTATACACGCGTAAATATTGTATTCAATTCTAAACCAAATAAATCGCCTTCGCAGTAAACGTAAGTCAATTTTTAATCGGGGAAATACATCCCTATTTTGAACTCTTTACAGTGCGTGCTCCGATTTCAACTTTACCGTTTTGGTACATTTCCTACGGTGCCGGAACAAAATTCATTTTAATTACAGGTTACTAGGCAATTCCAACGTAACGCACACATTGGCATGCAGTAGGCGTATACCTCCCAGAAGGCGGCCACAGCAGTGACGTTGCACCCAATGACAAAACGCAATAGCAATATATTTGCATTACACTATGTTGCATCCCCGCTCTTGGACATGGTTCTTTCGTCGGCTCTCGGTGCCGAAGTACAGTAGTCGTCGATGAAACCTAAAGTCGAGCGTTCGCGGCCCTAGTGCTCTTTAGGTGCCTCCGACTATACGAAGAACTTAAAATCGGGCTAAATTTAAAAAACCTAAAATCATGTCTAAACCATTGAAGTGAGCAATTTTGGTCCATATTTTTCCAAATATCCTTTTTGTTCAGTGACTAAACCTGACTATCATTAATTAATTATTATCAGTGCACCTTCATTGTATTTCTGCATTCTCATAATTAAAGAATCAAACACTCATTCATCTGGTCCCTAAAAATCATATATCATTTGAACGCGACGCGCAAGCACAGATTAAATTCAACTTGTTCAAAAACACCAATAAATCAAAATGTCCATGGTTCTACTCCAAAGTGAAAATCATTTAAATTTTTACAACTACTGTTATGGCACAACAAGCCCCACAAAGGTGTGGGCGGCGATGAAACGTGAAGCGCAGATTTGGAGAAGTTAGTATAATGATTTAATTTGTAGCCGTAATTATTTATTATAAATTAATTGCGTGCTTTGTATACAGTTATATGTGGAAATAAGCTGGGCAGTTGTTGCGATTTTTGCTGTTAGCACCGGCGGTTCGGTGAAATATTTTTGAAATCATGGCGGTCCGCGAGTATTTCCGTAGATGTTACAAGCCAATGTGCCCAGTTTGCTTCTACTTAACTTGCGTAAAACTTTGTTTCAACTTAGTTTGGCTCACAAAATCGGTTCGGCAGTGTTCGGAAAAATTGTAGGAACGAGACACAAGCTGTGCGGTTTACGCACACACTGAGACCGTTGGCGTCGGTCGTGTATCACATCGCGTCTATACAGATTTTATAACATTGTTACTTTATCGGTGGCGCAACTGGTTTTAAATGCGATTGCTGTGTATAAGCTCGGGTTAAAATCCCGGTATAGGCAAAGTATTATTGGGCTAAGAAATTTTCATAAAAACGTTGTTAAGAACTATGTCCATTACACGGCAATAGACTCGACCGTATTAGGAGGCTATTAGAGACTATTAAACCCTAGCTGACGAAATAAGGGTGTAAGGAGCTACAGTACACCCTGACAGGATAAAATAATTAATATTAAAGCGTTGAGCGGTGTTACAATCTATCCAGCAGGTTATTTTTGAATAACTGGCTGACAAGAGTATATATAAATTAATTTTATACATGTGTTGTATCAAACTATCGTTTGATGTTTGAAACACACACAAATAGTAAAAACAATCTGACACGCAGAGCTCAAAACAAAAAAATCTCTAATTGGATCATTATTTAAGCGAATTTCATTCAAAACCATTATCGCAACATTGTACTTCTGAAATTAATTTGGGTCCGAAAATAACTAACTTAGTTATAAATCTACTAATATTCTTGTTAACCCCTCTCACTATGTTAAAACGTTTATAATAAGAGTTGGTTAAAGCGAGTAGTATTATTGGTGGTATTGCAATCACAATCACTCGTTTCCAAGTGCAATAATTCATAGCCGTCGCTTTACATTACGTGGATATATCATGGATAGACGCGCGCTCGTACCTAATTATCAAGTTCGTAAGTGTAATTAAGCACGCTTATACCGCGGTCGGCGCTTTACCATTCGTCGATCCATTTTGTAAGCTTTGTATTCAATAAAAGCCGGATATATTATAATAATCTATGTTCATTAACAATCACTACATATTATAAAACAAAATAACCAGCAATTTCTGTCTATTCGCGATAAACTCAAAAGTACTGAGCGGATTTTCATGCGGTTTTAACCAATAGACAGAGTGATTTATGAGGAAGGTTTAGGTGTATAATTTGTTAGGATATTGAAGCCGAGGCGGATCGCTAGTATATCCTAAGAAGCAATACTTTCGAGACAGTTCAATAGTTTATAATTTGTTGTGCCGAGTGTTCCGACAATCCGGATAACTATTTATGTGATATTCTTCGTGTCCGGTGTTTAAAAACTAGTAAAGTCACCGCGATACATTAAATATTCCTAGTGCAGCCGTTCTGTTATCTAAATAGTATGAAACAAAGTCCCTAGCCGTGTTCTAGCCATTTCTTCTTCTCCGTTCACTTCTTTTATATTACGCAACAGATTTTGGTTCAGTTGCCACTGTCATTAAGATTACGGAATATTTTATGGGAGGTACATATATACACCATGTTTTAACTAAGATTTTATACAGAAAAGAAAATTTAATGCTATAAAATATAATCATCAAGGCGTGAATAATTTAATTTTCAGACGCTTACTTTTATGGTAGTTGTGGAGGAACATGGTGTGAAGTCCCTCCAATACAAAGGGATCCTCCAATCAGGCTGGTTGATCGTGCCTGGCGGGCCGCGGCCCGACGGTTGATGTTGGAAGCTTGTATATATACTCAGTCACTGTGTAAACTTCACTGGTGCGATGCAGAATAGTATGACGTCATGTGAAGTGCGATTGTATTGCCATCTGTTAAATGTAGGCTGAACTTCTTCGTCTGTGCGGAGTCGCCACAGTAGTCTGCCAACAACCATTATTATCTCATAAATATTAGGATATTTGCGAAGATATTTTCTTATTAATATATCATAAATGTTTCCAATCATTTTGTAAATTTAACGACTAAAATTTTTATTAATATCATATTTATTTTAAAAAGTACTTAAGGAGATATCGCAGATATAAATTACGCACAGCAAATATAATAAGTCATTTTCGCAATGAGAAGCTGTGCGAAGCTGAGACGGGTGCTGGTTTAAAATAAAGAGGTTCGAACCTTTTTTATACAATTAAGGTTGAAATATGCCTTGCCTGTGAGCGATTAACTATTTTTAGCCTTTGACGCTAGCCACACTGAACGCCAATTTAAAATAAAAAAAGAAATCGCCTCTATGTCTACGTGCGCTCGTTAGATCCAGTGTTAAATTTCCACATCGGACAGTGTTATCGAAAGGAGCAGTAAATATTTTGTCATAAAAACATAATTTCGTCTCAGAATCTATTTTAACAAGCACTTACTGCATGGACGGCGTAGTCACTTAAGTGGGCACCTCGCCACTGCTACTGTGCTAATTATTGAGGGTTCTACACCAAATCAAAAATTGAAGAGATATATTATATAGTAGTTGTTCAGAATCTGGCTGTTCTTTGTGTCCGATGTTTGAACATGCGTGAAGGCCAGGCACGGACACAGGAGTTAATCTTAGTGCGAGCATATGGTTTTTTAACAAGGATAAGCAAATGGGTGACTATACCCCTTATTCAAGTATTATTTCCAAAACAATATTAATAAAGCTAACTGAACTTATTTTAAGAAATGTACTGCAAAGTATTTCTCTTAAATTTTATTAATAAGTCGATATTGCTATATTTCAAAGTCAAGGTATACAAAATACCTATATATTACAGGCTAGGTTTGTGCGCAACTTAGTACGCGTAGAATTTGAAACTAAACTATCTATATTATTCTTTCTATGCACGTAAGTAGAAACTGATCTACATACATAATACTCAACTTCTACCACCAGCTATACAACTGTGAAAACGCATTCAATTTCGTGCAGCAGTTATGGCGTTTTGCACGTTCAAACATCTAGACAGGCAAAAATTCAAAAGATATTTTTTGGGCCTTTATAGATCTTATAAATAACAATTACATTATTTTCCTTAAAATATAATTATACAGAGATCAAGATTAAATTTTATTATTATACCTTTTGCCTGCGGCTTCGCTCGCTCAGAAACATTCCGTCTTTTATATGTCCTTCTCTGTACCCTAACAAAGAGTATGAAAATTTCATCAAAATCGTCCAAGTATTTCAGGCGTAAAAGCGTAACAAACAAACTCACAATTCCATTTATAATATTAGTTAGTGTGTAAGATTTTCAATACAGCTTTTTTAACATACTTTAATTATAACAGCTGTTGTTGGTTTTATTTGTTGTAATTTTATTGTTTAATTTTTGCATGTTGTCTACATGCCAGTGCTATGCATATTTGTTATTGAGGGAGCACATCACTTTGATGTCTGTTAATTTTATATGAATGTCTGAGTTTACCCTATAAGAAAGCACCCTCGAAAAGCACCTAAAGCCGTTGGTCCTGCGCCTGATCTCTCTTCGGCCGTGTCGGATTATTCGTCCCATTGGATCATGAGAGTTAGGGAACAGAGAGTGCACTTATGTTTGCGCACATAGTTGTGCACTATAATATCTCCTGCGCAGATGGCTTGTCTCCGTTAAGATTGGCCGCCATGACCGAAATTCGGTCTGGAGGATATTGTTATTATCTTTCTCTTATCACAGGTATTTTCTAATATAATATGTTGTGGCCCTTGGGGAGGCTTACACGGAGACATGGGTCCAACGTGAAGAGGCCTTTCGAGAGTTTTAATCAAATATGTGGGATGGAACACCTACAGCAGCACTAGCTGCAGCAAGCGTAAGACTATTGCTACGTATGGATTCTAATGTATGGACTATGGGTATAGGTGTTTGGTGTACCGGTATATTGGTAACTATAGATGAAAAACGGCGTCTGCCCTGTATACTATAATAGCATCAATGCAATGGGCAGACAGTGACTCGCCAACTCACTAGATGGGCCCTCTGAATAGCCACCATAGGCATACAAGCCAGCAGCAGAGGGCAACACCGGTGCAAGTGGCTAGGGGTGTCAAGCGGTGTGGCGCCGGTTTCACCATCACGGGTCTCGTGACAACGGAGACCCGGAGCTGGTTTCCCCATGGTTATGCCCTTGAAAATGACACTTCCACCCCAAGCATATAGCTCTAGCGGCTATCCTCTGACCAGCCGACCTAGGCAAGCTAGAATTGAGAGTCCTACGGGTGCTCTTGAAATTCCACCCCAGCCAACCAGTAACGACAAGCCGGGGGCGAGGCCCTAACCGACTCTCTGAGACATTCAGGACAGCAATGTCGCCTCTCACATTCAGCTCGCCACAAGCTGCCCTGCGGTTTGTGCGCTTAATTTAAACTGGTGATACATTTTTTGTTTATATCACAAGGCAAAGGTGGCAGTTTAAAAGCCACTTTACTGTGCTCTCCGATATCGCGTTAGTCTCATGATGAGATAACGACTGTCCCAGAGGAGTTTATTATTATTATTACACTATAAATCTGCCTAAATAAATAAATAACTCGACGGAAAAATGTTTTGTTGCTTACTACGTTTAATTCCGAGCACGATGATTCTATACTAGACTCATGGTGACGCGCAGCAACGAAGTATATAAAATTCGATGTAGGCGCTAAGCGCCTGACAGACCATAAATAAAAAATATCGCATAGGATGTAACCTGCATCTATGTATGTATTCAAAATAGTTTGTCTAAATAAAATTGTGCGAATTTTGCAATAACCTCCAGAAATAGTTATGCCGACACTCGGGACACTGGGTACGTGATATTTTTAGTGTTCTTTGTCCTGTCGCTCAATGTATGCAAAGTCCTACAGATGCATTAATTATTCCTATAGCGTTCTACTGCAGATTCTAATGAGTACTAACAAATACTATGCTTCTACATATTACTCAACCAGATTATTATTACCAAGCCTAACGCGTATTAATATATAGATCATGCTCTCTAACTTACTCACTCTAAACTTTGTGTTTACTAAAACGATAAGATGAAGTGCATAATTTTAGTATTACCTGGTGACGTGCGGTCTCTCAGGCCGAAATTTGCCAGCAAAACATCAACTTAGCCCTTTCTCCGTGCTGTTCATGGTTAAGTAACTCAGTAACTACGAGTCTATTTTAACATTTTTCTTTTCTAAGTAACTCAGTAACTACGAGTCTATCCTAAATTTTTTTTTTCTAAGTAACTCAGTAACTACCAGTCTATTTTAACATTTCTTTTTCTAAGTAGCTCAGTAACTACGAGTCTATTTTCCTCCTCGCCATAAAATTGTGCCAGCCAGGTCCAAATTAGTAAATGAATTATATCATTATCATCTCCAACGTAACAATTTTTGTGAATTTTACTAAATTGATTTATTTAGTTTTTTACAACTACTACCTGCAATAGATATTTCTGGAGTTCCTAACAAGATGCATAGAGAGTCGGTAGATAAAAACATAATGCCAACCACTAGTAAACAATTTTCATCAGTCGGCAATTTTAATTTTGATTCGTAAACAGAAGGATACGGCCCAAAAAGATTTAGGTAGTTCAGAAGCCGAAGATGTGCCCGAAAATAATTCAGAACCATCAAATTAGCAATGTTATTCGCGTGAAAAACATCTAAGCATTGCAGTCTGCAAGACAAGTATATTATGCCCCGACTGCCAATAACAATTACTTTGTCAATTTGGTCATATGACATTTCTGATTAGATTATCTTATTTGTTTCGTGTGTCTTAATTTTTTGAAAAGAAGTAATTTTATTAGTTTGATTTATATTATTTCATTAGTCATTGTTGAAATCACGTCTAGTTTTCTGATTATAAAATATAAAAATATATCCAATCTAACAATTTCTTTAAATTTATCCACTATTTAGCTCTATATAAATGCTACGATGGGATTGATGATTTGTTTCCCGTGATAGAAGTTAGACATGGCAGCGGCTTGTCAGGCCGCTTGTCACCAGTTACGTTACACAAAAACAATGTCGTCAGTCAAAGGCTAAAAAAGCTTTCATATGTACCGCGACACAGCTTAATTAATTTCGCATTTAAACGTAGTTGCTTAAAAGTCTTACACATTAAGTAAGTCTTGATGACTGAGTTCGTGGTTTCGATTCTTGAATCGGTTTTCCTGATAAGAAATTCTCAGCATCGAAATCTAAAATGCGCCTGGTAGACGGTACCTGAATTAAACTGACTCATCTTTATATATTTAAATCTTCTGTGCGTGTGTTTGTAATTAAACTCCTCTTAAACGGCTGGACCAATATTGATGAAATTTTTTGTGTGTGTTCAAGTGGATTCGAAAATGGTTTAGAGTTGTTTAATTTTTTTCTTGTGTACTGTTCAACATCTGTCAGGTCCGCTAGTTCCCTATGAAAAGGGGCCTAGAAATTTAGCTGGCGCAATGTAAGCGCTATACAATTCTGTCTACTTCTTCGGAGATATAGTTATCTTATGGAGGCAAAGGAATATTAGCTTCTGGCACTTCTATTTATGTAACGCAGTTATGGCATAACAAGGTACATATATTTAAATCTATACTAATATTATAAAGCTTAAGAGTTTGTTTGTTTGTTTGGTTGAATGCGCTAATCTCAGGAACTACTGGTTGATATTGAAAAAATATTTTTCGTAGCAAATAGCCTATTCGTTAAAGAAGGCTATAGGCTATATAACATCACGCTACAACCCACGGGAGCGGTGCAGTAACTACAAACGCGGGTAGAACCACGGGCACATCCAATCATAAATATACCGTACTTAGTTCGCATGTAAAAGTGTCTACACTAAGAAGAGTTGGCTCACACGTTATATTTACGTAACAGTCATGTTGCCTTTGTTTCAAATGACAACTTTACGAACAGAAAGGTGACCATATTATTAAACGTAATAGAGAAAATCTATCATTTAAATCTCTAACGGGATTTTGTCGAGTCGCCTCTTTTGTAGTCTTGAAACAAGTTTTGGCGCAATTCGTAGCGCGCGTGCTCGACATACGGTCGTGTCATGCAATCAGTGTGTAAACAAAACGATTATCTACCTACTTAGTGCAGTAAAAATATCAAAGTAATACATAAAAATGGTTCAGTGTAAAAAGTGTAAACTTTTCACATCTGTCTCTAAAGATGATGTTGTTAAGTGTAAAGGTAAATGTGAAGCGATTTATCATAGTAAAATTGTGCAGAGTAACAAACAATTCTTGCAAACAATGATATGTGATAAATGCCAGAAGAATAAAAATATCCTTGCACAATCAACACAATCGCCTCAGTTGATAATAAATCCAACGAAAGCATTGAGTGAAAAGGTTTTACTAGAAGTTAACAAAAAATTTGAAGTATTTTATAACGTTGAGAAAAATCTAGTGGACCTAACCGCTAATGTTGAGTTCTATGCTGAAATGTACCAAACGTTAATGAAATACAATGATGAATCACAAAAGAAGATTAAGGCTTTGGAACAGAAAAACAGTTTCAAGATAAAAAGTTTTAAAATATTCGCCTGTCCCTGACCTACTCCAACCCGTGGACCGCTCGCTGTAACGTCAAGCATCGCCCTTGCCACCGAGAACGCATACCTGTACGACACCTTGTCGCTCGCCACCCACCCGCTCCTCCGCGCAAATTCCAGGAAACGATATCCAAAACATCGTAAAAATTTTATTTTCAATATTTGTCAACTATTGCTACGCGTGTCGTAAGAAAATATCAACATTGCTTTATATGGAATGCTCCAAGTGCAGAGAACGTTACAACTTGAACTGCTTGCACATGTCTGTTGAAAGCTGTAACAAAACAAGAAACAAACAAAAAAAGGAATGTGCGTGTCAAAAATGCTCTATCATCAACCCAAAAACAGGGGACACAAGCACTCCAACAGTTCATCCACAACCGAGTGATAATGTTACCCTAACTCGCGATAGTCGTGGTAAGTCAGACTCCTATAACATTATAGATAAACCAGGCCAAGCTAAGATTCTAACTCAGAAAAAATTAAGGCAAGACATGCAAGAAGTTAAAACGTAACTTGATATGGTATCTGCTACACTCAAACAGAAAACGGAAGAATACGAAAAGCGCCTTGAAACCAAAGGCCTAGAAATCTTAGGATTGAAAACGTCTCTTTCTGATTTACAAACCTATGCAAACACCCGGGAACAGTACCAACTGAGAAATGAGTTAGAGATAGCTGGTCTTCCGGAACAAAGTAGCGAGAGCTTAAATCATCTGGGTTAATCACTTCAAAAAACCTAGGTATTGAATTAACTGAATCTGACATAGACCAAGTACAAACAGTAGGAAATAAACGAAACGAGCTTTCTAAGAACCCCGACAAACCGAGATTGATTGTGGTAAAACTGTTACGCAAAACTAAAAGAGATGAACTACTATCTGCTGCTAGAGTGAGACGTAACATCACATCCAAGGACATCGTCAGCGGTCCAACATCTACGCTATACTTCAACGAACGACTTACAAAACCAGACAGAAATCTATTCGGGGAAGCAAGGAAACGGGCAAAGGAGTACAATTTTCGTTTCTGCTGGGTACGAAATGGAGCTATTTACGTCAGGAAAGCAGAAAGTACCAAGGAACTGAAACACCATGAAGCTCTTATACGTTCATCTGATGACATCGAGCAGCTTATTGGCTCTGTTAAAAGTACTTCCTTGTGTCATTCCGACAGCCAAAATGATTTATTTCGATCTATTACTAATTAATTGTTATAGGCAGACTAATTGTAGTGTTGTTTCGCTATTAATTCTTATATGTATATAGTTATTTTGATTTATATAATTTTTTTAGTTATGTTATATTCTTTTAAACTTCGTTGTTGTACTTGTGAAACCTGAAGTTGTGTTGATGACAATGAAGATCGTGATATATTTAGAATCAAGTACTATGTTTTTAAATTATATTAAATCCCATAATTTCTTCTGTCAAGTGGCAAAATCCATATCTGAAATAAAATATCTAACGTTGAATAAACTTTACACTAAAAATGATCACTGTGCAGTACCTAGATGAAATTGACAATTCCTTTAATGTAATTTGCCACAAAGTCAATCTCGCTGGGCAGTGTGCTCCGTTAATTTGTAAATATAATTTAAAAAATCTGGCTTTTAACATCAGGAGCCTACAACATAACTTCAACAGTTTCATTATAGTATTGAAAAGATTTAATTTCAAGTTTGACATAATTGTTCTAACCGAATGCTGAATAAATAGTGGGTCGGTTATTAACTAAATAGATGAGTATATATCCTCAGCGACCTCAAAATTCATAAACCACGCAGGTGGTGTTGTGATCTACGTCCGGGAATGTTGGGCATCAATAATAATCGAACCTAACCTGCTAGATAGACTGTTTACAAGTCCACATACCCAAATGTAATAACTGTTTTAGGCGTATACCGGTCGCCGTCTTTCCAGACTACTAACCAATTTTAAGCTCCCTCGAATTAGTTGCTACAAATATGACTAATAGTCCATGTTATGTCATTGCGCGAGATACAAATATTAATACAAATCTTGCCAAATCATGCTCTGACTATATCTCTCCATGGCTCACTTGGGCTTTCGGGCGGCTATAAATGAGCCTACCCGCAAAGAAGCGTGCCTTGATCATGTGTTCGTAAAGGTATCTAATAGTTTTGAATCTGTAGTTTGTACTTCGGCAGTTACTGATCATGACCTAGTGATGGTAGGTATCGGCAGCGAGACACCAAAACCCAAGCGGGATAAGAAAACTCTTATTAATCTTGACTGGGATGCTATAGACTCTGAACTACAGACTGTTGATCGGTCAATTGTAACTGCCAGATGGTGTCCTAACGAAGCTGCTAATACATTTATTTGATATTATATCCTCAATAAGAGATCGCCATACAATGGTTACTCTAGTTACTATTACCCGACATAAAAATATAATCAAGCCATGGATGACACCAGGGCGTGTCACATGGTCGATCCACAGAGATAAACTATACATAGACGCACGTAAAAAGCCAGAAAATAACCTAAAAAAGCTAATTTATATTCGCTATAGGAACTTTTACCAAGATCTTCTAAGAAAGCTAAAAAATCAGTATAGTAAGGAGGAAATAGAAAAAGCCGTGGCAATCCAAGTAAATTATGGAGTACTATTAAAAGTATTACTAACTCTATATCAATAAAAAGGAACTCTAACGACCTATGTAACATTCAGGAAAATGTAGAATCATCTCTGGATTACTGCAATAAACTACTAGCGTCTATGGGACAGCAACTTGCTAGTAAAATACTAACACGCTCAAAACTGTCGGAGGAAACTTTAATATCCCATGTCCAAGTAACTACCTCACCATTAAACTCTTTCTTCATGAAGCCAACTAATATAGACGAAGTAGAGAATCTAATTTTACAACTAAAGGACAATAGTGCCCCTAGTCTTGACTGAATTACCAATGGCTTCATAAAATTTGCAAACAGTTAAATAAAAATACCCCTCACCACATTTTTAATCAAAGTATGACTAGTGGAACCTTTCCGAATAAGTGGAAAGTCGCTGCGGTGACGCCTATCCACAAAAGTGGAGCTACCAATGATCCCAATAACTACAGACCCATTTCTTTGCTAAGCAGTTTTTCAAAATTATCAGAGAAGATCATTAATAAACAACTAGTTGATTTCTTAGAATGCAACAAATTATTATCAAATCAACAATTCGGTTTTCGTCAAGGAAAATCCACCGAACACGCTGTTTCATTATTAACTAATATTATCTCTAAACCCCTAGACGAGGGATCAGCGTGTTTGGATGTCTTCCTTGACTTGGCGAAAGCAAAAACAGCTAATTAAACCAAAAGTAAAGAACTACTACGGTCAAAGAACAAATATGTATTTAGTTCCTACGATTTTTAATGATACAGATGAATTAAGAAAAACACCTAAAATAAGTATTAATACTCTTAAGAAAAGACTGATGGCTGTATTGCGTATGGTGTATACATGTCGTCTAGCAGTGCAACTTTCAGTCAGTAAATAGTTATATAAATTGTATGTTAACTCTGACATATTTCATTGCTTTTAACTTTAAATATTGTTTCTTTTTTAACTATTGTAAGCTGAGCAATTTTTTTAAATGTTTTCTGATAATTTGTTCTAGAATTTAAGAGTGTGTCTCGTGTTATACTTAATTTTTGGCGAGTATTATGTATAATGTTACTGAATTACCACTGTATTGTACTTAAATAAAAAAAAGGAAAAATAATAGTTTAATAATAGTAAATACTTAATTTTAAAATAAGAAACATAATAAGCGGAGAGTTTTACACTCGTACACAGTTCGAATTGTATCAGCCGATCTTTATTTTAATTTTATCTGTAGCTATTCGAATAATATTTTTCGCAGCATTTAGCAGTAATCACACCCAGTATTCGAAAGTTTACATTTCAATTAACACAGCACGATCTCGATTAGCGATAACCATCAGAAAAAAATGATAACTGAATGGCATAGAATCGAGACAGGGAGAATAGAAAACGGAAGAAATAAGAAAGGACTCAAGCCACATTAAATAAAAGGTAAATACCTAATCCTACCTATTCGACGTAGGTAATTTCATTGTTAAAGACCTAATACAATTAAAAGGCCTCGTTCAAATATTTGTTAACGGACCGCGCGGTCGGGTTCGGCCTGTATTATTGGAATTGCCTACTTAATAAATAACTAAAATCGTCGATCGTTTATAGAATCGTTTCGGCGTTGGCTCACGTAATATGATAGCCTAGTTGAACTATTAGTTACCGTACGCTGTTTGGTTACAAAAACGTTATAAGAAATATAAAAAGTATTAATTGTAAATTACATCTGCATACTGCATCCTCTGACCTCGATAAACCGTGTTATCACTTTAACAACTAAGCCATGCATATAGCAATAGCTTTGCCAAACCTTTAACACAATCGTGCGCACAATATGCTTAAAAAGAGAACGAAGTTTTTAAAGAGTCCTAAAGTCATTAGAAGCGATTAGACCGATATTACAAAGTAAAATTATAAAGTTTGCATCAACTGATTTTTGCAGGCGATTAGGCGTGGTTAATAATTATGATGTGATCCAAATAAACCAATCACATTGCTTTACGTCATACGCCTTACTATACGCGTTGCTTCTCGGCATTAAGGCTAGTGAAGTGTCAATTCGATAGTGAATACAGAATTATCGATTATAATTGTCTTAAAATTTACTAACACTATTTGTTTTCTGCTAAACAGTTTAGATAGTATGCACATAACATGGTGTGTCAATATGTAACAAAACACTTCACCAATTATATTATTTATTATAAATAGTAGCGTAAATTGATAATACGTATGACATTTTGACTGGTCGTTGAAATCCACACTGTCAAACTTTCTGTCACATCAACCAATATTTGTATGAAGTTTTCTTTCGGCAATCTAAATATTTAGTGGACAAATTTTACGTTTCATACATTTCAAATATTAGTATCTATAAATGCTAACTCAGTAATGCATCACTGCCATGTTACTATAGCAATATTTTTATTATAACTCTAAATTAAAATGACCGCTGTGTAAATGTGCAGAACCTACAAACATCAAGATTTGTTTACAATATCCAATGTCGTACGTTTAATATTTATGTTTATAAAGTAAATTAATAAGAATTATTAGTTTGTGTTGTAATCCATATTACTGTTACTTAATTTTATTTTTATTTATTTTGACTCTCTATTAAGAAATACATATCAATTACAAAGCAAATTTAAACTAAAATAGGACATGTGTTTCCTCAGTAACAGAAGATCACATCACGCAAAATATAGATAGTCAACATGGTTGCACAAAAAAAGAAACAATAAAAAGGAATATGAGTTTCTTTGTTTGTTACGCTTTCACGTCTTAAGTTCGCGACGGATCATCATGAAATTTCGCATACACATCGTCAGGGTTAAGGTGAAGAACTTAGAGTATAGGTATTCATCCAGGAAAAAATAATGTTTCCTAACAAAGCCGCGGGTTTGTAATTACATAATTAAGTTGTGTAATTGTAAAAGTTGTAATTTTTTTTGGAACATTTGCTTCTTAAAATAATTGTAAAAAGAACTATAAAAGTCAATTACTACGTTACTCGCTTATTATGTCACAAGCGTGTAGCGCTGTTTTTATCTAATGATCTATAATTATAAATGTGATAAATACGTGAGTTTTCAAGTATTTCAAATTAAGTTTTATTTTCGGTTTTTTTAAGTTTAAACGACCGAAGTTGCAGACCGTAATAAATAAATATTTACATTTCTTTTTAAATAATGAAGTGTTATTATAGTTTTTAAAACAGAACACAAAACACGCTTCTCATGTTCTACTCGTATAGCGTTTCTCCAGAAGTAACTTCAGTAACAACGACTAATCTGAAAGGCTAACCATCTTCGCAGAAGATATTACAGCACACAAGTGCGCATACACAAACCAACAATGTTAAATAGAGTATTGGTACATCAATTTATAGAAAAAACATATGAAACTAAATATACTAATGATATACCGTTAAAGTCACTGAAAAATTAGTCGAAATATAAATTATGAAAGCAAATAATTAGAATGTTGAATATTACGACAAAAATAGGAAATTGCTTATATAATTTCAATACTAGTTTTATCCGCGACTTCTCTGTTCTTTTCCTGTACTCATGACAACGTGTATGCGAAATTTCATGATGATCGGTCAAGTAGTTAAGGCGTGTATGAGCAACAAACAAACAATCTATGTATAATATGTATGTATTTACAAAAAAAAAAAGTATATATGTATGTATATCCATTGTCTAGTACCCATAGTACAAGCTCTGCTTAGTTTGGGCTAGATGGTGTTGTGTGTTTGTGGTAGAATATTATTATTATTATTATTATTATAATCACAATAGCATTTATAGGTAATATTAGTTGGGATTAAAGCAAACCAGTTTCCAACATAACGCTATATTATGCTATTACATTATTTTCATCGTCACGTCATGTCGGTATGGCATGCATACCCATACATTTTGCCAACTATCGGTTTAAGTCACACGTGGTGATAGCCTGTTGTTGTTTATGGAGCACAGTTTCTGCTTACATGCTGCTACTGAACATTTCACGACAGAAATACCTACTAACAGTGACGGAAACGGGAATCAAAACCTGGACCACATTCACAGCTGGTCATATACGACGCGGTCGATATGTGATGTGAATTATGATATTTTCCTAATGCCGTTAGACTATATATATCAAGCTAATTTAAAAAAAGCTGTATTTTAAAGGACTTAACTAAGGACTTTTTTAAGTTAACTTACTCTTCATGGCAGTATTTCAATTCGCATTTATTTTAAATACCACATATTCACATAGGTACTTTCAATTGTATACAAATAATATCTATGATAATATATATAATATCAGCCCTGTATTAAACTGTCCCACTGCTGGGCACCGGCCTATTCTCAGTGCGAGAAGAGTTAAGCCATAATCCACCACCCTGGGCCAGTGTGGGTTGGCAGACGTTACCTATTTTAGAAAAAATAATGGGGCACTCTTAGATAGATATGCAGATTTTCTTACGATATTTTCCTTCACCTTTAAAGCGAGCGATAATTAACTGATTAACTTCAAAATGTCACAGAAGTGCACCTCGGGACCAAATTTAACAAATCACAATTCAAATATTTTTTATTTTTATGTAGTTATTTTAATAGTAATTAAGTTAGGCGTTAAACTTACATAACATTTAGAATGTGGGTATTTTGATTTTTCATTTAAGTAGAATTTCGGCATCAGCATTCACTATATAGCAGTTTTAGGTGTACGAAGTCGCTTGGAATGAGTGGTCACTATCACGGCTATCACAACGGCTAAACGACTGCACTATAGTATGTTTTATATGTGATGTACAAAGCCGATGGGCCGACATATATACGGTACTTATAGTATATCTATATACACAAAGTATTTCATAATTTATTAACGCAGTCTTTATTTCTCACACAGATTCTTCGAGAACAAAGTCGCTACCAGATTTACCAGATCTTTCAAATGCTGTCGCATTGACCACTGAAAGACGAGCAAGTTCGTACACAACAAACGTATCGACACCTGCGCGCAGCTCTCGAACTCTAACATCGTCATCAAATACTGTTGATCAAATAAATGAATATTATGCATTTCTCAAAAGATTTCACATAGATGACGACGACAAGAAATTCGACCTTTTCGGCATCTTCAAAAAGAAGTCCAAACCCATCGAAGCCTTTGTATTAGTCGAAAATGAGGATGGCGAGAGGTTCCTAAAAAGGATTACAGTGAAGAAGCTGAAAAGCAAATTTAGAGTATTACTTTCTAAATTATTAAATTTAAAGTGGCGTTTTTGGGCAAGTTCAAAAGCGGCTTCCTCGGCCAGCACTAACACAAAAAACAGCGATCTCACCAAAATAGATCAACCACATGCCAAGCCAGAAACTAATCATAATATACATAATCCAAAATCTACAAATGCCAAAACAGTAGAGACTTTTAATAAATTTGGTTTTCCCCATAACATTCAAGAAACATGTATGCCAAGTACCTCCAAAACACCAACTAAACCACACGAGTCTCTGAAGACTACAAAAACTCGTACAGCAAAAGTCTCTGAGGAATTTCACAAACCTTCCACTTCCACTGGAAGATATCACGCATCACAATATTAATAAACAATATACCTATATGTATAGTAACAAACCAAAAGATCTTTTATTCGTAACAGAGGACCGTTACGAAGATTTATGATTTACAATTTATTTAACGAATAATATCAATCACCATCATCATCTCCAACCCCTTCATCCGATCCGATCCACTTCAAAACTAGGCTCATTTTCTGACTGAAGACATTCTCTTGACTGAAGTTACTGAACAAAAAAGAAACAACAGAGAGTATATTTGAAGTCAACTCGTATTAACTCTTACTCTCCCTCGGAGAGTATGGCTATCGTTGGTGCCAAATATACTTTACGGAGTCCTTCTGACGAGCTTAATGATTGTTTTCGATACTGATATGTCAAACCCAGCAGGGCAGAGCAATCTAACGCTCCAATTAATTTGCGTGTGAAATACGATTACGACAAGCAGAAAAATCAAGTAAAGACAGGGCATCAGCTTGCCCCAGCAGATGGATACGAGGAACCACAACGTAAGGCATTGCATTCTAAACAAACTGAATATCGTTCCTCCCGTGACCAAGGTTACGGTTCACAACTAAAGGCTCTGTCAGAACAAGCACAGCAACCACAGCCATACTCCAGCAAGTCATCAGTTACAACAGAGCCCCGAAGTTTTTCAAAACCTAGAAGATTACTTCCTGCAGCTCCCCAACGCTTTCATTTGCAAGAACCTGTCATAAATAAACCTCAACAAAGAAAACCACTTCAAGATTATACTCGGCAGACAGCTCAACGAGGAACACATCCAATAGCGCAGCGTGAGGCCAAGTTCTACCAACCACCACGAATCCAGCAAGAACAAAAGCGACAAGATCGACCCACATCGCAAGTAGCAACAAATAGCGATCTCGAACTAAAAGAGCCCGTAGGGCCATTTGAGCCAGATCTTTTTTGGAGGCGAAATCGCGATTACCAACTGCAACTAGATACTCCATATCAATGTGACGACTCGGATCTTTTCTTTGAAGAAGCGGTATATTGCTATCGAGCCTTTTTGCGTACATATTATCAAAGGAATAGCCCAGAACACTATCAAAGCTCTAGACCGTATCATCGTAAACATCCTGAAGCAGAAGATTATCGAGATTATCCTCCTGAATATTTTGCGAGTTCAGAGGAGCAGCATTATTACGAACGTTATCCGCCTCCACATCCCAGACCACGTATGGGAAAAATGGGATCTCTTGAAGATCATGAACGCAAAGTGATCATTGAATTCTGTCATCTGCTTGAGAAATCGAAACAGCTTTTTAACGGTTTGAGGTGAGTTATTTATAATTTATAAAGAGAATAAATATATTTAAGCCCCATTTGTTAAAGACTACTCCCTATTAAAGGACATTAATAGAAAAGCAATTCACTACAAAAATTGGTACTTGATTTTTTTTATAAATTTCCCTTTCAACGGCGCCTTACAAAGACTGTAAAATTATTACTAGTTGTAGACGGGACAAAGTAAACAAAATCGTTAACTACTACTTATTACATTGAGGATTTTCATTCACTGTCTATAGGAAATAACTTCTTATTTTACGTCTGTGGATATTATGTTGCTCAATGCAATGTTTTAATTATAGAACATAAAAAACAACTGAACAAACATTCAAGGTATACAAATGAATGTTATCCTTAATGTAAATAAGTAACTAGAATATTCGGTTATCTATGCAAACTTCGTAATACTGGATTATAATAGTAGTTAGTAGTAGTAGTAGTGTAGTAGTAGTACCTATACTGTAGTTAGTAGTAAGCATCGATCAAATTTTGATCGATGGTAGTAAGTACTGACGTAGTTTTGACGAAATAAAAGTTATACTCATCGTAGCTATGCCGAGTTCTGCATTGCAATGTTGCAAACTGACTAAGAATGCTTGACTTAACTTAAGTCTATTGCCTTCAGTGTGCATTTTATTACATATATCACTAACTGAGAAAAATAAAAACATCCCTTGATGATGATTCGAGAACATCTGCTATTATTATAAAAATGCCCTCTAATAATCAATTAGTATAATTTAATTAATAGCTTTATCACTTTTATGCTATTGATTAATAAAACATGTGATGTAATTTTACCGATTAAACTGAATTTTACCGGTGAACAATACGTAAATATTAAAATAAATACTTAAACTTATCGATCTACTATTAAACAGTTTATGATAATAATACGCCACTCAAATTACAATATAGGAATAAAATCATTTCGTGCTATTTGTTTTTATAACTATCTGCCAGAAAATAATAATGCCCCGAAAATATCGATTCCCACTTCGAGATCTAGTTTAATGTTTCATTACGAATATGTTATTGAAATAAATACTACTAGTAGGTAGTAGCGGATCGAAACCATTAATGAAATAATTTCATTGTATTCCTAATTAATTGTTATTTTTTGACATTTGCTCAAATACTAATAAGAAATAATACCATCATCGTTATTTTGCTTGATACGTTAAATTATTCTCAGCACAAGTTCGTAATTAGAACGACAAGTGAAATATGTGAACAGAAATAAAATGGGTGGTAGGTGACAGAATCTGGAAGAGGGAGGCTGACCGAGGTGGTTTATAGTTTAGCAAATGGCACAAAAATCATGCTTTACCATTTATAGGATCAGAGAACGTAAGTGAAGTCGTACCGCAATGCCACAGCTTCCAGGGAATAATTGACATAAATATTTTTAAATTCTCGAGGCTTGATAAGTATGAACAAAATTTTATTGATAATATTGAACTGCCTCCTCTACTGTGCATGAAGTCTCGGGTTCGAATCCCAGGTTAGGTCAATAAATATTATTGGATTTTTCTGCCAAGAAAGGAGTATTAGATCGCCGTGCCGAGCACGTTCCTGCGCCTGATCTCTCTGCTGTCATGTCACACACACAAGCCGTCTCATCGGATTATGAAAGGTAGGGCATTGAGAATGCAGTTGTATAAGCGCATACAGGTACTGAGGGACATTATTATCAATCCGGATTGAATATGATATTATTTAGTATGCAGCAGTGAGCCCGTGCAACGACTGCCGCATGTTATTGTTATTTAATTATTATTGGTCCGTTGCCTCAGACCACGAAGCACGCAAGTCAGAGCACAGGAAGGGCATGACTTCGAAGGGACTCAATTGAATCAAAGTAAAATCTGTGATGTCGCCCAGAGACGTAATTGTATGTTTGAAAAACTTATTAATGAATTTTTGTATACCAAGCACACAGAAATATCACACTAAAATTTGTCTATTACACATCTCAGATACTCCGATCAAATTACTATATTTACATAGTACTAATCTGCATTCTGTGTTAGGATTATTCTATAATAGTCCATACAAATCTAGGAATGTGCTGTCGGTAGATTCTAAGTACCCGTACATATGTAGTATGTACGGGACATACTACATATGTACGGGTACTTAGAATGTATTACTAAACAACAATGTAAGCTACTATTTATTAATATTGCATTATATTCACTAGGGAACTGCCGCAGTACGGCCACAAGCAGTGGCACTCCTACTTCGGCAGAACCTTCGATGTCTACACGAAGCTGTGGAAATTCCAGCAACAACATCGCGTCGTATTGGACAACAAATATGGACTAAAACGATGGCAGATCGGCGAAATTGCTTCCAAGATTGGACAATTATACTATCACTTCTAGTAAGCATCGATATCTTTGATTATTATTTTGATATTTTTGTATAATATTTGTTTCGACCAATGTCTAATAATATTTTGTTTTTAGTCTACGAACGAGTGAAACAGCATATTTAAATGAAGCATTTTCTTTCTACTACGCCATCAGAGGACGAAGCTATTATACCAAGGCGTGCAAAGAAGACAAATGCGAACTCATGGTGAAAAAATTGAGATACTACGCAAGGTTTATAGTAGTGTGCTTACTACTGAAAAAAGTAAAACTTGTTCGTGAACTGACAAAGGAACTGGACAGGCAGATAATTGAATACGGTAATACATATGATCCTGACGATCAAATCGAATGGACTGTTGTCGTAGACGAGGTGAAAGCCTTCATTCAAGCGGAGCCGGTGATCTCTGTGATACACCCCGATAACTATCCTGTCATCATTTCACACAGGTCAGTACAAGATGAAGTAACCCTCACTATAGTTGGTGTAATTTTACATATTAAACATTGCTAATCCCGCGCTTGATATCGCATGAAACGGAATCCACCACAACGATAATTGAAAGCTTGGAAATCAAGAACGTTTATTTAGTGAAAAGGTACCTATAAAATGTTTTGTGTCGAAGGTAGCTCTTGACGATACAATGCCCAATTAAAATAGATTACTTTGAAACAGCTTTGAATCCTTGGTATCGGCACGTCTCTGCACTTATGGTAAAATGTAATCGGGTTCTCAGTAACGGTACAAGGTCTTGAAATGGCTCTTAAAATAGCTGCTTATTACTTCGATAATAGGTATACAGGAATCTGTACATGAATACGAATACCGAGTCCCTAATGTTTAACAGGTTAAGTCCTATAACAACACCTCCAGTGGAGCGATCGCCTCAGATGAACCTTTGTCTACAAGAGGTTCTCATAATCGGCAGTAGCTCGCAGCAAGTGAAGTTCTCTGAGTTGACGATGGACATGTTCCGAATGCTGCAGACTCTAGAGAGAGAGCCCACTGGAGAGATTCAGCACATGTATGATGACTCCCCGCGCCAGAGATTCAATTTAACTCCGAGCGCCATAAATAATAAAGGTAAAATTTGTATTAATTTTCTTTTTTATTGTTTACAGCTATGTGTTTTTATTTTTTTGTATTCGTAATGCACTTTTTATATCATCGTCATCATAGTCAGCCTATATCAACCCGCAGCTGGCTATAGTGCTCCTTTAACCTCATCCTCTACGGAAATATATCAATCTGTAAAAAACTAACATGGCATGGTTGACACAGGAGTTTTTTGAATAACGACTTGCAGTAGTAGCAATGATGATCACGGGTTCGATTCAACTGTATATGTATTATGGGGATTTCTATTAAGAACTTCTCAATGGGAGCACTGAGCCTGGAACCAGATAGACAGCAATTTGCTCGCTCCTTATTTTATAGGACCTGAAATAATATCTGAATTGAATAGAATTTATTTATTTGCCAAGAAGTGTTGGAAATTATTGCACCTATCTAAAATTATAGGAACATGCAGATAATGAATATAATAAAAAAAATATTTATAATTTTATTAGATATTTTCATTAATTATAACAGTACGAAGCAATTTTATTAAATTGTTTTGTTGTCTATCGACCAAGATTACATTAATTATAAATGTCAGATATACAGTAAAAATTATTTTCTATTAACAAGGATTAGCAGATTTATCTCAAATACATTTTTATTTATTTGTAAATCTTTAATTTTATCTCGTATTGAATTATATACATATATTTGTCCACACATCATATAACACGCCTGTATTACAAAATTGTCTTAGGAATAACTGGTAGAATAATTCAAAGACCGGTTTACCGGATTCCCAAGGATATAGCCCAGCAATTAAATAGCCCGGATACATATTTTGTGCAATAAATATTCTTTGAATATTTGATGAGATGCCGCAGAGAATAAAATCGTATCTTACAGACGCAAAATAACCATGATACGCTGCTAATAGAGTTTGTAGTGGTGGCTTTTTAGTTAGTTCATAAAATACGTACACAAATTATTTGTTTTCACATACAATTTTACACTCTCAGTTGAAATTTTTATCGAGTTTACCAAAAAATACGGTTTTCCTACTTCTTTTAGTTGTAATCCTCTGTTATTAATATCTGATGTTATGTTCGTATGTTTATATGCTGGCGAAATGTGTGTGTGTAATTTGCCTATCATCTTGGTAATATATGCGTAAGTCTATGAATTAGTAGGGAAAGATTGGCACCATACGTACATTTTTTAGAATTAGATTTTCTAAATTAGGATATTAAAGTTAGATTGCTCAATCAGTTATTAAACCATTCTGCATACATTTTGCTACCTAGTCAAAAAGTTTGAAGTCAATATCTTATTAAATAAATGAATGAATTCAATTCTTGGTAAAAGCTGTAAAATGTCCGAGTCTACCCTTTTGTAGGTGTGTTATTTTTGATCATTTTGGTTTAGAGTGTATGGTATTTTTTTAAATGCGTTTATCTCTGTCGCTTTTGCTTTTCTTTATTGTTCTATTTTCTGTAACTGCTTCGCATTCTGCAAATATTCTAGTCTCTTTTTCTCCGGTGTGTCAGTGTAAATTCTAGATATGCCTGGTTTCTTAAATGTAAGATAAGGCCGAATAATTGCTGGTGTAACAAGACTGTTTTTCTTGTTTCAAAGCTTTGGCATAATCATATGCCAGCTTTCTGACTTGTAATATTGTGAGGCAGTAATGCATTTTAGAACATTTTTCAATACATTCGTTCAATTGTGACTCTTCTTTTGTAGAAAATACTTGGTAACTTGTGAATTTAGACTGATACGTACGGATTTTACCAGCATCATTAGGTTTCTATTTTATTTTCTTTACCCGACTCTCCAAAGTTGAGACTTTAATTTATTATCGGCTGTATTTCTGTAAGACAATTTTCCTTCTAAAACATATTTTACTGCCAAAGACATATCTTCTTCATTATTTAATGTGGACCTAGTTTCTTTCTTCTTGTAATTACGCACAATATTTGCAATCTTTCTGTAAAAAAACAAACGTGTTAATACATGTTGATATGACAGTACATTTGTAGAGTCTGGGGCTCATTCATACGCGTACGAATGTTATCCTTGAGTAGACGTACAAATCTGCCCCGAAGGCCGAAAATGAATTATTTTACCTACACATAAATCAAAATAAAATAACCACAAAATAGATACACTATTATTATTGTGATCGTAGTTACTTACGATTGAGCAATAATCCTATAAAATTTAACTCTTCACTTAAGCACGAAACATCCGAAAACATCTAAGTTATATTGACGTTGAGCGTGCAAAAATACATTTCGTCCTCTCATGTCGCTCGTAGCGGCCGCACCGGCGGCTAACTTCGTGGACAACTGGGAATCGCCCGCGCCTACTCACACACGCAAAGCCGTAATAAATACGCTGTTCTAACAAGCTGTAGTAGTGACTGTATGAAGCATCCCCGTGTACAAAAGGTGCCAATCTTCCCTTATGTATGTATTTTATACAGATATAAATATATCTCTGTGTGCCGTTTGTCGTTAGTCAATATATTTACTTCAATAAGCGAATTGTGCAATGGCGGTTTTTATATTGTGTACAGACCTTCTTAAGCAAACAGTTGCGCCTTAATAAACTTTTATTTATACTTAATGCAATTTCACATATTTTAATCATACAAAACATACCTATATACTGGGTTTAATGAAAAATTATAAGCTTATACCCGTGTCTCCAATAAACACATTTAAACAAGTTTAAACACATTTAAACAAGTTTAAAACGCATTCTTCTCGCCTGCCGGGCAACTCCGTCCCCGCGGTACGGTGTTTGCATACGCCGCTGTTTTCCTTTATGACCGCGTTTAGTCTTAAGCCTTAGTCGTGCGATTAGAGCAACCAATTTCTATATTTGTATTTTTGTATGAAATAAAATGTACTCATTTATCATGAAAAGAGAAAGAAGAACAAAATTTGTTAAGTAATGTACAAAAAAGTAACGGATAAAAGGTTATCACTATTTTTAATTAATCCTGTATATAAAAACATCATGAGTTTTGTTTATTTATGATATAATCATAAATACGTCATAGCCAACAAAGACGACCACGAGGATTAGATTTTCTATATATTTGTTTATTGGAGATTGTTTGTTGTTGTGTATTGGAGAGGAATGATTTATTAATTCGCACTTGCGATGTCAGAAAAGCCTAATTTTAATAGGTACATCGTATATTTATTAAAATCGATTATTTAAAATAGTTCTGATCTAAGTGCTAAATATACTTTATGTACTATTGTAGATTGCGAGGTTCTAGATGTTTTTATAAAAGCATGCTTTACAGATGTTCCGTGCTAGTTGCTAGTGCAAGTAGCAATATAAATACTTAGAAACACGCACTACGCGTCTGAATTAGGCTAGGAAATACAGTATTTTAGGGAAAATTGGCAGAACTTGGGCATTATCGATATTATGTACAATAAACAAAAAAGAAATATTTATTTGTGTTGTTAATATAATTTTTATTAAGTAGACGATGCAGGCCATGCAATTATCCGCTGTGCGATGTGTATACAATGGTAATAGCACATACAACACAAAGATTTTTGCCTTGTTGTAGGATACTTGGAAGCTGGCGGGCCACGATGCGAAAATCCGCACAAATACTTACTGTTCAAACCTTCGCCGAGTCAGATACTGGTGTACCTCGCGTCGGGCTGCAACGATCTGCCGCCAAATGGAGCTCTGCTGCTTTACATCTCCGCTGACGGACAAATCGTCACTCCGTCAAAACATCCCGAAGATGGTAAATTATTTATCCTATTTTTAGCCATACATTTAAAGCCGTTGCTTTTAAGTCATGGTTGAAACGGATAACAATTATATTTTCCCGTAGTAGGATACGACATTGGCGGCCTCATAACGACGTCGAAGAATGACCTCTATCGCGAAGGAAGTAAGGATCAAAAAGGCAGCCAGTCTAAACACAAGGAGCTGCAGTGTTTCCATCCAGGAGATCTGCACGCTTTTACCAGGCGACCGATGTTCGTAATTATCGATTCTGATAATTCCTACGTGTTCCAAAGTATCCCGCGTTACTTTGGCCAGCCACTCGTCATCCTGATGTCACCTTTGGAAATACCAACTTCACTACATGGTACGTATTCTTAGTACATTGTTAATATTTTACTGATATTTGTATTGGTTTTAGTTTATAATAAAGATGTGCATAAAACTGTAATAGTAAATATTGTTTATTCAATTACATAAAACTAATAACAACATAAAAATAAAAATTTGCTGTCTTATGTAAAAAAGATTTATTTCAATCGTAAGTAATCAACATATCTAGTGGTATTTAAAGCATTAAAAATTTTAGCAATCCGCTTGAAAATATAATATACTACTAGGTGCTAAGGCCTTTAAATGGATTGAACGATGATTTAATTGGATTGAACGCGAATTACAGATCGAGATTTTACTCAACTCGTGATTTATAATGACTTAATCTCACCATAATTTAAGTCTGGAAAATCACTGTCAAAACAAACAAGATGCCTACTTCAATAACATTTTTTTTTATATTGGTTAATTAACCAACAAATCGTTGGATTAATTGATTAGGGTCGACTGCATGTTAGGTGACTAATTGAATTCCACGTCATATTCCAGTGCAAACATCGGATCGCAGCCAGCAAGGTAGCCTGTTCACATTGTTCCTGCACTCACCACTGACAGCATTCTGTCATTGCTGCGACATCCACACCATATCTCTGATCCATTGGGACAGAGCTCAAACATTTGTCGACACGTTTCTGGTAGAAGCATCGCAAATAGTGACGAGGAGTAGAATTGGTAAGTAAGATTATATATGTAATCAGTTATGATTTAAGTAACAAGTGATATAATTTCTGAACAGCAATAATAATATTCAAATAAATATTCCAGATACGATGTTCCTCAGCTTCATGGGTGACGACTTCCTCCGTCTGTTGATCCTACGGTTCATATTCTGCGAGGTGGTCCTACGAATGCATCGCGCGTTCAGGACTCGCACACAGCTGTCACGATCGTCACCACCCATTCCTGACGATCTGCTCGAACATCCAGCGCTAACACACATCGTCATGGACTTAGCTACCCATTTGCAGGTAATATTCTCTTAAATAGGTGAGCCTTATATTACGAAATGTCTTCTTTGTCGAACATTTACTTGTGACTGAGCATTTTAATTGTGTCATTTAATTTAAACTACATAAATAAGTAAATATGTAATTCTGCGAAGCCGTGCCAAAGCTAATGTGAATAATTATTTGCGAATTGCTAGTTATAAGTTATAATAGAATAATAATAGTGTAATGACTACACCAACAAACGTTAGCTTGTTTATTTCAGGATGTGTTGTTGTATGTTGTTCACGTTTCAGGTGCGAGGTAACTTCCACGACACGTCGGCTGCAGGCGCCGCTCCGACTAAAGAATGATATAACAAGATCTCTTCGGTGACTTTCGCTGAACAATAAAGCGAAAGCTTCGGTCCCACATTTATTTATTGCAATAATCTCAAATGAAAGCTATTTTAATGTTGATATTTCCGAATGGGACTCGGCCAAAGAGACGACTAATTGGAAAAGACGTATTATATAGGAGGCATACTGCTGGCAAGAGGTGAAATTTATGAAGGCATACTTAATTAATATTTATTGTTGTCCAATATTATCCTTGTATGTAATGTATTATTATATTCCTTTATGATAATTACAATTCATCAAATTTAAATTAACGGTGTCGTTAAATGTTATCTTATATTTATATCAAAATTTTCCTCATTATTTGTCATTCCACAGTATTATAAATGTAATATTTTATTAGATTAGTATCGTTATACCGTTATTTGATGTACCTATTAGATAATTCCATTTCAAATCAGCGTTCATGATAATGAAATCGGAAAAATACACACAAATGGACATCACGTTTAAGCACCTACACATGTTAGGGTTCTAAAATATGTAAGTAGGTAAACCATTCTATTGGTGGCAAATGTTTCGTGATAATAATAATGATAAATGCCTGGATTTGACAAACTCGTTGCCATGCACTTTGAAACTAAAGCATCAACAACTTGGTATCATCATCTCTTTAACACATTTATGACATAAATAAATAATGCGAAATCTGACGAGCGTTCGTAAAAACAGCGCCTGCCGTGTTTTGAAGAATACACTTTATAGAGCATTGCATTTGCTTTTTCTTTCTTTGCAAGTGTAAAATATTCAGCATTAAACACTTTTCACGAGTACTTAAATTGTAAACTAACTACTGGTGAACATTATGTTTACCATATTTTTCTACAAAAATGTTAGAAAAGATATATTATATTTTTGCATATTCAACAGCTGATAATAGTCAAATTTAATGGAGATATATTTATATTCTTAATTTTAGCTGTCTTAAATATCGGCCGGGTTTAGTTTTGTTATTAATACGGGTGGACATACAGATATTATTCGGATAATAAACTTGTCGTTTAAAGTAGGCTAAAATTTTTTTGCTTTGGTAGTATAAGAAACATCTTTTAATCACTTATCAAATAGATAAGAAATTTCAGAAATAATATTCTATAGAACCCTTTCAAATTAAATTAGAACATTGTAACAAGTCATAGTATTAACATTATATCTGGTGGTAGAAGTCTAGGATGCTACAACAAAGGTCTGGAGTAATAACGCGTCACTAATAGTTTCGGTAATAAAACCTAATGTCATGAAACTTTTTTGGTAAAGGTAATAAACCACCGGAGCATAAGTAGATATTCTTAAATAAAATAAACATACCTAAGTAATACTATACTAGTAATAGTAGAAGTAAAAATATTTAGCTTAATAAAATATTCACTTGATACCAAAATGATTAAAAACCTTCTTGACACTCAATCAATAAACGTGTAAAACTAATTGAAGCGTAGATTTAAGCAATTGTCATTAATAAATATATGTCATTATATAATTATTCAAAATCGTACACAAGTCCTTCCTTGATTTAATACTGAAACACTACACTAGAACTGACATTTTATAGACATACACACTTTAGACTAATTTATTCTAATATTGTCTGAGAAGTAATATAATTATAATAAATGTTGTAACCGCATTATATCACATTTTGACTTATAATTGATTAATATACTAGGAGATATTACCAACTTAAATGAGCAATCAATTTATAATTATTAGATTATATGATCTCATTAATGTCACTATATACCTATTAGCCAAAATAAACATGTTGATTAAATTTATTTACGTGTCTTATTTATATCAACGGCATCACCTATTGTGAAAACTAAATAAAATACCTTTAAAAGTACTTGATAAAGTTAATAACCAAATATCTAATTACAAGTAAATCATACATTATTGTATGAAACAATCTTGCTTGCTCGTTATATTTTAAGTGCCACTCCGCACACACTTGATTTCAATAATTGTCCAAATTGAATTACATACCTATTCATATTAGGTAAATGAACAATACAAATGGCACTCAATATTGATTAACCGTAAATAAAATAGTCTATCTTCTATATTGATAAGCAAAGACATTCTAATGTCTTTGTTGATAAGCATCCTGTTTACTCATTTCATTTGCAACCATTTTATTGCAAATCGCTGGTTAACAATTTACAAAGTCCACTATTTATTTGTTGGATTATACATATTTAAAGAGCACAAAGTTACAGTAATGAAAGAACATTCACTCAAACGGCAATATGCTAACTAAAGCAAACACATTACGCTCACTAAAAATAAGCGTAAGTGTATCTATTACGTACATGTTGATAGTTATAAAATTAAGATTTTCTCAAGTGTATTTTCTGCAAAACTTGTGAAATAGTGCATAGGTACTATTGCAATATTTGATCTAATGCTAGATGTAACTTATATTAAATATTATACACAATAAATAAATTTGAACATAAGAAACATGTTATGACTAAAAGTCTGCAATTGAGTTTTGTCTGATTTTTCATTTAAATATTGAAACTCTACCTTCAAAACTCTGTAACATCATTCAGACTATAAAAACTTGACTTATTCAATCAATCAGTCAATATCGACAAATTCTCTAGATTTAACTTTTAATACAACTGTAGCACTAAACTCTTGTGCTCAAATTCTAGAGCGAAGCAATGCGATGGAGCTTGAGGCACGGTCAGAGGCGTCTTGGCGGTATGGCTACGAACTGTAATATTGGGCATAAACACATGAATTTACAATACTGGTAATTAATACCATGCGTGACTTTTACTAAATATGACGCGGTAAAGTTTCAACGCATTTTCCAAAATAATTCCAGCTGGTTATTTTTGGGGTGTAAGTCGCATCGTATCGCGAGCGAAACTCTATGACGCATCACGTGTAAATTGAGACTAAGACTGAAAATATATTTAACGGTCACAACTAGAACTAATATTTCACAGAAGCATCAAGTTAAGTAATATTGCACTTAATAACGCAAACTCGTCAGAATATACATATTTGATATATTTGAGGCCTTTGATCATTAAATTGCCAGCAAATGGTGTTTGGTCACATTATTCGCATATAATATATATATCTTTAGACTGCAAAATTGTTAGTAAAACTAATATTCATGCTTCCCATGTGATAAGACACTAAACTAAATATATATTAAGAATAAATTATTATATAACTATCTATTGAACACTTCACCCACGTCTTATGTCATGATATCTAAGAAATTCTAAATTGAACTATATACTTCCCATTTATTGCGAAACGAAATTTTTCACTACAGATTTTTTTATATTATAATTATTTAAAATGTATCTTGAGTACTGGCGGTATTATATTGTCACTATCAAAGTTTATATTTCAATTTCTTGAATGCATAAATTAATCCGCCGGTAGGTAAGATTCCGTCCATCCGGGCGCCTGCATATGTATCGCTGTATTTCCAAGAAGCGGGCAAAATTCTAAAGAAAACATCGTAAAACGCAATTGTAGATAATGAAATCTAACTCTTCACACCGTTAAATAATGGACAGCTGTCAATAACATCACTGAAATTCATGAAAAGTTTACTATTTTGCTATCAGTGTATTTTGTAAAATAACCTTTGTAAAATAACCCACAAATTATTGAAAACAAAGATGTTTAAATACTCAAGCCGAACGAATTCAAACTAAATTTCGAATTGGCGATTTTAGTTTAAAACAGAGGAAAGGACACACTTTAAACCAATATAAACGAAGGCTCCGTTAACAGGTAGTCTTACATAAATCACTCGAAGCTCTTTTCAGCTAAAAAACTAACAAACTTTTCAAATATCCTAATTATTTGTTTTCACTGTTGAGTCAAATTGAGACAGCTAATTGTTTATTTCTAAACATCAGTATTTACGTAGGTAGGTACTTCATTCGTGATTCACATAGGTACTCAAAATAAGCAATCGTGTCATTATTCTGATTTACAGTGTCACATTTTTGGGATTATACACACTAAAGAACCATTAAATAAATTATATAGTTTGTGAAAACTGTTGCTTTGATTCCAATTCATGACTTTATAGATTTGAATTAATCATTTTCTTACAATATTTTAGAATCATCGTGCACAAACCTACTTTTCTGTTTCTTTATGTAATAATTAACAAAGTAAAAAGATTATTTATTTTATATATTCGACTGTGGACAAATGGTTTACTCTTGACGTTCGTTACTTGTAACTTTTTCGTGTGGAGTCCATCACACAAACACAATTTCTCTTTCTTTCATACAAATAACTGTATGTTAATCATCTAATTTATAATATGACATTATATATGTTATATTTATCTGTGAATCCACGGAGGAGAGATTATCGATTCATAGCTTCAAAATATTTGTATAAATTAATTAAAATCCATTCCAATCCATTATAAATAATCTTCTAATTTTCAAATTCGTGAGAAGATCTGTGTAGATACTTGTTTTTATAGGCCCATTAAATCGCCCCGGTTACTTTCACCTTGTAATCTGTTTTGCCAATTAAATGTTGATATCATTAGAATTACATGTATACGTCAAAATCTTAATATAAAATGACATTATAGCCAGTGGGCTATAATGTCATTTTATATTAATATTTTCTGAGTGCAGCGTGTTGTATTAACAGTAATAATATGGAATAACATCATAATCATTCGATTTAATAGTTTAAACATTTATATATTCAAATACTCAGTCATATACGTAATGTGTAAAGATTCTTCATTCTACTGCAATCGAAAATACTTTTTTGAAATTCATAATATTATGTGATATAGTAATAGGAATGACATTTGCAAAAATCTTTCTTGAGGTGACATCTTTTGGCTAATAATCTGGAATTCATTACACTTAAATTTGAAATTTCCAACTTTCAATCAAAAAATAATAATATTCCGGTCGAATGCTTGAATCGGGCAATTCCTTGGTCAGCACAAGACAACATAGATAGGCAGAGATTAATTAGAGAAAAGAAAAAAAAATTAGTTACAACCAATCTTATTTTTCGATTACGTGCATACCGTAGCAATATTTTATATTCATAATAAATATGTTCGCTCTCATAGCTACACTGATTATGATTTAAATATATATATTCATTAAGTTCAACTACTTCGGTAATCAGCACTAGAATAGCTTAAATATCTACATACAATAAAAGCACGTAGCCAGAATGCAAAGAAAAATTAACAGCTGATTTATTAGTTATTACAAACGAATAATTATATCTATTCTGGTCAATTAAATATAAAATTGACAAAAAAGTGTAAGTTTCGGTAAATCTGTAATAATATATAATTTGCACATATTTAGTTTTCATTGTCACTACCTACTAGTTTAATTATGCCTTGGATGAGGCTATTCTGTAGTTGTCGTTCAATAGTGTTAAATTTTTCGCACTGTAATCTACGTTAAAATCACAAATACATCTAAATGATTATGGATTCTCAATTAGTGCTAATTTAGATTTTCTATAGAATATTAACTTTCATTGTCGTATTTCATGTCATAGGCTATATAAGGCTCAATACACAACAAAATTACAGAGATTGGCTGCATCAGAGCAAGCAGATAGTGACAGTGAAGTGACTCAACCGCACTGGTAGTAAATTATACATTTGGTTTCACACCAAGCAAAATATAAGTAATAAAAGAAAATATTTAAAGACTAGACTGTTCGTGAATTTCTCAAGTAATACAATGTGTTTTACTAATGAGGATAAAGTTTATAATAGTTCAGATCTTTATGTTGCTTGCTGGCTATGTGAATTAAACCTTATTAAAACACATCATTAATGTTCATTAAGTACATTGTTATTTATCGCAGATATTGATTACCTATATATTATATTAAATAACATCATAATTTGTCCAGCTATTTAATCATATTAATCTTAAATAGAACCTAATATTTTAACAGTTATTAACACGTTTTATTCACATAATACTTTACCGGCAAAAATTGTAACAATACTTGTATGGTTATCAAAATTAAAGTCTAACTTCTAAGAGTGTTCGTTTTATTGTCGTAAACGTGTCCTTAAAAACTTTAATTCTTATAAATCTTTAATACATTTTAGTCACCTAAGATATTGTCATCGGCAGACTTTACCAGGACTATTGGTGTTTTCTTGTACCAATGGCTTTTCTAAAGAATATATGTACTTGAATTTTAGCGGTCACCCTTGTCCTTTCACCAATTCAAGATGTGACTACAATCAATTGGATGATCCACATATATTTGCTCCAAATCTAGATATTCTCTCTGTCCATTGTTTTAATGTTTCTGTAGTTTGTATATGAGGCATAGAGGCCATACCAGCTATTGCAGGTTATGCCAAATAATAAGTATAATAACAAATATCCGTATTGCAGATTATGTACTTGGTGATTATCTGTACCGTGTGTCAAATGTTCAGAGGAAATTACAAAATATATTTTAATTTTAATATCATTCAGTGTACTGTAGAACCACCACCTGCTTTCATTGGCTAATAAGAAGGTAATAAGAATATCATCGTATTTAAAGATATGCCAAAAGATATCGCAGGAACTATTAAACAATATTATTATTATTATTATCTTTATTTCTATTTTTTTTCTAATGATTACATTTTTAAATATAAATATAAATGCTAAACATATTTAAAGATATAAAAACTGAAATGACCCACCGACATCGGGAAAAAGGTCTAAGCTGCGGGTGGTTAGGGCCCCAGAGAGAGGAATCTCCTCACAATACGCGCCGTGTCGAGTAGTACTGCCTTTTGGATCAAGGACTTGATCCAGCCATCTAACGCGAGCCTCTGCAGGTGGTGGTCGAGTCTCTTAGGTATTAAACCATCGACCGTAATGACTATCGGCACAATGATCGCCGAGTCCACACGCCACATGTCGACAATCTCGTGAGCTAAGTCCAGGTATTTCAACTCTTTTTCTTTTTCAGCTTTTACAAAATTCCCGTCATGCGGAATGGTGACATCGATGAACATTGCTCGGCGGTCCAATCGGTCTATCAGCACAATATCTGGCTTGTTCGCCACAATTGTCCTATCAGTGATGATAGACCGATCCCAGTACAAAGTAGCACGACCATTTTCGAGAACGGGATCGGCCACATGCCTGTAATAAGGCATTTCAGATTCTACAAGTTCATACTTCAAGGCAAGTTGCTGATGGACAATCCTTGCTACTTGGTTGTGTTTATGCAAATACTCTCCATTGGCAAGACGAGAACAACCGGAGATAATATGTCTGAGAGATTCTCCGGGCTGGTGACATGCCCGACATATGTCAACCGTCCCATCCTTCAGGATATATCTCCGGTAGTTGTTCGTCATAACAACTTCATCCATAATTGCACAGACAAAACCTTCGGTCTCAGCGAAGAGATCGCCAAATCGTAGCCAGGACACCGATGACTGAAAATTTATGTCGGGCCCATTCAGGGCCCGGAAAAAGCGTCCATGCAGCTCTTTTCCTTTCCATACATCCCTGCGTTCGTCAGTTCCAAGTATAACAGGTATGCGCCAGTTCGCTTTAGCCAGAGCAAGCGGGGTAAAACCCGTATTCCACTGCGACTACATCGCGATGCACGCCCACATCGGTTCGAAGAAAATATTCTCTGAGATTGCACACCTCACGGTTGTGGAGGGTCTTGGCATATAAAAAACTGCGATCGCCACACTTTCGCGGGATGTACAATCTCATTACCGAGGAACGCGGGTGGTGCATTCGGTATGCAGTCAACAGTACGAAACTTTCCATCCAGGGCATCTAATTCCGTTTGTGTCCATCTGAGTATGCCAAAGGAGTACATAAGGATCGGCATGGCCCAACCGTTACAGGCGCGCACTCTGTTGCCGCCTGATAAAAGACTTTTCAGTATTTTTTCAAGCGGCTAAAGAAGCGCTCCTGCAACACCCGTTTCATACCGTCCTGATAATACCTAATGCCTGTGATATACCCAGATATTTATAGGTTTCGTTTGCAGAGAGAGATCTAAGTCTAGTGAAATCTGAAAGTTCAATGCCATCAGATTCCAAAACCCTGCCTCGCTTGACATACATAACTGCACATTTGTCAACAACAAACTCCATCCTGATTCAGTTTCAGTTTCAGTTTCAGTTACCTAGACCATGGATGTTGGGCCGCAACTTGACATCTGATCCTAATTCTGAGATGAAATACCTACGCAACGAAATACTTGATATTAGTTGTGAAGAAAACACATAGGTTTTAACAAGTGTTTATTTTTAACCGTCAGTCTATCTAAAGTCCGACCAAATTTACCATGCCTCTGTATTTAAACAATTCTCATTAGTGACGACACATTTTGATCAAATATCAATCCATTAGAAACAAAAGATATCCCAATATTACAATTATATTGAAGTTTATTTCGGTAGTTACTAAATAAAAAACAACTATCTTTAACTATTATTTCTTCTTATGCTTCCAATTATCTTAGTGCAGCTTAACAAATTGCGAGGTTGCATGGTTACTGAGAACCCCATTCGCTCTGGACGGAGCGGTATCATTCATAAATATTATTCCAGGTTTTTCCGCGGTAAAAACTAAATAGTTCCCATGAATAAATAAAAATCTTTATTTGGGAAGAGCCATCTAGCTCCATCTATCCAATACTTTGGTACTAAACGCTGGTTTGCTGATAACCTACCACCGTATTTGGTAAAATGAGAATACTACGATTTCGGTAACACAACTGCTAGTAAGTTCTAGATTACAAAGACAGATGCCGCTGTTAGAAGAATTTTTATATTAAGCAATATTGGGTATTAATGAGATTACTATGTATTTGTGTGGCAATCTACCACACTACCACACAGTTCTAAACTCAGTGCTATAATAAATGATATGATAATTACTTGAAAAAATTCTAAATTCCACCGCTTGACCGGGGTATATAGAGCCTCAGACCTCATATACAGCAGTCACATTCACTATTAATTGCTGCGCCACTGAAGTATAATTTAATTTAGTACTTTCTGTTACATATTTTACATTGCAAGTATAGGCTCCCACTGTTAGTGTGATCTTCTTGCAGTATGATAAAAGTAAAGCTACCCTTACGTATAATAAAATTCTGGTTTTCTTGAATTATAAAATTCTTCTAACAACGCCATCTGTCTTTGTAATCTAGAACTTACTAGCAGTTGTGTTACCGAAATCGTAGTATTCTCATTTTATCAAATACGGTAGTAGGTTATCAGCAAACCAGCGATTAGTACCAAAGTATTGGATAGATGGAGCTAGATGGCTCTTCCCAAATAAAGATTTTTATTTATTCATGGGAACTATTTAGTTTTTACCGCGGAAAAACCTGGAATAATATTTATGAATGATACCGCTCCGTCCAGAGCGAATGGGTTTCTCAGTAACCATGCAACCTCACAATTTGTTAAGCTGCACTAAGATAATTGGAAGCATAAGTAGAAATAATAGTTAAAGATAGTTGTTTTTTATTTAGTAACTACCGAAATAAACTTCAATATAATTGTAATATTGGGATATCTTTTGTTTCTAATGGATTGATATTTGATCAAAATGTGTCGTCACTAATGAGAATTGTTTAAATACAAAGGCATGGTAAATTTGGTCGGACTTTAGATAGACTGACGGTTAAAAATAAACACTTGTTAAAACCTATGTGTTTTCTTCACAACTAATATCAAGTATTTCGTTGCGTATTTCATCTCAGAATTAGGATCAGATGTCAAGTTGCGGCCCAACATCCACGGTCTAGGCAATAGAAGAAAGAATCGAAGTGATATCCAAATGATAATAGGCCAATCAATTTTAAGTCGACCAAATCTGAAACTTGCAGCTAATCCCAAACTATTCAAGTTATTAGCGAACAATGTGTAATATAAGTTTGAGTGCACGGATGGTATAGTGATTTAAGGGGTCACCTCACCACTGCCACCGTGCCGAGTGTTGTGGGTTCGAATCCCACACGGGAAAAACTTTGCGTGATCAGAAATGGTTGTGCTGAATCTAAGATTACTTTGTGTCCGTTTTGTAAATGTTTGTGTAATCCCCCGCGACACAGGATTTATTCCTAGTGCGGGAGTTGTCTTTTATAAAGATTAAGAAAGAAATAAAGATATAGCAAACATTCAATTACTTGCACATTATATTATAGAAAAGGCATATGGCGTATGTATATACGCACAAACAACATATAAGTTTATGAGGAACCTGGAATCGAACGGAGCTTCATACGTCTAGCCGCGCCGAAACCAACTCACAAACTGGCGATGCGCGATCAGTGGTTCTTCTACGGGGTCTCGGGGTAACCAGACAATGCCATGGGCCTGTCTTGGTGGTGTTCGTCGCCGCCTGCTAAAACAGGCGGGTCACTGGGGTGGGTCCGTGTGGGCCCGTTAGTCAGTCCGGGTCGTCAGAGCCGGTCGGTAGCGCAGCTAGCGAGGTCCAGCCCGCAGGGGTAAGTCCCCGCGGGCGACCAGCTTGCCAGCAGCGCTTGGGTCGTGTCCGATGGGTCCCTCCTGCGCTTGGCGAGGTCGAGCTCCTCGGGAAGGGTTTACCGGGGAGCGCCCGTCAGCCAGCATCAGGGAGGGGCATCACGTAGGTCCGATGAGGGTTGCCACGGAGACAAGGTCTCGCGGCAGGGCCATCTTGTCCGGCAGTCACCGATGGTAGGGCGCAAGCTCCCGTAAATGGCGGGCGTGCGATCCGTCGGCGCGCACGAACAGGTTGGTGCTCAGGCGTCTCACGAAGTCGTCCAAGCTCTCCATGCACAAGTCCCTAGAGATCGTCCTGTTCCGCACGAAGTGAGGGGCGTCGGTGTTAGTGTGGAGCGCAAGCGATTGCTGCGCACGCAACCGACGGCGGTTCGTCTCAGAGGTGAGAGCGAACCAAGCCGGGGCAGCGTAGGTGAGTCGGCTGCGGATGTACGCCTTGTACACGCCAAGCTTTGCACGGAGCGGCAGTCGGGACGATAGCACGGGTCGCAGGAGAGCGCGCGCTGTGCGCGTTTGGACGACTACGTTGTTGACGTGGGGCTTCATGGAGAGGGCGCGGTCGATGGTCACGCCGAGGTATTTCACCGTCGCGGACCATTCAATGTTCTCTCCCATGAGCTTCAACTGCGGCAGGGCTATGCTGCCCATGGAGATCGCCTGAGTCTTCGCCACGTTGACCGTCAGTCTCCAGTCCTTCAGCCAGCTGGGAAGTGCGTCTAGGGTGCGCTGCATCTTGGTCACCGCGTGGACACCGTTCATTGATGTCGCGATGTAGGCGACGTCGTCGGCGTACAGCGCGAGCTTAACGCCGTCAGTGACGGGGATGTCGTCCGTGTACCAGGAGTACCACACGGGAGAGAGGCAACTTCCCTGGGGCACACCGGCGCGGATGGGCCGCTCTGTAGACAGGGCTGTTTTTTCCCGGCTTTGGGAGCATGATGACTCTGCCTAGTCGCCATGTGGAGGGAAAGTGTCCAATACGGAGGATGCCATTGAAGAGGCGCGTCAGCCTCGCGATTGCTCGCGTAGGTAGGTGACGCAGAGCTTCGATGGCTACTCGGTTAGGTCCGGGGGCTTTCCGGAGGGGCGTTCGGCGAATCAACCGCTGAACTTGGCCTGGGGTGACGACGATGGGGTCCTCTGTCAGGGCTATCGGCTGTTCGAAGTAAGACTTCAGCTTCCTCTAGACCTCTGCTGCATGCTGCATGTTGAGAGCAGGATTGGGCTGGAACTGCGCTTCCGGGGAGTCGGCGAATATCTCTGCTCGGTCCTCTGCACGGTAACGTAGCGTTCCATCACCGGCCAGTAGGGGCCTAATCGGAGATGGTTTCCCGGAGAGTTGGCGGCACAGGCGGTGTATGCCCGA
This sequence comes from Catocala nupta, assembly GCA_963675205.1. NCBI lineage: Eukaryota > Metazoa > Arthropoda > Insecta > Lepidoptera > Erebidae > Catocala > Catocala nupta. The sequence goes on from OY776078.1 coordinate 40,856,495, forward strand.
CCAGTCTGCGCTAGCTTGCTCGATGGTACGTTGCCAGGACTCCGCCGCGTTTGTTGCCTACGCAGCAAAGATCTTCGCAGCCAGAGCGTTCAGCTGGGACTTCATGGTCGGACATAGGGAGCGCTACCATTGCCAGCACAGTTTTTTTTCCTTTCGATCACCGCCAGGATGAGGGTAGGGAGCTGTAAAAGCCTCCTTGCGGTCACGGCGTCGAGCTTCGACTCTCGAAGCGCAGTACTGCGCGCTGAGATCCATCGCAAGCTTTTCGACGTCGGCGAGTGTTTCCACAGGGAAGGAGGGCGAGTGCTCAGTCATGTAATCGGCGAAGACCGCCAATCTTGGCGTGATCGAGGGGGTAGTTGGATCGCCTGCGGGATATCATCCAGAGTCAGACAAACCGGTTGGTGGTCTGAGATGAGGTGGTCGTCCAGGACGTCTAGATGTACAGCCGCGTCGATGCCACAGGTGATGGATATATCTGTGACGTCCAGTGTGTGGGCTGCACAGTACGGGTAGTTTGTCGGGACCTCTGGTCCTAAAGCCTCGTACCCGTATCGATCTGCATCATCCAGGAGGCGGAGGCTTTATACGCACGTACACGCGTAAGGACCGTCGCGCCGCACGCACACACGCACAAGGATTTTCAAGAATTCCCTCGTAAATGTTAGAATTTTGTTTACTTGTCGCTGATTGGTGTATATGATTATTGTACACATTAGTGCTAGCGTTACTTGCATGAACAATAAATGGGATATAGGAAGGCTTAAAAATTGTAAATATATTCTCAGTTGAATCAGTCTACGTGTTTCAATATAACCCTAACGGTTATCAGCTACGGACCTGACTTATGCCTGCCGGCTGATCTATAACCCTAACGGTTACAGCTACGGACCTGGCTTATGCCTGCCGGCTGATCTATAACCCTAACGGTTACAGCTACGGACCGGGCTTATGCCCGCCGGCTGATAATGCGTTAGAGGTACAAATATGGATATTGATTTAGAATTGCATTCAGAAAATACTTGTTGTCTAAGCTCCTGAGTACTTTTGTCCTTAATTTAGAGCATCAAACAATAAAAAATCTGTTGCAGTGAATTATTTACGAAACTTAGTTTTGTTACGTAGTTTTGTAATCGGTCCTTAACTACAGAATAAAAATAAAATAAGATTACGTCCTGTCAGTATGTGCATAAGGTATACATGGCAACACAAGACCAGAGAGCGCGTGCGCCGTTTCGAAATAGTACCTATGTTAATCCGTAATAATCACTATTTTTAAAAGGTTTATTTTAATATTTACACTTCTTATACATAATTAGTTGTTGTTGTTGTACTTTTACTAGAAGTTGCCGAAATACTACTCGAACAACAAGCAGTACACGAAGAGGTAGAGGTTCGAGAATAAGAAGATTAAGCGAAAGGGGACAGAAACAATCCAACAAAAGCAACAACTTTTTGATTTATCAACGATCTCAATTATTGATCTCTTTTTCAATTATAATGAGAAGAATTTGATTATGAGAATTTAATTATAATCAGAAGAATTTATTAATAGGAATCGTTATTTTGTTCTGCTACAGATGTATTTTTTTTCCCATTCTTAATTAAAAGTATAATTAGTATCGTTGTTTTTTTGCAAATGACTACGAAAACCCTTAATTAAGTACATCAAAAACATACATTGGAACCGAATGTCCTATAATAAGAACATTGAGAAAACTGCAATTTCCAAATATATATTCTTTTTCATTTAAATGATATAATACCATACACAGAAATAGCTAGCAAAAATTTGCAAGAAATTCGTTACAATCTCAGTCTCAGACACAGGAGGCTATGTATAGTACTGATGGTATGAAAAAGCTAGTAGGTATGTAAGGATGAATCGTGTATACGCTGGGGGGCAGGCAGATTACTTACTCGAGCTGATGTGTTGACGCTTTTTTATAACTTCGAGCAATAAATATTCTAACGTAAGTATCAATTATATGCAAGAAAATAGTGTTAATAAATAAAATAGATGAAAAATATAATAGGTTGTTAGATTTGCTCAAATAGTATAGATAATCATTCGCCGATTTAGTGACGCTAGAGATAGCCAGAATAATTGATGTACCTGTATATTGCAAGCCATATAGGCTATAAAGAAACCGAAATCGTGGAACAAAAGATAGACCAACTCATTAAGGCAGGCATAGTAAGGGATGTAGGATATAAATAGAGACTCTGAATATGCTAGTACTGTCATAGTGATAAAAAAATAGAGGTGTTTACTGTTTATGTGTATCGCGAGCTTAATACTTAGTTAAGAGCAAACACTAAGGGCGAGATAATTGAAAAATTGGTATTTGTAAAACCAACGACAACTGCAGCTTGGACTGAAAATACCTATTAAAAGTACACAAAATCAACGTTGCGTAGACCCCTGATTCCTTCTCCAAAACTTGACCGATTAAAATACGTTTTCATTAAAAATTAAAGAAAGGCTTTGGCCGTGTTCTTATGTTTGCCTTTACATAATCTAGTCAAATTTGTTTTCTGGATGTTTGAACACAGCGGAAACCCTGGCCAATTTTTGAGGATTTTGAAGGCTCATGTCTCTTTTAATAATTAATTTATGAAAATAAAGGAAAATATACGGACCTGCCAATCTACTAGTATTATCCAGGGAGGAAACAGGGGACTACGTTTGTATGGGAAAACGGACCTTGTGTTTCCTCTTAAGGATCGATATCCACTAACTCATATTGATAACAAGAGCAAATTTCAGAGAGAATATACTTTACTGCATTTGATTTGGCACAAAGTTACTATTAAGTAAAATTATTAGATGATTATTCGATCATAAATCAGCTTTCGTTACACCTACGGGTATAATTATCTTAAAATGACATTAGCTCTAGCCAACGCCGCTGCTGTATTTTCTTGTCTCTTACGTAAAGTTCTAGGACTACTCCATAACAAATTTGGCATTTGACTGCACGGATAGTGGAGTAGGTTAAGTGGTCGCTTTGCCACTGCTGCCGCGTTGATTGTTGTGGGTACGATATCCACACGTGACAAAAAAATGTGTGTTCACAAATACTTGTTCCAATTCTTGGTGTTCTTTATGCCCGTTTTTTGAACGTTTGTGCAGAATGATTTCTAGTGCGAGAGTTGTCTTTCATAAAATCTCAAAATTTTCTCTGATGACGTCACTATCCCTACAATCATTAGAGTAGAAGGTATTGGCCTAGTTGCAGAAATTCTCCAAAAAGCTAATTTACAGAAATGTTCGTTTTTACAAACGAGTGTAAATTGTTAACAATATGCAATAACTGTTAGCTACTTGCGTCCAGGACTGGTAAAATTGGTAAGATATCACTTTAGGCGTAATCGTAATATGCACGAATTGAGGCAATTCATAGGTATTGTATTCTTACTTCGTAGTTTCGCAAAGATAAAACATATAACTTATTTGACCAAAAAAGGGCTAGATTGGACATGGGGCTTGTAACAAGAACAAGCTTTTGAAACCCTAAAGACTGCGATAATTAAGAGGCTGAAGGCTATTTATAATCCTCGTGCTGAAACTGAAGTACATACCAGTAATTTTACTACATTACCAAGAAGATAGTAAAATGAAGCCAATGACTTATTTTAGCCGTGTAAGTAATTAGAAAGGAAGAATAATATTATCACAGCTATGAGCTGGAAATCTTGGCTGTTGTGGAAATCTTCCAAGTATATACCTAACTAATATCCCAACCAAGATAATCACTGATGACGGCACTGTACATAGCACCTTCAGTAAAAAAGACCTTATACTTCTAATTACCCATTAATGGTTCACCATCCAAGAATTTTATCTTGCGGTTGAATATCGCTGTATTGACGCCCTAAGTTGCAAGTCAATACATAACAGACAGTGTTATAGACATTGTTAAAAATTTACGATGTTTTAACTATATATTCGTAATTTTTTACTCCACAAAACAATAAACAGTTATGGGATGGGATTTGATAAGTGCAAAAAACAAACAAGGCAATTCCTGCTCATGGAGTAAATCCTGTGTCGCGAGGAACTTGAGAAACTTTCAAACAACGGACACAAAGAACATCCAGACTAAGAACAATCATTTGTGGATCACACAAATGTTTGTCCCGTCTGGGATTCGAACCCACAACACTCGGCGCAGTGACAGTGGCGAGCCGACCACTTAAACAAGTACGCAATCCATGCCGGCTCAATGCTGGTGTTAAAGAATGACAAGGCTCATCAGCGAATTCATTAAAGCTTGCTTGCGCACTGCAAGCAAGCTTTAATGAATTCGCTTCTAAGAGTATCTACAGTAAACCAGATTGACCAGTGAGCTACGTTTTATAGAAAAGCCAGTCCTATGCACACTATCCATGCCGATCATTTGTATTGTTCCTCAAAACCACTATATACGGATTATATCGCGTTGTTTATTTATCACTGTATTACAAAATTTTGAAACTATTACACTACTACTACTATTGATTCTATTTTACTAATTTATAAGCTAATAAAATTATTTAAACTATTAAATCTATTTATATTTAGGTTTACACTTTCCCCGACGTTTCGGTTGCTTTTCAGCAGCCATGGTAACGGGGAGACTAAGATTTAGTAGTAGTAGTAAAAGATATAGTAGTTTAATTTCAATGAATAACATTCGTGTAAACAGAAGACAATATTATGTTCCTCAAAACTTATAGTGGTAATATTCTGGGTTTTTCTATGTATAATATGAACGTATTTACAAAAAAAAGTATATATGTATGTTTATCCATTGTCTAGTACCCATAGTACAAGCTCTGCTTAGTTTGGGCTAGACAGTGTTGTGTGTATGTGGTAGAATATTATATTATTATTATTTTATTATACTCTTTATTCAAATATTTTCAATATACTTTTCATTTTTAAATATACATATACCTATAAAAATACATTTAGAAATATAAAATATATGGTACCCTACCGGCATCGGGAACAGGGTCCAAGCTGCCGGTGGTTAGGATTCCAGAGATAGGAACCTCCTCACAATGCGTGCTGAATCTAATAGCACTGCCTTCTGCATCAAACCCTCGATCCAAGCACCCAACGCGAGACTCTTTAGATGGTGATCGAGGCTCTTGGCTATTAGACCATTGACAGATATGACTATCGGCACAATGATTGCCGAATCAACATCCCACATGTCGACAACCTCGCGAGCCAAATCGAGATATTTTAATTTGTTTATCTTTTTCAGCTTTCACGAGATTGCGGTCATGCGGAATGGTGACATCGATAATCAATGCGCGGCGCTCTGATCGATCTATCACCACAATGTCACGTTCGTTGGCCACAACAGTCCTGTCTGTGATGATAGTTCGATCCCAGTACAACGTGACATGACCATTTTCGAGAACTGATTCAGCTACATACCTGTAGTACGGCACTTCAACATCTACAAGTTTGTATTTCAGAGCAAGTTGCTGGTGAATAATCCTGGCTACTTGGTTATGTCTGTGCAAGTACTCGCCGTTAGCAAGACGAGAACAACCGGAAACTATATGCCTGAGGGACTCACCAGGTAGGTGTCACGCCCGACAAATGTCAACTGTACCATCCCTCAAGATATATCTCCGGTAGTTATTCGATATTATTATTATATAATAATAATTATTATTATTAACATAGTTGTGGTTACTGACTTTTGTATAAAGTTTGTGTTTGCTAGAACTGCCTGAAATGTTAGCTCCGTTGAAACTTGAAAGCAATACTATCGGTATACAGCAATCCTACTAGGATAATAACTGATGGTGGAGTAGCGTTCATGAGTAGATATTTTTCAGAGTTCATAACCGATAAAGAATTAAAGCATATTCTTAATACGATTGCCTCTTCCCGCTTAAACGGTCAAGTCGTGTGAGGTCAAACAGTCATTGGTTTTACGTCCTTGCTTTGCTAAACATGGCAATAGGTAAAAGTAAATGTAAATTCACATAAGTAAGTGTAACTTTGACGTTCATAAGTGTTACTTTGTGACCTACATGAATAAACATATTGTTATTTTGATTTTAAAGTTAAAAGAGTAAATGGGAATATTATTAACGAGTTTCATACTACGACCGAAAGAAAATGCAGTCGATAAAACAATTTGCCTACTTTGTGTGGAGTTTTAATTTAAATATGCATGCATTAAAAATACATAAGTTTATATATTACAATTAAAAGAAAATGTTCATTGCCGCAGTGTATCTGTATAATAATATTATTAATGTAATCTGTAACAATCCCTGATTGGAAAGGTAAAAAGGTTGGGAGTGGTCTATTAAATACACAAAATGGGGTCCTTGTCCCAAACTAATTAGAATTGATTTTAGTACTTTAACTTTAACTAGCACTAGATAATATTGTCTTACGTTTACACGAACGTTATACATTGAAATTAAACACTTTATACGGATTTTGTCGCGTTGTTTATTTTACTTTAAACACTGTTATTACATAATTTTGAAAACTCTAACACTACTATTATTGAACTTTACTACTATTAATTTTAAGCTATATATTTTCTAATTAAAACTATTTATATTTAAGTTTACACTTTGCCCCGACGTTTCGGTTGCTTTACAGCAGTCATGTTCAAGGGTTTCATGTTTTCCATGTTCAATAATAGTAGTGTTAGAGTTTTCAACATTATGTAATGACAGTGTTTAAAGTAAAATAAACAACGCGATAATATCCGTATAAAGTAGCACTAGATATTAAGTACATCTATCAAAACAACAAATTGAAATGTAAAAATTACGGGTTATGGAATAAATGGCTTTATTATTATTATTCTCTTTATTTTCTAATTTTCAATAATAATTATAAAAAAATCACTATTAAAAATATAAAACCTATGAAGACCCACCGGCATAGGGTACTGGATCCATGCTACCAGTGGTTACGGCTCCAGCGAGAGGAACCTCCTCACAATGCATACCGTGTCAAGCAATACAATAGCAAGCAAAAGCAATAATAATAATTATTATTATTACTAACCATATTTAAGCAGAAAAATCGAATCCAGAAATCCATTATAAATACATGATGTAAATTAAGTGATTACAATATTTTTTTATTGCTTTTGCTGGCAAACGAGCAGGTGGCCCATCTGATAGGAAGTAACCACTGCTCATAGACTTCAGCAATGTCAGGACACAGCAAAGTCGCTGCCTACTGTGAAAGAAGAACTGTCTTTAAACCTCGTTTGAAGAAGGACATATCATAGCGCTCAGGAAACACCGAAGCAGGCAGTTCATTCCAGAGCTTGCTCGTATCTGGGAGAAATGATCGCTGAAAGCGTACCGTCTTGGAGTTGAACGCTTCCAGGTGATATGGATGAACCCTGCTTCATTGTCGAGTGGTATGGTAATAGAAAGGGGCCGCTGGTACCAAATCAAACAGTTCTTCAAAGCACTCCCCGTGAAAGAGTCGGTAGAACACGCAGAGAGACCTAAAGTCTCTCCGTTGCTCCAACGACTCCAATCTATCTGTGAAATTGGGATCGTCGACGATTCGAACTGCCCGTCTTAGTAGGGAGTCAACTGGATCGAGCTGGTATTATATAGGCCCCTGCCCAGAGATGTGAGCAGTACTCTACGTGCGGCTGGACCTGCGCTTTGTAAAACACAAGCCGCTGACCTGGTGTGAAGTACCGCCTCGCCCTGTTCAGTACACCCATCCTTTTGCTCGCTTATTTAGCTTTGTCCTCCAAGTGATTTCCAAACTGGACTTTACTCGAGATTTCCACGCCGAGGATCTCAATACTCTCGGAGATATGGAGAGTAACTCCTTAGAACTTTGGCGCCATAATAAAAGCGTCCTTTTTGGCAGTGAACGCGCACACTTGTGTCTTCGAGGGGTTGAATCAAACTAAGTTCTGTTCACCCCATTCGGAGGCACACCCAAAAAAGTCCTCGACTTCAGACACAAGTTGTGTTCGTCTTTCCTGTATCATGTTCCGAGGGACATTCTGATAGCTGGTATAACGCGCATCACCCATGCTGTCATCCGCATAGCAATGTATTTTCTCGATAGACAACAAGTCATTGATATGTAGGATGAACAGCGTTGGGGAGAGCACCGAGCTTTGCGGAACACCAATGTTAATGGTTTTGGTTTCGGAGCTACAGCTATTAACGACGACTGTAATACTCCTACCATCCAGAAAACTGACAATCCATTTGCAGAGTCCCTCGGGTTTTTATAAGATGGTAGCTTCGATAGAACGGCCTTATGCCAGACCCTGTCAAATGCCATAGCTATATCGAGGCTAACGACCAGAGCCCTCCAAAGCCTGTGAGGCACGCTAGAAGATCACCAGCTGAACGACCATGGTGAAAGCCATACTGGCGGTCACTAATGAGTTGATCTTGAAGATAATTTCAAGATAACGCAGCAGAAGGTGGTTTAGTAACCGCTCGATATCTTTGGAAAGTAAAAAAGTAATCACTCTCGGTTTTATATAGTTATACATATATATATAGTTGATGGATCCGACCGGTCACCCCTTTTCGGGATCGGGTGAACATGATCGGCCTTCCTCGAAGATGGATCCTTGTTGGAATTTAGGAAAGACGGTAAAGGCACGTTAAGACAGGGTCAACTCAGGAGCGCACGTCTTATGTACCACTGCAAGGATGCCGTCAGGCCCACTCGACTTATGGATGTCCAGAAGTTAGGAGCCCACGCCTAACCGCATGCTGCTTGATGCAGATTTCAGGCAAAGAGCTCTCACACCTTGGGCTGGTAAGTGGCGTGACTCCTCATCATCCAAAGTCGAGTTTGAGGCAAAGAGTTGTACCAAAATATTTGCCTTCTCTTTTGCACTATGGGCCGGACTGGCATCAGTCTTACGCAATGGTGGGAGACTGACCTGGCAAAAATTACTTTGCGCAGCCTTGGCGAGCGCCGAAAAAGCACGACTCCCTGAAGGATGTCATCCAAGGCGCTTGCCAATTCTGGCAACGTGTTCCGCCTTAGCCTTGACAATAGCCTTCTTGCTAGATGTAGAAGCGGCATTAATTCTCGCTTTCTCTCCTTTTACATCAGGATACCGGCACATCCTAGCCCTATTCCAGGCTAAGTATGCTGACTGCTTCTGGTGTGCAGCATCCCTGCTGGCGTTATAGAAACAGGCGCGCCTGCAGCCGCCCACAGGTATTTTGGCAGAAGGTATGAATAATTCCATCCCTTGGTGGCGCACATCTGTGATACAGTCTGCGTAAGTGCCAGGATCCCCGGATGAGAAGCAAAGCCGCTTCCATGAGTAGGATGCAAGAAATTCTTGAAGTCCATCTCAATCTGCTGACTTGTATTGCCAGACTCTACGGTAACCAGTCACCTAAGAGCGATCTGATCGCGTAACAGGGTTTGCACTGTGGATAAGGCAGCGATCCGATGATTCTAGAGAAGCATCGACCACCACCCTAAATCCTAGTGGATGTGTAGTCAACAGAAGATCCAGCAAATAAGGTTCATGGCTCTCGTTGTCTGAGATACGGGTGGGATGTTGTGAAAAGTGTCACCAGTTGTGAGAAGCCATAAACCGAGGCCATATTGAAGAAAGCCCGACCCACGGAATTGGTAGTCCAGGATCCCAACCACTCTTTGTGGTGACCGTTAAAATCGCCAACTCCGCGGATAGATACCTCTCCAATATTTAATCAGTCCCCTCTTGGACGTTGTCAAGTAGCTGAGTTGACTCCGAATCACTGGCATGAGACCTGTAAAGGCATGCGTGAACTCGGGTAAGACCCCATGGTCTACGCGTAGCTATAAAATTGATAGGTCCCGATGCTCGAGGCCTCGAAGGCGGCAGCAACAGATATCGCCATTCACGAACACGCACACGCACACAGCTTTACGATGGAAAGAATGCTCCAACTCGTAGCCCAGGTATTTTAAGTACAACATGTCATCCGGGGCGCATATCTGCGTCTCCGTTAAAAAGAGCAAGGTGGGCCGCACCGTCTCGAGATCGTGGGGGACATCGAGACTCCTGGCATTGCAGAAATCCACGAGAAATGTGGAAGAGGTGTCCGCCGTACAAAAATTTATATAATTTATAAGAGAGGGAAATATGGATTGATGCATGGTTTGTGGTCGAGGTGGTGCCCAAAGAAAGAGCAAAGTCTTAGTGCGAGATAAGCCCACGAGTTATGCAAGAAGCCGATACGAAGCACGGAAGGGCTCTCGACCCTTCGCATAGCCGCCGGGTCCACTCTGGTCTCCCAATCCGGCACGACGACTACGTAACGGGATTTTCACTGGTTGACGGGACAGCCCGAGCAGGATGTACCCAGGTTCGGGTCCCCTACTAACCGGCAGGTGGCTGACAGAAACCATTCCCACCGGGTCTCCCTGTACCCCGCATTGGCCCTCCATACCCTTTAGACCTACCAGGCATCACACTTCGCTAGCCTCGAGCCCCGCACCAACCTCGAACCACACTTAGGAAAGGAAGAAGAGAAAAAGGAAATGGTAAGGAAGGTGATTGGGCCTCCGGTTCTATATTTGTATTAACCATAAAATTTTATTATTACCAATATTTAATTTAAAACGTTATGATATATGCAATGAACAAAGTTTATCAAAAAATTGATTATTAGACTAGACATGTGACTTTTAAATATAACATCTAGAAAACCAAGCTAGATCTATATACCTACGGTCAGGTGCAAAAGTCGAGATGCAATTTTAAAAAGCGATAGAATTACAACAATTTGTTCTTACGACCTTTTTCAATAAACCCGCCTCACTTATTCTGTCACCTGTTCTAATTATAATTGTGAGTATTAATTTCAAACAAATATGTAATTAAATTAGCAACATCGATGACTTGTAACTTTACTTTAAGACTTATTTAAACCGTAGTTATTCAAAAGATGAGGGTGAATTTAAAAATTATAATAATTTCTCACTTGAATAGAACTATGTGATTTTATCGGATGGTGATCTTTGTTACGAGCGTTTGTGTTATTATTATTGCAATCATTTTTTTTTATATTTTGTTTGAAAGTCTACATTTAAAATGCAAACTAATATAAATATTGAATCCAGTGCAAATATATGGCATAATTATGTCCTTAATTTATCTTAAATTGCCGATGAAACTGGACTAAACTCTAAGAGTAAGTTATTTTAAATATTATGTTATTGTATTGTGATTTACGATTTCACTGTTAAGGAATCGCTATCTATGATTATGTCATATGATATGTGATTTTATTTCAGAGAAATACTGTAAGTCGTTGGGTGAAACGATTTGAAGAAGAAGGGAGCTTAAAAAGTCGGGCGGGTAGTGGAAAACCGCTTCTTATTAACCAAACTCAGCGAAGACGAATGGTGAATGCTTATGAATCAAAGAGTATCATACCGACGAGACCGTTGCGAACTATGTGTGCTGATAAACTGTAAGACTTGAGCTGTGTTAAGAACAATGGAGGTCACACTAAATATTAAACAAATTCAAATAGGGGGCGTGCTGGTTGACGATGTTAGAATTGAGGTTAAGTTTCAGTCGATCTTTTCCTTGTGAAAAAGAATAATTAAGCTATAACCTCAATTGTCATTATAATTGCAAAATATTATTTGTAACTAAAATGAATCTAAATAGTACTAGACTAAAGATGTTTTTTTATTATATAGTATTGAAACATTTACGGAAAATTTAATAAACGTACATTTTCGGTAATCATATATTGACATTGTTTTTTATAATGAAATGTTAATGTTATAAATTGAATAAAATTTTGTTTCCTCAATTATAATTTGCATTATTTAATTGTTTATTAAAAATAAAAACAATATGTGATTTTTAGTCATTAAACTAATTCTGATAAATAATAATTATTATAATAATTAAAGAATTAAATTTTAGTTTAATGCCTAAAAATACATTTTTTGTTCTTTTTTATCACTCTACCGTTATAAGTAAACAAAAATAACGGTTATCTTAATTATTTGAAAATGTCAGTAATAAAAAAACTAAAAGTGGAAGTAGAGGATCTCAAGATTTTAACCACCTTCATTATATGTAAGTGATAAAGTGAGATGACTCGTTGACCGCTCCGCTATCGGTGGAAGTAGAGGATCCCAAGATTTTAACCACCTTCATTATATGTAAGTGATAAAGTGAGATGACTCGTTGACCGCTCCGCTATCGGTGGAAGTAGAGGATCCCAAGATTTTAACCACCTTCATTATATGTAAGTGATAAAGTGAGATGACTCGTTGACCGCTCCGCTATCGGTGGAAGTAGAGGATCCCAAGATTTTAACCACCTTCATTATATGTAAGTGATAAAGTGAGATGACTCGTTGACCGCTCCGCTATCGTTGGAAGTAGAGGATCCCAGGATTTGAACCACCTTCATTATATGTTAGTGATAAAGTGAGAAGACTCGTTGACCGCTCCGCTATCGGTGGAAGAAGAGGATCACGGGATTTGAACCACCGTCATTATATGTTAGTGATAAAGTGAGAAGACTCATTGACCGCTCCGCTATCGGTGGAAGAAGAGGATCACGGGATTTGAACCACCGTCATTATATGTTAGTGATAAAGTGAGAAGACTCGTTGACCGCTCCACTATCGCAACCTGCGTTACAATAGGCAAATTTAAGCATTAATTGTAAATTCGGACTAATTCACCAAAGGTACTGAGACTGTTTACCGAACTAGATATGGGCCTGTATTTTGGCTGACAGTGTTCAGTCGTGGAAATTGACAACCTAAACATTTATATTGAATTAATATCGAAATAATATTCTACATATTATAATATAAGGCCATGTTTTGTTTCTAATAGACTGTTATTTGAACAAGTAGTGACGCTACTAATGACAATTGTATAAATACAGAATCATACATTCAGAGAGACTCTTTGATAGACAAGCGGTTAAATATAAAATCTTGTATATAGCCAGGCTATTATATTACTCTTAGTGTTCTGCAACTAATATCAAGACTTTCGCTGCGTGTAAAACTACTAATAAAAATATCTTTGAAATATACCTTTCTCTATTTAGATTAGAAAATTTTGCAATAGAGGTACGACATATTAAAATGTCTAAATCCTAATAATAAATATATCCATGTAATCTTTCAGTTTCTAGATAAGTAGTGCATCATAAAAGAAACGTTTTCTTCATGACACACAAACATTTTACCTAAATACTAATTCATATTTAAGACAAAGTTGTAATTTAAACGATTTTTATAAACAATTCTTCACAAAGCTTGGTAAATATGGTTATGTATTTATATATGTATTAACGCGTATCCTATCCATAATTGATAATGTTATTGTAATATTATTGTGCATGTAGTATAAATTGAATACAATTCTCATTGTTATAATTTGTACTATAATTTGTACTATAAGTGTATTTTACTTTTACTTTATGTCTTAAAAGCAACATTTATTACACATTGTAACTATATCCTATAATATTAGTCTGTAAGATTGCCAATAAAATAAAATTAATTAATTAATTTGAATTAATATACTGAATATTACGTTTCGTACTTTAACTCGATGATCATGTTTCTAGTAGAATTATAATAGAATAATAAATTCTGGCTTAAATCTAGGTATGTATCTTAATAGACTTTAAATATTCACCCTTTATCTACTAGGTCATAATCGTTCAGTACTGGCTCATAAATTACAGCATTGAACCCAGCAAAGCATCTACGTCGCATAAAAGATTAAGTAAGGAACCATTACCCGCTTATCAAACATCTCTTCATCATTGACATCATCAATTGCCTATGCGGCAGATTTTTCTTTTCCATTTTACAACAACAGGAGTTAGGAACAGGCATTAGGAACGATTTATGTATCGTGGGGGATTATAGAAACATTTAAACAACGGACACAAAGAACGTCCACGTTTAGAACAACAATTTGAAGATAACACAATTGTTTGTCAATACAAAGTATTGTAGGTTCGATCCTCACAATACAATTATTGTGAGGATCGAACCCACAATATTCGGCGCGGCGAAAATAGCGACCAGTAGGCCGTCCGTGCAGTCAAAAGTGATTAGAGACTGAACACTCAAGTGCTTCACTGCAGAAGCGTGATCAAATGGGCAAACATTCTTACCAAAAGTACTAGAAAGCCACTGTTTGAAGTAGGATAGTTATGTTCAGTATCCCAAACGCTTACTTCATTTATCTATAGCTGGAATGCTGGCCGCCGGACCGCTACAACTCAAAATGTAAAGCAATCAATGCTTACTGATACGTCTCTTAAGTACGGGTCTTAAGCAGCGACAGCCTAATGCGAGACCGTAGGGCTTCCACGCAAAAGTCTCGAGTACGAACCATAGCCACGCGCCTGTGACTTATCGAAGAAACTATGTGTATATAAAAAATATAAATTGCTCGTTTTAACGTTAAAGGAATACATCGCGAGGAAGCTTATCTGAGAATTTTCTAAAATGTTCTTAAAAATGTGCGATGTCAACCGCACATGGCCAGTTTATATACAGGGCTGATAATAATATTATGCGCATTACCTAACAATGATTTATCATCATAAGCCTTAATTAAAGATTCACTTTAGTAATGAATAAATGTCTCAGAGGCAGGCGGTTAGTGCAACAAACACACGCTTCAATTAACTATTCGACACTTAGCGTACATAATCTACTGCTGATGAAGAAATAATATTGATGATCCAGATTATATTTGGCCAAATTAGAGTCATGATGTACGCCTTTTCTTGCTGAAAAGGCGTACATCATCAATATCATAATCTCAAAAGAAACCATACTATCAAAAGCAATACAATTAGTCAGTAGTATAATGGTATATTTTGTAAATAAGCTTTCTTGATACCGTTGAGTTACCTATTAACTTCGGTAAAATAAAATACTGTTATAAAATACATAATATAAGAAGCATATTGAGCTCTATCTATTAATGTAAAATTCAGTGACTTATGTACCTGACATGAAAATCTATAGGTATTACATATGTACATAAAACTTAAATAACATACTAATTTGATTCAAACTCATTTTAATAAAGCACAATATTACTGAATCGTGTGTGAAATTGACTAGCTCCTTAAATATCAGAGTCCAGTGAGCCTTTTCTATAAATAACTAAACCAATATAAATACGCATATTTTGCTGCTTATTTTGTTTACAACTCTTCGATACAATGAACCCTATGGTGGACAGAAATGGCCGCTAACATATAACATTTTCTTGTATATATGTATGTCACATCGCATTCAAGGTGCTAAAAGATAAATGATTGTACGTATAAATTAAATTTATATTGTATAATAAAAATCGAAAATTTGTATGTTGATTCATCGCACTATGACACTGAACTGATAACATACGTTATGTAACATAATCGCGTTAAACACTTATTTAATACAAAATGTACACACAGACTGTATGTAAGTAGCTATAGTAATTATATGCATAAATAAATAAAAGTGTGAATGTAGCAGTCACGCGCAAACAGCGCCCGCCGGGCAACCGGACCAGACATTTGGACTTCGTTCAAGGTGCCACAAGGTAAGTCACAACCTCACTATTCAACACACGACAGTACCGACACAACCCTTTTCATTCATTAACAAACTACACTAGCATCTCTGATTACACTCTGAACAGATAGCCTCCAAAAACGAGAGCGGTCATGTAGTTTTAACTGATGACGCGAAATGCTCACCAAAAATAAATTCATGCTCAATCTTATATTTAGCGCGCTTGCTCGGACTAAGATGTTTCGGCCAGTTGAACCGGGATTCAGTGTAGATCGCCAATCGTTTCGAATCGGTATTTAGAAAACAAAAGCGTCTTGTGCATCCCATGTCAACAAACAAACACCAGGGATGGTGAGCCGAAGACTCACAAGAGAAGTGGCTTGAACGCGTCAAGGTAACCTCGGTGCATTAGTCCAAAATAATCTGTTGGCCAGTGATCATAGTACACAACTTGTTCACACCTATTTCTACACGAGCCCACGCAAACATAACGTGTTTTCAGTTAGATATTCTCACATTGAAACGATATGTTGTGTTCTTAGTTTATACGGTGGAAAAGTGAAATTGTGCTGGGTTCGTGCATAAAATGACGTGAAAATTATCATCATATTTCCATTAAAATATCAGTAATCGGCAGAGTATTACACTTGTTAAAAATATTTTGATAAATCTTATTCATTAATTAAACATATGGAATCTGAATTGTCGCCAGATAAAGAGAAAGATTTACCACCAGTGCCAATAAAAACATATCAATGGGAGGATTTGAAACGAGCTCGTGAGGCGGGAAGATATCCTTGGACGCATCTATTGAAGGAGCCGCTTCAAGGTGAGATAACTGCAGAAGACATCATCAGAGAAACAACACCTAGAAGAAGCATGTCACGAGAGTTTTCAAGATCACGGACACGCTCACCAGTTGACAGTGATGTCCAAAGGATACTCAACCTAGACTCCTCGCCTGGCAGTAGCCGAAAACATGGTGAGGAAGGTGAAGATGAGGGAGTGCAAATACCAAATTTCTCTAAAGAAATATCGTTGGACTCCGAAGATGATGCAATTAATCAGGCTGTGAAAGCTGATGTAGTCAAACGCCCAGAAAGTCAAGTTAGTTCCCACTTAGCTACGCCTATAGAAGTACCAAAAAATGTGTCCCCCAAAGGAATTCTGAAACGCCGAGTACCAGAACAACAATACAATATAGGAGTTACATCGGAAACGAGAGAAAAAACTAAGTGTTGTCATCCTTTGGTAAACAAAATAAAACATTTAGCCGACAAGACTTTACATAAACTTGAAAGAAATGAAAATGAGAAATCACCAGTTTCAAAACGCAAGAAAAATGAGGATCAAGAAATTAGACAGCTGAAGTCTTCCCCAGGCGCTATACGTAGACAGAAGTATAGTGCAATCAAATTAGGAGACTCTGATGAAATGAGCAAAACCATGAGTATAGATACACCGCCACCAAGAAAAAAGAAAGAACATATTTACGAAGATATAGAAGAAGCAAAAGACTCGGAAAGATCGCTTCATTTTTCACCCGAGGTAGATAAACATGATACTGCAAAAACAGATGATGAAAGCAGAAGTAACAGTAATAAAGAAAGCGAAAGCTTTTCAGAAAAAAAATCAATCGCTTCTCAAGATCCCAGTTTGGTAATGGATGATGCATCGTTAAAAAATGGAGAACATGTCATGGAAAAATTACATAAAATTGATAACATAAATAAAGAAGCCGTTTTATTAGACGAAGAAATGGACGCAGATGAACCCAATGTTGATGAAATATTTCAAAACCAATTGGATGAAAGAGCAACACGAAATGAATCTCCTAACATAACCATCACCGAGTTAACAGAGGAGGATGCAGCGGTAAATAGTGACCAGTCCACAGCAATACCCATTGAATCGTCTCCTAGCCCCAGTCCACACGATGCTGACGAACGTAAAAACATTCATTTCCTCAACAGAAAATGGTCTAAACCCAGCAGGTAATTATTATTTTTATTTTACCTTAATATTAACCTCATTATAGTAATACATCATACGTAACAGTGACATAACAGTTTTGTTTCAACACATGCAAAGCGAACGCGCTAGCTTCTGTGTGTTTGATAAATATAGCACAGTCCGACCGATCTTCCTGCACATTGGGTAAGCTCTTTAAAATTGTCATCAGTGATCAGTGCTCGCGACTGCTTTCACGTCTGTGATTAGTTCATCTACTGCCCGGCTTTGACAAACACACGTGATGACTCATTGTCCGCGTGCAAATGACAGTTCGAGTAGTAGTTTACGGGAAACTAATTATTAAGAATGTTCGGGCGTGGTAGTCAGTAGTAATGAGTAAGCTTCGGCGATGGACTTCCGAAGGTGGCACTCCTATAGAAAAGCCAGTTAGACCAACACGAGAAGGTAGCGTCCAAGTGTACACTCCAGACGTCCGATGCGCTTGTCAGTTCTTCCAATGTGACTCGCTATTACCGGAGAGAGTGAATCCAGTGGGTACTAGACCGACTTCGCGGGCTAGTAATTTTATTTCGTATGAGAGGTAAGTAGTACATCTACATTCATTTTTGACGGTTTTGACGACATTTTATAACTAAAATTACAGTCTGTGAAATAAATCTGAACAACGTCTTTTACCCGGCGGCTGCGGCTAAAACGGGCGCCGGCTGTTGGCCTAATTGTGACTCGAGCAGCGTGTGTGTATGAAGTTTAAATATAACTCAAATCTTCTGCGACGGATCATGATTTTTGCGATTTGCATTTCATTTTTTAATTACGCTCTTTGTTCCTCTTAATGCTCTGCGACTGATTTATTGGCAATAAAGTGTATGATATATTTTGAGATGCCATATCTCCTAGCGAATTGATGTCATGTGCTGCATTTTAATTGTTGTGGTAGTTATGTGATAGCATTGTATGTTTTTTTCAGTGATCACGAATATGAAATCATCGAGAAGCCGCCGCCAAATATTATTTACACTGCTCCGAGTGTAGATGAAAAGCCACATCATATGGTCAAAACAGATGACGAGTTGTCAAGTACTACATCTCTGGAAAGAAAATATTTACAACATACATCGGACGAAGAGGATCAGTTAGATGAAAAAGATAATTTGCAAGATACTAAACATGAAGAAATGTTAAACGCCGAAGCACTTCAAAAAGACATTGAAGATCGATATTTCGTAAACACGCCATCAACGCCATCGCGCACTGAGTGCGAAGTCAGCACAAGTCAAGTAGACTCATCGGCATTGGAGCAGTTGCCTTTAAAACGTGATAGTAGATCCAAAAATGCTGAAACTACTGACAGTAAGATTCAGCAACGTATCAGGGAAGGAACAGGCAAATTGAAGACACAAGCGGGAAAATTAAAAACAAAATTACAAAATATTAAAACCAAACAGTTCACCATGCCCGAGAGACCAAAAATCAGTTTACCTGAAAGGCCCAAATTTAAAATGCCTCAAAGGCCTAAAATATCTATGCCCGATCGTCCTAAATTCAAATTACCAGACAGAAGAAAATTTAGTTTGCCCGATAGACCAAAATTTAACATAACAGAAAAACTAAATCGTTCAAAATTTACGTTACCAGAAAGACCTAAATTTAATGTGCCAGAGTTTAGTGTTCCTAAATTCAAAATGCCGGACAGACCAAAAATAAATTTTCCGAGTCTAGGTAGGAAAAAGGAGTATAAGGTAACAAACGATTCTACAGATTCTAATGCTGAAGTTGCCAAAGTAGCTACAGTAGAATTTGAAGCCAGGACTTATCCAAGATTATTTAATAGAAAAAAGAACACAGAGTTACCCAAAACGTCATCATCTCCAACACTAAATAGAGAAGACACACCGCCACCTACTTTCACTTTCACTCGAGTTAAAAAATCAAAGGACGAACCGACTTACATCCCTGATAGTCCAGAACAGCCACGGGAGTACGGCAATATAGAAAACGATGAGGATAACTTTAAAATGGAGGAAAACCGGCAGATGGGTACCACGTACGACTTTGACAAACTAGATACAGAATACATGGATGAGGAACCCGAAGCATCTAATTTACAAGACGATCGTAATGCTATATCAACAGATGATATGTCACCGTCTAAATATGAATATTCACATGTCATAACCGAAATTAATAATGACGAATTTTTTGTACGACCGAGAGGTATTTCTCGCGAAGATATTCAGACAAGGGAATACTTGAGCGACGAAACACGAAAAGCGTTCCAACACCCGAAAAATATCCTTTCATTAATGGGGAGTCATTCGGGTGTGGACGACGAACATATGTATATCAACGATCCGGAAGCTGATACTGAGCTTATGATGGAGGACAACGAACCGATGAGGTATTCTACAGAAAATTTAAATGATAAAGATGACGGTTACTATACATTCCCACCAGTGAGACCGTCGCGGGCCAAACGAAAGAAGAAAGAAGAGGAACCGACGCCGTACATTGACGAGAGCGTTCACGCAAGTATTCAATTCAGTGAAGTAGACTTAGGATTGCCAGATGATCACCATATTGACCATGAAAACGGTGAAGTAGAAGAACATATTGACATGCATGTAAGCAGCCATCTAGACTTTACACCTGCTACTGACCTACATTCGATACATGAGTATGCAAATGATGATGTCATCCAGTATCCAGACAATATTCCAATCCAATCTCAAACTCTACCGATGCCACCGAAGAGAAAGAAGAAGTTTGGAAAGAGAGACTTTAAGCATTCATCGCTTAATGATTTCAATAACGTGGCTGCCTCAGAACTATGGGAGGAACCGCAAGAGTACCAAAACCACGACGACGTAAGTGTATTAATAAACATTTAACCATTCCAGAATACCCAAGCTTTATCAGATCAAGTTTTTGCAACACGCATTCCAGTATATACAGTATATGCTATAAGTTTACCAATTGTACTGCATGAATCGCGTTATGATTTCAAGTGTTTCGCTGTTATTTCTGTCTGTTGTTTGAATGTTCGCAAAGTAGCTTGCAATAGGAATTGGATCTAGTGCGAAAGTATGATTTTAAAATTGTAATATAGCAATATAATATAAAAATTAATGGTTATATAAGTATGTATTTATACTAACATATTTAGATACCGCACCGCGATAAATCCTATTTCGCAGAAAACATTGCAAACATTAAAACAACACTAGATCACCCAGACACGAAGCAACTGCTTGTGGATTACACAAATGTTTGTCCCATGCGGAGATTGAACCCGAACACTCGGCATACTGACGATGGTGAGGCGACTACTTAAACCAATAGAAAAACTAATTTTAAATAATAATCATTTTGTATCTCGATGGTTGTTCGTTCAGTAATATATACATGTACAGCACCAAACGAGAAGAGCCGGTACCTTCAAATAAGTTTTAAATCCTGGATTATTTTTTGAAATGCTAATATCTCTATAAAATAATTTATTATATGTATTCTAGCACTAGCATGCCTTTATTCTGCTTTTGTGAATGTATCCAAACATGCAAATGACATAAAAATAAAGCGGCAATTAAAACATTTACCATAACTAACATATAATAAGCGCTAATACCTTTTACCAATAAAATACTTGTTGCTGTAATAAAAGTAATATATATATTAAATATACTACATATAATAATATGAAGGATGATCCTCGTAATTAAAAGTAAGTTCGATGCAACCTATTTAAGTTGCACAGTACTTTTAATTACGAGAGCGCAAGAACTACGCATATTTAGATATATAAGCGTAACTTATATAAGGTAAACTGCTTTCAATCTTATCTTATCTTATATAATTTATCTAACTTGCTAAATCAATAATCAAAGTCTGTGTATAACTGCGTGCGTAACTGGTTCACAACTGATTTTTAATAAGTAAATCATTGTATTATTACATTTCATTATTAGTCATTATCAATATAAATTATAATGTGAAATTTTGTTACGCTTGTATATATTTTTATTGCATTTGTCTCTTGTTGTATTCAGTTCTATTGAAATAGACTTATAAGTTTATCAAACGGAATAGGGCAAATCGTTTTGTCTATAATGGTTATACCCACTGTTATTATATTTGATAGAAAGGTTTTAGACCTCATAGCCACTGCTATCAGTGGCCCAGGCTAGTCAGTCTGTGCTGGCTGTTACATATCCCATAAAACGACTGCTTTACATAGGATAACGTCGTTTTACATACAATATTAGTTACTTAATGTTACAATATAGTTTGTAAAAAGGACACATGTTAACTCGAAAGTTATATTCCTTTGAATAATGACATGATTGTCTGATCTGTTTTCAATTATGAGATAATTCGAATATTCTGCGGATTATCAATTCGCAAATCGAACCTTTCGATTAACAATATTGTGATTAAACTAGTTAATTTTTTAAAACAACTTTGATATAACAATATTTTATCAGACTCCAACAGTCCACACTCAAATTAATTTCATAAATTGTTGGTTTAGCATTGCACTTCGGTCAAACTCGGTCGGCTGTTTGTTAAATATAAACAAAATATCATAACTAAGGAACAATAAAGTCTTATATTATTATTTATCATTATGTTATTGAAATATTATTTTAAATAAGTCATATAAAAATCGCTAAAGGACTAACGGCGACGCAAGACGTGTTGATATAGTATAGTCTTAAACCTATCATTCATTTCATGTGTTTGCGTAATTCATAAGATTGGGATTGAGAACTTAAATAATATAAATATACGATTATCATAAATGTGATAAAATATATGATATTCTCTGCCAGTCATTTTATTTTGGCATACGTCCAAGGAATAACTGTACTTTCGCATGAACATCTGATTGTGGACACAGGTGAAATAAATAAATAGCGCAGTATTATTCTAGTTAAAAATTGTTAGGTTAGCCATTAGCCATTTTACCCGAATTGTGGTAATAACTCTTGGTCGGTATCTGTACCGTTGTACTACATAAACAACTTCATAAATAACAATCGTTATGGTCTAACCTTGAACTCAATAATTCTTAAAATATATTTAGAACGATAAAGCTTCTGGCACTGCTTACTCGGCTTGAGCTTGTAACGTGTACCTACATTATTAAAATATATAATATCAATAATTCTACTCACTTTATGTAATAATTTAAATTTTCGTAATTATTTTTGGCATAAGTGTAAAAACGACAAGGCGATACAAAAAAAATAATTTGAATTTGGTCATTTTTAAATAAATTCTTCACATTCCAAATACTTTTATTTTATTACTTGAACAGTAGTAATACATTGAATAATACGAATTATACACATGTATATAGAGGCAAGATCAATTTGTCTCAAAAACAATCTTATGATATAATAGAAATAAATGTAATGAATGAGGACATCCGATACCAATCTTAATAGAAAACAATAATTAAGCCCTACCGCTGTTCTCATTATTGGTTTAATTAAATATAATTATTGTATCAGTTCAAATACAAGGCCAAGTACAAGGTGCTCATCGGCGCTATATTGAATACTACATTAATAATTCAACCCAATTGTTGTTTTGCTAAATTAAGATTTAATCATTTAGGATATACTTTTTAAATTGCATATACAATAACAGATTAATGGTTCAATATTCCCGGAGGTGAAGGCAGTAAACCCATTAAATCTATATTTTGACAACTGTGTTATTAGTCTCAAAAATAGAAAGAGAGTCTATTACCGTTCATTAAGTAGCAGGCACCTACTAAAAGTTACCGAATAACCGAATAACGCTTAGCTTGTTTGATGACCGGGTCAAGCCAAGTGTCTTTGGGTTATTTCGTTGCAATAATATAAGTAGGTACGCTATAAAAATCATTAGGTATAATTAATATGCATTATTTTCTATTTATCGTAACTGCTCGTTTTACGGAAAATCCTGTAACTGCTAACGTATTTTCAAATATATCTGAACTAATGTATAATTTCTCATGTTTCAGATAATCGTATATCGTACAGAGCATGAATACATTGTGCCACAAGACTACGTGCAGTCGACAGTCACTGAGCAGAGCCCTGTACCCCCGAGGCGTAATCGTTCAAGAAGCTCTAGAGGCACTTCGCTTTGTGACGACGACCGCACCTCTCATGGCGCAGAATCTCTTACCCTTGACACTAACGTTGCGCCAACAGATGATATTGACATTGAAAGGGACATTCGCCAAGAAAGTCCCGGCTATGCAACCGTCGACAAGGGCCCTTACGTACCCAGTAAAGGCGTTAGACGTTCAAAGAGTAAAACGCCACCAAGGCGACGCAAAAGCAATAGCTCAGAGCGTAAGTACTACACAGTAGGATCCACAAAACCTGTCGGCCCTGATCGTCCACCGAGGAAGAAGTCCTCGACTAGCCTCGTAACACTAGACAGCTTCACAAAACGCTCATTAAGTGGAGATTTAACTCAATATGTTGAAATAGATGAACCGTTTGAAGAAGTTCATAAAGACTTGAACTCTGGAGAAGTTTTGAGCAAAATGAAAGACAGACCATTACCGCCACCTCCACGTCCACCTAGAGGATCGAGACGGGGCAGAAAGGATAGATATGGACATCACGACACTTCACTCGACTCAGAAACTGCGATGGATTTCTCCCATGACTACGCAATCGACCATACTAAACCTGATGATGTTGTTGAAATCGAAGTATCTACTCAAACAGATCCACTTCCGGATGACGTAGATTTTGAATTAGGAATGGATGATAACCTAGACATGTCAATGTCAAGCTCGTTAAGAGATATCATTGATGAAGACTCAATGGTAACTAAAAGCCATGCGAAGCTAACGGAGAGCCCACGTATCTCTCGCCCCACATCAAGATCCGAAAAATCCTTGAAACTCTCAGAACCTAAAATATCTGCATTGTCTAAACCTAATATTGGACGGACTTCCCCGACCGTTATATTGGTAGAAAGACGTGTGTCGAGTCCCACTAGGATTAACGAACGTGAAGAAATGTTAACTGAGGCCTCGCTAACAGTTCAGCACATAGATATTGGCCAATCTCAAATCCCAGATGTACCTCCGCTACCAAGGCCAAGGGGCGCTTCAAGCTCGGTTCAAACTTCTAAAAATACTACGGCGTCAAGCGAGGAACGTGCTCTCGAAAAAGTGAGTGACGCAAGCAGAGACGTACATTTAGATAATTTAGTAACGCAACGACTTCAGGTGAGAGATTTAGATGTAGGTCGGCTAAATGTATCCGAACTTCAAGCTAACAAGATTTTAGTATCAGATATTGAAGGAATGACGCTACAAGTATCAGAGTTGGATTCCAAATCAGGACACATATCCGTAAGTGGCATTGAGTTCTCTCAGACAGTAATAGATGAGATAGTTAAAAAGTTTGCTGAAATATCTACAATTCATGCCCCACCTCCGCCACCGCCACAACCGGTGGTAAATCTAGAAGTCATCGAAACCTCAAGACCTGTTAGTAGAGAAGAACATACACAAACAGATGAGCTTCCTGAACAATCTACTGATACGAAAACAGAGACGAAATGTTCGCCTGACGAAGAGGCAACTCGATCATCACCTCCTCGTAGGCCTTCTAGCGTTGACGATATAGCCGCGCCACCTCAAAGACCTCCACCTCCAGACTTAACGCCATTACTGTACTCCTACTTACAAGATATAACAATACCTCCTACCTCATTCTATCCGCAGCGACCGTTACGAGAGCGACCCTTAGCTGAATTCTATGAGTCTCAGCACCAGACTCCTCCACCACCGACGAGACGCGCCAAAAGGAAACCGGCTGCTCCGCATACTGAGTCGAGTTCTGATGACAGTAGAGCCCGTCCTTCCCCCCGACGTATGCCTGCCCCTGTGAGATCCCACGAGCCTTCCATTACCGAAGCAGGTGCGCAATTCTTACGTGTTTGTCACTCGTCTATTAGCAGGACTATTAGAAACATGTTTAATTCGTTCATGTCATATGTAAGCGGTGCTGAAGACAAGAAAGACGTTCAAATGGCGATGGTTATATTCCTCGTATTGATTGCTGGACTTATTATGTTTGGCCTAAGTGACAGCCGAGCAATCCATCACCATCACTGGGAGTTCTTCAACCCTCCAGACGGAAAACCATGATCTTGTATCTTATCGTGAATTGGTGTAATTGTCCATTTAAATACGAAATAGTTTTTAGTTCGACCGGCTTGTTAGACGCGAATCTAATTGATATATTGATTTTATAAAATATAAAGGGACTTTTCTCCTTTTAAGTTGTCCACGTAGTACCATTTCTGAAATGTACTTTATTTGTTAATATATTAAAATTTAAAGAGTTGTAAGTATGTTAAACATTGAGACGGATAATAATATAATATAATATTCTATCACATACAAACAACACTATATGTATGTATATAATCATTTGTTATCAATTTATGATACCTAGTAATTTATATTTAATCAATAAATAAGAAATATCTATGATACGAGTGGAAAAGTTATTAAAAGCGTCAAACAAGTCTGGGTGTTTACTGTTAAATCGTAACTGTACGGTACGAAAGCGTTTTATGAGAACAGAACCTATAAGCATTTCATACAAACCAGACTTTCCACTACAGTTTATTTTTAATAAACATTTAGCTTATGATTTAATTTTAAGTATATATATTTACATAAACTACTTAAGAGCCTGATGGTGCTTAAAGTTTTAATAATGCAACGAATAACACTAAATATTATAACCCCAAAACCGTATAGTATATGATCTGTAATAGACTTAAAATAATTGTTCTTTTCAACTGTTATAATGGTACCTAGAATATTACGATCGTTTAAATAGAAAACAACGTCGTCAATATCATGTGTAAAAGTCGCGTAAAACATTTAACTTTGCAATCACTCAGCATTAAAATACTTCGAGCTAACGATGGCATCGCTATCTGGACGAAACATTCAAATGATAAATAGTGAATGTTTGTTTTAAAATGCACATAATTTGCTAAATAGGTATATTCAGATTCCGATAAATTCTGTAAGACACACATCAGAATGCTTTGACGCTGTCAGTGTCACGATGACAACTGCATTTTCATTACAGGGGTGCATCCGATAGAATATTAGCATCGCGCCATCCACCCTGTGTTCGTGCCGTCTCTTACCCCGACGATTTGTTTACTACGATGTTAGCTTGTATTTAAAACATATAACTTTGTTACCTAGTTCTAAAACATATTAACCGCACTGTTAATAATATAAAATAGTAATGTTTTAAGGCGTTATATTATATGCATTTTGTAAATTTCAATTTTTGTTGTGCAATTGTAAAGGAAAATAAAAATTGTTAAACTTTTATGTTGGTTTTATTTTAGAATAGATGATACTAAATTTGTCTTTCTCTACATTAAACAAGACCATTGATAGTATTCTTACCTAGAATTGTGATCAGTTAATGAGCGTGTTAATATTCAGCTCCAATTAGCTGTTCTTGATTAGCCTGCGATACTTTGACCCATATGTATAGTTAGTAAATATGTAATAAGTATTATTCGAAATGGAAAACGAATTGAGAATTACGTCTTAACTAAATGCATGGAAATGTGCAGCTTACAATAATTTAAATGCTTGTTATTAAATAAAATTATCTTGGCCGACAACCATTGCTTAAATTAGCTCATGAATGCATTAGGTAGAAAAGACAAAAATAGCCATTGTGCTAATCGCTTTTTTTGTTTTATATAGGTCGCTAATATATAATACATATATTGCAAGAAAAGTAACAAATTGAAAAACAATTAATATACTGACGGACTCATAAACTGCATCAAATCAAGACGCCTTTGAAATAAACATTTTTAGTTCACACTTTTTATACAAATCCAAATTGAAACCTATAGTTTGGTTCGTTAACTTCATAACAGCTTAGTATCATATCCTTAAGTTTACGCTTGTATACTGGAAAGGACCATTCAAATTTTTTGAAAACCTTTCGTTGTTAGTTTTTGTTGATTTATTGAAAAATTTGCTTTCACAATAAAAACAATGTTGAAGCACGGGTTTTATTTCTTTTAATAAGGTGTATCGCCTCCACGTGCCATTATTACAATCAATCTAATCGGTTCCGCATAGATCTGATTAGGGTTATTAAACGGTCTTGTGGAATATTGTTTCATTCTTGTGAAATCGCTGTTCTTAGTGCTGCCACTGTTGTAGGCACAGGATTTCTCGCATATACAGCTTTGTTTAAACTGTCCCAAACATGCTCAATGGGATTAAGATCCGGGATGCGTGCTGACCAATTCATGGTAAGTATCCCAACCTCTTTGCAATATTGTCTAACTTGTGCAGCGGCGAGGGGTCGGGCATTATCTTGCATTAGAGTAAAATTTTCGCCTATTAATCTCTTGTAAGCTACCACGTGAGCTTCTAAAACCTCTGTTATATAGCGTTGTGCCATCAAACCACCTCTTCTACCGTTTTGACGAACAATGTCGATGAACACAAGTTCCGTTCGCCCGATCATCGCAATGCCACCCCACACCTTACACGAACCGCCTCCAAAAGAAACACGCTCCTCAATGCAACTTTCAGCATATCTCTTCCCACGTCAACGATAGACTCTTCTGCGACCATCTGCACTATTTAAACTTGTCCTACACACATCGGTGAACAATATGAAGGCCCACTGCTCTTCAGTCCAATTAAAGTTTACGCGGAAATCTTAAACGAGCTTGTGTGTGAGCTGCAGACAGGTTTGCTCATCTAAAAGGGGTGATTGCCGCTCCCTTAGGCCTCCTTCTTATTATTCGTGCACTCACGTTTACTCCTTGCACTTCATTCAGCTCTCTTTTGATGTTTACTGACGTGAGGAAACGATTTCGTAGGGAAGTTGAAACAATAAATCGGTCGTCACGACGGGTGGTTGCTTGAGTTCTGCCGGCACCGGGTCTCCTTCTGTAAGAACCTGTCTCTACAAACCTTCGGTACACTCTAGAAAGCGTATACTAGTTTAAATTTATTCGGTACACTCTAGAAACCGTAAACTAGTTTAAATTTAAATTTCTAACAATCGTTCGTTGATCCAAGCTTTCCCGCACCAATGCCAATGCCACAATTTGAGCGGCTTGTTCGAACGTAGTATCCATATATATGGTTACGAAACTATTGTTGAGTTTAAAAGACTAATAATCAATAGGTACTATTGGTAACAATAATTTAAATCGCAAATGAAAAAAGAGCAAAAATAATTAATTTCAAACGTTACTCTTTGTCACACGAATTTGAGACCGATGCATAAATTTTATCGTTTACAAACGGTCTATTTTTAAATTTTGTTTTTTTTATTATTAATGGACAGTCTCGAAAAACAAATAAAATTTTCATTTTCATTTAATTTAATCTAAAAAGTTTGCATACTTATCAAAAATATTAATTCGAAAGTAATCCTAAACTTTGATGCAGCTTATGAGTCCGTCAGTGTATATTGCACGAAAAGTAACGCATTGAAAAACAGAGGAAAGTACTCACGGCCCGCTTACACCATTTATAAATAGCCACACATACATGTGTTATCATTATGCGTGGTATAAATAGGTAACTAGGAGGTATGGAGTCGTGCCAAAACGCGTCAAAACTTTGACCTAACCCACTTTATGGAAAAGTTCATCGTAACGGAAACTGATGGTAACACAAAAGTATTCAGTTTCGATATTTCTATTATCTCAAACAAAGCTTTTATTTATTTATTTATTTATTACTATATTGACACACCAACAGCTTTTAGGCGATGCAATCACAATAAAATTAAATCCAGCACCACAGACTGGCCTACGAGCTAATAATAGGTGTGAGACAGCATTTTTAGATGACAAGTAATTAGTGACAATTACAAAATAAGGTTAAAACACAAAAAAAAAATAAGAAATTGAAATGAAAAAACTCTTCAGAATTGCAAGTATAAGCTAATACAACATTGGTTTACTTAAACTGTGCTATGGTTGCAGTATTTGACGCTTCCATTGGGATAACGTGTCCTTAAAAATATCTAAATTAAATGTCTTGTGAGAAATATTGTATCTGTATTGGAGTCTTCGAATAGGAGAAAATTTACCGACATTGGTTCTGCTTCGAAGAGACCGGAATGTATCATTGCAGGATAAACGACTATTAATTTTTGGAACGTTTAAATTTAGATGGGCCAATAAATGCGGCTCAGCTACGACCCCATTAATCAATTTATGCAAGAATGATAGTTCAAGATACGAACGTCTTTTATGTAATGAGTTCATTTTAATTTTATGAGGAAAGACATTGTGTTCTAATTAAAGGACATGGCGCCTATTGTGATATACCGCGTAGAAAATGTAAGTAAAGATTCTAGCCCACATAGTTGAAGACTCGTTTCTTTTTATACTTTTAGCTTTTTATAATACTTTAGTACTTTAAAAATACTTATAAGGAATATATGACTAAGGAATTTGGTTGCGTGTAGATGCAGTTAGTAGATAATAAATAAAATAGTAGATAATATATAAATAATAATAAAATAGACAAATATCTTCGTACTTATTTAACAATTTTAAGACAACAGAATAACGTGTTGACTCTGAAGATCTATATAAAAGAGAAAGAAAGGAAAGAGATATGAAATTTGTGATAGATTACATTTAACTGGATCCTCGTTCGCTATTATACCAGAATTGTTG
This sequence comes from Catocala nupta, assembly GCA_963675205.1. Lineage (NCBI taxonomy): Eukaryota > Metazoa > Arthropoda > Insecta > Lepidoptera > Erebidae > Catocala > Catocala nupta. Next base: position 40,886,765 of record OY776078.1, read on the forward strand.
TGTCTATGAACTTTGGACAACGCCTATGTCCAGCAGTGGACGTACTTTAGCTGAGATGGTGGTCATGAAAACCTACTCTCAATTTACTCGATCTATATACCTATATAGGGTGCATGCAGTTTGGATGTGGTTTCATAATCATGAGTAGATAGTCTTATACAGAATGTCCGCTAATTAATGAATAACCTTGAAATGTCTTACAGTAGAAATGATGGTCGTTCAGAAAAAAAGAAAGTAATATATATTAAAAAAGTGCAACAGCTAGTCATACTTTTGACTGTCTATCTATTAGCATATTTAGTGTTTAATAATAAAACAACAAAATCCGAGGGAATTCATTCATTTCTGGTCATAGTGTACAAGAAAGATAAATATGGTAATTAAAAAAATCATATCTCAGTTAGTAGATAGGATAGATTTTTAAATATTTTTTTCTGAACGGTGTTCAGTTCTACATTTCAAGATTATCCATTAATTACTGGACACCCTGTATTTTCTTTTATCAAACACAAAAATTGAAACCCAACATGACGCCTCGCTGTATTTATTTAACTACAACATATAGTTTCGTATAAAGCTTTATTACGATAGATTGGAAGAATAAAAACATTTACAGAAAAGCTAACTACTCACAGCTGGTAGCAATTTACAGTAATCGGTCAATTTATAACTTGCGGAAATAAACATTCTATGTAGTTTCTCCTTATAACTAGGTTCGTAAATCATATGCAATAGATCAGTTGGAATACCGACGAATATGTTATTCTCATTGTGAATAAATTAATATTAATATAATATGAATATTATGATCTAAATATATGATACACTGCTGGTGTAAAATGTTCGTTAATTAATGTTGTATTGTGCCATCTACAAAATTAGATATTACAGGGAAGTAAAAAAACGTACAAGGTTCTTAAATAAATTCACACCTTGCAAATATAATAATAATAATATTCTACAACTTACACACAACACCATCTAGCCCAAACTAAGCAGAGCTTGTACTATGGGTACTAGACAATGGATAAACATACATATATACAATTTTTTTTTGTAAATACATACATATTATACATAGAAACACCCAGACCAAGACAAACATCCATATTCATGCACACAAATGTTTGACTTGTGCGGGAATCGAACCCGCGACCTTAGGCGTAGCAGTCGGTTACACTAACCACTACGCCATCGAGGCCGACGATAATTGAAATGTAAATTATATGAATATGATCTTATAAAGCCTCAAGTTTAAAGATTATACAAAAGTACCCTTTACGATTGACAAAAGATTACCATTTGCTGCCAAGATGTTTGGTAAGATGTACCACCAAATTTACGTTTTTCGGTGGTAAGTACCTACTTGCATGCAGGCGCGTGCGCTTCATACAAGCAAATGTAAATGTAAATCTATATAATCAAAATCTATTTATTAAATACTACAATATAATATACAGATTTATATACAGACAAAAACATTTATAAACGAAATGTAGTGCCCTCGCAGAGGTTTTGGGTAGGGCGTGCATACCCCTACCAGAAAACTTTGTGCACGCCCCTGCTCGCATGCAAAATATGATGTAACTACCTGATGTTAGTACCAGTTGTGTTATTCTTTTCGTAGATCTAACGAGTTGTCTCATAGACATTGGCGCGAGCATTTAACTTATAGACTGAGGTTAAAGAATCACAGGTACCTGGGTACTTCTACCTCGAATATCACGCAGGATCACTTAGCGCAATGTGCGTGTATTATACCTTTGGCTACGCCTTTGGAAATATACAGTTACGAGTATTTGTTATGTGTCTAAGAATACTAGAAGATACTGAAATACTAGTACAGAACCAAAATTGTATAAATAAAGTTCACGTTATCTGGAGCTACAAAAAATTTGAGCGTACAAAGACTTTATTGGATGCGTTTATTTTGTATGTGTCACTTGTCACCAAATTATAGGTAGGTACTATTCATAGATATGATACAACTCATGACCTTAATAATAACAATAACATCCGTCGAAACGCCGTTATTTCAATAAACAGATAGCATTTGAACATTATATTTATATACCTCAATGAGGACAAATATAAAAGTATTTTATGCTTTTTTGTTAAGAGTTACATAAATAAAACAAACTGTCCTTTATCAACGCAACTTCCATAATAAATCAATAGATGGCGTTAGACGTATTTGAGCTATCTATCTATGATAATTATTTTGTATTATTTCAATTCAATGAAATTTAGCGTTGATTACCGTTTAATAGTTATAATAATATTAATTATTTTAATTAAAAATGGTGCCAACTTATTCTGCGTATTATAGCTGCTTAAGATCGCTATTCAAATATAGCCGTATAAAGGTGGCGGAAGAGAACTATAATATGTCTAATAAATAGAAAATCGGAACCACTAGACCTTGTGATGTGTTTCTGCAGTAAATATAATTTCAAGGCCGCTTTAAACGTAGGTAAATCGGATCATTGATAGGCATATTTTTTTATATTATAGGTACTATTATAATATTATAGAACTTATTGTTAATCCAAATTCATATATTGACTATATACCTACTGTAGTGTGTCATGCACGTAAACAATTTAATACAGTGACATAATTTTTTAAGTAGTTTTTTTCGTTTTTGTTTGTTATGAGAACAACAAACAAGGAAGATAATTTCCATATCTTCCTTGTTTATGTATTCAAACAATATTATTATTAACGTAATCGTTTACGTATTATACTATGATAGTTAATATGATAGGTTTGAATGCGCTAATGTTAACGGTTGGTTGTTGCTTTGACAAGAGGTATGTTTTAGAGTGTGTAGATAAGTAGTTGCAAAAACAAATGCATAGGTACTTACCTAAAAATAATAGTTGGATGGATGGCTACACAGTGAATTAATAGATGACGGCCAAAAGGGACGTATGGTACATTAAATAAGAACAAATTAAATTAATTATCCCGATTCCAAATGACTTGCGTCAAGGGTGGGCAAAAATGTTTGCAGGTGTTTATGATCCAGTAGGTATTTGAAGACTGCAGAGATATTACCTCTGCACTGTCTTCAAGTAAGTACAGTAGTCTAACCGGTCCGATCACTAATAAAAACTTACGATGTTATCATTTGCTAGACCTTTGATGAAAAAATTATTACAATGAGGCGCGTTTATTATAATAATTATCGTGTCTGACCTTATCTATCTAAGCAATTTAATTAAAGATTCGATTGAATTGCCATTGTTAAATTTACTATGAGCAAATTAGAATTTGAATAACTCTAAAATTAATTAAATTACCTGATAAGTATACGTAAATACGTCAAGATTTAATTAGCCAATATCTTTAAGTAGTATTTATGTAATATAAAGTAAAATATTGCCTTTGAAGGTTGAAAAAGGGATATACTATTCATCAGTATGCTAATCTTTGACTATCTAAGTTTATTTGGTAGTGGATTAGAAAGACACCTATAAAATATTCTCAGGATTTGTAACTTATTATTTCCTGCTAATAGATGTCGCTACTAGTTCTTATCTGTAATCTGCTTGCTTGCATCTGCTGTAGATGCACACAGCAAAATGGCAAAGTACAAACGAGCATTAGCCTAACATAGGTACTTTGTAACCATAGATAGTCTGTCTACGTTTGTAACATACAGTTTGAAGTGTCAAACATCAGATAAATGTCACATAATAATGTAGGTTCACCTCGACCCACATACATTCGCCATTAATAGGTGGTCATCGTAAAGGAAATTATCGACTATAACTCGACGCTGCAAATGCAAATTTATAGGTTCATAAATATTCTAGATACCATATTCTCTATAGAGATAAAAGTTTGCTAAGTATATTCCACTATCGAGACTGAACCTTAGAATAATTTAACTCAAAAATTTCTATTAAATACACCTGCTTACTTTGGTGTAAACATTGCAAACTATAATTTAATGTTTATAATTCCTTTATAGAAATAATATATACCTATTTTCTTTTTTAATAAAAGTGTAAAATGGACTTTAAAACAAAGTAATGATAGCCATAATGAACATAAATATATATAATTTACAACATTTCCACACCAAAAAATTCTTATGCTGCCAATGTGCAGCTAATGTAATACGGAACGCGCTTGAAGTTTGACTCTCAGTGTTGCAACTGGATGAAACATATTTTTATTTAGATTTATATAGATATTATTTTTTATTAATATTAATAACATATTTATAATTTGATGTATTATTTGTATATACCTTTATGAAGTGGCGTCATAAGTTAAATATTAATATAAGAAGACATTAGTTAATTCGCATGTTAAAGAACAAAAGCATATAAGTCAACATTTTAATATTTTAAGAGATAAATAATTAATGTCTAGAAAATGTTGGTTTAACAAAATGTTAACACTTGCAGGTATTTCTCGTATCGCTTAAAAACTAATATTACATAGATCTAACATGTTTCCATGTGTTGGTACACATGTATACTTGCATTATAAATGTTTGCGTTTATTATCATCTTTACGATTGTTTCTTTGTCTATAACAATAATTTAATAAAATGTAAAAAAGTAACAAATATTTGTAAAGATTTAGTATTGCAAAATGTCCATCATTAAATAAGTTTTATTTTATATATATATATATATTTATTCAACATAATATTAAATACTAGCTGTACCCGCGGCTTCGCCCGCGTGGAAATCGGTATACAATGACCTTTCCTTTAACCCTGACTACGTGCATGCAAAATCACACGATGATCGCTTGAAGAAACTCACATTTTTAATGTTAGTTAGAATTACTAGAAAAGAAATTAGCTGTGTCCAGTTGGCTGGATTCAGTTCTTAGCTCTTCCTTTCATCTCATTCTTCAACGACTATTACATCTGTTAGCAGCACACTGACTTTTGGTAGGTAAGTGTACTCGCAATAATTTTTACACGATTACCTCTGAAGCTGTAATGTTTTAGGGTTCATGTATGTATGTAATTCATTAAGTATGTATGTATGTGAGTTTCTTTATTCCACCATAACTTCTAAATGCCTGAACAGATTTGGATGTGTGGTATTATTAGTAAGCCTTATATCATCCCGCTCTCGGTCAGACGTGAGCCGCATGTCATGTTGCGTAAATATCTCTGAAGAGCGGGACTGCGCATGCCGCTCTTGGTCAGCCGTGAGCCGTATTTCTTGTTGCGTTAATGTATCCGAAGCCTAAGATGCCGTATGGCCGTATGCCTCGCGCTGACTAAGTATTTCAGCGTCACGGTTTGAGGACTGTCACTCCCCGGTAACCCTCAGTCGATTTTCACGTTGAGTAAAAGTTTCGGTGGAGCTAGATGCTGAGCCTTAGAGGGCCTTAGAGATTTCCACTCAGCAGTTAAACGAGTCTCACGCTCATCATCGGTCTATTCGAACTTTTATAGTCTAATTTTTTAGCACTTCTAGAAGTATGCGACAGTTTTCTTATTCCAGAAATCATTTTATTATTTTTATTCTAATTCCGAATGGCCTTAGATATATAGGTACCGATTCTTTCTAGTAAACTGAACAGTTAATAATATAGAACTAATTTATTAAACAATAATGCAACAAAGTTAGAACCTAGAATTCCGTTACCCCACAACGACAGCCGACCACACAATCAACATTAACAAACAACAACCAAACCAACAATAACGAAATCAAAGACAACACACGAAACCAATAATCTCAAATCAAATCGAAACAACCAAGCAATTCACCTATTCGAAGCCGAGTAACTATTGTCACAATATTTATACTGTACGCACTGAAAAGCATAACATCGACTTTTAAAAAGTGATGTCAGTTAGTGAGCGACATCTAGTGTAGCAAATATAATTCAAAGCATATATGGACTGGTTGAAATTATTACCGCTAGATGGCAGTGGCCAAATGACGTCATTTTAATTAAAAGCCGAAGTTACGTTTCTTGGTCCAGAATATTATTATGGCAAAAATGTTTAACTTTATTTTTCGTTGTTTTTATTACTTGATATTATAAACAGTTATTTAAATATTATCATAATAATAAATAATAAATTGTAATAAGTTAAGAAATAAATAAAGGATTTAATGAAATAAAGACTAAAGGTTGCACTATGCTTTTGTTCAAGTATCAATTTAGTGTAATGCTTAAATTTAAGATGCTTTAAAAATGGCATTGCTCGGCGGCCATAGGTGACAGCGTGATAATTGTTAAGTATATAAGATTATTGTCGGGTCTTCAGACAACATATTGGCAAAAATCGCATTTACGGGTTTTTGCGTGATAGTATAACTTCCTAGGTAGGTAACTATTATCTAATCTGTCGAATCTATACTAATATTATAAAGCTGAAGAGTATGTTTGTTTGTTTGTTTGGTTGAACTCGCTAATCTCAGGAACTTCCTACTGATCAGAATTCAAAAAATATTTTAGTGTTGGATAGCCTATTTATCGAGGAAGGTTATAGGCTATATTACAATTCGCTATGACCCACGGGAGCGGCACAGTAATCATAAACGCGCGTGAAACTGCGGGCACATCTAGTAACAAATAAACAGACAGAAAATAATTACACAAAAAAAGGGTTCTATATCGTTAGATACCTCAGGTATGATGCAGACCAATTGAAATTTCGCGAAAATATATAATCAATGTATAGACAAAGTGCTATTTGAATTGTATTTTAGTAGGTATGGCAGAGTTTGTATGCTTAGATATCTTATGGCACAGCTATATACATATGTAATTAAAGAAATGTAGACTATCTAAACTAAAACTGTTCCTTCTATGTAGTATCCGTACGTGTAACTAATTTATGTAAATTTTAAATTAGAATAACTTAGATTTAAAAGAATTCAGGGATTTAAATTAAACAAAAGCTTAATGATAAGAAGACACACACTATGCTTATGCTCATCAATTTAACAATTAAATGTGATGCTGGTATTCATGTAGGTATATTAAGTTTAATAAATAGCACTGTACGGCGCCTATAGGTCATAGCGTCATGATTGTTATCTAAGATTATGGTCGAGCCATCAGGTAACATATTGGCGAAAACCTGATGAAAATCCGTTCACGGGATTTTGCGTGATAGTATAACAAATACACAGACAAACAGACAGACAAACAAAAATCCCATTAAAATATATTTTGTGTTCTATATCGATACTATGATATATTCCAATTGAAATTTCACGAAAATATTCAATGTATAGACAAAGTGCTCTTTGAATTTTATTATACCATAGATTGGTTTCTAAATTTCCGTTTATATGAATAATTTGTGTTTAATAATTCGGAATCATGACAAAATATAATAATAAATAATGTTAGCTGTGTCGCTGATGTGTATTTTTACTGAACCGACAAATATTTGGTACTTATGGGATAGATATTTTTCGACGCATCTCATATCATATATAAACTTATTTGGTAAATTTTATGAACTGATTAAACGTACATATACTAGAAAAGTTATTTCGCACAACATTGGAAATAAATATAATTTCATTAAAAAAACGTATAACGCGTGATTTATAAATCATATACAAAATAATTATACTGATACCACCATTAAAGTTCATATCCCGACTCAGAGCGCCATGATACGGCTAAGTACTTCATATTATAGTTTCTACAAAACCAGGCAAATCATTTTAATAAACCGTTTCTAACTGGCTTACAATTCCAGTCGATTCACTCATTATGTATCAAAAATATATTAAGACTGTCAATAATATCTATAAATATGGTCTAAGAAATTCAATACCTACTATGAAATGACGATGCTCTTTAATTTTCATATCAAATCAAATCGACCCGTGTCGACGGATGTTGGTTACGTTGACTAGACTTGTTAGACTTTTGACAAATTATTTGATAAATATGAGCTAATTAATCTGTTTGAATAAAACGAATAATGCGTTATATTTTATTATAATACATATACATATTATTTATTTTGGGTTTTCCAAAAGTATGCATCACTATATTCGACAGACTTCGTTACTTTTAATGTATAAATTTTTCAATAACACGTACAAATTTTTGTTCTTAGACATAAATAACTTCATTAGGACTAATATATATTATGTCCTGTATGTACGGAGATAAACAAATAAATTTAATGAATTCAGATAATCAAATAGTAAGAGTATTTTGTCGAGTTGTCGTGAATAAAGTAGAAATAAAAAATATTGTTAAAATATCGTATCATTCAATATTTTATTAGTTACTTAATAACATAATATTAAGATTAAAATATTATTAAAAACGTCACACGTTATTTTCGTACTTGGGCCACGATGTGGCCACTTAGGCCATGTGAAGTATGAGGGGTTACTATAATAATCTATAATCTATAATAATCTTTATTGTAGCCATCAATAACACTTTTACATAGAAGCACTGTCCCCTGAACTAAGTTATTAACCTGTATCTCAGGAGACAGTTCCTTCCCACATTACATGTTAACTTACTGTAGTGTGACTTGTCAAATTTCTCGTGCATCTGATAATATCAGCCGTCTGTAAGTCTGTATTACTTCAGTTTATAACTGTGCTGTATAAAATTGTCCCATGTGGGTATCGAATCTAACAACAAACTTATGCACATTTGCAAAGAAGAGGCCAACCGTACAAACAAATCTCAAATTGAATTATTTATTTTTATTTTGCATGTAAATGATAATATTACCTAAATTTATTGTAAGTATTGCATTATATATCTTTAGTATTCATAAACGATATATTCAAATATATAATGATGTAGAATATTTTGTCAGTAATCAATAATCATACTGCAATTAGGTAATACCAAACGAAAAAAAACTAAATGAATGACTGTCTGACATGTCTTAAACATGTCATTCATTTAAATTATTTTCCTTTGGTTTGGTTTTAATTAATTATGACATTCTGCTTTATTATACCATGTAAATTACACTATCATCAAACATACTTATCCATCCATGCCATCTGCCCAGGAGATATTATAGTGCACAAGTATGTGCGCAAACACAAATGCACTCTCTGTTCCCTAACTCTCATGAGGATTGGACGGCACTCCGATGGGACGGCAATCCGACACGACCGGAGAGAGATCAGGCGCAGGACCAACGGCTTTACATGCTTTCCGAGGCACAGGGGTGTCTAACATCGCCAACTTCCTAACTCCGGGTTACTATTGAGATTTCTTAACAGAAAAACGCAATAACTTTTTATTATACATTAGACCTGAGGTTCGAACCCGAGACCTCATGCACAGCAGTCGCATTCACTACCGCTGCTCCAATTCAATCTAATTCACAGTTTCAGCTGGTATCTCTTTGTGCCCGACCTCTCACCAGACAGATATTTTACACATTTATATGTAATAAATATCCCAGATATTACCAAAAGTCAAGCATGTTATATTAACCAACACTATTTAAAAATATCATATTGTGCCCAGAAACTAGAAAAAAATATAATTAGACCATAATTAAATAATGAACATAATATACCTATACACAAATTATTTACAAGAAATATAAACTAAAGAGAAAATTAAATTTTAAAAATAAAATTTAAAAATTTCGGCCTTAGAATTTCAAAACATTAAAACAACAAAATAAAAATATCTAGACTTCTTTTTTATTGCCTAAATATGTTGATTTAATCTGTCTCATAGTACGCTGTAATATTAAAAAAGTACCAGGAATTATGAATAGAACATATTATTTAAACGTTAGAAAAGAATAATTTTCATATTTTAATACTAGTACCTATTACAGTTAGAACCGATTTATAGTGACTCAATTAAATTTACGAGCGCTACACACACTAAGCTATTAGTAGGTTTTAATGTGTATGATTTCAGTCCATCTCGTTCTGTTGCACTCTCAAAGCATACTGTTTCACTCAATACTAAAGTTACGTGAGTTCTCCAATGAGAGTACGACAAAACAGCAGAACGAACCAAAGAGTGAGCGATGAGCGAGGGCTCATGTCATTCGGAACTTGGTCGTTAGAGTTGTCAGTGCGGCGGCTGGCCGCGCGTCGTTCGTAGTTGTACGCGACTAATCGTAACTTACTCTCATATCGGGTGTTTTACCGCAAATGTTATAAATTCCCACGACAACATCGATAATTTCTTAAAATGCTCCACGCAGTTTCTCTAAAACCTTCAAAATGTAGTGGCTTAAATAAACAAGATGTAAAATAATTGACACTCAAAATGTGTTCTGTATGGTGTTTGAGATTTATAATAAAATAAAATGAATCCGCCAAGACGATTTCTTTTAAGAGACACTGAACTCAGTGGACAGTTTAGAATGCAGGAGAGGACAATGGAGAGGTGTGGGTTTTGTTCCTTATTGTCTAGCCTGCTGCGGCGCGCGATGTGCGTCGGCAGCAGGCGTGGTAGCAGTGAGAGCTACTACCGCGAACTAGGCGATCAGGATACTCTGGTAAACATTTTAATTAGCTTTAACCACATTTAAATAGCACTTTACAAGTATTAGCCACGTTTTGTTCATTCATATTATTGTTTATTTCATGTGCGTACGTATGTGTCGTGCAATGCTGCCCATCAACGTGATTGCTCTCTTTAAATTAATGTGTGTTATAATATTTACATAAATATAGCGTAGGACCGTAGTATGCTAATCAAACATGTGTATTTTTATCATGATTGTTGAAAGAGTTTATGTGCAGTTATTTTTCTTTAACTTATAGAATACACATGCATTTTCTTTATGATGTTGTGTTTATGTACAAATAAACATGTAGTCTATGCCTTGTATGTGTAGTGAAAGTGAAGTTTCTCTTTATGTTATTCTTGTTCTTCTAATTGTTTGACTATTGCCATCTTATTTGTAGTTATAATATGCACTTAGTAGTTCTGTGATATGCTTTTCCAGGCTTTTTTAACTAATAAGTACATTTGAACTTCCAAATGTTACTTAAATACTGTCAAGATTTTTAAATATATTAAAATGGTGTGCTTATTAGATTTTCTAATAACATGCAGGCACTTCAATGTCTATAAATGTGATGGTTCCTAATTACAAAATATTCCTAAATTAAAACTTATGATTTATTTGTCCTCAAATTGTTTATAATTTTTTATAACCATTTATTGAATAGAGGTTATAAAACTTAGTTAGATTCTTTTGCAACTAAATGGTGTTGTCTTAACTTACTTTTATATATCTCAATATACATGCAATATACTATACTAAATTTAAATACAATACCTATATTATGGGTACTTATTGTATTACAATTTAGAAAAATGAAACTGTAAATACATCAGTCCTAAACCTCAAATTAATAATAATTGGTTTAGATAATAAACCAACAACTTAATTAAGAGTTAATGTAGGTATATATTTTTATATGTTGTGATGTTTATAAAAGATAGAGTTTTCTTTAGGCTAAATAGATAGTTTAGAACTGAGCAATGAAAACTCATCCATCAGCTAATATTTTGAATGGTGCATGTCTAGTATAGTTATGGTATATCTATGTAAAAATACATAAGTAAAATACTTAAATCTGACATATTTTCCTTCAGTCAACGTATTCTGTCTATTTAAACATAACACTAAAGAAGTCTGCCCACTACACCATCTCATACCATGACCATGCTAGGAACGTATCAGACACGAAAAGCAACACGATACGCCCTGCTATAGGAACTGCTGGTCAGTGACAGAACAGTCTAGTGTGCATAGTCTTATACATTTCCTTACAAAGAATATTTTTTTGCCTGACACGTACCCAGTCATGGTATGAGACGGGGCAGTTGGCAGACTCCTTTATACTTTCAAAACCATAATAACAACAGTAAATAATACTAAATGCATCATATATGAAAATAGAATACACTAAAAAGCAATGAAACACCTTGACTTCCTTTAAGATTGCCAAAACACATAACTGCCATGCTAAAATTCATTATAGTAAGTATAAACATGTAAAATGATTGAAATTCATTTGATAATTGGCCAGTCTGTTGACAATCACTTGGCTATGATACAGGTACACTAAATACTTCACAGTGATACTAGATATAATTCTTATAAAATTATTTTATATTATACATATAATGGTTAAGCGGTACTCAATCATGGATCTAGAATACAGCGCTTACTTACTAAATAATAGTGTTTTTTATTTTAGGTACATGCTTACCAAAATTATTACCAAAAATTCACGAAATCTAAATAATATCAAATAACTACACAAATTTCAAATAAAACGTCACAGTTAAATTTACCTTGGTGGGTGTGTGTGCAGTGTTTTTACACTGCTATTTTATCAAAAAGGTGCACTATTAAATATAAGTTTAATTAAAGTCTTTATATATCAAATCTTCTTAATTCTTATATCACTGGCACCTAAGTGTGTTCAAAAAGAAAAACAGTTTAATCCATGTTTTTAAATCTTGTAACTATTATGCAAATGTTTAAATCAAATTCATATCTGCTTGTGAAAATTTATAACATTTATTATATTGCATGATTGAAAGTCTTAGCTTTAAAACTTTAACATTACAATGTTTGGGATGCCGTTGTGTATTATAATTTTGGAGTGGTGAAACATTTTATACCAAATTATTGATGGAGATGGGTATAAAGTCAGTTAAACAAATGGGGTAAAATAATTACATCCATTTTTTGAACCCACTATACTACAGTGATGAACCGTAGTAGACCAGTCCGTCTTCAGTCTTCTTTATTTTGGCAGACACACACATCTTCTCGCCCATACCCCCTTCCCTTTAAATCAAAAAGAAAATCATTACTATGTCTGTTAGTTTCTATCAGAAATCAAGAAAATAATGCTTACCAAGTTCAAAGTAAACATAATTAGAAAATAAGTTTATTTACACAGATTTCAGTCATAAGCAAAGTAAATCTTTTAAAACTGTCACGATCTACGAGATCCCTCTTCCTACGGGTATGTTACGTAAGTCAAAAGGTCGCTAAATTAATATTTTCTACGTTACAATCAACAGTAATAAATACTCAATTCTTAGTTAATAAGACGACTTTGTATTTGCTTAATTTTACCTACATGGAACCAAATTCATCATGTAAATATTTGAAAGTTTATTAAAAGATAACACGGCAGAGCAAGTAACTAAATATGTGTAGTAAAAACATTGATAATTTCACTCAGTAATTACTGTGTTTACATAAAGGAAATAGTTTAAGAGGTTAACTCATTTAAAGTGTACAAGTTACATAAATACCTATGGTCAGCATTTACTAGATGGTAGGTTAGGGCTACCCCTTGGTTACGAATATTATCACTATCATAAAGATTTTATTTATTTATTTCTTTAGAATGAATTTAGTAAATCATTATTCAAGCGTATCGTCTATATTCATGAATCTTTGCAAATGTATAGATACAAAATATTCGAAACGGATGACCTTTATAACATCAAAGTACATATTAACGTCAATAATTCAACAAATATTAAACTGGGTTTTACTTAAGGCATCGATTCCGCGGTATTAACAAAAAATAACTATCCCACAAACACCGATAATTTTTCGGGACTAAAATTATGTCACTATCCAGCCCGTAAGTAAACTCTATACAAAAATCAAGTCATTATGAGACTGCGTCGAAGAATACCAACAAAACATTTATATTTTACTAGATGTGCCCGCGGTTTCATCCGCATTTTTGATTACTGCGCCGTCCCTGTGGGTCGTAGCGTGATGATATATAGCTTGTAACCTTCCTCGATAAATAAGCTATCCAACACTGAAAGATTTTTCCATTCGAACCAGTAGCTTCTGAGATTAACGCGTTCAAGCAAACAAACAAACTCTTTAGCTTTATAATATTAGTATAAATAATACCCGTAAGGATTGACTATTGGAAAGAGAGAATAATACGTCTATTGAGAATACAACAATACGGTTTTGAAGCTGACTAAACAAAATATGCCGACTCTGAAACACCGATTAGTCATTATGCTGTAATTATTAGGTACTACTGCTTAACGGAACTACCGATACTTTTATTATTAAATATAGAAGTATGGGATACTGTGATGAGTATAATGCGTAATTTTCTATGAAACTAAAGTCGGAGAATACTTAATATTCAATCAGGACTCAGCCGACCTTAGCTGACTTGCGCAGAACATACGTATTGTGATTTGAAAGAGTATAAAAGATTACGAATTTAGTCCTTGTACGAAGCTACAGTATGAAACAATCTCATAATAGTAGCTACAAATACATAATAGTAGGTACCACGTCGTCCCGTGATGAGCTTGTGATCGCGCAAACCGATCAATCCGCGAGATAACCCATCGAGAATGAACTACCGTCAAGTTCGCAGATGCGAAACCTGTGTGCTAGGAGAACACATAAAATCGTCGGGCCCGGCTGTAGTGAATATATATGGCAGTCATGTATCGATCGATATAGTGTCACCAATATTCTGAAATCTGCGTGTGTTAATGTAAATTAAATAAAAATAACATATGAATGAATTGTTTATTTATTTAATTTTAACTGCTTAAGTACGATCATCTAGGCAAAATGAGCTTACCCTAGATTCAAATTAGATTTAAGAATATATTTCAAGGCAAAGCTTTGCTAGGCTATTCTAGTTGAGTAGGAGTTGCTTATTTCATGTTGATTCTAACGATATAAAGTTTATATACATTCCTATACAAAAGTTAAGAGATATCCTCGTTTTAATCACCCTATCACGCTATCACGCTGGACCACCCAGGAGTAGTGTGACAGATGTGCCAATTAGCGCAAAATGACTCCTGACGACTGAGGGGATAACGGTCGCTTCTTTCGGAAACCTAATATTCAGTCAAATCTATTTAAAATAGAAACCCGAGCGAAATACAATTTGGAATAACAAGGCTAGGATAAAGCGGATAGACAGATGGGTTGTCTTGACGCAGTACGCTGAAACTACGGATTTACACTCGCGATAATACTGACATAGATCGCTTTTACTTTTAAACTTATCGCGATAAAAATGTACACTCGTCGGTGCTCTTAACTTGTGCCTTTGTCCAGTATATTTCTGATTAGGTCAGGAAGCGGTTATCTTTTGTAGACTTTAAAACCTGATCAGTCTTATTACAAAAGCGGTTTAACTAAAAACCCTAGTTTAAACTTCTATAAACTACGGTTTAAACAAAAATGGTATTACAAGTCGTGGTTTTGCGATAAATCATGGTCTAACGCGAAACCTCGGCGACCCCTACTTTAACGATGGTCTAAATCGTACCTGTCAAAGTTCCTTTTAAGTTATGTCATCTTTTTCATTGTGTTGTGTTGTTTTAACCTGAAAATGGATATTAACATGGTCGATTTAAATAGATATTGAGGATATTGAAGCCGCCGAGTTGTTGGAAACGTCACGCCGACACCACAAGAGAAATCGTGTTCGAGTCAATCCCTTCGTGGAATTAACCGATGAAGATTTCAGGCAAAAGTATAGGTTTAATAAAGATTATGCAATGAAAATAGTGGACTTATGCCCTGTGTCGCCCGAAATACACGTAGCTGGGCTCGACATGAAGTAAGTAGATTCAAAGCCTAAATTGCATTTATTAAAACATTGGTAGCAATTTATACTAAATTATGTCTTAAGTTCCAAACTAATATGTTGCTTTTGTTTTAATAGATCCAGGATGACACAGCTAATTTGCGCGGAGTCTCACAACCAATTATGTGGCGTGATTGTGCAATCATCTCGCGTATATCCTATAATATTTAAAATTTGGGTTAGCTTAATATCAATAAATTAAAGACGGATTTCAAGTTCATCTAAGATCGTTTTTATTGTTGGTCCAGCACATTCAATTATTAAAATTACTAAAGAAGGTAAATAAAGAGGCAATTGTTCTACTAAAGACTTATCAATTCCAAAGCTAAATGAACTTTGTTCAACTTGCGATCGTTTTGTTTAATGTTATGGTTTCATATTACGCGCGGTCGCACAAAAATGTTACGTTTCGTTACACGTACTTATATGTATTATTAGAAATTAATACGACATTAAGTAATGTGCTTAAACCTAAACAAAACTGCAATCGACGAAATAATAACGACGACGAAATAGGTTCAAATTAACCGTAATTACACAAACATAATAAAACCGTGGTCTTCTTAGTACCGACTAGGAAGACCACGGTTTTATTATGTTTTGTAACACGAACAAATTTAGACCATGGTTCTGCAGATAAGCCTGGACTTGTTAGTACAGGCTTAAACCAAGGTTTATTTAGATTTTTGTAATAAGACTGAATATGTTTAATATTTAAAAACACAAAAACATTCACAGCAGGCTTTAAAGTTGGTACAGACATTTAATAAATCGGTCGTATGGATATTTATATATTATTAATGTATTTCTAATACCTAATACCATCTTTAAATAACACTATCAAATTAGCAAGATTGGTGTCTACCACTTGACATCGCAGCAGGGATTAACCTTTCCACTCGAAAATGTTTTCGTTTAGTACGGTAGTTACGGTACTTTTACAGCGAAAATTTCGCAAGCGCCACGACTTGTCGGTCTTCAAGTTAATTTTTATAAAAAATACTACTATCAGGCTATGCAGCGTCTTGGCTACCTACCTTTGACATTGCTCAAGTCCATGAGCGGCGGTTACACAGTTGCGCCGCTACAACGTCCTCCCACAAAGGCAATAAAAATATTTTATTCTTGTGTGGAGTGCTCTATGAATGCAAGTATAAGAATGTATAACAAAACAATTATTGGTCTGCTCGGTAGGTTTAAGTATGTTTTTAGCTAGCTAGTTTCAGTAATTGACAATAGATTCTACTGAATGTCGAGAAGGCACGTTCAAATATTCGGATGACAAATTAGCCAATAACTGAGTACATCAAATATCAATTCAATTTCATGCGGCTTTATGAGAACGATAGTCCGGGATTTGATTGTCAGTTGACTAGCGTATCTAAACAACTACGCATCCTGTCACTCCTTTCGAAATATACGTAATATTGACGTGGTATCGAAACCACTTACAATCAGCACTTTCAAATTTTTATCAGCAATGAAATAAACAAATAAACGATATAAAAACGTGGACATCTAACTAAATAGTAAAGATATTTACAAATATAATCCTGAAAATAACCCCAAGGAACCCGAGCTTTGCCGAGCTGACAACACTGACACAAACGAAAGCAAAGAATAACATCGAATCTTATGTAATCAAAATGTGTTTAATCTGTCAAGTCTTGGAGTAGGTACTAGACATAATTAAAAATCTCTTGTGGCTGACCGCCGGTGCGCCGTTGTGACTCAATACGTGTATACTTTACATTTTGCTTGTGTCTGTAATATAAACACGCTTTTACGATTAAACCTATTACCGAGGGCATATAATAATATATGTATATACATAAATATAATTATCCGTTTGTTTGACACGAAAAGCATTTTAATGAAATAAGATGTTAATATACCTTTGTCCTTCGTACCTGGAACAACACAAACTCGTTCGTATCAGCTAATAGATACTATCGTTGCAAATCCAATTTAATTATTTCGGTACTAGATATAGCTAGAGTAATTAATAAGTCTCACAACAGTAAGCCTTTTAACTATTTAATTCACCTAAAGTTGCTGATAGATTTCAGCATTTACTTGTAACAGCACATAAGAGTCTTCGCCGTTTTTATATTGTCGAACTGAAAATCAATGAGAGCCAAGCATAGAGCCGAACATCGCTACGAATATTTTTACGATCATTCTAGAGAACATCCTAGACTAAGCTCGTCAAAAATATACAATGACAGAATGGCTCAACTCGGCATAAAGCTCGAAGCAAATTTACTGTCCTTTTGCTAGAACGCTCGCTAGAATGCTCGCTAAAATGCTCCCGTTTATTTTTCTGTAATGTAACATTCGCTAGAATGCTCATTATAAGTGAATACTCAAGTCAATCAGCATCTTTACAGACTTTACGGCCTATAGAATTTATAAAATGTCATGTCGGCGGTATACCCAATCAGCAGTTGTACATTGCCACAAGTCATTGACTAAGCAGTCATCTCTGACAGATACGACATGCAATAACTGTAGTTAGTCTGTAGAGAAAGTATAAGTGAATCACCGCGCTAGCCTGATGCCTAATTCAAAATTAAATACAGTGCACGATGCACTGTTTTATACACTATTTATTGCTTTTCTGAGCAACTGTTATTTATTGTTTTCATTCAACACCACTTCACCTTTAATTGAGTGGCTATAAACGAAATTGCATTAATCATTCGAGGCACAGCAGAATTTGATTTTCATTTGCGTTTATTTAAATTGTACTATATTTATATTTATTTATTTATTTTATTGTAAGTTTCACTAACAGATTTAGCTAGCTTTATTGGCGCCAGATTGTAAATGTAACGATAGAGGATCGAAAGTATCAAGGCATCTTCTTTTAAAACGTATTTTATTATCTGACAACTTTTGGTATTACTTATAACGTATTAGTAACTTCCGGGTTTGCTAAGCTCCTACAATAAATAAGCATAATGTACTTTAACAGTGACCAGGGTTTAGACAAGTTTATAAACTCAGTACCTAATGATTTGATTGTGTGTCATGAAATATATATTTTGGTACATACACCTTACTATCAATTCTATTTAGCCTAATTACAAACGACCTTCGGATAAAGTGACATTTCAAGTATCCAAACCGCTAAACCTTCGTAAATTTTCAACTATCAAAATTAACGACATTAGGACACAAATCAAAATATAATATTTGCAATAATATAGAGCTAGAATTTATTATTTGGAAATTGTTGTTGGCAGTTATCGGTATATATAGCTAATGTAATAAAAATAACAAATTTATAAATAATACTGAAATTCTTCGAAGATGAATGACATTATTTGATTTCAGACATAACGATATCGATTAGATAATACAATTGTAAACTGAGTCATCAGTAGATCCGTTGCAGCTTGCAGCAGCTTAAATACTATAGCTTATAACCGCTAGAATAAACAAATTTAATGAATGCACATACAATTTCATCTGTTAATAAATGCATCACTCCACTTCAGTTTTTTTTTATACAACTGAGGTGGCAATGATGCACACAGCCCACCTGATTGTAAGTAGTCACCGTAGCCTATGGACGCCTGCAACACCAGAGGCATGACTGGCGCGTTAGGAAAGGAAGTGGGAAGGAGAAGGAGCGGGAAGTAGAAAAATGGGTGATTGGGCCTCAATCATGTTTTTACAAAAAAACAATCCTCATACGAGTATTTCAATCAAACATTGGCGGTTATTCATATACAGTAAAATAATAAATAAAAATAAAATTTGCCAACATATTATCTCGTAATCACTTATTTCCATTCTACGGCACTTTTACGTTTATTTTGCAATCAATTTTCTATATCGTTTTTGGTCAATATATTTGTAAGCTATTAGTGAATGATTTTACACGTTACTTAAGCATGATTTTTAACAACAACTTACCCTTTCGGGTCCTGTTTCTAGGATATCCATGATGTCATGGGTGTTAATTTATTACTTCTTTGCAAATGTATGGCTCAATATCAGACTGCAAATGCTGGAAGTAAGAAAAGTCGGATGTGCCGGTGGATACCCATTACATCCTTAAATCTCAACATAATGTATGTCATGACTTTGTCCTAAGCGTTCACTCTTCGTGACAGATTACCGATGCCCCATTATAGTCGTTCAAAAGCTTTTACCTTGACACCTATAAATCTATAACTACTACTAATAAACATATCACAGTCTTGGTTCAGAAGATTTGGCTACGGAATTTAATTTTAAAGAAACGTTTTTGACATGACTACTTTGTATGAAGGTCATTATAGTCGAGGGAGATTAAACTCTTGTAAGAAAAGGTTAGCCGTACAATGAACTGTAAGTACTAAATATACAGCAAATTTTGTAGGCACGAATGAGATCTCGCCGAAATAAAACACTTTTAGACAGTAACAGAATATATGAGTAAAATCTGCCATATTTCTTTGCTCGTGCCGCAATATAATTATGTGTAACGCAACGGTTAAGCCTGCATTTAAGACTGCGCTGAGCGTAAGACGAGGTTGGACTGAATGACAGAGCTAGATATTCAAATCGGCCGCCATAGTAAAATTGTATGCAGGATTTGAAGTGGTTTTTTGATAAATATTTATCTTTATTGTCAACCAATAACTTAAATATTTGGGACGGACAAATTGTAATATAACTATTTATGTTCCGTTTAAGGTGTAAAATAGGATAGATTTTTACTGTTATAATCTAAAATCACTTAACACGAGCTTACGTTTTTGCATTTTTCGTGCAAATTTACGTAATTTTGTAGGCGAAAATATTAATAATTTAAAGTTTTTTAGACGGAGTAATTGTAAACACATTCATTGTTATGGTAAATGTATATTTTATAAACAAAAAGTGTCGATTTTATCAACTTAACTGGGACCGCCTGTTTTGGCACATTTCGCTCGAGACTGCGCGTCTTAAGGGCAGCTGTAATAAGTTGTAATATATATTATTCTATTCATATTAGTAATTTGGAACACATTAGAACATATTAGAATTGTTAGCTTCAATAAAGTTGAGCGATATTATATAATATATAAAATACAATTATTATATTAAATACGTGGCTTTAAATTAAGTATCAAATTAGGTATTTCTTACAAAAAGCTTTTGTGTTTTCTTCATTGTTAAATATTTGGCAAAATCAAATAGGTACTTTTATATAAATTGTTCAATCGCTTGAACTTTGAAAGCCAATGATTGTTTTAAGATTTTCTGAAGTTATAGAGTGGAAGTGAAGTGTTTGTGATGCGACCTGAAGCCGCTTTTTATATTAGTGTCACCTTGTTGCAAATAGAACAGAATGCATTCCTTTAAATGTAGAGCATTATTTTCCTTGCCTCATCTGCCATCCAACAACAACACATTTATAAACTAGCTTTTGGCGCGGCCTCGGCCGCGTGGTACCTACATCAATAAAAAGTAGCCTATGTCCTTCCCCAGATTTTAAAATATATCTGTACTAAATTTCGTCTAAATCGGTCGAGTGGTTTAGCCGTGAAAAAGTAACAGACAGACACAGATAGACAGACAGACAGAGTTACTTTTGAATTTATAATATTAGTAAGGATATAGTATATCAGGATATAAAATTACTTATGTATAATAATATAAAAGAAAACGTTTTGTATATTATAATTTATTAGCTTATGTTCGCCACTCCGTCCGCATAAACTAGTTTTCGCCCGTAACGTCATTTAAGCGAGTCGCACTGCGCACGATAACTTTGGTTGTATATAACTGAATTGGATAAAACGTGGCTCAGTTTTCAGAACTGAAAATGCAATCGCGCATTTAGTTCAGTATTAATCACGTGAGGCTCAAACAAAAAATCAGGTGAATAAAAAACAGTCCCTTAATTAGTTAAACTACGTCATTACACATCAGTCCGACTGATATACACACGTCATAAATATATAAATCGCATACTTTTGTCTACTAAGCGGGAAATGCAAAACAATAAATAATTAAATATTCATTTACGTTTCATGGAAACATTGTAATATTGTTACAGTACTGTTTTTATACTATTAGAGTCGTAGTTCCATTCTTATAATCATCCAAATGTACCTAATTACCTTATACCATTTTTATTTAGCATAGGTATAATAATTACAAGACAATTTTATAAAATAATATCTAATGTTTCTACTGACCTATGATATTAAACTATAAACTATTGATAACATAAAAACTATAACAGCATGTTTGAAAATATAGATATTCTGAATAATAATATGAGCTGGTAATACCAGCTCAATTTTTCATAATTTCGAATGATCAAAGGAGGTATAATGTAAAATTTCTTGGCTTTTTAAGCGCCGGTTTATACGGGTTGCTACGTAGGTTACCTACGGAACATTAAAATTACATCACGGAGATATTTCATGGGTTCCAAACTTTCAAATTCGACACCAACTATGTGGACATATACATATAGGTATGTGATATTTTTTTATCCTCTCCAGTAACCATAATTGAAACAATGCTCACGAATAATAACAAATGGACCGCTGCGTTATCCGCATATTCAAACAGGCATAAAGTATTAACGATTTTAATCCTATTTTAAAATATTATTTTATATAAATACTAGGTTTCATCCGCTACTTCATACGCGTGAAATTTGGAAGTAAGTATTGTGTTTTTTAATATCTTATGTAGTGATATATTTAAAGTATTACTTTGTACAATAATATGCACTGGTTAGTGTAACCGACTGCCACTCCTGCGGTCGCGGGTTCGATTCCCGCACAAGTCAAACATTTGTGTGCATGAACATGGATGTTTGTCTTGGTCTGGGTGTTTCTATGTATAATATGTAAGTATTTACAAAAAAAAAA
Source organism: Catocala nupta (assembly GCA_963675205.1). Taxonomy (NCBI): domain Eukaryota; kingdom Metazoa; phylum Arthropoda; class Insecta; order Lepidoptera; family Erebidae; genus Catocala; species Catocala nupta. Next base: position 40,909,236 of record OY776078.1, read on the forward strand.
AAAAAAAAATATATATGTATGTTTATTCATTGTCTAGTACCCATAGTACAAGCTCTGCTTAGTTTGGTCTAGACGGTGCTGTGTGTATGTGGTAGAATATTATATTATTAGAATATTATTTTTATAAGGAATATGACTGTCTTTGAACCTCTGACAATTTGTTTTTGTGTCGACTCCTAGATGCCGTACCTATCAAATTTTCTTATTATCAACTTGCTACCCACCCTGGCTTCACACTAGTACTACAAAACCTAAAAAACTATATACCTAAATCTTCCTCATGAACCACTCTGTCTATTGGTAAAAAAACCGCATGAAAATCCGTTTAGTAGTTTTTTAGTTTATTACTAAGAGACAGACAGACGCGTCGGGGTACTTTGTTTTATAATACTTATTATGAATATTAATATTCTCGAGTATTAATAATATATATGCGTATATATAGAATAGCGGCGTATCAAGATGAAACATGCACCATGGCTAGGCCATGAACATCTATGGCAGTCGTTATTGGGAAGTCAGTGCTCTATAATATCCTGACACTAGTCTAGCCTTAGGATATCGCTAGCCTTCGGGTTGCAGAGATCAGGTGGCAGCTGCTCCGTGTTAAAACTGATAAACAGTCAAATCCAGTTAAACAAGAAAAGCCGACTCCAAGTGACTTAGGAATAATAAAGGCTAGGGAGAAGAAGAAGATGAAACGCACCAGATTTTAAGTTGAACCTTCTGCAACACAACTATATTCCGCTTTGAATACTGTGCAATAGTTTTTGCATGATGCGCGCGCAAATATACAGACAGACAAAAATTCTAAATATGTATTATATCTATGTTTTAATTTCTATAGGTATATAGATCCCTGACATAATTTTTCCTTGATATGATATCGGCCAGTTACAATTTTATTATACCTATGTACATACGTATAGATGAAAATTTGTAAAGATATTCCGAAGTTCCGATGCTGTTACCTAATGCCGCGTAACCAGTTTAACAGAACTAAATGAGAATTAGCACACAGGTAGACCATATCTTAGATCTAACTTTTATCCTGGTATGCTTGCCCACGAGCGAAGCTGCGAGTAGAAGTTAGTATTGCACGTATGGCTGGTGCTTTAAGGTTCGCCTCGCCACTGCGCTGAGTGTAGTGGGTAGTGTGATCTACAAATGGTTGTTTCGAGACTGGATGTCCTTACTGTCCGTTGTTTGAATCAGGGATGTTGCGAATATTCGCATTCGCAATTGTGGAGCTGCCGCATCGATTTGAACATCTGTATCCGCATCCGCAATAGTCAACGCGGATGTTAATGCGGATCCAGATATAGCGTAGGTTACGATAAGAAAGAAATCAGTTGTTCAGTAGTACGTGTTTAATTTATGAACTTTGCAAAACAGACTTGAACCTGCGAAGGCGGTGATATTAGATACTTTTAATTAAATAAGATGAACAATTTTCTTTAACATCGCATCGCATCCGCATCCGCGGATGTGAGTCTTCAAATATCCGTATCCGCATTCGCATCTGCGGATGTCAAAAATTCTACATCTGCGACATCACTGGTTTGAATGTTTGTTAAGTCAACGCCCGCACTAGGTATAATTCCTAGTAGAAGTTGTAATATATAAAAAAGAAGAAAATAAATGTTTCATGAGCGGTAGTATAGTAATAATAATCTAGATTTATAAATACTCAGCTAATATATTATTTATAGTTGCGCAATGCAGTTTGATAGATTGCGTGCGCGCGAGAAGCAAAGCTGTCACCAACATGGTACAAAATATCTAGCCCGACAAAAATAAACGATCATTTCATGTGAGAAATAATTAGAACTGTCAACACGTTTATTTTTAGTTACATGTACATTGATTTATTGCAATGCTGGTAATAGAAATATTAGGTTTATATAAACGGAGACGTAGAATCTTTAACGAAATTGCTCATTAGTTTAATAATTAGGAACGTCTTCTTAAGTAGATAGGTACTGCTTGATCAAACTTTTGAAGAGCTTTTTGCTACATTACGTATATTAATTTTTACTAGCGGTCGCCAAGTAGTCGAAATTCGGCCATAATTGATATAAATTTTAAGTTCGATCATTATTAAGGTTTTATCGTCTATAACTATACCTTATAATAACATTTCATTTAGTCACCTACTCCACATACATATGTTACCATAGTTACGAAGAATACTACGACGTCAGCCGAACAATGCCGGACTACTACGAACGCGATTCGACTGCTTGTGTCAAATGCTTGGTTGTGTGCGTGCGGTATTTTTTCATTAATTTAATGTATTTGTAATGCACATTGTATAAAAATATTAGGATTTGCCACTCCTCCATATAAACTTTTACTGTGCCAAATTTCATACTTCTTCGCCCGCTCAATTTTCGTAAAAAGGGGTACCAAGTTTTTGCTTCACGTATTAATATATAGATTATCATAGATACTTTATCATAGATACTTTATTTTATATAAGTATAAGAAAATATTATAAGATAAGATTATAGATACTTTATTTTACAAAGATACCTCTCAATATTTACCTACAATTTTAGGAAAATCGTATTAATGACCTTCTATATCCAATACTATATTTTGTCCGCGACTTTGCTCGCGTTTCTGTAGATTTTTCAATGAACTTCTAACTCTCGGGAACAGTAATTGAGGCATGAAAGCGTAACATACAAACAAACTCGCATTCGCATTTATAATATTAGTCAGGGTTTAAATGCGAAGACGCCGGGGCTTTAAGAATGGCGCGGTTTAAGAAGAAAACAGGTGACCATTATATACATGGGTTTGGCAAATTGAGACAACGAATAATATAAAAAGTTATTAATATTTATTATTAATAATACATCCTTGAAATATAGATTATATTTTGAAATAACTATGCATTGTTCAAAATCTTTACCTATTTGTATTTTGTACAAAAACCACGAAATTAGATGTAGTACATAAATGGCAATTTCATGGGTTATTCCGGATTCATCAGATGACGTTTCATCCTACGATGATTTTTCCTAACTCAACCTATTTACGTTCCTTTTTTTTTATTTTACGTGGGGGTATGCTATGGCGCATATACCTCCGCGGGGGCGGGCGGAGGGATTATGTCGGACTCGCCGGGGTAAAAGAAAGATGGAATAATAGTAAAGTACCTCCCGGAATACCGACTAAACCTACCACGGTGTTCCTCGACACAACCACTATCGACGGGGCCGCGCGAATCGCTTTCGCATGCGGTCGCGACCCCGCCGAGGTTACGGCCCGCCGTATGAAACGGCAGGCCACTACAAAAAGAGACCTACCCAAAGGCACTCACTTCTAAGAACCCTATTGTCTCCCCCCTAGGAGGGAGACGGACTCGAAACAGGCGCGCGTGGGAACACGCACGCCGCCTCTCGGACCTGGTGCTGAACAGATGGCGGGCAGGCCCACAAAGCCCGCCACCCCCAGGTCAAACCTCAGGGTAGCTGGAGGTAATCACGCGCCCTCCGGCGCCCGGCTCTGCGGTTGGGGAGAGGGTTTAAGCGCTCCCTCTCTCGCTCCGCCGCCTCCTTGATGGAAATCACTTCCTCGCAGAAGGAGGCGATGGCGTTCCACGACCTCTCACTCCGGACCATAGACTGAACTACGGCCGGAGCGAGAGGGCAATCGATCCGACTGCCGCGATCAGCTCAAGGCGCTGTGATGCCCAGGCGGGGCAAACCGCCAAAGTGTGCAGCGCCGTGAACTTATTTACGTTCCTGACTCAACCGACAGCAATTATTTCAATTTTTTAATTCTTGATTTCTTGAGCCCAAACTAAGCAGAGCTTGTATTATGGGTACTAGACAATAGATAAACATACATATATACTTTTTTTTGTAAATACGTACATGTTATACATAGAAACACCCTATGGTTACATACTGTGTGTGGTGTAGGTGACTAAATGAAATGTGATTATAAGGGTATAGTTATAGATAATAAAACCTTAATTTATTTATTTATTTATTTATTATAAGGTACACTTACAGCAATACATACAAATGCTACAATTATAAGCACTGTGGATAAAATCGTGGGTATACAGGGTGTCCAAGAACCTGGCGTCCAACTGGATTCCCACGATGCCCCAAGTTCTAACAGTACTCAGAAAAATATTTTAAAAAATCCACCCCATGTACTTACAGAATTATACTGATTTCAAAAAAAAAGGGGAAATGAGCACCCTGTGACATACTTTTGAATGCTGTGACTGCTAATGCTGATAATTTCGATATTTCTTGGAGGTTTTGTAATCTAGGGTATTGCTGTGTCTAAATAGAATGTAAAAATAAAGTACTTATTGTACCATTTTAAAATAAAATATTATTTTAACTAAAGGTGATATGGAAAACTATTGAATTTCGCAACTTTGACCGACTGTAGTGTAAAAAAAATGTACCAAAATAGTATGGCAAGTGACGTCAAATTTTGACGCGTTTATTCCTCTTTTTAAAAAGGTATAATACTTACACATTAATTTGAAAAAAAAAATTTTGATAATATTTTTACTCAACAACCCAATTTTTACGAAGTGCCTACCTACTAACGGTAACTGTCGGACCCTTTCTTATCTTAGAAACTGTTATGTTACTACTATTATTTACTTCGGTTCCAAGAGTGAGCAAGAAGGAAATACACACAGGTAGATGGGTTCCCAGTAGAATAAAAGCAAAGAATGTTAGTTTAAAGATATTTTATTACAATAAATGTTCAAAATGTTGACCACCCGCGGCAATACAAGCTCTCACTCTCCTTAAAAAGGACCGCTTTATGTTTCGCGAGTAACTTTTTTGACGTATCACCTGCACTGCTTGTGTTATCTTCTCACGAAGGTCAGCGATGTCATTAATGGGCTTCGCATAAACGAGCTCCTTCATAGTTCCCCAGAAAAAAAAATCCAGCGGATTTAAGTCAGGTGAGCGGGCTGGCCACGGGATTGTTCCTGATCGCCCAATCCACCTGTTCGGGTATTGCTCGTCCAAAAACTCTCTAACGGATACGCGAAAATGTGCTGGACAGCCGTCGTGTTGGAACCACATATCTGGTGGGGTCTCTTCTAGTAAGTTTGGCAAATCATTTTGAAGAAAATTTAAATATGATTCGCCAGTCAAATTCTCGGGCATCTCAAATGGACCAATAATATTCCCACAGAGAATACCGGTCCACATGTTCACTTTGAACCGGTACTGGGATCTATCTTCTCGCATCAAGTGCGGATTTTCCACATGCCACTCGTGCAAGTTGTGTAGGTTCATGTAGCCATCCTTCTTAAATGTAGATTCATCTGACCACAAAATTTTGTCGATAAAGTTTTCGTCTTCTCGATGTTTTTGCAGGATTCTTTCACAAAACGCGACTCGGCTCGGATAGTCTCGAGGTAAAAGACTTTGCACTCGCTGTACGTGGTACGGATGATATTCTTCTTTTTGGAGAATACTGTGTGCTGTGCTCTTCGGTATCCCCGTATCAGCTTCTATTCCTCGCACAGAGATGCTTGGATTTGCCGACATTTACGGGTCGTCCTTCACCAGCTACTTGATTGGGGAACCGCCCGTCACATAGTGATCTGTGCACATTAATGAAAACTCGATGGTCGGGATATCGCGTAGCCCTCGGATACCTTTCTCTGTAAAGTCTCGCTGCAGCTCGTCCATTACCTCTACATTCTCCATAAATGTAGTGCATATTTGCGTATTCTTGCGGAGTGTAGGTCGCCATGGTAGCACACACAAAACACAAACTGTCCAAACACAGGCAAAGGTCGTCGTAAAGAGTTCGTTTCAAAGTCCAGAGCACAAAGAGTAATCGAGTCCAATAAACAAAGCTTTAAATCGTAGTACGTGATCAATGGTAACAATAAGAGAGAGGTGCGTAGTAACGGCAGGAGGCAGTGACGCGTACTGACCGTACTGTTATCCTAAATAGCACGATCCCAGATAGCGTCACTATCTATCTCACTCGCACCTCTAACCTTTTTCTCCCTCACTCTTACCTGAATAATGGGGTACCATAAAGAAGAACCAGCAAATCGCAAAGATAGTTTCTGTCTTGCTCCCTCCTGTTGTAATAACGAATCACTATGGTGAGATGCATGCACATACCGTCCCTTACGGTCTAACCTGTTTTTTGAGAGGCCTGTTGTTATTTTTATGAGCATACAACAGTAATTCTTTAGAGGTTAGATTCAATTCGTCGTAAATTTTTCTTTCTAAGAATTCTGTAAGACATCGTAAAAATTGGGTTGTTGAGTAAAAATATTATCAAAATTTTTTTTTTTCAAATTAATGTGTAAGTATTATACCTTTTTAAAAAGAGGAATAAACGCGTCAAAATTTGACGTCACTTGCCATACTATTTTGGTACATTTTTTTTACACTACAGTCGGTCAAAGTTGCGAAATTCAATAGTTTTCCATATCACCTTTAGTTAAAATAATATTTTATTTTAAAATGGTACAATAAGTACTTTATTTTTACATTCTATTTAGACACAGCAATACCCTAGATTACAAAACCTCCAAGAAATATCGAAATTATCAGCATTAGCAGTCACAGCATTCAAAAGTATGTCACAGGGTGCTCATTTCCCCTTTTTTTTTGAAATCAGTATAATTCTGTAAGTACATGGGGTGGATTTTTTAAAATATTTTTCTGAGTACTGTTAGAACTTGGGGCATCGTGGGAATCCAGTTGGACGCCAGGTTCTTGGACACCCTGTATATGTTTGCCTATTAAAAGTATACACAGCATTCACGTTATATAGGCAACATTAAGAGTAAACTTAAACTAGATAAAAATATGAAAGAGAAATTTTATTAAAAGTGAGAGTAATTAAAGTGAGCAATAGTAACAGTAGTCAACAATCGAGCAGTTTCAGCAAATCATTTCTAAATTTATTTTCTGACGTGTTTAATATATCTAAGTTAAACTTCGCGTTAAAACTATTGTAGGTTGTGCATATTCTAGCCAGGGGATAATGGAGACCAAGGTTAGTACGAGCAGTGGGCGGGATGAAGGTTTTTGTGATTGCCTGTCTAGGGTAGCGACAGGGTACGTTTAAGTTAATAGAAGATAAGAATTCAGGGCATGTGATCTTATGGTTTAGGATTTTATGGATAATAACGATCAAACTTAAAATTTAAATCAATTATGGTCGAAATTCGACCACTTGGCGACCGCTAGTATATTTAAAGAGATTAAACTTAGTCGACGGAGCCTCTGTTTTTTTTGGGTTTGGTTTAATAAGGAACCTAACATAACCTAATATTGATTGTACATGTGAAGCAAATGTTTTATTTATACAAATACGAAATTAACTATTCGTTATACAATATTCTAATAAAATATTAAAGATTGTTTTGCTATCAATACTATTTTCGGTTATATTTGCCACAGTGAGAGTAAGGAATACATTTCGGTTGAAACCATTACCTGAGATTTGACAAACCACAGATTCTCGCTAAAGAACACCGATTCCTACCAAGGATGCTTCGCGAGGCTATTGAAATAAAAAACATCCTAATTTCAATAGAGAAGAAGGTTGGAATGTACCACCGGCTTGGGATCCAGTAATTCAAATAGTCAAACCCAAGAAGAAGCAAACCACAGCTGGACTTCGTGATACTTTGAGCTCATTCTGCGTAAATTGAAACACCAATGATTAAATTATGTTCGGGTACTTTGAAATAACTACACTGGAACATTGAGACAACTACCATCTTAGTCTCCCCGTGACCATGGCTGCTGAAAAGCAACCGAAACGTCGAGGAAAGTGTAAACCTAAATATAAAAATATTTAATAATTTTATTAGCTAATTAGTTAAATTCAATAGTAGTAGTAGTGTAACAGTTTCAAAATTATGTAATACAGTGTTAAATAAACAACGCGATAAAATCCATATAAATGAGTTTAACTTCAATGAATAACATTCGCGTAAACAGAAGACAATACTTTATTAAAATATTGTAATCGGACCAGTTAGGAATACTAGTTTAGGATGAGTAAAGAAATAGGATGAGACTTCATAGGATGAATACGGAACAACTTTTTGTAACTTTCTGTATGATTTCGATAAAATCTATCGATTTTCAAAAAATCACTGGATAATAATGCACTATCGGAGATTTGTTCATAGCGTTAAAAACTGCATTAACATGTGTTAATTCTCTGGACAAAAAATCGCTGTTATGTAACTATTGTATCATCGTCAAAAATAATATAGTAACTCGCTAAAAGTAAAAAAAATACAACCCAATAGATTTTTTCGTCTATTTCAAAGAGATCGTTCACTCCCGAGAGAGTTCTTCAGAACGAGATTTGCGTCAAAAAATACATCAGAGACATTATTTATGATCCTGTACATTTTAAGATCATCGGCAAAGAGAGAGGCGTCACTGTATCTTAGAGTGGTATCGTCATTGATGAAGATGTTGACGCTAGTAAAAGCATTTGAAAAACATATGCTTTTACTTAAGGTTGATGAATACAATTATGTCGGTTCAGGTGGGACGTATATACATAATTTATATATAACACCGTGGCCATATTATTAAGATTGATTGATGGTGAAATCAGTTTGAAATTAAGAGCTTTTACGCCTCGTGGCCTGTTCCAAGTATTACTGTATGGTTCAAGACTGTTCAAGAGTATGAGCGCTTAGTATTTGATCTAGCCATTAAAGTATTAAGGAATACTTTGAGGATAAATCCTAAACTAATTTAGTAATTTCTCTTTCCTTTCGTGTTAATAATTCTCTTTTCTGTACTTATCAATGTTGTATTATTATGTAGTACATCATTTCTCGTTTGTACGTCCCATTGGGCAGAATGTGCTGTGAACCATGTATTTCATTTTAACACCTATAATATGTACCATGTTCTTGCAAGTAAGTAATTTGAATTGAGTTGAATTAAATATAGAATTATTGATTTATGCTTTTAAATACAACAGTTTTCTTCACTTCAAGATTCAGTTAAACAAATGTACTAATGTTATCAGATTGCCACCAGCAAAGCTACGTCTCTCACTGCACAATCATTGCATTATTTCTAAGAATCTTGATCGTACTTTGAATATGGGTGACTTAAAGCAGCTCAAGGAATCATAATACCTGAAAAACGTATACCGGCATTTATCTGAGACTCAAGTGTTGTGGCGCGCGTTGTGTTTTGAGTTTTAACTATAGCTAGAAGATCCGTTGCAGTAATGACGTTCCCTAACACCGCCTTTTCACTTTGCTATACCGTTATAAACTTGTTTTAGGGAGTGACCGCATAAAATTGGAGAGAAGCCTCAGACAAATTTCCACAATCTGGCAATCCTACAGCCTACGACTCTATCTCTAAGCATTATCTACTATAAAGTATTTTCCAATCAAACTGATTCCCTAGGCGCTTGTCGAGGTTCCAGTTAAATGTTGTCGTTGCATGTTCGGTAATCTACTATCAACATTCATCCCTGCACGTAGTTGCATATACAGAGTCATAATTGCTAAGCAAGCTTTATTAGTGCCATTCAGGATATGACTCTCAACAACTGTCAGTGGCTTAGCTTCATGTGTCGCTTACGTGCCTGAATGGATCACTGTTGACTCTTTAATTTACGTGCTAGACGTCATCGTATAAAAAGGATCATTTCAAAGGACAAACTAACACATTGCACTATTCAGCGATTTGTATATGTGTCGAAGGCAATTTGATTACGCAGAGTACACGTGGTTCTAACAAAAAAAGATAAGCTTACGAAAGGTGTATAATATAATAATAATATTATCAGACCTGTATTAAACTGTCCCACTGCTGAGCACGGGCCTCTTCTCAGTGTGAGAAGAATTAGGCCATATTCCACCACGCTGGCCTAGTGCGGGTTGGCAGACATCACATATCTTCGAGAACATTACGTAGAATTCTCAGACAAAAGGTGTATTAGATATAATCACCAATATTCTAATGATCTTTCTTTATGAAACAGGCATGAATAATAAAAAGTCGCTCTTACGTAATTCCTTCGAACACCTATTTCCTATATCCATTGGTATAATTATTATTATCAGTATGTCTGCATCTCTAAGACAAAACCCGCCGTTGTTCTCTTATCTGTTCCAAGAGACAGTTTGTCTGCGCTTTTATCAGATATTGCCCACTCGTGTACATGTATAATCACCTGTCGCGATGTACAAAGAAGATGCTTAACGAGCGAATATTAAACGTTAAGATTAAATATTTTGTTTACAAATAAATATTATTTTTTCTTTTTTCGTAAAAAAAATATTTAATCTTAACGTTTAATTATAATTATTTGTGCTTTTGTAATTATGTTATCTTTTTCAATACGTTTGTAAAAATTAACGATTATTTTTATTGTTTATCGGTATTTTACAAGATGTATAAATAAATAAAATGATTAGAAAATTAGTAAACATGTTTAAAATTTAATAAGGTAGACTGCGTTAAAATGATAAATGTATTACTAACTTTATTTTATTTTTATTAATTTTCCATTTTTCTGTAATGGTATGTAACATTATACTATAGATATCTGTAACGATTTCAAATGATATAGCTCTATAGCGCAGTCTACTTACTTTATGTCTTTTATACAGTGTTTTGACTAACAATATATAATATAAATTATATACTTAAGATGTTATTTAGGTACCCATACATCTAATTTTCTTTTAATATACAGTTATTTATTTTACTTAACTTCTTATTAGCTTTGACCGTGCTAGTTTATCTTAATAAAAATATAACATAAAATGCTTTTATTAAACATTATGTACTATGTTGAACACTAACTAGGAACCAGAGATACATAGTTTTATGAATATGACTGGAATATTTTTTTATTGCATTTAACATTGCTATGCTCCGATTATATTCTAATTTAACAGACAACGCAGCCGGTACCTGCAATAAATTGAGAGAAAATTATAATTTCTTTAAAATTGACAACTACTACTACTGGCACTAGGAATCAGTCTTGTATAGCGGGGGTCTTTACAAACAATCAAACAGTGGATACAAAGAACATTCATTAAATTTTGGTGGCAGTGGCGAGGCGACAATTTAAACTACTGCGCCATCCATGCAGTCAAATATCTAGATACGTCGAATTCCTCCATTTCGTCGGTTAATATAATAGTAATCGATTTTGATAACCTTTATAAATAATATTGTCTTATGTTTACGCGAATGTTATACATTGAAATTAAACACTTTATACGGATTATGTCGCGTTGTTTATTTTACTTTCAAACACTTTTATTACATAATTTTGAAAACTAACACTACTATTATTGAACTTTCCTATGCTATTTAATTTAATCAAAACTATTTATATTTAAGTTTACACTTTGCCCCGTGCATAGTAAAGTTCAATAAGAGTAGTGTTAGAGTTTTCAAAATTATGTAATAAAAGTGTTTTAAAGTAAAATAAACAACGCGACATAATCCGTATAAAGTGTTTGATTTCAATTTTATAAATAAATTAATTTTACATACCCATAAGTTCTCCTCTTCAGTTTTTTTTAAGCAAAAGTGGGCCATTATTGTTTGTTAGTACTAAGATTATGCCGCTACCAGATGCTCTCGGCACGACATAATATTATTAGATACTAGGTATGTGTTTGTTTTCGTTTTGTGGTTCCGTTCAGCGCGCATAGCGTAACAACCGTATCTATCGAAACTATACAGGCGATACTACGTTATTCTTAAAAAAGATCCTTACATATCATTAGTTTATCCTATGATATGATCCTTGCATATTTTGGCGGCCTCGATGGCGTAGTGGTTAGTGTAACTGCCACGCCTGAGGTCGCGGGTTCGATTCCCGCACAAGTCAAACATTTGTGTGCATGAACATGGATGTTGGTCTTGGTCTGGGTGTTTCTATGTATAAAATGTATGTATTAAGAAAAAAAAACAGTAGGTATGTATGTATGTTTATCCATTGTCTAGTACCCATAATACAAGTTCTGCCTAGTATGGGCTAGATGGTGTTATGTTTATGTGATAGAATATTATATTATATATTATTATATTATATTATTACGCATGTATGTCTTCGGTGGGATATTACTCCTACATTACGTTTGAGGCCCTACGTAACAGAAGGCTAGATTATTGCCCTCTGTCGAACCCAAGTATTCAGACTCCGTACTCGTTCAGAGAATTTGAACTTAATTTGCAATATAAATGTATTTCATCTTTAGGTTATTACAAAAGCTCTGTGTAGATTTAAACGGTCGCTTTAATTAGTATATTAGATATATTGATACAAACGTGAATAAATCATGAGCACTTCTATATACATTTGAAGTCTCTAAGTTCCCCTACAAAATCGTGCACCAAACGATGTTGCTCCGACGGACTGGGCACCGTAATTCCTGTTTGCTCGATCGATGGACAATGCACCTTTGTATTGGTCACTTTAGATGATAGGAGCCGCATGTGACAAGACAACAGAAGCATAACAATTTTTACTGAGAACATTCGAGCATTATTAATGAAAGGTGTCAACGGAATTATCAGCAAAATTGAACAATGCCGTACTCTTAAACTGTGCTATGGAATAGTAATAGCTACCTTAATTTGTCTTACCAAGTCGCTCACTGGTTCTTATTTGATGTCTCAGATATGTACGAGAGACATGTCTGAGACGGTACATGTAAACGGTTTTGAAAAAAATTGTAATCAGTAATAACATATTACCAGTCATACGACAAAGATGGCTAAGGCTGAGGTGAATAATAGCAATACATGTCTTTAACAGTAGAATTATCTGTATTATTGATATTTTAATTTTTTCAAATATAAACTTAAGGAATGAACGCTAATAAGTAGATTTTGGTAATATAACGTAACTCGTTTTGCGTTTTGGGCAAAGACCTCCTCTGAATCTCTCCTCACCGAGTTTAGTCCTTCATTGTTTTACAGTTCGGACCAGCATTTTGTTAACCTTTTTTTTTTTTTTTTACTTGGCGGAATGCAATGACGCTTATCCCTCGGCGGGGGCGGGCGGAGAGATTATGTCGGACTCGCCGGTGTAAAAGAAAGATGTTATAAGATAATGTACCTCCCGGAATACCGACTAAACCTACCACGGTGTTCCTCGACAAAACCACTATCGACGGGGCCGCGCGAATCGCTTTCGCATGCGGTCGCGACCCCGCCGAGGTTACGGCCCGCCGTATGAAACGGCAGGCCACTACACAAAAGACCTACCCAAAATAGGCACTTCCGACATTATAGAAAAACCCTACTGTCTCCCTCCTAGAGGGGAGACGGACTCGACACAGAGGCGCGCGTGGGAACACGCACGCCGCCTCTCGGACTTGGTGCTGAACGGATGGCGGGCAGGCCCACAAAGCCCGCCACCCCCAGGTCAAACCTCAGGGTGGCTGGAGGTCATCGCGCGCCCTCCGGCGCCCGGCTCTGCGGTTGGGGAGAGGGTTTAAACGCTCCCTCTCCCGCTCCGCCGCCTCCTTGATGGAAATTACTTCCTCACAAAAGGAGGCGACGGCGTTCCACGACGTCTCACTCCGGACCATAGACTGAACTACGGCCGGGAGCAAGAGGGCAATCGATCCGACTGCCGCGATCAACTCACGGCGCTGCGATGCCCAGGCGGGGCAAACCGCCAAAGTGTGCAGCGCCGTGTCCTCAACAACGTCGCGGCAGTCGCCGCAGTGGTGACAACCGGGCGTCTCTTGCCGGCGTATACGACATAGGAACCGGCCAAAACAACCGTGGCCAGTCAGAACCTGTGTCAGCCGGAAGGTGAGGGCGCCATGCCGCCTCTGCAGCCACTCCTCAAACACGGGACTTACCGCCACAATCGTGGCGTGCCCGAGCATTTTATTATATCAACCAGATTATTCAACATTAAAGCAACTATCATTATTTAGTATTTATTTTCGTTATTTGTATGATGTCACAGTAAATAACCGATGTCGCATTAATTAAGCACTGAAACTGATGGTTAACATACTCAATATATATAAATGATTTATGGCAACTGAAAATTATTTGCCGGACTGTATGCGGTATGCCACACATTTTAAATACACCTTTATTTCATTAATTTTCATTCGCACTTGATAAGCACGAGTGTAACATGCATTCCACATTAAATTAAAATAATTGAAATTTAATGTTGTTATATTACTTGATGCTGATTGATGAGATGATGATTATTGCTTTTACCCTTGATGTGCGTCATATGCTAACTATGTAAGCTTACTATTTGCAAGTATGCTTGTACGATCTACGTGAAAACTTTCTTATATATCCAAGATTGTTAAGATTATTATTTATTATTTTATTCTGCCTTTTTATCTAGTTACTTTGCCCGTGACCTTCAGGAGCTTAGATTACTCTTCAACATATTCTGTTGATATACATATGAGTCATAATAGCCGCTACCGCCGCCCGACGTTTGAATGTGCTCTATAATTCTTATGACGTCTCACTTTCAACTGCGAGCTGAATGAGACTAAATGTTGAGTAATATAAGTCAATGTTATTTTAATATATTAACTATTGTTAATTTATGTAATACAAAACATAAGTATTGCCAGATAATAGGAAATGTAACGCGATATTTTAAGTTAATTTGATGCAATTACTTACTTTCTGACGTCGAAAGAATTCATTTTGCCCAACAATAAAATCGCTCTTCGACAGAATTGGAATCAGTTGTGTCTATACTAACAAATTCTGTAAACGAAATAAGTGGTGATCATTTATTATATCACTTATTCATTTGTTGCATTCCCAAGACATCATATGCATCCAAATATAAACATATAATCTGATTCATACATAAATAAAATCACGCCCGTTTCTTTGCAGTGCAGGCAGTTCCCTTAGCCATGACATTTGTATCTCACGTTTCATTAATTCATTGTTATTGATAAAAATGTATGGAAGACTTATGCTTAAGCGGTTAAAAGATTAATTTAATTTTATGTCTAATGTAGCTGAGTATATTTGTTTATTTGTTGCAGAAGATCGAAGACCGCTCTTCAGAGTTATCCGATAATATTGACGTCGAAGATGAAGAAGAAATTCAAATTCGTAAGTATATTACTTATTAACTTTAGATATTTTATTTTCAAAAAGATAACTAGTTATTTTTCGAATAATTAGTGTCGATTGCTGTGCATGTTTTCAATTGCCGGGTTGGGCAGTGTTATTGGGTATTTCAAAATTTTTTTTAGCAGGGAGTTTAGAACTGTAACGGGTAAGCATCAATAGGCTCACGACCAGTTACATAGGACTTAAAAACATAGTTTGTAAAATGCGGATCTAATTTACCTCTACCCCGCCGAAATTACAAGCATGAGATGTATGTTAATGCAACTACTATTGTTCTCGTTAACCCCTCCAGGTCTCCAGACAACTACACTTCTTGTGTTAGCAGTAGTGCAATAGGTGGCAATCAAATACATTGCAATAACACCGCTTCAATTAGCATTTTGCATTTCTCAATATCCAGTTTACTTCTCTTTTAAACTGCCAAGAGAAATGTTTGGCTTTTCATTTATAAGTAACATTACGTTGTTAGGTATTTCATAATTTACAAACAAATTCCATTAACATCATAACATCGTGTCGTGAGCGACGTCTGAGTTAGAAAACGTATTCGGGTACAAACTTTTCGGCAACTCAGTTGTCTATTAAAAGCATGTATGATTTGCGATTTTCTTAGAGCGGCGTCGCACCCTGCTATACAAAGAAGGCCTGCCCGAAACTTAATAGTGTATTCATATCATGACCCGTCGGTATATGGCAACACGACAACTCTACTTTTCATATAGAATACTTACCGTTGCATAAGGCTATAGTTATATTCGTTACTTGCTTTTGCCCGCGAAATCCGCTTAGACTAGCTGGTTGCTAAGTGCTTTTTTATCGTATCCCGAGGAAATATCCCGAAAATAATTATTGACCTATAATTACGTACTCATATGCTAACATTGAAGCCTATATCAAAAATAAGGTAATACTAAGTGGAATGCCAAAAATAAACTAACCCGTGGATATTTCTAAAAATTTGAATATATTCCCTGTTAGAATCGTAATCGGGAGCTGTTTGGCATTATTATTCTTTATTTATATATTTATAAATCGAATCTTTTAACTCTCTTTAAATACTTGCAGTATTCATAGGCAGTTAGTCTTTGTCAAGGCATAATGAAAATAAAATCTAAACTGAGTCCAAACCGAGCTATTCAGGTATAGCGAGAACGCTCAGAATATAATGACGATTGTTCTAAGTATGAATTCGGTAAATACGATTTGCCGAAGTAATTAAATTAAAGTTATCGCTTGCTTTATTTTAAAATAAAATATAAGTAGGTATATTATTATATATTTCGATACCCACGTCGGGAAAATGATCTTTGAGAATATTTATTATTTTTGATATTTTTGTAGAGACAATAACACAGAATTACATTTTGTTTCGTAATGTAGTAATGTTTAATAATATGCAAATTAAACACTAGCGTATGAATGATACCCACTTAGCGTAATAAAGCGTGTTTGGAGGGATCCTTTTGTAACAACGGGATCTTTTTTTAATCTTCTTAATTTATTAATTATTATATAGCAATTATTATGGACACACGGAGTAATATACTTTATAAGTACGAAGCCCAATAAATAGGTATCCCATCCTTGTACAATTTTGATAGGTGAGCCAACGCCTTCTCGTCATGATTC
The DNA here is from genome assembly GCA_963675205.1 of Catocala nupta. Taxonomy (NCBI): domain Eukaryota; kingdom Metazoa; phylum Arthropoda; class Insecta; order Lepidoptera; family Erebidae; genus Catocala; species Catocala nupta. The sequence goes on from OY776078.1 coordinate 40,926,002, forward strand.
AGTAAGATCAGTTCAGCGGTTCGACCTCTGAAGCGTAACTGAGCTTATTCCGAAATTACAATATTACTATCGATGATAGATATTATATTCTATTGGATTACCTTATATAAATAACAAACCTAACAGCAAAAATGCTGTAAGGAAAGTACGGACCCAACAATTAAAGTTAATACATGCCTATATAGTATTGATGACAGTATTCCATAGTATGTGAGTAATAATGACACGTGCTCATAGTATTGCATGGATGAGTGGAGGCGCAATACCAATAATGTCAGAATGACTTATTTAATACCTAATACGAATGTAAAGTTTTCCTGCTTAAGTTTGAGCGCTGGCGAATTAATCCATGGCCAATAGGAGCGCGCTTCTTATGCACGACCGCGTGTTCACCGACACTCAACGCACGAGAATTTTATGGAAATCGTGTCGATGTTAGCATTCTCGAGTTTAACCAGTTTAACAATAGGGAGTCGTATCGCTGTACTGACTATATATTTCGTTGACTCCATTTTTCACAATATTTTAGGTTTAAAATAAAGGAGTCTGCCCACTACACCGTCTCATACCATGACCGTGCTAGGAACGTATCAGACACGAAAAACAACACGATACACCCTCTAGTCTAGGTCTAGTGAGCATAGTCTTATACATTGCCTTACAAAGAATATTTTTTTGCCTGACACGTTCCTAGCACGGTAATGGCATGCGACGGGATAGTGGGCAGACTCCTTGATGTCTTTCCAGGGCGTCCAACATAACACGCGATAGACATATGTATATGAAAGAATGTTGCTCGAGTTATTATATTATTTTTTAGGTTATATTTAAATTCGTATTCATTTTTGTACTAATAAAGATTCTAATTAGGTTGACAGTCAGCTCTGTAAACTACTTTTTGTCTTAACAAGGTGAAATAATTCGGTGACATTCCTAAAGCCTGTCCATTCTCGTATTGGCATTAAAGTTATGAACATCATAATGTCTTGTGTTAAAATAAGCCGACTATGTTTTATTTTTAGGCTAATAATTAATTGATGCACGGATGACGAGGTGGTTTTAATCATCGCCTCGTCACTGCTAGTGCACCAAGTATTGTGAGTTCGATCCCCACACAAATAGAAAATGGTGTGATCTACAATATTTGGTCTGGAAGTTGTTTGAATATATGTAGAGACATCCAAGAAAAAAAAAATCGTCTGCAAAAAAGAAACATTCGTCAACAGTGGTCATATTGTAGTAATTAGTTATTGAGAGGACGGACACGGCCACATTGCCGCTTCCGGACGGGATGGCGACAAAAAGTTTTATGCTTTTACTCTTCTTCAGAACAGTGATTACTTCGCAAAGGCTAAGGATCTTTTGACAGTGATTGAATGAAAAATTATCTGCTATGATAATAATAATAAAGTAGAATTAGTCACCACAGAGCAATTATTGGAAGACTTACTGCATAATTATACTAGGATTGTTAGGTCACCAGCATTAGAAAAACACGTATGTAAAATAAATCAGCTATATAAAATACACTCACAACACGAAATTCAAAACACTGACATAACACAATTTCTAGACACTTTAAACCAAAAACTCAACATCCTAGCTAGCCGACTAAGAAGGTATAAGGAGACTACGATTAGGAAAATAGAAAACAAACAGTTCTGCAATAATGAATAATTATTTTACAGACAAAATCAAAAACACAACAACGTTGCGTTGTTGTTTTTTTTTGTCAAACCCAATACAACATCAACAAAATCACTGGATAGAAGAAGATAACGAAACATTGCGAGATATACCAGAAATGAAATTCGGACATATTCAGTTAGACCTTCTAAAGAAAGTAATTGCTAGAACGCACAATAGGCAAGCTGCAGGCTCCGACAATATACACAATCAACGCATTCCTGCAGTGACCTGATACGATACCACATTATATTACACAAGGCATCACATAGAAATGCTACCAAAAGATTTATCAGACTCAGCAAACACTGCTAAATACCGCCCTATTACATGCCTACAGAACATATATAAAATTATAACATCTTTCTTAAGTGAATATATCCACGAACACATACAGGAACATAAAATTCTGGCAGAAGAACAGAAAGAGTGGTGCAAAAACAGCCAAGGTTGCAAAGAACAACTCACGTTTGATGCCGTAGCGTCGAAACGGGCACATTTCCAAAAACGCAACATCCACACAATGAATATAGATTAAATAAAAGGTTCAGTACCACACTCTTGGTTAATATATATATTAATACGTTATAAAATTCATCCCACATGCACCTAATTTTAGAAAATACTGTTTTACGATATTAAAAATACGCAATTCGAATAAAATTACCGAAACTGATTTCATCCCTATAAAAAGAGGTATCTTCCAAGGTGATGCCTTGAATTTTCTATGGATTTGCCTTGCACTTAATCCGCCCTCTCACATATTAAATAAAAATAATAAAGGATTCAAAATTAAACACAACACACAACAAACAACTCTTACTCATCTCATACACATATATGGATGATATCAAACTTTTTGCAAGTACACTTAATGAAATACACACACTTGCCGACATCACACAAGCATTTTCAACAGATATACACATGGAATATGGAATTTGGAATTAATAAATGCAAAATTCAATCTGTTAACAAAAGGATAGTAGAATATACTTCGTACGAACTAGCGAATCACGAAACTATAGATGCCGTGGATCCAGTGGAAGGATATAAATATTTAGAATACTACCAATCACAAGATATTCACCATAGAAACACCAAAAAACTACTACAACAAAATTTGAGGAGTAGACTACACAAAATATTAGACACTCATCTTAACGCAAGAAACACCATTAAAGCTATTAACACATTCGCTATTCCTAATTCCTATATTAACTTACTCTTTTGGAATCATCCGCTGGTCTCAAGCAGAGCTTGTATTCAAAGATTAACTTTGCCTCAAAATGAGGGTGGTCGAGGCCTCATCGACATCACAAACCTTCACAACAAACAGATCACACTACTCAGGACATTCTTCCACAACCGTTCACCCCATTTACAACTACACAACGCTATATGTTAGGCAGATACATTCACACCACTCTCTCTCACTGATCAGACTAAACAAATGAACACAATAACTAAACAACAAAAAATAGATATGTGGATTCAAAAATCTCTACATGGCCGACATCGTTTCGACTTAAATAGCACTAATGTTGACAAAATAGCATCAAACGCATGGCTAAAGCGAGGCGAGCTATTTACTGAAACAGAAGGCTTTATGCTAGCGATCCAAGACCAGGTTATAGACACAAAAAATACAGGAAGTACATCATTCGAGACAGCAGATTAACTAGCGATCATTGTCGGCATTGTCACAGACTACCTGAAAAATTCAACACATCGCAGGCGCATGCTCATCAATCACACAAACAGTCTATAAGCACAGACACGACACGGTAGCAGCTATCATACACCAAACACTTGCCTACAAACACAAACTACTATCCGGAAAAACACCATATTACAAATACACACCCAAATTATATTAGACTCATCAATCTTAAATGTACTGGGACAGAACTATACTCACAGAGAAAACAATACATCATAATAGACCGGACATCAAACTACACGACAAGCAAAATAAAGTTGTATATCTCATTGACGTAGCCATACCCAACACACACAACTTAAGTTCCACTCATACTAACGAACTTTCGAAGTACGCATATTTGACTATTGAACTCAAAACGCAGTGGCGAGTTCATACTGTCAAGACCATCCCCATAATCATATCCAGCACAGGCGTCATACCTAAAACACTCCATACAAGCCTGAAACACTACACATCAATCATCTCACATACTCACTACTACAGAAAGCAGTTATCTTAAATACATGCAGAATTGGCAGAAAGTTTTTATCTATAGATTAATAACCATACCACTGGAGTTGTTTGGCCCGCAATTCTGTCGAATTTCCGCACTAATAGGCGAAGATAAAAACAATAAAATATAATAATAATAATTATATTCTATTACATATACACAACACCTAGATAGATAGATTGGACCCTAAGCCTTTTCTTTGTAATACAAGAAATGTGGTAAACAAGTATATGTCTAATGGTAATGATTATTGAAGCCTATAACCGTTTTGATTGCGCCTTGCCTCGTACGACAAGAAATAAAAATTGAAAAAAGTGAGGTGAAAAGATATAGTATGTGAGCCGCCTGGCTTTATTTACCAAATAGAACACAACGTAACAGTGTTAATAGGATGGTACTTCTCCGGTCTGGTTTATCCGTGCCGTCCGTTTCACCATATAATGGACAAGCGGGTGCCATTCCATAAAATAGTTACGTATAAACTTCAACTTTATGCTATTTAGTTAGCAAACTCTCGCACTTGTTGAATGTGCGAAAGATGTCTTTTTAGAAAAATATGTTTTGTTAAAGTACTGCTGTAGATATTCGAACTGATTATTATAGGTGGATAAATATATATATTTGTGTTCAAATACATATCAAACCGGTAAAAGGCTACTTTCTTTTGTTAAATTATTTTAGCATGCATTTAAAATAAACGCTGCACTTTCCTAATAGAGTAATTTATTACGTTAATGTGAACGTAACTGTCGAGGTAAATGTTCTTATTATGCCTACATTAAATGTACGATTAGCGCATCAATTAATTGGTTAATTAAAGGATTTAGTGTTCATCCCATTATTATTTTATATTGCTTTGTTTAAGATAATGTATAAGAACTTTTTATTTGTACATTAAATATGGCACGTGTAATATTTTGCCTTGGCTAATAAATTAAATATGAAATTTTCATATTAGTAGTATATGAGCTATAAATATAGTTCAAGGGAATAAATAAGAGGTAATAATGTAGCTGTCTAGCTACATTTTTGCGTCGTTGTGTTCGATATGCGCTCACCTTCCCGGATTGATTTGTTATTCGAAATATCTGTTAGATAATTCTGAATACAGAACGAAGTGTGCATATAGATAAACGGCGAATTTGCTCGCTTGTCAACCTATTCGAGGTAAATCGGCGTACGTTCCCATGTCTGTAAGTATTTATATTGTACGTTTTAGGACATCTCATCTGCTTTCGCTACTATTTTTCTCTCGTATTGTGATCTAAAAAGCTATTTTATTTGATCATGGTAATGACTTGCGGTTAAGCCAATAATCACATAACATATGAAACTAGGACTTTCATATGTTGTGTAGGCACCCTTAAAATACATGAAACGTATTTCAATTTTGGGATCTGGTAGATATATGTGAACTTTATTTTAGTGGTCTGTTAGCATAACGCTCAAGTAAGCGCGGCGAGTTTTAGTCACGTCTAGGGAGTTCAATGGAACATTGTAAAGTTAGTATACTTACTCGTACTAGTCATACTATAAACAATAAAATCATGCATTTGTTTTCTGTGAGAGGTCTCAGACGATAAATCTTTGCACCAGACATTTAAATGTGCGTATTTTCAACAGAATTTATCTAAGATATAAATTCTCTATGATGTTCTCAAAGATATGTGCGGTATACCAATCCGCACCTGCCCAGTGTGTTGTGCTATGATCTAACTGATTTACATGCAGAGAAAATCCTTTGCCCAGTATATGGACAGTTCTTAATCAGGATTGGTATATTTATATTATTGAAATGCTTCAATTATCTGTATTTTGCAGTAAATGTATGAATAGATTTCTTATCTCACCCACAATATCTGAAAGGACCCTTTTGAGAAGGGATGAATACAATTTGTGTACCTACTAAAACCATTTTGCCTCCTTAAGAAACGCCAAGTTATTTGATTACGATCTTTCCTGGTTGCTGCCTGCTGGATACGTTATGCATATATCAGGCCGCTCCGGGAGTCAATGGCTCAGACACGTCGAACAATATATACTATACCTTTATTTATAGAATAGCAGCAAATATAAAGATTTCAAATTAAAACAGGCGATGTACTCAACAAAACTGTTCTTGGCGGCACTCGCAGCTAAAATCAACAACGCGCTATACGTCGTCGTAAAATCGTCTACTGCGATTATATGCCAATGAATGACTAGTGTTTCATGGACATCCGTCATCAGCCGAGTTTGTCGTGACGTGAGCCCGAATTCAAACAAATATGACGAACTGAAGCACGGATCGTGGCTTTGAAAACCGCGAGATAAGCGTATAACACGGTCGTCGGCGTATATTTCGTTTACTTACTAAATATTCAATCATAACTGCACAGACAGCTCGCCGCCATATCTCGTTGTTTTCTTGTTAAAATTACACAACGTCTGTGCGATGACACGTGCAGACGGTTTTTTTCGCAAGTCATGTCAGTTCTTCATGCTTCGGTATCGGCTCTAAACACGGAATAATAAGTCTATACCTTAGCCAAATTCGATGTAGACCAAATGTAAACCAACCTTATCATATGATTTCTAGGGCTTTCACCTTGGAATGTTTCACATTATACAAAACTTTTAATTTTTATCTATAAAAACGATTAATCAATCATAATAATATTTGTTAAGGTATTCTTTTTAAAGTTATCTTCATTGAATATTCCAAATCAAGTGTATATGTACTAAAACTGAAAAATTAAATTACGTGCGAAAGTTACTCTTGAAACTGCATCAACCTTACTGGTTTTTTGATAAAAAGGAAGAAATCGTCAAACTTTGGTTGCATTTATAATATGCCTCCAAATAAAGATGATCATAAGGTCCCCATAACATTCACATAAACAGGTGTATTTTATATTTATTAAATAACATTATGTGTTATAACGTTGGCTATTAAAAAATGAAGTGCAAGTAGTTGAATTTTAATCTACCAAAAACTAAACACAATGTTAGTTTTTAGTATTTATGTTATAAAATAAAACGAAACGTACGATCATCCATACTTGTTTACGTCTCTCTTTGTATTACAAGTATTTTTCGTGTGAAATTGCGAATTTCCATATTTTAAATAATAGTTTAATATACATACAATATAATAATTATATACATATATAATAATTAATTAATTAATATGTGTTTTTATATACTAATTTAAACAAAAGTTATACTTATAATGGATATAAATTTTTGGACTTGTCTATTCTGCAATGACTTACAAACATATTATAGATTTATGGGGTACTGTATTCGGTATAACAAAATTGTAGGTTTCATGACATTTACTCATCAAAACTTACATGGTTTAGTACTCTCACGTTCTAAATAATATTATAATACGCAGTATTTTAAATTATTTTAAAGCATTCTTATCTATTATCACATAATTTTTTACTCACAACTCTAAAAATTAAATTATAACAACGAAAGATATCGAACATTATCAAAAATGTTTTTCATACCTGCTGTCAGTGGTTGCCTAGCAACAGTTTGTTATTAAACATTCTACATCGAGTTTGGCTATAATTATAGATGATGTAACGATACATATTGAAACTTAGCCCGTACACGCTTGTTCTTAAACCACAATGACATGTGTTTACTTGACAGTTCTTGTTTCTCACTTCTGCGTACTATTTCCTGACGGAGCTGGGGTGAAACAAGAGCATAAATAAATTTTCTTAATATGAATGGCTTTGACGTTTTCGTCGTGTTTTGGATTGGACCAATCCATTAATGATAGTTAAGCAGGTGGTTTCATCTAACATTAATTGGCTTTCAAGATCGAGGCTTATGAATTATGTTACTCAGTGTAGTTGGATTACTGGTAATTAACTTAAACATTTGGAACTCATAGCCATCGCTCGTGCTTCCTTCTTTTTAATACGTTTTTATTAGCTTCATACGTATGTTAGTATGTATGTAACGAAAACCTTGAACATGATTTTGACCCACTTCAAAACGTGGGATTAACTCGAAATTTGGCATACTTATCAAGGACCGATGACAATACAATAATTTAGAAAAAGTATAAAAAATATAAAAACAATTCAAATAAATAAAACCTAGTTTTAAAAAATCAAAGATCACGCTTTATTAAAAAAGCAAATTAAAAAGTAGAAAATATTTTAATAATATTTATGTAAAAAAGCGTGGGGTGCTTTCTAAGATATTTTGATAACCCTTACCCCACGATTTTTCACATGACATGTGTGTTTTAGTTAAACTATTATTTCTATGCCAGGATCTTTGACAGAGCCGTGAAAAGTATTTTATAAGGGTACCAAAGAGAGGACTTCTGTGTCTTGTTCGCACTTTAATTAGATGATTTGAGACCGCAATTAAAAAAAGTAACCTAGCTAGCTCGAATTCATGTTCGATGTTGTGTGAACACAATTTCTGGTGGTCAAACAAGCGGGCAGAATTGCGCGCGCGTCGGCATGCGATATTCTGGCAGATAGCAGGGAAAGCAGCAGGGCGTTCCCCTGCTGTTGACTAGAATCACATCCAATCCACTTTTCCAATGTTAGCAATGGGATGCTGGCCTTCACTATTAGATTGTCGTTTAGCTGTCTTAACAGGTTTTCAAGAAATAATAGCACTGTGGTAAAGGACTTATTATATCAATCAATAATTTGATCACATTTCCGAAGAATATAAGAATTTAAAACAATGAATACACCTTACTGTTTAGCACATTTATCTAAATAATTGTTAGATATAATTAATAAAGTAATTAACCGTGTGAGAACAATAATAGATGCATTAACGGGTGATAAATATGTGATTGCGTTGCTAGGTTCTGAGGGAAATATTATATATAAGTTACAAATGTTACAATTAGTATGACATCGTAATTGTATTTGATCTTAATTAATGAATATCCTGTTTTGTTTAAAGAAAATCGAGAACGCTCATTTACATACAAAATATTTTATGGATTTGTTAAAGATAAGTACAACTTGGCTGGGTAATATTGTACATGTACATTTTTGCTTGACTTTACGCCATATATAATATGTTTTAAATTAGGCAAATACCAAACTATCAAATTTTAAACGAATTTAATAACAAATACGTCCAGTTTATTAATATTTCATGTTATTCCTAATATATGTACCTTTATTATAGTCTATGTAGTATAGACAAATAAATTACCTACATTCACTAGATTTTAATTTGAGTGACGAATTTAGATAATAGTTATTGTATTTTGTATAGGCATCACGAAATTCGATGTATGAGTGATGTGTAGGTGCCGACGTAATGTTACATAAGTAATATTGGCTCCCGTCATTTTATCTAATAAATAGCCACATAATAGGTATCTAACGTTTTTGTTGTAACATATCCATAATTTGTGTTTTGTATCAATATTTATCTTTGCCTTTCTTACAAGAATTATCTAAAAATATATACACGCAATATACATAAAAAAACACATGCTTTTATTAAGAATCTCTTAAAAGTATTTAATTAATATTGTAATCTTTACTGGTATCTAGTCGGTCGGTTAAAGATTGTGCAAAATATCTTACTTACTTACTTTTTTGTTATAAGCATTTAATTTTCAATTTAGAATGATATTTACAAATATTAAAACCTGGATGGGTGATCTAGTGGACCCCATAAACTAACCGATAGTTAATGCTTACAGTGCACTATAGAGTAGTTTATTCATACAAAACATACCGATAAGAATTACACTATCTTAAAATAGGCAGATGTGTGAATAATTAAGTAAGTAAATATCAAATAAGACCCTGCGTGCTGTTCAAGAGTTCCAATAATTATCTTCAAGCCCATCATCAGATCTGGAACAAATTTATATAGAACCGTAGTGTAGATCAATACTTTCAAATACATAATAATCATTAAAATCGGCTAATAAACAAAGAAGTTATAGCCTGCCCTACATATTATTATACATAACAGTATAAAATGAATTGAGAACTTCTTCCTTTTTGGAGTCGGTAACAAGCTTCAAGCCTTGTTGCCGGAAAAGATAACATGGAAAGCTACCTTTAAAAACTGAACAAAAATAATCTTTTAATACTACGAACAAATTATCCTAATGTATAGAAATTACCAATGACGGTATTTTGCGATCAATAGTAGGAATCACTTCACCTATTCAAATAAAAGGAAGAAATATAAATTATTAGACATCCGCCTAAATCGTAACATTCTAAAAGGCCAAGCCGCAATTGCAAATATATAGCGCAAGGATGTGAATCCAAAACTAACGTAGATTATAGTGTATAAAGTTTCATTATCTTTGCGTCTCTCCGCCACAAGCGGTCGCGGCCGTAGTGACCTACTATGTTGAGCCATTTAACACAACGTATTTATTGTAAAATCCACTATATTTACAAGTTAATCGCTTGTCCCTCTGAGCGCGACCTCGTCCTATAAATTATAGTTTTATCTTTTACTTACCTTATAAGGAGAACAACTTAGTTTCACACTTCTCTCTAAGGTAACTCACGTATTAGGTATATACGCAACCGTACAAATATATGTATAGTCGCACCAATGTCACGGTTTTACCACCAGTTTACCATACCATAATTACACTTTTGAATATGTTTTATTTGCATTCCTGTCAAATATTATCGTAATTATTTTATTTATAATGTCTAATTATAAAAATGAAACAAATATAGTCGAATGATATTCCAAAGCTATTGTAATTATGCAATGTTTGGGTGCAGTAGCAAAAATGTTTAATCTGACCATTATCGTAATAAACGAGATATAAGCCTTCGCGGTGAATCTAGGCTAACTTGAACACTTTAATACCAGGTTTAATTACGGATTACACGTATCGTTTGTAGCCCCGTTTTAACACTATACAGTATTAGGGCGATAAGGTATTCCCGTGTATCAATTTCCATTATTTTACAGTGATAGCTCTTCAACGCTAGTTCAGATTTAAGAGGCTTTCTTTATAGGTCAGCTAAATTGAACGCTAGCGCGTGTATAAATTTATCTTAAATTAGATTGAATAGATTAAATTTAACACCCTCATTTGCTAATGAATTAACCGAGGGGTCTACTGAACTCAACTGATTGACATTTTTACAGAGCTTCATGCATAACTTACTTATGCCTATTAGACAGTTTAATAGATTTGTCTCCGTTCTCTCCCAGGAAAATCTATTTATATTATTAGCTTCTACTTTAATATCTATGTCCTGTATAATGCAGGGTACACATCTGCATCTGTTATCCAGTTTCAAGCGTTACGTTAGTAAATTATTCACGTTCTCTCGATGCACATATTGGTTTAAGAGAAACAGAATAATTTCAGAAACATATGATTAGGTGTGTTTCAATTTCAATGCTTATCTTCGAGCTCTGCGTTTGTATAAAAGACATGAGCAGGGACGATGAGGTGTGCGTGTACACTTTTGTCGGCATACATATAAAATGTATCTATTGGTATTTATAATTTATTTATTTAATTTAGCTTTTACTTATAGAGTGTCAAAGTTGCTGTAGTTTCATCTGTAACCAGCAACTAAAGTTTAGATGTTCTCTACGCACCGCGACCTAAATTTATTTCAAAAGGTCACTGAATATTTTTTAATCATTTCTACGATGCGTTGCACTTAACTTATAATTAAAAGTCGTGCAGCAACGCCACTAATTCTATAGTTTTATATAGTTCAAATTGTCTAATACGTCATAACACAACGTGCGTTCATTACAAAAATACCAATTGTGTATTTTAATCTTAACGATAACACTCATCGGTACGATAAGAGATACGAACAAAACAAATTGTTTCTTATTCTAAGCTGAGCTCGTTTTGTGTAAATACCTTGTGATAATTACTTATCAATTGAACCAAATCTTATATGACATTTCGTCGTTTATTAGCCATTTATTATCCGTACTTAATATTATGAATGCATAAGTGTACTTGTTGGTTCGTCACTTTTGTACACAGGTATGGAGCAACAGCTCGATGTGATATGCATAAAGAATTTATACGTCTGAGAATAATATAGGCTTCTTATCTTAAAAAGACACGCTTTCTGCGACTCAGCTTTTTGTATACTGAATTTTGTATACTTTTGTGGATACACAGAGACAAAGATGCAAAATTAAATGTCTGTTTTCAATAACAAGTCAAACCTATTTTACAACACTGAACCGACTTTGATGTTCGGTATGGAAAGTTATAGCTAGGTGTAATAAAAGTCTTACCTACTATTTATTAATAAGGAAATAATATTGAAATATACAATCTTATCAGAAATATTTCATAATATTCCAATGCTTCTAATTATTAATCCGAAGAAAACTTAGCTATAATATTTAATACCGAAGAATAGAAACGCAAATCCTTCGAACTGGGCTAAGAATTAGGATCAAATCTTACGTTTACAAACACTTAGATGAAATAACGTCAGAGTATAAATACAAACCGACCACACAAAATAAATCTTTGTTTTGTGTACGAGTGCGCTATGCTACTAAAATATATTTTTATGGTATTTAAGTATCGTTTCTGGGTGTATCAGGATTGGCAGTGTAGATAACGATCGTTATCGACACATTTATTGATACAAATCAGCCTTGCTTTACTCTCTATAAGTTGTTACACTCGTTACGATTTGGTGATAGCGCCGTGTTTCAGAGATAGTACTGCTATACAGATACAGTAGTGATTTGATTAACTTTATTATATCATGCTATTAAAAAACGAGTTCCTCGATGACTAGTAAACATAAACTATACATTTTGCGATTGCGACAATCTTATCGCTATTGCCAATGCTTTCTAAACATCGATATAGTATATACATTCCTACTTTTAACTTTATGTACATTCGACGCTTAAATTATCATGTACCTATTGAACAGATACAATGACATTGTTTTTATTTAGGTACCAACATATGTGACTGAAATGCCAGAAACTAAAGTTTTCCGTATATTGTCAGAGTTCATGCTGTTATCAGAGAGCAAAGCATATATACGGTACAATATATATGTATATATAGTACTATATGGGTACATACGTGTAGATAGATCGAAGTTAATTATACCTATATTTCGCTAACTATGGTTTTATACGTAACAAGAGTCCAGCTTACCAGGCCTAGTTCCATATTCCTTGCCGCTTAATGTAATAGGAATCGCACCCGAGACCTTAGCACAGCAGTCGCATACACTACCTTTGACCTACTTATCGTTATACATATGTGTACATAGACTCTATTATGCCAAGGACAGGGATACGGATTTCCAGCTGCTACGATCCTGCCATATATCTCAATCCTCTATTAATTCGGTTATAAAATTATCGATAACAATTGCAATTGTTTTATATAAAATCTTCTAAGTAGTTTGTGTTTAAATATAAATGGCGCCTACGCGTATTTGTGCTTAATTTTCATTATATGTAAAGAACTTTAAGACTATTGTGTTTAATTCGTACGCGGCTAGGTTATAAATTAACAATTACTTGGTAACTAAATGGAACATTTATTATATATAAAAAATAGACAGGAAAATATTACATTTCCTCTCGAACATAGTTTGAGGCGACGTCATATACACTGACGGACTCATAAACTGCTAATCCTGATGATTACTTACGAATTCATATTTTTGATAAATATGCAAACTTTTTAGATTAAACTAAATTAAAGTGACGAGACTGTCCATTAATCATAAAAAAACAATATTTAAAAATAGAACTGCGGTAAAAGATAAAATTTTAGCCGGGAAAATAAAATGTATGCATAGTCTCAAATTCGTGTGTTATTAGAGTAAAGTTTAAAATTAATTCCTTTTGTTGTTTTTTCATTTGCGATTTAAATTATTGTTACCAATACTATTAATTATTAGTCTTATAAACTCAACCAAAGTTTCGTAACCATAAATATGGATACTTCGTCCGAACAAGCCGCTTAAATTGTGTCATTGGTGCGGGAAGGCTTGGATCAACGTACGATTGCTAGAAATTGAAATTTAAACCAGTCTACGGTATACTCTATACCGATGGTTCGTAGAGACAGTTTCTTACAAAAGGAGACCTTGTACCGACAGAACTCGAGCAACCATCCGTCGTGACGACCGATTTATTGTTTCAACTTGCGTACGAAATCGTTTCCTCACGTCAGTAAACATCAAAACAGAGCTGAATGAAGAGCGTGGAGTAAACGTGAGTGCACGAACAATAAGAAGAAGGCTTAAGGAAGCGGTAATCACCCCTTTTAGACCAGCAAATGGTCCAAAACTGGTTGCAGCTCACAGACAAGCTCGTTTAAGATTTGCGCGTGAGCATCTTAATTGGACTGAAGAGCAATGGGCCACCATATTGTTCACCGATGCGTGTAGGACATGTTTAAATGGTGCAGACGGTCGCAGAAGAGTCTATCGTCGATGGTTCGTGTATGGTGTGGGGTGGCATGTCGATGATCGGCCGAACGGAACTTGTGTTCATCGACATGGTTCGTCAAAACGGTAGAAGAGGTGGTTTGACGGTACAAGGCTATACTATATAACAGAGGTTTTAGAAGCTCACGTGGTACTTTACATGGGATTAATAGGCGAAAATTTTACTTTAATGCAAGATAATGTTGGGATACGTACCATGAATTGGCCAGCACGCAGCAATATGCCGCAAGAGCGTTTAATAACCCTAATCAGATCTATGCGGAACCGATTAGAATCTCTAATAAGGGCACGTAGAGGCAATACACCTTATTAAAAGAAAAAAACCCGTGTTGCAACTTTATTTTTTATTGTAAAAACCAATTCTTAAATAAACTAAACAAAACCAAAAAAAAATTTGTTACATTTATCGTATTTGTTAAAAAAAATTGAATGGTCCTTTCCAGTATACAAACATACACTTAAGGATATGATACTACGCTGTTATGAAGTTAACGAACCAAACTATAGGTTTCAATTTAAATTTGTATAAAATGTTTGAATACTTACTTGGTTAAAATGTTTATTTCAAAGGCGTCTTGAACATTGATGCAGTTTATGATTCCCTCAGTGTATTTATTGTATCGTATATCCACTATTTCCGTTCAAACAACCATGTTCCATGTTACCTAAATAAGGGCTTCCAGTAGCAAAGCTTTATTTTAATATGAATACACTACGTGTGTATATACATATCAGTAAAGTTAGGTTACAGCTATGATTCAGGTACCACGTAAAAGGGAGGGTTTTACTGCCATTTATCGGTTACAGTTCCAGAATATGGATGCTGGAATTGTGACCGTGTGCCGTGAATTTAATCCGTGACGCCATGCATTGTAGTCGCATTCACTACAGCAGTGCCACCGAATCAGTCACTTAGATTTGCTATTGAAAATTAAACTTATAAAATATCTTGTAAATTGGACTTCATTTTAATAATTATTTTTATGTAGAGGCAACTACAATAATTTCATACAGCAGTTGAAGGAATTATTGTATTATGAAATATCGAATTGAGGGTACGTAATTGTCAACATATTTCGTCCAGTATTTAGGTCATATGTAATAGTTAGCATATTTTAAATTTCTCGAAAGTTGCCCAAACTTTCTCCACCAGGGCAGTATAATATTACAGGCCAAAGTATGCATTTTTATTATCTCAACATAAAAGTAAATTCTTTTTCTTTACACTTTTCTAACTACTTAGCTTTTCTAAAACAAACAGCAAATCTTTATTCAATTAAAGCTTTGACAAGTTGAAATGAGTGTTTTTTTAATCACCATATTAGCTTGTGTTAATTTAATCTATTTTTCTTCTTGGTAATACAACGAACTGCAGATTCTGCATTTCATAAATAATGAATCTTTGGACCTCAACAATGTATTAATTGGATCCTAAATTTAAGAATAAGACTATAGTCAGACAAAATGCTGCTACTGAAATTATCTAACAAACAGCGGGCGAATTGCAGTTCGCTCATTTCGGCATTTGGATTACTGGATCAAAGGCAACCCGTTCGCTTGTACCGCTTGCAATAGACATAATACTTGACTTGTTATCGTAGAAGTACATAGACAGACTCAGTTACAGTCAGACGATAATTCTAGTAGGTTTCAAGTCATTGTAATTATGAACGCTATTTAGACAAACGACGAGAACACAACGCGGTGTTAGGTGCGAGTAAATTAAATTCTGTTTTAATTTGACGTTCGTCGCGAGGGAAGTCATAGGTATTCCACAAACGCATCCTGTTTTCTTTGTTCAACGATAGTGGTCCGGCATTGACAATTACTTTCATAGAATATAAATCACTTCTCAATTTAACTCTAAAAAGGATCTTTATACATTTAGATACCGGGAAGTCGAGCCGGCAAATAACGCCGAAGGAGCGGCACGTGATCTCTCAAACTTAATCTCAAATAATTATTCTAGATTTAAAGGTCGCGACCTCACCGTTTAAAGGAAATATTGGAGGTACCTACTTTGCCGAGGTGTTTGATGCTCTTTGGTTTATCATGTTGAATTTATCGAAGGCGTGTGTTTTTAAATAGGGAAACGTACAAGTACTCAAACATTCTTGATTTCGATGGTATGGATAGAGGAAATTTGTACAGACGATTCGGTTTGTGAAGAGTAGTGGAACACCACATTTCATTAATCGGGTAATACTTATCTGGGTCGGTTGGTCGATACCTATGTATTATCCTGCAGTCGGCATTATGCCAAAAAACTTTCGCAAAAACGTACAACGTTTATCCTCTATCGTCTCAAGCTCCCTACATATTCCTTTAGGCGGCAGTATGCAAAGGGTTATTATAATCACTAGAGTTGAGAACGGACTCGTACTACAAAATGTGTACCATTTCATGCGTATGTGGAATAATGTTTCTCAAATTATCTTATTTTTATTTTATTAATTATCTCTAATTTTGTATGACAATAATTTTGTTAAAAGCCAAGTACCAGGTATCTCGCTATTTGTTCCTTCACGAAAAATTTATAAGATGCCGATGCGTAAACAAGTATTCGGTTTCATATATTTAACATCGGGAATTGGAATAGGGAATCAAGATATTAAACGCAGCAAATTTACTTGAATTTATAATATTATTTACTTGAAAGAGAAATCTCTTTTCATAATGAATATAAGTGCACGGATGGCGCAGTGGTTTCTTTCTTCATTTCGCCACTGTCAGTGTGCCGTGTGTTATGTGTTCGATTCCCACACGGAACAAATATGTATATAATCCACTTATTGCTTGTCTAAGACTCGCTGCGTATTATTTATGGTCGTCTTTTAATATTCGTAATACTTAGTGCAGCAGATGTCTATAAAATGTCCTAACTTACATTTAATGGGACTGCAAGGTGACGTTATGACTCATGGGTACTTCACCACTGCTAAAGCGCCGCAAATGTATGCTTGGTATTCGATTTATCATTATTGTAAGGTTTAGATTTGGACAGGGGCTATCCAAAGTGTTCCTTATGTTGTTCGACAAAAATAGTTTACATCGTGATTAATAGAATTCATTAGTGCATTGCTTATTAATGCAAGTCAACTTCATTACGTAATATATATCATCAGTTTTTAATATGCAGCGGAACTGTGATAATTATAAATTGGTTTGTGTTTTCCTAGCAACTTTATGAAAAATAACGGTGGAGTCCGCCGCCCGTTAACAATTATTTGCTGACATTAGGCATGGCGGCTTGCGCCGGGAAGTATTTACTACCCTTTTAGGGGAAGCTAACGTAATTTTATGCACATATTGCAATTTGTTTTTCTTTGTCTTTTGTTTGTCTGTGCCTTAATCCTTTATTGAAAATAGCGGTAGAGCCGCCGTTTTGATATCTATTATGTGCTTACGGTAGAAATGAGGAGCTTCCCAGAAGCACTTACTTCCAACATATGAGAAGCTGGCGTTATATTAGTAATATTGTTTTGCGTTTCATAGCTTACGCTTTAACGCTTAAGTAATATATTTAGTTCGAGTTCGATCCGCAGGTCTGATTTGGCGAAGTTATGTGCGTATTAAATAGTAAATTATCGCACGCTTTAACTGTGAAGACAAAAATCGTGAGGAAAACTGCATGTCTGAACGTTCTTCCCAAGTAGCAAAATTAGCACTTAAAACGATCTCAAGAGTACTTTTATTTTCACTAATAAGAAACTTGTAGCATGCTACAAAGCTGGATTTGGGCGCAGTTATAGAAGCGTTTATTTCTATAATTACAAAATGTTAATAAACCCTATAACATACTTGACAAAGCGCAATAGCTTCTATAATGATATGAGACTACACAATTATAAGTACAAATGCTCTTGTTAGTATCTGACATAAGTATCTTACTAAAGCATTCTGGTTTATAATGCACTAGTAATGTACTTAGTTATTCTTTATAAGTATATTTTAACAGAGGTTATATTTGTTGTTGCTCCGGCTGGTGGTTTCGGTTGCTTTGTGGTAAATACTTAATAATGTAATAAAATAAAAATGTAAGTACATATTATTTTGTATATCATTGTAGAACATTAATTACTAATATATAATGTAAATATAGTGTATGAACTCGTGGGGAAGTATTTTTTACTGTAAATGTGTATCGCAATATAATTAGTTTCACAATGCCCCTCCGTAAAATAACACATTACTATATTGTTGTTAAAAAATATTTCATCAATTCTTATTTTTATTCGCCATATTTTAAAATTGCTCTTCATTAAGCACTTTGTAGAACCATTGTAGGTAAATTAGTACTTGTAGCAGTTTCGGCCCAGATAACTCGCATCCATTTTAAAACAATTTAGGGTTCCCTTGAAATCTCATTGTTCTGTGTATTTCCTTGGGCATTTGACAATTCAGTAAAAAACTGATGACAATATCAATATCTCGCGCACTCCATTTGGTTATGTAATTTTCCAATTTTCCATCACGCCATCCAATCAACAATGGCTTCATCAAACCAAGGTCTATTAGGTGTAATGAGTCTGCCACAGGAAAATCGTCTATCATATATCATATCTATGTTTAGTTTCAATAATGGTGAGTCATGCTTGTAGTGTTCTTCATATTTTTAGCACGAAAGTCTCTATCATTTCATTTAGGACAATCAAACTTAGGAAATGTTACAGTGTTTGATTTACATATGTTAGTATTCGCCAATCACCGTATATTTCAGACAGCCATGTTTTCCATTAAAATTTCCGACACGTGCAAAAAAATGTATTTTAATAACAGTAGTAATAGACAAAGTATAAAGTTTCATCAACGTAGCCGGGCACTATAATAAATAATAAAAAAATATTAGAAGATTAAGAGACTTGTGCTCAGTATAGTGAATCTAGTGCCTCATCTATCTACTTACCAAATTTTATCCAAATCTGTTCAGCTGTTGAGGCGCAAAAGCGGAATAAACAGCCATATAAATAAAAACAATACTAAACTTGCCTTTAATCAAGGCTCTTGCTGGCGACTCACAAATGAAGGCTATTGTTTTAACTTTGATTCTAGATTCATTTGACGCCAAATTTGTAACTTATCCATTTTTTTCAAGCTCCCTCATTTCTTTCACAAAAGGCCCCAAATATGCATTCAGATCAGATCGCTTTCCTTCACACGCATAAATTTCTTGAAAATATATTTTTTTAATTTTATTTGTTTAGATATTGAAATAGTGTATAAGTACCAATCACAAAGGGAGGAATGTGAGATATTTCAAAGATGTTACACAAAATAGGCCAGAGTTGATATCTTGAACTTTTGTATACTGGCAACACATCTATGTTTATATCTAATGAAATCGTATTTGTTAAACTATTCAAATCCAGCCCCTGTAGCGTATGTTTTAGGCATTAAATCAATCCGTTGTGCCAGTACTGTCCTGGATCCGAGATTGTAATATGCAACGTTTCTTTGTTGTTATGTAATAAAGTCCTTGCATCTTTAGGTCTAATAATTAAAGTAAGTAGAGTTTATGTAATATATGCGAAACTCCTCTAACATAATAATATTATGTTTATAAATTATAATTTAGTATAAGTAAGTAACTAGAATTAAGAAAGAGCGCCTCTTTCGCCAACAAACTGTGTTTACAGTTTGGCGAGTTTGTAAACAATGTACCACATTTTAATTTTATGGAAATAAATGCTATTAAAAAAAAAGGTAAAACATTAGTTCATGTTTTGTTCAAAATAGTAGATAGTTCGTTCAGGGCTAGGTGAGATATATTAAATTTTATAGCCCAGCTTTGCATATCTTTAAGCAATTCATGTTTTTCTTTCATAGTCTTTGGTTTCTTCAGCATGTAAATAGTATTCTTCTTCCCAATTTTCTACTTCTTCACTTTCTGAATGGTGGGCTAAGGGTGAAAATATTTTTGGTCGCGGAACCCTCATTTACTTCACCTGCGTTCGCACTTGACCTGTTGATTTTATTTCTGAAGAACCTGGCTTCATTAATTCTTGATACCTATTTGTCACTTTTCTTCTGTAACCATCACTCCTTTTCAATCGTTTCCAATCGCTTAAATTCATGTTTAACTTATTTTCTTAAGACAAAGATAAAAAAAACTGAATCTCAACAAAATGGCTGACGTTTACTAATAATGATAAACATAATAATGATTGACATAGTAGCCCATAAGCTTTTTTAATCATATAGTGCTCTTATTAAGTACTATTAGATTTAAAAATGTCTCGAGCAAAACAATAACTTTTTTTTTTTTTTTTTTTTTACGTTTCGGAATGCTTTGACGCATATCCCTCCGCGGGGGCGGGCGGAGGGATTATGTCGGACTCGCCGGGGTAAAAGAAAGATGGAAATAATAGTAAAGTACCTCCCGGAATACCGACTAAACCTACCACTGTGTTCCTCGACAAAACCACTATCGACGGGGCCGCGCGAATCGCTTTCGCATGCGGTCGCGACCCCGCCGCGGTTACGGCCCGCCGTATGAAACGGCAGGCCACTACACGAAAGACCTACCCAAAATAGGCACTACGTCGCATAAAACCCTACTGTCTCCCCTAGAGGGCAGACGGACTCGACACAGAGGCGCGCGTGGGAACACGCACGCCGCCTCTCGGACCTGGTGCTGAACGGATGGCGGGCAGGCCCACAAAGCCCGCCACCCCCAGGTCAAACCTCAGGGTGGCTGGAGGTCGTCTCGCGCCCTCCGGCGCCCGGCTCTGCGGTTGGGGAGAGGGTTTAAACGCTCCCTCTCCCGCTCCGCCGCCTCCTTGATGGAAATTACTTCCTCACAGAAGGAGGCGACGGCGTTCCACGACCTCTCACTCCGGACCATAGACTGAACTACGGCCGGGAGCGAGAGGGCAACCGATCCGACTGCCGCGATCAAATCACGGCGCTGCGATGCCCAGGCGGGGCAAACCGCCAAAGTGTGCAGCGCCGTGTCCTCAACAACGTCGCGGCAGTCGCCGCAGTGGTGACAACCGGGCGTCTCTTGCCGGCGTATACGACACAGGAACTGGCCAAAACAACCGTGGCCAGTTAGAACCTGTGTCAGCCGGAAGGTGAGGGCGCCATGCCGCCTCTCCAGCCACTCCTCAAAAACGGGACTTACCGCCACGATCGTGGCGTGCCCGAGCAAAACTATAACTGCGCAAACTTATAGTAATCTCAGCTAAGTATGTTGTAATATCTTGTTCTCTCACAAAATGCTACCATAGGATCAACATATTATTCAGGATTATTTAGTTTTACTGCAAACAATTATAGGAGACTTACTCCTAAAAGTGCCCAAAAAGATAATCTCGTAGCTAACTATAATACTGAGATATAAAAACAAATGATGTTGAGGATATCTACACTTGTGAAATGCTATTACTAGTAAAAGTGTCCTATAAATGTTTTATATGTCAGTCTTGTAGTGAGCTATAAGACCGAGATATGAAAACGAATGCACTTGAGTATGTTAGGGCTTGGCAAATGCTATTATAAGCAAAATAGTCTACCGCAATGACTTTAAAAGAACGCTATTAGTAGTGACAGACTTATAATCACTCTTTATAGGATTTCCTTGCTTGTTGGGTTTATAATGGTTGCGAAGATATGTGAAGTCTGCCGACCCGCACTGGGCCGGGCGGCGTGGTGGACTATGGCCTACCTCGTTTCACACTGAAAAGAGGTCCGTGCTCAGCAGTGTGACATGGCTGGTATTATTATTTTAAAATCTTTAGTACCTATTGGAAATTATCGATGGGGTAATCGCATAATAATAATAATAATAATGTCCTCCAGACCGATTTTCGGTCACGGCGGCCAATCTTAACGGAGACTGGCCATCTGCGCAGGAGATATTATAGTGCACAAGTATGTGCGCAAACACAAGTGCACTCTCTGTTCCCTTACCCTCATGATCCGATGGGACGGATAATCCGACACGACCGGAGAGAGATCAGGCGCAGGACCAACGGCTTTACGTGCTTTCCGAGGCACGGGGGTGTCTAACACCGCCAACTTCCTAACTCCGGGCTCGTATTGAGATTTCTTAACAGAAAAACCCAATACCTTTATGTTGGCCCGACCCGGGATTCGAACCCGAGACCTCATGCACAGCAGTCGCATTCACTACCGCTGCGCCACATACCATCATAAGGATCGTATTTCTTTGCTACAAAAATTGCATGAAAAATATTTTAGTAACATGCTATCACTTAGATATGTATAAATACCTATTCGGTTATATAAAACGTCTCCCTTGCACTTATACTTGTAACTCCATAAAGGAATATTGTCAATGTTAGATTACCTATTTCCTAGCAACTCTTAATATGAGTAAACAAACAAGTTACAAAGTTTATCGTGTCGTATTAAGTAGTGCGCAGATAATGATACCTTTATATGATCCTTGACTTTTAGAACACGGGGTAGATCTCAACTACTAGCTGTTCTGATGTACGCTTAAGTGTGAAACATATATCTTCATACATTATCAATTTATTCTTTTCTATTTTCTTAAAGATGTCGCCCGCACAAACTTGGTATCCCGGGCTTATAAAATATTGACACACCGAGAACAAACCGATACAACTATTTGTGCACTACATAAATGTTTGGCTTGTTTGGAGATCGAATCCAGACCAGGCCAATCGATATTGCGAATAATCGTAGAGTAACGGGATGGTTTCCAATGGAGTACAGAGTTACCGAGTTGTCTAGTCAGACAAATCTCAAGTAATACGTAATGCGGCGGTAGGCTAGAGAATACGTACCGTCTCCACCCAACTACTCTTAATACAAACATTTTAGCTGGGCTGGAGGTGTTAACAAGAATGCTAATAATATGCAACCAAAACAGCTATTAATCTTTTGGAAAGAAAAAGGTAATATACAATATTTATGTTAAGTGACGGAAAGCGTCGAGTGCAGCCTACATTGCCGTCAGTTTGACAAAAAAGTGTCACGTTCATATCGACTGTGTTCTTTATTGTATATTTGTGATGCGCTATGGATTCAACACTATGCAGCAAGGGAAGCACCGTAGAAAGCATGTATTTATGTATTCAATGATCCAGACACTAAACAGCACATGCATTATGAGAGGCAGTGACCATCGGCGTGGTTTGTCTAAAAGAAATACAGTTACTCAAACTCGTTATTTACGGTCTACAACACTGCTATTGTTCTTACAGTCGCTACTGTCCTTAGATGGCTGTAATTCTCTCTATATCTCCTTTTGCCGGCGCTGACTTAGTCACGTATACTGCTGTGTATGTGCGAGATAGTACCTTGACTATAACAAGTAGTAGGCGTTCCGTAAGATCATGTAGCACTGGTGGTATTCGTAAAACTTGCATTCGCTGTCTGTGCTGTATACTTCCTGGTATAGTTGTTCATATTTAAATCTTTATTGCACTTTATGCACAAACAAAGAAGCTATTACTAGGTAATAAAATATTCTCACTAAAGCATGAAGCAATTTAATAAAGGAGAGTGAGGAAGCTTTTAATTACAGGGAATCTGAATATAATTTTTATAATTAGTTTATAACTTAAAAGTGTGTGTGGTTTGTTGTTTTTTACACGATACATTAGGTTTCCTTTTACAACGATAATTATTAATTTAGGATAAAATTTGTCTGTCTTCTTCTTTACTTCTCCAACTACTCTAATATTCTTGTGTTAGAAGTGGGTTCAGGTCAATCTTACGTAGGCAGTTTAGGAGTCACGCCCGTAACCTATAAATCACGAAAATATTATTCTCGATTATGCACCCTGAAGAATATTCCTTGAATATCAGGCACTTGTTTCAAGAAAGATCATCAATATTTAAAACTACTATATGATTTGCCGTACGGTAGCAAACCGGATTACCTAATTCCGCTGCGGCACACAGTGCATGCGACACGTATGGTACGTGCAATACCTCATATCCACTTATCCGTCTTTTAGCATTAGATACCTGACAGCTTTGACATTATCGCTGTACATGCAACAAACATAATAATACTGATCAACTAGTACTTAACGTCAATCGCGTCTCGTGAACTTTTAGTTCCGATTCGGATGCCGTATACAAAGTGCATAGTTACCGCATTAGGTTTTGAACATTGTGAATTCGTAAATTCGGCGATAAAAAAGAAGCGTACCCTTTCCTCCCCTAAGTGACTACCCGTGGTATATGTCAAGAGCCCTACCCACCCGCTAGTATTCACGTAGTCATTATAAATATGGTTTAATAATTTTTTACAATCATAAAGTAAAAATAATTTGCCTCATATTTGTCGCCATATTTGAATATACATTGAAAAGCGCGAGATTTCCCTAGATGAAATTTACTAGTAGTCCCTGTGACTGAGGTTGCTATTTTGAAGACCCCTCTCTCCTCCCTGAACGGCTCATGTAGTATAGGTACATTCTCAAAGTGTGAGCCACAGAGGGTGCCAAGTCTGGACTTTCTTTGTATGGTTTTCCATGATGGTTAAGATTAGTTACAAGTACTGAATACCCATTTTTTAAGTTAACTTGTTATGTGATTTGCGGATGACTAGTATTATTCATGACGACACTAACTTTTGCTACCTATATGCTTGTGTTAGGGCATTGGGTGCTATTCAAACTCACGATCACTTGATCCCAAGTCCAATGTCATAATAAACAACTGCGAATTTTTGTATGAAAGTAAACATTTTATCGGATCATGCAATATTTTTGCCACAATATAATCTAATTGCCAATATCGACACATAGCTGGATCAATCGGTTAAATTGTTGGTTATCAAACAATATTGGTGGACGATAACCAATTAATTGAATTATCTTTTATAGTTCTGAGACTAACTTGAATTAGTCTAATAATGACGGCAAACATTGTGACATAAGTGTATATGCTTGTACGTAGATATATACAAGCATATTTACCCACTTCACTAATTATGTGTCCACAAATAACAGCCTACATCTGTTTAGGGCCATGCAATTCGTTTTTATAATATGTTTTATAGTACATTGTTGTTATTATTACGAGTCACAGAGTATTTATATAATATAAATATTGTTCTAACATAACGTAATATCTACGATTATACGATTCGAACATGTCTCGAAGAACCGATCCTGCAACCTGCGCTTTAATAAAAGCAACGTTAGTTAGTCTATTACTTTGTTTCTTTCTATTATAAAAATTTAATAATCATATTAAATATTCATAAAAAACAGTGACTAAATCTCCTAAAACAATTAACTGATCAATTTTGGTCCCTGAAACTTTAACTTTTACCAAATATGAGATCCATTCCAATGGCACTGTCTTACTTATACAATACGTTACTCTTATATACTGTGCTAAACAGAATATACCTTATACGTTAGTTGCACAAAATATAAAACATATAAATATCACAATAACAACGCTATCTACACAGTCTTAACACCGAGTATCAGAGTCTATTTAATCTTAGGCACTTTCTAAGTTATATAAGAATATTCATATTGACAGGTTGGATGTCATAGATGAATAAGTTAGGTTCTCCATGAGAAGTTCTAGGTTGGGGTCTAATATAAACTAGTTCGGTAGTTACTTTCTGTACCTGTGTACCTTTTTTTATTTCTTCCTTTTTCTTTTTTCTTTTCTTTCTTCTTCTTTCTTTCTTTTTCTTCTTTTTTTCTTCCTTTTTTCTTTCTTCTTCTTTCTTTCTTTTTTCTTCTTCGGAATCAGAAGATCTTTTAACGTTTGGTTGAAAATCGGTATCGTAAACACTACTTCTACTTGAGGTAGTAGAGTCGCTGTCAGAGTTACTAACAGAGTCGCTTGAACTTGCTACTTGTGTCGCTTGACATCGGCATGTTTTACAGATTCTATAGAAAAATCTTCATCCTCAAGTAATGATAGGCTAAGGTCAGGCTGACTGTCTGGTATGGAATTTTTACTGAAGAATGATTGAATGGTGTGTCTGGTTGACGGAGTGCTGGAGTGATAGATTCCGATGTACATTATTGTGCGTAGATAAGGGTTTTTGAGTCGAGGTGGCCATGTTTAAAATTACTCTTGCTTTGCTATTCCTTCTGTAAGGAATTAGTGTAACAACAATTAATATTATAAATAAAATTTTCGCAATACTAATGTAAAGTTTGGCATGGAAATATTATGTATTATAAAATTAAAGGCCCGCTGCCTTTAATTATTAATTATCTTAAGATTTATACCTAGTGTTAAATATTACGATTATGATTAGCACTAGTTTAAATAGTAGATAATATTTAACACTAGGTATAAATAGCGACGACAGCGTATAACAGGCGCGGTGTCACTGCAGACTCCGTAACAACGTGACGCGTCGTCGTCGTTGATACGGAGTCTACAGTGAGAGAGATCCAACGCAGGACAATACGCGAAGTGGCTTTAATTTACATAGTTGTACATTATTAAACTAGTTTCAATATAAAAGCAATTGCTTTAATATTCGCTTATATTTATAGTTTAATCAAAATGAATTCATTAGCATTAACCAAGTTTATTGCAACAGAATACAAAATTACCAAAGCATTAAGGACGAAACAATTTTTATACCAAATACGTTAGTTATGTGTTTAAAAATATAACGAAAGCATCTATTATTTTTATACAAGACAGTCATATTTCATAAAATATGATTATTCTTACTTCATGATTGAATTTAAAACGAACGCATAGGCACTGTTGTAATAAGAAATAATATAACAACTACTTGATGTTAGAATGCAAAACTGACGTTTGTCGAAGTATGGCACTTTTGTATAATAAATTATAATCACATTTACTTGAAGTTTGCATGCAAAACGGACTCTTTCCAAAATATGGCACTTTTGCTGAGCACAATGAACAGGAACGGCAGTATTTTTTTGGATTGTGGCACTTTTGTACGCAACTTACGTGCAATTGCGTTGAGTTTCGGGTCACAACTGACAAAATTGCGGTTTTGCAGTGACGTAAGGTGTCAAAATGCTCAAATGCAAAAAAGATGGTTAGTTGGTTTGACCATAAAGTAAGCAAAAATAATGGGTGTTTTATTTTTAACATAAAATTTATTCGACATAGATTTTTTTTTTGCAAAATAACGATTTTCTGATTTTTTGATTTGTGGCTCTTTTGTATTCAAGGAGCGAGGTATTGATTGACGGCAACCCGCTGCCTGCTGTTAACTATCATTCGAATGACGATTAACGCTGAGTAACGTTTATAGGTAAGGTTTTTTCTGCTTAGTTGCTAGTTATAACATAATCACATAAAATGAATATCAGTTTTTTTTTATCTGTGGCTATTTTGTATTCAAGGAGCGAAGTATTGATCGACGGCGACCCGCTGCCTGCTGTTAACTATCATTCGAATGACGATTAACGCTGAGTAACGTTTATAGGTAAGGTTTTTCTGCTTAGTCGCTAGTTATAACATAATCACCTCTTAAATATTTGGTTTATTACTGGGGCAATTTGTATGTTAATTTGGATAATTATATATTAGAGATAATAATAAATATAGGTAGATTTTACGTGTGTCTCCACTGCTCTTTTCTAATAGCAATATTTTCAGGTGAGTTTTCAATGGACTGATCACTACGAAAATAAAAATATAGCACTTTATGTCATTACTAATCATTTGATATGATTCATCCTCGGCATTCTCGCATAATTCCAACACTTGAGGCAATCACGCTGTTCGTCAGATCTACAACCAAAAGATACGACTAGACATAATTATGCATAAATTAATATGCATAACTAATTTGAATTATGGTTCATCTAGGATGGGCATCCTTCTGGCGGCAGTGCCGCATGACTTTGCATAATAAATATGTAAATTGAGCAAATTTAAACAAGTATCGTTTTCCTATACCTATATGGTATCAGATTCCATATAATCAATATCATTAATTAATCTATATTCGAAGTTTGAGTGGGTTATTAAAATAGGTTATGTTGCAACATTTACAGAAGTCAGTGAAGGTTCAATGGCTACAATATTGGTATACAGCTACAGCTATCGGATATCTCAGGTTTGATAAGTGCTTTAGGGCATTTTGTTAAACAATTCTAACAGCTCACGATGTATTTAATACATGGTTTTGTTACGTTTCCGCAAACGGCAACCACTAGAAGTCTTAGAAACATGACATGATGTTAAATGTTGTGTAACATGGGGGAGTTATAATCGCTCCAACTTCGGTAACTTCCGTCGGCCAATATAATTGTGCAGCAGGAGTGCTGGTCGTATATAACGACAAACCAACCTCATTGACAAAGTATACCGAGCTTTTGTCACTGCTGGCGTTCCGGGTCAGTTTGAACCTCATGGCTTGGTACACGATGATGGCCAGAGCTGTGTTGCAAATTTTAGCCGTTTGGTGTCAAAAAGCTGGAGCCATAGGGTCGAGGTGCTTGACTTGAGCGGGATATTGGCGCCTCGAGTGATCAGAAGGCTGGTATTTCCTTTGCGCAAAGAATTAGCATTGCTATTCAACGAACCAATGCTGCCAGTCTTCTGGGTACGTTGCCAATTCAGTGATATGGAGGAATACTATGACATGATATCTAAATATATGTATATGTTTTATTTAGTTATTATCAAAGTACATATTTTAAAAATTACACTAGTTTACACGGTTTTTTCATACCCCAGCTGAAAGTTGTTATTTTATTAGTTATTTAGATAGAAACAGCCAGAAAAATAATAAAACATTCTGTCACGTTTGGTTTAAGAAATATTTATTTACTTATCTGGGATACATAATTTTGGTAATAATACTACAAAAATTAAAAATTACTAATATTTGCCTTCTTTTTATATTTATTTGAATAAGATTCTCTTGTAATGTACCAACAGTAATCCCCTAACATATTTCCATCCTAAAACACTTGATGTCGTTCTTCAAAAACCTTTTAATCTTGTTGGAAACGTTCCCCTTGTTCGTCACTCATACTTCCTATGTTTTCTCCTGAACGTTTTCTCCTCTCTCCTCCTCTAATGGAGTAAGACGATTCTACAGCTTTCGCAAAACACATGAGGCACCCATTTTTTATCTTGATTTGCAACAGGAAATCCAAAATAATGAAGATATGCACTTTTTAAAGAATAAATAATGGGTCTTCTCTTTTTTGAAAAAATATACTGCTCAAACATAACAAAAATAATCAGAACTTTGTTTACACTTTCTACTCGACATTTTAAATCAATCCGAAACAAGATAATTGTCGATTGAAGCGAACGAATAACCAATAAACTGTCGTCACTACGTTAGGTAGTTAAAAAAAACATTTGACTGCAGGAAGAAATTGTGACGTGTTAAAATATTTCTGCTAACACTTTTAGGTTTAAGGAAGGTAGATAACATGTTTATATACATTTATATCGGGAACTAAAAAGTTAAATTTTGTAAACTAGTGTTATCTTTCTAAATACAAATATTAGTTTATAATAATATTATATTTTATAATGTTAGTTAAACTTGAAATATGAAATACTAAAAGCACGCTATAATATAATTGACTAATTTGCCGATAGAATGAACTTACATTTTCAAGCTAGTACGTATTAATTGAGTAAATTGGTAAACGGGTCGTTAGCCTAATGCATCTAAATATAGAGTGATTTGATTATAGATTTAGTATACAATTACTGCCCAGTCATGCACTATTCGCGTTGCATTGTGTTCGTATTACTTAATATTCAATAGCAGAACTGAATTGACTGACCTGATCCATTCTGACTATGAGAAGGATCAGAAGCCACATGCCAATGCTGCAACGTGGGTGGCATACTTCTATAACGACATGCAGAGCTTTTAGATATACATGTTTCCTAATGATGTTTTCTTACACAATTCAAGCTTTGAAAAGTCGTGCCGTGAAATCAACGTCCAGATCTCTGTACGGCAGTTCTATGGTCTTCTTACTAGGTTATCGTTGCGTTTGATATTTTACATTGTAATTGTTGTTGTTAAGCACTGTGCAAGGTAAAGTACATGCGGTGCCAATTAAGACCGCGCCGAGCGAAATGTGCCAAATCAAACGATCACAGTTAAGTTGATAAAATCAACACTTTTTGTTTAATACAAATATAAAATATACATTTACCATAACAATGAATGTGCTTACAAATACGCCGTGTAAAAAACTAAAAATAATTAATATTATCGTCTACAAAATTACGTAAATTTGCACGATAAATGCAAAAACGTAAGCTCGTGTTACATGATTTTTAGATTATAACAGTAGAAATGTATCCTATTTTACAGCTTAAACGAAACATAAATTCCTAGTTATATTACAATTTGTCCGTCCCAAATATTTAAGTTATTGGTTGACAATAAAGATACATATTTATCAAAAAAGCACTTCAAATCCTCCATACAATTTTACTATGGCGGCCGCGCGCCGATTTGATTATCGGACTCTGTTATTCAGTCCAACCGCGTCTTACACTCGGCGCAGTCGTAACCTCCGCGAAGTCTTATTTGTGATTTAGCTGCTAGCGAGTCAGTTTCAATCCTGTCTAATGCAATGCGAAAATGGACGTTGTTCTTTTTGAGGGTATCGCTACAATGTTCAAAGGGAAAACATAATTATATTAAACAAAGATAGTCTTAAGAAGATTAACATAGTATAGCATTTACCTTGGAAAATGTCCCAAAAATATTAATACGCAAATAAATAAAATAGATGGCGCGAACTAATCAAAATAATAAATAAAGAATTATGGCGGTGATGTGTGTCAACACCTGTAGGGTTTTATTTTCAGATATTACTGGAGATGATGTCGTAAATCCGCACTAATGCTATGAATGCGAAAGTAAATCAGTCTGTCTGTTATATTTTTATGCTTAATAGTTGAACTGGTTTTGATTATGTTTGCTAAATATTTGCGTTAATTATATTTGACGTATAAATTTGGTTGAGTGTGATTAAAGAAATGTCAACTTTCATAGAATATTAAGGCAGAAGGAAGACAGTGGCTATATATTAAAATAGAGATAAATACACAATTAATGTGGAGATGACACGTCAAATGATTACAACCTTCATTAAAACATCAACACAATAGCAAAAGACTCCATCGATCGACGCCTGAAACACTGGGGATCAGAGATCGTGCAACTTTTCTGTGAGTATACATGGCTGTAATAGCTTTCCTTACAGCATTCACGCTGGATTTTTGTAAAGGGTCTTGCAGAGGTATTACTTACATATTGTAGTTATGTTAATTTCTACGTGCAAAATTTAGGATACTTTTGTTAGTAGCAGAAGAGTCCAGTCAATCTGAGACTCGCTATCGGGGCAAGAATTAGCCGTGCCGTTAACAAGCGCCAAACAAGGTGTGGCTATTCCTGAGCTAATTCTATACCGTTATAATTTATTAAACCTCATCAAATCTGATGACAAAATCGAATTAAACAAGTCAATTTTCGTGTTCGCTATGCTTGTAATGATAGGCGCGATGCGAACAGCTTCACCGACCTGAAAAATAAAAGAGTATTTGCCAGAGCAGCCATTACCGCGAAGCCAGGTTTAAAAAGCAATGTCGACTATGGAACCCGGTTACAATACAAATAAGATTTCAACGTTTAATGCGAATTCTTAAGAATACGCAATGTGCAATTTATTAACGCGTGTTTGTGTCTCGCCCCGTCTGCATACAATATCAGAAGTGATTACAACACGTAACAACGTTAGCATAAAACTTCTAGGGCTCCGCACTCAAAGAGCTCCGCTTTATCTTTTTGCTCTAGCTAAAATCGCTTGGGGTAAATCAACCCCGAGGGAGCGAGATGATGGTTGTACGTAATCAACTTATTGCTTCCAAGGTACAGCTGAACTAAAAAAACAGAAATTGGCTATTACTAATTACTTTTTGACTAAATTATTTCTTGTATATACGACACACGTGCTCTTATCAGCTAGTTCACTTTTATTACTTTATCTTATTAATAATAATAATTTATTTCTTAATTTACAATACACAAGACATTACATGGTGAACAATAGTGGTAGTGCGTGTAACAATGCATAGTAAGCCGCTGGCACCCGAACTAGGTAGAACCTGTATCTCAGGCACCAGACACCTAAAAGATTCGATCTAGCTATGTGTCACAGTGTTAAGAATAAATAATTGCCTTACATTAGGGACTTGACAGGAGCTATAAAGTTCAGAAGACGGAAATTTGTATGGGCGGAATGTATTAACCTTCAAGACAGCTTGAATAGCTATTTCTAATATGAGTTTCCTTAATTTACATGATCCACCCCATATTATGATGCAATATAACAGCAAACTCTGACAAAGAGCGAAGTAAACAATGCGAATAGTCTTATAATCAGCAATTTCACGCAGGATTTTAAAGATATAAATTAGCTTACGTACACGGCTAGACAAAGTCACTATCTGATTCTCAAAATTTAGATTCTGAGCAAGCAAGACATCCATATACTTGACTCTTTTTGATCTTGACAGTAACGGGCATTCACAGCTTGTTCCCGGTGCAGGAAAACATTCATCAGCAATAAGATTTAAGTTAGCTGGTGGCTGACTAACATTTCCAATTGAAAAGGTAATCTATGAAGTTTTACCTATATTAAGAGACAAAATATTTATATTAAGCCATTTCATTACATTATTCATGCCGTCTTGAGCGTATTTAAATGTGTCTGTCCAAGTATCCGCATAAAAGCATAGTGCCGTATCATCTGCAAAGGATACGGCCCTCCCATGTTCAAGCAGAAGCCTATTCAAATCATCGATGTGTACTAAGAATAAGGATGGACTCAAGACACTGCCCTGGGGAATACCAAATGTCACTGCGACGTCGTGGCTTACATATTCACCAATCCTAACACACTGAGTTCGATCGTTCAGGTAGTCTGCCAACAGATTTAGCTGAGTACCTCGTATTCCCAAGCGCTCCAACTTGCGAATCAGAAGAGGGACAGAAACCGTGTCAAACGCCTTAGCCAGATCTAGGAAGATTGTGAGACATTTTTCTCTTATCAATATAGGATGAGATATGGTCAGTTAATGAGTGGATGGTATCAGAGGTTGATAAACCAGATCGAAAACCAAACTGATTATTTGAGAGCAAATTATTATCTTCCAGGTATTTAACAAGTCTTGTGTTGACTATCCGTTCCATTATTTTAGATAGAGAAGTCAATATAGAGATTGGTCTATAGTTGTTGACACAGTGACCGTCACCAACCTTCAAAATAGGTCGAATGAGCGCCCATTTCAGAGCTCTTGGGAAGACTCCATTAGCAAGAGTTAGCCTACATATATGAGTAAACGGTCGTATAATTAGTTGCTTGTGGCGCTTTAGGATCCCAGCTGATATTCCATCCCATCCCACAGTGCAATTACTACGAAGCGACATAATCAATCGGTCAATTTCTTCATCAGTATCAAGTATCACAAAGGGTTTAACGAATTGGAGAGTGGAAGCATGTGGGTAAATAGTGTTCGGAACAACATGGCCTTAATTTTTTTAGCTAGAACCTTTATTGTAGAAACAAAAAAGTTATTGACTTCATTAACGGGTGACATGGGGTAGATGAACTCGTCAATAGTTCAAGAAATGCGTCTAACGGTTTTTGAACCCAGTAAGGACTTTGATTGCGGACCACAGTTTTTTACTATAGGAGCTAGCTCGGTTCAGCATATCCCTATCATATTCTCGCTTTCGTCTCCTTAGGAGATTGTTGCAAAAGTTTCTGTATCTTCGGTAAGTAGTTGCAAGAATTACATTATCGGGGGAAGACTTGGCTTTGATATGGAGACTATCCCTGTTTGACATACAGTTTGATAGACCAGGTGTTATCCAAGGTTTGATTACGCGCTTTCGCCTTGCGATCTTTACTATTTGACTGTTCGTGTCTATGGCATGCTTTAGGATGGAAATAAAATTGTCAGCAGCAATATTAGGGTCAGATGTGTTTAGGACAGTAAGGCATTCTGTAGAGTATCATGATTTATTTTAGTAATAGAGTGATTTATAAGCTTGTTGCCCTAATTGATGACATTTTCATTGACAGCAGGACAGAGTAATGATCAGTGACTGTTGTAGGCATGACTAGCGTTACCGATGCGGCCATAGATTTAATGAGTACATGATCAAGGCAATTGTTATTCCTAGTAGGTAAGCGATGAGCGGGGAGCAAACCGTGATAAGCTGCTAGTTCCAAGTATTCTGAACCGAAGTTTGTATCCGGATGTGTATTGGCGATATCGATGTTGATATCACCTATGACAATGATATTCGGTAAGGAACTTACAACATTTAGGACGGCATCAAAAGATTTTATAAAATTATTCGTATATGATGGTGACCGGTAAATTGCGACAATAGCCATTTTATTCTTAGATTTTAAAACAAAACAGTAATATACGTGCAACATCTAAACATAACCTCACAAGTTTCTGGTTTGTTAAATGCAGATCGTTTCACTTTTCTAATGTACGGATCTCTCAACAAGAGCGCTCGATTCGCACTTACCCAGGTTTATTCCTAATTTCAGACGTCATTACGTCGAAATATCTGAAATCGGCGAATGCAAAGTTTCGCGTCGTCAAACAATATCGAGAGATGAGTCACAAAACAGAAAATATTACGCGACAACATAATAATTATAATAGTGTGTTATACGAGTATTTATATTTTAAATACGAATCTATGATCACTTCAGACGTTTTACGATCCTCCCACGGCGCGACGCGCCGCAAATCTGCGCTCGCGCAATTATTGTCACGATCTAACCAAACACAAGTTGATAAACATTTCAATAATAATACTTGACCGCTGTAATGGGTCAATTGAAACGTTCGATTGACCCGGCGTCCCGTAAAACTGATAAACATTTTAATACTCATTAACCCTGATCGGTATGCACTTGCCGCGTCTGAACACGGCGTACACTGCTAATAAAATAATAATAATTCTGCTTACTTCAAGATATTGATCAATACATCTGTGCGGATATCGATGATAAACAGAACGCCTTATCTTTCCGCTTCGCTATTATCAATTGCGATTCACGCGGTTGAGCAGTAGCTACTAATGCTAGTAATGTGAAATTGGATTTATTAGTTTTTTCGTAGTATATAAAAGGGTACTTGTTAATAATTTCTATGAGAAGCTATTCGATTCTAATTATGTTGGATGCTTACATAGTTTAAAGTAAAAGTGGTGTAGCAGAATTAAAATTTGAGTCGCACGAAATGTCCATTTGCAACACATCAATGTCCATTTGCCACACATCGCTTTACTATTTCGAAGGTATATTTACGTTTAGAAGACATTTATTTTCTATATTTTTAGATAAGAGATTATAAGATATTAATGAGTTGTTACATATATATGCAGCTCCAGAAACTATAACTATCATCAGACCTCACGGTCTCATGATAGTTATAGTTTACTAGTTTACTAGATAGTTTTAGTTAACTATCATGAGACCGTGAGGTCTGATGATAGTTATAGTTTCTGGAGCTGCATATATATGTAACAACTCATTAATATCTTATAATCTCTTATCTAAAAATATAGAAAATAAATGTCTTCTAAACGTAAATATACCTTCGAAATAGTAAAGCGATGTGTGGCAAATGGACATTGATGTGTTGCAAATGGACATTTCGTGCGACTCAAATTTTAATTCTGCTACACTTTTACGATAATTAAATTCATTATTTTTTACATCAAAGCATTCTTGTCGCGAATGTATAATAACGCGTAGGACTTGCGGTTGACATGGACTGAATATTTTTTATAATTTACTAGATGTGCCCTCGGTTTCACCCGCGTTTATGATTACTGCGCCGCCCCGGTGGGTCGCAGCGTGATGTTATATAGCCTATAGCCTTCCTCGATAAATAAGCTATTCAACAAAAAAAGATCTTTTCAATTCGAATCAGTAGTTCCTGAGATTTGCGCGTTCAACCAAACAAACAAAGTCTTCAGCTTTATAATATTAGTATAGATAAACTAACGAACTCGTAACTAAGTATGTGATACATAAATACTTTATATTAGTACTGATCATGCACCCAAACTTATGCTTGGTCTGTCTGTACTTACATGGCATAAAATACAAAAAAAGATGAAAGAACATTAAAAATAATTGGAAGAGACTAAATGAGGAAGCCTTCATTTTATGTCTTTTAGTAGGAGTGACCCTATGTCGCATCCATAATTATAAAAATTATAAACGTAGCCTAAGGCAATCTATATGAAATTCATCCCTGTACAGCGTACTAAGAGATACTCATAGGATCGATGGTTGGTACCTGATAATCACTTTGTTTTGTCTGCAAAAAATCAATGAATGATTCTTATCTTGTCAACTAAAATTATGGTATCATTTATGTTATTCTGTCTCAGCAAAAACTGTTTTATGTAATATTTATATCACGTGAAGTCTAATCAGTTTCACATAATGAGATTTGAAACTATGTACTTTATAATGGTATACTTTAATAAATTTAAGAAAGCCTTATAAAGCTTCCGCCATTTTATTTTTAACAAGTATTTTGCCAGCGGCTTCGCTTGCGTAAAATTAGGTTAGGTTAGATTAGTAACTGTGCTTTAAAAATTAAATATAGCCTAATTGTTACTCAGTGATAATACCTATTTGTAGATTTCTAATGGTGAAATAATTTTTACAATCGATTGTGTAGGTTTCGAGATAAATCCTTAAAAAAAAAACTTTTCTCTTTATAATATTAGTATATATAATTGCTTCGATACATAATACAATAGTCGCATTCATATCCCTGCGGGTAGTAAATGTGATTATTGTGTACCTACTAGATGTGCCCGCGGTTTCACCCGCGTTTATCGTTACTGCGCCGCCCCCGTGGGTCGTAGCGTGATGTTATATAGCCTATAGCCTTCCTCGATAAATAGCCTATCCAACACTAAAAGAATTGTTCAATTCTAACCATTAGTTCCCGAGATTAGCGCGTTCAACCAAACAAACAAACTCTTCAGCTTTATAATATTAGTATAGGTAATGATAACAATGTAGGAAAAGTGTTGTACCTGTGAACAGACACACTGATTATTTAATAAAATAGACACAGAAATTGAACGAATTGAACGCATGCGTAAAGTATTTTTGATATGTGGCAACACTGACTTGCTGCCATGTTATGTTTTGTCTTGAGTGACCGGAAACAGACTGTTAAATGTTTTCGCTCAAAAAAGTAAGTATTTATCTCTTCTTCGTCC
This sequence comes from Catocala nupta, assembly GCA_963675205.1. Classification (NCBI taxonomy): domain Eukaryota; kingdom Metazoa; phylum Arthropoda; class Insecta; order Lepidoptera; family Erebidae; genus Catocala; species Catocala nupta. The sequence continues at coordinate 40,963,606 of OY776078.1, forward strand.
TATTTTTTGTGAATATATGCAAAATATAGATGATTAGTTTTGGTCAGACTGTAGTGTATATCGTTAAACATCCATTTGCAGCGGTATAACAGTGTAAACTAGTACCTATCATGATGGCAATATATTTTAGGTTATACTGTCAGATTTGTATCTGTGGACATCCAAGTGTATGTACCTATGAACAGTCCACAGGTACGAATTTTAGTTCGAATTTCTTACTTGGTTAGCATATTACCATTTAGAAATTTTTTTTTCATTTTGTTCAGTGCCTCGTAGTAAGGATGAAAAACGCGGCGTAAGTTGTGTTCAGAGACGTTATTTGAGTCAATTAAAGAGGCTAGAAGCGGATGTTCTTTGCGAAAAGTTGGAGAAAAAGACTCACTGAAAAGTTAGCAATCAACTTGAACTGCAATCAAGATGAAAATCTTATTGACTACCAGGAGATACAGAAGCCTAATAGCAGTGTAGATGAAGTTGTGCATATTGCTGGACCTTCCGTAGTTCATCAAACAAATAAAAAATTCAATCACTAGATGTAGTGATTGCAGTATCAAGCAGGTCTGTTTGTCAATTAGAAATGTCCGCTCTTGACGAAACTGTTGATGGATCTGGACAAGGTGAGCCTTGTCAACAGCCCATCAACAGTTTCGGTCAGGGAAAACAGCTTATTCCACAAATAACGCCAGAATCTGTACGCCAATTTCTAAAAGCAGACTCTCGAAAAGCAACTCGACGAGGAAAGAAACCTGGAAAGAGTAGGATTTTAACTGACACACTATAAAAGACGAACAGAAAGGCGGCAAATAAAAGGAAAATTGAAGAAAATATCAAATATAAAAAAAATGCTTACCGAAAAAGAAAAACATTCCTCCGAATTGCTAGCATAGGCTGGCCCTAGGCAGACAAAAATTCAATCTGCAGAAAAAAGGGTCAGAATTCTTCAATATCAGAAGTTACCCTATGCCATATGTATGAGATGTGAAAGATATGAAAATGTAAACAAAATTGTCAATTGTTCTCTATGCGATTTAAAATATCACCAGAAATGTGTATCAAGATCACATTTAGATAATTTTGAATCAGATGATAAGTCGGAGTTTGTAAGTCAGAAGTGTTATATTTTAGATGATGGTGATTCAGATATCTGTCAAGTGGTACAATCATAAGATATAATAATATAAAAAATACTAATTTTATCCACAGTTACATTGTGGACAAAATTAGTATTTTTTTTAAAAGGTGGTTTATTTTAATATATGTAATTCGTACAAAACTAAAGACTGCTAATTGTTAAGCGTTACCTAATCCTGTTACAACATTTGTAATGTTTTACGGCTAATAAATAATAATTAAGTCATTAAACCTTATTTTTATTCAAAATCCGTTGAATGTCCACAGGTATAACACCTTCCCTATTTTCCAAATTTGTATGTAAAACTAGCTTTTGCCTGCGGCTTTGCTTGCGTAAATGTAGGTTAGCTTGACACCCTAGCGGTATAAAATACACTTGACCTATTCTCATACTTACCAAATAAATATACATAAAATTTGTATAAAAATCGGTCAAGGCGTTTCGGAGGAGTGCGACCACAAACACCGTGACTCAAGATTTTTTTATAGATAAGTTAAGAAAGATATATACCTATATTATTATACACTGACGGACTCATAAACTGCATCAAAGTTCAGGATTACTTTCTAAATAAAAACGATTAAACTAAATGAAAATGTCGAGATTGTCCATTAAACATAAAAAAAACAAAAATTAAAAATAGAAGTGCAGTAAAAGATAAAATTGTAGCCGGTAAATTAAAATATATGCATGGTCTCAAATTCGTGTGTTATTAGAGTAAAGTTTGAAATGAAATATTTTTGTTTATTTTTACATTTGCAATTTAAATTATTGTTACCAATAGTATTGATTATTAGTCTTTTAAACTCAACAAAAGTTTCGTAACCATAAATATGATACTTCGTATGAACAGCCAAATCTGGTTTTCCTCAAGGCTCAAATTTAGGCCCTCTGCTATTTATATTATTTATAAATCATTTACTCGATAATATTATAAGTAATTGCCTTGCATACGCTGATGACTTAAAAATATATCGCGAAATAAAGTCACCCGAAGATTGTGTTATACTGCAAAATGATATAAATCAATTGTGTCAATGGTGCATTGACAACAATATGTTCCTAAACATATCAAAATGTTACGTTATAAAACTTACAAAAAACAAATCACCTATTCAACACCCATACAATATTAATTCAGAAGTTCTGTCGCGTCTGATTGCGATCAAAGATCTGGGAGTTTGGGTTGATTCTAAACTAACGTTCACGCAACATTACGGACACCTTGTGATGAAAGCCAATAAAACTATGGGATTCATATTTCGCACGATTAAACCTTTCAGAAAACCTGAGAGCATAATTACATTGTACATCACATTAGTCAGAAGTATACTAGATTATGCCTCTTTAACTTGGTCCCCTTTTTACCACTCGCATATTGTCAGACTTGAGGCTGTTCAAAGGCGCTTTCTTCGTTACTTAAGCTCCAAATTTGGACTGAAGCGAATACTACCATCTTATGAGTCTAGTCTTAAATATTATAAGTTGGAAACGCTTGAGCACAGGCGCAAAATTTATCAGATTTCTGTTCTTTATAAAATCCTTAATTCTTACTGGTATGCGGGCGAGTTGTTGAGTCACGTTTCGCTAAAACACGCGGTAGTAAACGTGTTCAGAGGCTGTTTTCTTTGCCTTCCTGTAACAACAACGTAACGTACCATGATCCAATAAACAGAATGTGCAAGGACTTCAATGATCACGCTAAGGAACTTGACATATTTCATCAGACATACGACCAATATCTTATAAAATGTAAACAAATAATCCACTGCGACAATACCTTATAAATTACATACCTGTTTTTGTTGTATTAATTATTATTATTATTTTCGTTTCAATCTTAAATTTTTAGTTCCGTTTTATTTAGTATTTGAAAATATTAATTATAATTTAATTATTTTGTAAGGCTTCAGTTCTAAGTAATTTATAAATTTAGGATAAGTACTTTGATTGTGTATAAAATTGATTTATGTTTATTTCTTAACTTTGCTACTGATTTTTATTTTATATTTCACTTTGACATTATTTTTCTATATTCAACGTTTTGATTTATGTAGTATTATTTGGTGCTGCCCTACTTTGTTACTATTATTTGTTAAATGTTGTGCACGCCGATAATCGGGTTGCAAATTAACATGTATACCTTGAACTAATAACAATAAAAACTAAAGATTACAAATTATGTATTACAAATTATGTATGTGAATAGGACATATCCTATTCACATACATAATTTGTAATCTTTAAATAAATAAATAAACAAGCTGCTCAAATTATGGCATTGGTGCGGGAAGGCTTGGATCAAAGAACGACTGCTAGAAATTTAAATTTAAACCAGTCTACAGTTTCTAGAGTATACCGAAGGTTTTTAAAGACAGGTTCTTACAAAAGGAGACCCGTTAACGGCAGAACTCGAGCAACCACCTGTCGTGACGACCGATTTATTGTTTCAACTTCCCTACGAAATCGTTTCCTCACGTCAGTAAACATCAAAATAGAGCTGAATGAAGTGCGTGGAGTAAACGTGAGTGCACGAACAATAAGAAGGAGGCTTAAGTAAGCGGCAAATACCCCTTTTAGACCAGCAAATGGTCCAAACTTGTATGTAGCTTACACACAAGCTCGTTTAAGATTTGCGCGTAAATGTTAATTGGACTGAAGAGTAATGGGCCTTCATATTGTTCACCGATGACTGTAAGACATGTTTAAATAGTGCAGATGGTCGCAGAAAAGTCTATCGTCGACGTGGGGAGAGATATGCTCAAAGTTGCACTGAGGAGCGTGTTCCTTTTGGAGGCGGTTCGTGTATGGTGTGGGGTGGCATTTCGATGATCGGGCGAACTGAACTTGTGTTCATCGACATTGTTCGTGAAAATGGTAAAAGAGGTGGTTTGATGGCACAACGCTATATAACAGAGGTTTTAGAAGCTCACGTGGTACCTTACAATGGTGTTATTGCCCGACCCTACGCCGCTGCACAAGTTCGACAATATTGCGAAGAGGTTAAGATACGTACCATGAATTGACCAGCACGCAGCCCGGGTCTTAGTCCCATTGAGCATGTTTGGGACAGTTTAAAAAAAACTATATATGCAAAAAATCCTGTGCCCACAACATTGGCAGCACTAATAACAGCGATTTCACAAGAATGGAACAAAACAAACAAAGCAAGACAAGTCTAATAACCCTAATCAGATCTATGCGGAACCGATTAGAATCTGTAAAGAGGGCACGTGGAGGCGATACACCTTATTTAAAGAAGAAAACCTGCGCTACAAATTTTTTTTATTGTAAAATGTTATGATCAAGTTTAAGAGATTAAGTCCATGTTGTCACCGCAAAATAGATCAAATACTACTTGGTCTTACCGAATATAACTTATCTGCTTGTTATTATAAATCTTCCAATTTCTAATATGCATAAAATTATCAACATTATAGCCCTTATTTTTATTTCGATCCTCAAAAGTTACAAACATTTTCTTACTTATTACTTAGCAAGCTGGCATTTATATTTAAGCTTGTTTATAAAATGTATTCATATTTATAACTTTCTGTAATGAAAGAAATAGGATTGTTTACAATTTTTTTACAAAATGTATTAAAGGACAATTTTAATTGACATCCCTTGAATATGTCTTATTAGTTATTACCATCATGTATCCCGTCACACGTATGCTGCAATAGTTGCGCGAAACATCCCAAAGAAATCTTTATTAATAGGACCATATGACTTGAAAGTAGAAATAACATTATAACGTGGGTGTCTCAAGGAAAAATGGCCAAGGAACAAATTTTGTTGAAACACGCGCAACGAAACTGGTCATACGACATCTATCAATGCTGTTCAACTACGAAAATATGATATTTTCATCATTATCACGTATTTTTAGTCATGTCGAAACAGCTTCCTTGTCCAGAACGCATATGAAAAATCTTGCACAGATATAAATCAGCGAGACACATTTTAGTGAACGTATACTTTTCCAAACATTTGCTCGGTGATTACGGGTGTTTTTAAGATATTGCACATGAAATAAATTTTTAAAATGTAAAAAATGTTAAATATCTCTCGTGTCTGCAGTCTTGTATTGTCTGTACAAGAGATTCCAGCCAATAGTACGTAGAGGTCGTTTGTGTTTCCACTGTAGTCGCTCTTCACTTTAGTGCAGTTGGTACATTTTTCAATTTGAGCCATCTCAAAGGAAATGTGGTTTAAAGTTGTAAATTCTCGCAACCGTCGGTGGCTAATTGGATAGAAAAATTAACACGATATTAAAATGAAATATGACTATTTGTAACATTACTGTGTAAACATTTTTTGATATAAATAAATTATGATGCAATAGATGTTAAAAGCCCATACAACTTGTTACTTTCCTGGTCAATTAATTACCTTTAAAAATAAAAATCTTTGTAAATGTGTATACTCGCTCTATACTCCTTGTGTCTCTGGGTCAAGGAGGAGTACAGTCAAGCCAGAGCTGCAAATTCGCAGGGTTGGGAAGAGTACTGACGGCGGCCACATTATCGTTTGCCAATATTGATTATTATTGACTGTTTTATTTCGAAATTAAGGTCTCTGTATGTATCTATATATCTATCCGTATTGTATTCTTGGTTAGGTCAACTTACGGTATCTGCTTGTTCAATAAATTGGTTGAACCATACACCATAGGTATATTTATATTGTAGATTGCTTCTTACTTGTGAACTTAGATTGTGACACACGAGTGCAATGATGTAACTATATTCAGTTCGCATAGCAAAGTATCCCGATTCATATGCGTTTGTATGATGACATATATATTAGTATAGCTTTACAAGCCAATTTTGTCGTGATTTAACTGAAACTCAACATATATTCAGCGATCTGTTCGTGTACCGACTAACTACGTAGTTCCGTAAGACGTCAATAGATGGCGCTGTAATAAATTAGACGGAACTGCCAAGTCTTCCCCACATGTTACAGCCAGTGCCATCTATCGGCACTGGCTGTAACAATACTATACCTACATCGATAAATACTGATGGAATTTCGTACTTAGTTTCATCCAAAAATTACGTTTCCATATTTCTGCAATAATAAAACTTGCCAGTAATTGTAGTCAATTGCTCGAAAGTATTCTGCTGTGAAAATTTACTTGAGGATACTTTTGAGTCTTACTGGCAGGTGAAGTTTGACGTCACGCTTAATTGATTTCAACGTGACTGTACTAATACAGTCACGTTGATCAGATGTACATTACTCAAAGAAGCAAAAGATAGTCAAATAAAGGAACTGTCCAGGCTGTTTTATTGCTGGTGGCTTAAATATCGTGTCAAATTCGAAATCGAATTAAACGGCACTAAAAGTATTGCGTGAGTGGCTTGCCAGTTTTAAATACCTCTGAATGTTATATAATTATGAATTTATCTTTTATACGTTGATTGTAGTAAAAATGGTAAAAGTATTCAAAAATAGTTAAGTGTGTTAATTTATTAAGTGGTGCTCTAGGATGGCGTTTGATTCTTCTTATTAACCAGAAGGTAGATAAAATTGAATAATATTTTATTTTTGTTGTCTTTCATGCGTTCATTTGATTACGATGAACCTTTGCGAAGTTGCTGTATTTGCGCTCGCAAAGTTTTCTGACCCTATTTCATATTGACATTGATTAGTTGACATTGGCAGATGATTGAATCAAAAATCTTTATCATTGAAACGCATGCCGGTCACGGCTAAACATGCTTTAATAGTCACGTAATTTTCCAAATGATTCTAATTTTAAGGAATGTTGAGCAAATTAAAAGATTTCGATGAACATTGGGCCTTATCTAACGGTGTTTATGTAATTGAATTTGCTGATGCAAAAGAATTGGTTACATAAAGAAAAGTAAATATACCTATACTTTACAGAACAATACATAACAGATTTACATTCTTGACAGAAAAAGACGCTGTACTAATAGCAAGGCGACACGTTGTTTTTGATTTACACACTCTCTATATACCAGCATTTTGTGCAGGCTCGGTAAAGCAGATACGACATCTGCTTGCGTTGGAAGAGTCCTCCAGCCACTGTTATATAATAATAATAATATAATAATAATTTATTTACCAAAAAACAGTGTTACAATTGTTTTCCCTCCAGTTATAGTATGCTATAACTGGAGGGAAAACAATTGTAACACTGTGCAATATAATATAAAATGTAAATAGGTCTGGTGGAAAGGATCACCCGTTTCCTGTACTAGTTAAAATAAACTGTATTACAAGAAACAGGGCCTTCCGTGTAGTATGAGACATATTAATGAGATTCTTGATGACAATGCAATTCAAAAATATTAGTTTTAATAGTAGTAGTAGTAATATCATTACTTAGCATTAGAACAGAGGCTCCCAGACTTTTTTCTCATAGCCGCTTTCAAAATTTAGCTGGTTCCGTTGGACCCCCTGCCGCTACATTTCTACCATATTCCCAAAAATCGACAAAAATGTGAAGCTTAGATCTAACTATGGAAAGGACGAAGGAATCACTCCATATATATCTGGGCCCAGTTGTTATCATAATCAAAGTAGCCTTATTTGAAAGAGCATATAATAACAAGTCGTCACCAAAAATTTTGTGATATTTTGCTTCCCAGAAATTAAGTTATATAAAATAAAGTAAAAGTGAGGTTATATGACATTAATCGTTTGCAAAATGTTATATATGTTTATACGGAGGTACTTCATCGAAGGTTTATCTATTTATTTACCAGTGGCGGTCTATGGGGGAGGCCCATGTTCAGCAGTGGACGTCTGTGGCTGATAGATAGATAGAAGTAGGCACCTCAGAAAACAAACATTAATATTGCTTTGATTTTTATGTACCTATAAATAAAACGTCCTTGTTTGTAACATGCAGATGCGGACCACTAAAAGACAAAGCAAAGATCCACTAGATTACTTAGATTGCGGCATTATCCTCTATAAGTATGCAACTGCACGCATTTTTTCACTTGCTATACCTACATACTTGCTATACCTATACCTATGCATGCCATTGACGTATAAGTTATAACTGATAAAATCGCTTCATCCTCCAAAACTCTTCTGCCAATAGAGTTATTGCGACCTATCGCAATGGTATAGTTCACACAGCGATCCATGTCGTCAATTTTCAATTCAGAAGCGGAATCAGTTGTCTAATATGAAGTGCCAGGTAATTCTAAGTCACAAGATCCGTCGAACAGTCCTTTAGCAAGCCAAAGTCGTGGGGTAAAGCAAACAACATAACAAAACAAGAAAAATACGTGCGCACTCCTAAGGAACAAACCACAGAGTACATTTGGAACAAACCGAACGAGTGTTGAACTTGATTTTGACATTAGCCGTTAAACTTGTCAGTCGGTGACCACAGGTAATTAATAACCAAAACACGATTTTCAATCGATTGAGTTTTTATTATCATCATTCGATTATAGAACACATTTTGAGATTATACCGATTTAATAATACTCGATAGTATATAATTAGAGATGCATATTAATCGATTATTGGTTAACTTAATTTAATATAAGTTTCTCGCTTTCTATGAAGAAATAATCAAACGTATTTTGGTGGTAAGTACCTAAAAATATAACGAATTTTTTGGTATCAATTACAATGTGATAACTGGTGGGCCCAGGGGTTCTCACCCTCCTTTGCGTTGCGGCTGAGTTCCAACCACTAACGTTAATTAATTAATTTATTGCGCTGTGAGTGGATGTCAAAAAAGTAAAGTTGGCCTATCAAAAAAGTGATTGCATCCAACTTTACTTTATAGACATCTACTCACAGCTCAAGGAACCGATCAATTCTCACTTATTTCATTTCGAAAACTCCCCATTCGGAGTACAAAAAAGAAAAAGAAAATAGTTTATGTTTTGTGTCCTTAATCCATAATAGAGTTTTATGAATATGGCTGAATCGATTTTAATGTAATATAAAACATTTTTTCATAGATATATTTTGATATATATCTGTAAATTCGAGAGATTTAAAAAAAAAATTGATAGCACAACACCGCGATTTTAATTATTTATTTATTACTTTGATGCACGTTACGGGTACGTAAAGACGCGTACAATTCATGAAAATATATTTAATTAAGTCATTTAGCATTAGGAACCTGAAATATTTACAATCATGCAGGTCAATCATAATATATCTCTCCTTTAGAGAACCACAACACAGTCGCGTAAAATAATACTTATAAAGTAGAGACAAAAAGTTACACAATGACAAAAAGGTCCTGAAAGCCATTCGAAGATTTGGGAAGCAAACGGAAAAAGAGAAGATCTGATGATCATACAGGCGAAGATTCCGGAGAATTGAATTGAAGACTAAAACTTCCTTGCCGTTTAAGAGATAATTAGATTTTCCATACCAGCTCCATACAAATTTTTCGTAAAATAATTATAATTCCTTAGTTTTTGTGCAGAATTAACTCGGGTGTCATTTTTGTATATAGTAATAACTAATAGAAGCGATATCTGACAAAAAAACCGGCACTTACAAGTTGAAATCGTGCGGCGGCAGCGCTTTGCAAGTCTCGACACGTTGTACTGAATATGGAATATGCAAGTCTTTACAAGTAACAGTCGCTGAGCTTCTTAAAATATTATCTGCCTACATTGATAGGTGAAGTCAAGCTAACATTTTAGTTCTTCTTTTTCTTCTATCAAAAGCGAATAAATTTTCGTGGACTCCCATATGCATATGAATTGTGGACCCCCATTTTTTGTCACGCCAACGTAGACACCTGGGGGTCCACCTGGACCACTTTGGGAACTAAGGCATTAGAAGGTTAGGTCCTATGTTTGTTACCATATTGTTTCCATAACATAAATACTAATAAATTTACCTTTATCCAATTATAAGTAAATATTAATCGTATTTTTGTAGTTTTGTTCTACAGGAGTGCTGTAGATCGGTATATGCCAATATACCTACAAGCGAGGGTAAGCAAGAGTGTTTAGTCACATTTTAACAACTTCGTTATAAGTGCCACGTGCCGCCATAGTGCCACGTGCCGTCATCTACTGCGTACATTTCCAGAACCCGTGCTGCTGCTTTCAAACATTTTCTTACACAGAACAGTCCTGTGTAAAACGAATGAAAATATATAGTTTTATTACATAATGCGGCCAGTATCATATCTTAACATTTTCTATAGTGCATGGAACATGAGCTTCTCGTACAGAATATTCTATTTGCAATGTTTTATGTTTTCTCCCTGGCATTCACAAATGATGATGTCACAAAAGTACGTGGGTCGGCAACCAACGTAAAATGTACGTTATTCACGCGACGCGTAATTGTTACAATTTCGTACTAGGTCAAGTCTGATTATATTATTGACCTTTTTATCGTTTGTTATAATTTCAACACGCACGAAGCTTTGTAATTGCTGATCTGTAAAACTAGTGATAGCTGATGACGGGCTCTAAGTTGGACTGTTGACTGGTAGTCTGTCGTAAAAGCAAGCCAATGGTGCTAATACTGTTGTCACAAAATTCTCTTATCTTACCTAAAAATCTCTAAAACTTAGTTTAGTCCTGTCACTTTTAGCGATTTCAGAATACGAAATGTCGTTTGACAGGACTAAACTAAATTTTAGAGATTTTTAGCTAATATAATTTTGTGACAACAGAATTGGCACCAATATGTTCTTACCCGTGTCTATTTTTTTTCTAGCTTTGCTTCATATTTAGGTACAATTTTTTAAATGGATACGCCCGTACTATTTCTAATTCCTGTGTCGCGGGGACTTTACAAACATTCAAACAACGGACACAAAGGACACCTAGACACGGAACATCACTTTATGGATCACACAAATTTTTGCCTCGTATGGGAATCGAACCCAAAACACTCGGCGCATTAGTCAGTGAGGCGACCACTTAAACCATTACGCCATTCGTGCAGTCTGAAAGTCTCTATTTAAAGTCCTTCTTGCTAAACCTTTACTGAAGGTAAGTACTTGAAATAAAGCTTGTTAACGTAATCTCTGATTCGTGAAATTAGCTAATACACGGTCAAACGCATGTCAACTACTGTGATTGCCGGACTGAATTAGTAACAGCCATTATATTGACTTACGTTTAAGTCTCCCCATTACCACGCCTGCTGAAAAGCCGTTGACGAAGTGTATATACACTGCCGGTCAAAAGTTTGAGACCACCTACATCAAAGTTGCAAATAGATGTAAAACTCAAAATAAAAAGCTAAACATGAAAGGATTTATTGTGATATTTATTAAGTATGGCAAATGCAATTAAATATAAATAAAAAATATTAAATATTTCGACAATTTAACTTAAAATATATGTTGACAAGCTAAACAGCTTTTTCATCAAAAAACCCTCCCTTGCATTGAATCACTTTGTTGACAAGTCTTGGCATGCGGGCAATCAATTTGTCGATTGTTTCTTGTGAAATATTGTTCCAGCTTTCTTGCAATGCTCTCCACAAATCTTCTTGTGAGCTGGGACAACAACTGCGCACGTTTCTGTCCAGCTCTTCCCACAAAAGTTCTATAGGGTTAAGGTCGGGGCTCTGAGCGGGCCACACCATGTTTTTTAACACCCCTTCTGCTTCTTTTGTATCTAAATAACCCCGGCATAATTTGGAGCTGTGTTTAGGGTCGTTGTCTTGTTGGAAAATAAAGCCATCTCCAACTAGCCGAAGTCCCGATGGTACAGCATTACACTCCAATATTGCTTTGTACTGCTCCTTTTTCATAATTCCTTCGACTCGTACCAAATCTCCAGTTCCACGGCTCGAGAAATAACCCCAAACCATAACGGAACCACCGCCATGCTTCACTGTGGGCAGGACACAGTCTGGCATCATCTTTTCCTCGGCACTCCGCCGAACAAAAACACGTCTTTTGCTCCCAAACACTTCAAATTTGGACTCATCTGTCCAAAGAACTCTTTTGAAGTCTTCTTCACTCCAGTCTCGATGGGTAAGGGCCCACTGCATTCTCTTCTTTTTGTTTTGTGGCCTTAAGAGAGGTTTTCGCACTGCTACGCGACCAAATAAATTAGCGTCTCTTAGTCTTCTTTTCACTGTGGTCAATGACACAGGTGTGGACCGGGATTTGTTCACTTCAGCGCGGATTTCTGGTGCTGTCAGGCATTTCCAGGTTATCCATTAATTACCGGACACCCTGCACGTGTATTTCTTTGAATAACTTCATTTAGGTGACTGTATAACTATTGCATCAACTAAAATACATTTTATTTTCGTTAGTTATATCGTAAATATGCCACGAAAGTGTTCTAATAACCCCGACAGTTTTTGTTATGTATGTGGAGAATTAACTTTTACATCTCAGCGTCGAAATTTCACCCCATTAATTGAACAGTGCTATTAAGGCTATTTTGGATTTCCTGTGCAGCATCAAGATAAATACTAGGTCCCACATAAATGTTGTGTAACGTGTGTGAGACTCCTATTAGGTTGGGCTAAACAAGATCCACATATTTACCATTTGGTATACTAATGATTTGGACGGAAATACTACTAGGACTATACAAAGAAAGTGTGGCTTAAGCGTGAGTCACTTACTCCAGGCCATAAAAATGTTAAAAATTAGCCTTTAGCGAACCCTGATGACATACTTTTACCAACGTTGCAAATAAAGCTCGGCCTGGAAAAAAAATTTTAAAAGCTATGCCCAAAGATGGCAGTGGATTTTTATATCTGCATAAGAAATTTCCCTTACTCAGCGACGCAAAAATTATGCCATTATATTAAGTTATAAAAATTATTATTATAATATTAAAAATAAGGCATATTTGTAGGCCCACAAATTCGAGAACTAATAGAGGATAAGAGCTTTGAAGGAAAACTAAATGATCAGGAAAACTCACCTGGAAATGTTTTGTGAGTGTTGTCCTAAATTTCCTAGGAAACCATAAAGCGGAAAACTACAAAGACTTAATAAATGAACTTATATTGTCATATAAGGCTTTGGAGTGTAATATGTCCTTAAAATACAGCCTTGGCCAAAAGTATTGAGCACCCCATGTATTTTTCACGTGCGTAATATTTGCAGTAGAAAACAATACATTTTATTTAAATATAGATTAGGTGGCATCTAAAAAGATATTTAAAACAATAGTGTACCCAGTTAGGGCTAATAAAACATCCGATACAAAGCATCTTATCCGTTTAGTAATTTCCAATCTTTAATTCAGTTTACTATTTTGCATCGCGCACTGCTTGTATTATTTTGTGTTCAGTTATATTAATTTCGATACACAATACCTAAAACATCCGAACTATTTCTTGAAATACGTGTGAAAATACAACCTTTTCATGAACAAGGGTAATCCCAAGTTGAGATATCCAGAACTGTTAAGTGGTCGCGCCAAGCGGTGCAATTTACCATTGAGCGATTCGCCGCTACCGGTACGCACAGCGATATGCCAAGAACTGGGTGAAAATGTATTACCAGTGACCGTGAAGATCGAAAATTTGTGAGAGAGTCTTTGAAAAAAAGGACAGAAATGTCTTCTGAGTTCGCTGCTGAGTTTTCAGTGGCGAGTAACAACACAATTTCTGCCAAAAGGACTCGTCGAATACTTCAGGAAGCTAGTCTCAAAGCGTGTAAAACCAGGCAGAAGCCATTGATCTCAGACAATAATAAAAAGGCTTGCTATGCCCCATGCATAAAAGCCTTAAAGTACTAACATTACACTAAAAAAGACTGGTCAAATATTGTGTGGTCAGACGAATCAAACTTTGAAGTAAGTTAGATTATATGAATGTCCAAATGGATAAATAAGTATTGTTGAAATTTAAAAAGCTATACTGTTGTCTTTTCATGATTAATTAATCACTATTTATTTTGTTTTTGTTTGGTCTTTGGAACCCCTGGTGCTACCTTCGTGCGTCGCCGTGGGGGAGAAGAATTTATGCCAGAGTGTGTGGTCCCGACTGTAGAATACGGCGCAGGTACCGGGATGACCTGGGTCTGCATGTCTGATAAAGGAGTTAGCGAAATGTTTGTGTATGAGGGCCGAAGGGACTCTACAAAATACATGAATGTGTTTGGAATCAGCTTTATTGCCTTTGTTTTTACACTTTTTGGTAACATTAATATGGATGGAGTTAAATTCCAGAAGATAACACACCATGCCATAAATCAGCCCGCACAATGTCATAGTTTCGTGAAAATTCCATTGAGCTCCTGGAATGGCCTGCACAGTCGCCGGACCTATAATCCTATAGAACATTTATGGGGAATCCTAAAGCGTAAGGTCCGGCGCTACACAATAACAACAAAAGAACTAAAAATACGCCTCCGCCAAGAATGGAATACCATAACTGAAGAACAGTGTAAAAATCTTGTAGGCTCTATGCCAAGATGAATAGCTACTGTGTTAGCGGCTAAGGATGGCCGACGAAATATTGATTTTATATCAAAGTAAAGATCATTTAAAATGTACACAAGTTATTTCATTTCATTCTATACAAAACTTTTTACAAAATGCAGTTTTAATAGGGGTGCTCCATATTTTGGCCAAGGCTGTACATATGTTGGACTCTCATCTGGATTTATTTCCCGCAAATTTGGGTGTTGTGAGTGACGAACAAAGAGAGAGGTTCCATCAGGACATTTCCTTAATGGAGAAGCGTTAACAGGGAAATGGAGTCCACGAATGTTAGCAAATTATTGTTGGAGACTTAAAAGGGACTTATTGTACATTAAGTAATAATTTTTATAAGTCTAGTTGATTTTTGACTTTGATGTCATAAGAAAACCTGATGTGTCAATTTTTTTTCAATGATTCATTATTGTTTGGTTGCCCTTGTAGATTCAAAATTTGATATAAGTTTTCATGTGACAAAAAAATTAGCATTTTGTTGGCCAGTGTAATTTGATGTAGGGGTTTTATCTATACTAATCTAAGTCTATACTAATATTATAAAAAGGAAAAATTTGTTGTTTTGTTTGTAAGGATTAAAATATAAAACAAATTAACCGATTAAAAAATACTGCTACTGACGTAACCTAAGGTCCGGTTCACACGGCATTGTACTCTGCACGTTTTTTTGCAGTATACGTCTTAACGAAATAGTGGCGCATACAATGTACATAGAACCATTCACACGTCGTTTGTACTGCAAAAAAACGTATACCGTTTATACGTTTAAACGAATACTCAACGGACTTGTCAAGCAAATCGAGTGAACTTTAACGTATTCGGCTTGCAGTGGCGCATAGTATAGCTCTGTCTCGTTCACACGGCACGATGTTCATACGTTTTTAATAGAATAGTAACCGAACAAGCGTTTAGTACTTGAGCGTTTTTTAGAGAGGTCGCGCTTATCTCAAATAGTTTAGTACGCCCTGATTCTTCATTTATAGGATTTATCCAAAACCTTCTGCTCTGTCGCGGGCGAAACTGTTGGCGCCTTCGATTATACCAATATAAAAGTACAACCAAGCGTGGATCCATCACTGACGTCTACTTATACAACTGTGTGAAGACTGCGGCTATTCGTTTTTTACACGAATAAAAATCTACCGTATGAACACCCGGGATATTGTACGTTTAAAAAACGAATACAAAAAAATGTGCAGTACAATGCGTTTTTTTTTTTTGTAGCGTGGGTAATGCTTTGACGCATACCTCTCCCCGGGGCGACGGAGAGGTTATGTCGGACTCATCGGGGAAAGATGGTGAGTTACATCCCGGTAATACCGACTAAACCTACCACGGTGTTCCTCGACATAACCGCAATCGGCGGGGCCGCGCGAATCGCTTTCACATGCGATCGCGACCCCGCCGAGGTTTCGGTCCGCCGTATGAAACGGCAGGCCACTACACTGTGCAGTACAATGCTGTGTGAACCGGGCCTAACCTAATCTACTGTCACGACAGCGAAGCCGTTGGTAAAAGCTAGTGTTAAATACACTGCGATTAATTTGGTTTATAATACCTAGTTGCATTTCAATAGCATAGATAATCAAATTGCGGTATATCCTGGTAAAGCGTGGGTGCGTTCTACTTATATTTTTATGGCTTTTCCTTATAGAATACCAAGGGATGAGAAATTTAAGAAGACTGACGCCATACAATATCAGTTACACCAGAAGGTTACTAAAGGGGAATGCCCATAATTGGCTAACCTGTAATTTTTTGCCGCCCAAGATTACAAGTATGATAAAAAAGTATATTATAAATTCTAATAATTTTTCGTACTATTCATTTACCGAAAGAAGATAGCAAAATCTATATAATAAAAAAGTATCGTAACGGCAATAAGTCTTGTTATCATCACCAGTGCTGCCACGTTATAATTTTAACGTGAAAAAGAGACTAAATTATTGAATAAAAATATTATAAGTGATAAACAAATAGCATAGTGGTATTATTATATGTTAATAATCTACAAATAATAAAGCAAATATATTATTTTATGTTATTATGCCAGTAATAAGCAAAATAATAATATCGATTAGATATTGGCTGTGTTTTTTGTTTTTAATTAGCAACACCAAAACCAACTGTCATGGTCATAACACAAATCGGCCTCCTTGCTTACTCGGTTTGTGTGATTGTTTCTTTCGTTGAGATTTTGTTATTTTATTTACAAACAAGCTTAATAATGTTCAATTTTTAAACAATCTTTTAATTGTATATGATAATAATGATGATTTGTGATGAGAGTGAATGTGAAATACATTTATATAAAAATCTTATCATAGGTAAAAATAAAATATTTTATCTCAATATATCATTTATTTAATTATATTCCTTGAATAATCATTTAATGACATTGTATACTATCATTTAAATATGGTTTTAAATATGGGCACTCGTGGCCAAAGTCACTACGGGAAGTGGGCAATCCCATTTGTGTAGTACACGCAAATTAAGTCAATTATGGTTTTTAGGTTTGATGGCATAGTGATTTAAGTGGTAGCCTCGCCATATCACTGCTCCACGTGATGTGGGTTCGATGCCTACACGCAACAAAAAATTGTGTAATCCACAAATAATTGCTCCACGTATGAGTGTCTCTGAATGCTTATCACGTTTACCGCGTCGCAGGCATTACTATTGGTACAAAATATGCGTTTTCAACAACCGTTTTCATTGTCTGCTTTTCATAAGAGAATTTTCACTGTTTTTGCAACATTTTTCGTTGATGGTGCGCTCCTATTGGTCATAGCGTATATATATTATATAGCTTATAGCCTTCCTCGATAAATGCTATCTAACACTAAAATAATTTTCAACTCCAACCAGTAGTTCCAGATGAGCGCGTTCAACCAACCAAGCAAAGAAACAACTTCAGCTTTATAATATTAGATAAAACTAATGTGTTTATGTCACAAGTCACAGTATATAAATATATTACCGGCACAGCTGCAGACTACACATCTAATAAGAATTCTCTAGCAATGAAACTAAATAACCCGACGTTCATACATTCATCGTCTGAACTATTAACATAGTTAGTTAAGCTTCTGTTGCAACGTGACGTTTAACCGTATGCTGAACTTCACGTTGACCTCATAAAATTATCCAAGTGCAGTTATATTTAGGTCCACGGCTAAAAGAACGAAGAAGGATTGAGTTTGTGTGACGTATGTTTCATACAAGTTTATTTATGGTTTATGATATTTTATTTCTCATAAGAATACAATATTCATTTGTTGGAGAAACACACGTTAAGTATATATTATAGTTATACTAATAAATACAAGTGGCGGCGCGGCACATCAGTACAATTGTAAAAAAATGAAAATATATATTTTAATGCACTTTGTTTTTGTAACTCAAATAAGGTAACACCTACAAAACAAGCCAGTGGGCTCCACGTGTTCTGAGAATCACACTGTTAAATCGTAAATAACTATGACCATATTACGTGTTTTAAAGGAATTGCTATCCTATTTCTATCTAAAGTCCATCCAATCTTATAAAATAAAAAGGTACACAAACGGTTCATTGTCATGAGCATAGACATTTTAGTGATGTCCAATTGTAGCTTCAATTGTAAATCAATTAATTACCTAATCGAATCATTCGATTTGATGCAGCGAAAGAGTTAAAAATGACATAGACACTGCTACAAACAATTATATCTTATCGCGCTATAATTGTACCCATCATTCGATGTCCGCAGCTGAGCAAACAGAAGTATATAGTAAAAAATTAAGTAAAAGCATTTGCAAGGTATCTATATAATTTTTTATTGTTAAGAAATAACCTAAGGAATAATATTCTATCACATACACACAACACCATCTAGCCCTAAACTAAGCAGAGCTTGTACTATGGGTACTAGACAATGGATAAACATATACTTATATATATATACTTTTTTGTAAATACTTACATATTATACATAGAAACACCATGACCAAGATAAACATCCATGTTCATGCACACAAATGTTTGACTTGTGCGGGAATCGAACCCGCGACCTCTGGCGTGGACGTCGATCACACTAACCACTACGCCATCGAGGTCGTTAGTAATTATTAGTAATCAAAGATCTTTACCACTTACAATTAAAGTTCTGATTTTATTTAGGCCACAAAATAACACTTATGAACTTCAAGGGTTATTATAGTGAGCTAATTAAATATTATTGTAACCAATTATTTTTGTTATTTGTCCAATTATTGTAGCCAAATGTTGCCGCTTTAAGAAGAAGCACAATCCAAATCAGTATGTAATTAATATTCCGTAAGTAAGCCAAGTCGTCAGCAAAAGCTCACAAAAGTACTAGAGCCGTCAACAAAATGGCAGTTTACTTGACGACCAGGATAATTTATTTATTTTAGAATGGTCAAAATATATTTTAATTTCTTTATTTAATTTGGTTTTACGGCTGCTTATCACCTTGAGTTGCAGTAACCAGCCTTAACTCTCGCATTAGGTTTAAATATTGTGTCGCAGAAGACTTTACAAATATTCAATCATACATACATACATAGATTCACGCCTGTTTCCCAAAAGGGTAGGCAGAGACTACGGATTTCAATTTGCTACGATCCTGACGCACTTCTCTAGCTTCATTCACTTTCATAACATTCCTCATACACGCTCGCCGGTTTAAGGTGCTCATAACCTGGCCTTTATCCAGAACGTCTCCGATCTGATCAAGAAACGTTCGCCTAGGTCTTCCCCTTGCGACTGTTCCATTCACACTAGCCTTATAAACTTTCTTAGTCAGTCTGTTCTCGTCCTTTCTTTCTACATGCCCAAACCAGCTTAACATAACCTTTTCTATTCTCGTCACTACATCCACTTTTATACTGCATCTCTCTCTAATCACACTATTCCTTATCCTATCTTTCAGAGTCACACCACATATATTTCTCAGCGCTCTCATGTTTTCATTCATTCATTTGTGGATTACACAAAAGTTTGTCCTGTGTGTGATTCGAACCCATAGCATAGTCAACCTTTTTCAAAATGACAAACTAAGCTTTAGAACATCTCTTTCTACACACGGTATCGGCAACAGTGAACTTTCCTGCACGTAAGTACTTACTTTTGCTTGGATTTAATGGCAGTAATAAACTGATTAATTTAAATTAGCGATCGTCTAGTGGTTAAAATTCGACCAAAATTCCTAAGCTTGCTACTTTGATTTCTGTTTTTCTCTATTACATATAAATAAGGTATGGTAACCAAAGTTACAAAGAATTGTACGACGTCAGATGAACAATGTCGAAATACTACGAACGCGATTCGACTGCGTGCGTCAATTGCATGGTTGTGTGCGTGTAGTGTTTTTCATTAATTTAATGTATTTCTAATGCATATTTGATAAAAATACGCAGTGCTGTCTCTTTCACTCTCGGAGTGGAGTGCGCCAACCGTAGGTAGTAAAAG
This sequence comes from Catocala nupta, assembly GCA_963675205.1. Lineage (NCBI taxonomy): Eukaryota > Metazoa > Arthropoda > Insecta > Lepidoptera > Erebidae > Catocala > Catocala nupta. Next base: position 40,983,619 of record OY776078.1, read on the forward strand.
ACGCCTTTAGTGGGTGTTAGAGAATGAGATAGGAGCTAAAATCATAGCTCTGTCTATCTTTTTAGGGATATAGGAGCGAGGCTACTGTCTATCTTTTTAGGGATATAGGAGCGAGACTATATGTGTATGTTGTTTATTTATCCCTCATTCGTGTTGAACTACGTATTTTTATTGGCGGCCACGCCTCATGAAAGTTGACGGTAAAATATGTCATGTGGGTGCCAAAGAAAGCTGGCCATGCGACCACATTATATCTTATCAAGTTAATAATTTTATTTTGAATAGTGGATTTAGTTAGAAATCATAATATATATATAGTAACTTACTGGCAGTTGTTTATGCGGGTCCTGTATATGAGGCTCCAACAAGAAATTCTCAGTAGCAATACGGAGTACGTAAATGCGAACGGGACTTAAAAGCATAGCTGACGAAAGATGAACCAAACATTTGTTTATACAGCCAGCATACGTAATAACACGCGATATAGCTGTGAGACTATGTGCATACATAGCTAATGCTAAAGATCACTTTTTAAATATTGTACAATGTTTCGAAAATCGGCTTTAGTATTTTGTAAAAAAATCTAGAACCAATCTCATCATGACAAAATATTGTAAATGTTTTGCTTTAATCGTACCCATGTCGACGAATCTTAACAGAGATCCTAAATCATGATGGCAATTACAATAATTTATTTCTCTATCATTTGTCATGGACGTTGTCGGCGAAAGGCCGGACATTCCATCAACATCCTCAAGGTTACTTTCTTATGATTAATTCGTGTCAGCCGTGTTCTGGAAGTATAATATATTTATTTATTTAAAATCTTCATGCACATAACAATACATTGGCAGACTTAATGCCAAGGGCATTCTCTACCAGTCAACCGTAGGGCGATGCAGAGATAAAAAGAAGTTGTGCTCTAAGAAGCATACAGTAGTTTAGTGATAATACTTTACGTATTTTGCGATAATGAGTGATAGTACTACGTAAAAATTGTTACTATTTTTTATTTTATTTAATTAATATGGCCTCGTCGCAAAATCATCATCATTTTAGTAATGTAAGAGTGTTGCGGCAGAGCTGACATAGGGATTTATTTCTATTCAAGCAGAAAAGCAAAAATATTAGTATAGGCGAAATTTTAGATTTTCATGTTACCGAACTAACTTTACATTGAAGTTTAAATGTATAATTTATGCAGCGCACGGTGAGTATGATTAAGGTGAAATTAAATGTGAGACCCGAAGACGGAGTCCCGTTGCACACATTAATTATAAACTACTAAGCATCTTTCAGAGACTTTGTCTGTGTGAACTAGTTCACGGTATATAACATATGTTCGGTTCATCAAAACAGAATCAGTTGCTACGAAACTAGCTACAAAAGTATAAACGGTCATAGTTTTAATTTTGATGCGGACTAAAATGTACACTCGATTTTACGACATGATCGAACAAGCAACCAGAAATGCAGCAAACTCTCATAGATTTCGATTCAAAAATATTTAAAGACTTGATCCGCATAAAGCTTTTTATTACACACACATCATAACAGTCTTAATCAAAGGTGTTCAGTCTTAAAATACCAGACATAATTAAAATCTATTGTGCCGCCGTGACTCATTAGGTTACTAGTATAGATTAAAATTAATTTGAATGGAAACTGAGGATGCTAAGAAGACTTTTTAAAGTCTGCTTCTGTACCTTCTAGTGTTTGCCTCGGGTGACTTTACATCATGTAATTTACGTTTAAAACGTACTTTCAGACTCAAACAACCGGCTGTGTATAAATCGACCTACGGTATTCCTATTAGACTTTCATTGACGGCTCATCTTTTAAGTAATTGTGCCGAATATCAATGCAGTTCGCTTTAATTCAAATAAGTATCATCCTTAAGACAACACAACAAGACATGCGTGACGAACCTAAGAGCACATGCACCGCAATTGCATTAACTCTATTAAACCTCCACTGAAGCAATAACTGTATATCGAGGATTCCAAATACGAATTACTATGTTAGTCATATATGCAAACTTGGTATGCAAGCGCATAGTGCTCGTTACAGCGATCATCACGGGGCATAAAGGTGACATGCTTAAATTAGTACAACACAGAGAAGACAGGAGTCACGTAATTATGCTTCGATTTCTCAGAATCATATCAACTCAATGTTAGCAGACGGTCAACCGCAAGTGGATTGCTGTGATTGGCTGACTGAATTCAATCAAATTCATTGTTTGATTTCGACACGTCGTAATTAGCTTTTCGGGCATTGCTTGTTAATATGATCATCTATGAACAAACGAGTTAATCTAGATACTAAATCTAACTTATTATATTCTAGGTGTTCTTTCTCACGTAGCCCATGTCGTCTTCAGGGTTTTCAAGCTATCTCTACGCGGAATTGTTTTACAAATGGTTAAAATCTTGACATTTGACACCTGTGTTCATAAAAAATCTAGGCTTTTAGAATCAGTTGAGTAGGTATGCATAAGAAACGATATAATAATGAGCAGTGGCGATATCGTCAACGATTTTTATTTGAAAAGGCAGCTCTTGCCGATTTCCATGTCTATGTTGCGAGAGCTTTGCAAATAAATATTTAACGGATACAAAGCTAACTCAAAGTCAAAGCAATAACTTTTCCAATTGTCCCATATAGGACTCGAACCCATCCGTGCTCTCACTTTTAACAGTGTAAGCAGTTGTAAACATGTCCTACAAAGTTGCTTTCGTATTTATAAGATTAATATGTGTGTACAGGTTCCATGTATTTCTGGTGGTAATTTAAGATCACAGTGATCAATTTGAAAGTTCTTTTTCATTAGGCTGCTGTTTTGAGTATCAGTTGAGTTGAAACACGAGACGAGTCAATAAATAAATCACACGTAAGAAAACTTGGCAAAAAACACTACACACCTTATATATTTATAATTATAAATACCTTAATTATTTAATAGTGCCAGTATCTTCATATATCTGAGCAAGAATGCCCTGGTAACCATAATAAAAATCTCAATCGAGAAAAATTACCGACTATTATATTAGTCTAGCAGTAGCATGCATTTAGAGGCTTCTTTAGCTTATCTGCGATATACTTGTGAGTTCCTACTTTGTAACCTAACACCATACGAAATAATGTTTCAATTAGTAACGTTAACATCGTATATCTGCAATAAATTCATTCTAAAATTAATACTTATTTGCATTTTCATATTATTCCTGTTCTCTTCCGAAACCACGCGATATCACATAAATCACTATAACGACTTGGTTAAAAACATTTTTGTTGATTTCTTCTTCTATTAACATAAATATTCAGTACGTCAAACTAAAGCGAATGCACGATTTATAATATTAACCAATATGCAGTAAACAGTAGACGAAATCTACAAGGTGTCAAAAGACGTGCTCGGAATATTTTGAATATTTGGCATGTTTTATTGCGTGGGACCACTCATCATTCAAAGAGCTACTAATACCTACCAACAAAAAGTTTCACAAACATACTTGAACTACTATGTTCAGATCGCATGTAATCCGTATACATTCAATGTAATAAACTTACTTCATGTAATGTAATGTTATGTAGGAAATATATGGCTAGGGCCGCGTACAGGACACGGCTTCTTATTCCACATTGTCATTAAACATTTTACGATAAAATACACAATTTACACTGAGTATCCTTCCTAGAAATTAAACATGAGACGCACAGGTCACAGATTCCATTCATTGTCTAGTAACCATAGTACAAGCTCTGCGTATTTTGGGCTAGATGGTGTCGAATAAGCCGCTTATCTATAGATTAACATTTGATTTAACCATTACGTTAGTAAACCATTGAAGCTACCTGTCAGCGATTAAACGTAGTAGGCGCCAAAATACCAATAAAATCAACCGTGGATATTAAATTGTCTATTCATTAGCGTGGGTCGGCAATTTAAATAACGTCAGCTTCTGTTTAATCTATTGAGATCTGTAGTTGTACACCTCCTCGGAAATAAATTACATAAGTACCTATCGCTTAAATTAAACTTATGGATCATTTGGGTATTAAATCCAGCCTAAAGACTACATTTACTACAATGTTTGTTTGAGCGTAAGAGTGACTGACGATCGATCTCCCGGTTGCTATAACTGGTTAGGACAAAAATGTTTTAAATTTATTGTCATCAAATTCTTAACATCGTCATTGGTTAACGGTGTCGGTAGATGCGCCTTCTGATGATATGTTGTAACGGCATACCAGAGTAATTAAGTTCTAATGTGGGTATTTAATATAATAGAGGGTGCAACTAACAATTTAATATCGTTCTAAAACTGCGATCTCAAATGAACCGATGGCGTATTTCTTAGTCAGCACCAAAATATTTGAGGTCACGCTGTAACAGCTGCAATAAGTAAAGCTCCGTAGGTGGGAGTACGTAATCCCGCGATCCCATTCCATTGTATTCACGTTTAATGTGAAGCACATTGGTTTATTAAAACTATATATGTAGATCATCAAAAATGTCTTTTGAATTCTTTTTGTTAGGTACTAGTTTTCGGCGAACGAACGGCTACGGCAACGCCGCCGCGGATTAACAAGTGCCATATCCTTAACAATAATATAGTCTATCTGTGTGCCAATTTCAACAAATTTCGTTTAACAGTTTGAGCGTGATTGAGTAACAAACATGTACATAAAATTTCACATCAATACAGCACTTGTTAATAATAATCGGAGCAAATACTTATTTGTATTATTATATCTGTAAAACCCCTTGATACATAGTTTTATTATACTTTTAATTTGATTTAGGAAAATAAGTTGCATCTGTCTACAAAGTATAGGTATTAGGCAAATGTGAACGCTACAGTTGGAAGGAATTTTTCACTCTACGATACGTATACGAATTTTTTTAGAGATAACCTATTTTAGTGCTACGCGTCACCGACAAAGTTCATGAAGAATGCAATTAGAATCAACAAGGCCATAAAAAAAATTACCAGATTCATAGCAATCGGAATGCCGTAGCCTCTGCTTACCCTTATAGGCAACGGGCGTGAATATCTTTATACTACTGAAATTATTCCTAAAATAGCAATACGTGACCGAAAAATTACGAAGCCCGTAGTTTTTAATTAAATGAAATTTTAATTATATTTGTAATTTTCGGTTTAACCTTAAGTGACTATAAATAATAATATATATGTAAATAGTTTAACGAAATAGTGTCAATTATAAAACAAACATTAATTTATCCATAGAGTATATTATCACTATAATTCATGTTTATATACATATATTGCACTAGTACGGAGAAAATGCGAATGAGGACAAGACGTCTAGTACGTAAGGGTCGGTCAGGTCTAGCCTAGGCAACGAGCATATTTATGTAAATGCATATATTTCTCTTTTCAGTACAATATGTGAGTACCTCGTTTTATCATGTAACAAGGCGAAGTGGAACAATTGCTATTGAAATATACAATATTCGCTGTGACTTATTGTATTTGCGTACACTGGCAAAGTACTCCGTCCTATAGCATTTAAATTACGCCCAATGTCACGTCATTCTTCAGTCTTACTATAAATATAATCCGATTTTCTATTCTTACATGTTTAAACATATCTATATATTAAATTTCAACTCATTGGCAACTAAAACCACTGATCCATCCGCCAAGCCAGTATGTTTCTGTAAACAAAACATCAACAATAAATAGTTCACCAAGTAAATCAGTAGCAATCTCCGTATGCGTCAACTTCCTCATTATACCAAAGCATGATATGCAATTCAAACTATGATTTGCATCTATAGTAATAAGAGATACATCAATAATTGAAACGATACGAGATCTTTGATCAACGTTCGTATCCACAAAGCGAATCGACGTGTACATTGGAACGCAGCGCCGAACTATTTACACTTGCTTCCATTTTGCAAATCGATGACTATAGTATCGATAGTTATGCATCGATTTGCTACGCTCTAATATTTGTAACGTTGTTCAAGGTTAACATCTCGAGTTCGCAAACGCCTTTAATCCTGTTACAGCTTAGATAGCTTGGTAAGTGCGGTACGGTTTTAGTTAAAACGTTTACACTTGTGTTTTCAGAACACTGTCTGTTGTACTGCAAATTTTGTGGTAATGTCTGTCGCTGAATCATGCGCTTTTGGACTAAAATGTCACTTGACGTAGAATATAATACATATATTGAACAGTTGTAAAACGTAAATTATATTCGAAAGGTTATTACTCAGTCACTAAATATATAGAAGATAAAAATGCTTGGGATTGAGTTGCTTCCACTCACAGGTTATTTCTAATCATATTATTAAGCTAACTGTAATATGAGTTGCTGTGACTATTATTTGATTTGTTATTAATATGTATCTTAGCTTAACGAATTTTTACTTTTTAAATCTTATTGAAATAAATAACTGTAACAACTACACACAGCAGCTCATATAAGGAAAATAATATAACTTTAAATTGTATTGATCTAAACATTTAGCGATTGAAAAGAGTGGCTATGAGTTTCTTGCCTGCTTTTACTCATGAAAGCTCTTCTCCACGAACAGGCTTTTTTCAATGCTAAATTTTTATTTCTTTATTATTTATTTTATTATTATTTTTTATTAATATAATAGTGATTTATTGAAATTAAACTACTATATACGGATTTTATCGCGTTGTTTATTTGACACTTTAGAAAAGCCAACCACAGTCGAGCGCCAGCCTGCTATACTGCCTTATGTAAGGGGTGTCACTGACAAGATTGGCTACATCTTGAAGCGAGCTTCAATCAACACACACTTCAATCCGCCAACGAAGATAATGAAATTTTTACCATAGTGCCAACTACCTTTACAAGATGCAGGGGTCTATAAAATAGATTGTGACTGCGGACTCTCATACATTGGTCAAACCAAGAGAAGCATTGGCATAAAAAAAGAAGGCATAAAAAAACACATAGCTGATGTAAAGCACCAACTCTCGTTGTCTGCTGTGTGTGAACATGTGCAACAGGGGACCAACCACTACCTGAGATTTGACAAACCACAGATTCTCGCTAAAGTACACCAATTCCTATCAAGGATGATTCGCGAGGCTATTGAAATAAGAAAAAAACATAATAATTTCAATAGACGAGATGGTTAGAATGTACTACCAGCTTGGTATCCAGTAATTCAAATAGTCAAACTCAAGAAGAAGCAAACCACAGCTAGACTTCATGATACTTTGAGCTCATTCTGCGTAAATAGAAACTCCAATAATTAAATTATGTTCGGGTACTTTGAAATAACTAAACTGGAACATTGAGACAACTACCATCTTAGTCTCCCCGTGACCATGGGGCTGCTGAAAAGCAACCGAAACGTCGCGGCAAGTGTAAACTTAAATATAAATAGTTTTAATAATATAATTAGCTTCACAATTAGTAAAGTTTAATAGTAGTAGTATGTAGTGTAATAGTTTCTAGATTGTCAAATTCTAAAGTGTCAAATAAACAACGCGATAAAATCCTTATATAATAGTTTAATTTCAATGAATATCATTCGCGTAAACAGAAGACAATATAATATAATAGTGAATTGACGTGTCCAAGAATTGCAATTTTTATGGAAATAAAGATTTTTGACTTTGACTTGACTTTGACTTATATAACACATGCGATTTCGTTAATGGATCCACATCAAAAGCGGTATTAAAGCATTCTGTTTTAGCCGCTAGACCTCTCTTGTCTGGGTGACCCCGATTAACTTCGGCCGCTTATGAGGAATGGGTACGCGTAACGCAATTCTTTACGCAAAGAACAAGAAAATAAGATTTTCAGTAAGCTCTCAAATATATTTATTTACATACAAATGATAGACCCTTTTAGGACTGTCTCGTTGCGATTGCTTGCGTTGGTGTAGTCCTGGGCTAGGCAAAACTCTATTGGTTTTATATTAGGAAATTCTCCTTAGCAGAAATACTGCAAAAGTGTCTTACAGACGACAATGTGCTCGTCTTATATAACGTGGCACCTAGAAGCATAACTGACAAAATGTAGATACAGGACAACTATAGCCGCCCTTTCGGAATAAACAGGCATGGGTCCTAAGGAATACTCAATAAAAAATCGAAAGGATAAGTCGAGTTTGGCATACATAAAAAAGCTTTAGTGAGAATTGTAATCATACTTGTTGGTCTTTACAATCGTCAATTAAATATTATTCTCAACTAAAACTTTGATGGCGTAAGATAGCTATTTCAAATCAAACGTAGTAAATCATTAATTCAATCATCGTTCATCATATATTTAATGATAATAGCGTAATTATCTGGAAGCATCAGAAAACACACGATGTTGTACCGTGATAATGAACCGAGCTGAATTTTGCGTCGAGTCAACATTGCACTGTCCACTTTACAGATGGCAGCGGTGCAAGTGTTCACCCTCACTATATACAAGCGCCAAGCCTCATCAGTTCGATTGAGCAAACATTTAAGCACAGGCCGATGATTGCTTAAAAAACAATACCTACGAACCAACAATATCACGCAACGTTTCACGGAAATGGATTTTTCGAAATAAAATACCTATTGCAGCTTGAATATGGAGCTCACGAAGTTACAGAATAATTCCCGGTATTTTTAATCCCGGATTTAGAGCTCTAAACTTCGAACAATTCTCTATCACACTGAAATTATTATAGTGCAACAGGTGTTAAAATCGATTGAAATGTTTTTCATGTACTTTGTTATATAGGGTAAGTTTGAGTGTGAGGGCGTGGAGAGTGAGGGCAGGTAAACCATTAAACATATAACTGGAACATTCGTCACTAAAGTACTGTCGCTGTTTACACATCTGAAAATTATAATATATAATTGAATACATTTACCATGTAACACCTGTTTATCGCTCGCGTATATCGAAGGGAAAGTCTACAGCGCGTCTTAAGGCGATTTAATAGCCTTGCCTTTGCTTTTTATAACATCGCCGGCAGTAGGCATAATTTAGGAATTATGCAGTTGTTTTAACTTTACCAAACACAGAGAGAGAACACACAGACTCGGAAAACTATTTGACGATTACACAAACTTTTGCGTGGGTTACAAAGTGACCACTTGAACCATTGCGCCATCGGTGCAGTCATTATGGTTCGTTGTGTGAGATGCATGCGAGAATCAAACTCCATGGCACACTATTTTTCGTAGCGAAGTAATTAGTACGGTTTGTATAATTATGAAGACGGCGTGCCGCGGCTTTTGAACACACTTTCAGATATATCTGTAATATGAAATGCAGCAACTTGTCATTCATACAATCTAAGATATCGCGATTGATGTTTGCAGTATTTGTGTCCTATTTTACACAGCAATAATGAACGGAAGAGTTCTGAAACATTATAAAACTTCTCCCCAAGCGATTCAGAATTGATTGAATTTATTTCAATTCATTTCAATTTTCTGAGTCCTGAATCAATTCAATCAAATAGCATCCTTTGGTGGAAAAGTTTATAATTTTCATCTTCTAATAAAAAGGTTAAAATAAATGGTGGAGATGGTGGTGCTAAAATATTTGTTTCTATAAACTTGTTATCAAAAAAATTGTTATAAACATTAGCACGAGATTCAGTTCAATTTAAGATATATACCGGTGGATAAGGACAAACAAATAAATAGGTTAATACTAGCTTATTAAAAGATAAATTCGCCACTAGGAACACAGAGTACAATATTCGTAGGTACACATCCCAGCAGATATTGTCCAAATCCCTTTAAAGCTGTTGTATCACGAAGTCCGACTTACAAAGTTTTATTTATTATACAATAACATATTTAGTATACACAAATACATGTTCTAAATACAATATGGTTTCTCTTGAAATTTTTATACGTATCTGAATGGGAAAAGGCCGACTGTTAGTTCAACCATGTTTACTGAAATAAGCTTGTGACAGCTATATCGGCAGTAAGCTATTTTGACGCTTTTGATAATATATAATATAAATACAATCTCTAGTTTTGGACAATCTTTAGTCTTATACAGTAACTTTGCGACCAAATTGCTTTTGGCGAAGTAACAATCACTAAGCTTTATTACGTTGACTAGTCATTATAGACAAAGGATTTGAAACCTACATTAATGAAAAGATATTCTTTATATGTATTATTGTCTATCTATGTTTCCATACTGAATAAATGGTATCCGAAAAAGTTCATTCATTTTTATTCACACAGTGTTTTCTGCGCAAAGTTCAGCTTGAAATTGTTTTATAGAGTGCCTCGGCGCTCTACGGAGTACATCGTCAGTTGCGTGCAGTTCGATTTTATAAAAAACTACGATTAGTAATAAAATAATATGTGTATTATGTTCAAAATCTCGGGCACCCAGATATAACACAATAAACGAACTTACGTACTCGACTGTGTACACTTGTTTCATATTTATGATTGCCAATAGGTATACAACAATTTATCTGGAATTCTGCTATGAATATTGCAGAATATTTAGCGTAACAATCAATGAAAAAAATGCTTATGCTTGTAATAAATCAACAATATTTACGAAAAGGACTCCAACTCATTACTCATGTCTTTAACTTCTAAACTGAAGTAAATTTTAGATCTTATGACTGTACTACAACACTAGGTAAACGTGTACCTCCTTTTCATTACCTTTGAGACCTTGATGGAGATCGCAATGCTATGGAGCTACTACAATTGTATTATTATTTCCAACGCATAAACACGCTCAAGTGGGAAGCGATAATTCTTCATCATTCATTAACCTTTAAAATAGGACAATGATTGCTTATAAGTTAAAATTATATTTAAGTCATTGATACCTACCTGCCATTGGTACTTACGGCTTTATTTTCACCAAAAACCAAGCTTTATTGAGAATTTTCCGGAATTTCATATAAATACCTAGTCATATCATCACGCCTAAAAAAATAATATTTTGTATGCTCTAAGGCACCGGGCCTTAGAGCAAACAAAATATATATGTATATAGTATATATCAAGAAACGAGACGTTTTACCTACGGACAGCAAATTTTTGACTGAAATTTAACTGTCCGTAGCTAAATTAACTCAAACTAGATATTACTTATACAATACTCCAAGTTGAGGACGAGACATTGCAGACATACATCTGCAAGTCAGACAACGATGCTACAGGAATCTGTTTGAATTCAATTAGTTCATAGAATAGTAGCTGAACTATTAGGAGTGTAACTGCGATACGAAACTAATTAATCAAATAATAGATGTCAGACATTGTTAATGCATACGCTGCATTTGTGCACAATGTGAAGTATATTTTAGAGGTGGCCTAGTTCTGCGATGCTAATATAATTTTATTATTAGTCATGTCATAGACTACATGTAATATGTATATGAACGTCACACATATCACTTTAAACTGCCTGTGCTCCGAACGCTATCGATATTATTTGTTACCTTTGTTAGAGAAAAATGAGGGTTTATAAGTTTAGCAATTAAAAATCTATTCTCAAAGTTTATTGATTGTGACACCTACCTATCTGTCTATCTACGGATATTTAGTTCAAACGCATCTCGTTTAAAGTAGACGTGTGTATTTGATTGGTTCTCGTTTACTGTTTCTTTTAACTTCGCATAATGGAGTTTAATTAGACTGATATGAGAAAATAAAAGACAATAACTGCAACTTAAAACCAGATCTACATGCGTTCATAGGTGTTATTTGCCAGTGAAAACAAGATTCCAATTATTTAATTGTAAACTATTAGTAAGATTGAAGTTTTGATTGTATATTTAAGCTGAAAGCTAAGAGATCTATTCATGATATAGAATACTAAATTAATTGCTTCATATTGTTAAAATTAATTTGAGTGTATCATCAGTATCCAAGTGGTCCGTGGGGTTTCTTGAAGTCGCAGGTCTATGCGAATAAACCACAATCGACTGATGTCCTAAAGGTGAACATAACACAGGTCATCGCTACAATTCAGCCGGATCTATGCGGAACAGTAATTGAAAATTAGACCATTCGCATTCGTGATCCGCTTTTTACAGTAGCACATTGTAAAAAGCCGAGGCGGACGTTTGAACGATGTCATATTCTACACTAGATGGCATATATGGGCCTTTGAAATAAAAAATGGATTTTGTTAATACCTCACACACAGCTTGTTTTATTTCATTTCAACATCTACCCGCCCTTATAAAAACCCGAAAACACAGTCATTAATAAAATATAATAATACAAAGACGAGCTTAACTCAATAATGACTTCTCTTCCAATTAGCTTTAAATGATACAAACGCAATATACCTTAATAAATAATTTTACTTTGTTATAAATAAATAATATCAATATAATATAACACAACATTTTCCAGCTACTCAACATAAAACGCGGATTAACAGTATCAATGCAGAATTTATATTAAGTCTCAGTGCAGAAAATACAAATTTATTGACGATTCAATGGGTTCGATTCCCTCATAAGTCAAACATTTTTTTGTTTATCCATTGTCTAGTACATAGTACAAGCTTTGCTTAGTTTGTGCTAGATGGTGTTGTGTGTATGTGGTAGAATATTATTATTATGTTTATTATTATTCTAACATATTATATTAGAAAATACCTGGCCCTTTAGGAGGCTTACACGGAGACATGGGTCCAACGTGAAGAGGCCCTTCGAGAGTTTTAATCAAAGGTGTTATGGAACACCTACAGCGGCACTAGCCGCAGCAGGTGTAGGACTATTGCTACGTATGGATTCTAATATATGGGCTATAGGTATGGGTGTTTGGTGGAACGGTATATTGCTAACTATGGATGAAAAACGGCGTCTGCCCTGAATACTCTAATAGCATCAATGCAATGGGCAGACGGTGACTCGCCAACTCACTAGATGGGCTCCCTGATAAGCCACTATAGGCATACAAGCCAGCAGCAGAGGGCAACACCGTTATTATTATTATTTTTATTATTACTGTTTACTTATTCGACGTTTTAACCTGCTTGAATGTTAAACAGTCCTGTATAAGTAAACATTATCGGTTGGATGATCAAGCTAGATGTGCCTTTATTCGAATATCTACTAGTTATTGCGCAGTGCTTTACTTTTAGCCATAATGTAAAATTTAAAACTCTGTATATACAGTCCCATTGCTGGGCACTTCTCAGTATGTTAAGGGTTAGGCTAGTACGAGTGTGCGAAATTCACATATCTTCGAGTACATTATGTAGAACTGTCAGACATGCAGATTTCCTTACGATGCTTTCCTTCACTGTTAAGCGAGCGATAACTATTTAATACGGCAGCCGCAGTAGACTTCTCAGAAAGTATGGCATACACGACTTTGTCTGGCTACCTGTACACTAGCAAAAGTGTGCGTGCCTTTGACCGAACTTAAGACCTCTGCGTGGTACTCCAACGGTCTCCCACTAGGCTATTATTCTTTATAAATTGATTGAACTTACGTTTGCGTGCCGCAATTTCTTCTGATACTATGCTGCCTTTTTTAATATTCTTAGAATATTGCAACTGATAAAATACATTTATTTAGATATAAAATATTGGGGGCCTTTGCCGTCATAAAGCTAAAGCCAGACTGCAAGTTGCTAATTTATTCAAGTAAGAAAATGGTTTACTTTAAATAATTTAGTACTAAACGCCAAAAATCAAAATGTGTTAAATTCACACTGCCTAATGTAAAACATCTTGATCCTAGCATAACATTGAACGGTGAGGTACTGGAAGCAATAAAATCCACAGTGTTTCTGGGCATTACACTTGATTCAAAGTTACAGTGGGGTGCGCACATATCTTATCTCTCAGTGAAACTTAGTTCGGCCGTATATGCCATTAGAAAAGTCTGTGGATTAACTGACGTTGATACAGCCAGATGAGTTTTACTTTAGTTACTTTCACAGCGTTATGTCATGTGGAATATTATTATGGGGTAGCAGCTGATATACAAAATATATTTATATTGCAAAAAAGAGCTGTGCGTGCTATTTATCATTTAGAAACTAGAATATCGCGCAGAGAAAAAAATTAGAATATAGGTATTTTAACTGTAGCATCACAATATATTTATTTTAATATTATGCTCGTCCGTCAAAATATGCATTTATACATAAAAAATTGTGACATACATCATCCTACTAGAAATAAATATACATGATGTTCAGTTCATGACAGTTCATAGTTCATAGTGCCTTCATGGGTCTTGGTATACGTTTTTATAATAAAAAGAGAATACATTTAAAGTTAAAATTAAAACTTTCTAAAGCATATTATAATATAGATGATTATTTGAATGACAAACATCCATGGCACTAATATTTGCATCAGATCACAGGACGTTAAATGAAAAATACTAACTTTTTTAAATATATTTTTTTTGTAATATTACTCCTTGTTTAAGCTAGAATTGAAATTCATTGTTGTTACACTCAGTCGTATTTTAATCAAGAAGAATGTGCAATAAAGACAACTCGTGATTGTGGACAATTCCGTTAAGTTTTCTTTTGAGTCCTATTCTGAGTTCGCAAGCCAAGGACCGTCATGCTCACTCAAATGTCATTGCTTGTCGTCGTACTCATGAACGGTTTTTCAATTCGATAATTTACTTACTACATTTTTATTTAAACAGATTAAACTACGGACTACAACCATGCCTTGTCTTGATTATTTATGTACATGTAAGTGGATGCTTCTATTTACCATACTGCTGTTTTATAGGCTACCGTCAAATTTTATTAAATGCTTGAGTATGTTCAGTTGTAGTTCATGGAAAAATGGTTGCAGCACCTTAGAGTTATGATTTGTAAACGAAATATTATTGTAGACTTGGCGATTAAAAAGTGGCCATGAGTTTCTTGCCCGTTCTTCTAATGAGCCCTACGCCCTTGCTTTGCTGAACGTAGCAATAAATGTAAATTCACAGGATTTTTTTTGTGTAACTTTGACATTCATAAGTGTTACCTTGTAACCTAACTTGAATAAATTTATATCTGATTCTGATTTTGATTTTATTTATTCCTACAAATAAATCCAATAACCCGTGACAAGTTCCAGAAATAAATATTAGCGATCACCCGTTGTTTGATATCGAAAAGCTGATCAATGGCACTGAATATTTAACCTGTTTCGACAAATAAAAAGATGTATAGAGAAATATTAATAAACCTAAACAACGTCTCAAGATAATTAAATTCCACCCGTACCCTATTCGGAAAACATAAAAAAATTATATAACAAGGATATTTATTAGGAAAAATTTACTAAAGACACTTTGCACATAAAAAGGTTGCATGAAACAAGTTGTAGGTAAATCTAAGTTAGGTACTGGTTATGCTTCGTGTCTGTTTCCGAGAAAAGTGACCAGAGACAATAGATTTTCATATGTCGGCCTCGATGGCGTAGTGGTTAGTGTAACCGACTGCCACTCCTGAGGTCGCGGGTTCGATTCCCGCACAAGTCAAACATTTGTGTGCATGAACATGGATTTTGTCTTGGTCTGGGTGTTTCTATGTATGTATAATATGTATGTATTTACAAAAAAAAAGTATATATGTATGTTTATCCATTGTCTAGTAGGTACCCATAGTACAAGCTCTGCTTAGTTTGGGCTAGACGGTGCTGTGTGTATGTGGTAGAATATTATATTATATTATTATATTCAATTCTGTCTTGTATCATAAATAGCAAAAAGCTTTTATTATGACTTGTATATAATTATATCACTATTTCTGCACGTGATCTCATTATGTGTAGTCTACTATTCCTTCAAAATAATTGCTTTATTCATAGAAAACTGATGTAAATCTTTTGAAAGTCATAAAATAGATAATTTTAATTAAACTAAATAACGCTTGAACGAACAAGAACGCTAAATATCTTGAAATATAACTTTAAAGCTTGGATGGTTTTCTAATCACATTTTGAAGGAAAGAAAGAAAGAAATCATTCTTTATTGCCACAAAGAAATATGATTACATATTTTTCTTACAAAATAGACAAAATAATAAAAAAGACAATTAAATAAACAGTTAAAATTAAAAAAAGAAAAAAATATATATTTTTCATGGTTGAATTTACATATATAGATTCAACCATGAAAGTGCAATTTGAAAACAATTCGTAGATATAGACGAATAGGTAGATTTAATCTTTTATAGCTAGCTATTCCTATATTTTTCGCTATAAGCTATTACAAAAATAACTGATATCGTACCCAAAAAATACTTTTGGTTCATATAAATATGTCTTCGAAATATTTTAAAATTGAATGAATGCATACATGCTCTTGCGCATTGCACTCTCTAAAATCTTATATATAATACTTTTTGTGTGCGTAATGTCCTTATACTAATTTACGAACCACACCAAGTTTTTGCGTTGTTATTGTTCTTGTGCAAAAGCAATGGTCTCGAAAGTAAAAATGCAAAATCGGTATCTCTATCGATTTCGCAATTAATCCGCCAAGTAAAATAGCCATTCGGACCAAAAAGTAAAATTAGGTTAAAATTAAGAAAATTGATCAAATTCCACGGGCAAAACTTTTTATTTTAGTACACGGGCCTTAAGCCATAGGTATTCCTGAAAATATCCGTCGATCGACTTTAAACGTAGTTCGGAATCTCCGAAAAAGAAACAAAAATAGGGATGCGAACTGAGATCGTTGAAAATCAGTACAAAAATCAAGAGAAATTCCTTACATTAACAAAATCGTAGAGAAATCGTTCCATTTCGGTATCACAAGCGCCAAATCGGTAGAAATATCGAGAAATCTGTAGGTTCGAGACCGCTGTGCAAAAGATTTAATAAGTCAATGAGTGTACTAGAAAATGAATAATGTCATATCTATTATAGAGCATTGAGTCTCCTGAGTCCATTTCCTTTTTTCAGGTATTGTTTAGATTTTGAGAAAAAGTACAAAGACCACAACCAATATTTTAGGGTAGCAGTCACAGATATAGAAATAATAGCAGCCGCAGTAAACTTCTATGAAAGTATTTTGGATTACATCAGTTCGACTGGCTACAGAGAAAGATAAATAAACTAGATCCTATAGTCATTTCACATACGATGAGAGCTATTCGTTTAGTCGTAGCTACTACATTATGCGGTTTAGAGACATATACATGTATCTCCAAAAACATAAATACACACAACCTTATGATATATAATAAAAATTTCAAGCATGACTATATACATTTTGGTACTTACCCGATATAATATTTAATTTCAGATTTGGGTATCAAGACCCTATCACTTTTCGATTCTGCGGTTCTGGAGTGCTGTACTCCAGAATCTGACTCGTATAGAGTAAAATTAATACGATACTACAGAAATGAACAAATAGGTGGAAAGTAGTCATGTGCTCGCTAACCTCCCAGTACAAATAACTATTAATACTTGTAAATTTTAAACTTTGTAAAATTCACTACTATATCACTAATGATGTGAAATTTTAGTTTTACAAGAGTATTTTAATAAAACTTTATAAGTCTAGCAATAAAAGCTATTTTGTTTGAAGCTCATGAAAAGTTTCTTATATTCAGATGTTCAGAATGTACAACTTTTGCTAGAGAGCCTCATTTCAGCCTCTGTTGAAAAATTATAATAGTAAATTTTGCCCACTACATAAATTAGCTTTGATTAAATATTCTTACGGAGGTTGTTTGGTCTATTTACTAGTTACAGGAAACACGTGTTTCCTTCTTTCTTCAATCCTGGGTCGTTCAAGCAGGGCGTGAAAAAGCACCTTCTCAGGCCGTCAAAGTAGAGACCTCAACATCGCCTCGGCTGCTATGACGACGATGTGGAGGCCACTACTCTTAGACCACACGACTGCTTAACATCACCTTGACGAGCAACAAAAAAAATATTGGCGAAATTTAGCCATGCGGCTTACGGTGAAGGTTTCTTTAGTACTTCTTCTTATACTTTAAATACTTCGTATATAATCTCTTGTTTATTTTTCTTTTCATGATATACTATACTCCAGCTTGTAGTCCAAGTCCTCTTCTATGCTGGGAGTGTGCCAGTTAAGAATGAGCAGTTCGTTACTGTCTGTTAATAATACTCCTTAACATTTTTAATGAAACTATTATCGTAATCTTTACTTAGCTATTTAACTAGTTGTAAAGTAACAGCGCTTGTATCTAAACAAAAAGTGACAAAAATAAACTTAACCTTATATAAATCCTAGTTTATTCCGGGCAAAACTTGAGGATCATAGTATTGCGCGTTAAACAATATTTTTTGTTCGCTGTAGCTTTGAGAAAACACGTGTCGCAAACACGGTATAATTTTTATAACGTTAACGTACACGTTATAATGTTTTACAGTGTTTAAAAGATAGTGCATTATTATTACTCAACTTTTTAAAACGAAATCAAACAGACCAGCTGAGCCAACAGCTAAATGAAAGCATCAATGCACCAAACTCAGCACATGGTGGAAAGTACTTGAACACCATAGTCGTTTATTCGGAAGCACTGTTGTATCATTCCTTGTTCACTTGTAACAAGGTATTACGGAAATGAAAATGGTCTCAAATACCCAAGCTGCAACTTATCAGCTGCTTTAACAATCATCAATTTAAATGTATACCTAGAATAACTAATGTACATTATTAGGTATAACAACGCTTGATTAATTGCAAAGTTTGCTTCAAAGTTGAGCTGGTTACAGGAAATTGCGTATGTAACTTGTGCCGTCTGGCCAAGTCATACCACATTGGCTTCTTAGTAGCCTTCGAAAATTTTCCTAATGTAACAATAATTACCTCCTTTGTCCTTTACTAGGGTAGATTTGGCAATTTTATGAACTTGGAAGATGGCGAAATTTAGTTTAGCTTTAAATAATACTAATATTTTATACTTATGAACTGATTGGTTAAAAGAGGTGAATGATTATAAAGTTATAGCCAGCTATTTCTTGAACATACAGAAAGACCCCATCCGAAAGCCTACCCACACTTTTTAAAAAGATTAAACGAAAATAAAGATTTTCTAATATCTAAAGCAATGTCTTATAATAATCTCTTTATTTTCTCTACTTCAATTTTATTACAATACTGTGCCAATAAGATAGCTTAAGCAAGTGCTTCTTAATCGTCTTAGCATCTAACTTAAACATAAATAGTATAAAATATTTTATTTATTAAAGGTACATATAAGCAAAATAATGGCATGTTTAAAGATAAGCCTTGCTTATAACAATATGGCGATCTAGTAAGTTCGCTCTAGCCTCGATTACTACGATTATAAGGCTGGCATTAGCGGCTCAGTCTGCACTCGCACATAAACTTACCGTTGCAACCGTTATAGAATTTCTTATATTACATTCCTGCCGCGCATGTAATTACTAGATCCGAATGGATTCCTTGCACATTGGTCAGTAAGTGGTAGGAGTCGACTTATATTATGTAGAGTGGATTTCTCACGCCTCTCGCCAAAGGGGCAGGCAGTACCGTATTTCAATCACATTTTGCCAATTACGATTTTATGTTTCACGTTACATGAGGTGAGTCTTATATTTTTTTATTTAATGTTAACGTGGAATTATTTATATATATACCTACATATTATATATGTATATATATATCTTATCTATTAAAGACATAAGTAGTTTAGGTAAACGATACAAAATACATTTGTGTAAAACTATTATTATTATACGTACTAACATACATCGCCAAATGAGTGGGCCGAGGTTAAACCCACAATTCGATTATGATTTTTGTATTAAGGTCTATCCACACATATCAGGGCCGTGCCCGGAATGTTACAGGGCCGTGGCCATACTAGTACACTGAAGCTCCGTCGCCGTGCTGGCCCGGGCACGGACGTGTGTGAACGAGTTCATATATAATGTACATACCGATATTTTTTTGGGCCCGTGACAGGGCACGTTCCGTCCACGTCCCGGGCACGACCCTGATATGTGTGGATAGTCCTTTAGGTAGCCTGTTGTCGTCTATCGAGCACTATTTGAAACTCCTTGATGCTGATAAGATTTTTTGACATATAAAGCAATTTCCCTAAGACCGCAGAAAAACCGCAAGAATAAAATAAAAATTATACGTGGTTCAGAAACACGGACGGTGTCGAAGATTGCCATTTGGCTAAGTATTTGTAGGTCCCATCCCCGCACAGACCAAACATTTGTGTGTTTGTAAGCCCCCCGCGACACAGGTTTTATTCTTAGTGCGGGAGTTGTTTTTTTAAATAAGCTATAATTATATTTTAAATAATATGACAACACTTAATAATTAGAGTCAAATTTAGACCACTAGGCCATTTTATAGGATTACTTTCAAAACACACGTTCTGCCGAAATTTGCATGATCCGCAATCTACCGTGAGACTAGCCAATCTTAGTTGGATGACGGTCATAAAGAACGGTCCCGTAGGATTATCACTAAGTTGGAGAACGCGGTTCCTTATCATTATGTATGTACACAAGTAATTGATGCCTATCCGACTGATGTGATCCTTAGGGCTTGTCCCACCACATCCAAATAGCATTTATCTATAACATAAAAGTAATATCTCTTCTTTAACTTAATAAGAATGAGACAGCATGCGATTTATCTTGCGGATAACTTTTACTTGTCAGTTGTAGGACTAGGCCTTAGTCACCCTGTAACCCCAAGCGTAAATGTGTATCCGTCAAAAATTTACACAAGAGCGCATCGCAGTTACTCGTATATGCGTATACCCACGCCTGTATATCACAAAGGAGAAGGCAGAGATGTATTAGGAATACCCCCATTGTGTTTGGATACGTTGTTTTTATATTAAAGGGTGGGTTTGCCCGCGGCTTCGCTTGCGTAAATATAGGTTAGGTTAGATTAGTAACAGTCATTTTTGAATCCGAAAAAACTCTTATACAACATCATTGTCCGATTGTCTGTTATACAACTTTCAACTCAAGAATCGTAAGACCTAGAGACTCGCGGTCAGCGCCATTGGACTCAGCATAGTCGCTGTTCCCCTGAAATGACTATGACCTTTGACCTCTGACCTCAAGGTCACGTGGTTTCACGTGACCTTTGCACATTACTTGAACCATTTTTGCGAACTCTAAGATTTACGGCAATTCATTGCTGTTTCTCACTTGTTCCTGGATGAAAGTTGCCCTATGTACTTTTCTGTTTACTTGATAACGTGTATACGAACTTTTATGATGATCGGTCAAATAGTTAAGGCGTGAAAGCGTAACAAACAAACTTATATTCGCATTTATACAATTTGTTAGGATATGCATTATGTAGCTATAATCTGTAGAACAAAAAAGGCAATATGTTGTTTTTTATATAGAAGAAGTAAGCGATGTTCAAATATAAAGCGGCGATAGCTTAATGGACTAGCGATTGAAAGATCATGAGTACGAAATCACACTATCGACGTAGAAACGTCTCGTGTAGCTTAGCTTAGGTTAACAAGGTATTTGCATCATCATACTCTCAGTCTCCCCGTGATAAGTTCACGGGGAGACTGTTGAAAAGCAACCGAAATTTCGCGGAAAATGGAAACTTAAATATAAAATAGTTTTAATTAATTTAAATAGCTTAAACTGTAGTAAAGTTCAATAATAGTAGTATCATAGTTCAAAATCATGTACATAAATATTTTAAAATAATCAAATGTAGTTTAATTTCAAGATATTTGAAACCTACATTACAGTCATCTTTAAAAACAACAATATATCATCCTAACTGGACTGGGACTGTGAACTTGTTTGTTATGCTTTCACGTCTAAACTACTGGACTTGAAATTTCGCTTACACGTTGTTAGGGATACAGAAAAGAGCATAATTTTTCGACATATTCGGCTCCGCTCAATCTTTTGGTCGAAATTATTAACTATTTTTCCAAATTGAGCGATGCCCCGGGACAATTCTACTTATATATAAAGTTCAGCTTTCTTAGGTTTGTGTTCGTAAACCTCGATAAGTAGTGGATGGATTGATTTGATGATTTTACATAACGTTGCGTTTCTATATAAGATTCTTATTATACCGGAAGTACCACAGAAATGAGAAATATTCTTAGAAATCTTTTATTTACTTCTGTATAATCTTTTTTTTGACTTACTGAAGACAGTTTACTATGCTTTGTGGCAAAGTATTCTAAGCTATTGTATTACCGTTTGGGGTGGCGCAGCCAAAACTCACTTACCATCTCTAGAACGTGCCCAAAGAGCCGTTTTAAAAGTGATGACAAACAAACCATACAGGTTCCCTACTGCTCAGTTATACGATGAGTGCAAGGTTCTTACCGTAAGGCAATTATTTCTACTAGAAACAATATTTAGAAAGCATGCATCTCTTGAATACAATCCAAACACTGCAAGAAAACGGCGTTGGTATAAAGTGTGTGATATCCAAAACTTTAAGGGCTCTGTACCTGCAAACCACTTCAACGTACTTGGTGGTCATATATACAACACATCATTTAATTTGTATCAATATGTTTAGATACCTTGGCTCTAAAAATAGATGTAAGAAGCTTATAGATCGATGGCAAACATGTTATCGGTCTATAATTGCCGGGCTCGTTGGTACTACCTGTTTTATGGAGTAGGTGGGTTATTCCCGTGGTCATAAAATCTGGTACCGACACTGATTCTAGGGCAGGTTGAAATTGAGCAGTCAAACAAGCATGTGAGCTACGCAGCCATTTCAGCCAGAAATTGTGCAGTCCGTCCGGTCTTCGTGATTTCCCATTTGATAAGGATCGGACCGCACTAATTACGTCCTGGCTATCAATGACCACGTTTTCCATTTCTGGAATTAGCTCACTTGCTCGCTTGACATCCCGCATTCATTCACCCTTCAGTGGGGCCGACGGGCACCGACCAGATGTTCCTCCAAAACGTATTTGTACCATTAGCATCTGGTAGCCCCACATCGGTCACACATTGATTTGGCCGTTCCCAAGTTCTATAGACCCACCTTTGGTCCCTTTGAAACGTGCGGTTGGTGACATACCGGTCTACGCGTTTTTTGTATGTGCGCAGTCGATTTGCCCATACATAGACTTTCTGCTTCAGGAAGTCAATGCGCTCTATGGCCCAAGAGACATAGTCATGAGGACTGACCCCGGTCCCCAGAAAAGCCCGGACCACATAGCGCATTACACTGGTTGTGGTTCCTACAAAATGTGAAGATGTTGAGATTTGGTTGCGACGACGCAATGACGCTCGCGAGTGCAGGTAGACAGTTCGACACCGGTTTTCGTTGACGCAGCGTTGTGTCTGCGATGTGGCCGGACGCTAGTTCGCGGTGTCGCTGGTAGTTGCGTTGTGGTTGCGACAATGACGATAAAAACGGCAAAATGTGGTCCGTGTAAATTCTCCTATTCATTTTCAATACAAAATTGCGCCCGCCCACGTAGTGTGGTTATGGTTGTAGTGTGGTTGCCGTATGTGTGAAACAAGCCTTACAAAATCCTGAGGAATTTCGTTAATTAAAACGAAACTATACAAATACTAATCTATAGTGCATCCTATTCGGCGTATAAAACTTTCAGCAAAAGCCGGGCTCGTACTGACACGAATACATATTTGTGAATACATACCTACATATGAAAAGCTCGCACTAATCAAAGTCAGAGAACTCTCGCATCGATATCGCAATTCCAAAATATTGTGTAGCACCCAGTAGTGTGGAGAGATGGAGATCGGGCCGACGCGCGACGCACAGCGTAGGCTCGCTCAACCGTAATGTAGGTTAGTGTCACCAGACTTATCTACATATACACGTAGGCTAGAGCCTAACTTTGTCGCGCGGAAATGCGATGCACATATTAATATTCACTGAAGTTGACTGGTGCGGCTAAGTGGAGCTCCATTTGGCGCCGAGGTTGAGCTTATCCCCCAAGCGTATCTAACAATGGTGCCAATTCTGTTGTCACAAAATTCTCTTATCTTAGCTAAAAATCTCTAAAATTTAGTTTACTCCTGTCAAACGACATTTCATATTCTAAAATCGCTAAAAGTGACAGGACTAAATTAGCGAAAGTCCGAAATTACTCTGGACCAATAGATTTCGTTTACATATTATACCGACTATTTGACCTATGTTGAGTTTCATCAGTTTCCAGCGTCGCGTTGGACTAAACTCAAACGTAATTTTGATAAGCAAGGATTGACTGTTTGTTGTTTGTTTTGGTAGCCAGAATCGACCGAAGCGTACGCGATGAATGGATATTTGACTGTAGACGAATCATAGAAATTTTATATATTACATTATTATTTTGGTATGTAAGGGCATGGGGTACCAATAAGACCAAAAAGTAAACAGTTCCAAAAATAGATCATAGATGGCACTATGAGTTCCAATGTTAATATGAGGTATAATTAAAATGCTTTATTGAAAAGAAATTGACCATAAAATGTTATTATAAATAAACATTTTACATATTTAATTAACGGACATCAAGGTAAACGCATTTATTTTATGATTTAAAGATATCATTAAACCAGTATTTTTTACATCACACATAGATCGACTACCTAAGTCGATCTGCCGTTTTATTTCATATATAAGGCGATAGATGGCTCTTTTATGTGATTTTACAGGTCTACAAAACATTGTTTTTATTTCATTTTGTTTATATATATATTATTTTGTTTATTACTGATACTAAATAATAAGAAATTACTTATAACATGGAAAATATGTATGCTTAACAAATGTTAATGTATTAAACAAAATGTTTTGTTGTAAATTTGTTGTACTACATAGCATTATTTTCAAACACCTGGTCGGTTCTCGTAACTTCTATTGTCAAATTTCGTTTACTTTTGCGGCAGTATAAATGAGTATAACGCAGTCGTCGGCGTTTTATTATCATTATCTCTGTGCTACCTACTTATTCTGAATTGAATTACAAACTTACGATAGACACGCCGATAGAAAACGAGTTTTAATAAATCATAGCAAATTTTACTAAAAATTGTTAGGTAAATATTAAGTAACATAACGTAATAATTATTCTATAAAATTAAAGCCTGTTATTTGTTTATACCGCTTTGTTAATTTGGTTATTACGCGATTTCTGGCATTGTTTGGTTACTAGACGCAACTTGACTAAATCTGTTTCAAAGGGAAAGCTAGTTAGGCACAATCGTGATTAGGGCTGCCAACTTTATTTTGAACAAATAGAGTATGTTTACTATCTTAGGTAGAAAATTACATGATCTGAAAATTATTTAACCTGTCTTTTGGAAACTTTTTTTTGTTGATGCTAATTAAATCTAACAAATATTTATTATCAAGGAAAGTCGTAACCGAATTTTATTAAATAATATCTCTATAATAAGGTAGATAAACAATTGATTTTATTTAATTTAGGGAATCTTCATAGCGTTGCTTGAAGTTAAAAATTAAATAAAACCTGTTAAAGTTGACATAGGTAAAATAAAGTATTTTCACGTCCTTTATTTTCCTACTAAAGTATAAATTACGTTTACCCGAAATAATGTACAATAATTTGCTATAAAGTACGGTTGGCAACCCTAGTTGTGCTTGTGAATTTCATATCCCTTGATGAAATACGCGACGATCAAGTTAATCGTGCTAACTATCGTAAAGGAAGGTAGTTCGTAATAAACGTTTTTTTTAATCAACCCGTGACCACGATCCATTCAGTTCGGTCGAAACGACGATTACCTTTTAAATACTTTATCGCGAGTAGGACCCGTTAACTAGCATTATATTAAGTAGTTCATAATAGTCTGAGAGTCAGATAATGTCTTAGTTTATGTACAATCGGGGTCTCCTACAACAACAAAACGAAATATTTTGGGACAGGATCGCACTTATCGCATGCGCTGGTGCGGGCGCGGGGGTGCGCAGGGAAGACCAGCCCACCCCCGCGCTACAAGGCCAAGTATGAAACGATGTTTACTATTTGTTTTACTTCTAAAAATATAAAAGAGATGTTTCATTTTCGGCTATGAAATGTACTATTAGCCAAAAAATCGCCAAAAATACCAGGAATCGGGGAAAAATATTATTTCTTGAATTTAAGGCGAATTACGTTTGTGCATAAAAATAATAGTTTTTATATTATTGCCATTATATTCAATATGGCGGTGGTTCTTGATCATATAATTTTGTATGCGTTCATAAATCAGATCGAAAACTGTACAAAAGTACTATATAATTAATGTATATAATAAATAAATATGTATTATGTCAATAATAAATATGTTTTAGAGTATCATTTATTCATTTAAACTATCATACAGATATAATATACTGATTTTGCAGGGTGCACTCCGGAACGAAACATTTTGTTTATGACATTAACTGTCAATGTCATATTGACTGATAATAAATATTCAAATGCTGAATTGGTGTTTCTTATTACAATTTCCTGAATTCATACGTTTTCCTTTCATTTTTACAAGAATTGTCAATTCTTTGGTTAATATTATTCTAGCAAGAGTTCTTTTACTTCTGACAATTCTAGGTTATGTATAAATGTCATCTACCAATTTGTCATAGATAGTCCGTACGATAAACGTCAAACATTTTATATTTTATTTTGCGCAACGAAATTACTAATAAAGAAGTTCGTAACTAAATGTATTTATGGGTACATTTTCCAGGTTTCCTGAGGATGTACAAGTTATAGCCGGAGTCCTATACAAAAGTGTAACATCTCCTTTTGAGCAATATTTTAAAAAATTGGATGCGGTTTGCTTCTTCCTGTTGTCGACGTCACGTGACTATATTATGACATCACATTTCGTTTCGAATAATATCATTTACTATTTTACTCACATCACTCACTCATCACATCACACTCATTATTTTTTAAGTTGACATTGTAATAAATATTCGGTTGTAATAGTAATATTACACGAGATAAATATTTCTTGGACGTCCGTCGTCGTCACCATATATCCTTATAATTATTATTTAGACAGGTTTATTTGAATAAATCATACCAAAGCATGAATGGTGTCTTAGGATTAGTAACATCGCATTTATCATGGTATATTAATGTGATCTTTATTTACATAAGTACCACAATATTCATTAAGTAGGTACTTATCTATTGTTTGTTACTTGACTTTAAACTTGTAGGGAAATCAATAATTAATATGGATATAAAAGCAAAAGAATACAATGTCAATAATTATGACATAGTTAAAAGATTACGAGCCATGTCTAATAAGCGTAAAGCATACCTATTAACTCAGTTGTTTTTTAAACTATTAATATGTACATTGTATTTTATAGGAGGTATATCAATAATTATATTATTAGCTATAACTTCTGTTAAAGTATTATGCAGGTCCAGATAATTAATATTTCATAACAAAACTGAAGTTTCGACTCTCTATTGAAAATTGACGCGACAACCAGGTGCGCTACTCGACGCTGCGGGGCTACCAGCAGCGCTCACACACGATATTATACACGAAAATTCACGAAGCTGACCGGAATAACCCGAACGTCGCGCCGCCGCCAGGCGATACTCGCGCGTGCGTGTGATTTGATTTCAAGTATGGCGCATGGCGTAGTGGTTTAATCGCTTAAACCGCGTACTTATCGACATGCGGAGTGTTATGGGTTCGATTCTCACACAGAAAATAAATTATGATCAACAGATTTGTTGTGTTGAATCTGTTACACGGCATAAGCGTAACCGTATGAGTCCTTATAAAAAAAATGCTGGTTTATTATATTTATTTTACGATAGTTAAATTCTTAATAATCTCTGTGATGTATTTTATAAATAGTCATAACTCAGTAAATTTCTACAGAGACTAAATATTAGGCATTGTACAGTTGATTTTAAAAATCTGAGTGCATTATTTTATGTTATTTTATATATAGATATAACTAACTGCCAAAGTATAATTCTGTACGCCAATGAGTAATTTTCAAAGTACCCGAACATCAATCGCAATCGCATACATAATTAAATATATTGTTTTATTAATACTTTTTAAAACGCATTCATTAAAATCATATGAAAAAAATATATACAAGGTCAAATTTTTACAGCAACACGATATATTTACAACGCAAATCCGACCGAGTAAATGAGAATCACTAAAGTGTTATCGTACGCATTTCGGCACACAACATTATAGGTAGATAACTTTTATTTTCAAGGTTGCGCACATTTTGCATCGGCTCGTTTAAATATATTCTATCCGTGGTAAACAGTCAAGTACCTATTTTACTGTTACAACGTCATCCCTTATGAGCTAGTAGCAAATAGGATTCGGAACTTGTGTACTTGTTATGTAGGTAGATGGCAGCAGTGGCGCTAGTTTTCTGCTGCCATCTAGTGTAAAAAGATAGGTACCAAAATAGCAAATCGAATAGCCAGAGTTAGGCGTGTCCAAAGTTTTTGTATGGGATTGAGTATCTGTACTAGTATAGTATTATATTATCTGTAGTAAGGGTAAAAGAATGAGAAGACCACGCCCAAAAAGATTAGAACGCATAATTTACACCAGTTTAAAATAACTTAAGTGATCAGTTTGGACCATGCTCTATTGATGCGACGTAAATAATAATTGGACGTGGTTACTGACAAACATTTCAAGCCACAATCAAAATTGAGTTATTTATACCAAACTGGTAATGTGATACTTATTTACTAGATGTCAATAAGTCTCCTAGTAAAATCAAAATCTATTTGATAGATAATCTCAGTGTATTTGTATACACTATAAATATGTGTATGAGTGTATGTATTCACTATAAATATTTTGCTTTGGGTGGCAATTTTAAAGTATAAAGTATGCCTTAGGCTTAAGAAATTCTTAGCAGCACTGGAATTGTGTCCAGTAAATGGCAATAGGTTCGCTCACTATTACGTCAGACTTAAAACAGCTGGCGTGATGAAGGTGTAGTCCACCTCTGACTTTTCTTTCGGGGGTAGGTATAGGCGTGATGTACTGTGTGTATATATATATATATATATATACAGTGCGAGTTTTCATAAAGTGCACATATGAAAATGAGTGAAACTAGACATCATTTTATCGCAAGGAAAAATAATAATAATATATATTTTTCGATTTATACCTATTTATATTTTTCTTTAGTAGTTATGGACCTTGTACCGAGAAAACCTTGTTACTTTTGAACCAGGTGGTTAATTGATGATTTTAAACTGAGCCAGTGCTAAAGGAAGATCCAACAATGATAAGATGAGCAACGCAACAGATTTTGCTGCGAAGTACTATGTGTTTACAACAACGTGGTAGTCATTTTGAAAACTTGCTACATTAAAAGTTTTATTGTAGGTTGATGAAACTAATTAACGTGCTGATTTCTACTTGATATTTTTTATTTATTACTTATACCTTTCGTACCTTTACAGAAAAATGGCAAGTGGCACTTGCAGCCCAAGTATACGTTTAGTAATTTATGGCAAAGGATTAGACAAGACCTAATTTTTTACCTGAGATAAATAATGCAATTTTCAAACAAAGATGCACGTAGTGGCGGCAAGGTTTTTGTTTAGCCCTTCATAAAAACTGTTTTGTTTGGGATACAGGTGTGGTTTTTATATTGTTTTAAAGCTTATTAGATACAGATTAACGTCAATTAATAAAAACTAGCAGCAATGGGGACGTTTTCTTGAGTTTTTTAACAATGTTTAAAAGAAAATTGTTGAATCTCCATTTTTGGTCTAAAATGTTCCTTATTTTTATGCGACTGGTATTTTTTTGGACGTGAATAGTATACCGTCGTTATTGTCTATACATTGCGTATTATTACTGTTTTTGTTTTAGCACGATTATCCACCTATTTTGTTTTTTTTTTTTTTTTTTCAATTTCATGGGTTATTCCGGATTCATCAGATGACGTTTCATCCTACGATGATTTTCCCTAACTCAACCTATTTACGTTCCTTTTTTTTTTATTTTACTTGGGGGAATGCAATGACGCATATCCCTCCGCGGGGGCGGGCGGAGTTATTATGTCGGACTCGCCGGGGTAAAAGAAAGATGTTGAAAAGATAATGTACCTCCCGGAATACCGACTAAACCTACCACGGTGTTCCTCGACAAAACCACTATCGACGGGGCCGCGCGAATCGCTTTCGCATGCGGTCGCGACCCTGCCGAGGTTTACGGCCCGCCGTGTGAAACGGCAGGCCACTACCCGAAGAGATCTACCCAAAGGACTCACGCTCAAAAATTCCCTACTGTCTCCCCCCTAGGGGGGAGACGGACTCGACACAGAGGCGCGCGTGGGAACACGCACGCCGCCTCTCGGACCTGGTGCTGAACGGATGGCGGGCAGGCCCACAAAGCCCGCCACCCCCAGGTCAAACCTCAGGATGGCTGGAGGTCATCGCGCGCCCTCCGGCGCCCGGCTCTGCGGTTGGGGAGAGGGTTCAAACGCTCCCTCTCCCGCTCCGCCGCCTCCTTGATGGAGATTACTTCCTCGCAAAAGGAGGCGACGGCGTTCCACGACCTCTCACTCCGGACCATAGACTGAATTACGGCCGGGAGCGAGAGGGCAATCGATCCGACTGCCGCGATCAGCTCACGGCGCTGCGATGCCCAGGCGGGGCAAACCGCCAAAGTGTGCAGCGCCGTGTCCTCTACAACGTCGCGGCAGTCGCCGCAGTGGTGACAACCGGGCGTCTCTTGCCGGCGTATACGACACAGGAACTGGCCAAAACAACCGTGGCCAGTCAGTACCTGTGTCAGCCGGAAGGTGAGAGCGCCATGCCGCCTCTCCAGCCACTCCTCAAACACGGGACTTACCGCCACGATCGTGGCGTGCCCGAACACGATTATCCACCTGGTTTAAAAGTTACAAGGTTTTCTTGGTACAAGGTCCATAACTACTAAAGAAAAATATAAATAGGTATAAATCGAATAATATATATATATTTTTTTTTTTTCCTAGCGATAAAATAATGTCTAGTTTCACTCATTTTCATATGTGCACTTTATGAAAAGTCACACTGTATATATGTATATATATATCACGGGAGCAATAAACCATCGATTCGGTGGCCAGTCTACGGGCTGATTGTAAACTGCCCACCTTCTAGCCATTGACGATTAGCAAAGGCCGTAAGCCACTACACTTGTGACGTAAGTTAGTATCAACAAACAACGAAACTTCATCTCATTTCATTAGTGAAGCGAGTTATTAATTATATGCCTTTTATAATTGATTATATTGTACATATTAAAAATATTTGTAGCTGCTGCTTTATGAATATTTAGGACTGTCCACATTCGCCATAGTGGATCCCAGACTATGACGTCATTGTATTAATGAACGATCAAACATGTAGATTTCGCTAGTACTGCGATTCGACTTTTTTGTTCGCAATGGATGCATGGTACGATCACAAAATCAAGGTCTCAAATAACATCTTTAAGAAGGAAAACTTCGAGCGTTCCTGACTTTTTATAAAATATGGTAATAAATTATGGATACTATAATAATAGATAAACATATTCTTTTCTTTAATAATAAAATGTTTAAAACTAACATGCCAAAAGAAAACAGCATGTGATTAATATTTTATCTAACGTTTTCTTGATTTTATATAGTAGTATAACATCAAAAAAACTTAACGTACAATCGTACCTAATAGCATAGCTGGAGACTAGTTAAACTTCGATCCAAAGGTCTTGAGTTTGATTCCACAGCACCTTTCGAAGCTGTTTTTGTATTAAATAGTTAATTATCATTCGCTTTAACGGTGAAGGAAAACATGAGACAATCTGAGAGTTCCTCTATAATGTTTTCAAATATATGCAAGCTATAGGTAAGTAGTCTGCTAACATGCAGTGTGCCAGTGTGGTAGACTATGGCCATTCTCGTATTGATTAGTAGCAATGGCTGAGTCTCTATAGGTATAGTTAAAATAGGAATATACATCACGTTGAGGACCGTAGGGAGGGTCATTGCTCTCCAGAACGATTAATGCTATTAAGATAATCACGTACCTATGACTATAGAAATTGGCAACTATTATCTAGAGTGCACTGTATGCGTGCAATGGGACTAAATTAATTATCTCTTATAATTACTAGCATAACCATACATAGTATCACACCTATAGTCCCATAGGTACACCTTTTTAGGTTCCAAGTAATACAATGCGCGCCTATTGACGTGTACCAAGCTTGCTGCTTAGAAGTGCTTGACAGGAAAACCCAATGCACTTTGCCCGATCGAAATCGAAACCCAGATCTCACGCACAACACCTCCTCGCATTTACTATCAAGAGTTGAAATATATGTATATGTTAAATGTTATGTATGTTTAAAACAAGTTCTATAGGACTCTGTAATCGATTTCTAACCACAGCACTTAGTAATGAAGCACTATTTAGAACCATATGTACACACATTTACTGTCATTTTTTATCAATGCTTTTGCAAACAATATGCTTGATAACCTGCTACATGCCACGATTTATATTCATATCGCTATCAGATTGTTAAGCGAGAAATCGTTTATTGTCACACGCCTCTTCGACTGCTTGGGTATTGACAGGAATAGACCTCTCTCTATTACGAATACATTTTCTAGGTACGTTATGTGTAGAGAGCTGTCCGTTGTAACGACCAAATTCTAGATAGAAATGTAAGACACTTTGTATCTATATATTAATACATGAAGCAAAAACTTTGTACCCTTTTTACGAAAATTGCGCGGACGGAGGAGTATGAAATTTGGCCCAGTTAAAATTTATATGGAGAAGGAGGAGCGAGTCCTAATATTTATAAAAAATATGCATTAGAAATACATTAAATTAATGAAAAAGCACTACACGCACACAACCATGCATTTGACACACGCAATCGAAGCGCGTAACTATGGTTACATATATTTATAATTAATGACAATATCTTACAGGCAAACTTTGGTTGAATTTCGAGCACTAGGCGACCGCTAGTTTGTATTAAACCGTTATTTTCTTTTTGTTACAGGGTCTGAAATCCATGCGATTCCAGCAGAAATCTCTAACGAAATAAGTAGTATGAAATTCAAGTCCCTTGCCGATAGCAGATTTTTAACAATTCATAAGAGAAGAAAAAAGAGGCTTCTAACAAGATCCCTGCAGAAGAACACCGCACTGCTCGATGATCTATCCTTGGGCCAGGTCCAGGTAAGTACCTAGGCGCACTTGACACGACATGCGAGCTATATGCGAACGACTGTGGACATGCGTCACGTGCGTAAGCGGTCTTATCACCGCTGTTTATGAATCAACAAGTGCATAAAAATAAATGTTATCTAAGTGTCTAGTTATAGTTATCAACTATCCGTTTATCAACAATCTCGATAAAAGTTCATACGTGCCGTGGGAATTCGAAGCTGCAATTTGGCACATAAAAGCGCGCTTGTGTCTCACCGTACATCTTGAAGTTAAGTGACAGAAGGAACTGGGCTACACGTATAATGCGCGCTATTATTGGCATGTTTAACGCGCCCGCGTCATATATTGTTCCTCCCATCATGGTCATTCCACAGTCCTTCGTTATACGTCGCGTATTGTTCCTAGCGCCGCCGCCGCAAATTTAAATGTCGTTTGTTTGTATTCAAGAGCCGTACTCACGCACTATTTGTAGGTATGTTCTTGTGACATATTGTCGGATATCGTTCTGCGTTCCAAGTAGTCAAGGCAAGGACGGAGCGATGCGAATGAAAACTTATGTCGATGCGTTTAATTTCTATAGACTGTCCCATGACTCGTCGAGTACTTGGAGTGATATTATCGCTCTTGGTTTTAATTTTGCCGTTCTCATATGGTGACTGTGCCTTCACGGGATGACATAAGTCCAACTTACTATTTATAATTATTACAAGGACAGTTTTCCGAGTGTAAAATATCGTGAACAGCTGTGTGCTACATCAGTTATATAAGAGACACACACTCACCATTGTGGACGCTCGTTAGGAAATGTATTGCTGGTACGATTTGCATTTTGACAACAAAATTGTTTGCTCTCTGATCGCTGCGTTCGTAGATGTAGCGTCACATATATTAATAGAGTTAGACGGTCACATAATGACTTATTTGTTTACTCTATGAAATTTAACCTAGTCAGTTCATAAGTAAGTAATATTACCTATTAGTTGTTATTTATTTGTCGTTATTTATACGAGGAAGTGTTAAACGCGCGTTCACTTGTGCAGTATATGTGACGTTGACATGTATTAAAATTCCTTCCTGATGCAGTGATCATTGACAATCGGCCAAGAATCCGTGGAACAAGCGCGCTTCTTTGTTAAACCATTATACGTTGGAGACGCGAAAAGGTCGTTGACTCAAATCGATGCGACTTTTTTGCGATTTATTTGCCTGCAATGCGATATGGTACTGCCCAAGCGATTTGACCAGCGACTGACCGAAGCGATCCTGTGTATTATATTAGTAATTGTTCTGCTTCTGTTACAGTGCATTCTCAATCAATCGGTGCACTGGAGATTCAACGCCTTCACCCTAGATACCGTCTCCGGGGGTAATTAACTTATGTGCTGTTATGTTTGTAACCAGGTGAAAGAGCCCAGCTATACGTTAGCAGACAACGTTGAGCGTTGTTAGTTAAGAACCTAACAATAAAACATTCGTAACGGTAGCTGCAATGCAATTAGTGAGCCCAAAGTATATGACCTCAGCAATAATGTATTCACTTCAGTTTTCCTGTATAGTTTCGTAAACTTCTGATGTGAGCTGACCATCCGATTAAGTTGACATCTAAGCCTCGATGAATATCGGATAAAGTTGTGAACAATGAAGACTAATATCGCCTATTGAACCTGCTTAGACTGTAGAGGTGATACTACTAATAAAATGTCTTGCTCGTCGACATAATAGTAAATATCATTGTGTAGGTGAGTTCATTTACTATAAAAAATGCTGCTATGTGTTTAAAATATTTTTTTATCTTTATACCTATATAATTGCCGGAGAACATAGAATACAATAGAATATTAAGTTATATAAAAAAGTGGTCGATATTTCGCTTGCCGTAATCACTGTAATAATCAATGGATTTTATTTAGTCTTGAAGCGTTTGCGTTGCAATACAAAAGTATGCCAAACACAATTGGATTCCACTTCACATTGGTATAAGAATTTAAATCGCTTTCAAACATTCAAACCATAAATACTTTACAAATCGATTATCAAGTTTTCTTAAATAACGTGACAGTTTTGAATAGCTTTAACTAACCATTATTTGAGTCTGTCAACATAATTTTATTTTTAAAGAGTTATACTCCAGCTGAATATTTCTATTGGATATATTCTTAGTCATCGTCAAATATTCGCGATCCGACTACAGACAGAAAAGCTTAATTTCAAGTTAAAACAATTTCACTTATAATGTAATTAGTAAAAAGAATTAACGTGGTACCTACATATTGTTTACCTATTGGTGTGCTTGACCTTCGGTCGGTGTTGCTCGTATTTTGCCATGGTCATAAGCTGGCACAATTCACATCGACAAGATTTAAATAGTGCGTACGGCATGTGGTTTGCGAAAATACACTGTGAATGAATTTTACAATTTTATATAAGTAAGTTGCATACTGCCCACGTCATGACTGCTCATGGAGCTATAGCAGTAAAGTGAGCTCTACGAACCATTTGGCAAAGGAGTGATTATTGTTCGCGGGATATGTGGTTCGGTTGAACGCGCGATCAGTCGCTGGGCTAGCACATCTGTACGCCCACAACTTGCCTGCACATGACACGAAACGAAAAACGTAAATACTCAGTACGTACAATTTTAACGGTTATGTAAGTTATGGTATTGTCAGGATACTAAAAGCTATTATACCTTATATTATCCTAACAATTTCTGTTTTTGGACCAGATTTTAGTGAATTCAGTAATATTTTGTGTGCGATAGGACACTAATATCGTTACTGCGTAAATATTTTCTCTACGAAAATAACCGGAACTCAGATTCACTATTACTGAGGCACAAATATCTATTTATATTCTATTTCTGCGGGGAAGGACAGTTTTAGGTAGTACATATTTCCATCTCGTGGCACGTCCATTCAGTTATTGCTATACTGTTTCCATTTAAAATAAGTATCTTTATGCCGAGATTCTAACTACTATGACTATGTGTACGCTGTCTCATTCTACGATAGGGTCGTCGACAGCCGTTTCACTGTTTATAACATATCCCGTACTCAGTGAACTGTCTAGCTATTGTTGTTTATCTAAACATAAGCAGGAATGCGATACGAGTTACTTTTTAATAAAGATAGTAATTACTATAATGCGTAATATAAAAAACAGAAATACGAGTAAATGAGTTGCTATGTTTTAAAAGGCTTTCTGTTTCCTTGCAGTGCTTGCGATATAGTTTTCCGTGTATTGCACACGGAAAACTATATCGCAAGCACTGCAAGGAAACAGAAAGCCTGTCTTTTTGTTGGAAATACCAGGCAAGCATGGACGCACTACAAACTTCTGCAGCAATTTATATAGAAAGTGAATGCCTTTAAATTGTCTGTCATCATTATCTCTTTGGGTTTGGGTTTCGGCGGAAAGACAGCTAACACTGTGGGTATATATCTGATGTATAGCCGTATCAAGTTAAATTAGAAAGCCAATGCAAATACTATTCAGAATGATAATACTATCGTGTAAACAAAGATTTAGGCCAAGACTATTCCATTTAGCAGAATTATATCATTTAAACCACTAAAATATTCGAATGCGCTTCACAATAGTTGTATTATATCTCAGATATCCAACTGATCCTCTCATCTTAGAAATCAAGTGAATCTGTATTATTTATACGAACCCTTGTCTTTGTTGGACGTCCGACAAACCGCAATATGTCAATTTCACTTTTGAAATTTGCACATCTAACTGGAAACGAAATATCAACAGATCTATTTGAGATCGTTACGCGACTGACTCCCGACGATTCATGACAACAAGGATAGTGTGAGCATAGTATTATTATTTATTATGCGGTATGAGTCCATTGTATTTATTTAACTCTAAGGGTTATATATGTATGTATGCCATGTATGTAGAGCTAGAGAACCCGACATGTCCGTGAAAACTAGGCAGGTGATACAAATACGCGTATATGTAATTCTGCGTAAATAGAAACACCAATGATTAAATTATGTTCGGGTACTTTGAAGTAACTACACTGGAACATTGAGACAACTACCATCTTAGTCTCCCTGTGACTATGGCTGCTGAAAAGCAACCGAAACGTTAGGGCAAGTGTAAACTTAAATATAAATAGTTTTAATAATTTAATTAGCTTCATCATCATCATGACGACCTTTTGGTTATCCAGTCTTGGATGTAGGCCTCTTCCCTCTTCTTCCACTCCTGTCGATCTTGTGCCCGACTCATCCAGTCTCGACCTTCGTGTAGTCGGATGTCGTCCACCCAGCGCTGTGGTGGTCTGCCGCGCCTTCGGATGTCCGCTCTGGGTCTCCATTCTAGGACTTGTCTTGTCCAGCGGCTCTTGTCCATTCTCCCAATGTGCCCCGCCCATGTCCAATTTCTTTGCGCTATTACGGCCATTATGTCTCTAACTTTGGTCTTACTTCGAATCCAATCATTCCGTTTCCGGTCTCGTAACGTGATCCCGAGCATAGCTCTCTCCATGCCCCTCTGCGCGACTCGGAACTTCTAGGCGGACTTTTGTGTAAGAATTATGGTTTGCGTACCATAGGCTAATACTGGCATGACACACTGTTCGAATACTTTGACTCTTGTCGAGTCTCTTAACTAGAACTCTCGAGAAGATCTTATAAATATGTAACAACAGGCCTTTAATATAATGGGTCTTTAGTTTTCCAGCTTTTTGATGTCCCCCTTTTCTGTAGAACAGGGTGATTATTGTGTTGTGACATGATGCAGGTATTTTAGTTCCCACGATGCATTTTGTAAATAAAACTGCGAGCACATTGCTGACGATCCTTCTGTTGATTTTAATCATCTCTGGTAATCCTCCCCTGGTGCTCTCCTATTTTTTAGTTGTTGTATAACCAGCATTGCTCCATCTGGAATGACATCGGGAATTTCTTCGGAGCCTACATTCCGGGTTGGCAATCGGGGTTGTCCTAGAATTGCTATTGTCAGGCTCAGTGCTGTTCTGCTCTTATATAGAGTTCCATAGTACTCTTTTGCTATTGCAAGTAGCTGATCCTTATTTGTGATTTCTTCCCCATTTCTGTTGAGAAGCTTGAAGATTTGTTTCCTGCCCTCGTTCAGCTTCAATTTAAGAACCCTACGGCTGCTGTTCTTCTCTAACGCTTCCTGCATGAGATTAGTATTACAGTCAGTCAAGTCGTTCCTAGTCTGTTTACGGATGCGCTTCTGTAGGTCTCTGTATTCCTGACTATCAACGTTTCCCTCACTACATAGCGTCCTTCTTTGGTCCATCATCTTTATAGTACCTGGTGTTAATTTAGTTGGCCTATTTGGTAGGACACTTGGGGTGATTTCGTCAAAGCTGTGAGTTAATGCTGTTGTTAGTTGATCGTTAGTCTTATATATGCTCATGGTGGTTAATTGTTTGCAGTTGAGCTGTGCCTCGACATCATTCTTATACAAATCTTCCTTAGCTTGCAGTATCTTGAGTTTGGTATCGATTGGAAGATGTTTCCTTACAATGAGATTCCTTCGCGATGTTCGAAGCTTTACATATATGTCTGCTCTTACCAAGCGATAGTCGCTGCCTGTAGAGAATCTATTTAGTACATTGACGTCTTCGACCATAGGTTTATAGTCTGTGATGATATAGTTACCTATATTCTTTCTTGTGTAAGCCGCCAGGGTGCCTTCATGTCCACTTACGCAATTAACTTAAAAATTAGTAAAGTTTAATAGTATGTAGTGTAACAGTTTTTAAATTATGTAATTAAGTGTCAATCGCGATAAAATCTGTATATAGTAGTTTAAGTTCAATGAATAACATTCGCGTAAACAGAAGGCAATATTACGTTTATGTCGTTGATTTTGTCTGTTCTCAGTCAATACTAATATTATTAGATATACAGCCTTGGCCAAAAGTATTGAGCACCCCATGTATTTTTCACGTGCGTAATATTTGCAGTAGGAAACAATACATTTTATTTAAATATAGATTAGGTGGCATCTAAAAATATATTTAAAACAATAGTGTACCCAGTTAGGGCTAATAAAACATCCGATACAAAGCATCTTATCCGTTTAGTAATTTCCAATCTTTAATTCAGTTTACTATTTTGCATCGCACACTGCTTGTATTATTTTGTGTTCAGTTATATTAATTTCGATACACAATACCTAAAACATCCGAACTATTTCTTGAAATACGTGTGAAAATACAACCTTTTCATGAACAAGGGTAATCCCAAGTTGAGATATCCAGAACTATTAAATCGTCGCGCCAAGCGGTGCAATTTACCATTGACCGATTCGCCGCTACTGGTACGCACAGCGATATGCCCAGAACTGGGCGAAAAGGTATTACCAGTGACCGTGAAGATCGAAAATTTGTGAGAAAGTCTGAAAAACGGGACAAAAATGTTTTCTGAGTTCGCTGCTGAGTTTTCAGTGGCGAGTAACAACACAATTTCTGCCAAAACGACTCGTCGAATACTTCAGGAAGCTGGTCTCAAACGGTGTAAAACCAGGAAGAAGCCATTAATCTCAGACAATAATAAAAAGGCTTGCTATGCATGGGCCTTAAAGTACCAACATTACACTAAAAAAGAGTGGTCAAATATTGTGTGGTCAGACGAATCAAACTTTGAAGTAAGTTAGATAATATGAATGTCCAAATGGATAAATAAGTATTGTTGAAATTTAAAAAGCTGTACTGTTGTCTTTTCATGATTAGTTAATCTCTATTTATTTTGTTTTTGTTTGGTCTTTGGAACCCCTGGTGCTACCTTCGTGCGTCGCCGTGGGGGAGAAGAATTTATGCCAGAGTGTGTGGTCCCGACTGTAGAACACGACGCAGGTACCGGGATGACCTGGGTCTGCATGTCTGATACAGGAGTCAGCGAAATTTTTGTGTATGAGGGCCGAAGCGACTCTACAAAATACATGAATGTGTTTGGAATCAGCTTTATTGCCTTCGTATTTACACTTTTTGGTGACATTAATATGGATGGAGTTAAATTTCAGAAGATAACGCACCATGCTATAAACCAGCCCGCACAATGTCATAGTTGCGTGAAAATTCCATTGAGCTCCTGGAATGGCCTGCACAGTCGCCGGACCTTAATCCTATAGAATATTTATGGGGAATCCTAAAGCGTAAGGTTCGGCGCCACACAATAACAACAAAAGAAGAACTAAAATTCACCTCCGCCAATAATGGAATACCATAACTGAAGAACAGTGTAAAAATCTTGTAGGCTCTATGCCAAGATGAATAGCTACTGTGTTAGCGGCTAAGGGTGGCTGACGAAATATTGATTTTATATCAAAGTAAAGATCATTTAAAATGTACACAAGTTATTTCATTTCATTCTATACAAAACTTTTTACAAAATGCAGTTTTTATAGGGGTACCTTGCTCTGCAATAAGTCTAAGGGTTGAGTGTTGTTTGTCATAATCATACATTAGCTTTGCTTTTAGTAATTAACAGAGCTAGTTTAGTTATCATTTGGAGTAAGATGCAGGCGCGTTCCTTATTCGTGCACAAGAATTATTTTAATTGAAAATACTTTCTCTAAAAGTAAGCAGTCAGCAAAAAGACGAGCTGAAATCTCAAAATAAAATATTCACCAATTCCCAAAAGGGACACGGGATGTTATATGTTATTTTTTAATAAATGAGTATTTCCTACGCAACTGCCGAAGCAAACCTACCAACATGAGATTCTTTTGAACTTGTGTTACAAAAGTGACTACATATAGGTAGCCTAAAATATATGTACCAGACGTTCTAAGTATTTAATTATTATTAGTGAAACTACAGAGAGAAATACCACATTTCTACTCTAAAAGATAATAATATGTAAGGGTGATTATTTTAAATTGATGATTAAATATTATGTGTAATAGTAGGTAGGAACACGATGGGAAGCAATGTACAGTAATGACATGTACGTACTAAGAAAGCTGCCATCGGTAGAAAAAGCTTTGTAAATACAGAAGCTACTCTTACTCTATAGCATCCATACCTATAATAAAATTGGTCACTCTTATGACAAATATTAACAACAACAAATCTTCTATTGAAATCTTGTTACAGAAAGTGTTCA
This sequence comes from Catocala nupta, assembly GCA_963675205.1. Classification (NCBI taxonomy): domain Eukaryota; kingdom Metazoa; phylum Arthropoda; class Insecta; order Lepidoptera; family Erebidae; genus Catocala; species Catocala nupta. Next base: position 41,024,847 of record OY776078.1, read on the forward strand.
CATGAATCTACTGAACTTTAGTAGTACTTACTAAACACAGATTTAAGATACCAGAATTAATTCTATATCTTGAGTAGTTCCAACTCGCGGCTTTGCTTACTTTGTTAGGTACTAAGATATAGTAAGGTACATATTATTATGTCTCTAAGTTTAACAATTTAACAAACTGTTTAGTAGGTAGTTATAGGAACTACTCTTTATAAAAACTTATATTGGCTAAGCTATGCTGAAGAATTATACCTAGTTCGCATACATTGATATTTAAAAAAACGTTTATACACCAATGTTCGCATCATATCAACAAGCAGATAAAGGCCATTCCGCAATAACTACAATAATTAATATCGCAGATATTGTGAATTATTTATTTATTAAATATCTCTGACAAACAGATATTTAATAAATAAATAATTCACAAATAGTAAAAGACATCCTCCATAGTAAGTTGGGTTTGGATGGTTCTGATTTCGGCAGAGGCATCCAAATCTAAACTTATATGTTATTTATAATATTGGGTATTCATAAATCAGAGATAATATTTGTATAATCCTTATTGATTTCTTTGTGTGCACATATTATTAGTTACGTTTTGATCCAGATCTAAACAATGTATTTATGATATAAGATGTAATAACGATTGTAATGTGTATGGGCATTAATAAATAAATAAAAATATACGCAACATTGCACAAACAAATAAACTTAAACTTTGTATAGTGTACTTTTTGTTGCCAAGTGTTAGTGGACAACATCTGATAGCATAAAGTTATGTGTCGTTAGTATAGTCATATAATTATATATTTATTTGGAATTAAATACATGCGAAAAAAACAACTCCTTAAAAATGCGACTTGCAATATTGCTTATTCCGCACGAGGGTTAATGCGTGACACCGAGGTCCTGCAAGCATCGGAACAATCAAGTAAACAAATGCACAGACACTTGTAGATCAGACTAGCTTAGTAACCCAGTACTAATTTAACTATTGATATTCATATTTAACACAAATACATTACTAAACAAAAATAGGCACAAAATGATACCGCTTCTAATATCATATCAACATAATATTAATTATTTATATCAACTCTAAAATGGTAGGTGTCTTACTATCTAGCTTCTGCATTTCATATACAAATCGACGCGCTTTCTTAACCTGTCAAATACCGCTAACGCCGATCCCGTCTACGGACTTGTACACGTCAAACCCCGGTGACCCTATATGGGATCGAGCACACTCGATAGTGTATTGTTTACGTTTGCATTAGTTATTTGAGCTAACGTAAACATTTCACAACCAAGTGTGCTCGACGCCATATGGGGTCACCGGGGTTTGACGTGTACAAATCCGAAGTCCGGTTTTGACGCCGATCGGCGTCAACGGGGTTTGAGCGTAAATATCAACTACTAAGCTACAATATATGGCATAGGTATATTAGTTAATTATTAAGAAGCTTTACTTATAAATGTCAATAAATGCTAATGATAAAAGCCAATATACTTGAACACAAAAAATAATATGTTTTGTCAATCACCAAATAATCCTTCAGAAAGTCAAAGAACTCCATATCTATATATTAATACGTGAAGCAAAATCTTTGTACCCCTTTTTACGAAAATTGCTTGGTCGGAGGAGTATGAAAGGCACAGTTAAAAGTTTATATGGAGAAACAGGGGCGAATCCTTATATTTATATAAAATATGCGTTAGAAATACATTAAATTAATGAAAAAACATTACATGCACACAACCATGCATTTGACACCCGCAGTCGAATCGCGTTCGTGGTACAATATTTCGGCTTTGTTCGGCTGATGTATATATGCGTCGTAACTATGGTTACATATATCAATATATAATGACATATCTTACAGGCAAACTTTGGGCGGATTGGAATGACTAATATACTATTTATATTATAATATATTTACCTACGTATTTATATGTAATAAAGAAAAAAGCAAACAAACTAGCAAGCTTAGGAATATCGTCAATTAAAGAGTATATAGTTAAGTAAATAATAATTTGTTTGAAAAATATAGGTAAATTAACCTGTATAGATCAAAATCTAAATTAATTGTGATTATAAGGGAATAGTTCTAGACAATAAAACCCTTAAAATTTAAATCAATTATGGCTGAATTTCGACTACTAGGCGACTTCTAGTTCCAGTTAAAAGACGATTCAAAATCGGCCCTTAAGATACATAGATATCAAAGATTACGTTGGCAGATCATATTCAACAAGTAACTGGTGTATAGCAACTAAACATAAATGAATTATGATATCGTTGCGGCTTCACACAATCGTATTATTTCCAGTCCGCATTTTCATATTAGTACCTGACAAATGTAACTACATCTCGGAGAACATCTGCAATTAAAATTAGAGCTTATACTTGAAGGTTCCTAACGCTATCTAGTCATAAAGCAATTTTAAGCTCCAGAATTTTGATTGTATAATATATCTGCAGAATATAATAATTCTAAAACATTAAACATTATATTATTTTCAACTGTACATTAACGTAAATTGTTTTCACGAATTCACCGCAAACTAATGAAGTATTAACAAGATTATTGCAGGTAATTAAACAGCGATTCATAATTATGTACAAAACCATATTTGGTCGCATTTATATAAATTAGGTTAGTATTGGTTTACTTTGATATCCAATGTTACTGTACGAGTACTTTAAAATACATTGAAATGTTTACCGCATATTGGATTTGTAGTGATTGATTTGACATAATTATTGACCGACTCATTGGCCCCGTGAGTAGAGGTACGTTTGCGTGAAATCGTCTGGCCAGGATTCATTTTCCGAGAAGGGTAAAATATTATTGAGATTGTCTCCCGTTTACGCGAATGTTATTCGTTGAAATTAAACTACGAGATACGGACTTTATCGCGTTGTTTATTTATCACTATATTACAAAATTTTGAGACTATTACACTACTACTACTAATGAATTTTACTAATTTATAAGCTAATAAAATTATTTAAACTATAAAATCTATTTATATTTAGGTTTACACTTTCTCCGACGTTTCGGTTGCTTTTCAGCAGCCATGGTCACGGGGAGACTAAGATGGTAGTTGTCTCAATGTTCCAGTGTAGTTATTTCAAAGTACCCGAATATAATTTAGTCATTGGTGTTTCTATTTCTAACCACAGATTCTCGCTAAAGAACACAGATTCCTACCAAGGATGCTGCGCGAGGCTATTGAAATCAAAAAGCATCCTAATTTCAATAGTGAAGATGGTTGGAATGTACCACCAACTTGGGATCCAGTACTTCAAATAGTCAAACCCAAGAAGAAACAAACCACAGCTAGACTTCATGATACTTTGAGCTCATTCTGCGTAAATAGAAACACCAATGACTAAATTATGTTCGGGTACTTTGAAATAACTACACTGGAACATTGAGACAACTACCATCTTAGTCTCCCCGTGACCATGGCTGCTGAAAAGCAACTGAAACGTCAGGGAAAGTGTAGACCTAAATATAAATATATTTAATAGTTCAAATAATTTTATTAGCGTATAAATTAGTAAAATTCAATAGTAGTAGTAGTGTAATAGTTTCAGAATGTTGTAATACAGTGATAAATAAACAACGCGATAAAATCCGTATATAGTAGTTTAATTTCAATATTATTGAGATTGTCTGTCAGGAAATTACTAGTATTAGCGCGACATGGAAATATGCCCGGTAGACGGAAATAGACTAGCCACCTATTACCTACGTGCGATCTAACGCATAACTAGCGAAATGTGGGTGCAATGCACCACTTTTAATATTTAGTCAGAGATTAAACGTGTGTGTAGATAACAACTTCCACCAGATAACTATAAAATCTAGAAAATAAGTAAAGTTGAAAGTACCAGTTTTGTAAATAATACACAGAAAGTCTTAGCTTTAACCAACTTAAAAAGTGAAATCAAAATAGTACCTACCATATTTAACATTCGTGTTCCCAGATTGAGTGTTTGCTATGTAGTACACTCAACGTATTCCTAACAGTAGAACTATATAATATAATTATAATGTAATTCTTCGGTCAAGCGCCACCGCTTTGCTACCGTATTAGGCCTCAGGGACCTGGATATGAGATTTTTGGACAAAACATACAGGCGTAATAAGCCAACATTTACCCTGCAGTCTCGCTTCAAAATAGATTTTATTTTTATTGACTTGGTTCTCTATCGACAAGATTTTATATATCTATTGACAATCATGATTTTATATATATATATATGAACACTTTTAGACAAATTCATTTTAATAGGTTTGCATAATATACTTAATACCAATTTAAAAAAGGGTTAAGCGGTATAATTACTGCCATACATTTCCATAAAAACTATTTTTGTGTGTCGAATGGTGGCTAAATATTAAATAACTATTGTCTAAATAATGTTGTCAAATTTAACACAATTCACTAACTAGCGTTAACATCACAATGGAGCTAGAGTCTGTTACAAATTATCACGTACGAGTTGTTGCGACACGGCGCTCGTGACGTGTGCGTCTTACTTCACGGACATGCGATATAGTCGCGGTTATGTCAAGCATTACAAAATTCTACACTAACATTTTACACCCGACCTTGTCGATAATCTGTAGCCGTGTAAACGCACCATTACCACATTAGCGTCTTGTCGCAAGTTATTCTTGTGTGACCATAAATTACAAGGCGTCCATATTTTATTTCAAATTCATATAAACACGTGCTAACTTAAAGATGTTAATTTTGTGGTGTTATAAATTAAAAATACCATTCTAATAATAGTAGCCAATGTCAACAGCGGATACGCAGTTGAAAATAGAATGTCGAGTGTATAAATACGAGAGTTATACATAAATTTGCGATTTCACGTATAGTCGCTGGTATGCCGTGCCTATTGAACGCTATCTTTGTAAACGATTTGTTTCATTTTACGTTCTATTGTATTAACATTATTGATAGTACGTGACACGTATGTTATAACATCTTAGGCGTAATAGTGTTTTACTACAGATAATAAATTAATGCTTGTTTTCACCCTATTGTGCGTATTTTTGTAAACTTGTTGCATAAAAGCTGAGGAATGTTAGCTAGTAAGTAACTACCCACCTGTTGGCGCTATTGTAGGTAGACCTGAAGCGATATGTGGGTTTAATATTGTAGGATTCTTATTGTAAGTAGGATTCACACTTCTAGAAAATATAATGCTATTATTGTATAAATAAACAACACTGTTACAAATAAAACAGAAATCTCATGAATTTACATTTTAATAGTGGGTCCAATAGAGTGTGCAATTTTAGCACTATATACGGGATAGACGGGAGCGGCAGTTACGCTACCATTGATGTAGCCAAGATAAAATATTCATTGCGTCCGCGTGCGCGTCGCGCACTTTTTATATACCAACTTTATAGAACAGAATAATATGTTTAACTTTGAGCTATTAGACTGTATAAAAATGTATCTAATTAGCAACGCGTGGTCGTTTGGCTCTTTCACCTAATATAATGTATATATCGTAAATCTAACTCATACAACATGTATTATTAATGTATCACACAGTCAAATGTTAAATAAATGTATTTATTTGTATTTGGAGCTCTCTTAAAACTCAAAAGCAAAGAGATCTTATTAATGTATTCCTGATCTGGAGTATAATCATGTATTCATTATTATTATTGCACAAATGTTTTAAGCTGCGCGATTTCTTGTATCAGCAGTACCTAATTAATTAAATCCTTTAACAACGAACAACTAACCCAAACATTGTATGATGTATAGTTAAGTGTTAATATCCATTAAAGGGCATATTCTGATTGCCGAGATATCACGACTGGTTTATGCAATGAGCAGAAAACCGACATATACCAAGCAGTAATAAATATATATTGGTAGTGCAGCATAACGTTTACCGGAAAATTGGCCTGGATTTTCATCCAAGGTATTTTTTCGTTTATAACAAACGTTATATAATAACAATAATACTTTAATGGACACTGAACCTTAACTGATTGAGCTCTCGGTACCTACTAAAGCGGCGACAGATAAGGCTCATGATATTTCCAATGTAGTTAAATTAAATATAATGAAAGAAGAAAATAAATAAATGCTTGTTCTTCCAGGTCGTTGTCTCCCGTTCCTGTGCGTCCACCTGTTCCACATCTATGACTTGATGTCGCACTTCAAGCTAGACGCGGCGAAGGCATGGAAGCTATTCAGCCTAATCGAGGAGGGCTACCACAGCACCAATCCTTATCACAACTCGATTCATGCTACTGACGTCACCCAGGCAATGCACTGCTTCCTGCAACAAAAGCGGGTAAGTACTTATTATTTTAGTCCAATTTGTTGCCCGTGAACCATGTCGTTGTACAACATGGTTAACGTAGGGGATATATATGTTGATAGTAACTCGACGATTATCATAGCCTAGGTGCGTCTAAATTCAAATACACTCCGATGCCAATAAGTATGATTAAGTTAAAGGTCTGATGTAGGTATCAACGTGTTAAATAGAACAATACCATCGAGCTATGATACAAAACCGCACAAACGGTAAAACACGAAATCTGTCAACACTGATTTCCACTCTTTCTAGAGAAAGCATATTGGTTCGAACTACAAAGAATGCACTGCCACATTTTATTTAGTTTTGTACTCGTGCATCAAATAAACTAATAACAGCGATGACACAAACCCGGCGCGCCATTGTACCACAGCTTCGACGGAATGTTTGAACTAATAGACTTTGATATCACGATTGAACAGAAATCCGCCATGCAGTATTGATTCGGTCTCTAAATTACTGTGACGAATTCTACAAAATGTGTGCTACAGTAGAGCTTGCTTAGAATGATTGGTTTATGTATTATAATTATAAATGTTTATCTTGTTTCTTATGAAATCAACTCAATATTATAATATTTAGAAAGTATAGATTTTCTTTTAATATTACGGTATGTTCTGAAATACAGCACTGTCACTGCTACAAAAGCCCCATTGCGATGACAAGTTTACTTGCCGACTGCAACATTTTAAATTGTAAAAATATTATGAACATTTAGATGCTTTTTATAAACGAATCACGAACGCTCAACGAATATTGATGAAATTCGAACCACAGACTACCGCGAGTATTCAATAATGGAGAGTGATTTATAAATTACGAAGCCAACCAACGTGCTCCTATTGCATCTGGTTGCAGTTGGTAATAAATATCATACCATTTGTAGAGGTTATAGAGCCTTTTTGCTCGCAAATATCTTTATTTGGGGCCGACACAGCTCACATGTGATTGCCCTCTGTTCAGTTAGCTATGTCGAATAGAAAACGAGGGTTTCCATAGCAAAAACTTTTACTTATTGGATGATGCCTTTCAAATCAATACACGGAAAGAGTGGTACACAAGTTAGGTATGGGATAGGTATGTAAAATTGTGTTTACACCTTATATTTAGGTAAATAGACAAGCAGTTTAAACTGATTGCATCCCACGCATCAAACGGCGACGACGTGCAAGACACGTGCTTTTTAATATTTTCTACCGCGATCGAGCTTCCTGAATGGAGCATACAATTAGTGCAATAAATATGAAATTGCTTGTTCATTCAAGCTTCATATTAAAAACTTGTTCCACCGGCCTGCTCATTTTGTTGTTATAAATAAATTTGCAGTTTGTTTACATTGTTTTTGTAAGTAAGGTTTCTGTGGTCCGCAGTCTCCTAACATAGACCGTTGATTGCTATGAAACGCTTTTAAATAGGAAATAAAATTTCAAAACGCGTGCATTCGTTTGATTTGGAGATTAAATTTTGCCGGGTAATTGTTTTCCGAAGAAGAGTTCAGTCACTTGCGGTTATTTAGGTATAGGTACCATTCAACAATTTGTACACTTTCGTACATTTTGTTGTATACAAATTTGCGCTTCTAAATATACGAATATTCATGTATTTTAAACAAACAGAAACGTACTGCATGTATTGGCGCCAAAATAATAACACGTATGCGTGTAAACAAATGTTTTTAAATATGTTTATCGAGGTCAATTTGCCAATAAATACAAAGCTTAATAACATATCAGCAATATCTTGGATAGGTTATCTGCAACATAAAATTAACGAAGTGCTATAATTAAGCTCGAGCCAGGACCTCGACCAAACAAATATAGGACTAACATCGTCTTCAAAATTTCGCAGCGGATTCAATGGCAACGTGAAGGAATGTCACTTTTGTCAAGTGACTCGAATAATAAAAACATATACTTTAATTGTAATGAGATAACATGCCGTTAATCCCCAGACTTATGTACAGCAATAATATGTAGATCACATAAATTCTCTTCCGTTGAGAAGACTGAGTTCACATAACATTCGGCTTACATTACTGACGAGGTCTCCCAAATTAGTTAAGCACGACGATGTTAATTTCGACTTTTAGCTTATCTTATAATGAGTATGTACGCGTAAACTAGTGTAATATCAGATAAGATAAAAATATACGTATGTAAGATATATTTTAAATTGATTAGCTCGATGAATTCTAAACTAATAAAAGTTATAACATAATACTGACTTACGTTTACGCGAATGTTATACATTAAAATTAAGCTAATTATACGGATTCTACCGCGTTATGAATTTATAAAACACTATTTTACATTATTTTTAGCCTTTAAACTAAATAACTATTTTTTAACACTGTTACTAGTTACCGTTTTCTGTTTAAATGATAAAACTACTTATTTATATTTCATTTTATACTTCTCCGACGTTTTGGTTGCTTTTAGCATCCATATTCTTGGGGAGCCTCTCCCCGTGAACAAAACAGTAACTAGTATCTGAATAACAAAGGTGTTTTAAAAAACATGATAAAACCGTATAAAAAGTTTAATTTCATGACGTTATAACAGTATAACAGTGTAAGATTTCGTTTATTTTAGGACTGAATTTGTTTTTTTAATCGTCGTTTAAATTTTATTCATAGGAATGTAAGGCATAGGATAACATAAAAATAACTGAAAAATATATATATAATAATTATGTATAATTGTTGCACCTTCGCATGCAGTCAGATCATTTTTTTTTTTTTACTTGGGAGGAACGCAGTGACGCATATCCCTCCGCGGGGACGGGCGGAGGGATTATGTCGGACTTGCTGGGGTAAAAGAAAGATGGAATAATAGTAAAGTACCTCCCGGAATACCGACTAAACCTACCACGGTGTTCCTCGACAAAACCACTATCGACGGGGCCGCGCGAATCGCTTTCGCATGCGGTCGCCCCGCCGAGGTTAGGGCCCGCCGTATAAAACGGCAGGCCACAACACAAAGAGATCTACCCAAAGGCACTCACTTCTAATTAAACCCTACTGTCTCGAAACAGATGCGCGCGTGGGAACACGCACGCCGCCTCTCTGACCTGGTGCTGAACGGATAGCGGGCAGGCCCACAAAGCCCGCCACCCCCAGGTCAAACCTCAGGGTGGCTGGAGGTCATCGCGCGCCCTCCGGCGCCCGGCTCTGCGGTTGGGGAGAGGGTTTAAACGCTCCTTCTCCCGCTCCGCCGCCTCCTTGATGGAAATTACTTCCTCGCAGAAGGAGGCGACGGCGTTCCACGACTTCTCACTCCGGACCATAGACTGAACTACGGCCGGGAGCGAGAGGGCAACCGATCCGACTGCCGCGATCAAATCACGGCGCTGCGATGCCCAGGCGGGGTAAACCGCCAAAGTGTGCAGCGCCGTGTCCTCTACAACGTCGTGGCAGTCGCCGCAGTGGTGACAACCGGGCGTCTCTTGCCGGCGTATACGACACAAGAACCGGCCAAAACAACCGTGGCCAGTCAGTACCTGTGTCAGCCGGAAGGTGAGGGCGCCATGCCGCCTCTCCAGCCACTCCTCAAACACGGGACTTACCGCCACGATCGTGGCGTGCCCGGCACTGGGGTGCACAAGTCGTTCCTTCCAATTCGCCACTAGGACCTGGTGGAGCTCGGACCTTGCCGCTTCGACAGCGGGAAGAACAGGTCCTTCGCTCTGAGCTAGCGCCTCTTAGCGCCAACGATAGAGCGACGCCAGGAGCGCCGCTTCCAGGTCCCATGGCATCGATCCGGCGAGGAGGCTCGCAGCCTCGAACGAGATCGTGCGGTATCCTCTAATCAACCTGACGGCCATGGCGCGCTGTGGAGCACGAAGCGCCGAGATGTTGCGGGCCGTCAGGTTGTCCGCCCAAACTAGGGCCCCATATAGGGCCATGGACCGCACGAGCCCCTCGTAGAGCCTCCGGCAGGAGGTGTTTGGACCCCCAAGGTTGGGCAGCAGGCGCGAGAGCGCGCCTGCAGCGCCACGAAGAATGGGGGCCAAACGACGAAAATGGGCTATAAAGTCCCATCGGCTGTCGAGCAAGAGACCTAAATACTTTAGGGTTGACTCGACGCCGATGCGGACCCCTCCTACCATAATATGGGCCCCTGGAGGTGGCCGTTTCCGAGGGCCGTGGAAACAAACGGCCTCGGATTTAGACAGGGCCACCTCGATGTCCAACCGCCGGTTACGACCAACGACTTGTGCGACCCCAGCGGTCGCCAGTATGGCCGCCGCCCGGTGCGACTTACCCCTCTCCGTGACAAGCGTGTCGTCGGCGTAACAAATAACGCCGACGCCACGAAGGAGCGCACCTCGCAGCACCCAGTCGTAACCGATGTTCCACAGGAGCGGATCCAGAACCGATCCCTGTGTAACACCGCACGACATCTCTCGCCGACTCCAACCGTCGTGACCCGGGTAGACGACTACCCTCTCTGAAAGATATGCCCCGACTATGCGGCGGAGGTAGGTCGGCACTCGATGGAAAATGAGTACCTCCCTGATGCAACTCCAGGGCAAGGTGTTGAAGGCATTCGCGATGTCCAAAGACACCGCGAAGATGACCTCGCCCCGGGATCATGATCCAGATCATCATGATCAGATCATATTGTAAGTTAAAATAACTGAAATGTCAGATAATTGACAAACAATTACGTCTGGCTGCCGGCGTGCCGCTGCAGCTCAACACCTTATTTAATAAATAACTTTTATTATTAATACTATTCAATATAGAAAAAGTTAAATATATGTATTAAATAAATAAATTAAATGTAATAATATATTGTGCCATATTCGGCGTTTACCTAGTCTATTCGAGTGGTCGAGTCGAGGGACGTGTTGCGATAATTTCATAACCGATATTGTGGTTTTAGTCACTATCGCTTACACACAATCCTTGTTACTGACGATACGTGAGGGGAGCTTGTGAGCGTTCAGGCTGCGTGGAATAAACTTAACAAAGAATGTAATTGGCGCTTCATATCCGGCGGGGGTATACCAAGTGTTGATTTATAGGAACTTTATATCGTTTAGTCGAAAATAGGCTGATGTGTTTTACCTCTGTATATGGGAGTTAAATCATTTTCGAAACATTGATATACTTTCCACGTAACACTGTAGAGTCAACAATCGTGAGGCTACGTTATGTCATGTTATCTCTACGCTCTGAAATTTTGTTTGGAATACATTTATCAAATGTATAGAGAATTACAAAAGTAACTATGATTGTATTAGTGTTCAAGCTGTAAAAAATTAAAGAAAATCAATAAATTTAGTACTGTAGTTTGAAAGCCGAGATAGGACTATTTCTTACAGAAACACAAAATAAATCGTATATTTAATGTATCTTAAAAAGTTACATTAATTGCTTCTGTATAGGCGATCCCTATAGCAAACCCATCTCTACAATTAGATTGTATTTGTAATTGTATACACACCTGAATATTAAGTACTAAAAATAATAATAATTATATTACAATAACTAGGAAAAACGATACATTTAAGAAACAAAGTATTTATTTACAACATGAAATATTGCTTTAAACTGATTATAGCTTCAAAAGTATTTTCACTTAAAGCAGCTGTCAATGCCTGACATCACCACAACGAATTTTCCAGCAAAGAATTTATTACCTGAGACGCTTACGGTTATTGTTAATTAACGAAGATTACAGTGGAGAAAAGTCAATATGATAGAAAATATTCTAGCAATTTAGCTCCGTACCTCGAATACCTGGTAACATCGTATAACTTTAATGTCATTTGATAATATGAACCTGTGGTATGCGAGAATGCGGTGTCGAAATTCCGGCGTGAAGTGACGTGACGGGATATTACCGCCCCAGATGTATTAATTAACATAATTATATTTCTACGCTTCCTCGCATTCAGAATAAACTTGTATAATATTTCTATACTATTTTCATTAGAGAGGTCTCTGAGGTATGAGCTCTGTTTTAGTCAATTGTTACCTTACAAATAAATATATTTAATTAACTAATATAATATTTGGAATAAAATACTAACATCCAATATATTATATAGAATGAATAGTCGCTTTAATTTTGAATATAGGTACACTACCCATAAATGGATAATCACTGTGAGCAAATTACAATTACTAGCGGTCGCCTAGTGGTCAAAATTCGACCAACATTCCTAAGCTTGCTACTTTGTTTTCTGATTTTCTCTATTATCTATATGTTAATACGTGAAGCTTAAAGTAATTCTTCGTAACTATGGTTACCTTTACCTTATTGATTAAGGTACAGGTAACCATAGTTACAAAGAATTGTACGACGTCAGACGAAGCAATGTCGAAATACTACGAACGCGGTTCGACTGCGTGTGTCAAATGCATTGTGCGTGTAGTGTTTTTTCATTAATTTAATGTATTTCTAATGCATATTTTATAAAAAAATTAGGATTCGCCCTCCTTCTCCATATAAACTTTAACTGTGCCAAATTTCGTACTAAAACTTTGTAACTACTAAAAGGTGTACAAAGTTTTTGCTCCACGTATAAATATATAGATATCATACCGGTACATCGGCATCACGTACAATCGCGCTAAATCCAACTATGCTTCGCATCTGTTCGTGAAATTTCAACCCCGGGCATAGCCTTTGACCGTGATTTTAATCAAATAGTGCTTATTATTGACGTCGTACTTGGCTGCATTTCAAATTCTAAGCAAAACATTGGCCTGGCACAGTTATTGACAACTGCTTTTTTAACGGTCACGATGGCGTAGTGGTTAGTGTAACCGACTGCCACGCCTAAAGTTGCGGGTTCGATTCCCGCAATAGTAAAATTTTATAAATTTACAAAAAAAAGTACACGCAATGACGTGCCGAAACGAATTACGAACGAAATAATAACTTACCATGAAAATCTACGGATTTTTTAAATTCGTTTATGAACCATAAAATAGCGTCGTGAATTAATGAAAGATTAGAAGTCTGTTTTCGCTTACAAAAATATTATGTAAAAATAAACTGCTATAAACCAACATATTATAAAATACGTACATTTCTCGTAGACCAATGATAAATTGTAGACTACTTAAATAAGTTGCGTAAAATTCTTTTTTTCTTAGTGTCATAACATTTGGCAGGTTTATCAAAATGTTGTATTTACTTTTATATTGTGAATTCTTATTATGTATTATTATTAAATGTAATAGTTATGTTCTACATTGAAATTAAACACTTTATACGGATTTTATCGCGTTGTTTATTTTACTTTAAACACTGGTATTACATAATTTTGAAAACTCTAACACTACTATTATTGAAATTTTACGACTATTTATTAATATAAGCTTTATATTGTCTAATTAAAACAATTTATATTTGAGTTTACACTTTGCCCCGACGTTTCGGTTATATTATATATTAATAAATAGTAGTAAAATTTAAATAATAGTAGTGTTAGAGTTTTCAAAATTATGTAATACCAGTGTTTAAAGTAAAATAAACAACGCGATAAAATCCGTATAAAGTGTTTAATTTCAATGTATAACATTCGCGTAAACATAAGACAAAGTTATGTTCTAGATTATTATGCAATAATTATGATTAATGAATTATTTAAAATCATTACTGGCAACACTATGTTGCAAGTTTTATATCAACACACATACCAAACTTATTTACCGCGGAAAGCTTTTAGAAGTTTCCCTGTTTTAATATTACATATTAACTACCTATATCATAAATATTGTGTTTATGGACTGCTGTGAGATCATTATAGTATACATCTGCTCGTCATTACAGTTTGTGTCAGTTTAGGTAGGTATTAGGATTTGTTGGCGAATATGAATTCGTTGAACAAAAAGTTATATTGTAGGTATCTGCGACGGCTCTGTGTACTGTATAGAACATTCATGAGACCATGGACTGTAGAACATATTTACTAAAGGTAGAGTGCCGCTGAATCAGTGCAGTGTAAATAGCCATAAATAAAATCTATTTAGGTATACCATGTTGCTGCGTGAACTGTCCTGTCTTCAAGCCAATCAAGCGAGGATTGTTATAATTATCTTTCTCATCTGGTTCCCTCAGCCGTAAGTATACTCAGATTATTTATTATTTTGTCTATTTTATATTACTGATAAGGGCTAAATTACATATTCTTGAAATAGATATAAAGATTAGTGGACGTAATCAATGTAGGAAGAAGTAATGTTTTATTTACTTATATTATACATTATTACCAATAACATAACTTTGGTTGCAAATTTGGAGTTATTATTGTTCATAGCAACAATATTATTTTTAACTTTTATGGACAATATGACATTATTTTAAGGCTGAATATTACAAACATAAATTAAATCTTTAGAATGGTCACTAGAAATTGTAAGAAAGATATAGTAAAGGATACATTATTGTAATTTATAATTTATTCGGCTCCGCTTGCTATTTACCTGCACCCTAGCACATCCTTAGATCCTTTAAAGTCATTTCCTACATGTATACAATACAAGGTTATAACTGTTCTTTCGTAGATCAATTCCACTTAATCAGTTACTAATATATCGACGCCTCCATGCAATAAAATCGTAACTCATTTTTTGTGATTTTAGAGGAGACAACATTTAAAGTTTAAAAAAATGTACCGCGTTCGAAACGGCCCATACAACCTTTGAAGCTGTCACTATCTAATATTTTCAAGGTGCACTATTTTTATGTACGATCAGGTTGTAAAAGAAAAGTCGATTTAATGGTTTTTCATGACTTATATGAAAAACAATACATAGAAAAGTAATATAAGTTACGAGGACAAGCATTGTATGTGTGAGTTACGATTTAGTTATTTCTTAAGATTTTTTTTTGTTGGCCTATGATTGTAACTCCAAAGTGTTATGTTACCTAAAATCTTACGTCATAAAAATAAAAAAAATTATCTTTTAGTTTTTTATGTAATCAATAATAAATCTGTAAAGAATCATCTCATACTGTGATATGTAGTAAATATTTTTTTACGAATTATTATGTTAGTGTTTTATACATTTGAATGATAAAAGCAACAGTTTTGTACTATTATAATTTATTGAAATCAAATTAAGAAAACTTCACTGGATACAAGCATTATTATCCGATTTATAATTAAGACAATAAGTATAACTTTTTGTATGTTTTAAAAATAAGTGGGAGCAGAGTTACATTGATTGTACAGAAAAATTCTATATTTTTTTTACATAGCAATATCATTGTAAAGCAATTTATGAAAAAAATTAGTTACTATGTTATTGCATGGAGGTGTCGATATATTATAGGTCTTTAACCTATTGAGTCGCAGCGGTACACCAGTGGCCAAAATAAGTTTTTTTAATTATGTCTGCATTCCAACAATTAGCAGGTTAATATATCTATACTATTTTATTTTTAGCTACCTGCAGAGGATCTCTTTATCAAGAATGTTATTTAATACAACTACAGACTATACTATATATATACACTGTTATGCTGGGTCAGCAAATGGAAAATAGTCTTATGGATACTATCAAATATTCTTTGTCTGTGGAACTTCTATTCTAAAGAGAACTCAATTGACTAGAAGGTAATATTTAACATGTATTTGAGTTGCACATTACATAATATAACAAGTCTATATAGATATTTATATATGAATATATGGATTTATTTGTATTTGTTTTATCTTTTCTATTGAAATTAAACTACTATATACGGATTTTATCGCGTTGTTTATTTATCACCGTCTTAGAAAATTTTGAAAATATTACACTACTACTACTATTGATTTTATTTTACTAATTTATAAGCTAATAAAATTATTTAAACTATTAAATCTATTTATTTTTGGTTTACACTTTCCCCGACGTTTTGGTTGCTTTTCAGCAGCCATGATCACGGGGAGACTAAGATGGTAGTTGTCTCAATGTTCCAGTGTAGTTATTTCAAAGTACCCAAACATAATTTAATTATTGGTGTTTCTATTTACGCAGAATGAGCTCAAAGTATCATGAAGTCTAGCTGTGGTTTGTTTCTTCTTGGGTTTGACTATTTGAAGTACTGGATCCCAAGCTGGTGGTACATTCCAACCATCTTCTCTATTGAAATTGGGATGTTTTTTGATTTCAATAGCCTCGCGAAGCATCCTTTCTCGCTAAAGAACACCGATTCCTGCCAAGGATGCTTCGCGAGGCTATGGTCAAAGTCAAAGTCAAAAATCATTTATTCGTTTAGGTCACAAAGTAACACTTATGAACGTCAAAATATATAGATTAGTGAGTTTAAGTTACTGAAGCTATGTACATTTAGGTTAGTTGCTAGGTTAAGGCAAAGCGTTGAGCCTATGAGAAGAAACTTGCAAGAAACTCAAGACCACTCTTGTAAATCGCCAATTAAATATAATTTCTTTGAAATCACTATTCTTATTATATACACACATACATAGATTCACGCCTGTTGCCCAGAGGGGTAGGCAGAGACTACGGATTTCAATTTGCTACGATCCTGACACACTTCTCTAGCTTCATTCACTTTCATAACATTCCTCATACACGCTCGCTGGTTTAAGGTGCTCATAACCTGGCCTTTATCCAGAACGTCTCCGATCTGATCAAGAAACGTTCGCCTAGGTCTTCCCCTTGCGACTGTTCCTTTCACACTAGCCTTATAAACTATCTTAGTCAGAGTCAGTCTTTTCTCGTCCATTCTTTCTACATGCCCAAACCAACTATATCATATCCTTTTCTATTCTCGTCACTTTATCCACTTTTATGCCTCATCGCTCTCTAATCACTTTATTCCTTATCTTATCTTTCAGAGTCACACCACATATATTTCTCAGCGCTCTCATTTCTACAGCATTTATTCTACTTGCCATACCCAACTTTCACTTCCATGCATAAGTGTAGGCACTAATAGTCCTCTATGAACAGCCAAACGTGCCTTTTCGGATACCTTTCCACTGTTCATAAAAGCGCGTAGAGCGCCATTCACTTTATTGCCAGCATAATGTTAGCAAACGTATATTGCAACGCAACAGTAAGTATGGCTATTTCTTTAAATCGATGTTTCGGGCAAACTTGTGGTCCTAAATTATAAAAGCTAGGTACTACACGCTTTTGAAGAATAAAAATTGTCTCGATATCAGCTGCCTTGCCCCACAATAATATACCGTGGGACATGACACTATGAAAGTAACTGAAATGTACAAGTCTTGCAGTATCTACATCAGTAAGCTGTCTACTTTCCAAATTGCGTATGCGGCTGAGCTAAGTTTACTTGCAAGGCACGATATTTGAGCGCCCCACTGAATTTTATGATCTAAAGTCAATCCTAAAAAAGCTATAGATTGATCTAAAGTAATAATTTCATCATTTAAATTTATATTCATGTTAGGACTCTTTAGATTTGACAATGTAAATTTGATACATTTAGTTTTTCTAGAGTTTAGTAGTAAATTATTCGTCGTAAACCGGTCCAGGACTTACGTGAGTGAATCATTAACAGCAGGTAAATTTGGTGCTTTTCAGTCTACTTTAAAAATAAGAGTGTGTCATCCGCGAATAAAACAATGTCACACAAATCCTGTACAAAGAACGGCAAATCATTTACGTACACTAAAAGCAGAAAGGGTCCTAAAATTGAGCCCCGTCGCACGCCCATTGTGACTGGTAATCCAGAATATCTACTTCCGTTGATATCAACGTGTTGTAGTCTATCGCTTAGGTAGGAATAAAGTAAGTCAAGTGCAATATGCAAAATAATACTAAAACTACTGGGATCACTTTTGCAACCATTTTTAAATAAAGGTATTATTTTACTACATTTCATTATGTTTAGAAAAATGCTCACATAAATGCATCCGTTAAATATTGCGGCTAGGTATGGTGCTAAATTAACAATAATACTTTCAACTAATTTTACCAAAATATCCCAGAAGTTTTTTTGAATTAAGCGGCTCAAATACTTTTATTATATCATACGAATGTACACGTTCAAAACTAAATAGTATATTGCACTCTTCCACGTTGCTCCTAACTAAGTATTCTGCTCGAGCTGGGCAAGACCTAAGGGCACTAGATGTGTTTAAAGGTATTTTTGCGAAGTAGGTATTGAATGTATCGGCTACTTCTAAATTATTTGAATATTCATATATGATAAGAGAATTTACCCCGTTTTTGCAACATTTCCCATTGCTGCTCTACTCCAATTGGTCGTACCGTGATGTTATATAGCCTATAGCCTTCCTCGATAAATGGGCTATCCAACACTAAAATAATATTTTAATTCGAACCATTGGTTTAATTAAGGTATGAGAGTCCGCAGCGACAGTCTATTTTATAGTCCCCTGCATCTTGTGAAGATAGTTGGCACTTGACGGATGGTCCAACGGAGCCGCCAACGAAAATAAGTCAATTTTGACTTATTTTCGTTGGCGGCTTAAAGTATGTGTTGATTGAAGCTCGCTTCAAAACAGTTAACTTTCCGCCATACATAGGGGGTTAAATTTATTGCATTTTAGCTCCTCTATCTATTATTGCCGAGAATACGTCGAGTTACCAGTAACACTGTATAAGCGCATGCACCAGCAATTCACGCCTTCCTTCGCCGCAGTGTCAACTTGTTAAAAAAAACATCTGCCCGATTGTACAGTCAACTTACCTACTCTGATTAGCTATTTTTAATTGTTTAAAATCAGATAGTTATTTCTAATAAATTTGTGTCTATTTTCTGTTAAATGTTACTTCTTAGTTTGTAAATACATTTTCTTGTGTTGCTGCTGTTTTTTTTTTTATCATTTCACCTTAAGAATGATTGGATCAGAAGTGGGATACGTATTCACGTGTCCTGGCAAATTGGCTGTTCAATTTGAATATTTAAACGAAAGTTTATTGCATATACCCACATATTTGCGTAAGTGCGAAGTTGCGTGGTAAAGTATACATCGACTAGCTTTACTGGAAGAATGACACCATCCTTCTTTGCTGCGACCACGTGAATTGAGTGCTGGCGCAACGACACCGCCACGGCAACGCCGGCAACCGAAGACGACTGCGACTGTGACCGAGCCTTGAGACTCTGCGGTCCCGTCTTGGTCAGGGCTTTTCGCGATTGCTGCCACGAACCAGGATGGCGGCGCTACTGACCGTATTATCGACACAAAACGATCAATCAACACGACGCGGGCTGTGAGATCTACCCAATCTTATTATATTTCAAATTTCGATCCGATCATTGATATGATATAGACTGGTGTGAAGAAGTAGACCGCGCCAAAATTCTGAATCATTGGAGCGATTACGAGTGCTTGTCCCGCATTGGAAATTGTTTGAAACGCGGTGCTAAGACCTAGCTCAATGAGTTGGTCACAAATGACCGTACTTGGAGTAACTAAAAAATAATTGCTTATCGATGATGTGCTTATTCTGAGTAATACGGTTGATGAAGGCCTACTCACTCTTCGCAAGGTACTCCAGACCTTGACAAGTTCGGGCTTTTCCATAAACCTAAAGATATGTTCCTTCTTGTCCACCAAAATAGAATACTTAGGACGCACTATAAGTCAAGGTCAGGTACAGCCGAGCGAACGAAAGATTCAAGCCTAAGTTGAAGCACCCATTCCAAAAACTGTAAACCAAGTCCGTAAATTTATGGGCCTCGCAAGCTATTTTCGCCGCTATATAGCTGGTTTTACGAGTGAGACTGCCCCTATTACTAAATTGACGGAAAAGAGCGTTCCTTTTGTCTGCGGTAGTGAGCAAGATGAAGCACGGCAAAATATTATTGCACAGCTTACGAGCGAGCCTGTACTGGCTATCTATGATCCCGAATGGCCTACAGCTCGCTAACTGCGCGAGATCCGATCGGCGTACAGCTCTCTAACTGCGCGAGCCCTGGCGTTAGTTCAGCTCGCTAACAGCACGAGCTCGGGCCTTTGTCCAGCTCGCTAACTGCGCGAGCTCGGGCCTTTGTCCAGCTCGCTAACTGCACGAGCTCGGGCCTTTGTCCAGCTCGCTAACTGCGCGAGCTCTGGCGTTAGTTCAGCTCGCTAACAGCACGAGCTCGGGCCTTTGTCCAGCTCGCTAACTGTGCGAGCTCGGGTCTTTGTCCAGCTCGCTAACTGCACGAGCTCGGGCCTTTGTCCAGCTCGCTAACCGCGTAAGCTTGGGCCTTAGTTCAGCTCGCTAACTGCGCGAGCTCGGGCCTTCGTGTAGCTCGCCGACTACACGAACTCCGGCCGTCGTACTTATGCCATGTGTTGTAGTATGATATGCGAACGCCGTGCCTATGTCATACGAGTTTTGACGCCGCATGGTACGCTAACGTCGTGCCTATGCCATGTGTTTCGTGTGTTGTAAGAAATATGCTAACGTCGTGCCTATGTATCTTACAGTCGGAGATAGCGAACGTCGTGCTTCCTCTCAAGCTTAGGTGAACATGGTTCACTGTAGTAATATTGCACTTTGGTTGTGGTGATGCAGCCGAGATGTCTGCAGCGTTTCTGTTGCATCACTCCAACGTGTAATTTATGTAATTAGCTTGTGACTTATTTAATCGTAAATGTTCTGAGGTGACGACTGTGATGACGATACAGGGTCCACGCCTGAGCGAGCTGCCAGACGCAATGATGTGCCTCTTGTGGGGATACCTCGGAGCCGGTACCAGACCTCCAGGTCATTGAAAGTCCAGCAGGTTGAGACACGGGAACACGGGGATGTCCTCCAGTCAGGAGAAGCCGTCTTAGCCGAAAAGAAAAGACAAGCTGTTGGTTGCTACCTGGAATAACGCATAGTAGTGAGCGCGCGTCTATATAAGCGCATGCACCAACAATTCCCGCCCTCTTTCGCCGCAGTGTCAACTTGTTAAGAAAACCTCTACCCGATTGTACAGTCAACTTTGGTATCTACTCTGATTCTGATTCTTTTGTTTCCCAGGTGGTTGGGCGTATCGAGGCGCTGGGTTTACGGGTGGCTCTTAGCAAGACGGAGGCTCTGGTCTTTCATGGGCCCCGTCGCAGTCCACCCCGCGACGCCTCGATAGTGGTGGGCTCGGCGCGTGTTATCGTCCAGGCCCACATGAGGTACCTGGGCCTGGTCTTGAACGGAAGGTGATACTTCGACGAGCACTTCAGACGGCTCGCCCCGAAGCTTCTAGGCACTGCGTCCGCCCTTGGGCGGCTATTGCCAAATTTGGGTGGGCCTAGTGTCGGTTGCCGGCGACTCTACGCGGGGGTTATCCGGTCGCTTTACGGCGCACTGGTGTGGGCGGATGCCCTGACCGCTCAATGCAGGACTCTCTTGCGGAGACCGCAGAGAATCATAGCGGTCAGGGTCGTACGTAGCTATCGCACGGTATCGGCCGACGCAGCATGCGCATTGGCTGGTACACCCCCGGGATTTAGAGGCGGAAGTGTTCGCAGTGAGTGAGGCGGTGCGGGAGGAGACAGGTTGTCGTCCCCTCCCGGCAGTGATTGACGCGCGCGAAATCGAGCCCACTAGGGCATGATTGGAAGGTGGAAGGCGCGGCTGGAGGCGCCCCAGGCCGGTTTCAGAACCGTTGGGGCCCTCCAGCCGGTGTTAGAGCGGTGGGCAGGGCGGCAGCATGGGACCCTTTCCTTCCGACTGGTGCAGGTATTATCGGGGCATGGTTGCTTTGGCAAGTACCTGCACAAGGTCGGTAGGAGGGAACCGAGTCCCATCTGCCACCACTGCGAGTGAGAGGAGGACACGGCGCAGCACACGCTCGAGCAATGTCCTGCTTGGGCGGTGCAGCGCCGTGAACTCCAGGACGTTGTGGGAGAAGACGTCTCGCTGCCGGCTGTGATCAAAGCCATGGTTGACAGCGAGAGGAAGTGGGTAGCGGTCACATCCTTCTGCGAGAACGTCATCTCGCAGAAGAAGGCGGCGGAGCGGATCCGTGAGGACAGTATTCTTGCGGATCCGAGCCGCCGCCGGCGTACAGGGCGGTGAAGGCGCGCATTTGTGCGCCTTATGCCACCGTAGTGAAGGCCGGGGGTGGGGAACGGGGATCTCCCATCCGCCAGCCGTTGAGTCGGAACGACGCTCTCTGTTGTGCCAGGGCGTCGTCCAGGAGTCGTCGCTCGCAGACACAACATCTCTGCATTGGGCACTGCTGGGTGGGTCGCTAGTTTCAGTTCCAGCGACTCACCCACCATACAAAGCAGTGAGTTGGCACACCGTAGTGGTTATAGTCGGTAGGCCCGCAGTCTCGGGAGAGCCCGACATAACCCTCTCCGCTCTCGCCTCCCTTTGTGGCGAGTGGGTATGCATAAGGAGCATTTCACCACGAAGCAAATTAGCTGCTTTTAACACTATTTAACCATTTTAAATTGTAAAGCTGCCCAAACGGAATTTGTAAATCCATTTGTTTACAAATGTGCATTAAAGCATGCAGATTTGTTACTTTAATTATATTTTTAACCCCCGACGCAAAAACGACGGGGTGTTATAAGTTTGACGTGTCTGTGTGTGTGTGTATGTGTGTGTGTGTGTGTGTGTGTGTGTGTGTGTGTGTGTGTGTGTGTGTGTCTGTCTGTGGCATCGTAGCTCCCGAACGGATGAACCGATTTTAATTTTGTTCTTTTTGTTTGAAAGGTGAATTAATCGGGAGTGTTCTTAGCTACGTTTGATAAAAATCGGTCCAAGATGGCCGCCACCATACAATGGTGGCTCACATATTTTTTCACAACTCCCTCAATATGGGTATCAAATGAAAGGGCTTGACTAGTAGAATACTATACACTATGATAAAATTTCAAATCCAAGATGGCCGCCACCAGAAAATTACATATTTCCACAAATTAAAATTGTTTAATATGGGTATCAAATGAATATTGTGTCGGGGGTTTTTTAAATTTTATATTTAGTTATAATGAAATAAAACTATTTCTCATTATAACTTAAACATTTTTATTTTTAGCACAAACATGCACTCTTCTTACACGGACATTGTGTATCTATAATGCCGTGTAACATTATAATATATAATAATAATAATATTCTACCACATTCACACAACACCATCTAGCCCAAACTAAGCAGAGCTTGTACTATGGGTACTAGACAATGGATAAACATACATATATACTCTTTTTTTTGGTAAATACATACTTATTATACATAGAAACACCCAGACCAAGACAAACATCCATGTTCATGCACACAAATATTTGTCTTGTGCGGGAATCGAACCCGCGACCTCAGGCGTGGCAGTCGGTTACACTAACCACTACGCCATCGAGGCCGACATTGGAAGCATAATTTTGCGCGTGTAGCCACTAGCAAGCCGGGGATGTTTTGACATCCTTATAAGCAATCGATTTAAAATTTCAGTAATAAACGCCTCTGTTTTCATTACCGCCAAAATCGTCTAATATATTTTGTAATTTGCTTCGATGCTGAGTTGGTCCCTCCTACACCGCTGTCCGTGCCGCTCTGTGTCGTGGCGTCGCATCATTCACTTGTACTTTTGTTGCCGCCCCTCCCGGCACAGCACCACGCACCGCTGTAGCGATTCGCTCGGAGAAAACCGCGCGCGTTTTCGCTATGAGCAGCGTCTCGTGGCGTGCTTCAAACATTTTTATGCAATTGATCTTACCGCTTGCCGCCCCGCGCTAAGCTGCCCTTTGCCAGTTGTCTGGTGTATGAACAAACAAGGCTTTATCGCGGCATAGAAACTAGAATTCAATTTGTAATTCTGTTCAATTATAGCAGAGCTGAACTATCAGCGAATCTTTTAGTGCGGGAACACGGAGCGGTCCCGCGAGACGTTAACACACACAAATCACTGTACACGCAGGACATATAATTCAACGTTTATGCCTTTTTTGTTACAATATAAACTAGGTCCTACGGGATCTCCGTGATGGCTTATCAGGCTGCCTAGTGCGAGTTGTTTTTACGTTACCGTGATCGAAACATTTACCACGTTTGGCTCTGATTGGTTAAGAGCTATGAGCAGGTCAATCGCAGCGCCAAACGTCATAAACGTGTCGATCGCGTTAAAGTAAAACAAAGTCGCACTCGGCACTCAGGTATTTAAATAAATCGTTGTAGCCGCAGATTTTATTGTTTTACCAATATAACATTACCAAACGTCTATATTAATATTCTCTTTTGTACTGTTCTAATATAGCGGTAATATTATTACACCTTTGTGTATCGGTGATAAATATCCTGAGTGGTATCTGGATTCATTGAACAAGAACAGATCAAGCTTACCCTTTTACCAAGTTCTTTTATTATATCATTTGTTAACCACTTTAGCGTTTAGCATTTTAATACAATTTATCTGCCGATAAACAGTTATAAAGTAAAACCAGTAGGTATAATAGGTACCTATGCCATCACATAATTATCATTTCTATATTGTCCACCAGAATTATATTATTTACGTGGATAATACATGTCGTCGTAACTAGGTAGACTAACATGTTATACCACTGAGACATTAATAGTAGGCCATTAATGTATAAGTGCAGTCCTTGTAATACGAACAATGGCACCAAGTGGCCGGCGAGTTTATTACTTAGCGACCGTAACGCACTCACTGCGCGATGTCCACAGCTTCCTGACTACTGGACTACGTTCACAAATTAGATTGGAAAGTTTCATATCAACTTGTGCTATGGCCCGTAGTCGCCAGACAATACTATACTCGAATTTGTATATTATAAAAGCGGGTAGATAACTTGTTAATGACTTTCGCCGTAATTTAGTTTCACACCTCCTCGCGGCCCACGTTTGTTCTGGCAAGTTTAATTCAGAAAACTGACTGATTTTGATATTGGAGTTCTGAAATAAGTTCATTATAACTATTTGCATCTTGACTTAAGTCATTCTAGTAAGACGTCTTTTTAAACATACGCATTATCTATTACGTCATTAGGTCAATAGATTCATGGTTGTATTTATTATATATAAAATAAAATTAATTAAACCTTGTCCATCTATCACTCTTGTGATGGGAGTTGAACTATCCGATTTCGCTAGCAATATTCATTTTTATTTGTTATTAATTTAAATACGCAGCGAAGAATAATATACATGTCCACTTACCTTGCATTTGAAATTATAAGAGGCGCATGAAAATATATTTATTTATTACAATAATATACTTATAAACTATATAATAATATATTTATACTTGAACTATACTTGGTTCAGATTTATATTTAAAAACAGCTCAACCCCAAGTACAAGTAGTCAATAAGTACAGTACAAGATCTAACAAACAACATAGGAAACTTATAAATCGCGCTCGTTTTGAATGGTGAACGTATTATAAGACACGTCTTGTTAAGGAGTTCGCCTCACATTTTTATTCGCCCTTTGTTTACTGAGTGCATAAGAAAAGGAGGAAGACTAAGTGCACAGCTTTAGTAAGTGATATCTTTAATATAAAATTCATGATCACGATCCAAGAATTCATCAATTCATACGTGCCGGCTAATCAAGAAGTTTGCTAGCACTTGTTTGTCCCCACTTGGTCTTGCAACACGCTATACTTTGAATTTAGTCCGATCATTAGCTAACTAAACTAACTGATTAGGTATACCTTGACTATCGTGTGATGATCATGGCAATAAGGCAAGTCTAAAACGATCGTGATTATTTTTCTGGAGCTTAAAATGCTACTTTTACTTTACGACGGCGAAGTCAAGCTCTCGTTAAAAATACATTCCTATACTGCAAGTCACTCTCAAACACTTAACGTAAGTACTCACTACACTCTTAAACACGTAAGCCAATAGCAACAACAACAACTGTGCAACTATGAGGTACAGCTTTTGATTACGCCATTATTAGCTGTGCTTATAATGTTATATTGCCTTTATAATAAAAGTAGGTAATATGAAATAAATACATTAGAATAATTCAAAGATTCCTCATTCAAATGCCATGGTTAATCGCCTAGGATCGTGACCAACAAACAACATCACTACTCCATAATATCTGCAATCAAATAAGAGGTACTATTGGTTCTTATACACGACGTAAGTAACTCACGTGGTTTACATGCGTTAGCTAGTAGCTACTCGCGCGAGCACAGGCAATATTGTAAACAGCGAAACATTGGCAAAGACATCCAACAAATTGTACACCGAGCACAAGAGGATTTAAACATCTTAAATACATGGTTCCATTATAACCTACTAACTATCAATGTAGCAAAGACGAATTAAAACATTATTTGAATACCAAAAACAAAGTGTTTTCTTTTTTTTTCAATTGTACTGATGAGCCGCTTCGGCACTTGTATTTCTTAGTATAACTTAATATATACTTAACGTGTATTTCTCAGATAAATGAATTTTGTATTCTTATAAGAAAATAAAATATCTTAAATCATAATATTGATAATTTGATAAAAGCGTTAAGTACTTATGACTTGTGTCGGCTAGCACGGTGATATGTACTATACACTTACATATGTGTGTATGTTCATCTTTCAATCCACTTAGTTCGTCTATCAGTATACGGTCGCCAGAGCCCAGACACAATGCTTTGTCACTGGAGGACGTGGAGGCTTCTCCACATAGTTAAGCTTACTGGTTAGTTGCGAAATAACCAATATATCATTAAGTGACTTTCGAATAATTGTTATACATATAACGCAAATACGTGTCTAAATATACGAGTTAGTGAACAAGAAAATTGGTAAATACTGCGTCAAACGGAATGCGATATTATCGCAGTAAAGTCATAGATATAAAAACTTCCATAATGTGTTGTATTCCAGATTGAAGAAAGTAGTACACTAGCCTCAAATATTACAACATCTTGTTTAACTCCACCTTTGGGTTTTGTGAGTTAGATGTCACTCGCTACATGATAAAACTAATTTGCAGCCGTATCTTGTTTGACTGAAAGCCGACCTTTATACACTTACATGATCTGCATGCGCATTATTAATTTGGGAATACTGTACGGATAATGAAACTGAGATGGAGCAGATTAAAAGAAGATGCTTAGTAAAAATCTATAAAAATATTAATTGAACATAAATAGACTAAAGCTTTTGTAACCCTGCTGTAAAACAACTTCGAATAGTACGCATACCAACGAGGATACTAAAAATGTTGATTCTGTCTTACCAGTAGTACTTAAATAATTACATTAATATTCTTATTACGTTATGATCATTTTATATAAAACAATGTCTTTAGTGATATTACTTCTTAATCCTAGTAATAATGTTTCTCATTTTCAAGGCAGTAACAGTTTTCTCATCTTCTATTCGCTTTAACCTTCCAAAATAATATAACATTCTACAAGAGTAGTCTATATGAAACTAAGTACGACGCACTGTAGTACTAAAATTAACTTGGGACTTACAAAACCAAGTAAAACCTTAACATGGTATAAATTTCAGGTCTATTAAAGATGCGCTATTGATTTTGTTCTGGAAAAGTTTATGCTGCACGTTCATTTTGATTTATGCAAGGAACATAATTATGTATATGTATAACATAACACAAGTCGACTGGACAGATGGTGTTGTGATTTATGTGGTCACCTCTCTAAGTGTGTTGTGGGTTCGATCCCCACACAGACAAAAATTTGAGTGATCTATAAATAGTTGTTCTGTGTCTGAGTGTTTCTTGTGTCGGTTGTTTGAATTTTTGTAAAGTCTCTGCGACAGGAATTATTCCTAGAGCGAGACTAACTCTTTTGAAGATAAAACAATAATTAATAAACAAGTTTACCACAAAAGCATTCTTTAACATCGTTTAGAGTATGATTTTAATCGTAAATTTCTAGGAATCGTATATGTGTTCGAGTACGTAATAATGAACAAATATATAAACAAAGAAATTCAAATTGCTTAGCAGTAAATTATATAACTTCTGGAATTATGTAATTATAATTGTGTTGTTATTTTATTTGCTCGTTTTACTGGCTTTTCCATCCATGATAAATATAAGTTGCAATACGATAGCCCTAAGCAATTGTGGTACTAACGAATTGTACCCACGCCATGTTATTGTTTGTGATACTTAATATCTAAGTACACAAATTAACTAATTGCGGCAAAATATAATTACGAGTGAGTATTAACCTTGCCCTGTTGACGGAGTACATAAAAAATAATCTGTAGGCTCATGGATGCAAAACATATTGCAGAACTTACACCCTATAATAATAGCTCGTAGGTTAGTTTCCATGGTTTACATTTATACAGGCTAAGTGTTTCTCCTTTGTATTAAATCATCTACAGCTGTTATATAGGAGTTGTAGCACTATACAGAATGCAAATACTTAACGGATCAATACACCACAATAGCGATGCATTCTGTTGCAGTTTATGTGTTCAAGCTTTAGGCTGTCTACCGTCTACCAAGGCGGTATACAGCCTTAGTGGCGCGTCGGTAGTGGATGTGATTGTTGTGTATGTGGTCTCGGGTCCGATTCGCGATTTGGACAATTTAATAGTGGTTTACTGTCAAGCTGTAGTAGCACGTGATCTAAAGCTGTGCACGGTAGTCGGCAATAGGTTTTCTGCCAATTTCGTGGCGCTTAACCAACCAAACCAAAGCTGGTGAAAATACCATACACCTCTACCTGCTTCTTCCAGAACATAGACGCGAGGCTGTGTGTATATGTTTACATTGGGGCTGTCTTGTCATGTGTGAGGCTCTAAGCTCCATGCATGACGTGACCACTTCAACCTAATTGCCATCAGTTGCGTTATTGTTGTATTGTATTGTGCGGACCAACACTGTATGTCCAGGCAACTCATGAATAGCTATTGACTATGCAGGTAGCTCAGTGGTGTAAGTTCGGTGTGTGTTGTAAGTTCGATCCTACACGGGACAAAAATAGTTGTGTCGAATTTGCGTGTGCTTTGTGTCCGTTGTCTGAATGTTTGTAATGTCTTCAGCAACATATGAATTATTACTAGTGCGGGCGTCATCTCTTTAAAGAGGAAATATAATATACGCAGCGTAAATACTATGCAAAATATCTTCAACTACAACAAGATATTTCTAATAATAATAATATACTGGCAACACTAAGTAACGTCTGTGTATTTTTAGAGAAAAATATTTTATTTTCAGTTTAATGTTTATTTTTGATATAAATCCATTTATTTTCAAATCATTTAAAAACAATAAGACGCTTTGCACAATAAACATAAAAAATTACAGACCTAAAAGCAAATATTTATCAGAATTAAGTATTACAAATAAAATGACAACGTCAAAAATGAAAATTTTCACAGAGACTGAATTTAACTTTATCAAAAATACAAGACGTTAACAAGAGCCAGATCTAGAGCCGCACCGCTACCACCTCCGGGTTCGTCGCTTAGCTCCGCCTCGCAGCCATCGATACATCGGTCAGAATCGCCGGCCGCTGCAGTTGCGTCGAGCTCAAGCGACGAATATTTCTCTCCGCCTTCGTCACCGTCACCTGCACGTCGGCGGGTCTGCAAGAGGCCGGCCACCGACCCGCTTGGGACCCCGAGGCCCACCGACCTCGAATCGGGGCCCCGCTGCCGGTGGTGATGTGCGCCGCATGCGATGGACTCAATCCATTAATGAAAACGTTATGCGGGCATATTTTGGGGCTACAGAGGGAGGAACTAACCTCACTGCGTATCGCAGCCGCATGCTTGTTCTGTTTCAGGCCCTTGAACCTAGCGTCAACGTTTCAGCACAGCGATTATCAGATCAAGTGCGGGTTATCCAACGCAGTCGAAAGTTGGATGATACCGTGCTTGATAGGCTACGCTCAGAATACTTGCCTACGAGCCATGCCATTCGCATCCAACCCGCAGTTACGCAACTATCACCTGGTGCGACGCGGACGGGCAATAGTGCCAGCATGGAGGTGGATGACATGACAAATGATGTAAGTATTCAGTACAATGAGGAGGTAAAGGATGCTTTGGAAAGTGCGATTCAGGAATACCGGTACATGCAATTTACGATTCGGCCCCGTCTGCCTCGGTTACCTATGCATAGAAAAAATATAGCATTGGTGAGTGTCCTGGACTCGCTATTATCTAGTTATTTAGATAATAGCGAGAATCTCGCCGATACTCATTCGATCCTGTACTGTGCTGCTGTGGCGGCAAGTCGTATAGCGGGCATCAAGTTACCCACACATGTCCCTGCTATACGACAAACATCTGTCACCCCGGCCTGGCAGTGCAGGATTGAACGGCGTATTGCTGAGGCAAGGACACTCATCGGTAAGCTGATCTGCTTCAGGGCAGGGAACACGCGGCCCAGGGTAATGCGCTATGTGGGCCGGGCTTTTCTGGGGACTGGTGTCAGTCCTCATGAATACGTATCTCGGGCCACAGAGCGCATTGACTTCCTGAAGCAGAAAGTCTATGCATGGGCAAATCGACTGCGCAGATACAAAAAACGCGTGCA
This sequence comes from Catocala nupta, assembly GCA_963675205.1. Lineage (NCBI taxonomy): Eukaryota > Metazoa > Arthropoda > Insecta > Lepidoptera > Erebidae > Catocala > Catocala nupta. The sequence continues at coordinate 41,055,610 of OY776078.1, forward strand.
CCGGTATGTCATCAACCGCACGTTTCAAAGTGACCAAAGATGGGTTTATAGAACCTGGGAACGACCAGATCAATGTGTGGCCGATGTGAGGCTACCAGATGCTGATGCTACAAATACGTTTTGGAGGAACATCTGGTCGGTACCCGTCGGCCACACTGAGAGGGAATGGATGCGGGAGGTCAAGCGAGCAAGTGAGCTAATTCCAGAAATGGAAAACGTGGTCATTGATAGCCAGGATGTAATTAGTGCGGTCCGATCCTTATCAAATTGGAAATCGCCAGGACCGGACGGACTGCACAATTTCTGCCTGAAATAGCTGCGTAGCTCACACGCTTGTTTGGCTGCTCAATTTCAATCTGCCCTAGAATCTGGGTCGTTACCAGATTTTATGACCACGGGAATAACCCACCTACTCCATAAAACAGGTAGTACCATCGAGCCCGGCAATTATAGACCGATAACATGTTTGCCATCGATCTATAAGCTTCTTACATCTATTTTGAGAGCCAAGGTATCTAAACATATTGATTCAAATTCAATAATGTCAGCTTCTCAGAATGGATGTAAGAGGGAGGCTCGTGGCACTAAGGAGCTCCTCCTCATTGATATGGCCATTAGCCAACAGGTTCGCCGTAAACAAAGGGATCTGGCGGCATTTTGGATAGGTTATAAGAAAGCGTATGATTCGGTGCCTCATACATGGCTTTTGAGGGTGTTAGAGTTGTATAAAGTAAATGCAACTCTGCGCACCTTTTTGAAGTCATGCATGGGGCAATGGAAAACGGTTCTTAGCTATCCAGGATGTCGACAGATCCCTGGAAATGGCGAACTGGTAGAAATTGAGCGGGGTATATTTCAGGGCGACAGACTGAGTCCTCTTTGGTTCTGTTTAGCATTGAATCCTGTTAGTACATTACTAGAGGGTTCAGGGCTAGGTTACCTGTAACCTAGCCCTGAACCTAGCCCTGAATACCTGTAACATAGAGGTGGTGGAGTGATATCCCACTTGTTGTATATGGATGACTTAAAGTTGTTTGCCCACACTGAATTACAGCTGATGGATTTACTTAAAGTAACTGAAACTTTTAGTAAGTCTATCGGTATGGATTTTGGTGTGGACAAATGTGCTGTCATCCATGTAAAGCAAGGAAGGATAGTGGAATCCGAAGGAACACAACTTTCGGATTCCATTAACCTACGATCACTTCTTGTAACCGATACTTACAAGTACTTGGGTATGTCACAGGCGTTAAGTATCAATGAGGCTGACATGAAGCAATCGTTGCAGGAGCGTTTCTTTGGTCGCCTGAAAAAAGTTTTAAACAGTCTTTTCATCAATATCAGGTGGCAACAAGGCGCGCGCTTGTAACGGTTGGGTCATGCCGGTTCTCATGTACTTCTTTGGCATACTTAAGTGGACTCAGATTGCACTGGATGCCCTGGACCGGCGGGTCCGTACACTCTTGACAGCATACCGTATCCATCACCCACGTTCGTCTGTGATGAGACTGTATAGCCCGCGGAAATGTGGCGGCCGAGGCTTTCTGAATGCCAAGGCCCTTCATAACCGCGAGGTATGCAACCTCAGAGAATACTTTCTCCAGGCAGACGTGGGTATGCATCGGGATGTAGTTGCTGTAGACATTGGACTCACCCCGCTCAGTTTGGCTAAAGAGAACTGGCGCAAGCCTGTAGTACTAAGCACTAATGATCGCAGGGATGTATGGCAGAGCAAGGAGCTTCACGGTAGGTTCTTCAAAGCTCTATATGGAGCTGATGTAGACCTGTTAGCCTCCGTGAACTGGCTACGTTTCGGTGACCTCTTTGGGGAAACCGAAGGTTTTGTCTGTGCTATTGCGGACGAAGATATCAAGACGAATAACTACCGGAGATATATCTTGAGGGATGGTACGGTTGACATTTGTCGGGCGTGCCACCTACCTGGTGAGTCCCTCAGGCATATAGGTTCCGGTTGTTCTCGTCTTGCTAACGGCGAGTACTTGCACAGACATAACCAAGTAGCCAGGATTATTCACCAGCAACTTGCTCTAAAATACAAACTTGTAGATGTTGAAGTGCCGTACTACAGGTATGTAGCTGAATCAGTTCTCGAAAATGGTCATGTCACGGTGTACTGGGATCGAACTATCATCACAGACAGGACTGTTGTAGCCAACAAACCTGACATTGTGGTGATAGATCGATCAGAGCGCCGCACAATGATTATCGATGTCACCATTCCACATGACGGCAATCTCGCGAAAGCTGAAAAAGATAAACAAATTAAAATCTAAATTAAATTAATCTCGATTTGGCTCGCGAGGTTGTCGACATGTGGGATGTAGATTCGGCAATCATTGTGACGATAGTCATATCTGTCAATGGTTTAATAGCCAAGAGCCTCGATCACCATCTAAAGAGGCTCGCGTTGGGTGCTTGGATCTAGGGTTTGATGCAGAAGGCAGTGCTATTAGATACAGCACGCATTGTAAGGAGGTTCCTATCTCTGGAAACCTAACCACCGACAGCTTGGACCCTGTTCCCGATGCCGGTGGGGTACCATATATTTTACATTTTTAAATGTATTTTATAGGTATATGTATATTTAAAAATGAAAAGTATATTGTAAATATTTGAATAAAGAGTATAATAATAATAATATATTTATTTGCTTAAAACACGATGTATAAAGATGTTAGGGTACAATTATATTGGTCATAAATGTTTAGCTAATACTATAACATGCAAAATTTAAAAGTTACAAAATTAGTTAGCATTTAATTTGTATAAAATCATTATTTTATAATAATTATTAACATTTAGCCATTTAAGTAATTTTATTTTAAACATTCTAGAATTTAAAGATTTTAAATTATTGGGTACCTTAATAAATATGCGAACACACATTGCTAAGCAGCTCTTATTATATTTTGTAAGCCTCGGGATATCACTAAGTACGAGTCTATGTGGATCTCGTCTATTTCTCGGGTTTACATCATATGCAGTTTTAAATAAGTATTTGTTTTTACATACAAACATACATATCTCGTAAATATAGAGACATGGTAGCGGTAACAAACTAAGATCTTTAAATATCTGTCGATAGGATTGGTCTGGTCTAATACCATATAAGGCTCTAATGCATTTCTTTTGTGCGATAAATGCTCGACTTTGGTTAACGCTATTACCCCACATTACAAGTCCATAGCGTAATATTGATTCTACATATGCGTGGTAACAAGTAACAGTTGTTTTTATACTAGTTATATGTCTGATTAGTTTGAGTGCATGTACAAATTTATTAATTCTATTTGGTACATTTTCCACATGCGATTTCCAATTTAAATTTTCGTCAGGTTTTACTCCGAGGAAATTTATATGTATATACTTCTTTGAGTTTAGGTATGTTTAGCTTAATATTGAATTTGTTATTATTAGATTTATTGAATTGTATATATACTGATTTGTCAAGATTTATTATAAATTGTTCATTTCTGTTTCATGATCATTAATGGTATTATGCTTTTTATTAGATGTTACAATAATAGATATGTCATCTGCAAACAATGTTATTTTATGGTTAGTAATATCAACGATGTCATTTATATATAGTAAGAATAAGGCCTAATATAGTTCCTTGTGGGACGCCGAGTTTATTATGACCATATTGGGATGAATATGACGTCATTTAGTCTTTTTTATTAACTTTAGTAATAACAACCCGTTGTTGCTTATTTGTAAGATATGATGATATCCATTTTGGTGCATGTCCCCTGATTCCAGCTATCTGGAGTTTCTGAAGTAGTATGTCATGCGAGACCAGATCGAATGCTTTTGACATATCAAAGAACAATCCTGTTGTCAAGTTACAATTATTTATATTTGTCATTATTACATCCATAAGAGCGAACACAGCTGATGTGGTCGACTTTTGTCTTTGAAACCCATGTTGTTCCTTTCTAATAATGTTAAATGTATTGCAAAAGTGAATTAATCTGCTATACATAGTTAGAGTTGTCAGACGATAATTATTTATGTCACATTTATCATTCTTTGTGAATAATTTAAATATTTTGATTCTAGTTGTGTACTTCGTTTTTAACGACTGTCCATGTTGCTTTGCATTTATTCTCTCATTTTTGTTTATATATTGAATATTTGTATTTTTCTATGAATTGTATATGCATTTCTGTAGGAGTTTCGAGTATGTTATGTATGTTTAGCTTTATTATGTAAATTTTCATATTTATAGTATCTATATCTCATTGCGCGTTTGGTTTTATAAATTTTCTTTGAGCCTTTACTTATTCAGTTTTATTTAAAATTATTGTTTAAGTTAACTTTTACTCTTACTTTAGGAAAGCACAGAATGTAGAATAGGCACCAGTTCATGAAATTCTCCGAATGCTGCGTTTTTTGCATCGTCTTCCATATATATGTTGACCCATGATAGGTTTTGTAAACATTGTATCGTTTATAAATATAATAGATTGTTAATTTAAAAGATTAATTTTTTATGGGTATGCTGTTCAATTGTGCAGTTTCATGATCAGAAAGTTAGAGTGGCAGAATTGAGGCAGTGGCATTTGTAATATTACTTACGATATGGTCAATGCATGATGATTTACGCGTAGACTCATCAATATGTATATTCATATTGTGATTGTAGGAAGTATCTCGCAACTCATTTGTAATATGACCCATTTTAAAATCTCCGGCTATAACTGTATTTACTTTTGATTTATATCCCTTACTTAGATCATATAGGAGTGTATTGGGTTTACATAGAAATTGACTTGGGTCCAATTGAGCAGTTCTGTAAACACATATAATTATTAATTTATACGATATAATTTCTATGCCGCACACCTGAATTTTTTTTTGAGTGTCATTGCTTTTTATTAAAGATAAGTCTTTAAAGATAAGCCCCTCTTAGCTAAGATACACGTGCCACCTCTTTGTTTATCCCTACAGAAGATAGCTGCCATGTCATATACATCATTTTTTTTAATAATCTTCATACCCTTTTTTTTTTATTAATGGTTCATTGTTTCTTGCTCGTAATTCCTGTATAGTTAATTCTAGTAACTCTCGCTTAGCTAACAAACTTGCGATATTTTGGTGAATTATTTTACAATTATGTACTATGCTAGTATCTACATTAGTTTCGTAAAAAGTTGTTTTGTTTATTTAGCACAGAAAAGTAATAAGAAATTGTTCCTGGTTGTACGTTTACGTCTTGTTTTTTTAGATTACCAGTTTCTAAAGACGTTTCTTTGTTAATAAGCTTGAAATAGTACGGGATTGTGCCTTTTTCGGGTGAATTACGTTAGTTTTTAAGTTTAATTTTGGTTTGCTACTAGCTATCTGTTTCCTGATTGCAATAGGTTTCAAATATTGGTCGCTATAGTCTTTACAGTCTATGACATAATTTATCGATTTACAATAATCACTAAGTCTAAAAGAGTTGCATTCCACTAAATGACTTGTTTTATGGCTTTTACAAACGCTTTTAATGCGATAGTTTAGTTAATTGGCATCAAAATAATTGTTTTTCATAATATTGAGAACTATAATCATGTTGTCACAGTAATTGCGACAAAACAATGTTTTGGTTGTAGTCATTTTCACCTATTACAGATGACAAGTTTGTCGTCCGACTTGTTTGATGTTTAAACAATCTTTAAGTACTTCCTTACATAGCGCATGTGGCTTCGTTGCCGCGGTAATTCGATATTGTTCATATTGCGAGTTAGAAATTTAGGATTTAAAGTATCTGTGTGTAATGGCACTACATTTTTGAGTTGGGTTTCTGTTGTTCAAATCCCGTTTCAACGCGTCGATCTGTTTCATAAGAGCAGCAATCTCAAGCGCTGCATCTTTTAATTGTTGTTGTAGCTGAACGATGTCCTGCTGCAAATCCAAATTCCTAATTTCGTATGCAACGTACAGCATTAAATCTATTCGCAGGTAAAGAAGGCGTAGATGTCACAGTACTTAGTGCCAATTTGGTCCTTTTTAACAAAATTACTAGGGCTGCTCGTTATAATTGCCTCAGATCGGCATACTGATTTCAATACTTTATTTTCTGCTGTTAGCTTGTTAATTTGTTTGAGAATGTTATTATTTTCTAATATAGTGTTTTCTAAGTAATTTTCTATGCTGCAGAGTTTATCTGTCAATTGTGTTATGATATCTTTCATTTCTGCTGTTGATGAGAGATCGGTTACTGTGCCATCCAAGCTTTTTGAAAATTTGTTGGGTGTGATGTATGAGTCATCTGATGTGTCGTAATCGCTAAGCATGTGAGAATCCATGCTCTGTGCAAAGTTATGGAATAGCGACAATGAAGATGCAACAGGTTGATTTTGCTGTCAAGCCTATCTCGTAACTGGAGATTTATTGTTAGTTCTTTGTTTTTTTCGCATTGTCATATTGTCAGAAGGACATTGACTTCCTTGTTTTTAATACACAGCTTATATCTCCACTTTTCTTTAGATTCTGGTTTCATCATGCGGTATGTATGTTCAGGATAACCGTCACAATGTAGCTCAAACCTGTTTTAGAAAATGAACATAACGCCGTAGTTCTTATTTCGAATTTTTTTAACATTTGAAGCCTGTAACCAACACCGGCATATTGCGGCCACTATTCGAAGCCTTTGTGTTCATATTGGATGACGTTTCGATTACCGATTATCAGTGATGCTTGATTTATCAAAATAGTTCGCCTAATTGTGGCTATGCTGTGGTTGACTATTTAATTCATCAGATATACGCCACTCGTTGTAAACAAAGTTGTAAATAAAGTTTCAGGTAACTTCTTGTCTGTGAGCAGCTACCTAAAAGACCCCTGTTTAAATGGTTGCTCAGTATACAGTCCAAGCAACTCTAATTCAAAAATTGTACGATGAAAGCGACATATCCAAGATTTGTCCATTCCACCCTTCAATGTTGTTAAAGCCCTACTTTTTTCATTCAGTAAATCCTTTGACCAATAGCCAGTTTATTTAATACAGGTAACATACAACTACGGTTGCTAAACGCTTGCGTCGCGTTGCCCCGAGTCGTCGTCCTTGCAATGTCGGGAATTTTTTATTTGGATCAAATAGAAAATACTGTTTGCCTGCATTTTCTTTAAAACCTTTCCTAAATGTCAACGTGCATTTATTTGTATATACATGTAGATTCTTACCCCGATATTACCGAAGAGGTGATATGAATGTATAATAGGCATAAACGTTCTCACTGGCAGGCAAACCTGTTTGTACTCCTTACGGAAAGCGCCAACTAGTCTTTTCTCTATGAATACGTATGTACTCATCACCATAATTGAAAGAATTATATACAGGCACCAAATTATTATGGTTAGATTAAAAAGTTGATACCATCATTTGATAAGGTGCTTTAAAAACATGAGATGTATTGATATTTCCCAGCTTATATCAATGCACAATAATAACGTTATAAAAGAGAGAACGAGATTTTATATTGACGATGTTTTGTATTATATTAGATTGTGTATATTACTAGTATTATTGATTTTATGTGCAATATAAGTTATTTAATTTGCGAACAAGGGGGTTGGTGTGTTCGAATCCCACCTAATCCCACTCGCACACCCACTACTATAACACCTACTTAACCATTACCGGCAGTAATGACCATGAATATCTTCAAGTTTTGGCAATTGTGAATTCCCGTAGAAAGTGTAACAGTCTTGGAACCCGCAACGAATATCACTATATATTAGTAATAGTAGTAGGTACCTATATAATATGATGACTTTGAAAACAATGTCCACTCGATTCAGAATCATCGTTGTATTAGGTTAGCTAGAGGGGGCTAAGAAGAATACCTGTAAATTGCAACCCAAATTGGTAGTAATCTTTTCAAACCTCGATAACGTAATCTTTTCAAACCTCGATAACGTAATCTTTTCAAACCTCGATAACAGATTCTCGAATAAATTTTCAATGTGTAGCGTTTTACGTATTGCGTAGTTTAAGTACCAATCGTTTAACCAGTGACTATGCCAATTAGAACTCTGTACCCACTAACATAGAATTAAACACAATTTCCTAGAATAATTGGCTCTGGGATCTGGGATTCGTTAGGCAAGCGCCCACTCAAAGCTTGTCCTGTTCTCTTACAGAATCATATTTTTGAAAAAGTAGACCTCTTGCGATTTTTAATTCGATAGGCTTTGGATATTGCGTTACCGGCTAACGGTATGTCTTTATTGTTAAATATTTAGCCTAGGGATAAAGATATGTACCATGCTGTACAAACATAGTCGTCAGACTAATTTTGTATTTATTATTTTATCTTTTTCACATGCGACTTTCGTCTACATTATCAATTTTATTTATTTGCTTTGTATGACGCTTCGAAATATCAATCGCTCTTCTCACGGTCGTAAAATCTGACGAGTAAAAGTATAATTTTCTTTAAAATATTGTAATATTATGGTATATTTATTAGTTATTATATTTTAATAATTATTACAAAAGATAATTATGTTCATGTCTATTATCAAATCAAAATCCAGTTTGATAAATTCATAAAGAATTATTTATATCTACCAATAGCCAACAATCCTAATCTTCGTTGAAGAATAGAAGAATTGGCTCACATCCTAATAAAATTTGATTGAAGTTTATGAAAAGTATTGAATGCAATCATAAAATTGCTGCATGCATTCATTATGAATCGTGTGTCCATTATTATATGCGAGCGTCTGAGGACCAATCAGTTTTCTATGTGAACCGTTCCTCTGGAGACCTTTAACTAACTTTAATATAATCTTTGCCCTGTTTGCAATTCGTTAGTAACAGAAGTTTATAACTCACTCTTTTAAAACTAGAGCCTAACTTAGTCATCTCCTTTGAGATTTTTTCCTCAGTACGAAATTTAACGCTTTTAATTTAATGGCAGTGTAAGGTTGGACTTTCTTCTTTAGTTCCTTACTGTAGAGTTGGACAACCTAAACAGACGAACACGACATTTTACAAAGATGAAAACGATTTCATTTTTGAAATTGTTCATATAACGTTTAATAATTTTTCTTTGTAAGTTTGTTTTATACTTTCAAATAATGTGAATCATCTTAGTAGTACAGTCATGTTGTCTTGTATACTACCACCACGCCGTTACTGTGTCCTATAATAGCTTACGATATCAGGCATAAGCCTTGTCGATTCTAGATAAAAGGAGTTAAAGATGGATTATGAAAGAAAACGTCACCTGTTCTCTTCCTTGGTAGCTATGTATGCCTCACGGGGTTTAACGCAGTAATGGTACTTCGCTAGTTTTCTATAAGAGGTTGGCACTTACCGAAAAGCCAGCTCATTCCTACTGCCATATAATTTGTAACAGCGGGCTGCTGCCTTTTAGGATTTGAAATAGGATTATTTGTAACAAAATCACCAGGCACTAAAATACCCGGCTTGTACAAAGATTTATAGGGTTATGAAATCTTTAATGGTAGCAACACATAGTCGAAAACATCTATGTATGTCCGATATAAGACATGACAGGCGACATGTCCGCACAACCTTTCATGGATTATACGTGAAACACAACAGCTAAGCTAAAATACTAAGATTCGGTTCAAGCCGGTAGAGCAATAGTTCAAGTAGGTAGAGTTTTAACCCGCTACGTCTTCATCGCAAGTCCAGTATCTCATCCATTAGACTATCGCCGTTGTTGAAATAGGTTAAGTAACAAGAAAGGTAGCTGATAGACTTTGATTACTGGAGTTTTATTATGACGAATTAATACACAATCAATAATATAATTAATTTATTTAAATTAATTACATAATGGTAAGCCGCAATCAATTATTCAAAATGCCACACAAAGTAAATACACAAAAAATTACCTAATATTGGCATAGCATTGTGCCTATGTGCGTATTGGAGTGGTACATATACCTATACCAAAAGCACATTACATATATAATTAAACAAATTGCCATATTATTTGCGCTGTACTGAAATACGTGCTATTGAATATAGAGTAGCTTCATTGCTATATATAATGCTTTAAAAATGAATGACAGGGTCTGTGTATTGTATCAATCGACTGTAATCACTAACATCATTTATTATTACAGACAAACATTTGAGTCGTAAATGTGTTTAGTATATGTTGATCACACGAAAAATAGTCCATACTAAGAAGCGTGAGCTAAGAGCTTACATAATATATGGAATGGTTGGGTATACTCATTCAATATGAATAAGCGTGATAATAATATATTTATAATTCAGATGTTATAGGGGCACTAAACGATTATAAAATAAATTAATTGTTTATTAAATAAATCTAGTAAGAAAAATGGACTACATGGTTCAATAGGGTCTCATTTGACATATCAATTAAAAAAATTAATTTATTTTATAATCGTTTAGTGCCTGCTTTCGGACGACATTCATTCTCTAATTAATAGAAATGACAAAAAGAAAACGATGGGTCTCTATATATTGTCTTTAACTACCTGTACGCCTTATTTGTTTTTAAATAAGACACGTAAGAAAAATATAGTATATTAGAGCGCATCTATGATTTAAATCTTTGGTTTCAGCGATATCGTTGAGTCATATACAGTAGAGAAATGTTGAACATGGCTTCGCGGGAAGCGGCATTCCGTAGCAAATACTTGTAAACAATAAACAGCTACTCAGTCTTTGTATCCTTAAACGTTAAACAAAAATTTACATTTACGTGCATAGTGATGTATGGAATAATATCGGCCACAAAGCATATTCTATATGCTACTTGAAATGAAAGTAATAATAGTCGTGCCGAGTATTGACAGCGCCGAGCGCAGGCAACACTAACTGTGTCATATTTGTATTGCTGCGTAGTCACTGAGATACTTGGATTGGAATGTATCTTTATAGGAAGCTACTGTTTTGCGCTACACTCTGTGATGTGGAAAAAAGAGTTGACATACAGCTGCCCGGTCAGCGGTCGGCTCGTCCGAACGGAATTCGTCCAGGTAGCTGAGTTGCCACCATAATTTTTTGCCCATTTGGCGATAACTCGGCCATGTGGAAGGAAGAACTTCCTTTGGTCGGGTAGACCGCTGCATCCAGGTGCCGCGCGCATGCCATATTATTATTAGGTACATATAATATTATCAATCATATTTATAATACCCCACTGTTCAACATGAACATTCTCTTAGGATTAAAAATATTACCACCAAGCTGACAGGATTGGCAGACGTTACACGTTTTCGATTTAGTTATACGATGTTTTTGTTTACTCTTAAGGCAGAATATAATTAACCTTTTTATGCTAACGTGTTGGATCTATCCTTCTGGCGGGTTTATGAGTTTCTAGAGGGTATCTTTTTATAGGCTTAACCCTTTGTCTGAACCTAGCAACTCACATAACACAGTCTTACTTTATGAGCTAACTCATTAAAAAGATATTTTCAAACGGGTACTGTTTACATAATCGAAGTTAGAACTTACTTTTCACCATTACATTGCAATCTATTGGTGCAAAGTATGCAAGGTATAGAAATTACGCTAAAATCTAATTACTAGCCTAGCTTATAATTGCTTATAAATCCCATACGGAGTGGTGGGAAACCAGCATAATGGCTAATGGCATTTAACTCCCTTAACTTTACAAATGCCTCTTCGCTAGTGAGAGACATTAGTTTTCCTCGAAAACGAACACGGCAGGTTACTTATGTTGTGCATGTTATAAAAATACGTAAGCTTCCATTTTCATAATTATGCTTGTAAACTATGTGCACATTCGTATGGGTGGTTATTGTTGATCAAGAAACTCTCGAGTTCCGATACCAATTAATTGTCGGGAAAAAGCTTTAACTTTGTCGATGAAATTCGCCGACGGCGCGGCCGATGGAATGACGTGGTGTACATTAATTTAGGCACATAGTACACTCTAGATCAAAAAGCACAACACGTTTGGCTCTTAAATGTGTAGCAATTTGTGAACTCGAGTGTGACCATGCAATATTTACTACAAACTATTTTGAAAAGCTTTATACGATGTTTTTGTTGCGACGCTGATGTAATTACGGATTTACATTATTACATTATATTTCTTACTAGTTTCTGTCAGAAATTTCGCCCGCGTGAATCCTAAAGGAACGTTATATAATATATAGGATACTTTTAATACCGGTATCTTGTATGTATGTCATGGTGTACCAAGTTTTATCCTAACCCTTTTAACGTATACACGTTATTAACAAACAAAGTATATCCTAACAACTGTACATAATATTATATTTATCATATTTAATAACATTTAAGGCATACATCGTCTTACTTCTGTAAAGGTCATAATAAATCTTAAAATAAGTAATGCAGTATTGCTGTCGAAAGAAAACGATCAAATAATTCAACAAAGCCACAAAGGTCTGCTAGAGGGCATACTTAAGAGCGGATGCCCAGCGTGTCGCACGGTTCGGCCAGGAACTCATGGCTCATCCTACGGGCAGTCGTAGCTATTGGCGCCTGGCAAAAGCCGTGCAGTCCAACTTGTGCCAGACCTCGCTGCCCCCTCTGAGATATCCGAATGGATCACTGGCTGATCGGCCGCAGGAGAAAGCAGATTTGCTTACAAATCTCTTTGCGACCAACTCCCAAATCAACGGTTCGCAGCCGCCTAACATTGTCAACTGCGGCTACACCATGCCTGATATACGTATCAGGCAACATGACGTTCGTGCGACACTGCAGTCTCTCGATGTTCGGAAAGCCAATGGACCTGGCGGCATCCTAGCTGGGGTTAAAAAAATGTGCAGCGGAGTTGTCTCCCACACTTACGCGCCTATACCGAACGTCTTACGCCGCAGGCATTTTTCCTGAGGTTTGGAAAGAGGCAAACGTTCAAACGATTCCCAAAAAGGGGGACCGTTCCGAACCAGGCAGCTATCGACCCATAGCTAGATATATTATAAATACCTAAATTGACTGCTACCTGGATCACTCGTTGATTAATGATCGCCAATACGGCTTTCGGGCTAAACGATCAACGGGTGATCATCTAGCGTTCGTCACGCACCACTGGGGTGAGGCAAAGTCAAAGTCAAAGTCAAAAATCATTTATTCATTTAGGTCACAAAGTAACACTTATGAACGTCAAAATATATGGGTTAGTGAGCTTACTAAGTTACTGAAGCTACATTTAGGTTAGTTGCTAGGTTCAGGCAAAGGGTTGAGCCTATGAGAAGAAACCTGCAAGAAACTCACGGCCACTCATTTAAATCGCCAATTAAATATAATTTCAGTATTTCACAACTCAGATTAACAAGGTGTTGCAGCCATTATGCCATATACTACAGACTATAAAAAAACTAAAGATAAAAACAGTAATAACTTAATAATATTATAGAGATTAAATAATTTGGGCTAAGGTATATGTTTTAATATAAATCTAAAATAGGCAGTATGATGGCATGATGGCGCATACACTTACACTTTGTGACAATGCAAAGGCAGTCCGTGACTAAATGCGGTTATGCATTTATATTCTTCAATAATAATCAAATTAAGAAACAAGTTACTTGTTAACTTCACAAATAATCACGAGGTACCTCTACATTACTAAATTGACTTAAAAGTAATACAGATTTTTAAATCCTGTATGCAACAAGCAACTAGTTCCATGAGTTTTTGTCATTTAAGTAGTCGTTGACTGAATAATAACCCTTCCGAATAAGTTCTATTTTAACGGCGCTTTTAAATTTAAGTAATGGTAAATTTATTATATTAATAGATAGTGTATTAAAAAAAAAAAAAAACCTTAGGCTATGGACAAGCACGGCGAGTCTCTCGCTATCAGCCTAGACATAGCCAAAGCTTTCGATATAGTCAAGCACCGGTCTCTTCTTTTTAAGCTGCCGGCCTATGGCTTGCTCCCTCAACTGTGCACCTGGATTGCAAGTTTCCTGCAGAAGCGTCGTAATCGAGTCCTTTGCGACGGTCGCGCTTCTAAATTTATGCAGGTTAATGCAGGACTGCCTCAGGGATCCGTCTTATCCCCTACGCTCTTTCTTCTGCATATCAATTATATGTTGAATCTCGGCAACATACATTGTTATGCGGACGACAGTACCGTGCATGGACAATATCTCGAACATCCTGGAGCCAAACAGGCTGAGGTTGAGAGGAAAAGGCAGGATCTTGTCGTTGAACTTGACCAGACCTTAGACCGCATCTCTGAATGGGGTGCCAAGAACTTGGTCCAGTTTAACGCCAAGAAGACCCTGGCATGCGCGTTCTCAACAAAAAAGTCTCTACATCAAGAGCGTCATTAAGCAAGCTTCGCGAAAACTCGGGAGTTCTGAACAGGGTGAGGCGGTTCTTGGCGCTTGGGCAGCTGTGCCTATTGTATAAGGCACAACTGCGTGGAGTACTGTTCTCATATTTGGGACGGCTCCACGCAGTACTTACTAGACGCTCTTGACAGGTAACAGCGGCGGGCTGTCTGTATCATCGGAGATCCAGAAGTCACGAGTTCACTGGAACCTCTGCAACTCCGTAGGGACATTGCCTTATTGGCATGTTTCTACAGAATATACCACGGAGAGCGCTCTGAAGAGTTATTCCACCTTATCCCGCCCTACCCTTTCCTATCCAGAACAATGCATGCTGGGCTCAGATGCCATCGTTATACGGTAGAGTTAACTAGAGTGCATACACACAAGTTTGGGTCCTCATACCTCTGCCGAACGATCAAGGCATAGAATTCCCTGCCAAGGCACATGTTTCTTTCTACCTTCAATCCTGTGTCCTTTAAGCGGCCTTTAAGGCCGTCAAAGTAGAGACCTCAACATCGCCTCGGCTGCTATGAGGACGGTATGGAGGCCTCTGCTCTTAGACCACACGACTGCTTACCATTAGGCGGAGTGTGGACATTTACAAACAAAAAAATATTTAAAAAACTCGCAAGCTTAACAACACCTCGAAATCAAACCGACGATTGACTGGCAAAAGTAATAGGTTAATAGAATCTTCACTAATTTTCGTATTTTTGACATTGAGCTAGCGGTGCACATTAGCCTACCAAAGATTTAACAATCATGTTCATCAGATGATTGAATTTTAATTTAAAGTTTCTGATAACAGTAACTGTAAATGATGTAAAGGATATCCTTGGCACTTATTAGCGAAATTAACATTAAAGATACGGTACGATTCAACCAGTTTGCAAAGTAAACAATTTGAAGATTACGAATGCAATATACTGAAACAAAATTGCACAAATTTAGGCATATAATTTAATTAGCTGCCTCGCTGGCGCAGGTTAGTAAATGCAACTGCTGTGTATTAGATCTGTGGTTCATACCTGAGTAAGCGTTTTTATCCAGAAATTCTTAGTAGCAGTATATAATCCAAAACTGTGCCCGGTAGACAAAAATAGGCTCGCTCTTACAATCTGATTGCTAAGAATTACATATGAATTTACTTATGAGTTAGTGGCGATCTAAACAGTTGCTAAAATTTTACTGTTAAATCAGTTTCTTTATTGGTCATATTGTAATATTTGTAAGGCCCCACTTCTTCCACGAGAGTAAGTATTCATAATCTATGTAAAGGTATAAAGTTTTTAGATACTGCGATTCGTCCGATGTTCAAAACTATTTTATGGAATAAAAGACATGTGAAATTGTCATATTTTTATGCCCGTACAATCAGATGGCCATATATTCCATTCCAAGATATAGTTATCCTATTTCACGTATATACGTGGTCGGCCGTCCGCCATAACGTGGTGCTGTCAAGCTGTCTGTCCGTTGTCCAATCAGACAAGAGCTAGACAATATTACATTTGAATAATAATTAATGTTCGAGTAATTCAGGCACAAATACACCGAGTGTATGTACAGGTTGTCTGGTAATTAATGGATAACCTCGAAATGTCTTATAGCAGAAATGATGGACGCTCAGAAAAAAATTAGAATATTTATCTTAACTACTGCCTGAGATACGATTTATTCTAATCACCGTTTTTAAATCTCTTCTACACTACGACCATAAATGAATGAATTCTATCAGTATTTTGTTGTTTTATTATTAAACACTAATTATCTACATTAATACGTGAAGCAAAAACTTTGTACCCTTTTTTACGAAAATTGCGCGGCCGGAGGAGTATGAAATTTGGCACTTTTAAGGTTTATATGGGGAAGGAGTGGTGAATCCTAATATTTTTATAAAATATGCATCAGAAATATATTAAATTAATGAAAAAACACTACATGCACACAACCATGCATTTGACACACGCAGTGGAATCGCGTTCGTAGTATTTCGGCATTGTGCGTCTGACGTCGTACAATTCTTCGTAACTATGGTTACATATACCTTATTTATATGTAATAAAGAAAAAAAACAAAGTAGCAAGCTTAGGAATATTGTCAATGAAAAAGAGAATTTAAAAAGATAGGTAGATTAACTTGTATAGCCTTGACGATATCTAAATGAAATGTGATTATAAGGGTAAAGTTATAGACAATAAAACCTTAATAACGATCAAACTTATAACTTAAATCATTATGGTCGAATTTTAACCACTAGGCGAAAGTATGACTAGCTATTGCATATTTTTAATTTTCTTTTTTAATCTGAACGGCCCGCCCTCAGCTGTTCTACTATTAGACATTTCAAGGTTATCTATTAATTACCGAACATCCTGTATATTTGCGTGAATAATTAAATGTAAGCTAGGTATATGTAGCGATAGCTTAGTGGTTGACCGTTAGGCTGCCACGCAGAGGTCTCGAGTTCGAGTGACTTTACAAATGATGTGCGTTTTAAATAGTAAATTTTTGCTATACCTGCATGTCCGAGAATTATCCATAAAGTTCTTGAGCATATGTAAAGTCTGCCAAGCTGCATTTAACCAGCGTGGTGGACGATGGCCTAACCCTTCTCACATTGAGAAGAGAACCGTGCCCGGCAGTGGGACAGGCCATATACACAGTTCAAACTACGTATTATATACAGAATGATTTTGAAATGGTGTAATTCCTTTTAACCACGCATTCTACTAGTGGTATTGAATAACACTGGCCATATTTCTTTTTTTATAAGAATTATTAATTTGGTAAAATTGATGTACCTTGTGAAATGGTGTCAGATAGTCATATGTTAACCAACCGAGGCAATTTTAATTTTGTACTAATTAAAATCAAATAGCATATCAATAATTAATGTCGTAAATAATAACGGGTGGTCCTTTTTATTGCCCCTTATTATTTACGACATCAGTTATTGTTATGTTATTTTTTTAAATTAGTAATTTTTATTTTATTTTATTTTATTTATTAAGGATCTCCAACAAAGAAAATACACTGCAATTTACACTGTTGTTTTCAAAATGTACAAAAAATGTGTACTCCTTCAATTATAGGAGACCACAGCATGCAATTAAAATATAATTTCAAACTAAGTTAAGACCTACAATTTAAACAATATCAAATATATTAAACTAAAACAAAACGTTTACAATTTAACAAAATAAATATATAATATGTATTGAAAATAAGAATTAAGCAGTATAATTAAGCATAATAATTAAATATGTTAGAAAGTAGGTATTTTAGGAACTACGAACATTCCTTTAAACATTTTTTGTAGTTTGTCAAGGACTCACATATGTCAATTTTATGTGTTCTTGACAAGAGGTTATACTGCCTACAGAGCCTTGGTACAGCTGCGTAATGACCTAGATTCGTTTTAGATGTTGGTATGTCTAACAAACTATATGTATTTTTCCTAGGTAAGCGAGTGGGTATGTTTATTTGTAATGTACTTCAATAACTGGCTACAGTCTACGGACCCATTAAGCAATTTATGTAAGAAAATACAATCTAGATATTCCCTGCGACTCTCAAGCGTTTTGATATTGTAATTTTGCAACCTGTCGGTATAGCTAACGCATATTTTGGCTATATGATCGGCATAGCACAAGTGGTACAGAAAACGCTTTTGGACACTTTCTAAACGTTTTTTATAAACTTCGTAGTGTGGATTCCATACTATGGAACAGTACTCTAGTATCGGACGAACTAACGGGTTGAAAAGTAAAATCTTCGTAGATGGTTTCTTGAAGTCTTTAGTATTACGAATAACAAAGCCCAGTGCCCTAAAGCCTCGCGCGGCAACATCAAGTATATGAACATCAAATCTCAAATTATGGTCTATTAGCACGCCTAAATCACGAACCACGTTAACCTTTTGGACTTGATGTCCATCTATGTAGTAAGCATTATTAGTTAATAGTTTATTTCTTGTAAACTGGATATAGAAACATTTATTTATATTTAATACCATTTTGTTTTTGTTACACCAGTTTGTTAGATTATCGAGGTGTGGTTAACATATGACTATCTGGAACCATTTCACGAAAAAATCAGTACATTAATTATTCCAAAAACATAATTTTAATTAAAAAAATATGTGGGCTGGGTTATTCTATATCATCAGTAGAATGCGTGGTTAAAAGGAATTACACGATTTCAAAATCACCCTGTATAGATTCTAACAATTTCCTTTTTATTGAGGTACTTACTGCGACAAGCTGTAAATAATTTATGTTGCGGTTTGGCAGTGCAAGTTACATTTGTTCAACTATTTGTTTATAACTAGAACATTGTACTATCGTGTCTCCAGTGGTTCTCGTTGTTTTGCAAAGCTGACTAACAATTGCCCGTAACTATAATTTACTTTAACCGCTATTGGTACTAGACTTCCACACTGTGTATTGAACAAGATATGTAGAAAAATAACTCATTATAATTACGTCGCAAAGTTTAAACGTAATTTAAACATTGAAGTGTGTTTATTTGAAAACAGAGAGTAAAGTATCAATGTTTCATATTAGTGTATATTATTTATATAAAGCAAGACCTGCGTGTCCAAATATCTCTCTGGAGGACCTTATAATTGCGTCTGACGACTTATTAAATATGACCGCTTTTTGCACCACAATATATTTTGTAGTTTGTTTATCGAAAATAATCGAAATGCTGAGAAGAATAAGCGGGCCTTAACGCTACGTTCGTTATCGTTAGCAACTCTCAGAGATGCGGGTAGTGAGCGGTTTTACTGCTCCGGTATCTATCTGGAGAATAGATAGTGTCACTTGGCACGAGGTAGCTCGCTATAACGATAGCTGAATCTCTGGAGTGAGGGGCGTTAATTGGAAATTTTGCGCGAGATTTGAGGACAAAACCTGTCTATAACTGGCTCCGGCAGGTACTTTTGGGCACTGCATGGTACGACGGCTCTCTCTATTATAACCTATCGGTTGGTGTAAAGAGAACGCTAATATCATAAACTGGTATTACTGGTATTATATATATATATATATATATATATATATATATATATATATATATTCATAGATTTGTGTGTATGTAAAAGCTCTACATAAGTTGTATGAAGATGACGTGAAATCTCTTCAGCTTGTTTTCAAGATATAATAATACAAAAATATAACTTGCTTTATAAGTATATATAGGATTTGGATAATTTGCAGCAACTTATTAATTATTTATTGTATTTGGCATCAACATTACTTTGACGAATAATAATGTCCTCCAGACCGATTTTCGGTCACGGCGGCCAATCTTAACGGAGACTGGCCATCTGCGCAGGAGATATTATAGTGCACAAGTATGTGCGCAAACACAAGTGCACTCTCTGTACCCTTACCCTCATGATCCGATGGGACGGATAATCCGACACGACCGGAGAGAGATCAGGCGCAGGACCAACTGCTTTACGTGCTTTCCGAGGCACGGGGGTGTCTAGCACCGCCAACTTCCTAACTCCGGGCTCGTATTGAGATTTCTTAACAGAAAAACCCAATACCTTTATGTTGGCCCGACCCGGGATTCGAACCCGAGACCTCATGCACAGCAGTCGCATTCACTACATACATTAAGCCATTCTTGACAGTGTCTGGGTCTGGCCTGGTCTGAGAACTTTCAGAACGTCCATAATTTATTTCAATGTTGTAGTTTCACTGGACACCAATATAAAAAAGAGAGCCGCTTAGTGATTCAACGAATATAAGTTGGAACTCCGCAATACTCCTGAACAGAAAAATCCTAATAAAGCTATGCCTGATCTGGCAATTCACAATCACCATTAGCAACACCATACTTGTGTATGCATCACATCTTAACGCCAGAACAGATATTTTGTATACCATTACAGACTTACGTTACATATACAGTAGCTAAAACACACGTACTTTCTTGTATAATAATAGGTATATTAGACGAGCGTATAAGCTTGTTGAGAGAGGGCGCTACGCGTCCTAGTCAGCAATAAGCTCTTGTGTATTTTTATTATAAAATATAGTTGAACTATGTAGTTCTAAATGTACCATACACTAGTTTAACTATTTTAATAATAAAAATACACAGATCTTATTGTTGTTTATGATATAAGTGACATATAATGTATAAATAAACAGTGATATTTATTCTACACGCTATAAAGTGACATTAAATAAAGAAACTAACGTTAATAGTGAATGTGAGCAAACTAACTCAAACAAGAATATTGTTAATTAACAAAAAAACAGTGTAAAAGTGACAAAACTTAATGAAAACCTAAACAAACTAACTAAATTATAAATGAAGTGTATTAAAAATCATTATAAACACTACTTATCTACCAGAAAGTTTCGTTTTACCCCAAACAAAAATTGAGTATAACATTAATTGCAAGTTATAATACAAATATTTGCATAATATTGTCGACGAAAGGGGTTGATCATTTAATATTCACTGATAAATATTTCCGTGGCTTACTACAAACGTACTGAGACTGCGGCGAGCGTGTACTCGAGTTCGAAACCTGCCGGCGGGGATCTACACTTTTTAGTACATCTTGACTTACAAATACATTTCAAAGAGAGCGATTACAAAGAAGCATTAGCATCGTCAACATATGCAAGTGAGTTCGATTCCCGTATAAGTCATTTAGAATACATCTTCATATTATACGGTAAAATAAAATTGACGATTGTAATATAATCTCGCAGACACTAGAGTGCACCTCCAGTAGCATGCCAGATATATCTGATGACGAAGACGACCGAATAAATATATTAAAAGAAGAAATCGAAAACCTTACAATACAGCTGAATAGTGCTCACAGAGAAATATAATTATTATCACAAAAAAATAGCGAATTTAAACTTTCGAATGCTGATTTGATTAAAAAAAACATCTTGTATAAAACAGTTGCTACAAATACTCCAATTAAATCTAACCAGAATACACCTAGAAAAAAACTTCAGACCTACAACAAATCAAAACAGACTCAAACTGACACTATGAAACATCACATAATTTCAAAAAATAAACAAAAAGATACAACTTTGAATCTTGTTATTCAAGGAACAAAAGCACGTAGTACAAATGTTATACAAAATAACACGTCGAAAGTAAGAGAAATAAACAGCCATTTAATTAACAAACACTACACCCTGGCTGAAGACATGTCGCCTCAAAAATATAAACAAAAATGGTTGTGTATTCTAAGTGCTAATAAACAGAATAAAGTTTTGTCTATAAGCGAAGAGACTTTCACAAATGAATTTATCATAGGTATGTGAACTTCTTAAGGGGATAAATGCAAAACTTACGCACGACACGATGAATGATTACTGTGTTATTTTTATTGGTGAAAAATACTTTGAAAACAGTAATAATTACTCTAAGTTTATAGACATAAGAAAAACTTTTAATGCGATTACGAATATTATCGTGTGTTGCCGACGTATAAGTATAATGTTTATTGCAACATGTATAATTGGCGAGTTAGGCATTTCAATAATATAATATGTCGAGATATCTATACACATAAATATGCGTATGTTTTAGATTCAAACGCATGCATTACTTATGACTACAACAATTTTTATAGCCACTCCGGTCAATTAAATAACTTTGATTTACGTAAGATTCTAGCTAACTTACATTGTTTATTAATGAGATCCAGTACTCTAACGCGAATAATGCAAATAAAAATCTGAATACATTAACGACTCATGAGCCTACACATGTATTGGAAACTGAAAAGCAGCTTTTTCGTCAGTAATTACATATACGTGATGCATCAGAATATCGCCGGACTTTTGAATAAACCGAGGCCCTAAATGTTTGCTTAAACGAACTGCTAGAGAAGGATATGAATATTGACATCTTATGTGTTACTGAACACTTTATAATGTTTGGTTATGAATCCCAGTTAAATATACAAAATTATTGTTTAGCGGTATCATATTGTAGACAGAATAGTATACGCATGTATTTTAATAAGAAATGGAATACAGTGGCAGAATCTACCCGAAATAGCTAGCTCATCTATATCTAGGGTAGTTGAATGTTGTGGCATAGAACTTGTTCAATATAAAATTATTGTATTTACAGAGTACCAACACTAAAAACACTGCATATTTTCTTTGAATGATTAGCAAAGTTATACAAAATTTAAGTAGTTAAAATTTAGGTATTTAGGCAGGGGACTTTAACATTGACGTACTAAATAAAAATAACGTGATTTTAAAATTTGAATGTCTATTACTAAATTTCAATCGAAGCCTAGCTTCAAAGCAACCCACTAGGACACAGAGCAGAACCTGCATAGATAATTTCGCACACAATTTTAAAAACAAATGTAAAACTAAAGTTATTGAATTTGCCTTGTCTGACCATACAGCTCAAGTGTTAAAGTGCCCAGTAAAAAAGATATGTGCTTGAAAATATTGGCGCAAGAAACAACGTGATTACAGTATTGAAAATATGATTAAATTCAGGAATTCCTTACGACAGCTGTCCTATTCCGATTTGTACGAAATAGATGATCAAAATAGTGTGTATAACATGTTTATTGATACTTTTAAGCTTTTTTATAACCTCTGTTTCCCCTTTAGGTTGATAACTATTACCATAATAAATAAACTGAAATGGATTTCTAAAGGTATAAAGATATACAGCAAAAAGATACGTCAGCTACTGTGGCGTTATAGATTACATCCAAATATTACAAACAAGAATAAATATAAAACAAAACAATATTACTAAAAAAATATACATCTAACATAATGCGCTCAGAACAATTATTTATTATAACAATTTTATTAAAACTTCAAGTAACACATCAAAAACCACACGGGAGATATTAAATAAATTTAGACCTAATTTTCCCAACGAACCTATTAATAATATAAACGTAAATAATAAAATAATAATGCAATAGACAGCTAATTCATTTAACAATTTTTTTGTAGACAATATTTAACTTTCTAAATTCACAGACAAAAATTTAGCCTCACTTATTTTAAATCGTAAAGATTCAATATTTGTTGCACCCAAAAGTCATAAAATATGTCTCAGAAGATATATGTTCCCATTTGAGTTACTTAAAAAAACAACAAAGAACACATGGCTAACTATAGACTAATTTCATTCATTCCTATAGTCAAAAATTTTTGAAAAATACGTATTCAAGGAATTATACTCATACATTGAGAAAAAAAAATTAAGCAACGAACAAAAGAGTTTCAGAGATAACTCGTCAATTAACTCGGCAATCTTTGCCTTTTTACATAAAGTAATGTTGAATATGGATAACACGATCCCGGTATCCGCTATTTTCTGCGACATGACGCAGGCTTTCGATTACGTCAAGGATAGCATTTTACTTCGGAAACTAGAATCTTACAGAATAAGAGGAAATATTCTAAGTCTCATTCAGTCGTACCTAAGTAATAGAGAGCAAAACACAGAAATTACAAAAATAAATGTTATGAGAAAGAGAGAGCAAATTTACCTATCAGAAGCATGCTCACCTATGTATGGTGTTCCTCAAGGTAGCGTGCCTCTATTATTTATCCTGTATATCAATGACTTGCCCAGAACCATTACTCACCCTATGACTCTCTTCGCAGACCATAGCACAGTGACAATTTCTTGTAATAATAAAAACTTGTATGAGTTTGACATTAATCAAACTTTGACATGAATAATATCATGGCTAGACCGAAGCAATCTCAAAATAAACTTAAATAAGACTACTATAATGCACTTTAGCCAGCGAGCGAAGGCGCCAGACATTCAAGTTTTATATAATGACACAGTTATTAATGAAGTTGAATCCACAACATTTCTTGGTGTTATGATAGATTCAAAATTAAATTGGAAATCGTATATTGAATACCTACGTAAAAAAAGGCTAAGTACATCTGCATATGCATTATATAAAATTGCTCCAGAACTAAACCCAGATTCTTTATTAAATGCATATCATGGATTAGTAGCATCGGTGCTGCGCTATGGTATTATATTTTGGGGTAACTCGACTGACAAACATACGACTTTTAAGGCTCAAAAGAGATGTATGTTTATGTTTAATTTGAAATCGACGATAGCTGCGTGCCATACTTTAAACAATATAGGATATTAACCTTAGAAATCGCTACGTTTGTTAAGGCAAATCCTGAATTGTTCCAACGATTAGTTGACACTGTAATCCGTAACAGACGTGACAATAGCAAACTTCGCTTGCAAACTGCAAAATCTGCACTTATAAGGAAAAGCGTGTTCTGTATGGCTCCCATAATTTATAATAATATAATTTATAATATACCATAAAGTTACAAAAGTCTAAATATAACTTCATTCAAAAAAAGAGATTTATTAACAGACAAATGTTAATAATATAAGTGGCTTCTTGACTGATAAGATCTGATATGAACATATTATATATATACAGGCTGTCCGGTAATTAGTGGATAACGACCATCAGTTCTACTATAAGACATTTCCAGGTTATCCATTAATTACCGGACACCCTGTATATATATTATAATTGTATTTTTGTTTGGATGTTTAATTTTTAATGACTTTTGACATTTAAATAAATTGAATTTACATTATTATTGTACTGTATAAAATAATGACATCTTGACTAAAAATATTTTAACAATTAAATGTTATTGCAATAAAAGTGACTTGACGGAAAATTAAGTGACATATTATGCCTTTTTAGATAAAATTTATAATTAATATTAAGTACAGGGAATTTTCTTACTATACTTACTTACTATATAATTATTATTAAATGCTATTGTAACGTGTTTATTTTTATTTGTACGCCTTGATAGGTATAACATGTACGACTTGTAAATCTATTCCATCTTGCATGCTTAACATTGTGTGTAAACACATGTTTTTTTTTTGACAAATAAATTATCTTTATCTTTAGGTCCAATAGTGGAACACCTATATTTCGCGAGCCATGTTTTGCGCGTGATTAATGAGTTCGTGACTATAGATACTTTCTACCGCAGAACTATCAGGAAAGCAGGAAATCTCAATGGCGGTTAGTCTGATGTGGAATTCCAACTCGAGACCTCGATCGTAAACGCAAATTACCACAGCCTATAAAACCGTCCAACGAACGACGCAGTTGCAAAAGTTGTTCCAGTCCAAAGCAATTCTGAAACCACTTTGTAGTGTAACTGCTGAAAGTTTATGAAACGGTTTATCACCTGATATGCCGTGCAGTGGACACTAAAGAAATTATATTGCTCATAATCGCCACCGTAACTGTCACTCACCAGAACTGCAATAAATCCATGCATGTTTTAATCATCGCTCTTTGCTGACAGGGGTTCATACTAGCGCCTTGGAGTACCAAGCGGTTCTGAAAATATTGAGTCCGAACGCTTAAGTTATAGAATGACTTTCTTGTCACAGTTTCCTTAGAGTACGGGATGCCTCAAGAAGGCCTTAAAAATGTTTCTGTATTGTCGGTAAATTCAAGTGCCAACTCAGGTATCACACTTGTTTATACGCTACGATAACCGCTTAAGACTGCGCCGAGCGTAAGACGCGGTTGGGCTTAATGACAGAGCTCGATAGTCAAATCGGCGCGCGGCCGCCATAGTAAAATTGTATGGAGGGTTTGAAGTGCTTTTGTGATAAATATGTATTTTTATTGTCAACCAATAACTTAAATATTTGGGACGGACAAATTGTAATATAACTATTTATGTTCCGTTTAAGCTGTAAAATATGATAGATTTCTACTGTTATAATCTCAAATCAATCTAAAAATCACGTAACACGAGCTTACATTTTTGCATTTTTCGTGCATATTTACGTAATTTTGTGGCGAAAATATTAATTATTTAAAGTTTTTAAACGGAGTAATTGTAAACACATTCATTGTTATGATAAATGTATATTTTATATTTGTATTAAACAAAAAGTTTATATTTTATCAACTTAACTGTGACCGCCTGTTTTGGCACATGTCGCTCGGCGCAGTCTTAACATCAGGTTGCACGTTCGTTTACTGACATAGTAGTAGATCAGGTAAGGAATTCAAATTATGTTTTTTACGTTAATTTACTTTATCAGTAACATTCATAAAATGATCTACCGTCTATTTTCTGAAAATGACTGATTATGAAATGAACATGTTATATTTCTATTAGTATACCAAACAACTTTTGTTCTCATATAATATACTTGTAGAGTGTAGCAGATGATTTTATGGGCGTAATAAGTTAGATTTGTTATACATTATAAATTAACATATTCCATTTAGTCTAAAATGGTACAAACCAGCCAAATATAGCATTATTGCTACGAAAAATACATAGAAGTCTTTGTTGCTACGTAAAGAAATATTATTTAAGCATGAATGGTTTTCATATAGTTTTGTCGTCAATGTATGCTCAAGCGTAAGTCTTCACATTAACAAACGAATCAAAAATAAATTAGGTACTTCATATTCTACCCCAGTCATTCTTCAGATACATAACAATGGTAAGTGCCAAAGACATTTTAATGGTGCTCGGCTATTGTTTTTTTGTTTGTTATAAGGTAAATAATCACCCAGCAGTCCTGGTGGGAAGCCCGCAAGCACGCAAGGTGTAACTTTCCCGTTAACTAACGAGTGAAAAGGAATTTGCGCTAAATATAAAGAGAATTGCTCCATCGTCTTGCTTTACGAATCTTAGAAAATCCTAGACATTTGTAAATTCAATTCCAGGTTTATTTTTACTACTTATGTATCTTGGCTTTCAGCATGTCTCTTTTATTTTGCTATTATTATAGCTCATGTATAATTTCTCCAGAGAAAAGTAATAATAAAAACGCCCTCAAAAATAGCTCAAAAAGAATTGGCATGGCCTCCCTTGCTAGTTCTCAATAAAATCTTGACTTCTTTTCATACGATAAAATAAAAATAGCGTTATATACATATATGTGTATGTAAATATGAATATAAAATAGATATATTTATATAACTTTAAGATAAAAATGTCTATAAAATACACTATAATTAATATTGCAAATGTCGAAATATATTACTAAATGAAATATTCTTTTAATTTTTTTACAAGCCTAACATTCGCACCTATTGAATGGTGCTTGTACAAATGTAAAACAAAAGCTAGACCGCGCCATTGCTCTTGTTGTCTACATTTCAAGTCTTTTTCACGGGAAACCTTTGTTTAGACAATTTATTCTTGTCCTAATTTTATTTGGCATAACGCATTAGGCATATATTCTTTTGTTATAATATTACTTCGACTTAATTGTTTTCTGGCATACTATTTCAGTAGGCATAAATATCCTTTAGGCTAATGTTTATTGCCCTAATTTTGATTGACATAAAGTTATAAGGCATAATATATAACTTAGGTACCATAGTGTAACAAGTAACAATAGGCTAGGGTGCGGCGCTTAGCTAAGCCGCCAACATGATTATTTTATATACGAAAAGTACTTATTTTATTAAAAGCAAACACAAAATTTATAAAGCTTCATATTTATGCTTATAGTAATTATGCTTAAAAATTGTGCCTAAAATAGTTATGCCAAATGAATATTATGCATATATTAGGATAAGTAAAAGTATGCCATGTTAAATTATGACACATAATTTTATGCGAATAAATAGGGAACCCTTTTTCACACGTTCGGGCTGACGAGTCTGCGCCCTAAACCGGTTTCATAATGAGCGGCTTAACGAGTAATTGTTTTTAAAGATTTCACACTTAATCAAAAACCTTGGCAGCGAGTTACTAGCATTATTATCGTATACACAGACAATCGAAAGCTACTACATTAGCTTGGTAATACACATAAAGATATATATGTATGCCGCTATAACAGTCGAAAGAAAAACAAGGGAAGTACGTACAACCGAATATTAGTTTCTTGGTACTTATCGTAATGCATTTGTCAACAGATCCGCGATCATCTCAAGCCATTGGAGATCTTGGCTTCTCTGCTAGCTGCGATTGCCCATGATATGGACCATCCAGGTGTGAACCAGCCGTTCCTCATCGCGACCTCCAACCATCTCGCCAATCTCTACCGAGTAAGTACTTAATTATTATTTTATTGATATCTACTTTATACTTTTAATGTAAAGAGAATATCACGTCGGATAAATGGGGTGGGTATTTGAGTTCGTAATGCCGTATACCAAGCTACCGAGTTCATAAAAAAGTGTCTTAGCCTTAACAATGGTGACGGATACCCGCGTTAGTTCAATATAATAAGGATTTAAATAATGTAAAAATATATAGTCAATCTAAAGAAAAAAGAAAGGTTTAGGGACACGCTAAATAGTTTTTTAATTAACACTACAACTAGTAAGCTCTCTAATAGAGTAGCGTTATAATATATATAACAACAATATATATTTTCAGCATTTGTGCAATAAGCTAACACGTTTTGCTTTCAATTACCTTGGTAAAGACTTTATTTTATACTGTAAATCAAAATCATAAGCTATGGATAGTAATTAAAGAGTCTAAAATATAATACATCATACATATCCTCGAGTCTATATCCCAAAAGTGTGGAGAGACACTACCGATTTCATTCACTATGATTCAGACGTAACGCTCTCGCTGCATTCACTCGAATCACTTTCTTTATGCACGCTTGTTGGTTTAAAGTACTAGTTATCTCGCCTATCTCCAGAATAATGATAATAATAATGCATTGATGCTATTTGAGTATTCAGGGCAGACGCCGTTTTTCATCCATAGTTAGCAATATACCGTTCCACCAAACACCCATACCTATAGTCCATATATTAGAATCCATTCGTAGCAATAGTCCTACGCCTGCTGCGGCTAGTGCACCTGTAGGTGGCCCATCCCACCATTGATTAAAACTCTCGAAGGAACTCTCCACGTTGGACTCATGTCTCCGTGTAAGCCTTCCAAAGGGCCAGGTATTTTCTAATATATGTTAGAAAATATCTGTGATAAGAGAAATATAATAATAATAATTATTTATTTATTTTCTTACCACAATATATATACAGAGTGATTTTGAAATCGTGTAATTCCTTTTAACCACGCATTCTACTGGTGATATAGAATAACCCTGACCATATATTTATTTAATTAGAATTATGTTTTTGGAAAACATGTAATGTATAGATTTTTATCATTAAATGGTTTCAGATAGTCATATGTTAACCACCCGACACAATCTTAATATTTTACTAATTTAAAAATAATAACATAACAATAACTGATGTCGTAAATAATAAGGGCCAATAAAAGGGACCGCCCATTATTATTCACGACATTAATTGTTGATATGTTATTTTATATTAATTAGTAAAAAATTAATATTGCCTCGGGTGGTTAACATATGACTATCTGACACCATTACACGTAAAAATGATACATAAAATATATATTCGGCCCAATACCAAACACTTAAGTAATATTTTTTGATGTAGTGAGATAATTGGGAAAATAAAAAGAAAACGTTGATTAATTTTGTAATCATATTTTTTTTTTATCTAAAGTAGTCACAGGCACATAATAATCATTATCTGTAATAGAAAATTTATCAATTTTTCTATGCATATATATTATTGTCGTAATCAAAATTTAGAAGCGGAAGGAAGTGTGGATCTAAAAAGGTAGCCACCAAATAATTTATACTTGTGACGTCTTCAAATCTTCCTTGTAAGCCTTGTTGTATGACGAGCATCGCCTAGCTTAATTTGGGTGTTACCTCTTCCGATGTGCTCATTTTACTGTAGTATCGCATTAAGGTAGCGACAAACCGAATAATTTCAGAAATACAAGCGTATCCAGGACTTGTAATTTTTGTTATTTCCTCAAATGGTTGCAATAATTTTAATAAATGCTCCAAAATTTCTCATTTTACAGCAGTCAGATTGGCAATATCACAGTCCGTGACTGAAATGGCTCGGGTTTGTTGCATCAGCCTTTCCAGCATATATGTACTATGTGGAGTTCCACCGCGTACTGACATCTTGGACCAATTCATGTTGAGGGAGATCCAAATCGTTTTGAATAGAATGTAGTTTTTTCTGTGCAGTGCCAGAATAATTAAAATTCCTCGTACCTGTAGCTACTATCATTTCAGTCACTTTTGACTGAACCTTTAGACAATCGTTGACAATTAATTGGATAGTATGAATGAAACAACGCGCTGAAGTCAACTCTGCATTACTAACTGCTTTTACTATGTTTCTTCTATTATCATGAATAACAACGTGAATTTTTCACGTATTCCCATAAATTTGGAATTTCTTGTAAACTCTTTGCTATGTTACTTGCTGTGTGTTGTCCCTCAAAATGCTTGATACTCAATACTACGTGTTTGAGATTGAATTCAAGATCAATAAAATGTGCAGTAAAACTTAAAAAAAACTGTTATGATTATGCAAGCATGTCCACATGTCAGACGTCACGGAAATATAATCTGTTTCTGAAAGTAAAGTTTTAATTTTCTCAACCACTTTGCTATATATTTCTGGGATTATTTTGTCTGAGAAGTAAGGACGACTTGGTATATTATACCGCGGCAAAGCGCCATTAACACCTTGGCTGCGGCAAGTAAAATTATAAAACTTCATCTGGTACGGCGGCGAATCGAAATGTGCCCCCAATGATATTTTTCGCCAGTGCGTGGCAAGTTTTTCTCGACCCACCAGCACTAGGATATATCGAATACTATAACTTTGCGAAAACATTACGTATACATTTTTTTTGTACTGTTAGAATAACCTTGAACCCAACTTCCTTAGTTCGATTCGCTCCGGGATCTATCAAACAGGAAATGAGAAATAAACCAGGGAAAGCGGCAGGCTGATATCGACCTGAACGGCACTAGAAAGTATTTTTAGTAGTAAAGGGACAGACAAAACCTTCACTATACCTTCACACAATCACCTTTTTGTCCGCAGAGTTCATCTTTACTTTTTCATTTCATCTGAGAATAGGTTATGATGAATAGTGCAATTTACTTTTACTTGGTTTTCCATGCTGATTTGTTTCTAAATCCTTTTTATTTTTCTCCTGCCCCTTAGAAAGCGTGGGTACCAATTTACAATATTCTTCACTGTGTTTATTTTTCAAATGATTTAACATTTCTAATGTAGTCGCTTTCTTTCCAACGCCACCACGAGAAATTTTTATTTCGCACAGTTTACACACGACTATTTTCGAGTCTCTTTTATCATCCTCGGAGTATGTCCATATAGGTGATTTCTTTTTAGAGGCCATAATTGATTATATATAATTATTAAAGTAGGCAGGTAATTATTTTAATGTTTATTTGTTAGAACTCACGCAATTCCACTAACAAACAATTCAAAATGTAGAAAGCACGAGAAACTGTACTTAACGTATACGCACTAACTACACTTACATAATATTGTCTTCTGTTTACGCGAATGTTATTCATTGAAATTAAACTACTACATACGGATTTTATCGCGTTGTTTATTTATCACTGTATTACATAATTTTGAAACTATTACACTACTACTACTACTACTATTGAATTTTTTATTTCTATTGAAATTAGGATGTTTTTTGATTTCAAGTGCAAGTTAAAGCCTAACTGAGCACACTTATAGACCTCATCCCATCTATTTGCGCTGAACAAGAGAGCTGTGTCATCTGCAAAGGAAACTATTCTACCTCTCGGGAGTGCAAGCGCGCCCAGATCGTTGACAAATGTATATGGGAAAAAGTGAAGAGCCGAGTACAGAGCCTAGCGGCGAGCCGTAGGTAATGGTGCGTTCATCACTAGTGTAGTCATCTATCTTATCTCTCTGGGTACGCTCACTCAAATAGCCTTCAAAGAGTTTCAGTTGAATCCCTCTTATTCCCAAGCATTCCATCTTGCGAATTAGAATGGGGACAGAGACCGTTTCAAACACCTTTGCGAGGTCTAGGAATATCCCTGTAATGTTATAGATACTATTTGTCTATACCTCATTCATGTGTTCATTGAGTTACGTGTGCGGGGTTATATTATAGGGTGAATAAATTAAACTGAGAGTTCGGTCAACACAAAGTCTATTCGATTTCCACAATGGTACTTACACTAACACGATATAACCGTAGGAAGGCTTAGGGACGACTGGGGCTACAATGGGTGATCGGTGCGAGCGCTATACAATAATGCGCTGTCAGCAGAATACAATACAATGATTACAATGTTGCACCAACATAAATACCATTCATTTTAAAAAAAAATTATAGATTTTTTTTATAAAATAATACAACAAAAATTCAATACACAAGTCCAAGAAATACATCGAAACTGCTAACTCATTACATCCTGTCGTCCACTCGCCCTGTTATTGTAAAACAAAGGTGCAATCTAATATCAGGTTACCATATTACAATACTAAGAACTGTATTCACAGTTGAAATATTAAACATTCAAATGCCAATGCTACAATTTATTAAATCGACAATACATCTGGCGCATTAGGTTTTTATATCACTTTAGGTAAAATCTTACTTAGTATTCGTTACACATGGAAATCACTGTGCCATTTTGACAAAGACGAAAATAAAATATATTAACACAACACATAATAATATTTACCGTATTCATGTTGTATTCTACTGTCCTATCTTGGGGTCATTGTGGTTAACCAACAACACAAACTTTACTGAATGTCCTACCATTGAACAGTAGAATATTGCCTCGATACGTACCTATATAAACTAATTCTAAACACGTTATAAGCAAAAGAATATCTTCGCGCCACGTACGTTACACCATACACATTTTAAGCGTATGACGCTTGCATCTGTGGTTGTGTGTACTGGGGGGTCGCTTGAACTGCTGGTCCTGCAGGCCATATAGACATCATCTCTTTTCTAAACCAAGTCTTCATGTGGGTGCAAGAATGTTTACCGCATTTACATATACACAAAAATACAATGATGCTCGTAATAACAAAGATAATTATCCCGAACATTTCTATCTTTCTCTCTATGTCACCAATTTGCTTTGCCTGATTAGCTCCTTGTTGAGCTATTATAATCTCTTCATTCTTTGTCTGATAACTACGCATTTCGGCACAAAATTAACAATAATCGAATTTATAATATATAAAAAAATATATCGCGCACTATCGATGTTCGCTTAAAGTATGCGATAACAGTGACACAGTAATTTCTTACATTAAACTTATAAAATAAATATACATGCTATCCAAAATTTTACCTTACGGCAACAGAAATCGTACGGGTGGCTTAATACGTCGGCCACTACGCGTAGTATAATTTATAAGTGGAGGCGATTTTACCTCACCACTATTCCTACAGTTACTCTCTAAAGTCTTATCTAAACACAACTCAGTATGCTGATTTTCTTGCAACATAAAAGCGGGTTTGAATCTATCTATGGACACATCAACTTCGCTGCTTGGTAATTTTATTCTAAAAATTTTATAATTTCTATTTATTACTCTATATGGGCCATCATACGTGGGACTAAACGCTTGTTTTAATAACTCATTCCTAATGAAAACGTGTGTACAGGTTTTTAAATCTTTACTTGAATCGCTCATCGCTCTTGACTCGGACTGAGGTCTTAGCTTGTTTATTGTCTGATGCAATTGTTCTAGAAAAATGTTTGAGTCACTGACCTTATTACTTTGCACGTGTAAAAAATCACCAGGCAGTCTTATGGTTTCGCCATACAGCATTTCCGAGGCGCTGAACCTGAGTCTCTTCTGCATGCAGCACGAAGTCCTAATAACACCGTTGGTAAGTCGTTCACCCAGTCCTTATTACTTATTAAACGTGCTGTTAAAGAATTTTTCAATGAGCGATGCCATCTGTCTATCATCCCGTTGCTTTGAGGGTGATAGGGCGTTGTCCTAATCCTTTGTATACCTAAATATTTCATGAGACTATTAAATAAATCGCTTTCGAACTGCATCCCCTGGTCCGTAGTTATTCTATTCGGACAACCGAACCTACATACCCAATGTTCATAGATAACCTTAGAGACTGTTTCCGCTGTGATATCCGACACTGGTATCGCTTCTGGCCAACCTGTAAAACGGTCTATAATGGTTACACAGTAACGATGACCATGCTGAGACATGGGCAAAGGCCCAATTATATCCGTATGTAAATGTTCTAATCTGTTACATTGAAGGAAATTAGATAATTTTGAAATAGTGTGGCGACTAATCTTTGCCCTTTGTTTACGTCCTTATTCATTCCGTACCAAAAATATCTTCGTGTTATCATTTTGCGCGTGACTCTAATACCAGGGTGGCTAACGTTATGTATACCATCAAATATTACTTATCTAAATTTCTCCGGTAAGTAAGGTCTTATATTATTCGTTGAAAGTTCACAGTATATAAGCTTGTCGCTGCCAGGCATTGTTATTTGTTTTATCGTATTTCGATCGTAGTTCTATCAACGGCTTATCAAGTTCCTGTGCCTGCGCCAATTCGTCGAAATCGACTACCGTGGGACAAACAATGGACTCCACACGCGACAGTGCGTCAGCGACCTAATTTTCCCTACCTTTAATGTACTGAATATCATTTGTAAATTCTGAAATATAAATTCTGAAATATATAATAACTGACGAGTTCTCCTAGGTAATTACTTTTGGCTGCTAAGCTTCGTAAAGATAAACGTAAGGGGTTTATGGTCTGTATAAATAGTGAGTTGACGTCCTTCGACCATACTTCTAAAATGTATAATAGCTAAATATATCGCAGTTAATTCTTTGTCGTAGGTACAATATTTTTGTTGTGTATCTGACAGTTGCTTCGAAAAATATCCTAGCGGTTTCCACTCTCCCTTATATTTCTGTTGTAAAACTGCACCTACGCATGTATCCGACGCGTTCGTCATTAGCGTAAACGGAGCGTTCACACTGGGATGAGACAATGTAGTGGCGTTCTGTAAGCTCTTTTTACATTGCTCAAAAGCTAATATACTATTATTATTCCATTCAATTTTGGTTTTATCTCTCTTTTTAGCGTTATGCAAATACTTATTTAGCTCTGCCTGATATTTTACGGCTTGTGGTAAGTGTGACCTATAGAAATTTACCATTCCAAGAAAACGACGGAGTTGTTCTACCGTAACCGGCCTAGGGTAGTGTATAATCGCCTTAATTTTCTCTGTTAAGGGCTAAAACCATCTTTTGTTATCTCGTACCCTAAGAATTATATTTTATACTTTCCGAATGCACTTTTAGTTAAGTTTATCGTTATTCCTACTTCACTAAAACGTTTAAAAAGTAATCTAAGTTGTTTTTTATGTATTTTTTCGTTCGAGGACATGATGGCTTTATCGTCTATATAACAAAAAAGTGCTGACTCACCCTC
Source organism: Catocala nupta (assembly GCA_963675205.1). Taxonomy (NCBI): domain Eukaryota; kingdom Metazoa; phylum Arthropoda; class Insecta; order Lepidoptera; family Erebidae; genus Catocala; species Catocala nupta. The sequence continues at coordinate 41,091,317 of OY776078.1, forward strand.
ATCTTCTGCACCGCCTATGTGTTCTATCCCTTTCAGTACATACTGATCCATAAACCTCTGAAACGTCTGCGCCGCATTCCTTAATCCGAAAGTCTTCCGGGGAAATTCCCAAAGACCAAACGCAGTTGTTATCGCCGTCTTCTCAATGTCTTCGTCTGCAATGCTAATGTTATGGTAGGCCCTATTTAAATCTAAACGGGAAAACCATGTTTTATTTTCTAAAATATACGTAAAACTATTTAACCTTGGGATTGGGTGCGAGCGCTATACAATAATGTGCTGTCAGCAGGATATAATACAATGATTACAATGTTGCACCAACAATCCCTAATACTCTCTGTCCATTATACATATTAGTGACTATGTAATTTGTCAGATCATGAACAGCATCCGCTGTAGATTTACCTGATCGAAAACCAAATTATGAGGGATACAAAATAATATTTTTTTCTACTTAGTCTATAAGCTTGCTGTTCATGATCTTATCATGAACTTTGGAAAGGGCAAAAAGCACAGTTATGGATGGGTCTATAACTGTTGACACGATCTCTATCCCCATTCATATAGATCGGATGTATTATACATTTTTTAAATGCTCTGGGGAATTGACCGGTAATAATAAGTGCAAGGTTACATAATTGTCTATGTGAGTGGTAGGATTATCGCAATTGAATGTCGCTTAAGGAGGTTGCTGGAGATACCATCCCACCCCACGGCACAGTCACTAAGAAGAGACGTCAGGAATTTTGAAACCTCTTCCTCGTTAGTCTAAAACATTACCATCGACCTCGAGCTATTATTTGGGGTTACCGTAGTAGGCATTAGGCGTAGTAGGTACAATATTACTGATCTGGTCAGAAAATGTCGCTAGTTTTATTCATATCTCTCGTCGTATATGTCGCGAGAGACTTTATAATTATTCAACAATGGACACAAATAACACTCAGCAACGATTTGTTGATCTTTTTTTTTCTGCTCCGTAATGGATTCGATGCCTGTTCAATTGTATCTATACATTCTTTCGCACTCCATCGGTTACTTACCACACTATTTCTAAAATCACGCCACACATACTTCTCAAAAACGTGTATATACCATAAAATGTTCATAATATATATCTGTAAAATGTCAGAAACACCTTTTAAATTTACTTTATTCTTAAACTAAAATAAAATACAATCATCAGTCAGTTTTCATTGAAAAGCTCAGCTCAAAAAGAGTGCATTCCATCTTACCTAATTCATAGACCTGCTGACATTCTTTGTGGAAATGCAACGGCCGTTATATTGAAAATCATTTGTTATCTTCACCTTACACTTTAGGCTAGAAAGGTGGCTATCGATGCCTTTCAAAAATTCACTGCAGCCAGAGATTAAAATATTAGCGATTGATTGCTACATCGAACTTGAATATTTTATGATGCCGGTGCATCGCTAGCCTTCATATCATTATATTTAAGTATTCAATAGAGAGCACCGCTTTGAGAATTAGAAATCGAATCGCATTAATATTTCTGTCCAGCGCCCTTGTCGCGAGTTTCAAAATGCAAAACTTTAAGGTGTTTTCTTTTTCTGTTCTTACTGTAGCTAAAAAACAACGATAGTACTTTAAATTAAAATACTTTTTACGTAATTAGGATTTTATCAGCGACTTCGATTTCGACGAGGTAGGACACGGGTTGGGCGAAGTGTCATTGGGCTTTTCTGGCAAGATACTCTCAGTAGCAGCATGTAGTCTGGAGCTGAGCTCAGTAAACGACAATAGGATCAACCCCGATTATGTGGCAACTGTACGCGAAACGTGGATGTTAAATACCTGTGCCTACTATTTTGGAGATTTGGACGTGAGACTATCTATTTATAATGTATATTTACATGCGAAATTCCGGATGAATTAAAGCAGTCGTACTCCTCAAGAAACGAGTATAAAGTAACTTAATTTTTAAACGTAATGATTGCGTAATCTTAAATAAAACCTATTCATATATGATAATGGGTCTGTGTGTCTGTCTATTAGTGACAGGCATAGCTCCGGTACCACTGGACCGATTGGAGTCATCCCTCGGTCGAGTTTGAAAATGAGCCCTGTGGGTCAAAAGACATCCGAGATATAGGGGTCATAAGGTCAGGGAATATCCATCAACAGAGTGATTTGGAAGTCCGAGGGAAAGGCTTTTACCCAGCAGTGGTGGAATTATAAAAAGCTGATGAAAAAAAAAGGTCACATGAAGACGAAGAGGTTGAATCCTGGGTTTTTTTACCCATCTCGTTCCTTTTATGCTCACATAAGGGTTTTAGTGATGGTATAATTAGCACCATGAAAAAGACATGTAAACAAATTTCAAGGCCTATTTCTTATACAATATGATGACATTGGCATAGATCTTGCCAAGGCCTTTGATACGATCTCTGTTTCTATCTTGCTGGGGAAGCTCGAGAGACTGGGTATTAGGGGCCAACAACTTAAACTTTTCAAAAGTTACCTCACTGGGAGATCTCAGTGTGTCAGAGTTGGTTCATATACGAGTAGCGAGTCGTCCATTACGTACGGTGTACCGCAGGGCAGCATTTTGGGCCCAACACTCTTTCTCGTCTATATAAATGATCTCACTAACCTCAATTTACCCCAAGGCCAAATAATCTCCTATGCAGATGATACTGCTCTCATATTTACTGATGACTCTTGGGAGAAGGTTTTCTATGCTGCCCAGCTAGGACTTGACCGGGTAAAAGACTGGCTTAGTGACAATCTGCTTACTCTCAACGTCGATAAGACCAAATATATTACATTCAGCTTACGCCAGTTACCCAGAATCATCGACTCACTGACTATAATCCCTCACTACTGTAACATTGCAGGAAGCTGCCCTTGTAACCCCCTTGAGCGTGTTAATTCAGTTAGATATTTGGGCGTGACCGTAGACTATAACCTTAACTTTAAAGATCATATAAAACATGTATCAGCGCGCGTTCGAAAGCTCATTTATATTTTTTAAAATCTAAGACATGTCGCAGACTCGAATCTTCTAAAATCAGTTTACCTTGCACTCTGCCAATGTATCCTTACCTACTGCATTTCATCTTGGGGAGGAGCCTCCAAAACTACTCTAAAGAGTCTTGAGATAGCCCAACGTGCCGTTTTGAAAGTATATTTATTTAAACCCATCCTATATCCGACTGCACAAGTTTATCAATTAAGCCAGGTGCTCACAGTACGCCAATTATTTATTCTGAATATAATTCTAAAACAACACAGTGAACTCACTTATAGTCCATTCCTGTTATGCAAACGTAGAAAGTACGCAGTTTGCCCTACTTACTGCCCTAAAACTTCTTTCATACGACGATTCTTCCTTTTTATTGGTCCATATCTTTATAATAAAACAAATCAAATACTCGACATCTACCCTCTTAATAAGATACAATGTAAGAAGAAAGTCCACAATTACTTACAGAACCTATCATATCAAGAAACCGAAGAGTTATTAAATATTCCATGTTAGATAAATATATCTTGCACTTCTATAATACTGATATACATACATACATATTGGTTTTTCCCCAATCAAACATGCAATATTTACTTAGCCACTTTCATACACTCACAACACACACGCACACACACACACACACACACGCACACACACGCACACACACACACGCGCACACACACATACACACACACACACGCACACACACACAAACACGCGCACACACACACACACACACGCGCGCGCGCGCGCATGCTCGTACGCACACACACTCGCACGCACACACATACATACATTCACACACATATACATACTCATGAAGACCTTTACCAAAATGCACCATCAAGTTCAATGTATACCTAGTTATATAATATTATAAAAACTACTTGTGAAAATAGTCCAACAATTATTGTATTCCGGATAAGGTTCGGCGCTGCACGCTGAGATACAGGTTTTTTTGCCTAGTTCGGCTGGCAGATGCTCCCAATACTTTGTTACTAATGTTAGATTATTTTTATAACCTAGTGTAACTCTGTAATGTTGTATTTTTGGTGCAAATAAATTTATTATTATTATTATTATTATTACCTATTGATGAATTAATATAGTTCTAATAAAGTTAAGTAAAGAGATGAATTGAACAACTTTCATTCGAAAAGTCAAAAATTTGAATTTACCTCGCATTTTGCTATCACTTGCTATCGTATCTGAATAAAATATTATTTACGAATTCGTTGCGCTGTTTTTATATATCCTTTAAGATCAGATTCTCATGGTATTCTTCTTAAACGAAATAAATAGAAACAGGACACCATCGATAACGAAAGCAAATATAACAAAATAACGTGCGATAATGCACTGAAATAATTTAATTAAGTTAGCATATCTTTTGATAGTCCGTATTAAGTATATTATTTGAATATAAAACGCTTATTCCATCGCTTTCCAAGGATGTTGGGGTGCAAAGAAATATTTGTTATTTTTTTTATTTTATTTATTAATGCACAAAAGACATTACAATCTTTATTACATCTCATATCATAAATACATTGTTTAGATCTGGATCGTAACATAAGTAATATGTGCACACAAAGAAATCAATAAGGATTACACAAAAATTATCTCTGATTTATGAATACCTAATATTGCAAATAACTTAGGAATTTAGATTTGGATGCCTCTGACGAAATCAGAACCATCCAAGCCCAACTTACTATGGAGGATGTCTTTCACTATTTTAGTATATTTGTTTTAGTTGTGATCAAAAAATGTCTAGTAATTTATTGAGTTTGCCATATCATTATATTAACGGACCATTCTTGTTAAAGCATTATAATAAGAAATATTATTTTTATATATTTGAAGGGCAATTATATTTATATAATTGAGCTGATTTGAGAAAGTAACTCTGGTGAATCGATAATATAGTGTACTAGCTGTTCCGACAGACGTTGTCCTGTACAGGCGAAAAAAAATTAAACCGTCCTCGAATCCACTTGAACACACAAAAAATTTTATTCAAGTCGGTCCAGCCATTTAGGAGGAATTTAATTACAACGAAAAGTGGCATTGATTTTTATATATAGTGTATTATTTTGTAAAGATAAACTAAATCGAAATATATGTGTCGGGTTTCTAATGGCTAAACCTTATATTTACTGAGTCTATTTTCGTAATTTAAACTTGACCGACCAGGGTTTTCACGGTAGTTGAGAATTTTGAATTTATATAGTATATAATATCTTTGAAATATGCAAAAGGATTATCAAAATTGTAGTAACATTAAGTTTTCTCAAGAAGAATATGAGTTATAATTACCCTTAGGGGTGCTATTTGTTTGATCATAAGCTACGTCATGTTAGCTTGCCGGATTTTTTTCAAGCTACATGCTCCATAAATTCTAATATTCTGTGTAGATATTGGGCTTACCCAGTAAACAAAATACTTTCTTTAAAAGACATTCACAAAACCAATGAGTGAAGTGAGAAAAAATTCGTGAACATTTAATTAGAATTAAGGATAGAAAGCTTGGCAATGCAATCAAATTATTAGTTAACATTTTTCTGAAAAGATTTATTTATGTATGACTACTTTCAGCCAAAGTTATTTAAACTTCTCAATATGGATACTTGTATACATGTATCGCACTTGACACTATGTGACGCCCGATTCTACTAAACCCAGAAGTTAATATTTTTGCATTATTATGAAAACCAGCGGTCGCCAAGTGGTCGAAATTCGACCATAATTGATTTAAATTTTAAGTTTGAGCGTTATTAAGGTTTAGTTGTCTATAACTATACCCTTATAATCACATTTCTATAAGTCTTTTCTCCTATTCGAAGACTCCAATACAGATACAATATTTCTCACCAGACATTTAATTTAGATATTTTTAAGGACACGTTATCCCAATGGAAGCGTCAAATACTGCAACCATAGCACAGTTTAAGTAAACCAATGTTGTATTAGCTTATACTTGCAATTCTGAAGAGTTTTTTCATTTCAATTTCTTATTTTTTTTTGTGTTTTAACCTTATTTTGTAATTGTCACTAATTACTTGTCATCTAAAAATGCTGTCTCACACCTATTATTAGCTCGTAGGCCAGTCTGTGGTGCTGGATTTAATTTTATTGTGATTGCATCGCCTAAAAGCTGTTGGTGTGTCAATATAGTAATAAATAAATAAATAAATAAATAAAGTCACCTACATACATACAATCTAATCTACGTTAATAAAAACGGGCGGTAGCCTGTTTGTTAATTGACTATAGATTGCATATGCTTTAATTATTTAAGCAATGTAAATTCTCTTTTATAAACATTGATGATAACGTAGAAATGAACGAAATACCTTAACAACCACATTATGTAGGTACCTATACAATATAATCAAAGTAAATGTAGTATTTTGATATAACGCTGAAAACGAGCGATTGATAAATATATACGAGTATATTAATTGTTTTACAAATTAGTTCGCACCGTAGAGAATGTTTTCAAAATGAGCATTTACTCACTTTTTAACCATATACTGTTCTTAAATTATTTCATTAATCATACATACTTAAACAAACATATCTGCTTTCAACCAGTGACTATTGCATAATCTAATCATATTTTATGTTATTGTTAAGATGCAATTGTAAAACTAAGAATTTATACTAAAATAAATAAATTATTATTATATATTACTCTCAACTAAAACTAGTCTATTAACGTACTATGTCTAAAAGTCTGTCACAATTGAATATATTACGTAATTTTATCACGCTCAACCCGAACTCCTTTGAGACGGGACTGACCGTGTACTAAGAACCTCACATACGCTGCAGTCCCCTGCCGAAACGACATTCAAGCGTTTACACAAACATCCTATTAAACGAATGAAATGTACATACTTGCTTACGGCTCCCAAGTTTAATCAACTGTAACCCGTACCAAACATTGAGTTATTGAGTGCAAAAGCCAGTCTGTTAAACATTCTAATATAAAATCAAAGGATTTAAGTCAAATTTAATAAAAGCGTGCCTCTGCATACATTTCGTTTGATGTTGCCGATGAAATCATTTAACCTTAACGTCTTATTAAATTGAACTCGCCTATTTATAACAATAGTATTATACAACTTGGTAACTAAATCAATTAGAATCATTGTTCCAACCATAACGAGAGTTAAAGATAGAATAAAATCTAGAAGATTGTCCAGGACTGTGCAAATTATTTTGGAGGTGGCATGGCCCATCGAATAATTTTGGTCAATTTTCGAATAATTCTGCTAAAACTGTTCGAAATTATATTCTCGGCAACGGCTGCTGTAGGTAGTAGAAAGCAGAAATCAAATATATTGGCTAAGATTTAATAATAAGGTTTCTGTGCTTTGCTCTCCCTTATGTCCACTAGTGTTGCGGATATTAGCAGCCGCTGGCAGACATATTAAAAATTACTAGCGGACCATTTTGTTGACCGCGGGCCTGGGGATGGCAAAATTTCATTACAAGGTCTAGACTCAGTTCTCTGAGAATAAGAATAAAATCTTTATACCTATACTCGTAGAATATATTCATATCCAGAGTAATTTACATCTACATTTTGGTCAACATGAAATCTTAATTGCAAATTAACAAACTTCTCTAGAGGGACTTCGAAAGCCCGCAATCGAAGCTATTCATTGGACCGAATATTCATTGCCTGCATTTTATTGCAGCGAGAATGCCGTTGAATGGAAATGGTTTTAATATGACGTGAAAATGACGTGCATGTTTCGCAATCGGTAAAAAATGATAGGGAAATCGCTTCCACACTGCATTCGAATGACCACGGCGCTCGGCACGAATAGGTGTCATTGTTGGCTTCAAATAACTGTCAATATTTCATTCTATAAAATGTTTTATTGGTAGGCTATATACATTCATAAGCAATACTATGTGCTGCAGAAATGGTTGCCAGTCTTAATTCATTTTCTATTCTCGTAATGGTCAATATATTCGGTCGATGTATTAAACAATAATTGTACATGCCGTTGTTTATGTGACAGTCTGTATATTTACTTTCTCCCTGAGGCTCCTCGTTTCACAGTGCAAACTTAGCGAGAAATTGACACCCGATGCTCGACTAGACTTAGCCTACCCTTGGACTGTCTTGCCGAGAATAGTTACACGCAAAACTTAAGTGTTGGGTTAAGGTTGCGGCAACATTTATTCTTAGCTCGCGAGAATGCAATCTCTAAGAAAAGATTTTTAAAGGCCAGGTTCTATTGAAATGTTATAAAAGTAAATAAATGTTTAGTGATTAACTTAAATATTAAAACAACTTTTAAAAATAACTGCTTAAATATTGGTAAAATGATTTAAATCGAATCCGTTGAATAGATTTTACATTTTGATAAAAATAAATAAATGTAGAATAATAAGAAGTATTCCATTGAAACGGAATCGTATTTATTTTCCATAAAATAAACTCCCTACTCAATGTCGACTATTTATACTAAATTTTAGGTGTTTACGACTGTTTAAAATCTAGTACTAGCTATCAAATAATAATAATGTCCTCCAGACCGATTTCAGTCACCGCGGCCATTCTCAACGGACTCTAGTCACTCTCTCATCTGCGCAGGAGATATGATAGTGCACAAACGTGTGCGCAAACACAAGTGCACTCTCTGTTCCCTAACTCTCATGATCCGATAGGACGGTAATCTGATACGACAGGAGAGAGATCAGGCGCAGGACCAACGGCTTTACATGCTTTCAAAGGCACGAGAGTGTACAACAACGCCAACTTCCAAGCTCCAGACTGAGAGAGATTTCTTAACAGAAATCCCGATAACTTTTTGCTGGCCCGACCCGGGATTCGAACCCGAGACCTCATGCACAGAAGTCTTCACTACCGCTGCGCCACGGAGGCAGTTGGCTATCAAATAGTACATTAATGACAGATGATATATTGTTGAATAATAAAAAGAGAATTAAAGTAAAAGTAAAATAATTTTCAAAGACAAATTATCTACACGGTAGTAATAATTTTGCGAGAGAATCTCCACCTCCAAAGGTGTAAGAATTATACTTGAGCGGACTAGAGTTGAACCGATCACCTATAGCTAAGCAATATTGTACTGTATCTGTGGTGGATAGAGCTTCGAAGTTAATTGCTAATACGTTGTTTAATTAGCAAGGAGGCCAGTGTATATTTGTATTTGACAACTCAGGGAATCCTTTTTCAAAAGTTCGTAATATACGGTGACTACGTCTAGTGTCGTAAGTGCTGAAAAGCTACGGTAACCGCTTACCAACAGGCCGTCTGACTGGTTCCTTGCCAATTTGGTATTACATAAAAATGTGCTTGATAGCTATACTGCCTGTGTTCTAGTTTTGATAGGCATGCACTGGTTTTTAGTAATCATTATCGGTCCGGCATTTGTACAATCAAGAAAATTTTAAACCGGCATATATCTTATTCATTATTTAAATGTTTATAAAGCGGCTGTCAGCCAGCGGCTGTCTATATATGTATATAATGACTATTTTAAAAATGCTGCTTTTAATGCTCTCCTTACAATTACATACTTACCGTGAGTATCTACGAGCTTCCGACCGCGCTTGCATCGAGTCGCAATTACACGCTTGAGGAATGTACGCAGGTACATAATTATCCAGCAATTACAGTTTGCTCTAGTGCACCCAGTTATTAGTAAGCAAATATATACATCAACACGGTTAATTACTATTTTATATTACTTCTGTAAACTGTGAAATGTTTCATGATATATTGAGAGCATTAATGTAACTCTCCATTTTACTAAATGATAATTCAATGAAATAATGCTACCAGCATGGCCGGCTTATTTGATACCTCGTTTGATCATATACGTACCTATCTAAGATTTTACACACGAGTGCTGCTCTTATAAACCGATATGGCAAATTGTATGGTAAAATTCTACGCCATATATATTTTGGGATACAAGTCCTTTGTACTTCACTGCCATCCCGTCCTTGAATGAAGATAACTCTGCTGAAAAGATGGGACGACAAAATATAAATATCACACCCTTATAATGTTTGACTCATTGAACATTGCGCGGTATAGCTGGAAAAGCTGAAAACATAAAAAAAAAATATTTCGAATTCAAAATACAAAAGTTACAATGAACACAATAGGGCCCATAGTCGAAACATTCCATGAATTGGTTATAATCTGCCTTTGGTAATAAATTATTTTGAGCATAAATATTAATACATTGCATATATTACTAGTTAGGTGGCAATACCTACAGATCCGCTTACTTAAAATGTCAACATCCGACAGCAAAGTCAGACAATTAGCCTTTTTAAAATATATCACGTTCACGCTACATAACATGATACTGTTGTCAACAAGGGGGTGCCAATCAATGGCATTTGCCCTCTACGCCTCCAATAAAACGAATTCTATTGGCAAGGCTACGTGCAAGTGATATCTTTGATCGCATAAACATATTGTAACCGCTTGCAATCACCCGCATCGCATGTCAGTTTGCTTCTACTGGTATAAAATACATAGAATATGAATTTTAAGGAATGATCTTCGTAGTAAATTGACACGTAAACTTGGCAGTTAAGTAGAAATTCGTGCCGAGAGGTTCAAGAAGCGTTTAGGTAAAAGTATTTGATTTTTATAGCAATTCACTGAGGTTTTAGCGTTAAGTTTATGTTATATCTCTTGGATGTAATATCAAAATATTAAGCAAGTTAAGTTAATTTCTCAGAATATCTAGTCAAAGCGGCAAACGCCGCGGCATTCCAACTATACAACATCGCTCCCTTTATAATTCAATTAAAATTCCTATGGCGAACATACAGAATATATCAGTATATAGGTACCGATATCTCTCATTAGAAAATTAGCTATCACGACGTAACAGTTATTAATTAGCACGTACTTTGGAAAAATATAGAACATGGATTAATTAACTGTAGGCTCAGAACTTTGTCGTAATACTGTACATAAGACTATGTGTGTACATCGTAGAAGAGATCAAAAGTAAAAAAGTACATACCCGCGCAACTTCGGCTTCCAATACCTATCTAAAAGAACTGCATTCGAGTAGCTACGTATTTTTAATTTCAACGGCTCATCTTCAGGGATTTACGCTGAAAATGAAGTAGTAAAAAACATCTTCAATTTTTATACCTACACAGTGCTTACTATAATAAATAAATGTGTATATACAGAAAAATAATAAATTTCAAACTTAATGTAATGGATGTGATACACGAACGAACATGGTAAAACTTCAGTGATTTCTGATTTCACTACGGCACTATATTAATCAAAATTAAAGCTAACTGTCTGTAGAACATTTGTTCATTTTTACGTAAACTATTTTGGCAGTGTACAACTTTTGTTTAAACGTTAAAACTTTTGTAACACGATCGGAAATTTGTCATTATGAAATAACAATGTTGATGTCGGGTCAGCATTATATAAAAATGTTTCAAAATATTATTAGATCAACATCTTTAAATGTTCATAGATACAAACGAACACGGTTCAATTTTTGGAGTAGTACGCCAATACCAAGCGCTATTACTTAAAACTTGCTATGACCATGCCATCATTGAAGTTTTATTGCATACCAACCGGTATTTGTTTTAAGTGTACATCATAACATCCAATATAGTATACTTATAATAATAATAATAATATTTATTAGTTCCAAACAACAGTTTAACAATGGATCAGATAAAAATTGTAAAGTATTTAGTAATCCATTTATGTAGATCACGTTGACAATATGTATGCATATTGTGTGACAGTTGTTAGCGCAATCCATACAATTACACAGATAGGTTGCTTAATACTTCTTGGTAAACAATTATATTTGTTTTTTGTATTTAATATTAAATGTCGGTGGGAACGATGGCTGAGCGATAATACTGTCTCCATCTTGAATAGGTGGTACAGGGTCCAATGCGTAGGTGGCGAAGAATAATAATCAATGTACACTTCGTATTACCTCACTTTATTCTCTTTAAACACAATTTAAAATCAAACAAGGTAAACCGATAGTATGTTTTGGAGAAGTGACCTGGTCGGTGCGGCGTCCCAAATTATAATGAGCCATTTCATCGATTCAGTCATTCGTCAATCCCCCACTTTCCAAAACGACTCTGACCACGTGCTGCCATTACAAAAACAAGTGACATTACTGTGTTTACTCCTTCCCTAGTACTATGATAATCAAATGAGCAACTTAATATTAAACGATATCGCTTTCCACGACATATATATGTTGCGGATAGATCGTTTGTTGAAACCATTAGCAGTTTTAAAAAATGCTCCATTATTTAAAACAGCTGTTTAATGTCCAGTTGGATTGTCTCGCGCTACGTTTCACGAAACTGCTACGCAAGCATAGACGTAATGCAGAATAGCTTTTATGTAGCAATAAGCATTGGTTGTAGTGAAATAATTAAATACCACGAAATAATTAAAATTAATATATTTAACTATTAATAAAGACAAGTGTTTACTTAGGTAAATTACCGTTACAAAATTACAATGAAAATTAATAAAAAATATTACCGACTTACACATATAATAAAGTTTATGACAAATATGACAACATTTTGATCTTATATCTATCTAACGTTTCATATCCTTCACCGATTGATAAATGCAAAACGCTTATGTAATTCTACGTGAAGAAGAAAAGTTCAGTAATTATGAAATAACGCAAAATTTCTTTCAGCTTTTGTACATAACGGGCCTGTTTTTTGAAACAGCTAGTGGTTATGTAAACCAGTTAATTAAGCAATGTTTCAACAATATACATACGAGTGTACATAGACATGATTCTAACTTGGATTTGAAAGCCGGTACCAAGAAATTTAACTTAGAAATTGCTGCGATCTTGGCATCATTAGAGTTTTATTACATACCAAGCTGTATTTGTTCTAAGAATTCTAACCCAATATTGTTTATTGTACTCATATAATTATATACAATATTGGTATAGTTCGTATTAGCAACCTCCTATGCTACATAGCTAACACTAATTTACTTTATAAAGATATCTAATTAAAAAGACACGATATTATAACAATTTGCATCAGAAGGTGAAGGTAGAAGATTATAATATTTGTACCATGTTTTCCAAAAACTAAACTTATAAAAAATGAGCGGTACGTAATATAACGCCAATTCTTTATGGCTGTATGGTATATAGTAAGCAGACAATATAACGCTGTAGTCTCGTCTATTTTACCATTGTTTTATTGTCTATTGGCTACGTGCAAATATAGAATTTGTGCTTAAACAACCGTAAGAGAAACAATCAAACATATGAATAACTTTCATTACATAACACTGGTACAAGTAATCCTTACTATAATATTATAAATGCGAAAGTAACTCTGTCTGTCTGCTACCTTTTCACGGCTAAACCACTTAACCGATATGGATGAAATTTGGTACAGAGATACTTTAAAACCTGGGGATGGACATAGGCTATTTTTTATTGATGTAGGTACCACGCGAGCGGAGCCGCGCGGTAAAGCTAGTATGTAATAATAATAATATAATATAATATATTCTATCACATACACACAATACCATCTAGCCCAAAATAAGAAGAGCTGGTCGGGTACCTACTATGGTTACTAGACAATGGATATGTGTACATATTATACATAGAAACACCCAGACCAAGACAAACATCCATGTTCATGCACACAAATGTTTAAGTTGTGCGGTAATCGAACCCGTGTCCTCAGACGTGGCAGTCAGTTACACTAACCACTACGCCATCGAGGCCGCCGAGGTAATGGTGTTTTAGTTTATATAATGAATTATCCATCGGCGTTCGGACGAGTTAAAATATCAATGTGTCGGGCCCACACATTTGAGCTGTTAAGCTGACAGTTTAAATGATGTTATTTATATTATTTTTGAGTAAATAAAGTTATCGCACGTTTTACTAACCTAATCATACAATTTACCTCGTAAAATTTTGATAATAACACTGGCACCCTCTTTTCCACACAAGACTTTAAGTTGATTAGGTGTATGGATACGTGTACACATGATACAACAACTTATGTACATGTTACAAACGACGTTTTCTGAAACACCGAGGTATAACCCCACAACATTTATTTAAACATTTATTAATAAATACTCCTCTGTCATTATATATGGCAAGGTATAACCTCACAACATTTATTTAAACATTTATTAATAAATACTCCTCTGTCATTATACAGTGTGAGTCTTTATAAAGTGCACATATTAAAAAGGGTGAAAATATAAACAATTTTAACGACGGAAAAAATGTTTAAAAAATCTAAAAAAGATTTATGTACTTTTAATTTTTTTTACTCTCGTCTTGGTACCCCATGCAAACAAAGTGTTGCTACTTTTAAACTAAATGTGACATTAAAACAAAACAAAATTAATAATAATCTCGAATAATAGGCCGAGCTAATAAAGCCATAATTTTTTGAAAAATAAACCTCATAAATTAGTTATTAATGATTTTTTTAAGAAATTTTTTGCAATAAATGTATGTTTTTGTGTTTACAACAGCGTGGCGGACATTTTGAGCAATTAATGCATTAGTTTTAAGTTTCATGTGAAATAATAAATGATTTTGATTAACCTAACCTACGCTTCTTTGTTTTATGAATCACATAGCCTTCATAAGAAAGTAATTTATCCTTTCGAATTAATAACACACCCGGTGAGCCTCTTTTTTAGCCTCTGATAGCAAATGTTGTGTTTTAGCTATAACCATGGGATTTTTACCAAAAACTAGCTAATACGATGTAGAATAACATAAAATAAGAAAAAAGTAGAGTAAAGGGGACATTTTTTTGATAAATTTTACATGTATTGCAAAAATTGGTAGACAAATGGTAAATTTTCTTCAAAAATCATTGATAACTAATTTATGAGGTTTATTTTTCGATAAATTATGGCTTTATTAGCTTGGTCTATTATTAGAGATCATTAATAATTTTGTTTTGTTTTAATATCACATGTAGTTTAAAAGTAGTAACACTTTGTTTGCATGGGGTACCAAGACGAGAGTAAAAAAAATAAAAAGCCCATAAAAAATTTGAAAATTTCTTTAGATATTTTTTAACATTTTTTCCGTCGATAAAATTGTTTATATTTTCACCCTTTTTAATATGTGCACTTTATAAAGACACACTGTATATGGCACTCGCAAGCCGCGCATCTCTAGCCGCCCCGCGAGCGTGATTTGATTTCAAGCTCTGCGGTTCTAATATATTTTTTGTATGCAGACTTACACATTTTACCAAGAATTCATTCTGTATAGCATTGTGTAACATTACCTATTAATTGTACCATAAAACATAACAATACATAGGTAGTGTTTATTTTATGCCTGTATGTAGTATCAATCTCTTTAATTGAATGATAGATTTTTTATTTTGATACATATCAACAAAAAATAAAAAGGATAGCTGTAAGGGAAAGACTTAGATACACGCTCTCTTGCCAGATTAAAGACGTTAACTGGATTAAGAGTATCCTAAACTGACGCACGAAAAATGACATAAAAGACGCAAGAAAGATACATCAAGATCGGAGCAAACCAGTCCAAACTGTCAGTTTTGCTAGGACAAATAAAAAAAAAGAGTACACATCGATAACTTAGCTATTAATATTTTGAAATGTTAATTCAAACGGTTTTATGTACCTATACCTACCAACTCGCTCATCTATCATCTTTATGGTCGAAATACGTAATTAACATACCTATACGTTTTATTCTAAAAACAATGAACGAATTTTAAATTTAAATTAATTTATATTTACAAGTAGTAATTACTTATCGAAAACATTATAGAACAATCTATATTTGTTAAATATTGTTAAGGATGCCTATTAAACTATAATAGCACATATCGCCTGTGATACAGGATAACTTAGTACAGGCGTCCAAAGTATCGTATCCTATTTTTAAGTATTTTAAGACCAACTTAAACTGAATAAACTATTATTATTCGTTGTCTAGAACACGTCGGTACTGGAGAACCACCACTGGCGCTCAGCGATCAGCTGCCTCATCGAGAGCGGTCTCCTGGATCAGATGCAAGAGTCGCGGGCGCAGCTCGAGCACCAGATCAGATCCTTAATCCTGGCCACTGACATCACCAGGCAACAAGAATACTTGTCCCAGTTTAAGGTAAGTTGTAGTTCATTCCTTCTAATTTGAAATATGCAGGCAGCAATATGTTTATTTTGCAAGTGAATATTTTCAGGTTGTTCATTTTATGACGAGTTATACTTCACAAATATGATTATGCATATGCATCGAATTTTATCGATATGCATAAACAGGTTGTTTATGTAATTGTATATACCACGGCATGTATGAGTAGCTGGGCGTAATAGCAATAGCGAGTATTGCTGATATTATATTAATATCAGCTCTGTTTACAAACTATTCCTCAGCTAGGTACAGGGTTTGGCCAAGAATAAAGCTTTCATAACAACAGGTCAGTGCTACCAGTGCATATACAGTGGATATGCTCTGTTATAAGAAACCTTCGACAGGACGCTTTTAAACAACTGTAAAAGCGATCATTTATATATTATTGCCTTTTAAAATAGCAGCATCTAAAAGCAAACTTTAAAGACCCCGTATAAAAGGTACAGTGTGCCGTTTACAGTGTGCCGCGCTAGTTCACAATAAGAACAAGACTCGACTACTTCATGTATTGTTCTGCGACTGTTATACACCTTTGCTGTAAGTTATATTAACGATACGACTTACAGCAAACGTGCATAACACCCCGAAGCGCTTTGCTTCTACAAAAGATTGGACCTTATTGTTTATGTTTTCTTATGATAATCACAAATCTGGCTGACACAAGTCGCAACTGAATAGGTACTCTGTAGGCAAGCTCGGCAAGGATCCCTGATCCAATAAGCAGTAATCCAATACCCTAATTACTAGGCTGTTAGTAGTAGCAACTGAAATTAAACTCCAAGGAGCTTCGATTCATTGTTAGGAAATAGGTAAATTGAACTTTGTATTTCGTTGAAAGGGACTACTGTAGCACTAGGAATAAAAGGACAACTGTAGCACCGCGACGCGCAAAATTAACTTGGAGCAAACTTACAGCACTACTCAATGGAAAGGTGACAACCAACAACTATTGTAGCTAATCACCATTCATGGCATCAGTAAATTTCATTAAAATAATTCAGTCCAACCTAGATTTATTATCTGTCATAACACTCATAACTAACAATTTTACTAGCTAGTTTATGAATAATTCTATAAGGCAAATTTTATAAATTACGCACGTGACTCGCGTGCTTGATTTTTCTTCATTTATATTTTAGGAATATTGCGCGTATTTATTTCCAAAACAAATTAAAGTTTGTTAAGAAATAAAATTTTTATGTCACCAGTCGCGTGTTACCTACCGCAGAGAAAGGGGATTAATGATTGGATGGTACAAACGGAACGTGAGAGGAAAACACGTGAGCATCCGAAATGTTTACTCCCTGTCCAGTAAAACAGGAGAGTTGCACGAGCCGGCTTATTCGTGCCATTATCAAATAATTGACAATGGCGAACTTTTCACTCGAAATAAATAATAATATTCTATCACATACACACAACACCATCGCCCAAAGTAAGCAGAGCTTGTACTATGGATATTAGACAATGGACAAACATAGTGTTCTAAAACGTAGCTGCCAAAATATCTACCTTGGTAAATACATAAATTATGTTACCAATAAATAACCCATCACTAGTTAAAATAATAATGTTTATTATTTCTAGTCAACACATTTTAAACTATCCGATATTGCAGCAGTGCACATTATCATTATCAAATAAAGCGTCAGTATCGATTATCGTTAATATAGCGATAGCTCAGTGGGGAGACCAACAGACTGCAATGCAGAGGTTCTCAGGTTCGAACCCACGTCGCGCACTTCTGACTTTCAGAAGTTATATGACTTTTCGAAATTATGTGCGTATTGATTGACAATTATCGCCTACTCCATGCCTCGGAGAGCTCGTTAATCCGTCGGTCCCGGCTGCCTTGAACATCTATGCCAGTCGTTATAGGGAAGTCAGTGCCCTATAATATCCTGACACTGGTCTAGCCTTAGGGTATCGTTAGTCTTCGGGTTACGGAGGTCAGGTGGCAGCCGCTCCGTGTAAAAACTGATATTCAGTCAAATCCGGTTAGACTAGAAAAGCCGATCCTAAGTGACTTGGGAATAATAAAGGCTAGGGAGAAGAAGAAGATCGATTATCTTTGGAAACAGCTAAAGTCCGTTTAGTTCTCACGTTCAGTCAATTAAAATCCTTAACGGAGCGCATTCAATAGCATGACAAATATTCCAAATATTCCAATGCTTGATACACATTACGCTATATTCCAATAAATAGGCGGGCAAAGCTATTTAAGCTTTTCTGTCGAGAAATTCTCAGTGTCAGCACAGAATCCAAAATTATGATCGGCATATACCAATAGGCTTGTCCACTGTAACGTATGCCTAAAAACTTAATACACCTAAGCCGTACGAAATAACTGACTATTAAAACCATAGAGTTATACTAACACATAACATTATGCCAATGATTGAAACATTTCAAGCGGCGGTGGCTCAATTGTTAAGAATTGCTCTGAAAAGGTCATTGGGTGTCCATTTCGTACCAATCGTACTCCGTATATAAACCCAGTTCTAACCTTTAGCAAAGCTACATAGGTTTCTAGTAAACTGTAACTTATCACTGCACTGCATATATGATCACAGTGCTGTTGGTTTGAACACTAAACGGACCAGAAATAATTGTGTCGTCCCACACATATCTGTATCTCTAGTCTGGGTGTTATGGTGTCCATTGTTTATTGCTTGTAAAGATGTCGCGACATAGGAATAATGCCCTGTGCAGGAATGATCCTTTTTAACAGAAATGTAGATCGAATTGAAATGGTTTAATCATTTTGGGTGTACACTTTTCTCTAAATATTTATATTCTAAATTCATAACAGTCTGTTTACGCCGCGTCACAGTCTATCCTGCTAGTGAAACATTTTGACATGTTATTAATGCTAATGTGAGCTTGTTTATTTTTTTATTTGTTTGTTTTCACGCCTACACGCCTTAACTACTCGACCGATCATCATCAAATTTCTCAGACACGCCAGGAGATCAGACAAGGTCATAGAGTATCTTTCATACAGAAAAAATTACTATCACTAACCTTTTTTTTTTTTTTTTTTTTTGATTCCCAGGAAAAAATGCTTGATGCACTACCCGCCGGCTAGGGGACGGCACCGGCGGGGCGTGTGGGACTCACCAGCCGACTGCTGGTATACCCACTAAAAAAACCTGGGGTGTTCCCTCTCTCACCCAATGGGGGGGGCCTGTTGGGAGTCTAAAAAGATTCATCCATAGCAGGCCCCCCCGTGTGGGTGCCGGCCGGGTCAATAGGACCCGACCTCCTCTCGTCCCCGGGGGAGAGCAATTTCACCGCTCTCCCCTTTCGACGTTAGAAGGCGCGCGGGAACACCGCGCGCGCCCTCTGTGGGTTCTTACTCACGGGTGGCAGGGTCCCCTGAGGCCTTGCCACCCAGAACCCTTAGGTGGGGGGCAGGAGAGCGACATAAGCGCGTCTCCTGCGCCCCCTCCTCCGGCGGCGGATGTCCGGGGCGTAAGGATCTTCCTCACGCCCCCGCTCCGCCGCCTCCTTCTGCGAGATGACAGCCTCGCAGAAGGACCTCATTGCGCCCCAGCACCTGTCGTCGCCGACCATCATGGATACGACGGTCGGCAACGAGAGGTCGGGGCCAATCACGGCGACCAGGGCACAGCGCTCCTCGGCCCACGCTGGACACTCCTCCAGCGTGTGCTGCGCCGTGTCCCGGTCGCACTTACTATCACTAACCTAACCTAACCTGCAATTACGCGAGCGAATCTTCAAGAAAAATGTAGTAAATTATAAAACGTATATATGTAGTAATTAAATCTTACAGATGAAATTAAACACTTTATACGGATTTTGTCGCGTTGTTTATTTTACGTTAAACACTGTTATTACATAATTTTGAAAACTCTAACACTACTATTATTGAACTTTACTAATATTTAAGCTATATATTTTCTAATTAAAACTATTTATATTTAAGTTTACACTTTGACCCGACGTTTCGGTTGCTTTACAGCAGCCATGTTCACGGGGAGAGTGAGTGTTTAAATTCTATATTATAACAAATTTTAATTATATCTTTCACACAGGAGAAACCCGTAATCAGTGGTGGATCAGTTTATCAGGCGTTCCGTCTGCTCATTTGCCTCCAATCCAATAAAAAAAACAGCGCTGATATCATTATAAAGTTTGAATAAGCTTGATTATAAATAGCATAATCGGATCATTAGTAGTGATATTGAATATTTCATTTTATCAGCATCCTAACATTACAATAAAAACAACTTTCTTTTCTTAACCTTATTAGTATCTTACAGAAAGCTATCTTTGTATGAATTGGTGCTTACCTAACTAGTAGTATAAATGCCGATGTTGCCAATCAATCAGTGAAGTTGCAATCATGAAGTATTGTCTACGCGTTGTCAGGCGAGCAGACAAAGACATAAGGTACTTTTCAACCAGAAAAATTACTGTTACTAATCTAACCTATTTTTGCGAGTAAAACCACGGACAGAATCTAGTAGAATAATAAAGGCATGATGCGTACTTCAAGAACATGTCTCGTGTGTGTCTTATATGTTGTCATACAAAAATATCTCCAATACGACAGATAGATTCAGTGAGCTATTTTGCACCATCTCACCTAATAGTCCGTGTGATATTGATGCATTAACGCGATAACACCTCGCTGTTATCTTGACCACACAAAGCATAATGCTTATGACATCGGTACATGATTAAACATACTTAGTCTCCCACATGTATCCCGAAAAATGTAGGTAGAAATCTGTTAGTAACACACACAATGCGTTACTACATTTTCCCTGCGGCTTCGCTCGCATAAATATTCGTTAGGTTAGGTTAATAACAGTACATTGTTCTGGATGAATGTGTATGTGTACGCGAAATTAAATAATGATAGGTTGAATAGTTAACGCGTGAAAGCGTAACAAACAAAAAAACTCACATTCGCATTTATAATATTATAGATTTCGTTCACCTTTGTCACTTTGTAAAAAAACTACAACTCCCGTACTAGGAATTAATGTGTCTGTGGGGACTTACAAATATTCAAACAACGTACACACAGCGACACATCAACCTAGACTGTTTCGATTTTGAACTATTAGAAGTTGAACGCTGCGAATCGTGTGAGAGAGTACGTTATATTTTTGGCTCTACTCTTACCATTACATCGACACCACTATGCACTCTCCCTTTCCGACAATTCTTTACTTAGTATGTAGCGTAGTTTTGCGTATATAGGGTGTCTAACTTGATGTGTAGCTGTGTGTACACAGAAAAAACCCATACTAAGAACAAATATTTGTGGTTCGCACAAAGTTTTATCTCGTATGGGTTCAAACCCACACCTACACCCATGTCGTAGCATTGGCGAGGCGACCATTTAAACCACTACGCTCCTTGCAGTCAAGATGTGCACGATTTGATGTCCTCTTGGATGATAGTTTGCTCGCATCTACACGATTCACTCGTAACTCAAATTTTACTTAACGAAATTAAATATAACTTAGATATACATACTTAAAACAGTAAGAAATCGGAAGAACGGACTGCCTCAGGGAATAATCATATATCTCTCCCTACTCCTTTCGTGTCACCTGCTGAGAGCCTTCCACCTGGACATCAATTGCCATGGTCGGCCTGGAAGTCGCTAAATAGACTCCGAACCCAGGTCAGTCGATGCAAAGAAAACATGTTTAGGTGGAAAATCTCAGACGGTACCGATCTGGCTTGCGAGTGCGGTGCAAGACAAACGATATCCCACCTTATAGTGTGTTTCAAATACGAAGTCCCATTTGACAGATGATCGTTAAACAGATAATGAAGAAAATGGTTTCTTCATTATCGCTGTTTCAAACGACACATCACGAAATTCATTACCGATTAACTTTCCAAACAAACTGTAATCGTGTGTTTAGAATCGAAACAAAAATTACATACATACATACATAAATTCACGCCTGTTTCCCAGAGGGGTAGGCAGAGACTACGGATTTCCATTTGTCCATCCTGACACACTTCTCGGACTTCATTCACTTTCATAACATTCCTCATACACACCCGCCGGTTTAAGGTGCTCTTAACCTGGCCTTTATCCAGAACGTCTCCGATCTGATCAAGAAACGTTCGTCTAGGTCTTCCCCTTGCGGCTGTTCCATTCACACTAGCCTTATAAACTTTCTTAGTCAGTCTGTTCTCGTCCATTCTTTCTACATGCCCAAACCAACTTAACATACCCTTTTCTATTCTCGTCACTATATCCACTTGTATGCCGCATCTCTCTCTAATCACACTATTCCTTATTCTATCTTTCAGAGTCACACCATATATATTTCTCAGCGCTCTCATTTCTACAGCATTTATTCTGCTCTCATGCTTCTTTTGACATACCCAACTTTCACTTCCATGCATAAGTGTAGGCACTAATAGTCCTCTATGAACAGCCAAGCGTGCCTTTTCGGATACATTTCGACTGTTCATAAAAGCGCGTAGAGCGCCATTCACTTTATTGCCAGTAATCGTTCTTCTTTCAATATCTCCCTCATGTGTACCATCCCTTGTAAACAAAGTACCCAAATATACAAACTCTTTCACTTGCTCCACTTGTTCTCCATCAATCATAATATTGCACATCGTCATGCATTCCTCCCTTTCAAATACCATTACTATCGTCTTGCTTACATTCATTTTCATTCCTTTACTCTCACAAGCATCATGCATAATAGTTACCATCGCTGGCAACTGTTCTGCCGATGACGCAAGTATTACTTGGTCGTCGGCATAAAGTAGACATTTGACAATGCGAAATTGTTAATTGAATGGATTGTGAAAGTAACTGACGAGAAAATATGGGATGCAAAAACGGGATTTCGAAAGGGTATGGGATGTACGGATTAGGTCTTTTCCTTACGGAGCATAGCCGAGAAAGTTTTAGCCAAAGGCCAAAAGGTCTATTGCGCATTCGTGGATCTGGAAAAGGCTTATGATAAAGTGGTGAGGAATGAACTTTGGTCGGTTTTGTCCATGTATGGAGTGAATAGCAACCTCACACGAGCTCTGAAATCTCTTTATGATGATTCCAGAGCTTGTGTTAGGATAAATGGGACTTACACAGAATGGTTTAATATCGGAAAAGGTTTTAGACAAGTATTTGTAGCGTCACCCTGGCTGTTTAACCATGGACAATTGTTTGAAAGATTTAAAAGATTGTGAATGGGGATTAAGAATGAATGAGTTACTTGTCAAATGTCTACTTTATGCCGACGACCAAGTAATACTTGCGTCATCGGCAGAACAGTTGCCAGCGATGGTAACTATTATGCATGATGCTTGTGAGAGTAAAGGAATGAAAATGAATGTAAGCAAGACGATAGTAATGGTATTTGAAAGGGAGGAATGCATGACGATGTGCAATATTATGATTGATGGAGAACAAGTGGAGCAAGTGAAAGAGTTTGTATATTTGGGTACTTTGTTTACAAGGGATGGTACACATGAGGGAGATATTGAAAGAAGAACGATTACTGGCAATAAAGTGAATGGCGCTCTACGCGCTTTTATGAACAGTCGAAATGTATCCGAAAAGGAACGCTTGGCTGTTCATAGAGGACTATTAGTGCCTACACTTATGCATGGAAGTGAAAGTTGGGTATGTCAAAAGAAGCATGAGAGCAGAATAAATGCTGTAGAAATGAGAGCGCTGAGAAATATATATGGTGTGACTCTGAAAGATAGAATAAGGAATAGTGTGATTAGAGAGAGATGCGGCATACAAGTGGATATAGTGACGAGAATAGAAAAGGGTATGTTAAGTTGGTTTGGGCATGTAGAAAGAATGGACGAGAACAGACTGACTAAGAAAGTTTATAAGGCTAGTGTGAATGGAACAGCCGCAAGGGGAAGACCTAGACGAACGTTTCTTGATCAGATCGGAGACGTTCTGGATAAAGGCCAGGTTAAGAGCACCTTAAACCGGCGGGCGTGTATGAGGAATGTTATGAAGGTGAATGAAGCCCGAGAAGTGTGTCAGGATGGACAAATGGAAATCCGTACTCTCTGCCTACCCCTCTGGGAAACAGGCGTGAATTTATGTATGTATGTATGTAATTTTTGTTTCGATTCTAAACACACGATTACAGTTTGTTTGGAAAGTTAATCGGTAATCAATTTCGTGATGTGTCGTTTGAAACAGCGATAATGAAGAAACCATTTTCTTCATTATCTGTTTAACGATCATCTGTCAAATGGGACTTCGTATTTGAAACACACTATAAGGTGGGATATCGTTTGTCTTGCACCGCACGCGCAAGCCAGATCGGTACCGTCTGAGAGTTTCCACCTAAACATGTTTTCTTTGCATCGACTGACCTGGGTTCGGAGTCTATTTAGCGACTTCCAGGCCGACCATGGCAATTGATGTCCAGGTGGAAGGCTCTCAGCAGGTGACACGAAAGGAGTAGGGAGAGATATATGATTATTCCCTGAGGCAGTCCGTTCTTCCGATTTCTTACTGTTTTACGTATGTATATCTAAGTTATATTTAATTTCGTTAAGTAAAATTTGAGTTACGAGTGAGTCGTGTAGATGCGAGCAAACTGTCATCCAAGAGGACATCAAATCAGTAGAAACACAGATTTTAGACTTTCGAAACATTATATATAAGCATCCGTCCTTTTTGCTTTGTTTTGAGTAAAAACTTTTGTAATAAAAATATTACAAAAGATTTTACTCAGAACAAAGCAAGCGGGAACATCATAATAAAAACACGGACGAAGTAAAAACTCGAGTGCACAAAAAGACGTCCGAATGCCGCGATAGACGGTCTAACAAAAATATTCCTGCCTCAACGTTTCGTCTAGTCTACGTCGAGTCGAGTCTACGTCGGTAGACTTTCGGTGCGACTGCTGGATATAAGGCCTCGGTTCCGATTTAATGGTCGGGTAAAATATTGGCTTTTCTGTCACAGTATTGTTAGTAGCAGAACGATGCCCTGTGCATTGTAGACGGTAAGCGTGCTCCTTATTACGTGGGACCTTAATTCAAAGCTGCCGAAATGAGCGTATAATACACCTCTGTAAGCAGGGATATAGTATGACTATGTATGTAAATAAATCTGCTTATGCCTATATATGCCAATACGCAATATGTTGTACTTAATATTCGCACGGAACTAAAGTAAGATCGACAGATTTGTTCCAAGTGTGTACGTTAATTGTACCGGCTATTTAAATACAGATCCGGCTCCGCACAGTGCTCATTATCGTAGTGCTAGTAATGAACTAATGATGCGAATGATAGAAGCTCAACTGGCCTTGCTATTCGAATCCTACTCAGTTCACTAGAGAGTATTACTAGTACTCATTGTTGTTCCTAATGCCGTTCCGCTATCTAGTGCATACAATACAAACATGTTAGTTTTCACGTTGGGCACAAGACATAAAACATTTGTAATGCTTTTTATATATTTCTACCAGATGTGGTTAATGATACTTTAAATTATCAATCAATTTAGCACAATGGATCTGTGAGGTATAAGGTAAATATATGTACATGTATAAATAATAGTATCAGGCCTGTTTATAAACTGTCCCAATGCTGGCCACGGGCCTCTTCTCAGTATGAGAAGGGACGGAGGGTTGGTATATGTCACATCTTTGAGAATGTTGTGGGTAACTTTCAGACATGCTTGTTTCGTCACAGTTCCTTTACCGTTAAAACAAGCGATTGTTAACAAAAAATGTCAGTCCTGCCTTGGGCTCAAACTCGAGACCTAACGACCTGCACGACAGTCCAGACATAAAAGTATCACTTTATATTGTATGGTTTCTTCACAGTCGCTTAATTCCTGATTTGTCGTAAGATTAAAGAAAAATAAATCTTTGTATTTGGCGAAATACTGATGACGTATTTATTCTATACATGCCATGCCATATCAGGATCACAGATCAAAATATTTTTTTAACTGCACGGCCGGTATAGTGATTTGTGTGGTCGCCTCGCCACTGCGCTGAGTGTTGTTAATTCGATCCCCATACGGAACAAAAAATGTGTGGTCCTCAATTAGTTGTTTCGAGTCTGGGTGTTCTTTGTGTCTATTGTTTGAATGTTTGTAAGGTTCCCTGCCATACAGGATTTACGAGTATACAAAGTGTGGGAAGTGTCTTTCGAAAAAATAATACATAGATTACATACATAGATTCACGCCCGTTTCCCAGAGGGGTAGGCAGAGACTACGGATTTCCATTTGCTACGATCCTGACACACTTCTCGGGCTTCATTCACTTTCATAACATTCCTCATATCTGATATATACGCTCGCCGGTTTAAGGTGTTCTTAACCTGGCCTTTATCCAGAACGTCTCCGATCTGATCAAGAAACGTTCGCGGCCTAGGTCTTCCCCTTGCGACTGTTCCATTCCTATATAGCCTTATAAACTTTCTTAGTCAGTCTTTTCTCGTCCATTCTTTCTACATGCCCAAACCAGCTTAACATACCTTTTTCTATTCTCGTCACGATATCCACGTATTATTAAATAATTAAAATTATTAAATATCGAATATCTTACTAAATGTTTTTGTATTTTAAACGTATTTATTGCTAACATCCTTTTCGAGATCCGTCAAATTATATGTATACGTCTCGTAACGTTTAGTTACCAACATACCAACATAGGTAGTAATAATTTACGTTCCAGTTTAATACTTAACGTTTTACTTATATAATGCTTTACTTATACTTATAATATTTGTTATCATATTGCTAACTAAAAAATAATTATAATGAGGGTATAATACTTTACTTCTTTTCAATAATAATTAGTGTGCTGAATGATATCATCGAGTCAAGCCAAGTCAGCCAAAAATATTTTTTTCGTGTTGGTAGGTCAAAAAGTAACGCTTATGAACTCCAAAGTTTCATATTTAGTGCGGTTACCTAAATTGCATTTGTTAGATTAGTTGCTAAGTCCAGGCAAAGAGTTGAGCCTATAAGCAAATACCTCCAAAAAGCTCATCACCACTCATTTGCCAGCATACTAAAGAAATTCCGATAATCCTGAACGTATATTGCACCACCAGCGATCGTTTTCATGGTAATTACTGGTGATTTTAAAAGCATAGTTAGGTTAGTTAAACACTTGCATTGTCACTTGTGCAGATTTAACATCATCCTAAGTTTTCATTTAAGATATCGGTGCTCAGCCGGCGCAAATTATGATTTAGTAAGAATCTAGCACTGTAGTCTACTTTGTGCTTAAAGTTTACCTCTTAAATATGAATGTCTGTTTAGTAGGAGACCGTTGGACTACTATGCAGAGATCTCAAGTCCGACTACAAGGCAATATGACTTTCCAAATGTTATATCGTGTAAAATAGTTATAGCTCGGTTTTACGGTAAAGGAAAATATCATGAGAGACCCTGCATATCTCAAAGTTTTCGTTATGTTCTCGAAGATATGTGAAGTCTGAGAATCCGCTTTTGGCCAGTGTAGTGAACGATGGTCCAGCCACACTAATAAAAGGCTCCTGCCCAGCAGTGAGACAGTTTATATACAGGACTAATATAATTATTAATGGTGAGAAACCGGAGACTTGTAATTAGTGACATGAAAACGCCAGCCCTTTCGCATCGACCGCTTGTCCTCGACTCTGTAATAGTAATCCTTCCTACGAACGACAGAGGAATACTCGAGTAAATTGGATGACTCACACGCCACACTACAGAAAACTTATATAGATTTCTGTAGTGTGGCGTGTCACTCGCGTTAATACGTGACAAGAAAACTTTGAACTCCATGTAAAGCATATAGCGCTAGCGCAGTGTTTGAGATTTTGCATAGCTACTATTTATATGGAGTAGTAATGGCAACAGCTGTAGTATGTAAAAGAACAAAATATGAATTACTATCGAATTCTGGGCGATCACTAGCCTTGATGGTTATCTGATCCATAAACCGCAAGCTGTAAAAAGCCGAAAGCTGAGTTCTGTCTGTCTGTCTGTAAATACTCTCGGTGTCACGATAAAAACCGATGACTGTGGTTTGCAACCGATATCCAATTATTGCAAATCTATGCCTGATATTCGAATGGCAATTCGATCGTTATCTGACAATTAGTATTAAATTGTCCTCATATTGATTCTTATTGATTAGATGTTTTGCTATATCTAAGCCACAACGAGCCTTGGTAGCGCAGCCGTAGTGTAAGCGACTATGCAAGATAGACATCATATTTTGCCTTACCCAGACGGGTAAGGCAAAATATTATTGGGTTTTTACTCTGATTAAATTTAGATTAATTCTTAGTAGGAACAGAAGGTCTGGTACCGTTCTCGGCATGCGACAATAGACTCGCCTTCTGTACCGTGGGAATTAACACCGTAGCTAGCGCTTTGTAAACCCACATATCGCCAGCTGTTATGTTCTACGTGCCTACCCCTTAGAAGTTATAAGCGTGACTGTATGACAATAATATATAACTAGGTGAATTTTACTTGAACGTATAGTCGTGAAACTATTTAATTATGTATGTATGTCGTCGGCAACTACACCTCCATGCACTGGTGCTTCATACTTCATAAAGTTCCACTTTGGGTCTAAGTAATTAGTCAAATCAAAATGTATCGCTTCTGATTTGATGAACCAATGAAGCGATCTCATATGTAATTCCAACATAAATTATAAATGAAAACTGCTAAAAGCGAAGAACTGACATTTAGGTAAAATAGAATAGCATGAAACATCTACATGCAAATACATATATACAAAAAATAAAAAATCTTGTATACCTTTTTAAGCATATTGCGCGTATCCTCCATACGGTATTGTTAAGTATGACTTTCCTAATAGTCCTTAACTACAAAAACCTCAAATTTAAAATAATATATTTCAGCGTTTAAAATGTGTTATATTTTTTAATTTAACTTTTTAATTTTTGATGAATTTTAATCACTAGGCAGCACTAGCATAACTAAACTAGAAGAAAATACGGCCCAGCTTTTAAAAGCATAGTATAGTTATAATATTATTTAGTTTAATAACAGTCTGTGACAGTTATTTTACCTATCATGCACAATTAGTTCACTTTGTTAGCAGGATACCTAAATTATTTCCGCCGCGTTAACTGCATAGCCGTATAGAGGACACGGCAGCCGATTTCAGCCCACTAGTCTTAACTTACTTTTGCAGATAAGTAATTATATTATAGGAAATAAAAAGGGTCTTATTTTGTTCGGCAGCATACAGACGATTGCAATAACAGAGCTATTACTTACACAATCCCGATCTCAGAAAAGAGTTATGCTTCCAAGAAAGACAATGATTCTATTTTACACGTAACATATAGTTGTTTGATATTTCGGGATTGCTTTAGAAACGGGCCGATTTAATTAAGGGTTTTTGGTGTTTGAGGGGGAAAGGGGGGAGCCTTCTGAACTCCCCCCAATAACCCCCTTTGCGCGCAAATGTTTAGTTTCCGAGAAAATAATATTTTAAATTGTTCATACTTAACCTCAAAATTGTGACATTTTATATTAGTGTCTTGCATAAAATAAGTTGTTTTGGAAGCAACTTACAACTGGGACGTCTCCGGCGCTGTGGGAAGTGCAGCCTCTTCGCCATTGCGTAACAAAGTGCAAGCATCCGCACTCGCCTACGCAGCTTCGGCTTCCTGGTCGCCTTCGGCGACCAGCCTCAGCCGCTACGGCTCGTACGGCGCTTGCGCTTTGTTACAGCTGGCGGAGGCTGCCCTCCCTCCGCGCCTCCGGCTTTTTATAACCACTCTAGGGGTATGGCATAAAGTACTGGGGAGAGTCGGGATAGGCTAAGGAGCGGGTCAATTCAGATTTTAGTGATCAATTTTTAAGAGCACTTTAACTTTGTAAAGAAAGTGAAAAGTAGGTATTTAAAATAGTATTTTTTTCTGGCGCGGCAAAAGTTACGTTTCATTTCACGTAAAAATAATATCTTTTACCAAATTTGGTGAAATAAAATGATCATTTTACAATAAATGTTTTGTTACATATATAAATAATTAAAAATAGATCTTTGTACCACATTTTATCAAAAAAAGACGAAACAAATTACGTTGGTGTCATCAAAAAGCCGTTCCATTTCACGTGTTTATAAAAACGCATAATAAAAAAACTACGCGAGTGCGCGGGGTGGGAACGGTTCCGGGGGGTTGGAAAACCCACCCCCAACATATTTCAACCAACACCAACCCCTGTTTCGATCGGCCCGTTTCTAAAGCCAACCCGATATTTCCTACAGTTAGTAATTATGGCATATGCCACAAAGGTTTTAACCCTCTTAAAATCTTTGAGTTATATATAACTTATTCTATACAACTTACTCGCAGAAACAACTGAACTAAATTGTTTGTAAATCCCGTTGAGAGTGTATGCTGTCTAAGTTACTTAGTCTAAGATATGCCATGGTAAGAGTGCAAAAGCAAGTAGTAGGTTATACGCATAAAGGCATATTTATAATATAAAAAAATTACACGCGAACTT
This sequence comes from Catocala nupta, assembly GCA_963675205.1. NCBI lineage: Eukaryota > Metazoa > Arthropoda > Insecta > Lepidoptera > Erebidae > Catocala > Catocala nupta. The sequence continues at coordinate 41,122,035 of OY776078.1, forward strand.
GTAAATTTGAGTGAATTTAGAAAGCCCAGGCTTCACTCGCGTAAATTTAAATTAGATTAAGTTAGTAACGATACTTTTTTTCTGGATGAAAGTGTCCTTTTCTGTTCCCCTGACAATGTGAATGCAAAATTTCATAATGATCGGTTGAGTAACAAATAAACAGACTCACATTCGCATTAATAATATTAGTAAGGATTGATTAACAAAAACAATATTGGTAATTTCTTCTAATAATTATTTTGTGATTAGAAAATCGTTCGCATACACCAATCTATATAAGGAACGTAAACATCTTTCAATAGTCAATAGTAATTTTGAATGTGTATCAAAGAGCCAGTTCCGAGCGAGTTGTGCGCTTACTACTCAATCAGTTCGAACGCGTATCGAGCACCAACACAATTACTGTTAGCTATAATTCTGAAACTTTTCTATTGAAAATAAAGATGCCATATTTCCCAGTATATTACTATATCGTATGCTTCATTTTATACATTTAGAGGGTTAAGTTGAATTACAAGTTTTGTTTCCATCGTATGGTTTATTAGCCTGTCAATAATTATCGACATTATAAAAACAAAATAACTTCTTTATTTTTCTATTTATATTGGGTCACGGAATTACTTCCTACTTACTCATTTCATTGTCAAAGAGATCAAAATGTACAATGCGGAATTTTATTAGAATAAATATTATACCATATCCCTAATAAATGCTACTAATATTTCAATATAATGTATTAGTCAATTAGTGTCACACATTGAATTGGTTGATTTTAGCCACATCAATGAATGGAAAAGAAAATTAGGTATTTTCGTGATACGACGTATTCGAATCCCAATGTTAATATAAGAATTAATTATATGCACAAGTCAATTAGCAATTTCGGTTAATTTCTACTTCCAAAGCTCCTGCGTGACCATTAGTTATTTGATTTGCTCAGGTTACCGGTTATAACAAAGTAGGTACATCATGCAATTTTTCGGTTTTATTGCAGTATCTAATTTTATTAATATTTGCATACTGGCTAAAATGAAAATAGCTACACAATGAATGTGCTTATAGAATCCTATAAATAATAATATAATAATTCTGTACTCAAAATAGTTTACAGAAACACATACTCGTAGCTTTAATTCAGATTTATTCGACGCGTGCTGGTTCTCTTTAATCATAAACCTGTATACGAAAGACGAATTAAAGAGTTAATCAACACAATCACCTCGGGCGTACACCAGCCATTATTTAAGCATCTTTATGCTATCGAATATGTTAATGTAAAATAAAGTGAATGTGACCTGACGTGGTAAAAACGTTGCTTTATATCTATACTTTATTTAATGAGCTCACAGATCAGCTAATAAATATACGGATATAGTTGTATTACTCTATAACATATGGTAAACTATAGCCTAAATCTCTGCAGCTGAAACTGGCTGTTATATGAAATCTTTTTTTTAACTTCCTTTTACTTAGAGATCCTCTCTCTCTTTCTCTCTCTCTATAAAAAGCTGTCAGCAATTTGGTTATTCTGCCAACTATTTCTACTTGTTCATTCTCTCCATGAAATGAACCTGAGTTAGTCAATAAACCATCACATTCTTCAAGCCTTTCAATTTTAACTTACGTAGAAACGAAGACGATTTCTTTATGTTTTGTTAAAAGTACTGCAACCATACATTTTCGTGTTTTTATATGACAACACCTTGCTGGTGTTGAATCAACATTTTGGTGAGTTTTCAACGATCTACGCTACTTTGTGTGTTTGATCTAGTCGTCGCGAATTTCACACATCCTCGTTACGGCTCTCGCCCACCTTAACCTTTTCATTTCTTTGAAACGTAATTGCTCTGCCGAGTTACTTTTATTACCAGACAGACATATATATTATTACCAGACAGAGGTACAGATATATGCACATACAACATGGATATTGTGAGAGAATAGTATAAGATGGTGTAAGAAGCGTCTTAATAAATTCTTTAATAGCCAATGTACGTTGCTATTTCACAATAAGAATGACAATCAAACGTACGGTTCGCAAGATAGTGAACAGATACTCATATCCCATAATTATATTACTAGCAGATAGCCGTCTCCGCAAAAAAGGTATTAAAGAATGGATAAAAGGAAAAATATAGGAACGGTAGGTATGGGAGTCTGAGTAGCCCCTCGGATTGATTCACTAAAATGTCAGGACCTTAAAACTTATACTAAATCTTTATTTATATATTTCTATTGCCGTAATATAATTTAATTTATACATACATATTATGGTCAATAGGAAAACTAAAACATAATACAAAATTATGCCAAAATTTGTCGAAATCTAGTATAGCGGTCATATATCATTCCTACGTTACGTAGTTATAATATTTGCCTATATTACTCGTGTATACTCAGATTCCAGATAAAATAGGACGAACCGGTTGGCTAAATAGCTGCTTCTGTCCATTTCCAGACAGAAAACTCTATTTATTCCAGCCACAGCTTTCGCACCCACTATAGGAAAGAAAACGGAAATGCAAACACAGATATACAGCAACGTTCGACGTTCCTCCGATCCATGAAAAATATTAAAAGCGCTCAGGCAGAATAGATAGGAAAATCTTTTCAATTTGCTGATATTATTATTTTGTTCACCACTTTAATATAAATGCCACTGCATATGAGAGATTGTTTACACAAGAACATTTGCGTATCTGTTTTCATCGGCCTTTTAATGAAAACGTATAAACTGGACTTCATTGGCCTTTTTGTCTCTTTTTAAAGCTGCATCTTTTAGTACAATATTATAAAACGAACTTTTTGAACTAAAGTGACAGAATGAAACACACTTTTCAAGGCGGAATGGTGCTCTACGCGGCTAACTGACGGCATAGGTGTCCAAAAACGCATGTCTGCTATGATTATGTGGGTGCCAGGAACACCTCCATCAAACAGACAGGGTAGGTATATAGTAGGTGCGACCACGACTCTACCTTGACCATTTTTGTATCTATGCATTTCTGGTTTTCTATCTGAATTGTTCTATATATTGAATTGTTTTTCTATCTGGTTTTCTATCTTGTTTCGTCCTGTTTAGATCCCTTTTTATACGTAGTCGGGTTATAGTTTCTGAAAGATTATTTTTATGCTATAAAAAAGAGTGCATACTTCATAATGTCACTTAAAGAGATCTAACGATAAAGCGATAAATTATTACAAAAAACGTCGGCAATGTGTGTCTTGGATACATACCCAAAAATCTCAGTTGACAAACGATAGTATCCCACTAAAAAAAATACTGTTTTAGTACTTCATACACATAAAATACTAAAGCATTGATTATTATATCGATCAGCAGAAACGTTTTCAGGCCGGGCTTAACTTATATTCTGAAATGCTACACGTCCAATTCATCTTAAATGGATAAGCTGCCGATACCAAGCGCTGCAAATCACTCCGTCCTATCTGGAACTTTAAGCGAATTTAAGAACTTTTAAATAGCTGGAATATAACAAAGTATTCAATCTGCAAAAAATAGTTCAGCGAGATCTCAATCTAGATTGCTTCTGGAAATGAGGACAGACACTAATTCTTCCACAACTTCTTCTTCATTAAACGAAGTAGCATTCAGCAGTCCTCGGGGATTAAAGATACATTTAGTCGGGCTTTATGTATGAGCTATTGTTGACAACTTAGAGATACATTTGTTTTTCTAGTATAATTACACATGCAGGCACGCTTGAAACTTGTAAATGAACTGCTACCACCCCCCAAATGCATCACTTTATTCTATGTGTGTTCATGTTAGCGAATGAAATACGACGTTTATGCACACACTGATATAGTTGATATTGCTAACACACATTATTTTGAAACTTCTAATTTAATCTCTCGTAAAAACACCACCGGAACTTATGAAACATATTTAAATTAAGAAAAGTTACTAGTCATCCTAACGTGTTTGCTATGTTAGGAAAGCTTTGATTCCAACATGCGACCGCTGACAAATATTTGACATACCTACGTGGTCCAGCTTATATTTGCGGCTAGGAGTTATTAGCAGCTGCTGCTAAACCTAACCTTAATTACTGTTTACAAACTACATAAGAAGTCATGCGCCGGTCGCAGCACCCGCACTAGTGAGACGGTAGTGCTCGATTAATTTCGCTGGCTGTTTAAACAAGTTGGGGAGTATCAATATAAACTCCCCATTATTTATTGACTTAATCCTGCTAATAGCAACCGAGTCAACAGCTTAATTAAATCTCAATAAATCGAAGGAATAATATACTTTTTTTTTTTTTTTTTTTTTTTTTTTTTTTTTTTTTTACGTGGGGGAATGCAATGACGCATATCCCTCCGCGGGGGCGGGCGGAGGGATTATGTCGGACTCGCCGGGGTAAAATAAAGATGTTGAAAAGATAATGTACCTCCCGGAATACCGACTAAACCTACCACGGTGTTCCTCGACAAAACCACTATCGACGGGGCCGCGCGAATCACTTTCGCATACGGTCGCGACCCCGCCGAGGTTTCAGCCCGCCGTATGAAACGGCAGGCCACTACACGAAAGACCTACCCAAAATAGGCACTACTTCACCTACTGTCTCCCCCCTAGAGGGGAGACGGACTCGAAACAGAGGCGCGCGTGGGAACACGCACGCCGCCTCTCGGACCTGGTGCTGAACGGATGGCGGGCAGGCCCACAAAGCCCGCCACCCCCAGGTCAAACCTCAGGGTGGCTGGAGGTCGTCTCGCGCCCTCCGGCGCCCGGCTCTGCGGTTGGGGAGAGGGTTTAAACGCTCCCTCTCCCGCTCCGCCGCCTCCTTGATGGAAATTACTTCCTCACAAAAGGAGGCGACGGCGTTCCACGACCTCTCACTCCGGACCATAGACTGAACTACGGCCGGGAGCGAGAGGGCAACCGATCCGACTGCCGCGATCAATTCACGGCGCTGCGATGCCCAGGCGGGGCAAACCGCCAAAGTGTGCAGCGCCGTGTCCTCTACAACGTCGCGGCAGTCGCCGCAATGGTGACAACCGGGCGTCTCTTGCCGGCGTATACGACACAGGAACCGGCCAAAACAACCGTGGCCAGTTAGAACCTGTGTCAGCCGGAAGGTGAGGGCGCCATGCCGCCTCTCCAGCCACTCCTCAAAAACGGGACTTACCGCCACGATCGTGGCGTGCCCGGCAAGGAATAATATTCTGATTTAACGTCGTTTGATATTAAAATATGACAAAATTGAATTGAGTGAATTCAGATATTGCAGTCAGCCTTGCCTTTAAAAATATATTTTTTTTGAACTCGGTAAAAGCTACTGTCTAACGCTCTACCCAAAAATGTTTGGGTTAGCCTAGTTGCCAAAGAACGCTCCGTGTTTTCGTAAGTAGGCGTAGTTGTATGTACCGAAATACGCACATCTCTAGGACTAACACTGCTGTTTAAGTATTTCTTTATGTTAAAATAATTGATAGTTCAGTAACTTAATAAACTCACTAACCTAATATTTTCAAATTTATACTTTGTCTTTGATATTTCACTAATAACACTTGCGTCAACATAAGACAATATTATTTCACTTTTTACACACGTCTACGAAGTTGTTCTAGCTTCTTGTTCTGCTAATAAAAGACAGAAGTCTTTTATTAGCAGATAGTATTGTATTTATACTACTGAGTTAATATTTATATTCTTGTACTAAGATATATGGGTAGCGATGTTTATGCAGTGTTTGGCAAACCTACTAAAATAAGATTTCTATAATACATGACCACACAGAAAAACAGATGTCTTAATTTGACGAATTTATGTAGATATTTGTAACTATACTCGTCGTTGGATATAATGTATGCAATTGATAGCACCTGCACAGTTCCAACTACGTCTGTAACAACCTTGTGAACACTCCGCCGACTCCAGGTTTGACGCAATATACAGCCTTACCTATAGAACAGTGCCTTAACTACGTCAGCAATAACGACATACTTAATAATTAAATCTTCCTTTGATTAACATGATATTACGAGAATTTTCTACTAGTTTGTACTCGTACTAGTTTGCAGTTACTTGCATTGTGCTATTTTTTGTAGAGAATGTTAGGTATTTTCAACCACTTCTACCTGAAAACCTTTCAAGTTAAAAGTAAAAAATAGATATTGAAATAAACGGCAAGTTTAATATCAATGTATTAAGTGTCTACTAAGGCCGGCTGAAGTAAATCTATATCTTTTTATTTTATTTATTAATAGTAAGGATTTCTGGTTGAGGTGTTTTCACCGCCTCGGCGGTAATATGAACGCGACTGTGAGATCAGAAGTTCAGATTCGGACAAAAAGTCATAAAATTATAGTTGGTGAAAAGTGGATCTAAATACCACTGCTTACCTCTTCGAGAGCAGAGAGGTAAGACTATGTATGTAAATTGAGACCCCTTTTTGAACGTTGTATAACTAAGGAGCTTTGTTTACTTTATTGACAGTTTTATTCATAGTAATGTCACAAGGTAGTCTTTATACCTGTCGCACAGACGTTAACTATAACTTTTTTTTAAATGTCATGAATACCATAACTGTTGATAACAGTTTATGGTTCGGGTACGCATTACGCAGTGATACCGTAGGCAACCTTTATTGTATAAAAGTAAGACTTGTATAATACTAAGCTTTGTTAGAAAATAATTAGACGAAGCAATTTCTCCACGGTGCTTCGTCTTTGTCTCCGAGAGTACTAAATAATCCTCCTCCGAGTTTTTCCTTTTTCCGCCTTCAATGTTTCATCTCTCCTTATTACGACATAGAAACCTGACTTTAAATATTTTCGCATAAAATAACACAATATCGGGCCTTTAAATTCTTCAATGTTTAAGTACAAATGCATTATATTTCAGCAGTGTAGGAGTAATTATTGGAGTTCTATGCTAAATGCTGTACTCTCTGTAATTGTGTTTGAAAGTTTAGTGCCCGGTAATAAAACACAAATACATTTGGTCGCACACAGAAATAGAAACTTGGAGTTCACGATCGACAGCTGGACACACTTCCCTCAGTGGACCAAACAGTTTACAGTAATGGTTACATACATTTTCCATTAGATTTGCCTCTTCGACTGCCTCGCTGGCGCACCGGTAGTGTACACGACTGCTGAGGGTTTGATATTCGGCAAACTGTTGGATTTTTCTGTCGAGACATTATCAGTTATTATAAATATATTATTATTATCTATGTATAATATGTATGTATTTACAAAAAAAAAAGTATATATGTATGTTTATCCATTGTCTAGTACCCATAGTACAAGCTCTGCTTAGTTTGGGCTAGATAGTGATGTTGTGTGTATGTGGTAGAATATTATATTATTATTATTATTATATTATAGTAGCAGCACAAGGTCTGATATTGTGCCCGATCAATGGCGATAGGTTCACCTCTATTACGTAGTACGTAAAAACATAGTTGGCAAAATGTTGATGTTGTATGTGTATGTAAGTATGCCCCCTGCATACCAACTGAAATGTGAAGATCTACATAAAAAATACGGCTCGTTTCATTTAACGTCATAGAGAACCTGGGTTATGACTAACAGACATGATAGCTATCATCGACGAGGTATCATCGCTTTTTATCCGACTTCAAAAAAGAAGAGTTTCGCAATTCGACTATGTATATTTGTTTTTATGTACGTTTAGGCACAACCGGTTTTTTTTTTGAGATGATTTAAATTTTTGCCTTGAGTTTAAAAGTTAAAATACATAAGGAATCTATTACTTATAAAGAGTTTCCTAATGTATCATCGGCAACCTAACCAATAGGTAAGGCTGGAGCATGCCACCAGCATTAGTAAATTAACATTGAAAGGCCCTGATTATGGTGGAAAAATGGTGCAGTAGCAATCATTTATCGATCAACCCACGGAAAACTATTATCGTGCCGTTTACTAGAATGAGGGATTTGACAGGGTTGGGAACTCTCTCCATGTATGGTACGCAGTTACAATGGTCCATGGAGGTGAAGTATCTAGGCATGACCTTAGATAGCAAACTAACGTGGAGACCTCATGTAGACAAAGTCATAGAGAAGGCCCAGCGGGTCTTCGGCATGATTCGTTCTACTTATGGGCAGACCTGGGGGCTAAAGCCCAAGGTCATGAAGTGGCTATACACGATGATGATAAGACCCATACTCACGTATGGAAGCATTGCCTGGTGGTCAAGAACTAAACTAGCTACATGCAGGATCGCGCTGTCGAAGGTGCAGCGATTGGCCTGCATGGCTATAACAGGGGCGTTCCCGATTACGTCGACGGCAGCGTTAGAGGTCCTGCTGGATCTAACGCCGCTACATATTGTTGTGGAGTCAGAAGCGATAAAGGTGCTACACAGACTATCTGTGCATGGGCTGTGGAGCGTCAACATGCCGGTAACTCGACACACAAAATTGGAGATTTCAAAGGATCTCAAAAGGATTATGAGCATGGGATGCGACAAAATGCAACCATTGCACATATTCAAAAAGAATTTTAAAATAAAGGTCCCCACGAGAGACGAATGGAGACAAGGTCTACAATCCCCTGACAAGGGTTGTCTCATCTGGTACACCGATGGTTCCAAAATGGAAACAGGATCAGGCGCTGGTATCTATACCAACGACTACAAGGTGAGCCAAAGCATGGGCAAATATGCAATGGTCTTCCAAGCGGAAACCTGTGCTATAATTGCCTGTGCTCAGGCGAATAACAACAGTAATGTCACTGACAGGACTGTGTATATTCTCAGTGACAGTCAAGCTGCTCTCAAGGCTCTGGACTCGTGTAGGGTAGACTCCAGACTGGTCCTGAACTGTGTTAAGGCCCTAAACAAACTTGGCAGGTAGAACAGTCAGACTGCGTGGGTTCCGGGTCTGAAACACTGGGTCACCAATCTGGCTTTCAATCTTAGTAAACGTCACCGAATATTGTAAAACATTTCAATAAAAGATATAAAGTCGCTTTCAAGTAAAGATAATTAACGTGCTATTTTAAAAGGGAAAATGCAAAGTTAAAAGACTTGATAAATAAACCAGCGAGTAAATAAACTTCTTTGTTCAAACTTTAATAAAGTTATTTAAAAGATCGAGAATACCGCCTAAATATGAAGTTTAAATTCAAGCTCAACTTTAAAGGAGATGAGTACCTACAAAGAAATTTTTTTAAGTTTTCTCTACTATGAAAGCTCTTATGCTTTTGACCCTTATATCGCAAACACCAGAATATTGGAGATCCTATAGGTTGCTCAATGCGTTATGTATTGAGTTGAACTTTTATAATTATACGTACATTCTCTCTTTTTCTATGTAAAAGATAACTCCCGCATTTGAAACAAGTACTGTATCAGTTATGTTACAAACATTTAAACAACGGACACAAAGAACATCCAGACTCGGAACAACTATATCTGGATCACACAAATATTTTGTACTGCATGGTTATCGAACCCACAACACTGCGCACTTAAACTGCTGCGTCATCCGTGCAATCAAGACTACATCGACTGCTGTAGATGAGGTCTCGATTTCAATTCTTGGGTAAAGGAGGTAAAATATTATTGGGTTTCTCTGTCAAGAAATTCTCATTAGTAGGCCAAAGTCTGAAACCGTGCCAAGTAAATTGCAATGGTCGGCTATTACGTGGGACCTAAATCCATTGCTAGCGATATAAAAGTGTAACACACTTCTTTGGGGATGTAGATCGTAGTCGTGAGACTGCGTATGTCTTAAACCAACTAGTTTCTGGTATAAAGATCATAGACAATAAACCCTATTACCGTCTGTGACGACATGTAAATGTAAACTGTGTAGCGGAAATCTATATCCGCTAGGTAAGTCAGTTATCAAGTTCTATATATCTAGCTATTCAGTCTCGTCGTGGCTCGGACAGCCACCGATGAGAATAGGCATCCCCATCTATGCCACCTGGCGCTGCAAACTGCATGTTAACCTAGGGTTGTCAAACGCCGTTATATAACCGTACATTTGAAAGTTCGACACTTAACCTACTACTACAAACGCAAGATTTAAGATTTAGGATAAATAATTGTGGCTCAACAAGAAATATATATAATAATTTGTATTCTTAAAGATCTAAAAGGAAACTGTCCAATAAAAACTGACCTTTTTGCAATTACTGATAAGTGACAGTATATACATAAAAATATCCTTATGACATTAACAGTATAACGTAAAATATTAGAATCAATAAACCAATCGCAGATAAATTTAGCAAACAATTAAAGGCTTAAATAAAATAAAAATAAGACATCTTTAAAGCTCGCGTACAAAAGTGAATTTGTCCCATTAACAGATTTTTACAAAAACTGACCAAAATTTAATGAAGTATATGGAGTCTAACCAGACAAATAAAAATAAATACATAAAGAGAGTCTTAGACTTAGACACGGCCTGTTTTTATTTAGAAGTCTGGGCAAGTCCAATTCTAAATAAACACGAAGAATATCTTCGGTCTTAAAAAAGCTTTAAGTGAAAGATATATATTATTTCTTTTTAAATAATATAGTCGTAAGCAACGTCTTGAACATTATGTTTGCAAAAATCCCATTCCTGATAATTTTCATCTCCATCATTGCCGTCGTTGTGTGCTTTTGTATTCGTTTCTGGTGCACCGAAATGTTCGGGCCGTTCCTTTCCAAACTAGAACAAAAGTCTCTTTTTCCTGTTACTAAATCCCGTTTACAGTTGGCAGTCTTTGAATCAGGGCTGGATGGCTTCGGAATGGTTTTAGTAAGGAAAACATTTTGTTGGTTACCGTCGGTGTTATAATTTTTTTTACTTTTACTCCATAATTATATAAGTTTAATAAAGCTTTAGTGCCTTATCTTTTGCTAAAAACTATCCCACGGCGTGGATCGCCACTAAAGCACTAAGCTTGATTTAATTAATCACTTTTTTCTGTGAAGGTTGATTTTTATCATAGTATTATAAGCTTTTCACCACTGATATTTTCTACCCTTTTTGTAATGGCTTTCTAGCTGTTAAACTTCGTAAAGATTGATGTTTTTTGACGAATTTGAGGCCTGATCTTTAGCTGGCATAAAAATGTCGATATTTTATCAACTTCTGGAATACAAAAAGCGTATTGTCCAATTTTCTCAAATAAAACTATCCTTGTATACTTAGGCATCTTCGGGAGAGTCTGAATTTGCTGAAGGTCAAAGCAAATTGTAAAAGATTTCTGAACGTTTTCCTAACAAATAAATAATTTTTTACGGTTGTTTCCTGTTATCTTTTCCAGAAACAACATTTTTGTATGTACCATTTATAAGTTAGTGTACTAAGTTAGTGGGTAAGTATAATTGGATAAAGCTAATAATTAGACTTGAAAAATTAATGACTAATAAATATGATGTTTCAATTATCTTATTCCATAATTCGTTAATGTAGAAACAGACGTGTTTCTCAAAAAGTAACATCGTTTTGCAATAAGAACGGTGTAAAACTTTTTGTTTTTTTTTAAATATAGACTGAAGTAAGATAAAGTTAGAACAAATTACGAAATAACAAGTAATCGACCTTAATTGTTAAAAATAAGGTACAACCTTTATCAAAAACAACGAGAAACCTCAAAACAAATGTATATTTTGAAATACTATACTATTTATTCCAATCGAACTCCAAATATCCCTGTTCTGTATTTACGCCAATCGACAGTGCATAGTTTTGTAGACTGAACTGACTTGTATTCGTGTTTGTAAATCATATTAGCGTATTTTGTCTCAACTGAATAAAGACGTTGTCTCTTTCTTGCTGAGGTTAGAGCAAAATCGCTCGCGTTACGCGTTATCATAGCTGTTTGCTATATTTGGTGTGTGAGATGCCTCCATAGCTACATAGGCGATTAAAAACGCGGTCTATTTCTCGTAAAGGTAAGTCGTAATAACATTTTAATGGTAATATAATACATTAAAATCTACATAGGATGTATAAGTAGCACAATACAAGGTAAGAAATATTACGAAAATATTAGTAAGTAAAACAAAATATTAGAAACGAACAGAAAAAGAACTTAGTTTTGTAAAAGCGTAAGAATGCGGCGTCGTACCAAGCAGAACATTCTGACATGAATTTCTATACAAAAAGAATGTTGTGCTTGGTAGGACATTGCTTATAAGATTTTATTTTGAAATATATGCATTTTCTTTTCATATATATGAAATGTCTCCTGTATTTCATTCTATAACATTTTGGACACTGACAATTATACAACAAATCGCTATAGAATTTGATTAATCTAAAGAAATAATAACGTGCATATATATTATGTGATGTAACTTCCCGCACTAGTAGAATTATAAGAATATTATATAATTAATATATTATTATAAGTATACGTCTATTTATGCCGATACGCGTCCACGTGTGATGCAAAGTCACGGGAAAGTTAGTAACATTTAAAAGTCTATGAACGCCTTAGTCATTCGATATCTGCAGTGAAGAAGAAAATTTATATTATTCGCTATTTAGACAACCGACTTGGGATTGGAACCCGAAACCTTGAACTCCACTGAAGCAGACTATATACTCGTATAACAAAAACTATTCTGTTATAAAATATTTACAGCATCAGACTCTTCAGTGATAAGGGTCGAAAGATCAGTATCTAGCATAGATGTATATATGTATGTATATACATTTAAGCATAACTGCGTCATATATTACTCAACTTTGACAATCAATCGTTATAATTGCGAGTCAATTATTCCAGATTTGTAATCTATAAAGATATTTCAATGGAAAGCTCCTTGATACTAACTAGAAAGAACAACAAGTAGGCATACTCCTTTTTTTGCTTTATGTACACACAACTACACATCAACCTAGACTGTTTGGACTATGAACTATTAGAAGTTGAACGCTGCGAATCGTGCGAAAGAGCGCGTTATATTTTTGTTACGCTCTATCCTTACCATTACATCGACACTACTATGCACTGTCCCTTGCTGACAATTCTCTATTTTATATGTAGCATAGTTATGCGTATATAGGGTGTCTAACTTGATGTGTAGCCGTGTGTACATAATAATGTTTACAGATGCTACGGTAGCATATTTTAAAGCTATGGTGCCGGTTAAGCAATGGACTACATTTTATATTTCTAATATTTGTGCACATCATGTTATCATGTTAAAGAGCAGTCTTAGCTAAAAGGTTCTCGTAAAGGGCACATTTTTTGCGTTATCGTTGCGCTCTGTGACTGTACCTAATTCATAATAAATGTATTGCATGTATTGTTTTATTAGATTAAGTACGCTTATACGAATGTGTTCATCCTAATTCCAGTGTGTCGAGCTATACAGCTCAAAGGAAAATGAAAAAGACAATCGAAAGGACGAGATATTTTCTACGATAAGTAGACAATAGCATTGATAGTCTTCTAAAGACAATAAAGGCGACACGAGCATCGTATCTGGGACGTTGAACTGGTCGGTAAGCCAGTAAGCCGTCAGTATGGCGCTGTGTACTTATTGCTAATCTGATCTGATCTGAAGTAGGCGTTTGTATTTATTTGTTCGGTCTCAATTCGCGGGTAATGCGAGCACCAATCTATTTCAGAACTGACTGGAGCGTCTCTGGGTCACCGTAAAGACCTCTATACACCAAAATTTTAACGAATAAAACGTAGCGGCGATACGTTTTTACTACATACATATGTACAGACATCCTACCAAGAAATAATTAGACGGTAGTGAAGTAAGCTTGTCCTTTATTACTTGGGTACTGACCCCACAGCTGGTTAAATGTGAGAATAATATACCTCTATCTGCATTGTATATGTATATATTTTTCTTTTTGGTAAAAGAGACAAATGTTTATTTCCAGATTAGATATCACATTATAGATATTTTCTATTTCTTCTTGAACTGGTGATCGCACACCTATCAGGCGTAAATGTACGCTTAAACTAATCCTACGTGACCAACAATGCACTCGAGCCGCTCTTATGCGCTTTTTCTTAAAATCTCCAGTCCAATGTGCGCAGTTCCTTACTCGTATAGTTCAAAACACAACCCATTTCGACGCTACAAAAGATTTGATGGTGCAAGTATTTTTAGTTCACATCATAAAATGTGACGTCACATACATGAACTGATGATGGAAACTGATCGGTTTTAAATCCGCTAAATAATAAATTACAGCTGAATAAGGCCGTGCCACCGGTAGGCAAACAATATGTGGCTGGCTATCTGCCCAGTTTACGTCGGTACTTATATGTGTAACGCTACCACAAGACCGATCAATACACAGGAAATGAATCTACGACCAAATAGAAAGCCTAGCTCCTAGCCAATATTTTTATTTTTAATTTTATTTATTTGGTTTTAACTAACAGTTACACAATATATAATACAAATTTGCATAGCATTTACCTACATTTAAGAAATGTTCACTCACACTGTTATTCACAGATTACTTAATAGTGAACTATCAATTTAATTTAGTTATTTTTATTACATATTTCAAGTTTAATTTCAAATATGAATTATTATTTATACAATTCAAATTACTGATATAAGTACAACTTTTATTCAACAAAGCTATTAATATTAAGGATTAGGCTATTACGAAATGTATTAACAAGAAATGCAAACTAATCCAAGTCTGTAAAAAAATTTTAGTAATGACATAAACGACGAAGAGGTTCGCGATCTCCAGCGTTAGTGCGACAAAAGGTAACGGCAAATAAAATATTAAAAAATATAGAAAAATATTTATATATTAAAAAGTGCAAGCTATATTAGCATAGCATACTTTGTACTCTGTCTATCTATTAGCATAATTAGTGTTTAATAATAAAACAACAAAAAACTACGTATTTCATTTATTTATGGTCGTAGTATAAAATAAAGTTATACATAGTAATTAAAAAAATGGGATCCAGTACTTCAAATAGTCAAACCCAAGAAGAAACAAACCACAGCTAGACTTCATGATACTTTGAGCTCATTCTGCGTAATTTGGCGTAGTGGTTAGTGTAATCGACTGCCACGTCTGAGGTCGCGGGTTCGATTCCCGCACAAGTCAAACATTGGTGTTTATGAACATGGATGTTTGTCTTGGTCTGGGTGTTTCTATGTATAATATGTATGTATTTACAAAAAAAAACTATATATGTATGTTTATCCATTGTCTAGTACCCATAGTACAAGCTCTGCTTAGTTTGGGCTAGATGGTGTTGTGTGTATGTGGTAGAATATTAGAATATATTAGAATTATGTTCGGGTACTTTGAAATAACTACACTGGAACATTGAGACAACTACCATCTTAGTCTCCCCGTGACCATGGCTGCTGAAAAGCAACCGAAACGTAGGGGAAAGTGTAAACTAAAAATAAATAGATTTAATAGTTTAAATAATTTTATTAGCTTATAAATTAGTAAAATAAAATTAATAGTAGTAGTAGTGTAATATTTAAAAAAAATTGTAATACAGTGATAAATAAACAACGCGATAAAATCCGTATATTGTAGTTTAATTTGAATGAATAACATTCGCGTAAATAGAAGACAATATTACATATCAGGTTGTAGTTAGGATAGAATTTTTTTCATATCTTTTTTTTTCTGAACGGCCATCAGTTCCACTATAAGACATTTCCAGGTTATCCATTAATTACCCGACACCCTGTATACATATTATTACATAAGTAGGCAAAGAAAAAACCGTTCAGTACCTTGTTCTTTTGTGTTTGTCAACCGATTGACTCGGCTTTTTTAAATCAAAGTATTTCAAAAATTATTTCAAAGATTATATATGTACATATTTATACTAGTGGTCGCCACTAGTCAAAATTCGACCATAATTATAATTGAAAATAAATGGGCATAAATTTACCAATCTACATAAAAAAATACTTATTGGTTCCTATTTTTGTTAGATGGCACAAAAGCTCGTCAAGTTATACTAAACAAAAAGAAATAAGCAATTGAAATTAAACTATTTTATACGGATTTTATTGCGCTGTTTATTTAACACTCTTATTACATAATTTTGTAACGATTACACTACTACTGTTTTAGCTATTATTTAAGATTTTAAGCTATTGTAAAAGTGTTAAATAAGCAGTGAAATAAAAGCCGTATATAGAAGTTTAATGACGATGAATGACATTCGCGTATACCTACATAAGACAAAATTAGGCAATAAAGAAAATCGGTTGACAAATAGAAAAATATGCTAAACTGTTTGCCTTTGCTTATATATAGACATAGGTATACAAACACGGCGACAATTTATAAAATATTGAATTAAGTCGCATATTATCGCAATAAAATGCGGAAATAATAATTTACATTACAATGTTTAACATGGGTGTAAACATAATAAACATAAGAAAGAAATATATTTATATTGGCACACTAAAAAATGAAGAAATAACAAAAGATACAAAAAGCAAAACAATAATAAACACTAGAAATATAAAAACAAATACTAACATATAATATATACTACTTACTATAATAAGAATCCTTTCATTTTATTTCTGCTCACTGGCAACACCACACCTGCCCCTTAACAAAGACAATATTAAAATAAAGAGTATTTATAAGGATTTGCATGCAACAGGCGTTATTAAATTTATTCTCATCAATACAAAATTAAACTAAACGCAACCGACGCAGTACTATTCACATCCAAAAAATGCCGGTGACATAAAAATAAGGAACATATTAAGGAAAACTGATTTCCGTACAGTATTTTTTGAACATTGTTAAAATTCTTAACAAAACCTTCACATGGGCAATGTAGTAGTTATTATTAATCGACGTTAATCGGTATCTAATAAGCTTTAAAACAACATAAAACCCACATCTGTATCCCAAACAAAACACGTTTTATGAGGGGCTAAACAAAGACCTTGCCTAATGACACTACGTGCATCTTTGTTCGAACATTGCATTATCTATCACAGATAGTTTGGGTGCCATTGTAGCTGTATGAGGCATGAGGTGCAGGGTTGGGGATAAGCTGGGCTCTGTCTAGTTACTTGGTGTAATGCTTTTACGCATACCCCTCCGCGGGGCCGGGTGGAGGGGTTATGTCGGACTCACCGGGGTAAAAGAAAGATGTTGAAAAGATAATGTATCTCCCGGAATACCGACTAAACCTACCACGGTGTTCCTCGACAAAACCGCTGTCGACGGGGCCGCGCGAATCACTTTCGCATACGGTCGCGACCCCGCCGAGGTATCGGCCCGCCGTATGAAACGGCAGGCCACTATACGATGAGACCTACCCTTTGGTCACCACTACTTTTAAAATCCCTACTGTCCCCCCCCTAGAGGGGAGACGGACACGATACAGAGGCGCGCGTGGGAACACGCACGCCGCCTCTCGCACCTGGTGCTGAATGGATGGCGGGCAGACCCACAAAGCCCGCCACCCCCAGGTCAAACCTCAGGGTGGCTGGAGGTCATCTCGCGCCCTCCGGCGCCCGGTTCTGCGGTTGGGGAGAGGGTTTAAGCGCACCCTCTCCCGCTCCGCCGCCTCCTTGACGGAAATTACTTCCTCACAGAAGGAGACGACGGCGTTCCACGACCTCTCGCTCCGGACCATGAACTGAACCACGGCTGGGAGCGAGAGGGCAACCAATCCGACTGCCGCGATCAATTCACGGCGCTGCGATGCCCAGGCGGGACAGTCCGCCAAAGTGTGCAGCGCCGAGTCCTCAACAACGTCGCGGCAGTCGCCGCAGTGGTGACAACCGGGCGTCTCTTGCCGGCGTATGCGACACAGGAACTGGCCAAAACAACCGTGGCCAGTCATTACCTGTGTCAGTCGGAAGGTGAGGGCGCCATGCTGCCTCTCCAGCCACTCCTCAAACACGGGACTTACCGCCACGATCGTGGCGTGCCCGACGTTTAACCACCTGGTTCAAAAGTTACAAGGTCCATAACTACTAAAAAAATATGTAAATAGGTAGGTATAAATCGAAGAATATTTTTTAATATATATATATATATATATATATATAATAATTTAGATATTTTCTTATTTTTCCTACCGATAAAATGATGTCTAGTTTCACACATTTTCATATGTGCACTTTATGAAGACTCACACTGTATATCTATATCTATATTATATTTAAATAATGATTTGATAAATATTTAGAACCCATACACCCACCCGCACATAATTATAATCTACAAGAAAGGTATAGATCAGAAATATACCACCTGTTTCTATTGCCATATGTCTACAATGCGTTCAAAACACAATGTACTTATTTACCTTAACAGCTTTTCTGGACAGCCTTATTCTATGTATAAATTCTTTAGAGACTCGTATAGATTGTTAGATTTTCCTTTCTCCTTTCCTTTCTGAATATCATATTAGATGACGTCCGTGTTTTTCTGTCCGACCGTGCTTCTAACTTGAATATCACTGGTAATATGATCCAGGTTTAGTAGAGTAACAATTTTCTTACATGTCTTATTTATATGGCGTACCTTATAGGGTATTAGCAGTAACTTCAGTGCGTCATGTCAAAAGAAAATCGAGGCGCGTCACGGACGCGTTATGTGAATAAATACGTATTCCACGTATGTAGCTGCAGGCACTGCTAATTACATATGCAGGAATAGAGTTACGGTTTATGTGGTCACATCGCAACTGTCTTTAAAATTGGATTCGGTTTATACTCATCGTTTATTTGAATCCGGTAGATACAAAGACCATGACTTTATATATATTCTTATGAAAAAGCAAATTTCTGTAAACCTAGACCTAACGAGTAGGTAAAATAAACAAAATACAATCATATCCTATTATTCGAAGTAGATAAAAATAATCCGAGCAGCAGGCTCAAACTGAAACACTCAATAATATTGAATTCAACTAATTTAATACACTAATCGTGTAGCTTTGACTGACTTATCTGAGGAATCAGATTTCATATTATCATATACATAATATGTATATATCGCAGGTAATTTGTATGATTTCGCGTTTTACAAACGGCGTCGTCTGTTTGAAAACAGCGAGTGTTTTAAAATATGTCGAAGGCTAATTGTAAATTGCCTTGTCACTTAACGCCCCGAGTCCCGACTCTTAGCACTCCGACTTGGATAGGTTAGGTTAGAAGGCGGAGGCGAGAGCTCTGCTCCTGCCGTAGCCTTCGTGGTTATTTTTTTTTTGTGACCACCTTGATATTGAACAGGTCGCCAATTTGCCTACGGCTTATTTTAAAACAGCGAGCGTTTTTAAACGAACGACGCCGTTTGTAAAACGTGGAATCATACAAAATTGCCTGCGACATATACAAGGTGATATTGAAATCGTGTAATTCCTTTTAACCACGCATTCTACAGGCGGTATAGAATAACCCTGACCATAATTTTTTTTAATATAATTATTTTTTTAGAAAAATGAATATACCGATTTTTCTTGAGATGGTTTCACATAGTCATATGTTAACCACCCAAGGCAATTTTAATTTTTTACTATTTAAAAGGAAATAACATATCAATAATTAATGTCGTAAGTAATAACGGTTGGTCCTTTCCGCGACCTACATTACCTCTCGACCCCGCGCCGATCAGCTGGGCTTCGTTATCAGTGAGCGGCGAGCTCCTGCCAACGGCGCTCTGCGGCAATCTTATTAATTCTCAAACACCTGGCAAAGCAAACTAGGCGGTATTAAGATAACCTAAAATAAAGTAATTTACTTTCCTCATGTAGTTAATGTACCTACCTACGATTGAATTTAAGCCTTATAATTAATTAATCGTTGCCTGACTACCTCTGTTGTACCCAAGATATTTCCTTGCACAAATATCAACCCAATAAAACAACAGCTGTTTTGTTAAGCAATAAATTCTATGAACCTACATTTGAAAATATTGTAGGTCAAAGGCGCTCTTAACCAGGTCTATTGTATCTACCTACCTAATTATCACAAATCACTAGCACAGTACATAAATATACAGTAACCTATCTTCATACAAACGGTCGGATCTCGAGTCATACCTACGCGCCTCGGCGTTCGGCATGCGCTCGGCGCCCAACCAGTCGCGAATGCGCCGCAGTGACGAACGGACGGTGTGTTATTTTTTAAACAGTAACCGTGCGATTTTTTTACCCAAAATAAGTACAAGTATAGTAAAATTAGAATTTTTAATGCATAACTGAGATAAGTACAAGTACTTAATTGTATACTTAATAGTAAAGTACCTACCTACCTAATTCTGCTAGAATATTGTATGCGCCCAAATATCGATTTCTACAATTGCTTTTTACATTTTCAAAGAAGATTACTCCGCATCAGCTCTCTGTTGTAAGCACTATATACAATTAAAAGACACAAAATACAGTGTCAAAACAATTTCGTGTGTGATTCGAAGCCAGAACTCTTAGCGCGGCGGCAACATCAGAAGACCGCTAGCCTGTTGCGTCATCCTATCCAAGTCTCAAATTATAATTAAAATAATATCTAATTATAGTTGCACAAGAAATTGCTAGCCGCTTTCTAAACACGGTAGTGAAACGCTGCCTAACTTTACGTGAAAACGCATCATGTCTTTATGTAAGCGATGTCGACCATTTGTAGATATTTAACGAAAAAAACAAGTACGTAATAAAAGTAAAAATGCTTTATTTATGAACTTATATATGATGATATCCACCTAGTAAGAGATATATCACTAGGGATGATCACAGAGTATCAAAGACGCAAATTTTAAATATTGCCACAGTCTTCAGTTATCAGTACAGTTCACAATATACTGATTCTATCAATTCGTTTAAAATTTCTATCAATATCGAATATCTTCTCTAAATTAGTTCAAATTAATGTTTAACTAAACAAGAATAGATAACTCTATCCTACAAATTTCTTATAAGAGATACAGAAATTTCTGTAATAATCTACTGAAAATCTTAAAATAGAAATTGAAAAATCACAATTACATCAAGCTTCATATAACAGCAAACAACTGTGGAAATACGTTAAAAAGGTTACTTTCACATCTAACCAAAATAAGACAAATACGAGTTTATTGAAAACACATGGCTCTCCGTGGTCCTCTGTTAACAACATAAATATATATTTTGTAAACGTTGGCAAAACACTAACTGAAAAAGTTCAAAACCAATGCGGTAAAAACACAAGCGATACTTTCTCACGACCTTATCCCATCTTAAAAATGGCAAATCCTTTGTCATGTTAGAGCCAGATGAAAGTGAGGTAGAACACCTAATATTAAATATTAAAAATAATTGTGCAGTAGGATGGGATAATACCTCCACTAATATTCTCAAAGCTTGTAAGTACATTCTGGTGCGTCCATTAACGCATATTATTCGAAATTGCCGCTCGAATGGCATCTTTCCCAAATGTCTAAAGAAAGCAATAGTAATACCAATACATAAATCCGGTAATAAAAATCTTGTGACGAACTACAGGCCCATCTCACTGTTACCTTCTTTCTCCAAAATACTGGAAAAATTATTAATAAAAGACTAGTAACATATATTGAAAAGAACTCCCTCTTCTCCGACATGCAATTCGGTTTTGGACCTAAGTTATCAACAGCAGACGCAGCATATCATCTAACCAGCTATCTCAGAGGAACTTTGGAAGAGTAAGCAGATAATTGGCATTTTCCTTGATCTGACGAAGGCATTTGACACTGTGTCTGTACCTATGCTTCTAAAAACATTGGATGCACTAGGAATTAGAGGCACACAGTTACAGCTTCTCACAGACTATCTACAAGATATGTACCAATGTATCAAGATAGAGAACGACGTCAGTGCCGATTTCAAAATTATCCCAATTCGGTATTCCTCAAGGAACCGTCGTCAGAGGTACCCTCTTTCTGGTGTACATTAACGATCTCTGTAATCTAAGTCTACATCATGGAAAAATTGTTTCATACGCAGATGACACTGCGCTTCTTTTTTTTCCGCTGACACCATTGCGGAAGTCTATGAATATGCACAGTGCGGTTTTAATATAGTAAATAAATGGCTTTAATATAATATGCTCACCTTAAATACTGAAAAAACAAAATTTATTAAATTTTGTTTACGTAGACACCAACCTCATTTAAGTCACATTAATCTATGTATATGCACATTACTGTAATAACATTACTGCTTGCACTTCGCCTGTTATCTCAAACACTACTAATATTAAATATTTAGGTGTTATATTAGACGACACACTCTCCTTCAAAGAACATAATATAACTGCTTTAACTAATAGAGTACGCAAATTGTCAATTGTTTTCAAAAAATTACGCCTTATTGCTGATCACAAACTCATCATACAGATCTATAAGGCATTGTGTCAGTCTTTAATACAATATTGCATTACTTCATGGGGCGGTAGCGCAAAATCCTTCATGTTAAATATTGAACGAGCACAAAGAGTGCTTTTAAAAGTAGCAACCCGCCGACCCTACCGCTTTTCCACACATCTTTTGTATGAAAATTGTAATGTATTAACTGTCCGACAGCTTTTTATAATGTACACTGTACTTGAACAGCACGCAACGTTTACGTATAACATCAACCTTACTTACACTAAAAGACGGAAAGATATTGTCTGTACCACACTTTCTGAATCAAAGTTTGTTTTTAGAAATAAATATTTCGCATTCTTAGGGCTTTTTCTTTATTACAAGATAAATAAACAAACAGCTATATATGACCTAAGTTATATAAGATCTAAGCGGATAGTCTGTCAGTACTTACAAACTTTAAATTATGAGGATACTGAAGATTTGTTGATTGTTGTTAAATAAGTAATAACAAGTTCCATGATAAGAATTATAATCTTGGCCTATTTTTGCATATATTTATATAATAAGTATAGTTAATTGTATATAATTTAGTTCCTAGTAGTATACTGTAAGTGCCCTTAACGCCTGTGGCACAGGTTTACCCTAGTACAGGCACCCATATTATATTACCTATATTAAGTACTTTATGGACTGTATTCATGTTTTACCACTGTAATTAATAAATAAATTATTTTTCTTATTTACATTTTTAAATATATAATTATAAAAAAACACATTTAAAAATATAAAAATTATGGAGGCCCACCGGCATCGAGACAAGGTCCAAGCTGTCGGTGGTTAGGGGTCCAGAGAGAGGAACCTCCTCAGTATGCGTGCCGTATCGAGGAGGACTGTCTTCTGCATCTGACCCTTGACCCAAGCACCTGACGCGAGCCTCTTAAGATGTTGGTCGAGGCTCTTGGCTATTAGACCGTTCACCGTAACGACTATCGGTACAATGATTGCCGAGTCCACATCCCACATATCGACGACCTCGTGTGGTCCAGGTATTTTAATTGTTTTTCGTTCTCAGCTTTCACGAGGTTGCCATCATGAGGGATAGTGATATCGACAATCATTGCACGGCGCTCTGATCGATCTATTACCACAATATCAGGCTTTTTGGCAAGAACAGTCCTGTCTGTGTTAATAGATCGATCCCAGTACAGTGTGATATGGTCCTTTTCGAGAACTGGTTCTGCTACATACCTGTAGTAAGGCACCTCGACCTCTACAAGTTTGTACTTCATTATTATTATTAATAGATTTGGTCACATTACTTTCTTAATAACCACAAAATGTATGTAAGTATATGAGAGACAAAATTTCCTTCGTCTGTCACTTATGTATTAGCATCACAGTAATACTTCCCTAGTTTCATAGGGTGATGACTAAATTCTCGGCCATAATACATGTTATAGTCGACCGAATAAATAGAATATCTCTACCGTGCAGTAATGATTGCGGGGGACTTTAAAAACATTATAGCCACAAACACAGAACACCCAAACACGGGACAGCTATTTGAGGAGCACACAAATTTATGTACCGTGATAAGCAGTAATTGACATTGCGCTTAGTGCATACATACTCAATAATAATAATAATATTCTACCACATACACACAACGCCATCTAGCCCAAACTAAGCAGAGTTTGTTCTATGGGTACAAATGTAATGTAATTTAATGTATGTAATCCCGCCGCTTTTCTCAAAGTGACAGCAGAAGTATGTCATGATTCACGCCGACATTTCGCTATAATTTTAGCTTCTACACAAGTAGAGAGATTATATTACTGTCTAAAGGCACAGTTGAAGATTTCGTGCTCCTACTAAGAATAACTTGACAGACAAACCTAATAATATTGCTTCGCCTGACTTCGAAACCTCTTGAACTACAATCGCATTTGCTTTTAGATTATCTCCGTCTTGCGACTGACTTATACTTGACAGGCAACTCGGGAAAACTACCAATACTGCACACTATATATATAGTCACACTCAATACTGCTTGCTCCGCCGAAGCAGTGGTCAACAAATACTCTATTCAATGGCCAGGTTTCTTACTTCATTTCTTTAAAGTAATAGTTAATTGTAATTATATAGATGAAGGGTAATACTCATTCACAGACAAGCTCTCAGCCTTTTACTATCTAAATCGTACGCTCTCACGTTATATTCTTAGCCGATAACCCGATACCCTTCGATCTACCTTTAAATAAAATCAACACTTATTGACTCGTCACCTCATCAATTATTATAAAATTAGCAACGCATACGATGACATCCCCTTCTTCTTCCTAGCCTTTATTATTCCTAAGTCACTTGGAGTCGGCTTTTCTAGTCTAACCGGATTTGACTGGATATCAGTTTTTACACAGAGCGGCTGCCACCTGACCTACGCAACCCGAAGGCTAACGATACCCTAAGGCTAGACCAGTGTCAGGATATTATATGGCACTGACTTCCCAATATCGACTGCCATAGATATTCATGGCAGCCGGGACCGACGGCTTAACTTGCTCTCCGAGGCACGGAGCAGGCGATTATTGTCAATCAATACGCACATAATTTCGAAAAGTCATATAACTTCCGAAAGTCAGAGTTGCGCGACGTGGGTTTGAACCCGAGACCCTCTGCATTGCAGTCTGTTTGTCTCGCCACTGAATTAATTATTTACCCGCAACTCGGCGTAGTAAATAAATTACAAGTCTTTAACTGGCTAAGGACATATCGGCGGTATTATTACCTGCTGACATAATGACAGTGACGAAACCGAACTTTACCAGCAACGCCCATTGTCGTGCAGACGGCTTGGCACCGATGCATCGTATCAATACATATATCAAGGTTGTATATATCCGAAGGCATAGGCAGAAGCTTATTGCTCCTTCATTTTACCAGATATCTTTGTCGTATCCTAAGATACAAATAAGATAGACAGATAAAGATATACGAGTATTTACTCAAAGATACAATTATAGATCACAATATTAAATCCAACCCAGCCTTTTTGTTAATGTATTGTAGGTACACACAGCAAAATAGATTACTTCGCCTATTTGTTAGTGTTTGCTTCACAATAACCCGTTGCCGACGCACACACTTGCAATTTCTGCTCACTTTAAATCCCTCGCGTGCCGTGTCGCTTATGCACCGCATAGGTGCAATGTCTTCCCTCTAAAAATTACAAATCATATATAAGTTAGTAGTTTAAGTTCGTCGTCATAGCTATTAACTATCGGGCTTTCGTTACGTTTTTAGACATTATACCCTGCGTGTTTTAGAAGTGCTTATATTTGCGAATCAGTATGAATCGCTTAACTACACTTTTAAGAGCTGAGATAATTATTTTGCATAAGCAAAACGTTTCAATTAGTGAAATTGCGTGGCGCTTAAAGCATATCGGTGAGTAATAAAAAGTTATTATGTTTAGAAGTTTAATATGTTTAAATAATCCAAATGTTATTTTTTGTTGTTTTTTGTAACAATACTTTATTATTGTTCACAGAAAGAACTGTGCAATTGTGGGTCCATCGTTATGCAGATTCGGGAAGTATTGACCCTCACCGACCGGGACCAAAGTCTGGATTTGCATACACCGATACCAATGCGCAGCACCGTGATATTGTTGCTAGGCATATGAGTGAGCCCTTCGTCACTACTCGTTCCATGATGACTACACATGACGTGACATTACAATCTGTACGGAACCACTTGCGTGCAGCTGATGTTTAATGTTGTAGGCCAGCCAAGAAAATTTTGCTGTCGGATATTTAAAGGCAAAACCGGGTACGCTTCGCAAGAGAATATTTGGATTTTGATTGGTGTAATAATATCGTTATATTTAGTGATGAAAAATGTTTTAAGTCTGACAAGGCCGATCGCATAATATTGTGCCGAAAAGCTGGCGAGCGTTATAATAAAAAAAACATTTTTCCATGCAGGTCTAGTGGCAGCATTACTTTGGGATATTGGTGATCGATGTCATCAATGGGTCCAGGTGAATTAGTGCAGGTAGGGGATCGCAACGTGATGCTGTGCATGCGTGCATGTGCTGCAACTGTGCGCGTTGTATACCCCGCAAGAACACATTTACTCGTGCATGATAACTCCGCTGTGCATCGCGCGCGACTTGTGCAAAGTTGGTTAAACGTCCAAGAAAATTTTACTGTGATTGAATGGCCATCAAAAAGTCCTGATCTGAAAGCCCCATTGAAAATCTATGGGGTCATATGGTGCTAAACTGGGACTCATCTAAAGTCAGGTTTAAATCGAATTTAGATAATATCGTTACCTTGACATGGGAATCGATTTGTGGCAATGATTTATGTGGAAACATGGTTGCTAGCATGAGGACACGATTGCAACAAGTAATAGATAGTGAAGGTGGTGCAGTCGGCTATTAATAAAAATATTAGAGGGTAATTAAATTTGTTTTATGTGAGTGATGTTATTGTTAGTGAGATTACAATTTAGGATACTTGTATATTAATATTTAACTTACTAACATGTTTATTCATATCACTAATAAATAAATTACCTACTTGAATAAAGAAAATAACGTTAATTCTTGTCAGACTTAGAATATTTGTCGTGCACAAAACTTTATAACATGTAATTATAATTTTAAAAAATCACCTAGTCAATAAATATTGTTGATTTCTTATTACAAATTGTTTAATTTTTACTTCCATATATTTTCTCGAATATCTAAATACATATAATATAATCAGGTATATTACAAAAATAAAAATTCATTTATATTATTTATATACAATATATTGTATATATATATATAATATAAATATATATAATAATATAATCAGGTAAATTACATAAATAAAATAAACACAATGAAAAAACATGTTTTAAAATACAACAAATGTTGACACCGGCTGTGAGATTCAACCAAGAGACGTTCGGTTTGCCAGCAGAATGCTTATACACCTATGCCACGGGCCTGATTAGAAAAGTGGTCAAATGTATGCTTCATATTCCCTGCAACATTAAAGTGAGCAGAAATAGCAAGTGTGTGCGTGAACAACGGGTTATTGTGAAGCAAAAACTAACAAATAGAAATAGGCGAAGTAATACGCACGTTGATTTCACGCAAACCAACATCTATGTTGGTGTGCCCTGCAAATTTATCTATTTTGCTGTGTATACATCATATTACATTGCTGACAATATGAAAAAGAAATCTTAATTTTTGAGCCGATTTACTAAAAACTCAAACAGCTTCTAAGAAACCCAATAACATTTTACCAGATCGAGGACTCGAGAATCGGATATAAGTACTGTCGAAAACTTATTCCACGGGACCAACGAAATAATTGGGCGTACTGACGTACTTACACGTTGCAAATGTATCCTTTGCATTACCTACACATCTCTGGGCCGATAGTGATCTGCCGATGCGAATATGTTTGTGCAATCGGAAACTTACACAACTATTGCATCGAAATCTTCTATACATGGAGATATTTTTCTGTATAACATGTTTACAATTCGGTAATGTAGAAATCTTTGCGTGATAGTATTTAAATTTATAGATTGTGAGGACATCGTTTCTGAATATACCTTGTCGTGCATTTTCAAAGGGTTCAGCAGAGTCAACCTCCTTAGACGTCTTATTTTTATTCGGACTTAATAAGGCCTGCCAATTATTATCGCCTATTACCTTGTCGAATCCGTCCTATATTATTGAGTCTAAATGACCCTATTCATGCGCACAATTACGCAAACGTCTGTACAACCCAGGTTGAGATTTTGGTTGCGGTTGCTACTTTCTTCGCTTTATTTATTTTAAACGCTTTTAATAGAACTATTTAAAAAGTAATTACTTTACTTGTATTTTATGAAATTGTGCGTCATATTTTATTAGCAAAGCAAAGCCAACGACTTCCAATGGAGAGTGAAATACAACAATAACATTCTAATTTTAATATTTCTGTTTACATTCGGACGTACTAAATTGACACACTTATGAAAATTCTCGAAAATTTCCAATGCTGTAAGTGATTCAAGACTACGTAGGCTGCAGGGTAGAGAATTACACGGGGACGTACTGCGCCTATTCGAATGCAGCAATTAAAAGTTGTCCTTAAAACACCTTGCCGCACAATTAAAGTAACTGGATGTGTTTTCTTACTAATATTTTCTATTAATCTTAGGCAGTTAATCCTTGATACGTATGCGCTTTAGGCGTAAACAAGCTGTGTCCGTGTGAACTTTAGTTGGGTTAGGGTCAGATGGACTGGATAGTAAAAAGTCTGTGTAAACAAATTTGTTTTGAGTTTGGCTCTGACCCATATTTTTATATTCATATTATAATGCTAAAGTAACTCTGTCTGTTTAATACGTTTTCGACGCTAACAAATTGGACCAAATCTGTTGTAATATTGTATTGAAACTAATATTGTCTTCTGTTTACGCGAATGTTATTCATTGAAATTAAACTACTATATACGGATTTTATCGCGTTGTTTATTTGACACTCTTTTACATAATTAAGAAACTGTTACACTACATACTACTACTATTAAACTTTACTAATTTTGAAGCTAATTAAATTATTAAAACTATTATATCTGTTTTGATTTAATTTTACACTTTCCCCGACGTTTCGGTTGCTTTTCAGCAGCCATGGTCACGGGGAGACTAAGATGGTATTTTGTTTTAAATTGAATATTATTGTAGTTAATAAGTAGTTTTTGATATGACAACAAAAATAATTCGTTTTTATCATACATTACTACCTAATATTAGTTTAGTTTAAGCTCTTTGTAACCTTTATTTCTCACCCAGCTTACTGGTTTACTAACAAACAGTTTTCTCCAAGTAGCAAAATTACAGGAATAAGTAAATAATTTTAAGAATATAATGACATGGACGACACAGTTCACAACAAAGCAACCCTTCTGTGAGCTTACCTTGATGTCTCCTTGATGACAGTTGTATTTAAATTAACTACAGCAATTGAAAGACCATAAAATTAGTACTTAAGTAAGGCTTTCTACTGCTAGTCATTGTTACAATTGATTCAAGCCTATGGTTAACGTCCATTATACCAACCATTACGTGTGAAAGTAATACGAATGGCCTTTCAGGTGCATTTTGTATCATGTCGATAATCCTTGTTACATAATATGTCAACTCCTTGAACTAAATACTATGACGAGCAAGGTAAAGCTTTTATATGAACAGCGCTATTGGTTGCACGTGACCTAAGCTTTAATGAATTATTAGACGTCTATTTTCCAATAATGATGTACAATATATTTCTATTGCATACAATGCGATGTTTATTGATTAAAGTGATCAATTATATGCCGTGATTCTTATTTTATTTGTCTGGTTAGTGATTAAATGTAGTATGTAACTTTTAGAAGATGTAGTTACTGCATCTGTAATATTAATGAAATAACGTTAAGTTACCTTCCATTTGCTTTTTAGTATCAAAGATTTAGATTATATAGCTTTGCTGGTTTCAATATATATGGGCTGATTCGACTGAGGAAGTAGAAGACGCTCACAGAATAACAACTTAAAGTACTAGTCTCCGTTTTGTTGCGTTTCGTTCGGTACACTCACCGGAGCGCTTGAGATTCAATCATAATTTTAAAAGCTTTTTAAATTGTTTATTGGGTGTTCCATTTATTATTGAGAGAAAACAAGGTGTTCTTATTAGAATGAAATATAGTAGAAACAAATAGTTAGATCGTTGGTTTTAAATAATTATACCAGCCATGAGATAACATTGGAATCTACAGTTTGATTCTTTTATATGACTTTATGTATAACATATACGTGCAGATGAGTTAAATTTTAAAAAAATGTGTGTGCGGCTTCTTTGCTTATAGCACTTGAATCACTGACGATAATGGATTTGCTTAAATTCATAAACCAATAATAGGCTAAAGAACCATAGTAAATATTCTAAGGACTACTCAGGCTAAAAAGGAAATTTAAGTTGGAAGTAGCGAGGAATTGAACCAATGACCTAGTTCTAGGTTTGGGAAAGAGTGATAGATGAAACATCGTAAGTACATATATGTGATTGAAAATTAAATTATTTGTAGATAATTATGGTGCAGCTGAGAGCTAAGCCGGCACGCGCAGTCGTTAAAGAAGAAATTCGTTGACGAGGACCCATTACTAATTATATTGTTTAGTGTAATTTTGTGCCTCGAGCACAATTATTATATTCCGTACGAATGTAACAGTAAATTATTCTGACATTTCCCTTTAACTTTTTTTTCCAGCGCTATTCAATTGGTATGCGCGTTTATAAAGAATTTATATAATTCTGTTACTATTTTATCGAAAATTTCTGAACTGAAACAGTGAAGTGGTTTTAATAAAATGTGTAGATTTAATTATTTATTTTATCTGTACTCATATAGTCCATATGCGGCAATAAATTGTGGTGCTGTTTCCCATCATTTTGTGAATATATCTGACGAAGGACTGCTAATATTAAAGTTTACGCATAATGTTGAAATAGATTGAAAGAATTACAGCACTCTGCTTAATCTGTGCAACACTTATATTACACAACTATTAAACTTCATATGAAAATGAAATAAAATCATACCCGCGTATCTTAAATCGTCTAATTTACAAACGACTGCCGGGTCAGAACGCAGCCGCAACTGCGGACATCCGACGGATGAAACTGGAGAGGGCTGCGAACGTACTGTCAACTACATAAGTCGCAGAACATTTGTTGGATTTTAAATTCTTATAATTTAAAGTAACCATCGTTTTCATATTTTTACACCAATAATAGTTAAAGGATAGGAAACTTGAGGTTAATTAGTTAGTATGTTATAATAATTAGAAAGTTTTAATTCATAAACTAACGTTAGAAATTATTTTAATGTTAAGCTACTTATGTAGCTGACTGTACTTGTATAACTACTATTTTCTATAACCCGTGACGTAACGCACGGGCGTTTGAACCAAGTTACTTATATAATACAATAATGTGTAGGATTTGTTTGTTAAAAGAATATGAGTGTCTTTAATAAATACTTTCTTTTAGTCTGAAGAATGTATTCTGTTTACACGGGTGGCAGCATATTATATTTTTGGCATGACAATTCCTACAAAGTGTTCGATTATGTTACAAAATCGAATAAATATTTAACCTAAGAAAATGTAAATTCCTTCTTATTCACGTCAATGAAAATTGAACGTCACTGCAATTTGATTTGCCAATCACCAAAGTTAATTAACCTCTAGGGTGAGTAGTTTGAGAGTCTGCTGTTGATGATAGTTTGGGTAGCTCAGAATATAGTTTAATAACTATCAGGGTGTTTCTGTTAAAAGCTTCAGCCTTAAGGCCGATTCTATACGTCGAGTTACTTCGGCTAGTTGGAAACGTAACGTGAACACCTTCACACTTAATGGAGCGGTGGTTACGCTACGCCTTCTTATTTGTTGCAGCGAACCGATGCAAACAGTGGACGAACCTTCGATTGCTGTATAAATGTTTGATTAATGTAACATACGACGATTTAATAGCATAAATACGATTTCGTGGTTATAATTTCACTGTGTTGACGATTGTAGTTATTTTTCTTCGAATAAATGTAAGTTATGACGCATTTCGGTAATTATAAATGGATAGATGTCAGTAACACTGTTCACGACGAAACTTTCAATAGATTTATTAAAGAATTTACACAATTTAATAAAAATAATGTAATTATTTTAATCCGGGTCAAAGTAAAATCACTGAAATATATTACACGTTTATAATATAAATTCAAATGGATTTCGTAATTTATAGCGCAATCGTTGTTAACCAAACAAAATTACATAAAATATAATATATATTTAATTCTAATAAAACGCATAATTTATTTTATGGATGCGTTTCATTTGCTCGCCTCCCGAACCATAACAAATAAATTAATAAAATATTTTCTGCACATACCTAATTTTAAAACATTCACACGCATCTACGATTAGTCAAACAGTTCTAGAATTGTTTGACCAACAATTACAAAACTGTTTGCAATCATAGCGTTGTGTATAATTTTATGCACAAAGGCATCATTGCTCCCAACCACTAGTCATCAGGCCCCTTTGTTATTGTATGCATTACATGCGAAGCAACACTGATATTACTTGACCAAGGATACAGTTTAATATAGTAATAGTAAACAAATACAAACGGAAATTAATTTCTATGCGCTTCAGTGTGTAAATATTCTCATATACGTTATACAATTATTAACAGTTCAAAGATACAAAGATCTCATCTCATCACTTTAATAATTAAATTGTATGTGGTCTCGCTTTCACCGTATTTCATTGGAACGTCAATGCAAAGACAAGTTATTTCAAGCGCTGATTCTACTAAGACTAACTATTATGGTATGGATTTAAGTTGTTTGGTTATCCAGAGAACGAAATCAAATCACATTAGCTTCTTGCTCGAATCGCTTCTCATCTATCAATACTAATATGATAAAGCTGAAGAGATTGTTTTATTGTTTGAACGCGCCAATCTCTGGTCGTTGTCATTGAATTTTATTACTGTTTATTGTAGCCCAAATCTTGGGGCAAGTGGCAGGTTATATACCATCACGCAACAAGCCATGGGAGCAGTAATCATGTGAGTGGGTGAAACGCAGCTACTAGTATTTTATACAAGCCAAGCATACAAGTGAGGATTAGACATGATGACACTATGCTTATAAATATTATGACAGTTATATGGTAATATTACATTATTGTAAACATTTTTGAACAGCAGTGTGGGAGCACCATTGTCGTCGAATTGACTGATTGATACTTGACAAAAATATTATTTATAATAGAAACTTGAAGTGCTTTAGAAGTTTGCTCTGTGGTTTGTTCACTGTAAAATACTGCTCTTACGTGCATGAAAATACTTAAGAAGTAGCATTTGCTGTGAAATACAACGGTAACCGGTACTTTACAGATTAAACATTTCATTTAAAACTAATAATCTAACCATAGACTTATTTACATTGTATAGTGTCACTATACGCCTACAGCATATATGCCTAGGTACTCTATAGAATTCTATTGAGCACTTTAATCATACCACTGATATGATAGTGTATTAAAACAGTTAACAAGAACAGGCTGCCATTTAAGCAGTATATTTATTTAATATTGTCTTATGTTTACGCGAATGTTATACATTGAAATTAAACATTAAATTTCAAAGTATATTTATTAATAGTACACATATATACAAATATTATAACAGATTACTAATAATGAGTTTTATGCGTATATATTGCGTATATCAAGGAAAGTTGAAAAGAGCATTAATTGTATTTTGAAAGGCTCAGTATAAAACAAAAGGAAAATATAAAAGAGATTAAATTAATTATAAGTAATAAACAACCAAAAAATAAATAAGTTAAAAACATGTCTTCCAATTAAATAAGATAATAAGAATTTAAATATATTGAGCAATCGACTTCACGAAAGCCGCAATGTGAGCACTCGTCGCGTCGGATTTGGCGAATTATACCTCGCGTGGGACAAGAAATTAAGGGATTCACGATGTTATCCGTTGTCGTATCCTATCAAAGATAATGTACTAAGGTATAAACCAATACGTGCGACGAGGGAGGGGGTATATACAAATTGTATAACGGCACGACATTGATTTTCAAGTGGGCTACTGAAAGCGTCCTTTAAAAAATGAAGCTATATAAGACTACGCCGATAGCAACTGCTGTGTTTTTCACCTTGCAATCCCCACCCGGGAAAAATGGAGCCCAAATTGCCGTTTCAGGATTGGGTGTTTTTTATGTCCGTTATTTCTATGTCTGTAATGACCGCTATGGTATAATAACTAAGCGAGGCTCCACGAAAAGAACTTACTCTATTAAACATACCGAAATAGTAGTGCGTTACAGATGCAGTCAGATCTATTCCTTGTAATATGTTTCTTTAGATATGTACTTGATTACATGTAACCTAGTTAACTAAAATCATAGCGACAATATAGTTTCCAGCTGCTAATATACATACGTACAATGCTATTGAATTTTCGTACAAAATGTATTCTATACAAGCCCTTCTCTCTGCATAATTGCGAAGATATTATCCGTGCAAGCTTCAGTGAACATACGCGATAATAGCGACAGCTCCATCAACATTTTGAAGGCAAATTTATACCACAGAATAATAACTAGATCGGATTCGAAATTTCTGTGGCTTTGTGAAATAACGATTGGCTAGTGAAACAAACCTGGGCCATCTGGCCAACTGCGCCTCTAATTTGTAATACACATTGCTATTAAACTTATTAATAATGTAAAAGATCCTTAGTACATAGTTACATACAAATTTACAAGTGTAAGTTTAGTACAAACTCTTAAGTACTCTCACATATTTAAGCAATGCAACGCCGAGTTGTTAAATGCAATCTTTGGGAAAATTGCCACGACAAACAACAAAACCACTTTAATTTCTTCAAACTTTATAGCATGCAAGTCGAAGTAGGTTGCATTCTAAACGTATTATAATAGGTAATAGATTTAACACCTGAATCAATTTTCATGAATAATACAGGAAAAAGAGGTGTTATGCTGCTGCACCTATTTCAAATGAACAAACAGCACATCATGTAATCTTTGTATTGTTATGTATTACTTAAGTGAAATGCAATACATGTGAAATGCATTTCGTCATCTTAGCATTTTTGCATGGATACGTACAGCGCATTAAAATAATAACAATACCTTGCGTTTGCCAGCCTTGTACCATAATGTACACAGTAGGATTTTAGAATAGTCAAAGTCGAGTCAAAGTCAAAATTCATTTGTTCATTATTTTAGGACACGAAGTATATGTATATGAATGTCAAAGTTTATTGTTAACTATGTTTACTGATGGTAACCTAAACTTAAGTGTAGGTTAGTAGCTAGGTTTAGGTAAAGGGCATATGAAAAGATGTCTGGAATGTATTCATCACCACTCTTTTAAACCGTTATTAAAATATAATGTCTTAATAATAAGGTTTTGCAGCCATTATACTTACGTTACCGACTATAGACCAAAAGAGAATAAATAAATACTTCATATTTAAAAGGAGCTATAAAGCAAGCACAAGGTATGTTTTTCTTAAAGTAAATGGATAAACGCTATCTCACGCTCTCTTTATTCTTTAATCTCATTTGCATGTCGCAGATGAGCACTCGCACATTAAAACTTAGTGCTAGATTAATGTAATAAAAACATTATACGTCCTGGAATGAGTTAATAAAAAAATCTGAGCTTTTAAAATTATATTAAGGTAGATACTGCCACTGCTAATACGAATAAAACCTTACCTTTAAACACTATCAAAGCAAGAAAGAGATGAATGTACTATACATTCATCTCTTTTCATTCCCTTTACCTCAGTCTCGCACGTACATCAACAGTTTTTTAAGAAGGTAGTACGACCTCCGATCGTATAAAGCAGCTAAAAGACATCGTAATCCTATACGTTAACAAGAAGGACTCAAATCCCTGAAAGATTGACCGCAGCGTGTTGTCCGACAACTTTATTAATCCAGTTGCAAAGTTGTAGGTGGACGATCCAAACTACCCTCAGGACATGTACCGATGACAGACTAAGTAGCTCGCTGCGGTGGGTATTTAACGATCATATTCTTAGTAGTATCATTCTAAATATAGTAATAGTGATTACCAAGAGCGGCTTTAATTGTTAAAACTCGGCATCGTCTGAGGCTCGAAAACAAAGATTTATTTTTATTTAGTAAACGGCTACATACTACTGCAGTTACGTCTCGACTCTTTACGTAAAGATAAGGAGTTTTAACTCGTTGTCTACGGCATAAAAGGTGGGAGATCGAGTCGTTTTAACCCTTCTCACCCTAAGAGGCAGCCCGTGCTCAGTAGTGGGCAGTTTACAAATAGATCTTTCGTAAGTCGAACAGTGGATGACGACTATGTAAAAAAATTAAATAGTACTATCTAATAGTGACCGATTTTTTTTTAAATATAAATATACCAACCATATTGAAAAATAAATATTACAAACCTATATTGGCTGCGACTTCGCTAAGCATGGTTTAATATAATGCTTGTTTGCCATCTTTGAGGGCACGGAATCTTTACCTGACTCTTTTGATATACAGGGTGATTTTGAAATCGTGTAATTCCTTTTAACCACGCATTCTACTGGTGATATAGAATAACCCTGACCATATTTTTATTTAATTAGAATTATTTTTTTTGAAAAATTTATGTTCCGTTTTTTTCGTGAAATGGTGTCAGATAGTCATATGTTAACCAACCGAGGCAATTTTAATTTTTTACTAATTAAAATAAAAAATCATATTAATAATTAATGTCGTAAATAATAACGGGCGGTCCTTTTTATTGCCCCCTATTATTTACGACATCAGTTATTGTTATGTTATTATTTTTAAATTAGCAAAATCTTAAGATTGTGTCAGGTGGTTAAAATATGACTATTTGAAATCATTTCATGAAAAAAATCTGTACTCTAATTTTGCCGAAACCATTATTCTAATTAAGAAAGAATATGGTCAGGGTTATTCTATATCACCAGTAGAATGCGTGGTTAAAAGGAATTACACGATTTCAAAATCACCCTGTATACAGAATTGATTATACATCATATAAAAATACTACCTGACTTGGCAAACTGTTGTTCTATCTATAAATTCATTCGATAGACACTCTAATCACTTAGCGATATGAAATATACTTTACGACCTATTCTCATATCTACCTAATATACATAAAAATTTCATAAAAATCGGTCGAGCTGTTTCGGGGAAGTGCAACGAGATTTTTATATACATATATAAAACACAAACTGCTTTTACTAAAAGATAATTACAAAACCGCTACAAAAGCTGTATTACTTACGTGAATTAACATGTGACTCCGATACTTGCGTGGGCTTATTTTAAAATCGTCAATTTCCTAATTCATCGTCGTTAATTCTAGAGAACTCCTTATTAGCCAGTAGAATAATAAATACAAAACGATTGCTTAGCGTCAATGCAGTAACAAGCAACGATTAGGTTTAAAAAATTTATTTAATAATGAAACAGTGTTGCAATTACCTGAGCCAATTCTATTAAATGCATGTCTCGTATAAAGAACACTTTTGTACTATTGCGAGGGACGTTGACCCTACAACACTTACAGATAGGTCATATATTTAGAACACTGTTTTTAACTTAGATTGGAAAAGCTCTTTTAGAGTAAACCGAGCCGCCCAAAAAAGAAACAGTCCTAGAGCAGTTTATCGTAAGTAAGAGTCGATACACAGTTTCTGCTTTCGTTTACTCCCGAGCGAGCACACGCATTCACACCGCCATTCAATAATGAGCAGAATATAATTTAATAATGACCAGTCATCAATATTATTTTAAAGTAAAACGGTACGCACTGTGGATATAACCAAATGAACTGAAATGCGTTCTCCTTGCTTCAACTAAAGCTTTAAAGCAAGGAAAGTATAGACGATAAAACGCAATAAGTCGTATCGTATTAACAAAAATATACACTAACCAGAGCAATATAGACAAAGAAACTTTAAATTTCAGTAGGAGATACGTATTTCAAAGCGCTGATGTGTAACGTATCTTGTTATACCTTCATGCACCAATTTAAATTCGTAAAGTCCTCTGCCCCCGGACCGCCGTAAGGTGCAGACGTGACCACTTACCGTATTTCTATTTTCTTTTAACGATAAATATAAATAAAATTTTGTTCAGTTTATTCCGATACAAAAATAGGAGAGCATAAAAAGTGAAGAAGTAACTGACTACACAATGACAACCGACCTGCTGGCGCCCTAGTACTTCCAAGCTACCTGGCCATTCAAAAGGTATCGTAAACATCTTTTGTATTCTACTCGCCGAATCAAAACTTGCGCAAGCGACACCATTCCTGCTGTGAGCTTGTAACTCCGCCCTCCAGCGCAAGCAGCTGGGGTCATGCTCCACCCTCCACCTGCTACTGGGTACAGCTGTACGTACCGCTGTGTGCGTGAGCCCCAGGACACGCCTAACATCAACTCAACAACATTCCGCTGTGCTTATTATTTCCTGGTACTTTAAAACCATAATTTTAGAAGCCCAAATTCACGCCACTTATTGTACTACGCTAGGGGTTGAGCTTGTTTCTGTTTAGTACTTGAATACTTATTATTGCATATATTAATATATTTGTTTATATCTGAAATGGAAGACACGGGTAACAAATACATACTTCTCTGATACAAAAATACACAATCAAAAGAAGTTTTTCATGCCTCCTAACTATGTATCAAATCGGAATAAAAGGGCAAGGGAACACGACCTTGAATCTGATTTCCGTGCTTTTAAGGAAGAAATGAAGGATATTATATCATCTTTAATGGCAAATCAACAGACTGAAATAAATAAGATAATTTGATAGATATTAAAAAGACAAATTTCAACATTGAAAATTCCATTGAGTTTCTATCATCTCAAAACGAAGAGCTTAAAAAGAAACTGGAACAGCTTAAAATGCAGACAAAAAAGACAGACAATATATTACTATTTTAGAAGAAAGGATTGAAGATTTGCAATGAGAAGATCGAAAATCTAGCATATGAATTAAGAACGTTCCTAAATCTGATAAAGAATCGAAAGAAGGCTTATTAAAAATGGCAATAAACTTATCGGGCTTTATTGAGTGTAAAATTGAATAAAGTGAAATAAGTGACATCTATCGGGTGCAAAACAAGCGCACTTAGAATAATAACACTACAACTACGCTAAAAACCGAACTTCTAAAATCAGCTAAATACTTCAATCGATCTCACAAGGAAAAGCTCTGTGTAAAACATCTTAGCCAATATAAAAGCGAATATACGCCAATATACGTAATGGAAAACCCCGAAAACCGCCCGCTTACACTACCTTGCTCGAGATCTAGCTAAGTAGAAATGCTATAAATTTTGCTGGAGTTCTTTCGGAAGAATAAATCTTAAAAAGGATGAAACTTTGCCTACAATGATCATCAATAGAGAATCTCAAATTAATAGCTTAATCCAACTCAAATGACTATGTATTGTTATGTTCCCGTTCTTATTACGACTATACACTGCATGACTTTTAAACTTATTTGGAATATGTTACAATGGAGTTATATACTTAAAAATTGCACTTAATATGTTAAACTTTATTACTATTTATTTTATTTATTTTATTATGCCATTATATGCACTTGAACTGAAGTATAGCACAACAAGATCAATTACTTACTGTACTTTTTAAAACTAAGTCTAGGGTGGTAATTTCTTCATGCTTTTTCTATATTATTATGTATGATAAGTCAAGTCCTGTTTGTATACAAATAGCATTACAATATGATCAAATTGTTATGTACCAACATCACACTTATACACATGTACACATACACATAAACTTACACAAACTTGCCCTGTTTATCATTTAATTCACTACAACCTACACTATTATGAGTTGCGTACGTATTTATAACAAATATATCTTCTTTCTTATATATGTAAGATATAAGTTGAAAGTAGCGCCTATCAGACTTTTATACCTCAACAAGTATGAATAATACCATACAAACTATCAACCAAATAGATAATACAGTAGTTGCTCAATTTTTCGAATATTTAGCGGTGGAATTTGCAACTAAAATAAGATGAAATTAAACCGAATTTTGTATTATATCTCATAATATAAGGAGTATATACTCAAATTTTGATGACTTACATATAAGTCTAGCGTCTCTTAAAACTAATATAGACATAATTATCCTCAGCGAATGTATATTAAACACCAATAAGCCAATACCTCAATTAGATAATTACACATCACATCAATCTACTAATCACTTAAACAGAGCTGATGGAATTGTAACATATGTCCAAAACATACATAACGCCACTGTTCAACAAGTTATTTTAACCCACGCCTCTTGTTTACAAATCAACATATCAAACAACCTGGTAATTCTTGGCATTTAAAGATCACCATCAAAACCAAACTCTGATGATTTTACTAACTCTCTTAGCTTACACCTTAACTCAATGACATCAAAAAATCTGTTGAGTGACAGGTGACATAAATATAAATCTTATATATAGGCAAGAGGAACCCTCTCAGGATAGAACGAACAGACTTAACTACTTAACCATGTTAGCAATGCATGGAGTACTCCCTGGCCATTGTTTACCCACCAGAGGCAAAAGTTGTCTTGATCATTTTAACATAAGATTAAAACAAACATATAAATAAGCAACTGTAGCTATTATAAGTTCTACTATCACTGACCATCTTATGATTTACCTAAAATAACTAAAAATACCAGTATTACTCCTAACTTGCCAAAAACTAAAAGAACTTTAAACCTAGATCTGTCGCTGAATAATCTTTAAAATAGTAACTTAAACGATTTATACTTTGAAACAAATCCTAACACGCTTACATATAATCTAATTTACAGACTTCAGCACTGTTTAACTGCTGCAACATATATTATAACGATTCCTTTTTGCTGTAGACTGATTAAACCATGGATGACTCGTGGTTTACTCCGTTGCATCTTAAATCGTAACAACATGCAAAAAAGACTAAAACAAGATCCGTTCAACAACATTTAAAAAATTACCTTTCGAAGATACCGCAATTACTGTTACAGTATTATTAAAAAGCAAAAACTTAGATACGGCAGTGAACATCTATCCAAAACAAAAAAGAACCCCAAGAAACTGTGGTATACAATAAACAATATTACTCAACGAAAACTTACTAATTCAATTAACTCGGCATTGCTACACATTGCAGAGACTCCTCAAGAGTCGGTTAACATTGTAAACGATTACTTTGCAAATATAGGCCAACTTCTTGCAAATAACATAACATCCAATCAACACCCAATACAGAATAGCACTAGAGAAATAAAAAAATACTCCTGTTTTCTCTTTCGCGCTCCTAAATACAGATCCAAATGAAGTCAGCTAAGTAATAATGTCCTTGAAAAGTGACAGCGCTGCAGGATGGGATAAAATACCAGCGACCTTTTTAAAAGCCTCCTATGATCTAGTTGCCCCAATAATCTCATACCTGAGTAACATGTGCTTTGAACAAGGCGTTTTTCCTTCTGCTCTAAAACAAGCACTCATAACCCCTGTGTACAAGAGTGAGAGAACAAACCCAATAAACTATAGGCCAATATCGCTACTGCCATAAATTTCGAAAGTAGTTAAAA
Source organism: Catocala nupta (assembly GCA_963675205.1). NCBI lineage: Eukaryota > Metazoa > Arthropoda > Insecta > Lepidoptera > Erebidae > Catocala > Catocala nupta. Next base: position 41,163,617 of record OY776078.1, read on the forward strand.
AGCTTATAAATTCACGATTAATAAAATTCTTAACAACACAAAATATACTCTCTCCATCTCAGTGTAGCTTCAGGCAAGGTCTATCCACAGAGGATGCAGTCTTGGCCCTTGCTGCCACTGTAACTGAAAAAGTTGACAGGGGAAGCAAGTGTCTGGCTGTTTTCCTCGACCTAAAAAAAGCCTTTGATACTGTCTCTGTCTCAATTCTTTTACACAAATTAGAAGACATAGGTATACGAGGGTCACCTCTGGAGTTATTTAAAGGGTATCTTAGCGACAGAAAACAACAAGTCAAAATAGGGGACAGAATTAGCTCAGAGGAAACGGTGTCGTACGGAGTCGGACAAGGTACCGTACTCGGTCCGACACTATTTCTTCTGTACATAAACAACCTTTGCAACATGAATTTAAGTGGTGGACATGTATTCTCGTACGCAGATGATACGGCTATTGTTTTCGCTGTGAAATCCTGGAATGAAGTATTTCGAATGGCTGAACTGGGTCTGGCAAAGATTGCGATGTGGCTAGACCGAAACCTTCTTACCTTAAACACATCCAAATCGTATTACATTTGTTTCACGAAATATTACATTACCAGATCTCCTTCAGAACTGAAAATAAAAATACATGCAACAATTATTTTGACTCTGCCTGTTCATGTGAAGTTATCTCGAAAGTCCAACACACAAAATATCTCGGAGTAATACTTGATCATCGTTTATCATGGCATATGCACACAGAACTGATGATGAATAGATTAAGAATATAAATTTGGATTTTTAAAACTCTACACCACGTAACTACTTCAGATCTCCTAAAACAAATTTACATCTCGTTAGCTCAGTCAGTGTTAACATATTGTGTAACAGGGGTGCTACAAAAAATAAATTCATAGATTTAGAAAGGGCTCAGAGAGCTATGCTAAAGTTATGTTTTTAACCTATATCTGACCGCAGGTCTCTTGTCGGTAAAAAAATTATGCATTCTGGAATTTATTTCAAAAAAGCATAAATCTCTGACCTATAATTCATCAAGACCGAATATTAGAAGGAACTACGTAGTCGCACCCCCAGTCGTAGTCAAATCGACATTTGCATCACCTCAATACCCACGCCAGTCTTCACATCTATATAACCTGATAAACAAGGACTTAAAAATATACCGTATGACATACGCAGAATGTAAGAAAACATTAACACTGACTAAGACCATTGAGCTATGAGCATAGTGAAAGTTTGTTACAGTAGGCCTAATCCACTCGCTCATACACACACTGTGTGTGTGTGTATGAGTACACACACTCACACACATATAAATACACACACACACACACACACACACACTCATACACACATAAATACACACACACATACACGCACACATACACATCGTACACGCATTTGGTACAGTGCACCATTGATACATACTTCTGTATTTGATGCTAAATTGTTTATTTTATTTCCCTTTTCATTTTAATTATTTTCTTTTATAAATGTTAAAGCTCTAATTTGTTAATTATATAAGTACCCGTCGTCGGTTCTTCTGAAGAGCGGCGACACCTATCACAAGCATATTGTTTGCTTAACAAGTGATTCCAATTATTTAAATTGTAAAAATATACTTTTTTGTTACTGAAAATAAACATTTTTATTATTTTTATAAAGTTGTTGAACCTTGTTCCTACCTATCGCAACGTTCTAGAAACAACATCGCTAACAAATCATATCTGATATACGTATGCATGATATATGTATGCACAACATGAATTTATTCTAAGTACTCACTTAAATTTCGTACCAACTTATTTCTATCAACAAATTATCTCCTGTTTATCACGTGTCACCTGTTTCACGACGTGAAAGTTTTTGTGTTGCGAGATCAAGTCATGTTTGAGTAGTCGCAAAATCGATTATTTATATAGAATTACGCTCGTAGAATGTGTTGCGAGTAGAAGTGGTTCGCAGTTGTATGTAAATACTTTCGTATCAAATATTCAATGCGTTCTATTGCATATTTAGTGTAACTGTTTCAGTGCTGCATTAGTTGCTGACGTATTGTATTGACACCATTCGAGACCTGTAGGTACCTATATTGATTATATTACATTAAATTATATCAACGTGGAGGGTGAGATTTCCAAGCGATCACCAAATTCGAAACCTATGATTCAAAACTATAAGAACCAGCAAAAAATGCCGTTCGATTAATTTCTGCGCAAAAATATTTTGACAATTAATCGAGCCTATAAATATTGGAAAATGCATATTCTAGGTAACATTTTCGAGTAGTGTAGTAGCTATTAGGATCGAATCCATCGAATTAAGGGCTAGAATGGTGGATCCCAAATAGAACTATAGCTAAATAGTGGCGTGCATACCTACATACTACGCAGATAACTTTGAAAAGCCAGTGGTGCGAGCCGTGGGATTTAACTTGAGACCCCGACGTGGTAGACCCACGGTATACCAATTGGGCTTTGACAGCTTTTAATTTAATTAAATTTATAATAAATGCTTCGTGACCATGGCCGCGGAAAAGCGAGCTAATCGTCGGGAAAAGAGTCAATATAATTAGTTTTATAATTGACACACCTTAAAGGTGTGTAATATTAAATTGTATAATAGTAAAGTTTCACCCTAGTTTAATAGTATCAAAATTATGTTTTAAAATTAAAATCCGTATAAAGTAGTTTAATTTAAAAATATTAATAGCTAATTAACTAAATATATTTTATGTAGTGAATGCGATTGCTTTGCATGAGGTCTATGGTTTGCATGCCGGTCGGACGAAGACATTACTGTCAAAAAATTCTCAGGAGTAGCATAACGTTGCAAACTTAAGAAAAATTGAGATAGCGAGTCGCTGACATTTTATTACAGTGCGATACGCAGTCACAGTGTTACAACTCTAACGCCGGTTTCCCGTAAAAGGGTAGATATTAAATCCCCCGTGCCGTTAATTAGCAATGTCGAGCGTTTCTATTCAATAATTCCTCCACACGCACATACATAGGTAGATCGCACGCCGTTTCTCGGGTGGGTAAACAGAGACTAATTTCCTCTGAAATAAATAAATCCATATATAGTAGTTTATGACGCAACATTTTAACGACAATTGAATACAGATGAGGAAAAATGTTTGGCCACTTCATAAGACATGATGACTTCATAAGAAACATCACAGAAGGAAAAGTGGAAAGAAAGAGAGGAAGGGTCAGACACAGAAGAACATTCTCTGACCAAATAAAAGAATGTCTTATAAGGAGGTCAAGGAATTGGCTGTAAATCGAGAAAGATGGCGTATACTCCAACGACAAGAGCAAAGCTCTTAAATATGAAGAAGAAATATTTTAATTTCATGGGATAACATTCGTGTAAACATACAATAATATTTGATGACTTTTGTTCACCCACGCCCTGCCAACTTAAACCTACGCTTAATACAAGCACTGAGTTTACATGGTGTTTAGAAGCTTGAAGCTTAACTTTATTTGCTAGTTAACTTTAGCTTCTACATATTATGTAAACTGCATTCTAAATAGCTAGACATTTTCTATGACTGGCCTTTGAAGATAACACTTATATTCTTGTTGTTCGCAATGTTATTAATTGCAAAAGGTATTGATTTTATAGTGCTCTTACATAATATGATAAATAAAGATACAATTAACCTGTCAAGTCTTGGAATACCATACATAATTAAAAAGCTATTGTGTCTAGTCGTCAGTGTGCCGCTGCGACTCAATAGGTTTTTGTTAACCTATTGAGTCGCAGCGGCACACTGCGCGTCTGCATACAAACTTGTGAATTGTTTGTAAGGCCAAAATTCCACTACCAGGTTTCCAAAAATAATAACTTTACTTTTAAAAGTCATGTCTTTCGTTAGGTACAATCGTGTAATACTACAAAATTAGGTATATAGTCTCACGCCTACATCCGCGAAGGGGTAACAGAGGAGTATTACGTCTAATTTACACCAGCTATGGTTATAGGTGCCACATAAAAAAGCCTATTAACGTCTGCAGGGCACTGTCTTAGCACTGTCTTATATTGAGGACGAAATAAACGCCTGACATGGGAATCAAATCCGAGACTTTACACAATATTGTCTTCTGTTTACGCGAATGTTATTCACTGAAATTATACTACTGTATACGGATTTTATCGCGTTGTTTATTAATCACTGTATTACATAATTTTGAACCTATTACACTACTACTACTACTACTGAATTTTACTAATTTATAAGCTAATAAAATTATATAAACTATTAAATCTATTTATATTTAGGTTTACACTTTCCCCGCCGTTTCGGTTGCTTTTCAGCAGCCGCATTTACTACAATTGCGCCACCGATGCAGATTATAATAATTATAAATAATAGTTTATTTAATTTCTCACACAAAAGAGTATTTAAAGTCTACAATAGTTATAACATGTAACCATAAAATCATTACATACCAATAACAGTTGGTTTGATCCGGGAATCGAAGTCGGATTGTTACGATTACACGAAAACAGGCGCTACGGAACTACATTCACATTAACCTGCTTAACAATATTGAGGCATGAAGATAAACGCATTGTATTTCGACGCCAGTGTCCGTTTGCCGATGGACAAAATAAATAAGAATATGCAGCTTTGCTCTTTCATCAACTTTGTTTCTCGTTTTGTATATATACATCGTTCACGATCAAAGACATTCGGTTTAAAATTAGTGGATTGATAGCCCTGTCCCTAATTTGCGAGGCCAAATGCAGCGCAGCGCTCCTATACTTGTCACATGGCATTCACAATCGCGCACTGAGGTCGTTCTAACATTACTATTGACACCTGTTGCCAACTTTATTTATATCTAGACCACATTTTTGTCAACATATGGCCGTCCTCTCGTAAATATATGTAGTAAGTTACGTTCTTTACAGCTGATCAATCCTCGGCACATTCGCCAGATGCGTTGGACGCATATTTACAGTATATGTAAACATATTTTTTTGTTTATTTTGATGCGCGTTTGTACTTGTTTATCTCCATAATGGCTGTTCCAATTTGGATGTGGTTTTCAGTGCATATAGATAAGTTTGTCTTGTTGACAATTAAAATATATGTTGACTAGTTTCCGCCCGCGACAGCGCCCGCGTAATTTCCGCGGGAACGCAGCATTAGGATAAAAAAATAATGTTTATGTTAGTCTAGAAGACGGTCTATATGTGAGCTAAGTTTCACCCAAATTCGTTAAGCAGTTTACGCGTTACTAAATATCAAATGTCCAAACCTCCGAACACTTACACAATCTTTTGCATTTATAATACTAACATATAAGGATTTTAAAATACCTTAGAACTCGTATATAGATGTTTGCTTTTATGATACCTGGGCATTAACTTTACCTACTGTAACATTTAAGCTTGGCTATATGAACTGGATGATTTATAGAACCCATGACAAAGGTATCTTATCTTATCTTATGTATGGGGACCAGTCAGCACAGACCGGCGACACTTCGACCCATTGGGATATTTTGTACAAAGGTAACTAATTATTATTTTATGGAGTGTTTCTTATATTTTCATAATTGATAATATCGTCTTCAAATTTTGTCTATACCGCGAATATTTTCCGAAAGAGCTAATAGGTACAAGTTTCGTGTATTACTCGTAAGTAACTAAGCTCGACGATTTTCCAAGTTTGTCAGATAATGTCTGTGTATTATAATTAAGGCGGCAAGTAATTGGCTCATCGACATGATAAAATATGATGGAATTACATCGGATGTGCATTATTGAGCTTTAGTAATAATCTTATTTAGAAATACCTAAATAAGTAATATGTTTAATCACAAGTATAAAACTTAATTATTACGCTATAGACGACTTTACAATAGTAAACATGTCGTGTCTATAGATATATACAATGTGTAACTCCTATCAAACAAATGCTATTAATATTTCGATGTCTCAGTACGTTCTATAGTAGAGATCTGCACACGAAGAATACATTTATTTGAGTCTCGGATGTTGCGGTATATTTCATTTAAATTAAGATTTTATAGTCACAGGAAATATTATTCTCAATGTTAACTAAGACGTGAATACGCTCCAATATTTACGCCTTCCCTACATTAGCAATTCGTTGAGCAAACTTATTTATAATTTCAACTGTGCTCTTAAATAAAGAGCAAAATTTGTATCACATAAATAATTTATTTTGGACTTATGTAACTAATGTATTTGAATGTACGAGGTAATCTCAAAAATTCTGTACGTTCAGTGAAAAGTGATATTACTTGAAAATCATGATTTTGAGATATTAAACGTTGAAGTTTTAAAAACATTATCTTTGAACATATTTCAATGTAAGAAAAATTGCATTAATTTATATAGATATTTTATTGTTTTTAAATAAATCAAGTTCTATCAGTTAACACAACGAATATGAACGTCGTTTTATGTGTAATTTAAAATTATACGTCGTATATTGTTTTGGTGTTAAAAGATCTATGATTCGTATTTTTGGAGGTTTATGCGTTAAGGTCTTAATAAAACAAGAAGTTGTAAAATAAACATCATTCATTTGTATATTAAAATTCAAATTTACATTACAACCAGAAATTTGTGAGCTAAATTGAATTTGAATCTTTATACACTTGTATCGTATTTAAGATAAAATGTGAGTAATGATACAAACTGTTGTGTAATTTGGTACATTTTGAAAATACGAAAGTGTTTATTGATACAAGTTCTGTACAGATACAATAAATTGTAAGAATTTTGTTAACTAGAAGGAATTTGTAAGTGGATTGTCATTTGTAAAAATTAAAGTACATTTTATTGTTTATAAATAGCCACCATAGTAAATTAAACTACCCAAATTAAACTTTTCTTAAAACATAATGGGAATATTTTGAAATCAGTATTATTTTTTGTATATACGTAATAAACAAGCATTTATTCTATAAACGAGTAAATCAGGTCTTATTGACAATTCAGTTTCAGTCGATGTACTGCTTATTATGCTTAAATTTTGTTCAATATATTCTTTATCTTGATCCTCTTTTTCTATTACGCTTTATTTCACTGCCATCCTCCGTCCATTCCGGTCCTCTTCCTCTATCAAGCTTACTTTCTATTCTACTTATTTTAATTTCTGCATCACGCTTGCTTTTATTCCATTAGTTGTCCAAACTGATCGTCTTCTTTCATCACGCTTATTATTTTGTCCATTTTGTCTTCATCTTGATTCTCTTCCTCTATTTTGGTTATTTTCTTCTATTTTATTATGATATTCTTCCTCTGTAACAATAATTAATTCTTCCATCCAGTTCATATCATTTTAATCTTATCGATTTAATTTCTTCACATTACATTCGTGCTCCTTTTTTTGAAAAGCTTCGTAGTTTTAATAATGCGAGTTTTCATTATTGTCTGAAGAATAAACGGCAATTAAATTATTAGTATACGAAATCAAATAAAAGATACCGGTAATTGAAACTAAACTACTTTATACGGAATTAAACTACTATATACGGATTTTATCGCGTTGTTTATTTATCACTGTATTACAAAATTTTGAAAATATTACTCTACTACTACTCCCCGTGACCATGGCTGCTGAAAAGCACCCGAAACGTCGGGGAAAGTGTAAACCAAAAATAAATAGATTTAATAGTTTAAATAATTTTATTAGCTTATAAATTAGTCAAATAAAATCAATAGTAGTAGTAGAGTAATATTTTCAAAATTTTGTAATACAGTGATAAATAAACAACGCGATAAAATCCGTATATAGTAGTTTAATTTCAATGAATAACATTCGCGTAAACAGAAGACAATATTATGTACTTTATACGGATTTTATCGCGTTATTTATTTAACATTTACTATTAAAGGTAACATTTTAAGTTAATTATATTAATTATTTATATTTGAGTTTACACGTTCCCAATGTTTCAGTTGCTTTTCAGCAGCCATGTTCATGGGGTGACTAAGATGGTAAAGTACCCGAACATAACTTAGTCATTGGTGTTTCTATTAACGCAGAACGAGCGCAAAGTATCATGAAACCGTCGCAACTATTCTTCTACTAACTATCCTAATTATTATTCTGTTTTTGATTTCAATAGCCTCGCGATGCATTCTTGGTAGGAATTGGTGTTCTTTTGAAAAATGTTCTTATCTTCGTTGGTGCCTTGGAGTATGTGTTGGATAAAGCTCTCTTTGTTGATGTTTATTCAAATTTAAATTATTTTTATTAGTTAAACACAGGTTTATAAAAATATCTTACAACAACAAACGGAAGTATAGTATAGCTTTGTCATGTCAATACAATCGGTATATAAAAATGAAAATTATAAAAGCATAAACACACAAATAAAACAAATCTAAGCAAAAATTACATTTATAACACCAAAACTAAAGCATAACTTACAGAATTAACAAAACGTGTCATTTAGAAAGTCCTTGACGGAGTAGTAGCATTTTTCATACAATAAATTATTTAGCCTTTTTGTTTACCATCCGTCAAGTGCCAATTACCTTTACAAGATGCAGGGGCCTATAAAAGAGATTATGACTGTGGTCTCTCATACGTTGGTCAAGCCAAGAGAAGCATAGGCACCCGCATAATAGAACAGCAATTCTTTGAAAGCAATACAGAAGAAATTAATGGAATATGTTTTTAATGAAATAAGAATATATTTCAAGATTGAAAACATTCTTATGTATGTTTTAAAAATACAAAGAACATATTTATTTAATTTATAATTAGTTAAAAATAAAGCCTGGTATTGTTTTAAATATTAAATACGAATTTGCCACTGACGAATGTATAACAAGAATGCTATCGCCGTAATTCATTGTTTAAGGTGCAGATAGAAAGCTATTCGGATGATACTAAAGTTAAATAATTTATATGGTACATAAAATACGTCCACAAAAGTGTAATAAATTAAGTTATGAATAAATAAATCATATTACAAGATATAAATCGTCGCAACAAATGCAACGTAATTTGTGTAAAACGATATAAGTCAGTTACTTTACGCATCGATTTGCTTCAAAATGCACGACGCGCGACGCAGCAATTTTAATGCAGTCGTAAGTCTTACTTTTTCAACACTAACTCATTCTAATTGCCAATATAAGCATCTTATTCTGCGCGAAGAAGTTGCAATTCACTGGTTGCCGCGCTGTCGACAACTTATATACATATATCACATTACACTTATTTTATGGGTTATGTAATGTAAATTAAAATTGATGACTTTTTATTTAAATATTTTTATATCCTTAAACACTTTATCCAAAAGTATGTTAATATTGACACAGATTAAATCAGAATCATATATCACAATGAATTTGATTTGAAAAATAATGTATATTAATATATTTAGAGTTGCATTGATGAATAGGAGTACTAATAAATGTTTATTAATAAAAGTGTAATTATATCAGTTTGTATTAATGTACGTTTAAATATTTAGATCGTGTAATAGGAGTTACTTACATTTGTATTGTATTATAATACACATTGATAAATGTAAAAAAACCTTAGTTATAGCATTTTACACCAAAATTATCTTACTCAATTTTCTCCTTAGAGGGACATCAATTAGACCAAAAAATAGCAAATTTTTTACTGATTAACGTAGTGTAAAAATATTAAATCTGATATAAGTCAAGATGTATCACTTTTCACTGAAGGTACAGAATTATCCTGCGGAAGGAAATACGTCATTTTACTGTTTGGGCGATCAATGTTGTGTTAATGACAATAAATATTTTGTTAACAGAACCATCTCGACATGAACACTTTGGACATGACTAAGGCCGAGCACCGACACCTCGTGCTACAGATTGCGCTCAAGTGCGCTGACATATCGAACCCTTGCCGCCCTTGGGAGATCAGCCGAAAATGGAGCCTGAAAGTGTGTGAAGAGTTCTTCCGTCAGGGAGATTATGAGAGGCGGCTCAACTTACCCGTGACAGCCCTGTGCGACCGACACACCATCTCTATTCCCAAGATCCAGACAGGTATGGTTTCTACTAATCAAAATTATAAAAATGCTCGTTAGAATAACTTTCATGAATTATTGAATGTTTTGCAGGGTTCTTCAAATTCGTTGTCACGCCATTAATAAAGGAATGGGACCGGTTCTTAAGCAATGACTTATCCACTCAGATGCTCGATAATCTTCTGTACAACCAGAATAAATGGGACACGCTCGTAGCGCAGGAACAAGCCGAAGAAACGCATACTGAAATATCCGATGCTGACGTAGCTGAAGATGATTTAGAAACCTGTTCCGGCACTAATATTTCTGATAGCTCCGAGCTTTTGCTGCCACTGCGACGAAGCTCACTAGGTCCAACCAAGCAAGGAGCGCTTAAAGAACAACTAAGGAGATTCTCAGTACCGCTTAACGTATTCCAGGACTCTAAGTTTAAAAGCAGAGGAGATAAAAGTCGAGCCTCTTCTGTAATGGAGACACATAAGGATGACAATGGCAGCCCTGTCGGTAGCGAGCACTCCATACATTCGCAGCTTAGTGTGAGAGGACAATGTGAACATAAAACCGAACCAACCGAAAAGGTTCTGAGTACAGAAAAGCTATTGCCAGATTCATCGATAGCTTCTATAACCACCCCAGTACAAGCAACGCGACTGAACACAGTCATAAGAGATGGTGGCACTTGGAAATTGGTGCGACAACAAACTTTCCCGCCTTTAGAGACGGTGCGGGACCACTCGCTAGCTCACCGCTCGCTGCATACAAGCAACGAAGACGCTATCAATGCATCACGCTTCAAAAATGATTTGACTAAATTCGATTTAGGGGCGTATCGAAAGGAAGGTGTTTTTAGCAATTTGTTCACTAGAGTAGATACCGACAAGACTGACAATATAGGTGAAACTTCGCAAAGTAATAATGTAGAGACGTCGGAACTACCGCGCAGTTTTCTAAAAGAAATGGAAACTAGACGGCGGGAGTCTATTGCAATAGGTAGTCAGCTACGGGACAACTTGACGTCGGTGCAATTAGGAGGGCTGGACTCCGACCACCTGTTGCGCCGAAGGAAATCAATGCCGGCCGATGTGGTCGCTTTTAGTAAGTTATTTAATAGTGGTAGCTTCCGATTATTATTTGTTGGTTGTTTTATATCTGTACTGAATTCTGTAGACAGTTCAAGTTAAATATCAAGTGCTCCATTGGTCTTGTGGCATAAGCTCATGTTTATGTGGGATTATGAATCATCTCGGGTTCAATTACTGAACCGAGCAAAGTGTTATTTTATTTTTCTGATAGGCAGTTCTCAGTAACAGCACAAAGTCTGAAAACATGTTTAGTGGACGTCATTAAGCTTACTCCTAATGACATGGTAAAACAGATCAACCAAAATGTAGTAATCTAAAGATCTTAGGGCATATTAAGGCATAACTCTATGAACGTATGCGGTTGATAAATTGGATATTAAAATGGTAATTTGCGTTACAGCTCCAAAAGAGAAGAAAGTGCGTGAGGTTTCGAGTGTACTACCACAATTCCTACGGCGGACGTTATCCGGGAAAGAGTCTTGGACACGTCGGCGTGGGTCGGCTCCGTCGCCAATAGCTCCGTCGGAGCTGCGCGGTCTGACTTCCTTAGGCTCAATGCGCCACAGCGTGAACGGAGGACGAAGGAAGCCGAATCCAATAGTATCATGCCAACAATGGTTGGCTAAGACTACATATAGCGTGCAGGAGCGGTCCTTCCAGCAACTACCGCGTAGGAGCTCACTCCCCGTTGAGGTGATGACAGGTGCTTGATGGCTTAGCGGCTTTTTTTATTTTGTTTTTTTGCATTTATTTTACACATTTAATTAGCGCGCGATGTATACGTAGATGATTTGTCACTATTGGCTGCAGTTTATTAATTTGTAGACAATGATATTATATATAGAGAAGAATCGGATATGTTACTAGCGCACGAAAAATTTATACTCAAAAATGACATTGGATTATTTTACTTTTGTTCTAAAAAACCGGATCAACAAAATCTCTCGCAAAATAGTCAAAGCACAATTGTTCGAATTATAGTAATTTTCTTTGCGTAAACTTTTTTGCTTATTGTGCTGCGTATTTATCAAATTTTCAACACTAGTACAGTTATTAGTAACAAAATTGTATGGGTCAATTTTGCGACGTCGCGCGTCGATTACTATGAAAGTGACATATCTAGAATATAATATCATTGTTTGTGGGTCTATAGTTGTTCTAGTTGATTTCCGCTTTTGTTCACGTAAATGTTAGTATTTGCATTTGAAGCGCATATATAAATAAGAACAACTACTAGTGGTTAGTATATGGCTGCAGATTATAAGGTCCCGAGTTCGAACCCTACGTCCAGTTAAGAAAAGTGTTATCTAGTTTTTCGGCCTAGGGATAATTCACAACCGTGATTTGGCAAGCATGTAAATTCGTTGTTCCTGTGACTGATCTCTTGCTTGTCGTGTACAGCTGTCTCATGGGCCTTAAAAAGAGCAGATAATACAAGGAAATAGAGACAGCATTTGTGCAATATAATATTTCTACAACAACAAATAACAATATTTAACCAAAAAGAAATATTTCTTAACACGTGATTCAAAAGTTATAATATAATAACTATAGCTAGACAGCAGGCCTCAGGTATCAGGTTTACCCTTGCGACGGACTAAATAAACATACAATATTCTGATATAACTTTCACCTAAACCGGAAAAGTTTTTTTTAGATAGCGAGCAAGCGTCCTGTCCGCCAACCGTACAATCTTATAGATTATGTAGGTACATAGCACGAAGGATAGGGTAAACTAGAAGAACAATTGTAAAAATGAGCATTTTATTCTAGCAAGGACTTTTTTGGGTAACTTCGGATAAAAAGGAACTGTTTGAAAAAACGGGAAGGCAAGAAAGATAGGATGAGAGAGAGGAATCGAGAAACAAATATGAAAGCCTCTGAAACTTACTCAATAGAAAAAACACAGTACTGAGTTACTACTCTTACGTAGGGATCCTGTGAGAATCCTTTTACACAAACTGTCATTTCCCGAAGTGAGCCTCATTCATTCGTCACCAAAATAATTATTGTCAACGGCGGACACCGTTCCACTTGCCTTCTAATGTTAATCTCTGTCACATTTAAATTAAAGACTTCGCGTTTGTATGACTTTCCTTACAGTTACGTACTTTTTGGCTTAGTCGATATTAGTTATAATAAGGCCCCTAAATGCATATGTTTATGCGAAACGTACCGTATTTCACGATAGTCACGAACGCAACAACAAGCGATCTCTAAAGAATAGATAGAAGTGACCACAATAATGCGCAAAAACACACAAATCCCTTGTGCCTACGGTTTTCAGCATATATTTTTAATTTTACAGGTATATCGTCCTACTGAGCCGTCGAAACCAACCGACAAGCCAAAATAGGATCAGCTTGAGCCTCAAGAGGCTCATAAAAAATCAGAATTTGCAAGTATAGACTCTGATATTGGTGATATCTTAGATGACTTAGATTTAGTTCATGATAATGATCAAGACTACGACGCCGACGTGGACGACGACGACCAGGACTTGGACGAGATGGGGCCGGAGCAAGAGCCGGAGCGCGCACCCGCGCCGCCGCACCTCCCTCCGCACCTCGACGACCCGGAGAACGACCCCGTCGACGACGAGATCTCCGACTACGACGAGGAACTATACCTGCAGCAGTTCGGACATGTCGACCTCGCGAACTTAGATGACATAGATCTTGACCGCGATCGTGATCTACACTTGGACGACGACGACGATACCGATGATGACATTACATCGTCTAATATTGACTCACCACCTACTACCAGAAAACGTGCAAATTCTATATAAACTGCCTCTTGATTTATATCCCACTATTCCTAAGCTTAGATGTATCTAGACCTATTTCTCGCTTACTCTAACTATCAACTGTCGATCACTACCAGGGTATTTGGTTACGCTGTTAAATGGTATTCGTTAATGTTTATACCCGCCACCTATTGAGCATACCCTCCACGACTATCTCTCTAGTCAAACTACGCTGAATTTATAACATTTATAGTTTCTGATAGATGTTGTTGTAGTCGTTTTATACCCTTGCAAACCACCCAAGTTTCTCACGAACTGGCCTCCGGTATCGTCAAATAGTTTCTGGTAATTGGTGTCGTAACGAAATTAAGACACAACAATTTGCATTCCATTTGAGTATTCATGCCGTCATTTGGATGACTTCGGAAGTTGAAGCAGTTAATAAAATACAATGGTAAACGAAGTATTCATTCTTCAGATATAGAAATACGCTTATCTTCAACGAAATTACCTTTAACATGAAAGCATTGAGATATTTACTAAGAAAGGAAAGACTCGGCATAACGAGAAATAAATCTAACTTTATAACGATATGCAATGTATCTTAGACAGGAAACTATTAATCGCATGGGTCCATGTTATGAGGCAAAAGATGTTAGAAATGTGCGTTTGGTCGTTTCTAGTTCTACGAAGAGATAATATGTTTTTAGGTAAAATTGTATGATGTATTGTGTTACAAACACAAATACAAGTACATATTATTTTTAACACCTTAGTACAAATAATTTCTACACATTATATTTCTCATTATATTTTATTGTTAATAATGTAACGTATTGTATAATATTTTTGCCATATCATCTCATAGGTTTAACCGATCATAATTATGATAAGTTTTAACAAAACTATGTTCGCTTAATTTATTAAAAGTTCACAATAATAAACCAAATAGGAAAAAAAGTCTATGGATATTTGAGTCTCATGTAGTATTTTCAAATTTAAATAGTCATAGTCTTTAAGTACTTAGTAGAGTTTAAGATTGAAAATGGTAGTCGCTCTTTTTGAGCGTGACGAGTGATGATGATGCATTGACTATGTTGTATGTTGAGACGTGTTCAGTATAACAAGGACAGTGAGGAGCCGTTCTGTTGATCGCTGCATTAGCCAGACCCACTAGCCGTGTGCGCAATAGCATTCAAATGAATTGACGTATTATACATGCGCCAAGTCTTTGATTATGCCAAATAGGTATCGAGTTGGACTTATTCGAATATTATTCGAATGTAATTATTCGCATCACTACCGCGTACCTGTTGACGTATTGATGATTAAAGCGATGCGTGCAGAATATACCGTTGCTACTAACTATTCAATGACGATGACATGTATCTGAATGAGAAGTATAATAATCACAGACAGAGACGAATTTTAATCCGTGAACTTGCTCACTGGTGAAAGAAAATTGATAACCGCCGTCTACTGCAGACGTTCTTAGTGACTGACGCGGCCATATTCTCTTACGTTGTGTGCATCAGCAACTGCACTTACTATTGTAATATATTTCCGAAAGTAGTTTCAATTTAAATGTTTCAGTGTTAGCAGTGTTTATACTGAGTGTTATTACATAATGGATATGTAAATAATTATTGCGATCAACAGATTCGGGTGTTTGTGGATAATGTTGAAATACGTTATTATTGCCCTTGATTTTTATTTTGACATAATGTAGATGTTGTATGATTGACGTCCAACATCGACATGCACATCTGTGCAATTTATGTCTTTATCCAGGGTTGTCACGATTATTGTATACTTTGAAAAATATGAATTCACCCATCCATACATATTCAAGCCAAACATTTAGAAATCAAATAATATTTGACTGTGGAAAGATTTAGAGATTTGTGATGATATGCAGCTGTTCGTTTTACAATCAAAGTTGCTGGCAACATTTGTTTGACGCGACATCGTGGCAGTCCTGCACAGCTTGTGGTAACACTAGAGGTCACTGCTGAAAGCAACATTATTTTTATTATTTGTAACTAAATGTGCGAGAGGCGACGGCTCTCTCTCGATAGTGGAGCACTACGTTAAGACTTTAAGAGCAAACTATACTTACTATAAATTTGCTCAGTATATCTATATATAAATACATATGTTAATATAATAATAATTGTAATTATTGTCACATCCCAAGTAGTAGTGCAATCGCACAAAGCACTGTTTACGTACAAAATAGTGTAGCGTTACCTCCGGCAGCCGTCGCTGGTTCGATACAGACATGATTGGTGGCGCTGGATCGTCACGACCGCTCCGAGGAGCAGCGGCTGATAGGTACGCAGCAAGTATTGTATGCTTGCGGTAGCAGGACCGCCGCAAGTGAGGGTTTCAATCCCATTTATAAACGGATAATTAATGTAAATCCGACATTTGTTTTAGATAATTTTTGAGCCTGGCTCACATATAAATATTTTTGTATACTTTTCTATGGTACGTCACTTAATGTCTGGTAGATAATCACTCTTTTCATTATACAATCGATAGAAGCAAACGGTAAGCAATTACAGTGGTAACTTGGTTTTGTACCCGCCTTCGAGGGGGTAACAAACTCGTATAGGATATTTTGATTTCTTATTATATATATTTAATATAATTATATAAGACCTCTAGTGTCCAGAAGTTTATTGAGAAAAGTTTATGTCTATTACAAATGTAAATAGAAATGTGTTGCGATAAATGTTGAATTTTAATTTATTTTGTAATTATATCCGATGTATTATTTCGGCATTTTTAATTCTAGTTCAGTGTGTGCGGGCAGTGTCGCGAATACGATTTTGTCTCTACCATCAACATAATTCCTGTCAAATGTATATAACACATGTCTGTGTTATATCGAGATATTCTCTCAGTCAGTATGTACGTCTTTGTCCCAACGAATTACTCTATGACAGTCATTAAGGAAAGTTGGATAGGCACTCCCCACACGAAGAAACCTCTACAACGCTTCAACACTACGACATAATTGTTAGTTGTTAAGATACTAGTGTTAATAATTGAGTGGATCTTGTTATGTTATACTGCCAAACCAGTTGTGAGACGTTTTTGACGATACCTACATACAAAAGATATAATAAACTGACGGCAAATCTCATAACTTCGTGTAAACTTTGAATTTTAAATATTGTATATGTTCGCAATAAAATATTGACTTTATTATAAGCGGCATTCGCAATAGTTCGAACAGCAACAGCCTCGTTATCGTCTGAAACGTGCCCACCGTAAATGTTTCTAATCGTTTGTTTCTCGACGTATACTAAGCGTAAGGTTCACTTATAGTAAATAGAATTCAATGTGCTCAAGTCGAATGTGTAGTATTACTTAGCCAAATTATTTTTCCTTCAAACTTTTAATAGCACAAACCATTTACGTTCTATACTATGACAGAAAATCTATGAGAATTTATCTACTTAGAAACTATGCCCCAAAATAATCATAGTAAAATATACGATTTGAAAAGTATTAAGTTATTCATTAGGTTATTGTTGTTTTTGATATAGTATGGAACATTAAATCTGGGCTCAATATTTTATTTATATCTTTATTAAAATTATACATTTAGATACAATTGCTCCGGGTAACATTGGTATTGAAATCTATACAGTGTCTCGTTGTTACGCATTCAACGACAAATCTTTCCCTGTCCCGTGGTAAACACAACAGAAAATCTATTGCAACTAACGGACAGGTGACATGCTAAGAGACGGTAATAAGACAGTGGAAAATAAAATAGGATAAAATTAATATATTAAGATAGACGAGTATGGAGTATCTTATTCCACCATTGTTCATTGTTTGTTTATATGTAAAAAGTCTATATATGTTATCAATACCGGTGTTAACCGTAACAAGAACATACAATATTCATATATAGAACAGTTATAGAATATATGTAAAAATGTACACGACGTGTTGTTCGATCCAGTATTAGAGGCAGGGGCATCTTTGCGCTCGGCCCACTGTCCCTTGTAGCATACATGTAGACATGTGATTATAAGTCAAATATTAGAATATTGTATCGTCTTTGACGCGGCTATGAAATGTCACAACTTATTAATTATTAATGTTTTCAAATTAACAGATTATAAGTACCTACAATCGATGAATGTCCCTTCGTGAATAGTGTTTCTATGGTTAATATAATATGTTGTAATGTATGTTTCTGGACAATCCATGGCCTGGATGAGAACATCGCAGTCAAAAAAAAACATCGCACTGGACTGGCCTGATGGCCTTGACGAGACGTGTGTCGTGTAGTCTCCAGGCTACGGACTGTTACATTCGTGTAAAGTTCAACTCCGGCTCGTCATATTTAGATGACTGAGGGATCATTAGAGAAGTAACGAAACGACACCTGCAGTTGGACTTTAAGCGAACCAATTTATGTAATCTTAAAGTAGGGTGTCCATATTAATATAATGTATTGACGAAAATAATTAATTCACTCAACGACCAGGCCATCTTCGATACGGACGAATAAACGCAAAGATTTTGGCTTTTAGCAAAGACTGCTTAAGATCAATACACGGGTTCTAAGCAACAATTAAATGAACTCCAGACAGGTGGCCTGATCGAACCAAATGATTCATGTATACATAGACACTATTAGAAAATTTTAAAATATACAATATTATATATTGTAACTGTCTTTTAAATGTCTTAGTCGAATTGAATAACCAATAGGTCTACCATTAAACGTTAACACCGAAGTTTCGGGCCGAACGTTTGTGCATACTTGAAAGATTTCGATTGCCTGATCTTTCAAATTTATAACAAGAGATAATTTTTATAGAAGTAAAAATCAAAAAAATTTTCGCGTTAATCATTTTGAACACTTTTACAAACTTTTTAACGTTCAGCTACTTAAGATTCTGACTTTACCCACGAAACACGAAGTTTTGGTCGTCCTAAATCCTACAACATAGTGTTTCAAACGACGGAGTAAAATCATTTTGAAAGTAAGAAACTCGATAATCTAAATAGCTGGTAATTTTTTAAGTTAGCTCTTAAGTTTCGGTTACACATTTTCATGTTACAGGCCCACAGTTGTGTTTTATGTTTTGTATTTACATATACTGTTAGATATTTCAGAGATGTGAGTTATCGTCTCGATCAATTGTTTTAAACACTCAGTACAAAGCTTGGAGAGGCAATTTATTATACTTACCTACTTAAACTTTTTATTATGTCGACACCATAGAGCACATAAGCATTTCTTTTCAAATCGAATACTTATCATTCTATTTACGAAATAATGTTTAAATAATTGATTATGGTTATAGGTATATTTTGTTTAAATGTATATTATTTCATTGGCAGTTATTTGCAACTTCGTCATATTTATAGTATCCCTAAAGTTCAGGCTATTAAAAATCATCACAAACCAGTATCTGACGCCCTGTTTCTGATAGGCTAATCTGCGACGTGACAAAATCTAATTTATTTCAAGTGATTTCATTGGCTGTTGCTAATTCACAGATTGTTACAGCCAATCACAGTAGTTGACATTCGTTATTCTGTTGCCTATTTTTGTGTTAATCAGCCTTACAGTAACCGGTTGCAATTAGTGAAAATATAACGAACATTCTGATAGATCACACACAGTGCGTCTCGAACAATATTAATATAGGTTAATACATTATTTTTATTTTCATTATTTTTATTTTGAATTAAATATTTCTTTTTAAAATTTGATTATAACCAACATTTGATTATAACCAAATATTTTAATGTGAGTGCTCTATGTTATCGACATGTTACTTGTAACACTAATATAGAACTAACACGAAAAAGAAATTTGGTTTTACCATAAACAAATAGTAAATGATAAAAATTATCTATTATTTTATCAAAGTGTTTTAGACCAAGTTGTTCGCATGTTCTACATACCTAATAATTAGTACTTAATTAGTTAAAATAAACAGTTTTTATTGATTTTGTTTTCTTTCCTTTGATTTTCTATATCTCCTATTTAATTGGTTATCTTTCTGTTTCTATTTTACAAAAACAATGAGCTTCTAAGACGAACAAACAGTCGAATTTACAAACTTTTGATGAGTGTTTAACGTAAGTAACGACTTGTACTTTTGATTAAAGACTGTTCATTTGATATTACTATTAGCCATTGTTATTGTAAGTAACAGCGGCGGTTTAAACATGTATCCTATCGAACAGTGTGCCATGTAGCCCTTCTAGTGCTAATATGTCTGTACCGTATGTCTACGATAATTATGACTATTGTCAGGATCGATGTTTATCCGTGTGTCTTAATCCCTCTTGACTGTGAATAAATAATCTATGTGAAGGAAACCTGACATTTTATTGCTATACCTCGAATTGTTTTTAAAGCATTAGAAAATATTCTGAAGCCCGAGTGTAAATTCCGTGTCATTTGACGGACCTAGTACGCAACTATCAAGTCAATCTTGCTAACTATCGATCGAAAGTACTTTGAAATAGTCAGTGTGAGATAATGCAAACCAATCGATTCGCATCGCGTAATCTCACTTTGCCTTACTTTTTTTTTAAGTCGCCTACTTTTCTCTACGAGTATCTCTATTTCATTTTATGGAGCAGCGAGTAAAAGAGATGCTAAATGCTCTGTGCGCCGCATCATGTTTCAATACGAAAAATCCTTCTAACGGTGATCTCAGCCCAAATTATATTTCAGTATTTCTACCAATATCTGCTTTATCGAAATACCAAATTACATAATTTTCCATGAATATAATATTATAATGCAAGAAAATTATACTATAATATTCAGTATGTAACATACAGTTATTCCATTTCTATTTATATCAGACAAAGATTGAATACCTATTTCCTTTTTTCATATACCGATTTGGGTTAGAAACCTAAAGACATTTCTGAATTACTTTAAATTTTGACGTTCGCCTTCATAAGCTTAGCGGCTTCTTGTGAATTTTTGAATTTATATAATTATAATATGCGCAATGTAGGTAGACCACGCCATTCCAATTTGAAATTCTGATAAAGTTTATGGAGCAGTAAGTAAATTAAGGGTTGGCTTTAGAAACGGGCTGATCGAAACGGGGGTTGGTGCTGGTTGAAATATGTTGGGGGTGGGTTTTCCAACCCCCCGGAGCCATTCCCACCCCGCGCACTCGCGTATTTTTTTATTAGGCGTTTTTATAAACACGTGGAATGAAACGGCTTTTTGATGACACCAACGTAATTTGCTTCGTCTTTTTTTGTTAAAATGTGATACAAAGATCTATTTTTAATTATTTATATATGTAACAAAACATTTATTGTAAAATGATCATTTTATTTCACCAAATCTGGTAAAAGATATTATTTTTACGTGAAACGAAACGTAACTTTCGTTGCGCCAGAAAAAATACTATTTTAAATACCTACTTTTCACTCTCTTTTCAAAGTTAAAGTGCTCTTAAAAATTGACCACTGAATTGATCCACTCCTTAGACTACCCTGACTCTCCCCAGTACTTTATGACCTACCCCTAGAGTGATTATAAAAGCCGGAGGCGCGGAGGGAGGGCAGCCTCCGCCAGCAGCAGCGAGTGCGGATGCTTGCGCTTAGTTATGCAATGGCGTAGAGGCTGCACATCCCGCAGCGCCGAAAACGTCACAGTTGTAAGTTGCTTCCAAAACAACAGATTTTATGCAAGTCAGAATATAAAATATCACAATTTTGAGGTTACGTATGAACAATATTCAATTTATTTTTTAGCTGAATGCGATATGATATGTAATATACCTGGACCATCACAGCAGTCTCCATACTCTACATTCAAATAATACGCACGTACCACAACTGGAACCGGAAGCCGATACATCAACAGGATCCCCAATGTCGTCGATGTGGAAGAGCAACCTCAAAAAAATGTTACAGACATATAAGAATATAAATGTGTGGCTTTCACACATTTATATTCTTATATCGATCGTTTGCCTGAACCTACATAAATGTAGCTTCAGTAACTTAGTAAACTCACTAACCTATATATGTTAAAGTTCATAAGTGTTACTTTGTGACCTAAATGAGTTCACGGTTTATGACTTTGATTTTGGATAAGGAAAATGAGAATGATTTCTATGTAACAGATGTTGCAGATGTTGTTAATTCAATAAAAGAGAAACATTATTTTTATGCTATTGTGTCTGTCTTCTTTAATTAAATAAATAAATTTGAATATGGTGTCAGTAGTACTATTTACAAAGCCATTGGCATAGATTTTATATAATTAAATCATATTCATATGAGTAATTCACATTGCCAAAAACATTATAAGAAAATGAGAATATGACATAAGAATATTACAGTTAAAAAGCGAATATAATGATTATAACACCAATTGAGATCAAAATATAAAAAATAACCAGTATGTAATAAAAAAATTTGTGGCGTAAACGTTTGATCACGCAGTGCGTTCCTCGAATCAACTCTTTCAAATATTTCATCTTGGTAATGAGCGGCCATCATCAGCGAAAAAGCTGCGAGCCGTAATTTTCACCCAAAAATAAACAAAATTACACAGTTATTAATATTGTATTTAATGTCAACAACGTCTCATCAACCAAACACCAAGTGAGTTTACTGCACGACCGCGTTACCGTTTCGAGACGATTGTAAATCTCAAATTTTAGCTCACACTCGCAAAATCTTGAAAAACGTTTGCCGAAACTATCAATACCGTGTCGGACACGATAATTCTGACGTCTCTTTCAGCGACACCGTTATTGTGGTAATGCAAACAATTTCACACTCACTAGTTTTAGTTACAATAGTCTCCGCCAGGGACGCTTAGTAAGTTACCATACAGTCCATACATGTGTTAGTCGATACGACAAATTTGTAGATTGAGTTAGATTTATGAAAAATCCACACTTGGGGTTCTGTAGTCAAAGATACAACCTATAAATACCTATGACAATCAAAAGTAATTAGGTATGTATAGGCGATATACTAAAATAAAACAAAAAGTAAAAAAATAACACGTCCTTTATGTAACGTTGACACTGACTAAGAGAGTCTGTAGGCTATGAGACTAGTTGGTCTAACCAGAGAATATAAATATTATACAACTACAGGTACCTATTTAATTCACACATCCAATAATTTTCATAAAATTATATTGCTATAGAATAGTTATGATCTTTTGAAAACAACATCATACATTTTTATTATCGGATATAGACGAGCAAGACAGGTGAGAAAAAGCGACTGTTAGAATATAGCCACGTCTACAGAATTTATAAAACACTGTCCAAACTTAGTTTTACTGATTGGTGGATATTAATTACTTCGGTGGCGTACCTAAACGTTGAAGCGGAGAATGACTGGCTTTGTAAGTATTGTAACCTACGACAAAATAAATTACTTATCTTCTTGACTCGTAAGTATTTCAACATACGAACATGGACTGATGCCTGTTTCTCAAAGGGGTAGGCGGAGACTACGGATTCCACTAGTTACGATCTTGTCACACTTCTCTTGCCACATTCACTTCCTGACCTTCCTTCAGAATATCTGATATGACCAAACAACATTTCCCGAGGTCCTTCTGTTCCAGCTGTTCTATTCAAATCTGCCGTTAGTAATTTCGGATTGTAACAAACTTGATCATAGGTCAACAATAGGTAGGTAAGTATGTATATATTAAAAAACTTGATGAGAACTTTGTAGTGTATGTACCTTTAGATGTAAGCAACAAATATTATGCTAAAGTACCTACCTACCTATTAGGTACGTCAAGATACGACACTCGCCAATGAAATTATGAATTGTAAAATGTTAACGAAGGCGATCGTTGGTTTGTTAAATTCATAACATGGAATAACAGCATAACACCTACGTCTATGATACTGAGCTGTGTTTAGATCTGTTAGGTAGCGAGCTGGGCCTTGAGGCTGATTCTATTGCCAGCTATGTGTAAATGAAAATTTCTAACCTTGCGTATGGTAGTAAGCCGGGGCCCGGGCCTGATCTATTATATAGACTAATAAGGCTATGCCACAAAAACTGCCTATGCTTTTCAATAAGGAAATAAATTTCTCTTGAACAAACTTGACTTCTAAAATCCCTATTGAAATCTCAATAGAATATCAAAGCTCAAAAAGAGTTATAAGTACATATCTTATAAACATGTTTTCGATACATCGGAGCTGCTGCTGTAGCATATAATATAGCTTTTATATATTAGCCACACATGCTCCGGAACAGAAACCGCCTTACGATGTCTAGAATGCCGAGTTTGCGCGATGCCAATTTAATGACAACCGAGACATACTTTTCTGGTTAAAGCGTCATTTGTATTAAACCTGGCAGTGCATCGTCTAAAAGAGAAGGGACCTAAAGGAATGAAGATACCTATGCCAAATATACACATACCTGGTTTTTTAAAGACAACTCTCGCTCCAGGTAGAGTTTCTGTATAGCGGGGAACTTTGCACACATATAAACAACGGACACAAAAAACATCCAGACTTGGAAACTACCATTTGTGTATCACATAATTTTTTGTCCTGTGTGGGATTCGAACCTACAACACTCGGCGCAGTGGCAGTGGCGAGGCGACCAAACCACTCCGCCATCAGTGCAGTTTATCAGATAGTATATATTTAACCATATCACGTTCTAAGTGCCTTTATAGAAAGAAATGGGATTCGGAGCATAGTCAACTTCAACCACAAGCATCTGTTTTCGAAAGGCTTAGGCGCTTGTTCGATATACTGCACATATATGTTCACAGAAGATACTGTCATTATCACAGCAATTATGAACATTGCCAATAGTCAGCGTGTTAATAATATAGACGTAAGAAAAATAAATGGCGACAATATCCCAGCTTCGACCGAATATAGAAACTTCTAAATCCGGTTGTCACAAAGGACGTAATAACGGCGGTCTTGCACGATCCTAGCAACCCAGTTGCATAAGTGAGGTGGCACGTTGAAGGCAGGAAGCTTGGAAAAAGAGAGCGGTTGCTTGAAAATCACACGTTAATTCTATAAGTCTAAATTTATTAAGAAGTGGTGTTCCAGGTAGCAGACAAATTGAACGTTGATTAACCGCTCTAACATGTTGCAAAAACAAAGATTTTGGGAATGAATTTTGGGAATCAATAGAACAGTCGCCTTGTTAGGATGGTGAATGTTCCTTGCCGGAAAACTTTAACATGTGATACTTACGTACATCTGCTAAGTATTAAAGACAAATATATTTTTGAGAACTACCGCTCGATCAATGTATGATATTATACTATTACGACTACTGACTAATTTGATATCGATGTTCTAGACATCGCGTTGCCTTATACGAATGCCAGGCATATATTTATTATGTAGATGCCACAACTGCTAATGGTTGGTGGCTGCGAACTGCAAAGGACTTTACATGCAACTCGGCTTTCTGTTGCGGATTTTGAGTTAGAAAATTGCTAAGTTCAAACTGAAATTCAAACATAATTATTTTTTTATATAGGTATTATAGCTTTACGCACTACTTCTCCGTATACCTAAACGTTAATTATGCCAAATCTCACACTCGTCAGTGCGCGCAATATATCTACCTACATAGAAAGAGGTAGTACAACGTTTTTATTATAGAGATACTGCGACTACTACATGGGGAGCGAAGTCTTGTAAATATTGGATTGCACAGCTTTAGGTAATTGCTACGACTACCCGTAATAAGCGACATGAGTTCGTCGGCAAACGGTAAAACGCGCTAAACACCTTTGCAAATTTTGGTTGCTTTATTCTAGACTGTTTTAATGAATCGGAACGTGATAAAATCTTTAAAATGTTTGAATATTCAACAACTGCGTTATGGCTTTTTCTATTTAACGACGTTAGCACACTCGCCATTGAATTAGGGCTGACTGACATTGCTGGTTAATATCAGTGGACGTAATGTGGTATTTCGTATCCAAAATAAGAATAATAGGCATACAAATTACTGCTACTAAAGCCTTTCAATCGCTTACAATAATCCACTCCGGGAGTACGGTTTGGCTGCTAGCTTATTTTATGTAGGTATTATATATATTAGTATTAGTATAGTATTTAATGCCAATGAAGTAGCTAGCGGCACGACCGATACAGGTATCCCTAACGGGCGGTCCCATACCATCTACACAATAACGCCATTGGGCCAACGCATGTTACACAATCCGCCGCTTCACTCTATCTTAACAAACTCAATGTTGCTTTCCATAAAGGGCGAATTCGTTATTAACTTATTCGATTAAAAATTAACGTCACTCGTTTGTTTCATCAAAACGTGAAACGCCTAACTAAGTTTCAGCATTTCGTGTTAAATATAGGTAATTTGATTGTCAAAGGGTTGTGGTCGACTACAGTATTGTTTGCTTATAGGGGAACGTCAACTCCGCTTGGGACCATTTGTTTGTCACTTATTATCGACATTCGAGAACCTTTTTCAATCAGCTTTTACGTACAATCACGTTGGTACAGCGAACATACAATCAGCCAGTTCAGCCTTATAGTGTAGAGGAAGTGGTATCCATAATCCATGAACGTTGATGATTAAGCCAAGGGTATCAGTTATGAGTGCGGAATTTGCAACAAAATTCTTCACTGCTTAGAGCGCTTTACTGTACTAAAGATTCACCTTCATTCACCGTAGGAATACAACACAAGGCTACGATTTTTGATAGGTTTGAAGAATTTTACTAGTGTGTTTCAACAGCGATCTGGCTATCCATCATCGCCTTAACCACAAGATGAGATGAATGGCATCGCTACGGTACGGAAGCGTATTATGAGCGTGCGTATTAACCTCATTAGAAGCGTCTTAAACCGTAAAGTGTGTCAGTCAGTATTGATATATGTGATTATTTGGATTTTCGTTTGAACAAGGGTGTAGTAGCTACAAGTTATTACAAAACTGTCAACACTGTTGGACACTGTGCCTTGTTAGCGTAGCACTAATGAAGTAACTGTCGAGATCAGATATATCGGATTTAATTCCCGGGTGGTTTAATGTGGATGTAAAACAACTCCGCTTAGCCTTGCACGAATATAGGCGGCACACCCTGTAATTTATTTTCTTTTATACTACTAATGTAACTAGCTTACGGCCCACCTGATAGTAAGTGGTCACCGTAGCCAATGGACGCCTGCAACACCAGAGGCATCACTTGCGCGTTGCCGAACCCGTAAAAAACTATTAACGCCTTTTTTGAAGAACCCCGTTCCGTAGTCTTGTGGTAAAACCTCGTCGGAGAGTTCATTTTACAACCTGAGCGCACGCGGGCGAAAATTCATTTGGAACTGCTTGGTGCGGCACCAATTATGTTCTAAGGTGTGAAATCCCTGCCGATACCGAGAGGTGCAATGATAAAAAGTAGCTGAGAGCATCATCTCAAACAACTCATCAGAACACAATCCATTATATAAGTGGTAGAACACACAAAGGGAGGCAAAGTCCCTTCTGAGACTTAGTGGCTCAATACCGTCTGTGAGTTTGAGCTCATCGACAATTCTCAAGGCTCGTCTCTGTACCGCGTCGAAAGGATCAAGCTGGTATTTTGGTGCTCCTGCCCAAAGATGACTACAGTACTCCATGTGAGGCCGGACTTGCACCTTATATACTGTAGTCCATGTCCAGTTCTGTATACAGTAGTATATAAAAGCAATCTTTGCCCCGCAGTGAAGTACTGCTTAGCTCTATTGAGCACACCAAGCTTTTTGGAAGCCAGCTTGACCTTGCTCTCTAAATGACTGCGGTACTGTACATCACTTGAGATCTCGAGGTCAAGGATTCTAATACTCTTGGCGATGGTGAGAGCCGTGTTTTGTAGTTGTGGAGACACAGTGAATGGGGTTTTGTGAACGCGCAGTCTTGTGTCTTAGTTGGGTTAAACATGACTAAATTTAGTCAACCACAGTTTGGATGCATCTGCCGGACAAAAAGCTGGCAACCCATTCGCATAGTCATTTGGGCAGTCCGTACGATGGTAACTTCGATAGAAGATCTTTGTGTCAGACCCGATCGAAGGCCTTCGCTATGTCCTGGCTGACAGCCTATTCCTCATCTTGGCTCTCAATGGCTAGTGTCTATCGGTGTGTGAGATACAGGAGAAGGTCGCCGATTGAGCGACAATGGCGGCAGCCGTATTGTCGGTCACTCAACGAATAGTGACCCTCAATGTACGGTCAGATGCAAACGTGGAGTAGCAATTTTACAAAGCAATAGAATCACAGCAAGTCGTACTTACGATCTTTTTCAATAAAATCATTGCACACATACACATAAACCCGCCTCACGTAGACTATCGCCTATTCTAATTATGATTGTGAGTATTACCTAATTTCAAATAAACAAGTAAGTGATGTTATAGCTACGTTGCTAATAGTGCGATCTAAAATGTAATATTTGGTGGTTCGGTCCCCAGGAATTAGTAATCGTTTTGTATTTTTTTCCTAAATTAGAAATATCGGTGATTTGTACTATACTTTAAGACTTATTTAAACCGCAGTTATTCAAAAGATGAGGGTGGACCTAAAAATATAATTTCTCACTTGAATAGAATTTGTTAGTTGGTGATCTTGTTACTAGCGTTTGTGTCATTATTATTGCAATATCTTTTTGTATTTTCATTGAAAGATTACATTTAAAATGCAAACTAATATAAATATTGAATCCAGGGCAAATATATGGGATAATTATGGGCTTAAAATATCTTAAATTGCCAACGAAACTGGACTAAACTCAAAGAGTAAGTTATTTTTAAATATTATGTTATGGTATTTTGATTCACGATTTCGTTGTTAAGGAATCGCTATCTACGATTATGTCATAAGATTTTTGATATTATTTCAGATAAATAGTGTAAGTCGTTAGGTGAAATGATTTGAAGAAGAAGGGAGCTCAGAAAGTCGGATTAGAAGTGGAAGACCGCTTCTTATTAACTAAACATAGCGAAGATGAATGGTGAATGCATAGGAATCAAAGGGTTTCATACCGACGACACCGTTGCGAACTATGTGTGCTTATATTGTGACTTCCATGCATAGACTTCTCTTGAGCTGTATTAATAACAATGGAAACCAAATATTAACCAAAGTTGTTTTAAATATGGGAGCACGTCCCCTATTTGAAACAACTTTGTTTGGTTGACGATGTTGAGGTTAAGTATCAATCCTCTTTTCCTTATGAAAAAGAATAATTAAGCTAATAACCTCAATTGTCATTATAAATTGTAAAATATTATTTGTAAGTAAAATGAATCTAAATAGTTTACTATTTAAACTAAAGATGTCTTTTATAAATATCTAGTAGTATTAAAAGATTTACGGAAAATTTAATAAAAGTTTATTTTCGGTAATCATATTTTGACATTGTTTTTTATAATTAAATATAATTGTTATAAATTGAATAAAATTTTGTTTTTCTTAATTATAATTTTCATTATTTATTTATATTATTAAAAATAAAAACAAAAAGTGGTTTTTGGTAAGTAAACTAATTCTGATAAATAATAATTATTATAATAATTAAATAATATACCGGTCCACCAAACACCCATACCTACAGCCCATATATTAGAATCCATACGTAGCAATAGTCCTACGCCTCCTGCGGCTAGTGCCGCTGTAGGTGTTCCATCCCATCAACTCTCGAAGAGCCTCTTCACGTTGGACCTCCCAAAGGGCCAGGTATTTTCTAATATAATATGTTAGAAAGTACCTGTGATATGAGAAACAGAAAAATAATATAATATTTAGTTTAATTCCTAAAAAAATCACTTGTACTTTTTTATCACTCTAGCGTAATAAGTAGACAAAATAACGTTTATATTTATTATTTAAAAAATTCAGTAATAAAAATACAACCACTTTCATTATATTTTAGTGATAACATGAGATGGCTCGTTGACCGCTCCGCTATTGAAATCTACGATACGTAAGGCAAATTTAAACATTAATTGTAAATGCGGACTAACAGTGACACTGTTGTTGAATATAAGAGATAGTAGTTTATATAGTCTGTTTCAAATACGAAGTCTCTTTTGACACTTCATAGCACATATCTCTGGACATTTCATATAAATTGCTAAAATAAACAATGATAAGTTGATAACTTATGGTACTAAAAACTATCTAAAATAATAAGAATCTAGGTATATAAAACATGATGTAAGTGTTTCACAATAATCAACTAATAATTTAAAGTAGTAGTCTTCAATAATTTAAACATCAAAATTAAATAAAATTTTACTACAATACCATAGTGACGCATTAAGCTAGGGTATTTCTTTTACTTTCAGTCATAGTGACGTGCAATATGAATCGGATAAAATCGAACTAATTCAAGGTAAAAATAATTGTACAATGATTAATTTTGTACATTTGTATTTGGTATTCATTATTATTACGTTGCAACGTACCTTAAATCTCATTCTGCAAACCCTTAATATACATATTTTCTTTGTACAAAAATGGATTTGAAGATGCTATATTGGACGTATGGTTTAAATATCCCATAAATTTTAAAGAGTAGGTAGTCGACTTGAAGATCATATTTGTCATACCACATTTATTTCACCCTTATACTAAGTATGGAGTAAGTATGTGATGCTAGGAATTAATCCAGATAAGTCTAGTTTTATTTTTTACAATTGAAAACGTTTTAAGTAACTTTGACTTTTCTATTCTTTCGATATGTCAAACTAGATGGACTCCTTTTTAGTTTTTCTATTTCTATCATTTTTGTTTCGATTCTAAACCCACGATTACAGTTTGTTTGGAAAGTTAATCGTTAATCGATTTCGTCATGTGTCGATTGAAACGGTCTCTTCGCTATCGCTGTTCAACGATCATCTGTCAATTGGGACTTCGTATTTGAAACGCACTTTAG
Source organism: Catocala nupta (assembly GCA_963675205.1). Classification (NCBI taxonomy): domain Eukaryota; kingdom Metazoa; phylum Arthropoda; class Insecta; order Lepidoptera; family Erebidae; genus Catocala; species Catocala nupta. Next base: position 41,194,389 of record OY776078.1, read on the forward strand.
TTACATATATGTCGCAGGCAATTTGTATGAATGCGCGTTTTACAAACGGCGTCGTCTGTTTAAAAACGCCCGCTGTTTTAAAATATACCGAAGGCAAATTGGCGACTGTTGGTTCAATTGTCGGGACTCCTATTTCTGGGTGGTCACAAAAAAAATAACCACGAAGGCTACGGCGGGAGCAGAGCTCCCGCCTCCGCCTTCTAACCTAACCTATCCAAGACGGAGTGCTAAGAGTCGGGACTCGGGTAAAGTGACAAGGCAATTTACATTTTGCCTTCGGCATATTTTAAAACAGCGAGCGTTTTTAAACGGACGACGCCGTTTATAAAAAGCGGAATAATACAAATTGCCTGCGATATATACAAGAACTCGTTTTTATCTCACCGTGCACACATGCGCATGACGAACTTCACCTACTATCATTACATTGAATAATATTTCATTGTTTGCGTTAAAACATCACACACGCAAAGATATTAGCTTGGATCAGTATGCGAATCAGTACCCTACGATGCTACTCCACTTTTGTCTTTGACCGTACCTTAGGAGCCGAGACCCGCTCCATCACCTTGGAGAGAGTTATGGCGATAGGCCTGTAGACTCCTGTAATACTCTGTGAGTATATATTCAAAATAAATGGGTCCTACTGTTTATGTCTTAATACTACTTCAGTCATATTTTATCAAAATCAGCCTTGAATCTTATTTGATTATTACGATCCCCTATCAAATTGGTAGGTATAAACCCTTATGAAGCGAATTTGTCTGTCCAGTCCAAATTTGTCAGCTAATTTTTTTTGGTACTATACATATCTACCACTGTGTAACCAGATACAACAATGGTGAACGCCTACTTTTGACATTCGTAAATGCCTAGATATTGTTAAACTATCTTGGAACACGCAACAAATTTAATCAAAAGTTGGCATTAGAATTCTCTTTCCTTTTTAACAAACAAAAATACACACTATTAAATGTTGAACGTATGTATGTCTGAATATCCCCATCAAGGCATCATTATACTTGTGACAAGTTTGAAAACTGGGAAAATTTGCGCCGACTAATATTTTGCTTCATAAATTTCAGTTTTCCAAGAAAATCTGAAATTACACCCTTTGTTTTTATTAAAGTTAGTAAAGGCTGTCCCCTTGTAATTGTATGTTAAAGTCATTAATTTTTTGGAACAAATCTGTCAAATACGCGACCTCTGCTTTCAAATTGATCAGGTTTTCTTTTAAATCTGGATCTTAACTTTTCTGAAACTCTAAAACTGATTCAAAAAATCTTTTAAAACATGCACCTTTCGACAACCAGCTTACTACAGTATGTAAGAGCAATCGTTGGAAGTCTTCATCATTTTCATCGCACAATTGTGCAAATAAACGCGTGTTTAACGCATTGCTTTGTTAACTGCATTAATCACAAATTGAAGCGATTGGTGCAATTATAAATTTTACGCTACTAGGTGTTATCGGTTGATGACACAGTGAATTGCAGTTACATCTGGTATAATTCTTTTAAGATAGCTTATAAACCCACGATATCGCCCGACCATGGCAGGTGCTCCATCTGTTGCCACCGAAATAACATTGGTGAATGGAATCAATCTTTCCTTAAAAAAATCACTCAGTACGTTAAATATTGGTTCTCCTTTAGTGTCCGCCTCCAAAGATTTCGCGAATAGTAGCTCTTCATGAATTTCTTCGTCCATAACAAATCGAACATATGCCAATAATAATGCTTCAATACCAGGTAAGAACCTGAAATATTTACAATCATGCAGGTCAATCATAAATCATTCAACCTTTCTCGGCTTTCTGTTCTTTTATGGAAGTATCTAATAATTACTGTTCAGTATTTAATTTTTACCATTATATATATAACAATATATATAAAAAAGAGATATATTATGATTGACCTGCATGATTGTAAATATTTCAGGTTCCTAATACTAAATTAATACTTAATTAAATATATTTTCATAAATTGTACGCGTCTTTACGTACCCGTAACGTGCATCAAAGTAATAAATAAATAATTAAAATCGCGGAGTTTTGATATCAAAATATTATTTATAAGTATTTTCTATTGAATTTACAGAAATATATTAAATATATTTATGGAAAATGTTTTACATTACATTAAAATCGGTTTAGCCGTATTCATAAAACTCTATTATGGATTAAGATCTTAATAATTAAACGCTTTTAATAATTAGAATCAGTTTGCCGTCGGTACTTTGTTTATTTAATTGCAATAATTGATTAAGTAATCCTATTCTGTTAAAATAGCCATATTTTGTTAAGTAAAAAAAAACTTTGTTTTAGTTGTCATAAGGCGTTATATTGAAATTAAAAATCATCCTAATTTCAATAGAGGAGATGGTTGGAATGTACCACCAGCTTGGGATCCAGTAATTGAAATAGTCAAACCCAAAAAGAAGCAAGCCACAGCTAGACTTCATGATACTTTGAGCTCATTCTGCGTAAATAGAAACACCAAAGATTAAATTATATTCGGGTACTTTGAAATAACTAGCTACATTTCAGAACATTGGGACAACTACCATCTTAGTCTCCCTGTGAACATGGTTGCTGCAAAGCAACCGAAACGTCGGGGCGCGCGGCGCTGAACAAGCTCCGTGCGCGGGGCCCCATCATTACGGAGGCCAACTTCCTCTCCGAGGTGGTCGAGGAGTTATTTCCTGACCGGGCAGAGCACGTGCTCCCGACAATGGCCCCATCGGGAGGCCGACATCGGGAGGCGGACCTCAGTGCTCCACCGGTTACAGATGCGGAGATGGGGGCGGCTGTCTTGCGGATCCGCTCCAAGACCACTGACCCTGGACCTGACGGTGTGCCGGCGCGAGCTCTCGCGCTGGCCCTCGATCACCTGGATGTCCGCCTCAGGGAACTTTTCGACGCGAGCCTGGTGTCGGGACGATTCCCTGAGTGCTGGAAGGAGGGGAAGTTGGTACTGCTGGCCAAGCCGGGACGGCCACAGAGTCGGCCGCGGCGTACAGGCCCATAGTGCTGCTGGACGAGGCGGGGAAGATGTTTGAGAAAATTCTCGCCACCCGCATCGTCCGGCACCTGAGCACGGTCGGTCCCGACCTGTCGGACGCTCAGTTCGGATTCCGGGAAGGACGTTCGACGGTCGGAGCCATTATGCGCCTGAAGGCCGCGGCCGAGGAGGCGGTCGCCGGCGGCGGTGTTCTGTTGGCGGTGTCTTTAGACATCACGTTTAATAGTCTGCCATACAGCTGTGTCCAGGGGGCGCTCCGATATCACGAGGTACCTTTTTACCTGGAGCGGCTGGTGGCAGACTATCTGAGAGGCAGGAGTGTCCTCCTCGAGGTTCGAGGCGAGGTTTGGCGGCGGCCCATGTCGTGCGGTGTCCCGCAGGAATCGGTTCTTGGTCCGCTCCTGTGGGACATGGGGTACGACTGGGTCCTACGTGCTGTCCTACCCCCCGGGCTGAGCGTCATCAGTTACGCTGACGACACCCTCGTCACAAGCCGTGGGGGTACCTTCGAGGAGGCGGCCCGTTTGGCTACCGAGGGCGTTTCCCAGGTGGTCGGGCGTATCGAGGCGATGGGTTTACGGGTGGCTATTAACAAGACGGAGGCCCTGGTCTTTCATGGGCCTCGTCGCAGTCCACCCCGCGGCGCCTCGATAATGGTGGGCTCGACGCGCGTTACCGTCCAGGCCCACATGAAATATCTGGGCTTGGTGCTGGACGGAAGGTGGCACTTCGACGAGCATTTCAGACAGCTCGCCCCGAAGCTTCTCGGCACTGCGTCCGCCCTTGGGCGGTTATTGCCAAATTTGGGCGGACCCAATGCTGGTTGCCTCGACTCTACACGGGGGTTATCCGGTCGATGGCGCTTTATGGCGCACCGGTGTGGGTGATCTCCCTGACCGCTCAGTGCAAGACTCTCTTGCGGAGGCCGCAGAGAGTCATAGCGGTCAGGGTAATACGTGGATACCGTACGGTGTCGGCCGACGCAGCTTGTGTGTTGGCCGGAACACCCCCGTGGGATTTGGAGGCTGAAGTGCTCGCCGAAGTGTTTGTAGTGTGTGAGGCGGTGCGGGAGGAGACGAGTTGTTGTCCCCTCCCGACAGTGATTGAGTGCGCGCGCAATCGAGCCCATCAGGGCATGATTTTAAAGTGGAAGGCACGGCTGGAGGTGCCCTTGGCCGGTTTCAGAACCGTTGGGGTCCTCCAGCCGGTATTGGAGCGGTGGGCAGGGCGGCAGCATGGGACCCTTTCCTTCCGGCTAGTGCAGGTGTTGTCAGGGCACGGTTGCTTTGGCAAATACCTGCACACGGTCGCTAGGAGGAACCGAGTCCCGTCTGCCACCACTGCGATTGTGAGGAGGACACGGCGCAGCTTCTGCTTGGGCGGTGCAGCGCCGTGAACTCATTGAGGTTGTGGGTGAGGATCTCTCGATCCCCGTCCGCCAGCCATTGAGTCGGTCCGACGCCCTATGTAGTGCCGGGGCGTCGCCGAGGAGTTGTAGACTGCTGGGTGGGTCGCTGAGGTAGTAATTTTGCCAGCGGCCCATCCACTATACAAGGCAGCGAGCGTGCACACCGTGGGGTTTTGGTCCGTAGGCCCGAAGTACGGGAGAGCCGGACATAACCCTCTCGCCTCCCCTTGTGGCGAGAGGGTATGCATCAGACGCATTTCACCACGAAAAAAAAAAAAAGTGTAACTTAAATATAAATAGTTTATTATAGACTGTTATCATATTGTATTGTAATATGATAACAATAATAATTAATAGTGTAATAATTACATATTCTAATAAATAGAACACGAAAAATATACTATTTTCTTTTTCTTTTTACCACTCCGAATGAAGAGTTTTTTAAATGAAATAAGTGAGAATTGATTGGTTCCTTGTGCAGTGAGTAGATGTCAAAAAAGTAACGTTGGATAGAATCACTTTTTTGATTGGACAGCTTTACTTTTTTGACATTTGATATCCACTCACAGCACAATCAATTAATGAATTAGTCAATTAATACTCACATTTTTTTTTAAATTCTGTTAATTCGTGGTTGGATCTCAGCCGCAACGCAAATTTCCATAGTTAGATCTAATCTTCACATTTATGTCGAGTTGTAGGAATATGGTAGAAATGTAGCTGCAGGGAGTCCACCGGAACCAGCTAAATTTTGAAAGTGTTCTATGAGAAATAAGTCTGGTTACCTCTGAAATAGACGATTCTAAGAACCGAGGAACGCATTGGGTACTGTTACAGGGCAAGTCAGAGATGGCTTTTTAAAAAAAAACTCAAAGTTCTAAAATATACTAATTTTAATAAAACAGTATAAAATATTATAAAAACCCTAGTGCCCACAATGAAGTCTAGAATAGAATTAATTTACTTAGCAACAAATAATAACACTTGGATCAATTTCTATGACGCACATCGCTCATGCCTACCGCTGATCTAAGCATTATTATTTTATATGTGCATTACACAATATAATATTATAACATCCCCCCCGTTAAGATTGATCATACCGGGTTAAGGGATGATCAATAGAAATAAAATCAAGAATGAACTTTAAAAGATTTCATTGGGGCTTACATTTTAAGAGTATAATTAGATTTGATTTATAAACTAAGACATAGCAACTACAACAGTAAACTAGGAAAATATAAAACTCATGAAAGTTTATATATTAAAAAAAAAGCACAAGAATAAAATTTAATATCAAACAACTTTAAACCATGTTTACTTTTAACTCATAGATTAAGAACTAAAGCTTATCATTACTTCCTAAAAGAAAATAGTTTGACAGTAAAATAACTAAGTAGTTAACATATAAAGTTAACATTTAACTTTATACCTATAATGGATATTAAAACAAGTAAACGTTAAATGAAGGTTATGTATTTGATTATGATATAACATTTCTTTTTAAATTTGGCAACGACCTTGTAGAAAGCTTTACATCATACTCAAGGTCATCGGCTGACGAGTCAGACGTTAAGTCCTTTGTGTTAACAATGGTTGACACATTTTGACGAATAGCAGGAACAGGATTTCGGTCTGCGTAGTTTTTATTATAAATTCTTATACAACATCCCTGTCTCGGGCAAATAACCCTCCTAGTTTTAAGCAATAAATATATCAACATTATTATAGATAATATATAAGTGAGAGAAAGATAACTCGTAGAATACTTTTCAAAGTGTGACGGTTCAGAGATCTTATTTAACTGTTTCTCAAAATCACTCATTTGCACACTAGCTTTTACTAATGAGTCTAAATTGTTTAATTCATTTAATTTAACTAGCGGAATGTCACTTTTATTGAAATTTTTAGTATCGCAACAATCACTAACTATACTAAAGTTAGATAAACTAGTAGTAATATTGGAGGTGTAAGTGTCACTCGCGAGAAACGTTAGTGTTTTAAAGTAAGCTTTGCAAGATTTAGGTAAATGTAATATACCAGAACCGAACAAGATTTCATCAGAACTATTAATGTTCTCGTTACAAACAATGTGACATTTACCAGGATCTGATTGAACAAAAATCCAACGGTTATAAGTGATCTTTTGAAATATGTCTATTGAGCCGCGCAGGACTCTGGTTTGGCAACTTTTTGGTAGCTTAACAGATGCTTCTGTCAACAACGTAGTTTCACACGTCGGGTTTGCCATCGTGGAATACACGTTACCTAGAGGACACACATAGCACTGACCTTTCACTTGTTTGCACGCACTGACACTCACGAGCTGTGAGTAGAATAGTCTGTCCAGAGTTATTGCCAAGTATTGTTTGTTCGGTGCTATTAAAACATAAGTATCTGGCGTATTCAAGTCCAATGGGACTGGAAACGGGATAACATGATATAAATTATAGAATTGCGAAAGAACGAGCGGAATCTGCAAAATAAATACTAACTTATTGTCTTGGTAATAACATACAATATCACTGACAGCAATTATTTCATTTACGTTCACTAGCGATAAAGGTATAGGCAGCTCAGAGTGTTTAGGCATGTAGTTGATATGTAACTCGAGCTCTTTATGCAACTGCACAGGACTTAGTACAGTCGGGTGCAAAACGTTCATTTTACTGAACAATATTGCGTTATTAATGTCATCTATATCAAAAGATAGGGTCATTATAATACTTTCTACTGAAGTTAATATGAGAGACAACTGGGACCTTGATTCTAATTTATCAGTGGTTTGACTCAACCTTTCGAATGCACTTTCTATAGTAACTAAATTTTGGTTCAAACGATGTTCGTTTTCTTTTACTTTAGACATAGTGCTGTTAAACGTAGATATAGTGGATTTAATTACATGTATATTATCGCGCATTAATACTGTGAGCTCTTTTTCGTCTGATTGTACCTTATTTATAGCATCTGTGAACTTTATAGCGTCGTCAATATCTAAAGTACCGAAAAATGTTTTTAATAAACCGACGCCGGTGGTTCACCGGCGTCAATTAGACCTCGTTTTGTGCGTTTGGTTTCTTTAACCTGAGTTAGATATGAAATTGATGAGAACTTATGAATATTACTACTCTGCAGGGCTCTCAAGGAACTTAACGAATTGTAGCATTCGGTTTTAAGTTTAGAGGATTGGACTATACTGCAATGTTTCGTAATGCGTTCAAGCAAGAGCTCTATACTGTCTAAATGAGGTTGAATGTGACTCAAACCTACAGAGGTAACAACGTTCCAATTATCGTTAGAGAATTTTAAGTCTAATAATTGATCATAGTATAATCCGGGACTTCCGACCAGCTTTGATACGAACTGGTTACCGGACACGGTCGTGAGGAACCTGGGGACAATAGAGATGGGTATGTTTATTTCTAAAAAGCGGGTTTAATTTCGTCATAGTGATAGCGTATATGTTTCCTTCCTACTTGTATTGTTACAGTATGATTGCCGTTTATTTTTATAATTTTATAGGGACCTTTCCACACCGGTGATAACGCTTTGTTTTGTTTATGATGGCATCGTAAGTATACCATGTCACCGGAGTTGTATGTTATCGGACGCGCGTGTGAATCGTAATATCGTTTTGAACGTTCTTTGGACGTTTGTATGTTTTGTAAAGCTTTTTGTCTACTATAATATAACCTGTGATTAAGAGCTCGTACGTAATCGGTGTATGTGTTATTTTCGAGAGTATCTATAGACTTTGGGATATAAGGCTTGTGACCAAATAAAAGTTCGAACGGAGCGAAGCCAGTAGTAGAATGGACATTCGAGTTATAGGCTAACATTGCTGTGTTTAGATACAAATCCCAAGTGTGGGTATTGTCGTCAATGTATGATCGTAAATATTCTTTCAGCGTTGAATGACTACGCTCTAACGCGCCACACGTTTGTGGGTGGTAAGGTGATGCGTATATATGTTTTATACCAAATAACTTTTCTAACTGTTTAAACACATCCGAACAGAAATTTGTACCTTGATCAGACACGATTTGTCGTGGAATACCCACGTGTGAAATGAAATGAACAAAACGTTGAGCGGTTTCTTGAGTAGAACAAGACTGCATGGCATATGCTTGCGAATATTTGGTCAAATCATCTTGGAGAGTTAGGATGAATTTATATTTATCAATTCGTGTTTCTGGAAGAGGCCCTACAATGTCAAGGTATACTCTATCGTTAGGCCGAGTCGCAGTCGATGTGATTATCATTGGCGCTTTATTTGTGCAGCGCAAAGGTTTATTTATTTGACAAGATTTACAGTTTTTAACGTAATTCTCTATATCCTGCCTCATGCTTTTCCACCAATATAGGGATTTGAGTCTGTCATACATACGAGATACACCTGGGTGACCAGCAGAGGGTAAGTCATGATTATCTTTTAATATGAGCGGGACCTCGGATGGTGTTGGAAATAGGATATTATTATGATAAACATGTATTTTAATGCCTGTATTATGAAATAGGAATGCAAGGATGTTGTAAATTTTTGTGAATGATAATTTGTTAAAAGAATCTTTAAAGTCAGAAATTGCAAATTCTTTTTCTTCCATGTACCAAGTTGTAATCATATCGCGATAGTCTCTCAACATGTTGAATATGTCTTTATACGTCATTTCATCATAATGATGGACTCGTAAGTATAGGTGAGTAAAAACATGTTTATCACTTGAGGTACTTTGGAAAGTGAACAGTTCACGTTCTAAGTTGCGTATATCAGGTAAGGTATCGTCAAATTTAGATAACTGAAGGATTTCGGAGCAGTAAGGAACAGAGTCGTCGAGATCGATTGCGGAAGGGTAAGTTATCATTCTACACTTCGCTTTTAGCAGAGAGTCGTTATGCTCTTCTATTGTCGTATCACAGTTAGGAGCTTGTTGACTAATTTTTAAATATTTTTCATATGTTTCAGATGTAGAGGGAGACTCGGAGTCGATGGCGAGAACCGGATTGCGAGATAAAGAATCAGCGTTACAGTTTATTTTGCCCTTTTTATAAGAAATCTCATAATCGAATTCTTCGAGTTTGAGACGCCATCTTACCAATTTCGAACTGGGGTCACTTATATTGAAAAGCCATTCTAAAGGTTTATGATCGGTTACGATTTTGAACCGCCGCCCGTATAAATACGGACGGAAGGTTTTAGTCCCGAATATTATAGCTAAGCACTCTTTTTCTGTAGTTGAATAATTTCCTTCAGATTTATTCAACGTACGGGATGCATACGCGATTGGGAGATCATTATTTATTTCGCCTTGGGATAAGATAGCGGATATGGCATAGTTGGAAGCATCGGTAGTTAAAATAAAAGGTTTAGTAAAATCGGGATATTGTAGAATAGGTGCTGTAGTGATCTTATCCTTCAAAGTATCGAAGGCTGACTGTTGTGGAGAGAGCCAATTAAATTTAACGTCCTTTTTTAACAAACTTGTTAACGGTTTAGTGATATGGGAAAAGTTCTCTATAAACCGTCTATAATAACCAACTAGACCGAGGAAGGATTTGATATCGCGGGGATTTTTGGGAACTGGAAATTTTTGGACACATTCTACTTTCTTAGGATCGGGTTTGACGCCTTTGTCTGTTATAATATGACCTAAGTACTGAACTTCTTTTCGTAAGAACTCACTCTTATCGGGCTGTTATTTTAGGTTATGTTCGCGTAGTTTTTCAAACACTTTGCGAAGGTTAGAGATACTGTCAGAGAGCTGATTACCAAATATGACGATATCATCCATATATGTAAAACAATGAAGACCTTGGAGACCAGATAAAACAACATTCATCAGCCTTTGGAACGTAGAAGGTGAATTTTTAAGTCCGAAAGGCATTCTATTAAATTGATAGTGACCTGCTAGGCCAGGTACACCCGGGACGCTGAAAGCTGTCTTTTCAGCGTCAGATTCTTTCATACAGACCTGATGAAATGAAGAGGCTAAATCTAAAGTCGTGAAATATTTACTGTGTCCAAGCTGATCAAGGATGTCCGTGATATTAGGTATAGGATAGGCGTCACCAATAGTTATTTCATTTAATTTCCGGTAATCGATAACGATGCGCCACTTGGGCTTACCAGAAGCGTCTGTTTTTTTTGGCACTACCCATATCGGTGCTGACCAAGGGGATGTAGAAGGGCTAATAATGCCCTGGTCTAACATGCCCTTGACTTGCTTACTGACTTCTTCCTTATGACATTCAGGGAAACGATAGGTTTTGGCATGGATGGGAGTCTGAGATGTAGTACGAATTTCGTGTTGAACTGTCCTAGTAGCTGTCAGCATGTCGCCTTCTAGATAAAATATGTCATTATATTCAGAACATAGTTCACGTAACACACGTTCTTCCTCTTGAGTCATATGTTCGCATCTTAAGGCTTTTTGGACTTTATAATCGCGGTCTAAGTCAGATGTAGTAGTTTGGAAACAGGGAAGCGATCCTTCTATTGGACTAGAGGTAGTGGGAATATTATGATTAGGCTCTAGAATATAGGACACAGGCTCTAACGTCAACTTTATTGGGTTAAGAACAACTTCGCTTTCGGATATATTTAATACAGAGACAGTGACCTTATTATTAGAATTCACTCGTGTTAGACATTTAGAAAATATAAGTTTTGGATATTGATCTATTTTACCACACATAATCAGACCCTCTTTTAGCTCGGGATTCGTAACTAAGCACTCGATTAACATTTCGGTACGCGACGGAATTGTATATGTTATGTTTGTAGTTTTTAAATCAAAACATACAGAACTTTCACCCAGAATCTTTAACTTCGACTCTGGATATATAATTGAGGCGTTGTGAGCAGACAAAAAATTTGTTCCTATGATACCATCGTAATCAAGATTAACATTAGACACGACGTGGAAAGGGAACGGAAATGAAAACTTGCTTGAGGCATTGGGTTTAATTGACAGAACAAATGTGCCTTTTGTTTGGGCATACGACCCGATGTCGTTAATCCCCTTAAACTTCACTATATTTTGGTCAAGATGTGGGCTCTGTGAAAGACTAGTGTCCTTTATGAGGCAAATGGAACTCCCGGTGTCAACTAAAAGTCGCAACGGTACTTCGGAATGGGACGTAAAAACTTCTATAAATGGTAAAGAAGCTTTCTTATTTTGCGATATATCGTATACCATCGGACACTCTATAGGCTCATTCGCGAATTCGTCTAATAACATTTCGGCTGGTCTAGACTCCAGACTAGAATATTTTTTACTTTTGGTTGTATACCAAGTTGTTTGAGGCGTAACTTTATTCTTCAAAGGATTAGAACTATTATTATCGACGAAACTTACAGCCGAACTAGTATACAAAAACTGCTCATTACCGTTATCAGTGGGCTTATAAGCCGAAATAGAAGATAACGGTGATTTAGACTCAGTGGAATTAGAATTAGACTTAGTTTTAATAGCACGGCATTCATTAGAACTAGGACCCGGTTTGCATGAAACAATGGACTTATAAGTATAGTTGTCAGGCTTAGAAACAGTGGATTTTGGAATAGAACTAGAATTTCTAGTACCTAAAGTTTGGGACTTGCAACGGTACTCATTTGCAGGCCCAAGTTCTAGTTTAAAGAGTTTTCTATTTCGAGAATCTGTGGAGGCGATGATGTTTCGGAAGCCGACTCTATGAAATTTTGTTGAAAACTCCTAGAGTTATTTGGCAAGTTATTATTATTCGAATTATTATTAAATGTTCTAGAGTTATTATATTGACGTTTACGGCACTGCGAAATATCATGGCCTATATTCTTAGAATATCGACAAACGATCGGTGTCGTATTATTCTGAGAACTGTGGAAAGAATTATTTTGCACACGCGGCTGATAATGTAAGCGCGGCGTTTTGTCGCGTTTCAATTTACTATAACACTCTGATTCTAAATGACCTAATTTATTACAAATTTTACACGTCTTTGATTTCAATGTAGAACTTTTACTTAGATTTAAGATTTTCTCTTCCTCGAAAGCGATATTTACCGCTTCGTTTAAAGTCCGAGGGTTTCTGCATCGTACGATATTACCAAGAGCTGAATGTAAACCTAGAGTAAATGTATATAAAGCTAGATCTTCCGTCATAGCAATACGACCCGCTAGCTCTTTCTTTAGAGAATCCGAGTTATGGATTTCAGACTGAAGGGAAGTGAGACACGTGTCAATTCTTAAGGCATACTGTGCAACTGTTTCACTGGCTTGTTGTTTGCATGACTGGAGATCTAATAAAAGGTGGCTGTAATGTTTTCTCTCACCAAAATGTTGCTTGAGAAAATCTTTCAGCTCCTCAAAAGTCTCAAATATTTTATTTGAACATGCTATTTGAGCTTTACCGTTTAACTTGGATATTATAAATTTTAGTAAAATACTTTTCTGAGACTCAGATGCGAGATCTAACGCATTTCTACAATTAGTTAAGAATCCGGGTAGAGTTTCTCTTTCCCCGCTATATGAGTGAACAAAATCACATAAAACTTTAAGTGGAACTTGTTCCGAGAGCAAGATTTGAGACTTTTCCCCTTTCGACATTATAATGAGACTAGTGTATTAAGAAAATATTCAAACACGCGAGTGGCAACAACAGTGGGCAAAATATGGTACTCACAGACAAATCACGCACTGGACGAACATAATCGGCGGATACGGCGAGCAGTCGGTTTTGGCTGGTGCGCTGATGTTGTCAGCAACGACGATCTTCTTGCAGCAGGCGAGCGGTCACAGCGATTTTCAGGGCAACACCACGTCCTCAGGACGACGTGCCGGTTCTCTTAGGATGCGTTGAAACGGCGCGACTCAGCGAGATACTGCGCAATGCGGCGAAACAGAGCCAGGACCCAACAGGACAAGGTGCGGCCCCGACAGGACACGGCGAGATACGGCGAGATACGGCGAGATACGGCGAGGTACGGCGAGATACGGCGAGATACGGCGAGATACAGCGAGATATAGTTTGGTTCAGAGAATTGTACTTCGTTTGGATTGAACTGCCGAAACGCGGTGAAAAGTGGGCACTGAGCAACGATATTTCGAGGAATACCGGGCTTATTGAACTGGTATAAACTCACCCGGTATCCCACTTCTGACACCACTGTTACAGGGCAAGTCAGAGATGGCTTTTTAAAAAAAAACTCAAAGTTCTAAAATATACTAATTTTAATAAAACAGTATAAAATATTATAAAAACCCTAGTGCCCACAATGAAGTCTAGAATAGAATTAATTTACTTAGCAACAAATAATAACACTTGGATCAATTTCTATGACGCACATCGCTCATGCCTACCGCTGATCTAAGCATTATTATTTTATATGTGCATTACACAATATAATATTATAACAGTACCCTACGTTAAAGTAAACAACTATTGCGAATATTTTGACAGATACGATAATTTAAAACTGCCAACGGAATTGATGCGTTATTTTAGAAGTTGCATTGTTTTTTTACAATTACTCAAGATATCAAATTCAATACAATTAATTGTGTTCATTTATGTTTAGAATATTTAAAGACTTTTTGGAATAAACATTATAAAATGTATGTTTTTTTTTAATTTCTATCATTTGCAAAATGTCTCACATTGTCGATAAGTGGCAACTCATCAACATTATCTACTTACTATTAGAATACGTTGCAACTGGATGGAGAGTATGAATGTGCTTTATTACATTTTTCAACATTTAATTCTAACCCAATAATAAGTTACATTATGGATTAAACGAAGTTATTGAAATTCCAGATGGCCATTATGAATTGTAAGATATCCACAATTATTTAAAATTAGAAATAAAAAACGCAACTATCAAACTCAGGTGCAACAACAATACATTAAAAACTGCAATATACTTCACAAAAGATATTGTTACATCCAGTGCTATCACTCGGCATTGTGTGGAAGACTCGGCAGTTCCATCTAATAAAATTAATTACAGCGCCATCTATTGAATACTTACGGAACTATGTAAAATAGTTGGTACGAGTAGAGTAAAGAGATCGCTGGCACATTCTCGAATCTTCGTATTGTTTACATACCGGGTATGACGATTCTAGAAAACTCTGGAAACGCTTTAACCGCGTATAAAAGGGAAAGGCAAGCGCTCGCCGAGTCAGTCGAGTCAGTGTGCCGCCAACTCTCCGGGAAACCATCTCCGATTAGGCCCCTACTGGCCGGTGACGGAACCCCACGTTACCGTGCCGAGGACCGAGCGGAGATATTCGCCGACTCCCTGGAAGCGCAGTTCCAGCCCAATCCTGCTCTCAACATGTAGCATGTAGCAGAGGTCGAGAGGAAGCTGAAGTCTTACTTCGAACAGTCGATAGCCCCGACAGAGGAACCCATCGTCATTACCCCAGGCCAAGTTCAGCGGATGATTCGCCGAACGCCCCTCCGGAAAGCCCCTGGACCTGACCGGGTAGCCTTCGAAGCTCTGCATCACCTACCTCCGCGAGCAATCGCGACGCTGACGCGCCTCTTCAATGGCATCCTCCGTACCGGACACTTTCACTCCACACACATGGCGACTAGGCAGAGTCATCATGCTCCCAAAGCCGGGGAAAAACATCCTACTGCCGGGAAGCTATCGCCCCATCACGCTCCTCTCGACGACATCGAAGCTATTCGAGAAGCTGCTACTGCTGCTCATGACGCCACACCTTCAGCCAAACGACGAACAGTTCGGCTTCCGCGCCGAACACTCCACGACTCACCAGCTCGCGAGGGTACTGCACGACATCGCGGTTGCTCGCAACAAACGCGAGCGCGCCGTCGCAGTATTTCTTGATATGGAGAAAGCGTTCGATCGCGTATGGCACACCGGCTTGCTGTACAAGCTGTCCACATCCACTACTCCCCGTCGAGTAGTTAGGATCGTGGCCACCTGTCTGCAAGACAGACGCTTCCAAGTGGCGGTTGAAAGCGCCCTGTCTACAGAGCGGCCCATCCGCGCCGGTGTGCCGCAGGGAAGTTGCCTCTCTCCCGTGTGCTACTCCTGGTACACGGACGACATCCCCGTCACTGACGGCGTTAAGCTCGTGCTGTACGCCGACGACGCCGCCTACATCTTGACATCGATGAACGGTATCCACGCGGTGACCAAGAGGCAGCGCACCCTAGACGCACTTCCCAGCTGAAGGACTGGAGACTGACGGTCAACGTGGCGAAGACTCAGGCGATCTCCATGGGCAGCATAGCCCTGCCGCAGTTGAAGCTCATGGGAGAGAACATCGAATGGTCCGCGACGGTGAAATACCTCGGCGTGACCATCGACCGCGCCCTCTCCATGAAGCCCCACGTCAACAACGTAGTCATCCAAACGCGCACAGCGCGCGCTCTCCTGCAACCCGTGCTATCGTCCCGACTGTCGCTTCGTGCAAAGCACGGCGTGTACAAGGCGTACATCCACAACCGACTCACCTACGCTGCCCCGGCTTGGTTCGCTGGTTGTTGTAGTATGATCATTGCCATGTTCGTGACGTTAGAGTGTCTCTTACGTCACGAACATGGCAATCTCAGCTAAATTCAGCTTATTTTCCATATGAAAACTTAAATGTAAGTTTTGCTAATAACAAAATCGCTTTATTATACGAGCAATACGTTAGATTTTAACAGTCGTGTTACGGACGTCGTCCAGAGCCCTTATTAAGTGAGAAGCGATTTAAATATCTGGCTCCGCTGTTAGTAGTTGATTGCTCTAGACAAGCTGAGTGCTTAGTGCGAGTTTGTTTTACGTTAACGCGATCGACATGTTTATGACGTTCGGCGCTTCGATTGACTCGCTCCAAACTTTAAACCAATCAGAGAGCCAAACGCGGTAAACGTTGCGATTGCGTTAACGTAAAAGCAATTCGCACTAGGCACCCTAATAACTTGAAGACAGGTCCAGTTGTGGATGTTAGAGTAGAAATCGAGAGCGATTCGGAAATACCCGATCAAACTACAGCTTACTGTCTCATTCTCAACGATTACATTGTTGAATATAAACCATTGAGCAACATCGTGAAGAAGTTATCATGAACGCGGATACCATTATTGTCGAACTCCAGGGATTTAAAGACTTATAATACAATACTTATGATGTATAATAATTTTATTGTGAAGGAAGCAGCTATTGTAAACCTCGCACACACAAACGTTAGTGGTTAAACCGCCATATTCGTTTCATTTCCTTACTAGAGAAGAAAAAAAACAAGTGAGATGGTTAGAAATCAGACAAGGAATTTACTGAAGTGAAAGCTACATAGACTATAGACTTTTTTACCATATGAACAAAATAAGAAAATTATAACAGAGGGTTTACAAAAGATTAAGTGGATCAAAGATTTGTGTTCAAACTGTGAAGTGATCGATATAGGAGAAAAAGATGTCCTGATTTTTCGATGTTGAAGGAAAAATATTGTATAAGTAAAACAGAATATAGGTAATTGTGGTAACCATAGACTAAATTGTGCATTGAATAATGCTATATGTATTAAAAAGTGGCATTTTGATAATAACATGTCTTTATTTCATTTATTTTGGTAATAAATATATTTGTAAATTTAATAAAATATCTAACCTAAATTAATAAAAAAATGTTAATTAGCTGTAGTAAAATAAAGCAAGTTTATAAAAGGAATTTAAAATAAAACATAATTAATTTACACGTAACAACATTTTTATTTATCCTTTCGCCGTACCTATACAATTACACAACTAATAAAATTATGTTATGAACAATATTTTCAATAATTAGGTACATTACTTAGGTACTACCTAATTACCTACCTACTTAATTTTATTAACACTAAACATAAACATACAAATTTTTACTATGTTACTAAAATCCACCGCTACACAGATTCTTTTTTAATTTTATTTATTAGGGATAATGTCTCGTCCATAATATTGTCCACCGCGTCATTAACCACATATGAGCACTTATCACTGTCGCGTCCTCGTTATCACTTGCAGATTCTTGTAGATCACTGACGTCCATCACTTTGACCTGGATCAGTCTGTATCCTTTTTTCTTCACGTTATTGATTACATAAGACTGACATGTTAGCTGCTCTGATGATTTTCTTTTGGAACAATCCCATCTTGCCCTCGGCTTCTTGTTCGTCGGACCTCGTTGCTCTGGTGTATGCCAGCTCGGCGTCGGGAAACCCTGGCCGTACCTACTGTGAGAAAATGATATCAGGAGAATCATTAATTATTATCGATGATCTAAAACAAACAAAATGCTAATGAATATATAATAATGCTATAGCAATAAAATAAAATCAAGCACATTCAAAATAAGTACCTAATACTTACAAATTATGGATTAGCTTTGAAACGATGTGATAACTCTGACTTGTGGCGGCGTAATTAAACAGATGAAACACACAGAACTCGATGGCGTAGTGGTTAGTGTAACCGACTGCCACGCCTGAGGTCACGGGTTCGATTCCCGCACAAATCAAACATTTGTGTGCATGAACATGGATGTTTGTCTTGGTCTGGGTGTTTCTATGTATAATATGTATAATGTGAAATATAACACCGAACACGGAACACGTGTTAAAATGGCGCGCATTGATCGCAGGAAAACAAGTTCGAACTTGATTGATGGAATTCTCATAGATTTAATTATAAGAATACTTACATAAGTATTTTCAAGGTTTTATGTATCAGTGTCAATACATATATATCTATCTATTATAATATAATAATATATATTCAACCAAATATATATATTCAATATTCAATATACTTTTTTTTATAAGTAAGTTTTTTGTATAAGTATATACTAAGTACAGTAATGTGCACTGCACTAATTTTTAAGGCTGCTTTTCCACCAGTGACGTGTGAGGTAAATGTGTGTTGCGAGCTTCTGTAGCGGGCTCTTTTTAGGCTGTGCATCTCACTCTTACAAACACCGTTTACTGACTGGTCAGTATAAGGTCAGTGATAATGTTTGCACAGATATATTGCACTAGGCAATATATCTGTGCAAACATTATCACTGACCTTTATTACTATATCGCTTCGTGCACATATTTCTCTGCAAGGCCTTTTCCCCCAGAGCTACTTTGAGCAGTGCTAGGTAAGTAAATGAAGCGAACCCATTAGTGGATTTTCCACGCCCACCGCACAGCTGCCTCGCACATCTCTGGTAGAAAAGCAGCCTCAGCAATGAATGCAGTGCACATTACTGTACTTAGTATATGCTTACGTAATTCTTTAATTACTAACCGGTTTGTTGTAAACTTATCTTTACTATATACTTACGTACCTACAACATCGCCAATACTGGCTTGGAATACCTTGTAGTTTATTTCAGGGAATTCAAATGAAACAAGGAAAGTCCTTTAATACTATCTTATTTATTGGTATCTTAAATAATATTTTATTATCTATGTGCCTACCTAATTAAAACATAAATGGGTATAAATAAAACTTAAACTAACAACTATATTATGAATCTTATTAACTAGATCATAAATTGTAATATTGTTTTGGGGTACCAAATAATCAAATACCTATCTAATCTAAATACCTAAGATTTTGACATTTCCCCATGCCAAGGTTGATACTTGGTCTGAGTGCCGAGTGTGAATTTGTATTACGTTAACGCGATCGACACGTTTATGACGTTCGGCGCTCCGATTGGCCCGCTCTAAGCTCTTAACCAATCAGAGAGCCAAACGCGGTAACCGTTTCGATCGCGTTAATGTAAAAACAACTCGCACTCGGCACCCAGATGAAAGTAGTCGTCTATCATCATTGCATAAAAATGCTACTTTATAAAAGTACAAGCTCTGCTTAGTTTGGGCTAGATAGTGTTATAGTAGTGTCTTATGTTTCCCAAATGTTATGCATTGAAATTAAACTCTTTATACGGATTTTGTCGCGTTGTTTATTTTACTTTAAAACACTTTTATTACATAATTTTGAAATCTCTAATACTACTACTATTAAACTTTTCAGCTATTTAAATTAATTAGAACTATTTATGTTTCTTTAAAGTTTACACTTTGCCTCAACATTTCATTTGCTTTACAGCAGCCATGTTCACAGGGAGACTAAGAAGTAAGGTAGTTGTCTGAATGTTCTGAAGTGTACCTAGTTATTTCAAAGCACCTGAACATAATTTAATCTTTGGTGTTTCTATTTATGCAGAATGAGCTCAAACTATCATAAAGCCATCCAGCCATCATCAATATTGAAATTATGATGCTTTTTAATTTAAATAGCCTCGCAAAGAATCCTTGGTAGGAATCGGTGTTCTTTTGCGAGTATCTGTGGTTTGTCAAACTTAAGGCAGTGGTTGGTCCCCTGTTGCACGTGTTCACATACAGCAAACTTCATCGAGCATTGTGTTTTACATCAGCAATATGTTCTTTTATGTAGGTGCCTATGCTTCTCTTGGTTTGACCAATGTATGAGAGTCCACAGTCACAATCTATTTTAAAGACCCCTGCATATTGTAAAGGTAATTGGCACTTTACAAATGGTAAAAATTGACTTGTCTTCATTGGCGGCTTGAAGTAGGTATGTGTTGATTAAAGCTCGCTTCAAAATGTAGCCAATCTTGTCAGTGGCACTCCTTACCTACATATGGTAGTAAGGCAGGCTGGCACTCGACTGTGGCTGGCTTTTCTCAGGATCTGTGATGGCGGCACAGCTGTTGGAGCTTGTTGTCGTGCAGTACATGTTGAAGCTCAGCGTGTTTCTTGTCACAGATCCTGTGGGCTCTCTGAAACAAAACATTCCTATGGTAGCTAACTGTTTAGGATGGTGGGGATATTTACCATTTAAGTACCTATTTGTATGGGTCTTTTTTCTATACACAGTGTGGCTCAAGATTTGGTCAGGATTCCTGATGACAAGTACATACAAGAAAGCTAATTAATTATTTGCCTCTAATTCTGTAGTAAATTGGATGTTGTTATTAATGGAATTAAGATGTTTTAGGAACGCATTTACACTAGGTATGTAGATTATAATCTACATACCTCTTATAAATCATGGGTGTGATGGTGGTAGTCTGCACTTGTATCACTTGTATCTAGAATTTATTGTGCCACAACAGATGGCCAGTTCTTAAACAATGGTTTAGTATTTCTGCATATTCCTCAGGCATATTGTTATCTATTAGGTTTATTTGCGTTATATCAATACAATCACAAACAGGTATGCATGTAAATAATGACTGCACATAAAAACTAATCATTGTTTCTTTGTCAGTGAGACATAGGTGTTTAATATCACTCACAAATTGGTATGAATCCTTCACATGTGCTCTCAAGTTGTCTCTGAGTGGCGAGAGTATCTTCGGTACGTGCTGTCTGACTGTAAGTTGGTGTGTCGATCTGACTCACAGTATTCATTGATGATCTTTGGTTTGCTTTACTATATTGGTTGTAAGTCTGTTTTAACCTGTTTATATGTACTTTCGTCCGAAAGTAAATTTTCAATTTTGTTTGTAATCTGACGTATCCATTACGACCGTAGTTTTTCCTTTATCTGCAAGGAGTGCTGTAATTTCTGGCCTAGCTTGCAAGTTCTTCAGTGCAACGAATTCATGTTTGGGAAGGTTCGGTTTAGGCACTTTACTTCGACACAAAACCGATGAAATGTCCTGGCGTATAACCTCCAAATATTCCTTTCTTACGTTATTCTGAACTAGGCAGTCCTCACCGTTGCAAATAATAGCCTCATACGGTATCCTAGCTGGTGTCATAGCATAATTAAAACCTGTAGGTACTCAGTGTTTTTTGACAGAATAATTAATATATAATATAATTGCTTGTCTTTGGGTTGACAGCGGCGTATCATTGGTCCGTGCATTGAAGTTTCGTTTCGTGCTGTTGGCATTTGAATTTGATAATAATTATCCATATTTTTTTAATTTTGTTTGTTTTACATGCATTATATTTTGATCTTTCTCTGGGATTTATTGCATTAATGCATTAATTAAACTCAAATAGAGTTATTAATCTCTGTATTTCATTGGATAAAATCTCAACGTTCCTATTTATGCTGCGTAAGTCAGTACGATGTGTTCGAAAAACTTGTATAAAAAAAATAATTTGACTTGCCTGTTTTAAGATCTTAGCGCTTCCTCGTATGTCTTTCTTGGACAACGACACAAGTAGGAATGAGATTATGATCACGACATTCACGACATCTCTTCAAGAAATTTAAAGATGTTACATATTTTGCGCGCTTAATTTGTAGATCTACTAACCGGCGCACTGTGTTTTAGAAACCCAAAAAAAGTGACATCGGCTGTTTATTATAGTTTCGTAAAGATTAAAATAAAAGAAACGCGAGATTAGAATTTCTAATATTCTAGTGTGTCTAAATCAGGAGATAGGTTTCTTTTGAAAATTCGTAATTTTTCAACCGGATATTCTGAGAAATATTTACTATAAATTATCAGTGAATAATACTATACTATACTAATAATACCGCACCCGTAGCTCGTATTAATAAACTAGACAGTCGCACGTTTTAGTCCATATCTTGAAAACTACTGAACGGATTTTGATAAAACTTGCACTGTTCCCTAAGTTGGAGTAAATGTAAGCTAACAAAACAGAACATTCAATCAATAGTTTCGCAGAAATGCGTGGACAAACATACATTCATAATTTCACTTAAAAAATGTATAAGTATATCTTTGTTTGAAAGCCCTAATAGATCATCGTAATTATGTAAAAATGATGCAATTCCAATAATACATACGTATCGAATTGGTAACCTCCTTTTTTTCAAGTCGGTTAAATATCCTAAAACCTTTCTTAAAATATGGGCTATCAAATGCAAAAAGTTTCTTAAAATGTGACTGGTAGTTTTAAAGATTAGCGCGTTCAAACTAAAACTCTTTAGCTTTATTATTAGTAACATAGATATAATATAAAGAAGTCTTTTTTTATATTTAGCAAAATGTTTTGGAACAGCTGGCAGGCGATTTGACAATTAATATCATAACCGGGTTTAGTTTGAAGTTAAGTGAACAACCCTGTAAAATTCTTTGAATGCTTATAACTCTGTTAGTCCATGACTTCGAGCTATGATTTTTTTATGTATAAGCCACAATTTTTTTATATATATAAAAAATAAGTTCCGGAATTGAGGATTATTCGAGTAATTAAATTTAAAAAATATATTATTCGTTTCTAAAACCTAAAAAAGATGTTGTAACTGATTTACGTGCGCCTTTAATGTATCCATCGATGAAACAAATCCACTGATTGTTAATGTTAACTGATAATTTTAATAAATATTTTCAGAATATCCGGTTGAAAATTACGTATTTTCAAAAGAACCTATCTCCTGATTTAGACACTCTAGAATATTAGGAATTCTACTCTCGTCTTTCTTTTGATCTAATCTTTACGAAACTATAATAAAAAGCCGATGTCACTTTTTTTGGGTTTCTAAAACACAGTGCGGCGTATTATGTGCTGTTTCCAGTCCGTACTGATTTACATAGTATTGTCTAATGTTTACGCGAATATTAATACATTGAAATTCAACACTTTCTACGGATTTTGTCGCGTTGTTTATTTTACTTTAAAACACGTTTATTACATAATTTTCAAAATTGTAACACTACTATTATTAAACTTTACTATAATTTTAGCTATTTAAATTAATTAAAACTATTTATTTTATTTTAAGTTTTCACTTTGCCCCGACGACGTTTCGGTTGCTTTACAGCAGCTATGTTCACAGGGAGACTAAAATGGTAGTTGACTGGATATACAATCAATATTATTTTGGAATGTTTCATTTTTATTTTTGACGTTATCATTTAGATAGCAACATTATTGACTGATTGACATTTGACATTAATGACAGTATTTCTCGGAATAACCTATCTATACAGTGTACTTCAGAAAATGGGAAAATGAATTAACTTTTGTGTGTTTCATTATCTATAAAAACATATATAACATGCTAATAAAATGCTGTCTATAAAGCGATTGCCGACATTATCTGCTTTAAAAATATATCCTAAAATTAACATTAGTTTCAAAAATGATGTTATTGATAACCAAACAAATAAAGGTTGCAATAATTTAGTACATTTGTGTAGATCATTTTCTGTATTGCATAATTTGACCAGCAAGTCAAAGAATCCTGTAAGTAATTATGGTATATTTATTTAATAGCTACTAAAAGGCTTGTGAGCTGATTGAAACCTGCTAACTCTAGGTTAGCTTTGAACCAAGAGAAAACAAAAAGAGTAGCATAATAAAACATTTAAAGTTTCTCCTAGCAGCTAGCTGTATAATCACGTCTTTAAATATTTTAAGTATTAGGTCTCTCTGTTTGTTGCCAAAAGTAATATTGTAAAAATATTGTGCAACATTAGGAAATGTATATAAATGTTTTCTCATAGCAATGGTTACGAATTTATGACATATGATTTCAGACTTGTATATATTATATGTGTATTGAAATAATGTTAATCGAAAAATTTATTTTGGTGTAAACCACACAATTTATCTCAGTTTAAGTATTTGTTTTCAACAATCTATAACAGAAGTTAAATCCAAGTATCAGCAGTAGTTTATTTTTACAAAACAATTCATTCTTTTATTCAGTATTTCCTTAAGTTTATTCAAATGTATATCACATATTATAATACTTTTGCAATACACTCATTGAAGACTGAAACTTCCTCAGACTGTCTATGATTCTGACTGTTTAAAAGTATTTAACTTGTGATGATGTCCTCAAATAAAAAGATTTTAATCAAGTATATAATAAATACACTTCAACATTATGGAGTGAGTGTGGTGCAGTACCTCAAATATGCCCAGAATCCTAGTTTATATTTATTGAATGTTTGATCTACAATAAACAATAGCTTATTTTGATCTTTTTCATGACATGTAGAAGAATTTAGGATTACTATTAATAAAACCTGCTTTCCTTAATCTGGAGTACAGTACCAGAATAATAAACCAAATGGACTTGACCTGACCTGTGTATCATAAATGTACAGTGTTACTTGATTATAGTAAGTTCTTATATTACAGCAACTGAAACAGTTCAATGCAGAGTACAAAGCAGCTTGTGCTTTGTTGAAGAGATCTTGCTTGCCTTCAATAAATTCAATTTTCAACAATAGTAGCATCAAAAGCTTCCATACTTCCCCAATAAATAACAATAAAGATGAAAAACATCCAGACAAGGTACATATTTAAATATTTTTTTATATTAATAATTGATATATAAGAAGTTTTTGTTTTTTACCCGACTGCGTCAGAGGGTAATGTTTTTGAGTATATAATCTCACATCAGTTTTCAGTACTCTCAACTGGGACTTACAAATGTAATTTTACTATATGTATTTTTATATTAATCATGTCTATATTTGCTATATACTTAATATAATGCTAGATAACGGATCTTAGTCGCGATAAGGTATTCAAAAGGTAATAAATACCTATTGTTTTCCCGACGCACGTAAGTGAAATTTACGCATTTTATGGCCAAAATTGATAAAAATGAAGGTTTTCTTATTCAAAAGTAGTAACCTAAATTACCATCCAGGTATATAGCTCCATTTATTAGTGACTAGCAAAACGTTTGACACTTTTTATTCTACTACCTACATATTTGAATAAGGTAGTGGTTGTTTAGTGGAATAATTTGTTACGATTTTCAATAACTGTTTAAGCCACGTTTAATATTTGTTTAGTGAACATTTGGATTAAAATATTATGGATTACATACCTTCAGGTAAATGTATTTTTTAACAAATAACTAAAACAATTACATCACTTACGAAAGTGAAGATATATCGTTTTAAACACTAGACAATTTTTTACCAGTTTATTTTTATTCTCATAGTGAAAAAGTTTATACTCAACGGTACTCAACCCGTTTTTTTTTAATATATAATAAGAACATTTCATTGGCTTTAGTTTGATACTAAATTTAGCTATGTCTACTTGCGTTACCTGAACAAAATGTTACACACAAAACTCAACAATGTAAAATTGTAAATGTATTCATAATCAATTTCAGGCAGTTCCCAGCATAAAATACCAATTAGCCGAAGAAAGCTAGTAAGTTTTTATTTGATGAGTGTATCTAATGATCACGAGGCTCGATTTCAATGCTTAAACAAAAGCTCGGATAATTACACACTGTGAAGACGAATTACCAAATTATATCAAACAAGAGTTATATCACTTTATTTGTCAATATAAAAAGAAGTGGCAAAATGTTTCAAGAAATAATAATAATAATATAATAATATTCTACCACATACACACAACACTATCTAGCCCAAACTAAGCAGAGCTTGTACTATGGGTACTAGACAATGGATAAACATACATATATACTTTTTTTTTGTAAATACATACATATTATACATAGAAACACCCAGACCAAGACAAACATCCATGTTCATGCACACAAATATTTGTCTTGTGCGGGAATCGAACCCGCGACCTCAGGCGTGGCAGTCGGTTACACTAACCACTACGGTTAACTGGCTAGATACATCTATCAATTTCCCTTCGCAAGAAAGACAAAATATCCAGTGGACCTGCGGGAAGGCTGCATAAAAATTATGTGGTATGCAGTGAAAGGTCAAAGCGACGAAAAACTTAAGAATTAAGAAGTAGTACAGGAACAATAGAGTTAACAAATGAAGCTGAAAAATTAAAAATAATTGCTAGCTATGGAATCCATAATATTTTAATCCAAATATTCACTAAATAAATATTAAACGTGGCTTAAAGTTATTAAAAATCGTAACAAATTATTCCACTAAACTACCACTACCTTATTCAAATATGTAGGTAGTAGAATAAAAAGTGTCAAACGTTTTGCTAGTCACTAATAGATAGCGCTATATACCTTGATGGTAATTTAGGTTACTACTTTTGAATAAGAAAACTTCATTCTTCTCTATTTTGGCCATAAAATGCGTAAATTTCACCTGTGTGCGACGTTTCGACCGACTTGCATCGATCGTGGTCACGGATTGACTGATGTGAGCTTAGCGGCGACACACGGGGACATGGATCCAACGTGCAGAGGCCCTTCGAGAGTTTTAGTTTAAAGTGAGATGGGACACTTACCGAGACACTAGCCGGGGTAGGTGTAGGAGACTTGCTACATGTGGAATCTAAATATTCTGGTCTGTAGGGATGGGTGTTTAATGGTTTGGTCAAATGCAAACTATATTTAAAAACAGCGTGTGCCTGATATACTGTCTCAGTACAAAATCGGAATGGCAGACGGTGACTAGCCGATTCACTAGATGGAATAGTCGCCATAGACATACAGGCCTTAAAAGCAGCAGAGGGCAACACCGGTGTGAGCTGCTAGGGGTGTCGAGCGGTGCGGCGCCGGTTTCACCATCACGGGTCTTGTGAAAACAGAGACTCGGAGCGAAATTCCCTGTAGTTATGCCCTTGAAAATGACACTTCCACCCCAAGCTTTTAGCCCTAGCAGCCTCCTTATTATTATAATTATTTTTAACTGTATATAAACTCACAATAAAACTGTAATTTTTCACAGGATAAAAAAGACAAAGACAAACAAAACAAGAATGAAGAGATATCATCATTGTTGATGAAAGCTGCTTTCTGGATGTTCACGACTTGCATATTGATTGTTATGAGCTCTCTGTTGCTGCCTGGAGACAACACTCAAAATGAGGTAAATCCAATTAGTGTCTTTCATGAAAGAATTCTGCGTAACTGGCTAATGGGCTTAATTTTGGGTTGTGGATTTTGAAATGAAATAGTTCAAACCTGCCAAACCTGCAAGTGTTCATGAGTAGTCATAGTGTGCCCTTTGGTTCAATATATTAATTTTAATTACAATTTTATTTTGTTGATGTATACATTAACCCATTTTTTATATGTTACAGTTTATTCGCTATGTATCGTGGAACGAATTTGTGTACTCTATGCTGTCCAAAGGCGAAGTAGAAGAACTGATTGTACGACCAGATCTAGAAGTTGTCACTATCATCCTCCATGAAGGCGCTATTATCAAGGGCAAACGGGTAAGACTGATATTGCTGATATGTAGTTTACAATAAACATGTACTATACCAGATAAATTCATTTTACAAATGCATGTTGCAACAGTTTTTAGGTTGTATCTGTAGAAGTCATATCTTAAGTATGCTAGACAGCTTAGTATGAGTGACATATGTTTCTTATGGTCTCACATCTGTCTCTGAAGGAAAAGTATGAGGGATAGCATTTCGCCTGGTATGTTTCTCCATGTAATAGACCGAGAGCCCCTTGGCGTCCACCGCGCTTATTTTCAGATTACATACGGACTGAGCAAATCAGATAAAGACATCTCAGTTACATTGTCTAACTATTTAAACCATGCTTCGAGACTAATGATAGGCTGTCTCACGAAACGATATTTGTAAATATTTAATCCGTTCTTATACTAAGATATTTTATTTGGATACAGACAAATCATCGCGTGTTTCATATGAATGTTGGAGACATCCATCGCTTCGAGGAAAAACTACGAGAAACTGAGAAGAACTTAGGCGTCCAAGAAGGTAATGCTATTTTTTTCATTCCGATATGTATTGTAGAATGCGCTAGCTTCTTGCATTAGTATGTTTATTTAAATATACTACCAAACTTTATGTTGCTACAAGGAATTGCTTGACAAATCTCCTATATATATGTAGCAGCAATTTTTAGGTGTTTCTGATTCTAATTATTGTTTAACGCAGGTGTTCGGGTGATATACGACAGGAACGGTAGCACGGCGGGTAGGATTATCACGACTTTGCTGATCGGAGCCATCATACTTTCTTTCCTCTACTCTACGAAGTCTATGAGGATGAATATCAATTTGGGTGGCTTTGTAAGTACTACCGTTTCTAAATTATATATTTTTGATTCACATCACTTAGGTTGTAGAATATTCTTATAGCTATAAAGGATTCATATTTTACTAGAAACATAATTCTCAATGTTGTTACTTAGGCAAATGTCCAATAGTTTTTAGTTTCTCCAATATATTTTTTTAATGTTGTTCTTGTCTGACAAAAAACACCATCCATTTTGATAATAGTTTTATTGTAATTCCATTTCAAGTAGGTAGGTTTATGTGCTAGCAGGATAACATCATTAGCAGGTTTGTTCGCTAATGTCTAACTTCAATAAATGAATAAACGTCTGGTAACACAAACAAATGCATTCCTTAAAAAAAGATTATGTATATTTACAAGTCTTAACTTAGACACCATAGTTTTTTAAATTGAGTCTGTATCTGGTTATATATTTAAAATCAAAATATCTATTTATTTAGGTCACAAAGTAACGCTTAGAAATAGTCGAAACAAAGGTTTTCTTGTTTCGACTATTTCTTTTAGTCCTAATTTAATTTGGCATAACCAGTTAGGCATTTAAGCTGCCAACATGTTTATTTTATGTACGAAAAGTATTTTTTTAATGCAAACACACAATTTACAATACTTCAAATTTATGCTTGTCGGAACGTGAGGGTAATCCGAGACAGAAAGGGTTCTACGGCGTGGGTATAGCGGGCAAGGAGATTGAGACATCACTCGTACAATAAATCACTTTATTTCACACAATAATTCGTTTCAATTTAATCACACTAATACACTATAGCACGGGGCAAGGTGTTCCGCTTAGTAACGAACGCTGCGACTGCCAAACGCAAACTGAACTCACAACTCACAAGCTGTCCGTCCGCGCGCCCCTCCCTAGCGCCTCTAGCAGACGCTATGCAAACTAATACTGAGCGCTGATTGGCTGTCGCCCTGACGCGTCACCAGCCTACGAATAATCGGCAAGCAACGCAAGTTACCAGCGTTACACCAGGGATGGCGCATTCATTCACGTCCATCTCTAGTCCACCAAAACTTATTTTTTATGTTGGGTCGTTATATGGCGCAAACCTCTCCGCGGGGCGACGGAGAGGTTATGTCGGGCTCACCGGAGAAAAGGTATCCTGGTAATACCGACTAAACCAACTCGGTGTCCCTCGACATAACCATAGATGGCGAGGCCGAGCGAATCGCTTTCACATGCAATCGCGACCCCGCCGAGGTTTCGGCCCGCCGTGTGAATCGGCAGGCCACTGCACAAAAAATACTTCCTCCACCGTCCCCCTGGGGGGTACAAAGACAACAGAGGCGCACGTGGGAACACGCACGCCGCCTCTCGGACCTGGTGCTGATCAGGTGCCGAGCAGACCCACGCAGCCCACCACCAGGGTCAAACCTCAGGGTGGCTGGAGGTCATCTCGCGTAATCCGGCGCTCAGTTCTGCGGTTGGGGAGAGGATTTAAGCTCTCCCTCTCCCGCTCCGCCGCCTCCTTGATGGAAATTACTTTCTCACAAAAGGAGGCGACGGCGTTCCACGATCTCTCACTCCGGACCATAGACTGAACTACAGCCGGGAGTGTGAGAGCAGCCAGTCCGAATGCCGCCATCAACGGCGCTGCGATGCCCAGGCGGGGCATTCAAATTCAAATTCAAATATTTTATTTCAGATTTACATCTATATATTATTAGTAGTTGTACAACTTAGCCTAGTGTTAGTATTAAATTAAATTTACATAAATAAACAACCGGTGTGCCATTTAACTGTTCTGTTTATTTGGATAAGTGTGTCTGAACATTTATCCACCTTCGTAAGAGGGGAGTGTCCCACCGGTCCACAAAAACATTCAGGATACCATTGGGGGTGGAGCGCAAGCGCGTTATCATGGAAGCGCATCGCTTTCGCATGATCGCGTCGAACCCGTCGACACACGCTTCCGCGAATATTCCTGACGCGCTGCATCGCCACGGCAATCCCAGAAGCACCCTGAATGCGCCTAAAGGAGACCCAGAGAGTGAGAGTTCAGGCAGCTGTTCATAGGTTAAAGTACCCGATTTAAAAACCAACCATTCACTCTAATCGGTATTGTATTTGAGCCCGTGAGCCACCGCATAACTTTCACAAATTTTAAGAAGCCTTCTCATTGCACCGATAGATTGGCTCAGCAGCACCATATCATCAGCATAGCTGATGTTGTTCACGCAAACACCGTCTACCACGCAAATACCGTCTACGTGACAACCGATTTTGGTGCTGCAGAGCCCACCCATCAGTTTGTTTATGTATAGGTTAAAGAGACGGGGGGAGCTCAGCCCCCCTGCCGCACCCCACAGTCCCATCCATACATATCCGAATATGAGCCTGCCCAGTTAACTTTATTCTTTTGACTACTGTACCAATATCTAATCAGTGATATCGCATCAGTCGGAACAGTGGTGTCGTGAGTGAGCTTATGCCAGAGCAGGTCATAATTGACCAGGTCGAACACCTTCGATAAATCCAGGAAACATGCCACTACAGGAGTCTTTCTGTCTGTATATTACGCCAAAGTGTGCAGCGCCGTGTCCACAACAACATCGCGGCAGTCACCGCAGTGATGACATCCGGGCGTCTCCTGCTGGCCTATGCGACACAGGAACTAGCCAAAACAACCGTGGCCAGTCATTAACTGTGTCAGCCGGAAGTGTCAGCTGGTTCCTGCCACTCCTCAAAATAATTATTATGCTTATAGTAAATAAGATTATAATATTGTGCCTAAACAGTTATGCCAAATTAATATTGTGCGTAACTATTATTAGGTGAGTAAAAGTATGCCATGTTAAATTATGACATATAATTTTATGCGAATAAATAGGAAACCCACTTATGAACGTCACGGGTACACTAATTAAACTGAACCATGAATTTACATTTAATTGTTATCATTGACTCAATCGTTATTTTAATTCAATTAGCCAAAATCTTTACACACATACATAGTATAAGTTCTGTAATTGTGATTGGCATCCGTTTAAATTTACTTCAATTATGCCCAACTAATTAGCTTGGAGAACATCTCGAAATAAGTAACTTTAAAGTTAGTTACTAAATAGTACATAGTCTGCTCGCGGATTGTACGCCTCATGTGAACAAACTTTATTAATACGCTTTCTTTTTAATTCGTTTTTATGCGGACGGACGGCCTCAGAAGGTATTTGAATAGATATCTTATAACAATAGGAGATACTGCAAGTTTAGGTATATAACTAGAGTATCTACTATATTTATGATAATTCGAAATTGATAATGTATGAAATGGTATTCTAATGTACAGTCAACTACAAAAGTTGATGAACACATTCAATATAACAAAACATCGGAACACTTAAAGATTCCATTAATAAGTGTCGTGATGAGAAGAGAAGATAATCTTATCATTAGTAATTTACAATAATCAGTCAACACCAATTTTCCATAAGTCGCTGAACATGAACAGATTTAAAATATTTTGAATGAAAATAGCTAAAAAGATTTTAGCTTTTTATTTATGGTATAGGGTAGATTTATTTATCTATCACCTCCAATAGTTTTAAACGTCACTGTTTCTAGTGCATTACATTCCATATTAGGTTAAATATTGTAAACAATTATTTGAGCGGTAGAATTTCAATGGGATTATGGGGATGGATGTGTTCGAGTGGCTACGGAGAACTTATTGAAATAGGGGAACGATTAAATAGTGCGGGCGACAAAGAAATACTGAATGATGTTTTACTGCCGACGACTCAAGTCATGTTTTTAGAGGAGTGGCCTATAAAATTCATTCATGACAACTGTCCAATACATAAGGCGCGTATTTGTAGAGAACGGTTTGAAGAAATCGCAGAACAAAATGTGGAGATTCCTTTCCCACCAAAGAGCCCAGACCTCAATCCGATTGAAAATCTGTGGGCTCTTATGGTGCAGGCATGCAACCGTGAAACGCCACGATCACGGGTTCATGTGATTAACCACGCAATGGACACCTGGGAGAGCTTTAGAGGGCAAAATACTTGCGAAAATATGATTAACTCAATGCGAGAACGTCTATAGGCAGTTATAGATGCAAATGGGTCACACTCGGTTTTGAAATTAATAATTCATGTTAAAATACATACATATATAGTATTGTCTTATGTTTACGCGAATGTTATACATTGAAATTAAACACTTTATACCGATTTTGTCGCGTTGTTTATTTTACTTTAAACACTGTTATTACATAATTTTGAAAACTCCCCGTGAACATGGCTATATATATATATATATTTACAGCAGCCATGTTAACGGGGAGACTAAGATGGTAGTTCTACTACCATCTTAGTCTCCCCGTGAACATGGCTGCTGTAAAGCAACCGAAACGTCGGGGCAAAGTGTAAACTTAAATATAAATAGTTTTAATTAGAAAATATATAGCTTAAATAGTAGTAAAGTTCAATAAATAGTAGTGTTAGAGTTTTCAAAATTATGTAATAACAGTGTTTAAAGTAAAATAAACGACGCGACAAAATCCGTATAAAGTGTTTAATTTCAATTGTAAGATTTAATTACTATATACGTTTTATAATTTACTAAATTTTTCTTGAAGATTCGCTTGCGTAATTGCAGGTTAGGTTAGGTTAGTGATAGTACTTTTTATATACCATACTATACTCGCAAAAGAACACCGATTCCTACCAAGGATGCTTCGCGAGGCTATTGAAATTAAAAAGCATCATAATTTCAATAGAGATGATGGCTGGACGGTTGGCTGGTGGTCAGCATGGGATCTAGTAATTCAAATAGCAAATAGTCAAACCCAAGAAGAAGCAAAACACAGTTAGACTTTATGATACTTTGAGCTCATTCTGCAGAAATAGAAACACCAAAGATTAAATTATGTTCAGGTGCTTTGAAATAACTAGGTACACTTCAGAACATTCAGACAACTACCTTACTTCTTAGTCACCCTGTGAAAATGGCTGCTGTAAAGCAAATGAAATGCTTAGGCAAAGTGTAAACTTTAAAATAAACATAAATAGTTCTAATTAATTTAAATAGCTGAAAAGTTTAATAGTAGTAGTATTAAAGATTTCAAAATTATGTAATCAAAGTGTTTTAAAGTAAAATAAACAACGCGACAAAATCCGTATAAAGTGTTTAATTTCAATACATACATATAGGTAATTAAAATAAAAAACATTGTCATTTAATTGATTATTTATTAAACTGTTGTAATGATTACACAGGTCTGCAATGGTTATCCCCTTTCAGTTTTGATGATTGATTTGGATAGATTTTGGGGCGCTAATTACGGGAAAAATATTTAAATATTTAAAAATTCCATTCACGTCAGAATTTTTAATTACTAATCATTCTTTAGTTTTGCCAAAATTACCTAAGCTTCCTAGTTATTAATTAATATTTTATTTTAATCGTTTCTTATTGAACAAAAACACATTGAATGGTTAAAGTAGACATTAATGAATGAGTTCTCATAAATTTAGTTAAATAAAACTTAATTTACTAAGTGACATACTCTTATTATCAAAAAACTGGTGGATTTTTAAGTCATTTGCTAAAGACCTCATATCTTATGCTTTTTTTAATAGAAATTAACTTAAATCGTGAGAAAACAGTTAATGAGGGTAGATTAATATTTTTTTGTATAAATAGCACCAACATTATTTTTAAAAAATCAGTACATCAGTGCATTTCGTAACGCTTACTTGAAAAATGTCATCGTGTAAGTGTTTAAACTCACCGGACAATATTTGCTACCTTTGTGGGCAATTTACGCTGAGAAAACAGCAGCGTAATATAACCGAATTCATAAGTAACGTTTATAATATGTATTTCGGCCTATCAATCGCCAATCAAGATAAACAGTGGGTCCCACATAAAGTTTGTACCACATGCGTTCGTGAACTTCGAAAGTGGTCAAAAGGGAAGAATAATACCTTTGAGCTCCTATCGCCTGTGTTATGGAGAGAACCTCAGAATCACATTGAAGAATAATTCGGAAAAATGGGATGTTCGATGAGCATTAAACTTCACTTCCTTAATTCGCATTTGGACTACTTTCTTGATAACTTGGGAGCTGTAAGTGAAGAGCAAGGCAAAAGATTTCACCAGGATTTGAAGGAAATGGAACGTCGCTATCAGGGAAAGTGGAATAAAATAATGATGGCAATGAAATGAATGTCAATGTGAAAAAAAAGCAAGATACCATAAAAGTATTTAATATTTTAAATTTATTTATTACTGTCCCTTGAATGTATTTTAAATGTTTAAAGTAATGTAATTGTTTCTTAATTGTAATAAAAAAAACAAACAGTAAAGCTGGGCTTTCTTTTCCGATTTCATACAAAAGGATTTATCAAAAAAGCTGAGGGTGATAGGACAAATCCGAGTACATATACGTAATCAGCGCACCAAAATACCCCAAGATCAGCAATCAAATCCAAAAGGGGAAAATAAGAGTTCAAATTTGCAGACCTGTGTTATTATACCTATTGTTTTATTTCTAGTAATACGACAACACCTTTATATTCACACTGAGTAATTTTAGCACTTTTCTATAAGTTCCTGAACATTTCAAATGACAAAATTAGATTAACAACCAACAAAATGAAAACACTATTTGTTAACCTAATTTGGTCGCTATTCATGTTCAGCGACTTATGAAAAATTGGTGTTGACCGATTATTGTAAATTACTAATGATAAGATTATTTTCTCCTCTCGCCACGACACTTATTAATGTAATCTTTTAGTGTTCTGATGTTTTGTAATATTAAATGTGTTCATCGACTTTTGTAGTTGACTGTACTATATTTCTCATACCTGCGACAATTGACACAGTATTTATTGTGTTAATTTATAAAATTATTATATTGATTATGCAGAAATTATTTATATAATTATACACTTCTCATCAGAAAAATCGAAACACTTCTGTTTTTATGGGGTCTGTCCTAATTGAACACAAAAGAGTTTTCATTACATGAAAAATATCACATGATTGTATACCTGGCAGTTTGGCCATTACAGTGATAAGCGAAAATTCTAAATAAAAAATTAGAATTTCATTTTTTTATCCTATAAATGAAATGATTCACTGTTTTGAGACAAATGTGTGTTTAGAGTTGGAGTACATATCACCTTTGAAAACTAAAAATTAGCGCTTATCTTAAAACTTTTTGTTCTGTGTTCTGTATATTGTGTGTGTACTGTGACTTTGGGACGTCTAAAAAAGTTTTTCCTAAAACATATGGATACTTCGCCCGCAGAAGTCGCCCAAATGATGGCTTTGCTGGATTCTGGACTTAGTCGGCTTGTTGTGGCTGAAAGATTGCATCTCAGCCTGTCGTCTGTTCATAGAGTCTACAAACGCTATCGGGAGACTGGTTTGTTCACGCGCCGTTCAGGATCTAGCAGGAATCGGGTCACTTCTGAGGGAGATGTTGATTTATTGTAACAACTTCTTTACGAAATCGACGCCTTAATGCTTTTCAACTGCAGCAGCAGCTTCATGTTGTACGTAGGGTGGCTATAAGTGACTCTACAATTAGAAGAAAGTTGAAGGAACGTGGACTGGTACCGCACAATCCAGCAAATGTGCCGAAATTAACTGCAGACCATTGAAGAGGAGCGCGCCTTAACTTTGTATGTGAGCACCTAAATTGGTCATACATCCAGTGGAACAAAGTCCTCTTTTCTGATGAGTGTAAAATTATGCTGTATGGTAACGACGGAAGGAACAAGGTCTACAGAAGAGATAGAGATCGCTTTGCACAATGCTGCATTGAAGAAAAGGTCAGCTATGGTGGCGGCTCGTGGACGGTTTGGGGAGGAATTAGCGCCGACGGTAAGACAGAGCTTGTCTTTGTGTCTGGGCCACGTCTGCCTGTACTAAACAGTCACAACTCTACAGGTACATCAAACAGTGTATTGAGCCTCACGTGATGCCCTTTGCACATTTTATTAACAACTGTTTTATATTCATGCACGATAATGCTAGGGCTCACACCGCGAGCGTCGTACGAGATTATGTTACCGAAGTCGGTATCTCCATTATGGAATGGCCAGCAAGAAGCCCGGACATGAATCCGATTGAACATCTATGGGATGAATTAAAGAGACGAATTCTTGCAAGAGATCCTGCCCCAGAAACACTTAGCCAGCTGCAAAATGCAATCCAAGAGGAATGGAATGCCACAACATTTGATCGTGACTCTCATCCGATCGATGAAAAACCGTATGGAAGCAGTAATAAGAGCTCGGGGAGGGAATACAAGTTATTAAATAAACGTTTCTTAGCCTTTTTTTTCATTTACGCGTGTTGTTTTATCAATTTCCTTCATACCCCATACAAGGTAAAAATGACTTGTTAAACAAAATAAGAAACCTATGAAAATTTAATTTGAATTTAGAACATTAACATTAGGATATGAAAACCTCATATTATTCACTATTAAACGACATTTGACATATATTCCTCCTACTCCTAAATATACACATTTTTCTGATAAACTATACAAAACATAAATTTGCAAGGTGTTTCGATTTTTCTCAAGAGAAGTGTAGATGCACATGGTACATAATTATATAACACGTACATTTCGCACAAACTATTAAATTGATTAATCTGGCAAACGACACGTTTTGACTCTGATATCCACCCAAAAAGAAGCATTGCACGCCGGCTATCTAAATAATAGTCATAAAACATTTCATAGATTTATCAATCTTGAATTATTATGTGATCAATGTATTTCCAGCTCATACCCATTTATGCTTACTGCTTTTACTTTATACATATCGCTGCGTATTATCTCCTAATGTGTATCGTTACTGTAGTTAGTCATTGTTATTGTTTATTACATTAAAGCCTCATTTACATAAGTAGTATCTCTCGAAAATTTTCTTACTATGTAAGAATACAATCGACTCGTGTCCATCAATTATAACAATGAGTTTCAGCTCACGAAATCTTTTGTATTTGTTTGTTTGAACTCAAATGAGGCTTTAAACATTGTAGTATACCTTCATCGCTGTGTTACTAACATTGCACTTGATCAATCAGGTGGCAGTGTATGCTGAATGCCTTGGAAACATATCTCCTATTTAAAAATTGGAACGAGGTCGTGTGTATAAATTGGCAATAATTTTAAAAAGCAAATTGGGATGCAATTTTTAGAGAAGCTGATTACAAGACAAGCTTTTTGTCAATCTGTCTTACTGTATGTCATATAAAAATATAGTAACACTGTACGGTGTTGCGGGGATCGGTCAAATCTAACACGAGACAACGATTTGTGTGATTCACAAATTATTGTTCTAGGTCTGAATGTGAAAATGTACTTGGTGCATTGTAAAGTGGGCAACCTTTTAGGCAACTTTAGCGAGACAGCGCATAAAGAAAATGCGGATGTTGTCTTTTTTAATACTGAATGGATTAAGATACCATTATCACGAGATTCAAATATAAACTAAAGATAGAGGTATCCATTTGAATGACGATTTGGTTAAACATAGTACACAGACCAAGCCACGGGACGACGCGCTTATTTATAATAATCTCATTTTATAAATGTATAATATATCTGTATGTAATTAAGTATGTACTTATATACCTATTAAACAAATACAGCCAAGTGCCTATCCTAAACTAGTTGCCTCAAATATTTCAGAGTCAGTTAAGTCGGGCTAAGTTCACGCTAGTGGACTCAATGAGCGGGCAGGGCAAGGGCGTGAAATTCGAAGATGTGGCCGGTTTGAACGAAGCCAAGATCGAAGTTATGGAGTTCATCGACTACCTCAAAAGACCAGAGCATTACAAGAGCTTGGGCGCTAAGGTATGTGGCTACACTATCAATATGTATATTGATATGAACACAGGTTTATCTCTTAATTGGCAGGGCCAAGTGTACTCACAACCCATATTAGTCCACTGCTCGACACAGTGGACAAGTATAGGCTGTGCAGTGACTGCACTTTTTATTGTGTGATGGTCATGTTATACCAGTAGATGGGTGACCGTGCCAGAAAGACAAGAGCAAGTAAAACCGTATGTAATCAGAGGTGTATAACATCCATTTCGGCAGCTGTGCGGTGAGTCGTGATGAGAGATTGAGAGGGTATAAATTGACGCGAGTCCGAATGACAATAAAAACAAATAAATAAATTGTCAGTGAAGACAATTGCAAAAGAAAAGCGTTTTTTATTTTATATTTTTAAAATCATCTTTTATTTTCGTACCTGGATGTATTGCGCACACCACTTCCCATTAGTGAAAACATTGACATTTCATGTTAACAATGTTTCACAATCAGGTACCGAAAGGCGCACTTCTATTAGGTCCCCCAGGCTGCGGTAAGACCTTGCTAGCTAAAGCCGTAGCAACTGAAGCGAATGTCCCGTTCCTGTCTATGAATGGATCGGAGTTCATCGAGATGATCGGTGGTTTGGGAGCAGCGAGGGTCAGGTGAGTTATACCACAATTATATTAATCTAGCTACCCTTTAATTGTACTTTACTTACCATTAAGACCTGGTGACAACATTAACCGTCCGTAGGTAAAACGATTGCTTTCTTAATTATAGGAACGGGGTCATAATCATAAAACTAGTACTATTTATTAGCACATACTGCGTTTCGCCAGATAATGAGTAAAAGTTGCGGCAGTTTCTCAGACAGATATACTGCACCTCTATTCTTATCTCAGCATTTTTATTACTTTTTCGCTAGGATCGGCAACGAGCTATGCAATACTTTAGTATTGTAGGCGACCATAGTCAATGGTAGTCTATTACCAACAACCGAGTCGTATGTATGTATGTCTCTGGTATATTAAAAGGAAAAGTTGCGAATTAGAAATATACTCATAATAGAAGAATAAGAAAAGGATATATCATGTATTGAGATATGATTAACTATAAATGTTCTTGTCAACTTCGCCAGCAAAACTAAATGCTGGCTTTAGTCGTGGATTCACGTCTGTAATGCAATGTAAACCAAGGAATACCGGACCGAAAATCATATTAAAATAACCTGTAATTTTGTTTGTAGGGATTTGTTCAAGGAAGCAAGTAACAGAGCTCCGTGTATCATCTACATCGATGAGATGGACGCGGTAGGGCGCGCTCGGTCGTCAGGGTCGCAGTCGTGGGGCCCGGGTGGCGCGGAGAGTGAACAGACCCTCAACCAGTTGCTCGTTGAGATGGACGGCATGAAGAGTCGCGAGGGAGTGGTCGTACTGGCCTCCACGAACAGAGCCGATGTACTCGATAAGGTAAGAATGTTATTATAAACGCAAGCGCCTTAGGTACAGGTATGAATATGATTGAATATAGATGGCGTTGTTTTATAAATATTGCAATGCATACTCATTTTAGCAAATAGGTAAAATTTATAAGAAATTATAATCTCAACCGAAAAGGCACTCGAACACAGGTATAGAATAATGTTTGCGTACGAACAGAAAAGCGAGTCATCAAAAGTAATATAGTGTATCTATAAAATAAACTACCCACTATAATATTGTCTTCTGTTTACGCGAATGTTATTCATTGAAATTAAACTACTATATACGGATTTTATCGCGTTGTTTATTTAGCACTGTATTACAAAATTTTGAAAATATTACACTACTACTGATTTTATTTTACTAATTTATAAGCTAATAAAATTATTTAAACTATTAAATCTATTTATTTTTGGTTTACACTTTCCCCGACGTTTCGGTTGCTTTTCAGCAGCCATGGTCACGGGGAGACTCTTATAAATTATAATAAATTATAATTTTATTAATTTATAGTGGGTATTGAAATTAAACTACTATATACGGATTATATATAAACTATTACTATTACGGTATAAATAAACTACTTAACAGTTCTTGTATTGATTTCCGTTAGATAGCGTCAATTACCGGCTTATAACATTTTAGTTTTGAAATGGGTATGCATTTTTACAGCTCACTGTACATTGTGAATAAACCACATTTACGCACGAAGCGCTTTGCTTCTACTTTTATAATGCAAAGGAGTGGAACTCACTACCTAAGTCTGTGTTGCCCGATGATTACAATCGGGTGTCTTCAAGTCACGAGTGAATATATAGTATCTTCTAGGCAAGCGTGCTCCATCGTCGACTGCATCGTCACTTACATCAGGTGAGATCGAGGACAAACGCAAGCAAGCACAAATAAAAAAATCTAAATAATAATGACTAGATTTAGCTCCGTTCGCGTAAATGTAAGTTATGTTCTAATATCTCGCTATTTCCTCTGGGACAGCAGCGTTTAAATGGCGGTTACGTTACAGTTTGTATCCATGATTTGTCAGTTACCTCTACTACCAATTTTGAAACGCTTGTATCTTATTTATTTTTGACTAGCTGCGCCCCGCGGTTTACTTGCGTAAGTCCAGATTCCGTGGGAATTTAAAAAGCCTAGTGTGTCAATCCAGGTCTTCAGCTATCTACATACCAAGTTTCAACGCAAACGGTTCAGTAGTTTTTGCGTGAAATAGTAACAAACATCCGTCTATTCGTCCATTCATCCTCACAAACTTTCACATTTATTATATTAGCAGAATGATATTTAAAATGTATTCTATTTTAAAGTTGAGCACCTAATGTAAACATTTGACTTAAATAATGAAAAAAGATGTAAGTCAATTACCCTACTCTATAATTGTGCATCGAAAAGTAGTACATCCTCAAATTATACAATAAGACCGATATTCGTGTGCCAGGCGCTGCTACGTCCAGGGCGGTTTGACCGACATATCCTGATTGATCTGCCGACGCTCAAGGAACGCGAGGAGATCTTCGCGAGACATCTCAAGAGCATCGTCTTGGAAGATTTGCCTGACTACTACGTTAAGAGGTAATATATTGTATTTATTTCATACCAGCTTTTGCCCGCAGCTCCGCTCGCATAAAAGTAAGTTAGGTTAGGTTATGTTTCGACGGGGTCGCGATTCCATGTGAGAGTGATTCACGCGGCCTCACCGACTCTGATTATGTCGTCGAGGAACACCATGGTAGGATTTAGTAGTAGCAAGTTGTAGTAATTTGCCTACAGATATGTGTCTCTACATATTTATATGATAATGTAGATTATATTATCAGTGATTAGTCTGCACGGACACTTCCTCCGTGCCGACATGACTCCTCCGCCCGACCACGCGGAGGGGTACGCGTCAATGTAGGTATAAAATAGTAAACAAAATATGCACGTACAGTGGCGCATGCTAACTCACCCCTTGTTCGTGCACTAACCTTACTAAATATGCTTCTGACATCAGAATCGGAGTGTGATCTATTTGCTTCGGGATGGATGGATGTGTATCGCAGCTGTTTAAGATTTTGTGAGGTGATGGATGTTTATTTAGGAATCTTTTATTGTACTTACTCATGTAAGCAGATGTAATAATACTTACATAAAACTTAAAACTTACTATAAAATATATCCTATGTTGCTCGGTGATAATATAGATTTCTAATGGTAAAATAATTTTTAAATCGTTTGGGTTCTTTTTGAATTAAATCGGTACAAACAAACAAAATATCTAATCTTTTATCTTTATAATATTAGTGTAGATTTCACATATGTTACGCCTTGGCTAAAGTACGACCCATTGGCCTTACCAGAGCCGAGACGAGCGAAATAATGTAAACAAATGGTCACCGGTTCTTAACATATTTTATATGCAAAATATCTACAGTATTTTGGCTCAAAGAATCAGCATTGCCATTCAACGTGGCAATGCTGCCAGTCTTCTGGGCATTTTCCAGTCGATAGCGATGCTTTTTTTAATTTTACGACGCTGCCTCAACCATATATTTTGTGCCATTCCTTTCTATTTTGTTTTATTTTTAGATATAGGTTAAATTTTACTATTTAGTACATTGCTTTTTAATATCAAAGTTTTTACTTGCATTCTTAAGTTATAATAATATTTAGTAGGTATTATAATTTGAATCAGTAACAAAAAAGATAAATTTGTAATATTTAACAGATATTTTAGCCTAAATGTCATCTATTCACGGTAAGTAGATGACATTCTAAGCTTGAATAACACAAAATAAATCTTGACTTCTTGTGAATGGATTGGATGGATATTTGTGCATGAGGACTTGGATCCGAGTCCTGGGTGATGTTGAGATTTTCTGTCAAGAAGTTCTTAGTGACAGCACGTAGTGACAAGATGGTACCAGGCTCACCCCCTATTACGTGAAATCCGAAACTGTACTTAGCGAAATCATGCTAAACTAGCTTTTGTCCGCGGCTTTACTCGGGCAGTGTACTTTTTATGGATGACATACCTTAGTACAGAAATGGACATAGGGTACCCCCTATGTCCTTTCTGTACTCCTGACAATTGTCTGCAAAATTTCATGATGATCGGTCGAATAGTTAAGTCGTGAAAGCGTAACAAACAAACACACTCACATTTGTATTGTTACAACACAATGTTAGTAGTTTAGTAGACTATTTTTTACTTTGCTCGATACATAAATTGAAACTACGTAATTACAAATGTTCAGTCGACATGATTTATTTTCTGTGTAAATAATGCCTTTAGATTTAAAACGATTAAGAAGTGAAATTCTCTAAAAATTACAGTTAGGAGGTAGGTATTGGCACTTCACCGTCGATATACCTATGTTATTTTTAAATTAAACAACTTTATACGGATTTTATCCTCGTGAAAAGATACCGAAATGTTGGGAAAGGGTTAAATTAAATCTAAATGGATTTTTTATAATTTAAATTACTTAAATAGAAGTAAACAATAACTAGTAAAAGCGTTTAACAATAGTAGTTTAAAGTGTCAAAATTATGTAATAATAGTGTATTATAAAAATACACAACGCGATAAAAACTGTATAAAATTGTTTATTGCATTATATAACATTCACGTAAACTTAAGACAATATTATATGATATTATTATGTTTCTCTTATCACAGGTATTTTCTAACATATTTCAATATTAGGAAAATACCTGGCCCTTTGGGAGGCTTACACGGAGACATGGGTCCAACGTGAAGAGGCCCTTCGAGAGTTTTAATCAAACGCCCCCACGTTTGATTAAAACTCTCGAAGGGCCTCTACACCTACAGCGGCACTAGCCGCAGCAGGCGGTGGTTCTATAGGCTATGGGGATGTGTGTTTGATGGGCCGTTATAATGGTAACTATAGTTAAAAAACGACGTCTGCCTGATATACTATCTCAGTACACAATAGGGATGGCAGTAGGTGACTCGCCACTAGATAGGCCCTTTAACTATTAATACCTTATTTATTTTATTATTATTATATCCATCAATGTTTACTGGCATGTTTAGATTGGCGTACCTAACACCTGGCTTCAGTGGGGCGGACATAGCTAATGTGTGCAATGAGGCCGCACTACACGCTGCCCGCCATAAACAGAACATCGTGAAAGCTGCCGA
The DNA here is from genome assembly GCA_963675205.1 of Catocala nupta. NCBI lineage: Eukaryota > Metazoa > Arthropoda > Insecta > Lepidoptera > Erebidae > Catocala > Catocala nupta. Next base: position 41,238,180 of record OY776078.1, read on the forward strand.
CTTAGAATACGCCGTGGAGAGAGTTGTTGGTATGTATTCAAACTATAAAGACGCAGCAGAGGTAGGCCCGCAAGGTGGACCGATGACCTGGTAAAGGTCGCGTGTAGCGGTTGGACGCGGGTGGTCCAAGACCGGTCTGTGTGGGAAATCTCGCGGGAGACCAATGTCCAGCAGTAGACGTATTTGGGCTGAGATGATGATGATTCAAACTATATTGTAGGTACTGTTTTTCCCGCTTCGGTCGCGTAAATCAAGCCATTTTTCTATCGTTCGGGCACAATACTTTCTTCTGGCTGAAAGTTACCCTATGTCCTATTCTGTACCCCTGATAACGTGTATGCGAAATTGTATCATGATCGGTCGAGGAGTTAAGGCCTGAAAGCGTAACAAACAAACTCACTTTGGTATTTTAATATTAGTTGGGGTTACTAGTTGTGTCCCGTAACATATATCATGTATGTTTTGTGTTCTAAATGACCTTAATTGGCAATGATTCGAGAGAAAGAATGTAAACAAACGGTTAGCGAATCTTAATATGTTAAATATTCAAAATATCAACAGGAGGTTCCATTTAGTTTTTAAATTTTAATATACCTTTGTCAGTTTTCATTTGCATCTCAATTTATAAAAGCAATATAAGTATTTTATATATGAATTTGTAACATCTAAAAAGTTTGTTATGTTTAAGAGATATTCACAAGGATGCCAAAAATAATAAATTTATTTATAGACACTATTTTTAACACGCTTTTATTAGCTCGGTGTGTGTATTTATGTAACGGAATCTTTGAACGCGATTTTCACACTTTTCAAACCGAAAGATTGATTTGAAACTTTCCACACTTATCGAGGACCGTTAACAATACAATAAATTACAAATATTAAAAAAATATAGAAATAAAAACCTAAAAAACCACGCTTTAAAAAGTAGAAAATAATTTAATAATTTTAATGTGGAAAAGCGTGGGTTACGTTAAAATTATTAAAATATTTAACATTAATTCACGATAAATTCTAGTAATAAATTAATAAATTTATCTAATAGAGTGCGTACCGAAGATTGGTTCTTAATACCTTTGACTTTATCTATGACTATAATCTACATATTTTTACTTTTGATTAAAAGTTGTAATTATCTGCTGAAACACGTGTTGCCTTTTCCCTTCGATTCTGGATCCTGTAAGCGGGGCGTGTAAAAGCACCTTTTTAGGCAGTCAAAGTAGAGACCTTGGCCCCACTCCAGTTATAATGAGCACGTTGCGTAAAGGGCTCTGCTTGTGAACTACCCTACTGCTTACCATTAGACGCAGCGAAGTCATTATCAATAACAACAATAAAAAAAACGTAATTAAATAAATTGAGAATAAAAAAGAGAGATTGAGATAGAAAAATGGCGAAATATTTCCCTCATTAATTTTCCACCTGATAATATACATTTATGAAAAGCCAATTTTACCCTATCTTAAAAATCCACTTACCCATTCACACTTGTTCCACATGCATACAAAGCGTAACCATAACCGATTTTTATCCAACTTCAAAAAGTCCACTCTCCAACTCACATATATTCCACCTGCTAATACTTTCATGCAAAGCGTACCTATAACCAATTCTGATCCTACCTTGCCTAAAACTTTACTTTGGAAATACTAAAATGTTTGAAGGTGGAACTGAAAAGCGAAGCCACGCTATGTCGCCTGGCGAAAAGAAGATCGTGGCGTACCACGAGGCGGGCCACGCTCTGACGGGCTGGCTGTTGGAACACACGGACGCGCTGCTCAAGGTCACCATCGTGCCGCGCACCAATATGGCGCTCGGCTTCGCGCAGTATACCACCTCTGACCAGAAACTGTACTCCAAAGAAGAGGTACGTACACTTCATTAAGAGGGGAACACTGCTTCTATAAAGCAGTGGTAGTGAATTCGACTGCTGTCCATGAGCTCTCGGGTCGAATCAACAAAAAGTTATTAGGTTTTTCTGTTAAGAGAGCTCAATAGTAGCCTGGAGTTAGTAAGTTGACGGTATTAGACAGCTCCGTGCCTCGGAAAGCATGTAAAGGCGTTGGTCTTGCGCCTGATCTCTCTCTGGTCGTGTCTAATTGCTGTCCCATCGAATCATGGGAGTTAGGGAACAGGGAGTGCACTTGTGTTTGCGCACACACTTGAGCGCTATAATATCTCCAGCGCAGATGGCCAGTCTCCGTTAAGATTGGTCGCCGAGACTAAAATTCGGTCTTGGGGACATTATAATTATTACTATGAGAGGAAAGACACGTTATGTCACCTAGGTTTGTTCTGACCACATTAAAAAAGGCGAGCGTTCAGTTAGTGGTAGTACGGAGTCTGGTATTATACTCGGTACAGATGTATATGGTGCTACGTGCTGCTGTTGAGAATATCTCAGCAGAAAACCCCAATAACAGTTTACTTAATCTAAAGATAGACCCGATACGACCATTGCACGCAATCAAACACAAATGCTACCAATAGGTAACGCTATATACATTTAGTTACTTTTTGCTCCACCATCATTCTAATGCGCACATTCTTATTAGACTATTGAGTCACAACGGCACTAGTCGCAGAAGTAAAACCTGACAGGTAAAGTGCACTTCGAAGAAAAAATATCTTTATTTGATCATTGCACCAGCCAGCGTCAAAAACAGAAACATAAATTTTTACCCTACACCCTTACAATCAATGTCTTCCTCCTATGATTTACTTTAATATACATATATTTTGTGTTTGTATGTTGACAGTTGTTTGACCGCATGTGTATGGCGCTGGGCGGGCGCGCGGCTGAGGCGATCATCTTCAACTCGATCACGAGCGGCGCACAGAATGACCTTGAGAAGGTCACCAAAATTGCGTACGCACAGGTATATGTGGCATATAGCGATTGTTGCAATTGCGACTATATATCTTATAAGATTAAGTTCATTTTTCTCCGGTTAGATTGCTCAGCGATTGATTAGTACGTCATAATATTAAATACTTGGTTCTTGTAATATATATGTGTTTTAGCGATAATATGAAGTTTAGTACTAAACTTAAGACCAATATATTAATTTATGAAATGTTTGTGGATAGTACGTTACTACACGCTAAACATAACGCAGAAAATAATGCTTTTTAAACTAGCGTATAAACTTGAATGTCGCGTGCAGTTTGCCTGACTGTATACAATAACATCTCAAATTTTATCACACACTATCTCAGTAAGACTTGTGCCGATCAGCAAAACCTGATTAAATCAAATTAACAGATGATTCTCGGCTGTGCCAATTAACATAGCACCTATTAATTTCAGCCTGACATATTTGATTCTATGGCCTAGTATTCTCAACCCAAATATATTTGGAGCGAAACTTATAACTTATTTGCACTACGATCTGAGACCTTCCGCTAAAGCTTGTTCCTTTCTCATTCGTATAAAAATTTACATTGAAATGGTAAAATATATTAATATATATTCTACCACATACACACAACACCATCTAGCCCAAACTAAGCAGAGCTTGTACTATGGGTACTAGACAATGGATAAACATACATATATACTTTTTTTTTTGTAAATACATACATATTATACATAGAAACACCCAGACCAAAACAAACATCCATGTTCATGCACACAAATGTTTGACTTGTGCGGGAATCGAACCCGCGACCTTAGGCGTGGCAGTCGGTTACACTAACCACTAATATAATAACCATTAATATAATGTACGCATATTCACTATGAATACTTAGTATTAAAATTGTATCGACTTGATAGCATAATTTAAATGCTTCTTTCCAGATAAGAGTGTATGGTATGTCACCTACTGTGGGACTGCTATCATTCCCTGACATCAAAGAGCGAGGCAAGAGTCCCTTCAGCAAGTCTTTAAAGAACTTGATCGATCTTGAGGCGAGGAAGCTCATCGCCAACGCGTATTACAGGACGGAACAGCTGCTTCGGGACAACCAGGATAAGTTGAAAAATGTAAGTGAGGCCGGTAGCGTATCATAGGTTTTAAAATTAATTTATATATATATCTTAAACTACCGGACCCAACAGACGTTGTTCCGCCCGAAAGATCCCACCTACCGGGTCTAATTGTAAATCTAAACCATCCAGTTCATCCACATCAGTCTAGCCGTTTAGAGGAATTCAGTGACATTCAATAATTATAAATAAAGTACAGCTACATTTAATTCCCTCTTTATTATTTCTAACTAGATTTACCCGCGTCTTCACACGCGTTATTGTAGATTTTGTCAATACAGTTTATCCTTCGGGAACAGTACTTTTATCCTGACAACGAGTATGCAAAATGCATGATGTTCGGTCGAGTAGTTTAGGCGTGAAAACGTAACAAACAAACAATCTTATATTCGCATTTATAATATTAGTTATAGGTTTTCACTTACAGTCGTAAATGAGATCAGCAAAGCATACTAAAAGCATACTAGTGCTGTATTAAATTAAGCTGTTATATATTCTGGATTAAGTATTTTAGTTTGGCAAGCCAGATTTGTAAGTATATATGTTTTTTACATTCAAGTCGACGAAGTTATATTACGGATGAGATGAGGCAGGCGATATAAGCCGAGATTTTAGTAAACAGAATTCCTCTGGCTACTTCTAAGGCCAACAGGGATATGAATGTACAAAGTACTCATACATAGATTTCATGTTTATTCCTAGATTTTGTTATTTTAAAGACTACTCTCGCATTAGGTCTAATTCCTGTGTCGTGAGAGATTGTACAAACGTTCAAACAACAGATACTAAAAACACCTTACAGACTCAGTACAACAAATTGTGGGTCACACAATTTTGTCCCGTGTGGGGATCGAAACCACAGCACGCGTTTATCGCATTGCTGGACTGTCACGCAGAGGTCTTGAGTTCGATCCCAAGGCACCATCTCTAACATTTTTAATATAAGATACTCCTTTTTATTTAAAAACAGAACAACAACCGGTGTCATGAAATGGAATATTGTTCTTCATATCTTCTAGCCTATCGTAAATAAAATACAGATTCGCTATATATTAAAATTCATACATGCATTTTGTTATTGCATAACAATAATAATTTTGTGAAAATAAAAATTGTAATTTTGTGTTTCTTACATTACAGTTGGCAGAGAAACTATTGATAAAGGAAACGTTGAACTTCAAAGACGTGGAGGCGATACTGGGTCCGCCGCCGTTCCCAAAGAAGAAGTTCATCGACCCCGTAGAGTTTGAGCAGAGCTTGAAGAATCTTGAGAAGGCAGCCACCACGCCCGAGAGTTCCGCGCCCGTCGGGGCCGCGTCAGATAAAGCGGATCCCAGACCCGTCTAAGTCTTTGTGTATATAGTGTAGATGCTAATAAGTAACAGCAAAATAAATCATGTTAGATGTTTTTTGTTGTTTTATTATTGGTTAATGTCTATAAGCCCATATAATAATAATATTCTATAATAATATAATATTCTATCACATACACACAACATCATCTAGATTGAAATTAAACACTTAATCGCGATCACTTAATCGCGATCACAACGCGACAAAATCTGTATGATTTTGTCGCGTTGTTTATTTTACTCTGAAACACTTTTATTACATAATTTTGAAAACTAAATCTAATATTATTAAACTTTACTATAATTTTAGCTATTTAAATCAATTAATCCTATTTATTTTTATTTTTAAGTTTACCTTTCGTTTGCTTTACAGCAGCCATGTTCACGGGGAGACATTGTCTCAATGTTCTGAAGTGTAAGTACTTAGTTATTTCAAAATACCTAGTCATAATTTAATCTTTGGTTTTTCTATTTATATGCAGAATGAGCTCAAAATAAGTATAATAAAGTCTAGCTGTGGTTTTCTTCTTCTTGGGTTTGACTATTTGAATTACTGGATCCCAAGCTGGTGTTACATTCTAACCATCTTTAAATTGAAATTAAGATTAATTTTTAATTTCAATAGCCTCGCGAGAGATTCTTGGTAGGAACTAGCTTCAACATGACAAGCAAGTACTGCAAGACAACAAGCTCCAACAGCCGCGCCGCTGTCACAGATCCCGAGAAAAGCCAGCCACAGTCGAGCGCCAGCCTGCTATACTGACTTATGTAAGGGGGTGTCACTGACAATATTGGCTACATCTTGAAGCGAGCTTCAATCAACACATACTACAAGTCGCCAACGAAGATAAGTCAATTTTTACCATCCGTCAAGAGCCAATTACCTTTACAAGATGCAGGGGTCTATAAAATAGATTGTGACTCTGGACTCTCATATATTGGTCAAGTCAAATGCAAAGTCAAAAATCATTTATTCATTTAGGTCACAAAGTAACATTTATGAACGTCAAAATACATGGGTTAGTGAGTTTACTAAGTTACTGAAGCTACATTTCGGTTAGTTGCTAGGTTCAAGCAAAGGGTTGAGCCTATGCGAAGAAACCTGCAAGAAACTCACGGCCACTCTTTTAAATCGCCAATTAAATATAATTTCAGTATTTTACAACTCAGATTAACAAGGTGTTGCAGCCATTATGCCATATACTACCTACTATAAAAAAACTAAAGTTAAAAACAATAATAACCCTCTCAAATGCCGTTGACGCCTCACGCAAAAATGAAATTAAAAAAAAAGCGAAAAGGGAGTCCAATTACAATTACAATTACCGTTGACGCCGATCGACGTCTTCAGATTTGTACTCGTCAAACCCCGGTGACGCGATAGGGCGTCGAGCACACTCGATTGTGTATGGTTTATGTTTTCAACGGCGGAGTTTGTGAGGTTAAATCGATCTTTCAGGGAAACTCGTGGTCCTAAATTATAAATGATACGTACTGCACGCTTTTGAAGAATAAAAATTGTCTCGATATCAGCTGCCTTGCCCCACAATAATATACCATAGGACATGACACTGTGAAAGTAACTGAAGTATACTAGTCTCGCGGTATCTACATCAGTAAGCTGTCTTACTTTCCGAACTGCATATGCGGCTGAGCTAAGTTTCCCTGCAAGACACGATATATGAGCGCCCCACTCAACTTTATGATCTAAAGTCAAACCTAGAAAAACTGTTGATTGTACGAAAGCAATAATTTCATATTTAAATTTATATTTATGTTAGGACTCTTTACATTTGGCAGTGTAAACTTGATACATTTTGTTTTTTTAGAGTTTAGTAGTAAATTATTCGACGTATACCAGTTCAGGATGTGCGCGAGCGAATCATTAACACTATTTAAATTTGTTGCTCTTCTGTCTACTTTAAAAATAAGAGATGTGTCATCTGCAAATAAAAGAATGTCACACAAATCCTGCACGAAGAACGGCAAATCATTTACCTACGTACACTAAAAACAGAAAGGGTCCTCAAATTGAGCCCTGTGGCACGCCCGTTGTGACTGGTAATCCAGAAGATCTACTTCCGTTGATATCAACGTATTGTAGTCTATTGCTTAGGTAGGAACCAACTAAGTCAAGTGCAGTATCTCTGATGCCATAATGCCCGAGATTTCGCAACAGCGTATGATGGTCAACGCAGTCAAAGGCTTTAGAGAGATCACAGAATACGCCAATGACATCTTGCGAATTTTCCCAGGCACTGAATATATGTCTTAAAAGCGTAACACCCGCATCTATCGTAGAACGGCCTTTTCTAAAACCATATTGATCTGCATGAAATAAATTATTTACACTAAAGTGGCTCTCTAATTGCTGTAATATAATCTTCTCAAATATTTTACTAATAGCAGGTAATATTGAAATTGGCCTAAAATTACTAGGGTCACTTTTGCATCCATTTTTAAATAAAGGTATTATTTTACTACATTTAATTAAATTTGGAAAAATGCCCACATCAATGTATCCGTTCAATATTGCGGCTAGGTGTGGCGCTATATTAACAATAATACTTCCAACTAATTTTACAGAAATACCCCAGAAAACGGCAGATTTTTTTGAATTGATCGACTTAAATACTTTTTTTATATCATACGGATGTACACATTCAAAACTAAATTGTGTCTTGCACTCTTCCACGCTGCCCCTAACCAAGTATTCTGCTCGAGCTGGGCAAGACCTAAGGGTACTAGTTTTATTTAAAGGTATTTTTGTGAAGTAGTTATTGATTGTATCGGCTACTTCCAAATTATTTGAAATCACGCTATTATTTACATTCAGTTCAAATTTATTATCACGCACCTTGCTGCGACCTGTTTCATTGTTAATAATGTTCCATGTAGTTTTAATTTTATTATTCGAATTTTCAATTTTAGTTTTTAGGTTAAGGGACTTGGCAGTGACACAAGTCTTATTAAAATAATTTTGAATAACTTTTAACATATTGAATAAAATTTTCATACCATATAATTCGTATAGTTGTGCTCTACTTCTATATATCCCAGATGTTGCCCAATCACAAAACTTTATCTTATTATTCCGACTAAAGGTCTTACATTTAAAATATTATTATATTCTAAAGTAATTATGTTAAGTAAAGACTCATATAGTTCGTCTGGATTATTCAGAGAAAGGTCCATATTGACAACTTTGGCACTTATGTTATCATTAAATTCCTTTAAGCGATTAGATGTCATTGGTCTACACGTGACCTTATTCTCTTTATGAATTGTACTCACAGGAAATACTACCTTTTGCCCACAGTGGTCAGATGTCAGTTCAATCAATACGGCCCTATTAAGAAATTGGCAGTCGCAAAATACATTATCTAAGCAGGTCGCAGAATGTGAAGTGATCCTAGTAATGCACAAAATATCAAAAAATTAAAATTAATTAAAAAGTTTAATGATCCAAATAAACTAATAAGTCTCAAAGAGAGAGCTGACTGCTCAAGTAAATTAACATTAAAATCACCACACACTACTATATGCCTATTACTAAAACTCAAGCGTTTTAAAATATCCTCTATTACAGTTTCAAATACACTAAAGTCACTCTGCAGTGGTCGGTACACATAAACTATGACATGTTGCTCTAATTCAACACAGGATATTTCTACAGTGCGCTCGATATAAAGATTTACTAACTATATCTTTACGTTCTTTACATTTTAGATTGTTACATACATATACTAGAGAGCCACCATGTATAGAATTCTTTCTTACAATTGAATAATATTATATATTAAATATTAATTGATTAGGTTTTAACCAATGTTCCGTTATACAACATATTGAATGTTATGTTGTTTAAAAAATAAATCTAATTCTAACTTCTTGCCGGATAGACCCTGAATATTCTGATGAATTAGTCTAATACTGTGTGTCTGCCTATCCTTTGTCTCATCTAACAGTTTAAACTTCTAGAAGTGTCAATATGAAAATTTGTAGTAGTAATACTACTATGTCCTAAAACCTTCACTAGGTACCCTACTTGTACCTGAGTCACTACATATATTAAATGCTAATAATTTAGCAAGTTGCTTTTTATAATAAAAAGATAGATACATTGTATCTTTAGTTAATAAAAATTTAACTTATTAGTGTCAAAGAATAAACTATAATTGTTGTAACATGTACTGTCGTAAAAAAGTAAATTAAGTTTTCAATGTTCCTATTTTGTTCATTTGTTAGTACATAGGCATATGGTAATGCACAAAGAATAAAGTTACACCCTACTCTATAATGTAATGATTCTATTACCTCTGTCAAATGAATTGCCTCTTTTTTAGTGACAGATAAGCTGTCACCATAAAGAAATATGACTGTTGACTCTGCATTCAATTTTGTAGTTTTTAACTTATCAATTAAAGAACTTAACCTAGTCCCAGGGGAACAAACGTTTATGTAAGGCGACTCTATATAAGAATTAATTAGCCTACTAAAACCTACCCCTGTTTGATCAGAAAACATGAATATATTTTTATTAATGTTATTCACCAAAGAAGACACAGACATATTATCTTCATGATCAGAAAAGGAGGTGGTACCACTGTTTACTGAATCCAAATCACAAACAGCTGACAGGTTGTTATTAGGTGTAGCCTGTAAGCACTTACCTACCGCAAAGATTGTTATTCGTTAGTGAGAGAACATGTTCTATGTTCTCCCTACCAATTCTGGCAATTTCCTCATACTTCAAAATATATTCTGATGTTTCTTTATGGTGCTTAAGACTGATTCTTGTAAGCCGTTCCTCTAAATTATTAATTTGATGATTTAATTCAGCTGTATGTGCTTTATACTGTAACCTACTGGCAACTATTTGATCATTGCTTTTTTCTAAACTTATTAATAAAGCCTCATTCTCCTTCACCAATTCACTGTTATGCCGTGTCTCCTTCCGTGGGGGAATGTAATGATGCATATCCCTCCGCGGGGGCGGGCGGAGGGATTATATCGGACTCGCCGGGGTACAAGAAAGATGGAATAATAGTAAAGTACCTCCTGGAATACCGACTAAACCTACCACGGTGTTCCTCGACAAAACCACTATCGACGGGGCCGCGCGAATCGCTTTTGCATGCGGTCGTGACCCCGCCGAGGTTACGGCCTGCCGTGTGAAACGGCAGGCCACTATACAAGCGACCTACCCAAAGGACTCACTCGAAAAATTCCCTACTGTCTCCCCCCTAGAGGGGAGACGGACTCGACACAGAGGCGCGCGTGGGAACACGCAATGAAAATCACGGCGCTGCGAAGCCCAGGCGGGGCAAACTGCCAAAGTGTGCAGCGCCGTGTCCTCTACAACGTCGCGGCAGTCGCCGCAGTGGTGACAACCGGGCGTCTCTTGCCGGCGTATACGACACAGGAACCGGCCAAAACAACCGTGGCCAGTCAAAACCTGTGTCAGCCGGAAGGTGAGGGCGCCATGCCGCCTCTCCAGCCACTCCTCAAACACGGGACTTACCGCCACGATCGTGGCGTGCCCGGCACTGGGGTGCACAAGTCGATTCCTCCATTCTTCCACCAGGACCTGGCGGAGCTCGGACCGTGCCGCCTCTAGAGCGGGAGGAGGTGGTCCTTCGCCTCGAGCCATCGCCTCCTGGCGCCAATGGCAGAGCGACGCCAGAAGCGCCGCTTCCAGGTCCCAGGGCATCGATCCGGCGAGGAGGCTCGCTGCCTCGAACGAGATCTTTGTTTAACTTATTAAGATTAATATTTAACTTTTTAATTAATTTATTTAAGTTCAGGTATTTTCTCAATTTCCTAGTACTTTTAATAAAAACTTTACTAAGTTTATTTTTATTACTATCTACTAAACTAGTTTTTCCCCCAGGAGTTCTGAGTAGAGGTTCTGAATCGCAGTACTGTTGAGCATCTGAATAGTTCAAACAGGTTTGAACCAGTTAGGTCTACTTTAGTGTTGCAAAGTAAAAATTCAGTGGGATATTTTGTTTTAGTCTACAACAACTTAAATCAATGAAGATGATAATTTGTGTAAATAATATCTACAATCTCAGCAATAATGCCATATAAAAGTACAATAGAGCTAAACAGGTAATATCAATGTTGATTAAAATATTTAACTGAATAAGATTTAGTGGAAATATTGAGATCATCTAGCAACACTGTTTTTGACACGTCATGTCCGACGATTTCTAACAAAATATTTCTAATTTCTCGTTTTCCTGTGTATTTGTGGTTTTCCTACAACCTTGTACGTTGAGATAAACTTAGTTCCTCCGGCCAGGCATCGAGAGTACCTAAAATACCATCGTGACTTAAAGATCATGTTGTGTACCAGGATGTTTGGTGAAGCTTGGAGACGGTAAACGGACTGTGATAATGCTGTTAAAGTCGAAGCGCATAATTATTATAAGACTCACAAGAGAAAATAAAAAACATACACATTATTTTTTGTTTATTTTTTCATGTTCGCCATATAATCCCATTTTGTAACTTGATTAATATGTTGCCTATTTTTGTATGCATACAAATATAGGCAGCATATAAATTACAATAAAATTATTAAAAATTTAAAGGAATAATGCTGGCGTCTATATACCTATGTACGTATATACGCGTATGTATGTATAGGTTGCTTTGACGACTTCAGTTTAGTTCATGATACTGCTACTTGGCGCCAGCACTTATGCAGACCTCTAGCGAGGCTCGAGTTGCCTATCTATACAGTATCGTAATCTATGGTTCAAACCAAGAGAAGCATAGGCACCCGCATAAAAGAACATATAGCTGATGTAAAACACCAACGCTCGTTGAAGTTTGCTGTGTGTGAACACGTGCCACAGGGGACCAACCACTACCTAAGATTTGACAAACCACAGATATTCGCAAAAGGACACCGATTTCTATTCCGCGAGGCTATTAAAATTAAAAAGCATCATAATTTCAATAGAGAAGATGGTTGGAATATACCACCAGCTTGGGATCCAGTAATTCAAATAGTCAAATCCAAGAAGAAGCAAAACACAGCTAGACTTGTTGAGATGATGATGCTTTGAGCTCATTCTGCGTAAATAGAAACACCAAAGATTAAATTATGTTCGGGTACTTTGAAATAACTAGGTACACTTCAGAACATTGAGACAACTTTTCGCATTGAGATAGAGACAAAATATATAAGCCAAATATTAAATAATATGTAATGGATAATGTTTATATACTTGAACTACAGCGATAAATCCTGTATCGCATAGGACTTTACAAACATTAAAACAACGGACACAGACTAGGTACGACTAATAATTATATTGCGAGTCATAATTTTTTGTACTGCTGTCTGTTATGGGGCTATATTCACAAGAGTCGTCGCTCAGATGAGGTGATAATTTAAACCATTTCACCATCCATGGATCCGATTAAAGCACAAGGCGCATGGAGTCGGTACAAGTACCTAAATGCGACTCATGTCAACGAACTATCTTACGGTGAAAGTTGTTTCGTCTGCAGTTATTGTCGTCGACTTTACAACAAACAACAAAAATACTCTTGAATCACGCAACCGAAGTTTTCACTCCGTATATACAGAATGTCCCAGAAGTCGACGTCAAGCCGGAACAGTGTGTTAGACAAAGTCATAGTAGTTATCAGAGAAAAGTAAAAAAAGCTATCTCATGTATTTTCAAAATTATAGGCATTAAAAAAAAACAAGGAATTGTTACTATACCCTGTGATGGTCTTTTAATTCTCGTTGCTACAAATCTGTATTTATTTTTGATTTTACTTTTATTATGTAATGCTTAATGATGCTTCGTAAATTGAATCCTGAAAATTAAAGCTTCCAGCTTGGTAGAAAATGTCACGTATTGCCCAACTAAGTATTCAAAATTAATACTTTGCCCAATTTAAACTGGCTGTACTGAAAAAAAAATCATCAACAACGAATACGGAAAGATGCACAGTAAACGAAGGAGCGTAACGTACTGACTGATGACTGACCCGTATTGTGTGCGTCAATGAAGATGGACAGTAGCAGCTATTGTCTCGCTCGCACTAGTCAAATTGCGTATCCATCCATCTCACGCGTTAGTAAAAGTGGCGACACTATCTGTTTTGCTCACATTTCATTTTACTTCACTTTTAGTCATTCATTCTAACACATTAGTAAAGATGGCATTACTATCCGTCTCTCTCACACTGCGTAAAATGACTCTCTCGGTCTCACCCGAACTGAAATCTTGAAGTAACAGCTTTGAAGAAAACCTTGGGTACACTAGAATGATTTTAATTTACGATAAAAAACAACATTGAAAACCAGATTTCTATACAAAAAAAAAAATTATTGTCTGAATAGCCAATTGTCAAGCAAATGTCATACCATTTTGGAATCCTTATGAAACGCGCCAACTTTTAAAGCTACTTGCTAAACTAGCGTAGTACGTTTTTTTTTTGTACAGACAGTTTGAATTGGGCGATGTATTAATTTTGGATACTTAGTTGGGCAGTACGTGGAATTTTTTCTAAGCTGGAGCAGTTGGTTTCTATTTTTAGGCAACAATTTACGGAAGCATCATCAAGGATTACAAAAATAAAAATATAATTAAAAATAAATGCAGATTTGTAGTAACGAGAGTTAAAAGACCATCACAAGGTGTTGACTTTCTTGTCTTTTTTGAAATGCCTATTATTTTGAAAATACATGAGATAGATTTTTTTTATATTTTTCTGATAACTACTATGACTTTGACTATCACCCAGTTCTGGCTTGACGTCGACTTCTGGGACACCCTGTACATATTGCCGTCATCGATAGCCGTTCACGGCTCACCAACCATGCTGATCGGAAGATCCTTTGTGTTGAAAGGATATCAAACTACATACCTCCGCAATAACATTAATAAATCTTAGCATTGGGTGGTGAATATATTTAGGATAATAACCACAAATAACTTCATCCACAAAATATTTTCATTAAATCCTTATTTAGGTATAAAGTTAAAAGCCTTTTGTTGATTTAAAAATATAGTGATATTTATTTCGAATACATTCTTGTCTCGTTTGTCAATAAATATAACTGATATTTTGAAAATATTATTTACAAAATATTTGTAATGATTGGGTGGCGTTCAATTATTTCATCGTCTTTGCGGGCAAGGTCTCTATTGAAAAGTAAAATACAAACACCAACTTCGATCAAAAGATCTTATTATGGGCCGCCCCAGCCATTCGACAACTTGCCTTTTTCTATACCAAACCGGTAAGTAGTGCGGTCTCATAACGTGAATGATATTTTGTTATAGAGTCACATAGGTAGGCAGGTACTATGCGTTTTTAGAATTTCATTGTTGTAGCATTTATCTCTCATCATCACATGTCCTGCAGCATAGCCTTGCGCTTACAAAAGCTTGCAAATGGCTTATGAAAATATGTGGATGCAATTACATCTACCTATATATATATATCTTTAGGGTTCGTATACTAACAAGCGTCTCGTGTGCTGTTAAATGACGTAAGATAAGACTGCTCAAAGTACCTGTCAGATAGCTATTAGAATAATAATAATAATAATAATATTCTACACATATACACAATAATAATATTTTGCCGTTTTCAGATACGTTGCGACTCTCGTCTTCTCTATCTTCTTTGGCATTGGTTTATGGGCACCGTTTATCATAATTTGGTATATGATGGCGAAGAGATCACTTTAATTTGATTCAAAATAAACAATAGTTAAATTTGTATTTATTGTGTACTTACATTTATTTTCATTATTCATTATTTATTGTGTACATTAGCACCTGCTTAGGTTACACACCTAAGTAGGTAGGTAGGTACCTACATTTGCTCTCAATAACTAATTTGTAGAAAAACGCAAAGCATAATTAATAGAAACACGAATCATTCATTGGAAAATATTATTTCAATCGGATCATTAAGTAGTACCTACTTAGGTACCTAATACTCAGATAGCAAGAATATTGGAAGAAATAGCAGCTGCTAAGCCGGGCGCGCTAAAAGTTCATTTTATCCACAGCCTCACTTGATGCCATCCTCTTGGGTGTCACGGGGTATCATCTATTCATTCCCTATGAGACCTCCAGAGGAGTCACGAGTAGATACTTAATTATCTATTCGCTGTGGCATCATCGGCTGATAAACCACATAATTATATTTTCTATTGTAAAAATAATATACCTTTGTACCTTATATCACTGCCACTATTAAAATGAATCCTTGAATTATTTTCTAATTACCATTTAATTTAATTCAAAAAGCAGTTTAAATTTAGGCTAGCAATACAGTATAATTACAGATATAACACCAAGTGTCAGCACGGATGACGTAGTGATCTAAGTAGTCGGCTTGCCACTGCCATGGCGTGGAGTTTTAAATTCGAATCCCAACCGGGACGAACATTTTGTGTGATCCACAAATTACTGCTATTCATATGCAGAAGGAGTAAATTCTATAAACATAAATGATAGGTAGGTACCTCAGACACAATTTTCTCTTGATATTTTAGTTTGAGCCTCCGATAACTCTAATATGAAGTGTTTCATGATTATTCGTTTTGTACGGGACATTCTGTATAATATACATACGGACAAACGACGAAACTGTTAGGTACCCTCCTGTCACAGGTAATATCGAGAAGAATGCGGTGTGCGCAGGAGCATGTCCACATATATGTTTTAATGCGTTACCGGCCGGCGGGCAGAAGCCATGTCCGTAGCTGGTAACCGTTAGGGTTATATTGAAACACGTAGACTGATTCAACTGAGAATATATTTACAATTTTTTACCTATCTTATATCCAATTTATTAGTCATGCAAGTAACGCTAGCACTAATGTGTACAATAATCATTTACACCAATCAGCGACAAGTAAACAAAAATCTAACATTAACGGATGAATTCTTGGAAATCCTTATGCGTGTGTGCGTCCACACGGCGGTCCTTACGCGACTGTTCGCGAGTATAAACATAGAGCCACGTATAAAAAGCAGAGGGAAATTTCGCGCGTCGCAAGTTCGTAAGTTGATATTGTCGCGGCTAGACGTATGATGCTCTGTTCGATCGCCTTCGCGCGTCGCTTGGTTTTGGCGCGGCTAGACTCTTGGTTTCGACGCGGCATGATGCTCCGTTCGATTCCAGGTTCCTCGTAAACTTATATGTTGCCTGTGCATATTGTTACGTGCTGGGTTCGATGGATAAGAAACAAAACAATATTACCGACTAAAACACGTTTTATTCTAACACACAATTAAATTTAAAACACAATAAACACTATACTACACTTTTCCACTGGTAACTGCTTCAAACTTCGTAGTAAGTAGTTTCGCTTCCGTTCGCTTCTATGAACACTTGACCGCTTACGATTGTAAACTCACTCGGCACGTATCACGGTCTTCTCACCTCCCTGAGAGGGGGTGGGGGAGCCTTTGGGAAAGGGTCTCCTTAAGGCGGCCAGTCCACGCGGCCCATTACTATGGGCCGGTCGTTGTTGTTATCCGCCCTCGAGGCCGGCCAGCCGGGTGAGTCTCCGTGGGAGAGGCCCAGCTAGTCGCCTGCGAGAGGGCGGAGGTTCGCCTTCTATGTGGATAAGGGGCGCCGGTGGTGCCCCGCTCGAGGGAACTGGAATCAGCTCCCGTGCGGGGCGTTTCTGTCTCCTCCTTATCCACGTTGTAGTTTCGGGATGGGGGAGGGGAGCGATGTTGGTCAGGTGGGTGTGAGCTGAGCAGTCCGCCCGCTCGAACATCCGCCCGACCAACCCGCCCACGAATCCTTCGATCGGCTAACTCACTCGGCGGTGCGCGTGCGCTCTATTTATACGCGGGTAAAGCGCTTCTGGAGTTTTCCAGAAAACGTCACACACGGCACGCAACAGCGCGATGATTCGAGAATGTGCCAGCGCTCTCTCCACTCAACTCGTGCCGACAAATACGTAGTGCCGTAAGATGTCAATAGATGGTGCTGTAATAAATTATAATTACAAGAGACTGCCGACTCTTTCCCACAGTACCGTCAGATGGCACTAGCCGTAACAATATATACATACGCCACAATTTAGTACCTACCTACCAATAAAAACAGCCAAAGCATTTTAACATTATGTAAAAGGTAATTATTAAGGATCGGTAACCTAAGGATAAGTATCTCATTAAATAAGTACCTACCTATAAATAGAAAGCAGCATAAGTCAATATTTAACCACGCGACGGTTACCCGGTTAACGCTCACTAGAGCGTAAACCCATAGTATTCCATACAAAGAATACCAACCGCTCGAGGCGAGGCGGTGCTGGTCTGGAGCCTGGTGGCTCTAATGAGCTATGACCTTAATTATTATTTATTATTATTATTTATCTTTATTTCAGACCAGACTGATCCATACATTTTTACAAATGAAAAGAAAAGAAAAGAAATGAAAAGCGTTAGTAGGGTTAGTAGTTCACACGGAAATGCTTCGACTGATTTACCTTCGGCACGCGGAAGTCGTTTCTTGCGTTTCGACCCTAACAACGCAGTAAGAACTTCATTGTGCTTTCATCCTTTCACCGCCTGATATATGTTTTCATAGACGTACATCCTAACTAATATTTCCCCAACATTTTCTCTTTATTTTTTCGCATCGCATGCCCGTATAGACATGTAGGTAAATACAGCACACATAATTAGTATTTCAATTGGAAGAAATCATTTTGTCTTTCCTTGACACTGCTTATACTAAGTACTCTACTCTCTTTCTAACTCCTCCTAATAGCCTCCCATTAATTATCTTATTCATAATCATTTATTTTCATTGAGATACTAATAGCTTAATACCGGAATGTGTTTAATCGACCTCCTCGATGGTAGGTTCCACACCGCCACCGGGTGCCGTGCCTCCGGCTCCGGGAGCGCCGCCGGGGAAGCCAGGCATGCTACCGGGCATACCACCAAGCATTCATAATAATTAGTCTATGTCAATATATTTTTTTTTACACACAGGTCATCATAATAATAATATTACAATGCATCCGCATTGGAATATTATTGTTTATTTATTTATACCAGTTATACATCTCACCACTATGTAGGTACCTTGTAGATCCACAATACGTGGGTATCGGCTCTGTTCGCCCCTGATTAGCTAAGTGGACCCGTTCGCCCCGTGGCATTTTAGATACTCAGTTTCGCCTCCGATTACTACCCGATGAAAAGTACAGTCAGAAACGTTAGCGATAAGCATGTTGGATTTTGTTTTTTGTATGTCGGGCGTCTAATTCACATATATGTGAAATATGAAAGTAAAAGGATTAAGAGTACAGTAGCTACTAATTAATGCTATTTCGTAAATGAAAAGTGACTCCATCTATTTGAAAAGTTTTACCTTAGAGAATGAGTGTGCGAAAATTTTAATGACGATTTGAAGAGAGTTGAGATGTGTATGTCTGTATTAAATAAACTACATTTCAATTGAAATATCTTTCTTTTATGATTACAAATTGAGTATTTAAATAATACTTGATCAGTATATTCAGTATTACATTATTTTATTTCAACTGTGTCTACTTAGATACTTCAAAGGAGCCTGCCAGAGTTTCTATGAAACCTGGTCCCACCTTCCAATAGCTATGTGTGTTACATCGCTGGATAGGTATTTTTGAGTTGAATAAAAGTTACTATGGCACCAAGTTCCAAATCTTAGTCTGTTCAGAGTTATTCTTTATTAAACATAGTACTTTTACAAGATCCAAAAACAATGTTAAGAAATGTTTATTTTAATGTTAAACAGATGTTAACGTTAAAAATGTTTTTTTATAAATAAAATAACGATAACATATTTTAAAAATAAACATTTATTTAATCATCAGTCTACAATGACGTCATTTAAAAATAAGGCTGGGCCTACAAATCCTTGATGTCTGGCGTACCCTAGGTACCAAGCGATAGAAACAATATGCGCACAGGTCCCTACAGTACGTCGTCCCGTCATGCAGGTATAATATCTTTGGAGAATATTATCATTGTGAACTAATAAGTAACAGTAGTACCTTCTAGCTCTCACGTGTCGCGACTGTATATGACCACGTAAGAGCCAAGCATCATCGTCAATACCAAAATCAGGTAAATCCTCTAGTGCAGCTTCACGATATATTTCTATTGTATACATTCCATTTTGCAGATGCTCGCTGCAGTAAGATTTCGCTAACTTCGTTTGGTAGGTTCCCAAAGCTAATAAAATTATTCATACGAACGACTACCTGCGCTTGCGCGCATCGCTGCCCATCCTGTCCGCGCCGCTAACCAGTGTCCTGATCATACATAATGAGTGCGAGTGAGACAGACCGATAAGAAGGTTTGTGACTCAATGATGCAAATGATAACTGTATGTTAGTATTTATATAACGTGTATATAGTACAGAAATGCAAATAAATAGAAGTACTTGAGTGCTAAAACTACCATGTTTAATAAAGAATAACTCTGAACGGACTAAGATTAGGAACTTGGCGCCATATAAACTTTTATTCAGCTCAAAAATACCTATCAAGCGATGTAACACACATAGCTATTGGAAGGTGGGCCCAGAATTTGCATCCTCCTTTCTATAAAAATCTTGTCCCCGTACAATTTTTCACAACCGATTTTCAGCGATGCGATAAGCTACACCAAAATAAATACCTAATTAAATATTAATGTGCCGTTCGCCCCCTGTGAAGGGGCGATCGTGGCCACGAATAAGGGGCAAACAGAACATTTCATCAGAAGGGGCGAAATCCAAGGAGCGTACGGTGCCGACACCAACGCGTGCGCCCACTGACATGCGTATTTGTGGGTTTGTTAATTCCTAGGTTTCCAATTTAGGCAGTTTTTTTATCTAGCAGCACGGAATCCAAAATGTACCCAGTGGACGCTGATACGCTAGCTGCAATTCCGTGGGAGTTCTAAACGCCAAGCTGTAGGCAAAGCGCAAATCTGCTTGCTTCTTCGATGACATAAAGGCGAGGATTAGGTAAGGACACACGGTTACACATTAAGTTAGACAGCCTAAATACGCATAATTACGCTAGGTACATACAAAATAGAGAATTGTCGGCAAGGGGCAGTGTATAGAGGTTTAGACCCATCACGATGTACTAGCGCGTGCGGCGACGCCCGCGGCCCGTTCAGCGTGAATGAGACAAAATAACAAAAATATAACGTACTCTCTCGCACGATTCGCAGCGTTCAACTTCTAATAGTTCAAAGTCTAAACAGTCTAGGTTGATGAGTAGCTGTGTGTACATTTATATTTTCACTATATCATAAAATATATACTTAAAACAGATGACATTTGCCTAGTTTTATTAGTAGAAGTCTCAATTATTTTTAATCCCATGTGTTAGCTGACCTATCTCTGGCGCTTCTGATATTTCAGTCCATAATGTGAAACCAGAACTACGAAAACTAACACTGCATTGCTTACCCTGCAATATAGATCCATCCTTCCTTTGGTACAGTTCATGTACCTATTCTGATGTCCAGGGGTTAACAGATTTGGCCACTGTTGTTTAGATCATCTCAAGCAGTGATCGAAAGGTTTAATTTATATATAAATTTATCCCAATTCCTAGCACATAAGAACCTTCAACACAATAATAATTATTTGTACTATCATAATAATCATTATCACAAAATATAATATCTATGACTTTCACATAGTAGTCTTAATGTAGCATAGAATTAAATTTGAGATTTTGGCAGATAGTTTACTCTAACATAATCTTTAAAAGATAAAATATCACTAAACAGGAGATAGCTTTGAGACTAATTGCCCGAGAGTAGAAGTCAGTATGATATGAATTGTAAGTTTAATTTTTTTTATCCACGACTTAGACCTTAAAGCCAAGACTCAATGTTGGCATTTTGTCTGATTATTCAACGTATAGTTAAAATAAATAAAACACAATTTAAATAGTGCTATTTTATTACGACTGAGACATAATTACTACACTCCTTAACAATTGAACTTAGCACGGCCAGGATGGTGGGTCACCAGGCTTTACATTTCCTCCATACAAAGCTGATTTATCACGGAAGCTAGTCATCCTCAGTGTTTCTTGGTCATCCAAATATTTGCCAAAGAAAAAGCCAGTCATTGGCACTGCAAACCAAATGTACCGCGGGGTGATACCAAAGATAGCCATTTTAGTTCTGCAATTGCTTCAGTGATGCCTTCCACTTCTTGGTATGGCTCCAGTCAGCCCAAATAGCAGTGATAGTCAGCACTGGGAATACAATGCTCACCAGATTTCTACTGATGAACTTTGACACCGCCATAAACCTAAAGCAAAACAGATTGAAATAATTTTATCAATATTTACCTGAATTAATCTTTATTGTGTATATTGAATTATGAATAAAAACACACTCTAGTTAAATTCATATACCATTATTTCTTATAGGTAAAAAAATCAAAAAATAAAAACAATTGATTATGATTTATACATAGTATTGTCAACATATTCAAACATAATTTGAGTACAATTGTGCACTTCACTAGAATGCCTTACATCAATTCTTGGTAGTTCTTGAATTAAAGAAATGATGACAATGAAAAGATACAAGTATGAAACAAGGTGGGTCATAATGGTGAAACTAAGGTACAAAAACACTGTTTAATACTGAATGACAGAAAACTTGTACAATTAAGACTGCGCCGAGCGAAAGACGCGGTTGGACTGAATGACAAAGCTCGATATTCAAATCGGCGCGCGGCCGCCATAGTAAAATTGTATGGAGGATTTAAAGTGCTTGTTTGATAAATTTGTTTCTGTTTTGTCAACCAATACAATAACTTAAATATTATTGCAAATTTACGTATTTTTGTAGGCGAAAATTTTAATTATTTTAAGTTTTTTACACAGAGTAATTGTAAACACATTCATTGTTATGGTAATATATTGTTATGGTATATTTTATATTTGTATTAAACAAAAAGTGTTGATTTTATCAACTTAACTGACCGCCTGTTTTGGCACATTTCGCTCGGCGCAGTCTTTACTATTTGAATTATACGTTTTTAATAGCAAGTAAGATAAATATTAAATCCTATTATCTTTTTATTTTTAGCATAAACTTTGTATGTTGGCATGATAATGGCGGTAAACATGTTTACAGCAAGTTCAGTCTGCATAAAGGTAAACAATTACAAAGCTTATGGAGTCTAGCACCAAGAAATGCATTACTCAATAGTTGCTGATGCAACAACAGTGGTGATTTTCAGTCACTTCGGTGAACATAACGCACTTGCCGCTCCTGTACAAATCAGACATTTCGTACATTAGATAGAAAAGGACATACCTACTCTCTGTTAGGCTTCAACGCACTTGAAAATAAAAAGCTTCAGTACAACCAGATAAAAATCTACAAGATGTAAAAATGGATCAGCTGTGAATTCACAACAATCACTTAAAGGTTTAGGGAAATACTATTATTATGAAATCAATATCTTAATGTGCTTAGATAGATAGAAGAAGGGTCGTTATAAACCTGCCTGATTTGAATGAGTCTCACTTAGGTATAATATCTAAGCACTGTTTAAGTTTATTTTTTATTATAATAACACTTTCACAGCATAAGGCTTATACAATGTAGACCACATGTATAAATCTCCTTCTTGAAAGATAAGCCTGACAGAATCTTCTTTGTCAATTATGAGTAGTCTGATGGCACAAGGTTTACTTTAGAAAAGATTGTATCCAAATAAGCACTATATATATTGTTTTGCTATTTATACTACTTTTTCATATGGGTAGCAATATAATAATGATTTATAGCCTAATACTGAAAATATTTGGTAGCAATGCAAAGTAATTACTAAATATTGAGTGGGCCATCTGGTTTCCTGTAACATTAGATGGGTAGAGAATAGTAATAGCTGTACTTATTCTAATTATTTAAATTTACTGATATTATATTAAACATTTACGGTCACTGCTACCACTAACAAGTAAAAGTTATCCGAAAGATAAATCGCATGCTGTCTCACTCATGTTAGGTTAAAGAAGAAAGATGGCGAGACTTTTATCTTATAGATAAATTCTATCTGGGGATGGTAGTACAAGCCCTTAATGTCGGTTTATTACCGATTATATAATGATAAAAATCGTTTTTAACACATTCGCTGCGCTACGGCAAGTATTATACGTAAGCGCTCGATATTTTTTGTGCAAATAATTACGCGGCTACCACGTAAAAACCTTGATATGGGTAAGTGAATTAAAAGAAGCGAGAAAGAAAGTTGTTCAGTGTAGTAATAGCTCGGGTGTGACATCTAATTCTAAAATCAAGTTCGGTAATCACAAGTCCGTCATCAAGAAGGAAGATACAAGTGATTGAAAGCGTTTCGATAAACAAAGGGAGTGATAAAGCTTGTAGTTCAGGATAATTAGATACAAGGAGCCGAATCCAATTTTTGTAAGTCCATTAACAAAAAAAGAATTTCTTGTTTTGGATGAGACATCAATACAAAAAAATAAATGCAATGATTTCCGTAAGCAACTTGATATCTCCACTCGAATCACCTTACAAATCAGCACTTCTAAAGGACGTTTTGTTGACACCCAAAAGTAAGCAGTTTAATACATCAACGAGTTCTTCATTTATAAATACTGATGGTAATATTTGCATTTATCAAACTCCGACATCATCTAACTACCGTGGCAATACCTTACAAAACCAAAGTGATGAAAATTTTGAAACTTAATTTACACGTCACGAAATTCCTGTTCCAGCTGAGTTGGATTTCGAAGATGAGAATATTTTTGACATATGTCAAAAATATTCTCATCTTCTAAATATAATAACGTTTATGAAATCGACTACTACACAAACAATTACCCATAAAACTGAAAATCTACTAGAGCCACATCATGCTAATATTGAAATAAACAGTAAAGTAAAATCAAACCAACCGTCTTTGATTACTAAACATCTACAAAATTCTCAACTACAGCCGCACTTTGAAGTAAACGTGAGTGTTACGGAATGAAGAGAAATACCTAAGAGTCTTCAATTGTTAATAGTGAGTCTGATTCTGAAAATACTTCCGATACTGATACATTTGATAAAATATATTTATGATAGTAATTAGGAATCAATTGTTTCAAGTTTCTTTCATGACGATAATGAAGAGCCTGAAGATCAATGGATCGACATTACCGATCAAATCAATTTTGCACAAAATGAATTAACAATCGAAATGTAACTTCCAATAAATGTGGTTTTAGAGGAACCACCACCAACCATTATTACTAATTATTTGTTACCGAAGAGGCCATTGCAAAAATGGTGACAGAAACTAACAAGCATACAACTGAATTTGTAAGTACACATGTTATTAAGTCAAAATCTCGTTTAAAACGCTGGGAGCCAACTAGTTTTGAAGAAATGCAACGGTATATGGATTTCTTGTTGGTAATGGGTATCAATAAATTACCTAAAGTTAATTTATACTGGTCTAAGAATAGTTGCTATCGAAATGAGTACATATCAAAACTGAGAACCAGCGATAGCTATTTGCTGTTATTAAAATTTTAGCACTTCAGCGAAAATATTGACCATAGTGACAAATTATATAAAATTCGAAATGTGCTCGATATTCTATTAAAATCATTTTCTGTTATGTTGAAACCAGGTCGATTTATTGTGTTTGACGAAACCATGATACCTTGAAAAGAACGGCTTCATTTTCGCCATATCCGTAACCGAAACTATCCGAAACTAACGGATAATCCGAAATAATTACATATCCGTAACCGTATCCGAAACCAATATAATTTTATTCCTATATCCATATCCATATCCAGATCCAAAATATCATATATATAACATCTCTAGTTATTAATAATATATTATTATAATATATTACTATATTAGCGGAGCGCACAGGGCAGACGTGTTACTATTTGTTTTAATAAATTCAAAAAAGGTCATTGTCTAACTACGAACCTTACCGGCACCAAATTAGGACATATTGTTAAAAGGCGACCGCGAGTGACATACACCGTAATTGTTTTGAGCTTCGAGTGAAGAGCGCGGCATCGACGCGGTAACCGCTCTTCGCCCCCTCGAGTAACAAGGACGGAATATCTACCACTATATTGCCGCACCGTACGCACCCGACAGCGGCGCACGCACAACTCCCACGTGAGTAACTTATTACATAGATCTACAATGAGCATACCACGCTCACCACCTGGAGGAGGCATAGGTGCGGGACGCAGCGGATCTTATCCGAATTTATTAGAACCACATACAGACACTACACCACAAATCACTTTTCGTAATAAACGAAAACTACCTGATGATAAAGAAGCGCTTAAGTCTGATATTGCTGAAATAAAAAAGCAAATGTCTGAGATGATGGAATTATTAAAATCTTCTAAGAACGAGCAAACTGAAAGTATAAATAAGCTTTCTCTGAATGTTGCTGCGATAAAAGTTGAAATCAGTAATATTAGCTGTACCATGCAAAATATTATCTTAGAAAATAAAAATTTTAACGACCAACTTTCAAAATTAACTGTTGTAGCCGAAAATACAGAAAAGAAAGTGAAGGTTCTTGAAGCCGATGTCAATAACTTAAAAAATAAACCACCGTTATCTTCTGTCCAAACAATTACCTCGCATAATGAAATTTTCACTGAAATCGAGGAACGAAATTTGCGAGCCAAAAATGTTATAGTTGCTGGAATACCTGAATCCCAGAATAAAACTGCAACCAGTCGGCAAGATTACGACAAGGCAGAAATACTGCGTATAACTGGGCTAATACATAATGGCTGCCCTCAGCCTACTGGAATATTTCGTCTTGGAAAATATAAACCAGAACGAACTCGTGCAATAAAAGTATGTTTCTCGTCTGGAGACACGGCAAAAAATATACTACGTAATAGGAATAAGATTGATACAGGACTCATCAAAATATTTTCGGACCAAACTCCATACCAACGGAAATACCTTCAAAATTTAAAAGAAGAACTTCAACAACGCACTTCACACGGAGAAATTGGTCTTAACATCAAGTATATCAAGGGCATACCAAAAATAATCACATCTAAAGAAACGCAAACTGCATCTACAACAAAAGAAATTCCAAAAAACTAGCGTCATCCAAAGAGAAAATAACATACCAAATAATCAATAATTATTCAGATATTGTTTTTACAAAAAAGTCTTTGAAATTCTTCTATGCCAACGCTCGTAGTATCGTTAAACCGGGAAAACTTGATGAGCTTAGATGTATTATTGCGTAACTACAAGTAACTATACATAGTATTATTCTATCGGAAACTTGGATCAAGAGTGAAGATGAGGCAAAAATGCTCCAGATACCCTCTTACACTCATTACTACAATTATAGACGAAATAAAAGGGGAGGTGGAGTGTCAATCTTTGTACACAACAATCTCAGACATCACCTTGTTGAAGAACAGTGCGTAGATGACACTCATTATCTCTGGGTATATGTGAAAAAATTCTCTCTTAATATTGGCGCTATCTATAAACCTAATAAAATGAACATGGACAACTTTCTCGAGATATATTCGCAACAACTACACAAACTGAAACGAGCAATAGTATTCGGCGATTATAATTTAGACTTACTCAACCCGGATTTAGCGACGCGTACCTATAAGACCACTCTGAAAGAAAACAACTATAAAATTCTAAATAAAATAAGTCCAAAACACTGTACCCGTGAAACAACCTCAACCAAGACAATGTTAGATCATGTTTCTTGTAATTTAAGTGAAAATGATTTTCATTTTGTTACTATAGAATCTTCAATGTCTGACCACAAACAGATACTTTTGGAGATAAAGCAATACCAACCACCACCTATCATAAAACAGAGGTACAGCGCAGTGGACTACAATAAACTTTATCGATGCCTAGATGAATGTCCTAAAAATTATGAAGAGCCAGAGTATGAGAAACTGGCAGACAAATTACAGACTTGTTTAAATAAGTGCAGGATCACAAAAGTCAAACTTCTAAATCCTCCATGGCAAGACTGGATAAAGAGAGAACTATTAGAAGAGATAAATAGCAAGAACACACTATGGCAAGAATATAAAAGAAATGCAACAGACACGAAATTAAAAGCAGAGTATGAGCATATAAAGTATAGAGTATCACACAACATTAGAAAAGCGAAAAGAGACTACTACTTAAAGAGGTTTGAAGAAAATTCAAGTAAACCACGAAAAATGTGGCAACTCATAAACGATCTGTCGAAAAACAAACTACGTGACAGAACTAGACTGGACAAACTCGAAACCGAAGATGGTACAATTACAGACCAAAAAGAAATATGCGAAAGTTTCAATTCATACTTTTCGACCATTGGCTTCGACCATTGACCCTGGCAAATATGATTTCTGAAAAATCAAAAGGAAGAGGAAGTCGACTCGTGGAGGAGTGTAGTCTAACTGATAAAACGGAATTACAGGTACTGAAACCAGCAACCACGAAGGAAGTTATTACCATTATTAAACATTTGGACTGTAATACTGCATCTGGCATTGATGGTATTAGTACAAAAACTATTAAAAGCGTAAAAGATATTATTGCCACGGAACTTACAGCCTGCATTAACTATTGTATGGCACGGGGTATTTTTCCTAACGATTTAAAAGTAGCAAAAGTTGTACCAATTCATAAATCTGGCAGTAAATATGACCCGTGCAATTACCGCCCTATATCGGTTCTGTCGGTGATTTCCAAAGTTTTTCAGAAAATACTTTATAGCCGATTAGAATCATTCCTTAAATTAAAAAATTTCTTTTACCCTAAACAATATGGATTTAGACCTCAATCGAATACTCTCGCTGCTACAATTGATCTCGTTACCAAAATTAAAAATAAAATTGATAAAAAACAAATTGTCTTAGGTATATTTATTGACCTCAGGAAAGCCTTTGACACCATCAGTCATGACATATTATTACAAAAACTAGAAATTAATGGTGTTACAGACAAAGCTCTTAAAATTTTTGGATCATATATGGAGAATCGCAAACAAATTGTAAAAATAGGCGAATATGAAAGCAATCCCAGTGTCCTAAATTTCGGTGTGCCCCAGGGTTCAATACTGGGCCCGCTCATGTTCCTTATTTATATTAATAATATCAGTGAATTAGATCTCAAAGGAGACATCTCTCTCTATGCAGACGATACAAGTCTCTTTTACTTTGGACACTCAATCGAAGCTATAATAGCTGACGCTCAGATTGACCTTAATCTGCTAAATGAATGGTTTAAATCAAATCTTCTAACTATTAATATCGAGAAAACAAATTATGTAATCTTTGCAGCAAAAAATAAAAGAATAAATGGTAATTTTGAACTTAAAATAGATGGTCAACTACTTGAACGAAAGCCAAAGGAAAAATTTCTTGGACTTATCTTAGATAGTAACTTAACTTGGAAACCACACCTAGAAAAAATTAACTTAAACTAACTTCTCTTACAGGGGCACTACGCAACATAACAAATTGTCTCCCTCGACAAGTGCGATATCTAATTTATAATTCTCTGGTTAAGCCTCATATCGACTACCTAATTGAAATCTGGGGTACAGCAGCAAAGTCTAATATAGATCCAATTCAACGGGTTCAGAATAGATTAATTAAAATTTTATTTAATTATAATTTTCGGACACCTACTGAAAAGATATACGAGGAAACAAAAATAATGAATATAAAACAAACGTACGTATACTACACATGTATTGTTATACGTAAAATTTTAAATAAAGAAATCCATTCGAATTTAAAGTTTGTAACAAAACAACAAACACAAAAGATTAATTTAAGACGTGCTAGTTACTTGGTAACTCGCCCACCAAGAACTAACTATGGAAAACGAAATTTAGAGTTTGAGGGCATTAAAATTTATAATAAATTACCATCAGAAATAAAAGAAGAAAAAAGTTATTCCCGATTCAAAAAGCTACTCAAAATCCATACAATTAATACATGCAAATAAGCAGGCAAATAATATTAAAGAAAAGGAACGACATTTATATACTATATTATATCTATACAAAACACATAAATAAAATACACATAGAACATATAGATTAAGTAAATACATCTAAATTAAAAATTAAACATTAGTAGTTTCCTAAACTAAACGCAAACAAATAAATGCACTATCCAAAATGGTCCATAAACTACATATATACTGAAAACATATAAATAGAATAATAAACTAAACATATAATAATCTTATAATAATAACACCCAAATATTACAAAAATTCTAATGATAGCAGACTATGCCATCAATGCCACATCTATAATAATCGATTCATGCATCCATGTTCTGCTTGGCTAGGATCGAGTGTCATACTGTCAATGTTATTTGTTTACCCACATCGTTATTATTTTTTCTCGTTTTGTTTTTATTTTATTTACGTACCTACCTATGTGCGCTCTAAATATTAATCTTAGTTCTAAACATTGTTTCTCAGTAAGTGAATTATGTATGCAATTCTTTATGAGAAATAAAGTTATTCTTAAACCTAAACCTAAAATATATTGATTTATTTAAAATTGTAATATTATGATAAAACCTTCATTGACCATAACTTTAAAACCTAGCTCAAATTAGTATTAAGTTTATATTTTATGATCAGCAGGCTAAATTAAACAAATGGTAATTTTGTTTAATTTAGCCTTCTGATCATAAAATATAAGCTTAATACTAATTTGAGCTATAGAATAATTTAACAAATCAAATAAAACTAAATTAAGAATTTCAAAAGTAATTAAAATGAAGACAATTTATATTGTGAATTATACATGCAAACAACAATCAACCCAACTCATAGCTTTCCCCGACATATACAGTTTTTTTAAATTATTTTTATTATTCTCAATATACTCTTAATTATACTCAATGTTACATTAATTTGGCAATCAATTTAATTTTCTTTAATATAATATATTCAAAGATCCCTAACCAGCACAGTTGTCAAGAAATCAGCAAAATATGCATCTATAATAAAAATAAAAATGTATTTTTTATTTTTTTAAAGATTTGACAAAAAATCTCGTAAACCGATTTATAAAAATATTTCAACATTAGAAAGATATAATATTGTCTTCTGTTTATGCGAATGTTATTCATTGAAATTAAACTACTATATAATGTTAAATAAACAACGCGAAAAAATCTGTATATAGTAGTTTAATTTCAATTAGAAAGATATACAGGGTGATTTTGAAATCGTGTAATTCCTTTTAACCACGCATTCTACTGGTGATATAGAATAACCCTGACCATATTTTTATTTAATTAGAATTATTTTTTTGAAAAATTTTATTTAATTATTGTTCCGTTTTTTTTCCTGAAATGGTGTCAGATAGTCATATGTTAACCAACCGAGGCAATTTTAATTTTTTACTAATTAAAATAAAAAAACATATTAATAATTAATGTCGTAAATAATAACGGGCGGTCCCTTTTATTGCCCCTTATTATTTATGACATCAGTTATTGTTATGTTATTATTTTTAAATTAGTAAAATATTAAGATTGTGTCAGGTGGTTAAAATATGACTATTTGAAATCATTTCATGAAAAAAATCTGTACTCTAATTTTGCTGAAACCATTATTCTAATTAAGAAAAAATATGGTCACGGTTTTAACCACGCATTCTACTGGTGATATAGAATACTATATCACCAGTAGAATGCGTGGTTAAAAGGAATTACACGATTTCAAAATCACCCTGTATTAATTGTCACTGAGTAACAAAACTATATTTCTTTATTTAAATTTCTTTTGCTAACATGACCTTACATACTTTTACGTTAGTGAAGTCGCAAGCAAAAGCTACTTACAAATTAATTTGGTTATGAAGTTGGTACTTAAACAATGCCAGTTTGAACAAATTTATTTATTCCCTAGCTATTTGGACTTTGTCTGTATGTACTTTTTTTTGTGGAATTCTATTTTTTTAATATAAAAGTAAGTTACTCCTTAAAACATCAGCTATCTGCCAGTGAAAGTCCTGTCAAAATCAGTCCAGCCATTTCAGAGACTAGCCGGAACAAACAGACGGTACAAAATTTAAAATTGTTTTTTTGGTGTTAGTACCATGTATACTTTCATATGCATTTAATAAAAAGCTGTTATTTTGACATTAGAAACAGAAACTTCAATTTTATTTATTTCTATAGACAAGATGTGAGATGAAATACAATGGAAAACCTGAGTAGCCTCTTAGTGCCGAGCACTGGCTAAGCAACATGTATTTAAAAAATGGGCAAATTTTTTTTTGACTAAAATGTATGTTTCTACCCCTACTAACTCAGACTTAAAACCTTACCTGGCAAGATGAGGTAGTAATACTCTTGTTTAGGAATTTTCTTCTAACATATAAAAAACTTTCAGTATAACTCACAAATGTCAATTTTGTAAGGCATCTACATGCATTGCCCTAATATCTGTCAAAATGACACACTATATATATATAAATAAGGACAACATTCCTAGTGTGAACAGAAACTACAACTTTTTATTCCAATACAGAGTGTAAACCTTTCTGTGAGATGTTTGAATTTTCTCAACAGCTATAATAGGAGCGCTGTATGTTTTAAAATATTGTGTATGTAGAATGTTTTGACACAGGTGGTGATACATTGAAATAATAGAGGCATGCCAAGTTGAAAGAAACATATTTTCACTTTAGAAATGAAATATTAAAGCCTTTTAAAGCGTTATTCATGGATTCTATTATACTGCTACTTACTAATGATAGAAACTACCAATGATGTAGAGGCAATTATTTGCCATTGTAGAATTACACCAGTGTTACATAACATCATACAATATAGAAATATATATATATATATATATACCAATAACACCTGTACCACCTTTGATGATTATAGACGTTTGTTTAATTAGTATCGGTGCAAACGGATTCTTTAAATAGAAGAAAACTGGATGAATAAAGGCGTGAAATGTGAAACAACATGAAATTGTATGTCACTCGAACGTAATAGATCAAATATTTAATGTAATTGAAATAATGATTTAACAGTGGAGTATTGGTATATTTTAATATATATTATAAGAGCAAAACAAAAAAATAAAAATAAGCAAAACTAACCTAATCCGAAATGGCGGTTCAGATAACTATTGTCTATTGACAGTTTGACAACTATGTCACTGCGGGTGCGTTCCACTTAGCGTACACTCGTCACTCGTAATCTGTGGCGGTCACGACACTCACGCTCATGACCATGGTTTTGCCCGTTCCACTTGTATCCAAGCGTTACAATTATTGAAAACTCAAGTGGAATGGATTATGGGGTGTTTTGAGCGTTGAAGTAAATAATACAAATGACGAATTATTAAAAAAAAGCGAAACCTTAAAGAGGTTACAATTTGTAAGTCTGATTAATAAACTTTTAAAGTTATTGGTTATATGGATTTATATTAAAAAAAATATATAATATCCTACTAATATCATAAATGTGAAAGTTTGTGAGGATGGATGGATGTTTGTTACTCTTTCACGCAAAAAAGGATTTTGATGAAATTTTACAATATTATTATTTATTCATCGTAATAAAACATTTTTTTTTTTTTTTTTTTTTTTTTTACGTGGGGGAATGCAATGACGCATATCCCTCCGCGGGGGTGGGCGGAGGGATTATGTCGGACTCGCCGGGGTAAAAGAAAGATGGAAAAGAAATAATGTACCTCCCGGAATACCGACTAAACCTACCACGGTGTTCCTCAACAAAAGCACTATCGGCGGGGCCGCGCGAATCGCTTTCGCATGCGGTCGCGACCCCGCCGAGGTTTCTGCCCGCCGTATGAAACGGCAGGCTCCCTCAAAAATTCCCTACTGTCTCCCCCCTAGAGGGACGAGACGGACTCGACACAGAGGCGCGCGTGGGAACACGCACGCCGCCTCTCGGACCTGGTGCTGAACGGATGGCGGGCAGGCCCACAAAGCCCGCCACCCCCAGGTCAAACCTCAGGGTGGCTGGAGGTCATCGCGCGCCCTCCGGCGCCCGGCTCTGCGGTTGGGGAGAGGGTTTAAACGCTCTCTCTCCCGCTCCACCGCCTCCTTGATGGAAATCACTTCCTCGCAAAAGGAGGCGACGGCGTTCCACGACCTCTCACTCCGGACCATAGACTGAACTACGGCCGGGAGCGAGAGGGCAACCGATCCGACTGCCGCGATCAAATCACGGCGCTGCGATGCCCAGGCGGGGCAAACCGCCAAAGTGTGCAGCGCCGTGTCCTCTACAACGTCACGGCAGTCGCCGCAGTGGTGACAACCGGGCGTCTCTTGCCGGCGTATACGACACAGGAACTGGCCAAAACAACCGTGGCCAGTCAGTACCTGTGTCAGCCGGAAGGTGAGGGCGCCATGCCGCCTCTCCAGCCACTCCTCAAACACGGGACTTACCGCCACGATCGTGGCGTGCCCGGCACTGGGGTGCACAAGTCGCTCCTTCCAATTTGCCACTAGGACCTGGCGGAGCTCGGACCTTGCCGCTTTGACAGCGGGAAGATCCGGTCCCTCGCCCCGAACTAGCGCCTCCTGGCGCCAACGATAGAGCGCTCTACCAAATATCCAACTCTCACCATAAAAGACATTTTGATTATATTTGAATGTAAATTAATTAAATACTCCACAAAATTTTGAAATACTAGATTTTGTCCGCGGCTTCGCTCGCCTTAATGTAGATTTATGTTACAATAGAGTTTTAGTAGCCTATGTTATTCCGAAGAATAAACAATAATACTGTAAAGTTCCATCAAAATCCGTTCAGTAGCTTTTGCGTGAAGAGTAACAAACATCCATCCATCCTCACAAACTTTCACATTTATAATATTAGTATATTATATATATATATATTTGTTTAATTTAAATCCAGTTAACCAATAACTATAAGAGTTTATTGATCAGACTTACAAATTATTAACTAATTTCTATAGGCATTTTTTTTCTTTCTATTTCGTCATTTGTATTATTTACATCAACGCTCAAAACACTCTTTTATCCGTTCCACTTGAATTAACAATTGTAACACTCGGAAGCAAATGGAACGGGAAAAACTGTGGTCGTGAACGTGAGTGTCGTGAGCGCTTAGTGGAACGCACCCTATTGTATGTAACTGCTGCATAACGTCATGGTTTTAATTTACAGAAGGAGCAATGTGATATTGGATCTTATGAAATTAATTCTGGATGGATTGCCCCCTATTACGTTAGCTGAAATCACGGCTGGTGAAACGTGTGTGTAACACACCTATCTGCTTACAGAGATTAATCTGAGTAAGTGCGTACCCTTTCGGGAGACATAAGCATGCACAAACTCACAGATAGACATATAATAAGTAGTGGTACTAGTGGTTACGGGCTACTTCTTATATTATGCCTCCGCCGCAGGAGTACTTAAGTATGTAATATCATAACTATTATTAAAGCTAGGTACACGTAGGCACATAATCTCACAGCATAGATAAATATATATTTAATCTTATTTTTATAATTATTTAGTTGCAGTGAGTCAACTTTGGGTTTTATGATTATTAATTAGTAGTTATTACCCAACGGCATCTACAGCACGTAATTTTCTAGTAACTTTCAATTAAGTTTTTTTAACTACGTAACTTTATTATAACTTATTATGTTGGTACCCCCGAGAGTTGGTATAATTTCCACTTTGTGGTAATTCTACCTTTTATGGTGACACCTTAATGAATCTAATAATACATCATTACTAATCAATAAAAACTGGTGAAAAATTTGGCCTCCCTTATTTTTGCAAGTTATTAATTAATGCCCGTTTTCATTTATAGAAAATAATGTAATTATAATAATTCATATTCGTATTCAATTATTATTTTAAACTAAAAATCAGTGAATAAAACAATGAGAATAAAAACTAATATACGTACACACAATTTAAATACAAGTACGAGTTGGACTAATGCACTGAATGTTACATAACGTAGAAAAAAGGACACGAAGTTATTTAGTTAAATATACAGTTATATCAATTCCCACCATCGTTGTACTATTTTTATATTGATATTTTGTATTCGGTTTTGTGGAAAATGGGCAAGTTAGAGATTATTATTATTTATATTATTTTTGATTTTGAAATGTTTTTGTTGTTTGCCGTTGACACTGTATAAAAAACAACACAACATAAAAATAATATATATTTATTGTGAAATTAAAGCTCTTTCATATATTATGTGAGTGTTTATTGAGAGCCGTTGGTTTGGTATTTCTTTCAAGTATAAAGAAATACCAAATTAACATCTCGCAATGATGGTTATTTAATTAAATATGCTTGATGCTTTTAGACAAACGTGTTATATCCTACTCAGAACAAAATAAGTGCCAATAAGATTTTTTGCTGTACCATGAAAACAATAAAGACATTCAATTGTTTAACTTATGTAACTACAAAATAATGTTATTGGTTATAATATAGGCTAACAATTGTTTAAAATAATGATCATGAATTGTTTTTTTAAGTTCATAATGAAATTGGCCATTTTGAATGCAAAACTTGAACAAAAGAAATCACCGGCAAAAGACAAAATACTGTTCTTGTCACTTTTGTTTCTTCTTTTTAGTAACGAGTATGTCCTCCTTTCTTAGCAATACACTCCTGAAACCTCGTATGCATACTCTGGATCAAGTTCCTCACGTTTTCATCTGGAATCTCCTTCCAGGCACGTTTTAAAACGTCAATCAGCTGCTGTTGGTTGTAGACCCCTTGCTCATTCTCTCTAAACCTTCGTTTCAATTGGTCCCACAATTGCTCGATTGGATTTAAATCCGGACTGTTAGCTGGCCATGGTAATACCTCAATATGAGACCCTTCTAGGACAGATTGGGTCGATCGAGCTGTGTGAGCACGGGCATTGTCTTGCATCAGGATGAATCCAGGCCCCACTCGCTATGCAAATGGGATCACTTGAGGCCTGATGACGTCCTCGATGTAACGTTCTGCAGTTACGGTACCCGCATTTAAAATGGTGAGCTCGGTTTTACCGTGTTAACTAATCCCACCTCTAACCATTACGTTGGGACCACCGAAACGGTCAACTTCGTGGATGCAGGACTCCGAAAACCGCTCGCCGCGTTGTCTCCAAATCCTAACACGACGATCTACATTAAAAAATTTTACTTTGCACTCGTCTGTAAAAAGCACCTTGCTCCACTGATTAATCCCCTAGTTCAAATACTGACGGGAGAATCTTAAACGGTTTGCACGTTGAACCCTGGTCAGAGGAATTCGAAAAACTCGTCGTCTTGACATTTTCTGGTCTTCGTGCAATCGATTACGTATAGTTTGGTCACTGACACGGGTACCCGTTGTCAGCCGTAGGTGGTGTTGTAACTTACGGGTCGTTACTGTACGATCACGACGAGCACTTAGTTGGACGTACCGATCCTCGTGCGCCGTTGTTACACGAACTCTACCTGAACCGGGTCTCCTGGCAACACTGCCGGTGTCTTGGAAGCGATTCCATACATTTTGGACAGCTCTTCGAGAAAAACTCAACTGCAAACCCACGTAACGCTGAGAACGTCCTTCTTGAATCGTAGTTATGGCTCTGGTTGCTGTAATTGTATCCATGTGCCTTCGTACTGGTGGCACGATTAACGCGAGATGACAAATGAATCAATTAAAATTGAAAATGTAAAACTTTTTCCTAAAATAACCGAAACAAGTTAAGAAGACAATCAAAGAAAAATATAAGAATAACATCTAATTATTTTTTCTTAAATTTATGGCCATACATATCGGAACATCAGCATAAAAGAGATCAAACACCAAAGAGTTCGGAATATCAATATAATGCTACTTATCAGTTACTTTCAGTTTACTAAAGTGCAGTTAAATGTAAATAAACTAGCCCTTATTTTGTTTTGAGTAGCATATAATTATTTTTTTTGGTTTGTTAACTTTTGTATGAAATTTAACTGATGACTGATGTCATTTATTTTATTACCGGTGTGTGGTATCTACTGATTTAGCCTTTCTTCCTATGGTAGCACAGCAACTCACGAACATCCAAAGAATAGAGAACATCGTCTACATCCATAGACAATGTAAATGTAGCCTTATCCAAAGTAACTAATACGTTCACTATTCATCTATCTACGTTGAGCATGGACCGAGTGAGCGAGCGAGTGCCCTCGTCATAGTGTGCTAATTTTTACAAATTGCAAATTGCAGTGTAGGGTGCTAAAATTATTTTAATGAAGTGAACAATAGAATTGGTGATGTTGGCCTTAGGCTTATTGTTATTTCGTAAAAAAACTGTAAAAGAATATACGTTTACTGTAGTAATCCGTCAAAAATCGAGAAAGCTTCAAACGTGTTTGAAGCTTTCGGTTTTGCATTAATGGAACTATGAACCTGGACTCTTTAACGTTTAGCTTATCGCAAATCAATTATCTTGTCGTAAATTTAAATAAGAAGAACTTCAAGCAGACCAATCAGGAGTTATCTCAGGTGAGAAACGGTCACTTTACAGCTATTCTTTGTTTTCTGTTGTCGCCATATTGTGAATACGAAAAGTCATGATGGTTTTGGTAATAGCGCGGAGTTGTAGTAATTGTCATGATTCGCTATAATTATT
This sequence comes from Catocala nupta, assembly GCA_963675205.1. NCBI lineage: Eukaryota > Metazoa > Arthropoda > Insecta > Lepidoptera > Erebidae > Catocala > Catocala nupta. The sequence goes on from OY776078.1 coordinate 41,276,219, forward strand.
ACTGTATAACGTTGCGATGTGTTTTATTTGTTGCCAAATCAGTCATTACGTGAGTTCTGTGTGTGCCATATAGTATTATGTAGCGGATGTGCTTGGCTGCTTTCATAGCAGTACGGGCGGGCGCTATCTTTGTGTAGGTATTATTTTTTGTCATCTAGTCGTTATACAATGAAATAAGCACATTTGTGAGTCAGTCTTATTTATCAATACTGTATTTAGTCTATGTTATGTTAGGTAATCATCAATATATCGTCATAATTTTATAACTAAAGCCGAGCATTACTTTGGAAAATGATGAATAATCGTGTACCCAGCACCTATTACAAATTGCCCACGTTAGTATAGGCACAAGCTACATCTATGACCTATGTGATACTGAGCAATTCTGGCAAGTTGATATTGTTTTACTAAGTATTTTCAGTAACATAATGACAATAATATTTAAACCCATAATATGAGGTAGATCAACATCAGAATTCATGATGCTAGTTGACCTGGTTTAAATGATCTTTTGATAGTATTGTTCAGAGCTTGCCCGTGTTTGCCCCAGACCAGACCCTGTGAGGTACCACAAGCAAAATTTCTTGCCCGAGGAACTCTTGATTAATAATCTGGGGAAACGGGGGACTGGCCTGGAGGACCACGGGCAAGCACTGGTATTTTTAAAGCTAAATGTATGTTTTTATTAGGGTTATTACTAATTGGGGTGATATTTAGTAGTTCTGTTTGTATTCTTCTTCAATTCTGTTCTCTTATGATCTCTTGAATAATCTTACGATAGTGTTTGAAGCGTTATCTTGTCCATTAATTGCCTGGAAAAGATTCTACTCTATGAAAAAAATGCTCTTGGTAAATTTATTTATTATTATGTACGTATTTACAAAAAGAAAATTATGTATATATGTTTATCCATTGTCTAGTACCCATAGTACAAGCTCAGCTTAGTTTGGGCTAGATGGTGTGTGTATGTGGTAGAATATTGTTATTACTACTTATATTTGTAAAACAAAGTACAATGTTCTTACTATCCGGTTTGGTATGTAGTTATATTAGCTTCTGTTTACAGCTTTGTATGCATTAATTCCAAATGAATGCATACCAATTATATTCAATGATTGAATAATAAAGGCCCCAACATAACTTTCTAATGATTTAATCTTAGTAGAGTTTTAGTTTACGACAGAAGATTACTCTGGCTTCTATTGTTTTCAATATATGCTCAGCCTGTAAAGATAGATATAACAAGATTTGACAAATATATCATATGCAGAGTCGGATATGTTTATACACATCTTGTCTAAGCCCTAAATTAAAACTATCATGTTTATAATAATTCTTGTAGCAATTATTGATATGTAGAGTGAGTGAGTTGTCCATGAGTTTCTTGCAGGTTCCTTCTCATAGGCTTGAGCCTAAGGTTGACCCTTTGCCTGAACCTAGCAACTAACCTAAATGTAGCTTCAGTAACTCAGTAAACTTACTAACCTATATATTTTGATGTTCATAAGTGTTACGTTGTGGCTTAAATGAATTAATGACTTTGACTTAGAAAAGATGTTACTGGTAATTACCATAGTACTGATCCCTTGTATAAATGATGCCATTGTGGAATATAATATTAATATAAGTTAGTATAACTATAATTAGTTATACTAACTTTCATGGAAGTAACTTTAAAAAAAGATATCAGTGCAATACTATCTGAATTATATACTCAATGGGATTAATATGAAATTCTTTAACATTCCAGTTTATCAATGTTCACAGTCTCCTTAACTTGTTAAGGAAATTTGGAATAAAATACATTTAGGATTAATTGGTACATATATTTTTATTGACTCATATCTTTCAGTATAGAACATAGCTGATTGCACATTAACTTCATGTCAGCCAATATCACAGATGCTATGAGAAAAACATTCTTGCATATCAATCTGCATTATGGCATACAAGAACTTATTTTACATATTGATATTTAAATAGGTAATAAGCTAATTTTGTTCATGTCAATGTTATAAATTCTAGCATAGTTTAATATTAAAATACACATGATGTGCTAGCTGTCAATCATAAATTTCAACTAACTGCATATATTTCGATAATGTCACATGGTTTCAAACATTTTCATATGTCAACTCATTTAGCCTAATTATGTAGTGTTTAATTAATATATTTATATGTATATATATATATATATATATATATATATATATTAATTTAATAATTTAATAATTAAGAAAAAATATGGTCAGGGTTATTCTATATCACCAGTAGAATGCGTGGTTAAAAGGAATTACACGATTTCAAAATCACCCTGTATATACATATGTATATATATTATGTACAACATCAACTTTGAAAATCTGTAGCAACACTACAGTAACATATTTTATATTTTATTTCAAATATACTATAAGTAGTTTTATTATGGAATTTTTTATCATCAGTTTGAAGAGATAGACATATTTCTTATACAAAAGATTTGATATTATATGTATGTGTTTGGTTGAGGTGTGTCTGATGATGAAAAATTAAGCCTTAATAAATATACAGTTTAATTGCCTGTTTAATTATCCTTAGAATATCCACATAAAGGATACTGCTTTGCATAAATCATTAGTCATTACACTACAAAATTAATACTAATGCAATGTTTTACAACAACTTCATATTGCAATATGCATATAAAACAGACAAGCAAAAGCGAAATGTTCATAATTGATATAATCATAACATGCTCTGCTATAAATCATTGATATATTATATAATTACCTTATTATTTTAATCTTGGTATTCTTAACCTAATTACTTGATATATTATAACTTCTTGATATATATTGTCAGAGAGTGGACCAATATTAGTAATTCTAGAACTCTATAAAGCCCTAAAATGACTAAGACAGGTTCACTATTTTGAGACTCTCAACTTCATTCAGTACTTGAGGGTAAATGTGAAAGACTGTGATGTTATGATTTAATTAGTTAATTGACTTATTTATATTAGTTTATTGCTCTCAAACCAGCACATTTTGTTTCACTTGGGGAATGCATTGACCCGTATCCCTCCGCAGGGGCGGGGTTATGTCGGGCTCACCATAGTAAAAGAAAGATGTTATGAAAGATGAAATTATGATAATGGACCTCCCGGAATACGGACTAAACCTACCACGGTGTTCCTTGACAAAACCGCAGGCGACGGGGCCGCGCGAATCAATGTACATGCGGCCGCCGAGGTTTCGGCACGCCGTATAAAACGGCAGGCCACTTCACGATAAGACATACCCTTTCGTCACCACTATTTCTAAAACCCCTCCCACTCCCTAGAGGGGAAACGGACACGATACAGAGGCGCGCGTGGGAACACGTACGCCGCCTCTCGGACCTGGTGCTGATCGGATGGCGGGCAGGCCCACGAAGCCCACCACCCCCAAGTCAAATCTCAGGGTGGCTGGAGGTCGACTCGCGCTCTCCGGCGCCCGGCTCTGTGGTTAAAAGAGGGTTTAAGTGCTCCCTCTCCCGTTACGCCAACTCCTTGATGGAAATCACTTCCTCACAGAAGGAAGCGACGGCGTTCCACGACCTCTCACTCCTGATCATGCACTGAATCACGGCCAGGAGCGAGTGGGCAACCAACCCGACTGCCGCGATCAACTCACGGCGCTGCGATGCCAATCTTGGCGGGGCAATCCGCCAAGCATTAGCACAAGGCATGCAAGTACTAGATTCAAGATAATTAGCTAAATGCGAGTGCTTTCATGAGCTCATCCATTACATGGAATATTATATTGAAAAATAAAAGAGTGAACAAAATAATTATGACTTCAATGGTTGTTAAAATAACATATATATATTAGGCTTGCTTTATTTTGAACCCTAGAAACTCCACTGCCACTTTAAATGATACTATTCTCATTCCTAACTTTGAGATTATATGTGTAATGATTATATCATCGTACTATAATGAATGTCTTACTTGTTTGAAGTTTATGATATTTATTAATTAAAGCATTTTTTTCAATGATTAAATGTTTAAAATTGAATCAAATATGTGGCAATATGTTATAGTAATCATTCATAAACAAGAAAGTCCCTAGATATTTAATGACCTATTAGTGTTTATATTTGATTACAACAAGGTGAAAAAGATCAAAGGGGAATGCTTTTGCTCTAGATAAATAAAACTGTTTTGTAATATTCCTGGCATTTAAAATACGAAAGTTGCTGGCCTCTTTAAGTTAATATTGTTTTGCAAATGACTCATATTTCCCCTTAGTACAAAGTAAAAATTGACACACTACAGTAAAATCAATAATGGTAGAGGTAAAGCATTTTGTTTACATTAATATTGCACTTGTATAATTTGTTAGCCCCTCAGTTCATTTTCTAGGCAATTATCTTATTAATAGTTTATAACCATGTTGGGAAGTTGAACACATGGTATTGCAATATATGTGTGCTGGGTTTATTGCTGGGTAATGCAGTGCTCAATCAATATAAATGCAATTTATTATAGACCAGTTTCTTCTTTAGCGAATGTCAATGTTTTCAATAATGTGCATGATACCAATTAAGCCAAATGGATCTTATGGAAAGCTTATGAATACAATCATGAACTTATTGCTTTCAATCAGAACATTTTTCTTGTTGTGTCTACTGACTTGCTGTTATTGGAATGACAATATATCCAGCAGATCAGTCTTGTTTAATCTGTTGCTATAAACACATCATATTATTCTAATTATTTACACTGTTACACTGTTCATATGTTCTTACCAATACTTTTTAGTGTGTGGTAAATGTTGGAGCAGAAAGTTTACAAAACCTCATTATGCTGTTATTCCAGAATAACAGGTACTGCTATTGTTTCATGATGAACAATGATGAGAGATGTCATACAGGAATCGACCAGCTGTTTCTAAGCCAAACGGAGGCGTTTTACGTGGTAGAGAGTAAATCGGTGACTCACGAAACGTAACCGTTTTTCGACCGCGTGGCACTTCCGATCCGAACGGGGACTTTACTAACACAACTTATTTTTATAAAAAGCCTTTTGAGTCCTCTTTGTTTTAAATAAAGCCCCTAGAAGCTTATTGTGTAAGATCTATAAAATATAGGTAGATCCAAAATTATTTATATCGTCATTCTATATATCTATCGTTATTTACCTATATCTTGGCAATATCTATTGGACATGGTTTATGCAGTATTTCGCTGTCATAGCTAAGCGCGCAGAAGTCTTAAACACAGGTGAGCGTCTGGATACTCGTAATATCATATACATATTCTGTTATACAATATTTCCTTTATGTTTTTTGATTTACTAGTGGTGGAAATAGATGACGTTGTGGTCAATCTATAATTTATAGACAAAGAGTCGCGTCGATTCTATTTCTAGCGGTTTATATATATATATATTTGATGAATCTACTTCGCGGTTGCTACAAGACGCTTTACACTCTAATGCAATGATACAAGGTTTAAATTTGCGTACATTTATAATCCGCTGGTGACGATTTTTTATTACATAGATTTAACTCTGATTACACTCAACGCTAATCATATAATTAGTCACAACAAATGCTTTGCTTCTTTCGAATTTTTTTGCGATTTCGTTTTAAGAAATGGCAATTACAGTTCATTTTCACTCAACTGGTTGCCGCGATACCATGACTACGTGAGGGCAAAACAAACTGGCTAAGTATGCTATTGTTAAATCTAGTCCATTCCTTTAGTAGGTAGCTGCCTTTTCAGAGCAAACAATGGCAAGACGTTTTTGCGATAGTAGAAAGTGGATTATATGGAGATAATATTTGCTTCTTATAGCTTAGTCAAGAATTGAGTTGCATATGCATTAAGTGGTATGTGTATTTATAATTTCGGATGTGTATTGTCTTAATATTATGATAATAGTTTTTTATTAAATCGTCAACATTCTAACTCGTCAATTTCATACCCGGCTTGGCATGCGTCATTATGATCGTGGTATTGCCAAAACGCAATAGTCTTCTTGTAATGTTTTTATTTAACACTGTAATAAATTTACGTACGTTAAAACATTATTTTATCGTAAACTTGTGATCATATGCCGTCAGATATACTTTATAAAGCTGATTGTTAAAATTATCAGACTAATTTCCGACTTTAATTTTATTCATAGCCGTGTCATTGTTTGGTATAATTTGCTATAATACGCAGACATAGGTGGAAATATATTTACCTCGTTTATAAATTTCGTCAAGGTACATTTTATGTATACGTTCAGTTTATGAAATCGAAATGTCCTGTAATTATAATTGGTAAAAATATTTTATAAAAAGAAAAAGTATATCACATCGTTAATAACTACACATTAGTTGCTTCCAAAGTAAAGTATTGTTTAATTAGTCTGAAAAGAGACGTTCTCTGTTCGTATGTAGTTATAGAGTTATATTTCGAGTCCCCTATACGTCAATTAGTGTAGTTTGAATACCCTTCCCCTTTGCAGGTGCGCACCACACCCGTACTAATAATACATTCGCGGACGTTGAACGGTTTCAATGCAACGACCAAATTAAAAGTGAATTAGGGGCGATATGATATTACGGTCGATAACAGCCATGTTAGTACGTACTAGGGGTCGTACTCGTTGTCTGTTGGTAAATAACACTAATTTAACATATTTGTTACTATTTGCGAATTATGAAGATAAAAATTGTTTCATATTGCTTTGTCAAGAGTTGCACGTTGCCTATATTATGATAAAGAATAATTATGCATTGCATTAACAGTTGAAAGTTGAATTTGACAGTTGCGTCATATTTACATTTACGTATTTTCTTTAAAATTTTACCTTATATGAGGTAGGCGGTTCATCTACTCGAATCTAAAGTACCTTCACAAGATCAATTACATTTGTGTTGTGTTCCTACGGCGAGTAGGCCACAGCTGCTTATACGATTTGGATGGTCGGTAGCATATTGTTGCTTGTAGTTTCCGCGTCGGCAACACAGCGAGTGCTGTTTTACAGTTTCGGCAACGCGTGACTTGAATTTTTGTTGTTACGTATTTACACGTACGTACATTACGTGCGCGTGCTAACCGCGCAAGTAACCGGTATGTTTAAATCGCGCATGTAGCCCGCTACAGCTTCGTATACAAGCACCGTTAGGGAAAGTGATGAACTAGTCGATTTCCACGGGTGGGTTATTTCAGTCGCTGAACTACGAATTTGGCTCGTAAATGGTTGATTTACTCTTTACTTGTTATTACGAACGTACAATTATACTTCATTACAATCAGTTCCGTAGAATATAATGATTACCTAACAATAATATTCTATGGAACCTACCTACGTAGAAGTAAAAATAGTGTATTGAGAAACTTGATTTCATAATGTGACGCTGACGTCTACGCCAAGTTATCTATACTAAGGCTGAAGAGTTTGTTTGATAGTTTGGTTGAACGCGTTAATCTCAGGAACTACTAGCTCGAAATAAAAAATTATTTCAGTGTTGGATAGCCCATTTATCGAGGAAAGCTATAGGCTATATAACAACACGCTACGACCAATAGGAACAGACCATAAATAAAAAATGTTGCAAAAACGGGTAAAATTCTCTTATGTGAAGCAGACAAAGTTGCGCGGGTCAGCTAGTTTTTTAATAAAGCTATAGAAATTATAACTTTGCAAAATAAAAGAACATTGTTTATTCCACGAAAGTTAATGACGTATGTAGCTTTACGTAAACACGGTATTGCGAAGGAATGTTTATTTTTAATACGAGGGTATTCAATCAATTAGTCGTAGCTTGGCAGCAGCAGAGTTCAGATGGGTGAAAATGATAACTTAGCGTTTATGGCGATGGCGACTTCGCTCGCGTTTCTATGTGAGTTCGGTGTCGTTGTATATGATATAGTCACAGCTGTAGCTGTTTTGTGTACGGCTCATCAGTATGCGATTAGATTGAACTTCTTTTATTTTCATCTGATTGCCTCGTCGATACCTTGGCATGTGTTCACCTTTGCCCGGGCGTATTGTGAGAAAGTGCCATTGCCGGCCCTGAAAATTGTAATTGGAGTTTCTATTAGTACATTTTTAATTAGAGCATGCCGTCGTGCCCGTTTAACGGTGATTGAAATTTGGGTCTGCTGCAATCTATAGCTATATTATTTGTGCGTTGGGAAATGCAGCCTGCGCTTACCCCCTTGTACGGGGAGGCGCTATCTGGCTTTTCGGGCATACCTATACGGTTTTCCCCTCTTGCGTTTGAAGTGTGGGTCGCCGGCATTGTAACTGTATCAGCGATCCGATACCCCAATGGGAAATGTAGTAAGTATGTATGTATTCTTTGTATTTTTTTGCCTTTGAACACCATGACCGTTGGTTCACCTAAGCTTATAATAATGTCTGTCATTGCGTTTCAGCGTATTTATTTCAATACTAGCTTTTGTCTGCGGCTTCGTCTGCTTATGTCTATAGGAATACAAAACGGAGTAGAAAGTATCTTATGTGATAATACAAACGGTCTATACACGTGCCAAGTATCATTCAAGTTCGTTAAACGGTTTTGTGACATTCAGAAACAAACATTTTCACAATTTCACACATTACTCCAGCTACTTGCTGTACCTAGTAGAATTTACTTCGTATACTTATTTCATTTATTTGTTTGTTGCCTGCGGTTTTTCATGAACTCTGATGCGGAAAATTGTACCACGCGCGTTTTCTTTAATGAACGAGTATGTTCATTTAGGAAAATGTTACTACAATATTATTCCCAGTGACGTGTGTACCTATCTTTGTTCTGTTACTGAGATCAAAGGTTTATCCTATGTGTTACTAAGTTAACAAATGTTCTCGGCAGATATGCATAGATATTCTACACACATTTTTGACAAGATTATCAGTGTCATCTAGTATTATCAATACGAAAGTAAATGTCCGGTTGCGTAGTATTTTTAGCTAGAGCTAAAACGCAAACTTAATTTTAATCAATATGGCTGTAACTTTAACCCTGGAGAACAACACGCGAATGGGTACTCGCAAAACAGCTACTAGTATGTTACGAAGAACTTAAATCAAAGTATTAACTCTTTTAGTGTGTGTACTTTTTGTCATCAGTTGGATGCTTGAAAGAGAAAGTGGATTCAATTTTAATAATAATCTCTATACACTGCATTATGTCAGCATACATATCAAATCAATGCGCTCTATAGAAATGGATTGTTGACACAATGTTATATCTAATCATACGACGACTTTGTAAGTTACAACAAGTTCTTTAAAATTAAGTCCCATTGAAATCCCTATCTATTTGCCGATTCAATACGGCGATAAATCTACTTAAACCAATACGCAATCTGTGCAGCAAATTGATCCTCATGCCGGCGCCAGACAGAAGTTCAAAGAAGTGATCACTTCTTTGAAGACTTAGCTCACACATTTGGTCACATATTATTGTATCTGCCAGAAATGTGTTCAAAGATTTGATCACTCCTTTGAGCTGTTTTCAAATAGACTTCACAAAACATGGACGATGATTTGGTCGACACAGTTTGCTTTTATTATTTATATGCGTGTAATTATTTATTACACGTGCAAATAAATAAACAAAAACAGCCAAAACGAAAACGTTCCAGGCATCAATGACGTTATTTCGATTTTTATAACCTTTACGTTTCGGATCCCATATATCTGGCTCTCCTTGCATCAACTCGTATAAACTCGAAAACGCTCTCGTTACTCCACTCCATCGTTAGTGCGTTGGGTTGTTTACGCACAACAGCTTTCCACGGCGACGCTCGCGCAACTGGGCTTCGCGCTGTGTGGCAGGCACACAAACATTTGGACTTTGATCCATTTGACTTGCGCTAAAAAACCGACACGGAACGGCAAAGCGCACTTAAGTGATCAAATATGTGACAATAGTATCAAATGCCCGTGCCACACATGTGTACACTTATTTGATCACATCTTTGAACACTTGTCTGGCGCCGGCATTATGCAAACAGTCTGTGTGCAAGCAGTCCAGTTACGTCGCCATCTGGCGTCTATGTTGGGTACTATTCATTTATTACTTGCGTATATTATGGACGGCATGTTTAATAAATGAATTATAATTTAACGTTAAATGCTTACTGTTGTACTCAACACAGTTTCCTTTATATCAAATGTGTCTTATCGTCACGTGTTGCTAAACGCCTGTTTAAATCACATTGAACGAAACGTGGTTGTTACAATTATTACAGTAATAACATAACGTAGCTAAACGCCGTGCTCTTATGCTCCGCACGTCAAATGACGTTTCACACACATTTTAAGTTACTGCGTGATATATATACAGGTGAATTTGCTTTTTTGTGTTTACAGCTATGTCCTTACTTCATCCATATCTTAATTGGTTCAATAATCAACAAATAAAATATCGATTTAGTTGTGAACGTCGAATTTGTTATGGATTCATTGCTATAATAGAATTATATAGTGCATCAGCTGTGTTTGAAGTATATGTTGTTATATTTTAAGAAATTTCGCTTTATTATATTGTAATATGCCATGCGAAAACATAAATGCGAAGTATTTTTGTCGGTATTGTCGCCTATGCATTTATTTCATTGCTATTACATACATAAGTGTTACTTTACAGCGATAGTATTGTTATAGTAGTAAGATTATAAATTTTAAGGACTATTACTTACTCAATTTGTATCTTTATAATTTCAGCAATATAGATATTGTTTCTTAATAGTAATAAAAATTATTTGTTTGTCGCGCAGCTTGTCAGTCTATATGGGCTGGAAGCAGAAAATCAACTACTGAGGTGCTTGCTCAACGAGGCAGCAAGGAATTCTTGGGACACTGAGCGCCCCGGCAGCTCGCCGAATAACAGTGTCCACGCGTCGCTGCTCACTCAGCATCTCGCGTCACTGCTCAATCACCCGGCTAAATCCACTGTAATTTGTCGTGCAGTCGATCAGCCAACTCGCTCTCTCCAGAAGGTAAGTATCCTTTGTTCTTATGTATGGTTCATTATGTACTCCGAGCTTAGCAGTTCTTTTTAGTTGCTCATCAACATTCTAATGCCCATGCATCTCACCTGTATCGTATGTTTGTCCTGTTCTCATGTCATTTTTATTTATTTTGTTTGACATACCATTATTCTCTTTTCATGTAGGTAGTCTTTTTATGAACATTACATTGTTTATAATTGTGTTTGATGTACCAATGATGCAATGATATTTTATTCTAAGTATTTTATTTTTGTAATTGTTCGTATAATATGTTCTGTGAAATATATTTTGTTAACTGCAGCTGGCCGGGAGGCCATGGAGATTATCATAAACACAAGGACATAACACACCATACAGATGTAGGTACTATAAGTTTTTACTATGTCAATGTCATATTATATTGATATAGTGTAGTCCTCATAAAATATATATGCAATTCATGTTTATCGAATTTTCCTACATATTGGGCATTCGATAGTAGCCGAGCATTACTTTTCGGCGCTTCATCTTAGCTGTTTAACTAATTTTATTTCAATAATACACAAGTATAATTTATTTCCAGATATTAAAACCCTCAAATACTTTATTGAGTCGACTATCAAGATTGCTAAAATTTACCACAGCTGAGGATGTTGCCTTTTCTCTGGTTTTGAGGAGGAATTCTTCAAAATCTGAAATTGTTACCTTAGCAAAGACTCATCTTAAAAAGAGATTTTTAGATCTTGTCCAGTGCTACCTAGACGCAGGTCAGTTAAGTCAACACAAACATTTAGACACCTACATGCAATAACATTGTAACTCATTTTTTCATACATTGCGTTACAATGATATTGCTATGTAATAAAATATAGAATTTTCTGTACAATCATTGTAACTCTGCTCCCACTCATTTTTAAAATATATAAAAGTCAAAGTATTGTAACATAGCAAATAATATTTATTTTCATCAATATTGTTGCAACTTGATTTACAATTTATAAAAAATATTATGAGGAGCTAGGCAATCAAATACAACAACATTGTAACATCATATACAATCTTTGTGCAGGACAAACTTGGGGTATAGGAACACAAAACGTAATGCTACTGCATTGTATGTTGAGTTACAATGTTGTTGCGCGGATATTTAGATTAGTTTTAACGTGTTCTATTAAGTAAGATGAATTGCGATGTTGTCGTTGGGCAGTTTACTCGCGCTCATAGAATTTTAGTGTGGTTGTGTGGTTTAGTATACAGAAGTGAAAAGTGTACATGGTGATTATTTAGGCGTTTATAGATTAAAACCATAGTAAAATGAGTCATTGCCAAAATATATTAAATTTGGCATTATTATTGAGTGGCATTTCAACTGGTAAGTTGTATTTTAATATAAATTGTCAGTGTTAGCAATAATTACGTCTTATCAAGTGCATCGGAGCCGTTCAGTCAGTTCAAATTCAACATGTACGAAGTTAAAGTTGTACGAGTAACCGAAAGCAGAGTTATAATTGATATTGTTATTTATCATCATCTAGTCGAGTACCTACTTTTTCGGGTGACAGGTGATCAGGTGGTTTATGCAGGTCTGGCGCGAAATCATGTTTATACGTGATCGCTTGTGTATGTGGCTGCCTCGTTGACCGGTAGTGTAAGCAACTGCTGATTACGAGATCTCGGGTTCGATTCTCGAAATGTGGGTGTGTCATACACCTCTGCCTACCCGTTTGGGGATACTGGCATTAGATTATGTATGCTTGTGTATGTGCATTACGCTTCGACACTCCTCGTCAGATGTAAATCGTGTTTGTTAAGGCGGATTCGTCAACCTAGCCCGCGAAATTTATATTTTCTTAAGCATTTTACAAATTGCAGCTCTGTAGTAGGCCGTATGTTGATAACATTTTATACGCGACAATAATGAATAATCATAGTATAAGTACTTACTGATTAATAGGTAATCATATTATTAAAACATAATTTTTCCATGAATTAGTCATCCTTTCCTTTTATGTATATACTAGCTGACCCGCGCAACTTCGTCTGTTTCATATAAGAGAATTTTCTTCGCTTTTTGCAACATTTTTCATTGCTGCTTCGCTCCTATTGGTCGTAGCGTGATGTTATATAGCCTATAGCCTTCCTCGATAAATGGATTACGCAACACTAAAATAATTTTTCAATTCGAATCAGTAGTTCCTGAGATTAACGCGTTCAAGCAAACAAACAAACAAACTCTTCAGCTTTATAATATTAGTATAGATGACTAATTATTACATTAAAATAATACGATATGCGTCAAATATAACTCTATGTTGATGATTTATATGATTAATCAGTAAGTATACTAACATTTTCATGATTGGCGCGTGTAAAAATTTTATCAACATACGGCCTAGGTACTATAAGCCTAGTTAACAAGTGCCTTTTTGCCTATTTTATTGAAAGCGGTGAAGACTTACTTTCATTAAAAAATAATACAGTGTGAGTCTTCATAAAGTGCACATATGAAAATGAGTGAAACTAGACATTATTTTATCGATAGGAAAAATAATAAAAAGAATCTATAAAATTTCTTCGATTTATACCTATTTATATTTTTTTTGTAGTAGTTATGGACCTTGTACCAAGAAAACCTTGTTACTTTTGAACCATGTGGTTAATCGTGTTGAAACAAAATCAATAATAATAGTGAATGTGTTGGCAATACCAACGCAATACTATTCACACCCAAAAAAATGCCGGTGACATAAAAATAAGAAATATTTTACAGCAAAACTGATTTCCGTACAGTGATTTATTAAACATTGTTTAAAAATTCAACAAAACGTCACCATAGCCTCTTGTTATTATTAATCGAAGTTAATCGGTATCTAATAAGCTTTAAAACAACATAAAAACCACATCTGTATCCCAAACAAAACACCTTTTATGAGGGGCTAAACTAAGACCTTGCCTATCTATCACAGGTAGTTTGGATGTCATTGTAGCTGGATGAGGCATGAGGTTTAGGGCGGGGGATAAGCTGGGCCCAGTCTACAAAAAGGATCAGTCGCTTGTTTATTATTGTTTTGCGATGCCCCGTTTGAGAGATTTTCATTTTTATTATGGACTGTGTAATGGAAGTGCAAGAGGTGCTCGTACAGCGTACTTAGCTACGTTTCCAACGAGACGACCAGTACCATCAGCTCGTAACTTTCAAGATGTTCATAGAAGATTGGCTGCTACTCGACTTGGATCAAGTAGAGATCGTCGCGAGACAAGTGCCACAACCAACGTCTCTAGTCAAGTAGCTGTATTACGTGATTTGTTTGCTGATCCAAATATTCACAGAACACTTATACTCAAAAAAAGAATGACAACTTCATACAAAATTTGTGAGGAAGTTTTTCCTTAGCGTCTTGTGCCATCTATTTGCAGCCCACACAAAACTATCGTAAATGTCGTTTGTATTACCGCGGCAAATTCAAAATTGGTGGTGTGTAGCATATATATATGGTGGTTGAGATCTTTATCTTATCTATTTGCTTGTTATTATTAAGGGTTCAAAATTGGAAGCACTGTATTTTTCGTAGTGTAAGTAGCGTAAGTTAATGTGTACGCCGATATAGATTTGTTATGTTATTCTATAGAAACCTGGTTATTAATAAAATCAGCGTTCACATATTCAAAGAAAACTTGATCGAACAACACAGTTTAGAGAGTTCAATAAAATATGTGTATAACTTTATTGTAAAAGGTTTATTTGTGATTTTGTGAATAGAGCAATACATACAAATCTTACTATGAACATAGGTACATGTTCATAAATAATATATCCGACTATTGACTGTTTTATTGGAACTCTATTGTAAAACAACAAAAACAATGTAAGAGTCACTTTCTCACAACTTGAGTCTATATCTCACAAAATAACACTTCATTTCACTAAAACTCTACAACGAAGGAACAGGGTGCTAAACTCAACGTTTTTAATGCAGAAGAAATCAAAATTAGCTTATTTATCGAATAAAAACCGAAATTACAAGATAAACGGTGCGCAAGCGGTGGCAGACATTTTTCTTGTAGTGTGGCCAGTAAATGACACAAAATTAATTGTAAATATTTATATATTGAATTACCGTTTTTATACTGCGATTAAGATACTTTGCTCTATTGTTTAATTATCAAAAATATAATTTATAATTATTTCCATGTTTTTTACATTGTACTTATAATAGATTAAAATAAAAACATTTTTAGGCTGTCGATACTTTGGTGTTGCAATATTTAAAAATAATAAAATTCAGCCCCCGTAGGTATATAAACTTAGCCCCATACAGAGTTGACAGGGCCTGCAAATATTAGTACAAGACGATTAGAAATGCGTCATGGCATATCGCAAACTTCTGCGTGGCGCATTTTAAAGAAAGAAGGGCAACATCCCTGTCACTATCAACGAGTGCAACTTTGCATGAAGGAGCTGACGCAATCCCAAGGATTTGCATGAAGGAGCTGACGCAATCCCAAGGTGTGTCATGTCCGCATGGATTCAGAGACAAACAAGAGGTAATCCGGTGTTTGCAAAAATAAATCTTTGGATGGATGATGCCCAATTTACAAGAGATGATGATAACAAACTGCAGAAATTAACATTTTGGAGTCCTAAAGGGAAGAACCCGATGCTGAAAAGATCTATCACTTTTCCAGTGAAATTTTCGCTAAATGTTTTGGCAGCTCTTATGGACGATATTTTGATTGATCTACTAATACTCTCAACAACATTGTCTTGAGAGATATTTCTTCAACTTTTAAGGTATGATCTCCCATTACTTTTGGAAGATGTACCCCTAGAAACTCGTCGCAGAATGTTTTTACAAATGGACGGATGCCCCGCATATGATGCAAGAATCGTACCTAATTATTTAAATGACAGAAATCCCAATAAATGGATTGGTGGCAAGGGCCAATTAATGTCTTACAAAATTTTCTATAGGGTTGTTAGTTTACGAGATATAGCGCGAAAACCCTTTGCACCCCTTTTTCCAAGATGGCAGCCGGGGGACAAGGGTGGCGACCCCACAAACTTGAACTTAAGCTTATACTAACCCACACTTCATAACAAAAAAATAAAATTGCGTCCTCTGAAAAACGCACGCTAAGGCCTAAAAAATGTAACATTTCAATGGACTAGTGGTACTTCTAGCCCAAGTGTATGTTTAATAATTTATGACAAAGGGTTTTAGGACCTAAGTATCAAACTACGCGAGATTAGATAATGCAATGTTCGAACAAAGATGCACGTGGTGTCGGGCAAGGTCTTTGTTTAGCCACTCATAAAAAGTGTTATGTTTGGTATACGGATGTGGTTTTTATGTTGTTTCAGAGCTTATTATAATAATAATCATCGATCAAATATACCATAGATGCACGTTCTTGTACTAAATCGTACCCAAATAATGACTCCGAATTGATGTGTACTTATAGTTATGTTTACTCGTTCGACTATTTAAAAATAGTCCTAAAGTGAATATAAATTTAACTTAATATAAACCTTAATACTTAGTGATAGTGTCGTAATACCTATGACAAAGTATCATAAATGTTTTCTTCATTCTCTCGATACGGTAAAAATATCATTTTATGTAAACAAAACATTCTGAAATGAACCTTATAGTAATTACAATTAAGTGTAAACTCATCGCAACAATTATGCGAGTGTTATTATTTTAACTCTAACTGACGGCCTCGATGGCGTAGTGGTTAGTGTAACCGACTGCTACGCCTGAGGTCGCGGGTTCGATTCCCGCACAAGTCAAACATTTGTGTGCATGAACATGGATGTTTGTCTTGGTCTGGGTGTTTCTATGTATAATATGTATGTATTTACAAAAAAAAAAGAAATGTATATATGTATGTTTATCCATTGTCTAGTACCCATAGTACAAGCTCTGCTTAGTTTGGGCTAGATGGTGTTGTGTGTATGTGGTAGAATATTTATATTTATTTATTTAACTATAGGCATATGATATTCTTACCGCTCGGAACATAGAAAGAAAGAATGATAGAGTCGTTATTCATTTTAATATATATTTTAAATCTTTGATTGGACGTGTAACTAAATTTACGTTATTGAATGACAACAATTTGATAATAAGCTATTGTTATATTCTTTAATTTTAATAATTGAATTATAGTAGGTAACTGTAAGGAAGACGTTACATAACTTTATAAAAAGCAAGCATATAATATATTTATATTAAAGAAGGCCAATCATTTACAGTACTAATAATTATGCTCACCTTCGTACATTGTATTTCATGCTATTTTAAATATTTGTATGTGTGTTTTCTATGTAGTTTCAATAAATAATAATAAAAGTATATACTCGTAGATGGTCGAATTAGCTAACAATACTAGATATATTTTACTAGGATACTTTTGTTGATGTAGATGCTAAAAATATAAATTTTAACTGTACTATCGTTAAGGAAGGAACTAGCTAAAAAAAATTAACAACTTTAATAAGATAATTTTTTTTATGTACCTTTAAACAATATCAACTTATTTAACAATTGCCGCTTAGACCGATCTTTTGTTTCTGCATTTTCAATTTTGTCGCGTAGTGTATACGTATGTCAATATATTTTTGAATTAAAACTTTTATTAACGTTACCGTATGACCAAGATTCAGTGATTGTACTTGGCAGTGTTCGGCTATCCCAATGAAAACATTGGTATGGTTAAATTGTAAAAATTATTGAGAAATGCAGAAATATTAAAAAATAATTTACTTATAACATTACTTAGTACCTGAACAGTATTTGAAGTTCTAGGTGTTTCATTATTTCTATCTAAATTTAAATTTAATGTAGCTTTCCCCGATGTGGATGTAGATCCTATGTTTACTATCAAATGAGGTATTATTGCATTCACTTCAGATTGCACTATTGACTCTTCTTGCTATAAAAATAACGAAAACAATAGTTAATAAATCAATCGTATATAAAATTAACTAAATTTAACATAATTTTAAAATTAAATGGCAAAATATTTTACCGGTATATTTACGGCTACATTTTTTAGTTTATTAAACACTTTCTTAGTTACATATATGTATATCTTCTTCATTAAAATACTCTGAACAAATTACGCTAGAAGTATTTGGTTGGTAAAATTCGTCATCTCTATCTCGAGCTTATAATACGTCTCCATTTCTCCCTTCGAATTTCATGTTGTGGAAAGCTAAAATAAATTAACACAAATATTATATTAATAATTTAAAACAACTTATAACGATTCCATGCCATTTCATATGGACTTTGTTCCAAAGTAGTGGTGTCGATTCGCTCTCGCTTACGGGCAGCGCACGCAAGAGTGAGCGGGACGGGTGCGTAATACATCCATTTAAATTTAAACGAAAATATTTTCAAATATATTATTTAAAGTGTATATATTCATCAAAATATAATAAATATTTCATAAAACTATACTTACCGAAAGTACGACACACCAACCTTTTTTTGCACTTTTAGAGTATAGTTTTTGCATTTTTATTACTACACACTTTGGCATCGTGAAACATCACACTGCTAGCGCGGCCGTAAAGTGACTGCGAGCGCAACTGTGCATACAACTGATTTATGCACAGATTGGATGGCCCCGTTTTTCGAGCGACGATCGTGCATCTATAGTATATTTGATTGATGATAATAATATAATATTCTACCACATGCACACAACACCATCTAGCCCAAACTAAGCAGAGCTTGTACTATGGGTACTAGACAATGGATAAACATATATATAATATTGTGAAAGTAACCGACGAGAAAATATGGGATGCACAAACGGGATTTCGAAAGGGTATGGGATGTACGGATCAGGAAAGTTTTGGCCAAAGGTCAAAAGATCTATTGCGCATTCGTGGATCTGGAAAAGGCTTATGATAAAGTGGTGAGGAATGAACTTTGGTCGGTTTTATCCATGTATGGAGTGAATAGTAACCTCACACGAGCTCTGAAATCTCTTTATGACGATTCCAGAGCTTTAAATGGGACTTACACAGAATGGTTTAATATCGAAAAAGGTGTTAGACAAGGATGTGTAGCGTCACCCTGGCTGTTTAACCTATACATGGACAATTGTTTGAAAGATTTAAAAGATTGTGAATGGGGATAATAATAATATAATAATTAAGAATGAATGAGTTACTTGTCAAATGTCTACTTTATGCCGACGACCAAGTAATACTTGCGTCATCGGCAGAACAGTTGCAGGCGATGGTAACTATTATGCATGATGCTTGTGAGAGTAAAGGAATGAAAATGAATGTAAGCAAGACGAAGGTAATGGTATTTGAAAGGGAGGAGTGCATGACGATGTGCAATATTATGATTGATGGAGAACAAGTGGAGCAAGTGAAAGAGTTTGTATATCTAGGTACTTTGTTTACAAGGGATGGTACACATGAGGGAGATATTGAAAGAAGAACGATTGCTGGCAATAAAGTGAATGGCGCTCTACGCGCTTTTATGAACAGTCGAAATGTATCCGAGAAGGCACGTTTGGCTGTTCATAGAGGACTATTAGTACCTACACTTATGCATGGTAGTGAAAGTTGGGTATGGCGAAAGAAGCATGAGAGCAGAATAAATGCTGTAGAAATGAGAGCGCTGAGAAATATATGTGGTGTGACTCTGAAAGATAGAATAAGGAATAGTGTGATTAGAGAGAGATGCGGCATAAAAGTGGATATAGTGACGAGAATAGAAAAGGGTATGTTAAGTTGGTTTGGGCATGTAGAAAGAATGGACGAGAACAGACTGACTAAGAAAGTTTATAAGGCTAGTGTGAATAGAACAGTCGCAAGGGGAAGACCTAGGCGAACGTTTCTTGATCAGATCGGAGACGTTCTGGATAAAGGCCAGGTTAAGAGCACCTTAAACCGGCGAGCGTGTATGAGGAATGTTATGAAAGTGAATGAAGCCAGAGAAGTGTGTCAGGATCGTAGCAAATGGAAATCCGTAGTCTCTGCCTACCCCTCTGGGAAACAGGCGTGAATTTATGTATGTATACTTTTTTTACATATTATACATAGAAACGCCGAGACCAAGACAAACATCCATGTTCATGCACACAAATGTTTGACTTGTGTGGGAATCGAACCCGCGACCTCAGGCGTGGCAGTCGGTTACACTAACCACTACGCCATCAAATTAACGTCGATTAATAATAACTACATTAACTACGGGCAACGGAGACATTTTGTTGAGTTTTTTAACAATTTTTAATAAACCGCTGTATGGAAATCAGTTTTGCTGTAAAATGTTCCTTTTTTATGTCACCGGCATTTTTTTGGGTATGAATAGTATTGCGTTGGTATTGCCTACACATTCACTATTATTATTGTTTTTGTTTTAACACGATTAACCACCTGGTTCAATAGTTACAAGGTTTTCTTGGTATATACAGCGACTCATCAACCTAGACTATTTGGACTTAGTATTTTTAGAAGTTGAACGCTGCGAATCGTGCCAGAGAGTACGTTATATTTTTGTTATTTTGTCTCATTCACGCTGAACTGGCCGCGGGCGTCGCCGCACACGCTAGTGCACCGTGATGGGTCTACACCACTATGCACTGTCCCTTGCCGACAATTCTCTATTTTTTATGTAGCATAGTTATGCGTATATAGGGTGTCTAACTTGATGTGTAGCCGAGTATACAAGGTAAAACAAGGTAAAAACTACAAAAAAATGTAAATAGGTATAAATAGAAAAATATTTTTTCTAGACTTTATTATTTTATTACCGATAAAATGATGTCTAGAATCACTCATTTTCATAAGTGCACTTTACGAAGACACACACTGTATACGAGAAAATGTGCAAGTAAATTATTATCCAGATTGCTCCACCTTATCTAGTAATAAAGAACAATGTTCTCCTGACGTCTCAGAATATAGCCCTTCCGACCAGCATGTGTCAGACATTAGATGTAAACATTCTTCAAAACATAATATTCCTTTACAAGAGATACCATCAGCTACAAACATACCTGAAAATATTATATTACTCCTGAAGGGACAGCAGGAAAAGTGAAAAGGACTGTTCCAAAGAAAATTAATCCGGTTCGAAAAATAGAACATAATCCAGAAAACTGAAAAGGCAACAAAAAAAATAAAAATTCAGGCACAGGATATAAAAACAGAAGCGGATTCTTAGTGCCAAAAAAAACTATGAGGAGTGGTTGTAATAATGCTTGTAATAGGAAGTGCAAAGAAAGATTAATGGAAACAAGACATGCAATTTTTAAGGATTTTTGGGGATTGGGCGACCACTCAAGACAAGTAGATTTTGTTTGTAGATTCGTAGATAGAGTTACACGAAAACAAATAACAGCTTCTTGGACAGTCACGGCGCCATTGGACTTTTATAATTATTATTTATATGTTGATGGTGACAGGAAAAGGCTCTGCAAAAAATGTTTCTTGATACTTTGTGTATTAAAATTGAAAATTGACAAAGAAGGCACTGGGCTTATAGCAGGAGACTTGAAGGGACGACATAAAAATCGTATAAGTGATATCAAATGAAGTTAAAGAATCTGTTAGAAATTACATTTCGTTGATTTCTAGAGTGGATTCACATTATTTAAGAAAAAGAACTTCCAAACTGTAGTTTGAAGAAACTTTAACATACCCTGCATTGTACAGCCTTTACGTGGATTGGATGAAAGAAAACCGTCCGTTGGAACAAGTGGCAAATTCTAGGCAGTATAAGGATACTTTTAATTAATAAATTAATATAGAATATAATATTGAATTCCATAAGCCCAAGAAAGACATTTGTATTCTTTGCGACAGATATAAAAGACGATCGGAAACCAAAAAAAAATACATGAAGCTAGAGTATACCTTGCATAAACAAAACAATGGTAAGAGAGGTAAAAGAGACATTTAAGCTTCAGTCAAAACAAACCGACATTATAATTACAGCCGCTTATGACTTACAGAAAGTATTGACAACACCCCAATCAGAAGTTTTGCTCTTTTACTGCAAAAGAAAGTTTGCTGTATACAATATATACATATATGATATAGGATATTTGTACGAATATCCTTTGGTCTGTCTGGAATGAAACAATCGACAAGAAATGATCTTCAGAAATTAGTAGCGCTGTTGCTTTTTATTATACTGAAATATGAACAAGCATATAATTTTTTTTCCTGATTGCTGCGGCGGCCATAACCGCTGTCGAATAATAATAGCTATGTATTCTCATGCGTGTAAAATATTTGGTATAACGATTACACATAAATATTTTGAAGTAGGACATTCGCAATCTGAAGGCGATGCTATGCACGCATTAATAGAGCGTCGGAAGAAAAATCTAATTATTTTTGTACCAGAGTTATGGATTACTCTAATAAGATGTGCTAAAACTACAGGGACACCTGAATTAGATCAAAACCTAATTTTTGATTATAAAAGCCTTCTATAGAAAAAACTAAACTGGAAATGGAATAGTATTGGCAAAAAGATGTCATGGACTAAAATACAACATATTAAGTATTCAAATTGAAAATGAAAACCCTGACTTAATATATTTTCAATATGATTGTCTCAGTGATCAATGCTTATCCATCAACCTTGCTGTGAAACCTACTACACGCACTATACACAAACAAAAAGAGCACAAGAAACAATTCAGTGTGAACAGTCTAATTACGGAGAAAGTATTCCTTTATTGTATAATAAATTGCTCCTAATATCAACAGCAAAGTATAAGGACCTTGTAAGTTTGTGTTAATGTAAGGCAATACAAGATATCCTCCACGTTCCACTCAAATAGCTGAAGACAACAATAGTGATGATGAAAATTAATAGTTTTATAAAGTTTATTACCTACATTTTTTTGTTTTTGAGAACTAAAAAGATATTAATGTTTGAAAATTATTAATTTTATAAAGTTAATTGTTACTTTTTGGTTTTTGAGAACTAATAAGATTGAAATTAAACTACTATATACGGCTTTTATCGCGTTGTTTATTTAACATTATATTACATAATTTAGAAAACTGTTCCACTACTTTACTACTATTAAACTTTACTAATTTTAAGCTAATTAAATTATTAAAACTATTAAACCTATTTATCTTTAAGTTTACACTTTCCCTGACGTTTCGGTTGCTTTTCAGCAGCCATGGTCACGGGGAGACTAAGATGGTAGTAGCGATAAAATCCGTATATAGTAGTTTAATATCAACGAATAACATTCCCGTAAACAGAATACAATATTAACGAATAAGATTTTTTATTTTTGAAAATTAATAATTTTATTAACGTTAAAGTTTTTATTTTATTTTTGAGGCAGAAAAAAGACTTACGTTATAAAAACTTATTGTCTTAATTATAAATCGGATAATAATGCTTGTATCCAGTGAAGTTTTCTTAATTTGATTTCAATAAATTATAATAGTACAAAACTGTTGCTTTTATCATTCAAATGTGTAAAACACTAGCATAATAATACGTAAGAAGAATATTTACTACATATCACAGTATGAGATGATTCTTTCCAGATTTAATAAAGGATTTATTATAACATAAAAAGAAACTAAAATTTTACTATGACGTAAGATTTTAGGTAACATAACACTTCGGAATTACAATCATCTATCAAAAACAAAATATAACTTATAAAAAACTAAATTGTAACTCAGACATACAATGCTTTTTCTCGTAACTTATATTACTTTACTTACGTGACTTACGTGAAAAACAATACATAGAGTATTGTTTTTCACGTAAGTCATGGCAAACCATGAAATCGACTTTTCTTTTACAACCTAATCATACATAAAAATAGTGCAAAAATGCTTGAAAATATTAGATAGTGATAGCTTCAAAGATTGTATGGGCCGTTTCAAACGCGGTACATTTTTTAAACTTTAAATGCTGTCTCCTCTATAATCACAAAAAAATATTTACGATTTTATTGCATGGAGGTGTCGATTTGCCAATTAAGCAGTGCAGTGGTTAATATTGTCCTTATCTTTACAGAGCGCGGACATCAGGTTGAGCGTGCTGGGCTTCAGGAATGCAGCCCTGAAGTGTTGCAAACTCTTCTGACAAGTCTCGACCACGATAATTTTCGATTAGCCGCAGTGACTAAAGACTTATTTTTGAAAAAGTTACGAATTGACTTTCCTCGTGAAGTAGTGCCTATAGTGCTCGCGCCGCTGCTGTATCCCGACGATACACAGACGCCCCTCGAAGAAATGACTACAGCTGACGATATGGCCGCAGCCATGATGGATAATTCACTAGCTGAGATTATCCGGGACATCGGCTACTCCTTCACGTCGTCCGTTGAGGACTGCAAAAACAACATGCTGAATTTTGGCGTGCGGGAGCCTACTGCTACTGATATCGCCAAAATCATATCGACTATGGTTAGATACCACACGACTGTCCAAGACGGACCACAGATACAGACACCTGGCAACTTTTGGGTTGGCCATGAAGTAAAGAAAGATCCGATCTCGCAGGGTCATGGTGAATCCTGGAATGCAGAAGTTTTCGTTCAAACTCTGAAAGAGTTAGCATCGAACCTGAACTGGAAGGAGGTCATACTGCAGCTTGATCATCCTGAATTTTTCGTACCAGATAGGCAAGGTCTTAGCTTGCTATTCACGATCTTACGGCTCGGTCTTCAAAGTGCTGGTTACCCAGCGAATATATTCCCGGTAGAGTACATATGCCGTAGATGGACAAACTTGGAAGGCCAGATGACTCTCATCACTAATATACTGAAATATGCGGATGTATTCAGTTTCGCCGACCATCCTTTCCATCCAGTGTCCATAGATTTACTAAAGTCACCCCCTGAAGCAGACAACAAAGACGTTGCCACATGGAGATGCCTCTATCTGGTTGAACTGCTGCTGTACGCCTCAGAGCGCGGCTACTACATACAAGTACATGAACTATTCAAGATACCTTTACAGTACTGCCCCGATGTATTGATGCTGGCTTTACTGCAGATCAGTCCTCCTGTCAATGTTGTCCGGCAAGAGTTAATATCAACACTGGTACCAATATTTTTGGGCAATCATCCAAACTCAGGCATAATTTTGCATCATGCCTGGCACAACCAGAACCCCAATATTAAGCCTATCATTATGCACTCTATGGCAGAATGGTACATTCGCGGCGATTGCGACCAATCAAAACTATCCAGAATCTTAGACGTCGCACAGGATTTGAAGGCGCTGTCTTTATTGTTAACCATGCAATCGTTGCCTTTTGTCATTGATTTAGCTTGTCTAGCATCACGGAGGGAGTATCTGAAACTAGACAAATGGTTAACGGATAAGATAAGAGACCACGGTGAAGGATTTGTAAACGGTATGGTGAAATTCTTGCAAAGAAGATGTCCGCAAGTGCTTGGCAAAGTACCAGAAGAACAGTTGCCGAAAGCGGCACAATTACCGAATGAAACTATTACCACAATCTTGGCATGTTTACAACTGTGCATTCCAAATGTCCAACAAGAGCTACAGGAAGCCATTTGCAACGTCATAGCTAATTGTCAGACGTTCATTCTCAGCAAGACCAGGCAGAACATTGCGGGCATTGCACGTCCTCACACCAGAATCCTAGAGACACCTTTTCCGGCTGGATTAGGCGGCCAACTCTTCCCTCCACATGTAGACTCTATTACTAATTTAACTCCAAATGTCGCGAACATGAGCCTAGGTGCTCCTGCCAACACAACGTTTATGCCCGGTACCCTCGGACCCCTCGTGACCACACCTGGTTCTCCATCGCGCCTTATGGGCGCCGGCCCTAATAGCCCTTTCGCTATGATGCCGATACAACATACGCCAAATGTGGCTAATATGGGATTAGCTAGGATGGCTCCAGCACCTGCTATGGATAAGCCGCGTATACCAGATCCCATTCATTTCCCCGAGATGATGCACAACGTAGCTAAGGAGATTGAGGATGAAGCTAATGGGTATTTTCAAAGAATTTATAATCACCCTCCTCACCCGACTCTCTCGATTGACGAGGTTCTTGAAATGTTGAAGAAATTTCAAGATTCACCAAATAAGAGAGAACGAGAGGTGTTCTCGTGTATGCTGAGAAACCTTTTTGAAGAATACAAGTTTTTTCCTCAGTACCCTGACAAAGAATTGCACATAACTGCCCAACTCTTCGGGGGCATCATTGAGAAAGGTCTAGTACCCAGTTACGTTTCGCTTGGTTTGGCATTGAGGTTTGTACTCGACGCTCTAAGGAAGCCGGAGGGCTCTAAAATGTATTACTTTGGTATAGCGGCCTTGGATCGATTTAAGTCGCGGCTCAAGGATTACCACAAATATTGTGAGCATGTTAGAGCTATCCCTCATTTTAGTGAATTCCCTCCGCATCTCATCGAATACCTAGAGTATGGGCTACAGAGTCAAGAGCCCCCATCAAAGCCACAGGGGGCTGTCCTGCCTACCAGTTTAGCCGCTATGTTGAACCAAAGTGCAGTCGTAACAGTATCAGCGCCGTATAGGTATGTATGAGCTACTATGTACCTACTACTAGTCATAGTTAAATGTGACTAAATGTTTAAAGTATCAGTATTGATATTCAAACACTCGTATCTCAAATACTCGACATAAATATATCTTGATAGTATATTATATACATATACTATACAGGCGTCATTTTTCTTATACTTAAACACATTTAGTGTCAATATATTAATACAAATTTCCTTTTACAGAGCTGTTGCGCCATCGATTTCAGTTATATCGAAAGTGACGAACGCAGCAGGTGGAATGGGCAGCCGTCCGTCCATCGCCAACGCCACTAACATTGACACTTTGCTCACCGCTACCGACAGAGAAGAGAAAATCAGTGCTCCTCCAGAACCTATCCAAGACAAAACCGCATTCATTTTCAATAATTTGAGCCAGCTCAATTTACAAACTAAATGTGAAGAACTGAAGGAAATAATCACTGAAGAATATTATCCATGGCTCTCCCAGTACCTAGTCATGAAAAGGGCGTCTATTGAACTCAATTTCCATGCCCTATATTCCAATTTCCTTGACGTTCTTAAAATACGTGACATCAACAAGATGGTTACGAAGGAAACATACCGCAACATTAAAGTATTACTACGCTCCGACAAAGGCATAGCGAACTTTTCTGATCGTTCACTACTTAAGAATCTCGGTCACTGGCTTGGCATGCTGACCCTTGCACGTAGCCAGCCGATATTGCATATCGATATAGATTTAAAAGCGCTGGTACTTGAGGCTTACCATAAAGGACAACAAGAACTCCTTTACGTGGTGCCATTTGTCGCCAAAGTTCTGGAATCTTGTGCCAAGAGCATCGTATTCAAACCGCCTAACCCATGGACGATGGCTCTTATGAACGTATTAGCGGAACTCCACCAAGAACCGGACCTAAAATTAAATTTGAAGTTCGAAATTGAAGTATTGTGCAAGAATCTCGGTTTAGATATTTCTAATCTAAAACCAGCAATCTATTTGAAAGATCCTGACAAAGTTCGTTTGATTGAATTTCAACTCTCCCAGCCTAAATTGAATAAAGAGGCGGCAAATACTGTCATGACCGTTAACCAGGCGATCGTACAGGCACCACCCATGCAGATGATGCCTACACAGCCTCCCATGATCCCCACAGAGGATATCACCACGGTGACCGCGCCTACTCCCACTAGTGGCCTAGTTGCCAACGACCCAAATGTAATGGGAGTGTTGGGCCTCCCAGAGCCAAGATTCAATTATCTAGACGTGAACGTTTCTTCAACATCCGCTTTCGGCCAGAAGATTTGCTTCAACCCGCACATAATACTTTTCCAGAACTACCCCCACTTAAAACAGTTCGTTAAACCAGCGATCGAGAGGTCAATCCAGGAATGGATTCACCCAGTCGTGGATAGATCAATTAAGTACGCTTTGACTACTTGTGAGCAAATAATAAGGAAAGATTTTGCCTTGGATCCTGATGAAGTAAGAATGCGCACCTGCGCTCATCACATGATGCGGAACCTGACTGCTGGCATGGCGATGATCACCTGTCGGGAGCAGATCATTAGCACCATCAGCACCAACCTGAAGGCCGCGTTCGCCACTGCTCTGCTGCCATCTACACCTCAACAGGTTGGTATTATGTGAATATAAACATACCAGTTATCTAAACATTCATTCAGTTTCTCACAGACACAATAAACAAAGCCATCATTTCATTTTTGTTGTACTTTTAATATGATTTAATATAAAACAGAATTATAGTTGATCGAGCGATACTAAGTATTGAACCATAACCAGGATTATTTACAAGGTTTACTGGTAACAATATAATTATTCCTTAGGAGAGATGTTACTTCAGTATATTGGTTGTGTTATCATCTTCTACAGGTATGTACTCATTTAATGTCAATTCATGCAGTAAATGAATGAAGGGATTAAAAAGATGTAAACGCGTAAAAAATTATAAGCAATGTGAATACTGGATGTATTGACATTTGTGCCTATTGTTAGGTCATTAACTCTTGATGCTATGCTATATACAACACAACTTGCTGTATTTATGGGCCTGGATAAGAATTTACTAAAATCCTAAATCAATAAAATTGTGTTCCTAAAAATAAGTCACGTTTATTCAATAATCTTGATACTTACTTTTGGAATGGAATACTAACCCAGTCACGTTTATGTAATTATTAACTAAGCCTAACTGATTGAGTTCCAAGATTTGTTACTAATAATATTAATACTGCTATGTCTCTAATAGCTATAAAAGCACGCACTTCGGTGTCAGTCCCAAGAATGTATTAACAAAAAAATATTTTACTATCATATTAATAGTTTCTGGTATTTCAGAAGGAGATTATAGAAAGCGCAGCCGCTGTTCTAGCTACCGAAAATATGGAGCTTGCGTGTGCGTTCATACAGAAGACGGCGGTGGAGAAGGCGCTGCCGGAGCTCGACAAGCGGCTGCTCAGCGACTACGAGATGCGCAAGCTCGCGCGCCAGGAGGGCCGGCGCTACTACGACCCCATGGTGCTCTCCTATCAGACCGAGCGCTTGCCGGAGCGCGTGCGCCTGCGCGTCGGCGGGCCCAGCGAGATACAGATCACGGTCTACGAGGAGTTCGCCTGCAACATCCCCGGCTTTACGCCCGTCCGAGACGTCGGACTGTTTATCCCCAAACCGTCCGCGCAGGACCAGATGTCGCAGCTGACCTTTAGCCAGGTCATTAACCCGACGCAGGTGTACGGCACGGATGAGATGAGTGCTCTAATATCTGCCGCCGAGGTGTTCCTCGGTAACTGCATCGCAGTCGCATCCCTTGCTATACAAGTGGCGAACATGCATTCCCTACTCGAGTGCCTCTGCATCGCCAGAAGGAACAGAGACTTTGTCTCCGGATGCGCTTTGCTGCAGAAGGTAACATTGTTAATTGAAACTTTCAAAAAGCTTTAACATGACGTGATACTATCCCAATTATGGAACCATTTTCTAGTACAAAGTTACAGATTTTCGCCACTACTTATTTGATTTACTTTAATTTTTTTTTATTTATAATCTCAATTTTTAATTTTCTATTTCGTAATATTATAGCAAATTGTTACCTCAAGCTCACCAAGGGATTTTGAGATACAACTGGCATGTTGCTACGACTCAATCGAGATATGTACTAACGCAATTATATATCACAGGCGGTAGAGGGACTACTAGACGGACACATCGTGCAGCCGGGCACGAGCAGCGAGCACGTGGAGATGATGGCGCGCTATCGCGACATCCACCTACGTGTCCTGAAGCTGTTAGAAGATGCCCGCGTGTATGGGCACGTGTGGACCACTAAACAGATCACTTGCTGTCTTACCGAATGCCGCGAGGAGCTTCGGTACAACATTGAGGCAGTCGATTGTCTGATCAGAAACCACCTCATCAACCTACCACAAGTAAATTAATTTTAAATTTTAAAACGCTTTCGCTTGAATTATTAGATTATTAGTTACTATATAAATAACTTTAGTGATGCAGGAATTATAAGCACATTTTATGTTATTAATAAATTTGTAATAAAAACTTTATATAAGTTAGCTTGCCGCCTACGAGCCTATGATCATAAATGAACATTGGTATTTGCCTACAGTACGACCTCGCGCTCGCGCACATGATGGACAGCGGCAGCAACTACATGGCCGTCGCATTCGCCATGCAGCTTGTCCAGCTGTACTTAGTAGACGACAGAAATAACATTTACGTGAACGAATCCGACTTGTACCACACGACCGAGATGCTTGTGCGTGTGATGTCACACTCCCGCCAGCCGCCTCCAGAAGGGCTCGGCTCCTTGATTGAGACCCTCAGAGTTAACCAAGACCCTAGTGCTTACCTCGGCGAGAGGTCCCCATTAGGACCCACCGCTCATATTCACTCTGGCATCCTACAAGTGCGGGTAAGATAGCATTAAATATAATTAAACCTTATTTTTCATATTTTTAATATTTGCCTTATCAATCTTAACTACATACAAGCGTTTATTATTGTTAATTTTATAAACCAATCTGCTATTTCTTAAAATGCATTGATTATATTTCATTATCACAGGCTCAAAACTATGACGATCCCCCCGGCCTACAAGATAAAACAGAGAACCTTCTACGCGAGTGGAGGAATGTTCTGCTCAGTCCACTCACAGAAATAGAGCTAGCCCAGAACTTCAACTTATACGTTCATCGCATGAACATGAACGGCATACTCAAATCCGACGACATGATCACCAGATTTTTCAGAATTGCGACTCAGATGTGCGTTGAGAATGTGTATCAGCAGCTCAATGAGGATCGAATGAATCCTCCTCCGATCGCGCCGAAGAGGGACAAATATTACGCAATGTGCGATTCGTTCATCAAGCTGGTCTCGCTGCTGATCAAGAACACATCCGACGGCGGCAATCCTACTCCTAAACTGAATCTTTTGAACAAAGTAACTATCTACATGTCGGCAAGCTAATTGCTTGAATATTAAGCGCAACATTTTTAAAACAATATACATATTAAGCTACACTCGGTTTATCTGTTACAGATTCTGGGCATCATAGCAGGATGCCTGTTGCAGGACCATGAGGAGCATGGCACGAACTTCCAACAACTGCCATACCATCGTCTATTGCTTATTCTGTTCCTTGACATGAACATGGCTGAGCCTGTTCTAGAATCTATGAACTACCAGGTGGGTTCCGATGAGTGATACATGATTTTAAGTATTTAGGTATATAATGTGCTCATAGGAAGTTCTTAATAGTAGAAAAATATTTATGATAGTATAGAATTTTAGTCTATTTCAGATCAGATGATCAACTGGTAATCGTATTATAATTATAGTCTACTCCAATCCATTCTGATGAAAGTGTACACAAACCAAATTGATGTTAAATTTATCACATAATTACTTACTAAATGGAATAAGTAACACATTTATCCATATTTTCAACGTTTTCACATGATATCTTAGTATATTTTAAAGCAATTGGTGTTTGATTAATATAAAATAATTTTGAAAATCTTAGATGAAAAGTGAGGTTATTTGTCAGATCATAAAATATCTATAATTTTGATTTTGATTGCATAAGGCTGTACGATAAAAAACATCGTTTATGTCGTAAAATTTTTAGTAATTGATTAGTTACTCGAAATTATGTACCTTGCAAATGTTTTTTACTGTATATCTACTATAATCTGATTGGTCAACTGCGGACATCGAATACTGGGTACAATTATAGCGCGGTAAGATATAATTGTAGCAGTGTTTGTCATTTGTAACTGTTTCGCTGCATCAAATCGAATGATTCGATTAAGTAATTAATTGATTTACAATTGACGCTACAATTGGACATCACTAAAACTTCTATGGTCATGTCAATGAACCGTTTGTGTACCTTTTTATTTTATAAGATTGTAATTGACTATACATAGAGATTGTTTATACATTTGTATACTTGTGACATGTAGTATGTTGATGGTAATGGTATGCTTTGTTATCAGGTTCTCACAGCTTTCTGCCATACGCTGCGAATCATCCGCCCCAGCATTGCTCCGGGCTTCGCGTATGCATGGCTCGAGATAGTGGCACACCGAGCCTTCATCAACCGCGTACTCGCTGTCACTCCGCAGCAAAAGGTAACCGACTCGTCTTAACAATTCAACTTCTTAAATACTAACATTTTCATTAATATGCACATGTAATACTAACCTTTCTAATCATTTCTAGGTCCTTACTGTCTGTTTCAGAGCCCTGGAATTTATAACTTATACTGTGTGCATTTTTACCATGTTTGTGTATTTTTCAACCAATGATTCTTAATGTTTATCATATATTTTTAGCTAGCAATGAGGGATTCAGGCAATATTATATTATTTACTTGTTGTATTAAATTAATTATTATTATTGACAAATAGTTATTGACAGCTGTGTACTACACACACTGCAAATGAGATGTAGAACAAAGCAATACAAATAATTCTTGTAGGGGTGTTATACATTCTGCTTTCTGTGAAAGTGTAACATGAGAATTTGATATATTTGTTTATACGTCTGCAGATCTCTCCAATATTTTGTTTGTGCATTTTCTTGCATGCGATGTGTGTGATCAATAGCTCCCACGGCAAAGATATTTGCTACGGGGGCTTGAAACACGAACCGCGTGCCCAACTGTTGGTTCGTATTGCAGGGCTGGGGCATGTACTCGACACTGCTCATCGACCTGTTCAAGTTCCTGGATCCGTTCCTACGCAACACGGAACTCGCGTCACCGGTCATGATGTTGTACAAGGGCTCCTTGAAGGTTCTCCTTGTTTTGCTTCACGACTT
The DNA here is from genome assembly GCA_963675205.1 of Catocala nupta. NCBI lineage: Eukaryota > Metazoa > Arthropoda > Insecta > Lepidoptera > Erebidae > Catocala > Catocala nupta. The sequence continues at coordinate 41,309,085 of OY776078.1, forward strand.
CCCTGAGTTCCTGTGTGATTATCACTACGGTTTTTGCGACGAGATACCCCCGAACTGCATTCAAATGAGGAACCTTATCTTGTCAGCGTTTCCTCGCAACATGCGCCTCCCGGATCCATTCACACCTAACTTGAAAGTGGATCTTTTGGCTGAGATCACGCTGCCGCCACGCGCAGTGATCAACTACACCACTATCATTCCTACCTCACAGTTCAAGAAGGATTTGGACGCGTATCTAAAAGCGCGTTCGCCAGTTACCTTTCTGACAGAGCTGAGGAGCAATATGCAGGTGTGTACTTACTTTTTAAACTGTATCTTGCTTAGCTCATCAAACCTTTTTTTATATGAGTTGCCTGTACCTGTTATTACTTACGTTGTTATACTGCGCAGGTGGTGAACGAGCCGGGTCGTCGTTACAACAGCCAGCTGATGAACGCGGTTGTCTTGTACGTGGGCACGCAGGCTATCGCCCACATTAGGGCCAAGGGCCAGACGCCTAACATGTCCACGATTGCGCACTCAGCACACATGGATATTTTCCAGAACTTCACTGTCGATTTCGATTTTGAAGGACGGTAAGGATATTTCTCCTGGTATCATATAGCTGATAGAGCAGTTCTGCAAAAGAATCTGATCTTTTATCTTTATGGTTAGCTATATAATCAATAATTGTTTAACACCTTGTTCATTTATATATAAGATTTATACTATAGTAATACTAATAGTGCAAAATATTTCAGGTATTTGTTCCTCAACGCGATCGCGAATCAACTGCGCTACCCGAATAGTCACACGCACTATTTCTCGTGCTGCCTGCTGTATCTCTTCGCAGAAGCCAACTCGGAAGCGGTCCAGGAGCAAATCACGCGCATGCTGCTCGAGAGGCTGATCGTGAACAGGCCGCACCCCTGGGGCCTGCTTATTACGTTTATTGAGCTAATCAAGAATCCCATATACAAATTCTGGTCACACGAGTTTGTTCACTGCGCTCCAGAGATTGAGAAGTCAGTATTTTACTTATACACAAAGTACCTGCTGAATCAAAGATATTAATTTCTCTGAAACAATGGACTATATAAACTGTATTATAAATGAAAGTCTACACAAAGTGCATAAGGATATTGCATGATATCACATGCCTATTACAGTAATTATTCTTTCATATACAAGTTTTAGTCCATTTCATGCGTGATAGTGTTGGCGATTCCGGTAAGTAGCAGGAGGCTTTGAGTGCTATTCAAGAGCGCGGTGTTTTTTGAAGTTCATCGACGTCCTTGGTCGAGTAGTGAGCTATGTATGTACTTTACCTATGAGAAAACTTTACTAGCAGTTGATGTAGATCAAGGTGATTGAACCGAAAACGATTGCCAGGTAAATAAAGAAATAATAATTGTAGCCATAGACATGAATAAGTATGTAAAAATCCTCATATGGGACAATTATATATATTTACATACTTATCATGTACCTTTGTTTAGTTTAGAAAATGCCCCTCAATTCCATGGACGTGGACGTTCAGTACCATCTATTTGGTACTATAGAGTGAATGGCTTGCGAAATTTATTTTGCCTTTTATATTGAAATTTTTTATGTAAATATCTTCCATCAAGCCTTATCAGGTGGACAGCATGAGGCAGCATGTCAGCAACATTAGCTTAATTTCTTATTTTTGCTTGCTTGTGTTAATCGCTAAGTTATACTTCCAACATTCTTCTTTATGACACTTTGCAAGATTATTTCGATGATGTAATAATATTATCAGTTCGCGTTTTTTTATACTGTTTAGGCAAGCCTAAACAGAATAAAAAACGCAAAGCATTTGATCACAATCTCCGCGATTTAACAGCGAAGATGGACGCACGCTTGTCTAGAAGGTCGAAAGTCATACGAGACTTGACGCCTATATAGTACTCGTCTTGACTCTAAAGGCTCTAGCTGATCTTTTGCGGGACCATCTCAAAGGAAAGAATAGTAGTCCATGCAGGATCAGACCTGTTGGTATAAATTAAGCAACTGTCCTGGCATGAAATACTGCTTACAATGAGATATCAGTTACCGGCATGCATAGTTCTCTGAAAGATGAAGCTAGATACTCCTCTATGCGAATTACAGACACTAGATACTCCTCTTTGCGAATTACAGACACTAGATACTCCTCTTTGCGAATTACAGACACTAGATACTCCTCTTTGCGAATTACAGACACTTCGGATCATCAAGGCCATTGCATTTAATTATGTTGGCATATCCTCAATCGGCGACTGCCTTCAAAGATAAGTGCATACGCTCGATCATAGCTTCCTTGAGCACCTGTATATGTGCTCCGCTGACCCTATCGCTAAAATGTGTCTCTCTACAAACGCGCTGTCTGCATACCCAAACGTACCGGTAGTTAGCAGATCGTTAATATGCATCAAAATGAGACATGCAGAAAGCAGTGACAGTGATCCCTGTGAAACCCCCAGCATTCATTGCCATATCGAGCGGTCTGTCAAGAGATCTATTACCTAAATGCAGAGGCTAGTGAGAAGGCTAAAGGACGAAATCATGCTGATGAGGCTATCATGCCAGACCTTGTCCTGCGTCTGAGACGTCAAGGGAAAAGCTAATGCTTTTCCTACCGTGTTTCTCGATGGCCTCGCTCTATATATGCTTAGTATACACTAGGTCTCCAGCTGAACGGTTTCGGTGAAACTCATATTGCCAGTTACTGAGTATTGCTGGCCGCTCTCTCTCAATATGGATACAAAGTTATAAACATATTTTTCATTACCCGGCATTATTAGTAAGAAGAATGTTGGCTACGTAACGTATAAAGTTTCCCAAAATGAGATATCTATGTTTGATGGTGTCGTAACTTGTTTGTTTTTAAAATGGCAAGTCTATTTTCCGTATAATGTGTATTCGTAGATTGTTCGCGTCAGTGGCGCGCTCCTGCATTGTTGACAAGACGGGTGCGGGAGGGGGCGAAAGAGAGATAACCGAGTAGCGTCGCGCCAATTGGGAGTCTGTCCGACATCAGCACATATTTAAAAGCTTTGTCGAGAAAGGTAACATTCATAAAATAATATATAATAATATCAGTTATGTATATAAACTGCCCTATTGCTGTGCACGGGCCTCTTCTAAGTGTGAGAAGTGTTAGGCCATAGTCAACTACGCTGGTCCAATGTGGGCAGAGAGAAAATTACTATAGGAACATTATGTAGAACTCTCAGACATGCAGGATTCCTCACGATGATTTCTTTTAACGTCAAAGCAAGCGGCTATTAACTATATAAAACATATTCTTAACATGACTACTTAACTTATATGTTGATTTAATTGCATAATATTTTTATTAAAGGTGATCGCTATAGGTAACCGAGACACTCGGGAAGAATTTCCAAAGATTGGAAACTATGAGCACAATAATTCACCTGTTATAATAAGTAGATTGTTTTGCTCTATTTGTGTTGCTCTATTAACGTAAAAGTTTAGATAATGTGGTTGATGTATATTCAACATGTCACAGGTATAAGCTCAACATCAAACACCCCAATTAGATTATTAAATCAATTAAATCAAATCAAAAATAAATAATAATATAATCATTAAAATGTTACTTTTATGTACTTAAATATTTTAATTTATCGAATTAGTTCTCCTTGTGCGCGGATAGTATGAATTAATATAAATTTTCGTTTATTTTAGCTGTTTAATAAATGGGTGACTATAATTTAATTCGTTTTAATTATTTTAGGGATAAAAAATAACCTATATTAATAATTGCTGGAATTGATTCAGTAGCCGATTTTGAAAAAGTAGTTACTGTCAGGATGTGCGTTTATTATGTTACATGTTGTATATTCGTTTGTGTATATTATTTTTAATTAGATTGGGTGATCAGATGTAACTCTGTTTGTTTGCGTCTGTAAGACCTATATATAGTAGGTTGTTCGCAGTGGTAATTAAAACGGGTTTGACGTATTACAGGCTTCCAAAGTGAGGCAGGACCGAGCCAGCCTCCCCAACCACAGCCCTCCACTTCTGCTCAACCTCCTAAACCACAGGTCTTGCAATGGAATAAACTGTTTAAGAAGTAAATCAGTTACGAACAATTGTTGTAAATACATATTAGCTTTTAATAGTACATGGTTTTGTACATCACACGGTTTATTTTTGACAATGATAGACTTTAGAAAGTGTTATCTAACAATTTTATAATGTTTTTATTGTGTTGCCAATTTGGAAGACATTATCCTTGCATATTCTTTCTTGTTTAAAATTAATCATATATACATATAAAAAATTGCACAGTATAGTATTCTGATTTGAGTATTTTAGATGTAATTATTGAAATTCAATGAATCTTTTAAAATTTATATTTGGAATATATATTCTGTGATATTTTGACAAAAAGTATGCTGTGCATTTAAATTGTATGAGTTTTGTTCGGTTCGACGGCGTCGCTATTAGCAATCTGTACTTAGCAATGTATTGTATTATGTATGTTCTGATTGTAATTAGGAGAGTACACAAACTATCAAGGCATTGCCGCATATATTGAATGAACCTTGAACTATTACATAGTTGTTTCCTGACGTTCGTACAAGTTTAAATTCGGTAATAGTATAGCCACATATACTAAATGAACATTGAACTATTAAATAGTTTTCTCCTGACGCTCGTACAAATTTAAATTCGGCAATAGTATACTTGTGTAAAAATGTGATTAGTGTATTGAATTGTATTGAATTTTGAGTGCCGGTGTTACAGCAGCTCGGTGACTTCGTAGTTGAATCACAAACTTAGCTATAGTGTTGAGTAGTGCGTAGATATAAGATTGACAGCTCTCATCGAGAGCAGGCCGCCGTTCGATACAATAGACGTAAAACAGTTCCATAGAAACAACCACTGTGATTTGAATTTCCTGATGTAAATTAGAAATCTTGACTAGATCTTGACTACCTATATTATAATAAAAGGTTTGGTTTGAAATGTACTATTGTTTCAATGACGTGTTTACATCAGTGAATCGAATGGTGTGGATCTTATTTTAATTGTGATGTGAGTTTGTTATCTATGGAATGTTTTAATAAGACAGCACACGAACGGGAACACATTGGTGAATCCCGCCGTGGACACTTACTAGGTGCCGCTATTGTGTAGCGGCGCCGCATCGTGGAGATGTAAACGAAATACGAAGCTAAACAATATGTGTATTGTGGATGTTGGCGCTCAAGACCACGACGCGACCAATTGTCCGTTGTGTAATACATCGTGACATGGAACATTATATTGCCTCTCATTGTGACTCATTTTAGAGTTTGATAACAATATTCGATAAGTAACGAAAATTACTGTACCATGTACAATATTTATAATCGGTATGCGGTTTTAGATGGTGGACGTTTTCACGTTGCGAGGTAGTGATCACTTGGCGTACTCGGTTGACATAGGTCCGTAAGCTAAATGTTACGCGACGTTTTATATCACTCGTGCTGGGCGCGGTGTGGCGCCGGTCGCGTGGTAATCAGCTGCATACACTTAGCCCACGACCCCCGCGACGGCGCGCCCAGCTCACTTATCATAATAACGAATAACGAATTACACTAAGTGATAAAGAGCTAGTTCGTCGAATAAGTTAAATCGACTGATTAAAAGTAACCGCTAAATCGTTTGTTTAGATTTAATTAATTGTATTGTAACTTGAGGCGTATGCTAGTAGTTTGTAAAGAGCCTCGCGACTACGTGACGGCAGTTTAATTATAACTTTTAGAGTTAATAATAAGTTTTGATGAACGTAAGTTAAGGTTGTAAAGTTTTCTAGGTGTGATTATGAACGTAATGAATTAATGAGTATGTGTTGCGCCGGCGGTGGCCGGGCTCGGCGCACTCTGCGACCGGCCCGCCGCCGGCTTAGATGTATCTAATGCTAAAACTATTTCAATTTTATTAAGCAATGTAATCACCTTTTTTAATGATTGTGTTTAACAAAGGTATTTTTCCAATTAATTCCGGCGTTTCTATTTATCATTCTATAATACGATTCAGGCAGTTTCCTCCCCGCTCCCACTCCTTATTCCCTTTGTTAATCATCGTGTCATATCATATACGACGAAATAGAGCAGACATTTATAATTTGGATGAACTGTTGTTTGATATGATGTTGCATTTCCTTCATCTTAAAATATGCCTCATTAGCATCGCTGGAATTTGTTTAATGAAAATAATAAATAATTTCAAGTTGACCTGAGTCACAGTACATAAATATACAGTATTGTAACTCGGCCGTATCTTTGAAATAAATGCCTACAGCCGCGCGGTACGTAAACATGCGATAGGGCTGCCCACCTACAGCATTTTAATTAAATCTGCCTACTTTGATTGATTGAGTTTCTATCTATTTTTTATTGTAAATATTTTTATTTTATTTAAAGAAATAAAATACTTTGTGAATGGAATAGGAAGTGTTCAATAAAAATACATGTTGTTTTTTGATTGCTAGATTTAATTTGAAAAAACATGTTTATGTTAGATTTAAGACTTAATAACAAATCGGTCTTATAAATTTGCGACTGAAAAATATTTGCGCCTCGAGTGAGACGTACGGAATGCTTTATTATTATATTTTAAAATATAAAAAATCCGCATTCGAATATAAAGATTAATTAAAAATTGTTTTGGGAACATGGACATGGACAAGGAGGAGAAAAAGGAATATCTTTTACATGGTTATATATACCTGCAGCTACTTTACAATTAATATGTTTAGTTTTAAAAGAAGTTCGGCATATTTCTTTTTTTCTATATATTCCACGAAATCATCGTTGGATACAATTAAAAAATCTTACTGTAGTCCCGGTACCTTTCGGGAGGGAAAAAATCCTTTAAAAGGACTTAAATTACGTACCTACATACTAGTAAGTATAATCATTTTATAGTGTTACCTTTCGGAGTAACCAAGTAATCTAAAAAAAGTTATCTCTGGGTGCGTTATTAAGGAATTCATGCAACCAAAAACAGCACAATATATTCTACTTGTCATGTTAAATAGGCTATACTTGTACTTATTTTGGGTAAAAAAATCGCACAGTTACTGTTTAAAAAATTACAAACCGTCCGTTCGCCACTGCGGCGCATTCGCGACTGGTTGTGTGCCGAGCGCATGCCGACGCCGAGGCGCGTAGGTATGACTCGTTTGTATGAAGATAGGTTACTGTATATTTATGTACTGTGCCTGAGTGGTGTTGATTTGTCTAAACAAGACATATTTTTGACCACTATCGGATAAAAATACACGTAATAATACTTAAAAAAAATACTTTTTACAAACTGCAATCCAAAGCAAAATACACATAATTCATTATTAAAATTTTAATGAAATACTACCTCAAAGACAAAAGAACAATCCGCCAACTGGGCAACTTATACCACAGACAACAGACCAGGTGCCTTATTACAAACTCTTATTAAACCTGTCAAGTTCCAGGTTGTTCAAATAACTGCCAGGTTTTGTTTCGTATTATGACATGGACATAGTTTTGCAAACAAGAACCAACCCACAAAATGTCACTTTCGAGATAATTAGATTTTTGTTTCAAAAGTGTGCAGAAACGAAATGGTTATCAATTTAACATAAACAACTTAACATTGTTATGGGTAGTATTATTGGCCATATAGGGAATCATTTTTTTTTGGAATGTTCTTTTATTTAATATTTGTTTTAGGTCAAAAACCTAATGGTTCCTTATTGCAAAATTACTGTTTTGTGGGTTGGTTCTTTATAGAAATATGTTTAGGTTGTTCAGGTAGTCAAATTATTTTAAACTAGCCGCGCCCCGCAGTGTTACCCGCGGTAAGAAGTAGCCTATGTGGTAATCCAGAGTGTCAGCTATCTCCATACCGAATTTCATCAAAATCCGTTCAGTAGTTGGTTACTTTAAATTATATTTTATTTGATTTGCAAAATAGAACCAAACATCATGGTTTCTGTTCTAACAAATATAATATGTCTTTTTATTTTTCAACGTGATCTATGTGGCTTGGTTCTAGTTTGCGTAATGAGAGTGCTGAAGATCTACAGGGACCATGTGGCATAGATTCGTTTAGCTTTTATGAATCACTTTATCTGTGGTTGGTTCTCTCAGCAGCTCTCATTTTCTTGTTTGTATGTTGGTATTTTGGCTAGGATCTTTTCTGGCGAGGTAAATAATATTGTCAGGTGTCAATTTAAGTATGTAACTCAATTTCACCCGAGATGTGGGATGGTTCTTGTTTGCAAAACTATGTCCACATGTGAATAGTTGATCGTCTTGCTGGCTAGTTTGTCGCTGGCCGATTTGTGACTTGACAGTGCATCGTTCAAAAATATTACATTCATGTTTGTCGGTAAATAACGGTTTTAATTTTATCCTATTTTCTATGATAATATAATTAAAACTATTATTTTTAGGCTAAAATAAAACAAATATATCTTTATGCTATCATATCATGAATTTTATCATTATATTTGCAGCATTAAACAAAATATTATAGGTAACTAATATTCAGTTTCAGAACGTTGCGCGTTGCCGATTGAAATGTAATTTCCATATACACATTTAAAGTTGCTCTACATACATTGACTTATTTATTACTCTACATAATTATTATCTATTTTTGATATCAATATTATGTACCTAACATGTATAAATTTATGTTTTATAAATAATCTTCAATAATTATCACACGTTCTTTTTTTTAACAATTGAATGTGTATACAATACAAAGAAACGTCTACAAAACATACTATTATCAGAAAGTGATCAGCCATCGATAGTGCTTATAAAAAACAGGTGCATGCGATTTTCGACCTTATTGACATTACTCAGAATTTATCATTTTATTAACGTATTAATGTCAGACAGCAAGAAAATATTTTTAAAAACGTCTGTCATGGATTGCCTATAAGGTCCAAAATCACATGCATCTGTTTTTTTTTAAGCACTATCGCTGGCTGATCACTTTCTGGTAGTAATTTGTTTTGTAGATGTTCATTTGTTTTATAGACACGTTCATTAGATTTACACAAAAAAAAACAACTTATTTTAGGTACCTATCCCCGTGGTACAACTAGTTGGACATTTCCACCGTTGTACTACGGATCATAATCATAAATTGACTGAATTTTATTGACTTACCATAGGAAAACATTATTTTATACATAAATAAAGCAATACAAGATGTACATAACACATGTAAGTACATATAAGATTTTTGTATTTTATTTTATATTTTTTATTAAGTAATGTAAGTAGAGCATATATCATGGCGTCACATTAAAATTTCAATCGGTGGTGGCATGAGGAGGAAATGAAATTCCTTCTCGTACCTAATGTGCCTATCATCCCAAATTTACTGGAAAACCTTAAAAGCATAGTTAACTCAAATAATAATTGTTCATCGTCACAGATTTCATAAATTAACTAAAATCTAGGTATATTACATATAAATAAAAGCAATAATTAATGTAGCTATTCAAAAAAAGCTACTCCAGCATAGCGTAAACTGAATGGTTTGTTTGGCGACTTTAATATGAAACGAAATGTCAAATGAAAGCTCGTAATACGGTATTTGCCAGGCAATACTCGATCACCTGTCACGTGACCGCTGACTGGCTGGAGTTAGCACGCTTATAATACGAAATTGCAAGTTCTTACAAGAGTTTACTTTACGCCGTATACTGGCTGGAAATAAGAGTTTGTAATAAGGCCCCAGGGCGACCAAATTATATTGCATGCCACAGTCGACATACCACTATCACCGAGTGGTCATTAGAGAACCCTTGCTTTACTCTAAGCTTTACGAGCAGTTCTTCAATTTGTACTTGGGAAGTAGATGTCCGCCTATAGTATGAACACTAAGTATGTGTTACATTTCTTTCTTTAATATTGGAGAGCAGCTGTCATAATTGCTGTTAAATTCGCTAGCACAAATGCACTTGCGACGGGTGATAAGGTTCACATAGCTGGGAGTTAGCCCAGTAATATTACTACAAGCACTTGCTACACCAGAGACGTCACGCGATCCAATCAGTTCTTCAATAAGGGTTCTGTGTTGCCAACGCTTAGGCGTTAGAATGTACTTAACTGCGCACCATTTAAGCCTTAATTGGTCCGCTGCTGACATCTTAGTGTTATATTGTTTCAAAGAGAAGCAATCAAACGATAGGTGCAAATTGTTCATAGACTGCATCCCTATACGCATTACTGCTAGGTAGGTACCTATATATAAATAGGTATTTTGTCACATCAATTTAAAACTGAAATTAATGTCAATTTCCCATGTCTTCTAGATCAGGCTTTGTGCATAAAATTAGAATATTTTCGCTGCGTATGGGTTTGTGCTAGGCTTCTTATTCTTTAATGGCAGATAAGCCAGCAGGAAAAGAAGCATGACAGCATAATAAATGCTGTAGAAAAATGAGGGCTTAGAAACATATGTGGTGTGGCTCTGAAAGATAAGTAATAGTGTGATATGAGAGAGATGCGGCATGAAAGTGGATATAGTGACAAGAATAAAAAAGAGCATGGTAAGTTGGTTTGGGCATGTAGAAAAAATTTACGAGAAAATACTAAGAAAGTTTATAAGGCTAGTGTGAATAGAACAGTTGCAATTCCAGTATAAGTATGAGTTGCAAGGGGAAGACCTAGGCGAACGTTTCTCGATCAAGTTCAGATCAAATTCTGAAATTTGTAGTGAAACATTAATGTGAAAGGTGCTGCGCCACCCTAGTTGCTGCCTACCGTATGAATAGCAAAAGAACAGTAAGTAATGGTACCTATGTTATTACCGTAACCTGTGCATAGACGAAAATTCGTAGATTTAGGTACGTATAACAGATAGGTACATTACGCCCGCTTTTGTTTAAAGTTCCACATCGCAAGCCTACTTCTTACTATCGGGCACATTTGCAGCTAGCGTGCTGGTACTGAGAATTTACTAACAGAAACGGGCCTATTTAAACTATATAAGGTGAGTGGGGGAAAGATCGAACGGTTTTTTGATGAGATGAGCAGTGTTGTATTTGAAGTCTTGTAGAACACTACATATTAACTTATGCTTAAATTAAATTTATAGTAAGTGAAGAGCAAAGACTATATTTTTCTAATGCATTGATAGCATCCTGTTGTATCTGGTCCAAAGCAGAAAAAGAAAATAAATAAAATGGTTTTATCATGAGAATGAAACAGGGGGAAGATGAAAGGGTGACGGGGAAAGATCGAAATAGTTTAAATTAATATCAGGCATTGTTCATGGTCACTAGTCTATGGCTTGAAGTGCTCTGAATACTCAAAACTGGCTGTAATATCAAAATGCCTTTATTTAACATAGATAAGGCCAATTATTTATTTTATATATTTCAATCTTACCCCATCGGGGAAAGATTAAAGTGAAGGTTCTCAAACTTTCCCACTATTATTGCTTAACAATACTTACTGAAAATAAAACACCTCATTTAATCAAATAAATCCTTTTATTGTTAATACCGAGCAACAAAACGAAACGACCCAGTGTATTACTTTTAACACCTGTTTTTTTATTCAAGCGGTTGTGAACATAATATACCCATTGCTACTCAGCAATGGGTATATTATAATATTTAGCCGCACCGTATAATGTCAATTCCTTCCTTTTTACTTTTTCTATGGCGGAGATAGCACGAAGAGTTTTCCGGACGTAGTTACGTGGCATGGTGATTCTGAATTGACAAAATGCAATTATTGAATAGGCATTCGGTAGTACTCAGTAGGTATTTACAATAATATTTGTATACATAAATGGTCGAAATTGTGCCGCTAACAGTTAATTATTGGGTGTCCGTTTTTTATAATGGTTGAAGTGAAACAATAATTTTATACTACTATATACTTATTTCAAAGACAGTATCTATATAGTGCAGTACCTATAAAATGAAACTAATGACTTGTCCACAAAATTATTTTATTTATACTTGGCACAAACGGTATTGCTGTACATACATAAATTAGAAGTAAAGACCATCAAAGAGTAGGTAGCTATTATTTTATTGTGTATACCTATCACGTAAAGTTTGAGAATATCTGACTATTAGTATGACTTTTGAAAACGGAGTAAGATCGAAACTCTTATATATTCTTCTTACCCCGTCAAATATTAATGGGTAAAGACGGAAAGTTCTCATAAATCCTAAAATACGAGAAATAGCTATATTTAGATGTACTAATACGACTAAGAATAAAAAATAATAAGTAAATATTTCAATAAAACACTCATACTTACCTCGTTAGTAAAGTTACAGGACACGGGGTAAGATTAAAACACTCGATTAAGTTGCGTGAAAGTCATAGCGCAGATATTTGTACTATTTCACACAACCACGCACGCAAAGACGCAATCGCTGACTCAGGGGGGGGAAACTACGTACATTATGACATTTATGAAAAGAAATAGTCGCCATCTAAATATCGGCCCTAAAGTTACCTACAGACTACCAGCTACTTTAAAGTGTCAACAGGTGGCGCTTTATTCCGTCTAGGAATAGAAATTATAAATAAAAGTAAAACTGCAATATTAAATTTAAAAAAATAGTATTAACAAAAAATACATTTTTTACAAGTTCAGATTTGAACGTAGATTATACAGAAACCTAAATAAATAATAAAATGATCAAAATTTCAATAGACCTAGTTTTAGATTCAGGTAAATGTCAAAAGTGACAGTTGTGAAAATAAACACAATATGGGCGATCGCTGCACCTTGCGTACGCGCGTATTGTAGTTTCCGTTCCATATTGTTTTATTTCGCTGTAATTACCAAAACTAAGTACGCTGAGTTGAGCCTTGTGTTCCTCCGTCTTGTTATTCGGACTTTACTTCGAATATATTGTTGTTATCGTGCGATATAGACGCTGTGTTCTGTGCGCTAAAGACGCTGTGTTCTGTGCAATAAATAACGGTGTTCAGTTTTCTGAAGACTGCTAGAATGCCTAGGCTTTGTGCATTCGGATGTCCTCCAAGTGGTAAGTAAATTTTTTACCTACATTATAATGTATAAAGATCCTCTCCGGGCTATCACATTATCAAGACATCAAACTGGGCAAATCAGCCAAGAAATTGAGCCAAGCAGAATAATTTTACTGTATATTCAATGAGCATATTATGATAACGAAGGTTTGCTCAGGGGCCTTTAAAGATACTGTAATATGTATGTAGTAAACTTTTGCCTATCACTTACACAGCAGGACAACTAACTATGGGAAAATAGTTATTACCAAACTATAATATGTATTGAAATGCCACACATTAGGTATATATTTTCTATTGCATTTCGTTTTCTCTTCAGTTCAACTTCTAAGAATTAGTGCAGTAATTAATATTATTCCTTAGAATATAATGTATAAGGTACACAAGAACTTATTAGGTTCTAATGTGATATGTTCTAAACAAAGAAATAATATGAATTACTGCACTAAATCTTATTTACTGAAAAAGGATGGAAGGAAGGAAGGTCTTATTAGATATCAATGCAATTATCTATTATGAAAATTAAGTTTCACATGTAAATAAATGTAATTTTTAACACTTATTAGCTTGGTATGTATGTTAGAATGATAGTATATAATAGTTTTAAAAATCTAAAAAAGCATGATTTTATTTAACTGAACTGAAAGATTAAAAATATATTTGAAAAGCATGGGGTCTTTTTTAAGACATCTATGAACACGATGCACCCCACGCTTCACAAATTAATGTTTAACTTTTTAGTTTGATTTATATAAAAGCTTTTTTTTTTATTTTTAAATCTATTATTTATTTTAAATGTAATGTACCACACATCCTATATAAGAAAATAAAATATAGCTCCTAGCAACTAAATGTTTGCTTATGTAGTGAAGCATGTTGCTATGAATGAAGCGCTAAGCGCCAACATTCAATAAATGTGAAATCTTGTCTAATTTATAAGAAATATCGTTCATCTTAATTATTTAAAAATCTGTTGCTGAATTCAATGTGAAATATTCACATAAACATAAGATTACGACCGGGTGGCGGAGTGGTTACAGTATGTGACTTCCACGCCAAAGGTCGCGTGTTTGATTCCCGCACAAATCAAATATTTGTGTGCATGAACATGGCTGTTTGACCTGGTCTGGGTGTTTCTATGTATAATATGTGTGTATTTACAAAAAAGTATATAAGTATGTTTATAAGTTGTCTACTAAGTACCCATAGTACAAACTCTGCTTAGTTTGGAACTAGATGGCGTTGTGTGAATGTGTGGGAATATTATTATCATTATTACATTATTTTGTAGATTTTACATGTAAGTATTATTTTTAAAGTGTTTTTACTTATTTCAGGAGCATCAATGCACAGATTCCCAAATCTCAAGACATTTCCTGAGCTGTTCAAGAGCTTCACAAATTTATTATAATAAATATAAACATCATAAAAATAAAAGGTAATGACAAATATTGTTGTTTTTCTTTATAACCTGTTACTAAGTACTACTCTTCATTTGGATTATTTTGTTCCGTCCTATTTTTGTAACATTTCTTCCCCGAACATGTTACTCATAAATAGGACGGAACAAAATAGTCCTAATTAAAATAAAAACAGCGTTTAGAATGTATAGGTACATAGCTATATATCTATAGCTATCGGTACAATTAGATCGGGGCCGAAATGCAGATGGCGCACTATCTAATAGGTTTGCAATTTTAACCCGAAAGAGGACTCTCTTTTCCCCGTATATTACTCTACTCTTTGCGCTGACTGACGTGTGCGACGTAACAAAATGGCGGTCTTAACAATGTTGCCAGCACTTTTAAAAGTACACTAAATCTGGCGATTTGCATGGTTTTTTGTGTTACCCCGTTTTTCGTCTTCCCCTCACTCACCCTATGAACATAGTGTCTTATATCCCCGAAGGGACGTGCAAAGAAGTAGCGGTGGGCTAAAATGTTATTTTTCGTTATACTGTTAAATGCTAATGTTAAATAAAAATTAACATGTTATTTAAAGTGCTAATTCTTATAACATGTTAAATAGTTAAACATATACGTAATACGTTGATTTAACTATTGAGTTATTAAATGTGTTATATACATTTTAATCATGTTAGAATATTAGCTTGTGACTTACATGATGTTAAAATTGTGAATGTTAACATGTTTCTTTTTCGTGATTTTGTTGAAGTGCTTATATACCTAAATTTAACATGCGACATAATTAGTTAGATCAATGAAATTTCCTTCATACTGTTACAGGCTTAGGACTCTGAATTTATCTATTTATTTACAATTAAGTCCTAGGTATTTAAAGTTTGTTTTAACACACTATTTTCATTTATTCTTATACTACTTATACACCGTTACAAACTAAAAAGTATTTAGCCTACTTATATTATATACATTTAAAAAATAAACAAGCTTAATTCACTAAAGAAAACGGTTGCGGGTCGATTCAAACAATAACATAACCTCTATTCACCAACACGGCGCCGCCGCCAGAGACGTGAAAAGAATAAAAAATAGTTTTAACAAGTAAAATCGATATTTTACTTGTTAAAACTATTTTTTATTCTTTTCTATTTCTTCTATTCTTCATAAAATTAACTATTCCAGGTAAGTCTGTTCCCAAATAAAAATGAACCTTATAACTTACGTGCTAGATGTCAAATAAGATCGATATTACTATAGGTTGCTAAATTAAATGCTAATTTGTAATTGTTCAAATAAAAATAGACTTTAATCTTCATGCTTAAAGATAAATATTCAATGTCAGGTGTCAGTTTTTTCGAAAGCAATGCTCGTTTGACACGAAGACGAAAGTGATGTACGCTACCTAGCGCAGGATTTGTTATTTATTTGACAAACAAAATGTTTACGTCTCGCCTTGAATCAATAATTTGAATTAGTTTCTCGAAAGTAAGATAGATGGCATTGACGTAAATATCGTATGGTGATTGTATAGTAATGAAGGCACTGACGTAAAAAAAAATACTTTATGTTAAAAATAACATTTCGGTGTCATTTACTTTAACAATGCTAATGATAATTTTATTTTAACATGTTTATTTATTTGTTATAACTTTTAACACCCATCTCTACAAAGAAGTATTACATTCACATTTCACCACATTTACCTTTAGGACCCTCGTCATGACGGTCGGACATCTTTAGACAGCGTATTGCTACTGAGAATTTTCACTTTACGATCAATATGTCTAAGTATCAATATGTCTAACTACCTTAGACGTCCAGTTAGCAATAGGAACGTCTAAGTAGCAAATCGTCTTTGTAGCAAAACGTCAACTATTGAAACAACTATGTAGCAAAACGTCGAACTAGCAAATCGTCTAAAAACATCGAGTACAGTCGTAAACGTTATTTGTTAGAAAAACTTTTTATGAAACGAATTATTCTTTATACTTATGAATTTAGAATCCTGTTGATAGGTCCAATATTATTCAAAAAGTGCATTGAACAAATTTTTCCTTGTTAGCTTTTTCAGCTCCCTTTTGTAGTTTTATTAAATATTAAAACAATTTTTCTTCGTTTGTTGCCTTCAAACATAGTATTTTTAAATTTGCAGTCTTGCTAATGGGCTTCTTACCTAAGAACATGTAGGAACAGCAGCAGGGTTGGTTTTGGTTTTATAAATGTGTTTAACAGTCTATGCCAAGCTTCCAGTGCTTTGTTTGTTAGAAATTTGTCGATGTAACAGCTAATTATGTCTGCAAGAGATTACAACCATTGTTTTTCAAAATAAACTCGAAATGTCATCATATCTTTGCTATCTTCGGCCTTTTCAATAATGACAGTCTAACATTCTGTATTAAGTATATTCTGAAGGTAGTAAAGGTAGTAGAATGGGTCAAATGCAATTATTTGTCAGTTGTCTTCTTTGTATGTTACTTAAATTCGTCATGTAATAACCTTTTTATTTTAATATTTATTTTAATTTTACTTATTTAATTTGCTACAACAAAGAAATAATATACAGATTAAAACGTACAGGTCATGCATACAATGTTCTTACTGAATAGTTGTACTTACTTACATTTTCATACTTACAATCCTATGTGGTGACCAGCATCTTAGCTAGGTAAGTTATTGTAAATAACTTGTATTAAAGACGCTGGGCACATCTCTGGATATAATTATGCTACCCCACATACCGGTCGCACCATAACAATTGCATAAAGGTGTGTATAGATAGGAATATCATGTTTCATGGTTATTGTTTTGGTCATCGTTAAGTTTAGCTTAATTGAGTAATTACCAGAGACACCCAGTAACAGTAACCATGTCACCATGTTAGAGGTGGTCTCATGCTTAGTTCAACCACCTTAGTAAGCCTTTATAAACCATGTTGTATTCTCAGTTGTCATTCTCATTGTACTGCTCACGCTGAGCACATCAAAATAAACTCCTACACTACGCTATAAACACATCACAAATCAACTCAACACTACATTCATATACCTATTCATTCTTTAAATACTATTACAAATCAAAAGTAATTACTCTAAACCATACACAATTCAATACTATCAAGTCTCTTAACAATCTTTATGATGAAACCAACAATTCATAAGCTATATGTCTAAGTCCGTGTCATGCCATATACTGTACTATTTACTCATGTACCTACGAATACATCTTATCAGTGGATACTGTAACCAATATCACGAGCTGTATTGATCAGCTCTCTGTCTCTAGTACATTAAATTGAAAACCTGAAGAATGTACTAAATATGTCCAACACCAAACAGGTGGCATTGGTGACATATTTAGTACATTAAAAATAATCGCCCAGAACATTCGCTTGATACGTTCAAACTTCGATTCCTTCTTAACTCTTCTCTATAGAATAAACCTTGACTGCGAAATTATGGTACTTACCGAATGCTGGCTGAAACGACATGACTCAATTCCAACTATCGACAACTATTCCAACTTTCAAACACAGAAACTCTTAAAAAATCAGAATGATGGTGTGGTTCTTTATATCAAGAAGTACAACATGAATAATATATATTGTTGAGGAGCCAGACCTATCTGACTCTAGCTGTCTAGTCATAAAAATTGGAACTGAAAAAGCCATAATCTGTGTCTACCGTTCCCCCTCTATAATAAATGTAAGCAACTTTCTGCAATCCCTGAATTCACTACTATCTAACCTCACTTCTTTTAGAAACATTGTTATTGTGGGAGACATTCATCTCGACATCGCCTCTGCTACACCCTTTCATCATATCTCGGACTACCTAAACCTCACAGCTTTTCATGGTCTGTTACCTGTCCATAATTTACCTACTCGTGAGAAAGCCTGTCTCGACCATGTCATACTTAAATCTAACATGTCAGCGTTAACCCTAGTTATCGAATCCTCTGTGACTGACCACAAGCCAGTAATCCTTTGCCTAAAATTAAAAAACACATTAAATCAAACTTAAATACTATCACCAAAACAAACTACGTATCCCTTGACACTGAGATGAATGTTATCAACCTTCAGCCCGTCTACCAACTTATTAATGCTAATGAAGCTACCGAATACCTAATCAACACTCTCTCTAGACTTATAAGTTCCCACACTTCGACATTTAAAGTTACAAACTCCATACGTTTACTTAAACCTTGGATGACTATAGGTATGCTTCGCTGCATGCGAAATAGGGATGCTATGTACAGGAAACTTAAACACTATCTAAATAATCCTATACTAAGACTCACATACTCAAGATACACAAACTTTCGCACAAAAATTCTAAAAAACTCACACGGGTCTTTCACCGTACTGAGCTAATAGAGACCTCAAATGACAATAAATAGATGTGGAAGATGCTAAAGCGGGTTACTAACACTGACAAGCCTCATATACTAAACAGTGATTTATTAGCATCCTCCCCATCACCTCAAAAATCGGTCAATATAGTGAATGAGTTCTTTGTAACCATAGGCACAAACCTTGCTAACAAATTTACACGCCAGCTTACGAGTCAACAATCACCAGAAGACTCTTCGTCTACACCCACTACTCTACAATCTTTTGTTATGTTACAAACTGACAATACAGAGGTCGAGGAGATATTGATGTCACTCAATACAGACTTCGCCGTTGGCTGGGACAATATCTCTACGAAATTTCTTAAGCGCTACAAACTGATACTTATTCCATTACTAACGTACATATTTAATCTTTGCCTAGACACAGGCACCTTCCCTCTCTATTTTAAAAAGGCCATCATTCATTCAATACATAAATCTAGCTGTAAAAATTCTGTAAATAACTATCGTCCTATAGTTTTACCTTTAATCAAAAATCTTAGAACGCTTAATAAACAAACGGTTGATGAAATATCTAGAGGATAAGCAGCTTCTTTCTCCCACCCAGTTAGGATTTAGGAAAAAATTATCAACGTGCAACGCCGTGACCAATCTTATAGAACATGTCACTAAGGAACTAGACAATAGAAAGAAAGTACTATACATATTTCTGGACCTGAAAAAGGCATTCGATACAGTGTATATTCCCGACTTAATTTCGAAACTAGAAACTATGGGCATACGTAGCCAATCACTTAACATCTTTAAAGATTATCTCACAAACCGAACTCAGTGCGTAAAAATACAAAACTACCTAAGCACCGATCAGTCTGTCACTTTTGGTGTCCCGCAGGGTAGCGTGATTGGGCCAACCCTTTTTCTAATCTACGTCAATAGACTCTGTAGTCTAAAACTCAAAAACGGAAAAATTACAGCCTTTGCCTACGACACCGCTCTCACTTTTTCAGGTGACGACAGGACGGACACATTCTCTTCAGCTCAAAAAGGACTAAACTCAGTTACACAAGTTCTCAACACCCATTTACTGACGCTAAATACAGATAAAACCAAAATACTCACCTACAGTTTCCGTAGTCACAATCAACCTCCAGACTCGTACTCTTTAGTACCGCACTTATTTGTCCTGTCTGGCTCAACAGCTTGCGCCTGCCCTAAACTAGAACGTGCTAACACTACTAAATACCTTGGAGTGACACTTGACAATTGATTGAACTTTATACCACACGTAGAACTACTGGCGAAAAGAATAAGAAAACTAATCTTTGTTTTTAAGAATCTTCGTCATGTCGCAGAATCTCTAATAATAAGGAATACATACTTTGCACTCTGTTAATCCCTATTAAGCTATTGTGTTTCCGTTTGGGGTGGGACATCCAAAACGGTCATTTTAAAACTCGAACGAGTGCAAAGAGCGGTTCTGAAAGTCGCTACTTTTCGACGCATTCTCTTCCCTACTGCAGATCTGTATACAAATTGTAAAGTACTAACAGTCAGACAATTGTTTATTTTAAATACAGTACTTTTGCAACATCAAAAAACACCGTATCAAACACTTACCAAAAGACGTAAAGATAAAGCATGTCAACCCTTCATGTAGTCGGTACACCACTGCAAAAAGACTACTATGTTTCCAAGGCCCTCATCTCTATAATAAACTTAATAAAATACTAAGTTTTACTCACTTCCGAATTCATCGCCAAAATAAACAACAAACAACAAAAAATTATTACAGACTTGACGCTCTTTTCACTGCATAAACTCAATCACCACTACTCACACACATATACACGCGCACACACACATACACACACACACACACACACACGCACACAAACACTCACACAAGCTTGTTAAATAAGACATACAAAGTAAAAATAAATGTTTGTTTGCCAAATTACAAACACATACTTATCTAAATATGTATTAATCGATTAACACGTACGTTTCTTTGTTTCTGTTTTGTTTTATCATTTATGTACAAACAAAAAAATAAATGTAATAAAAAATAGAGTTCTCCCAAGGGTCGGACCCAACACCTTTAATACAAGTTGCTGAATAACTTAGCAAAGGTGTTGGAGTCAACACACAATTTGTAACAACTATATTCTTCATTTAACTGTACGTATAATAGTGTGTCAAATTGTATATCTGTTTTTTTTTGCAAATACAATTATTATTATACTCTTAATTCAAATGATTTCAATATATTTTTCATTTTAAAATATATATATACCTATATAAAAAATACATTTAAAAATATAAAGTATATGGTGCCCCACCGGCATCAGGAACAGGGTCCAAGCTGCCGGTGGTTAGGATTCCAGAGATAGGAACCTCCTCACAATGCGTGCCGTATCTAATAGGACTGCCTTCTGCATCAAACCCTTGATCCAAGCACCCAACGCGAGCCTCTTTAGATGATGATATCATTATTACTATTATTAGTAAAGTTTTTAAAAAGTTGTTTAACCGCCCTTTATATTTGACTGGCGCAGTCGGGGCGGATTTCGCACATAAAGTAAATCGCGTTCGACATACACGAAAATCGGTACGGGTCTCGCGTTTACCAGCAGATCCGTAAAGAACTTACAAATTTTTAATAAGTTTAAGTATCGGCATGGACATCAGGTTAACTACGGCTTTACTATCAGAGCTTTATCGATTGAAATATAACGTTAAATGTTGATTGACATTTGGCGATAACACTTTTGGCTAATTGTCAGATCGCGAGTTTAGGTGCCAGCTTAGGGAAAGGGTCAGTAAGTTATCTATGGATATCTAATTTTACTAATTTATAAGCTAATAAAATTATTTAAACTATTAAAACTATTTATATTTAGGTTTACACTTTCCCCGACGTTTCGGTTGCTTTTCAGCAGCCATGGTCACGGGGAGACTAAGATGGTAGTCGTCTTAATGTTCCAGTGTAGTTATTTCAAAGTACCCGAACATAATTTAGTCATTGGTGTTTCTATTTACGCATAATGAGCTCAAAGTATCATGAAGTCTAGCTGTAGCTGTTGTTTCTTCTTGGGTTTGACTATTTGCAGTACTGGATCCCAAGCTGGTGGTACATTCCAACCATCTTCTCTATTTAAATTTCAATTAATAACATTCGCGTAACAGAAGACAGTATTATATTATGTTTATATAATAAACATATTTTATTTAAAGAAGTACTGTTTCTAACATAGCATTACCTACTCTTACGCGAGCTAAACTACGAGCAAAAGCTAGTCTGGGGTAAAATTCTCAATTACAAAATGGAATCAGGAAATATGTCAGTTAGACGACAATGTGCACGCATTCTTTCCTTTACACATAAAAATTGGCAAGCGTACGTCTGGCAGTTATATAAGCTTACCTTGGAGTGACACTTGACAATTGATTGAACTTTATACCACACGTAGAACTACTGGCGAAAAGAATAAGAAAACTAATCTTTGTTTTTAAGAATCTTCGTCATGTCGCAGAATCTCTAATAATAAGGAATACATACTTTGCACTCTGTTAATCCCTATTAAGCTATTGTGTTTCCGTTTGGGGTGGGACATCCAAAACGGTCATTTTAAAACTCGAACGAGTGCAAAGAGCGGTTCTGAAAGTCGCTACTTTTCGACGCATTCTCTTCCCTACTGCAGATCTGTATACAAATTGTAAAGTACTAACAGTCAGACAATTGTTTATTTTAAATACAGTACTTTTGCAACATCAAAAAACACCGTATCAAACACTTACCAAAAGACGTAAAGATAAAGCATGTCAACCCTTCATGTAGTCGGTACACCACTGCAAAAAGACTACTATGTTTCCAAGGCCCTCATCTCTATAATAAACTTAATAAAATACTAAGTTTTACTCACTTCCGAATTCATCGCCAAAATAAACAACAAACAACAAAAAATTATTACAGACTTGACGCTCTTTTCACTGCATAAACTCAATCACCACTACTCACACACATATACACGCGCACACACACATACACACACACACACACACACACGCACACAAACACTCACACAAGCTTGTTAAATAAGACATACAAAGTAAAAATAAATGTTTGTTTGCCAAATTACAAACACATACTTATCTAAATATGTATTAATCGATTAACACGTACGTTTCTTTGTTTCTGTTTTGTTTTATCATTTATGTACAAACAAAAAAATAAATGTAATAAAAAATAGAGTTCTCCCAAGGGTCGGACCCAACACCTTTAATACAAGTTGCTGAATAACTTAGCAAAGGTGTTGGAGTCAACACACAATTTGTAACAACTATATTCTTCATTTAACTGTACGTATAATAGTGTGTCAAATTGTATATCTGTTTTTTTTTGCAAATACAATTATTATTATACTCTTAATTCAAATGATTTCAATATATTTTTCATTTTAAAATATATATATACCTATATAAAAAATACATTTAAAAATATAAAGTATATGGTGCCCCACCGGCATCAGGAACAGGGTCCAAGCTGCCGGTGGTTAGGATTCCAGAGATAGGAACCTCCTCACAATGCGTGCCGTATCTAATAGGACTGCCTTCTGCATCAAACCCTTGATCCAAGCACCCAACGCGAGCCTCTTTAGATGATGATATCATTATTACTATTATTAGTAAAGTTTTTAAAAAGTTGTTTAACCGCCCTTTATATTTGACTGGCGCAGTCGGGGCGGATTTCGCACATAAAGTAAATCGCGTTCGACATACACGAAAATCGGTACGGGTCTCGCGTTTACCAGCAGATCCGTAAAGAACTTACAAATTTTGTCAACTACGGCGAGCAAGCAGCAGCAATCCGAGCAATCGGCATGGCAATGGGCATCTTAATGTGAGTAAACCTTTTTTCGCACTGTTCCGTTCCCGTGTCTATCCTTAGCGTTTAATTGGACTCAACATCACTTCATCTTCATCATCGCAACGACAAAAATAGCTAAGACACGTATAGTTAGGTTTAGATTTAGAACGGTATTACTGGACAAACGTAGCCGGAATACACGTTATTTAGTTAGTTTCGCGTAATATTGGACAAACATTGCCATATTTACCTACGTTATTCATTTGCCTTTTTTGTGAATTTATAAGTTGTAAAAATGAATCAAATACAATTAATTCCTAAGGAAATTCAGAGCATCATCCCACGCTTCGATAGCGATGAAATACTTTTAAATTTATTTATAACTAAATGTGAATATCTATGTCATAAGAACTTTAAGAGGAGACAATAACCCAGCCCAACAGATTTACGTATTCCACTGCATTACAAGTAAATTAGTAGGTAAAGCTGCTGTATTAGTTAACGAGAGAGACAACCTTAACACTTGGTCAAAGGAGGTTGTCGTACAGCATTTTGACGATCCCAGATCGGAAGCGTGCATTGCTATCGAGTTAGAAAGTATTAGAATAAAACACGGTGAAACATATATTGATTTCTGCCACCGTATCCAGAATACCAGAAGTTCGCTTATGTTCACAGTGAATTTATTAACTGATGAAGGTATCAAAGCAGCAAGAATGATCATTTACAATAACATAGCATTGAATGTTTTCCTTTACAATTTACCTGAGGAAATGATTAGGTTTGTTAGGTTAAATAAATGCACGACTCTCGAGTCGGCCCTCAGTGTTGTTATGGAGGAAGTAAATTTATTAACACAATATAATACGAGAAATAAAATAAAATTAAATACAGGGAATAATAGTAGCAATCAAACAAATAATTTTAAGTCTAACCCTGGTACGCCAAATCAATTTAAATTTGGCATACCTCAGAATCAACCATTTAAAATAATTTCCATAATAATCCACAGAGGTATAACCCAACTCAGAACCGAGTGCCTAGATTTAATAATCATCAACAAGGCTTTGCATTGCCTAAACCTTCGTTCAGAATGGGAAATAATCAACCTCAACAATTCCCTAAAATTTTTAAGTAAGTAAGTAAGTAATTCTTTATTGTGGATCATAGGTAGGTACATAATACAGATTTTATAGTTTAAAATTACGATTGGGCATAGTGGAATGCTATGGTGTTTTATCGTTTAGGTAATCTTTTACTGAGTAGTAACATTTTTGTGTTAAAAACTCATGTAATTTCTTTTTAAACGTAAGTATTTCCGTAACTACTCTAATCTCTCTTGGTATATTATTGTATATCCGCGACGCTGTACAAAATATACTCTCATGCATAAAATGAGTATTGCTAGGCACTATGTGCAATTTATCTTGGTGTCTTATACGCTTACGATAATTGTATAGCTGTGGATTATTTTTGACAAATAATGCAACCTCCAAAATGTAGATACTAGGCAAAGTAAGAATTTTAAGATTTTTAAAGTGAGGTATACATGAATTGGTTTCGTGCAGATTGAGCATAGCCCTTATACAGCGTTTTTGCGCTACAAATGCGCGGCCTTTGTCTGTGCTATTACCCCAGAATATTATACCGTATCTAAGGGTTGAGCTTACGTACCCATGGTATGCTGTCAAGAGTGTATCTTTATTAGATATTTTTCTTAACCGATGGAGAGCATAAGAAAACTGGCTTAGTTTTTTACAGACAAAGTCAATATGAAATTTCCAACTGATTTTGTTGTCGATATGCAGACCTAGAAATTTGGTTACATTAATTTCTTCTATATCGTTTTCAAGATATCTGATTTTTATCGGAGCCGTGAGTTGTGTACGTATTTTAAAATTCATTATTTTAGTTTTATCGATGTTGATACTTAAATTATTCATTTTTAGCCAGTCTATAATTGTCACTAAAGATTGATTAATGTCAAATTCTAAATTAGTTAAGTTATCATTATTAAATAGTACCGTGCTATCGTCAGCAAATAAAGTGATGTCATGATTTATTATTGAAGGCATGTCATTTATGTACAGAAGAAAGAACAAGGGACCAAAAATACTCCCTTGTGGGAGTATTTTTAATAACATTTAATAACATTAATAACATTAAGTATTTTTAGTAACACCGCATTGGGCTGTTCCAGCTTTGGAAGTATAAGCTTCTTCAGTCATTGATAGTGGGTTCAACTGACGTATTTCTGTATATTGTTGTCGGTACGTGAGATATGATTTTACGAGATCGTGCACATTGCCTCTGATACCATAGGCGTACATTTTTGTTAAGAGAGTACTATGCTCAACGCGGTCAAATGCCTTTTTCATGTCCATATATAAAGCTACAGCCGGTAATCCTTTGTCCAAATTAAGCAATACTTTTGGTAAAAAGTTATATATTGCTATGTTTATAGATTTATTTTTTCTAAAACCGTATTGACATGGCGTTAGAATATTATGGCTTTCGAGAAATTCATATATGCATTTAAACATAACTTTTTCAAAAATCTTTGCAAATACAGACATTAATGCTATTGGCCTGTAATTATTTATATTTGTTCTATCACCTTTTTTAAATACTGGCTTTATAACCGATATTTTTAGTTGTTCAGGATAGATGCCGCTTTCTATGCATAGGTTGATTATGTAGCTTAATGGCTTAGATATTGTAATGGCAACATCTTTAACGATATTTGTCATAATACCATCAAAACCAACACTAGTTTTATTTTTCAGTGCTAAAATAATTTTAATTATGTCATCTGGGATAGTTGGTGCCATAAATATCGAATTAGAAGAATATGTCAATTTGTTAGAAGAATTAAATGTCAGTTTATTACATGGATTATTATCTGTCAAATTATTAGGTGAATTGTGTTTATTATTGTTTATGTCAAGGAAATAGTTATTAAATGTTTGAGCAATGTTCAAAGGGCCATGTATTATTAAATCATTGTTAATTAATTGATTTACGCTTTAAGTTGGATATTTACATTTGATGTCATTAATCACTTTCCATGTTGCTTTGCATTTATTAGTAGCAGTACTGATATAGTAATCATTTTGAGCTTTCTTTGTAAGATTGATTATAGTTTTGTACCTTTTTGCATATGTTTTAAAGGTGTTTTTATTTGTTATACTTGGTTTTAATCTGTATTGCCACAAAAGTTGACATTTGCGTTTGCTGCAAATTTTTAGACCGCGTGATATCCATTTTGGTCTAGGCTGGTTATAAATTTTAATTTTAACTAATGGAAAGCAGAGTTCGTATAGTATAACAAAGTTATCATGAAATTTGTTATATGAACTATTTGGATCCTTACTATATACATCATTATTCCTCAATTGTTCTAAATATTTTTTAAATATGCCTCGATTTTCTTTAGAGTAATCTCTTTTTAATATATACCAATATTTTATGGTGCACGTTTTCTTTACCGGTATTTTAAGTATTTGTGCGCTGTGGTCTGATAAAGCTAATTCTTTGATAGTACCTATACATGATTTTATATTGTGAGCTATATTATCAATACAGGTTTTGCTACTGAATCTAGTAATTTGTTTGAATTGCAATTTTAAATTATAAGTAATTAATAATTCCTTAAATTCCGTTGATAGTTTAGATTGTTTTGAAGTATCAATATTAAAGTCTCCACATAAAACAATTTTTTTGCCATTGGAGCATACATTATTTAATATTTTATTCAATGCTGTGAAAAAACTACATGTAAAGCCAGCTGTGTGATTTGGTGGTCTATATATACATAAAATGATTATTTTATGATCTAGTAGCTCAACTGCAGAGCATTCTAGAGTGTTGCTAATTGAGAGATTAGAAATATTGTGGCAGACTTTGAACCTTAAATTATTTTTTATCAGAATGCATGAACCTCCATGTCGGCTTGATCGCATGTAAAAAGATACAAGTTTATAATTTGGTATTGTAAGACATGCTTCGTCACCATCCGTCATGTTGTGTTCAGTAATACACACTATGGCAACAGAAACTCCCTTAGTAGTTAACTCATTTAGGCAAATAGAGAGCATGTCAGATTTATTAATCAATCCATTGATATTCTGATGGAGTACAGTTATGAATTTATACACGAAATAAATTAGTAGAATTAGTACATTTGTTTAAATCAAGGCTCTCATATTCTGTAGTCAAATTGTTTATAATACATTGGTTGCTGTTTTTATTGTTAATAAATAAACTATGGTCAGAATCAAAATTAACTTGAATACATTTGTCTTCAAATGACTTATTACTTTTTAACAATAGCTCATATTGTGATGCCTTAAAGTGATAGTTTAAACATAATATTTCTTTTAATAATGATCTTGCAAGGTTTAGAGCAAAGACACGCCTATTTGGTAAGGTTCTTGAGTACTTCATGTCCATATATAGTACTTTCTTATACCGATTACATACAAACCGAAGCAGGTAATTGATTTTTGATTCATTTAAGAACCTGTTTTGTGGTACTTCACTAACAATAACATTAGTGTGGGCTGTAGATGCCAACCAGCTGTGTAAGTATATGTCAATATCATATGGATTTTTGTCCCAGCATCCACCTAATATAATTATGTAATCATTTTTTGTTAAGATCGCAATTTCCTTTTTCGGGTAATTTAAAATGTTTCCTAATGTAGCGTTTGGTTTTAAATAGGAATATACATCATACTCAGGTCCAAGAAGATTTTGAAGGATACTGCGTAAACCACGTCCTTGTTCATCACTCAAAATAATTACCTTATGTATTTTAGTAGGCGCACTTTCTGTGTATAAATGGCGTATCGGTTTATATGATTCATTTGAGTTTTTTTCTGATATATTATGTTTGTGACATACTGGTAATTGTGCTGTGGTATTCGTCCTTGGAGTGGACTGCTGATGATTTTCAAAGTTTAGTTCGGTATTGTAGAGTTCACCTTGGTTTTCTTTTTCAATGACAGCTTCATTTCCTGGATTTACACTCAGTTGTATATTTGTAACTGGTTGCTCTTTTTTACTTGCAGGCGTCTTTTTTATTTGATCTAACTGCTGTTTACTATTTGTACCAGGCATACCGAAAAAATCCTGTTGAGAATCCATGTTCTGCTCCTTTATTTTCGTAGGTGTAATGTTATTGGATGCATATTTACTTTTTCCTTTGCGTCCTGAAAGGGTTGTCCGGCATAAAGAGTCAGTGGTGGCAAGTTTTTTATACGTTTCTATTAATTTGATATGTTTCTGTAGATCGGCTTTCAATCTCAGATTTTCAATATTGAGATTTTCGATTTCCATATGGGCGCTTTGTAAATCATGAGTCATTTGTTGTAATTTTTCCTGCATATCAATCATACTTTGGCTATTGTTTGGTGATGCATCACATAAACTCAACATTGTCGTGTCGAATAATGTTGTACTATCGTCATTAAGTTCAGTTAGAGAGCTATGTTTGCGTTGTTTGCGAATGGTTACGTTATCTTCCATTATTATTGTTTATTAATATTTGATAGATAAAATACAAATCTTTGGAGCGCCACCTGTTGAGTTTTGTACGAACCAGCAGGTATATTCGATAGCAAGTATAGCTCCAATCGATGTAGTGTGTTATTTGTATCGTGATGCTGCAACTTTACGCTAGATGTCGGTGTTATTAATAATAAACAGTTTTCGCGATTATTCTCCGCTAGGATCGCTAGTTTTTATGGCACAAGTTTAAAAATATTTTTCACAACGGTCTTAAATATTTTTGTTGCCTCTGTTGAATAACTGTTTACTTATTTAGGAGTAACGTATTGCGTACCTTAAATTTCGTTGTTCCAACAATGTATGCAGGCTTTTCTTTGTTGAATTTCTTGTCATTTAGTAGTATTCACTTAAAGTTTGTTTACAAATGATTTTTGGTGGTATTGTCACTAATTGTATACGGTTTTTGTAGATAACATTGGTAGTCACGTATCATGTGATAAGGTTCACTATCGTAATAAACTTTGTTGATGGAATGCAAGTTTCACTTAATTTTATGTAAATAAACACAGAGCAGATTTATAACGTACTTTACTAGATGATATTTCAAACAATTACAAGCAATCCGGTTTCCTTAAAACTAATCCCAACCAGCAATTTCGTTTCGGCATTCCTAATCAAATGCCACCGAAACAGAATACGGACGTTTCAATGAAAACGGCTCCTAACAATATGTTGCCGGATCCGCATGATACGCAGTTCATCAATAACATGTAGTTGTAACTCAGATAGATTGAATGATAATTTTAGTAGTTAAAACGATTCACTTTATTACCTAAATAAGCAGTATGTAAACGAATCTACCGTTAGTCAAGATTTTCCCTCTAACTCTTATGATAACAATGTAAATTTTCGTATGCCAGATGCTTTAGTTAGATGTATTGATTCTTTTGCGGAAATGGTTATACAGACATCATACATAAATACTCCGAAAGACTAGATCTAGACGTTAAACAATTAATACCAGCTTGCGTAAAACCTCCAAAGCTGTATGGGTTACCAAAAATAGACAAGGAAAACGCTCCCCTACGTCCCATTGTGAGTCAGATCGACACACCAACTTACAGACTGGCTCAGCACGTAGCGATACTCTCACCACTCAGAGGCAACTCGAGAGCACATGTAAAGGATTCATACCATTTTGTGAGTGAGATTAAACACCTACATATGTCTCACTAACAATGAAACAATGGTTAGTTTTGATGTACAGTCATTATTTACATGCATACCTGTACATGACTGTATTGAAATAACTAAAAGGAAGCTAATAGAGTACAATATACCTAATGAATATGCAGAACTACTTAAGCATTGCTTAACAACTGGCTATCTGTTGTGGGACAATAAATTCTACATACAAGTCGATGGTGTGGCAATGGGCTCCCCAGTATCGCCTGTTGTTGCCAACATATATATGGAGGACCTCGAGGCTCGAGCTTTACAGACTGCCCCCATCACACCCAGGATTTATAAGAGGTTTGTAGATGATGCTTTTACAATATTACCAACAGTTAGTGTTAGTGTATTCCTAGAACATCTTAATTCCATTAATAACAACATCCAATTTACTATGGAATTAGAGGCAAATAATTCATTAGCATTCTTAGATGTACTTGTCATCAGGAATCCTAATCACACTTTGAGCCACACTGTGTATAGGAAAAAGACCCATACAAATAGGTACTTAAACGGTGAATTTCACTACCATCCTAAACAGTTAGTTACCGTGGGAATGTCTTTGTTTCAGAGAGCCCACGGGATCTGTGACAAGAAACACCTGGACGCCGAGCTTCAACATGTCAAGCAAGTACTGCAAGACAACAAGCTCCAACAGCCGCGCCGCTGTCACAGATCCCGAGAAAAGCCAGCCACAGTCGAGCGCCAGCCTGCTATTCTGCCTTGTGTAAGGGGTGTCACTGACAAGATTGGCTACATCTTGAAGCGAGCTTCAATCAACACATACTTCAAGCCGCCAACGAAGATAAGTAAATTTTTACCATCCGTCAAGTGCCAATTACTTTTACAAGATGCAGGGGTCTATAAAATAGATTGTGACTGCGGACTCTCATACATTGGTCAAACCAAGAGATACATAGGAACCCGCATAAAAGAACACATAGCTGATGTAAAACACAAACGCTCGTTGAAGTCTGCTGTGTGTGAACATGTACAACAGGGGACCAACCACTACCTGAGATTTGACAAACCACAGATTCTCGCTAAAGAACACCGATTCCTACCAAGGTTGCTTCGCGAGGCTATTGAAACTAAAAATCATCCTAATTTCAATAGAGAAGATGGTTGGAATGTACCACCAGCTTGGGATCCAGTACTTCATATAGTCAAACCCAAGAAGAAACAAACCACAGCTAGACTTGACGACTAAATTATGTTCGGGTACTTTGAAATAACTACACTGGAACATTGAGACAACTACCATCTTAGTCTCCCCGTGACCATGGCTGCTGAAAAGCAACCGAAACGTCGGGGAAAGTGTAAAGTTAAATACAAATAGTTTTAATAATTTAGTAACAGTTTTCAAAATTATGTAATAGAGTGTTAAATAAACAACGCGATAAAATCCGTATATAGTAGTTTAATTTCAATGAGTTATTATAACAAAATTTATCTAAATTAAGATTAGGTCATTTAAACCCAGAGGAAAAAGCATGTATTTCTAAGCTCTGTTTCGAATATAGATATATATTTTATGTGATCAGTTACCATTATCTATCTCTAATTTAGTAAAGCAAGACAACCAATGAGGATCCTATTTATATTCGCCCTTATCGGCATTCTTCTAGTGAAAATCATGAAATTCAGAAAAAAGTAGAAACTTTATTAAAAAACGATGTTATGTCCCCGTGGAGTGCTCCGGTCCATTTAGTGCTGAAAAAGATAGATGCCTCAGGCGTACAAAAGTATCACATGTTACCTAATCGACTATAGGCCCTTAAACGAAGTCACCATAGACGATAAATACTATTTACCCAATATTACTGATCTTTTCGATAGATTAGGTACACCAAGCTATTTTACGTCAATCGATTTAGCATCCGGGTACCCTCAAATCGAGATAGAAAAAGAGGATCAACCAAAAACCGAGTTTACTGCACAGTCAGGTCACTATGAATTTAGGCGTATGAATTCGGTTTAAAGACGGCACCCGCTTCATTTCAACGCGCGATGGATAATGTACTCGGAGGCCTCCAAGGCATACACTGTCTAGATGATATTATCTGTTATTCTTTTAGCCTTTCGGTACACATAGATAAGTTAAGGACAATATTCGATAGACTTAGGAAAATTAATCTTAAAGTTACATTATATAAATGTGAGTTTTTAAGGAAAGAGGTCTTATATCTAGGACACTCTATATCTAAAGATGGCTTACAGCCGAATAGTGATAAAATTGAGGCGGTATTAAAGTTTCATTTATCCAAAACGCCCACGGAAATTAAGAGCTGTTTAAGATTAATAGGATATTATCGTAAGTTTATTAAAGATTTCTCAAAAATAACACAGCCATTAACCAGTTGTTTAAAAAAAGGTAAATAGATTGTATTGTTGAAAGAATATATGGATGCTTTCGAAAAATGTAAGGAGCTATTAGGCTAATAGGTCCTTACATTTTTCCTTTACTTCAGTTTCGTGATTTGCCCAAACCTTTTCTACTGACCACAGACGCTTCAAACTTTGCGCTTGGTGCAGTACTATCACAGGGTCCTGTAGGCAGTGACATAGCATATGCAAATAGGACATTAAATGATGCTGAAATTAAATATAGTACAATAGAAAAGGAGTTTTTAGCTGTTGTATGAGCCTGTAAACATTACAGACCATACTTATACGGTAGTAAGTTTACCATAGTCATTGATCATAGACCACTTGCGTGGTTACATTCGCTAAAAAGAACCCGGTAGTAGATTGACTAGATGGCGTTTAAGATTAGCCGAGTATGATTATGAAATCAAACATAAACCAGGCAAACAGAATTGCAACGCGGACGCACTTGCCCGCATAAAACTCAATATTTTAAACGACGAAAATGAGTCGATGGTACTTAATATAGGTAAGAAATCCCCAAGTCTTGTTCTAATTTCATCAGATGAGGATACTCAAAACCCTCTGTGAACCCAGATGGACTCATTCCCCATATTCAATAATGTCGTTAGATAGTAGGACAGCTACAGCTTCGGAAAAGCCTGAATCTACAATAGCCACTGTACATTCGGAGGAAAATACCGACTCATCAGAGATATCAATACTCCAAAGGGCGATCGATACAAAACCAAACCAAATTCTTGTATTTACATGGCATAAGAATGAGATTAGTGTTATAAACCTTTCTAGAGACCGACAAAAGGTTTTAGAAGGACACATGCCAACAGACAACCTAGATTTAATAAAACAGATTTTAAAGGAGTATATACGTCCTAAGATTAAATATTATGTATACTTCGAGGATGAACGTCACCGAGAACAATTCTGTAATGTGATAACAAACCTCTTTTAAAAGGATTCTATGCAGTTATATGAGTGTACTGAAATAGTTGTGTATGTGGAAGATGAAAACGAGCAAAGGGAAATCGTTTTAAAATACCACGTAGGAAAAACGTGCCACCGCGGCATTAAGGAAACTATTGCGCATCTTTAAAGAACTTATTACTGGAATAATTTGAGTCAAACCGTAACTAGTATTATAAATTCATGCGATTTATGTAAACAAATGAAGTATGATATTCCTATCATACTTCATTTGTTTACATAAATCGCACTCTGGTTTCAATGGGTTCCCCCATTGAAACCAGAGTTACAACTAACTCAAACACAATTTAAACCGTTTGAAGAACTTTTCATAGATATTATACTCTCAATCGAAGGAAATTATTTTCTCACTATAAACGATGCATTTAGTAAACTCGGAGAAGCGTTCGAAGTATCAGATCGACATCTGAAATAATCCGAGCATTAATTAAGTATTTTTACTATACGGTGTACCAAGCAAAATTAGTTCTGACCCAGGTTCCGAATTTAATAATAGTTTATTAAAAGAAATGCTTAGTTTTTACAAAATTGATTTACACATAAGTACTCCTCATAACCCTAACTCTATGGGTTTGGTAGAGCGTTTTCATTCTACAATATTAGAAATATATAGGTTAGCTAAGTATAAGAGAAAGATCACAGACAATCAATCGATTCATAGCACAACGGGCCTTACACCCTTCGAAGTGGTATTCGGCCATACGGATTCGTCAAATGTTTTTGATGTCGAATATAACAAACAATATACACAAATACTTATATAGTTATATATCTGAAAGCATGTTAGCATCTAAAGAGAAAATTAGGGAATAGCGCGGCGGGGAAATCAGTTTAAGATCGAGCCGAGCGAGCGTGTTTTTATTTAAATTCAACATTAGGCGTAGTAAGGACAAGCCACGCTATCAAAAGACTGGGGTAGCTAGTGACCCTAATAGAAATACAATTAAGGTCCAGAAACTAAATTGTTTGTCAAAGGTCTCACTTAAAGATATTAAGCGTCCTTCACAGGTTCGTTCTGGTGGTAGTGATACTAACGACCCCAAGCCGAGACCTTCAACTTTAAAAACTTCAAGGAAACCCAGGGATTCTCCCAGTGAAAGAAGGTCAAGCTACTGTTTTTACAATTGGAACTTAGTTAAAACATTAGACTTAGAATTAGTAAGTAAATCCTTAAAGTATATATAACATAGGAAAATATAAAGAAACTATTAGTTATATACATGATAGGTTAGAAAACATATATATTTTAGATGGTAATTTAATAGATGCTGACGTACAGACTCAATATATTATGAACA
The DNA here is from genome assembly GCA_963675205.1 of Catocala nupta. Lineage (NCBI taxonomy): Eukaryota > Metazoa > Arthropoda > Insecta > Lepidoptera > Erebidae > Catocala > Catocala nupta. The sequence goes on from OY776078.1 coordinate 41,344,168, forward strand.
CTACAATTGAAAGGTACTATCAGTTAATCCCGAATATTAGGATTAAAAGAGGGTTAGTAAATCCTATTGGTTCAATGATTAAAGCAATAACCGGTAATTTGGATAACGAAGATGCGATAAGATATGATAAAACGATCAACAGTATACAATCAAAGCAAGATGTACTCTTAAATAAAATGATATTAGTGACGGAAATAATAGGTTCATTTGTTAATTATACTAATTACTAAAGACATAACTTCATTATGTTAGAAAAATCGATGTTAGAAATAGGAACTTTTATGAATCAAACCAAATTCCAAAGGAGTAAAAATTTGGTCTTGAATACTTATAACCTACTTAATCACAATTTTCAAATAATATTAACTCAACTAGATAAAGTGGAAACCGCAGTAGCTTTCAGTAGGGTAAACGTCTTACACCAGTCGATTTTAGACACAAATTAAATATTTTCTATTTTTTAAGATAGCGAGTAAACCGATAGATTAACTTTCCCTGTAACATTAGATAATCTTATTAACTTAGAACATTCTCTAGACATTAAGGCCTATGTAAAAGGCAAACGAATAACTTTTATATTATCAGTACCGATAGTCCAATTAGATGTTTACAACTACTATAGATTACATCCTTTTCCTATGTACATCCCCAAGCTTAATAGAACATTCCTTTTGACCCCTAAATATTCCTACATTCTTGCGGAAGGGTCGAAAGTACTACCACTGTAACAGCCCTGCAAAGAAATAAACGAAGGGAAGTACCTTTGTCATGGAATCAGCGTGTCATCCGGTCAGGAAGACAAATGCATAGCCGATCTACTGAGGTACTCTACTAGAATCACATCATGCTTTCCACTATCCGTCGAAACCTCCGATGTCAAGATAAAACCTAAACAGTCAGATTCATGGATTGTATACACCGGCGCATACATATTTTTAACAGAATATTGTGAAAATGATATCACCTGACAAGATATCATGGGAACATATATTATATCGTCACCCCTAACGGTACATGTATAGCAAAAATTGGTACAATCACCCTGAAAAGACTTTGGCTACAAACAACACAGATTGCATTTAGAAGCACACCGTGTATACATTTACCCAGTATTACAACGCCAGCGGATTTCTTGCAAAGAAAATCTACCAGCCTTGATGAAATCGACATGGAAAATCTTCAGTTGCTGGCACACGTACTGAAAAGTGAAAGTGAAGTATTAAACAGTGAAAAACTATAAACGTAGTCAATATGCACAGCATCAGTGTAGGAACTTTAATATTTACCTAATTTTAATAATCATATTATTTGTATTTGTGTATCAATATAGATCAAAATTCCTGTGTAATTTTGAACAAAATCATCCTTCTTCAAATGATGATTTTGATCTTATGGAGGGAGGAGTTATGCAGCCCCCACATACTGTTCGCACCATAACAATTGCATAAAGGTGTACAGATAGGAATATCATGTGTCATGGTTATTGTTTTGGTCATCGTTAAATTTATCTTAATTGAGTAATTACCAGACGACACCCAGTATCAGTAACCATGTCACCATGTCAGAGGTGGTCCCATGCTTGGTTCCCACACCTTAGCAAGTAACCCTTTATAAACCATGTTATATTCTCAGTTGTCATTCTCATTGTACTGCTCACGCTGAGCACATCAACTTGTAAACATCAAAATAAAGTTTTAAGAAGTTGTTTAACCGCCGTTTATATTTGACTGTATATATTTTAACACATTATAAATAACAGTTTTATACGTATGTTTGATACTGTGATAAAAAGCAAAAGAAAAAAAATACACAATATAATAAATTAGGTTTTGGAAAAATAAGTGCATGCATAATTATAGAAATAACATTTTTATTTCATATCTCTCAATTTGTGTTTGTGTGTGTGTATATAATAAATATGTCAATTTAGTATGTGTGTGCCTGTATGTAGGTATGTGTTTTTATGAATAATTTAACGTAATCTGGTGGAAGGGTATTGGAGTAGAAAGGGAAGGATGTGCCTAGAGGATAATAATTATTAGATGCTCTTATCTAACGTAACGCAACGATACGTTTATCTACATACCTACTGCTATTTCATGTCAATATTCTACGAGGTTATTAGGTACTTTTCCGATCAAGCTTATTTCATGCCCAGCAGAGTTATAAACTTATAACTTGGGTAACAAGTTACTAACTTATGATTTGGGCACATATGAAAATACATTTGAATCCATCACAAAACAGAAATAAGTGTAGGTATTTATGTTCTGTGGAATATTTTGAGACATATGCGAATTTTGATATAACTACCTACATACGTCTACGTAACGCATGGGACAGTCACCTATAGGTATATTTTGTATTGTCATATATGAATATACGGTGTTAAGCATTCAGCGGCCTGCACAAGATTTTAAGAGAGGGTAGGCAGAAAATTTTAAAAAGTCACTTTCCAAAAATTTTCCCTGCATATTGGTTTATTGGTTTAGGTTCATCGTCGTATCGAATAAATTATGATGTGACCTCAAATAATATACATAAATTGACTGAATTTATGAACATATCAATTTGCGGATATTCGAAGTGGCCTTTCGGCGCATTTGTCTGATGTTCTGTATTTGCAAAATAAATAATAAAAAAAAAGTCGGTCGTATGTTGTGCGTGTACGGAACTATAAAGATTATATTTTATTTGTTTATTTATAAATTAAATCTACACGTCTATCTTTCAGTAAGAATTTTTGCAATACGGAATCATAAAACTAAGGAACGCGTTTTATTGTAGTAAGAAGGTTTTTTTCTATTGATATCATGGAAAGATCTGTAAGTCGTTCCTGGCATTGTGTATTCCTTAAATAAGTTACATACTATGCGTTTTAGCGACGAAAAGGATCTTTCGGTTGAAGCACTGGCACTGCTCGCGGGAACCGTAACAATTAATTTTGCCAAACCCAGTACTTCGGGAAAGACTGTATTTAAGTTATTTTCGTAAAAATGTTCTTTAATTTTATAAATACTAAGGCTTTTGAATTCGGCGGTTTTATAAACACATTTGAGCTCATTGATAAGGCGGTCTAAGTTAAAGTTGAATAATAATAATGCCTAATAATAATATTCTACCACAAACACGCAACACCATCTACAGATATACATTTTTTTTTGTAAATACATACATATTATACATAGAAACACCCAGACCAAGACAAACATCCATGTCCATGTACACAAATGTTTGACTTGTGCGGGAATCGAACCCGCAACCTCAGGCGTGGTAGTCGGTTACACTAACCACTACGCCATCGAGGCCGACATAAATTATAATGAATGATTTATAAACATCTACGAATTGCGTTATTAATTCAACCGTAAAGTTGACATTATAATTATTGAAATTTTCGCACGATAGTAATTCAAAAAACTTTAATTTTTTTAGGTTTTTATAACGGTCGCGACATTCGTTAGATATATTGTCTTAAATTTCAATGAAAATCTGCTTAAAATAAATTTTGGCGTCTATAACATTACGTTTCGGTTTTGGCGGTCCTGTTATACTTTTTACGCGTTCAAAAATGATTTCAGACTTAGATCTGAATGTATCCAAAAACAATTCAAATTCTTTTTTTTCGCGCAATGTATTACATCCGAGTCTTTATTTGCATAATTTCGTAAAGGATATCAGTTTCCACGAATATTTCATTAAACACATGGAGTAAAAATTGGAATACAAAGTCTTTTAAATTGTATAATGATAACTAAGCCTGACTTAAAGTCTCGCCATCCCAGCCGCCTACATTTTCCACGATATCCTTAAATAACTCTATTAAATTAGTAAAAGAATTGAAAATCACATTTACAGTACGCAAATTCTAAGTCCATCGAGTGAATCACTTGTTATTGTTCACTGAAAGATAGTTTTAAAAACGCGTCACTTTTTTTCCTGTATAGACACTCCATCTGAACAACTTTCACAGTGAAGAATTTCCATCATTCACTCTATAAAAACGTTAAAATGTTAAATGAACTGCGACAACACAAGACAAACAGAACAAATATTAACAATGGCGACTTCTTAGAACTCACCTAAAATTTAACAAAATACCTACGACAAAAAATAATAGTCCTTTAAATAACGCTAATCAAATAAATCATGCTACTTTTCAAATCGGTTGCATAACATTCGTCGTACTTCGGCAATTCTCGTGAACTTTGTCATGTGCGAAGGTATATTTATAGGAACGCACATATTTTTGTGTCCGTCTCGATGCACACATGCAAAGAATTATGCAATATTAGTGTATTCATGTCTATTCCGTCGAATTAGGTACCTAGCAGCGCAGCGCTAGTATAGTGTAGCGCTAGTACGCGACTGTTGGCGCTGATATTATGATATAGGTTTTAAGAAATTTTGCTTATGGAAATTAATTATTCGTCGATAAATATAAATATTGGACTTCAAAATAAAATATAATAAATATTTATCTGAGTTAGAGAGGAGTAGAAGGAGTTAGGCAGTGTCTTTTTGTCTTTATGAACCGCACGTTACTGTAAGCATTATATAGAATCAATTCGATATTTGAACGGAACGGAAGTAGATCTTCTGGATTACCAATTACAGGGCTCAATTTCAGGACCCTTTCTGTTTTTAGTGTACGTAAATGATTTGCCTTTCTTTGTACAGGATTTGTGTGACTTTGTTTTATTCGCGGATGACACATCCCTTATTTTTAAAGTAGACCGAAGGACACCAAATTTTTTGCCGTTAACGATTCACTCGCGCAAGTCCTGGACTGGTTTACGACAAATAATTTACAACTAAACTCTAAAAAACCTAAATGTATCAAGTTTACATTGCCAAATGTAAAGAAACTTAATCTAAATATAAAGGACATCATTCAAGCTTCGAACATTTTGTACCCAAGAATAAAAGAGCCGGCCAGAAAAAAAACCTGCGGTTTTGTAGAAAATATGTCTCTAAGCATTTTTTCTATTACAGCAAACGTTTAAGTTTAACCCTACAACTGCTACATGTGATTAAAATACAAAAATCATTATTTTTACGTACAACGTTTGTCTAATAGACACACATTTATTTACTTTAGTTAGTAATCATAAACAACCTAGCTACCTGCTATTGTTATGTGTGTGCGCACAAGCACCCATCGCCCGGCCTCCTGCCCGCTCGCGTCCCGTACTCCCCTCTCCCTGCGCGACGAACACTAATCGCTTTGCACTGTTTTAAATATTTAGTTAAATAGTTAAATAGTTATCCATGCAACTCCTGTTACATCGGCTTATTAAAAACGTATGCGTGATTGTGTTGTGTTTATTTAACAATATTTCAAATGGCTGACTTTCTGTGTATTCGGTGTCGTGAGTCTGTTGTAAACAGAAGGCGATACACTTGGGCTTCTCGAGAAGAAATACACACTGATATAGCGCAGATTATTATTCAAGAAATATTGGAGCTACAGGTATGTAATCTTTGAGGTTATGGGTCCTACTTCTATCTCGTCTTATTTAATAATAGCGCGTTGAATTGAATATCTACCATCAGTTATTATGTTTTGATATCTAGTTTTGTCTTACATTTTACTAGCTCATTGGATGTAATAATACGTACACTGTCTTAATTGATAGTTTCCAGTTCCCGCAGTGTTTTTATTATAACAATAATTACAATTCGTCATAGAAAATACGTTTATAATGTTCTAGGGAAGTCAACATCTGACCATGTCAAAATCTAAAATAAAGCATAGTATAATATAATGCTCGGTAGGAGCAAGTGGAACGACACGAGTAAGTAACAAATCTGTTTTATTTTACAACTCTAGCCAACAGATTTTATTTGTCGACCTTGTTGGCAAAGGGCAGAAAGAACATACCATAGAAATATACGGGAAACACGCCAAGAAGATGATGATGCTGATGTTCCTCAGATGGAACCGGTAGCAGGTGAAGAACCAGCTCAGATTAATTTGCCTGGGTATGTGCAAACACCGGACACTAGGCGCAGTTGTGTTTTCCAACATTGCGATAACGATACAAGACATCGTATCCCAGATGACATTGTTTTGCGGATGTTGTGTCGATATAATTTACTTATATGTGAAAACAGTCGTGTCTGTAATGAACATTTACAGCAAGACTTATGGCACACATTGGCCGTACAGCAAAACAATGTTACTGTATTTAAAGCTGATCAGATTGTAAGAGCTTTGTCTCTATTACAAGCGCATGTCACTACAGTTAAACTTTGAACAATACCAATTTATAAGCCCGAACGAGTTTTGTACCTGGGTTGGTCTTACACATGACCAGTTTACTGATTTACAAACTAATCTTCCAAGCCTTAATAATAGGAGTAACAAAAATGTAATATTGGCAGCTGTACTGGTAAAATTACGGGCTGGAGATTCTAACGCTAGGTTGGCATCAATATTTAAAATAAGCAAGTCTTCTTTACTCAACACTAGTCGGACTGCACTAATGCAAGATTTTGTCCCGAGGCACTTGGGCTTTGACCATCTAAGCAGAGAAGACGTAGCTCGAAGAAATCTAACTGTGCCAGAACATCTCTTCGGTAATCCAAACAGCACCGTTGAAGAAAGGAAAGCAATAACAATTTGTGACGGCACATACATTTATATTCAAAAAAGTTCTAATTACTTTTTCCAAAGAATATCTAACAGTAATCATAAGTATAGAAATCTTATAAAGCCATTTCTATTGTTATGCTGTGATGGATATATAATTGAAGTGTCAGGTCCTCATGATGCTTCTACATCTGACGCTCAAATAATGAACGATATAATAGATAGTGAAGCAAACAACGGTGACGGCGTTTTTCATTGGTATTACAGAAGTGGTGATGTTTTTATTTTAGACCGTGGTTTTAGAGACGCGGTTGTACCAATGCAACAGCATGGTTACTCAGTACACATGCCAGAATCAAAACATCCAAATGAAGCACAATTGACGACAGACCAGGCTAATAAATCTCGTCTAGTAACTATTTGCCGATGGGTCGTCAAGGTTGTAAACGGCCGTTTTAAAAGGGATTTTCGGCTTCTGCGGAATATAATTGTAAATCGTTCTTTGTATTATATGTTCGATTATTTCAAAATAGCGACTGCCCTATTAAATGCCTATCACGGGGTAATAGAAGACAACATTCACGCACAAACCTTTTTATCTATCATTAATGAAAGATTGTCGCTGCCGAACTCACTTGCGGATATAGTCATATGACATAATTATAATAGAAGGCGAGTACAATTTCATCTATTGCCGGCTGATGTACCTGAGCTCCAAGATTTCCCAAGGCTCATTGAAGAAGACTTAATATTATTTAGCTTAGGTGTATACCAGTTAAAACAAGCAAAAAGCTACTATGGCGAACATTTAAACCCAAATGGAGAATTTATTATAGAAATAAGCGAACTAACTGAACATATTAGAGAACTAGGTGAAAATATTGTATTGATAAGGGGGCGAATCCAGCCTCGACATGTAAGGGCTAGAGTATATTATGTGTATATTGGTTGGCATAGAGGTTCAAGTAGTAGGCCATAGCGCATTATTATTGCACTTGCAATATAGGAAAACGAACCGTTGGTTGTTGTTCTCATACAATGTGTTTGGTTTGGTACTTGAGTTTTGCTTTTTACACGAGGCTCGTATAAGACCACCTGCAGCTGGCTTAGAAAGCATTATAATAAGGTCTATTGAAATGTAAAGCAACATATCTAATAATAAAGACATTTTATGTTTATTTTTGTTTTATTTGTCACCTTATTATATCTATATCTACTTAAACGATGAATAACTAAACTTAAACTTAAAATAGAAAACTTACAAAGCTTTGTTTTTGCATGCATGCTTTTTACGTTTTTGTAATTCCAACTCATATTGATTTTTGCATTTTTCTACCCAGGTAGCAGTCGGAGGGTTAAACATTAGGCTTTCCTGTAATACGTAAACATGTTTAGGACGTTATATCGTATGGTAATATGGTAAAAGTATCATCTACAAACCTCTTATAAATCCTGGGTGTGATGGGAACCAACAGATAGTGTTAGTATATTCCTAGAACATCTTAATTCCATTAATAATAACATCCAATTTACTATGGAATTAGAGGCAAATAATTCATTAGCATTCTTAGATGTACTTGTCATCAGGAATCCTGATCATACTTTGAGCCACACTGTGTATAGGAAAAAGACCCATACAAATAGGTACTTGAACGGTGAATCTCACCACCATCCTAAACAGTTAGCTACCGTGGGAATGTCTTTGTTTCAGAGAGCCAACGGGATCTCTGACAAGAAACACCTGGACGCCGAGCTTCAACATGTCAAGCAAGTACTGCACGACAACAAGCTCCAACAGCCGCGCCGCTGTCACAGATCCCGAGAAAAGCCAGCCACAGTCGAGCGCCAGCCTGCTATACTGCCTTATGTAAGGGGTGTCACTGACAAGATTGGCTACATCTTGAAGCGAGCTTCAATCAACACATACTTCAAGCCGCCAACGAAGATAAGTAAATTTTTACCATCCGTCAAGTGCCAATTACCTTTACAAGATGCAGGGGTCTATAAAATAGATTGTGACTGCGGACTCTCATACATTGGTCAAACCAAGAGAAGCATAGGCACCCGCATAAAAGAACACATAGCTGACGTAAAACACAAACGCTCGTTGAAGTCTCCTGTGTGTGAACATATACAACAGGGGACCAACCACTACCTGAGATTTGACAAACCACAGATTCTCGCTAAAGAACACCGATTCCTTCCAAGGATGCTTCGCGAGGCTATTGAAATCAAAAAACACCCCAATTTCAATAGAGAAGATGGTTGGAATGTACCACCAGCTTGGGATCCAGTACTTCAAATAGTTAAACCCAAGAAGAAACAAACCACAGCTAGACTTCATGATACTTTGAGCTCATTCTGCGTAAATAGAAACACCAATAATTAAATTATGTTCGGGTAATTTGAAATAACTACACTGGAACATTGAGACAACTACCATCTTAGTCTCCCCGTGACCATGGCTGCTGGAAAGCAACCGAAACGTCGGGGAAAGTGTAAACCAAAAATAAATAGATTTAATAGTTTAAATAATTTTATTAGCTTATAAATTAGTAAAATAAAATCAATAGTAGTAATAGTGTAATATTTTCAAAATTTTGTAATACAGTGCTAAATAAACAACGCGATAAAATCCGTATATAGTAGTTTAATTTCAATGCTATTTTTTATATTAGGCGTTTGTCTTGTATAAAAGCGCATGATACATATTATGTACATTTCAAGCTCTGTAACCGAACGCTGTTTTTTTCTATTATATTTGGAAAACGTTTACTTGATATTTTATTTAATCGCACCATTATATACCCAAATATAAAAACTGATAAAGTAATGCTCCTGATATTTCATCATCATGAAATAGTGTTATCTTATGTTTTCAACATTAATGATATGATTTGCATCCAAGATGTCATCAATATCAAGTTCTTTCGATATTATTATTGCTAAAGTAAGCTGAATTAACGTATGAGCTCGAATAGCACTTGCGTGAGCAAGATCATTGAGCATTTTTTTAATAACTTAGGTGCATAAGTTAAGAAAGTGGTTCTTTCATGCCACTTTCTTGCATAATATATTCGGAACAACATGAATAGATGAAATCCTCCAACCCTGATTATGATCTTCGATAATTCAGACAAAAAAAAAAAAAAAAAAAAAAACCGTCAGTTGCAGCTGGTACGATTTGTCGAGCTTTGGCATATATTTAATAGTAATCATTATTTGCTAGAAACACGGTTACAAAGATGTTTACTTACTTTACTGTTTACTTATGTAATTAAATAAGCACCATATACAGGGTGTCCGGTAATTAATGGATAACCTTGAAATGACTTATAGTAGAACCGAAAGCCATTCAGAAAAAAAAAAAAATATATATATACCTATTAAAAAGTGCAAGCTATATTAGCATAGCATACTTCTGACTGTCAATCTATTAGCATAATTAGTGTTTAATAATAAAACAACAAAAAGCCGATGGATTTCATTTATTTATGGTCGTAGTATATAAGAAAGTTATACATGGTAATAAAAAAAAACACATCTCAGGTAGTAGTTAGATATAGATTTTATTCATATTTTTTTCTGAACGGCCATCGGTTCCACTATAAGACATTTCCAGGTCATCCATTAATTACCGGACACCCTGTATAGTGTCTTATCTATGATAAGCACAGCATGTCGGCTGTCAAAAATCCAAACCTAACAATGCTTAGAAACAAATTTTACAGGAGAGCAAAAAAACGACCTGCCCACTTTGAGGACATGCCATTTCAAAACTATTTGTTATAGCTCTTTGTGAGTGCCAACGAATGTGCAGTATATGTTTAGCTTTCAAATAAAGTATATATATAGTGCTTCTATGAAAAAAGTTGTGCGTAGGAGGACAGTTACTTTAAAATAAATTGTATTCAGAAGTCAAAATATGTCTCAATTACTTAATCGATTATTAAATAATTAAATTGTAAATGAATAGTAAAATAAAAAATCAATAATCAATCAATTTTATAAATCGACTAATTATTTATTTATTATAGCATATTAATCAGTTACACATCAATCATATTGTATTTGACCATCGGTACTTAAGTCTATCGAATTGACGGGTACAGGAAAAAAGAGGTAACAATTAGCATAATTGGAGAAATTTGTGAATAAATGATATAAGATTGCAATACCCTGCTATTTACAATTTATTTTATATGTTCAAATTATGTCTAGTGCATGTAAAAAAAACTTACTTTAAAAGATTAGTAAACATAATTTTTTTAAAGTAAGTCTTAAATGAACAAGGCCATAAAGGTTTGATTAGTGCAATGAACCCGTCATTATACCTTTGATAATCTGTTTGTACGTTAAATTAAAAAATGCTTAAATGAATAAAAGTGGTATATTTTACCATTGTTTTTATTATTTTAAACAATATGTTTTACTTATGACTAATATTGGTATAATATTCTTGAGCCTTAGTACCACAGAACTTCTTTAACACTTGAAGGTCTTCATATTTTTCTTTGGATATTGGTATGTCTTCGTTATAACTTGGAAGAGATAAATATAATTCATTCTCACCCAAACTATTAGATTTACCTTTTCCTCTTCCTGTGATACAAGCTTCCTCTCATGCCCCATTGTTTGTATCGCGAAATAATATCTTTATGCTTATTTTTTCGATTTTCAATTTTTAGTATGATGGATATGAAGATTTTTTGGCATATATTTGGTTCAGATGCTGGATCCATGCTTTAAAAAATGATTAATCGACTTCAACAACGTCAAATAGGGAGAGTCTTTGACGAGTGTCAGTCTGTCTACTACTACTGCACGTTGTCTGTCAATTAGCACTGGTTCAGCGTGGTGGACTTTGGCCTATTTCTTTCCACTTTGAAAAAAGGCCTGTGCCCAGCAGTATATCAGTACATATAGGGCTAATACAATATAACTATTATTCCAAGCGATCATATCGTATGTTATAGATCCTTCTATCTGATAGCTAGGGTAGCGAACTATAGACAGTAGTGTAATTGAAATATCCATTGAATATTATTGAATCGAATCTAAATAATTTTCCAGCGTGTAAAGCAGGTCTTGGCAATTATGCATGCCGTGAATGAAGACAAGATCTTGACCTACAACATAAACACCCTCTTGCTTACAATCAGAGGCGTATTCAATGTGATGTAGGCTCTAGACAAGCATCTCATAAGTGCTCTTCTAACGGCCACATACTTTGCCAAATTTCTTTTTATTATTTTTGGCGATTGCTTAAGGAAATGTATGAGCCAAACAGATGCTGGAAGAGGGGAAAATGTAAGATTTTATATTTATTCATAAATAATGTAATTTAATTCGAAAATACCACTTAGGCAACTAGTATTATTTACATAGTTATAAGATTTTCCGATGACAGCCCATCCTACTTTTATTTTATAAACCTGAGCGCGTGCTCCTTTGTAATCTCGCGCCCTTAGGCACAATATGCCTAGTTTGCCTTAAGGAAAATCTGCTACTCTTCACAATACTTACATACACAGACTCACGCCTATACAGACGTGCACTGGGGATATCTCCAAAAGTTAGGCAGAGGTGTGAAACGCTATTACCATCCGCCAGGCACAGTGCTAGACTCTAGGCGGCTACTGAGATTTGTCAGAAGAACCATAAATAACCAAAGTCACCACTTAGTCCACCCCGGGCAATGTACGCGAGATCTCATGCACAGCCATAGCCGGCACTACGATTGCGCAACCTGGGCAGTCATTGTTCAGAATATAATAGATATCTATTAGTCTTAGGTAAATACGACAGTTCGTGGTATTTATAAATTTAATAAATCTAACTATACACAAGTACTACTCAGTAATAGTTATCACTTAGAGTTCTTACTTTAATGTCACTATGACTTACTATAATAATCATCTATTATAATAACTATAGTTATTGTAACTGTGAGATTTAAATCATATATGCGTTCTCAGCGTGTTTAGATCGCAAGATAAATTGTCCACCCTAAGAAAAGTGAACAATTAGATATTTACATAATAGACAACAACAATGTACAATTTTCAATAGAGTAAGTGTGATAATATTAATAAGGCATTGTGACGAGGTTCCTGTCTCTAGAGTCCTCACTGCCGGAAGCTTAGACCCTGTTCCCGACGCCGCGTGCGTGTAGGTCATCACGCTTTTTGTATTGGAAATATAATAATATAATATAATATTCTACCACATACACACAACATTATCTAATTAATGTTTCATATTTAGAAATGCTAAATGAATTGAATAGTAATTAATGTGGACATTTTTTATAACAGTCCTTTTTAATTACTGTCCTCTTGCTGGCCACGGGCCACTTCATATTGTGAGAAGCGCACCAGGCTGCTGGCTCAGTGTGGATTGACTTCACATATCTTCGAGAGCATCAAGAAGAACTTTCAGACATACAAGTTTCCTCACGATGTGTTCGTTCACCTTTCAAGTGTGCCTTGGATAAATCATTTTGTATATTTAACTAGCTGTTACGTTTGCAAATGTATTTGTCCAGAGTAGTTTAAAGCAAGGTATTCTTTTGACAAGGTTTAGGGTATTATATCAACCCTGTTAGAAACTTTACCACTACTGCGTTATTAAGAAATAGAGAAAATATAATTTTACTGCGTATTTTCGAAGTGAGTTTGATAGTGAGATTTTATAAAGTTGCACAATTGATCTGAATTTGCTGTAACGGGTTGGAATTGCTATTAGTCCTCTGGCACAGAATACTCATCAGTACTTGTGGTTATGCTGTACATTAACAGAGATGTAATGTAGGTATATGCATAATGTTATAATAGACTGGTATTTTCTTAATGTATTCAATCGCGGCTTCACTCGCATAAATGTGGGTTATGTCAATTTTCTATTCTTCTTTTTTCTGGATGAAACTATTTCCTATTTTATACCACTGACAACGTGTATGTGAAATTGCACGATGTTCAGTCGCGTAGTTAAGGCGTCAAAGCGTTGCAAACAAACAAATGCGCATTTATAATATTAAGTTAGGATATCGTCTAAGTGGGGTGTGTGGCCAGAGAACCTCCCCGTGCGCTCGACGGCTGCTGGTCCTTTCTACATTTCTCGTGGATTGGAACGGCAGTCGTTGGGCCGGTACACCCCGGGCAACACGGGTAATAATGTCCTTTCGGGGGCATTATTACTCGTGGCTAATACTCTGGCACGCGCGTAGGGAACCCGAGGCAGTTTGTCTCGGGGTTATCGGCCCGCGAGGGCCGCGTTTGGGGGTCTCTCCACGTGTTCCTCTGATTAGCAGAGGACACATGGATGAGATGGGGGGGTTAGAGGAAGAAAACCTCAATAAAAAATTACCAGTGGGGGCCGTCAGGCCGGGGTGAGGAGCGTAGGCGTCCTGCCCAGTCGGGCGGTCTTGGGGCGGGTGGATCGGTCCAGCATGGACCCCCATCCGGCCCAACACGGGGGCATAGAGGAAGACAACCTCTTTAAAAAATCACCAGTGGGGGCCGTAAGGCCGGTGCGGGTCGCGTGGCGTCCTGCCCCGTCGAGCGGCCTTGGGGCGGGTGGATCGGTCCATCATGGATCCCCATCCGGCCCAACACGGGGGGATAGAGGAAGACAACCTCTCTAAAAAATTACCAGTGGGGGCCGTAAGGCCGGGGCGGGTGGCGTGTGCATCCTGCCCCGTCGAGCGGCTTTGGGGCGGGTGGATCGGTCCAACATCGACCCCCATCCGGCCCAACACGGGGGGATAGCGGAAGACAACCTCTCTAAAAAATCACTAGTGGTGGCCGTTAGGCCAGGGTTTGAAGCTCAGGTTTCTGCCCAGGTGGGCGGTCTTGGGGCGGTTGGACCGGTCCAGTATGGACCCCCTTCCGGCCCAACCCGTAATCCTGAACTGACAGGACCGGGGGCCTTCGGGCTGCGAGGAAGAAAACCTCTATAAAAATTACCCAAAGCCCAAGTTTTCAGTGGCCCGGCGAGGGGCTGTATGACTGGGGGGAACCCAGCCATGAGGGCCACAAAAAAACTTAATAATGATGTCGGCTCAAGGTTTTAAACTACCCCAGGAGGGTACCGGGTGCGCCGCGCCCGGAGAATCCCTCACGGAGTCTGCTGGCTCCGTGTCTGCCCCTCGTATTCTGGGGGGGGCAACCCACATCGCAGCGCCGTGCCGCGCGAAATCTCAGGCACCGAAACCCCCGCGGAGTCGGATACTGACTCCGCGATGAGTGTCGCCTTGGGGCTAGTCCCGGACAGGGCGACTCTGGCGCGGAAGCGCAAGCGCCGCCCCCGTCGGACCCACTCGGGTTCCGAAGGGGAGTCGAGCGCGGCGCCGACTCCGAAGATTGGCTCAGCCCGAAGAGGCAGGGATCGGCCTGGCACACCGGGGCCTTTCAGCCATGCGAAGGCGGCCGAAGAGGCCACAGCTAAACGCGCGGCGGCAGAGCTGTGCGCAGAGGAGGAGGTGGCGCTGCTCGCGCGGAAAATACGTCCGCAGGGGAGCAGCCCCACCCCGAAGTCGGTAGCGGAGGCGGTGCAGAGGGTCCTTGACGGTTCCGAGATTGTGACGAAGGTGGCGTCCAAGTCTCGGAACCTCAAAGGGACCTTCCAAAAGCACCTCAAGGAGGCGGCGGCCGCAACGAAGGCGTCGGTCGATTATCTGGCCGACAAATTCGTGCGGCTGGTGGCGGAAGTGGCGGAGCTGCGCCGGGAGATGGTGCGGCTCAGGGCCGAGACCCGCAGGCAAGCACCTAAGGGGGCGCCCCAGCCGTCCGGTAAAGAACTGGACATGCAGGCGTCCTTCTTTAAATATGTGGACGCCCGCATAGAAGGTCTCGGCGACCGGCTGCTGCCGTCGCCAAGCTATCGGTCGCGGCTGCAAGCCGCGCCTCCTGCGGCTACTGCTGCGGCCTCTAAAATGTCATTGCCGGCGCCGCCGGCGCCGTCATTAAGGTCTGGTCCCACGCCCCCAGTAGGCAGTAAGAAATCTGGCGGGAGGAAGTCTGCCAACGACTTCCCGCCCCTTCCAGCACCTAGGGCTCCTCCGCCTCAGAGCTTGCAGCGAGGCCCCACTAGGCCCGCGCCCCGTACGCCGTCAACCCCCGCGCCTTCCACCCCTCAGGGTGAGGGTTGGCAGATGGTGGGGAATATGGGCAAGGCTCACCGCAAGAAGGCCAAAAAGGCCGCTGCGGCTGCTGCTGCGGCTGCTGCTATGGCTGCTGCTACGGCAGCCACAGTAACAGCAAGCCCCGTAAACCAAGGTGGTGCCAAGAAAAAGAGGCGGAGGAGAAACAGACTCCGAGCGCCAAAGTCAGCTGCCGTGGTTATCACGGTGCTACCGGAGGCGGCTGAGCGCGGCCTGACGTATCAGGCCGTGCTCTCCACTGCGAGGCGGAACTCCGAGGACATTACGCACCTCGGAGCCAAGGTCCGCCAAGCTCATACAGGAGGCCGCATCCTGGAGTTCCCCGGAGCTGACGGAGGCAAAGCGGCAGACAACATTGCCACTAAGCTCAGGAGTCTGTTTCCTGAGACGGATGGGGTGAAGATTACGAGGCCGGTAAAGTGTGCAGAGATGCGCATTACCGGCCTCGATGATTCGGTGTCCGCGGAGGACGTCTCTGGTGCCATTAGCGCCAGAACTGGTTGTGCTGCGGATGCCATACGGATTGGCACCATCCGTCCTGGCCCTGGAGGGGTCGGTGCTGTGTGGGCGCAATGCCCTGTCGCCGCGGCCAAGCTGCTGGCTGACGCCGGACGTCTGCTTGTGGGCTGGAGTTCGGCCAGGGTCCACATCCTGGCCCCTCGGCTCATGAGATGTTTTAGGTGTGGGGGAGCTGGGCACGCTCGTATTAAGTGCCCTAGCCCCGAGGACCGCAGCGACGCCTGTTATCGCTGCGGCCAGCCTGGGCACGTCGCTGGAGCGTGCAAGACGACCCCGCACTGCCCGGCGTGCGCGGCAGCTGGTCGAGTAGCTGCCCACTTTCGTGGCGACAGGGGGTGCAAATCCCCGCCCACGAAGCGCGTAGAAGGGGGTAGCCCATCGACCCCGGCTGCCGCCCTACCTGCTGAAATAAAACCGCCCTCAGTGGTGGAGGAGGGGATGTCGACCTAGTCATGGACCAGGACCGTGACTATCTCCTCCTCCAGGCGAATCTCAACCACTCCGCCCGAGCGCAGGACCTTTTCCTGCAGTCTATGGCGGAGTGGTCGATCGGTGTAGCCGTAGCCGCGGAGCCATATTACGTTCCTCCCAGCCCCAATTGGGCAGGTGACCGGGACAGCTCCGTGGCAGTCGTCGGCTCCACGGCGCCTCGTTCACCCTCCCTCTCAGTTAAGGAGAGGGGAGCGGGATACGTTGCGGCCGCGTGGGGAGAGGTCACAGTCGTTGGTGTGTACTTCTCCCCCAACAGGAGTCTGGCAGACTTCGAGGCCTTTCTCAACAACTTGGAGGCCTCGATACGGCGGATATCATCTAGCCGCATCCTTGTGATGGGGGACTTTAACGCAAAGTCTACTGCGTGGGGGTCCCCCCGCACGGATGTCCGAGGAAGGGCGGTCGAAGAGTGGGCTGATGCGGCGGGCCTCTGTTTGCTGAACAGGGGCGCCGTCAACACGTGCGTGCGACGGCAGGGGGGTCGATAGTGGACCTTTCGTTTGCTACCCCGGCCCTCGCCGCACGCGTAAGGGGATGGCGTGTCCTGGAGGAGGTAGAGACCCTTTCGGACCATCGGTATATCCGTCTGGAGGTCTCCCTGCTCCGGGACCCTAGCAGGGGTCAGCGCCCGTCGGCGGGCAGAACACCTCGCTTTCTGCGGTGGGCTGTGAAGAGGCTGAACCGGGACCTACTGGAAGAGGCAGCCATAGTTCAAGCTTGGCTGTCTCCTGCACCCCCGTCTGGGGAGGTAGACGCCGGGGCTGTACGCTTTCGCGACAGCATTCAAGCTGTCTGCGACGCGGCCATGCCCCGAGTGCGACACTGGACCCCAACGGGGGTCTACTGGTGGTCCCAGGAGCTGGCAGACCTCCGTGCGGCCTGCATTCGTGCCCGGAGGTTATACACACGCAGCCGAAGCCGTCGCCACCGCGATGAGCGAGAGGAGAGCCGACTGTATGACGCTTATGGCGAAGCGAAGGTGTCTCTGCAGTCGGCCATCTGCCGCGCCAAGGAACGGGCGAAAAGTGAGATGTTGGAGGGTCAAGACCATGACCCCTGGGGGCGCCCATATCGCGCGGCGCTGAACAAGCTCCGTGCGCGGGGCCCCCCCCTTACGGAGACCCTCCAGCCCAACTTCCTCTCCGAGGTGGTCGAGGAGTTATTTCCTGACCGGGCAGAGCACGTGCCCCCGACAATGGCCCCATCGGGAGGCCGACATCGGGAGGCGGACCTCAGTGCTCCCCCGGTTACAGACGCGGAGATGAGGGTGGCTGTCTTGCGGATCCGCTCCAAGACGACCGCCCCCGGACCTGACGGTGTGCCGGCGCGAGCTCTCGCGCTGGCCCTCGATCACCTGGATGTTCGCCTCAGGGAACTTTTCGACGCGAGCCTGGTGTCGGGACGATTCCCTGAGTGCTGGAAGGAGGGGAAGTTGGTACTGCTGGCCAAGCCGGGACGGCCTCCAGAGTCGGCCGCGGCGTACAGGCCCATAGTGCTGCTGGACGAGGCGGAGAAGATGTTTGAGAAAATTCTCGCCACCCGCATCGTCCGGCACCTGAGGCACGGTCGGTCCCGACCTGTCGGACGCTCAGTTCGGATTCCGGGAAGGTCGTTCGACGGTCGGGGCCATTATGCCGCGGCCGAGGAGGCGGTCGCCGGCGGCGGTGTTCTGTTGGCGGTGTCTTTAGACATCACCAACGCGTTTAATAGTCTGCCATACAGCTGTGTCCAGGAGGCGCTCCGATATCACGGGGTACCTTTTTACCTGGAGCGGCTGGTGGCAGACTATCTGAGAGGCAGGAGTGACCTCCTCGAGGTTCGAGGCGAGGTTTGGCGGCGGCCCATGTCGTGCGGTGTCCCGCAAGGATCGGTTCTTGGTCCGCTCCTGTGGGACATGGGGTACGACTGGGTCCTACGTGCTGTCCTACCCCCCGGGCTGAGCGTCATCAGTTACGCTGGCGATACCCTCGTCACAGCCCGTGGGGGTAACTTCGAGGAGGCGGCCCGTTTGGCTACCGTGGGGGTTTCCCAGGTGGTCGGGCGTATCGAGGCGCTGGGTTTACGGGTGGCTATTAACAAGACGGAGGCCCTGGTCTTTCATGGGCCTCGTCGCAGTCCACCCCGCGGCGCCTCGATAATGGTGGGCTCGACGCGCGTTCCCGTCCAGGCCCACATGAAATATCTGGGCTTGGTGCTGGACGGAAGGTGGCACTTCGGCGAGCATTTCAGACAGCTCGCTCCGAAGCTTCTCGGCACTGCGTCCGCCCTTGGGCGGTTATTGCCAAATTTGGGCGGGCCCAGTGCTGGTTGCCGGCGACTCTACACGGGGGTTATCCGGTCGATGGCGCTTTACGGCGCACCGGTGTGGGCGGACTCCCTGACCGCTCAGTGCAGGACTCTCTTGCGGAGACCGCAGAGAGTCATAGCGGTCAGGGTAATACGTGGGTACCGCACGGTGTCGGCCGACGCAGCTTGCGCGTTGGCCGGAGCACCCCCGTGGGATTTGGAGGTCTCGTCCCCTCCCGACAGCTATTGAGTGCGCGCGCAATCGAGCCCACCAGGGCATGATTTTAAAGTGGAAGGCGCGGCTGGAGGCGCCCCTGGCCGGTTTCAGAACCGTTGGGGCCCTCCAGCCGGTATTGGAGCGGTGGGCAGGGCGGCAGCATGGGACCCTTTCCTTCCGGCTAGTGCAGGTGTTGTCAGGGCACGGTTGCTTTGGCAAATACCTGCACACGGTCGCTAGGAGGGAACCGAGTCCCATCTGCCACCACTGCGACTGTGAGGAGGACACGGCGCAGCACACGCTCGAGCAATGTCCTGCTTGGGCGGTGCAGCGCCGTGAACTCATTGAGGTAGTGGGTGAAGATCTCTCGCTGCCGGCCGTGATCAAAGCCATGGTCGACAGCGAGAGGAAGTGGGCAGCGGTCGCGTCCTTCTGCGAGGACGTCATCTCGCAGAAGGAGGCGGCGGAGCGGATCCGTGAAGAAAGTGTCCTTGCGGATCCGAGCCGTCGCCGGCGAACCGGGCGGCGCAGGCGCGCTTACGCGCGCCTTATGCCGCCATAATGAAGGCTGCGGGCGGGAGAACAGGGATCTCCCGTCCGCCAGCCATTGAGTCGGTCCGACGCCCTATGTAGTGCCGGGGCGTCGCCGAGGAGCTGTAGACTGCTGGATGGGTCGCTGAGGTAGTAATTGTTGCCAGCGGCCCATCCACTATACAAGGCAGCGAGCGTGCACACCGTGGGGTTTTGGTCCGTAGGCCCGAAGTACGGGCGAGCCGGACATAAACCCCAAGAGGGTATGCATCAGGCGCATTTCCCCACGTAAAAAAAAAAAAAAAAAAACAGGATATCGTCTAAGTGTATAATGTAGATACCATTGTCGTGTTTATGTGGTTCGTCGTCCAGACCGACACTTCAGCGTGGTTCATCATTTCCACCTGAAAACGTTTCTATCCACTAGAGTGCCCTTACAGCAGCAGTCGTACGTCGATTAAACATGTTATATCTAGAGAGCTATGAAAATTCATAATAGACTGTCTTATACTGTAGGTCCACCATTTAGGTTTTCCTCTAGTAAGTAGTATACTAAAAGAAGAAGCTTGTGCTTTGGGAAAGAGCTAAGAGGATTAATCTACTGTAAAATAAGTCGCTAGTGACATGTAAACAAATGCATGAATGGCGTACTGTTTTAAGTGGTCGACTTGCCACTTGCACAGCGCCGAGTATTACTAGTTCGAATCCACATGGAGCTATTTGTGTGATCCACAGTTCGTCATTCCGAGTTTAGATGCTCTCGGTGGCTATTGGTCGAATGCTTGTAAAACCCCGCCATACAGGAACTATTCTCAGTGCGGAAGGATCCATTAAAAATGCCAAAATTATTACTATTACGGTAGGCAGAGGCTTAGCTGAGTAGATTCATTAATTCATTCATGCATATTGAAGTCCATGGGCAGTGGTTATCACTTATTTACCGTCATCTGCTGGCTCGCCTTCCGTTATAGACAAAAGAATAAAGAAAACACTAGGACGCATTATTAAATATTTATTTCAGTACGTAGGTACATTACATACATTTTTATATAAATGTTAAAAGTTCAATTTATTTAATTATATTTTTAGTAGATTTTAACAGAAAAAGATATTATATATATATATATATACAGGATGATTTTGAAATCGTGTAATTCCTTTTAACCACGCATTCTACTGGTGATATAGAATAACCCTGACCATATTTTTTCTTAATTAGAATAATTGTTTCGGCAAAATTAGAGTACAGATTTTTTTCATGAAATGATTTCAAATAGTCATATTTTAATCACCTGACACAATCTTAATATATTACTAATTTAAAAATAATAACATAACAATAACTGATGTCGTAAATAATAAGGGGCAATAAAAAGGACCGCCCGTTATTATTTACGACATTAATTATTAATATGTTTTTTTATTTTAATTAGTAAAAAATTAAAATTGCCTCGGTTGGTTAACATATGACTATCTGACACCATTCCACGAAAAAAACGGAATAATAATTTTTCAAAAAAAATAAATCTAATTAAATAAAAATATGGTCAGGGTTATTCTATATCACCAGTAGAATGCGTGGTTAAAAGGAATTACACGATTTCAAAATCACCTATTATATATATATATATATATTACATAGTTTTAAAACGATTAAACTACTACTGTTAAACTTGATTACTATTTTAATAAACCTTTATTTCAGACTATTGTCCATACAAATTCCTTAAAACTATGTTAGTAACAAATATAAACGTAGCTTAAAAATCTGCGCTCCCCTCCTGGTGCACTCCCTGGTGCACTCGATCCGTACATGTGCAAACGGGTCCAGTGCCACAGGAACGGGTTGTCCAGCCTGATTGCAATAATGCTAAGGACGCTGTTAGCGCTTCTCCGCAACCGAAACATCAGAGATGCAGTTCTCTTTCTTAAAATGGTTTGTACGCTATCTATGTGCGCTTCAGCAAACATACCTACCTGATGCGCTACAGAACCGTGAACCCTAAAAGTATTATTATACTGGATTCGGAGAACCTTGTAGGCGCTCTGCGTATGTCTGATCGACAGGCTGCAAGTATAAAAAGATTGTCAAAATTAAAAAGCGTGATCTTAATTTCCTGTGAACATCGAGCAAACCTGCGGGCCAGCATATTACAGCGGACCGACAACGCTCTCCTCTCCCTCTCTATGTCCTCGTCATCTTTCCAATCTTCGGTTATGATATGGCCGAGATATTTAAATTGTCACACCCTATTTAAAGTTACATTTAACTGAACAGATGGAACAGTTTCAGGCCTTGTGGAGCCTGCTTTAAATACCATAACCTCACTTTTTTTCACATTGTATACAAGACCATGGGAGTTCGCGTATTTTTCATATCTCCCGAGTAACAGTCGGAGGGCGTTAACCGAGGGGCTAAGCAGCACCATATCGTCGGCGTAGTTTATACTATTTATGATTTGACCATTAATAGAACATCCGACTCTGGTGCCGCTGAGTTCCTCAACCAACTGATTAATATACAGGTTAAAGAATGCAGGCGAGGTCAAACTACCTTGCCTTTTTTTTTTTTTTCTAACTACCTTGCCTCGCCCAAACTCCAACCTATACCCCTCAGAAAAAGTCCCTCCTGATCCTCCCATCTGACCTGGTTAATTTAGTGATTATACCAGTACTCCATAAGTCTTACCAGTTCGTAGGGTACGCCATGCTTACGCATTTTCAACCAAAGTATATTAAAAGGATGGATGGGTGGATGCAAGGATGTGTAGCGTCACCCTGGCTGTTTAACCTATACATGGACAACTGTTTGAAAGATTTAAAAGATTGTGAATGGGGATTAAGAATGAATGGGTTACTTGTCAAATGTCTACTTTATGCCGACGACCAAGTAATACTTGCGTCATCGTCGGAAGAGTTGCAGGCGATGGTAACTATTACGCATGGTGCTTTTGAGAGTAAATGTAAGCAAGACGAAAGTTATGGTATTTGAAAAGGAGGAGTGCATGACGATGTGTAATATTATGATTGATGGAGAACAAGTGGAGCAAGTGAAAGAGTTTGTATATTTGGGTACTTTGTTTACAAAGTATGGTACACATGAGGGAGATATTGAAAGGAAAACGATTGCTGGCAATAAAGTGAATGGCGCTCTATGCGCTTTTATGAACAGTCGAAATGTATCCTAAAAAGCACGTTTGGCTGTTCACAGAGGACTATTAGTGCCTACACTTAAGGCGCGGTCAAACAGCCGGCGTGAGCGGGGCGTGCGCTTGTCCCGCCTGTGTTGTAATGTACCGAATTGTATGAGAGCGTTCACACAGCCGGCGGCAGCGGGGCGGGCACGCGCTGCCGCCGGCGGGTGTCAAGCTTCGCTTTGCTGACGCATGCGTGATACGAACGACATTATATATAAAACCGCGGTCACAGGCATAGAAATGTGTACGCGTCTTGATGGCCGTTACGACAACCAGCGACGACTTTCTACTAGATTATCGGCACATAGATATTTCTAAAGCAATTGAAATAAAGATGAGATTTATTTTCCATATAATAGGCACGAGCAATGTGTTATCACTATTGCACAAGGCTATTGCAAGTGATCGTAAGTTTCCATGACCAGTTACCATAAGGCGCGCCATATGCTTGCTAGCCATCATAGTAGCTAGCCAAATAATAGTGAGTTTGAAGAGAAGTTGAGTTTTGTGTAGAGTAAAGAGATTGCCGTGTTCTAATAGAATTGAGTGAAGTATTAATAAACTCTATTTTAGTATTAATTTCATTCTTTAATTCAATATTATTATTCGGTGATTATAAATACTTTGTTATTATAAGTTTAGCTTCTTATATTATTTATGTTTTACGAGATCTATTATATGCCATAAAAATTATTTCCAATGTTAATTGGATATGCCTGCTAATATTTTAAAGCCATAACAACTACTCTGTTGTATACTAACCATAGAATACATATTTACATAAATAAGCATATATTTCTTGATAGAAATTGACATTCAGAATACGTCACATTGATGTCAAAAAAAAATGAATATAAAAATATGTCAAATATAATATAATATACTTATACCTATATATTTAAATATGTCGCTCTATAGATGGAGCGTTTCGGTTACGCGTCTGGAATTCAAAGGTGCAAACAGTTGACATACAATATCACAGTGTCAGAAAAATATATAAAGAACTATTTTCTTATTTATTGCTAAACAGTCTTGAGGACGCTTTATGTGGAGGCGAACACAGTTCAATGCATGTTGTTTGTTTAAAGCCTATGTCGAGTTGGAGTACTATTTTGTAATTATTTTATTATTCTACTATAATATAATATAAAATTCTACACATACACACAACACCATCTAGCCCAAACTAAGCAGAGCTTGTACTATGGGTACTAGACAATGGATAAACATATTTACATATATACATATATACTATATTTTTTTGTAAATACATACATATTATACATAGAAACAACCAGACCAAGTCAAACATCCATGTTCATACACACAAATGTTTGACTTGTGCGGGAATCGAACCCGCGACCTCAGGCAGTCGGTTACACTAACCACTACATCGAGGCTATACTATATTGTATTAGGTTCTTACAAAGATGTGTCAAGCCTTTTGCGTTAATTAAGCTGTTATATTTAGAATTAACTTATTTTTTTATTGTAAATATTATTATTAAAATGTCTTAGCTCAGACAAATTGCCAGCCTTTCTCTTGAACCAATAGCGTCTCCAATTTGTGTCAAGTTTATTTATTTTCGCTTCTATTAAGCTATGTATATGCTCAAAACAATGTTGAAATATCCTAAAATAGGCATAAAATGTGTCCTCATGTGTTTATAACTCTTGACACAGCGTATGATATTTTCCTTACATATGACGTGATTGATTCAATCCTGAATCCATATCCATTTGCGCTTTTTAAAATTAGCTATTGCAAACATAAGCAGAGCCGCGTCCACGTCTGAATCGCTCGACATCAATAATTAAAATAGGTACTAGGTTTTCTATCGCTGTCCTTTCTCACGCTCACTTAGGCTCTCGCGCTGTGATAATTATGAGTTTGTGGACTAAAAGTCTTGCCTGGATTTTGAGTAGGTCAGCGCGACGTGTATACACTTCGATGACTGTGACAGCGGCTTTATATTATAGTATTCTAGGTCGTACTGCGCATGCGTTAAACCACGCCGAGCATGGCGTGAGCGGGGCGGGAGTGACGTCACCAAAACGCGGCGGGCCGGCGGCGTGCCTGCCGCCGGCACGACGCGTTTTGGTGACGTCACGCGTGTGCGTTCAATAAATATAAAGCTACCAACCCACAGCGACCGTGATTACTGAAATAATATCTTTAATGATAATATTATGTAATGAAGGCCGAAATAGAAATATAGATAAAATAGAGTTTATTAATCAAATTTTAACTTAAATATATATGTTTGTTAAATTATGCTCATCATCTCATTTTGTCTGGGCCGGGAATATGTTCGGTTTATTAACCTCATAAGTTACCCGTCAGCAACATACTGCGCCCGCGTCAGCGCATTACAATACATGTACATTTATTTGTTTGAATTATTCTCTTTTTAATAAGTCATTATCAAGATAAACCCGTGAATCAAGAAAGTCATATTCAAAATCATCAAGGATTTTTCATTTAACAAGATATCAGGTTTGCCGTTCGACAACAACAAGGCAACCGCACGACACTCTTATTCTATGAGTGTAAATATCTAATACATATATATATAAATGTATGGCTGTACGCCATATTGGTTCAAGTGGGTTATCTGGACACTCACATACCTAACTTTTGCATCCCTGTTCCTTTGTTCCATAAATACATTGTAGTCCAATAATTCCAAAGTACAAAATAAGTAAATTTACTGATATTTACACAGTTGTGAATGATGATCATGGGGAAAAACAGGAAGCATTAAAAATAATACTTCTTTTTAATTCATGATACTGCTATATAACCGACAATATAATACGACCCTCACACATGCCCACCCATTAATGTTACATGCTATGTTTCATACAGAATAAAAGTATACATTTCATATTAATATATATTTTAGGGAGGTAATATTTCTTTATTTGTGTATAAATCTCATAGTAGTAACTAATGAAAAATGTCAAATAAAATGTTATTATTTTCAATTGACACGGTATGTTATTTTCATTTCATACTATTTTCAATTAGTTTATAGCGATACAGTGTGTTGAAAGCTTTATACCACGCATGCGTAATACGCGCGCCGAACGCGCGCCCGCACCGCGCCGCGCTGCGCCGGTCCCGCGCCCGCCCCGCGCTCGCTCTAGCGCTGGCTGTGTGAACGCTTTCATATAGTTCAGTACATTACAACACGGCGGGACACGCGCACGCCCCGCGCACGCCGGCTGTTTGACCGCACCTTTATGCATGGAAGTGAAAGTTGGGTATGGCAAAAGAAGCATGAGAGCAGAATAAATGCTGTAGAAATGAGAGCGCTGAGAAATATATGTGGTGTGACTCTGACAGTAGAATAAGGAATAGTGTGATTAGAGAGAGACGCGGCGTAAAAGTGGATATAGTGACGAGAATAGAAAAGGGTATATTAGGCAGGTTTGGGCATGTAGAAAGAATGGACGAGAAAAGATTGACTAAGAAAGTTTATAAGGCTAGTGTGAATGGAACAGTCGCAAGGGGAAGACCTAGACGAACTTTTCTTGATCAGATTGGAGACGTTCTGGATAAAGGCCAGGTTAAGAGCACCTTAAACCGGCGAGCGTGTATGAGGAATGTTATGAAAGTGAATGAAGCCAGAGAAGTGTGTCAGGATCGTAGCAAATGGAAATCCGTAGTCTCTGCCGACCCCTCTGGGCAACAGTCGTGAATCTATGATGTATGTATTTCTGTCGGTATAATACCTGACTGTGTGCTTAAGCGATAGTATAGCTGCTTCGGTTGTTAGACCCGCTCTAAAACCGAATTGGGCCTCGTGGATTTTAACCTGTGCAGCTATACGTCGCTCAAGCACAACGTCAAGCACCTTAGTAGTAATTGTAGCTAGTGAAATAGGCCTATAATTGTCTTTATCAGAAATATCTTCTTCTTATTTTTAACTATGGGTACCGTACTACCGTTGTTGTCAAGTCACAAAGCAGATATGAGAGTCGTATACAAAAATTATACAGCATAGACAGAACCCTCGGCAAATGCAGGCTAGCATTTTGAAAATGTTCTATGCTTAGACTGTCCCACCCTGGCGACTTACCTTTAGTCATTGACTTAATAACTGAACATACCTCCTTGCTCGTTATTAGGATCGGTTCACCGCTCAACAGCCCAACCTTACTCGTCTTTTTATCAGACAGAAGCCTTGAGGTAACTTGAAAATGCCTTCTAAATAATTGCGCAATTTTCCTAGGTTCAGCGACGCCATTTACGCTCACAGGAACAACAGGTCTTGGGTTTAGCTTTTGTGTCGATTTCCAAAACTTCTTAAACTGTTTATTTTTACGTTCAGTAGCCAAAATATCCATTTGAATTTGCTCTTTGTGGTTCTGACAAAAGGAGATCCCCCATTTTTCCTACATCTTTGGGCCTACTTGTTATAGTCATAAAATTGGTGGCATTTCTTAGATAAATACATAAATTATACTTATGCTTTTTTTATTAAAATTGGCAATTGCAATAATGAGATATTTTTATTCGAATGTGTAACTAGGTTAGGTTAGGTTAAGAAATGGATCGGGCACGCCACGATCGTGGCGGTAAGTCCCGTGTTTGAGGAGTGGCTGGAGAGGCGGCATGGCCTCACCTTCAGGCTGACACAGGTAATGACTGGCCATGGTTGATTTGGCCAGTTCCTGTGTCGTATACGCCGGCAAGAGACGCCCGGTTGTCACCACTGCGGCGACTGCTGCGACGTTGTAGAGGACACGGCGCTGCACACTTTGGTGGTTTGACCCGCTTGGGCATCGCAGCGCCGTGAGTTGATTGCGGCAGTCAGATCGGTTGCCCTCTCGCTCCCGGCCGTAGTTCAGTCTATGGTCCGGAGTGAGAGGTCGTGGAACGCCGTCACTTCCTTTTGCGAGGAAGTGATTTCCATCAAGGAGGCGGCGGAGCCGGAGAGGTAGCGCTTAAACCCTCTCCCCAACCGCAGAGCCGGGCGCCGGAGGGCGCGAGATGATCTCCAGCCACCCTGAGGTTTGACCTGGGGGTGGCGGACTTTCTTATTCCATCTTTCTTTTAACCCGGCGTGTCCGACATAATTCCCCGCCCGCCCCCGCGAAAGGGTATGCGTGAAAGCATTCGAGCAAGCAAAAAAAAAAAGTTAGCAAACGGATAAGGTTACAAGTCACGGTACATTAAAAATAATTATTCTTTCAGCTGATTTGTAATGAGTAATTAAACAGGGACCAAATAGCACCAATACTTACCGCATATTTTGTTGGACTTAGGTACTTATAAGTTGACAGAACAGGGACTTCATTCGATAAGTAAAACATTGGTGGAAAGGCCTTTTAGAGAACTTTTATTATAATATTGGGATAGAACAGGAATGGATCAGTTCAGTCCCATTATCTTCAATATCAATAGCATTTTGTTTCGATAATATTATGCTTATCGAACGCGGTTCAATCGAATGCTTGTAAAACAAAGGGCTGTTTATTTCTGCGCCCTGTTCCAGGGGCCACCCTCGTTACAACATTGATAAAATATTTTCACACCTAGATAAACCTAAAACAGAATACCGAAATGCGTGCACAAGAGCAAAATCATACTTTGTCAATATAATTGTTTATTTTTGTTTGTTTGTTTATTGTTTGCCAAAGGTAAAATAACAGTAAAGGCGAATAATACAACAGAACAACACATCACCGGCGCAAGCATAACTGAAACTCAAAAGTATCATATCATAGTAAAACTTGAAGTTTGAGGTTTAAAAATCTAACACCGTGTCTTATTAGATGGAGTGTCATTAATTAACATAACATATTATTTTATGATCGTAAATTGAATATAGTTCTTTTTCGATTTTGTGTACTGATAAAATAACAAACACTTTTCATTAAAAATATTGATTGTAGCACATGACTCGAACTATAAATTAAGTCGTAATTAATTAACATAAAATATTTATTTTCTCCAATTAACCATTGTAAATTCAATTTATTTTTGTCAAATTATTAAGTGATGAAATGACGCTATTTTTGCAGTAAAAATTTGGCTATAACACGTGGGCCCAGAAATGGGCATGTTCCTTTTAACTTTTGTTTAAAGATCTTTCTAGCTTCTTTCATTACCACAAAGAGCTGCCCCGATTGAGGTTTCCCATGCCATACCCAATTTAGAAAAGCTTGTCTGGCATTCCAGTGAGCGTCCCTGACGTGCCTGTTTCACCCAGTCACCGTACGCTTCTTACGCCTACGTTCTGTGATCATGTAGCTACTTTTAGCCACGTCTCTAAGCGATGATACTATACTATTATACAGACGGTCTATCACTATCATGTGCCCTTCATTTGTGCAGAATTTTAATCTATTTAAATTAATAAACTATTAATTTAGATTTCTACTTTTGCCGTAATATTACAACCGCCACATTCATTTTGATTTTAATAAATCGTTAATTTGCATTTTAGGACTATATTTAGTAACACACAGAAGTCCGAGTGTAAATTTCGTGTCATTTGACGTAGTACGTAACGATCAAGTCAATCGTGCTGACTATCGATCGAAAGTACTTCAAAATAGTCAGAGGCCCAAGTGTGGATTTTTCATAAAGCTAACTCAATCTACAAAGTTGTCGTATCGACTAACAAATGTATGGTAACTTACAAAGCGCCCCTGGCGGAGACTATTGTAAGAAAAACGAGCGAGTGTGAAATCGTTTGCACTACTACAATAGCGGTGTCACTAGAAGTGGCGTAAAAATTATCGTGTCGGACGCGGTATTGATAGTTTCGGCAAACGTTTTTCAAGATTATGTGAGTGTGAACTAAAATTTGACATTTACAATCGTCTCGAAACGGTAACGCGGTCGTGCAGTAAACTCACTTGTTGTTGGGTTGGTGAGACGTAGTTGACATTGAATACGATATTAATAACTGTGTAATTTTGTGTTTATTTTTGGGTGAAAATGACGGCTCGTAGCTTTTTCTGGTGAAAACTGATGATGGCCACTCATTACCAAGATGAAATAAATTACTTGAGAAAAAGAGAGCTGATTTTCGTGCCTCATTTAATCCGGTAGAAGACCTCAGTAACATTGAATTTAGAAATAGATATTGCTTATCAAAGGAAGCCTTCCTGTTTCTATGTATAGGAAATATGCAATTAGAAGAACTAACAAATTACAACCAACCAATCGTGGGCGTTGCCTTTGCAAACATAGAGTATTGCATTACAAGCCTCTAAAATACGCACAAATTATTCAGGCCACAATTATTCAGGCACAATAGTGTGCTCTATAATATTGCATTAGGTTATAGAGTACCTGAACCAGATGATTTAGGTAAGAATGGTTCATAATATTAAGATGAATCAAATGGACAGTATGAACATTAAGGATTTACTAAAACAAATCTCCTTTAATTTTAGATTTAAGTGAACATCATAAAGCTACAATAGGTCATGTCCAGCATATGGAAGAGCAACAAGCAACCACCGAGTTGATTCGAGGAAGAGCACTGCATGATCAAATAGCTAGACGTAGCCACTGGTTCTTTTTTATATTTTGATCTCAATTGGTATAATAATCATTACATTCGCTTTTCTCACTGTTATATTCATGAGTCATATTCTCATTTTCTTATGTTTTTGGCAATATGAATTGCTTACATGAATATGATTTAATATGTTTGTTTTTATTAAGAATCTATATAAAAACTGTGCCAATGTGGCTTTGTAAATAACACTACCTACTGACACCATATTCAAATTTATTTATTTAATTAAAGAAGACAGGCGCATTAACATAAAAATAATGTTTCTCTTTTAATCAATTAACAACATCTGCAACATCTGTTACATAGAAATCATTTTCATTTTCTTTATCTAAAATTAAAGTCAAAAACCATGTTCTCATATAGGTCATAAAGTAACAGATGTTTCAGTTTACTAAGTTACTGAAGCTACATTTACGTAGTTTCAGGCAAACGATCGATATAAGAATGTAAATGTGTGAAAGCCACACATTTATATTCTTATATGTCTGTGACACTTTATTGAGGTTGCTCTTCCACGTCAACGACGTTGGGATCCTGTTGATGTATCGGCTTCCGGTTGAGGTACGTGCGTATTGTTTGAATGTAGAGTATGGAGACTCTGATGTGATGGTCCAGGCATATTCCATATATCGCATTCAGCTAAAAAAGAAAGTAATTAAAATTCACACCTGAATATTATGAAGGTGAAGCACACACATTTATATTCTTATATGTTTGTCACATATCAAAGTGATTAAACCTATTACAGCAATTTATCATTCATAATTCGAAATACTTGTCGGTTCCTTAATTGGGCTTACAATGTTATAAATTATAATATTAATATTTTTATATTCAGTATATGTACCTACTTAACTCAATAACAGGAATGCTTTCTGCTTCAACAACCTGAGGACTTCTAGCAGGCATAGGCGATGTTGGTGACAAAGTAATAGTATTATCGTAATTTTGGCTCTGAAAATTATTAACTCTCATCAGTTAAATGCATTATTTAAGTAGGTATCTTTATTTATCGTAATCGATGAGGTAGATACCTTTCTTCACTTTTCCGTATTTTCATTGCCCCGGTGGGATCACTATTTAATAAATTTTACAAGTTTTCCCAATCTTGAATTGCTTGATTTCTGCCTTTTGCATTATTCGACGGCTTATGTATGTCACCATGTCTGTAAAATTAAAATGTATGACATTCGCGTAAACGAAGTATAATAAATATTATGTAAAATAACTATAGTTTATGATTAAAATTTATATATAATTTACAATTAATCTGCTTTAAACACGATCAATTCCGTATAAAGCAGTTTCATTTTTATATCGTTACTTCGTTATAAAGTGATTATTTTTACATGTAAACATGCATAACTGTATATGTATTTATTTACTTACTGCTCCATAAACTTTACCAGAATTTCAAATTGGAATGGCGTGGTCTAAATTGCGCACATTATAATATTATAACTTCAATAAATTCAAAAAATCACAAGAAACCGCTAAGCTTTTGAAGGCGAACGTCAACATTTAAAGTAATTCAGAAATGTCGGCAGGTTTCTAACCCAAATCGGTATATGATAAAAGAAAATATTCAATCTTTGTTTAATATAAATAGAAATGGAAAAACTGTATGATACATAATGAATATTATAATATAACTAAAGAAAGCCACATTGGCACAGTTTTTATATAGATTCTTAATAAAAACAAACATATTAAATCATATTCATGTAAGTAATTCATATTGCCAAAAACATTATAAGAAATGAGAATATGACTTATGAATATAACAGTGAGAAAAGCGAATGTAATGATTATTATACCAATTGAGATCAAAATATAAAACAGAACCAGTGACTACGTCTAGCTATTTGATCATGCAGTGCTCTTCCTCGAATCAACTCGGTGGTTGCTTGTTGCTCTTCCATATGCTGGACATGACCTATTGTAGCTTTATGATGTTCACTTAGATCTAAAATTAAAGGAGATTTGTTTTAGTAAATCCTTAATGTTCATACTGTCCATTTGAAATATAGATTCATCGTAATAATTTGAACCATTCTTACCTAAATCATCTGGTTCAGGTACACTATAACCTAATGCAATATTATAGAGCACACTATTGTGCCTGAATATATCTTAACTTGTGCGGGGGCCAGTCAGTACAGACCGGCGACACTTCGACCCAGTGGGATCTTTTGTGTCGACTTCCCCAATAACGACTGCCATAGATGTTCATGGCAGCCGGGACCGACGGCTTAAAGTGCTCTACGAGGCATGGCGCAGGCGATAATTGTCAATAAATACGCACATAATTTCGAAAAGTCTTATAGCTTCCGAAAGTCAGAGGTGCGTGACGTGGGTTCGAACCCGAGACCCTCTGCATTGCAGTCTGTAGGTCTCCCTACTGAGCTATCGCTGCTCTTATTGTGCCTGAATAATTTGTGCGTATTTTAGAGGCTTGTAATGCAATACTCTATGTTTGCAAAGGCAACGCCTACGATTGGTTGGTTTGGTTGGTTTTTTAGTTCTTCTAATTGAATATTTCCTATACACAGAAACAGGAAGACTTCCTTTGATAAGCAATATCTATTTCTAAATTCAATGTTATTGAGGTCTTCAACCGGATTAAATGAGGCACGAAAATCAGCTCTCTTTTTCTCAAGTAATTTATTTCATCTTGGTAATGGGTGGCCATCATCAGTTTCCACCAGGAAAAGCTACGAGCCGTCATTTTCACCCAAAAATAAACACAAAATTACACAGTTATTAATATCGTATTCAATGTCAACTACGTCTCACCAACCCAACACCTAGTGAGTTTACTGCACGACTGCGTTACCGTTTCGAGACGGTTGTAAATGTCAAATATTAGCTCACACTCGCAAAATCTTGAAAAACGTTTATCGAAACTATCAATACCGTGCCCGACACGATAATTTCTACGTCTCTTTCAGCGACACCGCTATTGTAGTAGTGCAAACAATTTCACGCTCACTAGTTTTAGTTAGGATAATCTCCGCCAGGGGCGCTTTGTAAGTTACCATACATTTGTTAGTCGATACGATAACTTTGTAGATTGAGTTAGCTTTATGAAAAATCCACACTTGGGGTTCAGGTGTACGTAACCATCGGTAAAAGTAACCCATGCTTGTTCACTATCCTCTGAGATGCAGAGTTCCTTTATTTAGTTCAGAGCATAGCGTCAACACTCGGTCAAAGTCAAAGTCAAAAATCATTTATTCACTTAGGTCACAAAGTAACACTTATGAACTTCAAAATATATAAGTTAGTGAGTTTACTAAGTTACTAAAGCTATATTTAGGTTAGTTGCTAGGTTCAGGCAAAGGGTTGAGCCTATGAGAAGAAACCTGCAAGAAACTCAGCCACTCTTTTAAATCGCCAATTAAATATAATTTCAGTATTTTACAACTCAGATTAACAAGGTGTTGCAGCCATTATGTCATATACTATTGACTATAAAAAACTAAAGATAAAACAATAATAACTTAATAATATTATAGAGATTAAATAATTTGGGCTAAGGTATATGTTTTAATATAAATCTAAAATAGGCAGAAGGATGGCATGATGGCGCATACACTTACACTTTGTGACAATGCAAAGGCAGTCCGTGACTAAATGCGGTTGTGCATTTATATTCTTTAATAATAATCAAATTAAGAAACAAGTTACTTGTTAACATCACAAATAATCACAAGGTACCTCTACATTACTAAATTGACTTAAAAGTAATACAGATCTTTAAATCCTGTATGCAACAAGCAACCAGTTCCATGAGTTTTTGTCATTTAAGTAGTCGTTGACTGAATAATAACCCTTCCGAATAAGTTGTATAACGGCGCTTTTAAATTTAAGCAATGGTAATTTAATTATGTTTATAAGTAGTTTAAATAGATCATATTGTTTATTTTCTTACTTAGGATACCGATAATATACTGCTTATTTTATACAGACATATTGCTTATTTTCTTTTTATCTAAGATACGAGAATAAGTCTGTACTATTAAGGTACTGCTTCGGTATTAACATGTCTAGGTTTAGTTTGTAGAAATCTCCAGCTGGATTGCCTGGCCGAACAAACTGTTATAACAATTTTCTCTGTTACCTGGGACTTAACCAAAGTTAGGTAACTTCACATTTCTTCTTGCGTGGATACAATTAGGTGTGATGCTATGCAAGAATCCTAACTAATATTATAAACGCGAATATAATTTTCTTTGTTTATATGTTATATTTTTACGACTTTACCATTCAACCCGTGATTCAACCAATCATCATGAAATTTCACATACCTACTCGTTGTTGTCAGGGGTACAGAAAAGGACATAGGGTAATTTTTATCCAGATAAATACTGTTTTCGAGCGAGGCTGTCGGCAAAAACCCAGCTTATTTATAAAATTATAACAATTTTGACTGGCTAATATTCTGATATTACGGATTGTAATTTAATATTATAATGTGCTGCTTTCTATTTTCTGGAATAGTCTGGTTCCAGCCGCATGCCTAAGAACAAGTACAATTTTGCAACTTTTAAATGTTCTATTAAGAGTATGTCGCTTTAGAAATAGAACTACCATTCCATGATCATCTTTCACCTCTCAGAAAACATATGTAGGTACATGTATATGCTTAAGGCCAGTGGAGGGTAAACCTTACCGTCTCCCAGGTTCATTGTTATGATATTATTCGAACATGGACGGACACATAAAAAGCTGTTAATACATAGCCATCACAAGGGATACACAGTTCTCAAAGTAGGAATATCCTGTAAGGCCATGATATTTAACCTGATCGAAGGATATTCGGCAGTATCCCACACACTCAGAAGGATCC
This sequence comes from Catocala nupta, assembly GCA_963675205.1. Taxonomy (NCBI): domain Eukaryota; kingdom Metazoa; phylum Arthropoda; class Insecta; order Lepidoptera; family Erebidae; genus Catocala; species Catocala nupta. The sequence continues at coordinate 41,379,564 of OY776078.1, forward strand.
TTAGAAAGGTTGGAAAGCACCGGGTATCTTACCCAAAAAAAGAGATTTTAAACGTAATTAACTAACTATGTTCAGTTCATTTTTAAGGAGTATACCCATTAACAGACAATCTAAGCTGCAGCACCAGGACCTATCATAATAATGTACCTATTACCAGTAGTGCTAACAGACTGAAAGTATAATGTAACATTTTATTTCAATTGATCGAGAGGAAACCTAGAAAATGAAAACAGCAATGTTAAATTGAGTAGAAAATTAGTTATTTCATAACACATTTATTTTCAGAATACTAATTGTCTTTCGCTCCAGAAAAAATCAATGTCGCGAGGGACTTTACAAACAAATCAAATAACGAACACGAACAAAACCTAAACCAGAAACAACTATTTATGGATTACATATTTTTCCCGCGGGGTTCGAACCCGCAACACTCGCAGTGGCAGTGGCAAGGCGACCACTTAAACCACACGCCATCCATGCAAATTAAATACCTATAAATCTTACAGGAGCTACTGTGTTACAAAATAAATGTTCTATATTTTAGTAGCTCACATAATCATTCATGAAATTTAAAAAAAAATATAATAAATATATAATCACCAAAACATAAGGCATTCTACATTTTTAATAATAATAATATCAGCCCTGTATATAAACTGTCCTGCTGCTGGGCAAGGACACTTCTCAGTGTGGGAAGGTTTAGATCACAGTTCACCACGCTAGCCGAGTACGGGTTTGCAGACTTCACTTATTTTCTAGAAAGTTATTTAAAACTCTGACAAGTAGGTTTTTACACTACGTTTTGCTTCACCATTAAAACGAATGATAGTTAACTATTTAATACGCACATAACTTTGAAAATCAGGAATGCGCGCCTTGTGTTCGAATTTGAAGACGTAACAACGCAGAGGGTTGCAGTCCAACGGTTTTCCACTAGGTTATCGCTGTTTATTATTAATAAATTAATGTAGATACCAATCGTTTACGATCTCGATCACTGTATTGACACGTAAACCGTTGTATATGTGCCTAGTCCTTTTATGTCCGTATAGTGCACTACTCCCAATATTTACACTGGATTTCCTCCTATAAAGAAACTAACTCGTCTAAAATATTATGGGACTATATTACCAAATTCACAGCAATTACACGGACTGTTGAGACCGTCTTACTAAGTTGAATGCTCGTTCCTTGCTACATAGCGATCCTTCGCCGAGAGCCAAGTTACTTTTTCTATTCGACAATAACCCCACTATTTAAAAACGACGGTTGGCTGTGTTGCCAGTTGAGTAAATAAAATCTCCCGAATAGAATTATTAACAAAAATGAGAAATCATGACACTCGTTTTATACTGGCTATAGAAATCTAGATCACATCTCTAGTACTTGCTGTTGACTGCAAGAAAGTTGGGTAAGGAGTTATGTAATATTGTTTTACCTGTGACAGCACCTTAGCTATGATAGCGTGATATGATGCCACATATTCCATTCCATAGTCTGACACTAGTATTTGGCAAGAATTGTGATGGTAATATGATTTTATGTCTTGGTTAATATGAGGTCCGAGTTGAAAAGTATACAATTGGGAAGTGAACAATTGATGCACTATAATAATATAGGCATTAGACTCTAGACCTTGAAACATGCTATGTATTTGACTGCTATAACCAGAATGAAATGAAATGGTGTTATTTTTTAAGAAGTCGCTTCATCATCGCCATCTCCGCCGAAAGACGTCCATTGCTGGACATAGGCTTCCCCCAAGGTATTCTACACAGACCGGTCTCATGCCACCTGCAATTACATTCAACCGCTTCAAGTGGCAAGTGATAATACACTTAGCTCTGTTTTTCTTTTGTTCATGATTTGGTATACGTCTTATTGTTGATATTATGCACCTAAGTTTTAAACATGATTAGGGCATCGAGTCAATAACAAACCTTTCGTATAACATATAAAGTATTTACACATTATTATTTAAGTATACAAAGTGACCTCATTAAAAATGTTTAGTGGCGGACTTAATGCCGTAAGCATTCTCTAATATAGTTATATCAGGTGTTGCTTATTTGATATTATGTAGCTTCATAAGTAATAACATGGTAAATTATTAATTATGTTAATAATTAAGTTATAATGACAACAAAATGTTGCAATTAGTGGCGGAGGAATGAAAAAATGCGACGGACGGCTTTGCGCACCGCCCGTTGCGCCAGTTGCGTTGATATTAAAAAGGCACGCGAGGTCCAGACGGGTCCGGCGGCGCGGCGCGGTGCGATGGAAGCGGCGCGGCGCGCGGGGGCGAGGCGTCCGCGTTCCTAGGGGTCGCCGCCGAGCGCCGCGGCGCCACCGTCGCCTGTCACCTGCGACGGCGACGGCGCTCGTTCCGTTACTACAGACTCCTGCGCCGATGCGACGCCTCAATATCATCACATTTAACGTTTAAACAAATCTGTGCGTTGTTAAAACACCGAGTTCTCTATAAAAGTGCTATTATTCTATGTGCTGCCTGTTATACCGGTAAGTGTTTAGCTTGTTGTTTACAATAAAGGTGAATTTCGTGTACCTGAGCGCACGAGGCTTCACTGACAGATAACCGATGTTTTTGTTTATGTTTTGTGTTTGTAATTTTCTTTAGTTTTAAGTACTTATAAGGCTTCATCTTGACATTACTGTATCTGATTTCTTTATATGTTACTTGTTTGTTTCATAGTTCCTTGTTTATTAACCACAATAAGTGTCTACAAAGTTTGTCATTAAAAGCAGTTTGTATATTTATGTACAACAGCGGGTGGTTTAACAAAATTTTATCATTTCTGCCGAAGCGACTGTAACAAGGAAATATTGCTTTGCCATCGATATGATTCTTTAGTTTAATCTTATAGTTCGCTATTTCGAATTTACCAAGGCTCGATTGTCCTGCGTGCATGGTTCAAAAAAAGACTGAGTTTACAGGAGAAAGTGTTCTATGCCATTGTGATTAGGGTGATATTGGAGTGGGCGGTGGTGTAGCCTTGAGGGGAAGGGACGTCGCGCCGTCGCCGCCGCGCCGCCATCCCAGGTAGGTTTGCTATCGTCGCGCTATAGATGAGTGTAACAGAATTGATAACTACCGAGTTATAGATTCTGCCTACATCGCTGCGTTTCACTTGTGCATCGTATTACACAGAACTTTATGGTTGTTGTTGAAATGTACTCAATTTTTATTAAGTACCTTAGATTTTAATGAACTTCACTTGCTTACTTTGCATTTTTATATGGAAGATTTTACTTTATTCGAGTTCGATGTTGTAACTAACTTTAGGCGTGGTATTTTAAAACATTTAAATATTTTACTGAGATTCATATTGCCGACCTTATGTTGTTGCATTCATTCAGATTATAGGAAAGTACTTATCAGTGATACAGGGTCTATTGTTAATATTAGCCCGTATTTGTATTATCACACTATGACCATCTGTGCAAAAAGGAATCATACAGCCTGTGCTCTACGATCGCTTTTCGAGTGTAAATATACAGTTAGTTTAATTATAACATCGATTTTAATAGGTACGATCTTTTGTAGGATTTATAAGTTTTAGCTATTAGGGGTAGGTATTCAACATTTTTACTACTCATATATGTTTCATTTGAATATTTGGGCTGTAAAACCTGATATTATATAGCCGTAAAGTAAGTACACAATTAGAAATGGTTAGTGTAACCGACTGCCATGCCTGAGGTCGCAGGTTCGATTCCCGCACAAGACAAATATTTGTGTGCATGAACATGGATGTTTGTCTTGGTCTGGGTGTTTCTATGTATAATATGTATGTTTTTACAAAAATAAAAAGTATATAAGTATGTTTGTCCATTGTTTAGTACCCATAGTACAAGCTCTGCTTAGTTTGGGCTAGATGGTGTTGTGTGTATGTGGTAGAATATATCAATATGTTAAATTATGTTTTTTGAAAGGAGTAGTTATATTCGCTGTGTACAATTTCTGTTAAGTTTTTTTTGTTTGAAATCTATTAGGGAATCAGCTTTATCTTGTATGATTAGTTGTTATACAGGGTTACAGGAAAAGTCGTGCTAGATCCGTTAAGGGCGTGGAGTACCCATCATTTCTGACTTATCTCACTATGAAACACCCTACCCTAAAATTAACCCTTTTCGAGATATTCGACTTTTAATTTTTTTATCGAAAATTGCCGATTTGTAGGCTACTAAATTAAATTTTGTTGATTTTGTGTGTCTTATTATTATTATTATTGCATTTTTAGATGTGTAATAAGATGTTTTAGGACGACAATCATTAAAATAGTGCATAATTTAATTGAATAGGCCGTAGTAGACAAGTGAAAGCTAAGAAATTAAAAAAAATATTAGAAAGTTTATTTTTCTCTAAGGCATATCTAAAAAAAATATTATGGCAGTTGTTCGGCAGATGTGTTTTAAAATATCTACGTTTCATCAGCTATCTAACGAGGTATAACAATCTAGGATTTGTATTACATTTCGTGGAAAAAAAGTAGTTTGGACGCTCCAGGTAGCAGTTCTAACGGTCCCGCGCCTATTGTCTTTCAAGTTAAGACGCACCGTGCGAGCGAGACAAGTTGCGATTTATGTAGGTGTGAATGAAAGAAAAAATGTGTAGAGCCCGGTTAGGGCTGGGAATGCAACACGGGATATTGTTTTGGTAGTCAGTCTGCTTTTGTGCTTCGTACATAGTAGATGTGATATCGCTTTGCTCTTTTTCTCGACTTGGCTGTGATTCTGGACTATTTCTTCTGTTTTGTGACTACTGTGCTTGTTAACCGGACTCTGATTTGTACTTGTGATACGGAAGTGTTGAAGATGACGTCCTACACACCTGAGGAATATGCTGATATGCTTATTTGTTACGGATACCGCAATTGTGTGTCTGCGCAAGCTCGCAACGAATACATAACTCGCTACCCCGGTCGTCGAGTACCGGATGTGGCCGTTTTTGACAAAGTTTATCGAAGACTTTTCTAAGAAATATCTTGTGGACAGATGAATCCAAATTTGATAAAGATGGCATAACTAACCATCACAACGCCCATTACTGGGCCCCAAAAGAACTAAGGAATCCCAATAAGAAAAGAGTGAAGGGGTCCCAACGAAGATTCAGCTTGAATGTGTGGATGGGCATTATCTCCAATCATTTGATTGGACCTTACTTTCTCCCGGACAATCTAAATGGGGAAAGCTACGAACATTTCTTAAGAGGAGACTTGAGTAATTTGCTGGATGATCTACCACTTAACTTGATCAGGGACATGTGGTTTCAACATGGTGGCTGCCCTGCCCATTTCAGGAGCAGTGTCAGAGACTGGCTCGACACAAATTATCCAAACAAATGGATAGGTCGAGGTGGGCCGTTGCCATGGCCAGCAAGAAGCCCGGATCTAACCCCCATGGATTTTCATGTGTGGGGGCGCATGAAAAGACTTGTCTACAGCGAGCCAAATCCAGTTTCGTCTGTGGAAGAATTAAGAGAAAGGATTGTGGATGCAGCAAATCAAATGAGGACAACGTTGACCACTGGAGTAGTGAAGACTGGTCTCCGTAGAAGGATGCGACAATGTATTAGAAACAGAGTCGACCATGTTGAACATGAATTGTAGAGCAAGAAAAAGTTGTGTGAAAACCTGATTTAATAAAAATGACATTTGATACTTACTTATTGTTTTATTTTACTTTTTAGGGCTAAGTATTAATTTTCTTCTCCACTGTCGCCTATGAAACTTAAGTTTTTTCAATTAAAATAAATAAAACTCTAGATTGTTATACCTCGTTAGATAGCTGATGAAACGTAGATATTTTAAAACACATCTGCCGAACAACTGCCATAATATTTTTTTTAGATATCCCTTAGAGAAAAATAAACTTTCTAATATTTTTTTAAATTTCTTAACCTTCACTTGTCTACTACGGCCTATTCAATTAACTTATGCACTATTTTAATGATTGTCGTCCTAAAACATCTTATTACACATTTAAAAATGCAATAATAATAATAATAAGACACACAAAATCAACAAAATTTAATTTAGTAGCCTACAAATCGGCAATTTTCGATAAAAAAATTAAAAGTCGAATATCTCGAAAAGGGTTAAGTTTAGGGTAGTGTGTTTCATAGTGAAATAAGTCAGAAATGATGGGTACTCCACGCCCTTAACGGATCTAGCACGACTTTTCCTGTAACCCTGTATGTTCGCGGTATTCTTTTATAAACAATCGAGATCAGTTTCAAAAGTGTCTACAATAAAGTTTGGTGTAGATAAATATAAGAATTATAGCAATTATATATACAGTAGAATTAGATATGTCACTATCATAGTAATGCACGTTGAAAGACTGATCCAGACAATTTTGGTATTAAAAACAGTACTTGTGTTAAAATAATAATAAAGAACTACATAGTGCAACAGGGCTTGCCTGAAAGAAATATATATATATATATATATATATATATATATATATATATATATATATATACTAGCTGTCCCGGCAAACGTTGTTTTGCCATAAAAAAATGTTTTGCCCAAAAGATGTAAAAAAAATTTTAGGAGTGGACAACCCTTATCACTTCTACACTTCAATTCTCAGACCTACTCAATATGCTCACAAAATTTCATGAGAATCGGTCAAGCCGTTTCGGAGGAGTACGGGAACGAACATTGTGACACGAGAATTTTATATATAAGATATATATATATATAATTTTAACAATTGTGCCTTAACTGTGTTGCAAGAGATTACTTGTTAAACCGATTTTGTTTTGAGAACAATACTAAAAACGATTCAATTGTCTCGTTTATTAGTCTTAGCTATTCGCGCTCATAACTTGTGTGCTTTTTACTAGAAAGGATTTAATATTAAACAAAATCTGAAACACAACACTGTAACAGTTAAAATATCAGATTACGAAATATGATATGAGTATGCAAATCAATACCTCATAAGTATCTACAAACAAATAAATCTATTCTGACAAGGCATTTGAGACATAAAAGATTTTTGGGCAAGAATTATTTACGTCATTTACTGCACTAATATTTATAAAACTATACCTACATAAAACGAATTAGTTATACTCTAATTACTTTATTAATTAATCGTGTGTACTAAGTTTGGTAGATATTATAAGAACGGTTATAATATATTGTGCACATATTTACTTAACATCAATTATTTATCTATCGCTATACACACAAAGACAAAGAAATAATAAAAGCGCATAAAAATTTTGTTGACAAGATTGAAATTGAGTTGAAAAAGATATGATTAATTATTTCGACTCTGTTAAAGCAACATCGGTTTATAAACAGAGCTACATTAATATTATTATAGTGTATACACAACGATTATATAAATTTATGAAAAGAAAAATTATAATAGATATAAAGGAAACACTCAACATATATAACTTAACCTGTGCTTGCAACAATCATTAATAATTAAAATTGTCTTTCTACAAAAATGGTCATTAGAGAAAACGTCAGCAACTTAAAAGCTGCATGTTTTAAATTTCTTAAGTTTTCTAATAACCTAAATAAAATAAATACTCCTATAAAAAAAATAATACCTATAATAAAATAAATACTCAAATGACAACAGTAATAACAATATGAGGTATATTTTTAAATAGGCATTTATCCATTTCTTTATTTAAGCGACAAATATGTAGGCACAAAGCTCACTGCACGCCGCGCGCCGTCTTGTCTGCGAATGACTGATACTTGTAAACCGCGGCGCGGCCGAGCGCCTCACAGCTCGCGACGCGAAGCAGCCCAGGCCTACCCGGGTAGGTTCTATATACACCTATAATTTCAATTAAGTCCAAGACTTAATTAACTATTGTGAAATGTTAAGTTCTTAATTGAATTCATGTTTGTTTGTGTTTTTTATCCTGTCAGTCATCTGATTGTTTTCGAAAAGTATTTTTACCTTGTGACCGAGTTGCGACATGGTACCTATTTGATCGTTTTAGTAGTATTGCGGTGGTCCGCTCATGTAGGTAGGCCCTGCGCATACATTGCACATCTCGAGCAAACGTTTCAGTTTACGTTTGTTTGCTTCCTTTTGTAATTAATTTTGCCTTAATTAGGTAGGTATGCGATAGAAACACGTCGTTGTTATAACGAAGCATGCTAGAGAAATTCATCCTTGCATTTAGCATATTATAAATGAGAAAGGAGCTCTGTTTGTCTGGTAGACTTTCAAAGCTAAACCACTGAAGCTATTTTAAAGAAATTTAGCAAGGCGATAGATTGTATCCTGGGAAAGTACACCATTTATCCCGGTACCTATGTGAACCCGTAGGATTAACGCGGGTAAATCTGTGGGTAGAAACGAGTAATAAATAAGTGGAAGATAATATATAAAAACATTATTTGTATCCCTATTTTTCAGTAAGCAGAGGTGTATAACACCCATATATTTAGGTCGCTCGCAATAAGGCATATGGTGATCCGCGCCGCATTGTCTAGATTCCGTAATGGTACTGAGAATTTGTTGGCAGAAAACCTCAATAATAAAAACACGGGTATCGAACCCGTCACTTCGTGCACAGCAACCGCAGTAGGTATCGCTGCACTACCGAGGCAATATAGAGATAAAAGTGCAAGTTTTTAAAAATGTTTATTTCCAAAGTGGCCGTCAACGTTGTTGTCAATAATTTGTGCTCTATAGGCTGTTTTTTTTTAATTGTTTGTATACCATAGTAAGTATATAAATTAAAGAAAATCGCTCTGATGAACGCCACTGTTTAGTGGTTAGTAACTGAAATTACTTTTATGGTAGTTGCCAATTTACTAGGGCCTATCCAAGGAAAAGAGCTGCAACGCAATTATTTTTCTATAACTTACTTCGTTGTTAGCTGCTTAAAAAAGAAGGCGGTTCTTAATTCAATTGCAAGTTTAGTTTGTTACGCGATTACTCCATCAATTAATATATTTCGATGATTATTATTTTGTTTGGTCATAGACTTCAGAGATGGGCCCATATAAATTTTTACGAAATTGATAAGGCGCTTCTTGCAATAATCAATAAATAAAAAAATATATGCATTGATTGCGTTTTTGTTTTTTATGGTTCCCTGTAGCAAAAGTTTCGATAACAACTTTCAATCTCTGTTTTAACTGTCATCAGTCATCACAGAAAAACCAGCCAAGAACAAAGAAGATTGTATGTGCGTAAGGAGCCGTCATAATTATACATTACGCAAAACATAACAAATCAATATAAATATTACAACGTGAGTACGAGTAGGGCAATGTGGGAATAACTCGAATAATGCAATTAGGTAATCATATGGTTTGTTTAAACAAACTGCTTTGCTGGTTCTGCTCAGCTTCATAAACCATGAAGCTATGTAGGTCTAGACATATACGCTTATGTTTGTAGCCAATCATCAGGTCTCAGATCGAGTAGTATATTCTCATCTTACATTTGTGATCACAGTTCAACAAACTGTAACATTTTGAAAATAAATATCTTATTATTATTATTATATTTCGGTCAGTAAGACTAGATATTTAGTTGATAGACCATGGGGTCAACGGTTTCATCCCACACAATATATTGATATACTTATTTCTGAAATGTGGTTATAATACCTCTGCCCACACTTTCGAGGATATCCGGGCGAGAGCCTTTGGAAATATGTATTTGAAATAGATTACTTTTTAATTAGCATTTTTATTAATTGACGAACAGGCAACCATTGTAAGTATATTTGTCATACGGTGTAAGTACAGGTACTATCTGAACTTATAAGGCAACATAGGCTGTACTTTAAGTATTTGTCGAAGTAGTCATCCGAAAAAGAACATGCGGGGCAGTCTTTGGGGACTGCCGATAGAAGTGAAAACTAAGTAACTAGCGTGCGGTGACGATGACGCGAGTTCCATGATTTTTGTTCACCCAAAAAGTGCTCAACGCGCCTAAAGAAGTTTTACTTCAAATATTATTTTCTTTTATTGCTTCAATTTCATATTTTGGCACTGGTAAAGTATACGAAGCAATTATTAAAAAAGTATTTCAGTCGCAGAAAATCCATAGTGGCGGCAAACTGATATTACCAGATGATAAACAATACAGTTATGCTTGTTTATGTTTTTATTATATAATGATTGACAACTGGTAGTGCCCTAAATACAATCCATAGACCTAAAAACAGTTAATACTAAAATCCCTACACTTGCAAGAAGTAAGTTCAACAAAATACTTAAAACACCTTAATTCCGGGCACAAAAAAGTTATACTTACAATTAACATCGTATACATGTTTACCGAGTTTTGTAGTATTAATGTTCAGTAAATTTGTTTCTGTGAGGTTCGTTGATATTTGCAATCTTAAGTTTATTATGTTGCCAGAGTTGCTCGGACGGCGAAGTGGCTTAAGTGATCGCCTCGCCACTGCAGCCGCGCCGAGTGTTGTGGGTTCGATCCCCACACGATACAAAAGGTTTTGTGATCCACAAATAGCTGATCTGAGTCCAGGTGCTCTTTGTGTACTTTCTTTGTAAAATCCGCCGCGATACAGGAATTAAACCTAATTTTCTTTTATTAGCTATGCAGCGTCTTGTTATTCTTAACGTGTACACACAGCGACACATCAACCTAGACTGTTTGGACTTTATACTATTAGAAGTTGAATGCTGCGAATCGTGCGAGAGTGTGCGTTATATTTTTGTTACGCTCTATCCTTAACATTACATAGATACCACTATGCACTGTCCCTTTCCGACAATTCTCTATTTTGTTTGTAGCGTAGTTATGCGTATAAAAGATGTTTAACTTGACGTGTGTGCACGCAATTTGTGTACCTACAGTCAAATTATCATATTAGAAGAAGTACCTACTTATATTTGTAACAAATAAAATGTTATCTGACTTTCTATGTATTAGGATACAACTCGTATGCTACTTCGTTGTCTAAATGTCTACTTATACTACGTCATTCAGGCCTTTGGTGTTATGTCTAAAAATAGATCGGGATTACGGTATGAAGTTCCATTACATCAGCAGAGTGAACAGTGGGAGCGACTCTTTATGGATAGTAGGACATTTCATAAATTATTGTTTGTTTTTTAATCATGCTATAACCGATTAACTTAATAAAGTTATTCTCGATTCCGTTATTACACACAGTTAAAGTACTTGCGGTATCCTATCTTCTTATCTAATATTATAAATGCGAATGTGGATTTGTTGTTTATTATGCTTCCGAGCGTTAACTATTCAACCGATCATAATGAAACTATGTTACTACTACACTATATTTACGCTGGCGAAGCCGCGGGCAAATCCTTGTTCTATACGTATAACTATGACAACTAGCGGTCGCCAAATGGTCTAAATTCGACCATAATTGATTTAAATTTTAAGTTTGATCGTTATTAAGGTTTTATTGTCTATAACTATACCCTTATAATCACATTTCATTTAGTCACCTACTACACATACATATGTCACCATAGTTACTAAGAATTCTACGACATCAGCCGAACAATGCTGAAATACTACGAACGCGATTCGACTGCTTGTGTCAAATGCCTGGTAGTGTGCGTGTAGTTGTTTTTTCATTATTTTATTGTATTTCTAATGCATATTTTAAAAAAATATTAAAATTCGCCCCTCCTTCTCCATATAAACTTTAACTATGCTAAATTTCATACTCTGCCGTCCGCGCAATTTTCGTAAAAAGGGGTACAAAGTTTTTGCTTCACCTATTAATATATGTATAGATAGTTGCCGCGATAATTCAATAAAGTTAAAATTATACGAAGATACCATTGCATTTTTGGTGAACTTCAAATAGTTGAGTTTCCATTCATGCTTCTCACTTTAACATTGCCTACTATACATTAAGAGGTGGGTACTTTAAGCTAAGCATGAAGCAACTAAACATAAATTTGCAAAAGAGGTTTGCTGAACACTTTATGGTGCCGCATGCGGTGACAAACGTAGTTTTGGTAGATCATTCTTCGCCAGTACAACACAATAACAAACACAACTCGGTAACAATGTATTGTTTGTCAGTTGTGCAGCATCATAAAGTATTTAGTTTAACTTATTTGAATATACTTACATAATATGTACCTAGTTATTTCATTATTTGATAAAGTAAGCTTACAAAACAATGCATTAATCAGTCGAATTTTATATACAGGGTGATTTTGAAATCATGTAATTCCTTTTAACCACGCATTCTACTGGTGATATAGAATAACCTTGACCATATTTTTTCTTAATTAGAATAATGGTTTCGGCAAAATAAGAGAACAGATTTTTTTCATGAAATGATTTCAAATAGTCATATTTTAACCACCTGACACAATCTTAATATTTTACCTACTAATTTAAAAATAATAACATAACAATAACTGATGTCGTAAATAATAAGGGGCAGTAAAAAGGACCGCCCGTTATTATTTATGACAATAATTATTAATATGTTTTTTTATTTTAATTAGTAAAAAATTTAAATTGCCTCGGTTGGTTAACATATGACTATCTGACACCATTTTAGGAAAAAAAACGGAACAATAATTTTTCAAAAAAATAATTCTAATTAAATAAAAATATGGTCAGGTTTATTCTATATCACCAGTAGAATGCGTGGTTAAAAGGAATTACACGATTTCAAAATCATCCTGTAGATATTGTGATACTTGTTTTTCTTTTTTGAGTTCATTACTATTAAGCAGTCGGGTTTTTTGTTTTTATAATAATAATTTTATTTCCGACTTTTTAATTTTATTAATTGCATTATAATATAACATAATATATACATAGTTATATTTTAATATATAACTAAGTAGTCTAAGTACAGGCAATGTTATTCCTCTTGCTAGAAAATGATAGGTACTTCGGACGTCTCGATATATAATTGGTACGCTTTTTGACAATTTGTGTTAAAACAGTAATATAAACGTGATGATACAAATATTTTTGAAATGGTCTTTTCACGATCTTTCATTTGATATCCATATTGGTAAAGTAAGAAAAACAAAACCTCTCCTCTTTTTTTTCATTTGCGAGCGCCATTTTGAAAATGTATATAACCGATGTCACTACCACAATTCTGATAAATTCAATGACACCTCATATGTCAAAAACCATCTAGCCGTTTGGGCTGTAGGGCGTGCCAAAGAAATGGACATACATACATACATACATACGCTCGAAAAACATTAGCCTCCTTCTGACGCAGTCGGGTAAAAAGGTGGTAGATATATTGTTGTATGTAGATTTTAAGGATAAAAAAATTGAAGGCATCATCCTTCAATTTTTTCATCCTTGAAAACTACTTCTGATTTTCAAGGATTTCAATGTTAAGTTATTATGTATAAGAAATAATAAATTACATATTTTGCTAATCCGAAAAGACAAAGTATATTGCGTACATAATTGTGGGAAAGTAATACCTATTAAGTACCCATCTGATGATTTATAGAAGTTAAACATATTTATTGAATATTTAACCGGATACCTTTATTTTATTTTTTTTCGTGTGGGTGCGGGCGGAGGGATTATGTCGGACTTGCCGGGGTAAAAGAAAGATGTTGAAAAGATAATGTACCTCCCGGAATACCGACTAAACCTACCACGGTGTTCCTCGACAAAACCACTATCGACGGGGCCGCGCGAATCTCTTTCGCATGCGGTCGCGACCCCGCCGAGGTTACGGTCCGCCGTGTGAAACGGCAGGCCACTACACAAAGAGACCTACCCAAAGGCACTCACTTCACATATAAACCTTACTGTCCGCCGCCTAAAAAGAGGGGAGACGGACTGGAAATAGAGGCGCGCGTAGGAACACGCACGCCGGCTCTCGGACCTGGTGCTGAACGGATGGCGGGCAGGCCCACAAAGCCCACCACCCCCAGGTCAAACCTCAGGGTGGCTGGAGGTCATCTCGCGCCCTCCGGCGCCCGGCTCTGCGGTTGGGGAGATGGTTTAAACGCTCTCTCGCCCGCTCCGCCGCCTCCTTTGTGAAAATCACTTCCTCGCAGAAGGAGGCGACGGCGTTCCACGACCTCTCACTCCGGACCATAGACTGAACTACACCCGGGAGCGAGAGGGCAACCGATCCAACTGCCGCGATCAACTCACGGCGCTGCAACCGGATACCTTAGATACCTTATCTTATAACAATGATTTTATAAATTTTAACTGGGCTTAATTGCCAATTTATATTGAAGTATTTTTCATCTTGCTTTTTAATATTTTTTATGGTTTTAAGTGTCTTCATTTATTAATCAACATCAATGTTAGTAGTTTTAGGTTGGATACTTCGTCGTTATACCACCGTTATTATATCCATTTGTAATATCAGTATGGGTGATGTCGAAAAACTGTCACTAATTCAAAAATATTAAGGATCATTATTAAAAATCAAGTTTAGTATTATAGTTTACAGAGGCATCTATGAACCTTCACTAATACTCGTAACAAGGACGCAGGATTTTGAGAAAGCTTGTCTTCAAAACGCGGAATGTACGCGGACTGGCTTTACGTTACTTGATAGTCTGGCGATAAAATAAGAGATGGCGTTACTAGTATCGAATTTGAAGTGGTTAAATGATTGCGCTCTCTACTATGTAATTATACTATTTGATCGAAAAATTATAGTAATAAAACGCTTAGTATTAGTTTTAATAATTGTTCTACATACAAGGGACTTGATATATCCTGAGTAGTATTTAAAGTACCTATTGAGTCAGATGTCGGCAGGGTATTTTAAATAATTGTTGACGAAATAAATCGCTAAACATCACTTAATACAATTTTAAGATGCATTCTTTGATATTATTTTATGATAGATAATACGGACATTTCTTGACACCTTAAAGAATTCGATCAGTTAAGTTGACTTTAAGGTGTTTGGCCCTGGTTTTGGGGTATTTATATTAAGCCTGACTAAGACGCGTAAGACAGATGACAGACCTTGTGCGGCGCATATTCAAATCGGCGCGTAGCCGCCATAGAAAAATTGTATGGAGGATTTGAAGAGCTTTTTGATAAATATGTATCTTTATTGTCAACCAATAACTTAAATATTTGGGACGGACAAATTGTAATATAATTATGTATGTTTTGTTTAAGCTGTAAAATAGGATAGATTTCTACTGTTATAATCTAAAAATCACGTAGGTAAAACGAGCTTACGTTTTTGCATTTTTCGTGCAAATTTACGTAATTATTTTAAGTTTTTTACACAGAGTACTTGTAAACACATTCATTGTATATGCTATATTAAACAAAAAGTGTTGATTTTATGCACTTAACTGTGACCGCCTGTTTTGGCACATTTCGCTCGGCGCAGTCTTCAGCAGCAAGCAGTGCTTTGGCTTTATTTAGGTACATCAATTTAAAATACAATAAAACTGTATGAAATTTATTCATTTATTTGGCTTAGTCATTTTCCTTCTCGATGGTGGGGACACAGATTCGACCTGATAGTAGGTATGCAAGTATTATTTGCATGTACTTAACTTTATAAAGAAGACCAGACAGCTAGCCAGAGCCAGGGCATAAGGACAGCCATCTGAATCTCTTGTTGTCTTAAGATCTTAGTGTGTCTATTACGTCGTGTGGGTATCTGAGAGTCCAGCGGCTCTTCTATATGGCAGCAGCTATAAGCCAATAAGCCTCAGCTCTGATAATTAGTAATTTGATAAAATATAGTTATACCTAGTTATAATGTAGGTATAATAATATAATCATTATTCGATTTTCTATTCGATTTTTCATTCCTTGGTTTGTTATGATTTTATAGCATAATAAGGCGTTCTAGAATATTTACACAGATAGTTTTATTGCTGATTGTATTATATTATGTTTATTTTTTACAATATTAAGTTATTAAGTAGGTTTAAATGCATGCACAACACACAACAGTTATCGGGTAAATATACTTAAGTGTCTCACTCATGTTAGGGTAAAGAAGAGAGATGCCATGACTTTTATCTTAAAGATAAATGCTATTTGGTGGTTGTGCCATAATTAAATGATGATTGATCTTTTTGTTAATTTAAGACATAGTGTTTAGGCGGCTATGGTTTGTCTTAAATTACCAAGAACATTACATTACAAGCAACTATACATGATAATAAAAAACGTGAGATACGAATTGATCATAAAAACTGATGGAATAATCAGTATGAAAACCACAACGTTACCGATTTTCTTTATACAAATCAACATCTTTATAGTTATACCTCTATTATTATCCATGATTATTGTGATATTTGCTGTTTAACTCGGGTTATTAGCTATTTTATAAATTATCTTAACGAAATGTTCTAGGGCTGGTGTATCTACTTTATTGTTCAATAGTGGTATGCAATAAATAATTTTAACTTCGAATGTATTGTTAATACTCTATATAGATTGACATAGTATTTAGTATTATGTCAACAGGCTATGTCCATAATGTAAGTTAGCAGATTCTAAGCAAAGTTAAAAGAATTAAGTGATATGATTTAGAGAACCATCGTTTTCTTTAATGAGGTAGTTGAAAGTGCTTCAATCTGGAACCGCATTTGGGATACGGCAATAGGCCTTAAATCTATTTAGGCAAGAAAGAATTTGATGTATTGCACAGGTATCTTGCCCAAATTAAAGCACTGTGCGCAGTTTGTACCCAGGCATAGTGTAAACTAGTGTGAACGTCACAGAATATCGGTTAGTGAGTTTACTAAATTTACTGGATGCATATTAGCTGAGCCTGATAAACAGTCAGCTTCTTGCTTGTTGTACAAACACCAATAAATACTTTTGTAAACTATGACTATGATACACTATTGTATCGTAGAAAAATCTAGAACATCTGAGTAGAATGGCTACTACTTATTAATCAGCAAACTAATCAAGCTTGGTAATTAAAGCGAGTTGTAACAACGTTCAAGAAGTACTGTAAAGCCACTTCTACTTATTGAAGTAATTAGTTAGTAGAACATTACAAACTCTTATATAACATATGAGTTTTAAATTCCCGTATCCGTTTTTAATTAATATATTTTCAATTAAAGTAAATTATAGGTACCTATTATGTTTTACATGACGTTTTATTACGGCTGTGTTGATGTCCTGACTAATAGATATATATTATAAATGCGAATGTTAGTTTGTTACTCTTTCACGATTTAACTACTCGACTGATCATCATGAAATATCGCATACACGTTGTCAGGGGTACAGAAACGGACATACTTTTTTCCTTTCATCTAGAAAAAAGTAATTACCTACTGTTACTTACTTACATTTTTGCGAGCCAAGCCGCGACCGAAATCTTGTTGGCACAACTTCGAAGAGTCAGAGACGCGTGTCTCAGGTTCGAATTCGACGCCTCAGCGTGGCACTGCAATATGTAACACTTAACAATAATGAATAAAGATGTTGTTACTCGTACCGATTCGCCAGCAAGTGGTATTTATCACCTCATCTAAAATAAAAGCGGTATAATTCCACATGGCGATATAACATTTTATACGTGGCACAGTTTATGAGCACTATAACGCTAGATCATCCAGAAATACACCCTACAGGCACTCGTTCTGCTATTATTATTATTTAAGTAGTGCAGTCTCTCCGTCATGTTAATATTTATAGTTGGCAACAATATAATATTAAATGGCTTACATTTATGCTCACTTAATACGTTTAAGATTATACCTTATGCACGCTCTGATCGTGGCTTTTACAATAAATAAATTCAGTTTTGACGGTAAAATTGTATTATGCGTTTTAATAAATAGCGATATATAATGACAGGCTTTTGAGCGAGCAGATTGCGGGGGAACCTGCCCGTTTTAGGGAACTATGCTTCTTTTACTTGTATTGTTTAACGTGTAATTACGAGTGTTAGATTCAGTTTGTGTGTTGGGAATACTAGGCGAGATTTTAGGTTTTACGGCGTGAAAGAAGGTGATTGAAATGACACTTTTAAGTTTACTAGCAAATTATATTATTGTTAACTTTAGCTAGGTAAGTTAAAATGCTTGTGTACCTAGTGAAAACTACGATTGCGTGTTCAGAATGCTTGTTTATTCGTTCAACATGAGAGTATTTATATTATACCTAATATTAAGAATGTGTGAGGATACACAAATATACACATGTAAAGAGAAATATATTACTAAGTAAAATATTAAATAATATTTCAGCACAATTGAGTAATACAATACAATACATAGTTGTAATGTGCCTACACTTGTATTAGTCACTTGTTTACGGTCGTAGTGAAATAAGTGGGATATGAAGATTTTGATGCCATGATCTCTTGATCGAAAGTCTCATGTCGTTATCGATAGTATCGATTTATCGATTTAGCAGAATATTATGCAAATAATATATACTTCACACAAGAACTATTGATACGAAGAAGAATATCGATTTCATAATGAAGTTACTGTTCCGAATGGGTAATCAATAATAGGTAGGTATACAATGTAACATTGTGGTTACACAATAGACTATTATTATTTATGTTAACACATTGGTACAAAATAAGTCTCACGGCTATACCCTTGATAATAAGACGAAGATGTATTCGTCATTCGAGTATTACACTCATATTTCGACAAGTACGGTTTTAGGTCAAACGTAATAGGGGGTGAACTTATTATCGACTACCGGGCACAATTCCAGACTCCTTACTGTTACTGAGAATTTAATTATAAGAAGACCCAAGAATCTAAACTAAGGCACGGTAATGTTATCTAAAAGTATTGTAACTCAGCTCTGTCCTTGAAATAATTACCTACAGCCGCGCGTTCCGCGAATACGCGAGAGGGCTGCCCACCTACAGTATTTTAATTTCATGTAACTACTTGAGTTTCTTTCTAGTATATTGATTGTAAATAATATATTATTTGAGAATTGAAAAATGTAATTTATTGTGACTGAAATAGGAAATGTTTAATAAAAATCATGTTCTGTTTTTGATTAGTAGATTTAATAAAAAAACAACCTTATATATTGAGGCCTAAAAAATATTTGCGCTTCGACTGAAACTTACGAAAAGCTTTATTATTAAATTTAATAGTATAAAAAATATCCGCTTTCGGATAAAAACTTTAATTAAAAATACTTTTGTTTACAATTGTACTTTGCCATAATTATTATAATATTGTCTTCTGTTTACGCGAATGTTATTCATGAATATGAATAATATTGTGTCCAATTTTTAGTAAAGTAAGACATTATTTATAACTACGCTCCATGTGTAGTAGATTACATAAGTAATTCCTGATAACAGACAAAGTTGCACCATAAGGATATCGTTTTTAATATATCTGTTAAGAACTTTATTATGTATACCATATATAACCGGTTGAGCAGCGATAGCTCAGTGGGGAGACAACAGACTGCAATACGGAGGGTCTCGGGTTCAAAACCACGTCGCGCACCTATGACTTTCGGAAGTTATATGACTTTTCGAAATTATGTGCGCACGTTAAGCCGTCGGTCCCGGCTGGCATGAACATCTATGGCAGTCGTTATTGGGAAAGTCGACACAAGTGTCGCCGGTCTGTACTGGCTGGCCCCCTCACAAGATAAGATAAGATATATAACCGATTAGCACCAGGCGGGCTGAATGTTTTAGCCATCTTAGCCATCAGTAGTAAAATTTAAAAACCGATCACGCGCGAAACTTGCGTACAATGGATGCTGCACTGATGGTGCAATAGTTAAAGTGACCGCCTCGCTACTGCATTACGTCGAATGTTGTTATCATTTGACCATTATCATCGGTAACTTCAAGTTATCGGTTGCGCGATAGTATACGGTGTAGATACGTAATCCAGCGGCGTGAGGACAGGACGTAATTCATCGTCATCGCACTCGCCATCGATGTCACGTGATTGACAGAGCGATTCGTTCGTCACGAATCGTCATCGACAGATTTAATTACTGCTTATAACATGGACCGGTACTTGGTGAAACAGCCCGCTAATTCGATATTACCAATTATTTCTTATGTATTTAATAGCTGGTCAAGGACGGCGATGTGGTTTGTGTGGTTGCCTTGGCATTGGGCCAGTGCCGTGTGTGGGTTCGATTTCGACATGGGACAAAATCTTGTGGGATCTACGTACAGTTGCTTCAAGTCTGTATGTTCTTCGTCTCCTTTGTTCAATGTTTGTAAAGTCCTTCAGGGTTCAGAAATTATTCTAAGGGTGGCAGTTGCCTGTAAAAATAAAACTGAAATGATTTTATTACTTTGTTATATATATTATATAAATATTGTCAGAGTATAAATCTCTGATAATATTTTTATACCATTATAGAGGCCTAAGAGACCGTTGACCGTTACGAATATCGTACAATGATTGCCGAGCCCATTTCTCATCCACATGGGCTAAGTACAGATGTTAATAGTTGCTTCAAATACAGCGGGATATTCAAATTAGAAACTGAGAGCTTATAGCATATTAGAGGGCACTGCAATATATTTATTCATTTATAGCAAGTTCATATAAACAGAAAGCATTCTAAATTAATCTATATAAAGCATCGTTCGTATTCTTATAGATCACCGTATTAACTTATTTATATTCCCCTATTTGTTTAGATATATCTCAGCTTTTATGAAGAAAGGTGACATCGACAATCATTGCGCGGCGTATTGATCGATCCATCACCATAATGTATTTACTTTTTATTAAGATACAAGTACAATAACAGCGTCTAACTACATGCGCATGTGAGAAACACTTCGAATATGTAACTAATTATTGAAATTAAACTACTATATACGGATTTTATCGCGTTGTTTATTTATCACTGTATTACAAAATTTTGAAACTATTACATTACTACTACTATTGAATTTTACTAATTTATAAGCTAATAATATTATTTAGCAGGAGGCAATTGACGAACATTTTTCAGACAAGGTAGAAAAATATTTTTAAGTAGGTATTAAAAAGTTACTTTCCTTCTACTTATAAGTGTATTGTGGTGATGGGGAACTACATGGAAAATATAAATTTTCAGAATTTTCTGCTTATTCTTTCATGCCTATACCGAGAATACATTGAACACCCCTCGTATAATGTAGTAGTGAGCTGTCCTTTTGGACTTGTATAGACGTAACGCGCCGGCATATAACTAGTT
Organism: Catocala nupta; assembly: GCA_963675205.1. Taxonomy (NCBI): domain Eukaryota; kingdom Metazoa; phylum Arthropoda; class Insecta; order Lepidoptera; family Erebidae; genus Catocala; species Catocala nupta. The sequence goes on from OY776078.1 coordinate 41,400,705, forward strand.
ATATAGGTATATTTTAAGTCTTACCTATATGATGCGTTTGTGATAAGTTTTCTATACTAAATACCTTTTTATATAATTATGATTTTTTATTTTTAGCTTTATATGCACTAGCTTTTACCCATTAATCGCTCTTAAATTTTTTCCTATCCAGAACAACGCGTGCTGGGCTCAGATGCCATCCTTACACGGTGGAAGCGTCTAGAGTGCGTACCATTAAGTTTGAGTCCTCATATTTTTGCCGAACGATCAAGGCATGGAATTCTCTGCCAAGGCACATGTTTTCTTCTTCCTTCAATTCTGGGTCCTTTAAGCGAGGCGTGAAAAAGCACCTTTTCAGGCCGTCAAGACCTGCTATGAGGACGATATGGAGGCCATTGCTCTTAGACCACACGACTGCTTACCATCAGGCGGAGTGTGGTCAACTTGACGAGCAAAATAAAATAAAAAAATAAAATTGATTATCTGGAAAATAAGGAGAACACAGTTTTAAAATAAAAGTTAGATATTCTGGTAAAATTGGTAATCGAACACGAAACCTCACTATAAGTAAGGGTATATACCTACTAAACTATCAACAAACCGGTTAAATACTACACGAAATATTTTACCAAGACTAAAACGGTGACGCCACGACATTTTCACAGTTGCATCAACAAACGAAAAATCTCATCCGCAAATGAAATTTTTGGTCTCGATAACATAATTTCGGGGGTGAGTAAGCGCTCACCACGCCTTAAAACCAAAATTTTATACGATTCGCGAGTACGGCACCCCGCTGTGAGGATTGTATTGAAGACTCTCTTTTGGTAGAACCCTCTCAGACCGCAGGGCGTGCTCCGCGGGCATCTAATAGGTTGTTTAAATATTTTTAAAACTATTTCAACCACCCGCCGCGGTCTAATTGAAAAATAGAAGTACATTTTTTGTACTGTTATTATTTTGAATGGTTTAGTTTTTTTAATTGTGTATTTTTCACAGTAGCTTTAGTCCTAATATAGTATTATATTATCTGTGCTTTAGTATAAACTAGAGTTTGCCCGCGAATTAATCTGCATTTACACTACCTAGGTATGATTCTTTTTTATTAAAACGTGTCTTACTTTTTGGTAAAAGTTTAGAGATTTTATGTGATGCAAGACTTACGTCGATAAAAGTCCTAAAATAATTGTGTAGGGCACAAAGCGCGCAAACGTTTTAATAACAGGCATAATGAACACCCAGATTAGAAACCATCTTTTCACAATTTTATGTATGTACCATCTGGGGATCGAATCCACAACTCTCGGCGTGGAGGCATTTTTCTTGTGTGTATTAGTTGTTGACCTCAGATGGCCTTTACAACTTTACGCGGATTGTGGGTGAGCGCAAAAGGCTCTCAACCCGTGGCGTGGCGGTGGCGGAGTGGCGAAGCAACTACTATGCCGATCGATAAGCGATCACTTGTAGTCTGGACAGTTACTGCGTTTACACGGTACCTATTTTGCATAGTCAAGGACGCGTCGCACTTATTATGTTTGATGTTGTGTTATATTTGATTATAATTCAAATGTAATTCTGCAAATCAGTAGTCTAGGATTCAGACTGTTCTAAATAGTCCATCGCGAATAGTTTTCAACAATATCTTTAATTTTACTGTCCCGCGCAGTTTCATTTAGATTTATACCTAATTACTACTGCGAGGCTGTTAGCATGATGTGCCTATAACCTTCCTTAAGAATTGGGCTACCAAACGCAAGAAAAAGGAGAAGATTTTTATAAATCTGACTAGTAGTTCTATAGATTAGTGGTTTTTAATAAAAAACAAACAAACTCTCCAACTTTATTATATTTGTGTAGATTCTATGTAAATTTACTATCTTGTTAAAGGATATGTGTTACTTGTGATTTCTACGAATAATTTTGGCATCCATTTTGTATTATACTAACTTCAATCAAGAACCAGTCTACCTCGGTAGCGCAGCGATAATGACTCCGATTGTTGTGCATGAAGTCTCGGAATCGTGAAGCGAAGTGTTATTGGCCTTCTCTGCTGAGAAATTCTTAGAAGCAGCTCTGAGTTTGAAACTGCGTCCGGTAGAGGGCAGGAGACTTGCCCTTATTTCGTGGGATCCAAAATGATATATGATACACCTCCGCCTATCATTTCGGTGATGTGAGAAGTATGTATGACATAGTCAAAGTCAAAGTCAAAAATCATCTATTTATTTTGGTCTCAGAGTTATACGTATGAACGTCAAAATATATAGGGTAGTGGGTTTACTAAGTTACTGTAGCTACATTTAGGTTAGTTGCTAAGTTCAGGCAAAGGGTTGAGCTTATGAGAAGAAACCATAGCGGTTTGAGTTTAACTGGTCACCTAACAACCGCTAGCCTACTAAATTTTTTAAAATTTGTATCCATATACGATAAAAACTGGTGTTATGTACAGTTAGTAGTCTCGAGCTTTTCTGTTCCTTATGTCCGTCGTTTGAATGATCATAAAGTCCATCGCGGCTCATAAAGTATCGGGAGTCGACATTTATAATGATAAAAAATATTAATTACTGCCCTCAGTACAGTATACCGTGGTCTTCATAAGATTTTAGTTCTACATGCAAATAAATTTAGTCAGGAAACATTATTTTACATTATCCAGATCAAGAGATTAAAATACTAAAGTATCATTATCTACAATAACTTTTTGTAGGCAATCGATATTACTCCTATAAATTATTTAAACAATGCAGCTGATAGTATTTTTTTAGCGAAATATGTAAGTAGTTTGATACCTATTTTGTACTAAGTGAATGTGCATTGTGGTTAAGGTATTTATATATTGTATGATGAAGATGAAGGTTTAAAAATAAGATAATAATGACTGTCCAAGAATCGAATTATAATAAGATTGTAACTGGCTATTTAAATATGCAATATTTTGTTTAAAAGCTATTGTGGTTGATGATTCAAGTAGTTAAAATGATGGCTTTTAGAATTGCCAGACGCGTTAGTAAATGTATTATGATCAGATTTACAATATTTGGTAAATTGGGCCAGCTGCATCAGCAGTTTCATTATTTGATCTAAGTAAATCAAATAGCGATCGAACTAAAGTCTATGCAGAAATTAAGAGTATGCATGCGGGGGCCTGATGCGGTGCTGATTCCCGCGGCAAGTAAAGAGTTACAGGATATGTCTGTCAAGATATTCTCAGTAGCAACACGAAGTCTGGTAATGTGCGCGGAAAATAGAGGCTTTAAATATAATTAAAACCCTACTGTGTCACGCTGCCGGTGTACACTCAAAAGATATAATAATAAGAACTACAACTCGGATTGACTTAAGCGGTAACATCCGTTTGAGCTGTAGTTACCTTTTTAGAGTTCGAAAATCTCTTATAAAACAGCTTTGTCCGTCTGTCCGTCCATCCGTCTGTTATTCAACTTTCAACTCAAGAACTGTAAGAGCTAGAGACTCGCGGTCAACGCCATTTGACATAGTCGATATACCCTGAAATGACTATGACCTTTGACATCTAACTTCAGGTCTGACCTGAAGGTCACGTGATAGCATTTTTTCGATCTCTATGATTTACGGTAATTAATTGCCGTTTCTCACTTGTTTACATATTGCTATTTCGTTCTTAACAACGATAACCTAGTGGGAGACCGTGGGACTGCTACGCATAGGTCTCGAGTTCGATCCCAGGGCGCGCATCTCTGTATTTTCGAAGTTATGTGTGTATTAATAAGTTAATTATCGCTCGCTTTAACGGTGAAGGAAAAAAATCGTGAGGAAACCTGCGTCTTTGAGAGTTATACATAATGCTCTCGAAGATATGTGAAGTCTGCCAACCCGCACTGGGCCAGCGTGGTGGACTATGGCCTGACTGTTCTCACAGTGAGAAGAGGCCCGTGCCCAGCAGTGGGACAGTTTAATACAGGGCTGATATTATTATTACGTTCATGGGATGTTTTGTTGCTGGTACTTCCTCTCAATTCCTTTTCTATTACTCGCGAATGATACACCTTGCTTTGCAAGCAATCAAGAGCTATTGTAACTGCCCACCCTTGGGCGGTAAAAATGTCTCGTTTACCACCTTGATTCTATAAGAAAAACTAAAGAATAAATGGGTCGGTTGTAAGCGAGAATCCAAAAATTCAGACGGGGAAAGAAACATCAATAATCGCCTGATAGTCGTGCTTTCGAATCGGTTTTATATATATCTATATATACAAAGAACCCTTTTTCTGTATAGAAAGATAGGTTCCCTTCGTATACGTGAACCTTTCTGGCTGCAACGTATAATTCTATCTCATAAATATTGACGTAAATAATACATACTCGTATTCGACTTCAAATCGCGGCTTGATGGATGTCAAGCGGTCGCAATGAGAGGTTGCGTTAACGTTGTGTATGTTGTGTGTATGTTTGTGTGCGTGTGAGCGCCTGGCATCGCCTGTGTTTTGTGAACGAGAGTTATAGCATTGTATATTTTAGGAATGTGCACCGATTTGTTTTGAGATTGGAGAGCTTATACCGATATAAAGAGGTATTTGTTATATTTGTTTGTGTCTGTAGGTTAATCTATGACTACCTAATACTATGACTAATAATTTAATTTGAAATAAAAAAAAAGTACTTAATTATTACTCGTTTCTTGGTCCTATGGTATATATTGATGACGTAACTGTATAGTTTCGATATCGATAAACTTAAGTAGATAGTTTTCGATTCGCTTAAAAGCATACAAAATATTTATATATTATTATTTTTGCAAATAAATATTATGTTAGCGCTATTCAAATATTGCGGTTATGTATTAAATAATTTGCACTTCGCTGCTATAATTCGTCCGGAATGATAATAATTAGACGAAATGTCTCTTAGGATTTAAGCTAAACTCCGAGCTACCAAACTGTAAAACTCCATATAAATCCATTCATTAGCTTTTACGCCATGTCGGAATAAACATACAGACAAAATACCTAAACGCCATTGTTTTGGGTTCAGATACTTCTTAATGGTCGATACCAAATCGTTTTCTGGCTATCTGATAATTATTGAAACGTATTGTCGAACTAGAATTAGTTGTTCGACCTCCATAAATAAATAAATAAACTCGATAGAGTTTAATAATACCTACTATAGATTTTAATTTTAGAATTTAATTATTAATTTTATCCAATTATAATGATCATTATTTGATAATTATTACTACGCCCATATTTTCAATTTTATAATAATTAATTAATTTAATAACATAATTTTATTTATTGACATTTAAATCAAGTACCACTTATTTGAATGCATATTTGATAACATCAAAATTAGTCTGGCTTGAATATTGTCAATAAATTGTGTTACAATTTATTGACAATATTCAATTAATAATCAATATGTATATAATATGTATTTTATTTTATTTTTACTGTACTAGTACCTACATGTACTTATTATCAAAATGGTATAGTGTATGCTTTGTTGGGTGTATTTAAAAAATAGATATAGATTAATTTAAGAGGCGTAATTGATAGACGCACAAATTTGAGCCAATTGTAGTTCTGTTCCCACGTTCGTATCGTAAATAATTTCGATTGGGCGTTTTGCTCGATAGGTATACGCCCTGGGCATACTTCGTCTAATATAGAAAATGTCAATGCAACCACGCAAGAACACATAAACAATATTCTCACGAGATTTGGCTAACACTTTCGAAATTACTTATTGTAGTTGCCCTCGGGCGCGGGCGGCTTGAACAAATCTAACGCAAGAATAAGCGTCGCACAAGGATTGTATGGGAAAGTTTCGCGGCTGGCCTGGGAAGGACGGTTAAGACGTTGAGACAGAGATTTCTGCGTGTGCAAGTGCGTTGAAAGATTTGAGAAAGGGACAAAAAGCGTTGCATCGTTTAGTCAAAAAGTATATCGAACACACATCTTTGTTTTGAATTATATTAATTGTGTGTGTATAAATTATAATAAAGTTTTACCAAAAAATCTGTTAATTTATTACCTGGGTAATATAGTTTATTTTTTGGAGCTGAAATGCCATAGAAAATGTTTATAAGGCTAGTGTGAATGGAAAAATCGCAAGGGGAAGACCTAGGCGAACGTTTCCTGATCAGATCGGAGACGTTCTGGATAAAAGCCAGGTTAAGAGCACCTTAAACCGGCGAGCGTGTATGAGGAATGTTATGAAAATGAATGAAGCCAGAGAAGTGTGTCAGGATCGTAGCAAATGGAAATCCGTAGTCTCTGCCTACCCCTCTGGGAAACAGGCTTAAGTTTATGTAATTTATGTATGTATGAAATGCCTTGCCATGCTCGTTTGTAACAGTATACTTAGACCTGTCTATTTGGTTCTAACATAAGAGTAAGCAGTAACGCAATTTATGGTAGGGTCGCAGGTTTGATGCCCGAATATAGTGTTATTGTATTTTATTGTTATAAAATAGACACGGTCTGCAGGTGCACTGAACGAGTGACGTAAGCAGATTCGCCACACAGAAAAATTACATCACTAGTAGTTATCGTAATAATCCAACCTTTCAAGTTATTAAAAACATAAACGCGATTTTCTGCTCATTCAAATACTTAGTAACTCGATATAAAATGGTATCGCTCGTCAATTGAGTTATCGAGAGACTCTCAAACTATATACACGCGATTTAATTACTTGTGCTTAATTCGGAATAGCTCGCTGTATCGTACCTGACGCATAAATAATCCTACAATTATTACACAACAGTGTATGTTAAAGTAAACTTAACTTGTAAAGACGTCAGTCGAAGCTATTTACCAACCGGCTCGTCGATAAGTTGATTGAGACGTGTGAACGCACACTTATCAGATGTTCATAAACACGTTTTGTACTAACTTGCTTCGTACCACAATATGCACAATAGTTGAAACATGTGCACGCAGTAGCGCTGTATTCACTTTATGCACAATTTTAGTATCCTTGCTTAGATCTGGATGCGAGATGGACTGAGGGTAGTAAATTGATAGTTATAAACAGCTGGATTTTTTTAAAGGCTTACCATATTGAACGATGCGGAGCGACAGCGTTTGGATTATGCGAATGCTGTGCATGAGGGCTCGAGTCTAATTTCTGGGTTGGGCAATGTGTTATCGAATTTAGCTGTAAGGAAATTCTCGGCAAGAGCTCGCGGTCTGGAACTGATCGTAAAATTTTTAAGTCCTTGAAGTACGGCTTTGCCTGCCTACAGGGTTACCTATCCAATTACATAAAAATTTAAGACTTAATATAGCATCGCATATTTTTGTTTGACCTAATTATATTTACGCACAAGAATTACGCATAATTGTTTTTAAGCATTGTCTTAAAGTTGGATTGTATACCTATTATCAAAACTGGCCGCTTGGGGTGGCCCAAGGGCGACCCAGCGGCAACCTAAACCTATTTTTCGGGTTGTCACTAAGATAATTATGTCAACATAAACTGTATGTCAAAGACAATAATGGCGTTTGTCATAGAATCGAGTTTTTGGTATCATTATTTAGGTAAGCTTACCATTTGTGAGACACGTGCATAAAAAGAGGTAGTTCTTAGAGTTGTTTTTTGTAATAACCTTAAAAACTAAAATACAATGTTAATTTTAACGTAAAGTTGATTTTTTTCCATTTATTTTAATATGATACAGCAATTATTAAAATTATTTGAGTTATTTATCTCATTGCTAATAGTTTTCCGTTATGGGAAGTTTTTGTTTTACAATAATCGGACATTAAATTCCAAAGTTACATAACTTTTAGCATGGACGCTACGAAAAAGTCAACCAAAATACAAAAAAGGCTGCCATTCAGAGGCCGTTGGGTTTAGACCCCACCTGTAGAATGATTTTAGTGATAAAATAGAGCAAACTATCACCCCCTAAAGTTTGTCCAAACCCAGAACCGCCGCGAAATTGCAATAGGTACTTACAGTATGTAACCATAGTTACGAAGGCTTGTACGACATCAACCGAACCATGGCGAAATACTCCGAACGTGATTCGACTGCATGTGTCAAATGCATGGTTGTATGCACGTAGTGTTTTCCTTTATTTTAATGTATTTCTATAGCATATTTTATAAAAATATTAGGATCTATTATTATGCCAAACTAGTTACGCCAAAATGTATTAGGGGCAAACATTATGCGAAAAAAAGAGATCCCGTTATATAGGATTGAGACTATGAATGTTTAATAGTATGATCACAAATAAGTGCGGTAGATATTGTGCGCAGTAGATGCATTAAAATCGAAATAACATGCAAAGCTACTTGTAATTCTAATAACGCTATAACATAGCACACAAGAACAATTTGACGTTGCCGATCTGATCCGTGCGCAGGCGCAAACGCCTCAAGCGCACGCACTCCCTTATTAGGAATTATAAAAATATAATATACCCCTGCACTTGCTACTTTTTGTTTCGGTAGCTGATACTCCACCACAAATTATTATGTATTAAAATAGGCTCGGCGCGACTGAGAGCGGGTTTTGCCAACGTTTAAGCGTCAATAAACTGCATTAATAAAATTTTATGTTTTCTTAATTGTTTGGAATTATATGTTTTACTTTATATCGCATTAATTTTTGTATTGTCGACTATTAAAACATTGTTTATAATAATGTATTGTATCTTAAGAATGCAGGAAAAGGTGTATGTTAGTCGGCAATGGACGTAGTAAGCACATTAACGATTGAATATAGACTGTCCTCGATTGGCAAATATAACACAGTTGTAAATGCGCATTCGAGTGTTGTGATTTCAATAATGACTACAATCCTACTAATATTGTAAAAGTTAGTGACGATAAATGGATGGATTGATGTTTGTTATTCTTTTACGCTAAAACTACTACACCGATTGCAATTAATCTATCGATTGAAATTATGCTTGGTATGTAGCTGGAGACCTGGATTAACACACAGGCTACTTTTTATCCTGGTTTTCCCACGGCATCGGGACTTACGTGGGTAAAACCGCGGGGCGCAGCTAGTATCTTATAGAACTACAGTTTAGTTAGGTGTAAGGCTATTTATATAACAATACTAGCTGTGCCCGCGGTGTCACTCGCGTTTATGATTACTGCGCCAACCCCGTGGTTCGTAGCGTGATGTTATATAGTCTATAACCTTTCTCGATAAATAAGCTATCCACTAAAATAATTTTCAATTCGAACCAGTAGTTCCTGAGATTAGCGCGTTCAACCAAACAAACAAACTCTTTAGCTTTATAATATTAGCATAGGTTGTAAACAGCTTTCTGTCTGTATGTTTTAGCGATTGTATGGTATTAGTGATGTTTTGTGTTCCTTGTTAAATATTTAAAGATTTACTTCCTTTATTTACTTAAATCCAGTTTTAAGTATTAAGATACCTGGTTGTTATTGTTATTGCCTTAGTTATTGCCTACGAAATTGCGGGCACAGTAAGTAATACATAATATTAAAAATATGTTGTCATTTCATTGTATTTACACAACAATAGAAAATATTCGTGTCCCTTTTTAAAAGTATAGTACGTCCACGGAAAGTGTGAGATGTGGTATAGTTATAATTTATACGGCAAAGTAACGCTGAAAGCTAATTTATAAAATACTAGATGTGCCCGCGGTTTCACCTGCGTTTATAGTTAGGTACTGCGCCGCCCCCGTGGGTCGTAGCGTGATGTTATATAGCCTTTGGCTTTCCTCCATAAATAGGCTATCCGACACTAAAATAATTTTTCAATTCGAACCATTATTCATTTGTTTCTGAGATTAGTGCGTTCAACCAAACAAACAAACAAACTCTTCAGCTTTATAATATTAGTATAGATGTATACATAATCTGTTTTAAAAAGGGCTCGACTGTGACTTCTAGTCTATTATAAATACAAAAGCAAATAGTTATAACAACAAAAGAAATACATTGTTAAGAAAAGGATGTTCGACATCATATACTACTTAACTTGATATATAACATGTTATATACTATACTATATAACATGATACTGTATAGTGAATGTTGACATGCCTTTAAAATATGTTATTTTAGCGGAGCGATACTGACAGCTTCAATCAATACAAATTAAAATAACACATCAACAGCTACGCTCATCTCCGCTCACACAGAGACAAGGACCTGAAACCGAAGCGAGAGCTTTATTACTTTGTTTAGCCGTAATTACTTTTTTGAATTATTATTTCAATATTTTTTTGAAGTATTTAGTATTAACATTGTGCCGTGACTTGGTTCTCGAGCGGAATTAAAAAAAGTAATACTTTATACTCGCCGCTCGCGATTGCCGATGCGTGATATATTAAAAACAGTATTTCAAAGATACATTGGTCATATAGCGCAGCGTAAATAATAACTAGTTTTATAAATGTGTAAGTAACCCTACCTGGTTGTTAGTTTTGCACGGTTAAATCGCTGAAACAGTTCAAGTGAAATTTATGCGGATTAACTCTCGCTAAGATATAGACTGCTTAAAGCTACGAATGTTAGAGGCCGCCGGTGTTCATTATTTATTGACTGATGGTACAGATCAGAGCATCTGTTGAAATACCAATCCTTTAAAGAAAACTGGTGTATACGAGTGTAAAGGTTGCTTAGTGGAAGACCTTTGGACTGCCACACAGAGGTCGCAGGGTCGATCCCAATGCACACGAGTTTAAGCTATGCACGAGTCGAAGCTATGTGTGTATTTAAAACTTATCTATCGCTCGCTTGATCGGTGTAGAAAATATTGTGAGGCAATCTATGTACATCTCTGAGAGGTCTCTAAAATGTCTTTTAAGATGTGTGAAGTCTGTCAACCTGCACTGCGCGAGCGTCGTAGACTATAGCCCAGTACTTCTCACATTACGATAAGGACCGTGCCCAGCAGGGGACAGTTTATACAGGGTGATTTTGAAATCGTGTAATTCCTTTTAACCACGCATTCTACTGGTGATATAGAATAACCCTGACCATATTTTTATTTAATTAGAATTATTTTTTTTGAAAAATTTATGTTCCGTTTTTTCGTGAAATGGTGTCAGATAGTCATATGTTAACCAACCGAGGCAATTTTAATTTTTTACTAATTAAAATAAAAAAACATATTAATAATTAATGTCGTAAATAATAACGGGCGGTCCTTTTTATTGCCCCCTATTATTTACGACATCAGTTATTGTTATGTTATTATTTTTAAATTAACAAAATCTTAATATTGTGTCAGGTGGTTAAAATATGACTATTTGAAATCATTTCATGAAAAAAATCTGTACTCTAATTTTGCCGAAACCATTATTCTAATTAAGAAAAAATATGGTCAGGGTTATTCTATATCACCAGTAGAATGCGTGGTTAAAAGGAATTACACGATTTCAAAATCATCCTGTATACAGAGCTGATTTTTAAATTATATTATATTAGCTGTCCCGACAGACGACGTCCCGTACAGGCGAAAAAAATAAAGGGAAACATATTTAAGCCCTCCTCGAATCCACTTGAACACACCAAAAAAATTCATTCAAATCGGTCCAGCCGTTTAGGAGGACTTTAATTACAACGAAAAGTGGCATTGATTTTTATAGATATTATATACTACGTTTTGTTCGCGTTTTCGCTCGATCAGAAACAGTACTTTTTATTCTGGATTAGCGGCCCGCTCCGGTTTCGCACGGGTAGGATAAAACCTCAACAAATTATACATCTAAACCTTCTTCATGCATCACTCTGTCTATTGGTGAAAACCGCATCAAATTTAGTTTAGTAGCTTTTGAGTTTATCGCGAACAGACGTCGACGACGTTTGTGTTTGTAAAACAAAGTCTTTGTCTTATAATATGTAGTGATGAAAGCTATCCTACCTCCTTTTCAACGTGTATCGTTTATGGTCAATGTGTAAGATCAGTCGAGTAGTTAGGCGTGCCTCTTGCATGCCTAACTAGTAGTATAGTAAATAGTAGTATAGTAGTGTAACAATTTTCAAAATTATGCAATAGAGTGTTAAATAAAAAACGCGATAAAATCCGTATATAGTAGTTTAATTTCAATGAATGACATATCATTTTAAAATAAGTAGTCTTACGCGATATTAAACTACACACTAACTTAAAGTATCCGCTAACATGTTGATAAACGTTTTTAGACTTTCACAGTTTAATTTAATTAATATAATAATTCTCATAAGACTTTTACCATTGTCTGGTTATAAATAGGTAATTATAGGTATAAATACTTGCGAACGCGATTAGGACTTGTTGTCTAATACTTTATTATACCATGATTCTATTTTTATCTATATTAATATTATAAAGCTGAACAGTTTGTTTGTTTGTTTGGTTAAACGCGTTAATCTCGGGAACCACTAGTTCGAATTGAAAATTTATTTTTGTGTTGGATAGTCTATTTATCGAGCAAGGTTATAGGCTATATAACGTCACGCTACTACCTACGGGAGCGGTGTAGTAATCATAAACGCGGGTGACACCGCGGGCACTGCTAGTAATTTATAAAACTTGAATTGTAAATGAGTGTATGGACGGCGTAGCAGCGCCTCGCTTTTTCCACTACGTCGGCGTAGTGAGAGAAGCCAGTGTTCTAGATTACAAAGCCTACAAAGGACAAATTATTATGTAATCTACGAATGGTTCTTCTGAGTATGGCTGTAACTACTCTTTGTCGTTTGAATTATTTTTAAATTCGTTTGCGTTACAGGAATGAGTTATAGTGTACGAGAAGTGTTCTTAAAAGAGAAAGGAAAAAAAAAGAAAAGATCTTAACTTTTTAATAATATGTGTTAGAGTGCAAGCTCTCAAACTCACTTAGTTTAAGTCATGCGTTTACTGCGTTGACACGATTGAGTGCAAAGTAAATTAACCAGTCAATCCGCAATACACACAACACACAAGCGTGAATATTAAACTTTTGCACGTAAACGTGTTTTTGCTCCTAGTCTAGACCTTCTATTATTTATTGTGACTGAAACTAAATGCGTTAGAGAGCATGATCTCTAATGCGTGTTACATTCTAAGCCTAATTAATATTATAACTAGATTTTGACCGCGGCTTCGGTCGCGTAAATGTAGATTAGGTTAGATTTGTTACAGCGTTATTTTTATTGATGAAAGGTACTCTATGTCCTTTTCTGTGCCCCCGACAACGTGTATGCGAAATTCCACGATGGTCGGCTGAGTAGTTAAGGCGTGAAAGCGTAAGAACGAACTAGGTAACATCTAGAACAATATAATATTGAGTGGGGTTCGACTGTTACTTTTATTGTGGCAGTCAAACCATCTAATGGTAAATGGTAACCGTCGCCATAGACAATGCGAAGGGCACGGCCAAGCTGTCTATCGTTATTGCTCTTTACCGTCGTGTATATGAATTGCAAAAACATTGAAACGCTGTGGTGATTTGAAAAGATTGCCTGTGAATTTCTTGCCCGGATATTTCTCATAATAGAAATGTCTAACAAAGCTTAAAGCAACGATAGCCTAGCGGAGAGACTGTTCGACTGTTAGGCGGAGGCAACGGGTTCGATGCCATGGCACGTTTAACCACCCTTAATAATATATATACGGATCAAAGTTGAGTGCACGGATGGTGTAATGGTTTAGGTGGGAGCCTCGCCACTGCCATTGCGCCGAGTGTTGTGTGTTCAAATCCCACAAGGGCTAAAATTTGTGTGAACAACAAATGGTCGTTGCGAGTCGGGATGTTCTTTTTGTCCGTTGTTTGAATATTTGTAAAGCCCCTGCAATATAGGAATTAGTGCGAGAGTTGCCTTTTATAAGCCAGAAAGCTAGAATAAAAGTTCAGTTAAAATGTGTGCATCCAATATGACAAAATATTGTATACATCATGAAATTAATTACGGATATTTTCGCGTTGTTTATTTTTAACACTATTATTGCATAATTTTAGAATTATTAAACTTCTTCTATTAAACCATGTAGAATTAGGTGTGCACTTTCTCCGACATTTCGGTTGATTTTTAATACTCACGCGTAATCGACCGAGTTTCAACACACATTTTAGAAGGTGAGCATATTGCTACCGGGCACTGTATTAGACTACGTTCCGCTACAGAAATTCTTTTAACAGTATAATGTCACAATTTCATTTTCTTCACCTGGGAATCATCGCTGAGAATTCATACTAGACTAGACTTCATAGCAGTTGCATTACCGCTGTGTGACAGAGACAGTCAGACAGCAGTACAATAGTATAAAAATAAAATATCGTCTCTGCATATAGACAGACCCATTGCTGAGCACCGGTCTCTTCTAACTATGAGAAGGATAAAGCAATAGTCCAGCATTCTGGCTCAGAGTGGGTTGGCAGACGTCACACATCTTCGAGAACATCATGTAGAGCTCTTAGGCATCCGAACTCAGAGATGCGTATCTTGTCATCAAACTCGAGACCTCTGAGTGGTCTCCAACTAGGCTGCCGTAGTACTCTGTGCAGTCAGTCAATAAATAATTAGGTGTCTAGGCTACCGCAAATCAGTACACAATAGTATAGCCGATACTATAGACAGTTATTATCATTAACAAAGCATTTCGATGTTCGTATATCCTAACTAATATTATAAATGAGAATGTGAATTTGTTTGTTACGCTTTCACGACTTAACTACTCGACCGATTATCATGCAATTTCACATACATGTTGCCAAGGCCGTTTCGCACGAATCTGTTCACACGAATTGTCCGAAAAGACACTTTATAAAATAATATTTTTTAGTTGTCGACGCTCTGATCGTCATTATTTGAATTCGAAATGATCAGGTATGCAGTAGTTTTGCATTTGTTCATTTGCTCGAATTTACGACATCTAAATAACCACAACGGCGTTGCCAGGGACACAGAAAAGGACAAAGGATATCTACCTTTCATACACAAAAGAGTAGGTAGTGTTATTAACTTAACCTTAACCTTCATTTACACGAGCGACGCCGCAGGCAAAATCTACTATTATGTAAAAACTATAGGTAAACAAAGGAAACATCAAACTGATTTGAGTGTCAATAACAGTGCTCGTGTTCAGTTCGTGTAACTGCAGCGAACAAAGAGACATTAACATAATTATTATAGATATTTGTATCCACGTTGGACGGGTTATTGTATAGGTATATGGTACCTCCCTGAGCTCAGACCGACATGACGTTAACAGCTATGAGAAACACACAACTTGTTATACATACTGTAGATTTGGACCGCGACTTTGTTAATTTATATTCCTATGTCCTTTTCTGTATACCTGACAACATGTATCCGAAATTTTATAATGATCGGTTGAGTAGTTAATGCGTGAAAGCGTAACAAAAGAACTGACGTTCGCATTTATAATATTAATTAAGATTATACATCTATACTAATGAGTGCACCTCTGGCCTAGTGGATTAAAGCCGGATAATCATGAAATGGGTCGTTTTAGCTACAGGCAATTAAATTTTACATATTTTCCATGGAATATGTGTCAAAAGTAGGCATAAGCAAAAGGAGTAAAGAGAATAGGAGAGGTGAGTAACGTTACTACTTTGATGCCGTGCAAGTTTCTTGCGTGTGGTATATAATAACGGTATTTTTGGAAATTACTTATTTCACCTGCTCTTCCGCCACTGCTACACTCGCTTAGCCAGATTCAGCGGTGGAGACCATAGCAAATGCTGGGTTTTGAAACTCGTATAGTTTCTCCTTGGTTAAGGTAAACTGCCTAGCGTCTCGTGACGGATCGTGATTTAATCATAAGTATATGTAGGAGGCTTGTAAAATTATTCTTATTCCCTCCTTAGCAAAGCTGAAGACAAAGTAAAGAATATATATAAACAAGATAAGCACCAAGGACACGAACATTAAGAGGTCTATCTTATCTTATCTTGTGTGGGGGCCAGTCAGTACAGACCGGCGACACTTCGACCCAGTGGGATCTTTTGTGTCGCCTCCCCCAATACCGACTGCCATAGATGTTCATGGCAGCTGGGACCGACGGCTTAACGTGCTCTCCGAGGCACGGAACAGGCGATAATTGTCAATCAATACGCACATGATTTCGAAAAGTCATATAACTTCCGAAAGTCAGAGGTGCGCGACGTGGGTTCGAACCCGAGACCCTCTGTATTGCAGTCTGATGGTCTCTCCACTGAGCTATCGCTGCTCTTTAAGAGGTCTAACTGTGAGCTTGATTCTAGAAATAAAGATAACAGTATATCGATACAATACGTAAAATTCTCGCTCTGGAAGACAAGTTGTCTGTCATTAGTGTAAACAGCACCTTATTGTAGCTCATATTGACTTACAAGAATCGCTTTTTCTTACATAAACACGCATATTTTTAATAAATTTAATTTAACTTTTATATATCGATAGGACCAATCGTTACTATTTTTAAAGATATATTACTTATTATATTTATTGAAATTAAACAAGTAGATCCGCAGGCGAAGAATATATTTTGTAAAGAATACGACTATATTGTGTATAAGGCAAGTTGGTAGTGCGTTCACATCGGTAGTGTAATAAGATTCTAACATAAGACCTCACGTGCGCAAGTCCAATGTCTTATACATTAAAGTACTGCCGCATCCATTTAACATGGAATCAAAATTTGCGATTGCATACAGGCAGTACTTGAAACCAAACTGTCAAAAGTTATACAAAGAAATCTTGAATACAATGTACTGGAATACAATACTAACTTTCAAGTAATTATATCATCTAGTGCCGGATAGCATGCGATCGTAAGGGCTTGGATCGAGGGCTCTACCCCAGACACTTCTTGCACCTAAAAAAGGAATCATCTTCGTGTTAACAGTTGCTTTCATTTCAGGAATGGTGGGTATTATTGCGCGTAAATTGTAGTCATTTATTGTCTTTTTTCGTACAATATACTTGCACGGTGGAAATGAACCTTCACGCCGATTGCCTATTATAAGGTGGTTCTTTCCTAATAAACCGGCTTATTAGTAGTATCACCAAATAATTGGCAATAGCGGCTTCCACACCGATTATAATCTTGTAAGCATTCGAGTGTTACACGTATGCAACTACCTAAACGAAACGATCGCAGTTATCTAAACCATCCAGGACATCCAGGACGACCATTCACGACCGACCCACGCAATTTAGGAGAAAAATATTGGTTAATCCTCATTATAATAAGCAACTAAAGACCACAAAAATTTTAAAAATTAAATTTAAATTACATTTGCGTAGTAAATCCTATAAAGTTTTAAAATTTATTTACTTACAATTTGATTATAGTTAGTGAAACACAAATACCTCATTGTTATCATAAACATATCTATAGTTATATATATATTATATAAGTATATATTGTATTTTTAAATTTAGTTCTAAGCGCTATTTTAAATATAAGACAATTGTGGATACTATTTTAAGATATATAATGTTGTGCACGTCTGTAAATGATGTAAACACCAGTTTCAAAGCTATGTAAATGTCATAAGTCAATGTTTGTGTTTATATTGTTGACGAGCCTAATTTAATAACAATAAATAAAAAAAAACCCTCAATTTTTGTTTTATCCATATCTATCGAGTTGTTTAGGGAGTTCAGTGACACACATCCACAAAATAATTAAATAGATAATCACATCAGAAAACAGATTTGTGAAACTAATAAGTCAAAAATTCATTTATTCATATATGTTACAAAATAACACTTATGAACCTCAAAGGTGAGTTTACTAATTTTTAAACACTAAGGTGAGGATATGGTTGTGTAATACTTACGCGTAGCTGTGTGTGGTCTCACGTAATAAAGAGTGAGCTTATTGGCGTCTATTGGACATATCCGATGTCGTAATAGATTAATACAGTATTGCGAACACGTGCCTGAATGGGTCAAGTGCATTTCTGTTTGTTAGTAAATCTTCCTGTGTTCTAATTAAAAAGTATAGTAGATACACATGTCGCAGTAAGATGCTTAAACCCAAGATGTAGTTATATTCCTAGGTATATTGCTATATACGGTAGATAATCTATATATATAAAAATCGGTGTTTGTGGTCGCATTCCTCCGACTCGACCAATTTTTATGAATTATTTATTTATATTTGGTAGTTATGAGAATAAGTCGTAAAGTATTTTCCGCTAAGAAACAATTTATATGGCAGAACAACGTTTGACGAGTCAGCTTGTATAGGTAAATATATATATGATAGCGGTTTATAACATAACATAGTAAGGTTATATTTCATGAATAAATTATTATGATTATAACGGTCTTACTAGAAATGTTTCTTACTAGTAATATAATTATCTTATTAGACTAATATATGACTGTCTATAGGTATATTCCTAGGGATAAAACAATAAGTCGCTGATGTAGTTTTAGTTCCAACCACCCTCCATTCAAAGCAGAGAGTTGGCACACCGTGGTATGTATCAATACATTCCTCCCCGTTAAAAAAGGAGTATACCTATATCAAGGCTTTAAATATCTTTCTGTGACACATATATAATTTCGTGAACGTGTATTTAAATATCATCTCACTCTCGTTTCTTGAAGGTGTACTTGAATTATTTCAATAGCTCACCAATTGTTGACGCTATTGAGATTAGAAGAAACAGGCATACAATAACATAGCACTTATTGTGTAGTGGCATAAGTCACTTATATCTATCTTAGCAGCTCTCATTACATTCTTAATGACTGCTTGACGGGCATTTTACACTGAATTTGAACTTGACGCTTGAGTAAATACGTTTTGATAATATCTATACGCCCGTACTTAGATCGATATTTTTTGTTTTATCTACATTATCTTTGTCATTGATTATATCCAGCGTGGTCTGTCATTGGTGCCTTAGATACGTCAATAATATAGAGGTCCACATTATAATCAAATTTTGTATACAATCGTGACGCATGAAAGTATATTACATATTTTTTATTTAGCTTTTTATATGGGCGATGTCGTGGTTTTTATTGTTTAGACCTTTTTTTTGTTTATTTATACAATTTTACACTCAATTTATCGGTTCCTATTCAACAGCTTCTTTTATTAATATTATTAATCAGTACAGTACACGGGCGGCATCACATCAAAACATATCATAAACATAAACATCTTTTGGTCACATCGAGTCACAGAACCACGGCTTTCAGGGGTAGTTTCAGATACGCCGCAATTTCTTTCTTTCATTCTGAAAATTTAAATATTTTAGTTGCGATTTTTATAAATTAATTCCTAGAAAGACTTTTTTTGTATCACCTGGACTATTTAATACTCTTTTTCTAACAAACTCATAGTTGCATTTATTAGTTAGGACACGGATTATCTGACGCGTATACTTTCATCATGAGCAGCGACAGCCTAGTGGGAAACTCTTGGACTGCCACACAGAGGTCTCGAGTTCGAACCTAAGGCGCGCATTTATTTCTTTACGAAGTTATATGCGTATTAAATAGTTAATTATCGCTTGCTTTAACGGTGAAGGAACATCGTGAGGAAACCAGCATGTCTGAGAGTTCTCCAAGATATGTGAAGTCTGTCTAACCGCACTAGGCCAGCGTGGTGGACTATGGCCTAACTTCTCACACTGAGAAGAGGTCCGTGCCCAGCAGTGGGACAGTTTAATACAGGGCTGATATTATTATACTTATATCTTCTTGAGAATATCCATTTGTTCAATACTCTTTATACAATATTATTCGTAGGTACTTACTTCATGGCACGTCATTAGCATGTATAATATTTATAATTAAGTTTCATACTTAATTATTTTATTTACATGACATGACATTGCAACTCGCATGTTAAGGAAAGATGTATCAATGTGTAGAGGTCATCTATGTTTAGATTCCGGAAGGTAACCTTTGCTATCTATAGTGCATAATATCTCGATGTTAAGCGGGTACTGAAAGAGTCTAAGCAAAAAAAAAAGTGAGACAGAATTGTAGCAGGCACTTCACGGTCGGCCATAAGCGCCAGCCTATTTTTTAAGTGTAGTTATATTATATTGAACTGGTTTAATGGTTTCTTTTGGTTGCATGCGATGAGGCGTGGCCTATCGCTACGTACGATGTTGCCCCGGCGCAGGCACACCTCAACGTGCTTGCGCGCGCGTCCAATCGTTCGCATTTGTATTAGCACAACGTCGCCGAGAGCCCACCATTGTTTCATTATCAAAGTGTACAATTTCTTCACACAATTCCAGTAATACAGTGTGGCTGTTGCGATCGGCGCCAACGTTGCTATGTTAGGGCGCGTACATATAGTGCGTTCACTGGTATTAAGATATGTAATTGCTAGAAAGAAATCTCTAAATGGCATTCAAGCCAGTGTAACATAAATTATTATACACCATACACAACATAGTAGGAAAGTGATTTCTTGTGTGGTATTGGTGCAGAGAATTAGATTTCTATACTTTATCGAGGCGATGTTTATGAGATGGACTTGTGGTGTAGGTATGTTACTTTTGCTGGCGGTTTAGTATCTCTACTTCCGTAATATGATATCGCATGATACTGGTATTGTGCACGTTATTACCTCCGATAACCGATTACCATAAGACGTGTTCGCATTACCCCTTTGTAACTTAGATCTGAGAACATAAAGAAAATACAACTTGCTTTTAGTTATAAAAGAACTAATAATAAACTTGATCTAATAAGTCTTTATAATTACTACTACGATAGTAATAATTACTTATTATTAGTATTTCAAGTGCACGCTACCATTCAATATTTGATGACAGCATAGATGAGTACAAACATCTTACAGAAACTGACGTAAGTAGTAGGGTAGTTGCCTCTCCGTTTACTTTCCATTAACTTTTTCTTTAAAGCCTGCACCAGCATGAGGAATAATTCCTTTGTCGCGGTGTTTACAAACAACAACGGTAAAGAAACAGATGTTCCATACAAAATTGGACTTTGACCTCGACAAAATAAAGGGAACAGCTGAATTATGAAATATGAAATAGAACATTTAAATACAGGTGGCTGGTTCAATAATTGTGTATAAACAGACACTTACACATAGACACGGGACTACAACAATTGCCGAATTTGAGTTATTTATTATATAATATTTAAACTACTGGTTACTATGTAATAGTATACGTAGATACTAAATTTAATAGTATTCTATATAATATTACGTAACATTCGATCACCGCGATCCGAATAGCTGCTGCTATGTAATATATGTATATTATTTTAATGCATCTTTGTATGTGTGGGTGTATCAGTGTTCACGCGTTGTGTATCTGTGTGTTTTGTTGGAATGGCGGTTCGGCGAGAATAATTCGTCAAATTATATAGCATTTAACTACCCATTAGGTATATTATCTGATCCGATAAAAGATCGTTCATACTAATTGAGTATTTTTATGCTTTATAGGTACTTTGAGTTCGTTATCCTTCCTATCTTTACATATTATAAATATGACCCAATGTATCTGTCTGTCTGTTGTTCTCGACGATAGACCTCGAGAACTACCGTCCAATACAGATGATTATTTTTGTATGGAAATGCGTTTACGGTTGCTCATATACCTACTTAGGTATAAAGTTAGGTATAATTATAATATCAGCAGAAATATCGCAGTGCAATAAGTAAGTTATAACCACGAGCAGAGTTGCGAGTCCAAATTATATTATTTTATAAATGCAATCATTTGTTTGTTAGTATGTCTTTTTTCATAGCAATGGATCGACATAACTTTTTGCATAGAGATGTAGGTAGTATATGGGTCGATGAGTGATTTAGGCAAAATGCATGGTTCCGATGGGAAAGACCTCAAAATTCAACTCGCGTGTACAATCTTGTAATATATATTTTGTGATCAAATAAAATTGTAAATATGCAAGCTCATTTGATGCGGTATAATTTTAAAGTTATTTTTATTTATAACACATGAAACGGCAGTTTAAAATGTATGTTTAACTTGATTGGAGCGATGACAGTCTTTTTGTTGAGATCGTTTTTGTGATGGTACTTAAGGTTGCGTGTTCCAAGATCATTCAACGAAGTCATTCATAAACGCGGTAACTTGACAGAATTAATAAAAATATAGTTTCGAATAAGCGTTTTTATGCTACCGAGGTGACAAATAAGTCGGCTTGATTGTATGTTGTGAGTGCAATACGCAGTGATAGTTATCAGTTGTAAGGAAAAAAGACGTTACAATTTTTTTTATCGGAATTTTATTTACCTACTCTTATTTGGAATCAGTAAAATAGAAAGGTCTGCCAGTATTCTCCTCCGTCAGTCGTATTCCACACGTCTGAGGGTCGTGACCTCCTAAATGCATTAATCTTGATCTTACAATGTTACGCCATCTTGATCTATTTCCGGCCACTCGGAGAGCATCGTAGACAGTGGAGTCGAGTGTGGTGCGAATTTGGTCGGACCAACGCATCGGGCTGCGGCCTTTCGCTCTTTTTCCTTCCACTTTGCCAGTGACCACTAGTTTTCCGAGATTGTCTCCGTCTTTTCTGGCAATGTGTCCGAAGTATTTAAGAATACGCTTGAGGCATCTGTCAAACATCTGGTTGAGAGCCTTGTTTTAATTTTGAGCTTGGTAAGTATGGATGCGTTGTTCCTGCCAGTATATTTATATGTAATATGTATTTTTGGCAGATACGTCTTTTCCCTTATGTTATGTTAATTTAACTATTCGAAAATAATTCCAATGCTATTCAAATATATAGTATATATAACTAATAACACAGGTCTGCAAATGTTAACTCTTATTTCTATGTATAATATGTATGTATTTACAAAAAAAAAAGTATATATGTATGTTTATCCATTGTCTAGTACCCATAGTACAAGCTCTGCTTAGTTTGGGCTAGATGATGTTGTGTGTATGTGATAGAATATTTATTTATTTATTTATTTATTTATTTTCCCCTTTTGGATTTGATTGCTGATCTTGTGGTATTTTGGTGCGCTGATTATGTATATGTACTCGGATTTATCCTATCACCCTCAGTTTTTTGATAAATCCTTTTGTATGAAATCGGGAAAAAGGCCAACGTTTCTAATTGTTTTTTTTTAACACAATTTAGAAACAATTACATTACTTTAAAACATTTAAAATACATTCAAGGGACAGTAAATACTTTTATGGTATCTTGCTTTTTTGTCTCCGAAGCTGAGATGTGAGATTTTCGCTTGAAATTCCGACTTGGATCATCTCGCTTTAGTAGCCAACAATAGTCTGCCATTATTATTTTATTCCACTTTCCCTGATAGCGACATTCCATTTCTTTCAAATCCTGGTGAAATCTTTCGCCTTGCTCTTCACTTACAGCTCCCAAGTTATCAGGAAAGTAGTCCAAATGCGAATTAAGGAAGTGAAGTTTAATGCTCATCGAACATCCCATTTTCCGAATTTTTCTTCAATGTGTTTCTGAGGTTCTCTCAGGTGACACAGGCGATAGGAGATTAAAGGTATTGTTCTTCCCTTTTGACCACTTTCGAAGTTCACGAACGCATGTGGTACAAAGTTTATGTGTTTATGTGGGACCCACTGTTTATCTTGATTGGCGATTGATAGGCCGAAATATATATTATAAACGTTACTTATGAATTCGGTTTAATTACACTGCTGTTTTATCAGCGTAAATTGCCCACAAATGTAGCAAAAATTGTCCGGAGAGTTTAAACACTTACACGATGACATTTTTCAAGTAAGCGTTACGAAATGCACTGATGTACTGATTTTTTAAAAACAATGTTGGTGCTATTTATACAAAACAATATTAATCTACCCACATTAACTGTTATCTCACGATTTAAGTTAATTTCTATAAAAAAAAAAAACACAAGAAATGAGGTCTTTAGCAAAGACTTAAAAATCCACCAGTTTTTTGATAATAAGGATATGTCACTTAGTAAATTAAAAGTTTTATTTAACTAAATTTATGAGAACTCATTTATTAATGTCTTTTTTTTTTTTTTTTTTTTTACGTGGGGGAATGCAGTGACGCATATCCCTCCGCGGGGGCGGGCGGAGGGATTATGTCGGGCTCGCCGGGGTAAAATAAAGATGTTAAAAAAAAAAAAAAAAAGATAATGTACCTCCCGGAATACCGACTAAACCTACCACGGTGTTCCTCGACACAACCACTACCGACGGGGCCGCGCGAATCGCTTTCGCATGCGGTCGCGACCCCGCCGAGGTTACGGCCCGCCTTATGAAACGGCAGGCCACTACACGAAAGACCTACCCAAAATAGACACTACTTCAAATAAAACCCTACTGTCTTCCCCATAGAGGGAAGACGGACTCGACACAGAGGCGCGCGTGGGAACACGCACGCCGCCTCTCGGACCTGGTGCTGAATGGATGGCGGGCAGGCCCACAAAGCCCGCCAGTCCCAGGTCAAACCTCAGGGTGGCTGGAGGTCATCTCGCGCCCTCCGGCGCCCGGTTCTGCGGTTGGGGAGAGGGTTTAAACGCTCCCTCTCCCGCTCCGCCACCTCCTTAATGGAAATCACTTCCTCACAAAAGGAGGCGACGGCGTTCCATTTATTAATGTCTACTTCAACCATTCAATGTTTTTTTTTGTTCAATAAGAAACGATTAAAATAAAGTATTAATTAATTACTAGGAAGGCTTAGGTAATTTTGGCAAAAATAAAGGATGGTTAGTAATTAAAAATTCTGACGTGATGGAATTTTTAAATACTTTTCCCGTAATTAGCGCCCCAAAATCTATCCAAATCAATCAACAAAACTGAAAGGTGATAACCATTGCAGACCTGTTATTATTAATAGAAGTTATTAAAACGTTGAAATGAAATAACTATTACTAAATCCATTTAAAATAAATAAGATAGAAGCACTTGCAACTTGGTGGAAGAGGTAATTATTTAATGATGGTAAAAATATTAAAAGACGTAATATACTAGGTAAAAATGGAGGAAACCTAACTTTCTATTAGGTTACGAAATCGCTACTTAAATATGTAGGTAAATGAGAACAAGATAAGAGCAGTGGCATATCTCCACTACATTACCACTTCATTTATACGGAAAATTAAATTATCAGTGGTTTTTTTTAGTTATGCAACCAATATTGTTGTGGGTATTTGGCCAAAAGATTTCCTTTGAATGCGATTTGCTGTTGCGTATAAAATCAAACAAAGGCAAATCGCTAGTGCGTTTTTAACGCTTTGAAAAACATATCACTGTGCTGGTAGCGACAGGTTAAAAGAATGCACTGCTTATCTAAGCAATCACTGAGGCTACCAGTACTGATGAAAAGAAAACAAAATAAATGTACATAATTAACTTTTGTCAGGTTTACGCCTGTATACGGCCACACATTAGTTATACCGCCTAATTCGACTATACCGCCAGCGTTAATCTTATTACATGCACGAGAATAAAAACTTATTCTTCTCTAAAAAGGACAACTCCCACACTAGGAATAAATCCTGTGACGTGTGGGGATTTTGTAAACATTTAAACAATTTCAACTACTCCGTCAATCGAACACTTCAAGCTATATCCTCTGTAACCTCCTGTCTTGTTTTTCCGAGTGCAATAATATTGTTTTAAGAAGCACCGTTCTGAACTCAGTAATCTTAAAGGCTTGCGATTTTATAGACGCCTACTTATTTTCGTACTAGCTCATTCTTAATAGAATTTTAGCTAATGTTTACCCATTTAAAACTTGACAAACATTTAAAACATTTAGAATTGTGTTTGTATTATAGTATTATGGCGTAGTGGTTAGTGTAACCGACTGCCACGCCTGAGGTCGCGGGTTCGATTCCCGCACAAGACAAATATTTGTGTGCATGAACATGGATATTTGTCTTGGTCTGGGTGTCTCTATGTATAATAAGTATGTATTTACAAAAAAAAAAGTATATATGTATGTTTATCCATTGTCTAGTACCCATAGTACAAGCTCTGCTTAGTTTGGGCTAGATAGTGTTGTGTGTATGTGGTAGAATATTATTATTATTATAATTTGTATTGTTAATAGTTAATAACATCTGAATTATAAATATAATTTTAAATATATTTTTCTTTAAAACTTGATCCTGGCAACGGTGCTTAACCTTACCGATAAATTAAGCGTCGATACGTGTAACTAAAAATAAACAATGTACATATCAGGTTTAAATCTGCGAAGAGGTTGGCAGGTTCGTAGATAATATATACCTTCCTTTTGTCAACTCTACATGTCGATCCTACGTAATATAGTTGGTCTTGATAAGTGCCCGGTAAACAGCAATAGTATTGCCTCCAACTACTGAATCATGTGTTCTACTGGGCACAGATTCAAACCAGAACTTGAGAACATAATCAAACTTTGCTGGACGCGTTAATCGTATAGCAATCGCATTCAGTAATGCTGTGACACGATGCAATCAAAAATAAAGTGATAATATATAACAGATATATCTCTGGCGAGCTCTGCTTGAACTGGGTTGCCAAGCCATCTAGAACCGTAGCCATGTTGTTCTACAACTAAAAAACAACCCGAGACCCTCGTCTATCCGGAGATCGTGAGAAAGTCATAATAAACATATCAATTTTAAGATCGATCAGCTTTCTCGTGATGCCTAACTGTTTATTAGTACCCTATATAAAGGGTCCAGGTAAGTATACCGGCGTTCTGCAGTAGCCATATTTATTGAAATTACTTACAATTTGATTGTGGGGTGTAATAATGGCCTGCAACTCGGTAGCTTCGCTTGCCTTAATATTAAGCCGAGCATTTTGTTTGAAACTACTCGAATTAGACGGTTTATATGTTAACGATTCGTTCGGTTCTTGATCGCGATTTATGCAGATTCCGATGCGATATACGTTATAATATTGCATGTGTGGCACTGTGAGAAATGTTCGAGTGATTGGAAGTAGGCGAGTTTCTATCAATGTTGCCAAGTGGTTAGATATTGTACTACACATAAAACATACTGCACCGATAGTTATGTGGTTGCCTTACTGCTGCGAAGAGTGGTAACCGATCTCCACACGGGACAAAAAATAGTATAATCAATAAACAGTTGCTCTGTTTTTTGTGCTCATTGTTTGAATATTTGTAAAGATTCCTGAGTGAGATAACATATACGTAATATTAGTATGGTGGTTAGATACGATACATATTGTAATAGTAAGTTATACATTTGCTATATAAAGAACAATAGCAATTTGTGGTCTTTGTGGTTGGCAGCCACAAGCTTGTGACTTCATTTTTCAAAATCATATTTCATTTGCATCTAGTGTTAAAACACGCGACAAATACAATGGAAATATTCTCAACTACATATAACACTTAAAAGTAGTTATTTACATATTTCCAATACGCGTAATGCCATGAAAGCTTAGATACCTAGGTAGTCTTAATTGCGTAAGTCCATTTTCTATATTAAATCCGTAGTTTTATTGTATTATTTAAACGAAAATGATTGTTAATCAACAATTTCATCGAGATTATTCCTATATCGCGGCGGACTTTAAAAACATTCAAAAAACGGTGACAAAGAACACCTAGACTCGGAACAATCATTTGTAGATCACACAAAGTTTTGTCCCGTGTGGGATTCCAACCCACAGTACTCGGCGTATGGGCATTAGCGAGGCGACTACGTCGTCTGTGCAGACGAAAGTCATATACAGATAATTTCACTATCTAATTCATAAGACATTTCCAATTTATCTACCAAAATCCAAGCGGCATTGATTTGGTTGTATCGTATTGAATAAATATCTTACAATCCTAAATCCTCTATTTGAGAGACTTGCGCGAATTATTATTAGGGTTAACCTCCCGGTGCGCGGTGATCCGATATGTGCTAATTGGGATCCCAGATCTCGAATAGATGGACGTTGCCTGGAGACATTACACTATGTATTGTTATTAGATTTGTGGGGAACAACCATCTGCGAACGCTCAATTCCAGTTAGTATTGACCACTAATTGGCACCTCGTCCCATAGACGATCGCTGTCTTGAGGTTACCAAGTCTAATGTGCTCTAATTGATTTCAGTATTCCGATTTCTCTATTATATCTTGATATAGCTACATTTTGCCCACGGCTTCGCTCGCGTAAATATAGGTTGGGTTAGCGCCGCCCGAAATTGAGGAGGGTGGTGCTCAGGCCGGGGCGTCAGAAGTAACAATAGCGGAGCTCGGCGCGGTAATGATGCGGCTTCGGGGCAAAAACACCACCCCGGGGACGGATGGAATTCCAGGCCGCGCCTGGGTTTTGGCCTACGACGCCTTAGAGGACCGGCTCCTTAGGCTGTTTAGCGCCTGTTTGGAGTGGGGACGGCACCCTTCCATGTGGAAGACGGGTAAGCTGGTCCTCCTGAGAAAGGAGGGCCGCCCCGCGGACTCCCCCTCTGTATACTGCCCATAGTGCTGTTGGATGAGGTGGGCAAGCTCTTTGAGCGTTTAGTGGTTGCCCGCCTCTCTAGGCACCTGGTGCGTGTGGGTCCCGACTTGTCCGAGCTCCAGTTCGGATTCCGGGAGAGCCGATCGACGATAGACGCAATTAGTCGCGTCGAGGCCCTCTCGGCAGAAGCGGTCGCCTCGCGTGGGGTGCTGTTGGCGGTGAACTTGGACATCGCCAACGCGTTTAACACCCTGCCGTGGGCGAGTATTAGGGACGCTCCAATATCATGGGGTGCCTCCCTACCTGCGCCGAATAGTCGGGGACTAGCTGCACCAGAGGAGTGTATTTTGTGTGGGGTGGAACGGAGAGACGTCTGGAGGGAGGTATCGTGCGGCGTTCCGCAGGGTTCAGTTCTCGGACCGATCCTGTGGAACATCGGCTATGACTGGGTGCTGCGGGGCGCCCTACCCCCGGGCGTCGGCGTAACTTGTTACGCCGACGCCCGGGGGTAGGGCGCCCCGTTAGACACGCTGGTTACCGGCCCGGGGAGAGGATTACGCTGCCCGTCTTGCCACGGCTGGAGTGGCCCTGGTTGTCGGCAGGATTAGGATGTTGGGACTGGAGGTGGCGCTGGAAAAGTCCGAGGGCCCTGTTATTTCACGGGCCTCGGCGGGCGCCGCCACCAGATGCCCACATCATCGTTGGAGGGGTCCGCATCAGGGTGGAGGCGAGTATGAAATACTTGGGGCTCCACCTCGACGCCCGCTGGAACATTTGCGTCCATTTTAATCACCCGGCCCCCTGGCTGATGTCGGCGGCGGTAGCGCTTAGTTCCGCTTAGCTCAAAGGGCGATGGCGATCAGGGTGTCGCGGGCGTACCGCACCGTGTCCTTTGAGGCGGCGTGCGTTTTGGCGGCATCGTCGCCCTGGGATTTGGAGGCGGAGGTCCAAGCGTCGGTGTATTACTGGCGCGCGGACCTCCAGCTCCATGGCGAGGAACCCTCGCGCGGGGCGGTGGAGACGTGAAGGTGGAGGACGGTGGAGGCTCGACTGGTCCTTGAGGTGAAGTGGGAGGAAAGGCTGGATCAGCCCCGCTACGGGGTGAGGACCGTCGAGGTTATCCGTCCGGTGCTAAGTCAGTGAACGGACAGACGGCGCGGACCGCTCACCTACCGGCTTACTCAGGTGCTCTGCGACTGTCATCTTGCAGAAGAAGGCGGCTGAACGGGGGCGTGAGGAAGATCCTAACGCCCCGGATGTCCGCCGCCGGAGGAGGGAGCGAAGGAGACGCGCTTATGTCGCACTCTTGCCTCCCACCCACCTGGGTTCCGGGTGACAGGACCTCAGGGGACCTTGTCACCCGTAAATTAAGAGCCCCGAGAAGGCGTGCGCGGTGTTCCCGCGCGCCTTCTAACGTCGAAAGGGGAGAGCGGTGAGGCTCTCCCCTGGGGACGAGAGGTGGTTGGGTCCGTTTGACCCGGCCCGCACCCACACGGGAGGGGGGCCTGCTATGGATAAATCTTTTAAGATCTCCTAACTGGTCCCCCCCATAGGATGAGAGAGGGAAAACCCCAGGTATTTTAGTGGGTATACCAGCACTTAATGCTGGGTGCCCCACACACCCCGCCGGTGCCGTCCCCTAGCCGGCGGACAGCGAATAAAGCATAATTCCTGGGAAAAAAAAAAATATATATATATTTTAGTAAGATAACTTATTACTGGATGAAAGGTATGTCCTTTTCCGTTCCCCTAACAATGTGTATGCGAAATTTCATGATCATCAGTAAAGTAGTTAAGGCGCGAAAGCGAAACAAAGAATCTTACACAGAGTCAGTAGCTATATTATGTATAGTGGTAACGACAGCTGTTTAGAAGGTCTCTCTGAGGGTGAGATTGAAGTGTCGCGTGAGGTGCTGGTTTTTATTTTGACGAGGCTTTTCTTTAGCAATTCTCTGTAGTGTCATGAAGTCTGCAATGATGCTGTCCCATAGATGGCATTAGGATCGCCTCTATTACGTGGGACCTAAAAACAGCTGGCAAAATGTGGTGTTCAGCACATAATAATAATAATATCAGCCATGTGATAAGAGCTAGGCCATAGTCTACCAAGCTGGCCTAGTGCAGATTGGCAGACATCACATATCTTCTAGAACATTATGGTGAACTCTCAGACATGCAGGTTTCCTCACAATGTTTTCCTTTACCGTTAAAGCGCGCGATAATTAACTATTTAATACGCACATAACTTTGAAAATTCAGAGATTCACGCCTTGGGATCGAACTTGAGACCTCTGCGTGGCAGTCCAACGGATTCCCACTCGGATATCGCTTCTTCACTCACTATTATACTTCGAAGACAATTATAAGCGTAATTTGACTGTGTATGTAGGTACAAAAAGAAAGATCCTTCATACCTATATCTTATATGCACTAGTTGGATACTTTATATATGTAGAGTTGAAGGAATGGATACGGAATAGTATAAAATTATGCTAATTAATAGGTAAGATGGATGGCTATGAAAGCTTTTGCAAACAATAATAAAAGTTTAGTTCATAATTCCATCTTAAGTACTTTGATATGCTATCATCCTCAAACACACATGCCTAGCGACAAAAATCACCACGACCCTTCTGCTTTTAATAATGAGCAACCGTTTTGCCTAACTAAAAGACTGGTCATACCACGTCAAATATGAGTGTATTATACTGCTTAATCATTCCAAATCCTGTATGCCTTCTATATAAGCAAGATGTATAAAAAAGTAACGGCAAAGCTTTCCACATTCAGCTTCCCATACTAAATCGCGTAAGAACACATAAGCATAGTTCACGAAACCAATTCCACATTCCAACTAAAACAATTTCATACAAAAAGTGGTGTACAATCCTTTACCAACTGTTTACGCGGCATTCTGCCTAATACTTATTCTTATTTGTCTAGCTTGTTGAAAGCCAGGCATGCCGAGCGCGGGCCACAATTAATCATTGAGATAAACCCCACCAATGAAGGAAGGAAGTATGCTACATTTATATTTTGTATGACAAAATACCTAGCGGTTTGATCCGGACATAAAAACTCTAACCGTCCGCGTTCTAGGGATGGCCCTTTTTTGTTACCACTATCGATATTTACCCTTTTATACTGCATAATAATTAGATGTTAGCTGTTGAATGGTCACGTATAGCTTTGTATTTACAGTACAAATATATATCTGGGTGTTTCTATGTATAATAAGGACGTATTTACAAATATATTTGTATGTTTACCCATTGTCTAGTACCCATAGCACAAGCTCTGCTTAGTTTGGACTAGATGGTGTATTGTGTGTATGTTATAGAATATTATATAATTATTATTATATTTCAGTATAATACTGTTTAAAATAAATGCAAAACTTATCGATGGTATTTGTGTCATTCACTTTACCGACTGACAAGATGATTAATTATGACTGAAGCTACCGCATGTTACTAGTATTGTTGCCTGTGCTACCGAATTCAAACATAGATAGAATCACGCCTTTATACCCTTCAGTAGATGGACAGAAGGTATGGTATACCCACATATTTAGCTTTGTTTTCAGTATCATGCTAGGGGGCGAGTATTCTATCATCTAATCGGGTCTTACTGAGAATTCTCTAACAGGAATACCTCCATATTTCTCGATCCAGATATCAAGACTTCGGCATCGGCTGCAATGCCATGTGCCCACCAAAGCACTCCGTATAACTGAAGGTGCAGAGAAATGGTGATAGATAAGTAAGCACTGTTTTCATTCGAGTAAAACAAATTGGTCCTGTACGAATTATTCGATGTGTCAGGCTAACTAAATTACTTTGCATTGCGAATAATTCTAAATAAACGCTAATTTAACTGACAGGACGTTAAAGAATAAAACACTAAGCCGTACACGTAGAAATAACCAATGTCGGGTTATAATTAGACTAATTGTGGATTCAACACCTTTTGCCTTGCGTAAGTAACGAATTAACAAGAGTTTACATTACTACGGCAAAGCGGTGCAATGTCAGTGACGAAGAGGCTCGTCATCCTTGTTGGTTGGTGTTTCGATTTAACTAATATAATTATGTATGTGTGGTGTTGAAATAATTAGCTATGCCTGAAATTGGCATATATTTTTATGTGACAACGAATCTGAATAAAGCTTTATATGACAGCTTCTGCATAATTCACCACTTAATTAAAAACAACCAAATTGACTCAATAATTGTAAACAATTGCCAGCATACAGCGACATACGTCTGTGCGCTACATACCTATTTACCTACGAATTTAGCTTACGAACCGACGATATTCTTGAAAATAATATATATTCTTCACTATCGATATTAAACGTCCGGCGAATGTATTCTATCCCTACCGTTTCACATTTGAGCCTTTCGCGTAGTCGCTTATCGGTGGCGTTTTACATTTTTATTGCAAGCGGATACGGGCCGCGCTGCGCCGACATTATTATTTCTCCCCGCAATTATTGCTTAGAGAAGTCCGGCCGACGGGCGTCGCGCGACTGTCGTGCGACTGTGGCCCTGTGACGTTTTTACGTGATACACGCGATTGCCGGTCGTTGATACGTTGGGGTGTTATTTGTTGATACGTTTTGGTGGCTTACTTAGTAGGTATTATGTTTAGGAAAGATTGCTACAACACTGGTTTAAATCGTGAACTGAATGGAAGTTTCTTATGTACGAATGTTTGTTACTTAAACAAGTGTGAACTGCTGAACAGATTTAGATTAAATTTGGCAGATAAATAATCCATGTCTTGAATTACACATAGGAAACCTTATTTTGATTGACACTTGTGACACTGTGAGCTGAAACAAGGATAAACATAAGTTTTATCGAAAGTTTGAATTATAGGCATGACATTTCGAAAACTAAGATGGATTGAGAATTACTTACTATTTATTATAATCGTTTTCAAAGAGCACGTATTCCGCAGTGGTCTGTGTGGTTAAAGCGGAGAATGTTGCGAGTTGAATGCCGCGCAGGATAAATATTTGCGCGATCCACGGATTGTTGTTCTGGGACTGAGTGCTCTTGTTTTGATTTCGATATATTTAATCAAATTCAATAAAGGTAGGTATATAATAGAATTATTCTTTTATATTATTGACTAGATTTTAACCGCGGCTTTGCTCACGTGAATGACTTATTTAAACTATTAAATAAGGTTAGGAACATTACTTTTTCCTGAATGAAAGTTACCTCATATCATTTTCTGTGCTCCTTAAAACTTGTACGCGAAAGTCATGAATGAAGATGAGAGTGATGAAGATCGGTTTCGACCGATCATCATGATCTTTAACTACTCGTATTTAAGGCGTGAAAGCGTTACAGACAAACAAGCTCACAATCCCATTTATAATATTAATTAGGATTATAATCCTTCAGCGGTTTTCCTAGTATGATATGTCGTTTAAACATAGGTTGCTTGTGTTACTTAAAGTAAAGTTCTCACTTTTAATTATAAAATATTTTTTATCTTGTATCTATCATCCTATACAACTATGAGTCCTTGCATAGTTCAGTAGCTTTTCAGATCAGCTGTTAAATAAAAATAAACAAATTTTACCTTTTTTAATGTTAGTATGTAGATAAAGAATACTTTATAATATTATTCCTATACTAAGCATTGCTAAATCGCTCGAAGCGATTTGTAGTAGAAACCTCAGAACGGATACAAAAGAGATTAAGAAAAACGGTAATGGGTAATTTTGATCTATGAATAATATCATTGGAATACTAAGTGTGTTGATTGATTAACTTAAGTAAAAGCTATTAAGTCGGCCTCGATGGCGTAATGGTTAGTGTAACCGACTGCTACGCCTGAGGTCGCGGGTTCGATTCCCGCACAAGTCAAACATTTGTGTGCATGAACATGGATGTTTGTCTTGGTCTGGGTGTTTGTATGTATAATATGTATGTATTTACAAAAAAAAAAAAAAAGTATATATGTATGTTTATCCATTGTCTAGTACCCATAGTACAAGCTCTGCTTAGTTTGGGCTAGATGGTGTTGTGTGTATGTGGTAGAATATTTATTTATTATATTATTATTATTATTAAATAAATCGATGATAATATGTACGTTGATGCCTATACTTTAATATTTAGATTCTAGATCGATTGATGGTTATTATACTTCATTGGTATTAATAATGCATTTATTGTAAAACTAGTAGGTACTCTAGCTAGTGAAACATTTTGTTCTTACTTAATGAATACTAACAGCCAAGTAACTGTTTTGTGGTTCGAAACTCTTAATAAATGTAACATATGTATGTATCTTCTATGTTTACATTATTAATTTTAAAACGAATTAATCTAATATATATTAACAAACGTATTAAAGAGATAACATAATTTCAAAAACACAAACAGTTATAATTGTAATTGTTGTACATTGATTTGGTATTCTGTGAACTAAATATTTTTCTTCTGGGTGTTTTAAATAATAAATATATGTGGATAATTTTTTTTGTCCAGTGTGGCGATCGAATCCTTTACATAAGGCGCAGTTACTTTCGTAAGATTTAAATCTTACGAAAGTAACTGAATAATGAATACGGAATTTCTTATAACATTGTTGTAAGTTTTATGTGAGCTTATGATATAGTTACTGATTATTATCAATTTACACAACTATTTAATAATAACTTATACGTAAAATATTAGTAAACAGAAATAAAAAGAAAAACGATGACGATGAACGATGATATTCTTGTTTGTTTTTTAAATGCCTATAGTTTTGAAAATACATGAGGTAGTTTTTTTTATATTTTTGTGATAACTACTATGACTTTGTCTAACACCCTTTTCCGGCTTGACGTCGACTTCTGGGACACCCTGTATACTATATTCCATGGAGACAGGCACGGCACATCCATTAATAAAGACGAAGGTGGCGGCGTTTTGGTCGCTGTTAAAAAACATATTAGTGTTACTCGTCAGCAGTCCTGAGAGTCTGTGGTGGAAGATCTATGGTTATCTTTTCTGGCACCTGAATGGAATAATAATCGTATGATTTATTTATGTGTATGCCATCTCCCGCCGGATCTTCCTATTCATCTTTTAAATACTTTTCATAACATTTGCCAAAAAATAGTACTGGAAAATTCAAACCGAGGCGATTTTGTGCTTCTCTGTGACTTTAATACACCCTTTATTACGTGGCTATCCTCCCCTACTTCCCATGTTCTTATACCTGAAAACCCATTAGACCAAAAATCTAACCTCCTAATAGAAAGGTTAAATATATGCAGCCTAAATCAGTACAATAACGTTCCTAACAGAAATAATCGGTACCAGGATCTAGTGTTGTCTAACCTTAATGGTATTGACGTCTATGGGTCGGAAACTCTTAGTCGTTTGGACGATCACTATCTCTCGTTAGCTGTTGACTGTTGTTTTAATAAAAAGTTGAGTACATCGAAATCACGACGGCGTAAACGAAAAATGTTTTTCAAATGCATTTGCGACATAATTAAGCAGCAGCTAGGCGCTGTTGATTGTGGTTCTAAGGGCGGACGAGCTTGACTCGTCGGTCGATAGATTTTACGAAATTTTTAACAAAATAGTAGAAGAAAATACGCCTTTTGTAAGTAATAATTTACAGAACTATCCTATTTGGTTCTCCCCAGCCCTTAAACGCAGCTTACGTGAAAAACAAAAGTATCATAAACTTTATCGTAAATATAATAATCCTTGCGATTATGATACCTTTAATACGCGTGTCAGGTGTAAGAATCTTATGAGACAGGACTACAAATCATATGTGTCGTCTGTGGAATCGTCCATTCAAATTAACATCAAGAACTTTTGGCGGTACGTCATTTCTAAGAAAAGCATAAATGATATACACTTAGTCATGAACTACGGTGAATTGATTTCTTCAATTCACAGGGGCACATGGGAGCTGTTTGTCCGCTATTTTAGCTCAGTTTACCAAACGGCGTCCTCACAAAATTACGCTAATGTACCGTCTACTTTCGTTAAAGGTAATAAAGGTCACAAAGGACGACATGATTTGTAAAATACGACTATTAGATTGCAATAAAGGGACTGGCTCGGATAGCATCCCACCTCATTTCATAAAAATATCCGGCAATGAGTTCTGTATACCGTTATCGATTATATATACCCAATCTTTACGCTCTGGTGTATTACCTGCTACGTAGAAAATTTCCCAAATATAAAACTGGCGACAAATAAAGCTGTAAAAGCTACAGGTCTATCAGTATTTTGTCCTGTATAGCCAACATTTTTGAGTCCGTCGTATATGATTCGTTGTACTATCATCTAAGCCCGTCTATTTCACCAAGTCAATATGGTTTCGTTAGGAATAGGTCTAATCTCTTTAATATTTTACTCTACAAAAATTACTTATGTAGTGCATTTGGTGCAAGACAACAAGTCGATTCTGTATATACGGATTTTTCAAAAGCGTTCGACAAAGTGAACCACTCTCTACTTTGTGCCAAATTATCAAGCTATGGAATACACGGAAACCTACTTCACCGATTGAGTCTTACCTAAGTAAAAGAAGTCAGCTTGTTTCTATTAAAAGCGATCTTCCAACACCGATGATAATAACGTCGGGTGTGCCACAAGGTTCTCATTTAGGCCCTCTGTTCTTTGTAGTCTTCATTAATGACCTTGTGGCTAAGCTAAAGGGTCCATGTCTTTTGTACGCTGATGATCTAAAGATTTACTCCGCCGTAAATAATGGTCGTGACGCGGAGGCCCTTCAATCGGACTTAGAGAGTGTCAGCGTTTGGTGTCAGGATAATCTCATGCATCTTAATATTAACTAATGTTGTGTTATATCTTTGACTCATAAAACCCATAAAATACTATTTAACTATAACTTAAATGGTCATAACCTCGATAGAAACCAAGTTGTCAAAGATGTAGGTATTATGTTTGATGAAAAACTATCATTCCGTGTGCATTATGACCAGATCATCAGTAAAAGCACCAGTCTTATTTGTTTCATTTTCAGAATAGCTAAAGATTTTAAAAAGCCACATAGTTTACTCTATTAGTTTCATTGTTTAATTCTTTATTTATTTTTACTTTGCTCTTCAAACCGACCACACTCTGCCTGATAGTAAGCAGTCGTGTGATCTAAGAGCAGTGGCCTCCACATCATCCTCATAGCAGCCGAGGTGATGTTGAGTTCTCTACTTTGACGGCCTGAGAAGGTGCTTTTTCACGTCCCGCTTAAAGGACCCAGGATTGAAGGAAGAAGGAAACACGTGCCCTGGCAGAGAATTCCATGCCTTGATCGTTCGGCAGAGGTATGAGGAACCAAACTTGTTGGTACGCACTCTAGTCGACTCCACCGTGTAAGGAGGAATAACTCTTCAGAGCACTCCCCGTGGTATATTCTGTAGAAACATGCCAATGAGGCAATGTCCCTACGGAGTTGCAGAGGTTCCAGTGAACTCGTGACCTCTGGATCTCCGATAATACGGAGAGCCCGCCACTGTAACCTGTTAAGAGCGTCTAGTGAGTACTGTGTTGAGCCATCCCAAAGAAGAGAACAGTACTCCACGCAAGGGCGCACTTGTGCCAATAGGCACAGCTGCCCAGGCGCGAAGAACCGCTTCACCCTGTTCAGAATTCCGAGTTTTCGCGAAACTTGCGTAATGACGCTCTCGATGTAGGTTTTGGGATTAAGGGAGCGGCAAAGATCCATACCTAAGATGGAGAGGCTGTCACGTATCACCAGTGGAGTGTTCTTCAGAGAAGGGAGGTGAAGGAATGGAGACTTTTTTGTTGAGAACGCGCATGCCTGGGTCTTCTTGGCGCTGAACTGGACCAAGTTTTTGCACCCCATTCAGAGATGCGGTCCAAGGCCTGGTCAAGTTCAACGACAAGACAACAAGACCTGCCTTTTCACCTCAACCTCAGCCTGCATATTAGAATTTAATTCGCTTATATGGTCGCCTTTTTACGATGTTCACATAAACAGAATTGAACAAATACAAAAGAAATGCCTTAGGATAATATGTTACAGATTTCATCTTAACCACGAGCTACAAACATATAAGGAAAGACTGGACAAGTTCAAGATACTGTCTTTGGAATAACGCCGTGCGAGCACAGATCTGTTGTGTCTTCACAAAATAATCCATGCCGCAATAGATTACCCTGATTTGTTGTCTCTTATTAACTTTAATACTAGGTTTAGATCACGTCATCCCCACCTTAAAAGTTTTATTCTACATGTGCACATTAATAACACCTCATTTTACAACCCGATGGTACGGATGTGTCGACTGTACAATGATTTATTACCGGAACATCATAACACTTTGGACATATTCAATAGCCGATTCGCAAAATTTAAAAGAAATGTTACAGATGTTATGTCTAACGTATAATAATTGCTCAGTATTAGTACGATTCTCATTTTTTTTTCTTTTCTTTATGTTTTATCCGCATTTTGCTTCATATTTTTTGTTTTATATAGATAATTCACGTTCATAACGTCATTTCGTCGTTAGCAACATAATCTATTGTGATCATGTAGTGTACACATAGTTAGGAACTTAGTTTAGAACATACTGTAATATGTATTTATATTCAAACCTACTTGTACTTTGATCTGATTTGTGTACCTAAAATAAATAAATAAATAATGCCGCATATTTACATAAAAACATCAAGCTTGTAAATTGCGTAAGTATAGATTTATGTACACATTAATTGAGATGTTTTAGCCAAATACACAAAAATATATTATATACTCACCATTCTATTATACAAAAAGTATAATTATATATAACAAAGTCTTACTATAAGTGCTACATGCAAAAGTTCATACGATAATCAATCTAAGTTTTGCTTCCGTGGATAGAAATTAAAATAAATTACCTAGGTGTAGAGTTGTGTGAACTGTATGCATTAACCGAATTATTCAACAAGAATGGGCGTGAAACATTGTGCTGGTGTGTGATTGTAGATATAGAAAGATAACGTGAGTAACGATTTCGCTTGATTGGCGACCGTGTGGTGCGGCGTTCGAAACGCTGTGTTCGCCAAACATTGCGCGCTATAATCGATACTGGGGCTAATTAAACAATGTTCAAATTGGGTGCTTGCTTACAAGCACTGCATGCGTGCGAGCGCCGTCAACGTTTGCATCAGACTGATGATTTGTATTTTGTATTTGTGTGAATGTTGACTGTTGTGCGATAGTTTGGGGCTACGGAGGCGTAGCTAAGCATTTTGTTGATTGGTTATCTATTTATTTGTATTGTAAATATGTGTATATACTTTGTGAAGATATACGCTGATATAGTAATATGGATTTGTAATTGTTATAGATTACGATGAAATTAGCTTCATAGGTTTTGTGCGTAGATATTTATATTCACATTAATTACCTATTATAAATGCGACTAACACTATCTGTCTGTTAGTTACTTGCTCCTTGAAAATATGCATTAAATAATATCAAAGACTCGGTGAATAGTTTTAATAAAATCTGAAATAGTTTTAGGTATGTCTGTTTATTTGCGCGTCTGTGCACGATGCATTCTTTTTTTTTTTGTTCTCGTCTAAATGACCTCTCTCCACCTGATGGTAAGCAGTCATGTGGTCTAAGAGCAGTGGCCTCCACATCGTCCTCATAGCGGCCGAGGCGATGTTGAGGTCTCTACTTTGACGGCCTGGGAAGTTGCTTTTTCACGCCCCGCTCTTCATAATAGCTGAACTCATTTAAATGTAATTTTTAGTCGCGGAATAGTTTTTAAGCATGTAGAGTGTTCAATTACAGTATATATTAGTTAAGGATTAATTTTGACAGATTTCTTACATTAATCGTCAAATATATTTCTTAATTATAAAATTAAACATATCTACGAATAAAAATTCCTAATTTTGAGTATTGCTCCTGAATTGGTCGGTAAATATTACATAGCTAATTTCTATATCAGAAATCAGAATATATATTTGTAAACATGGGATGTTACCATGAATGGATATATAATAATAATAATAAAAATTTTATTTCCCTTTAAAAAATTACAGGTAGTACATAATAAAAAATATGACATAATTACTTATAAGCTATTTACAATGCACTTTTATGTGTATAGGACTCCTGTCTCCCAAACTAGGTAATAACCTGTATCTTGGGAGTCAGTGTTCCTCCGCAGTATTTACGATTCTTAAACAGCAGTGAAGTAGTTATAAGCTCTAGTTAATATACATAGATTAAGCACAAATATATATGTAGATATTAAGTTACATTTCAGTTATAGATGCTTTAGCATTTATAATTGTTAATAATATAGTTCTTACCAATATAACTTGAATTTTATGTATTGCATGCATTTAAGCTTGTTTATGTGCATGTGGTAAATGTTTATTTGTAATGTTGTAATCATACTTTGATGGTGTGCGTGTGTGTGAGTGTGTGTGTGTGTAAGTGTGTGTGCGTATGAGTATGTCTGTGTGTGTTGTGTGTAAGAAAGTGTGCGTGTGTATGTTGTGTGTGTTGTGTGGATATCCTACTTACTAGTAGTATTGGGT
Organism: Catocala nupta; assembly: GCA_963675205.1. NCBI lineage: Eukaryota > Metazoa > Arthropoda > Insecta > Lepidoptera > Erebidae > Catocala > Catocala nupta. The sequence continues at coordinate 41,441,582 of OY776078.1, forward strand.
ACTGAGAAACACTTTATTGTGACCAAAGTAGTTTTTCAGTCTCCTCATAGCTTAATCCCTTTAACCATGTTTTTAGTCGGTTTTTGCAGGAGTATTTATTTAGTGTATATATATGTAGAATTTTGTTTATTTTATTATATAATTTATTACTAAGATAAGGAAATTGATGTTGGGCAAAGGAGGTTCGGACTTTTAATGAAGGAAAGACGTGATATACTCGACGTTTATGCTGACATGGAATAAAATTGCGATGTTTTCTTAAGAGGCAATGCAGTATGTAGATTTGTCTAACTGTCAAAACTGAGGATTCCTTGTAGAGTTTAGCCGTAGGGAATCTATAGGGCTTACGTGTCAATACTTTTAAGACCACTCTTTGAGCTCTTTCGAGATGTAAAAATTGTGTTTTATGTGACCCTCCCCATACCACAATGCAATACCCAAGTAAAGATTGACATAGTGCAGTATAAATCATATATAAAGTGTCGGTGTCGGCAGAGTGGCGTAGCTGTCTGAAGACAGTTATAAGGGTTCTAACGCGAGCTGCAACATGGTTAATATGTGCATACCAGTTCAGATATTTGTCAATTTGTATACCTAGGTACCTTATGCTGGATTCCACTGTTAGAGGAGAACAAAAACACTGCGATGTGTTTGTTGGACAGTTATGTGCTTTGACAATTAGTGGATGTTTTGGTTGAGATATCTTGTTTATTGAGAACTGGATTATTTTTGTTTTGTCAGTATTAATAGTAAGACTATTATCAGCAAGCCAATCCATAACCACATCTAAGCTATTCTGTGCGTACGTTGTCGTTTCATTCCAGTCTTTGCCATGTATGATAAGTGCTGTGTCATCCGCATAAGCAAAAATTGAACAGTTTTGTAGAGATAGATATATCCGTCTATGTCTTGCATTGAAGCTTACAAATTTGATACCGTAATTATATGCTTAAGCTTTAAATAATAATATTTTAACAAATTTTACATTAATTATAATAATAATAATAATAACTTCAATTAACAATAAATTAATATTTATTTGTGAACAATATTGAATCAAAAACAAAATTATCGACTTTAAAATGCCATAAACATACTTAAATTAAAATGTCATACAAATTATAAAATATCACATAAATTATACAATGTCAATATTTCAATGCCCTTTATTGATAATACCTACGTAATAAATTAGAAATTATATTAATGTGTAATTAATTTTATTAGAGTTAATAAATAGGATCTGTTAGGATTACCTTTCATTTAAATAGTCGTCAATTGTATAGTATCAGTTGCTAATGAGATATTTATATACATATATGTTTTTTGAATGCCTCTAGTTCATTAATTTCTATGATATTTTTGGCAAGTTGTTGTAGGTTTTAGATGCCATACCCATTAAATTTTATTAAATGTAGCTTTTCTATGGCGTTTCATGCATATTTTGTTTTTATGACGTATGCTATATATGGAGGTTTTCTCTGACATACTTAGCTGCTTCATTTTTGTACAGACAAAGAAGTGGCAGTAACTATAACTTTTAGAAAAGTGGTCTACAGCTTTCCGTACTTAGTATACCACATAGCCCTTATGCATCTCTTTTGTGCTTTAAATGCTTTTTCGTCGTCGGTCGAGTTTCCTCAAAATATAATTTATAATAAATATCATGACATTATTAAAATATTTATCATGTTCATGACATTATTCTTCCTTTACACATTTCCTTGAGTGAAATGCCTTTAGGCATAGACAAACAAAAACTAATTGTTACAAAAAAGGAAAACATACAATCTGTTACCTTTACAGCTAAGACAAAATGATTTATAACCATGCCTCGATACTTTTATCCGCCAATTAACATCAGATTTCAAACAGCCGACATTAAAGAATAACATAGTAGTTAAATGTTCATATCAATTCAATAGGTATAAATTATGGGCGTGGGTCATACAATATTCACAAGTACGCGGCGGATAAATCGTAACCGCCTTGTAATATCCGCGCGGAAGCCGCCTAGACCTCCCTAGACCGTCTATAACTAGCTAGGTACGTATACCCAGCGTTCAGAGCTAATTATTCATCAGGCGCAAGGCCTCACCTTACTGCGCCATAGGACCAATAGTGTAGCAGTGAATGTGGCTACCGGTCGTAAGATCTTGTTTTCGATTCCCGGGTAATTCAAAAGTTTATGCAATATAATAATAATAATATTCTATCACATACACACAACACCATCTAGCCCAAACTAAAAGAGCTTGTACTATGGGTACTAGACAATGGATAAATATACATATATAACGAGTTTTTAATTTTTTTTTATTTTGCTCCTCAAAATGACCGCACTCCGCCTGATGGTAAGCAGTCGTGTGGTCTAAGAGCAGTGGCCTTCACATCGTCCTCATAGCAGCCGAGGCGATGTTGAGGTCTCTACTTTGACGGCCTGAGAAGGTGCTTTTCCACGCCCCGCTTAAAGGACCCAGGATTGAAGGAAGAAGGAAATACGTGCCTTGGCAGAGAATTCCATGCCTTGATCGTTCGGCAGAGGTATGAGGACCCAAACTTGTTGGTACGCACTCTAGTCGACTCCACCGTGTAAGGATGGCATCTGAGCCCAGCACGCGTTGTTCTGAATAGGAAAGGGGAGGGCGGGATAAGGTGGAATAACTCTTCAGAGCACTCCCCGTGGTATATTCTGAAGAAACATGCCAAAGAGGCAATATCCCTACGGAGTTGTAGAGGTTCCAGTGAACTCGTGACCTCTGGATCTCCGATGATACGGACAGCCCGCCGCTGTAACCTGTCAAGAGCGTCTAGCAAGTACTGCGCGGAGCCATCCCAAAGATGAGAACAGTACTCCACGCAAGGGCGCACTTGTGCCTTATACAATAGGCACAGCTGCCCAGGCGCGAAAAACCGCCTCACCCTGTTCAAAACGCCGAGTTTTCGCAAAGCTTGCCTAATGACGCTCTCGATGTAGGTTTTGGGATTAAGGGAGCGGCAAAGATCCATACCTAAGATGGAGAGGCTGTTACGTATCACCAGTGGAGTGTTCTTCAGAGAAGGGAGGTGAAAGAACGGAGACCGTTTTGTTGAGAACGCGCATGCCTGGGTCTTTTTGGCGTTGAACTGAACCAAGTTCTTGGCACCCCATTCAGAGATGCGGTTCAAGGTCTGGTCAAGTTCAACGACAAGATCCTGCCTTTTCCCCACAACCTCAGCCTGTTTGGCTCCAGGACGTCCGAGATATCGCCCATGCACGGTACTGTCGTCTGCATAACAATGTATGTTGCCGAGATTCAACATATCATTGATATGCAGAAGAAAGAGCGTAGGGGATAAGACGGATCCCTGAGGCACACCTGCATTGACCTGCATAAATTTGGAAGCGCGACCGTCGCAAAGGACCCGAATACGACGCTTCTGCAGGAAACTTGCAATCCAGGTGCACAGTTGAGGGGGCAAGCCATAGGCCGGAAGCTTGGAAAGAAGAGACCGGTGCCAGACTCTATCGAAAGCTTTGGCTATGTCTAGGCTGACAGCCAAAGACTCGCCGTGCTTGTCCATAGCCTCACCTCAGAGGTGCGTGACGAACGCTAGAAGATTAACCGTTGATCGTTTAGCCAGAAAGCCGTATTGGCGATCATTGATCAACGAGTGATCCTCCAGGTAGCGGACAATTTGGGTGTTTATAATCCGCTCGAACACCTTGGAGAGCACTTGCCTGGCTCGGAACGGTCCCCCTTTTTGGGAATCGGTTGAACGTTCGCCTCCTTCCAAGCCTCAGGCACAGTGCCTGCGGCGTAAGGCGTCCGGTATAGGCGCGTAAGTGTGGGAGACATCTCCGCTGCACATTTTTTGAGGACCACAGCTGGGATGCCGTCAGTTCCACTGGCTTTCCGAACATCGAGAGACTGCAGTATCGCACGAACGTCACGTTGCCTGATATGTATATCAGGCATGGTGTAGCCGCAGTTGGCAATGTTAGGCGGCTGCGAATCGCAGTCATCGATTCGGGAGTTGGCCGCAAAGAGATTTGCAAGCAGATCTGCTTTCTCTTGCGGCCGATGAGCCAGTGATCCATTCGGATATCTCAGATGGGGCAGTGAGTTCTGGCAGAAGTTGGACTGCACGGCTTTGGCCAGGCGCCAGTAGCCATTAGCGCCTGGCCACTGCCCATAGGATGGGCCATGAGCTCCTGGCCGAACCGTGCTACGCGCTGGGCATCCGCTCTTAAGTATGCCCTCTTGCAGACCTTTGTGGCTTGGTTGAACGCTGCCTTCAGGTGATCCACGTCAGTGTCGTGGAGAGCGCGAGCCCTGGTCCAAGCGTGGTACGCTGTCTGTTTGCGTTCAACAGCATCAGCGCATTCACGACCGAACCAGGGCCTTTTCCTTCCACTGCTCGTGACATCACTGTATGGAATATAATATTCCATACCCAGGATGATTTCACCAGCGACAGGTGTAGCGCTCTCTGAAGGATCCCTGTTCTCAAAGCAGCGTTGAGCCCAAGGGATGGATGCGAAGTACTCCCGCATTCCATCACATTCGCTGACGACATTCACCAGTAGTGCCACAGTCGTCGTCTTGCCTCCTCGGGTCGTGGGGGCGTAACAACAACAGCTGTGGCACAAACCAGACAGTGGTCTAAGGTGCCCAGAGGAGCACTAATCGACACACTGCACCGGTTCGGGTTACTTGTCAGCAGCAGATCGAGCAGAGAGGGCGCCTGACCTGCAATGTCCGGTATCCGGGTGGGCTGGAGTACCAGTTGAGACAGGTCATGCGTGAGAGCGAACGCATGGGCAATTCGTCCCGCGTGGTCTGTTTTGGGAGAACCCAACCAGGTCTCATGGTGGGCATTGAAATCTCCCAAGAACACCAACTCAGCGTTCAGAAACTGCTCCTGCGCGTCGTCTGCCGCCTGGCTCAGGTAATCAAAGAGTCGAGTTGTCTCAGCGTCTCCTGAATGGGATCGGTAGAGGCACATGTAGTATTGGCTGAAAGAGCCATGATCTACGTGTACCCAAAGGACAGAGAAGGAAGGGTCCTCTAGGCAGTGTAGACGGCGACAACAAATATCCGCCCTAACAAACAAGCATACCCCGGCTTTCGCGAGGAAACACTCCTCTAACACGTGGCCGGGATATTGCAGGTAGGTCGTGTCTGCAGGACGGCGTATTTGTGTCTCCATTAGAAAAAGCATTGCCGGCCGAGCCGTCTCCAGGTGGTGATGGACAGCATTAAGGTTAGCGTGGAGTCCTCTGATGTTAATAAACTCCACGACACCGGAAGAGGAAGCAGCGGTGGGGTAACGGCGATTGGCTGCTGTTAAACGACAATGCTTTGTTCGTACTGCCATAGAATGAATGGAAGGGAAAGCGTGAAAAAAATGAGGCGGCTGTTCTCGCAGCAAAGTGGGGCAAGGCGCAGAGCAAGTTTCGTCATATTACTGTGTGGTATGGCGATAGCCGATCCGACGGACGGAAGGACCCCCGTACCCTCCCGAAAGTGGTCGCCAGGACCCACCCTCCGGTCACCATCCGGCACGACGAGCCACCTCGAGATTATGCGCGGCATGATGAGGCAGCCAACCAAGTTGGTTAGACTCGGTTGGGCGTCTGGACTATACCGCGGGCGGCCAGCAGAGCACCGTTTCTACGGCTCTCCCTGGCTGCCGGGTCGACTCGCGCCACCCACACAATGACTCTACGGATACTCTGCATGTCCCTCGTAAGCTACGAGAATCGTCACCTCATGCTTAGGCCTCCGGCACTCTCATTCACCGAACGAAACACAGCATCCAAGACAAACATCCATGTTCATGCACACAAATGTTTGACTTGTGCGGGAATCGAACCCGCGACCTCAGGCGTGGCAGTTGGTTACACTAACCACTACGCCAACGAGGCCGATATTTATATACCAAATCGACGGCTCCGGTCGGCGTATTAACGGCGGTTGTAACGTGGCCCAAATTATAAGTGATATATATGTACATATATCTCTTATGAATTGAGCAGATGTGATAATTTGGCATATAAGTTAGGTTTTATACTCCGCCATGCTGGTCCAGTGTCGGTTCGCAGACATCTTTCGAGAACCTGCTAACATCCAAGTTTCCTAATAGTATTCTGCCGTTTCATATTATTGGCAATTTGTTTTACAAATTAATTATTTTTGTTAACCCCTATAGCTAATTTTGAATGGTTGAGCTAAGAGTGTATTGGATCATTGATCTATTCAAGGTAGGAGTAGCTACACCGTGGTAGGTTTAGTCGGTAGGATTCGGTTAGTACGAAATACCTTCTCGGCTCTCCTTTTCTCAAAAAAGGAATAGACCAATGTATAACCCGCGTTAAAAAAAATGAAGTCTATTTGATTACTGGATAGCATTAGATCTGGTTCGAACCCCGAAGAGCACTCGATGGATATTTCAATGCTTCATCTATTAGGCTATACTAAATCAAAAAGTATTGAAAATTGGTATACACACAGAGGAGCAAATGGTAACGAACTGTTTTGTTATTGCCTATTTATATTATATATTGAACTGCTTCCGTGGAGCAGCGGTAGTGGTCGCGACTGCTGTGCATGAGGCCCGGGTTCTGTTTCCGCGAATGTTATTCATTTAAATTAAATTACTATATACAGATTTTATCGCGTTGTTTATTTAAAACTTTATTACATAATTTAGAAACTGTTATATTACTGTATTACTAATAAACGTTACTAATTTTAAGCTAATTAAATTATTAAAACTATTTATATTTATGTTTACACTTTCTCCGACGTTTCGGTTGCTTTTCAGCAGCCATGGTCACATTTATGTAATATAAATAATATATTAGTAATAAAGTGTTAAATAAACAACGCCATAAAATCCGTATTTAGTAGTTTAATTTAATCAACAAAATATATATTTAATAATTTATTTTATTCTTACGTATATACGACATATTATATTTTTGTAAATATTTAGTATTATAATTATTTGTGTTTTTGTAATTATGTTATCTTTTTTAATACGTTTTTAAATATAAATAGTTGTATATATGTTGTAATAAAAAAGTCAAATTAAATGTTAAAAAAAAATCAACAAAAGGTTATTGGGTTTTCCAGTAAAAAAATCTGAATAGCAGCCCGGAGTTAGGAAGTTGGCGGTGTAAGACACCCTCGTGCCTTGGAAAGCACGTAAAGCCGTTGGTCCTGTGCCTAATCTCTCTCCGGTCGTGTCGGATTATCGTCCCATCGGATCATGAGAGGTAGAGAGCAGAGAGTGCACTTGTGTTTGCGCACACATTTGTGCACTATAATATCTCCTGCGTAGTTGGCCAGTCTCTGTTAAGACTGGCCGCCCTGGCCGAAATTCAGTCTGGAGGATATTTTATTATATTATATAGATTTGCATAAAAATATTTTAATTCTTACGTATATACGACATATTATGAAAGGGATACAGAATAAGACACAGGGTACCTTTCATCCAGCATAACTTAACCTATGTACATTTAAGCGGCTGAAGCCACGGGGAAATATAGTAATGAAATAAATTTACGTTACAAAATTAAAATAGGTCTACAATTGCACTTTCCATACTATTTTAGAAGTCTTTTCAGACGGCGGAGTTAGTCTTTTGACATTTCACTTTACTTTTTCAATTTCTAAATCACAAGGAGATGAGCGGCAATCAATGATATTGCGTTTCATATTAAGTATACTGTGTTTGTTTTATTTATTGTGTTATAACGCTATGCACAATCGAACAGTTAGAATGACAGTATTTTAAACATGGCGTATGTTGCACCCTTGTAGATTTTGTGCTGTTTAATTCGACACATTTCAACTGGATTATAATTTGTCCATTTCAGAAACACAAGATGCCGTTTAAATTGACTTATCAATCGAGAAATACAGTGCAGTTCGGGGTATTTGGTAAATGTAGGCCGAGTTATTTTTAAAAGCAATGCACGGATATGTAGAGGTTTAAATGGTCGAATTGCTATTTATGTTTTCAAATGGTTAGACCATTTACCAAAATATGACAAGTAAGGGTTAATGTAATTTTTTTTTCATATTTTAACCACTGATGAACTTTATGAATGCAAGGATGGCGTAGTGGTCAAGTGGACGCCTGCCCAGTGTAGTCGCGATGCGTGTTGTGAGTTCGATTCCGATACGGGACGAAAGTATGTGTGGTACATAAATGTTTGTGACAGGTCAAGCATACATCGTATTTTTTAAATAAATGTCGCTGACGTGATGGACTTTCTCTGACTCGGCAATCGAAGCTAATCCTAACTCATGTCGCGGGTCTTGATTTGTTATAAATAAATCTGAATGTTGTTCTAACCGTTAATTTCGACCAAACATTCAAATCGATTTGCAAAGAAACGCAGTGGATTCAAGCTTGTTCACACTTTCTCTACTACTTCTGTGATACATTATAATTTCGGAAGGATCTGTTCATAAGAGACGCGAACAACGTCGCGAGCTTCTCGTAGTATCTATTTTATTTATTTATTTTATTTTATTAAGGAAAACAAACAGTAGTATATTATGTATTAACAATCGATGCTTAAAAATACATTTAAAACTAAAAAATACACTACCCATAACGTTATCCACAGATTACATAAAAGACTTGCTTACTGTAAGGATCAAACAGAATTTAATTTTAGACTATCTACTACATATCAATACAAAAAGAGAAAATGTACATAAAGTTATGTTGCCAGAGTCAATAAATAAAATCTAATGCTGTTTTTGGAGTACCTTGAAAACATCATTTCTGAATGTGTGCTTATTCAAGAACAATATATCTATTGTGCTAAACCGCTTATTATAATCGTCAACCAAACGATGTAGCGGTGAGCGTAAACCAGAGTTGGTTCGACATCGAGAGGCGACGAACAGATGCCTCGTGCGAACCTCTCGTCTGTGTGTTGTGCGAGGGACCAGGTAGCTCAAACTATTAACTAGTTCAGGACAGTCAAACTTATTACGACATAAATTGTACAGAGTCATTAATTCCAGTAAAGTACGCCTAGACTGTAATGTTAAAAGATTGTACTTTGACAATAAGCTTTGAGAGGAACTCTTATAACGGCAACATCGAAACTGCATACTACGCAGGAATTTACGTTGAATTACTTCAATAAGCTCGATATACTTTTTGTAATAGGGATTCCAAATGCATACTGCATACTCCAATTGAGGGCAAATTATTGATTTATATAAATATAAGTAAGTTGCTGAATTATTAAATTCTTTGGACGATCTTATGACGAAACCAAACATCTGATAAGCTTTATTTATTATTTTTTCAACGTGGATATTAAGATGAAGTTTGGAATCTAATTGAACGCCTAAATCACGAAGAGAGGATACTTTACTTAACGCGGTATTACCTAAATAGTATACAAATGGTGTGATATTAACTTTTTTAGTGAAGGTTATACTGGAACATTTGGCCAAACTAAGGTGTAGTTTATTCTTCGTGCAGTATGATGAAAAACGGTCCAAATCACTTTGAAAATCAATACAGTCTGAGAGATTAGTAATTTTCTTGTAGATTTTCAAATCGTCAGCATATAAAAGAATATTGGAATGTTTAAAACAATCTTTGATGTCATTGATAAATAAAATAAATAACAAAGGACCCAGAATTGAGCCTTGCGGGACTCCTGAAGTAACGGAAATGTATGCAGATTCAAAGCCATTAATTACGACCTTCTGTGTCCTATTTGATATATATGAAATAAACCACCGGAGAAGGTCACCTCTAATACCGTTGTACGCAATCTTATTCAAAAGAAGTTCATGATCCACTTTATCAAAAGCTTTTTGGAAATCAGTATATACCGCGTCAATTTGTTGGTTATTATCAATACCTTCGAACAAGTAAGAGGTAAAAACTAAAAGATTACTGATACATGATCTATTTCGTACAAAACCATGCTGTTCCCCCATCAAAACACTATGTAAAGTAGGATATATTGTATTATGAACAAGCCTTTCAAACAATTTAGATAACGCTGATAATATAGAAATAGGTCTATAATTTGTTACGTCACTCTTATTCCCAGATTTGTGGACTGGAACAATATTAGCACGTGTCCACTCATCTGGAAAGACTCCCTGCGATAGACATTTATTAAATAATATAAATATTGGATAGCATAAAGTTTTGGAAGTATTTCTTAAAAATATGGCAGGTATACCGTCAGGTCCAGGCCCTTTAGTTGGGTCAAGAGATTTAAGTTCATTGTATACCTGGTCCAAGGGGATGTGAAGTTTACTTATGTTAATATCACTTTGTGGGTTAGATGGGGGTGGTTCCCAAGCATTAGGGTCAAATGTTGATTGTTCATACACAGAGTGGAAAAAGTTAGAGAATAAATTACATATATTAGTAGGATCATTTGAAGAGACCTGCCCACAATGCACTAAAGATGGAATTTTACTCGACTTTTACGCTGGGAAATGTAAGACCAAAACACTTTAATATTATCACCCAACCCATTCTCCACGGTATCCACATATTGTCTATAGCATTTGACAAGCTCCTTTTTGAATGTAGCTCTGTGTATAGAGAAGATTTCGTAATCACACACATTGCCATACTTTTTCCACTTAATCCATGCGCTTGTTTTATTTTTATTAATATGTATAAGGGATCTAGAAAACCAATACGGATAGTTCGTGTTTTTAAGTCTACGTAATGGAGTGTACTTCATAATGATTCCATGGATAATGTCATAAAAAGTAGAAACTGCCTCATCAAGGGGCAAATCATCCAATAAACTCGCCCAGTCAACGTTCAAAATATCCGCATTTGCCATTGTGTAGTCAGTTTTGTGGTAATTTAATTGGGGTTTAATATAGTTACGGTAATTCTCGTCAATTGTATTAAATGGGACTTGAGCACAAAAAGCTGGATGGCAACCAGTAGCTGATAAAAGTGGATCAACAGGACTGCACAGTTTGGCATGTTCGTTACAAAAGAATAGGTCGAGAATACGTCCGATGTTATTAAACAGGTTATTATATTGCAACATATTTAAATGTGAGCAAGAGTTCATAAGATGGCGAGCAGAGAGTGAAGTATTGAATTGTGTATCACATTCCATATGTGTTGTTTTGTTTATCCATGTTAGTTCCGGCAGATTAAAGTCACCAGCGAGAACAAAACAGTCTACGCAGGAATCATCAATCAAAGTACATAAACTATCAATAAAATTTATGTAAATATTCTGTACAGTATTTGGGGGAATATAGGTGGCACAAATTAAGTGATATTTACCACCTCTCGATGGAATCTTAACTATTTTATGCTCCGGCAAGTTTAAGGGAGGTGATAACAAGACGCAAGATGGTTTTAACTGTTTGTGGACGGCGATCAACACACCCCCACCGTCCTTTTTATTTGTCAGGGAACGATCGCGATCACATCTAAATATTAAATAGCGTTCGTCAATAAACTCACTATAAGAGATGTCAGGCGTCAACCATGTTTCGGTTAATATAATGATATCATAGGAATTCGATAATATATTAAGATACAACGTATTTAGTTTGGTCCTGATCCCTCCACAATTTTGATAGTAAATGGATAATATATCACCTGCCATCACAGTTATGCAATAGTTTATAAGTATTAGCAGTTAAGTATATATCATATAAGCACATACGCATAATATATGAAGTAAGTATATAATATATAATGGAAAGTAGCCAATTTATAAACAGCAGTAGAGAGCAACAACATGAACAACATGATACAACCGGGTACATTATTTCATTATAGTAAGTAAAATATAGCAAGCAGTATAACTGAAAATTGACACTAATAAGAGAGCTTAAACTGAGAGATAGTATTATTAACACAATGTTTATGACAACCTTACACATGCACACTATTGTTGTTATTAGGATTTTTTGATTTGATTTTATTTGTGATGTCGTCCATGGAACGGATCGCCAATGTAGGGGAGTTGTCTGACTCTTTAACCAATACCGTTGCATTTCTGATCCATGTATATTTAAACTTGCTTGTCTTGGCCACTTCACGCGCTTTGCGAAATAACTCCTTGTTACGTAGCGTCAGATGCTCGTTTAAGTAGATCTTACAAGCAGTTCCGGAGAGTCCAATTTTATCCGAGGTAAGGCCTCTTGTGAGACGATAAGCACTAAGTATATTGTCACGTAGTAGACGAGATGTTACCTTGACTATCACATTTTTGGGTCTATTATTTTGCGTATGTGCGTGTGGCTCTCTGTGAACCGAGACTATATTTAGTTGTGGTATTGAAAAGTTAATCGCTGATCCGATGGACTCCAACAGATGTGCCAGGTTCTCATTGCGTTTTTCGGGCAAGTTACATATTTCTATATTGCACTGCCTTGAGTGTTGTTCCAGTATATCTATTTTATTTTCTAATAAATTCATCGTTGTAGCTGCAGTTGTACCGATCTGCGATTCCAGTGCCGTGATCCGCTTTTCGCTGTCGACATGGTTATTAGAGTTAAAGTTCACCGTAGTTGTAAGCTCTGTCACAACCTGTGATAGTTCACAGTGCTTAGTACTTATATTCGATACCTCTTGCTTAATAATGGAGTATTCATGTCGTAAACTAGTAATATCCGCTTGTATCTGAGCCGTCGTAAGTGACAAAGTGTTGAAATCTTCCCGTAATTTATTGATAGACATATTGACATTAGAAAATTGATTGCTTATATCGGTTCGAAGATCACTAATATTTTTCTTGAAATCAACAGCGAGCGCCTGAATAGCCTGTGTTAGCTCACAATCAGGTTGTTTCCTTTTTCTTAGAGTAACATTTCCGTCATATTCTCCCCCAGTATTTAAATTCGGATTTGATGAACATTTATTCGGCGAACGATACATTATAAATTGTAATAAAACTTACAACTTGGTAAAGTAGGTAATTACGTAGTACTATTAAAAACAATAAGCACTGATAGCAGTGCAAAGTTTCAACGCTAATCAATCTAATATTTGTTTCAATCTAATATTTATATATTTGTGTACGCCTACCGTTTCCCCACACAGTTTGATATAAAAACGCAGTAAACATCAACACGTAACGCCATCCAATATCTGTTTATTAATGTATCAGGAGGTAGGAGAAAATTAAATAATCTTCCCCACGAAAATAAATTGCAATAAGGCGAAAACCGCCGCCATCAAGTGACAATATTTTAAATTATATCAGTTTATCAAGAACCAATGGGCGGGTGGCAAGCGTGAGCGCGAGTGTCATTCAACCAATCGGGTGTTAGAATTACAATTTGGTATTTTACGCTTTAAAGCTCGGTAATTGTTAATATCGAGTGGCCTTAGGGCGGATTGAATAGATGGTCCATACGTTCCGATCATTTATTTTCATATAGATTTTATCGTGTGCTCTACTTACTTGATATTATTGGATATTACATAGCATTATGGCTGATGTAATCCAACGGGATGTATATATGTACGTAGTAAGGAACGGGGCGTGGAAAAGCACCTTCTCAGGCCGTCAAAGTAGAGACCTCAACATCGCCTCGGCTGCTATGAGGACGATGTGGAGGCCACTGCTCTTAGACCACACGACTACTTACCATCAGGCGGAGTGTGGTCATACAGAAGAGCAAAATTTAAAAAATAAAAAAAATACATGTCATAGATTTTTTTATTGATGTACCCATTTTTATTCTGTTGATTGTTTTGTTCGACCTGACATTGTGGTTCGAATCTGAAGTGGAAGAGAACAATAATGGCCTTATCAGACAATAAAATGTTAGCTTAATTTTAATTTTGGTACATCTCTCATTGTGGTGCTAATGTTATGATACCATGATTTCGCAGAGCATCGAGAACGTTCGCAGAATATCGTGAATATTGTTTTTGTGCCACGATGTATTTATCTACCCTGTGGGCAACATAGCAAGTGCAGCACTAACAAGCCCTAGTCTTTGGCTATCGGTCGGGGAAAATGGCAAGTGACGATCTGTAGACATTGTCTATTTCTGGGCCGAACATAGTTAAAAGCCGTGGTCTTTACCTTCTTATGTGGTCAAAATATCAAGTAACAATCTATAGTCTCTACCTGCATCATAGTGCAACATAGCAAGTGAAACATTGTAGTCACTGTATACCAATTTGTGCAACATAGCAAATGGCAATCCGTAGTCTCAATTACCCTTATAGGCAATTAATATAATAATAATAGGCAAAAAAGCTGACCCGCGCGACTACGTCAGCGTCACATAAGAGAATTTTCTCTGTTATTTTAAAATATTTCATTGATGCTGCGTTCCTTTTGGTCGTAGCATGATGTTATATAGCCTTTTTCGATAAATAGTCTATCCAACAGTAAAATATTTTTCAATTCGAATCAGTAATTCCTGAGATTAGCACGTTCAACCAAACAAACGTACAAACTCTGTAGCTTTATAATATAAGTTTAAATAGTATACACCTACACCTGAACTAATGATGATATAATTTTTGTTGCAGATAGCGATTACTGGCAAGATTGGGCTGCAGTGGGCTACGACAAACCGAGGCGACAGTAACAGGTAAGTTATTGTCTTTATATGTATTTGAATACATGTGTCTACTTGAGTATTGAAATCTGAAGTCTTTATATCATTGCAAGTGGCAACCCATAGTGTTAATATACCTATCAATGTGAATAAAAATGGTAGTCTGTAGTCTATGCTTATCTCTCTGAGCAATACAGCAAGTAAAAAATTATAATCCCTCCTGTCCTTTCAGGCAACATAGCAGTGGTATGTTGCCTCAGTTAAATTAGAAAAAAATAGTAGTCCGTAGTCCTGGATAGCCATTTGGGAACATTTTAAGTGGAAAGCCGTAGTTTGTGCGTACCAGACTGGCAATATAGAAATTGGCTGTTAAGTCTTGGTATACCCTTTCGAGCAACATATCAAGTACCTACAAGTCTATGTCTATGGTATGTATACCTACCCCTCTAGCAACATAGACAATAATGGTAATGCATTGTCTTGGTACTTATATCTTTTTTTGCCAATATAGCAAGTAGAAAGCCGTGGTATGTGCCTACCAGTCTTTCAATATAGCATCATGCATTATCTTTTTCCTCTGGTATAATTTACATTGAACCTAAGCATAGGAAATGCTTATAAAATAAATCGATATTTACAAGATAGCAATCAAAATAAAAGTCTTACTCTTCTAGCCACTTGGCAAATGGCAATCCGTAGTCTTGTTATACCGTTTTTAGGAATATAAAATGAATAATATCAGTTCTGTATGAAACTGTCCCACTACTGAGCATGGGCCTCTTCTCAGTGTGAGAAGGGTCAGGCCATATTCCAATTTAACAATATAGCATGTGAAAATTCATAGTACCTCTCGAGACATTATATACGTGATATCAATAATCATCAGCCATATTTTGTTACAGATAGCGAGACGATTACTGATACGATTGAGCTGCAACGGACTATGTTAAACTGGACTAACAGCAACAGGTTAGTTAATATCTTTAACAGACTTTTATCTCGTTGTTTGCACGTTTGTGTTCTATATTCTCATCAACGACTAAATCATTTTTTTATTATTAAACACAAATGAACAACATTACAGCATAAACTAAATCGTTGTACAGTTAAAACATATATCAAAATTTTATGTTACATTATAGTGTAGTGCTCTACAAAAAACAAAACATATTATTGCAACTCCTAACCCCAGTAAAATAAAAGTATCATAACATAAAAATATGGGAATTCTGAAGAGTCAGCTGAACATTATTAAGATCCAGATGTAGATCTTCAAGTGCATTAGATTAACTAATTATTATTATATAATTATCCATGTATAATTTCTTAACAGAGGAATCAATCAACAGTGCTTGACATGGGAATGGAAGCCGATGTCTTATATTTTGTCTCAAAACTTTGAACTTTTAATTACGCGGCCGTGATTTTGAACCCCACCCTTTGCTCTGCCGATATGTGTATCAACTTGTAATACAAAGCATCATATCAGTTAGAAGAGTGCTTGAGATGCTTACAGCACTTTAAAATCAATTCACAAAACTTATTTAAATATGTAAGGCTGATATGTGCTTTTGTTTCAGATAAGGACTTATCAAATATGGAGGTATTACGTTAACTAACAGCGGGTGAATCTTTACTTAGCGATTCGTTTTGGTAAGTCTAATTTGTGTTAATATAGACAAGCTGTTAATTTTAGTACTAACGGCCATATTCATAATATTTACAAGAGGTTTATAACGTCGTTATAAGTAGATATAATAAAGGTTTACAAAAAACAAAATGTATAAATTATGTTTACGATACATTTATTAGGAATACTAAGTATTTTAACTGTGTAACCACGTGTGTTTGGAACCCACTTTACAACAAATACAGTGATCAAATGGAATCAGTGCAACAAAAATAATTTCGATGCTTAAATTACAACTTAGTTAAAAAAAGGTTTGCTTGCACCTAGTTACTTTTATATTTTACATTATTATATGGATAATGGGTTACGAGCCCGTTCGCCCCTAAATGTTCGCCTCCAAGTAGTTTAATTTGTCGCCTTTCACCCCTCCAAATAATTATAAGATCAAAAAACGTAAGGGTTAGGTTATGTTAGGTTCCTTCTTAAACCCACCCAAAAATACGAGTCCCGCTTCGCGGGACTCCGTCAACTTAGTTTGATCTCTTTAAAATATTTTAGTAAGCATATTTTGCTGTGCAATTAATATTTTTAGTGGAACAAAGGCAAAAAATGTAGGAATAGTTAATGGCCTTGTTTACTATAAACAGTAAAGATGTGACGAAGGGGCGAAAGGGTTCGCTAAAAAATAATATATCTTATTATATCTTGGTTCTCCCCTTGATAAGGGGCGAAAGGGTGCTGACTTAAGGGGCGAAATTACAATTTTCTATGAAAGGGGTGAAATTCAAGGGGCGTACGGGCGCGAACCTGGATAATGGTGCTGGTTGCGTAGTTACATTTATTAACAACTTAAATTATTAAGCTTTATTACAAAGATATTTGTCATCCCAAAAAAAGAAACTACCCATCGTATTAAGCCTTTACTTACATATATTTTATAAATAAAACCGTAGGTTTCTATAAGTATACGGCTCGCCTAAATATATTACTAGGATGCGCCAACGGCTCTGTCTATGTCACACTCCCGTTTCCGTCACATTTGCGCGTTGCTATCTTTTCAATAAGAAGAAGCCGTGCTATCGGTACACGGGAACTGATCTTCTTTGTTAATAGTACATTATTGTCTCAAGGAGTCTAGCAGTTCTTGCCAGATCTGTACGAGACATTGTGTCTCGCTTTTTCTTTGTGTTTAAATCAGCGGCAGATTAGAGGACAAGTTTAACATACATTGAAAGCTAGATAAATAAAGATTACTAATAATGATATATGTGAATATGGTTTAAATAAAACTCAAGTGTATCATCAAGTAAAGTAAAAATGAGCGTTTTATTGAAATACACATTTTTTTTATAATTACTAATTATCTTACTCTTACTTTATGCGACTCGAGTTATGTTGCAGCAAGCACGAAATTATTATAAAACGTTACGGTAAATGTGATAATTCATACACCACAATGATATAAAAGTTTATTAAGATGGCAATCACGGGACAGTTGATATTGATATATAACAAATTTGGATAAAATGGTAAAAATGGCAAACATTATATAAGTTTTGGCAAAATTATGATACTTTATCGTCCAGTAATGTAATATCTTAACATTTAAGTAGGTAAAACTTCAAGCAGAACGTGGTAAAATATAAGCAATCATCAAATAAAATAAAATTATCATTTAATAATACCAAGATCTATTGCAGCTGACAAATATACCGAAACGCACATTAATCATCATCATTATCATATAAATATATACTGTAACACACTTGACGTATTAAAAAGCATTGGCCATAGGCCTTAATATAATGAAAAACTTTTTCTTGGACCGCTTAAAATTGGTGATTTTGTGTTTATTATTTACGGTTATCAACATTTAAGTACCTACATCTTATATTATATTACAATTAACAAGCAGACATAAGAGAAGTAGCGATAGCCTAATGGGAAACCGTTGGACTGCCACGCAGAGGTCTCGAGTTCGATCCCAAGATGCGCATCTCTGTCAATTCGAAGTATTAAATAGTTAATTATCTTTAACAAGGAAGGAAAACATCGTGAGGAAACCTGCATGTCTGAGAGTTCTCCATAGTGTACTCGAAGATATGGGAAGTCTGCCAATCAGCACATGACAACGTGTATGCGTAATTTTATGATGTTCGGTTAAGTAGTTACGGCGTGCAAGCGCAACAAACAAACAAACAAATAAATAAACAAACTCACATTCGTATTTATAATAAATAGCGGTCGCCTAGTGCTCGAAATTCGACCAAAGTTTGACTGTAAGTTATTGCTGATATATGTCATTAATTATATTGATATATGTAACCATAGTTACGCGCTTCGACTGCGTGTGTCAAATGCATGCAATTGAGTGCGTGTAGTTCATTAATTTAATGTATTTCTAATGCATATTTTATATAAATACTAGCTGTCCTGACAGACGTTGTCCTGTACAGGAGAAAAAAAACACGTCTAAACCATCCAGGAATGCACTTGAACACACATAAAAAAATTCATTCAAATTGGTCCAACCGTTTAGGAGGAGCGAATTATTTAGTTTTTTTTTCTCCTGTACAGGACATTGTCTCTCAGAACAGCTAGTATTAATATAAAATTTGCATTAGAAATACATTAAATATAAAGAAAGGATTAGGATTCGCCGCTCCTCCATATAAACTTTAACTGTGCCAAATTTCATACTCCTCCATCCGCGCAATTTTCGTAAAAATGGGTACAAAGTTTTTGCTTTACGTATTAATATATAGATTATTAGTTAGGATTACTTAAGTGTGTCCTATAGTATGAGAGTATGATCGTTAAGGTCGAGATTTCGTCACAACCTGGAGGTTCCCTACCTACTAGCTAACTACCTATGTATGGTGGCATCTTTTGGGGTAACTCTGTAGATAATTATATAATATGTAGAGCCCAAAAAAGATGTGTAAGGGCCCATTGTGAAGTTAAAACAGACGGATAGCTGTAAAATATTTTTATTATTCTGAAATTATGAACGCTTCCCTGCCTTTATATATATGAGGTAGCCGTCCTTGTTTTTACACATACTTCTTTATTTAAGCTCCTACAGAGTAAACGTAATAATCATAAAATATGTTTTCCAACAAACAAAACAGTGCAATTTAGCAACAGCATATTTTGTATGGCCCCTCGAATTTATACCCATTATACATATTGAGATGCTCCAACACAGATAAGTTTAAAACGCTATTGAAGCAATTTCTTGTTAATGCAGCATACTACACACTGAAAGAATATATCGAAGACAAATATGACATTCAATAATATAATTAACCTTTAATGACGCATAACTAAATTCACTTGATTTATATAATATTATCTAAATTAACTTGTATAATGTAAACAATGACATGGATAACATTTAATTAAGTAATATTTCTATTGTTTCTGATTATGTTTCATGTGAACTTCAATTATAACTGGAGCATGTTTATATATAAATGAGTAATACAATCTGATCAATATTGCATGCCAATTGGCGGAATATAGCTGCACTAAAAGTTTGTTCAATACTGATAAAACTATGTCAACACCATTATATTAACCTATATTTGCAATAAATTATTTGAAATTGAATTTGACTTATAGGACCCCAATATAAAAACCCCGCGGTTTCTCATCGTTGTCGATCACTGCGCAGTTTTCGATTTCCGTTGACGTACCTCACTTTATAATATTGAGTTGCCGGAATTACTTTTCTCATCTCCTCAGTTTGACTCCTATGGATACGTCTTTGTCTAACAGTAGTACATCAGAAAGAGACGACACATTTCATTGTTTTACGCCATTCATTTCGCTTGATTTCTCCCAAGCATATGACATGATTATTATAGATATATGGAAATGTAAATTTTCTATTTATGTAAGTGAGATTGAAATGAAACAAGTTCTGCGAATTAGATCGTTGTTTTAACTTTTCAATCTTTACTAATATTATAAATGCGAATGTGAGTATATATGTATGTTAAGCTTTTATGCCTTAACTACTCGACTGATCATCGTAAATTTCGCATACACGTTGTCAGGGGTACAGGAAAGGATACAGGATAGTGTGTTCTCAAGCGAACGAAAGCTAGTATTTAGAATACAGAATAAGAAAACCTGTTGGAATGATAATGTTTGCAAGAAATGATTAAATATCGGTGTGTAATGCAAACAGCTACGGGTAGTACTTACTTAACAGATATTTATTTATCATAGGACAGTAAATTTCATGTAGGTATCATGTTTTTGTTAAAGGTACTAATGTATAAAATGTATGGCCAATCGAATGGTAAGCGGTTACGCCTATGGACGATTGCGACATCTGTATTGTAGACCTTAGAGGCTATTATGCCTTTTTTAAAGAACCCGTGCTGTAAGCTGTGCTCTTCAGCAAAAGCTATGGCACGGATGATCACTCGGTCAACCATAATCCAAATGATAAATGGAGGCAACATTTCTGAAACTGATAGGTACACGATTAGATTCTAAAGGGTGCCTTCCGTGTCAATGGCAAATAAATTTTAGCTGTGGGCAACTAAAACAATCTCTCGGAACACAACATGTTTTACAAGCGTAGAGCACACATAACGAGGCAGTATCACTCCTGACATTAAAAGGTTCTATACCGCTTATGTTTTGGGATTGTCAACTATCCTATAACTATCATAAGGCGTATTTTGCACTGAGCCGCTGATACCCGGTACCAGTTGCTGAGAGGTGACTGCAATACGCAATGATGAGGCCAGACTTATATCCTAACTAACATTAATGCGAATGTATTTATATATATTCGTATATATATATATATATATATACGAATGTATTTATATATATTCGTATATATATATATATATATATATATATATATATATATATATCACACTCGACCGATCCTTTCGCATACACGTTGTCAGGGAAACAGAGATTTCAGTCAGAAAAATTCGTGTATCGCGGAGGACTTTAAAAACATTCAAACAACTGACACAAAGTACATCCACACTCGGAACAAGTATTTGTCGAAAACACAATTGTCCAGTGGGAGATTCGAACACAATATTCGGCGCAGTGACAGAGGCGACGCGATCTCTTAAACCTCTACGCCATTCGTGCAGTCGAGATTGAATTTAAACTTTTATGTGTTCAATATGCAGTCAAGCGCTTTATAGTTTCAGTCCAACCACAATATGAGGCTTTGTTTGATTTGATGATACAAAGTCCTTGAGTTATCTGTAAAGGTAAAGGTTAAGTAATCATATCAGGTGGCCGCGTGAGCCAATGATATTTGTATTCATGATTTAGATATGTTTTTGCATTTACGATTGTGTAGAACGAGGCCAGGCATGGGATGCTCACTCTAGGATTGTGTGAAGGCAACCCTAACATGACCGGATTCCATTCAAAATTCTAGGGAAGTGTGATTTGGGGCCCAAGCCTCCATTAAAATGGTCCTGAATAATTCAATATATAAGATAAACGTTCTTTAATAAATAATTAGGGACGTCTATCGTAGCTATTAAAAAAATAATCGAACACCGAATCAATTCCTAGATAACTTGAAAATACATCTGCCAGACGCGAATAATATCCTGTCACATCAATAGTTAAGTTCGTTGTGAATAGGCCACCGGAGACCATCCAAAATGTCAGGTTTCAAATATAAGTCAGGCTCTGATTTATATTAAATTAGCTTTTTGATTAAGGTCTTATATACCGTATTTGATATACGGTAGTTGCCAATAGACTTAGTACTCTACCTCTCTCAAGTTAGTGATAGGTCACTACCCCGCTTTCTCAATACAAAATCATGGTGTGCCTAGCTAGGTAAGTTATTAGCTCTAATACAAAAGAAGAAAATTACTATATGCGTTGTTGTACACGTACAAATACTCATAAAGCGGCCGGAGCAAATGTTTAACTGTCCTAATGATTGCGAGGGCGGTGGCATAATAAACTAATACTTTATTGGCAGTATGTTTGTCCGCCCGTGCGTCATAGGCGCGCCCACCAACACCTCTACCTGCCATATATTTTTTCCTTCCTAATTTAAATAGACGTCAAATAGCCGTTTCGGATTACTAATTGATTTGTATGTAGTGTTTTTTAATTTGGTAGCTATTATGATGCGATGACCGGCTGTAAAGGCCTTTTAATATACCTATGTATAGCATTGTTTTAGATACGTAGTGCGGATTTTGTCGTTTTGTTGCATGAAGTGAGTTTGGTATAGAATCACCTCACGCGAGATAATCAGTTGTGTGGTTTATAAATATCTAAGCCGCTTCGCGTCTAGATGTGAATTTAATACGTTCTTTTATTTGTCTTATTGATTCCCTCGTATGTCACGCTTAAGTTTGGCGTCAAGTCTAAATTTCAATTCTCCATCGTGCAAAATGTTATTGGCTCAGCAAAATGTTATTGGTTAAGAATTATTTTTGTGTATGTCCGATAGGCTCTATTATTTAATTGGGGTCAAAAAACTTAGCTGGCTTAATGTGATTGTAATACTCTGCCTACCCCAACCGGGATATACAGGTCGCAATCAGTGTATGTACGTACATAGGGATAGTGTTTAATAATAAATTTGCGAAACAGACCTCAACTAATTTTGGTTCTGCTTGCAAACAACCTTGTGATGTGTTGTATTATGCCTGTGGAAAATCTATTCAGGTGTTTGTAACAGGAACTTAGGCCTTAAGGCGAGTCAGGGATTTTCTGACCGCTTGAGAATTTTCACAATAGGTTAGTTACAATACACAAATAAACGAAAATCCGGCCTTTCAATTTTTTGCATTTGTATTTACTGTTTTCCCCTTTTAACACAAGCGCATGCGTACCTAATTGCCAATTATGTGGTGCCGGGTTCAATTACCGGTTTAAGCAAAATGTCATAAGGATTAAAACGAAAACACGAACAATGCATCTGTCGTTTTCAGGCTGTCGTACCATAGAGAAAGGGTCTGGTAGAATAAAATATGAAGTAGTATAACTACGACAAATTGGGTATAATATGAATAGGCTTTCTATGCTACGTAGTTTTTAACTTATAATGAAATATTACAATTTTTCTCTTAAGCTATCACTGAAGTTTGCAAAGCGAAAAATCCATGCGAATATGAGCTTATTTGTTACGCTGTAATTACTCGACTGATCATCATTAAATTTCGCATACACGGGTGCAAAAAGTAAATGGGTACCAATTATCCAGATGAAAAATACTGTTATTAACCTACATTTTAATTAACTTACATTTTATTTGAGCAAAGCCGTGAGCAAAATCTTTTTTTAAATATTTTATGTAGACTATGGGACACACAACAATCGTTTCTGTGGTCACCAGTTAGCGTCACTAGCGATTAAGGTCCAGTCAATTCTGTCATAGCTGCTGTCAAAAGGCCTATTGACGGTAATCATTGTCGGTTTCTATAGTACCTGATGTTGTAGTGTCTATAGAGTATGAGGTCTAGAGAGACCTCATACTCTATAGTCACTACTCCATTCACTTACACTTCACACATTCGCATCTATCTATATAATAAGGTTGTGTCCTGGCTCGATGGCGTAGTGGTTAGTGTAACCGACTGCCCCGCCGGAGGTCGCGGGTTCGATTCCCGCACAAGTCAAACATTTGTGTGCATAAACATGGATATTTGTCTTGGTCTGGGTGTTTCTATTAGACATAGATATGTATGTATTCACAAAAAAAAGGTATATACGTATGTTTATCCATTATCTAGTAGCCGTAGTACAATCTCTGCTTAGTTTGTGCTAGATGGTGTTGTGTGTATGTGATAGAATATTAGAATAGAATATTATCTTAAGATATCAATTGTATGTATATTTTTATGTGACTACAAGGTCCATCCGCAGCTGTGTTTAAATTAAAACATACATAACCCATGTTCCTTAATAACTGCTTCATTGGCGTACTGTCTGTACTGTAAATGCGACTACTGTGATTTTTTTTTTGATTGACTGATTAATATACAAATAACTTCTTAAAGGTGCCATGAGGTCAATCTCAAGACTTTTGCGTATCTGTCAACCAAACTATCGGAAATATATTAATATAATCAAATTCAAAATAATTTATTTGTGAATCATTTTTACCGCTTGGTGCGATTGCCATTGGCCGTGTTTACGACTTTTTGCCTCTGACGCACTTCTACGATAATTTATATCGACAAATGGATAAGATGCGATACGAATTTCTGAGTTAATGCCTGAAGTAGTAAAAAGGCTTTAATGCAAACAGTTAACAACAATTACCTCTCCAGTGTCGAGTGCGATACTAGAGAGGTAAGAAAATCCTTCTCAAACCAGCAGTTAGTTATAGACAAGTCTCAGCTCGCTGACCTCTTCGAAATACAAGACACAATGCCTACAAAAAAGATGACCATAAATGATCCGATGATTCGGCTTACAGCTTCGCTTACGGTTATCTACATTTTGTCAGTTGCTGTTCTTCAGAAACAATACTTTTTCTGAATAAAAGGTACCGTATGTCCTTGCCTGAACCTCTGAAATGTAGTATAAAATAAGTTTGCGAAATTTCATGATGCTTGGTCAAGTATTTGAGGCCTGAAAGCGTAACAAAAAAACTCATATTTGCAATTATAATGTTAGTTAGGATAACTAAGTGCCTAATAATTATAACTAAGGATAATCATATAAAACATTTATTTTTATGAATACCAGTTGTCCAATAAAGAAAGCAGTCTCATTACACCTTTGTTCTTAACTTTATTATGCTCCATCAAATAACTAAGATGACACGATGATATGATCGTTCGTAATATCACACGTCTACGTACGATCATACAAGCAACTAAATAATACAGGAAATTTAGGGTCAGTGCTCAAATAGCTGATTCATTGTTACTCCAGTACAATTACGCTCTATACGCAATGTCGAGTTCTCGTGCAATATTAACCGCTTCGGTCCTCGGTCGGGCTAAATCTTTAACGTGGCTATCGGTTGTACCGGATAAATATGTTAAGAGCTTCTAATTGCAACGTTATGCTATCACATGTATGGTCTGCTTTCCTGTTTTAAGCTTTCATGGCATGGCCGTTGCATTTACGAGTCGGTTTGTGTTGGGTGATATAAATGAGGAACAAGGTGTTTATGTTCCTTAGATCCACAAATGTTGTGTTCCAAGGGTCCACCATTGGAACACAACATTTGTGAAAGCACGCAAAGCTGGACACAGATAAGTATTATTCAGTTATATTTTGCTCACGTAATAGGGGCGATCCTTTTGCCTTTTATTAGCTACGGTCCCAGATACAGTTCTGCTTCTGAAATTTATTAAGCACACTTTGACCAATCCGGATATCGAAACCAAGACCTCATGCAATGCTACTGCCGTCATGCCGTCGAGACAGTATAAAATGACAAAATGCACGGATGGCTAAATGGTTTAAGTGGTCGATTTGTCACTGCCACCGCGATGAGTGTTGTGGGTTCGACCCCGCGGGACAAAAATTTGTGTAATCCACAAATGGTTGTACCGAGTGTAATAGTTGTTCGAGGTATTCCTTGTGTCAGTTGTTTGAATGTTTTTAACGTCCTCCGCAATACAGGAATTATTCCAAGCGCGAGTGTAGTGTTTTGTTAAAAAAAATCATTATGCAAATACCTCGTATATTATCGTAACAGCACAGTCGGACAAAGTTCATTGGACCTGCTTTTCATAACACACCAACTTTTAAGAAGCCTTGGAAACTTACAACTTTAAGAGGAAACACAAGGGCCGTTTTTCCATACAAATGTAGTCCCCTGTTTCCTCCCTGGATAATGCCAGTAGAACAATAATATTTTAAAATAACATGTATAGCCTCTATTGGCATGTCCCTATGTTTTCCTTTTTTTCATTAATTAATAATTAAAAGAGATATGAGCCTTCAAAACCCTCAAAAATTGGTCAGATTTTCCGCTGTGTTCAAACATCTAGAAAACAAATTCGAGTAAATTATATAAAAAAAGAAAAACATAGAAATACGGCCAAAGCCTTTCTTCAATTTTTAATGAAATAAGTAGTTAAATCGGTCAAGTGTTCGAGAAGGAATCAGGGGACTACGAAACGTTGATTTTGTGTACTTTTATAGGTATTTTCGGTCCAAGGTGCAGTTGTCTCTATCACGCTCTGCGGGCACTGCGCGACAGCAATAGATTTTACAAATACCTATTTTTCAATTCTCTCGCCCGTGGTGTTTCCTCTTAATACAATACAAATTTATTTGGCTGCAATGCTTTGTAAAGTGAACTTTACCCTAGTTGGGATATCCTAGATCTGGAGCAGCGGTTCAGTTGCTCAATGAAAAAGTATAAATTAACAAAAATGGTCAATTTTAACAGCAAAATATATATGCCGTATTTCCTATTAAATAGAGCATACAATTGATTGGCAGTGAACATGTATGGTATCATAATGCCATCTATCTTGTCGAAACAATTGATTTAAGATTGACAATTACAAAATGTTTCGTAAATTATCATATAGATGGCATTCACAGCAACAAATTAATATGAGTCGTATAAATATTTTAACCAATTGTGTGTTATTTTATAATATGTAATACGTTATATGAAAAATAATTATCGTATTATAATAAAATAAATTGTTTAATTAATCAATAAAATATTGTTTATTAATGCAACGACATTTTATTGATTAATTAAACAATTTATTTTAACTGTTTATTTACTCTGTTTCTGCTTCCATAAATAGACACACCGGCCCGTTGGCTGGAGTGTAAGGCAGGCTTACTTTTCAGCTCAATTATATCGCTTATACCCCAAAAGGGTGGGAGAAGTCTAGTATATCAACATTCCGCCAGATATAGTTTTAATTTCTACATAGTAAGAAGCTAGCTTATTGCCTAGCGGACACGGTTTCAGACACCTTTTTGCTACTGGGAAATTCCTGACTAAAACTTTTCTATCATGCACGATTCGAAGGCCTGTAACCATTTCATTTATTTATACATTTTTCTTGGCATTTTTAACGTTGGATTAATTATCGATTATTTATTAATCACCAAATCTTCTTCAAGTTTAGTTAAGAGGGTATGAACCTAGATGGCTTAATTTTATAATTAACAAGAAGATATATTCTAGCCGCTCTAAGAAGACCTGATTTATTGTTTGAACTGAACTCACAGCGTACATACATATACTTTGAACTTAATATTAATATCACAGATGGTGCTAAGTTTAGTCCTGTCAAATATAACGATAAATGTCACTAACTCAACGTACCTACTGTTTGTTACGGATTGGTTTGATAATTTCAATTGCGAATTTTGTGACAACATAATTGGCATCTATCATAGTAATTTTTTAAATATATTAATAGATATGAAATACTTTAATAATGGTCTATTTGTAAACCAAATTAGAAAAGTAAAAAATGGTATATACTTGTACATAGTGAAGTCTCTGTACACCCAATAGGTAAGGATGACGCAAAAAACATCTCTCTTTCACTAGCTGTGCAAACAATGCGCGAAGTGGAGGATTAAAGATCCATCTCTCATCAATTGAGAGTGACGTGCTCCGGATCAAAATATGCTCCGACTACGTGTGTTCAAATACACTTGCACTCTTCCCCGTCTAAAAACGCCATTTATGTTATGCCCAATGCGGCTAGTAGTTCTGAATTCGTAGAAATAATACCGTGGACACGGAAGGACGACCAGTTAGGTGTAGCGGAAGCGTCTTCTAGTAGGAACCGGTAATGGTTTAGCGCAGCAGCCTCTAATACTTCTAATAGCTAGATTATATATTGTATATAAATACATGGTCTTACTGTCAAAGGGATATTAACCCCACATTTCGACAATTATATTTTAGGTGCCATAGTATCGCTGTTGATTCTGGTGTTGTTTTATGGGGCACAGTTCCACACACAGTATTGCTTCTGTGAATTTCTTGACAGAAATTCTAACAACACTTTGCTCGGTAAAGGAACCTGGCATTTAGTGAATGTGACCGGGTTCAACTGCTGCGCCACTGAGGCAGTCAGCTATTATAGCTACCTACATGTCAGTTACCAAAAGCAATATTAAGAAGAAAATAATAGAAAAATGTCACTTTTTCTATTTGATTTGATTTCATTCGTTTATCTAATATTCAGAATATCGTCATCACAACTTTTGGTTGGTGTCGGTAACAGTAAATAATTTCCCTTCGACCGTCTATGTAACTGGAGATTCGTAACTTGTTTCAATAATGACTTTTAAAATAAAATAATTGATTAATTAACTAATTATTGATGTTATTCTTTGACCGGCATTGGTTTTGTAAAAATAAGAAAAATGTCTTTATTGAAACTGGTTATGAAACAGTTACAAGCCCGTTCGCCCCTCGAGTTTCGCCCCCTAGTACGTATTTTTTAGGTTTCTTCTTAAATCTACCCAAAAATACTTTAAATTACTTCACGCGGCCCCGTCTTTCTATGAAAGGTGCGAAAGTCAAGTTGCGTACGGGCTTGTAGCCTTTGAAATGCCAGTTACGTGGACGGCTGAAGGGATTCCCTGTCCACAATTGGTTTGGTAAAAGTAAACAAGTATACTGTATCGTACCTAGTTACAAAACACCGGTTACGTAGACATTCGAATATTTTTAAATGAATAGCGCAATCAAGAGCCCCTGAATATTTTCACAAACAATGTTGCGAAAAATGTTTCTTTAATAAACGCCTTTTTATAAATTGTTAACGTCATTTCCTGGGAAGAGAGTAAAACCTGTTCTTATGCGAACGTTATATTCTTTAAGACTTTTCTTTATTATTGTTTGGCATTTTCTATTGTATTTACTTATATAGTTTTGAAAAATTTAGGGAACAGTACACACAGACGTGAAACAACTACATATGTATTACATATACATACAAATCTTATAGTCGCAAGAATCGAATTCATAACTTTCAGCACACTGTGATGTGCTAAGCCGCGGCTAGCCCGCTACCTACCCAGTGAACATTCGAGTCCTAAGCCTAAACGATCGGTGGCACACGCCCGACTAATCTATTACAGTCTTCGGTACCTCAAATGCACTGTCCTATTGTCGGACTTGCGTCAAGCGTGCCTCTGTGTATTCCCTGACAAATTTACAACTAAACACAAAGCAAGGGAATTTGATTCTTAACTTATTGAAAATAACGTTGAATGTGATCGCAGTGTGGTTTTGGTGGTTTTGACAAGACAGGTAGTAGGGCCCGCACACGTTCACCTCTCACGAGTCGTGGAGCAAATCACGACAGTCACGTGTTGGGAATAACAATGGGGTGACCATACTTCGGCACGAATTGATTTAGTACTTCGATTGTCTATTGGTTTTCACGTATTTGTCATTATTTTAATGTGATCCCGAATTAAATCGGTCGAAGCGTTTTATATGCTTTTGGCTGGATAGTTGGTACGTTAACATGTTGGTAAACGGCAAACTTAAGCAATTTTCCTTCGGCTATTTGAATATATTATTTTATATAGACTGCCTCGGTCGCGCAGCATCAGCGAATGCATCTGCTGAGCATGAGATGTCAGAGTCGCTTTCCGGCTCGGCTTAATCTACTATTGGGTCTCTCTGAATAGTAATTTTCTATAGGCTACTAGTATTCAACCATAGCTGGCGAAATATACACGTGGTACCCTCTACCCTTGCCTAGCCTTTGTGGAGGCGTGCAATATGTACTTGTTTTTTTGTAAGGTCGTGCCAAATACCAAAGCACGCAGGTATACGTGCCTAGTTACTTACTGATAGTTGATTTGGAGCTTCAAACTATTTGCATTTAG
Organism: Catocala nupta; assembly: GCA_963675205.1. NCBI lineage: Eukaryota > Metazoa > Arthropoda > Insecta > Lepidoptera > Erebidae > Catocala > Catocala nupta. The sequence continues at coordinate 41,471,582 of OY776078.1, forward strand.
ATTTTCTTATACAAGCGAATTGGGAAGTTTAATTCATTATTTAACTACTACTACGAGTAACACGGAAGACAAATTTTCAAATATGAAGTGATTTTATTATGATACATCTAGTTCTTGTTCACGGTGTCGCTTGCTTGATAACACATTTATTTTATAAATTGATGGATTCTATGTCATTTTCGGTACTCGAAATCGTATATGCGAAATTTCTTGATCGGGTCGGATTGAATTTTAATGATCGGTCGAGTAGTGAAAGCTTATCAATGACATAAACTCACATGGATACTTATAATATTAATTGTATGATATTAATAATATCTGCCCTGCACTTACTCGTACTGGGCACTCTTCTCAGTGTGATTGTCGATAATTAAAATTATCTTTGCACGAAGACTTAAATATAACTCGCAAACGTCTTTGCAAACATTGATTGGGTACAAAATATATACAAATCTGACTTGAATAATTTCGACTGCACTGGATGGCGTAATGGGTGTAATCCCTTTGCTATTTTACTGTAGATACCTACGGCGTAGTTCGCATTCAAGACGAGTAATAAATTTGATCATAAATAATAGTTCCGAGTCTGGGATTTCTTTGTGTCCTTTGTTTGCATGTTTGGCAAGTCTTTGCAATATAGGCACTAAGCCTGGTGGAAAAGTTGCTACTATGCATAAAAAAGGAGTCGTATCTATATGTTCCGTTTGGGGATTAAACCTGTCTACAGTGACAACATAACCACTGCACCGTTCGTGGATTCCTATTATTTATTTACAGACACTCGTGGCCACGCCTGCGTCGTACTTGCGAATATTAATGTAATAACGAGCTAACAAACTGTGTTACTCTTCGTATACTGTTTATAACTGAAGTGCTAAGAGTGCAATACACCCCGCACTTACTTTTCGCTTGCTATGTTTTATGTGTCACGCATTAGCAGTCAAGCTTAACCATTTCGCGTTCAGTTTTTTAGACTCCAAATTTCTTATCGAAAACATTCGGTTTCTATTTCTTTGAATTGACATAGAACTTAAAAATCTACAACCTGCCAACTTTGGAAACAATACTGATAAAACAATTAGACAGTTAGTCTCTCTTTAATAGATGAACCAATATTTTATTCGTAAAGTATATAAAGACGTAATATTATAAGTAAATAACAAAATATTAAAATAAACGTTTTAGCGGACCTATTGCACTTACGCTACGCCCGAAAGATATATTATTATGCAAAAGAGATTAATACAGCTCAGACTGATAATACCTTTGAATATTTTTTGGTTTTAATTATTTTATTAGTGTTGTTATATACGTTTACTGGATAACCAAGAAAACAGTAACATAAGCGAGACAATTTGGAATTCTAGACGCTTCAGTCTCTGTCTTCGAGACACTTCAGACATTGAGACAAACGCCATCTTAGTCTCCCCGTGAACATGGCTGCTCAAAATCAACCAAAACGTTGGAAAATGTGTAAATTTGATTCTTAAAAACTTTAAATAGCTTCAATAGTTACGAGATGGGTGTAAAACCCAGTATTCAACCTCTTCGTCTTAAATGTAAAAGTAATGAAAGGAAATTACCCTTATATCTCGGGGGTCTTTTGACCCACAGGGCCCATATTCAAACTCGACCAAGAGATGACCTCAAGGTGTATGTACACCAAGTTACAAGTCAATCGGTCCAGTGGTTCTGGAGTTATGCCGGTCACTAACAGGCAGACACACAGACTCGCATAGTGTTTTCATTAACCTCTTCGAAGAAGACTCTGAGATTAATTAACGTTCAATAGTAGTGTTTTATTTTCACAATTATGTAATAAAAGTGTTAATAAACAATGCGATAAATTCTGTATAAAGTAGTTTAATTTCAATGTATTACATTCGCGTAGACGTTATACAGTATTAAGTAGAATGTTGAATACTTTAGGTTAGGTGAGTAACAGTTCTTTTTTTTAGATGAAATTATGTCTTTTTCGCGATGATCAGACGAGTAGTTAAGGCGTGAAAGCGTAACAAAGAAACTCACATTAGCATCGTAGCTTATAATATTATAAATGCGAATTATGTAAGTTTGTTAGTTCTTTATGCTGTCATGCCATAACTACTCGACGAATCATCATGCAATTTTGCATACTTGTTGTTAAGCGAATAGAAAAAAGACATAGGGTACCTTTCATCCAGGAAAATGTACTTTTATAATCTAGCTTAAATTAAGCTAAATCTACGCAGGCAAAATCTAGTTTACAATATCAGGATATAAAACACGTTATATCGTTATTAAGAGATAATTATATGAACGTCCTAAATGAACAGTAGCAATGCAGTAGGTAGCCGACATCACACAATAATGCTATTAATTACCACCGGCTCTGTATTATTATGTCAATTATAATCCAATCAGTTAGCTATTCCAATGTTAATACGGTTGCACCTTCAAGAACGTCTGATTATGAGTAAACTGCCTCATGAATGTAGTGAATACGACTGGTGTGATGAGGTCTCGGAACCGATTGCTGAGTCGGGAGTTATGTTGTTGAGCTTTTGTACAAAATTCTTTTAATATCACTTAGTGTGGAACTGTCTCGAATACGTCTATCAGATATAGTCGGCCTCGATGGCGTAGTGGTTAGTGTAACCGACTGCCACGCCTGAGGTTGCGGGTTCGATTACCGTACAAGTCAAACATTTGTGTGTATGAACGTGGATGTTTGTCTTGGTCTGGGTGTTTCTATGTATAATATGTATGTATTTGCTAAAAAAAGTAGGTATGTATGTATGTATGTTTATCCATTGTTTAGTACCCATAGTACAAGCTCTGCTTAGTTTGGGCTAGATGGTGTTGTGTGTATGTGGTAGAATATTATATTATTATGTTTCTCTTATCACAGGTACTTTCTAACATATTATATTAGAAAATACCTGGCCCTTTGGGAGGCTTACACGGAGACATGGGTCCAACGTGAAGAGGCCCTTCGAGAGTTTTAATCAAAGGTGTGATGGAACACCTACAGCGGCACTAGCCGCAGCAGGCGTAGGACTATTGCTACGTATAGATTCTAATATATGGGCTATAGGTATGGGTGTTTGGTGGACCGGTATATTGCTAACTATGGATGAAAAACGGCGTCTGCCCTGAATACTCTAATAGCATCAATGCAATGGGCAGACGGTGACTCGCCAACTCACTAGATGGGCCCCCTGATAAGCCACTATAGGCATACAAGCCAGCAGCAGAGGGCAACACCGGTGCGAGTGGCTAGGGGTGTCGAGCGGTGCGGCGCCGGTTTCACCATCACGGGTCTCGTGACAACGGAGACCCGGAGCGGGTTTCCCCGTAGTTATGCCCTTGAAAATGACACTTCCACCCCCAAGCATATAGTTCTAGCGGCCCCCCTCTGACCGGCCGACCAAGGCAAGCCAGAGTTGAGAGTCCTACGGACGCTCTTGAAGTTCCACCCCAGCCAACCAGTAATGGCAAGCCGGGGACGAAGCCCTAACCAACTCTCTGAGGCATTCAGGACCGCAGTGTCGCCACTCACATTCAGCCCGCCACAAGCTGCCCTGCGGTTTGTGCGCTTTAATTTAACCTGGTGATACATTTTTTGTTTATATCACAAGGCGAAGGTGATAGTTTTAAAGCTAGTATACTGTGCCCTCCGATATCGCGTTAGTCTCATGATGAGATAACGACTGTCCCAGAGGGGTATATTATTATTATTCTCTTTATTTAAATATTTTCAATATATTTTTCATTTTTAAATATACATATATCTATAAAAATACATTTAAAAATATAAAATATATGGTACCCCACCGGCATCGGGAACAGGGTCCAAGCTGCCGGTGGTTAGGATTACAGAGATAGGAACCTCCTCACAATGCGTGCTGTATCTAAAAGCACTGCCTTCTGCATCAAACCCTTGATCCAAGCACCCAACGCAAGCCTCTTTAGATGGTGATCGAGGCTCTTGGCTATTAGACCATTCACAGATATGACTATCGGCACAATGATTGCCGAATCAACATCCCACATGTCGACAACCTCGCGAGCCAAATCAAGATATTTAATTTGCTTATCTTTTTCAGCTTTCGCGAGATTGCCATCATGCGGAATGGTGACATCGATAATCAATGCGCGGCGCTCTGATCGATCTATCACCACAATGTCAGGTTTGTTGGCCACAACAGTCCTGTCTGTGATGATAGTTCGATCCCAGTACAACGTGACATGACCATTTTCGAGAACTGATTCAGCTACATACCTGTAGTACGGCACTTCAACATCTACAAGTTTGTATTTCAGAGCAAGTTACTGGTGAATAATCCTGGCTACTTGGTTATGTCTGTGCAAGTACTCGCCGTTAGCAAGACGAGAACAACCGGAAACTATATGCCTGAGGGACTCACCAGGTAGGTGGCACGCCCGACAAATGTCAACCGTGCCATCCCTCAAGATATATCTCCGGTAGTTATTCGTCTTGATAACTTCGTCCGCAATAGCACAGACAAACCCTTCGGTTTCCCCAAAGAGGTCACCGAAACGTAGCCAGTTCACGGAGGCTAACAGGTCTACATCAGCTCCATATAGAGCCTTGTAGAACCTACCGTGAAGCTCCTTGCTCTGCCATACATCCCTGCGATCGTTAGTGCTAAGTACTACAGGCTTGCGCCAGTTCTCTTTAGCCAAACTGAGCGGGGTGAGTCCGATGTCTACAGCAACTACATCCCGATGCATACCCACGTCTGCCTGAAGAAAGTATTCTCTGAGGTTGCATACCTCGCGGTTATGAAGGGCCTTGGCATTCAGAAAGCCTCGGCCTCCACATTTCCGCGGGATATACAGTCTCATCACAGACGAACGTGGGTGATGCATACGGTATGCCGTCAAGAGTGTACGGACCCGCCGGTCCAGGGCATCCAGTTCAGTCTGAGTCCACTTAAGTATGCCAAAGGAGTACATGAGCACCGGCATGACCCAACCGTTACAAGCGCGCACCTTGTTGCCACCTGATAAAAGACTATTTAAAACTTTTTTCAGGCGACCAAAGAAACGCTCCTGCAACGATTGCTTCATGTCAGCCTCATTGATACTTAACGCCTGTGACATACCCAAGTACTTGTAAGTATCGGTTACAAGAAGTGATCGTAGGTTAATGGAATCCGAAAGTTGTGTTCCTTCGGATTCCACTATCCTGCCTTGCTTTACATGGATGACAGCACATTTGTCCACACCAAAATCCATACTGATAGACTTACTAAAAGTTTCAGTTACTTTAAGTAAATCCATCAACTGTAATTTAGTGTGGGCAAACAACTTTAAGTCATCCATATACAACAAGTGGGATATCACTCCACCACCTCTATGTAACCTGTAACCTAGCCCTGAACCCTCTAGTAATGTACTAAGAGGATTCAATGCTAGGCAGAACCAAAGAGGACTCAGGCTGTCGCCCTGAAATATACCCCGCTCAATTTTTATAAATTCGCCATTCCCAGGGATCTGTCGACATCCTGGATAGCTAAGAACCGTTTTCCATTGCCCCATGCATGACTTCAAAAAGGTGCGCAGAGTTGCATTTACTTTATACAACTCTAACACCCTCAAAAGCCACGCATGAGGCACCGAATCATACGCTTTCTTATAATCTATCCAACATGCCGCCATATCCCTTTGTTTACGGCGAACCTGTTGGCTAATGGCCATATCAATGAGGAGGAGCTCCTTAGTACCACGAGCCCCCCTCTTACATCCATTCTGAGAAGCTGACATTATTGAATTTGTATCAATATGTTTAGATACCTTGGCTCTCAAAATAGATGTAAGAAGCTTATAGATCGATGGCAAACATGTTATCGGTCTATAATTGCCGGGCTCGTTGGTACTACCTGTTTTATGGAGTAAGTGGGTTATTCCCGTGGTCATAAAATCTGGTAACGATCCAGATTCTAGATTAAAATATAGATTAATATTAGATAAGATAAATAATAACAATAGATTCTATAATTTAATAATAATAACATAACAATAACTGATGTCGTAAATAATAAGGGGCAATAAAAAGGACCGCCCGTTATTATTTACGACATTAATTATTAATATGATTTTTTATTTTAATTAGTAAAAAATTAAAATTGCCTCGGTTGGTTAACATATGACTATCTGACACCATTTCACGAAAAAAACGGAATAATATTTTTTCAAAAAAAAAAAATCTAATTAAATAAAAATATGGTCAGGGTTATTCTATATCACCAGTAAAATGCGTGGTTACAAGGAATTACTCGATTTCAAAATCACCCTGTATATTGAAAGTGGAAGCTGTATTAGCATAGCATACTTTTGACTGTCTATCTATTAACATAATTAGTGTTTAATAATAAAACAACAAAAATCCGATGGATTTCATTCATTTATGGTCGTAGTATACAAGAAAGATATACATGGTAATTAAAAAAAAACACATATCTCAGGTAGTAGTTAGGATAGATTTTACTTCATATTTTTTTCTGAACGGCCATCAGTTTCACTGTAAGACATTTCCAGGTTATCCATTAATTACCGGACACTCTGTATATCCCAAAGACATAGTTAGAGATATATAACCCACACATTTCGGCAGCTATAGATTTAGTTTTCACATAACAGCAGCGAGCCTGTTCCAAAATCCAAAACCCTATTCTTTTTCTTCTTAAAAACAAATACTCCCGCACTAGGCATAATTCCTGCATCGCGGAGTACTTAACAAACATTCAAATAACGGACACAAAGAACATCTAGACTCGGATGAGCCAATTGTGGATCACACAAAGGTTTGTCTCGTGTGGGATTCGAATCCACAACACTCAGCGCGATGGCAGTGGCGAGGCGACCACTTTAACCACAGAGCCATCCGTGCTGTTATCATTCTAAACAATTTTTGCCATGCAGCATCAAAATATAACAATTTTTACCTTATACCACAGAAACCCGGTATACCTACCTATAAGTGTCCAGGTACATGAGTGCACCCGCTGTGAAATTTCATTATTATCGTATAGCCATTCCGCATGCCTCCCGATAGTAATATTTAGATTTATAAACAGTCAAAAAACCAAATCACATTTTTGACGTCAGCTTAGTACCCGGTATACACAGTGGTAAGTTATATTAAAGTTTCGTGAATATGCTCGGTGACACGGTGTTAGTGTACGCTACTGCCTAGAATAAGTACTCGAATTCGATTCGTAGGCCGGATAAATGTTATAGGATTTTATAGTTAAGAAATTGTTATGGCACGGGGCCACCAATAAGCTCACTCTGTATATATTAAGTGTCCCTTAAGTCGAGCAAGTCAATGTTTGGGATAGTTGCCTTTATTATTGGACTGCACTACTAATTGCTTACCATTAAGCTTCGTGGAGTCATTTGGACAGGCGGAAAAAATAATATCAATAGCTTTTGCCGCTTCACGCACTAATGGTTTGCTAAAATAACTACACTAACAAGAAAAATAAGGTGGGTAGGGTTTATCATTATCTATCCGACCAATATAAGTAGGTTCTATTTCTATGCAAGAGATTCATTTTCATTCATCTTCATTTTTGGTTGTACATCCTAAGTAATATTATAAAAGCGAATGTGAGTATATTTTTTATTTTTTTTGTTTGCTTTTTACGCTGTCACGCCGTACTACTCGACCGATCATTATGAAATTTCGCATACACGTTGTCAAGGGGTACAGAAAGGGACATACATATTATGGTACATTTCATCCAGGCAAAAGTACTTTTGCCGAGGGACAGTATATTGACACAACCTACACTCACGTGAGTAAAGCCGTGGAGAAAACCTAGTATTGAATATAATTATGGACTGTATTATATATATATCTTTAATTCCTACACTTAGCATCGGCGATACCAACAGAATTGAAAGCGGTCATACGCACATCACATTAACAATGCAATGCTTGCATTGTTAATGTGATGTGCCTTGCACTTTGCTGTAAAGCAACCGAAACGTCGGGGCAAAGTGTAAACTTAAATATAAATAGTTTTAATTAGAAAATATATAGCTTAAATAGTAGTAAAGTTCAATAATAGTAGTGTTAGAGTTTTCAAAATTATGTAATAACAGTGTTTAAAGTAAAATAAACAACGCGACAAAATCCGTAAGTGTTTAATTTCAATATTTTAGTACATATTTTCTCTCAATGTAAAACTTTAATCTAATGTTACGCCTAGGAACCTGGCGCTATAGATTATTTATATCTATTATTATTATTTATAGTCACTATTTTATATTATTTTCTTTTAGATATATGTATGTAGATGACATATTAAATTAATATTCAATATTTTTAAAACTAGCTGAAGGTACTTCATTACATTTTGCAAATGTTCTAAAAGTTATATTTCATCTTGTCTTATCTGGTAACCAAAAATCACTTTAACAACCATTTAATTACTGTTATATTTGTTTTCTAATTAACTAATTATTTATTAAATTCTTACGGCCAGTCCCATAACTAACAAGTTAAAGTTATCCGAAAGATAAATTGCATGCTGTCTCACTCTTGTTAGATTAAAGAAGAGAGATGGTGTGACTTTTATCTTATAGATAAATGCTATTTGGAGGTGGTGGGGCAAGGCCTTACAGTTAAATCTATATTACTCCGGGTATTGCCGGGGCCGTAGAGTCCTGCTGTACACGAGGTCTCGGAATCGACTCCTGTGTCTTTCCGTTTTATGTGCCCGATAAACGGTAATAATCTCGCGTATTAAGTGGAACATAAACCATACCTGGCGAATTGTGGGTATATTTTTAATAATAATAATAATTTGTTTTATTTTCATTCAACAGATTTACATTATTATATTACACAACAAGACTCTAATTATAAGTAGGCTATAGAAGCTGAAATACCTTATAAAACGATTGACCTACGTTATCCAAGATAACTGCGTCCATTTTAATTTCCTTCGTCTATCTATTGCGCCGGATTCAATCAAAACTGGAATTTATCTTTACACATGGCGTCCTGTCAATATTTGCTACCTCAGCGTTCGTTATATGTGGATAGAAATTATACACTTTACGTGCATTGCTGCTGCCCGTGCGACGAATCAGTTGTTTTAGACACTGTCGAGATTGATTCCATCTTGGTCATGAACATTTGCAAACTGCAGAGTTTAATATATATACAAGGTGGCGCAAGAGTAATGTCATAGTGTGAATGGACTACCATTTTGTTGGGAACAAAAAAAAAAATATTGCTCTGTTTTCATGAAAAATATATTTGAAAATACCACGACGAAATTCACGCAGCAATCAAAAGATTGGTCAAATAAGTACTAACAATAATGCCACGTTCTTCAGGTGTGTATCGCTCCATGGCTTGTTGTAAACTAATTCTTTATCTGTCTACAACATAGATCTCAACGCACAATGAAATTTGTTGCCTTTTGCATAAACTAAGGTACAATCACATCATGACATTACTTTTGCGCAACTTATATATTAGAATAACTGTAGATTTATTAAAAATGAATCCCATATATGTATAAATCCCCTGTATAGAAAAACCTCAAACATAAAATTTTTGGACAAATGGTGCAACGGTTCTCTATGCGTTATTTATAGATCACACAATTTACTATACATTGTTGTCAGTAGTAGTAGCGGCGCTACTCCTTGCATGACGGTCTTCTGAACATTTTTCTAATAGAGGTAAATATTTTATTGTAAATTGTATACCTACTGGAGCAGCAAAGACGACAAATCTTATTATAGATTTTGAGCGATTTAATTGCGTAAGCGAATATTATAAATGCGAATGTGAGTTTGTTTGTTACGCTTTCACGCCTTAACTACTTGACCGAACCCGAAATTTCGCATACACTTTGTCAGAGGAACAGAAAAGGACATAGAGTACATTTTATCCAGAAAAAGTATTTTCACTAATCTTACCTAATTTAACCTACATTTACGGGAGCAAAGTTGCGGAAAAATCTAGTTTTATAATGTAAAGAAGAATATAGATTACAGGTATAAAAATATGGTGTGTATTTTAAATAATTAATGTCTTATATGATTTAATATAAAATTAAATAAAACTGGTGTAATACAAAAATAATTTCACAAATTTTTATCATTGCAGTGCAGGTGGTGTCTCACTAGAATATTAGAAAGAAAGAATAAGAAATAGTAAGAAATCGTTATTGGTTTCAGCTTTTAGGTGGGCACAATGTGTTTAAGAATAAAAACAAATAATAATTACAAAAAAAGAAAAAAAAGGATCAAACAAAAACAGAGTAAAGTAAAGAATAAGTAACATCTAGTCACACATGCGTCCCATAGCTGCAGCAATCAGGACCTTAGTTCAGCATTTGCCTGGTCCCAAGAACCAGGTACTGGTCTTCCAATGGAGCCTGTCATAGTGTCGTACGGAAGCCAATAAGTATAAGATACGTACATAGTTATATACATATAATATAGAATTATGTACAAACATATATATATATAAACGTTAAGTAAATACATAATTATATATAAAATAAATAGATATAATGAATAAACGTAACATAAACCTTAAGATAATCATAATATTGTCGCAGACGCAGGCCGCGCGCAGCTATGTCGCATGAGTAAAGAATCGGAATCTTTACTCTGTGACTATGTATTGCACAATTATTATTAGATGAGTCATCTTGTCTCCGCCAGCGTACGACACAATTAACGTGACGACACCCTCCTTTTTTTCTTATTTACCTGGTGAAACGCAGTAATTGTGTTGCTATTCTTACGCTGATTGCCTATAAAAAAGTGGCATATCGCCAGACGAGGTTCGATCGTATCATCTCAAAATAATTGATAACTGTGAAGCGTACCTCCTTCACTTATGAATCGCGATTCATAATTTAAATTAACTAGTTTACTATTCACCATATTCTAAATGGTGAAGCTCCAATTATACTAATGTGAATAGTTGACACTAACTGTGTATTGGATTAATTGATGCACTTGCAAATACTTCATTAGTATAACAGAATATATGACAAACATAATCTCTATTTGCATACTTATATCGTATGCCTTTAATGAGTTCATCAGCAAAGTAATAAATTATATTACTTACGTCGAATAACTTAATAATATGGTTGGTTAACACTTGATAAGAAAATATGCATTATTTAACGATGGGTTGAGAACAGAGCTTACTAAATTATAGCATCAATTTTTCATGTTAACGTTTGTGATTAAAATATGGAGAGGACATCTTTATTGATGAGTCACCCTTAGGGTACTACGTATACTCGTTTTGGAGGCTTATTGGTCATTACGCACGAATCTGAAGAAATGTGCGAAACGACACTACTTAAAATATTTTTGAGTGGCAGTGGCGAGGCCGCCACTTTAACCAACACGTCATCCGTAATGGCAATATATTTAATTGTATATATGTTTATGATATATCATAATACTGCCAATGACACCAAATACGTGCTAAAATTGGTCGTTTCTAAATATGTATGATATTTAACTTTGTTTGCGACGATGGTATTGTGACGGGTACGGTCGAGGCCCTTGTGGGCTCCCCTGCGAGGGTTCGTGATGAGCCTATGTAGGCCACTGGTTATCGGTGCAAATATGATAATGTTGCACTACTTGCCTCTAGACGCAATGTGCTTATTGAAACCGGTCCTTAACCCCGTCAACTCAAATAGTCTGTAGAAGATCCAACGTTAGCTAATGATAAGTCTGTTTTAACCCTTAAAGGCTACCATGAATTTGTATACTGCTAAGACTATAAGGGGTGCAAAAACACCTGAATTTAATTATTAAAATAAATAATATAATTAAAAATATTATAATATTTGATTATTAAGTACTTAAATTATGGATCGTGTTATTTATTTTTTTATTTATAGATTTGATTTCTTTACAAAAACTGTTTAAATTGCGATTTAAAAAGGGGTTCTGAGTTTGTATACAGGCACAAAATTAAGTCACCCGGGTGTTAAACACCGTAGCAGCAGTTAATAAATTCATTACTTTTATCTTAACCCTTAAGGTTAAGATAAAAGTAATGCATTTATTAACCGGACCAAAGGTAAAATAATACAAAGGAGCACGCGCGATAATCGCTAAGTAGAGAGATCGAGTACTGATTACTTAATTAATAAAATTTTAAAGTAAGGTAAATTATAATTTGACAATAGGGTATAGTGTCATCGTACATTGTTGCCAAAAAGATTCAAAATTCCTGACATATTTAATTAAAATCGAGCTTTTTAAACAATAGGTGAGGTAACTCTGTCCATTTTAGAGTTATTTACCGCACTAGGAAATTCATTCAATATTGTGTCAGCTTCCGTCATTGTTTTCTGTTCTCTGAGGACTTTATTTGCGTATATTGAACAGACAAGCGATAACGATTTAAAAATAAGAAGTGAGCCAATTAGCCTTGCCTTGCTGGTATGTGATGGGAGGGCCACTAATAATGGTCTTTTATCACCTCGTATATCTATAATTTTATGATAATATTTAACGCTATAAAGGTGTAGAAACGATATTGATTTAGACCTTATATGGTCAAGTTACTTAGCACTGGTGTTAAGAAATATTAGGCAAAAAATACGAAGAAAATTAATCCAATAAATCTAGCTCGTATGAGGTATATATGACGCGTAACACTTTATTATATAAAGCGACGATTCTCTTAAGTGGATCCAGGTATATAATTAACTTTCTATTTTATTTTTATGTTTGCTGGTAGTTTCTTATGGTACTAGATTTTGCTAGTGGCTTCGCTTGTGTAAATGTAGGTTATGTCAATTTTCTACCCCTGGGAATACAGTACTTTTGTCTGGATGAAAAGTACACCATGTCCTTTTTTATACCTCTGATAAAGTGTATGCGGAATTTCATGATGAATCGTCGAGTAGTTAAGGCGTGAAAATGATACCTCAGCAGGTTATTGGCGTACTCGCTGCTATCGCTGTCTCGATTGTTGTGTGTTCGAATTTCGAATTCCTTCTAGTTTTTCCAATTATGATAGTTACGCTGTATTTTTTTAAGTAACTGTTCTCAATAGGACAGTGTTCTTGAACTAATAAAGGTATTTATTTAAGGATTGTCCACATTAGTTATAAACTAATATAAATAATAAGTTTGTTGCAATGCATATAAATATTTCGTACTTTCACCATCCTGAGTTTAGGTTTTAATTTATTTATAATTAATTTGTGTATTCGTTTGTTTCCCAAATACATAAAATATTTTTTTATATTAGGTATAGCTATTTCATGTATTGTAACTATTATTATTAGTTTATATTTAGCAGACTGCGTATGACCGCCTTGATTGACAGGATACTCGTCAGCATCTAACCCCTTCGCCGCTGTTGTCTTGACCGACCGACACGAGAATTCGATTAGGTGTAGGATAATTGGGGCACCCACAGCCCACTTCGGACTAGACGCCCCTACTGTACCGGCAAACGCACAGTAAGGTCTAAAATGCCTTTGTGTTTGCAGAACTGCGATTGTCTTTTCCCTTAAGACTAAGTGCTCTGGCTAGACCATTGATCTACTTACTGTTTAGTTACTGTCACGTACATATACCGCAGATACGCATATAAAAAAGCTGTGTATTTTACCTCGCGTAAATGTAGGTTAGGTTAAAAATACAGATTTTTAACACGCCTTTATTAGCTCGGTGACTATGTATCTATGAATCAATGTAACGGAATCTTTGAACGTGATTTTCACGCCTTTTAAACCGACGGATTGATTTGAAATTTTGCACACTTATCGAAGACCGATGACAATTCAATAAATTAGAAAATATAAAGAAAATAAAGGTCTAAAGAAATAAAAATAAATAATAGTACGACAAACGGGAAAACACGCTTCATTAAAAAATTTTGAAATTAATTTAATAATTTTAATGTAAAAAAGCGTGGAGTGCTTTCGAAGATATTTTGATAACTCTCCCCGCGCTGTTAAACAACTTGCTACCATCAAACTGCTCTATATTAAATGTCACTGGAACAAGCATAACCGCCGGCTAAACCTATGCTTATGTTAATGTTAATTGTTTAACCTTTTGTTTACGATCGAAGTAACAATGCAACTACTAATTTTCAACCATTGAATGTTTCTTAACACCGTTATTTCCCAAAAAGTGGCGTAGTACCACACCTGTTATCACACAAAAGTTAAACGGAGAGGCATGCCTTCCTACCTCTACATTACATTTTTGACTGCTACGATATTCGTGCAGAGTCAACATCAGCAAATAATTGGTTATGGTGGCCTCCTCTATAGCTGACGCAGGTACCTAATTTGGTCTCCATACTACTATTCTGTAGTCTCCTTACTACTGTTCTGTATATATTTATATTTTATTGTATTGTGTAAAGGAGATGCAAATAAAAATATTTTTCTTTCTTTCTTTTTTCTCTATTCAATAGTACCGTTCGTTTAACGACACTGGTTCTTAAATAGGGGGTGCACAGGATTATGCCGCTAAGTAACACTGCATATAATAAGTACAAACTTTTATAACTATTTATCAGAGTGCCGAGTGCGAATTTGTTTTACGTTAACGCGATCGACACGTTTATGACGTTCGGCGCTCTGATTGGCCCGCTCCAAGCTCTTAACCAATCAGAGAGCCAAACGCGGTAACCGTTTCGATCGCGTTAACGTTAAAACAACTCGCACTCGGCACCCTGTTCGCTTATGCTTCAAACGTAGCGTTGAACGAAGTGCGATCGCCGCGTTCCATTTTATTACATATTAAGCAATTGACTGCACGACAATGACTGTACGAATGACGTAATGGTTTAAGCGGTCATCTTGTCACTGCTGCCACGCCGAGTGTTGTGAGTTCAATCCCCACGTGAGACAAAAATTTGAGCGATCCACAATTGGTTGTTCTGAGTCAGTCAAGTCCCCTGCGCCACAGGAATTAATCCTAGTGCGGATCTCCTCATTTATAAAGAAAATTTGGTTTTGGAGGTGAACGCGGCGTCAATCTCAGAATCAGACTCGTGTCAAACCTATTGAGCGATGCAGACGCGGCAAACGGAGTGCACTTGCCGCATGTATTTTATGTGAAATGTGATTTCTTATTTACATAATTGATCTATTGTAATTTACAGTTTGTGTTTGTTTGTTCGTGTAGAGTTGAATTACTTTTTTTATTAATTGTATTACGTTAGTCAAAAGTTTGCTACACCTGACTTGTTCAAGATATGTTACATACCGCACGTATATAGAATTCCTTAATTACTAGTAACTGTGCCCCTCTGGGTACAGTTACCTTAATTGAGACACACTGTTCTAGCCCAATCCTCGCAGCCTCGCCAACAGTAAGTTAATGACGAGTCGACGTAGCCTTTAGTCTCACGTTGTAGGCTGCATAGCAAAATTTAGGTACTAATTCAATAACGAGGATGGGAATGTGTATTTCCAGATATTCCGCGCAACAACCTCCAAATATTCAGATGTTCGGGGCCCCTGTATCTGCAATAAAGGTTTACCTCTACCACCGTGTACCTATATTTTAAACTGTTGTTCGAACAGTAACTATTTTTCTTTTTTTGCGTACCCTCTGGCAATCGCCTCAGCCAGAGAAGTATTTTACATTTTATTTTATTTATACTTCTAATATTTACTCCTGCCTTAAGGAGTCGTACTTCCTATGTAACATTTCCATTCCAATTCTCTTTGTCAGTCCAGTTCTATCGTTTATGCCTCTCGCTTTTATCCTTCCGATTCATTCTTTGTATAGCGCGGGTGCATTTTTTCTGAACGGCCATCAGTTCCACTATAAGACATTTTCAGGTTATCCATTAATTACCGGACACCCTGTAGATATCATTTGTACGTTTTTTTTAAGTATGTTTGAGGGTCACTAGTCTCTTATTCGCCAGTACTAGGACAAACGCCTTACATTAGTGAAAGACTCGGTTCAAATGTTTTGTTCTCTCGAGCTCTGAATTAATCACAATACTTCATCATTCAAAAGCATCTGTTGATGGAACGGCAAACAAGTATTGAGTAAGAATACATTCGAGAGATATTATATTCATATGGTCTATCATTCAGTTATTATAATAAATGTTATTATAATGGTTGCGGGTATATTAAGGGGAGGGGCAGGCGTGTTTTGTACTCATATTTATTTAGCTATGTTTTAAAATTTGCCAGGATCTTAGCACGCTTTCTATCGCGATCAGATTCCGATTCCGTGTTGCTACTGAAAAATTTCTTTAATCGATCGGGCTATCGAATTTTTGTGCTACCATGGCCAATAAATGTTTGCGCAAACTGAAGACGCTAACCAGCCAGGTAAATATTAATCAGTTATAGTATTAATTGTATTTATTCTTATGACGTACAAACATTTTATTCTTCTCTTAGATAACAAGTAAATAAGTTATATTTAGATTTCATAACCGTCGACTCAATGCCATACAAAAGTTCTCCTTACATGTACGTGTTATTCGATTGTGGTGTTGCAAAGACGAACATTTCAATATTCGAAAACTGAATGTCAATAATTGTCGTTTCTAGTAAAAAGCCTTTGCAATATACCTAGTAATTAAAAGTATAAATAATAATAAATAAGGTCCTACTCTATACAACTACACTCAGACACTGACGAATGAAAATATTTATTTTTCGTTAGCTAAGCTTTTTTGAGGGCAAAGCTCTATAGGAATAGCATTCTAAAAATAAGACAGTAATCCGTTTTTTGCCGAGTACTCCAGTCAATAACTGTCGTGTAGTCTATAGAACTAAGTATTAATTTACGTAGAATGGAAGCTAAAATAGAATTTTCCAGGAATATATTTGAATAATTACGGATACCTCGTTTTAGCGGTCTGGAGTAGGTTAACAAATGTCATCAAGAAGAACCTGATACAGTACTGAATAAAATTTTTGCTCTATTTGTAACGAACAGGGCTCTGGAATAGGGAATGAAAATTGTAAATTATCTAATATTAAATTCGAATAAAGTATTAATTAATGGGTACACAATATTATACATATACACTCCATTGCAAAAAAACGGTCACCGTACAGTCATTGGCTTTTCTATAGATTATATTAATATTTTTAGTATGCCATTAGCAAATATGACTAAAATTTCTTATTATCAAAGAGAATATTGTTTTTAACACTTAAATCCTGTCAATGTAAACAGTGAGCCGTGTTAAAATGGTCATTTTTATGGGTATAATGAAATTATGACTATGAGTATTTATATGGTATTTTAATAAAAATAGACATTCAGAATAAAAATTAATGACGATTATGACCTCCCCTTAGAGCGATTACAGTATGTAATCGTCTTGGCATGCTTTCCACCAGGTTTTAGACTATGTCCTGTGGAATTTGTTCTCACTCAGCCGAGATCACACGTTTAAGCTCCCTGATGTTTTGTGGAGTTGGTTGGACAGATCGTACTCGTCTTTTTAGGAGGTCCCAGATGTACTCAATGGGGTTAATGTCGGGGCTCCGCGCTGGCCAATCCAAACGACAAATACCGACTTCTTGCATGTAAGCATCTACGTCGCCAGAACGGTGGGTTCGAGCATTATTGTCTATGTAAATGAGTTGGTTGGTTGAGTATGCTGACAAAGGATTTCTGTTATACATAACACACCCTGTACACGTTTGCGCATTTAGCGAGCCATTTTCAATGAATACCATCTCGGTACGATAGCTTTAAGGTACGCCCGCCCAAAATATAACGGACCCTCTACCATAAGGGATGATTTCTTCAAAACACTCGTCGGCATAGCATTCCTCTGGTCTTCGTAATACTCGCCGACGTTGGTCCTCACCATTCAGACAAATTCGAGCCTCATCGGAAAAGAGCACGCTACCCTAGTTACCTAGTATCCAAGATAGGCAATTTCTAGCGAACCTCAATCGATCAATCCGGTGCTCACGGAGTAACTTGGGGGCCCGCGTTGGTCGTCGACTGCATATATCAGCCGCTAAAAGCCTCCTCCTCACAGTCCATAGGCTAACTTGTGCTCCTCGTACCTCTTCAATTTTCTTTTGAGGTTTATATAACTGCATTTACGGTGCCTCAGCGCCTGAGTCACTAAAAAGCGGTATTCTCGTGGTTGTGTGCAACATTTTCTTCCAGAACCTTGCTTTTACTGAACGGAACCTATCTCTTGGTATCGATTCCAGGTTCTTTGGACGGTTGAACAACCTAAGTTTAACCGATGTGAGACGTAAGATTGGCTATACCCCTCTTCCAGTAGCGCTATAATTTTACTAGCTCTTATTGCTTTTTCAGCTTTTACAATAAACACAAATACCTATATCTGTTTTAAGTCACAATAAGGCAGGTTTATGTGACAAACATTCATTATTCTAGTAAAAGTAACGAGAACCTCTTAAGAACTATATTACTTATTACCAATAATGTTGAAAAGTCAAAATCGCCCGATTTTTTTGCAAAGGCGTTTATAATACGTGACGGTTATTAATGCGATCATGTATAATGTTTATCTTCTAATGCTTGACGTTTCGACTCGGTTACACCGGCTGTGCTGACTGGATCGGCGATGTCATATCTCCGTTTGTGAGGCAGAAGAATCTTGATGCACCCTCACTTTACGTATATATTTCATGTACATTGTCCATGTACCGTCACATACTACACTCACGGTATCCCGATTTACCATGAGTGTAGTGTGTGACGGTATATGGCCAAAAAAAATACACAAACAGTTTAAAAGTTATGTATACACGTACTACCGAGTCTTATGCCTATATTAAACTTACTCTTAAAGGGTTGGCAGGACCCACATTTCATTTAGTTTCCACGTTATAGCGGGCGAGCCTATTGCTGTCAATCAGGGACAATTCCGGACTCCATACTGCTACTAAGAATTTCTTATCAGAAAAACCCAATAGAACTGCCCAACCTGGTAATAAAACCTAAGACCTCATGTACACAGCCTGGTGTTCAATACCGCTGTCTGTCTGCTTTACATTACCTACTGCTTATATTTATGGACAGTATCGTTATAGTTATGCCTTGTCTTGTTTTCTTTACTAGCCGCAAGAATTTTTCATAATTTATATACCTAATATATAGGGCTTATGCCAAATTCCTGTCAACTGTCACAGTTCTTTCACGCATTTCTTATAAACCTATGTAATTGGGAAGTTTTTATTGCCTAACCAAATGGCCACAATCTGCGGCTTGTTATGCACACACCCATATTTACGACCAAAGTGTGCCTTTATTCGGAAAGAACAATCCGCCCAAGTAAGCTTCTAATGTTTAACTTTATATATGTATACTTCCTGATCGCCTAGTTTTATAACTGAACGATAAAAGACGCATAACGTTACCTTAGCAGCGAAATATAACGCAAATTTGAATCCCCATCGTATCAGGAACGTCTTATCAATAACATAGTTGGCAAAGCGACCATACGGCTTGTCGAGATCGCAGGTTCAAGTGCTTCTCCATAATAATATTTTCCTTCTTTATGATTTTATTTATGTTTTAAAACATATGTATTAGTTTGTAAAATGTTTCCAAAGTTTTAAATTATCTTCACATTTTGACCAACTTTACTTAACAGTGCATATCGATTATACATATTTCAATATCGTTCAAAGCCTTGTTTACTAGCTGATATTGGTGCCTTTGAAATATATTTAAATTTCAAAGGTCCGTATAAAGTAAACAGCTGTGTGCTCAGGTCGATAGAATTTCGAGACGAGCTATCAGTATTGAGACCGTGGAAGTGTTCAAAGGGACACAATTATCTTCATGAGTAATCAAAGGGACATGCTGTTTGATAATGCGTTCACATTATCAAACAGCGAATGTTAGAGCCGTCAGTCCAGAAGTTGGGTGCTTGTGCCTTTGATTTGTGTTTGTTAACTGGTGTATGTATACTAGTCTGCGAACAGCTTGGCAGGTCGACAGTTCTGGTGCTAAACACATTCATGATTGAAATTCGTCCATTTTACCTGGAAATATTCGACGTGATAGCAGTTCTACCTACACCATTGACTTTGACAAAAAGTCTTTGTAGGAAACTGTAGAGGCCTATATAGTGTACGCCTATGTCCCATGTGTGTTAAAACCATATTTCGCCAGCGATGTTTTGCATGCATGATTTTGTATTGCAGCGTATTAGGAAGGCGAGCCTGTTATCCAGTTGCCAATTGAGAAATACTTGACCAATAAACCCAATTATACTTTACCGACCTCGATACACATATCCAAAGGAGTTTGATATTGTTAATATTTTTTTATTGTAATACATAGAGTGGACAAACCGAGGATGCCTAATAGTTTTCTTTCTTTGCAATTATTCCATTGCTATAGATTTTCGCCAAGTAACGCCTAATTGGATTCTTTACAGATACTTTGTGTTTTTGATTTGTATGCATTGATTTCAGAACTTATTTTGAAACCGTTCATTTGTAACTTTATATTTCACTATTATATTTATTATTGATTTGATAGCCTTGTGGTTTTAATGATCGCTTTGCTACTCCCTAAGCGCCAAATGTTGTATTCAAGCATCAAAATATTGTCATCAAAAATCTCATCAATTGAGAGTTGAGAGAGCTGTTTTTGAATATTTCTAAACAAACAAAACAGGAATACTAAGTACCTACGGGTTTTATCGTTCTAAAATAATTATTAATGATACGATTTATTTTTTATTAGCTGTTCGCCGTGGTTCTTTCTACTTTGCTTCTAAAACGATTCTTGAGTTAATTAATAACCTTCCTTATTAAATAGAATATAAAATACACAAAGGTTTTCCGAATGTAACTGGTAGTAAGATAGCGCGTTTAACCAAAAACAATCTCATAAACTTAATAGTATTGATATTTTCTAGTGGTCGCTTGGAGGTCGAAATTGTAACTATAGTTCATCAAACCATTATTTTTTATTAAAAAGCTGTTATAAATATTCATCATTATCTCAACCGAAATACATCCACTGCTGGATAGGCTTTCCCCAAGGTTTTCCATACAGATCGGTCTTGGGCCACCCGCGTCCAACCGCTTCCCGCGGCCTTCACCAGATCGTCGGTCCACTCTGTCTACTCCTGCTGCGTTTTACGTAACCGCCACTCCAGAACCTTCCTGCCCCAATGGCCATCGGTTTTGCGCGCTATGTGCCCTGCCTACTGCTACTTCAACTTGGCTTTCCGGAGATCTACGTCGGCAATTTTATTTTTCCTTTATGCCAAATATCACACTCTTTCGTGCGTTTAACATGCTCAAAAGGCGTAAAATTTGCTCCTCACGTATTGGGCAGATTCAGCATAATTATTTAGAATGTTTTGTTTACTGTTGCAGATGTCATCGTGGTGAGAGATTTACTTTGAAGTGGATGTGGTGGTGCCTTTGGAGCGCGGAGCTTCAGCTACGTGCATCTCGACGGGCAGCCGTCGGGAGGTGCCCACAGAGGCTGAGCCAGCGGTTCCAGAGCGCTGTCATCTGTATCCACATCGAGTAACACCGTGACATCAAACTCATCACGTACCGCTGTTGTTTTATCTACTTCTGGTAAGTCCATTTTTGAATGTAGCTCAGCGAACAATAATACGTAGTATATTCAAATTTATAGACAGCGATGGCTTACTAGGAGACCGTCGCACTCGAGTTCGAGCCCAAGGCGCGTATTTTTGACGTTTCGAAGTTATATGCGTATTAAATAGTTATTTAACGCTCGCAATAATGTTGAAGGCAACTTCAGGAACATTGGAATCCTGAATGTCTGTATCTATTTTTTCTAGAGAGGAGGTCCGTGCCCAACTGTGGGACAGTTTATAATAATATGCGGGGATGATATCTTATTATTATAAGGTTAATTCAAAAGCTTCCCATGCTCGGTAGACAGTAAAGCCAGCAGTAAATATATAATACACTAAGCTAATATATTTGAACACAAAAATGAAATTAGATACTAATACATTACCGAATTATACGGTAACCACTCACGTGACATATTTAATATTTATTATCAATCAATTACAATAGAAATTGAAACAATATATGAGAAAGAATGTGGAAGTAACATTATTATTATTAATTTATTTACATTAAATGGAACGACTTGCGCCATTTACATCGAACCCGTGGTCTCACGGGAGAACGCAAACTCAAGCGCAAAAGGCAATGCACTTATGCTGTGCTATAAACAAGTGCAAGTTTATGCCGCAATACTAAAGAGGCGACCCAAAAATAAAATTTTGCTATCTCTAACCTTGAGTTATGAGATCAACATATTTGAAATAAGACAGAGATATATTGATGTGGCATTGGACTTGCAGAAGCGGGATCGTGAAATTCAAACTTAACCATTTCATTAAGACGTAAATAAGCTTAGCATGAATTAAGACAATAGCTTATTTTGCGAATCTTTACTTATAATATTATAAAGAGGAAATATTAGATTTTTTGTTTGTTTGTTTTTTAGTAACGATCTAACTCAAATTCTTAGTAGATAAGTTATATTATCATCGAGTAACAAGGGCTGCATTTTATTTTTAAAAAGTACCGTTACTAACATAACATAACATAACTACTCTTACGCGAGCGATGCTGCGGGCAAAAGTTAGTAGTTTATATATCGATTAGACCCACTCCTAACAATACACTAAGCTTTGGTGTTTAGCTTGAGGCTTTAACATGTCCACTAGTTATTAGTAAACTAAACGGCTAGTAACATAAAAAGAAAATAATTAGTTACTAGCTTTTTGCCGCGTCTATTGTTGCCATTTGATCAATATTTTTCTTTGCATATTATATGAAGCTAATGTACTTCTAGGCGTTATATCAAGAAGAAACATACACCAGATTTAAATTTAGATATCCAGCAATACAACTTTTAAAAACTGCATTGATCTTCGAGTTTGATGCGCATTTATAAATATACAGACAAAAATTAAAAACATAATAGCATTTGCTTTCATAGTTCTTATAATGTGAGGGCTTCACATTCATTTATCTTAAAAGTCTATTTTGAGACAACGAACAGTTGCAATTTTATTATATGTATAGATTATATAGTTATAATTAATTATAAACTACCCTACACTTTGGTATGTACGGTCAGGTGCAAAAGTCGAGTAGCAATTTTAAAAAGCGATAGAATCACAACTGGTACCGCCTTTTTCAATAAAATCATTACACACATACACATAATCCCGCCTCACTTATACCGTCGCCTGTTCTAATTATGATTGTGAGTATTAATTTCAAACAAATATGTAATTCTTGTTGTGGCTACATTAAAACCGAAAGAAAACCGCTTCTTATTAACCAAACTCAGTGAAGATGAATGGTGAATGCTTATGAATCAAAGGGTGTCATATCGACGAGACCGCTGCGAACTATGTGTGCTAATATTGTGGCCTCCATATTGCATATACTGTGAGACTTGAGCTGTGTTAAGAACAATGGAGGTCACACTAAATATTAAACAAAGTTGTTTCAAATAGGGGGCGTGATAGTTGACGATGTTAGAATTGAGTTCAAGTTTCTCTTCTTTTGTCCTCTTTTCCTTGTGAAAAAGAATAATTAAGTTATAACGTCATTATAATTGTAAAATATTATTTGTAAGTAAAATGAATCTAAATAAAAAAAGTAAAGACGAAAGATTATTTTTTTATTATATAGTATTGAAACATTTACGGAAAATTTAATAATAGTTTATTTTCGGTAATTATATTTTGACTTTGTTTTTTATAACGAAATATTAATGTAACAAATTGAATATTTTTTTTTTACCTTATGAATTGCTTTATTTTTATATTAATAAAAAATAAAAAAACAGCATGTGATTTTTTAGTAATTAAACTAATTCTGATAAATTTTAGTTTAATTCCTCCGTTATTATATTTTAGTGATAAAGTAAGAAGACTCGTTGACCGCTCCGCTATCGCAACCTGCGAAACAATAGGCAAATTTAAGCATTAATTGTAAATACGAACTAACAGAGACACTGTTGTTGAATATAAGTGATAGTAGGTATTATAATTATATATACAAGAACTCGTTTTTGTGTCGCCTTGCACACATGCGCATGACGAACTATCATTGCTTTAAATAATGTTTCATTGTTTGCGTTAAAACAGTGATGTTTTAACGCAAACAATGAAACATTATTTAAAGAACGAATATCTTTATATGTGTGAACATATAAAGATATTCGCTCGGATCAATAAGCGAATGTGAACCTTACGATGCTACTCGACTTTTGTCTTTGACTGTACAAGCGTAATAGCACCTATTTATGTAGGTAGGTAAAGTATATGTATATATGAAAAACTGTGATCAGATGTAAATCTACTTAAGAACGTATTCATCGTTTTCTTAAACCGCACATATTTTAAATCAATCAATCCATAAGTTTTTAGTTTTAGTTTAAGCGGTAGGAATCTCGGTATTACTTACTATTGCGGGGTTGAGTGTTTGTACCCTACCAATTGCACTACTGCCCACTCGCAACGCATTTTTCTTTCGCATTGTCGGCCTCGGTGGCGTAGTGGTTAGTGTAACCGACTGCCACGCCTAAGGTCGCGGGTTCGATTCCCGCACAAGTCAAACATTTGTGTGCATGAACATGGATGTTTGTCTTGGTCTGGGTGTTTATATGCATAATAGGTATGTATTTACAAAAAAAAAAAGTATATATGTATGTTTATGCATTGTCTAGTACCCATAGTACAAGCTCTGCTTAGTTTGGGCTAGACGGTGTTGTGTGTATGTAGTAGAATATTATTATTATTATTTAGTTGAACTCGAGGAGTTAACAAGAGTACTTGTGAAAGTGGTCGAAATTCAATCAATATTACATATATTGATTTACACTACGTTTAAAAATATATTTTGTTTTCATACATTTTAGTTTACTGCACTTATTTTCCATATGAACTTTATCTATAAAATCACACACTCCTCGTGTGCGCAATATGCTTAAAAAGGAATACAAATATTCCTTATATTGTCTTTCGTTTACGTGAATGTTATAAAATTGAAATTAAACTATTTTATAGCTGCGGATTTCACCGCGTTGTTTTTTTTAATAGACTTCTATAACATAATTAAAGCTATTAATCTACTACTGTTGCACTTTACTATTAATAAAGCTTTAAATTATTAAAACTATTTAGATTTAAGTTTACACTTTCCCCATTTCAGTTGTTTTCAGCAGCCATGGTCAGGAGGAGACTAAGATGGCGGTTGTCTCAATGTATTATTTAAAAGTACCCGAACATAATTTAATAATTGATGTTTTTATTTATGCAAAATGAGTCCAAAATATCATTAAGTGTGTTTTGTTTCTTCTTGGGTAAACCCAACTTACTGGATCTAAAATTGGGCGTAGATTTCAACCATATTCTTTATTAAAATTGCAAGGTACTAAAACTTGTTTAATTGTTTAGTTCACAAAAAGTTGTTTTAAGGTCGGTTGGTTCTTATGTCCCGATACTGGCAAAGAGTTATCGCATTATTCTATAAAGAAATTCTCGGTTGCAGTACGTAGTTGTAAATTGTGTCTAGTTGACGACAATAAGCTCGCCCTTTATTTCATATATCTTTTACCCGCGGCTTCGCTCGCGTAAAAGTAGGCTAGGTTATGTTAGTAACAGTAATTCTTGTTTAAAAATAAAATATAGCATATGTTACTCGGTGCTAATACCGTTTCTAACAGGGAAAGAATTTTAAAATCGCTTGATGCGTTTAAGAATTAAATACTTACAAACAGAAAAAAAAGGAGATCTTTTCTCTTTATAATATTAGTATAGATAAAAACATGACCAGCGGAATATGTGTAATATCAGCTCATTCGTTTGAATACAAACAAAACCGCAAACAGGAAAAGAAACTCAAACACACATTAAAATCACGATATTATTGTTGTATTGCGAACCGCCGTATGCATATGCGATGCGTTAATAGTAAGACATTAATTTACGATGACCACTGCATGATATAGAGGTGTACAAAGTACTATTGACAAGCGATTGTACACGGCATAGCTCTGAGGCTTTGTCGTATACACGTAAACGCAACGAAACGTACGTATTTCGCAGCGATTCGCACGTATTTAACGTATGAACACACGTCAGGTACAAAGCAACTATTGGTATTGTTTGTTAATTAGCCGTATTGTCGAAATCACTGAAGTAATTCCTCGGCTTTAGACGTCGTTTTATGAATGATGATACGTCATCAGTTACGATAATTCATATGTGGCACGAGAATGAAGCTTCATACTACTATTCTAATGTACGGTTTGATTTTAAATATTTAATTAATCATATTTTAGGTTTTAATTATATGTTATATTAGTTTAGTAGGTACATACATAAATAAACACAACTTGTATTAAACAATCGTACTAATATTATAAATGTAAAAGTTTGTGAAGATGTTTGTATCCCAATTATGTCTAAAGTGTTGAACAGTTTTGGATAATACTTGGCTAAACAGAAACCATGTCCTTGATTGATGTACCTATAGATTACTTTGTGTCCCGGTATGTGAGTCCGTGAGACGCGCGGACGAAGCCGCTGGCATAAACAAGTATTACAAATGTGAAATTTTGGTAAACTGTTAAAAAATTGGGATGATACTTGGCACACATATAGACGACTAGATTTTGCCAGCGGCTCCGCTCGCGTAATTGTAGGTTATGCCAATATTCTATGTCCCTTTCCCCACGCTGACAACGTGTAGATATGCGAAATTTTATGATGATCAGTTGACTAATTTTCACTCACATTCGCATTTACTACCGGCCTAATTATAATTTGTGTATCGCGAGGGACTTTAGAAACATTCAAACAATGGACACAAAAGACATTCAGACTCGTAACAACTGTTTATGCATCACACAAGTTCTTGTCCCGTGTGGGATTCGAACTCACAACGCTAGAGGCAGTGGCAGTGGGGAGGCAACCACTTAAACAACAAAGCCAATGTGCAATCATTATAACATTTTAATCTAGAAGAAGCCGCGGGTAGATCTGGTATTACAAATGTTTGTGAAGATGTTTCTTACTCAATTAGGCGTAAACTGTTAAACAGATTCGGATGATACTTCGCACAAAGAAATACATGTCCTAGATTAAAAGATGTACTTTTGTATCTCGCTATGCGTTCCCGTGGGATTCACACGCACAAATCCGCATGCAGGAGCTAGCTTGAAATATTTTTTATTTGTAATCTATTTGCTCTGTGTGTTTACCAGCTCGGTGAGGTTCCAAGGCTATAGAGATTTGCTTTTTATTATTTTCCTGCAAGAAAATTAAGTTTGCTCTAAAGGTTTTTAATCAATTCGCTTTAAGTTCAATCATGGTTTGTTTGTGGGCACGTCGGTGTAATGTAAAGTCTCATATGACCACGCGTTTTATTTATGAACTTGTTGTTTAAAGGAATATATTTATGAGGAACTAGAATATATACATAAATGGACACACAGTTGTATCACCTTAGTGGTGAGCAGAAGCGATTGAACAGATTATATTATAAATATTCGTAAGTGTATAAATAATATTTACAGAAACTAGAAAAGATAAGCCTCAAGCACACAAATATTAAAGTGTCTTGAGTATAGCACTTGTCGGTTTTTCCACGGATGATAGCATAATCGTTTAAGTGGTCACCTCGCTGATTCCGCTGCGCCTATGTAGTGAGTTCGATCCTCACACGGGACCAAAACTTGTGTGTTTCACAAATCGTTGTGCCGAGTCTGGGTGTGCATTTTGTCTGTTGTTTTAAATATTTGTATGGTTCCCCGCGACACAAGTGTTTTTAACCTCTGAGTCGTCTTCGAAGAGGTTAATGAAAGCACTATGTGTATGTCTGTTAGTGACAGGCATAGCTCCGGAACCACTGGACCGATTGACTTGTAACTTGGTGTGCAGATACCTTGAGGTCATCCCTCGGTCGAATTTGAATATGGGTGCTGTAAAAGACCCCCGAGATATAGGGGTCACAAGGTCATAAGGTCAGGGGATATCCACCAACAGAGTGATTTGGTGGTCCAAGGGAGAGGCTTTGGCCCAGCAGTGGGACATTACAAAAAGCTGATGGAAATAGTCACCTCAAGACAAAGAGGTTGAATCCTGGGTTTTTAGACCCATCTCTCTTAACGCGCGAGTTGACTTTTCTTTTATAAAGAAGAAAAAGAAGACGGTACATAATTGTCTTTTTTAGATGCAGAAAAAAATTTTTAACCTGTGTTTATTGCATATTTACTTTTCGATAGCTATGTTTTAAGATCTCACGTAACAACGGATATATTGTCAAATTAAACGAAATAATACCGAAACATCACATCGCACGCATACTTACCACGGGATCAACAAGGCAGTCAATACCTAACAGAGTATTACATTTATCAATTGTCTTATTGATTGCATCTTTATAATTAGTGATTCTTGAATGCTTCGGCGTCAGTACTCCATACATGCCATTCGCACATTCGTGATTGGACTGCCCGCTCCATCGTTCTAATATTATGACTTAATTAGTATAAGTGGCCTGCGGCCGTTCTAATTAAGTAAATAAATAAATAAATGACTACACATCGATCTACAAACGATTTGATCAGTCTTTGTAAACTGCCGCGCAACTTTTAATAGTACTTTATTTGTTGTTTATGTTATATTAAATAATACATTTTGCCCGCGGGTCCACTCGCGTAAATGTAAGTTGTGTCAATTTTCTAACACGCCGGAATAGTATTTTTTCTGGAAAGGATAGGTGCCCTACATTTTTTTCTGTACAACGTCTCTCTCTGCCAGCGTGTATGCGAAATTGCATGATGATCGAGTAATTATGGCGTAAGGAAGTAACAAACATACACAAATTCGCTTCTATAATATTAGTTAGGATCTTGTTCATTCATACCTCTATCTAATAAGGTAATTATTGAGGTCATATGTGTACAAAATGTACGTTTTTATTCACACAAGTTCTTACCTCAGCTCCTAAATATAAACTTCTTTTAACTGCCTTTATTGAGCGTCCGAGTTATTGACTCTTTATAGTATTATTCTAAAAATAACTACAACTGTTGACACTGTAAATTGTATAAAGCAAGTAAACTATTGGCATAATTCGGCAAAATAGGCATAAAGCATTTACCGCTTCATATGTATTGTTTCATAAGCCGGCAACTGTCAACTTACGACACGGTCATATGTGAAGGTCGTTACGAACACTAAACTAAATCCCCATAATCTGAGTGCCAGCTAGTTGACTTTAAATGCCAATTTGTCGGCAATTACTGCACCACTGACATTTCCTTTGTAGTAATAATAATATTCTATCACATACACACAACACCATCTAGCCCACACTAAGCAGACCTTGTACTATATGTTCTAGACAATGGATAAATATACATATATACTTCTTTTTTTGTAAATACTTACAAATTATACATAGAAACACCCAGACCAAGACAAACATCCATGTTCATGCACCCAAATGTTTGACTTGTGCGGGAATCGAACCCACGACCTTAGGCGTAGCAGTCGGTTACACTAACCACTACGCTATCGAGGCCGACATTTGACATTTGTGACAAAAGATTGATAAACTCGAATTGATTGAAATGACAATTACTGTAACGCCTTGGTTATTACTAAACTGGTTGATTCGAAAGACAGGTACATAATATGGCGATACTTAAGATAGTAATTGTACCTATATCTTATAAGTTAAGTTAGCATTAAATCAAAAATAAAATGAACTTATACAAAGATTATTATATCAAATGTCATTGCCACAGCGCGAAGACAAAAACTAGTGTAGTGTAAAAATAACTTTTTTTTTAAAAGGTTTGTTGAATTTGGGTTTCAAATTACTAGTATTCTTGTTAACCCCTCCAGCTAAGCTTGTGTTAGGAGTGGGTTCACGTTAGTAGTGCAATGGGTGAGATTCGAACCCGCGATCTCTTGATCGTAAGTCTAATGCCTTATCTATTGGGCTACCGCCGCTTTTAATCAATGCTCATGGTCTGGGTGTCCTTTACATCCGTTGTTTGAATATTTGTAAAGTGCCTCGCGACACAGGGTATATTTCTAGTGCTTATCTTATATGCATGCTTGTTCTACTAATAGAAAAAAGAAGAACTAATGTTGACTTTTCTATTTTATGCCTGTATTATTATGAATGGTTAATAAAATATCAACAAATAAGCATACAAGATCATAATGGGATAAAATGATGAGAAAAGCTTATATAAACCTTCTCCGGTGGGATCAGACTCTGTCAGATCATAGAACTTAATAATTAAATCATATCATTTATATCACTATCTATTTTGATGCACAGCATCAGCAAGGTTAGTGAGGAATTCGTATCATAGCAAGTCGGAAGGTATGAAATACGTCATCATGGATGGTTTTATTGGCAAAATATACGATGCAAGAACAACAGATTCTAAAAGTAGTACGATTTACGTTCAACTGTAGGCACTTGATCAGTATAATAGAATATCGCCAGACATCTTCTATTTTGAGTAAAGATATGGCTTGTACTCCTGTTGAAAGCTGCACGATGGCATAGTTACTTTAGTGACCTATTCGTTACTGCTTTAAATCCTGGCGCTGATGGTGCGTCCACAAATAGATGTGCCGAGATTGGGCATTCATGGTAGTCTGTTATTTAAAATAGTTGCCAAGTCCGCCGCGACACTAGTTATTTAAAAACCATTACATTACACGTGGGTTGTTTAAGCCTACACTGAATGTTTATACTTTTCTGTTACAAGTCTTATATCAATAAAAGCATGTCACAGTATTTGCGTCGCAAGCTTTCTCGCACAAAGTTTTATCGAGACATCAGCTACAAACAAACATATAAACAGACTTTCGCATCCATAACGTTATTAGAATATCTGCATTATTACGCTATATACCTAACTATCTTGTTATTCAAACCCAGTTTGTCGATCAGGTAAGACGTGTTCTCGGCTAGGTTTTTATTATTTTAATATCACTTAACAATGTTTCCAATCGGACAATCTTTATCGACCAAGACTTGTTTTCCTACAGAGTTATTTTAAGTATAATTACTTGTTGTAAAGTTATTCACACAAGAAACATGAATATTACATTGTAGGGTGGCACGAAATATACTATTTTTCCAGACCGTAAGCCAGTTTAAAAAGTTATATTTTTATAAATATACGTCCACCTGGTGACGGGTTCAATTTTATCGGTTGCGGTATTAATTATACTATTATTAAGTTCTTAATCGTTTTGGCTTATCGTATAGATCATTTTATATTTTCAATAATAACATCAATCCAGTTTATGACAGGTAATGATCTGATCTGATATGCAGCTGCAGGATACTATGATTAGCAAATATGCGATCAGGGACAAATGTACGTGCCGACCAGTAATGTATCTGGTTCCGGAATTAGCCTAGTTTATATTTTTGTAATATTAAATGCAGTGATTTCTACTAACTCTCTTTATTCTTCAATTTTACTTGCATGTCGTGATTAAGCTGACCAGAGTACGCTAAAGCCATGTTAGTGGTAGATTTAATATAACTCTTATATCATTATTATATATGTATATATCTACGCTTATTATATTATGCTTATTTTGGACCGAGTATTTTTGCAAGTTCATCTCACCTTTGTGCGTTAGACATAGATTAGTCATGCACATAAATCCATTCGAATTTTATTCGAATACAATTGTGCACAACACAATTACTTCGCATCGTCAAATACGCAGTCCACGAAAATATGTACATATTAGTGTTATCTATTGGATGTGCATATCTAATAAATCAACTACTATGCGTTTGTGAACATCGCAAGTACACATCATAATTTCGGAATGAGAGATTGGTACTGGTCAATGGCCAATGTAATCGACTTTGATCGTAGAGCTTCATACTTTTATAAATATTAATATTTATTTGGTTCATATGCATTATTTTTACCGCGCAGTCTTAAATCATATCGTAGTCAAGCTATAATTTACTGTAAAATTCCCAGTACGGATTATTTGCTCTGTTTACGCGAAAGACGATATATATGCATAAACTTTGCTAAATGGGACTTTTCAAGGCACTATGTTCTTGAAGCTATAAACGTACATAAAAGGTTTATAGCATATTATGTTAGTACTACTAATATTTTGAGGTCCTTAAAGGTTTTCAAAATTTGAATAGAA
The DNA here is from genome assembly GCA_963675205.1 of Catocala nupta. Lineage (NCBI taxonomy): Eukaryota > Metazoa > Arthropoda > Insecta > Lepidoptera > Erebidae > Catocala > Catocala nupta. The sequence continues at coordinate 41,503,803 of OY776078.1, forward strand.
ACCATTTTATTGATTTATGGTATCTGGATATTTTATCATAATCCTCGCATTATATTCAGTACATATGTCAATCACTCATTCACATTAAATCAGATTACGGATACATATTCAAGTCACAAAGTGACCCTTTTGATCGTCAAAGTTGCAACGAGAGTATAGGCATTAGGCTAGTGAGGAGAAATGGAAATAGATTCACCGTATTAATTAACTGTACCTTAACAGAACTATAGGATACTGTCACACGCTATATAAGTTAAATACGCTTTAATACGGTTTTAAATTTCCACTTAGACTGGATTAACCGACGTGAATAATTTACTTTGGAGCGCTGTAGTCGCGTCCATGATTTCCTGGTTCCAAGCGGCCGAGAAGTGCACGGACATTACTAATTCTAACTATGCCCGCTGCATACTCTTCGCATATGAATCAGAGATTTCAGATGGTCCGTCAATCGTGGCGATTCATAATTGAAGCTATTAATTGCACCGTACGTTATTACCTACCCTATTCTGTACTGTTGAGCTTTTCCAATTTGAATGCGGTATGTATAGAATATTAAGCATGTATATCTTATGTAGTTTGTTCGTTGATTGTTTTGTGTCTTAGTGAGTGTCTGCTAGCGTACTGCTCATTGTAATTGGTTTGATGCCCGAAATGAGCAAAGTTTGGCTGTCTTTTATTTTTGAAACGTTTTAACGATGGATACGTTCAGCTCTTGATATGTGAGCCATTAATAAATTGGTAAATTATGGGCTACTATACTATACTATTTATATAATCTTTAGGGTACAGATATGTAATGTTATTGCATACAATTTTAGTACCTGCATTTTGGCAAAAATTTCGAAATTTTTAGTTTTATATTATTCTCTCTACACGTGTGAGATGCTATTGAATAATATAAATATTTATATATTAAGATAGGTACCCATCTTTATATATAAAATTCAGCTTCCTTATATTTGTGATCGCTAATCTAGACAAGTAGTCGATGGGTTCATTTGAAATTTTTACACATAGTCGTTATTCTATATAAAGGTGTTTTTATACCTCCGGAAACAAAAATTAATATCATACTATAGTAAGGCTAATAAGTCAAGGAAAATATTGTAAACAAATGGCCAGCTGCTTCAGTGTGTAGATGTCAATGGTACAAAATCAAATAGCTTACCTGTAAAGCTAGGGGTGCCGCAAGGTTCGATTTTAGGCCCTTTTTTATTTTTAATTTATATAAACGATTTACCTTTTTATTTGAACAATATTTGTGACGTTGTACTGTTTGCTGACGATACTTCCTTAATATTTAAAGTAAATAGGAATAGGGACCATTTTGACGAAGTAAACAGTGCATTGATTCAAGTAACAAAATGGTTTACTTTAAATAATTTAGTACTGAACCCCAAAAAAACAAAATGTGTTAAATTCATACTGCCTAATGTAAAACATCTTGGTCCTAGCATAACATTGAACGGTGAGGTACTGGAAGCAATAGAATCCACAGTATTCCTGGGCATTACACTTGATTCAAAGTTACAGTGGGGTGCGCAAATATCTTGTCTCTCAGCGAAACTTAGTTCGGCCGCTTACGCCATTAGAAAAGTCCGTGGATTAACTGACGTTGATACAGCTAGATTAGTTTACTTTAGTTACTTTCACAGCGTTATGTCATATGGAATATTATTATGGGGAAAAGCAGCTGATATACAAAGTATTTTTATATTGCAAAAAAGAGCTGTGCGTGCAATTTATCAATTAGGAACTAGAATCTCGCTCCGAGAAAAATTTAAGAATATAGGTATTTTAACTGTAGCATCACAATATATTTATTTTAATATCATGCATGTCCGTCAAAATATATATTTATACATAAAAAATAGTGACATACATAACATCAATACTAGAAATAAATATAAATTATGTGTTCCATTCTACCGTCTACATAAAGTTCATGGTTCCTTCATGGGTCTTGGTATACGTTTTTATAATAAAATCCCGAGTAATATTCTAGAATTACCAGAGAATAAATTTAAAGTTAAAATTAAAACTTGCTTAATTTCTAAAGCATATTATAATATAGATGATTATTTAAATGACAAACATCCATGGCACTAATATTTGCATTAGATCACAGGATATTAAATGACCAATACTAACACTTATGTTTTTTTTTTAATATATGTATATATATATATTTTTTTTTTTGTAATATTACACCTTGCTTAAGCTGGAATTTGCATTACTGTTACATTCAGTCGTATTTTAATCAAGAAGAATGTGCAATGAAGACAACTCGTGATTATGGACAGTTCCGTTAAGCTTTCTTTTGAGTCTTATTCTGTATTCTGGTTTAGTGGAATTCGATAATTTACTTCTACATTTTATTTAAACAATTAGATTAAACTACGGACTATAATCACGTCTTGTCTTGATTATTTATGTACATGTAAGTGGATGCTCCTATTTACCATACTGCTGCTTTAGAGGCTACCATCAATTTTTATCAAATGCTTGAGTATGTTGAGTAGTAGTTCATGGAGAAATGGTTGCAGCACCTTACAGTTATGATTTGTAAATGAAATATTATTGTACACTTGGCGATTAAAAAGAGTGGCTATGAGTTTCTTGCCCGTTCTTCTCATGAGCCCTACACACCCTAGCTTTGCTGAACGTGGCAGTAAATGTAAATTCACTGGAAAAAATTTTACGTGTAACTTTGACATTCATAAGCGTTACCTTGTAACCTAATTTGAATAAATTTATTTTGATTTTGATTTTGATTTTAACAATAATAATTACAGAATATAACAGGATCAGTCAAAGTTCGTTAGGTACATATTTTAAACATATATTCACAAAATAACGATACATTTATAGACACCAACTATGTTTGTATTAAAAAACACAGTACCCTTTTTATCTATGAGTATAACTAATTATACGAAAAAGGTTTAAATATGAAATAAATATTGATATCTCGTGGACTGATTGGATCGGTACTTAGGATGATATGACGACAGATGACAGATGTTTTTTTATACTTTAATAGGGTTGCGTTTGACCGCGTTCTCACCTGATCTTAAGTGAAGATGCAGTCGACGATGCAGCACGCTTGCCTAGAAAATACCTATTCCCTCGCGACTTGAAGATACCCAGGTTTTACTCATCGGGAAACACAGACTTAAACAAAAAAAAAACAGTTATTTTTATACTGAGACGTAAATTTACATAATTTCTCGCGTTACTTTGATTTAAAAATGGCTAGTTTTACATGTGGTTGTTCTGGATTAGTAGTTCTTGCAACAAGTTTATTAGCCGACGAACACACGTCGTCAGGGAAGAAAGCAGCATATACGACATACTTCGTGGGCGGTATATAGCGACACTTTCTCACTATGCTTTTAATGGGCGTTATCTCAGTGACTTTGTGGCAATACGAGTGCAACTGCAACATTGCCATGATCGAAAACGCCTTTAAAGTTATTGAAGGTCAAGATATCGCTGATTAAAACGCTATTGTGAAAGGTCCTTAAGGCATTTGACGATACCAACTCTCTTCTTCATTCATCTCGTACTCATAGAACTCTTATTATGGCCATTCAGAAGTCTTAAAATCCTGACTATTAACCAGTTTATTAATAAAACCGATACTAGTTGAAAAACTAACTTTGTACGGTTTGTTACGTTTTCAAGGCAATGCCGCTATATAGATTTTGACAAAATTTGGCATGAAATTAGTTTCGTACATCATAATGTCACCTATAACCTCGAAGGAGTAGGCAGAAATATGTTGCACCCACATTTCGTCAGCTGTGGTTTTATTTCCTCGTAGTTTAGGGCGAGCCTATTGCCGTATACCAGACTCCGTGCTGCTATTACTTTTGCCTGATTCAAGACTCGAACCCCAGACCTCATGCAATACAGTTGCGGACATTACGACTGGGCTACCGAGGTAGTTACTATCAGCCTTTAAAATAATATAATTAAAAACCGTGCAGATGGACCTCGTTAGCATTGGTTTGCAACCTGTCTAGACGAAGGAAAACTCCGAAATCACACCCGGGGAGATGGGCCTCGTTAGTTTTGGTTTGCAACCTATCTAGGAGAAGGAAAACTCCGAAGTCAAACCAATTTTCAGGGAGCAGACCCGAGAATAACCTCCGATCCAAGGTGTGTTAACCGTGCTGATGGATTCGTGGCCAGAGGAAAAAGCTGGTCGTGAACGGAGGGTGCTTGTGTTGGTGGTCACAGGGCACAGGATGGATCCACCTTACCTTCGTAAAGAGCTCGCTGGAGGTGGACAGTATGTTCCCTAACAATCGTGGGAACGCATACCGACCTTGGTTTTATTAATAATCCTGATAGCGGTGATGAGGTCCGCCACCCGTCACGTCTCATTTCTCGTGAGGGCAAAAAGTGGCCTACGAAAAGCCGTTTTGTTACATTGAATCTTGGAGGAGGAATGGATGCAAAATTGAATGAAGTATGTTAGATGATGAATGAGAGAAAGATTGATGTTCTGTGCGTGATTGAGACGCAAAGGAAAAGCTGTAACAGGCGTGCCTAGCAATACCAGAGCCTGTCAGAGAGTAGGTGTTTTTCTGTCTGCTGGAATGAATGAGTGTGTAAAAGAATTTGAATATGTGAATGCTAGGTAGCTATGGATGAGAATGAAAGTCGGGATTACTAGTGGGTTCATGGTAGGGGTCGATGCACCCGTAAACATAGCAACGGGTATGTCTCAGAGTGCACGTGAAGATTTTTGGGAATATTTAAGAAATGTCTTGAGGAAATGCAAGGAACACGAGAGGTTGATAATGTTAGAGGATTTTAATGGTTGGGTAAAGCGTGAATAATACGAAAGGGTTTTAGGCAAATATAGGGACGAAAGCGTGAATAAGAATGGAAAAAGGTTGCTTGAGCTTTGTTTGGAATGGAATCTTTGTGTGACAAACACAATGTTTGCCTACAAAAGAATCCACCAGTATACAAGAGAAGCAAGGAATGTAAAAAATAGTATAATTGACTTTGTTGTAATGGATGAAAGATTGAGAAAAATGGCCTAGACACAGGTATATACAGGTATTGGCGTCCATACCGACCGTTTATTGGCTATGAGCCGGATACGTGGCCTCATCAAAGGATGGCGACACCGTATACCTACCCCAACAAGTGCCGAGGAACGAATAAAAGTAGAAAATTTGCAAAATGAAGTATTGAAAGACGAGTATAAAAGTCAATTGAGGAAAAGATTTTGTGACATTGATGATGGCAGTCGTTTAAGTATGAAGTGATAGTTGTAGAGTCAGAAGTATGCGGTGTGAGCAAGAAGAGTAAAATGATAAAATCGAAGAATGCGTGGTAGGATAAAGATGTGCAAGGAGTAGTACGTGAGAAGAAGCAGGCATGGTTGGACTGGCTATCTGTCAGAGCCAATAAAAGAATGCAAGAAGCAACGAATGAGGATGTAAATGTAGCTAATAATAAGTTTATAAGAATTAATAATATATAATGAAAGATGTAATTAAAAGGAAAAAAGAGGAATTGAAAGACGAGTTTGATAGAAGATTTCCGGACCAACGCAAAGTTCTTCTGAAAATCCATTCGCTAGGTTCGAGGTAAAACCGAAACCACATAACTGAAATCAATCAGAGATAAAAATGGAAGTTCACTGAATGAAGAAAAAAGCGTACTGAAGCGAAGGAAGGAATAATTTGAAAGAGAGGAATGGCAAGAGCAAAGTTTTGTAATAAATAATAATGATAGTAATGATGAAAGCCCTATTAGTATGAATGAATTAATGAAACCATTGAAAAGCATGAAATGAGGAAAGGCTGGTGGGTATGATAGAATTACAGTCGAAATGCTGACAGCTGGACAGGGGCTCATAGTAGCTCAGTTGCGCCGCCTTTTTAACCGTGCTGGAATACCGGCCTTGTACCAAGTGATTGGTGCAAGGCCGTCATAGTACCTTTATACAAGGAAAAAGGCTCACAGCAAGATTGCAAAAGCTATAGAGACATTAGTTTGCTCAGCGTCATCGGTAAAATGTATGCAAAAGTGTTAATTGAAAGGATTGTGAAAGTAACCGACGAGAAAATATAGGATGCACAAACGGGATTTCAAAAGGGTATTGGATTTACGGATTAGGTCTTTTCCTTACGGAGCATAGCCGAGAAAGTTTTGGCCAAAGGTCAAAAGGTTTATTGTGCATTCGTCGATCTGGAAAAGGCTTTTGATAAAGTGGAGAGGAATGAACTTTGGTCGGTATTATCTATGTATGGAGTGAATAGCAACCTCACGCGAGGTCTGAAATCTCTTTATGACGATTCCAGAGTTACTGTTTACTTCAATTTAAGCTATTTAAATTATATAATTATTTAGATTTAATTTTACACTTTTACCCGATTTAATTTTCCCTTTCACGGTGAGACTAAGATGGTAGTTGTCTCAATGTTCCAGTGTAGTTATTTCAAATATCCGAACATAATTTTATCATTGGTGTTTCTATTTACGCAGAATGAGCCCAAAATACCATTAAGTGTGTTTTGTTTCTTCTTGGGCACAATGCTAAAGGCGAGGCGACCACTTAAATCAACACGTGATCCTTGCAACTTATCTATGCCTTTTACTGCATGTTTACTAGTTCAGACACTCAAGATACACAAATATGCAAATTTAAACAAACATTTCAAAAAAATTTACGAGTAGTTCTTTAGCATAACCTTTTTCCTACATACCGAATCAAAAGATAAAAAATAATATGGTAAGTAAAGCCCTTTCAATTCGGTTAGTTAAGTTTCAATACAGAAAGCCGTCTGATGGACAGACAGATTGCGACGCACAACGCTTTCTTTTTCTCTTTTTTGGTAGGATACCGTTAAAAATGCAAGAGTTTTAATTTCGTCCATTCCGTTAGACCTAAATTCAAGTTTCAGATATGTCTATGTATTTTTGGCGACTGTAATTCTCGTATAGCCAGCGACATACGTTGATATATATTATGATAATATATTGTTATTGAATAAATGAATATAACCATTTCTAGACACGCATTTCTATAGCAGACACTGGACGCCGGCGCGGGTGTCTGAATGTCTACTAAGAATTTAAAAATAATAGATTATTCTTAATTGTGTTCAAACAGTAGTAGCTGAAACAAGTTTACTTCAGAGGAAATGCGGGCAGCGTTTTGTACATACAAATATACCCTAGCACCCTGTTTTCTTCCTAAATTGAGCAAAAAAACATTTATTTATTTATTTAGGACTACCAGTTGTTGTTACATTAGTTGGTCATACATCTAAATAAGGTTACATATTTTAAGACATAATGCACAACATATTAAGGTGTCACAGCGTGCACGTAATTATGGTAGCTTAAAACTAATATTATATAATACTAACTTTATATCAGAGTAATATACAACTGTTTATTAACAAAATACTTAAACTACTTATTTATGTATCAAAATTGTTTTGTTTTTAAACTATTTTCACTTAACAATCTCATAATATTTTTTCTAAAAGTAATGTGCGATTCATTAAAAATGTCCACTTCCTTGCAGATGGAATTGTACAATTTTGGCAGTCTGTATAAAGCAGAGCTTTGTTTTAAATTGGTTCGCGCACAGGGTTGATGCAACGCTCCAAGCATAGATGTACTCCTCGGGATACGACGTGGTACACGCAATCCTACGGATTGGAGTAGGGGAGGGCAGTCAATAAAATTTCGCAGTATTTTATATAAAAAAGCCATGTCGAGAAACTGCCTGCGAACCGCCAAACTATCTATTTTAAAAAACAATAGTTTCTCATCATATGATGTTATTTCTTTATGTACGCGACAAGAAAAAGCAAGGTGTCTTGTAAATCTTTTTTGGACACGCTCTATTCTTAATTGATGTACATTATAGTGTGGAGACCAGACTACACTGCAATATTCAAGGTTGCTACGAACGTAGGCGTTGTATAGGGCTATTTTTGTTTCTATCTTACGGAAAAACTTGCCGTTACGGATTATGAACCCCAGCATTTTAAATGATTTTTTGATAATGGAATCAATATGCGGAACGAAAGTTAATTTTGAGTCAAATAGAACTCCTAGATCTTTTTGCAACATTTTCGATGTAATCTATATCATCCACCTTCGGTACGTGGATGTGGGCAACATAGCTATGTATCATCCACCTCCGGATTATGGAGATGGCTATGTATTGCTTTATCACAATTTTATTGTTTGCAAATGAATGATTTCAATTTGTTTTACGTTTTACTGCTGTTTCCAGACGTCTACAAAACAATTTTAAGGAAACTAATCTTAAAAAACTATACATACGTATGCATGAATACAAGACGATGATATCAGAGATATAATTAGCCGGCCCAGCGCGACAGCTATACTTCTGTTAAAAACCTTGTTTGAAACAGTTTGATGCCCGTATTTAAAATAAATATACTAATATAGATTACACTTACTAGAGTATATCAAGAAGAAAATATAAATAAATATTTATAAATCTTTTTGCTTATTTTTCTGATCTGTGTATTTACATAAAATCGAATTTTATTAGTTTTGCTTACTCTTTTATAACGATAAAGTTTGCTACTGGAATACTCCTATTGAGTTAAGCTTGCCTTTGTGTTTTATTATGTGTACAATAAAGGATTAAATAATAAAAGAATACTTTAAAATATTTTCAATGTTAACTGACTGCTTCGTTAGCTGTCTGCCTGAATGCAAGATCCCAGAACGGCCGAACTTACGTCTTCTAGCATAGCTGATATATATGTAGTAGTATATGTAGTATGTAGTATTTAATAATCAACGTATGCATATTAGCTACTAAAATGCCGTTTTATATAACTAATGGTTTTTATGGAGCTGGTCGTCATTTGGCTGCCTGTCTGCTTACAAACGGGCGTGAAATAGTCATTCAATCAATAGGTACACATCCTAACTAATATTAAAAATGCGAATGTGAGTTTGTTTATTTGTTACGCTTTCACGCCTTAACTACTCGATTGATCATAATAAAATTTTACATACACGATGTTAAGGGTATCTATCCTTAACAACGTGTATGCAAAATTTTATTAGATCAGGACAAAGGATACCTTTCATTAAAAAAAAAGTAGTTACCAAGGAATAGAATTGACTTAACTTACATTTTCGAGAGCGAAGCCGCGGTCAATTTCTAGTAATTATATATGATTCAGGTTCATTACTAAAATGACGGTTAAGTTATAACATGAGAAATGATCAGACTAAAGTCTGTTTCAAATACGAAGTCCCTTTTGACACTTCATAGCACGTAACTCTACACATTTCATATAAATTGCTAAAATGAACAATGATTACTTATAGTACTAAAGACTATTTAAAATAGTTCATATCTATACAAAACATTATGTAATTGTTTTATAAACATAACCAACTGATAATTTCTATTGACATTATTAGTCTTAAATAATTTTAAACATCAAAATAAAATAACATTTTCCTACAATACCATGGTTACGCACTAAGGTAATTTTTTTACTTTCAGTCATAGTGACGCGACAATATGAATCGAATAAAATTGATCTAATTCGAGGTAAACAACAATTGTCCGAGAAATACTTTTGTAAATTTGTATTTGGTATTAATTATTATTTCGTTGCAACGTACCTTAAATCCCATTCTGCAAATCCTTAATACATTTTCTTTATCGAAAAATGGATTTGAAGATGCGATATTGGACGTATGGTTTAAAATCCCATAGTAAAGCAAGAGTAGTCGTCTTGAAAATTAACATCTGTTATAACCACATTTATTTCACTCTTATACTCAGTATGGAGTAAGTATGTGATACTAGGAATTAATCAAGGATAAGTCCAGATTTTACTTTACAACACATTATATATAACTTTGATGTAACTATTCTTTCGATATGTCACACTTAGATGGACCTCTTTTTTGTTTTACTGTTTCTATCATTTCTGTTTCGATTCTAAATCCACGATTACAGTTTGTTTGGAAAGTTAATTGGTAATCGATATCGTGATGTGTTGATTGAAATGGTCTCTTCACTATCGTCGTGTAACGATCATCTGTCAAATGGGACTTCGAATTTGAAACGCACTATAACTACTTAAATAACATAGCTTAAATACTATATACTGTTACTATATACTATATGCTATATAGTGGTGCCTATTTGTAAGCGGACCGACCGACCCGACAGGTCACCAAAAATAACATCACTTTCAAACTAATTAATACACATATCTACTTTATGCATCAGAAATATCAGCTGTGGTAAGATGACGTAGGTCTGGTAGCCTTCGATCTTAGTCGAATCAATAGTCTAGACCGCGCCGTGCATTTTATTATTGGAATAAAAATAATTCTATATATGTACTTTCAAGGGAATTCTTTCTTTTCGCATAATGTTTTCTTTTTAATATACTTTAGTATAATTAGTTTGGCATGTTTTTTTGGCATAATAATACTACTTTGCCCTAATTGTCTTTGGCATACAGTTTATGGTGACATAATTATCTTAGTGACAGCCCGAAAATAGGTTCAGGTTGCCGCGGGATTGCCCTTGGACCACCCTAAGTGGCCAGTTGTGATAATATATAATTCAACTTTATGATTATGCTTAACAAAAATTATGCGTAAATATATTATACGTAAATATTAGGACAAACAAAAGTGTGCCATGTTATAATATGTCTTAAATTTTTTTGCAAATGGTTAGAGAACCACTTTCTGGACAAGGTTTATCCTGGTCTAATGTACGTATTTCTAATACGCGTAGGACATCCCAAGTAGCACAGAAGTGCTGTATATTAGCTTAAGTCACTGTCCACAATAGAATCCAAAGCTAGCCTGCTGAATAAAAGCGTTAGAGGCGCTGTATTAAAAGATATAACTCTAAATTGGGTACAAATTAAACAGCTGTTAACTGAATAACTGTACCTAATTGCGTTATATCAGCATTATATCAGCATTATTATAGGTAACAGTCGCCCCAAGAGCTGAACATTGACTAGTTAATAGAGTATGTGTTATCCTTCATACAGCACAATTGCCGATTAATAGAGTCCTTGTTACCTATTTTTCAGCACAAAGTACACACCAGGATATTTTTAACGCTTCTTTTGAGTTCAAGATTCACAAGTGCCAAAATTGTGAATAATTTTCATCCCACTCCTTTATCATTATATTATTTTGATATATTGTTTGTGTGAACTATTTTGTGACGTGACGTTTGTGGGGAAATAGGCAAATATTGTATTCGCAGTGAAACGTTGCTTTTTCCTGCAAATTCTAATGGGAAGGAGAGTTCATTGTCAAATACTATATGAATATAAACGAAAATTTACTTGCGTTTACTTGAAAATTAATTTACTAAAGAGGTTGATGATATATTATAAAAAGGTTTCTTTTTTATTGCTTTTCTTAATTTGACAGAGTAAGCTGTCTACGTATAAAATCAGTACATTTTCTATTCAAATCTAGATGTTATTTTCGTTGACTAAACAAAGATAATTTGTTCATATATTAATGTTACATAGGTTAGAACCTAAAAATGACAGACAAGCAATATGTACTCTATTAATCACAATTAAACGGTATGGGGTGTTTAAATATTCACTCATGGTACATAAATCAGTAACGAGCTGATACAGGTAGTTCTTGTGTGTGAACAAGTCATCCAGATTCATGTGCAGCTTGATAGTGGGTAACATGTAGGCAAATATTGTGGGTAATCAATAAGTGAACTACTAAACTCTCTGCAAGAATTTTAGGGATCCGTGGATTTATTTTATAATATTATACGTCTGGTGTGTTTATCCCTATAAGTTATTTGGTCACCTACATCATCCCGAGAACCACTCATTATAATGTTTGTCTCATTTTTTTTTTGATTAGCCTGTCATAATTAGGTACCTTGTAAGTATAAAAGTTTTAACGACCAAAGTAGAAATAGGTAATTATAAACTTTGTAACTTTTTAAAAGCTCGGGATTTTAAACAGCGTGGTCATTGCGAAATGAAAAACTTAGGTATCTACCTAGAGTACGCGCGCGATCTAAGTGCAGTCGGTGTATGAGAGGTGGCGGGGGAGCCGGATACGGAACCTTCCCGTTCTAAAATTCCATTCGCTCTTAAACCATTATTCACAAAACATGTAGTTTGTTCAGTATATTCTATGTCATCTGTATCTCTCTGTTTACAATTCTCAAGTACTTTGCATTAATTTTTCGGCGTATTCCGCCAGTTCTTCGTTTATATTTCCACATCACAATATCGTAATGCTGGAGGCGATTAACTGATAATACCTATGAGGTGCTGAAAAATATGTCTTAAAGATCTTATTTAACTGCAGTAATAGATTAATTGCCGACGCTGGTACAAGTGTTCAGCTCTAACAGGGATCATGGGTTACATGTGAGCTATTTTATAGCAGTTTGCTGTAATTTAGCATGTAAGTTAACCCATAGTTATCATGTGGGCTTAATTGCTATTATAAGATTGCGTGTAACAACTTGATTAATACTATTAAAGTTCAACTATGTGCAGCAAGACGCATTATATCATAGTTAATTTAAGTCACAGGAAAACTGATTGCATTATAGTAGCTCACATATTCTTTCTTAAAATGCAAGCGATCTAAGGGTACACTTGCGGCCTTTAATTCAGAATATAACTGAGCTTAAGTCCATAAAAATGCTGAATTGCAGCTTATAGTTGTATTTATTGCAAAAAACTGTATACTTATCTATATTTACGCTTGTAACATTACAGTGTTGTCTCTGTGACGCATAATAGCTTTATTATACAGCCGAAAGTATAATTTTTAGGTATTACAGTTCGAGTGTACTGCTATAAATTTATAGTCTCTATAAATGCTAAAGTTACCGATGTTACCTTTGTGACATCCTATAATGCAGTTTTGTGCTTATTGGGATACTATCTCCGATAATATTTCACTACACTGTTCGTGATTGCGTTAACGTTTAATGTGGATTTTAAGCTATCGTATTCAATTTGCGGGTCGAGCTGTGTTATTGGGTTTCAGATACTATAACGAATTCTCAATTCTCTCTCTGTAGCGCGACGGCGACTGCCCAGTGAACTGTAATCTAACTGTGAATTACTAATAACTAGCGTCTAACTTAAAGTACGTAGTCTGCCTCAGTGGCCCAGTGGCCCTGATTGCGACTGCTGTGCATGAACTGACTTCGATTCTGTCTACGTGTTTCGAGCCATGCACGGTAAGGCAATATGTTTGTCCTTGAGGGCGTGGACCCGTTAAAATTACACGTCTAGCGCGTTATAATAAATGTTTCGTCGCAGTAGTAGTTATACGCGCGATCATTATTGGTATAATCTGGTTAAACATTTTTAGTTCGCGTATAGTTTAAGCAGGAACCAATTTAAAAAAGCAGAAGTATATAGCCCCACTTTAAAATTAGCGAAAATATGTACTTTTTGTACTTATATTTATTTATTTATTTCGCGTGTACAAACACATATAATTTCTCATCTTAAATAAGTAGGTTGAAATAAATTTTGTTAGCAAGTGTGTACCTAATTCACAACATTATAGTCATCATTTAACAAGTTCTGTTTTGAAGATTGCGCTTGAGTAGAACTTTCACAGAACACAAGAGAAATACAAATAAAAAAATTAATTAAACGCTAACAACATAATTGATTCGGCGCTTAAACTAAGTACATTTTACACATTTACCGTAAAGAATACAGCTTGTCTGAAATGGCTTCGAAGCGAGCTGTCTGAAGTGCTCGTCGCAGCGCCACCTCCCGTCCAGGACCAAGCCCAGATACTTCATTTGGGCCTGGACGGGAACACGCGTCAAGCCCATTATTATCGAGGCGCCGCGGGGTGGACTGCGACGGAGCCCATGAAAGACCAGAGCTTCCGTCGTGTTAAGACCCACCCGTAAACCTAGCGCCTCAATACGACCGACCACCTAGAAAACACCACGGTGGCCAAACGGGCCGCCTCCTCGAAGGTATCCCCCACGGGTTGTGACAAGGGTGTCGTTAGCGTAACTGATGAAGCTTAGCCCGCGGGGTAGGATAGCACGTAAGGCCCAGTCGTACCCTATGTCCCGTAGGAGCGGACCAAGAACCGATCCCTGCGGGACACCGCCAACATGGGACGCCGCCAAACCTCGTCTTTAACCTTGAGAAGGACACTCCTGCCTCTCAGATAGTCTGCCACCAGCCGCTACTATACCCTAACGTACGTTTACGCGAGCGAAGCCGCGAGCAAAAGCAAGTATTTAATAAAGTTTCCAAACGTATCTACAATTGGGTAGTGTGTATTGTATGCCCAATAGACTTTATACCCTTCAGGGATTTTCGCTTATATTCCGATACAGACTATAGTTGCCTTCAGGCAAACGTTTTCGGCGTTTTTATTTACTGAACTAACTGTACAGCCGATGCCGATATTTTTGATTAGTTTTTCGTTGCTTTTTAGGTTTATACATCGACGCCCACGATATTCAATAGTATTAGAGCGGTGAATGCTAGATTCTGCCCGAGGCTCATGCCCCCACGGGCCCGTCCGTGTACCGAGATAAAATACTAGGACATGGTCTTTCTGTGCGACAAGGTTTATCTAATCTCTAATCCAAACAATATTAGTACACCCTTCTTATTTTTAAATACAGCTCCTGCATTCGTAACGATTCCTGTATCGCGGGTGACTTTACTAACAGTAACATAGAACACACAGACACGGAACTACTATTTGTGGTTAACTTATATTTTAGTCCCGTGTGGGGATGGAAACCACAACGCTCGGCGCAGCGACTATTTTATATACTACGCCATCCGATCATTCAAATCTTGCGTGCATACTACAGTTATCAAGTGTATTACAGAGATATGGTTATCCTGTATATTATTTTAGGCATTGCTCTATCTGCGTCTCATCATCATCATCATCTCAGCCGAAAGACGTCCATTGCTGGACATAGGGCTCTACCAAGATTTTCCTCACAGAAACTCACCTCTTTCTTGGGCTACCCTCATCCAACCGCTTCTTCCTTATCAACAGTTCAGCTCTCACATTCAGGTATATAACTAGCTTTTGCCCGCGGTTTTGCTGTAATACTTTATAAGAATAAAAGGTGCATTATGTCCTTTTCTGTACCACTGTCAACGTCTATTCGAAAATTTCATGATGATCGGTCAGGATTCTTAACGACACAGGCAGAGGTGTATTAAAACCACTCGGCATATTCTCAAACGTGGTACTGCTACTAAAAAATCTGACAGGAAAAATAACATCAATCTCTTACCCAGGAATGGAACACAGGCCCTCATAAACATACGCACACACGCGCAAACTAAAGTCAAAAACGAAACGGTGCACTACCCAACAAGTTTCATATATAAATACCTAATTCAAGCGAACAAATAACAATAAAACAAATGATTGCATTTCAAGGTTAAGCTCTGTCAGCAGTGTGAACTGCAATTTAAAAGAATTCGTATAAAAAAAAGAAGATTTCTACTTCCGTTTCAGCGGGCATTGAGATCTGAAGGCGTTCGAAAACAAATGAAATAAAATATATTTTATTTCAGGAGATGGTGGCGCCATATTGCAAACATTTTAGTATTTATATAAACAGTCTAGCGCCTCTATTCTTGAAGGTGTAGGCAAAGGTGTACTATTATTATCAAATTTAACAAACTATGGTCACTAATATATTAGGTGCAATGTAATTGTTGGTGAGATTCTTTTGACCTCTAGCGGATACGCTATCAAATCAAATCAAATCGGTATTTGATAGTGTGTCCGGTAGAGGAATGGCGCAGATTAAAAAAAAATTGTAAAATTAAGCAAAGACTCAGTAATTGAACACAAGACGCTATGCACACTAATCGCATTGACAACCACTGAGGTATTTGAGGGACCAAATTTGTCATATATTTTATATATTTTAGTTTGTTTTTTTTTTTTGCTTGTCTAAATGACCACGCTCCGCCTAATAGTAAGTAGTCGTGTGGTCTAAGAGCAGTGGCCTCCACATCGTCCTCATAGCAGCCGAGGCGATGTTGAGGTCTCTACTTTGACGGCCTGAGAAGGTGCTTTTTCACGCCCCGCTTAAAGGACCCAGGATTGAAGGAAGTAGGAAACACGTGCCTCGGCAGAGAATTCCATGCCTTGATCGTTCAGCAGAAGAATGATAACCCCAAACTTGTTGGTACGCACTCTAATCGACTCTACCGTGTAAGGATGGCATCTGAGCCCAGCATGCGTTGTTCTGAATAGGAAAGGGGAGGGCGGGATAAGGTGCAATAACTCTTTAGAGCACTCCCCGTGGTATATTCTGTAGAAACATGTCAATGAGGCAATGTCCCTACGGAGTTGCAGAGGTTCCAGTGAACTCGTGACCTCTGGATCTCCGATGATACGGACAGCCCGCCGCTGTAACTTGTCAAGAGCGTCTAGCAAGTACTGCGTGGAGCCATCCCAAAGATGAGAACAGTACTCCACGCAAGGGCGCACTTGTGCCTTATACAATAGGTACAGCTGCCCAGGCGCGAAGAACCACCTCACCCTGTTCAGAACTCCGAGTTTTCGCGAAGCTTGCTTAATGACGTTCTCGATGTAGGTTTTGGGATTAAGGGAGCGGCAAAGATCCATACCTAAGATGGAGAGGCTGTCACGTATCACCAGTGGAGTGTTCTTCAGAGAAGGGACGGGAAGGAACGGACACTTTTTTGTTGAGAACGCGCATGCCTGGGTCTTCTTGGCATTGAACTGGACCAAGTTTTGGCACCCCATTCAGAGATGCGGTCCAAGGTCTGGTCAAGTTCAACGACAAGATCCTGCCTTTTCCCCTCAACATCACCCTGTTTGGTCCCAGGACGTCCGAGATATCGCCCATGCACGGTACTGTCATTGGCATAACAATGTATGTTGCCGAGATTCAACATATCATTGATATGCAGAAGAAAGAGCGTAGGGGATAAGACGGATCCCTGAGGCACTCCTGCATTGACCTGCATAAATTTGGAAGCGCGACCGTCGCAAAGGACCCGAGTACGACGCTTCTGCAGGAAACTTGCAATCCAGGTGAACGATTGAGGGGGCAAGCCATAGGCCGGAAGCGTGGAAAGAGGAGACCGGTGCCAGACTCTATCGAAAGCTTTGGCTATGTCTAGGCTGACAGCCAAAGACTCGCCGTGCTTGTCCATAGCCTCACTCCAGAGGTGCGTGACGAACGCTAGAAGATCACCCGTTGATCGTTTAGTCCGAAAGCCGTATTGGCGATCATTGATCAACGAGTGATCCTCCAAGTAGCGGACAATTTGGGTGTTTATAATCCACTCGAACACCTTGAAGAGCACCGAGGTGATAGCTATGGGTCGATAGTAGCCTGGCTCGGAACGGTCCCCCTTTTTGGGAATCGGTTGAACGTTCGCCTCCTTCCAAGCCTCAGGCACAGTGCCTGCGACGTAAGACGTCCGGTATAGGCGCGTAAGCGTGGGAGAAAACTCCGCTGCACATTTTTTGAGGACCACAGCTGGGATACTGTCAGGTCCACTGACATTCCGACATTTTCTGCATTCCTTAACCATATAAACTTTAACTATGCCAAATACCACAGCACTCTGTGCGTAATATAATTAGTAAACACTTCTCACGTTTATGTATGTAATATAACATTCAGTTCACGTTAAGGCTTGTTTCTCACGTACCACAACCCAACCACACTGCAACCACAAACACACCACGTGGGCGGCCGCAATTTTTTATTGAATATGAATAGTAGAATTTACGCGGACCACATTTTGCCATCATTATCGACCACGTGGGTGACACCGACTACATCGCAACCACAATGCAACCACCAGCGACACCGCGAACTAGCGTCCGACCACATCGCTGGCACAACGCTGCGTCGACGCACCGACACTGCGCGTACGCCTGCGTCTTCCCCCTTCTTCTTAATAAAATCCATAACAAGGATAGCAATAACAATGTTTCCTCTTCGAATTCCATGAGTTTGTTCAGTTAAGTCGTGTTTCCTCAACAAAAACCGGTGTCGAACTGTCTGTCTGCACTCGTGAGCGTCATTGCGTCATCGCAACCCTATTGCAACTACTAACGATAACTCAACCATATCCACATTTTGTAGGAACCACAATGCAACTGCAAAAAACTGCAGTGATATTATTTACACGTAACCACTGCTTGATCACCTTTTGTCGCGTCTATGTGGTGTGGTTGTGGTACGTGTGAATGAAGCCTTAGTCTTAATCTGGAAAATTGGACTCATCGCATCCAATTTTGATGTAGCTATCCAACTAAAATTCGTGATGATGACGTATGATTTGCGCCTAATTAATTGAATAATAGCACACATCACAGTACGTTTGTTTGCCATTTACTCGTACACCTAGTCTGATTTCAGCCGAAACAAATACCCGACCCGGTATATTTTTATTCTATGGTTCTAGCTGTTTTGATAGCTGATAAGACAATGTCATTTCAAAACAACGTTGCAATAAAATTATGTTTAAACATGTATGATGTGCCTACCTTGAAGCATTGAAATCGCATGCTCAGTTTGAAACGATACTAAACATTTTATCGCGCTGTCTCTATTATCCGCTTCAATAATTTAATGCTTTAAGATGTTTAGCTTAAAACCTAAGATGGAGCTTTACTTGCTTAATACTAGATCTAAACATATTCAGGGATATTTGATGAGATCTAAATTTGTTTTTCAGACACTTGATTTAAATAAGACTTAGGTAGTATGATGACGGTGGTTTTCTTAATAGCATCGTGTATCATTTTGTTCTGGGCAGATTATTGAAGCAATGTTGAAAAGAGAATGAAAACTGATGTCTGTGTTATAGTATATAGAGCGTTCTGCTATTAATACAACAATAGTAGCAAGAAAAAGCAGAGATAGATTCTATTCTATATTACCACGCAGAGGTCTTGAAACACGCATTTTTGTACTTGCATTAATTAGAAAATGGTGCAGAAAGACTTGAACAAGCCTGTATGTTTCCGAACTTGCAATAACGATTGCAAAAATCTGACAAGTTAAACAAATGGTTGAGCTTACTGGACATTGACCTAATCCATTTTTTTATGAAAATAGTCCTGGCTCAGGTATGCTAAGTATGTAAAACAAGGCTGATATTAGACGTAATAGGGATTAGAATAGGAAGTTGCCGTTTTGTATAAAGAAAATTGGTAGCATTGTGATTTTCGTACAAACTAGGTAGTTTTAAAGGCCTATTCTAATTATATGATTTCTTTTGATTTATAGTTGGCTGTATTAAGGCCACTATGGTATGTCTTAAATTAACAAAAACATCAACCATCATGTAATTATGGCGTATTGAAGCAACGAATATGGGCAGACACAAAGCGATATAAAAATTGTTTTTTTTTAATTTATGTTATTGGTATTTACTATTATAGATATTATTTTCAAACTTACGAGATAACTTAATGCGATGCAAGATGCTCATCGACCACACGTTTTTCCACGACACAAAAGCGGTCTTCGAATAAATCGAATTTAAAAAACGTTAAAATATTGCAATGGAGTATGAAATAGAATCTCGTGGTTGTCACTATCTGTGTCAATTTAATATATATAGTATATATAGTTTGTATTTTGTAAAAAGCTAATGTGTGCTAAATGAAAGAATGATATTTGTACACCATGCATGTACTCATAGCTTAAGCGGGCTACGAGTTAATTCTAAAGGTTACTTGCTCGGGTTCGATGTTTTGCTAAGAGATATTGGTATATCATCAATAGTAGGTATCATGTATTTTCTCGGTAGACGGCAACAGTGTCACAAGCTAATTACGTTGAACTAAATCTATAATGGGGAAGATTGGATGTTATTCACCCCTGCTTAATCTTCCTGGAATTTCGTTATGATGGCAAAATCACTTATTAATGTTTATGAACTCGCTCATACTGGCTTTAACATAGTAAATAACTGGCTTGACAATTATTTACTAACCTTAAATACTGATAAAACTAAATACATTTCATTTGCAATGCGGAACACAAACATGCCAACCACTAATCCAAATATATACGCACATAACTATATAATAAGCGCCGATATTGCATGCTCTTGTCCCACTAGCGAAATCAAATGATATCAAATATCTAGGTATCACTATTGGCACAAATCTAAATTTCCTTAAACATATCGATTAATATATATATTTAAAAATCTCCGTAATATAGCCCACTACACATTAATAAAACAGGTATATTTAGCTTTGTGTCAATCCATACTAACATATTGCATTACTTCCTGGGGTGAGGCTGCAAAATCAATTTTACTCCCTTTAGAACGTGCTCAAAGAGCAATTTTAAAGATAGCCACCTTTCGATCGTTTTTATTTCCAACACATCAGCTTTATACGACATGTAAGATACTAACTGTCCGACAATTATTTATTCTACACACGATACTGAAAAAGCACACTGAACTCCCTTTTATCCCTACACCTCCAGAGAGAAAGAAATACCTGGTTTGTAACAAATCTAACAGATTTTATATACATATTCTTGGGTCCATTATTGTATAATAAAAGTTTAATAAGTTGCTAAGCATATACAGCGTCAGTAACAAAAATTTTAATGTTATGACAACGGAATATTTAGGTAAACTCAATTATGCAGGCAAAGAGAATTTGTTACAAATATTAAAATGATGTAATTATACTTTAGGTACCTAAGCATTTTATTGTATGACACAGTTGCTTGTACGTGTACAGGCAGTTTTAGCTTAAGTTTATATTTAGTTATATTATTGTTCAAACAGATACTTAAATAAACATCCACTTTTAAAATAAATAGACAAGTGATCACCTGAAACACAGGTCTAACCTAGTTCAGGCAAGTAGCTTATCTTCATATATATAATTCTTCTGTACGTGTGTTGACAGTGAACTCCTCCTAAACGGCTGGACCGATATGAATGAATTTTTTTGTGTGTGTTCAAGTGGATTCGAGGATGGTTTAGACAATTTTTTTATTTTTCCGACTTTACCGGTCAACGTCTATCGGGACAGCTAGTAGTAATTTAAAGACGTTAAATTATCCTTTCTTGCCATAACTATAATTATTATTTTGGTTATAAACTTGTTTATTAAGGTATTGAGTTATTGTTAGATATTAAGATTTAATTTAAAGTTGATTTAAGTCCACTATTGTACTCCTTTTTTAGCCGATTTTTTTAAATTATTATTATTTATTACATTATGTAACCCGCGTCGTGAACAAGAGCATAAGTTAACATGCCCAGATTGCAGTTGCTATAATTGCTTGCTACGTCAGCAAACGATTCTGTGAACTAAGAAAAACGTCACTTTGTTTGGAATCGTTACATGCGCGAATCTATTGAGTAGAATTAACTGGTCGGCGATATCAGCTCGTAGATTTGTTTTGATTGACAAACAAAAGTGTCTGGTTTGAGTGACACGCCGGGTCAACCGACCGCGTTATCCCTTAAGCAGACAGAAACAGACATGTATTGGTCTGTAGGCTTTTAATATTTTACCCACACTAACACGAAGAATATTTTGTGTGTTAATTTCTAGCTTGTAACATTTTCGATGTTAAAAAGTTTGGTCATCAGTTTCTTGTTTGTATTTGGTTATGTCGATTCATATTAGACTCGAAATTGACATTATAAATTGATTTCCATTGACAATATAATATTAATTATTAATATATGCCCTTTACCAATATCTTTGCAAAGACTAAGCCTGCGGCATAGCGCAGCTCTATGTTGCTATATGATGATGATCATGGATTCGAACCCATATTATTGAACAGAACGGCATAGGTATTGTGATGTTGCAGGACCGCGGGCCGATCGAATATCGGTAACTTGTATATATCTATAGTAACTCGTATTGTAAACTTTACTTGCGAGATTCAGGATAGTATGGAGTAGTGTGTAATTGTGTTTGGCGCCATCTCTTGTCCAGTGTCGTAATTTATTTTCAGTGTGTAATCGCTACAAACGTATATTTACATATTAAGAATTATATTTTGTTAGCATCCTGTTTATAAATTTTGCACAGTTGCGATATTTTTGTAAACTTTCGAGCCTACGATCCAACAGATCGTAAGTGGCATGGCAATATCAATCGCAATATAGAAGCAATGCTATGAAATAGTGATACATGATACGCTGACAAGGGTAAGCCGGTTGGGTATCCGTCAGTTTATAATTAAACACTGTGAGGCACTGCTCTTTGGAACTAGTAATTTTTTGATGGCATAAATACTGTTTTCTCGTCTGTCAGCATCGTTGAATGTTCTTTTGTGAATGTCATTCCCATACTTATTTTGTAAATTATCGAAATTGTGATAATAATCTCGCTGCCCTTGATCGTAGAACAGGGATTTGTTTATTTACTTATGCATAATTACGTCTGTATGTCTGTGTGGGTATATTTGTTAGCAAGAGCTATTTGTTCTCTAAATGTCTACACGGCTGGCGTATTGATCTATGTGATCGTCTCCCAACTACTTTAGCGCCGTGAGTTGTAAGCTTGATCTTGATCCTCACACAGGGTTTACAATTATTCAATGTGACTAAGTATCATTTTAAAACTCAGCATGTAAGCATGTACACAAGGTCTCAGTGCCGATGCACGGGTAGAGTTAACAAAAAATATTGGATTTTCTATCGATAAATTCTTAAGCGTACCCCAAAGATAGAAAGGTGGTGATGATGCACCGTGCTTTGATAAGCGCGTAAAGACTTGCCGCGCCTGGTCCTTGTATGGTCTTTTCAGACTTTATTTCCATCGGTCTATGTGAGAATAGAGATTGCACTTGTGGTAGTGGCTATAAAATGCCTTTCGTAGATGGTTAGTCTTCGTAGAGATTGAAGATATTATTAACACTCCCTTAGATTTTAATAACATTTTTGGATTTGCTTATTCAAGCACACATGAAAAATTATTCTGTATCCAAACGACTTTGAAGGAATTTTCAAAAGTTCCATTGATACCAGCTCAAACAAATCGAATAGATTTTAAGTCGACAACTTATTTTAAGCAATTAAGGTTATAAATTACTGGTATTCTTGATAACGGCGGCTGAACTGTCCTAATACTTGTATTAGGAATAGGTTTACAGCGATAGTATATGCGTATATACTTTCGCCTATATATATATATAATGGGCGTGATGATCGACGACTTCACGACTGAGACTGCAGGTCAGGTGCCCTATCCATTGGCTACCGTCGCTTGCTATTCTCATTATCAATTGATACGATAGTTGTCACCCGCCTTTATTGCTCTAGCTTCATATTTAATACTAGTTTTTGCCCGCGGTTTCACTCGTGTTAAAGTAAGTTAGGTTAGTAACAGTATTATTATGAAATAAAATATAGCCTATGTTACTCAGTGATAAAATATCTTTCTAATGGGGAAAGAATTGTTAAAATCGGTTGAATCGTTCTTAGTTAAATCGTTACAAATAAACAAACTGAACTAAAATCAAATCTTTTTTTTTATTATATTAATCTTTTCTTATAATATTATTAACATGAAGATAAAACATGAAATAACATATTTTTAATATTTCTGTTAGGTACCCATTAAAATTAAACTACTTTTTACGGATTTTATTGCTTTATTTATTTTAAAACACTATTATTATCGAATTATAAATAAATAAAATAAATAAATAATATTCTACCACATACACACAACACCGTCTAGCCCAAACTAAGCAGAGCTTGTACTATGGGTACTAGACAATGGATAAACATACAAATATACTTTTTTTTTTGTAAATACGTACATATTATACATAGAAACACCCAGACCAAGACAAACATCCATGTTCATGCACACAAATGTTTGACATGTGCGGGAATGGAACCCGCGACCTCAGGCGTGGCAGTCGGTTACACTAGCGGTCGCCTAGTGCTCGAAATTCGACCAAAGTTTGCCTGTAAAATATTGCTGATATATGTCATTATACTTATATTGATACTAGCTGACCCCCGCAACTTCGTCTGCTTCACATAAGAGAATTTGACCCCTTCTTGCAACATTTTTCATTGATGCTCTGCTTCTATAGGTCGTAGCGTGATGCTATATAGCCTATAACCTTCCTCGATAAATGGGCTATCCAACACTGAAAGAATTTTCAATTCGGACCAGTAGTTCCTGAAATTAGAGCGTTCAAGCAAACAAACAAACTCTTCAGCTTTATAATATTAGTTATATATTGATATACCTATGTAACCATAGTTACGCGCTTCGACTGCTTGTGTCAAGTGCACGGTTGTGTGCGTGTACTATTTTTGCATTAATTTAATGTATATCTAATGCATATTTTATTTAAATATTAGAATTCGCCCCTCCTTCTCCATATAAACTTTAATTGTGCCAAATTTCATTCTCCTCCGACCGCGCAATTTTCGTAAAAAGGAGTATAAAGGTTTTGCTTCACGTTGAAATTAAACTACTATATACGGATTTTATCGCGTTGTTTATTTATCACTGTATTACAAAATTTTGAAACTATTACACTACTACTACTATTGAATTTTACTAATTTATAAGCTAATAACATTATTTAAACTATTAAATCTATTTATATTTAGGTTTACACTAATGTATAGATAACTTAATTAATTGTTTCATAATATAAGTAGTATAAGTTTCATAAGTAATAATAATGTTTTAAATAAACAACTCTGGACTAAGGTCTAACTCTTCTCACACTGAGAAGAGCCCCGTGCCCAGCAGTGGGACAGTTTATTACAGGGCTGATATTATTATAAATAAACAACAGGATAAAAGCCGTATAAAGTAGTTTAATTTCAATGTACTCGTATATCATTCGCGTAAACATAAGACAGTATTATCTATGTTAACCGTTATAACGAGTGGGTACACACACCAGTAGCTAGAAAAAGAAGTTACAGATATAAACAATACTTTGTTGCAATGCTAACTATATAATTAACTATTTCTCTATATAATTATTAATTACCGACGGACAGTATTCACAGCGTTATATTGTAATCTGCTTTGTGAAAAGACAAGACATTTTAATTAGAGGTTTCTAAGCAATTGTCGTTTAATAATAAATGGTTTGTGGCTTACAATTCTATACATGTGCCTGCGGTTTTACCCGCGTTTATAGTTACTGCACCATCCCCGTGGGTCGTAGCGTGATGTTATATAGCATTTCTCGATAAATACGCTATCCAACAATAATTGTTCAATTCGAACCAGTAGTGCCTGAGATCAGCGCGTTCAACCAAACAAACAAATAAACTCTTCAGCTTTATAATATTTTTATAGATTAAACATGAAAATATTGTGTGCAAACAACTAGTATGCCCTTTGCGTCACTATCTTTATGTTTTAACTAGGTGAGCCGCGCATCATCTTCTTCTTCACATAAGAGAATTTTCCCCGTTATTGCAACATTTTTAATTGCTGCTCCGCTCCTATTGGTCGAAGCGTGATGTTATGTAGCCTATAGCCTTTCTCGATAAATGGACTGGCATGGGCGCCAACACTAAGAATTTTTCAATTTGATACAGTAGTTCCTGAGATTAGCGCGTTCAACCAAAAAAACAAACTCTTCAGCTTTATAATATTAGTATAGATACTAAGCACTAAGCCTGCACGGATGGCGTAGTGGTTTAAGTGGTCGTCTCGCCGCTGCCATTGCGCTGAGTGTTGCGGGTTCGAATCCCACACGAGACAAAAATTTGTGTGATCCACAAATGGTTGTTCCGAGCCATGTTCTTTGTGTCCGTTGTTTGAGTATTTGTAAAAGTCCCCAGCGACATAAAAATTATTCCTAGTGTTTTTATAGAGATAGCAATAAATATATGTATATGCGGCTAGGCCAGGTTAAACTTGGCCTGGTCACGAATTCGATTTTCTAAAGCAAAACCATGGAATAAAGTATGAGCTTTACATCAAATGTCCATCTAAAATCCTACATAATATTATAAAGGTGAAAGATTGATGAGATGTTTGTATGTTTAGATGTTCGTTCCTCAGTCACGCGTAACCTATTGGACATATTGGGATGATCACGTCCTGGATATTTACATATGATACTTTTAATCATGATTAGGAGATGCTTCTAAACAGATAGTATTTGTACTGCAATTTGTGGTTGCAGTATATTTTTACGACAGTAGCGATAGCCTAGTAGGAGATCGTTGGACTGCCACGCAGAGGTCTCGATCCCAAGGCGACTTCAGGAACAATGGAACATCCTACCATGGAAATGACTATCCAAAACTTAGGGCCGAACGAAATATAAAAAATATACTTATCGTGAAGTTTCTTTGGACTACGTTCTAAAGTAAAGTAACTTGACTTCGTAGTTCGGACCACTTCAAGTTAGAGCTTAAAATGTTCCATCATGTGTATCACGGTATAGTCAGCAAAGTAAGTAAATACAGGCATGCGAGTTACTTTCTTAAACATTTTAGAAAAAATTACATCTAGATAGACAATTACCAAAATACTACGAAGGTGAAGACTAGCTAAAATATGTAACTGTGAATATAGTTATACGTAAATGTAGACATTTTTTTCGATCACTTGTTTAGATCTAATCGAAGAACCCGATGCACAATTTTTTTTTTAATTTAGTGACACTTTTGTTGTATACGACAATATTCACTCCGCCATGACGTATTGTACATGTACCTCGCTCTGATTAAGTATGAGTTTTGCCTATAACTAGAGTCTTGCTATTGATTGTCTCTGTCTTTAAACCGATTACAAAATTAAATGTAATCTGACATTTATCAACGATTATAGCATTGGCAATGAAAAGGTAGTTGTATTGATCAAAATTATAAAAAGAGTACAGTAGAGTCAAAGTCAAAGTCAAGTCAAAAATCATTTATTCATTTAGGTCACAAAGTAACACTAATGAACGTCAAAATATATGGGTTAGTGAGTTTACCAAGTTACTGAAGCTACACATAGGTTAGTTGCTAGGTTCAGGCAAAGGGTTGAGCCTATGAGAAGAAACCTGCAAGAAACTCACGGCCACTCTTTTAAATCGCCAATTAAACATAATTTCAGTATTTTACAACTTAGATTAACAAGGTGTTGCAGCCATTATGCCATATACTACAGACTATAAAAAAACTAAAGGTAAAAACAATAATAACTTAATAATATTATAGAGATTAAATAATTTGGGCTAAGGTATATGTTTTAATATAAATCTAAAATAGGCTGAAAGATGGCATGATGGCGCATACACTTACACTTTGTGACAATGCAAAGGCGGTCCGTGACTAAATGCGGTTTTGCATTTATATTCTTTAATAATAATCAAATTAAGAAACAAGTTACTTGTTAACATCACAAATAATCACGAGGTACCTCTACATTACTAAATTGACTTAAAAGTAATACAGATCTTTAAATCCTGTATGCAACAAGCAACTAGTTCCAAGAGATTGTTAATTTATATAATACTTGCACCAATTCTAAAAATGCTTAGGCTTGGCTGTACGAAAAACATGATTAAACAGTCCGAAAATTCGGCATTTACGCCTCATGTTAGGCCTACGGTAATCTACATCACTTACAACGCCATCTGGCATCGCAAATTGTCACTAAATACCTCAATAATATCATGCGGAATAGCGCATCATTGTCGCCGTAAAGCATGCGGGAAACAAGAGTTACGAGCGAAGCAACATGACGCTCCATCGCGGTAAACACCGACCGGCTGAACTAAAGAGAAATTATAATCTACCGGTCGCATAACTACGGGTTAATTTTAATTAACCGCCACCATTATTAATAATAGACGGTGTCGTGGGGACGATCGCGAGTACACGCGTCTACGTATGTGTTCTCGGATAATTAAGTCATAATTGTGCGTACTTATACATGTAAGGTACCTAGTGATGAATTTCGTCTTTGATTTAAAGATTAGTGTTTTATGAATCTTTAGGGCCTGGTCCACTACCTTCAATTAGCATTTATCTATAAGATGAAAGT